>CM059601.1:119520833-122354166 GCA_030412105.1 Cyclura pinguis | reverse complement strand
TCCTTTACATCCCCAGTTTCCAGTTAATGGTCATGGTCTCTCTGGGCAAAACAATCTGAGTGGTCAGTTGTCTTCTTTGTCTGCTGGTGAAATCCTGAAACCGTGTTCACTGGATTCAGGACCACCAAAAATGGGTGTATTAATGGGTGGCAACCGATAGGCATTTTCGAAGCAGTAACTCCCTGCACTAGAAATATGTGGGAAATTAGTAGCCTGCCATTTGCCAAATAGAGAGGAGAATTGTCCTTTTCCTCCACTTTCCCCTGGTAGCCACGCCCACTGACCATGTCAGAAGCTGCATAAATCATGGGAGAGGGGGAGAGAAAATCTATTACGCTCATGTATTAATTTCATTCATTTCAAGCAGACAACTGGAATTTGGATTGGGTCCCTTCTATGGGATTTTTCACACCAGGCTGTGGTAGTAGGATAGAAACTATGTATGTCTTCCCTTAGAAAAGTGGTGACCATGATGTCACTATTGCTGGTATCTTTGAGTTTGGCTACAAGCAGCCTAGTGTCCTGATCATAAATGAAAGCCATCTCATGCTAATGACTGTGGTTGCCCACCCTTATCACGCAATTGAAATATTAATAAAAATAATTTATGCCATGTGACTGCTTTTTAACTAGCTGCTTTCAAGACTTTAGATCAAGATTATAAAAGACACACATTTATAAATTATTGGCCTGGAGCACATAGGCACCATATACTATGGGGAACACTTTTCTAGCACTTTAAATTAATTTATTGTTATTCATTCCAGCTGTCTGTGATGTAAACCTTTAGCTATAAATTTGTACCTTCATCCAACACGCCATTAAACTAAAGTGGTGCCCGTGCTAGAGCATATAATAAAACATATGAATAAGATTTCTGTGGGGACATCTCCTTCCCCCCTCCCCTTAAACTACCCTCTTGGTTAATGACACAAGAGCAGTGAGATATAAGTCATTCTTCAGCTGCATATCCATTAAAATATGAAAAAGAGGGGTAGGGAAAGATATGCACACAAAAAGTTCTTGCTTTGCACGAACGTTCAATTTTGACTTGTTTTCCTTTGGCCGATTGTTGCAGTTCCAATACCATCTGAAGCTTGGGCAGGATTCCTTATGAAATCAGTGACTGACATTGCCAGAGGCTCTTTGGTGACCTGAACCTATCAGAAATATCTTCTGATCGCAGGACTGGAGAAAAAGGACAAGCCCATCTTTCTACCTCATATCAGCATTCCCAAAGAGAATATTCCAACTTCTCGCAAGGGAGGATGGCCACTACTTTGTTATAGGTTTAGCAAGTTTGGCTGAGGAAATTCCTGGAGACTCTTTTCAATCTGAAATCTTGTTTCTTTTAAGATTAACAGACTCATGCCCTTTTCGCACGCAGTTTCTTTTGCAAGAGGGCCCCTTGAGCGTCGCGTAAATGGGAGCGGTGGTCCGTACGACGCACTCCCATTTACGCGAGGCTCACAAGCCTAACGCGAACCGCGCATGCATTTTTTTATTTTCGGTTTCAAGCCAAAAATGCTGCGCGGTCGCGCAAGGCTCCCAGGGCCCGCACGCACTTACCTGCCCTGCGGTACATCATCCCAGGCACACCGGTCGCGCTTCCTCCCCCAGCGCAGCCTACAGCTCCCAGGCTGCACTGTGGAAGGAAGGAAGGGGCGGTCGCACGATGGTCACTCGACCAGGAAGCCAGCTGCGGGACAAAGGAGCAGCAAAGAGAGTGCCTCGTGCAAGAGCCTGCTTCTGCAAACAGCACCCCCCACCTCCGCGATAAGGTAACGTGCGGAAATGGTCAGTTTCACCTCTTTATAATGTTTAAAGCAGATTTAGAAAACCACATCTTTACAGTGCAGAAGCACACTCCTTTTTGTTTCTGTTTATTTTATAGTATCTTGGTTCTTTTTGTGTGTTTTTTTCTCCTCTCAGTGTACTCTATTTTCTTTCCATGTGTCTTTTTGTTATTATTCTACAAATAAATAAATACAAAAATCCCTTAAGATTTAAAAAGAAAACAGTAAACTCCAGGGAAAGTCTCCAGAGATAAGCACTAGTGGAGAGCTTGTCCTAGTCTTCCACTTTGCAGTTTGGGGCCAACGTGACACCTTACATACTTAAAATGTAATGTGATGCTTTTACCTTAAAGCTGGATTTACTTCTCCTCAGCTTCCTCCTTTTCAAATGAATACTTTAGCTGATCTCTTACTGTTTTTAGCAGATCCAGATTCTTTTTAAAGAAATCTAGAAGCTGTGTGCAGGTCACGTTAATATTCAGTTAATAATTTGCAGCTAGGCCTTCACAATGCTTTCATTTAACCTGTTTTTGTCCTTGTTCTGGAGCTCTGTCATGAAACTGAAAAGTCTCTCACAGTAGGCATATAGGAAAGGAAAGTGAAGAAAAGACCCATGTTCCTTCATTTGGCTGCCACTACCTTCTGGGATTGATCTGAAAACCTCCATCCATCTCTGATCTATGTTCTTCTCCTTGAAGACCACCAGTCCCCTTATTTGTTGTAAAACAAGGGAATCATCATACAGCTTGTCAATGTCAGTCTTGATGTGGGATGCTCTTGCAAGAGTCTGTAAATCTGCCCATTTTGCATCATTCTGAAGAAAAAGAATTGACATTTATTTGCAAAAAAAAAAAGGCTGGGGAACTTTTCTGACTTCATAGCATTTTTCCAGGTCTTAATGCACCATATCAATTTCTTCTGGGCTTGATCTTTGAATTTCTATTGTCAGCTGGAGATCCACCATCCAAAATGAATTGGGGTGTTTCCATCAAATTTGTCGTATGTTTCTTCAACATTTTCTTTACTCTGCCTAAGTATAGGCACAAAGCTCCTTTGTTGGGCCCTTGTCACAGGTGCAGACTAAACCGTTATAGTAGAGTTTATGGCTATAGTATTCCATAAGGCGACCATCAGAGATAAACATAAATCAATAAAGCCTTCTATATCATCCTACCTTAAGCCAGCTCTCACCGTGTTCTTCACCCAGAATTGCCTGTTACTGCCCTGGCTAGCCTGAGCTTTGGGGATATAAAAAGATATCTCTTGATATCAACAATTCGGCCTCACATACCCATACCCTTCCACGTGCTTGCGAGGCCCCCGGACAAGCACGCACACAGGCTCGGCCGATAATCGCCGTAATATTCCGAAACAATACAGGCAGGCCAGAAATAGCCGACTCGCAGCTTTAGGAGACCTCAAAGGCAAGTACCTTCATTAGGTATGCACGCAGCTTTCAAAAGATCCTCTGCCCCGCGCTGGCAGCTTGATGATCTGACTATACAACATTCAAGTACTCCGCGTTTGCATACTGGCTACCCTATTGACAATCTGGCTGTAACTCAATCATTTCAAATTCTGACCTTTCGGAGACTTTGTCTCCAGCCCCAAATCTATTGTTTTCCCCAAGTCTGACCTAGCCTGTGGTCACAATTCTCCTTATAAAAACCCCTGACTTTGAGCGCTTCCTTGGATCGCTCTTGGCTTCCATCCCGCCTTGCTGTCGCTTTGTCCAGCGAGCCTTCCCCTCAGCTCCACGTACTGAGATCCACGCTCCCCATCTTCTCCGCTTCCAACCGGGCTTCAGGACAGGTGAAGTATCACCCAAATCAACAACTCCTCTAAAAACCCCTCTATCCCACTCCAACCTTTATTTCTTTAGTTATCTTGTGTGATTGTGCTGCATACACTGTTTTGATTGTGTTTTAATAAAATCACACTTATTATTTCAACTTCTGTGTGCTCCTTGACTCGGTCTGACCCCCTAGACATAGGGTTCAAGATCCTGCTAAGTTACCCTGCCTTTCGTAACGCTAAAGCAGTGCTCAGAGCTAATCTTCCCCACCTATTGTTGACCACATTCTGGTGTCCCTCATGGGACACCCAGTAAACAGGGTAACATGCCCATCTGTGGACATTCGAACTCCTCCCAATATACCTCAGTTTGCTGGTTTTCCTCTTCCCTCCCTGTTCCTTTTTCCTTTGGAGATATGTATTAAAGCATGTCCTATTTCATCAAAAATGTTCCTTAAGGAAGTGAACAATAATAAATGATAAATAAAGTAAAGTTAAAAAAAGAATGGGGAACTTCTCACAATCTGGGAGCTGCATGTTCCACCATAACCTTAGAGAGTTACACTTACTACCACCACCCAATTAAAAAACAAATAAATAAATAAAATCCTTTCATGACCTCCACAGGCATCCTTTGTCTAACCATGTGAACTGCAGGCCTCAGTTGGCCTGCCTGTGATAAAAATGTAAAAGAAATCTTTTAAAAATACAATTAAACCACATCTGCAAAAACAAACAAACAGCGCCCTTCAGCTGCAACTCTACTTAAATGCCAATGGCCTGCCTGAATAAATGTAAATTTCCCCATTATTAGAAGGATTACAAATTTAGACAAAACCTAGCTTCCCTTAGTGGGAAGTTGCAGAGTCTGGGAGTGGCTACTGTTCTCACATCCCCACCAAGCATGCCTTTGCTGATGATCAGACTAAGAGAAGGACCACCCGTGAAGGTCTTAAAGTCAATGCAGAAGAATGCAGTCTTTCACATAGCCTGGTCCCAAGTCATTACAGTTTTCTATCTCATGACTAATATTTTCAGTTTTCTGAGAAAAAGACCTTTAGCCAGTGAACCTGTTGTAACAAGGGAGTCACACAAAACCTTCAGCTGGCTTGAATCAACCATCTGACCACACATTCTGCACAGGATGAAGTTTCTCAGTGTTTTTCCAAAGTAGCCTATATAGAGTGCATCACAGTAGTTCAAATGAGATGTAACTAAGACCGATCTCACTATAGCCAAAAATGACATCTCCAAAAAGAGGGTACCATTGGTATACCAGCTCTGGCTATGTAAAGGCAGTCATGTCCATGGCTGAAAAAATGGACTGCCACGTCCAAGGCTGAATCCAAGACTGCACCCATACTGCAAACTGGAGTCTATGCAATATAAGCCATCCAGCACAGGTTGAATCCCTGTTTCCTGTCCTGGCTTTTGACTTACCAGGAGTACCTCTGTGTTGCCCACACTGTTTCAATTTCCCTCATCCAGTTTATTCCTGCTACCAGATTTGGAACCAGAACAACATCTTGGATTTAGATCGAAAGGAGAAGATAGTTTGATTTCATTGATATACAGTACTCACAGGAATATACCAGACCATTAAGAACTTCTGCTAGTAGTTTTTTGTATTTGTCAAATAGCATGGGAGACCATCACTGCAGAGGAATGGGAACTTCCCACCACCACCATCTTCTAAAATCACCATTCAAAGAAGGATCAAAAACATGTTTTTTCAAAAAGACAGGTGATTCAGAATACCATAGCTGTTGAGAGGTCTAGAACCAATAGCAACTCTCTTCTTGTCCCATTTTTACTCCAATTATATACCAAGGCAATCAAAGCAGTCTCCCATAAATGGATCTGAAAGCAGAGTGAAATCATTTCTTTGTTAAATCATAAATCATTCTAGCAGGAACTTGTGTTTGTACATTCTTCATACAGCACTTTTAAAATTGGGGATTGCACAGGTATAAATGTGGGGAAAACAGAGTACAGTCTTAAAAGTTGCTATTCATGTTACTATATTTTATATTAATATTATATATTTATTAATTATCTATTCATAAAATGTTTAATATCTCCTCTTTTATTTCCTTTTTTCCTACATTTCCGTCCTGTCCTTTTGGCTAACAAACCTTAAGGCACCTTACAACAAAAGTGTGTACATGTATTTGTTGATGTTATTCAAACTGACTATGACTTATGTCAACCTTATCACAGAATTTTCTTGGCACGATTTATTCAGAGGTTTGCCATTTCCTTCAAGGCTGAGCGAGTGTGAGTGGCTGAGTGGGGATTTGAACCCTGATCTCCTAGAGTCCTAGTGCACACTCAAACACTTGAACCACTCTGGAGTCTTATGTATATGCACAAGAAATGTGTATATATAGAGGTGTAGTTTTTCAACAAATTTCACTCATACAAGGCAATGTACTTTTAAAACCACACAAGGGGGAGTCCTATGGGCTGTGAGAACTGCTGCAGCAAAAGTTGCTGAAAAACATGCAGCTTCATACACAGTTCCAAACACCACACATCAGCTGCAAATGCATGTTGTGTGAATAACTTTTAAAAAAAAACCTGGGCATGGGTCTACAGGTCCTAGCATTTCTAGAATATGCTATGATTAAGCCTGATATAAGTAATCCCTTTTGTACCACTTTCTCTTCCTAGAGTTTCTGCTGAGAAAGGCTATACCATATCTGCACAGAGGGATTATGTATGGAACTTTTGAAACATGCTCTGAAACTGATTATTTCTCTTTGTTGTGGACATAGATGGTTTACTCTGATGCTGCAATCCCACACAAGGCAGTAAGCACCAGCAATGAAATCAACTGCCCTGATAAACATAGCTGGGACCGAGCAGTGTGTCCTATAGCTGTGTGTATTGTCAGCTTTAGCACTGATTCCCTTTGGGTGATTGAACCTTTCTGTAGTAAAACAATCTTGATAACAAACTCCTTCTCAGGATAATGACTATATGTCATTTAGGTAATCTGGCCAAAGATAGTTGATGCCCAAAGTGAATATCCAAAACTCACTCTCTCTCTCTCCCTCTCTCTCTCTCTCTCTCACACACACACACACACAGAGACCTTGCATCCATGAATTAACAGAGGACATAATTTAACAGGAAATTCTACAACAATGTCCTTGTTGAATTAAATTGGAGACGTCTAAAAGTGCTACTCTGAAATGGTAGATTGTGACCTTTGGGTCAGCTTTGTCAGTCTCTGAATCTGTCATCTTTAATGGCATTTAACAGCCGCTGCCTCATCTTCCCTTGTAACAGAGCCACTTCTATCAATATGTTCCATGTCTAACCAACCACCAAACCATATAGTGTACATTTCATTTGATTTCCCTCCCTTCATTGTCTGTCATATGCTATCATGGAAGAGTAATCCAGGAATTCAGCAAGCACATTGCAATGTTTATTAACTTTTATTTTTAAATTATGATTAGAGAACTGTCACATCTAGTAATGTTATTTGGCTAAAGGGTTTTGAAATCCTGTCTTAAAAGCAACTTACTATTCCAAACATCTCTGATACTCAGAATCTTGTTTTAGGTGTGATATCAAACATTAATTTATTTTGCAGTGCTTGATGTTATTGCCCATAGTCAGCTTGATGGCAAAACTGCTTGGAGTTTGAATGGTGGATTTTTATGGATGGCCAGAGATATAGAGATTGATTGGATGGATGGATGGATGGATGGATGGATGGATGGATGGATGGATGGATGGACGGACGGGCGGGCAGGTAAGGGTGTTTTTGTCAAATGTTACAGTGGTAACAATATCACAGGAAATAAAAGAATGAATGAAATAAAACAAAAGAATAAAAATGAGAGGAGAATGTGGAACAACAAAGAGATAGAGGTGAATCCTGCATACACCCATAGCCTAGGTCATCATCTGAAAAAGAGAGAAATAATTTATACGATTTGTTACTGTACTTTTTATTAAAATATCATTAATTTGTTCCCAGAGCAACTTGTGGTTGACCTTAAATTAGCTTCCTCTGTACAAGTTCTGAGGTATAGTAGATTTCTGACCCCATCGGGTTGCTATGGAAACCTAGATTTTAGAAGCTGCTGGCCTAGGAAGAAAGTATGGAGTCTTCCTGCCCCTCATACCAGAGAGTTGCCATTCTCAGTCTTCTGATTGGCTTCTTGTCAAGCCAACTGACTGAACAATATGAACTTATTGGTCAGATGAGAGTTGCAGAATGGGAGGTCTTCGGATCACTCGCTACTTCTTTGGATTCTTGCTTTAAATGTTTCATTCTTCTTACATTTCTATTGCTAGGAGTGAACGTATTACACCTATACTACATTCACTCCACTGACTGCCATTTAGTTTCCAGGCAAAGTACAAAGTACAAAATATTGGTTATTATCTTTAAAGCCCTACATGGTTTGGGTCCAAGTTACCTACAGGATCACCTGTTCCTATACAATCCACCCCGTAAACTCAGGTCCTCTGAGGGTCATTTACTTAAGCTGCCTAAAACAAGACTGGCAATGGTCATCCAGAGGACCTTCTCATTGGCCATCCCTAGACTGTGGAATGGCCTGCCAGAAGAGATCCAACAGCAACAATGCTGTCTGAATTTAAAAAACTGCTAAAGACTTATCTCTTCCAGCAGGCCTACCCAGTCTATTTTTAATTGCATTTTTAATTGTTTGCAATTGTTCTTTTAATTGCATTTTTAACTGTACTTTAATTGTACTTTTAATCATGATATATTTTAATCATAATATGTTTGTATTAATCATTCTATGTTTTAGTGTATTTTAATTATGATTTTTTAGTTCTATATTCTGTGCCCCACCTCGAGCCTTAGAGAGAGGTGGGTAACAAATAAAATTTATATTATTATTATTATTATTATTATTATTATTATTATTATTATTATTATTATTATCTTGTTTACTAACCCATGGACTGCCTCCCTCATTACTGATGCAATCCTGACTGTATGATTCACATATTTGGGTGTTCTTTAGGATCATCAGATTAGAATAGACCTCTCACTAGGATTGCCAGCCACATCAGGAACATTCCAGGCCCTGGGTTTCAGGGCCAAAACCTCAGGGTCCTCCAGGTGATGTCATAGGCATAGGGATGTACAAATCCCCCTGCATTCATTCTTCCCTGTAACCAAGCAATTGTATTGAAAATTAATTCCATATATCTATTCTTAGAGAAGCTGGGCTTCTTCTTTCTACAAGTCAGCATATGCATTAAATTTTATGCAACTTCATTCCCCACCACCCTTACCAGTAGACATACACATTTAATTTCATGCAAGAGGACATTGCTGGATCACTATGTTTGTAGCATGAACCCATATGCAACCATGTGTGTACAGAAGTGGAGTTTACATATCCATATGTATGGCTGCATGTTCCCTTGATAATTATAGAATATTCCTTTCTTTCTATTATGGTAGGATTTCCCACTTCACCATTTAAAGTGAAGGACATTGTGAATTCACTAACTGCCTCTGGCTTTTGGTTTGGGGCACCACGTATTGCTGAACAATGGATGAGTTCACTTGCCTCACCAGACCAAAGGCAGCAACTCACCCAGCAGCATTCAGGAGGATTGTCTTCCATTTGAGAGGATGTCCTTGTCCAGAATGTTGTTTATCTAATCCTAAAAAGCCTGAGGGGCATGTGTGCAGATGCACATGTGGACAAGCATATGCACATCTTTCTAGAACCCTCCTTTCTTTTTCCAGCTTTTTTCCCAGCATTCGCTTCCCTACTTTTCCCACGTCCCTCTTCCCTGGTGTCCCTGTGTGTGTTTACATACAAAGGTATCCCTGTTTAAAAAAGATTTCTTTTCTATACCCTTTCTAACTTCTTCATCATCTTCCCTCTTCCTCCCCACTTTCTCTCCCCTCCACTCCCCTCCCAGCCAAGCCCAATATATTTAGGGACAATTACCAATAGAATATGATGCTTATTATGCTCCTACATTATAAGAGTGCATAACATTCTGACCAGGTGGGAAATCTGTCATTTTGCAAACACCTCTCAGGGAAAGTGTCAGCCCATCCCCGTCTTTATTAAGTCCTTAGTGTAAATTATGTCTTTGCATAAGGGAACATCAATTCAGCAGATTCTGCCCATTTCAGCTCTAGAACAGTTTGGAGCAGAATCCCTCTATGCTCCTAACATGGAATAGGCCTCAGTGATGTCACAGAGGAAATCCCTTGGTGATGTCATTAAGGAAGACGCAACACACTTAATATCAACCACCATTGCTCTGAGTGTGTCATTCAAACAAAAAACAGAAAATCTCATAAATGAGAAAATATTTATCTGATTGGAAAGTAAGTTTTCATTGCATAGGAAAAAACAAACAAAAACAAAATGTTTCTGTTTTAGTTTTATTGTCTTTCTAAACTTGGCTTTTAACAGATTGGTCCATTAATCAGTGCATTCACTGGCCAAATTTTCTCTTTCTTTCTTTCTTTCTTTCTTTCTTTTGGCAGTTTGTGGATTCCTCTACTACTCACAAAATAAAAATTATAATTATAACAATGTTATGAATAATCACTTACCCAACACTCAGAAAAGAGGAGGAGGAGGAGGAGGAGGAAGATGGTAGAACATTAACAGGGCAACAGTGACTAATAGGGAATCCTGTTTACACACACCTATTCAGTACTAATCCTTGTTGACTTTAGTGGCACTTACAATTTTAAAATGCTGCGAATCTAACATTTCCCAGTCATAGATTTAGCGTTTACTTTGGGGATGGCCTATAGACAAAAGACAAAGAACTGGAGACACAAAGAGGGAGAGAAGAATGAGGGGGAGGACTGTAGGTTGCAGAAGTGGAGAAAGAAGAAGATGAGAGTGTAAAAGAGAAAGTTGGGAAACGAGAAAGAAGATAAATATAATCAAGGAATTTGGAAGGAGAAGAAGGAGAAAGAGGATGAGACAGAGGGAGCAAATCCAGTGAAGAAGGTAGAAGAGAAATGGAACTAGGAGTTGTGGAGATGGCAGAGAAAGAGCAAGAGACAAACAGAAGGGAAGGCAAAGAAATTTATCCCAGAGCTGTAGTCATGGGAGGGGAGAAGGGGAAAGGAAAGGAAATTCAGAAAGGATTTCTGGGGGAGAAAAAAAGAAAGAGAAAGAAGGTGGAGATGATATTTAGCTAGGAATTGTGAGGACAGAGAGAAGACTAAAAAGACAAGAGACTTGGGAATGATGTAAATGATGGATGTATGTGGGAGTTGTGGTGGAGACAGAAGATTTTAGACAGAAATTGTAGGTGCCGTGGGGGAAGAGAAAAGAGAATGATAAGAGCTATGGTATGACGAAAAAGGTGAAGGGACGTAAAGAAATGCCATCCAGCTTTAAAAGCCAAAGGAATCGGTATTAAAGAGAGCTAAAGAAAAAAAAAGACAACTATATCAGGTTTTTGGTAAAAATGGTGCAAACCAAATGTGCCTCAGACTAAGAAATTTGTGTTGTAGCTTCAGACACTGGGGCGAGAATGAGGAAGACGAGAACACAACTGGGGAAACTTATCAATAAGATAGCAGAAATCTACAAGGCAAAAATCATATAGGGGTCTCCTGAGACAGTAAATACTATGGCTGCTGAGTGTTTCCCCACACTAGCTTCTCCCTGTCACTGAGCCCTGGCATCAGTTGTAATCTATGAAACAGGGAAGGAGGGAGGGAGCCCGTCCACCCCCTGGAGAATTTGTGGGAGCCTCCATGAACAGCCTCCAGTATAGCACACTTTAAAATATTGACCTCGCTATGCAGTTCTTCCCTTCAACTTGAGGCAGGCTCTAAGATCTGAGTCCAACCATTGTACAACCAACAGTGCAGGGTGGAACTAAAGTACCCTTGACACGTGGCTGTCCACTCTTTGCTTAAATGCCTCCAGCAAAGAAGGAGCTACCATGTCTCAGTGTTAACTGGTCCATTGTTGAGCAGCTCTGATTTAGCAGTCTCCTGTGAGTTGAAAACAATAGGGCACAACTCCAAGACATGAGACTAACTCTGGCCCTGAGTTTTGCTGGCCTGTTTACTAACCCATTTTAGATCTTGCTTTCTATGTTGTTGTTTTTTTAAGTTGGCATCTGATAAGATAAGAATGGTGAACTGACATATGTTAGTGCTGGCAACATTCTTAAACTTCCACAACACCTTGAGGCCTATTTCTGTAACATGCGCTTTCAGATATAGTGCCAGGAAATGTTAATTACTGCAGTGCAGTTTCTTGTTTTCTGTGGCACAATAACGATTAATTTATACTGTTTGGGAAAACACTTTCAACTTATACATTTTTTATTAAAGGTCAATAAAAGTAAATCAATACGGTGTAAAGAGTACAGTACCAAAACAGAAAGCTCTTGTTTTATATACTTGCAATGTAATAAAATTTCAGTGTTGATATAGTCAGTGCTTCTACTCTAACAGGCCGTCATGCTTCTCTTTGTACTCAAGAAAGCAATTAAAAAATGCTGGCCCTTGCACTTGCTAAAATAATTAGCAGTTCTTACACTGAGCATTAACACAATAGGGTAAGACTATTGGGACTTATCATATGAGCTATGTGGCAAATAGGATTTTTTTTTTTCTTTTTGAGCTAGTTAGATCATGTTTATTTAAACCATACTTAAAATTAAACAGATTTCTTAGATAGATAGACAGACAGATAGATCTAGGGCTAGCTGTCAAAAGTCAAGACCTTAGTAGATTTTAAACATTAAGGTTAGGCTGACAGAGGGAACTACCAAAGACGAATCAGGCAAGAACTAACTAAGAAAAAGGAAGTTTTGCACAGCATACCCTCCAACTTGCCAGGTTTGGCAGGGATGGCCCCAGTTAATCCTCTGTCATCCTATTTCCTCAGCTATTTTTAAAATGTCCCAGTTTCTCTTTCCTTTTCGGACTTTCCCCCTTTGTCCTCAGCTTACTTCAATTGCTGCAAACTTAGTTCAAAGTGCAAAGGTAGTTTGTACTCAATTCAACATGGGAGAGAGGAGAGGAAGGGGCAGATGCTTATCGTTTCCAGTAAGTTCAGGCAAAAGCAAACTGCTAGAGACTTTCATGGCTTTGGAATATTCCATCCTGTGCTATGTGACTCTGAATTGCTTCTTGAAGTAACAAAAGGATAAATATCACTTGTAAAAAAGCAACAGAAGGGGTGAGCCCTGCCAGTTAAAGAGTGGCGTTGCATGAAAGGGCACCCCCAGAATCATGTACTGGATGCTTTCTCAGTCTTTCTCACAGACATACAAGTCCTCTAATTTCCCTAAAATAGAGTAAATTTACAGAGAAGCAATCCTGATTTGAATTCTTTTTTAAAAAATATTTTTTTATTAAACATTGAAAAAAGAAAACACAAACCAAAAACCAACCACGTATTTACACAAGACTTACACAAAACTAAAACAAAACAAAACATACATATACATATACATAAGCTACATCCTTCCTATATACTTTACATCAGACATAAAAATTAATACATTACATACTACATACATTATTTACAAAATCTTACAAACATAAAATGCTTCCCCCTTTTCGTGGGATACAGCTATGAGATATTTATATAGGTCAACTATATAAAGGATCAACCTCCGTAAATCAGAAAGGGAACAAATTATATATCTGCTTGTATATACTTTTCCTTAATTAGCTATGATTAACATACCTGTTAGCCCTCATATTTTGTCATAAACTTTTCAAATACCACATAATAATTCTTATTTGTTAACATCCCTATTCTTCCGTACATTGACCATTTACTTCAGCTTCTCTTCTCTTATTTTCACCTCCCTCCACCCTAATACCAGTGTTTACTGTTGTTTAGATTAATAATTATTATTTCCATATACTGATTTGAATTCTTTTCCCTCCTCTCTTCAGTTCTGATTTTTGTTTGTATCTATGAATTACATAAGTCTTGTATTCAATGCTGTTGAATTAAATGCTGCTGAATTCAATACTGTTGAATTGAATCTGAATGCACCTATGAGCATCCCAGACCTGCCTCAATCACAATTTAGAAGTACCTCACAGCTCGGCTAGTATGCTCCTTGCACAAATGTAAGATCTATAGGAAAAAGATAAATGCTTGTGCCGCCAACAAGCACAGCTCTGTCAAGGCTTTGACCCTTTCAAGATCTTTCTCTCCATTTGCAGAAAGGTCCACCTTTGAACCTCTGGCTGGAGGATCTCACCTTTTTACAAAGGGCTGAAGACCCTCCTCTTTGGCTCAACAGCTTAAGCCGCTGAGTTGAGTTTAAGATGGGTGGTGACTGGTGAGGTGTTGGGGATTTCATTCCATCTGTTGCTATAGTGTAAATGTTTATTGTCATTGTCCCTGACTGTATATGTTGATGTTCTACCTTTTTGTGAAAAGGGTGTTATAAGTAAATGTTGTTGTCGTTATTGTTGTTTTCTTCTCTTCACTCCATTCCTCTTGGTTTACTAATCCTGCATGGTGGCACAGGGAAGAAACTTTAACTTCTAGAGGTCAAACATTGGGAAGAATTTCACTGTCTACTTAATTTGAGAGAGGTTTTCTTCCTGCAGAGCAATGTTGCATTTACAGTAAGAATGCAATCATACACATATCTACTCACAAGTAAGTCCCTGTAAGTTCAGTAGGTCTTACTCCTAGGTAAATGCATGCAGGATTGTAGCCTGAAACATTTTTAAATAGCCACTGGAATGTATGTGTTTCTTTTTAACAATCATGTTTTTTGTTTTGTTTTTGAGTAAAACTTTCTTAGGCATGCAGTTTTTTCCTAATTTTGTTCTTTACGGAAGCAATTAAGTAATTTGAGCAATTTTCTTCTTGCTGTAAGAAAGTCTTTGAAAACTGTTAGGAAACCCTGACAAGGAGAATCTTCACAGTTTGGAACTTATTCTGTACACAATCTACATGTAGTCCTTTGTGCTGAAAACAGCCTTTTCTACTCAAAAAAAAAAAAAATTGCACAGAAAAAAACCACTTGTACAGAAATATTATTTGGTACACAGACAATCCTGTTTCCTATAAAGAAAATGATGTTATTGGAAATTATTCCTCACAAAATTAGAACATGGGGAGATGCCCAGAAAATCATATTTTCAGCGCAGGAAATACTATTTTCTGCACAGAAAAAATATTTTTGCACAGGAGTGTTGTTTCCACACAAAAAGAACAAGTGCTACATGTGTCACAGTTTTCATCTGTGGAACATTGGAGGATATGCAGCAATAGGCCAGAAAAGGTTGTGTGATATTAACTGGCACTTTATATAAAAACGACTGGGTCATGCTTGTTTATTAATCTTTGCAATAAAGTGGTACTGTTGCTGCTTGTAACAGTATCCTTTTATTTGTCTTGCTGTCTTCTCCCCACATCAAGGAAATTTATTATGGTTGTAGGAGGATCCTGGTCCTTATCCAACATTTTTCGCTTAGCCCCTCTATTGCAGTCCGAAAGGTGTCAAGTGTGAAATATGGTAGCAAACTTTGTCTTTTATCCACATTCCTTCCTGAAGTAAAATGTGCAACTAATGGCATTTTTCCCCAAACATTTTCCATTTTTAATAGTGCGGGACAATATATTTCAAAATGTATATGTTTTTGCTCTTTGTCCTGTCAAAGCCATAGCTTCCAGCATAGTTTCCACATACTTGAATATATATTTCACTACCATGTGTATTACTTCTAAATATGTACTGATGTTATATCTAATATATCTTACCATGTTTGTATTCTAAAGTGGTATACCCTGATAGCTAGCTTATTTACAAACTTTTCTGCCTGCAAGTTCTTGTGATAACCATGCAAAATAGAACAACTTATGTAAGTTAACCAGACTATGGTCTGTTTCATGTTACTCAGTTATAGCATTTTGATACCATTTTAGCTGTCATGTCTCCATCCTATGGAATCCTGGGTTTTATAATTGTGTAAGGTATTTAGGATTCTTTGCTCCAGATCTCTAGTGCCTCACAGAACCACAAATCCCAGGATTGCATAGGATACAACCATGGTAGTTAGTGGTATTAAACTCCTATGATTGTACAGTGTGAAAGGGGCCATGTATGTAATTCCATCCCCAGACAGTGGATATGTTTGTTTGGCACCAACATTATTATACAACCATGGCTAATTCCAGCTCTATACATGCAGGAGATTGGTTGGTAGTAAGGTAACACAGTGGACTATCCTACTTTTCACTACAAGCCATGAACTGAGGGTTCAGACACAGATATAGGCCATTTCCGCATGGGGGAATTAAAACGGTGCAGTGCGTCCTCCACGGAGGACATCTGCACCTTGGAGCGGACTAGGTTCGGACTACTTACCGGAGATTCACACCTCAGTCCACTCCGAAACGCCCCCAACTGGTCCTCCAGCACACTTTTTAAAGACCAGAAAAAAGAGGTTTCTCATTTTTTCAGAGCGCACCATTGCGTACCTGCCCCTTGTGCAGATTCGCAGGCTCGCACCAATGCGAGCCTGCGATCTGCGGAGGGCGGGCTTTAGGCGTGGTGAGCTTCAGTGGCTGGTTGGGACCCATGACCAACCAGAAGCCGCCATTTTGGAAGCCAGAGCAGTGCGGATCTAAGACCTTGCACTGCTCCAATTCACCCTGGCCCAGACCAAGGAGCCAGAAGATCCAGTGAGTAATGGCGCAGAGCGATTCCCTCGCCTCGTGCGGAAATGGCCATAAATGCTCCAAGTGTGATTCCTGAACTGAATCTCTTACCGTCAAATTGAATCTGAATGCACTTGTGAGCATCCCAGAACTGCCTCAATCAAGTTTGTAACTATTGCATATCTCTGCGAGATTTCAGAGATATCTTTGCAAGTAACTAGATTTGCTGGTAGATGCCAGAACAGAAAAGGTCTTGTTGAACCCTGAGATTGGCCAGTCCACCCTGTGTGTGTAGTTAGTTATTCAATTGATTAGATTTTGGTTGCACACAATATTTGACTACACTAGAGGAAGGAATTATATAGCCCTTCAAAATCTGTTGACTTGCAAGTCCTATCAGCTGTGGTCAACATAGCCAATAGTGAGAAATGCTAGGAGTTGCGGTCCAACAACATCTTGAGGGTCCCATTTTCCTCATCCTTAGCCCATAAGAACAAGGCCTTGGGGAAGGGATACAGAAGCCTGCTCTGAAGGAGATTATCTGGATTTTGCCAATGGGATTGCTCTTAAATTTTTACCAGAAGGTTGTGTCTGGTTTATGGATGCTGCATGTGACTTGTGACCTGGACCTAGGTACAACTGATGCATCCTGGCACTAGATCCTATTTGATCTTAGAAGCTAAGGGGTGTCAGCCCTGTTTAACACTTGGATAAGAAACTGTCAAGGAATACCAGGTGCTGTAGGCTGTATTTCGGAGGAAGGAAATGACAAAAAAACCTGTAAGTATTACTTGCCTACGAAAATCCTATGAAATCTATGAAACTATGAAGTCAACAGATGACTTGAAGGGACATAAACATAGATATTCACCAATATGAGGGCAAACATGAAGATGCTGGGCAATGGCTGTGCAGGGTCTAGATATTTATTTCCACCTTTCTACCCATGTATCAGAACAAATTTGCATCTTTGGTGAAGCCATTTGAGATAAGAGCAGAGCCTGGACTGACAGCCACTGATGTCACCAAGGTTCTGCTTATTCCTTCACGTGGCCACAGAAGTGGGCCTCAGCTGAATAGGGCTGAGTGGGTGCAATGAACAATAGTCTGAAGAGTAGTAGTAGCAGTAGTCTGAACAGAGGCATGAAGCAAAGGCCAATGGAAGAATTCCAATGGATGGGAGAAGGACAGCAAATAAGGTAGAGACAGCTATAAGCATCGACAGTGGCATTTCCACACACATTCCAGCCATTTTATGGATGTGGTATTTATATGTGCCTTACTTTGGTTGCAAGCCTAAGTATGTGAGTTAAATCAGTGAAAAGGATAAATCAGTGAGGTTTGCTTCTGAGTAAACAGGTTTAACTTTAAACTGTTAATGTTGAATAATGTTCAGAAGACATAATAGGTTGTGGCTTGCCTGTCAGATCCTCTGGTCTGCCTTAAATGGAAGTGGATGATCAATGGGTTGAGTGGAGAACAGGAAAACAGTCAGTGTAGAGGTCAGCCCCACTTCCTAGTTCCAGCTGTTTTGGTTTAGTGTTTGTTTTTTTAATTAAGTTTGGCTGAGATTAATGATGACAGTTTAAAGAGAACTCATTCACCTATTTAGCTGACTTCCAATCTGAAATGGAGTCTCTTCTGTCCAGTCATGTTCTGTCAAAGGATTTGCAGTTGAGATCCCAGAAAGCTGGCTGAATTTACCCCCAGATTTTTAGGCGCACACGCACACATAAACACACAGCCTGTCTTTCTGTTCTGTAGTTGTTTTCCTCTGCCCTTTTCTGCTGTTTCCAGCCAAGTTGCTGCTACTGTGATAAGAAACAAAGTGCTGTCTAGCTGATTTTTAAAGAGTGACTTCAGTTTGAGGATCATTGAAAGCAGCAGGACAGGCACATTTCCTCCCATATCTCAGGCTGCTTGGTGCTGTTGTGAGCTGACACAGCTCTGGAGAGTCCATGGAGTTGTAGAGTTTTTACATCTGGTAAGGCTCTGTTTGAAGACAAGAGCTTGGAACACAGAGAACCAAGACTAGGCGTGCTCAAATGATCATCCATATTTTTAAAAGGCACACTGCAGGGGAGACGGAGGATGGTTCAATTTGTGGAAGCAGGCTCTAAACCTATCAATAGGTGCATAGGCTCATCTCCTGCTTTTCTGGAATGTATCACCTTCTTGTTCAAAAATCTCTTACTACTTACCAGTTTGCTTCCAAGCTCATTTCAAATCAGGGGTTGTCAACATGCAGCACACACCCATTTTTCTCTCTCTGTTGCCCCCACAATTGATTTTGCTGCTGCACTGCTGAATTTTGGCAATGCTGTAGTAGCAAATAAGCCTGGAATTTGTTCTCAAATGAGGGTTGCAGAAAATGTTTGCATGTGTTGGTATGTGTGTGTGTACACCTTCAAGCCACCTGTTGATTAATGGCGACCCCATAAATTTCGCAGGCAAGAAATTCTCATAGGTGGTTTGCCATTGTCTGCCTGTGCAATAAATACTGGTATTCCTTGGCAATCCCCCTCCCAGTACTACCCTTAGCTTCTAGGAGATGGGATCTGATGTTTTCAGAGGATTCAGGTTTGTTTTAAATTAACACCACATTTCTGGAAGGCTCCCAGAGAACAATTACTTTTTAAAAGAAAATACATGCCCCTTTGTTTTCAAAGAAAATTTCCGGAGGGTTTGCCTCTGGCAGAGGCATATCTATGGTGGTGCAAATAGGGTACATGCCTTGGGCACCAATGCTGGGGGGGGGGGCACAAAAAAGTCATGTGGCCAGCAGCAGAAGGCCTATAAACAACCTTCCCCCACACCAGCTGATGGCTTTGCCATCTGCCTCAGCCAGGCCTCAGAGGCAGCAGCACCACTGCTACCATCATGTTCCTCTCCCTCAAGCTCAGAGGCCAAAGTGTCATCACCATAGTGGACTTTCACAAATACTACTTCTCCTGGCTCTGCTCACACTGTGCCCAGGCTCAGCACCATGGTGGCCTCCTCGCAAGGCATCCCGGGAGAGGTAGTCACAGAGGCAGCAGCGCCTTTCATTTCTTTTCCCCAAGGTGGTGGCAGCCAGTTCCAGAGGCAGCGAGTTGGTGTCGCTGCTGCTGCCGCCACTGCATTTTCCTCAGGGAAGAGGGAGAAGGATGGTGGGCTCGCAACGGCTGCTCCTGCTGCCCCTCCGAGGCCCTCAGGCTCGGCCGAGGCAAGGCAGGTTCTGTCATGGCCACTGAGAGGCACCGGAGATAGTGGTAGGGATGGAGCTGAAGCTCACGGGACTCCCCAGAGGACAGGAAGGGCCTAGCAGTATCTTGCTGCTGCCTGAGGACTGGAAGAAGTAAGTTCAGCAGGGGGTAGCCCTCCCTCCCCCTCCACTCTGGGCAGGCTGACATGAGTTGAGCTCAACAGTGATTCCCATGAACAGTGTTTGCATGTTTGTTTCGCTTGCTCCCATCAGTGGCAACTTGTTTCAATCCATCGCCTGGGAGGACCGTGTCAGCTGTCGGCAATGTGCAGGGGGGTTGAGTCAAGGTTGGGATGGTGGCAGCAAGTGTTCCCCAGCCATTGCTGGGTTTGCACATGGGTTGACAGAGGAGGCACTTCTTTCTGCCTCCCTCCACACCTATCCTAGCAAAACAGGCTCACTTGTCTTTGAAGAAGGCAGGGGCACAACTTCCATGCTTGCCCTAGGTGCTGTTTAGGCTAGATATGCCACTGGCCTTTGCTGATGCCATGTGCAATGGTAAATTCATTTGTGGTCAGTTTTGGCTTCTGGGTGGGATGGAGAAAGCAAGGTTGCCCCAATTTAAGATGATACCTATTAAACTATTGCTCTAAACAACCTATTTCAAATGAGAAATCCTTATCCTGAGCATATCCCCTGTGTGCTAAGGTCATCTTGCAAAATCCTGCACCAGGTTCCATATCTAGCCAAGGAAGGCTGGCAGCTCTCAAGAGTGTGAATACTTTATCTTTGTGGTAGCACCTCTTCTCTACAATTCCCTCCTAAGGGAAGTTCACCAGCCCCATTGCAACAACCACTTTTGATTCTAGAAAGTTCTTGGCAAGCTGATAATCTAGTCTTATTACAGACTTGCCTATGTGTTAATTGTTTTTAACATTACACATTTGCTAGTGTTGGGGCACAGGCCGCCTGCAAAAGTGGAAAAACTGCAAATATCAAAATGTATGTGTGTGGAGGGGGGGAAGGGGCCAAGGCACAATGGAAACAGCAGGGTCCAAACCGGGTCAGAGAAAGGAGAGGGAAAGAAGTAGATCAGCATGGTGGCCCTATACTTCCCTCACACTCATCTCCTTCCTTGGATGTGAGAGGCATTGAGAGAAGGTTTGTGGTGATAAGAAATCATGCTATGATATGTCCTTAGCTGGCCAGGCAATGGCTGGTGGAGGAGGAGGAGGAGGAGGAGGACTGGAGGTAGGTTTTTAAAAGGCTGCATGGCCTGATCAGAGCCACCAAGAGGGAAGTTTCCCCCAGAAAAGAAATGTTTGAGGTGGGGGTCAGGGATTGGAGAAACTCACCAAATAATCAAATCTGTGAAAGTGAAACCACAAATGTAGAGAGCCAATCATATTGGAATCTGTTGGGATTTTAGACTATTTTAGTACTGCCCTATTTTATACCTTGCGGATCCTCTTATGCACCAAAAAGTGGGATAGCCATTTGTATATACATATATATAAAATAATCTGGACCAAGAGTGTGTGATTGGGTGCACTGGTCATACTCAATGTATTGTTTTTCTGCTCACAGTAATGGTACTACTTAACACCAATGATCCCTATATTGTCTTGTATTCCTTATAACAACCCTATAAAAGAGTAGTCCTGTGTGAGCCATAGGAATACTCAGAAATCCACCTATATAGAAATCTGTATAGAAGCAGAGCTCTGAACTCAGACTGGGAGATCTCTTATCACATCTCTGGATCCATGTACAAGCTTGCACATGATGTGAGAATTGTATGTGTGAACAGATCTTTTAACCTTGGATGTAGACCATCCTGACAGATTTGCCTCAAAAATACACACACTCCCCTCAGTTCTATGCCAGAGGGGATTTGTTTATTTCTTGTATGCATGGCACTAGAATTAAAATGTACCTAATAATCAGCGGGGAGGGGTAATTAACTTGCCTGCAATACTGACTCAGCCACAATGTTACTATGTGAATTCTAAGAGGGAATTAATGAAAGGGGGAGGCAAATTGGCAACACTACACAGAATTAAGTTGTCTGCTCTTCTGAGTAACTGCAACCAGTGCTGGGGAGCAGACAGGACCTGTCTGACTATCTCCCTATGTGTGGCTTCACTCATAGAGACAGGCAGGCACAAAGCATATCAAATTAGTTCAATCATCCTTATAACAGTTTCATTATATCTGTCTTTATAGTCTGGTAGCAAGGATGAACTAGGGAAATTACTTTTAAAAAGTAATTGATTACACGTATAATTATGAGCCCCCCCCCCAGTAATTATTGTTATAATTGCATTTTAATAAATAATACTTTCCTTGCCCATTTCTCAGTAGCAACTAAATTAGTAATCTTTAGTTACATTCTAAAACATCAGAACTATCCCTGACAGTAAGAGCAATTTGACGGTGGAATATGCTACCTCAGAGTATGCTGGATTCTCTTTCTTTGGAGGATTTTAAACAGACCCTCGATGGCCATTTGTTGGGAATGCTTTGGTTGTGTTTTTCTGCATGGTGGGGGTTGGACTTGACAGGCTGTGTGATCTCTTCTAACTCCATGCTTCTATGATTCTATGATTTTACCTGTGATACAAAACACAATCTTTCTCTGCTGCATTTCAAGGACAATTTCTGCATGAGGTCAATACACCGTAGTGGCGTTGAATTCTTACCCTTCCGTCTCCATGTTGTAGTGTTTTAGCATTGCAGTTTTCCTCGTGGTTCTGCATATTTTTAGCTCCTAGCATGGTTCACTGCGACGAGAAACTGCTGTATGTAAAAACTGGAAAAACTCCAATGTAAATCTCCCAAACTGGTTCTGCTTTCTTTTTCGCCTACATGCAGAAGCATATCATCAATTCTCTGCACAGAAGTGGCCAGCTATGGGTGTTCCCAGGCTGTCCCTTCTGTCATTTCCGTCCCTACCTCTCTCCAAAGGACAGGCTGCTGTCATTATTGTCTTCATTCAATGCAGAAATGTGTTTAAAATGTGTGTGGGGGTTTTAAAAAAACCAGACCAATCAGCAATGGCAGGGCAGGGTGAGGTAGGGGAATGGGAATGGCCAGGGACTTGCTGTTGCAGATGCAGCAACCGCTGTTCTCCCTGGTAGTATGATGTAAATGGGGGGGGGGGGTACAGACAGCACAGTTTCTGAAACAGAGTATAAAACACTGCTTTTGACATGTGGTGAACCGCTCCTCCCGTCTCATGAAGAAATGGCCAAGGTTAGCTCAACATCTACAAGACAACAGAGGAAGCATCTTAAAGTACAGCAGGAGCCAGCTCTTGAACCAGGTTATATTCCTCTTCCATTATTAGTGAAGCCATACTCCTGTAACTACAAAAGTGACCAAATGTTAAAGTTGTACTACAAAAAAAAAGTGATGCTATCTTTCTAGATTACAACTGTACTATAATGTAACTGCCTCTTAGCTTTGCAGAGGACATTTTTGAGGATCAAACTAGTTCACATTGTTAAGCTGAGCTTGGAAAACAAGTAATAAACTATCCAATTGAGAAACCTCGGGAAAAAAACACTGAAAAAGTCATACAGCAGCTCCCACCAAGATTCAGTAGTATTCATAAATGAGCTTCAGAGAACTTTGATCTATCCCATTTTGATTTAAAATAATCAAATGGGGCTAACATCCATCCCTATGAGATTTGCACTTAACAATTGTCTATACCACTGCAAACATGGCCCCAGTTCAGGTGCACTCTATCTATAAATATTTGACCTGGATGAGGATATATAAACATGAGAAAAGCCATGCTAGATTTGACCAAAGGCCAGTCTAATCCAACATTCTGTTCCTACATTCTGGCCAAGCACATGCCCCAATGGGAAGTCCATAAGTAGGACATCAGTGTAATATCACCTTCTCATCTGTGCTACCCAGCAACTGGTCTTCAGAGGCACACTGTCTCTGTTGGTAGATATAATATATAGTCATCATGTAGTGATGGTTGTGTGTCTTCAAGTCATTTTTCACTTATGGCAAACCTATCACAGGGTTTTCTGGGGCTAATACTGTGTGATGTGCCCAAAGTCACCCACTGGGTTTCCATGGCCAAGCAGTGAATCGAATCCTGGAATCCTAGGTTGCAGTCTAATGCTCAGCTCGCTACACCATGCTAGCCGTTGACTATTAGTAATCATGACTGATTTCAATTAGTTTGTCCAATTGGCTTTAAAGCCCATCCTGGTTGGTGGTGATCACAACATTTGTCGTTACAGATGCTATAGTTTAACATGTACTGTGTAAAGAAAGAAATTTTGTTTGTCCCAAATCTCCACTGAACTTCAATAGAAAATGTTACAGGGAACATATAAGCTCCCTATTGAAACACTGACTACCAATCCATTTCTGGGCAGAATTCAAAGTGCTGGTTATGACCTTTAAACATGGCTTGGGTCCAGACTGTCTGAAAGACTGTTTCTCCCTACATAAGCCTGCTCAGATTTTAAGACCCTTGGAGGAAGGCTTTCTCCAAGTCCCAGCACCATCAGAGGCTCATTTGGTTAGGATATAGGAGAGAACTTTCTCAGTGGCTACTCCCAGGTTATGGAATTCCTTCCTTTAGGTGATTTGGTTGGCCCCCTCTCTCCTTTCCTTTTGCAGACAGCCAAAGACCTTTTTATCCAAGCAAGACTTTGGCTTATAATGTATGTGACAAAAGAGCCTTTAATGGGCTGGTGTTTTTAGCTGTTTTTATCTTCTTTATCATGTTTTAATTGTGTATTATACTGTTTTAACCTTGTGTGTTTTAACTGAGCTTTCACCTAATAGAGTCAAGTCCACAAAAATAGTGCATTGAGTAGAAGAATATTCCTGATACCACTTATCTATGTAGAGAAAGGTAGGATACAAATTAATTAAACAGATAAATAATGGTTATTGGGGGAAGAAATTAATGGCAAGTAACTTCAAATTCTGACACCAAGAAGATGTAGATTTCACTGTCGCACAGAACTAAACATTCCCTTCTGGAACTGGTTTAATTCATTTGAATATAATTAAATGGGACATAAGTACTGAAGCCTTGTCAGCTCTCAGGGCTCTTTTCCTATGAGCCGCGTGTGGTATATCAGCCTCTTAAACAATAAAATGACAGACAAGAAAACAGATGGATGCAGCATCCATGGAAATAACTCTGTTAACTAAACAGACTTTGGAGATGTATCTATGCTCTGTTCTGGTGATTTCTAAATATAGATGAAAGGGAGCTCCAGTAAGTGGAGCTACAATTCGGATATTAAAAAGAATTATTTGTTGTTTCCTGCAGGATCTATGCAGTCCTCATCATTCCCACCAGCTATCTCAGGCCTACCCCCAAAAGACCCAACTTCAAAAAAAGATTGAAGGAAATCTAACAAGCCACATTGTTTTCAACAATAATTGTGTCACAGACTCCCCAAAGCATTGAGATGTTCCAGAGGCAGCACTGCATAGAATCTAATTTCCTTATGAGACATGTGCTTTTCTTTTTTTTATGATAACTGCCTATTTACAAATATACATTCTGAGTGCGAAGGGGCAGGCAGGCACCTGGAGAGGCAACACTGGCCTGGAAGTCAGTTGTCACAAATACAAGCTGCACATACTTGGAGCCTGTACAGTGCTGGGATTTACAATACTCACATATTTCTTCATGTTTGGAACAGAAATAACTTGAGTTTAAATAATTCAAATGCAAGAGAAACCATACCTAAGGGATTATCCCATCTGTACCTTCCCTACTGGCTATTTTGCCTCTTCAGCTATTCTTTCTCTGCCACAGAAACATACACGCATTGAAAAAGAAGGGATTGGCATTCCTCTGGCCACAGGGGTGCTCTGGTGCCAACCTTAAGGAAACATTAAAAAAAACAACAGGCACCCGTGTGGCTACTGATGAAACTTCATGAATAAGTAGACAGGCGTTACAGCTCAAGGTAACATGAAATAGAGAGAGATGGTTATCTCAGATGGAAGGAGTAGAAGACAAAAGGTAGCGAATTTTCAAGTATTTAATTATTGTTGCTGTATTTTTACTACCAGATACAGGGAGAGGTGCTTGTGGGATTCCCTGCTTGCCTGGCACTCTGTACTTCAGATTGATTGAGGGGGTAAGATACCTTACTGCTCTGCCTCAGGCAAGCAGATGTCTTGGGGTAACCTTGTCAAGTCCACAAAAATAGTGCATTGAGTAGAAGGATATTCCTGATACCACTTATTAATGTAGAGAATTTTGGTTTTCTATTCTTATTACCTAGCTCTGCTAAAACACAATCATCATTAAAGCAGAACAAGCTGGTCAAGGGTTCAGATGGCTGTCCCCCACCATATTCTCTATGGCCTTAACTAGAGATGGGATGAATCCAGAATTTTCTGAATCCCTGGAAGGTTCTGGGAATCCATGACTCTCATGAATCTCAAATCTTTTGAATCTTTTTTTTTAAAGAGTTTTAAAAGCAAGAGAAAGAAAGCACCTCTACTGAAAAGTGTTTTTGAAGCAGAATTTGACATCTTTGACATCTTTGTTTAATGAAAAACCAATTAAATAATAGTTTTCACTTTCAGGAAAACTTTCAGGATCCCGGGCAGGATCCCACTGGCAGCGGGCAGGAAAAGAGCAGAGAGTACAAGATCTGTATTTTTTGGTTGGTGGATTCAGATCCGCAAATCGAGTCCTTGCTGAGGATTCGAGGATCCAAGGATCCGAGGATTTGGTTGGCCCATTCCTAGCCTTAATACTCTAAGGACTCTTACTATCCATTGAGTCTTGATTCATGGAAGAGAATGAGTGACTCTCAAGTACCTGAGAGCTTTGTGATACCAGTCCTGGACTTGTCATCACCTGCAGAAGCACTAATAAAATAAATGCACATGGTAGTGAAATAGTAGGGGTGGAATAAAGAAAATAAGATACTAGCCCACAGAAAGCTCAGGGGTTGTGGATATGTTTTATATGGAGCTTTAGTTATCTGGAACCACTAAAGATGTGATGGCTAATCAAATACTATTATAACATTTTTGTCTCTTCTTTTGTCTCATTGTCATCCAGTGCCATCAACTGTACTTTGTCACAGGGAAGAGGAAGTCTTTAGGTTGCTTCTCTCTGTGGGTATGTGCCTGTCTATTTATGGCAACTCTATGAACTTCCTATGGTTTTCTTAGGCAAGGAGTACTCAAAGGTGGTTTTGGTAGTTCCTTCCTCTGAAATATAGTCTACAGCACCTTGTATTTATTGGGGGTTTTTTTTATAATTTATTTTAACAATAGTTACAACTTTTTCACTAATAGAATAATGTTACAATGTTATTACAACAATATTAATATTTCCCCTAATATATTAATATGTTCCATAATATAAGTTATTTAATTTAGCTGTAACTCCTCAAATATTTCCACTTTCTTCTTTTTTTATATAGTTATAATTATTATCCCCTCCACCCACCCCCCAGGGAACAGTCTAATTATTTATTATTATACTCATTTACCTTTCATGTGGGATATTGCCTTAATTGTTATATTTATATCCTCATATTCCTCTCTCTGTTTTATGTTTTCAATCATTATTCTCCAGTTTCTGAACCAAGACTCCTCCTTCAATTGCTCCATATAGATCCCTCTTTTTTCAAACAAATAATCAAACATTATAAATTCTGGTAACGTAATATTTCCATTTACTAAGATCCCATCTTTCTTGTTTCTTCCAACCATAGGCAATGATAGCTTGTACCCCTTTTAATAATTGTTTTATTAAACATTTTCTCATTCTTATTTAATTCTAAGTTTTTAACATTTAAGGTTAAACAGATTTCCTTTTTCACCTGGTATTTATTGGTAGTCTCCCATCCAAGTACAAAACAGGGCTAATCGTGCTTAGCTTCCAAGATCAGACAAGAACTGGTACCTTTAGGATATTTAGACCAGGTTGCTTCTACCTTCTGGTATATTCAAAATTTGGTTAAAATGTGCCTGGGAAAGGGCTCTAGGAAGCATAAAAGCTCACATATTTTCTTACATGTTTGAAGTATCACTTCCTCTCCTTCATTCATCTATCTCTGAACCAACATATTATTTTAATACATATCAACACTACAGAAATAGATTGCTTTAACATCATGTTAAGGGGTATGACTTCCTCTAGAGAAACTTGGAATTGTTCTTTGCCAAAGAGTTTTTTTGGAGCTGACTACCTACTCCCCCTGTTCATGCAGCAAAAGTTCCCAGAGCTCACAGGAAGAAGGCATGCAGTGTAAATCCTAACATCTCCTTAAGATGAACTGTCCTTGTTTTACAAAATCAAAACAAACAAGAGAACAACTGCTATTCATGTAAAAATGGTCAAGGAAAAGAAAGAATGAAAAGAAGGAGAGTTAAAGGAGCAGGGGAAAGGCAGGGACAAATAAATTAAACACATTTATTTGGTTTATTCCTAAACAAGTTAGATTAAGCACAGGATTTAAAGATGAAAATGAAATGAAAATAATTTAAATTGTCAGTAGTTTCAGCTTAATTCCCATTAATTTTGAACCAGTACAACCACACTCACCAAACTATCATGAGGGGGACAGAAGAGTGTTTTGAACATAAAACAACTGCTATATAAACTAACTTTGTCAGTTAACATCAACAAATGAAGAAACAGGTAAGAAACGCCAATGATGGCTGAGACTGAAGGCCTTTTTGTTACTGTATTCTCTTCCTGCAGTGGCCACAGATGCTTGAAAGAAGCCCAAAAGCAGGATATGACTGCAACAGCGCCTTACTGCCTCTGCCCCCAAAGACTAATATACAGAGAAACACAGGAGAGAATATATATCCATCATAACTACTAGCTTCTAATAAAAGCCCCTATCCTCCATGAATCTGGCCAGTTCCCCTTTTTGAAGCTATATAACTTGTTGGCTATCACTATCTCCTGTAGTACTAAATTCCACCTGTTACTTATGCAGCCTATTAAGCAGTTCCATTTATCTTTCATTTAAGTTACTATAAGGAAGCTTGAGAGCCAGTATGGTGTAGTGGTTTGAGCATTGGGCTACGATTCTGGAGACCAGGGTTCAAATCAGCCATGGAAACCCATCGGGTGACCTTGAGCAAGTCACACTTTCTCAGTCCCAAAGGAGGTCAACGTCAACTCCCCTCCAACTAAATATTGCCAAGAAAAGCCTGTGACAAGTTCACCTTAGGATTGTCATGAGACAGAAACAAGTTGAAGGCACCCTAGGGGCAGAAAAATGGCACCATGTATTTCCCCATCTTTGCAGAATATGAATGTTGATGCCACCCTGATTGAGACCGTTAGGACACATGGGGATTCCTTGATGGAGTCCGTTCTCTACAGCTAACAGTCACAGGACACCAGGAAGGCTCATCATTGCTTAGAAGGCATAATTCATGTTCCTGAGCCCTGACAGGCCAAGAGGAACAATGGGATACCAGGAAGTGATGTTGACAAAACTATCCTGCAGATACAAGAAGGATTTTTAAAGATAATTAAGAAAAGATGAGTGTTTGTATATAGGAATTCTCTAGGCTGGCACTGCCATTAAGGCAGTGAGAGGTAGAAGCCTCATGCCCCAGATTTTGGGGGACATAAAAGGGTAGCAAATTGTTAGCTATTTAATTTTTCCTTGTATTTTCATTGCTAAAAATGCTTGTGAAATGTAAAAAATATATTTGGAATCAGCAGGTACAGAATTAATTGTACCCTTATTGACAGCTACATGAATATGCATTCCTAATAATCGGGGGGGGGGGGAATCTTTCAAAGAAAGACAGAATTGCTACATGTATGGAATATGGTTTATATTGTCAAATTGACAGATATAATTAGAGTCTCCCAAGGTAGACAACAAGACAAGCATTTTATAGAATGAATTGGAATGACAAGGTTCAAGATAAAAATTGATCCATAACAGATTTTATATTATATAACCTATTTGGAAATATTGGAGGAGGAAAGATGTTCATGGGATTTTCTACCTTGTGTGCCAAAAATAACTTGGCTGGCTTTGAGTACTATGTATTTTGACATGGATGCTATTCTACCTCAGGTAACAAAATGTCGTAGGTCACCCCAGAGAGTGATACATGCCTCTAGTTTAAATGTGGGGAGGAGAGCAGAATGTCACATACCAACAGCTTGGGAAACACTGTTTTAAATAGATTCTGTCAGACTGAAGAGGGAATGGGAAAGGGAGTATACAGATCAACAATCCATGTGTAACATATATACAGCCTGTGTTGACTGTAACATGGGAAGAAGTCTAAAGAGAGAGAAACTTGACAGTGAGTAAGGAGAATGTCCCGTGTTAAACAGTCTCTATAAGAAAACAGTGGAATATTAAATTACATATAATCTTTCAAGCAAATAAGGAAAAGGTATTCTATCAAGTGATCATAGAAATTTGTGCAAAGGAAAGATAGACAGAAAAGTAGAGGACATTTGAGTAGATCCATTCCGGGTCTTATGCAACCATCTCACAAATATTTTAATTTAAAAAAAAAAAAGAACAGGGTGATGCCTCTCAGTTAAAATGAAAATAACATCCTATACTCAAACTAGGACAAATGTAATCTTCTTTAGAAGTAATACTGAAATAAGCCGGAATAAATTTTAAAAGGAAGTCTAATGGAAGGAAAATCAGTATGCGCATACGTAGATAGTCAAGCTCTGCTGAACTCCTGTCTGAGAGAAGATTTACAAATGCATTTTGTCACAGAACTGTTGAGAACAAAATGGCCCCTCGCCATGTTCGTGTTTGTAAACAGAGACTTTGCTATGCAAGGGGTCTGGTAGCTAGTACTCAAAACATCATCAACATTCTTATTGGTCATCTTCATCCTCATCATCAATTGTATTGGACCTGTCCACCCATGCATCTTCAAGTGATCAAATCAAACAGGACAATAATTTAAAATATATTAGAATACAAACCACTGAAAACCCACATAACCTGCAACACAGACTTCCACACTCACAAGAATTTAAGAAACTAAAAACCATTTGGCTTGTTTTTTGAAAATCTCTGATACATTGATAGAACTGTGCATTTTCTCTGAGACAGCATTCCATAAAGAAATCACTATTAGCTAGAGGATAGCACTATCAGCTGTTCTGGATATGTGTGCATGTATGTGCCTTGAAGTCATCTGATGACTTATGTGTTACTGCCCTGGCTAGTCCGAGCTTTGGGGATGTTAAAGATATCCTCTTGATATCACAATTCGGCTTCTCTTCTCTATTCCTCTCCACGTGCTTGCGAGGCCACCGGACAAGCACGTAAACAAGCTCGGACGTTAATAGCTGTAAGATTCAAACTACAATACAGGCAGGCCAGAAATAGCTGACTCACTGCTTTAGGAGACCTCCAGGCAAGTACTCTAATTAAGTATGCACGCCACGTACAAAAGAGCCTCTGCCCCACGATGGCAGCTTGATGGGTAAACTATGCAATACACAAGTACTCTGCGTTTGCATACTGGCTACTCTTTTGAAAACTGCTACGATAATCATTCAGATTCTGACCTTTCGGAGGCTTTGTCTCCAACTCCAAATCTATTATTTTCCCCCAAGTACAGCATAGCCTGCAGTCACAATTCTCCTTATAAAAACCCTTGATTCCGAGACCTTCCTCGGAACGCTCCCGAGTTTCATCCCGCCTTGCTGCCGCTTTGCTTGGCGAGCCTCCCCTCAGCTCCACGTGCTGAGCTACATCGCACCCCAGCTTCGCTCTCTATTTTTCTGGGCTTCAGGACAGGTGAAGTATCACCCAAACCAGCAATCCCTCTAAAAAGCCCTCTATACCACTCCAACCTTTATTTTCTTTAGTTATCTCGTATGAGTGTGTCACATACACTGTTTTGCTTGTATTCAATAAACATCATTTATTATTTCAACTTCTGTGTTCTCCTTGACTCGACCCGACCCCATAGACATAGGGTTCAAGATCTCGCTAAGTTACCCTGCCTCTCGTAACGCTAAGCAGTGCTCTGAGCTAATTTTCCCCAACTTTAGTTGAGCACATTTTGGTGTCCCTCCTGGGACCCCCAGTTCACAGGGTAACATATGGCAACCCCATGAATTTCATAAAGAATACAAGGAATACTCAGACGTGGTTTGTCATTTCCTTCCTCTGAAATATAGCCTACAGTCCCAGGTATTCCTCAGTTATCTCACCTCCAAGTACTAACAAAAACTAACCCTGATTATCTTCCAAGATCAGATAGGATCTCATGTCCTCAGAGTATTTAGGCATTGTCATTATTGTCATTCACCCAATAATTGTCAATAATTTGTAGAAAAGACCAGAGACAAAGCATGAAGAGGGGCATTTTTTTTTTTTCAGAGCAGAAGGTGCAGAGGACAGAAGGACCATTTGGGCCCGCATTCTCATTAACATGAGGAAAAGAACCAACACTAAACTGGAACTCAAGAGAGGAACAACCCTCCCGTGAGCCCTAGCCAGGATAGCTTAATGAGAGATTATTGGAGTTCCAGTCCAATGACATCTGCAGGGCAGCAACTCCCCCACACACACACACACACACACTGACACACTTAAGAGCATCCAGCTCTTATAAGACATGGTAGAACCAGTTCAATGCAGTACTATTACAATGGTTTGAATGGTGAGCTACTAACTAGACAATCTATAACAGAGACAGAAAAGAGCTTGGTACAGAAAAAAAGTAAAAATCATTGGAACAAGAACAAGCATTGGGTTGTTACATTTTCTACTCATAGACCCTTTCTGCACAAGGCTGGTGAATCAGTTTGTGTCATTTCTTACCGGATTTTCTGGGCTCGAAACAAGGCGGACTTTCCATCATTTCCTTCCACACAGCTACTGCATATGTTCCATTCTGATTCGGAGGAATGCGAGTTCATGAATCCACACTGCCTCCACCGTGGCCACTCCCACTAGTCCCCTCACCTCACCCCATTGGCTGTGATTGGCCTTTTTTTTTTTTTTGCGTGGTTTAGTACGTCATTGCGTATGTGCATACGTGCGTAAGTCCATACTACCCCCTGAGCCCTCCCCTAACCACCAATTCGCATTGGCGTGAATGTACATGTCTTCACCACTGTTAAAGTATGAATTGGATTGATCTAGAAAATTGGAAAACCGATTTCTTCCGGTTTTCAAAAAGCGCACTTTACCACCACATGGGGGTGCATTTAGTTGGAATTATGTGTGGAACGAAGGTAAATAAACCGAACCTAGTCCGCTCCAAGATGCAGAAGACCTCCATGGCAAGACGCATTGGCCTGCATTAATAACCATGTACAGAAAGGGCCATACTTCTCTTTTCCTCTAGAACACTCAGTTTCTGTGCTGGTATTTTGGCTTGTCAGCTGAGAAACTGGTGTTTAGACACTACTAATGGACTACTAGAATACAAATTCAAGGTTTGATTCAGACAAAGACTCGTAAAAAATCAGGGGTAGAGTCAAGCAATTCTTACTCTTACACACACAAACCATCTTTAGAGAATGGAAAACTGAAGTGGAGCTCTAGCTTTAGTTGAGAAAAGTAGTGTGGCTCAGCAGCCAGCAGTTTGGGAAAACTACACTAAATGTAATTTTGATGGAGAAGGCACCCAGAGCCAAGCTGCACTGAACACCCTTAAAGACTTCTGAAGTTTTTATAGGAGGAAGCACTTTCTTTAATAAGCCGATCCCAAAAAGTGGCTATTGTTTGGTTTTAAAATAAAGCCTAGAAATTTTGAAATAATTTTGAAACAAAACAATTTGTATCATGTATTGGTAAAATGTATTCTTTCCAAATGACTTTTGTGCAGTGAAAGGAACATCAGAGGTTGGGGGCCTGAGAAGGAGCCTCCCTAGGATAATTCATTAGCCAGATGGGACCCTCTGTGGCAGTGGATCTCAACCCAGGGTATATGTACCCTCAGAGGTATGCACCAGGACATTTAGGGGTACCTGAAAATAATTGATAACGGCAGAAAAAGGCTCAAATTCTCCTCTCCCTCATTGAGATAGAAGGACACACATGCAAGGAGGAACTACTTGCCTCTTCAGAGCTGAGCCCAGCACCCTTTGGAGGTGGGCCTTGGGTGAGGCTGTGCTACTCCTCCATGCTGGACCAACGGGAAAATTTCAGGGCAGACTCAAAGCTGGTGGTTTATCCATTTGAGGGGAATCAGAGTGAGAGAGTAGGAGCTCTGAGGGGACACAACTCCAAGTGTGAGCAGTGCCTGAATCTAAGCAGAGGCCAGGTGAGAGGGAATTGTGTAGAGAGTGGTGTGGGCCAGGCGGCTTCCTGCAGCAGGTTCCCAGGGATATTAGGCAGGCCCCAGCCATTGGTCTCTTTCTCAGTCCTAGAAGGGTGAATCATGCACAATCCACTTCAATGAGGTTTGGAGCCAAACAAATGTTGGTAAGTGGGAGGTAGCAATAGATATAGACACACATACACACACACACACACACACATAGAGAGAGAGAGAAAGGAGAGAAAAGCATGATGGAATAAGTGGTAGTCACAGTAATGGTGGTCAGTTTTGGACAGACAAGGTCACCAGAGGTGGGGGAGAGGAGGCTGAGGGTTTGATCTGTGTCTGGTTTTTGTCATCCTTGAATATCTGTTTTCTTTAGGTATAGCATGGATGGGGATGGTTGTTGACACCCTTTCCTCCCAGTCCAACTTCTCTGAGAGGAAGCAGTTGAGGGGGACAAGTTGGGGAGAGGGGCTTGTGGTGGAAATTCTAAGCTTTAGGTGGTTACATCTTTCATTCTTTGCTGACATGAGTCAGTGCTTTTCTCCAGTTTGGGGGAGCATAGCCGATCAGCCTCCCTTGAGGGATGTAAGATGGGGCAGCTCTGGTAGAGAGATGCAGGTGGATCAGCACACGGGAGCTGGTGCAGTGCCTGTTTTTCATGACAGAGCACATTAAGAAAATGGAGAACTGAACTGTTAGCAGCAGTTAGCTCAGTCAGTCCTATGAGCAGCATTCAATGAGTGAGTTCTTCCAGGTCTTCTCTGTGTGTCTTCCCTATAAATTAATTTTTTCATTCATGTATAATCAGACAGGGATCAGTGATTGAAGAGTAGCATATTAAAAAAAAAGTGATAATTGCTGTAATGTGGTTTTTTAAATGTAATCTGTGATATATTTTCTTAAATACATTGTATCTTCTGAGTTTTGAATGTTACTGATCTGCACTTTCTGTTCACCTTATTATTCTGCTGCTTTTTAATCCTGTTATTGGGCTATTTATTTACACTTACAATATACAAATTTGAAATAACAGCAGTTATATTAATTGCAAATATGTTGCTAATATGAAGGGTACAATTTATGGAAATAGCCTGCCAAGGGGTACACAAGTAAAAAAGGGTTGGGAACCATGGCTCTGTGGGGAAGGTTAGTCCTGGCAGAATGTTTCTTGCAGCTCTCCCTAGATTCTGTCTCAAGTCCCATCTGGTCACTGGGCTTGTTAAGAGTGGCAAGTACATGATGATGGAGCTGAAATGATATTTTACTTGCAGACTGAAATCCAAATGCTTTAGATAGGCTCCTCTTGAAGCCTTTGGTTTTGCCAAGCATTTATTGTGAAATGGTCAGTCGCTGAATCCTTAATACAGTTCCATACAATCTATCAAATGCTGTCAGATACTAACAGGGTGATTCTAAGTTTACATTTACCAGTGGGGTAGGGTAGAGATAGCATTGTCCTTAAACCAATGGAAAGATATTCCACCAACACAATGGGATCCCAATCAGGGTTAGGGTGGAGAGGCAAGACTCCTGTGGTTGTACAAGGATCAGTCATACCTGAACAACGCAGGCTTCCTCCATCTGATGCCCTCTATATATTGTGGACCTCAGCCCTGACTAGCATGGTCAATGACTAGAAATGGTGGGAGTTTCATTCTCCAAAAGATTGCCGGGTACCATCCTGGAGAAGACTAGGGCTAACGGTTCACAGGCAAAGAGGTGACATGGCATTGTATAGTCCCACTGAAGCTAATATTACATATTCCTACACAAAGTACAATTGAAATGTGAATTCCTCCAACAGTATGCCAACACAGGAAGTACCTCTGGACATTTTAGTGCTATAGATTTTCACTAGTATAACAGGCATTCTCTCTTCCTAGAGAATCCTAGAGATGGTTATTCTGTCTTGGGGAGGTAAGAATCATTATCAGAATTCTCAGCTCCTCAGCAAACCACATTACCCAGAATTCTTTGCAGGCCAATTAAAGTGGTATAAGACATATTTGTAGTGTTGATAGAGTCACAGAGATGGTTGGATGGTAAGAGGCTAGTTGATAAGGCACTACCATCACTATGCCATCCCTGCTAGTCCTGCTACAAAAAATAAAGCAGGCTTAACCTGTGTGAAGACATGCAGTGTTCTTACATGGCTTACAGTTGTCAGGTATATGGATTTGGTGTACCTGGCACTTTATACACTACTTTATATGGAACACCACTCTAAATATATTTCCTTGGAAGGGAGTTAGTTCTCTTAGACCATTTCCACACTACACTGTTATAGTGGTATTAATCCACTTTCAATGCCCTATGGAATCATGGGGTTTGCAGTTTAGGGAAGGGCATTTAGAATTCTCAGCCAGAGAGCTCTTTGGCTTCAGTAAACTACAAACCCCAGAATTACACAGGATGTTGAAAGTGGAACAATAGCACTAGAACAGTTTAGTGTGGAAATGGCCTTAGCTGTAATGGAATATTTCAAAGCAAAGTACAGAACCGGTGTCCCTATTCACCCACTACCTTTCAAAAATTTGTCATTCTAAATTGCATTGACATGAATGTGAGTAGATACAGCAGAAAAATGCAATATAGGCTGCATTATTATCTAATTGATATTATCCAGATTCTACAGGCTGTGACTTTAGCAAGCCTTACTGGAGAAAACTGCTTTTGTGAAGTCAATGGAGGTAGTGTTACCCTGTTTACTGGGGGTGCCGTGAGGGACACCAAAATGTGCTCAACAATAGGTGGGGAAGATTAGCTCTGAGCACTGCTTTAACGTTACGAGAGGCAGGGTAACTTAGCAGGATCTTGAGCCCTATGTCTACGGGGTCAGGCCAAGTCAAGGAGCACACAGAAGTTGAAATAATAAATGATGTTTTATTAAAACACAATCAAAACAGTGTATGCAGCACAATCACACAAGATAATTAAAGAAATAAAGTTTGGAGTGGGATAGAGGGGTTTTTAGAGGAGTTGTTGGTTTGGGTGATACTTCACCTGTCCTGAAGCCCAGTTGGAATCGGAGAAGATGGGGAGCGTGGATCTCAGCACGTGGAGCTGAGGGGAAGGCTCGCTGGACAAAGCGACAGCAAGACGGGATGGAAGCCAAGAGCTATCCAAGGAAGCGCTCAAAGTCAGGGGTTTTTATAAGGAGAATTGTGACCGCAGGCTAGGTCGGACTTGGGGAAAACAATGGATTTGGGGCTGGAGACAAAGCCTCCGAAACGTCAGAATTTGAATGATTGAGTTAGAGCCAAATTATCAATAGGATAGCCAGTATGCAAATGCGGAGTACTTGAGCGTTGTATAGTCAGATCATCAAGCTGCCAGCGCGGAGCAGAGGATCTTTTGAAAACTGCATGCATACCTAATGAAGGTACTTGCCTTTGAGGTCTCCTAAAGCGGCGAGTCGGCTATTTCTGGCCTGCCTGTATTGTTTCGGAATATTACGGCGATTATCGGCTGAGCCTGTATGTGTGCTTGTCCGGGGGCCTCACAAGCACGTGGAAGGGAATGGGTATGTGAGGCCGAATTATTGATATCAACAGATATCTTTTTATATTCCCAAAGCTCGGGCTAGCCAGGGCAGTAACAGTAGAAATCCCAACAATTTGGAACACAGGAAGAAAAATACAGAATGTGACAAAGGGAGAGACTCTTCTAGGTTACGCTGGATCTATTTCTGTTTTCATTATGCTAAGAGACAGCCAATTTCAGCAAACAATATAGTAGATTTATTCATCTGCAGAAGAGCTAGTGGTGTGTAGGGGCCTTGAAGGGGGGTGGTGAAAAGGAAAGCAGAACTGGGAAAAGGCTGATTAAACAAAGCAGTGGGGGAGAACACTCTGGAAGGTTCTGGCAGGCAAGGCTGCTGCACTAATGCTTTATGTCACTGCAGAACATTAAACGAGCACTTAAAAAGGTAATTAGCACCTTTTCATTAGACCAGAAATCAAAGGTGTAATTTACCAAAAGTCAGCGAACAATGTAAGAGATCTAATTGAATCATAGTGGATAGCTTATCCAGGGTAAAAAGTCAGGAGGATATCTTTGGTGAGTTTTGTGGGATACTTACACTGAAGATAACTGTGCCTTTAAGCTCATCTCCTACTCCCAGCTTGCTCATATTAGAACCAGAAATGTCCACAGACTGATTAAGAGAGCTGGGATGTGTACTGCACTTGACTGATAGCCTATCATTGAGTTACTAAGTGGGGGTTTTCTATAGTCTGCAGTGGAACCCCCAATTTCACAGTCAAAGTGCACCTACCTAATAGTGCTAAGCATATCACCAAAGCTTAAGCATTACTACACAACATAAATCACAGCACCTACATTTTTTCCCTTTCTGAACTGCCCCAAATATTGACCCTGTTTCTCTCCTCTCCCTCATATGAAGGAAATCAGACAGCTCTTATCCTGCTTGTTCCTGTTGTTGTGTGTCTTCAAGTCATTTCTGACTTATGGTGATCCTAAGGCGAACCTATCACAGGGTTGTCTGGGGCTGAGAATGCATGATACACCCAGGGCCACCCAGTGAGTTTCCATGTCCAAGCAGGGAAGTGAATCTCAGTCTCCAGAGTCATAGTCCAGTGCTCAGACCACCGCTCCACTACACCACACTGGCTCTGAAACAGAAAAATGCTATTGCCATTGTAGACAGCCAAATCAAAACTGCTTTGGAAAGAAGACTTTCATTTAGGAAGAAAGAGAAGGTTTGATAAGTGTCATGTGTACTGATGATTTGGAGAAAATATATTGAAGGATATGCTTTGCTACTCTTTCTTTTGGCATGCCTTCACACTCCGCTGTTTAATGTCTTTGCATCTTCTTTCTTTCTCTCCTTCTGTTATCCCATCCACTGCTTATGTTTTATACCACATAAATTTACATTGTAACTTCCTTGGAGTAACAGCCTGTTTTGTTTTGTTTCACTTTGCTTTTGTTTTGCAGTGGAGGGTGTTCTATAGTTGTTTGGAAGAGTTTGCTTCTGGGACTATGCTTCCCAGGATCTGCAAGCCAGGGCCAGTGGCCATGCTACTTGGGGGAACTGGAAATTCAAGTCCAAGAAAGCTCTTAAGTACAATGTATTACTCGCCCATTATCATGAAAAGATCCTAGGCCATGACCAGTAATACCTAAACCAAGACCTCTAACTCAGGTTCCCTCCGGTCAGTAGTTTCAAGATGCTGGCCTGGACAGCACATGGGAAATACCATGCAGCATAATATGCATAATATTGCTTGATATGCATAATAATGCTTAATATGCAGCACATGAGAAATACTATTGTCCTGATCAAAAAAAGAACAGATGATGATGCTCCTAGCAATTATACCATTGCACAACCAGCATTACCACCACCACCACATTTATATTCTACCTTTCCCTGCAAAAGTGCAAAAAGTAGTTAACAACATCATTAAAACTAAATTAAGAAATTAAACTGTTAAAATAATCACTAAAACAAATTAAACAATAAAACTTTTAAAATCAAGTTACCAATGACTTTCAAACTAGTTTACAGAGCCAGTTTGAAGAAATGTGTCTTCATAACCTTCCTACAAAACCTAAGTATCAGATCCCAGAATCTCTGATAGTACAAGATGTATGAAAATTGTCTTTACAATTTCATTTCCAGTAGAAATTGGAAAAATAATTTTTGGACACCCCCATGTTATACAGTCACAATGGATCTAACCCAGTTGATGTAGGATTTGGACGACACCCCCTCCCCCCCAAGAAAACTAGAGACTCTATTCCATCCAAATGTAACCATTTATTCATTTATTTCTTCACAGTTGTGAAGTAAATTTTAAGACAACTAAGATATACAATTGAACTTTACAGATGATACTGAAGTAATGGCTGACAGTGAAAAATAATTAGTTTGGGTTATATGCTAGGAAGTGAGGCCTCTAGACGCCAACAGAATAAGAGGCAACACAACTGGATCCAGAGTGAGGCAATCCAAGTGAGTATATCTAGAGTTAGGTGTGCATGACTGGATGGCAGTAGAGGCAGATTTCTGTTACTGCCCTGGCTAGTCTGAGCTTTGGGGATATTAAAAGATATCCCTTGATATCACAATTCGGCTGTACTTCTCTATTCCTCTCCACGTGCTTGCGAAGCCACCGGACAAGCACGTAAACAAGCTCGGACGTTAATAGCTGTAAGATTCAAACTACAATACAGGCAGGCCAGAAATAGCTGACTCACTGCTTTAGGAGACCTCCAGGCAAGTACTCTAATTAAGTATGCACACTACTTACAAAAGAGCCTCTGCCCCACGATGGCAGCTTGATGGGTAAACTATGCAATACACAAGTACTCTGCGTTTGCATACTGGCTACTCTATTGAGAACTGCTACGATAACTCAATCATTCAGATTCTGACCTTTCGGAGGCTTTGTCTCCAACTCCAAATCTATTGTTTTCCCCCAAGTACAGCATAGCCTGCAGTCACAATTCTCCTTATAAAAACCCTTGATTCCGAGACCTTCCTCGGAACGCTCCCGAGTTTCATCCCTCCTTGCTGCCGCTTTGCTTGGCGAGCCTCCCCTCAGCTCCACGTGCTGAGCTACATCGCACCCCAGCTTCGCTCTCTATTTTTCTGGGCTTCAGAACAGGTGAAGTATCACCCAAACCAGCAATCCCTCTAAAAAGCCCTCTATACCACTCCAACCTTTATTTTCTTTAGTTATCTCGTATGAGTGTGTCGCATACACTGTTTTGCTTGTATTTAATAAACATCATTTATTATTTCAACTTCTGTGTTCTCCTTGACTTGACCCGACCCCGTAGACATAGGGTTCAAGATCTCGCTAAGTTACTCTGCCTCTCATAACGCTAAGCAGTGCTCTGAGCTAATTTTCCCCAACTTTAGTTGAACACATTTTGGTGTTCCTCCCAGGACCCCCAGTTCACAGAGTAACATTTCCCCACTGCCACTTCCCAGTGATGCTGCTCCAGCTACACAGAACAGGGGCTGAATGGGGTTAAGTGGGAGGCAGGAGGAAAGAGAATTTTCAAAAAGTAGGCAGAAGCACCTTCTGTAAGTGTATCGCTTCTGTAAGTGGAGCCCTTCTTCTATCTATGGAAGGCAGATTTTAGATCCAGTCCTTTGAGCAGGAGAGGGATCTGGTAGCCTTCCAGATGTTAATGAGCCTTTTTCATGTTCCCATCTAAAGGCCACCATTTGGTTGATAGAAATCAAGATCTCTGTAGAGAAGCTGTTTTATTCCCACATATGTCCCATTTGCCTGGCATTAGCCACCAGCCATTTGGCCACGTTCTGGATGTCCCAATCAATTGAAACTGGGACTCCTGACAGATAGTGGGCAAGCTATCATTTTGAAGCTCAGCTCACCCACAAAACAGATTCCAGCTGATAACAGACATATCCTGGACATTACATAAGGGTTATTTCTTAGATATTTAGTATAGACACACCTAGCCTGAAGCCTTAACCTGCGTTATCCTCCTCTTCTAGGTAAGGTGATTGCTGTAAGGTGTTCCAGAAGCCATAGGTGTATTTGCAAATTAGTAGTTGTCTCCCCTGTGTCCCTGTCTTGTCTTCATACCACAGAACAATATCTGTAGGCTAAATCTTTACCAAACATGGTTGAATCTTTTTTAATCAAGTGTTTCTTGCATCCACAATGCACATCACCTTGAAGAAAACTGTTGGGAAAATTTCATTACTCCGGTGGTTTTGCAGAACGTCTTTCCTCCCTTTCTGTGTGTTTGCTGAATTACATTGATTTGTAAGAGCACCAAAATGACAAAACCACTTGATCAAAGGCATGCCATGAGAAAATGAAACACTGGCTACAAAGATTATTGTACACATTTCTCTAAGGGTGTGTTAATCCAAGTGATACTTAGCTTGCAAAACTGGGATCCTGACACTCTGGAAGCCCGCTTCCCAACAGTGCCACCACAAGTGGAGGTTGTTTGGGGATAAGACCAATTCTACAGTAGTCCACAACTGATGGAACCTAAAAGCGGTGATAGTTGAGTGACTGGGAATTTTAAAAAGCCAGTCCTAGACTTAAACAGCGTGTTTGGAAGGGTGGGGCTAGTCATGCCTTACAGTCCTGTTTAAGATGAGCCAATGTGAGCACTATGCAACTAGCAGCTCAGCACATGAAGAACAAATCATTCCAGGATTTGGAACATATACTGCACCCAGTTGCCTTGGCTGAGCCTTAGAAGCAGCTTTGTATTAATGGAATACAAGAGGCCAAGGCTTCTGGAGCTAAAAAATGGCCCTGGCCAAGGATCTCAGCTGGAAAAAGCTGGAACAAGGATTGTGGGGAAGCAGTAAACCTACAAGAAAATTCTCAGCATGAAAGGCAATTAGACCACTAGGGAGACAACAAGTCAATTCACATTATCTTGAGCTGCCTCATTCTAGCAAATAACTATTTATGTAAATAGTTGTAAATCCATGTGATTATCTTCTGTATGGGGGAGGAGCCATGGTCTCTCTTCGTTATATTGCTCATTTAAGGAGAGAACTATCAAGACTTAACAGGATCAGTGTCATCCAAAGTGGAATTATCTCTAGAATTTCCATTCTAGGTGAGAGTTGTGTGGCCTCCCAAGGCCCACAAAGTAGCCCCGACCCCCATAATAGTGCTCCTACAACTGGGGGGGAAATCATTGTAAAAATGTGCAATCACACATACACCCATCAAGCTTCCCAAGGGATGCTTTTGTCCATTTCAACACTGTGGGGCTTTGAATGAAAGAGAGCAGGTGCATTCCAAGAAAATGTGGCTCTGTGTGTGTGTGTGTGTGTGTGTGTGTGTGTTTAAAAAGGGGCTGGTATAGCTCTCAACTTTCTGCTGTTTCACACCCTTGATCTAGAAGATAGATGAGCAAAGATGCCTAAGTAACCATAAAGGGAAGGGTAGAGCCTGGCTTTTGCTCAAGCATAATTTTATGCCTGTTTTGTATTTATAGCCAGTGGCCTGGCTTAGAGATGGAATCATGTTTGAAGATGACTTTTCAATTATGCTTCCCCATTTCATTGTCACAAATTCAATCAGATAAAATGTATGTTCATCACTCCACCCTGTAATTTTTACTTACTCTGGTTTGTAAATGGCAGCCAGGTAGAATGGGAAGCTACACCCTTATGAAACCCCTAATTCTCATCACACATCCGTTTTCTTTTAGAATTGTGCAACATTGTGAGTCGTTTCCAGCAGAAACCATTTTCTAAACAGAAGAATATTCTTTAAAAATATGGAAAGCATTGCAGTGTTCCTGCCCTGTTCTGTTTAATTAATCAACCAGTTCACACAGGTTGTGAATTCCTGTGTAATGATTTTAATGTGTATTCCTTCACAAACAATATCCTGTAAAGGAAAAGCAGAAAGAGTATGGAGAATCCAGGGAAAGCGGGAACAGAGGGCAAGAAGTGAATCTCCTGTCATTCACAATAAAAAGTAGGAAGGATCAGTCCAAAACTGTTCCTTGACCACTCGATTGAAGCAACCACCTCCTCTAATCAGCTACCTCCTCTTCTAAGCAACTAATTTCCATCCAGAGACTTCATGAACTTCAAATAATACCTCATCCTCCCTAAGAAATGCAGGAGACTTGGTTAATGTCACATTTAACAGTTTGCCTGCACCTACAGCCAGCCATTCTAGCTCTATGGAACAGGAAAAATTCAATTTTTCTGAAATGCATCCACATTAGAGAACAGCCACCAAGTCCTGTATAAGTAATCACTTCCTTCCATTGTTTATGGAAAGTGTTTGAAGTCATTTGAAGACATTTTGTCCCTGACTCTCCTTTGAGGGTTTCTGTTCCCGATTTTAGAATCACACAGCTTGAAGAGGTATCAGGAATATTGTACGCCAGGGCAGTGTCATTGCTCTGTGTGAAATTTGAAGCCAATTTTAAAACGGGGCAGGAAAGGGAGCAATGGGACAGGAAGCCAAGTAGCAGTGGAAGGAGGGATTGCAGCCAAGTCAGGGCTGGAGCCCAAACCTCTTTGGCAGCACTTGGTCTTCATTCCCTATCAGGAAAAGCTGAGAGAAAGGAGATGCCTGTGAAGTAAAAGTAGTCAGCTGGGGCACTGTTTGGTTAAGACTTGGCAGGAAGGATTTCTAAAGCATTCCATCTTGCATATGCTTTTTGTTTATGGAGGTTGCCTCTCTCCTCCCTATATGGTTAAAAAGAACATTCCTAGAACTGTAGGCCAGGGGTCAAGTGGGATAAACTTTCACCTGAAAGAGAGTGCAAGGTCTCAGCTGATGACAGTCATACATTCTTCCTAAGCAGCCAGCAAGAGTTTCCAAGAAAGTTTTCCAAAGAAGGCAGATTAAAAGAGGCTATTCACTGTGTGTGGCTTTTTTCTTTGAGGAACAGAAACTCAACAGTGATTCTGAGCTCAAGTTATTTGAAATCTTCTTGAACTTTGGAAAAAGAGTTCCTTTAATTTTTCAGGACTGCTTCAAGGTTACAGCAAATCAGCACTATGGGGCTATCAATCAATCATACTGTACATAAGTAAATTATTAATTACCCATTGTTGAAGGCCAATGTGTGCTCCTTACCTGCAGCCCAAGTAATGCAGGTTGACTGCATAATAATTAAGACCACACTGAAGTGATTGAGTACCACTCCACAACGCGAAGAGCATCCACGTTGCCTTATTTCGATGTCCTCACACACTTTATAGCCCACTAAAAAAAGATAATTCCCTAGTTTAGATTTAGACTACCCCACTTTTCAAAATTGTAAGATTTAAGAAAAACCTCCTGTCAGAGCTTGGAAAAATGTTTTTGACTACACCCCCCAAAATCTGTAAGTTTTAGTGCAAAAAAAAAAAAAGTTTTCCAAGTTGTGCCTAGTCATGGCCTTTCTGATACATTTTCAGAAGTTGTGGCGAAATGCAAAAATTCTGTGCTTTCAGGCAAACAGTCTGTAAGCAGACACTATGGTTTTCACTATACATTATACAGATGATGTAGCAGTTAATATATGGACTGTACAATGCCAGGGGTTAAATGGATTCTACCTTAAATATGTGGGCCTGAATTTAGGTAATTTCCACACTGCGCTGTTATAGTGCTATCATTCCACTTTCCACATCCTATGGAATCCTGGGGTCTGCAGTTTAGAGAGGGGCATTTAGAATTCTCAGCCAGAGAGTTCTTTGGCCTCAGTAAACTACAAACTTCAGAATTCCACAGAGTGTTGAAAGTAGAATAACAGCACTATAACAGTGTAGTGCGGAAATGGCCTTAGTTGCTAATTTCAGCTAAAGTAGACTGGTTGAATCTATGTGAATAATATATGTGTTTACTTAGTTAGCATTTGGTTACACACTGGTTTCATATGCAGAGCAATCAACAGAACCACCAAACTCAAAACCGTCATGGAAACTATCAAGTTTGTCCCTCCTGTTATTAGTCCACACTGACAAAAGCAAAGGAAACCAGCTTCCTAATCTCTTCTGCTTTATTTGTGTGACAGAGAAAAAAAAATGTGTTGGGATTCATCCTGGCTCCATCTAAAACTATCATGAAGGTTCCTGGGCACCTAAATGGTTTCTCTGGAACTCATATTGGAGGCAAAGTGGTAATGGGATATAGGGTTTGATTTTATGCAGCTAGTTTACTACCTATTGATTTGCATGATGAATTCAAACCTATATATTTTTGGCAATTTTTGAATATTTGTATGTTTCCATTTTTTTACAAAAAAATATAAAATGTAACATATGACATGTTTACATTTTTAAAGACGTTATGCTTATATAGTAGTTGGAGGAAAAACCTGTCAACCTACTACATCGAATAGTTTAGGAATCATTGCCCTAGGGGAAAAGCAGCAGTAAAAACAATCCTGTTCACACTGATAGAACCAATGGCCCAATGCTAATTTAATCAATCAAGCACTTACATAGAGGAACTGATGTGACATCAGTATGTCATGCAACTCCAGAATATCTCCCATCAATCTCAGAGGACTGTGTCAACAACATACACATAAGATTAGGGGTGGGAACTATTGCCCTTAGGTCAGCTATAGTCCATGGCAGGTTCTCATCCAGCCTTTAGTCTCTGACCACCACACAACCATCAATTGTTCCCTTGTAGCAAGGTGCCAATGGACAAAGAGATCACAACATAACACAGAAACCAAACAAGCTGACAAGGAAGGGAAAGAAAGGTCTGCTCTGCAGCAGTTTGGGATGCAAGGAGGATATGAAATGACTGTGAATGGGAGAATGTGTGGGAATTGCAGGAGGTAGAAGAAAAAAAAGAAGGAAAGATAGGTATGAAAACTGAGAGCCAGAGTGTTGTGATGGTTTGAGCATTGGGCTACAACTCTGGAGAACAGAGTTTGAATCCCCACTTGGCCATGGAAACCCACTGGCTTACCTTGAACAAGTCACAGTCTCTCAGTCTGAAAGGGCAAAGGCAAATACCCGTTGAACAAATCTTGCAAAGAAAATTCTCCTGAGGGCTGCCATAAGTCAGAAACTACTTGAAAGCAAACAACAACAATAGGTATGAATGGAGTATCCCTGTCCACTTTTTGCTTTGGTTTTTGCTTTGGTGATGTGATTGTGGCTGCTCTGTCCTGGAGGAACGCAGGTCTCAATTAAGAGATCTTTTTTGTGTTTCATATGGGACTCAACAGCTTCTGTCCTTGAAAGATTTTACTTTTGGAGTGTCAACAGAAACAAAAGTCATAAATATAGCCAGCCGTACCATTGGATGACCTGTGACATACTTGCCTCAAGCAACAGAATTTAAGTTCCTAGTAAAGGCCTGAAAAAACCATATGAAATAAGGGTAGTCAATGGACTACCTGAAGTCACATGAGCAAAGGAGAAAATACTGCCATTTTTTCTGTTTTGCTATTGTATTTATTATTGGGGGATGGGTGCAATTTATATTCTCTGCTTTGGACCTAAGATGTTTTTGGTTATTTCTGGGTGTAAGGCAAATAAAAAGCAAAGACGATAGGTAAGTGGAAAAAAAATAATATGGTTTGCAAAAGACTGACAGAGTAGATGGGCCTTTCAAAATTCCTGAACCTTGAACAAATTCCTTACTTCAAATGGTCACTTCACAACTTTAACCTTATGATCTCTGGCTTGTTTTATAGCTTGGATCATTGCAGCCTTTAACTATGCCTGTGGCCTTTTCCCTCAAGATTGTTGCCTCCACTTGGGAATATAATCTATGCCCAAACAGAAGAATTTTGCTTTGAGCTCAAGGCATGTACATTCTGGAAGAGCCTGAGTTTACCATATGCAGGTTTGAGTTTTTGTTGTTATGCAAAACTCTCAATGTGTGTTATCTATTATCAGTCTAGATACTAATGGACAAGCTAGAACACTGTGTCCAGCTATACCTCCTTTTTCAAAAACTAACAGGAATGTCACCGGAGTTACATGTTGTTCTATTGCTAATATAATACCACTGTATTTAACAAAAGAGTGATGTGTTACAATAGCCATTATAGAGCAGGGGAGAGAATCTTGCAGACCTTCAGATGTTTTGAACTGCAACTCCTTCTGTAATTTGTGACTTGTCCAAATCACAGAGTGGAGTTCACATTAAGATCTAGATCATCCCAACTTTCCTTTGAATGACATATGTTGATGGGATGAAGCTGTATAAATGTACCTGTACCTAGTAGGCATCTGTTATTAGAATTTGCATTGACTGCATTCTTCCAATGGTTTATTCTGAGGTAGGCCATACTTTACTGGAGAGCCTGGCAGTGATTAGGCACTGTAAAGTTACTTGAAAAATAATTAGTCATTGTAGTATTTGAAGTGTAATTCAATCTTGTTACTCCTTCTTCTTGTAGTTACGAGCTTTCAAGTTAACTTCAATTTATGATGACCCTATCCTAGGATTTCCTTGTTCAGATTTGTTCAGAAGGGAGTTGCTAATGCCTTTCTCTGAGGCTGAGAGAGTATGGCTTGCCCAAGGTCACCCAGTGGGTTTCCATAGCTGAGTGGGGATTTGTATCCTGGTCTCCAGAGTCACAGTCCAATACTCAAACCACACTGGTTTTTTACAGTTACCCATTATACTATTAAAAATGGTTAATTTTCCATAGCATTTTATTACTTTAAAGAACCCCCTTAGGACAGATAGGTGACTGGCATTAAAAAAAACCTGTGAAAATGCCTCTAAAATACTTTAAAATGTCCTTAATGAGAACTTTTAACTAGAGCCATGTCAAGTAGCTTTGTTCTCATTTGTTCCATTCCCTTTTGGATATAATTCCTTTCCTTGCTTTTTTAAAAGGGTCATTAGAAGTAACTACATTACTATGTTACTAGCACCTTGTTACCCCCAAGCTTTGGCAGTGACCTAGTGAGATTCTTATCGTAGACTCCACATCACTTCTCAGCTTTGATGTGGTCTCTGACGTCCAACTCTGATCTTGTTCTTCATTCTGCACATTTTTCGTTCTACATTTCTTTGAGTATCCATTAAACTTGCCATGCCAGAGCCCCAAAATTTGTCAGCGACCAAATTCAGTTAATCCTACAAGCAGAAAATAATACATCTGAGAAGGATGAGGGTTATATACAAAGTGGCTGGTGCGAGCTTTCTTTTCTTAAATGTCAGATCCAACTCCTGCATAACTGAAAGGCAGAAAAGATTGTAACCACCAAGAATGGCTGTTGTGTGCCTTCAAGTCTTTTCTGGTTTGTGGTGAGCATAAGGCAAACCTATCATAGGGTTTTCTGGGGCTGAGAGTGTGTGATGCAGTCAAGGTCACCCAGTGGGTTTTCACGGCTAAGCCGAAAATTAAACCCTGCTCTCAAACCACTGCACCATGCTGGCTCTGTTCAGGTGGCCTTATATCACACTCTTGTATATGTCTTACTTAGAAGTAAGTCTTAATTTTTTTAAATGGGGCTTCCTCAGAGGTAAGTGTGTCTAGGAGTGCAACCTTGCTTAGACATGTAAGCAAGACCTAAACAGAAGCACTTAGAGCAGGTAGAGGAATGCTGTGGTCCTCTAGATGTCATTGAACTCTAAATCTCTGCCATTTAGCATAGTCAATACACTCAGTCCTCCACATTTGTGGGTTTCACTTTCACAGATTTGATAATTTGCAAATTTCTCCAATCCCTCCCCCTACACTTCAAGCACTTCTTTTCCAGGGGAATCTTCACTCTTTGTCATTCTGATCAGGCTGTGTAGCCCCTTAAAAACCTACCTCTGGTCCTCATCCTCTACTAGCCCCTGCCTGGCCAGCTAAGGATGGCTCACAGCCTGATATCTCTGGACCACAAGCCCTTGCCCCATAATTCCCCACACCCAAGGAAGGAAATGAGTGGGAGAGAGGAAATATAGGGTCACATGCTGACCCACCCTCTCCTCTCCTTTCCCTGACCTGGTTTGGACCCTGGGTGCCTGCTGTCCTCACCATGCCTCAGTCCCCTTCCCACAGACACACGCACACGCGCATACATTTCAATATTAGAAGTTTTGCCACTTTTATGGAGGTCCTGTGTCCCTAACCTTCATAAATGTGGGGGCCCAACTGTAGTGAGAAATGTTCAGAAGAGCAGCCCAACAGCCTCTCGAGAGTTATGTGATTCCCACCCCTGTTCTAGAGGAATCGGGAAGTTTCATTTGAGCTGCTTTGGACAACTGGCAAAAGAAGGCTTCCTTGGTGGCTTTGGTTAGTCTCCTTCAGCAATGTCCCTTCCTTTGCCCAGAGTGAGATTGGTGGTGGCTGACAGATTGGATGCATGCTGAACATCCCTTAAGTCACCATTGCAAAGCCCCCACTGCATGCCTCCACCATTAGGACAAAACTGTAAAAGGATATTAAATGCAAGATACCATCTGCAATTCAACATATACTTGCGTGTGCTGAAGTATCGTTGAGATCAAAAGCTGGTATGTCATTTTTGCAGAAAGCAGTAGATAAGATTACTTGATAAGACCAATAACATTAAATGGTAGATTAACGCACAAAAGATTTAGTTGATCAGTTGATTCAGACCATTTGAATAAATGAGGGCAAATTTTAATCAGTGTGCTAATGAATTAAAGACATTTAAGTTTTGAAGTGTGTGTGTGTGTGTGTGTGCGCGCGTGCGTGCGTGCGTGCTCGTGCATGGTGCACTACATTATTGCAACAGAAAATTAAAGACAAATGTTAAAGGTAGTTAAATTGTAAATTACACTGCACAAATCTCTCTCTATCTCAAGAAAACTGATCAACATTAAACATAATTAATGTTCAAAATAGTTTACACTTAATTGATCAGTTTAAGGTGGACAACTACTCACATAAAAGAAATTCAATTGGTCAAAACGATAGAAATCTGCCTGGTTTTTCTTCTCTAAAAATGGTAATTTCACTAACAATGAGCAAGGAAAAGTCTTCATCGGGATAAAACGACAAAGCAGAGTTTCTTCCTTATTGATATAAGAGGGAGTATCCAAACAACAAAGGAATCTTGTAGTGCTGCCTATTTCTACACATGTGAACTCTCACAGCTCTTAGAATACAAATACTCACTGGAATTAGTGGATTCAAACTTCAACGTGCTTAGTCAGAACCTGGCCTACTAACTCCTTGATTCTGTTGCAACAGATCTTTTGTTCTCAAAGCAGTGAGAAACTATTCGTCCCTTCATCACCATAGCAATAAAGGCAGAGGATATTTTGGGTGTCACAAAGGGAGTGGCTGCGGTTGAATCAGGCTTTGAACCCTGTCTCTTCCACTTTGATACCGGCACCTTATTCATTAGCTGCCCCATCCTTCACTGCATCTAGACACCCTTTTTAGAAGCCTGAAAAGGTAACTGGAAATCAAGAAATAGTGCTACGTAAAAGTGCTAATTAACATCAGTATCCAGCGAATTATTTAATCAGCACAAAACCTTCCAAAATTTGATTGATACTCTTTAATTTCACCTAGAGTAAAGGAGAAAACCGCTTGAATAAAAATGGCGTGTCAAGGAATTAACAGGCCTCTTTCCAGTGCTATCTTGGTTTCAAAGGTCTGTTGTGCTTCTGTGACATCAGCAACACACCTGGGCTAAGACGTTGCCCTTGTGCACAGCATAGCCTGAGAATAAGCAGCTATCCTTAGATGTGAGATGGAAAATTGGGCCATTTGCACACTAGACTATTCTAGTGCTATTATTCCACCCCAGGATTCCACAGAATGTTGAAAGTGGAACAACAGCACTATAACAGTGCAGGGCAGAAATGGCCCAGGTTATAGGTTTGAGCTGTGCAGACTGGGATCAGCTTAAAAGATCCAGAAGGATTCTCGCACAAAAAGAGAGGAGAACTTACAAAAGATAAGTAAGTTTCTGAAGGAAGAAACAACTTGACAATCCCCTAAAACAAGACAAGTGGTTATTGCAGATAATGCTGTGAGAACTGGGGCAGGAGGCAGTAATCTGACTCTTATTTTTATTTTGGAATATGGTATTTAGGATGCTTCTTTGTAAATGTTTTGCATTCCAGTATTGTTATCTCTCCTTATCAGTCCTTTCTGAGTGCCTTTATCTCTCCCATTTTTGGCAGAACTAAGATGTTGCTTTTCCTAAAAGTTGAGTAAGAGAAAAAGGAGAGACCCAGCATTAAAAAGGCAAAGGGGCTCAGTTGTCATCTATCTTGTGTAACCAGTTTCCCTGGTAGGCAAAAGCCAATTGTTGCAAACACTTTCAAATATTTTAGGTTATGCCTTTGAGTCATAGCGCCAATATTCCTGGCATATGTTGTTTTCACAGGAAATGCCAGGATACTGTGTGAAATTCCTACTTAGTAACTATATTTAGCAGTCCTAGGTCTTCTCGGGTTTAAACAGAGATGCATGTACAATTAATCTTCATTTTGCCCCATGGCAAATGGACTCAAAGAGTCAGAACATACAGCTACTTGTACAAAATAAAAATGGCAAAAGTGCTAGCCAAAATTTATTCGGGTCAGCTTCACTGTACTCCTCTATTTGTATTTGTATTTTTTTAAGGTAGCAAATTAGCCAAGATAGCACATAGCCAAAAAAATCCAGTACCTCTGACTAGGACTGGTCTGAGACATTTTGCTACCTAAAGCAGAGTGGCAAATGGCACCTCCCACCCAACCAACTTAAAATACATCACACGCAAAGCCACAGTCTAAAACAGGAAGCTTAGAAATCCCTTAAGCTTTTTTTCCCAATAAACTCCTGGGTTAAAGGAGGAAAAAAGTGGATCACAGAGTTTTGGTGAAACATACATGTGATTATGGAAATGTGTAAATTGAGGAGAGAGGCAGCTGGTATCTTTCATGTCAGTGGAGTGGGGAATACACTCTGGATTTTAACCTGAACTTAAAAATAAATATCCAACATGCTAAACCTGTTGACAGATAGCTCCTTTAATTCAGACTAAAATCCTAGCACAGATTTTCAGCCTCGTCATCATGGAAATCACAAGCAATGACTGACTGAGAATGGGAAGGTTTGCAACAAAAGAAATTGTTTCTATTATAAATATGAAAGTCTAACTTTGTAAAAAATGAGGAAACTCCATTTTGTTGCCCAAACCATTAAGTCAATGAAGTACAGGTTACAAAAGAGCATTTTTCTATCTGCATTATGGAGTGTTTTGTGTTCTTTGGCTTTCTTTGTCCAACTTCAATCTGTAATTGTCTTTTATTTTTTAGCCTGTTCAAATATCATGAATAAGACAATCATGAATAAGGCAACCACATTTTTAAAAAGACTACAGGATTTTTCCAAATATAATAGCTTATTTCACTTTGAAGACTATAAGAAAGCATCAATACTTTCTGTTTCTCTCAGACATTTATTGTATGTTTGCCCCATTTTAACTGAAAACTTCATTTCTTTTTTTCTTCTTTCTTTCTTTCTAATTTCTAATTCTAAGAAAAAAAGTAAATTTTATTATTTTAATGATTTCTCATCCGAGAAACAATAAACAATATCCAGGACGTAAATTTCCAGGATTTTGCTATTTCTACTCTTTATAGCTCCATCTACTATTTTACCCTTATAGTTCCATATTTATTAACCATTTTATCTCTGGCTCAAATAAAATCTTTGTTGTATATTCAACATTTTTATCTGTTAAAAAATTCATTCTACATTTCCAACAATCATTATAAATATTCAATTTATATAAGGAAGAAGTTTACATCCATAATCCACTGCATATGGGTATATATATATTATATATACACAGTTGGCCCTCCATATCTACAGATTCAATCAACCACACCTTGAAAATATTTTTTTTAAAAATCCAAGAAACCAAACTTTGATTTTGCCATTTTATATAAGGGATGCCATTTTACTCCACCATGGGACTTAGACATCCATGAATTTTGGTATCCATGAGTGGTCCTGGAATGAAACCCTAGTGGATATTGAGGATCCACTGTATGTATCTTCAAGTCATCTGTTGACTTATGGCAACTCCATGAATTTCATAGGATTTTTTTTAGGCAAAGAAAACTCAGAGGTTTATTAGCCAGTTCCTTCCACTGTAACTGAGTACAGCATCATATACATAACTACTTCAAACAAATTCCTCAAGTTAACCAAGCACATTAAAACATCAACAAATCTTTAAAATATAACAGTGATCTGGATACATTAGTAAAGGAACTTTAGGTTTTGGTGAACATCAGCAACACTGATGAATGATATTGATGAACAATGTTCTGGATACACTGGCATAAATTAACACAGGCCTACAAGGGCTTGGTATAGTATGTGCAGCAAATGCAGCAGGACCTGGTAACTCAAGTCCTAGCAATGATTAAGGGTGAAATGCCATAAAGATCACAGATCAGTTCATTAGTGCCATAGAAAATGAAACAATCAGTTGATTGGTAGCCCCACCAAGAAAGCTAAATGAGCATGGAGTGGAAAAGATAGTATTTCTCCAAACTGTAATTTACTAGAAAACTACACCCATGGTTTGAACCTGGGACTTATTTTTCACCTGAACTGTTTTGCAAACCTAGAACTCCTGATGCAACTCATACAGTTCCCTGAATTACCTGGCCTTATGGGTTGGCCTCTTGTATGTGTCTGTGGACTAGGGATGTAAGCCTTTTGCTTATTTTGTTCTTGCATGAAAGAACAAATAGTTTCAAAACCTTCCTCCACACTAGATAAGTTTAGCAGAGTTTCTGCTTATGTTTTGCTAATTATTTCCACTGGGACTTTTTTTGCGAAAAATTGAGTTTTGTGTAAAAATCTTGATTTTTGTGCAATAAACATTTTGTGGAGAAATCACTGTTTTCTGTGCAAAAATGTTCTTTTTTTCTTTTTTCTTTTTTTGGCAGAAAAAATAGAAGGGTTTGAAGAAAAATCAAGTTTTTGGACAAATGAATTTTTCACAAAAAAAAAAAAAAAGCCCTGAAATGGAAAATTTTCGTGGCAGTTGACCATTTTCTTGATGTGTACATTGAAATATCCCCCCTTTTTTCTATTACCATTAGTTTCTTAAAAAATGGTCAAATTCACAGTTAGAACAAAAGTCACAATCAAAGAAATATATGTTGAAAATAAAAGGAAAATAGCTAAAACTAAAATACAATACTAACACACTAAACTAAAACACTGAACAGTGACTAATGAAAGCACTAAACACTTTTACATTACAGATCTAACTATGTAATCCTACAAGAATCACTAGTGGCCATATCCACAAATTATTGCACTGTTAGATATTTTGTTGCTCAAAAAGTCCCTAAATGGTTTCCAATTTTTCAAAAAATCTTCAGTTGACTTATCCTTTAAAACCCATGTTAGCTTGACAACTTGGGCTAACTCACTAACCTTAACAATCCATTTATCCATTGTTGTTGCTTCAACCTATTTTCAAGTATGAGCAAACAGTATTCTTGCTGTTGTTATCATATAACAAAGAAGTAATCTATGTTTGCTATCTAATTTTTCATCCATAATACCCAACAAAAATTTCTGGTGACATTACAGATTCCACCTGTAAATTTTTTTGGATTAACATGTTAATCTCAGACCAATAACTTTTTGTCTTCTCACAAGTCCACCACACATGGAAAAAAGAGTCCTCTTTATCTTGACCTCCCCAACATTGATTTGTAACATTATTAGACATCTTTATCAGCTTATTTGGGGTTAAATACCATCTGTATGTCATCTTATACATGCTTTCCTTTAAATTATTACACAAAGTAAATTTTATATATTTAGACCACTTTTTCCTCATACATTCAACTGAGTATTTTGCCCCAAATTTGGGGCCAACCTTATCATAACATTTATTTAATTGGTTCATCCTCTGTTTCTAGTTTCTAGTATCTTGGCTAAATTTATCATTGAGTTACATATAGTCAAACCAATTAAGATCTTTCTCTTCCTTAAGAAGCATCTCATATACTTAAACTTCCAGCTGTCTTGTTCAAATTACAATAGGTCATCATAAAATAACCATCTCCGATTTGAAACCTCCTTTCTTGTGGAAGACAAGAAAATTTGTGAAATTTTAACATCCTAATGCGCACACACCTCAGAGAGATTGAGAGAGAGAGAGAATGACCAATGCCACATAACAAATAAAGCACATTGGAGGTTAATTTTTAACTGCATGCATTTTTAGCTGTTTGCATTTTTTTCAAATGTATGATGATTTCATATGAATGAAATGTACCACAAATCTTACAAACCTGCAAATTTCTCAGGCAGGGTGCACTTTTTGTTTCTCAGTAAGTCTTGAAAAATGGGAAATGAAAGATCTCCAAACCACTGAAATGGATTTTCATCCTTAGTTATGATAGCTGTGTGATACCTCCAGTACTAATGGAAGTATGTATAATGAATGTGACTCTTGTTAGGAGAGAAAATTGCCATGGATACCTGTTTTTCACACAGAACATTAGTGCACAGCCTATAGTGGACATGAAAGACTATAGTCAACATTATAGCTGGGCCTCATTAAACTATCTATCCTAGAATGACATTCCAATAATTAAAAGATAGGTTCTCACAGGAAAGCCTGTAATCTTAACAGGTTTCTATTCTCCGTCCTCTCAGCTTAGCTGTGAAAGGAAATGTGAGAGGGGGAGGAGTTTGCTATAGCTACTCTGGTTTCCCATTCTAGAGGTTCTACAAGGAGAGGGAGAACTTGCTGCTTTTGTGCAGAGAAGTTCCAGTGATGTAGACTTGAGTCAATTGACTCAGACTCAAGTCAGACTTATGTCACTTCAATGACTCAACTTGGACTCATATCAGCAATTAATGATGCACTGATTCAGCATGATTTGTGACTTCTATATTTTTAGTGAATGACTTACTGCCCTTGGTTCAATAACATACCACATTCATCCAGAAACCTGACAACTTTGAACAAGGCTTCCACCTCTTTTTTGCCTACTGATCACATGATGATCTGTCTCAGTCCCAAAGTGTGGACACATTTCTTGGAGGGGAACAGTAAATTGGCCTGAGGTGGGGTTGAGGTCTTCTTGGCAGCCTGTCCCTGTTCCGTATTGGAGAAACCTTCTTAAAAATTTTCCTAAGAGCAGAAGGCAAGACTTGCTCCCAGGGTACAGGCTGTTTATCTCAGAGGGGAACAGCCATGGGCTTGAGGAGGAAGCATCCTTCTTTCTAAAGCTTTTGAAGCTTCAATAATGGGGACTAAGAAGGACCCTATTCCCCACTTCCAAGCTGCAGACCCTTGTATGCCCATTGACACAAAATCCTCCAGCTTCAGGAAGGGGAAGTAAGAAGGATCCTATTCCTCTCTTGCAAAGCTGCAGATGGCAAAGTCACAAATGTGGAAGGCCAACTCTACTTAAATTGTTAAAACTGACCTTGTTCGACTCTGTTCAGAAATTCTGGAATATAGGTTGGGGTATAAAGTGGGCTCCCAGACTGGAGACCTTACTTGAAAGTATCTTGCAAGGACTTGAGACTCAACTTGAGACTTGAAGATACAGACTTGGGGTCTTATTACAGTACGCTATTATAGTATTATCATTCCACTATAATTGCCATGGCAATATTCCATGGAATCATGAAATTTGCAGTTCAGGGAAAGGCAATTAGAATTCTCAGCCAGAGAGCTCCAGTGCCTCACCAACCTACTAACCCCAGAATTCCACAGGGTGCAGCCAGGCAGTTAAAGTGGAATAATAGCACTATAACAGTGTAGTGTGATAGGGACTTGAGACTTGACTTGAGACTTGCAGTAAAAGATTTAAATATATCACTGAGAATTTCTTTATTTCCTTTAGTCTCATTCTAGATAAACCTCTCACTTATTTTCATGCCTCAATCTGATCTTGGAATTGAGAGGTAAGCATAGAAATCCAAGACACATGGTAGCTTCCTAAGACACTCCTTCATAGCTGTAAGGCTTGCCACAACAGAGTAGGAAATGAGCTTACCTTACTGTAAAACACATGCTGTTTTTATAAAATTTTCATTAATTTTCTGTGATTTATCTGATCTTGATCACTCTTAGACCTATTTTGGTGCAGTAGCCCCAGTCAAGCCCATATCTATGAAGTATGCCTGATAGTTATCAGTTACAGGCAACCAGTGGGAAAAGCTCTTGCCCTTATGTCCAATTTGTGGGCTTCTGAAAGGCAACCTGGTTAGCTACTGTGCTGAACTAGATAGGCCTGTGGTCTGACCCATCAGGGCTGTTCTTATTCTTAGTTTCATGGGTTCTTGCACGTGGCTTGAGGTATACTGGTTCATCCAGAAGTGGCTGGAACTGCTTCATCACTACACATTCAACTTCTTGATTTTATATTGACATATAATTTCCCAGACTACGAGGCTCAAGGTAGGGTTTTTTTTTAATATTTGTTTGTCTGTTTTGCAGTGCCTTCTTCTGAACAGTAGTTAAAAGAGCAATACATGCATTTGTCCCATACAGATGTTGTAGACTGCCAATAAAAGACAAATAATGGGTCTGAGAGTAAATCAAGCGTGAACTCTCACTAGAAGCCAAGATTGTTAAATGGACGCTATTGTTTGCATCAAGTTAACTTCAGCCTGTGGCAACCACATGAATGAAAGAGGGACTTCCAAGAGCTCCCATCATCTGCAGCCCGGCTTGAGTCTCACAAACTCAGGGCCATGGCTTCCTTTGTTGAGTCTATCCATATGCAATGTGATCTTCCTCTTTTCCTGCTACATTCCATTTTTCCCAGCAACTTATGATAGAAGCAATGTACAATATCCTCATCAAAACTTGTGATGAGGCTATCATAATTTAGACATATAGGAAGACGACTCATTAGAAAAGATGTTAATGCCAGGTAAAATTGAAGGGGGTAGGGAAAAGGGTAGACTTCATTCCAGGTATATTGACTCAATCAAGGAAGCCATGGTCCTGAGCACGCTGGATCTGAGCAGCGGTCCCTAAAAGGTTTCTCATTCATAGGGTCATTGTACATCAAAGGCGGCTTGAGCTCACATAGTAACAACAAATCAATAGAATTAAAAACAAAATTTAAAACATCTACAGAAAAGCAAAACTTAAGAGATGTACAGCACAGTTATTTAATGCCCCTTTCCCAATCAGCAGTGACTTCCCAAAGTCTTGTCAAAACAACAACAGCAAAAAAAATCTTCGCCAGATACTAGAGGGACACCATGGCATGAGAAATCTAGGTTGCTCAGAAGGGAGTTCTCAGCCTCTTAACTGATTGAATCTGTAGCTGTGAACTGCCATCACAAAACAGTTTTTTTAAAAACCTCTCCCTCTCCTTTTCTCTCTCTTTCTCAGTCTCTCTCTCATATTTTAAAGCTTGCTTAGACTGAGTGCTTTTCCTTAAGAGCAAAGTTTGACTTGCAAACAGCATGGAAGAAAACATATAGGATAAGACCTAACAGTGAGATTACAGGTTTCTAATGATAAAAGAAATGTATATGCAGGACCCAAACATACCATGGTTGCATGAAATGCAAAGATATGCATTATTAAGCCTATTTATTTTCATTGGCTTCTTACCCAGGCTTAACTTAGTAGGAGAGGATGGATATAAGACTAAAAAAGAGTTTACTACAGATTCTTCACCCGTAGTATGGACCTAGCTTGCTCTCAACTTTGCAGTTTTCATAACAGAGCATGGTGCAGTGGCAGAAATAGAATACACAGTCTCTCTTCCTCTGCCCCCCCCCCATTGCTTCAGAGAGAGTATTCAACAGGGAAATTTAGGTGCACCTCAACTAACAAAGAAGCTATTTTTTACAAAGTCTTTTTCTGCCCATCCATCCCCTCTTCTTTTCCTCCTTTGAATCAGAAGGGTTTTTTTAAAAAAAAAAAACAATATTGGAAGTGGGGTGCTGAAGAAGTGGAGAAACCCAGACTTTCAATTGCCAGGCTGCAGGACCACATCTGCAGTAAACAGTGCAGTAAAGCTTGAGGTGGGAAAGAATGGAATACTCCTCAGCCAATCAACTGTACTGTAGTTGTGCATGCCTACCTACAACAGGCAAAATAACAGCAGCTGCCTCTAGAATCTCTTACTGAACAATAAACAGAGAGAAAAGGGAAAGCAAATTAGCCTGTGTCACCAGCTCCCTGCAACATGTTTTTTTATTTTTTATTTTTTTAAAATATTTTTTATTAAAGTTTAAATTGAAAATAAATTTTTAAAAAACCCTTCCCCACTTCCAAGCTTTTTTCCAGTTGAGTCTGCTTGTTTACATTCCATTCATACATAGTTTCTAATTAAAGGATAATCTTACATTGTTGCATCTTACATTGTTACATTGCTGCTTTGTTACATTACCTTATTACATTGTTGCTTTGCATTACATACAATCTTGCTTTGTTCCTTTTTCTTTTCTTGTGCTATATTTTTATCCAAGTCAAGACTTCTCTCCATTCCCTTTCAAAGTTCTGGATAGGCTTATTTTTCAATGAAAATGTTAACTTTTCTCTCTCTACCATATCCAGGACTTTTAATTTCCATTCTTTTATATCAACATAATTTCTTTCTTTCCAATATAGCGCATATGTCAGTCTTGCACCAGTTATCAAATATAACAATATCTTCTGGTGACATCTTATTTCTCTTTGTTGCCCTAGCATATTTAACAAATAAAACTCTGGCTTCATTTCAAAATTTAAATTGTAAATTCTTTGAATTTTATCATGTGTTTCCTTCCAAAATTTCCTTGCTATCTTACAGGTCCATCACATATGAAAAAATGACCCCACCTTTTCATCACATTTCCAACATCTTACATTTCCATTTTTAGTTATTTTTTGCAACCTTTCAGGTGTCATATACCATCTGTGTAGCATTTTATAAAAGTTTTCTCTTAAATTTAGACATGGTGTAAATTTAATATCTGTTTTCCATGCCCTCACCCATGTATCCAGCTCAATTGGATTTCCAATATTTTGTGCCCATCTGACCATATTATCTTTTACAATCTCTGATTCCATTTCTCTTTGCAACAATAATTTATAGAGTTTGGAGATTCTCTTCTTCTGGTCCCCCTTCATCAATACATCTAATTCATTTTCTTTTCTTTCAAATCCATATAATTTTTGATCCATTTTACATCTCTCTTTAAGTTGTCTCCATGGGAACCAATTAAGTTCATGTCCTAAAACTTTTAATTCTTCTTCTGTACGCATTCTTGGCTTATCCCCTTCCCATTTCAACAACTCTTGATAAGTTAATAGATTTCCTTGTTTTGTTGGAGCAATTTTATATGCTTCTTGGGGTGAAGTCCGCATCGGAAGTCTTTTATAAAATTTATGATTTATTTGTAACCAAAGTTTCAATAATACCTTTCAAATACAATGATCATTAAACTCTTTGTTCACTGTTATTTTGTCATAGCATAAATATCCATGCCATCCAAACCTATTATTTATTCCTTCCAATTCTTTCATTGTTGTGTTTTCTACTTGTGTCCAGTCTTTGATTAGGTCTAAACAGCATGCTTGGTAATAGGTTTTTAATGATGGCACATCAAATCCTCCTCTCTCTTTTGCATCTTGTAATATTTTGAATCTTATTCTTGGTTTTTTTCCTTGCCAAATAAATTTTTGTAGCTCTTTTTCCCATTCTTTAAAATCTTCTCTCTTCCTATTATTGGTAAATTCTGAAAGAGAAACATGAGCTTTGATAGTAAGGACATTTTAAAAGTTTTTATCCTTCCCAGGAGAGACAAGTTTAAATGCATCCATTTTTCCATTTCACTTTTAATCTCCTTCCATATCTTCAAGTAATTGTTATCAAATAATTCTTGATTTTTATTTGTAATTATCATACCTAGACATTTTACTTTCTTAGTGATTTGATATCCAGATCTTCTCTCCAGGTCCGCTTGTTCTTTTTTTGTTATATTTAATGTCATCATCATTGTCTTTTCTCTGTTTATCTTGTATCCTGCCATTTGTCTATACTTTTCTGAGATGTCCATCAACACCTGAATTGATTCTTGTGGTTCCTCCAAAAATATAATTACATCATCGGCAAAAGCTTTGTATTTTATTTCCTTATTCTTTATTCTCAAACCTCGTATCAGTAAGTCTTCATTTATTGCACTCAATAATACCTCCAATACAGCTATAAATAATCATGGTGATAAAGGATACCCTTGCCGTACCTGCTTATTTATACCAAAGCTTGTTGTTGTATCTCCATTTATTATTAGCTTCCCTGATTGATCCTGATAAATAATTTCAATCCATTTACAAAAGGCTTCCCCAGGCCATATTCTTTTAAGACTTGGTGCAAAAATTCCCAGGAAACATTATCAAAAGCTTTTTCTGCATCCAATAAAATAATAGCTATCTTCTTCTCTGGATTTTTATCATAATATTCAATCACATCCAATAGTGTTCTTCTATTTTTCTTCATATATCTGCCTGGGAGAAAGCCTGTTTGACCTTCATGAATCTTGTCCTGTATTACATATCTGAATCGTTTTGCCAATATTGTCGCCAGTATTTTATCATTTATGTACAGCAAAGAGATTGGTCTGAAGTTTTTAACTTCTCTTTCATCCTTATCTTCTTTGGGTATAAGTAAGATGTTTGTTTCTCCCCAAGACTGTGGTTTCCCATAATTCTCTATTTCTTTCAAGGTTGCTTGATATGGATGGATTAGAATCATAGAAATGTAGAGTTGGAAGAGACCACACGGGCCATCCAGTCCAACCCCCTGCCATGCAGGAACACCCTCAAAGCACTCCCCACAGATGGCCATCTAGCCTCTGCTTAAAAAGCTCCAAAGAAGGAGACTCCACTACACTCCAAGGCAGCATATTCCACTGCTGGACAGCCCTGACAGTCAGGAGGTCCTTCCTGAGGTTCAGGTGGAATCTCCTTTCCTGCAGCTTGAATCCATTGCTCCTTGTCCTGGTCTCTGAAGCAGCAGAAAACAAGCCCACTTCCTCCTCTACATGGCCTTCCTTCAAATATTTAAACATGGCTATCATGTCCCCTCATAACCTTCTCTTCTGCAGACTAAACATACCCAGCTCTCTAAGTCTATCCTCATAGGGCATGTCTTCCAGGCCTCTCACCATTTTGGTTGCCCTCCTCTGGACCTGCTCCAGCCTGACCATGTCCTTCTTGAATTGGGGTGCCCAGAACTGGACACAGTATTCAAGATGAGGTCTAACCAATGCAGAATAGAGTGGTACCAGTACCCCCCTCGATCTAGACACCATACTCCTATTGAAACAGCTGAGAATTGCATCAGCTTTCTTGGCTGCCGCATCACACCGCTGACTCATGTTCAGCTTGTGGTCTATTAAGACTCCTAGATCACTTTCACACGTACTGCTATCCAGCCACGTGTCCCCCATCCTATATTTCTGCATTCCATTTTTTCTACCTAAGTGTAGGACCTTACATTTCTCTCTGTTGAATTTCATTTTGTTAGCCTTGGCCCAGCTCTCAATCTGTCCAGGTCATTTTGAATTTTGATCCTGTCCTCTGGCGTATTAGCAACCCCTCCCAATTTGGTGTCATCTGCAAACTTGATGAGCATGCCCTCGATTCCTTCATCCAAGTCGTTGATGAAGATATTGAACAACACTGGGCCCAGGACAGAACCCTGTGGCACTCCACTAGTCACTTCTCTCCAGGATGAAAAGCAGCCATTGGTGAGCACACTTTGGGAATGGTCAGTCAACCAGTTACAGATCCACCTGACAGTAGTCCTGTCCAGCCTGCATTTTACTAGCTTCTTTGCAAGAATGTCATGGGGAACTTTGTCAAAGGCCTTACTGAAATCGAGAAATGCTACATCCACAGCAGTCCCTTCATCTATCAAGCTAGTAACTCTATCATAAAAAGAGATAAGATTAGTCTGGCATGACTTATTTTTGAGAAATCCATGTTGACTTCTCGTAATTACTGCATTTCTTTCTAAGTGATTAGAAACTGACTGCTTAATGATCTGCTCCAGGATCTTTCCGGGTACTGACATCAGGTTGACTGGGCGAAAATTATTTGGGTCCTCTTTTTTTCCCTTCTTGAAGATGGGGACAACATTTGCCCTCTTCCAGTCTGCTGGAACTTCTCCTGTCCTCCAAGATTTTTCAAAGATTATAGCAAGCGGTTCTGAAATAACCTCCGCCAGTTCTTTTAATATCCTAGGATACAATTCATCTGGCCCTGGAGACTTGAATTCATCCAGTGTGGCCAGGTATTCCTGTACCACCTCTCTACCTATTATCTGCCACATTTCCCCTGCTTCCTCCCCTGCTCCCCAACCGCCAGGTTGAGTGCTTGTATCCTTCTGGGGAAAAACTGAGGCAAAGAAGGTGCTAAGTAGTTCTGCCTTTTCTCTTCCCCTTGTTAGTAATTCGCCATCTTCTCTGCGCAGCGACCCTATCGTCTCCTTCTTTTTCCTTTTGCTGCGGACATATTTAAAAAAGCCCTTTTTATTGTTTTTAATGTCTCTGACCAGCCTAAGTTCATTCTGTGCTTTAGCCTTTCTGACCTTCACCCTACATCTCCTGGCTACTTGCTTAAATTCTTGTTTGGTGTTTTCCCCTCTCTTCCGTTTCCTGTACATGTTTCTCTTAACACTTAGCTCAACTGAGAGTTCTTTAGTCAACCATTCTGGTTTCTTCAGATGTCTTCCATTTTTCCTCCTTATTGGCACAGTTTTAGACTGTACCTTTGGTATCTCCCTTTTAAGGAACTCCCATGCCTCCTGAACTCCTTTCCCTTTCACTATTCTTGACCACGGAAATTCAGCCAGCAGCTCCCTAAGTTTACAGAAGTCCGCTGTTTTAAAATCTAAGATGAGTGTCTGGCTACACCTATCTTCTCCTTCTCACTGAATGCCAAATTCCAATCGGGCATGGTCACTCCCCCCTAAAGATCCAACCACTTCTACCTCATTAACAAGGTCATCCCTATTGGTCAGGATCAGATCTAGAATATTTGATCCCCTTGTGGCCTTTTCCACCTTCTGGACCATGAAATTGTCTGCAAGACAAGCAAGAAACTTGCTGGACCTTGCTGTCTTGGCAGAGTTTGACTACCAACATATATCCGGGTAATTGAAATCTCCTATTATTACTGTATCTCTCCTTTTTGAATGTGCAGTCATTTGGTTGAGGAAGGTGCCATCAAGGTCCTCAGTCTGGGTTGGAGGTTTGTAGTAGACCCCCACCAGAATATCCCTATTGTTTCTCGCTCCCTTAATTCTTACCCAGATGCTCCCGACCTGGCTTTCTGGGTTTAAGTCACGGATCTCTTCACAGGTGAAAACATCCTTGACATACAAGGCTACTCCTCCTCCTTTCTTGTTTGGTCTATTTTTACAAAATAGGCTATACTCCTCTATTCCTACATTCCAATCATGAGACTCATCCCACCAGGTCTCAGTGATGCCTATCAAATCGTATTTATTTTGTTGTACTAGGAGTTCAAGTTCATCTTGCTTGTTTCCCATACTCCGTGCATTAGTGTAGAGACACTTAAGTCCCCGGGCCCTTCCTGCAAGTCCTGTACTATAGTTTCTACTCCTCCCGCTATTGGCCGCTTGTACTACTTGTCCAATATCATTTCGGCCTTTTCCCCCTGCGCTTGCCGAGTCCTGACCTTGAATAATATTGTCTCCCTTCCCAGCGGAACTTAGTTTAAAGACCTCTGAATCCTCCTTGTGAGACTGTTTGCAAAAACATTCCTGCCAAGTTTCGTGAGCTGCAGCCCATCCCTTGCCAGAAGCCCACATCCATGGAAATTCAGGCCGTGTTCCAAAAACCCAAACCGTTGGTGGTGGCACCATGTGAGGAGCTAGTTGTTGACCTCTGCTATTGCCCTTTCCCTTCGTGCACCATGTCCTTGAACAGGGAGGAGAGACGAAATGACCACCTGCACACCAAGGTCCTTAAGCTTTGTCCCCATAAACTCGTAGTCCTTTGCGATGTCGTAAAAGCTGCTCCTCGCAGTGTCATTGGTTCCGACATGAACCAAAATGAGGGGCTTATGGTCAGTGGGCTTGACCAGCCTGGTTAACCTCTCCGTTATGTGGTTGATCTTGGCCCCGGAAGACAGCAGACTTCTCGATTGAACTTGCTGGGTTTGCAAATTGCCGGTTCGGTTCCTCTGAGCAAGGAGTCTCCAACAACCAGCACTTGCCTCCTCTGAGGCTTGTCCAGGGCTCCTTGACAAGCAGCTTCTTCTAGGACTGCCTGGGCATTCTGTTGAGGCTGGGAGTGTTGATCTGGTTCCTGTTGCCAAAGTTGAATTCCTTCTTGTTGACATTCTGTTCCCTCCTCGTAGTGCTCCTCATCATTCATAAGGCCAAGAACTTTGAAGCGATTGTGTAGGTTGAGAGTCTCTGTTTCCTTCCTGGTCCTTCTACTTCTCCATGTGACATTCCTCCAAGCATCCGTTTCCTGGCCCAGCGTGCTGACTTCCTGATCTGGCAGCCCCCCCGCGCATTCAGTCTTCAGGAAGGTCTTCTCTGCCCTATCCAAAAACTCCTCACCTTCCCTAATAAGGCAAAGATTAGAAACTCGTGCCTCCAGCTGCCAAACCTTCCCCCTCCAAGAAGGTCACCAGCTTGCACTTGCTGCAGGTGTACCTGACAACATCTTGTAGCAAGAAAAGAAACATACCACAAGTGCTACAGGTGACCGCGGCAGCTCCCTCACCTTCCATCCTTGATAGTACAGATAGTAGTACAGGGAGTAGGTCTAGAAAGAAAAACTGGGCTTTCTTTCTCAAATTCAGCTGTATAAGCTACATCTGCTCTGCTGATAGCCAAGGGTTGAACTTCAAGGATTGAAGCAGAGGGCTTCAACTGCGCGCACCAAAGGCACCTGCCGTTGGGAGCTCCTAATAAGACTCCTCCCCCCTAGCTGGCTCCTCCCCCCCGCTAGTCAGTTAGACCGTGTGCTCAGGGAGAGCACACAGCCAGCACAAGCACATTATAGTATAATGTGGTAAATCCATCTGGTCTTGGTGCCTTATCTGTTTTCAAATCTTTTATAGCCTCTTCTATTTCACAACATGTTTTTTTAAAAAGCACAGAATTATAAGTTTGGCCACCAAAATGGAATTCCTAACGAAAGCTAAGGCTGGTGAAAGAGAAATAAATTTCTGCACTCATTTTGGAAAAAGATTTCATGTGTTCTATAGAAAACTCAAAATGTTTTTGTCTGCTTATGCAAGGGTCATTTGACTGGGTTGTTTCATTTCTTGTGTGTATGCTGTTATTTTTGGATAAAAATTCTGGTGAAACACATAGAACTGCTCTTCTTTTTGCTGTTGTTCTATAGGAACCTATCCCTATTATTTCTACCTCTGGTAACAAATGTTCTGTTACAAAAGTTACGTCCAGGAGCATATCTACTTTGTTAACTGGTCTATACCTGTACTAGACATGATGGATGAGAAGAAAGCTTGGAGGTAGCAAATGAGATACAGTAGTTGCTTTTTAGAAGAGTGGCATGGATGGAGTAAGGCCACATTTTGAAAGTTTCTTAGCAACTAGTAGTTGGCAGTGGTACTCAGAGGAATGTCTCCTAGTTGTTTTTCCTAGTTTCTTTTAAGGGCATTTTTGGCATTTTTAGAAACAATTTGAGTTGATTTTTCAGGTTTTATGCCATTCTTTGTGCAATCACAAACAATACACCCTCCCCCCCAAAAAATAATAAAAGTAAACAAAAACAAACGGTAACAAGTAACATAACAAGTACTGCAATGGGTTACTTTTCTAATGTAATGACAAAAAAATTACTAGTTTAACATTATAATGAGCAATGCAAGCATATTACTTTTTAAACATAACTTTCCAAGTTCCAAATCAGAAGTTCTTTTGAGTTGAATGGGACTTGCTTTTAGGAAAATGGGTACCAGGCTCCTATCCAAAGCTTTTTTCATCATACTTAGAAAGCATGTCTGTCCTCACTATAACATTTTAGCAAGCCAAATGCTTCTCTTTCAAGCTATACCTCTACAGCACTTTAAAGCACTGTAACAGCAACATCTATGTATTCCTGTCTGGTTTCTAGGGGGACAGCTATAATTTAATACTGCAGGCACAATCACTGTTTAAGTCCCTATGTATATGTTTGAGTGTGCATATACGTGTTGGACTTGATTGCAGGACTCTTCTGCCTGTGCTGCTCATTAGCATTGAAACATTTGGATGCAATCTTAAAACCCTAATAAAAGATACGACATAGGTGCAAATGCATAACAGAAATTCCACGAAAAGATTTTACACTTCTGTCCCTTCTTAAATACACAATTAAAAATCCTACTGCCTTATTCAGAATGAAAAGGGCCTAATTTTTTATCCCTGGCAATTGACAGCTCTTTTCTTTTCTACCTCATCTTCTCTTTTTGACCTTTTCTAATAAGAACAGCCCCTTCTTTAGTGCTTCTCCACCCCCTGGACCAAACCTATGGATTCCTGAGATTTCTTGTTTGAGAAGACTATTGCTCTCTGCCAGAGGATTCTAAATTCGATCAAAACTACTAATCCCAGGATTCCATAGGATGAAGCCACGGCAGTTAAAGTGAAATCAAAGTCCTATAAATGTGCAGTTTGAAAGAGACCTATATCAGCCACCAGTATTACTCACCCCAACCTTAGTACGTGTTACATGGTGTTTAAAATCACTTTAACACTGCATTTGCAATTATCCATAATATGTTTATGCCTCACCTTTAAAAAAAAATGATTTTAAAAAAAGGTGCAAACCTGCTACAAGCTTGGAGGAATGTGTCTTGCTGCCACCACAAAGTACCAACCAGTTTTATCAATGTCTGCTTTTGCTCCAAATTTGCAGAACCATTTTTCCCTTCCAGGCAGCACCCAAACCCTGAAACATGACCCTGGAGAGTGAGTTTTGGACTGACAAGAAAATTTTCACAGCAATTCCACTCCTCTACATAAATTGCACATAACTCCACCCTATGCTGGTTTGTGACCCCTGTCTATATTTCAAACAAGACTGTCATAAGTCCATTCATGTAAAATGATACATTTGTACTACAGGCAACACATGGCAGCTGTTTTTCTAAAAGTTTATCTCAAAATAATATTAGACGAGGATGGGAAAGAAGCCAAAAAAGGTGGGGGCGAACAAATGCTAAGGAAGATATCAGTTATGCTCACACGGACTGTCTGCAAGAAACAGGGTAGCATCAACAATACAAGGAAATGTAATGGTCTCCTGTGTTTGAAACTCAGATTGCAAAATAGTGTTTGGCTTTCTAATGAAAATTTTCAACCTGCGAGTTCAGTAGGAAAACTGGAAAAAGACTTGAGTGGCCTCTCCATCCTCATCACCATCTGGTACACTCTAGATATGCTGGATTACACTCCCATCATTCCCTGACATATGAGCTGACTGGGGCTGATGGGAGTTGTGTTTTGTGTTTAACGTCTGGAGAGCACTGGGTTGGAAAAGGCTGATCATAGAGCCTTGGGAAGAGCATACTGTTACTTTTTAAAAAGTAATTCATTCTTATTACTAATTGTTGTGTGTGAAAAGTTAATTTGCTGTTATTTCTCATTATCTTGTTGAAGAAGTACCTTGTTGCTAATCATTGTGATGCTCACTAATTGGGTGGTGATGGTTTCCATTATTTAAAAAAAACTGGACAGATAATAATGAAGAGAATGACATAAAACTGAAAGAAATCCTGTCAAAATGGTTGTAGAATGCTTTAAAATGTCCTTACAAGTAAAAGGAACTAGGACACATTGCACATTATGCCAACAAAAGAATTCCATTCTCACTTCTTAAATCATTTTTTAGATGTAGTATTAGTCCATTCATTGTGGGTCACAAACACTCACTATAACCAAGGTCTGACCTTGCAAACAATGAAACTGGTACTATCACTGTGTAATTACGAAACATTAGTAATTAAAGATATAGCTGTCACTCTGTTTCAACATAAAAAGATATAAGTAACTCTAGTAGCATCTTCAAAACTAACTTTTAAAAAAGAGCAGTTTCTAGAATTACCTTTCATGGATTCAGTCCACTATATTAAATACAACTGGCATCCACAAAAGCTTATATTAGAAATTTCTTTTTCTCAGTTAGTCTCAAAGATGCTACATAATGCTCTTATATCTTCTTATGTAAATTCTAAGTTTATTTAGCTAAGTTAGAGGAATGTCTGTGACCCACTTGAGACACGCAGCTTGTAGGTACAGGGGAAAATCAGACAGGCAAATTCTGTTTCAAAGGGCTGTTTATATGCAAGTCTTTATCCTTATTTGGGAATCACACAACTCACACCTTGTTCCAATAAGTCTAGGGTACATTTCCAACCTCTGCAGGTTTGTTTTCATTTCACAGTAACTCCAGAAATGAAAATAAGAACAGTTGGATATGCTTTTTTTTCTCTGTGCATTTTCTCGGTCTGCAAAATGTCCCTTTTAACTTAGGCATGTTGTTTTGGGTGCTGTGATGACTATGGCCATTTCCGCACTAGGCTGTTATAGTGCTATTATTCCACTTTCAACATCTTATGGAATCCTGGGCTTTGCAGTTTAGGGAGGGGCTTCTAAGGATTCTATAGTGTTACCGCTGTTTCTAGCCCGAGCTTGTGAGATATTAAGATATCATTTGATATCAATAATTCGGCCTTCTCTACCCATTCCTCTCCACGTACTTGCGAGGCCCCCGGACAAGCACGCACACAGGCGCGGCCGACAATAGCCAAATCATTCACATCCCGATCTAGGCAGGTCAGTCATTGCCGAATGCAGCTTCAGGAGACCTCAAGGCAAGTACCACATTATGTATGCATGCCACTTGCAAAAAGATCCCCTGCCCCGCGCAGGCAGCTTGATGAGTGGACTATACAACTCTCAAGCACTCCGCGTTTGCATACTGGCTACTCTATTGACAATTTGGCTATAACTCAATCATCTAAAGTACTGACCTTTCGGAGGCTTTGTCTCCAGCCCAAAACTCATTGTTTTCCCCAAGTACGGACTAGCCTGCGGCCACAATTTTCCCTATAAGAACCCCTGACTTTGAGCGCTTCCTCGGATCGCTCTTGGCTTCCATACCGCCTTGCTGTCGCTTTGTCCAGCGAGCCTTCCCCTCAGCCCCACGTGCTGAGAATCCATGCTCCCCAGCTTCTTTGCTTTTACCGGGCTTCAGGAAAGGTATAGTATTTCCCATACCAAACCTCCTCTCAAAATCCCGCTATCTGCTCCTACCTTTATTTCTATAGTTCCTTGTGTGAGTGTGTTGCATACACTTGTTTGATTGGGTTTCAATAAAACATTTATTATTATTTCAACATCTGCCTTATCATTGACTCGGCCTGATCCCGTAGACATAGGGCTCAATATCTTGCTACGTTACCCTGCCTCTCACATTGCAAATTTGTGCTCTGTGCTAATTCCCTCCCCATTGTTGTGAGCACATTTAGGTGTCCCTCCCGGGACCCCAAGAAATTAGGGTAACAATAGGATGTTGAAAGTGGAATAACAGCACTATAACAGTCTAGTGAAGAAATGGCCTATGACATAAAAGCAGGGTCTCCTTTTTCCCTAATGCCTTCCTTCTCCATTTTCGCCAGTTTCCTACATTGAATCAGATTTATTTCTTGTCATCTAACAGTAAATAACATCACCATTGGAACAATAAGTAAAACTATGATCAGTCCATTTGGATTTTTCATGTGTTCATATATACATCTACCAAATTAGTGAGTGTGTGTGTGTGTGTGTGAGAGAGAGAGAGAGAGAGAGAGAGAGATTGACAGAGAGAGACAGAAGGGTTATCTTCCTAGAGGTACCATCTGAAAACGATCACATTCATTATTTCTAAAATAAAAATATATACTATTTGCATGAAGGATGGTGCTGATGTTAGAAGACAGGATTCAGAACATTTCTTCTACCATTTCTTACATGCAGCCTTATTCTTAATGTAGGTATATTCATAAACAGATACTAATAAGTATAGTTTTGAGGGGTTGTTGTTGTTTTGTTTTGTTTTCATTTATTGTTTTTCTTTTTTTCTTTTTTTTCTTTTTTCTATTTTCCATTTTGGTATGGTATTAGTTTACTTTTTATTGCACGCACCCATAGGACCTGGATAGGATGATAAAATCTCTCCCCCAAAAGAAACAGCTTTGCTAGTGATGATTTTTTTTTTCAAGTGTTATCAGTCCCCTCCCTCTCAATGAATAAAAAGTGCTATTCTAAGTGGGGGGAAATGCCTGATTGTCAGCATGATTGTCAGGGTTTCAGGACTGTCAGAACACCTCATACGTATGCATGTATGTGTGTGTGTGTGTGTGTGTGTGTACACACACACACACACACATACACACATACACACATACACACATACACACATACACACATACACACATACATATCAGGTATGTGTGCACGCGCGCGCGCACACACACACACACACACATTGTATTTGCCGGCATATAAGATGTGCCCGTGTATAAGATGCACCCTATTTATACACTGGCAAATACTATTTGTAGGCATATAAGACATACTGGCGTATAAGATGCATCCCATTTTCAAACAGTATTTTTTGGGGGGAAAAAGTGAGTCTTATACATCAGCAAATACAGTATATATTGTTAACTGCCATCAGGTTGACTTTGACTTATGGTAACTCTACAAATGAGAGACCTTCAGGCCATCCTATCATCAAACCCTTGGTCAGATCTTGCAGATCCAGAGTTGTGGCTTCTTTTGAGCTTATTCATCTGTAATGCTGTATTCCTCTTTTCCTACTGCCTTCCATTTTACCAAACATTATTGTCTTTTCTAGTCAGTCATGTCTTCTCATGATATGCCCAAAGTATGAGAGTTTCAGTTTAGTTATGTTGGGTTCTAGGGAGAGTTCAGGCTTGATTTGCTTTAGGACCCATTTATTTGTCCATGATATTTGTAGAACTTTTCTCCAGCATTACATTTCAAATGAGTTGATTTTCTTTATATCAGCGTTCTTTACCGCCCAGCTTTCACAACCACACATAGAAATTGGAAATATGATGGAATGGAACACTTTAGTATTTCATGATATATCTTTGCATTTGAGGATCTTGTCTAGTTCCTTCATGGATGCCCTTCCAAGTCCTAGCCTTCTTCTGATTTCTTGATTGCAGTCTCCATTTTGATTAAAGACTGAGTCAAGATATGGGAAATCTTCAACTATTTTAATTTCTTGATCATCTATACTTTAAAGTTATGTAAATGATCTATGGTCCTTATTTTTGTTTTTTTAATTTTCATCTGTAACCCTGCCTTTTTCTTTCTTGACTTTTTTTCCCCAGAAACCATTCCAAGTCTTTGCATTTTTCTGCTAGGAGTATGGTGTCATCTGTGTATCTTAAACTGTTGATGTTCCTTCCTCCAATTTTCCCACTTTCTTTTTCAGTGTCTAATATTGCTTTACGGATAATATGTTCAGCATACAGTTAAACAGATAGAATGCAGCCATGCTTGACACCCTTGTCAATTGGAAACCATTGCATTTCTCCATATTCAGTCCTAGTAGTAGCTTCTTTTCCTGAATAAAGGTGAACATTAATACAATCAAGTGTTGTGGCACACTCATTTCTTTAAGAGTGATCTACACCAGTGGTTCTTAATCTTTCCATAACCACAGACTTTCTTTAAATATATTTTCTTGCCATGGACCATCAAGACTTACCTCAAAATTGAAAACCCTAAAGTGCATCAAATATTTATTTAAAGTTGCTTATCAAGAGTCTTCAGATTTGGAGAGAAGGGAGAAATAAGTAAATGTACATACTCTTATTTAATATTGTTATTGGAACAATTCCATAAAAATGTAAAATAACGTTGTTGTTGTTGTTGTTGTTATTGATTATGACGATGGTAATGATGATACCTGAATGCCAAACCATGGTATAACATTACTTATTAGTTTTAATTAATTAATTAATTAATAATGAGAAGGCTGGTGCTTCATTTCACATACCATATTATATTGGGCTTAATAGATAAAACTTGAATTCTGAGTTCTGACTCTACATTTTTCAAATGGTTTCTTTACTTATTTTTAAGATAGAGAGTAGAGAATGATTTTTCAGACAAGTATGTCATTATGAGGGGCATCAATATTTTTATAACCCTGAAAATCTGCTTGTAAGTGAACCCAGAAATTTGGAAGGGACTGTTCCTTGAACTGCAGTTTTAGAGCACTATTCATGGATATTTCTATGAGGTTGTCTTCCTTTGCTGTTTTGAGCCCTCTAGTTGATACACATTAACTGACATTTGATTGCTAATCCAGTTTTTGCTTGCATCAGGAAATCAGGAAATTACCCTGCAAATCTTTCAAATGTTATATAGTAAGTGATGTATCCTCCTCAGACAATTCTTCATCAGTGAAACCAAGAAAATTTGTGAGGCTTGGAAGTGTCTCATAGTTTTGGTTTGATAGGTGATGATGCAACAAATCAAGCTTTTTCATCTTTGATTTGATCTTGTCTTCAGTTTGAAAAACTGTAGCTTTTTCTCATGTAAGATGAGGATATTTAAATGGGTGAAGATATCTGACAGATATGCTAATTTTATGAACCGGAAAGAATCTGTCAAACAATCACTGAAGTGAGATTGCTGCTCCATGAGGAATAATCTTGTCTCATTTCTCAGTTCCCCAAAACAAGACAAAACTTTACCTTGTGATAGCCAACAAACTTCACATTATAGCAAAAGTTGATGATGTTCACTGTCCACATATTTGCAAAGCTGCTCAAAAAGTATTGAATTCAATTATTTGCCTTTTTTATAAAATTGACAATTTTGCCTGATTCATTTAAAATCTGTTTTAGTTTTTCTGGTATCTTCTTAACAACTAGAGCTTCCCTATGTATGGTACAAAGTTACTGATAGTACGAAGTTACTGATGCTATGATTTTCTTATTCTGTGCTACAAATCCAATTAGCTTTCTAGACAGTGCTTGGGACCTCATTTGTGCTAATTCCCATGGATTTCAACCAATCCGTGTGATGAGATGTTATAAACTCATTTAAACTGTTAAATAATCCATCAGCTGTAGTGTGTACCAAAGAGAAGATGAACAGTAAGTCTGAAAATACTCTCATGCTCATATCTAACGTAGCACAATAAGATAGCTTTGTTTGTTGTGTCTGTGCTTGCATCCAATCCCAGAGCAAAATGACGGGACATGTGAATTCTTTCTAATAACTGTTCTTTAAGATTGGCTGACAAACATGGATTCACTTCTTAACTGTATCATTTGATAAAGGTATTAAGGAAAGGTCTTCGGCTGCTTTCTCATCAGTCAGTGCACAAATATGATTTTTGCGGCATGTAATATAAGTTCCTCACCTATTGTGTAAAGCTTTCTGGTTGTTGCTATTAGTCGAAAAAGTTGAAATGAGGCCTTCACTGCATTTTCATTCTTACAACCAGTTGCAGCCTTTTATTTTTTTAAAAAAAAAAACATTTTCTTCCATTCTTCCTTTCTCAAAGCTTCTGCTCCTTACCTTTAAAAAAATAAATGCTCTTTGTGGCATTGCAATTTTAATGGTTTCATGGTCTCTTTGGACAATATATCATAACACTCACTGTGGTTGTTGCTGGTCTTCTGGGCCTGTACACATGAAGCCAATTGTCAGATATTCATACGACAGTGGCACTTTTTAAGATGACTGAAAGAAGATTCATTTTGCTTTGAACAGGATATTTCCTCATCAACATCATCATCAGTATTTTTACATTTCATATTCAGCCAGAAATTCATACTTGCGCTCAGCCAAAATGTGTTGTTGCAAAATTTACCACAATAACACTGAAAAGTCACTTTACCCTACAATAATCAAACACTTTTATTCAAAGAAGAAACACAATCATTTTAAATAATCCAGAGTTATCATTCCAAAATGCATCCAAACTCTTTCTCACTCACATTGACTGACTCTGACTCCCTCTTACTCTGAACATGGTCTTCCTTCTATACATGAATTTCTTTGAGAACATTCTCTGCACAGCTACAAAGCAGTAGACATTCTGAGAATGTGGTGGCACAACATGGACAACACTAGTGTCCAGTGCAGCAACAAAAGCAGCTTCTGGCTGTATGTGCGATAGCAAGAAATGTCATGTGCTTTCTGTCACTCACCCACCATCATTCACTTGCGTATTCTCACTGTGTGCAGAAGTCGCAAGGCTGCATGTACTTTTTTTACTACGAAACAGTTATTTTCATAACTTTTGAGCTGTTTGAGATATTGTAATGAAACTGTATAAATAATGCCTATCACTGGCAAAAGATTCATACTCTTTGAGATCAATGTACGATCGTCCATCAGTCTGCTTTCATCCAATCCCAGATGGTTCATTCATTCATTCATTCATTCTATTTTAACTACAAAATCTCATAACATTTCTTCAAGCTTTCACAGATCCCCTGTGAGGACAACATGGCCCCCTGGTGGTCCATGGACCACAGGTTAAGAACCACTGATCTACACAATCAAAGACTTTCATATAATCTGTAAAACACAGACTGATTTTTTTCTGAAATTCTTTGGTGCTCTCCATTAGTCAACATATGTTTGCAATATGATCCCTAGTGTCTCTTCCTTTCCTGAGCCTTGGACATTTGTCATTTCTCCCTCCATATATGGTCAAAGTCTTTGTTGTAGAATTTTGAGCTTCACTTTGCTTACAACTACTGCAATCCCTAATATTCCCTTTCTTGGGGATTGTAATGTACACTGAGTGTTTCCAATCTGTGGGACATTGTTTTGTTTTCCATATTTCTTGGCAGATTTTGGTTAGAATTAGAGGAGATTCTGTCTCTGTAGTTTGAAGCAGTTCTATTAGTATGCTATCTGGTCTTGGTGATTTATTTCTTCCAAGGGGTCTGAATATAGCTTCCACCTCACTTTCTCAAATTGCAGGTTCATCTTCAAATGGTTCTTTCTTGAATAAATCTATCATCTTTTCATCTCTTTTATACAGTTCTTCAGTGTCCTGTTTCCATCATCTTTTTATTTCTGCTTGATCATGTAATGTGTTCCTCTGCTGGTCATAGAACATCACCACTCTTTGTTTAAATTTCCTTTTTATTTCTCTGAACTTGTGGAAAATCTTTCACTTTACTTTTGCTGCTTCTCATCTGTCCTTAATTGAAGAATTTAAAGAGTTTCATTTGTCATCCATTGACAATAGTCTCTGCAGATAATGTCTTCTTGTATTCCTTTCCTCAGTTACAGTTCAGAGTTCTTTTGACCCCCAGTCAATTAGGTGAATAGTGCAAAGTTATTTTTTTAACATTATCTTTAAATTCCACAGGGATTTTCTTCAGATTGTATTTTGGCACTATGGTTCATTTAGTGGTCTTCTCAACATGACTCTAATTTTTGATGTTAATTCTTCATGGTCTGTGCAACAATCTGCTCCTGATCTTGTTTCTGTAGAGAGAATGGAACTTCTGCATTTTCCGCTTCCAATTACGTAGTCTATTTGATTTCTATATTGGCTATCTGGTGATAACCATGTATACAGTCACCTGTTAGGCTGCTTGAAGAAGGTACTTGTGATGAACAAACTGTTGACCTTGCAAAATTCCATCAGTTGCTCTCCTGCTTCATTTCTTGATGCTAGGCCAAAGTTTCCTACAGTTTTTGATTCTGCCATTTCCTGCTTTTGCATTCCAATTGCATATGATTAAGAACAAGTCCTGTTTTGGTATGTGATCAATTTTTCCTGGATTCCAGCATAGAATCTTTCAATTTCTTCTTCTTCTATCTCTGTAGTTCAAATATAAACTTGGATTATGGTTATACGGATGGGTTTTCCCTGAAGTTTTATTGATAGAATTCAGTCAAACTTTGAGCTTTCTCCTTCGACTGCTTTTGCAACATCCCTCCTCACTATTAATAGCACCCCATTTCTTCTTAGATTTTCATTGCCTGAATAAAACAGTGTGTAATTATCTGACTCAAAATGTCTCCATTTCTGTCCATTTTAGCTTTCTCTCTCCAAGTATTGCAATCTTTCTTTGTTCTATTTCTTGATTTATTATGTCTAGTTTCCCCTGACTAATGCTTTACACATTCTATGTTCCTATAATGTGTGCTGTGCACCTTCAGACTTTCCTTTCACGTCTGAGCATGTCAACAGCTGAACATCCTTTCTGCTTGAGTCCAGTTGCATCATTAGCTGCAGCACTACTCATAGCTGTCCTCTGCTCTATCCCAGTAGCTTGCTGAATGTCATCCACCCTCTCCCAAAACCGCTAATCAATATGATTACAGCTTAGCAGAGAGGGCTAAACAAATATACACATCAAGATAAGCCCATAAAGACTGTGTCCTTTTAAATCTTTAACTATGGAGAAGTAATTTAAATATACAGGTATACAAGAGTTAGCAAAGCCTGTGATAAGGATGCTCCTTTTTATAAAGTCTTTTTATGTGTGTCTGGCCTCACTTTTTATTTCTTCATTTTCTGTTTAGCTGAATTTTTAAAATTTTATTATTTTGTTTGTTTGTTTCTGTTTGACAATATTATTAAAGGACCTTGGATGGCCCATGTTGAACAGAGAAGGAGAAACCCTGCCCCTACTCAGTGATTTATTATGCTCAAGTGAGTACAAACAATTTGAATCATAAATATTTGACGTACAGCCTCCATTGATAATAGTACTGGAAAGTGAAATAAAGTGTCAAGATAGACAGCACAGTGCTCCAAAATTGAAGATTAAACTAAGCGGTAATTTGGACTGGAAACAAGAAATAGATTTAGTGGTTTCAAGATTTAAACAATTAAAAGGTCTATATGGGACCTATGTCTCAGAAAAGGAGAAATAAATACTGTCTCTGATGCCAGAATTTAAGCAGGCAGATTTATATGGTGCCATAAACATGATCACCAGAAAAATGTCCAGAGCTGGGCTAGACAAAACTCAACCTGAAACTGAAATATTACAAAAATCATATTAGAAAGTATCTCCTATGAGTCTGGTATAAGTATAAGCAGAAACTTGTTTTCTAAGATAATATTAGCTGCCTCAGTAGAGGAAGCCTTTTTTTAAAAAAAGGAAAGAATGGGTTTAAAATTGGAGATGGTTGCTTTATGAAGCTCTTTTGTAATTTGAACAAGACAGATGGAAGTTTAACTCAAGAGAAACAATCCTTAAGGAAGGTAAAGATCTAAATTGGTTTGCTCATATGCAACTTAAGGACAGATTGCTCATATGCAACTTAACTGGTATGCAACTTAAGGACAGCCATAGAGGAAAAAGAAAATGACTTCTACTCAGAGTTGTACTAAGATGATAACCACATAATATAAAAAATATATGAATTGCTTTTGAAACTAGAAACAGAAGATGAACCAGTAAAAGTGTGCATGAAATGTGGGTGCATGAAAAGTGTGCATGAAAAGTGTGCATGTCCATGTGAAGTATAGGAAAAAATGTGATCTAAAGACATAAAATTTATTTTGTGTAGTAATTTTTAAAAAAAAAAAACTATATGAGATGATGCATAGATGGTATTTAGCACTAAACAAGCTATCGAAAATGTCTTAGAATCTTTCAAACCAATGTTGGGAATGTCAAAATAAGGAAGACTGCTTTTTTTATATGTGGTGGACTTGTGAGAAGTTACTGGTCTAAGAATTATATGTTGATCCAAAAAAAAAAAAAAAGGTAGATTTTGTAATGCTGCCAGAAATATTTTTGTTGGGCATTATGGATAAAGAATTGGATAGTAAAGCTTGAATTACTTCTTCAATACACGTCAACAGCAGCAAGAATATTGTTTGCTCAAACTTGAAAACAAACTGAAGCACCAGCAATGGAAGAATGGATTGTTAAGGTTGCTGAGTTGGCCCAAATTTCCATATTAATGTGGATTTTGAAGGAGAAGCAGTTGAAGATTTTTTGAAAGACTGGAAACCAGTTAGGGATTTCACCATCTAATGAGGTACTCATCCGTGGTTATGGTTGTTAGTAATTTGGTAGGATTATTTAGCTGGATCTATAATGGTAGAATAATATTTTTTTTCTCTTTTTCATTTTTCTTTTCATTAAGTCAGGATGGGGGGGGGGGTCAGAACCCTACTGTGTTTTAGTTATATGCATTTTTCCTCTTTTCTTTTTTTTCTTTCTTTCCTTCCATTTCTTCATTTTTGATGTGTGTTTTTGATTATATATTAGGTAGTGTGAACAATCAATCAATCAGAAGAACAAAGGGCTTGCAAGTAACAAGATACAAGTAATGCAGTTACATGTAATAAGATGCTTTTCTTTCATGATAAAGGTGTAATGACATTATATTTCAAAAATAACATCATGAATGGGAAGAAAATCACATTTTAGATACAGCAAGTAATATTTTCTAGTTATGCTGGAAAATTAATTTTAAAGGATATTTTTAGAGACATTTTGACAGGTTTACAACTTTTATACATTCTCTGATCAATTCTAAGGGTTACCATCAAAAACATAACAAAAGAAATGGAAATGCAATGAGCAGTGCAAGAACAGTGCAAGAAGTAATGATAAACAGTTACTTTAAGCTGCACCAAAATGAGTAAGGAGAATAAATTACCTTTTAAAAAGTAATATTTGAAGCTCTGGTATAATAACATTGGGCTACATTGCAGAGCTTGAATATACTAGCCTTTTCTGTACCTAAGCAGTAGCCTCCTGCCCAGCATAAAATATTGGTGGTATAACCATTGACTATATTTGCATTTTAATTAACAGGGCATTTTTTTAAGATCTTGAGAGATGACATTTTCCACATGGAATAAGACTTGAGTTAGAGCACAAACATTTTGCCTTTACCAAGGCAAGGATGGGCAGGTGGACAGTGCTGCCCAATGATAGGCATGCTAAAATCTTGGATTTTTCCTTTTCCTGTGGGTGCCTGCCCCTTCCTTTTTGGGAAGGGGAGAAAGGCATCAAAGGAAAGCGGGTAGATTTTTCTCCAGACAGTTCAAATCTAAGTTTTAGCTTCAAAACCAGGCCAAAGGTCAGGCTGGTATGGATGAATCAAAAGATCATTGCCATCTAGACATACCCAGAGATGGAATATCACCATGCTCTTTTGAATATAATGAAGATCTGACATGGGATAAAGCACCTCCTCCTTCCAAATGTGATTTCTTGAAGAAGAGTCTCAGCACAGTCTGTTTCAGGAGGGAAGGAACCATCCCCACCCTCAAGGGACCTACCCAGGTAAACCTGTTCTGGTAGCTTTAGTCAGTCATGAGAGACAAGGATGAGGGTATGCCACATCTCACATCCCCAAAGACACTGTCCATACCCTCAGGGCTAAGGGTCACCACAAATCATAGCCATTTGACAGCAAATAATAAGAACAAAAAACCAGCTGGAAGGTATCCCTGCTAAAATTACCAAATGCTGCTGGAAAGTCTGTGTGGGAATATATTCAAACAATTACACTGGCTGAATGTGTTGCAGGTTATTCACTGCAACACATTCAGTAAAGTAAAGGGTGACGGGACTTGCAGTCCAGAAACACCTGGGGAGCCACTCAATTCCCACTCCCATTTATCATCTTGTTCCAAGTTCCATCTTCTTCTCTCTACTGATGTCTCCAGTTCTCCCTATCTCTTCTCCTTTTCTGTTTAGCCCAAATAATCATCCTTCTCTTTCAACATTTTTTCACTACCGAGCCAGCATCCTGTTCTCTTTTCCTTCCATCTTTTTTTCTCTAGCAGATCTGCAGAGCAGGTGCCTATTTTATACACCCAGGATTTTAAGTTTACCTTGTGTCAAACATATGTATATACTGGCAGGGAAAAGTGATATTTGAATGACCTAAATGTGTTTAAAAGTGTTGCTACCCATTATATGTTGCTTCTGCATAGTACAGGGATTTTGTTTCAGTTGTGGAACAGTGCAAGGAGAGAACCAATCTTCCAGAAAGTACCTGCTTCTGTTGGCATTGGCAATCTTGCACTTGATCCTAGTAAAACTGCTATTTACTATTTGATTTTTAAAAGTGTTCATAACATTCCATGAACACATTCAGTAATATTTTAACAATCTTTTAAGGTAGTCCAGTATTTTTATCTGGCAACCACAATTCCAGCAAGCTGTAGCAAAAGAAGGAAAGGAATAGAACCACCCAGGGTGTAGCTTTTGAGGCAGGGAACAAACTGAAGGTATTGTCCCTCAAATAAGAATTCTCACCCTGCAGTAAAATTTTCTTTCAGTGTCCAGCATTCCTCTTCAGTTTACACCCCTTTCCCAGTAACTACACCACTGGTTTCTACTGAGAAGCCTTCTCTAGCAGCTTTCCACATAGCAGCATCCAGCACACGGTCTGACTAACGAGGGGGAGGAGCCAGCTGGGGGGAGGAGTCTTATTAGGAGCTCGCAACGGCCCTCTAGCTCATTCCCCAGAGAAGAGAGCAGAGGGGGAGCTGGGTCTGTGAAGACATCCTAGACCAGGTGTGTTTACAGGCTTGTGGGGCAGTGATTGTTTGTCTGTTTGTTTGCTTGTTTTTGTTTAGTCTCCTTGTGCTGGCCGTGTGCTCTCCCTGAGCACACGGTCTGACTAATGAGGGGGAGGAGCCAGCTAGGGGGGAAGAGTCTTATTAGGAGCTCCCAACGGCGTGTGCCTTTGGCGCATGCTGTTGAAGCCCTCTACTTCAATCCTTCAAGTTTAACCCTTGGCAGTCAGCAGAGCAGACGTAGCTTATACAGCTGAATTTCAGAAAGAAAGCCCAGTTATTCTCTCTAGAACTACTTCCTGCACTGCTCTCTGCAGTATCTAGCATGGAAGACCAGATGGATTTACCACATTATACTATAATGTGCTTGTGCTGGCTGTGTGCTCTCCCTGAGCACACGGTCTAACTGACTAGCGGGGGGGAGGAGCCAGCTAGGGGGGAGGAGTCTTATTAGGAGCTCCCAACGGCAGGTGCCTTTGGTGCGCGCAGTTGAAGCCCTCTGCTTCAATCCTTGAAGTTCAACCCTTGGCTATCAGCAGAGCAGATGTAGCTTATACAGCTGAATTTGAGAAAGAAAGCCCAGTTTTTCTTTCTAGACCTACTCCCTGTACTACTATCTGTACTATCAAGGATGGAAGGTGAGGGAGCTGCCGCGGTCACCTGTAGCACTTGTGCGATGTTCCTTTTCTTGCCAAAAGATGTCGTCGGGTACACCTGCGCCAAGTGCAAGCTGGTGACCTTCTTGGAGGAGAAGGTTTGGCAGCTGGAGGCACGAGTTTCTAATCTTTGTCTTATTAGGGAAGGGGAGGAGTTTTTGAATAAGGCAGAGAAGACGTACCGGAAGACCAAATGCGCGGAGGAACTGCCACATCAGGAAGTCAACACACTGTGCCAGGAAACGGAGGCTTAGAGGAATGTCACACGTAGGAGCAGAAGGTCCAGGAAGGTAACAGAGACTCTCAACCTACACAATCGCTTCAAAGTTCTTGGCCTTATGAATGATGAGGAGCACCAGGAGGAGGGAACAGAATGTCAACAAGAAGGAATCCAACTTCAGCAACGGGAACTAGATCAACGCTCCCAGTATCAACAGAATGCCCAGGCAGTCCTAGAAGAACATGCTCGTCGAGGAGCCCTGAACAAGCCTCAGAGGAGTTCTGGCCACGGTTTGGGTTTTTGGAACAAGGCCTGAATTTCCATGAACGTGGGCTTCTGGCAAGGGATGGGCTGCAGCTCACGAAACTTGGCAGGAATGTTTTTGCAAACAGTCTCGCAAGGAGGATTCAGAGGTCTTTAAACTAAGTTCTGCTGGGAAGGGAGACAATATTATTCAAGGCCAGGACTCGGCGAGCACAGGGGGAAAAGGCCCAAATGATATTGGACAAGTAGTACAAGCGGCCAATAGCGGGAGGAGTAGAAACTATAGTACAGGACTTGCAGGAAGGGCCCAGGGACTTAAGTGTCTCTACACTAATGCACAGAGTATGGGAAACAAGCAAGATGAACTTGAACTCCTAGTACAACAAAATAAATACGATTTGATAGGCATCACTGAGACCTGGTGAGATGAGTCTCCTGATTGGAATGTAGGAATAGAGGGGTATAGGCTATTTTGTAAAAATAGACCAAACAAGAAAGGAGGAGGAGTAGCCTTGTATGTCAAGGATGTTTTCACCTGTGAAGAGATCCGTGACTTAAACCCAGAAAGCCAGGTCGAGAGCATCTGGGTAAGAATTAAGGGAGTGAGAAACAATAGGGATATTCTGGTGGGGGTTTACTACAGACCTCCAACCCAGACTGAGGACCTTGATGACGCCTTCCTCAACCAAATGACTGCACATTTAAAAAGGAGAGATACAGTAACAATAGGAGATTTCAATTACCCGGATATATGTTGGCAGGCAAACTCTGCCAAGACAGCAAGGTCCAGCAAGTTTCTTGCTTGTCTTGCAGACAATTTCATGGTCCAGAAGGTGGAAGAGGCCACAAGGGGATCAAATATTCTAGATCTGATCCTGACCAATAGGGATGACCTTGTTAATGAGGTAGAAGTGGTTGGATCTTTAGGGGGGAGTGACCATGCCCTATTGGAATTTGGCATTCAGTGGGAAGAAGAAGATAAGCGTAGCCAGACATTCATCTTAGATTTTAAAAGAGTGGACTTCCGTAAACTTAGAGAGCTGCTGGCTGGAATTCAATGGTCAAAAATAGTGAAAGAGAAAGGAGTTCAGGAGGCATGGGAGTTCCTTAAAAGGGAGATACCGAAGGCACAGTCTAAAACTGTTCCAATAAGGAGGAAAAATGGAAGACATCTGAAGAAACCAGAATGGTTGACTAAAGAACTCTCAGTTGAGCTAAGTGTTAAGAGAAACATATACAGGAAATGGAAGAAGGGGGAAAACACCAAAGAAGAATTTAAGCAAGTAGCCAGGAGATGTAGGGAGGAGGTGAGAAAGGCTAAAGCACAGAACGAACTTAGGCTGGCCAGAGACATCAAAAACAATAAAAAGGGCTTTTTTAAATACATCCGCAGCAAAAGGAAAAAGGAGGAGACGACAGGGTCGCTGCACAGAGAAGATGGCGAATTACTAACAGGGGGAAGAGAAAAGGCAGAACTACTTAACACCTTCTTTGCCTCAGTTTTTTCCCAGAAGGATACAAGCACTCAACCTGGCGGTTGGGGAGCAGGGGAGGAAGCAGGGGAAATGTGGCAGATAATAGGTAGAGAGGTGGTACAGGAATACCTGGCCACACTGGATGAATTCAAGTCTCCAGGGCCAGATGAATTGCATCCTAGGATATTAAAAGAACTGGCGGAGGTCATTTCGGAACCACTTGCTATAATCTTTGAAAAATCTTGGAGGACAGGAGAAGTTCCAGCAGACTGGAAGAGGGCAAATGTTGTCCCCATCTTCAAGAAGGGAAAAAAAGAGGACCCAAATAATTATCGCCCAGTCAGCCTGACATCAGTACCGGGAAAGATTCTGGAGCAGATCATTAAGCAGTCAGTTTCTAATCACTTAGAAAGCAATGCGGTAGTCATGAGAAGTCAACATGGATTTCTCAAAAATAAGTCATGCCAGACTAATCTTATCTCTTTTTATGATAGAGTTACTAGCTTGATAGATGAAGGGACTGCTCTGGATGTAGCATTTCTCAATTTCAGTAAGGCCTTTGACAAAGTTCCCCATGACATTCTTGCAAAGAAGCTAGTAAAATGTGGGCTGGACAGGGCTACTGTCAGGTGGAATTGTAATTGGTTGACCGACCGAACCCAAAGGGTGATCACGAATGGCTGCTTTTTATCCTGGAGAGAAGTGACTAGCGGGGTGCCACAGGGTTCTGTCCTGGGCCCAGTGCTGTTCAATATCTTCATCAACGACTTGGATGAAGGAATAGAGGGCATGGTCATCAAATTTGCAGATGACACCAAATTGGGAGGGGTTGCTAATATGCCAGAGGACAGGATCAGAATTCAAAATGACCTGGATAGATTGGAGAGCTGGGCCAAAGCTAACAAAATGAAATTCAACAGAGAGAAGTGTAAGGTGCTACACTTAGGTAGAAAAAATGGAATACAGAAATATAGGATGGGGGACACGTGGCTGGATAGCAGTACGTGTGAAAGGGATCTAGGAGTCTTAATAGACCACAAGCTGAACATGAGTCAGCAGTGTGATGCGGCAGCCAAGAAAGCCAATGCAATTCTCGGCTGCATCAATAGGAGTATGGTGTCTAGATCGAGGGAGGTACTGGTACCACTCTACTCTGCTTTGGTTAGACCTCATCTTGAATACTGTGTCCAGTTCTGGGCACCCCAATTCAAGAAGGACATGGTCAGGCTGGAGCAGGTCCAGAGGAGGGCAACCAAAATGGTGAGAGGCCTGGAAGACATGCCCTATGAGGATAGACTTAGAGAGCTGGGTATGTTTAGTCTGCAGAAGAGAAGGTTAAGAGGGGACATGATAGCCATGTTTAAATATTTGAAGGGATGCCATGTAGAGGAAGGAGAGGGCTTGTTTTCTGCTGCTCCAGAGACCAGGACAAGGAGCAATGGATTCAAGCTGCAGGAAAGGAGATTCTACCTGAACCCCTTCCTGATGGTCAGGGCTGTCCGGCAGTGGAATATGCTGCCTGGTAGTGTGGTGGAGTCTCCTTCTTTGGAGGTTTTTAAGCAGATGCTAGATGACCATCTGTCGGGAGTGCTTTGAGGGTATTCCTGCATGGCAGGGGGTTGGACTGGATGGCCCGTGTGGTCTCTTCCAACTCTTCATTTCTATGATTCTATGATTCCATCCGGCTCAAGTGAGGGAGGAAAAAAAAAGGAGCCACCAGAAGCCCTTTAAAGGCCAGAAATTTTTTGACTCTTTTATTCCAGGTCTTTCTACCAAATTTGCAATAATAAGTATTGGTGCCTGTGAATGTCCCTTCAACGTTTCCTTTCTCTCCCAATACTTTTTTCTTTTGTGTAGCTTCTCTTAGACAGGTGGTTCTTAGACTTTAGTCCTCCAAGTATTTTGGAGGCCAGCTCCTGGAATCTCTGGCCATTGGCAAACGTGGCTGGGACTTCTGGGAGTAGAAATTGAAAATATCTGCAGGACTAATGTTTGAGAACCACTGTTTTACATCATAAGCCTTGGGACAAGGGACTGCCTTTATTTTTTATTGTTATATGAAGTTTTTTTCGTATATTGTTTTAAATAAATAAGCCTATGTTCCCATAATTTGGATGAGGACTCAGAAAAGAGCAGGTTGCCTAAGCCAAAGGAAGAGGCAGGATTTGTAGCTTCAACTCCTTGGATCATTACACTACATGAGCTCTGTTGTTGATGTATAAACAGTCTCAAGTCCCTCTGCTAATAGCCAATAATCATCATTTTAAGAACTGCCAGTGAAGAAATAAACCACTGGCAGTGCTTGAGACTGAAGTAGCCAGAATAAAAATGAACCAAATGAAGACAGATATCCTTCCAAAGCATCAGCGGTATGGATTAGCCCTAGTGGCTGCAGGCAATTTACCAGAGGAACAGAATCAGCCAGTCTTGCCCATAAGAACAATTGTTTCATTATTATGAGCTATATAGTTCAAAATTGTCTTTTTTTACATTTTAAATGCCCACCCATTCACCTCCAGTGTTCATTTCCCCCCATAGTTCCATGATAATAATCCCACAGTGAAAAATACATAAATATTGCAGAAATTTACCATGGGAGGCCCTTAAGTTGTAATTATTATGCATTTGCATAATTAGCGCAAATGCATGCAATTATCATGTGTGCCTACACAATTACCAACTACAATGGTGTCCTAACAATCCTTTAGTAAACTTTATTGGATGGGGGAGGGGATTGAACATGTCCATGCATAAATAATACTTAGAGCTCTTATTCATACCATTTGCCAATATTGCTTAGTCTCCAAAATAATAAGGAAAATCAGACCATCATATGAGTTTGCCGTAAAATGCATTGTTAGAATGAGAGGGGAAGAGCAGGGCTTATGACAGAAGGATGGTTCAGGGAAGATTTGCTTTGTCTTGCTGTTTGCCAGGATTGATCTGTTGGGCAAAATAGTAGTAGCTGGATGGTGAGGGAATGTTCACATGGATTGCCATGGTGAAGGAGCGGTTCAGCACAGCTCTTTGGTCCAGGGAGAAGCTGGGCTATCATTTGAAGTCACAGTCCTCCTGATTTTCCTAAGTTTGCCTGAGTGTGGGTGTGGCAGCGAGCTTCCCCATTTTCTCTTTCACACTCATTTTGAAAAAAAAAATTCCAAGCCATAATTTAGAAAAGGGATAGGCAGTGTTGGTGGGCTGTAGCTGGGGCCAATTTATGGAACCCAGGGTTTTCTGGAGGGCCCAGGGGTTAACAAAAAAAATGAAAAAGTAGCTGGAATCCCAATTCCAGTTTTGAAAAATTGTGAGGTTTGGGGGTTTTTTGGCAGGGGGTCTTAACTTGACCTGCAGGACTTTTAAAGATTGAACTGCACTTCCTGTAGGCCTGCAGAAACAGTCCTGTAACTTTCTGGTTGGACAAAAAAGGGAAAGGCTTGGAAGAAGATGGGAGCTCCAGAGCCCCAGAAATGCCCTGAGGACATATGAAGCACCTGAAATGCACTTCCTCTAGCTGTGCTTTTGGCTCAAGCCTTCACAAAACAACCCACACTCTTTCAGAACAAAATATAAGAGCCAAAGTTTCAATCATAAAACACAATAACTGGACAGGAAATTGCCTAATAACCAGCAACAAAAAAGCCCAATAAGATGAAATCAAATAGTAAAAGCTACTGCTGCAATGTTGCAGAGAGCAGCACAAAAAAAAAATCCCTTCATTAAAAAAAAAGGCAGTTCAAAATAAATGAGGTTTGGGAGTTTAATAGCTTGCTGTAGAAGGGACACAGGTACTTCAATTGGAATTGGGTCCCACTTGCCTAAGGCTACCACCAAAAAGTCCCTTATATTCAACAACCTAATTATTCTCACTGGCAGGGATACAACTAGGGTCTCCACAGCTGATCTCAGGGTTCAGGCAGGTTAGGAGAGGTGAAGCTGGACCTTCAAATAATCTGGCTCTAAACAATTTAGGGGTTTTAAAGGCTAGTATCAGAACTTTAAATTGGTCCCAGATATTCACTGACAGTCACTGCAATTTGTGTAATGGAAGTGTCACATGCTTTGAGTAGCTAGCCTCCACCAATATTCAGAAAACTTTCAGTTTGCACCAGATGATTTTAGGAACAAAGCCAGCCCCACATAGAGAGGATTGCAGTTGTCTAGCTGGGAGATCACTAGTGCATGGATAGCTGAGGCAAGATCCACCTCTCCAAATAGGGTAGCATTTGGCATATCAGCCTAAATCAGTAGAAAGTACTCCTGGCCAAGACCACCACAGCTCTGCCTGGCACTATAATCCTTAAATACACACACACACACACACACACACACACACTCGTGCATGCACACACACGCATATATTTATATTTGACTCATAGTCAAATATCATAGTTAGAGCAGCAGGTCCAACCATCAGGCAGAGTGAGACAGTTTCCTCAAGAAGTGGATGTTGGGAGGTAGAAGCAATGCGCTGAAGGAGAGAGCCACGTGCCACACAGCTTTGCACATCCTAAGCTAGTCTACTGCTTATGATTTCAGAGGAGGTAGCTATCTCATTACCGATCTAATTGATGATGTACGTGGAATTGAAGGGAACCCTCTTTGCTGCAGGAAGCAACGTGTCTTGGGCTAATCTTAGTACTTATTGGCTGGGATGGAGGTAACTTCCTACTGTGACTTGTTGTCTGGCTTGGATCACATTGTCCTCTCGTTGCCCTTGTTACCGCTGTTTCTAGCCCAAGTTTGTGGGATATTAAGATATCATTTGATATCAATAATTTGGCCTTCTGTACCCATTCCTTTCCATGTGCTTGCAAGGCCCCCGGACAAGCACGCACACAGGCGTGGCCGACAATAGCCGAACCATTCACATCCCGATCTAGGCAGGTCAGTCATTGCCGAATGCAGCTTCAGGAGACCTCAAGGCAAGTACCACATTATGTATGCACGCAACTTACAAAAATATCCCCTGCCCCGCGCAGGCAGCTTGATGAGCGGACTATACAACTCTCAAGCACTCCGCGTTTGCATAATGGCTACTCTATTGACAATCTGGCTATAACTCAATCATCTAAAGTACTGACCTTTCGGAGGCTTTGTCTCCAGCCCAAAACTCATTGTTTTCTCCAAGTACGGACTAGCCTGCGGCCACAATTTTCCCTATAAGAACCCCTGACTTTGAGCACTTCCTCAGATTGCTCTTGGCTTCCATACCGCCTTGCTGTCGCTTTATCCAGCGAGCCTTCCCCTCAGTCCCATGTGCTGAGAATCCACGCTCCCCAGCTTCTTCGCTTTTAACCAGGCTTCAGGACAGGTATAGTATTTCCCACACCAAACCTCCTCTCAAAATCCCACTATCCGCTCCTACCTTTATTTCTATAGTTCCTTGTGTGAGTGTGTTGCATACACGTGTTCGATTGTGTTTCAATAAAACAATTATTATTAATTTCAACTTCTGCCTTATCATTGACTCGGCCTGACCCCGTAGACATAGGGTTCAAGATCTCGCTACGTTACCCTGCCTCTCGCATTGCAAACTTATGCTCTGTGCTAATTCCCTCCTCATTGTTTGAGCACATTTAGATGTCCCTCCTGGGACCCCCAGAAATCAGGGTAACACCCTGGTTGTCTCTGTTGAAGATATAGTATGCAACCTTCCCAATGTTTCATCACTCCACTCTTCTTATTGGGAAACAGTTTCACTTTTACTAAAAAAACAAAAACAAAAAATAACAGGAAAGCATTTACAGTACCAGTTACATCACTAAACGTGTTCTAAGAGGGCAAGAAGCCCCTCAGTGATGTAGGGCAAATAAGCATCTTCTGTGATCTTAACAATGGGTATGTATACACAGAACATTTTCCTACTCTGTGAGGAAATTGCTTTGGGATAGTTTCCCCTTCTTCCAGAATACTAGATCTCATGACACAGAGACATGGGAGTAACTCAATATATGGGCATTCTCTGGTATTAAAATGTCATCTGGGAAAGAGTACCATTACTGGTTTACAATCAATTTGTTCTGTCAAAATTCATTCACTTATTTATGCAGTGTTCTATTCAAAAACCTAGAAGCAGTTGAAGAGCTTCAGAAATCAGTTTGAACAGATGTAATAAGACTAGAAATCTTGTGCAAACTCAAGATTTCTTTTTCTTTTTAAAAATCAACAGTAACCTCAGGAGATTGGGCCAGTAGAAAAGAAAATCCCTATTTATAAGTCTATTGTACATTTTTAGACCTATTTTGCTAAAATTCTGAAAGCAGCTATTAGTATCCTGGGGCAATATGTAAGATGACCTCCTGGCCTTTCTTACTTGTAAGATTGTTCCTCTCTGTATCTTTAACTACACTGTTTTTAATGATAAGGAGTTTTTTTCCACTACATTTCTACGTGTCAAACTGCAGTTAAAGCAGGGCCAGAAATAAAGGTTAAAAAAAGAGGAGCAGAGGCAAAGCAAAGAGCAACAGTGCAGTTTTTCAGCAGCCATCAGAAGGGACTTTGTATTTTCATTTGGTGACTTGGGATCTGCAGTACCTAAAAAGTATATCCAGGGCAGTAGGGAGAGTAGAAAGCAATCACTCTTGCTATAAATGCAGTTGAAGTTGAATTCATTTTAGAGACAGTGAACCAGAGATTGCCATGCTTCAGGTGAGTAACTATGGGAGCCATCATAACAGGGGGTGTTTACTGTGCTATTGTTTGGTCCTGGATTGATAATCTCAAAGGAAGGTTTCTTATTAGAAACACAGAAAGGCAGAGGTGGAAGGGATCCCAAGAGCCATATAATCCAGCCTACTGCCAATGCAAGAATCCACAGCTGGAGAAGTGGCCTTATAACCTCTATTTAAAAAAAACCCAGTAGAGGAGTATCCATCAACTTCTGAGGAACCTGAGTCTGCTGCCAAGCAGCTCTTGCCATCAGGAGGTTCTCCCTAGTGTTACTGCCCTGGCTAGCCCGAGCTTTGGGGATATAAAAAGATATCCTTTGATATCTCAAATTCGGCTTCACATATCCCTTCCACGTGCTTGCGAGGCCCCTGGACAAGCACGCATACAGGCTCGGCCGATTATCGCCGTAATATTCCTAGACAATACAGGCAGGCCAGAAAATAGCCAACTTGCCACTTTAGGAGACCTCAAGGCAAGTACTCCATTAGGTATGCACGCAACCTACAAAGGATTCTCTGCCTCGCGCTGGCAACTTGATGATTGAGCTATACAACGCTCAAGTATTCCGCGTTTGCATACCGGCTACTCTATTGATAAATTCGGCTCTAATTCAATCATTCAAATTCTGACCTTTCGGAGGCTTTGTCTCCAACTCCAAATCTATTGTTTTCCCCGAAGTCCGACCTAGCCTGCGGTCACAATTCTCCTTATAAAAACCCCTGACTTTGAGCGCTTCCTTGGATCGCTCCCGAGTTCCAGACCGCCTTGCTGCCACATCGCTTGGCGAGCTTCCCCTCAGCTCCACGTGCTGAGATACATCGAACCCCAGCTTCGCTGTCCATTTTCCTCCGGACTTCAGGACAGGTTTCGTATCACCCAAACCAACTATCCCTCTAAAAATCCCGCTATCTTACTCACACCTTTATTTTCCTTAGTTATCTCTGTGTTTGTGTTGCATACATTATGTGCCTGTATTTAATAAAGACTATTCATTATTTTCCAACCGGTTTGCTTCTTGACTTGGCCTGACTCCGTAGACACTGGGTTGCAAGATCCTGCTGAGTTACCCTGCCTGTCACATTGCCAACTGGTGCTCTGAACTAATTTCCCCAACTTATAGCAATTTGGTGTCCCTCCCGGGACCCCCAGAAAACAGGGTAACACTAGTTCTTAGAAGTTCCTTTCTTGACATTTGAATCCATTGTTTCAGGTCCTGTCCTCTTAAGCTAAACAAAACACTTCCATCTTTCACATGTCATGCCTTTATATATTTCAGGATGGCTATCATATCACTTCCTAATCTTGCTTGTTCAGGTTGAAAATACCCAGCTCCTTCAAACATTTTTTATTGAGTTTGGCTTCTAGATCTTTTACATTCTTGGTGGCCCTTCTCTGGACACCTTCCAGCTTTGCAATATCCTTCTTAAACTGTAGTGCCCAGAACTGGATACAGGATCCCAAGTGAGGTCTGACCACAGTAGAATAAGGTGTTACTACTATTTTCCTAGCTCTGTTGATGCAGCCTGGAATTGCATTAGCTTCTTTTTCCAGCACATCATGCTGCTGGCTCATATTCAGCTTGTGGTTTACTAAAGACCCCCAAGATCCTTCTCACATGTACTACTGTCAAGCCAGCTGTCACACATTCTATATTGGTGCATTTGATTTTTCCTGCCTAAATGTAGTGCTTTACATTATCCTTTTTGAAATTAATGTTGTTAGTACTGGCCTAGTTCTTCAATCTGTTAAAGTCATCTTGAATCCTGATTTTGTCTTCTTAGCTCCTCTTTCCAGTATGGTGTAATTGCAAATTTGATTAGCATACTCTCTATTCTTTCAACCAAGTCATTTATAAAAAATGTTGAGTAACATGGGCCCAATGTAGACAGTCATCCTTCCACATTTTCTAAGGTTAGGGGCACAGGACCTCCATGAAAGTGGAAAAACCATGAGTAACTCTAGGCCCTCCCAAACCATATCTAACACACAAAAAAGTATGATCACCATATTCAACCCACCATGGATTCCTTTGAAGCATCAGGGTTCCTTCACAAGGCAGAATGGGTGGCTGGTGGGGCTTACTGCCACTTCCACTGCTGCCCCATACATTTTTAACAGTGACTTACAAGCCTTGTTTGCAGTTTCTCAGCCTCATGAGGCTTGCAGTCCCTATTAAAAATGGCACAGGGAGGCAGCAGAGGTGACAGCAAATAATTTGTGAATAACCAAATTCACAAAAGTGAAACCTGCAAATGTGGAGGGCTGACTGTAGTTGTAATTAGACTCAATTAAAATCATTCCTTGGGCTTTAACTGCATGAAGACTGGTGCTTTGTCTGTTTCTCTCATACACAAATGCACGTATGGTTTCTACTCCACCCCACCTCAAAGCTGTTCCTGTATCTTTGACAAAGAGGCAGATAAGACATACAAATATTATGTAGGTGATCATTTTCCTTCTAGCATATAGAAAAAATAATTGGCAGAGCTTCAGTTCCTTAATTTCTTTAAATTAGGATTCATGTTAAGGACACAGAAGAAAGGCCTGGAAAAGATGTCACCTTATATGACATACATAAGGTGTGCTCACTCTACAGCAGTTCTTTGCAGGCTATCTGATGTAGAGAGCAGCATTTTTCCCCAGTATGTCAGAGACTAGCAATATATTTGTGCCCATTAGCTGTAATTGTTTCTTTCTTTCCTGAAAACAGCCTGAACAGCAGCCAATGGCTCAGGACTACCACCTTGAACAGTACTACTCCAGGGTCTCCTTTCTCCACTTGAATTATACTTTTATCTCATAAGGAGCTTATTTGGTTTATTTATGTCTATTTTTGTCTCACCCTTTCTTCTCAGAGAGTTCAGGTTAGCACATTTGATCCCTTTCCTTCTATTCACACAACAGTCTTGAGCTAGGTAGTGCTAAATAATAGCAACTGGACTGCCATTCCAACAGCTCTCCACCTTTCTCCCTGGGGCCAATTTAAAGCCCTAGAGCAGTGTTGGAATTGTGTGCCCCTCCTGATGTTGGGCTGCAGACCCAAGCAGCCCATGGGAGCATGGTCAGTGGGCAGGAATGCTGGGAGGTACCTTCCAGTGACCTGTGGAGGACCACACAGCTCTCAACCCTGCCATAAACAGTTCAGGATCTGGCTGGAAAGATCACCTTCGCCTATATAATTCTGCTTGAACTTTAAGATCAGCTTTATTTTATTTTAATTTAATCCCATCATTCTTTCAATACGGGACATTTTGGAGACAGCAAGCCAGCAATTGCCTGCTTTTCTTTGGCCCCTCCATAAGATAGCTCAGGCTGATAGACAGCAGCGCTTTCTCAGTGCTGGCACTGCAGTTGGAGAATGCCTTCCATCCAGAAATAGATGTGGCCCCCTTTGTTGCTGGTTTTAAGGAGAGCCCTTTAAATGTTTTTTTAAAAAAATTTTGTTAATAGTTTTCTCTTAGTGACATTTTTATTGCTTATTTTAAGGGTGATGTTGATTTTTAATGTCTGAATTTTTTAAAGACTTGTGTTATATTTCTGGGTATCGTCTTGTGAGGGTGATTACCTGAAAGGCAATTTATAAAGATTTTAATTAATAAATAAGTGTGGTTTAAAAGCATAGCTACTGGTACTCTCATTGGTAAAGTGAATGCAAAATCCAAGAAAAACATGTGCCAAATTGTTGCTGGCTCCTGCATAATGTTTCAGTGAAGGTTTCATCTGAGACGGGATGATCCTTCCACCACCACAGGCCCTCTTTAGTTATAATTTACTTTCAGTGTCTCTACTCTCAAGTTAATCATCACATGCCAGATTGGGCTGGTCCTGCTTGATTTGGTGTCACATATGGTGTTTGATTGCATAATATGGAAGAGATTAAAAGGAACACTCTGACTCTTGAGGTCACTAAAGCTCTCTTAACACTTTTTGTGCAAGAGCAGGCTTGTTAACAAAGAGAATCTTCAGAGTAGGTTAATCGGGTTCTGAAAGTTCTGGAAATGTAACAGATATTTGCCTGTGCTTTCTGTTCTAAGCTGTTGCTTAATGTTGTTGTATACCCTCCCACATTAAACAGACAAAAATACGGACATGCCTGTGTTCTTACACCATGTAGGTCCCCTCCCTCTCAGTTTTAAAAACACTGCTGAAGCTTCTCAGCCTGCTGCTCATTTCCTGAATGTTTCTGTCTGATTTCAGACAGCAGAGCTTGGAACTAGCTGCAAATAACTACTTACTATTGTTACCTTTTTGTAGTAACTAAAGCATAACTCATATGATTGGCATGTGACAATGGATAACTTCACTACCTTTGTGAGATAACTAACAAGGTTGATTTTTCTTATTTTCATAGCTGCGGTGCATGAAGGCTCATGCCCTCCAGTATTTCACAGATAAACACCGGGACACAGGTGGCCAAGCAACATCAGAGTGTGATCAAGCTGGCAGAAGGTACTAATAACTGTAGATTATTAAACACACAAGCTAGGAAAGCTGCAATATGCTGCTTTTGTCTCAGTCCATAAGGAAAGGCAAGATTCTGCCCCCTCTTCTCCCCTTGCTGAGCTGAGCACATGCTACTTTAACACTTCCAATTCACTTTGCACCAGCTGAAGGAGGCTGAGAACAAGGGGGGAAAGTGGCAGGCGGAGAGATGAACTGGGACAGCTTAAAAGCAGCTGAAAAAGTGGGAGCACAGAGGATTAATCACAAGCATCCCTGCTAAATTAGCACAATTGGAGAGTGTGATGCCTTCATTCTTCAGTGTAGTTTGTACCCCAGGCCAGACACATGTAGCATTCTGATGGTTATTTTAAAAGGTAATCCTCTCACTCTCTTCTGAATTATCAGAAACAGTGTTACTTTAAAAAGTAACTCTAATGGTAACAAAAGACTGTGGGATGAAAGCTGTAATTACTTTTTAAGAGTAATTTTCCCTTTTTTTAATTTATCTTTTTATTAAAAACATTTATAATATTATAATAAGAACACACAGAAATCGAGGAAAAATCAGAACTCAGAAAAGTAAGAGGAAAACAAATAAAAAGCTAATCCAGTACTATTTATCATACAGAGCTGTCCATCCAATACAAGAAAGAAAAACGTATGTAAAGGTTAAATTAGAAACAGGAACATTTTTAAGAGTAATTTTCCAAGTTCTGCTGGGATGAGAACAGCTCACTGTTTCTGCATGTGTGCCTTTGCAAACATGTGACAAACACTAGAGCTGTGTTACATCTCTCCCTTCTTTCAAAGATCAGCTACTGCGGATCCGAAACAGAGGAAAGAAATGGGGGGAACCCAAATGAGCAAAACAATTAAAAGTCATGCTCAAAAAATTAAAAAAGAAACAGAATGGGAACAGGGATTTTTCCATGATCAGACACAAGATATTAGATACAGGATCCTTGGCAAAATGGTGAAAGCTAGAGTACTTGCTGCTGACCCAGGCTAGAGGGGGGATCCAGGTGGCCTATCAGCTAAATATAGACCTCTAGGATTTTCAATCAGCATTTCCAGATTCTTTCCAGACCACATCCCTTCACCATCCCTGCTCTAGGATAAGGATATTATTTATTTATTCTTGCTCCATTTCCCAGTACCATAGCTAATCATGTATAAGAAGGGGAAGGAGAATGTGGAGATCCAAATCCCCCCTCCTCTGCATACAAGATATTGTCTGTAACGCTATTCCCTTTGACTCTGGCCATACCCAGTGCTGGATGAAGAAGGCAATTCACATTGTCGACCTCAGCAGAAATAAAGTTCTTCATCCCCACCCTGTACATCCATGGTTGCCAAAGGGTAAGCTCACTTAATCCAGAATAACTGGTATTGTATTAATAATATGATTAAATAACTTTGTGTTCAGTTTCTGACTATCCTGCCTTGGTTTTTTGCCATACCCCAACACACTTTTGTGTAACCTTAGATCTCCTTCAGTGCAAATGGTATGGGTATAGACTTCTGTGACTCCCCTCTTAAGTGCTCCATTGAGGCATACATATGGGTAGTAGTTGCAAGATAGGTCTGCCCAACCTGTTATTTAGTCTTTTCAGGATATAGATTTAGGAGCAACCCGTTCAAATATTTTCCTTGATAAGCATCTGGCACTGAAGGAGAATGGTTAAGAGCAGGGGTTTAAAACTTTAAGTGCTTTGTTGCCAGAGTTGTCTAAATAATAATCCTGGTGCCTGGTTGCTGAAGAAGTCCAGAAGCAGATTTCTTCTCATGTGAAATGATGTATGAGGCTACTGGTCACTCCCCCCATCTTAGTTCCTATTGACAGCCAGTATGTGCTCACTTGATATAATTCTGTCAAGTCAAAGGCAGTGATTTCAAACCAAGCCTGATCTTCTGAAGCAATGCCTGGTGGAAGGAGATTAAAATGTATCCACAACATCAGGATCTTGTGTCTTGAGGATGATCACAGTATGTTGGAAACATGAGATCCTGCTGTTCTGGGTATGATGTGATCTCTTTCTGCCAGGCAGAGTTTAAAATCAGAGCAGTCTGAGCTCCATGTCATCCTCCTCCTATGTTGTGGTGGGGAGTGTTTGACCTGCCATATTTTGGGGGTATGATTCCCACAACCTCCTGGCATTGGTTAAGTCATAGGAGCTGAAGTCCAAAATACGTGAAGGGACAAAGATCCCCCAGAGTCAAAAAACCCATATCAGGCTTAGCTGGCTCTCTGGAGCAGTGTTGGCTTCCATGCCAGCAGGATGATTTTAATCTAAAATTTAAATGAGTTATACAACAAGGCTAAACATCGTTCCTGAAATAGGTTCAACACCTTGAATATGTCCTTTAAAGTCCAGACTAAAACCCAGAGTGAACTTGTTGCCCTACTGAGAAAGGAGCACCTGTTGCCACTGCTCTGGAGCCTTTATGAACTTTGATACCTGGAAGATAAACCGTGAACTTTGCCAGCAGAAATGGTAGCACATTATCTGAAATAGTGCTGCCCCTAATAGGATAGGTGCTTTTTCACTGTAAGGGTTAAAAAACAAATACTGGAAATGAACGAGGAGATTAGTAGATTATACATGGAATAAGCAGAGGATGAGGAATGATGACTTGGGTCCACAGGACAGGAGAGAGCTTGTGGAAATATCTTTTCTTCTGAGAAACCAGGAATTGGAAATATTTTTTGGACTGCAACTCTCAGAATCCCCCAGCCAGCATGGAAAACCTACCTCACACCATAGCAAGAACCATAGCGATTCTAAAGTCTGGATGATGGGCCATATTCTTTATGGAAAGCCACATTTTATATCTTGCACTGGAACCAAAGAAATTAGATCAAACATCAGTGTCCTGTCCAAAACGCTAGGGAAAGAGTCCTCAAAAATGATCAAAAATATGGTCATAACTATGATTGTTTTCAGGGGAGCCCCACTACCAAGTTCATTGGCACTTGTTTTCTTATAAAATATGTTTCAGACTGCAGCAATAGCATGATATGGGAGAGTGGAACTGTCGGAGTACTGTGCGCTTCTCTCTGTCACAAGATACTCAATTTTCCTTGTGTTGAGAATGTGAACAACCAAACAAATAACTTAAGGCTGCAGCTGGTTAGAGAGGGTGGGCTGGGTTTGAGGGGAAGCTCTGGTTTAACACACTGTTCTCTGGGGAGAAAGATTCCAATCTGTCTTCTGTTATAGGAGAGAAATGACTTTAGCAGATTCAGCCCAGTCCCCTTGTGGCTAGACCTACCACAGAGTGCAGCTTGATTTGGCACTGTTGTCTGTCTCTGCTTACTCAAGAGAGGCCTTAGTCCTACCGCAGCAGCAGAACATGACTGAACCACAAGTGCGGTACATTTGAAGCCTGCATAATGTCTGGCTAAAGGCTGGCTGCAGACACTGCTATCAGTTACAATCTTGCAGACTGCAGTTGGTTAGCTGCTATGACCTCTGATCCTTATAAAAGCCAGTTTATCTGGCCCAGTGAGGATTCCCCTTGCATGGGAAAATCTTTGATTTGCTTTTGGGTTGCTGCACAGGCTTCTAAATTGCCACTTTTCCCAAAAGGGGTTGAGTCAGAAGAAACTCTTCCCATGGGTCGCTCCCCAATACTGGACCAAGTGATGGAAGAAAGACTCAACCTGAACACTTCCTGCACACCAAGCATAATTTTACACATTTCTCTCATGTCCACACCCCCTTATATGACTTTGGAGGGGCACCTCCTCCATTAGCAGGTCCTGACAGGATTAATCTGATACAGAGGTGGGCATCAGCACCAGGGAGCTGAGTCTAGTCATCATTTCTATTTCTCATCATTTCCTGCAGCAAAATTATATTGGGGGCATTGAAAAAGATGAAATGGTGATTAGACCCAGTTGTCTCACGTGACTTAGAACGCAGGCCCAGGGGAGAAAAAAAACTATGGTGTGCCAGAACAGGAATTTAGTTGTCTTTATAATATATAATAAAGTGTCCTCTTGACCTTTTTCATTTTCCTGAAATTCTGAGGACAAAGCCCTTCAGTGTGACTTGCTTCTATTTAAATATCCTAAGGTTTGTGGTGCCCTGCCAATGACATGGGACTTCATTAACATGAAATTCATAACTGATAGGACTCGATGCAGCAATACAGATTAATGACTGCTAGCTTAGTTTTATGTTGAAAAAAAAAAGAATAGTTAAGGAGGATCAGTCAGTCAATCCATGGCTAGTTACTAATGAAAACAGGTAAATGAAGCTTCTGTGTTATGGGGCAGCAGATCTCTGAATGCAAGATGCTGGGAAGAAACAACACACACACACACACACACACACACAAAGCCATCAGCTTCATGGTCTGCTTCTGACAACACAGAAAAAATACAGCTAGCTCTTGTTGAGAACAGAATATTGGACTATATTAGGGGTTGGGAATATCTCATCAATGAAATATTAGTCTTCAGCTGATGTCATTCTCCAACATAGCCTATGACAAATGTGAGTTGCAGTACAACTGCTGGAGTTACCTACCTTATATAATTGGACCCTTAGTGAGACCAAGTAAAGCCATTCTTGTGTTATTCTTGTGGCATACTTATGAGTGCTTAGGACTGCAGCTTTAGTCATGACAAGATTTTTCTGAGTTTTGGCCATTGTGTTCCAGAGAAAAGTATACAATAAAGCTATAACTTGATTATTCTTTTTTGTAGAACCCACAGAATCCCCCAACCACCATGGCTAATAGTCATGGCTGGCTGTGGGATTCTGAAAGCTGTAATCCAAAACAAAAACTTTTTCAAGTTCCGAACGATAGCATTTGGTGTCTGTCTGTTAGTGGGCCAGTGATCTCCTCCAGATCTCCTTTAGTCTGAACTTCAAAGGAGATATCCAAGGTGCTGAATCTATTTTGGGGACAGGATTCAACACCTCAGATAGTTCATTTAAGGATTAGACTAACATCCAGAGCAGATTCACCCCCCACCGACATGGAATCTACCACTGCTTCAGAATATAGCCTTTTAAATATGATCCCTTCAAAACAATCTGCTTAGCTTCTGTGTTTTCTAATGCCAATTTCTGAATTTTCCCAACATTCTTCATGAAACAATTGTTTCACTATGATACCTACAAACTCCCCAGCCCTACTCTTTGCAAAACTGTTGAGCCATTCCTCTTAAAGTTGTGACTCGTTAGCAAGTTGATTGTTCAATAAGAAAAGAAAATTAATTGCAAATTAATATGCTATTAAGGTGAGGTGCTAATGGCATATCATCTGTGTTATTATAATGAAATGACTGCATGGGTACAATGTCATCATCACTTACTTAAGAAGGCTGGGCGTATTCATCCCACGCTTTAATAATGGGCATCTAAGGCAGTGATTTATGACTCACGTTCACTAAACAGTATCCATCTTTTTAATCTCTGGACTGCTGGGTAAAATTATTGGGGTTTCTATTCATCTCAAAGGAAAGGCAATGAAGTGTAAAAATAAAGGGGAAGGAGCTATCATACTTTGGTAAGATCTGGCTGCTGTGATAGTGTTATCCCAGAACTCTGGGGGGCTCTTGAAAGCATTGATGGAAAACCTGAATCAGGCACGGCTGTCTATAAATAACTGGGAGGCTGTCAGAAGGTTGCAGACTCAGCAGAACCACCCAGCTAACTAACAGGGCTGCAGACTTGAAATCAGAGGTGGGGAATGTGTGGTCCTGGAGATGTGGTTGAGCTGCAGCTCCTATCTGCCGTAGCCTGCAAGTCAAAGGGTGAGGAGTGATGGGTATTGTATTCTATCCAGAGCTTGCAAAAATTACTTTTTAGAATTATTCTTCCCAATAGCCTCTAGCCAACATGGCTGGTGAGGGGGCATTCAGGAAAATGTCAGCCAAAAAAGTAAATTTACAAGCTCAGATTCCAACAACATGTGGAAGGCCACATGTCATTCCATACACAGGCAGATCAGTCAATTAACTAAGATATAAACCTTCATATTATGTCCCTATCCCATAAAAGTTAGCAGAAACTTCTTGTTTCCTTCCTGGTTGCTAAGACAGACATCTAGCATTGCTATCTGGATACTATTTTCAAGATTGTGGCAATTCATCATTTCCACCATAGCTTTATCTCCATCATCAGTCTGTTCCTCCTTTCTCTGGAAGCAGTCTATATGCAAGAGTCTGGCGGGACAATCAACCTCAGAGGTATCTGTAATAAAAGCACAGTGAAGCTGCTATGGAATCAGTAACTTGGTAGATATTCCTCTATCTGGCTGTGTAGTGACAGCTTGGCCAGTGACTGAATGAACTTTAGTGATTCCAAAAACCTTTCCTTCTAACAGTGAGTAGTAGCAGTCATTTTTTAAATTGTGAGTTAATTCATACCTCCTTGAGTATCTCAAAAGAGTATTTGAAGTTTTTTTTCCCCTTATTAGGCAGATTGATTTAAATTAAATCAGTCCATCAATTAATTGGTTAAAAAGGCAGCTGGCAAATGGTCTGAAAGGCTTTAATCACTTGATGCCCAAACTAGGTAGCTTTCTGTATTTGTGTTCTGGAGAATTTATGGGGTAATAACAACCCTTTCCCCTTACCTAAGCACTTAAAATCTTGATAGGGCCTGCAAATATGCTATCTCCCCAGAATTACTGACACTGCTGTATTAATAAATGAGATACACTGTGCCCAGTAGGAAAGGCACAATCCCAGAACACTCCATGCCCAGAATCCTACTCAGAATGAACTCTTCAGTCCAACCATCTTTCACCTACCTTTACTGATCTGCTCTCTGAGGAAACCACCTGATAAACCTCTGAGGAACCCTCCAGCTCCCAGGAACACGATCTGGAAATGACTATGCTAGGCCATATTAGCAATGTATGAATAGAATGAAGTTTATTCCAGATTAATTAATCCACAGTAAGAATTATGCCCATCTATTAGGCATAAACACAACAGGCTGTATAGCCTGGAAGCAGGGTGCTTGCCATACTAATCAACAAAGTGCTTTGTACCAGAGGCAGAATGTTGTGGGTAAGAGAAAATATGCACCTAAAATAAAAATAATACAGTTCTGTTTTGTTTTCAGACTGGAACTTGTTGCTAAGCACCATGCTTGTTAAATAATCACCTTGTAAAGTTACGGTACTGCACAAATGCTTTAAAAATGCTAATATGGTACACAAAACCATTTGCATTTACCATAGGAAACCAATTATATCAGAGAAAAACTAGTTACCATCTGCTATAGATGGTAAAAAAATCCCATTTTCTGCATATTGCTTATACCGTACAAAATGAGTTTCTCCCAATGTGTTTGGTGGTCTAATTGATGACAACTCTTCTGTAAACATGGCTGCTAGCTAGGGCTCTGCAACTAGATCTTTCTTTCTCCATCTGCCTCATATGAGGTGAGTTGCTGCAAATGACTGCCTCCCTGCCACTGAGCCTCCATTCTCCATGTGTAAAGAGGGGATTGAATGTGGGTTTTACAAAGAGATTGCAGTGAGTGTTATAAGGCATTGTCACTTGCTGGGAGCTTTAATGACAAGACAGCTAACTACAATTAAACAAGAAGAGAACTATTAACCCATATAGGAAGAACAGTCTCTGTTTCCTGAAATGATGAGGTATTGCTCCTGCTTTTGCTCTGAGGATGCACCTTGTTACACTTCTGGGACTGTGAGTTGCTAGTTTCACCAACTATTCTTCAAGGTTGAAATTTTTTACAGTAGCCTCTAAAAGCAGAAATTCTGAATGGGTCCAACTTGCTGTTATTGCATTGACTTAAATCCTAAGGGCCTTTTCACACTACACAATTATAGCACTATGATTCTATTTCAACTCTCTTGGTTCCATCCTATACAATCCTGGGACTTGCAGTTTAGGAAGGGGTAAGAATACATACACATGAACATTAAAGCATTATGGAATGTATAAAAAAAATCATTGCACATCCTGCAGCAGCAGAGATGCATTACAGAAATGCTGAGAACACATTGTAGGAAATGTTTTTCTAGCATGTCTTTAACCAAAAGGACCAGCATTCTCTTGCCTTCTAAATCAGTGCTAGACAAGGTTGTTGCAAAGTAAACTGATATAACATGCACAGCATACTTAATAAGAGATTTCAGCAGTGCCTAAGAGCAGCAGAGAGGTCATGCAATGATGTGTGGTAAGAGAACTGGCATGTTCCAAGCATGACCTTGTTTTTATCTATGAAATGGTGGAAGTTCTGCTAACTCTAGGAGCCAAGGCCTGCTCTAGGCTTGAGAAGGTCTGCAACAAAGCACCCTCTGTCCCCTTCCATGACTGATGGTGCCCTCCCATGGGCTACAGATGGTGGCAGCAGAGCTCTGATCAGTGACAGGTAGATAGGTCTGAGGAACACAATATTCATTCCCCATAAAGGCCTCAGTGCAGCATTCCTCTGAGCAATTGCAGGAATTAAAAAGGGTCCCAGACTTACATAGGATGCCATTTAAATTTCCCCTGAAGAAACAGAAGGCACATCTCAAGATCCTTAAAACACAGTTGTTTAATAGCAGAAAAGCATTAGCATATTTTGGCCAATATGTACACTTAAAGCCTTCTTCAGGGGGCCATATACATCCCTAAAAGGACAACAAAGAAATATACAGTATCACAGTGTATCACTGTTACATTTGTAACATTGCCTCTTGCCTATAACACCTATTTAGAATCAAACATCAACAACTTCTGAACCAGGAACTCTTGAATGAAAACACACAAGCAAAGTTTCCCATAGCATTCCTATCAGGGAACTGTGGGAAATTGATCCAACCAGATCCAACTCTGGTTGGATCAAAAGAGACTCTACTGTGGTGGCCCACTAGCTGCTGAAGGCTGCTGTGTTCTGATGTCAGCTCTGCAAAGTAATCTTTTACTCAAGGTGCATGCACATCAGGATCGGCAGGGGACAGCCCTCAAGATGTTGCTAGACTGCAATTCCCATCACCTCAACCAGCACAGCCAATGATGAGAGATGATAGGAGTAGGGTTGCCAAGTCAAAAATCATTCCAGGCTCTGAGATTTCAAGGCTTAAACTTGAGACTACAGGATGACCTGTTGTGATGTTACAGGAAGCAGATCTTGGTCATGCCACAAGTGTGGTACTGAAAGGAGAAGCCCTTGGTGGTATCATTAAGCATGATAAAGTAAGCACCAAATGCAATTGCACAGAGTATTCCAATCAAATAAAAAAACACCAAATCTAACAAATTGGAAACACACACACATGCATGCATGCATTTTTAAGGGACCGTTCTTACCCTGAGGACTGACACACTCTGACACTCAGGACTAGGCCCAGACATCTGGTAACCCTAAATGGGAAGTGCATTTCAAGAAGATCTGGAGTGCTATACTATACCCACTCCAAAGTGCACTATAGATTTAACTGACTTACCAGTGAAGTCAGGCATCTGAACATTTTGTAGACCAGCTCTGTGGAAAGGAGGGAATTCTCAAGCTGTTTGCAGGTTTGAAGGAGCCTGACACAATGGTTTCTGCTGAGCTGTTTGTTACTGTGGTGGGTTCTGACACTCGTTGTATCATGTGCTAGTCATCACAATTTTAATTTCCCACAATGCTTCAGACACACTTTGCATCAGAAACATTTTAAGAATTCAGTCATTGGCAGCCAGTGGCATAATTAGGGTAATCATTAAATATAATACTAGAAGACTGCCAATGAACCAGATGCTGTAGGCTATATTTCAGAAGAAAGAACTGGCAAAACCACCTCTGAGTATTCCATGGCTAAGAAAACCCTATGAAATTCACAGGGTTGCTGTAACTCAACAAGTGACTTGAAGGCACATACACATAAACACCAATACTAGAAAAGGGGTGAGAATCATAGCATCCTCTAAATGTAGTTGGACTGCAAATCACAGCATTTCTCATATTGACTATGCTGACTAGGATTGATAAGAGTTGCAGGCCAACAAGACTTGAAAGACTGCATGATTTCTAGCCCTTTACTTAAACACACACATGCAGAATTGTCCTAGAGTAATGCACTCAACAGCTCAAAATAACTTTAGCAGCTGAAGTATGTGAAAGGGCTTGGTAGACATTCCCTATGGCTTTTTAGAGTCTGGGTGAATGCACTTTATATACACGTACACTACAGACAAGTTATGAGAGGCCAATAAAATATTTTCAAAAGAAAAATTAATGCCAATAGGAGGAATAAGCAATGCCCCTCTCCTTCCTGGATAGAGCACAGATGCTATGTGCTAGTGCCAGGCTTGAGCAGTTATTGTTAATGACTCTGTTTGATTGGAATTAAAAACTCAGGGAGCAGTAGGATGCCTCCTGAACACAGGGAAGCTCAAAAACAGAATGGCCAGGGGTGGAAAGAAGGACCAAAGGAGTGGGAAAAGAAGATGAACCTGGACAAAGAGTAAGGGAAGAATGAGGCATGAAGAAAGAGAGTCAGCCTCTTTGGGAAGCTGTGGAAACCCCAGTTCTCTTGGGGGATCACCACTTCCCACATACCTTCACGGCTGCTCCTTGCAACAACTGGCAACAGTGTTGAGAAGCAGCACTTGTCATCCTTTGCCTTCCACCTGCCTCTATGCTGTCATAACGACTTGCCCTTCTGTGCCCAATCCAGGGCTGTCCAAGATATTGTGCTCCCTGAGGAAGAACAGCAAACGGTACTCCCCTCCAATGTCAAGGTACACGATACCCTAGAAGAGGAAATTATTTTGGCACCTGAAGCAGAAAAGCCCACAAGTGACTTCTCCTGGCAATAGAACTTACAATCGCTATAAATTAAATAGCTAATCTGTAGCTCCCTTCCTTGAAATCCAAAATCTCCTTCTGGAGGGAAGTGCCTTCTTCTGCCTAATGGCAAGGCTGGCGAAGAGCAGGCAAGCAAGAAGACATCCTGAGGGTGATGTCTGCTCACTGCAGCACTGCTTGCTTTGTTCATGTGCCCTCTCTCTAAGAATTAGAATTTAAGACTACAAGGTAGCCACCAAAAAGGAGAAAAAGTGACTTTTGCACAGGTGGAAAGCCAAGGAGGGAGTTTACCAGAAAAAACACCAAAAGGGCATTTTGCCAAGCTCACCTCAAACTCAGTACCAACTCTGAAAAGGCCTAGAGGACAAGAACTGAGGCAAGCAGGAGCTGAGAGGGATGGGCTCCTGAATTAACTTCATAGATCAGGAGGGACAACATGAAGGTTAGGGAACATGTGGGTCACAGGTGCTATCCACCACCAATTTTTGCAGCCCTTAGAGGGCCCCTCAGTTTTTTTAAAAAAATATAAAGAATCAAGAGCTTTTCTCCTGGAAGCTTTCAGGAAGTGTGTGCCAGTTTTATATCACTTCATGGCACTGAAGCATTGTATAGCCACTTCATATTACGCAAAGACATGGGCATAGGGGAGCCTTGTCAAGAGACCAAAGTGGCCAAATCCAGTGTGGCAGAGTCCGAAGTAGGACTCTGAGGAAATGCTTGGTGGTGGCGGTCTGAAGAAAAAAATTAGCAAGGAAAAAAAAAGATGGACCAAAACTATCTGGGCAGTCCAGGGCCTGGAAAAACTGTGTGTTCCTCACAGGACAGAGCAGAGGTAATGTGTGCTACAGAGGGCAGGGATACAGAGTTCTAGAGTGGGATGGATAATCTGTATACCTCCAGGGACTTCCACATTGCTCTAAAGAAGCATGAGCTCTGGTGAAATAATTCCCTTGGTTTTGCTGTTCATTTTGTTAACCTAAAAGGTGGGGGATCTCGAGGTCCACCAGCAGTGGCAGTATCTCCTTAGGATTTCGGGAATTATTAACTTAAAGGAACTCCACAAGAGGAGGATAATGGCAGGATCTTTTCACCTGTGTATACTAGTACTAACTGCAGAGATTACTCCACTTGAAATTTAAACAGTATTTTACTGGAAATTAATACACGCACATAAGAAATCAAGCAAACTCATGAAGCATGCAAGGCTGTTGAAGGTAAAGGCAAGAAAGGCTGCATAGAGAGAATTCTTGGATAGAAGGGGTGGTATTTACCAGTCCTGAAGCAAAAGATCAAAGTGGTATGGCTCAAACAAGAGTTTGAGGGTAGCACAGAGGAACAGGAGTCTGGGGGACCATGTGCAGTGTGATACCCTACATACTACAAATTACCTGGGCTGGAGCCAGGGCTTTTATACCCTATTTCCTACCCTGAAGGGGTATATGTTAATTGCTTTCTGGCACAGCAAACAAAGGGGTCCAGAAAGGACTGATTACCTTAACTTTAAGTGACAAAGCATTAGTGGGACTCATGATACTCTCTTAATGTTTTGGTGGGTAAGTTAAATAGGAAAGGTCTCTGACAGATATACTCACAGCAGGAGTACTTGACTGCTTTACCTGGGCAGTTTTGTGTTCTATTGTATTTGAAGATTGGGTCACTGAGAGGATTGTCCCAAACCCATTAACAGCAGGGGTTTCTATCTAATCCTTTTGAACTTATGACCTGGCCATATTGAGGTCATCTTAGCCTGGCTACATGCATAGTCAGCACTTCTCCAAACATGCTTTCAGCCATTAATATATCTAATTTATGAAAAATAGCATACCCTTCAAAGTGGGGGTATTGGATGTGGTGACAACTGTCATCTCTGCACCAACTCACTCCATTTGTCAGGGGACCGTTTGTAGCAATTTCTTGGACTAGGGCTCTTCCAAAGATTTTTTTAAAAAAATCTTTTTTGTTTTGTTTTGTTTTTTTACTAGGTGGTCCTATGGTTCCAGCGAGAAGTTTTTTCTTTCCCTTTAAAAATAATTTCAGAGTTATAGTGCAAAAGTACCATTTTACTGGTGAACTATAAGATTTTTTAAAAAGCATGGTGAGAAGAGGAAGAGATTATTGTTATTGTTCTGATATGTCTCAGAATTGAAAAAAAATTAACATAAGGTTAGGAATGAAATGCTGCAGCTGGTGCTAGGAGTTGCCGGTAAAAATCCACACCAGGACAACAAAAATGTTGTTTAAATGTGTGTGTGAGAGAGAGAGAGAGTGTGTGTGTGTGTGTATAAATAAAAACATCTGAGAACTACAGGAACAAATACTAATGCCTCCTAGCAGGTTAGTCCTTTTTGGAGTAGCCCCAGATGTTCTTGGCCTACAAATCCCACAGTCCCTCACAATTTGCTATACTGGCTAAGACTGATGGGAACTACTACTCATCAATGGGGTGCGGGCAAGTTGTTCGCCCTGAAAGTCTAGAATCTAATGAGGAAAAGTTTATTTGTTTGATATGTTTATGACCTACCTTTTCAACTAAGTGGCCCAAAGCACCTCATAAATACATATACATACACATACATATATAAAGCGGGAATTTGCCCACTGTGCTTGCTGTTATAATTGTGACCACCCCATCGACCCTAAGAGGCTGATGCAGTCTAAGAAGCAATAGTGGGAGTGGACTTCACGTGTTCATTTGGAGCAACCAGCCAATTATTTGGCTCCAGGCTCCTAACGCTTAAGCAATTAATTACTTAATTAGCTAAAGATCGCCCTCGTCCACGCGGAGTTCTTTTGATATGGCGGTCTGGGCACATCTGAATAAATATATCTGGAAAAATGTGCAGGGCTGAGTGCTTTTAAACTGATTGTGCAGTCGGGAAGATTTTATTATGGTTCCCACATCGTCACTAAATAGATACAAAGCCATTATGTGGCTCCTGTTAATTAAAAAAAAATAAAAGTCAACCAAGATCCGGTAGTGATTTTCTGTTAATAAATAAATAAACAAACAAACAAACCAAGCCTGCCTCCACCTACTACAAAAGTTCGGTTGGATATTATTACGAATCAGAAGCCGGGTCGAAAGCTTCCCCGCCGTCTTACAGCGAGAACAGGAGCCGGCGGAATCGGCTGGCTCCAAGAGGGAGGCGGGTGGAGGGAGTCTCCGCCAAAGCTCTTCCTTTGAGCCGTCTGGGGCGTAAAGGGCCGGTGTCCCTTTAAAGCGCCGGAGCTCAGAGAGAGCAGAGTCCTGTTTGCGCGACCGAGGAGGAGCCGCGCTCCCTGCCCGTGCGTGTGTGTGTGGCGCAGAGGGAAAGCTGTTGGCACAGGCATTGTTCCCTGACGTCACTCAGCCAGTTCTGCTGCTGCGGCTGCGGCTGCTCTCAAACTTGTCTTTGTTATTCAGAGCTCTCCATCTGACACGGCGGCTGCCTGCAAAAGGCGGAACCCGGAACCCGTCCGCGACACCTGGAGCGGAGCCGCGGCGTGAAGCAATCGGGCTAGAAGTTTCCCTAGCCGTAAAAACAGAAAGTGGCCGCTTTTTTTTTTTTCCCCTTTCTAATGACGGGGCCACCCCCACACTCCTAGCTTAGCGCTGTGAGGTCGTGGTAACACACCTGTTTGAGAAACAGACCCTACACCGATTTGCTTGGGAGTAAGGTCCTCCGGAGTTCAAGGGAAGTTTCCTCTTTATTAAAAGTGCTTTGGAGAAATGCAACCTCCCACCCGGCCGTCCTATGTAGGGAACTAACCCTGGATCCACTGGGGAACTTCCTCTAGGGAAAGTGCGTGCAGGTGTTTTTAACGTTTACTCACGAGTAATGCCCCTTGCGAGGTTTACTTCGGAGTAAACGGGACTGTTAGCTGTTGGGCGTGCTGGCAGCAGCTACAAAGCGTCGTCGTTTCCACCCCGCAGCTCAGCCGCCGGCCAGACAAGAGAAGCTAGTGTGAACGAACGCCCCTCCGCTACGGCGCTTTTCAGACAGACACATGCATTCACAAAAGCAAAGGGGAGCCCGAAAGACCGGCACGGGTCTTGAGAATTCAGGATTAGGGTTCCTTAGGACCGCGAGGTAAAGTAACAGTTTGAAAGCGAGAACATAAGGCTTCCTTATCCAGAGGTTGTATTCACGCGGACTTACAGCTACACTCTCTCTTAAGCATATAAAGCCCCGCTGCCCAGTGAAATCAACGCTACTCAACTTGTAGGGAACTGCATTTAGGATCTGGGTGTGAGGATGGATCTCAAGGATAGACCGCACACTTTGCAAAGGGACAGGCAACTCGCTTCTAGGCTGGTTCCGTTGAGTGCAATAGATTTTACTGTTAGCGTGAGTGCGTGCCTTCAGGTCGTCTGTCGACTTATAGCGACCCCATGATTTTTTTTTTTTTCATAGTAGGTTCTTAGGCAAGGAATCCTCAGGGCTGGTTTGCCCCTACCTTCCTCTCAAAGATAGCTTACGGCACTTGGTAGTCTCTGGCGGTCTCCCATCCAATTACTCACCAGGGCTGACCGTGCTTAGCGTCCAGGATCAGACAGGAACTGGTGCCTTCGGGTGTTTAGGCCCCTACTTCCGAGCAAACATAGGATCACTCTTGCATATCAAATTACTCCTGCTTAATCGAGTTGGGTCCTAAAACTACTTTTTTAAAAAAAAGGAGACTGGAGCTTTTCTCTCCTCCAGCCCTATTTCGGGTGGATCACAGAAAATTCGAGCCTCCAAAAGTCCCATTAAGAAGGGGTACACGTAACGGGTAGCAACTGTCACGTTAAGAACGGGAAGGTGAGGTTGGACAGTGTTGGCTGGTAAAAGGTCTGGTTCTTTGAGGGGTGGGAGAGTGTCGGAGACCACAAGGAAGTCGCCTCGCCATTCACGATCCCTCCTCACCTCTCTCTTGAAATCTGAGGCCATTTCCGCACTAGACTGTTATAGCACTATTATTCCACTTTCAACATCCTGTAGAATCCTGGGGTTTGCGGTTTAGGGAGAGGCCTCAAAGGCCCCTCCCTAAACCGCAAACCCCAGGATTCCATATGATATTGAAAGTGGAATATTAGCGCTATAACAGTCTAGTGCGGAAATGGCCTGAATCTGACAAGTTGTCCAGGGTCTTTTTAAAGGGGACAAAAAGACACCCCTCAAGTCACTTCATTCGCTCGCTCGAACAGAAACTGCGTCGCAAAGGAGTCCCCTTCCTTCTTCCAACCCCACTAAATCCCCGGGCGCAGCCAACAAGGGTCCCCTTGGGGTACCTACCTCCGGATCCTCCGCAGGTTTGACTCGGACCCACCCCCCCGAACTCGATGAGACTCCTTCCTTCCTTCCCTCCCACCTAAGCGTGAAGGTTGCTGCTGCCTCGAGCTGCGAATTCACTCAAGCCCGCCCAGCCACCCAGATTTACTCCCAAGTAAGCATGCGCAACACGGAGGGACTGTCAGGCAGGTTTAACATCGTCCTCCCGCTTCATCACCACTAAAGCCATTTCTGCCTAAACCCATTTCCGCACTAGAATCATAGAATCATAGAAGTGTAGAGTTGGAAGAGACCACATGGACCATCCAGTCCAACCCCCTGCCAGGCAGGAACACCCTCAAAGCACTCCCCACAGATGGCCTTCTAGCCTCTGCTCAAAAACCTCCAAAGAAGGAGACTCCACCACACTCCCAGGCAGCATATTCCACTGCCGGACAGCCCTGACTGTCAGGAAGTTCTTCCTGAGGTTCAGGTGGAATCTCCTTTCCTGCAGCTTGAATCCATTGCTCCTTGTCCTGGTCTCTGGAGCAGCAGAACACAAGCCCTCTCCTTCCTCTACATGGCATCCCTTCAAAGCCTGTTATAGCGCTATTATTCCACTTTCAACATCCTACGGAATCCTGGGGTTGGCAGTTTAGGGAGGGCCCCAGGATTCCACAGGATGTTGAAAGTGGAATAATAGCGCTATAACAGGCTAGTGCGGAAATGGCCCAACTCAGAGATGAGGAAGGGCCGGCTCTTTAAATTACTGATCTGCAATTGCGTAAGCTACCAAAACCCGTTGGAATCAATGGGCCGTAAACTGGTTCTGGGTAACCCATTACAGTAAAATATTGATTGCCTGGAGAATATTTGGGGGAGGCAGGCAGCCTTTCTGCTGCTTTCACTAATCAAGGACTATTTTCTTATATATTAAAAAAATTGCAGAACTCCTGATTCTCAGCCCATTAACTCCCCGCCTTTGCGCTCCTTCTCCAATTGATCCCCATCGTGCCCGCTCTTCGGGGCGCGCTGGGGGGTCGGAGTCGGTTCAGCCTGCGCCGACTGCGGGGCGGAAGCCCCTCTTTTAAAATGCAGACTTCCCTTTTGGGTAACACGTGCGGCAGGATCGGGCTCTGAGCCGCAGCCAAAAAGACTCTCTTCGAATAAATACACTACAACTGGGAAGAAAACCCGAAGAACTGATGCCCCCTGTTCGGCACAGGCTTGAACTGTTAATTGAACTGTTAATTTAAAAGCAAAGGCTGCAAACGCCTCCCCTCGGTTGTCTCCAACAAGAGGACTCCATGGAGTTTTCTTTGAGAGGAGACTGTGAAATCCCGGGGGGGGGGACCCCTTTTTATTCACGTCGCGATGTGATCCACTCGCTCTCCCCTTTCTGTATGCTCAGCTTTAAAACACGGGCACACACATACAGAGGCCCTCCTCCTTCGATCCGGTCTCCCCTCCCCTCTATTTTTTTGGGCCGGCCTTCTGTAGGGAGCGGGGGGAGGAGGCGCCTTGTGTTGCCTTAAAACTGCCATCTCCCTGATGGCTGGCTCCCCTGGCGGAGTCTCGGCTGCATCTCGCTTAAATTCTCGGGCTGTACCGGTGGCGAGCGGCGGGGGGGGGAGGCAAGAGGAAAGCCCTCGCTATCCCCGCTCCTGCTTTCCATTACAAACCCCCCTTTTGTCGGGTGTACTCGGGAGCAAGTCCCTCAAGTGTGTCCAGTCGTGGCGACCAGGCTTCCCTGCGCGCAAGGCCATTTCCGCCCTAGACTGTTATAGCGCTATTATTCCACTTTCAACATCCTATGGAATCCTGGAGTTTGCAATTTAGTGGGGAGGATCGGAAAGCGGTGGCTTGATTGCAGAGAGAGAGAGAGAGAGAGAGAGAGAGAAGCCCCGTGGGGTGGCTCCATTTCCCTTCCTCGGGAGACCCCCAAGATTCCATAGGAGGTTGGAAGTGGAATAATAGCGCTACAACAGTCTAGTGCGGAAATGGCATAAGTCTTATTATAACATTTCCCCGGGGGAGGGGGAAAAAAAAGAGCCCACCTTAAGACTTGGGCGAGGAAGGAGAATCGAGCCACCCCACTGGGTTTCTCTCTCTCTCTCTCTCTGTGCAATCAAGCCACCGCTTTCCTATCCTCCCCAATAAATAAATAAACTCCACAAAAAGCGAAGAAGGAGGGGGAAAAAAAGGAATGTCTCAAAACACACATTGTTTTCGGTGTTCTAATCGGATGCCGTCTCCCGTCGTAGAGAGAGAGAGAGAAAGAGAGAGAGAGAGAGAGAGAGAGAGAGAGAGAGAGAGAGAGAGAGGGAGATAGGGGAGGGGGGCCGAGCTGAACAATAACCTCAGACGGCCGTGGAAACTGAAAAGTGCCTCGGTGTGGAAGCGGAGGGAGCCAGCCTGGAGGTTTATCTGTAACGGCGGCGGCGGCGGCGGCGGGTGGGGGAGTGCAAAATGTGCTCCGTCCCTCCTTCTCTCTCTTCCCCTGGTATAATAATAATAATAATAATTTTATATTTTTTTTTTAATCAACTCCCGGGCACTGCTTCGGCGCCCTCCGCTCGCTTCCTCGAGACAGGAAGTTCTTCCCTTTGATGAGGGTGGCGGGAGGGGGAAAGCGCGGGAGGGGAGGGGGGCGAGGTAGCGCGAGACCCTTATTTGCGTTGTTCAACTTGGCTCTTGGAGATTTTAACTTTAGGTGGTCAGAAGGTGGAGTGGAAGCGTTGCGGGGGGGGGGGCGCGAGAGAGAGAGACAGACACCCAGAGAGCGCGAGCCAGAGAGAGAAGAAAGCATCCCTCTCGCAGAGACAGCTCCCTTTCGCAGATAGGAATCTGGGACAGATTTTGCCAACAGCCAGAAGCAGGGCCCTTTGGTAATAAAATAGCCAATGTAATTTGACACTTCAACTTGCTCTGCTCTCTGCGAGTTGATTCACTTATTCTTCCACTAACACTGAGCTCCTTTTCACTGTCTGTGAGAGGGTTCCCCCCCCCCCGAAGGCGAGAAATAAGAGGAGATTTTTGTTTTGTTTTTCAATAAAAACAAACCGTTTCTCACGTAAAGCCACCTGAACAAGACCTGCAGATTCACTGGAAAAGAGGGAATATTTTATTTAACATATACATTTTTTTTTTCTCTTTTGGCACCGCTTGCTTTCTCATGCATTTTCCCCGCTCGCCAGCCTTGCTCATTTGTCCCCCCAACACGTACTACAACCCGTAGGTAAGTTTTGCCTCTCAGTTCATTCACATCTCTTCGAGCGGCGGGGGGGGGGCGGCTGGGGGCTGGAGGGGGTGGGGGCTCACCGGGGATATAAGAAACAATGGGAGTACAGCGAGCTCAAGCCGAGGCGTGGAGGAGAAACATCTATATAGATATATATAGAGAATATGTATCTGTGTTTTATGGTGTGGCGTGAAGCTCGGAAAAGGTGCGGGGGGGCGGGAAGGGAATCCAGGAAAACAGTGCGAAGACTTCTTAAAGGGGCAGCTTGTGTTTCGGCGGCGCTGGGCAATGAGGGGGTTCAGGAGGCAGAGGAGGGGAAACCGGGAGATCCTGAGGGGAGGCGGAAAGCGGCGCTGGTGGCGGGCGGGGGGTGTACTTAATTTAGCTCTCGCCTTGATTATTTTGCCTTTTCCTGGCTGCGAGGAGAGGCGAGAAGGCTCTAAGAAACGCCGCCGCCAGACCTTGAATTTATTCTATCTCCGCGGTTTGATTAAAAAAAGAAAAAAAGGGGGGGGCAGAAGGAGGTGGGCAATGTTGAGAAGGAAGGAGCGGAAAAGAAAGGAGACGTCCCCATTTCGATCGGCTAAAAGGGTGCCCTTTTTTTTTTGGTCTGCCTGAAGTTTGGAGAGCCGCAACACGAGTTGGGTCTATTTATTTATATTTTTTTTCAAGGGGGGGGGCAGAAGAGGGAGCGACGATCTTGCGCTATAGAAAAAAACAAAGGAGGTTTAAAAATAATCCAGCAGGGCTTGGGAGTGGGGTTGTGTTTGGTGTGTGTGTTCTTTCTTTCTTTCTTTCTTTCTTTCTTTCTTTCTTTCTTTCTTTCTTTCTTTCCTCCTCCTCCCCCCCCTGGCCGGCTTTTACTTTTGCGGACGGGTTTCTAAAAAGAAAAAAAAAAGGCGATTGCTTTAAGATCCTCTCGACCAGGACCTGATCGATCGATCGGGAGGAGGGTTTGCAAGGTGGGGGGGGAGAGAAGGGGGGCAGCGGAGGAGATGTAAAAGGTGGGAGGGAGAGAAAGAGGGAGAGAGAGGCAGAGGCTGAGCTTGTTTTCCGGGTGTTGGGAAGCCTGGCCGAGTGTAAATTCCTTGTGTCTGGATTCTGAAAGCCGATTGGGACTTGGGGCCTCTCTCTGTCTCTCTCTCTCTCTCTCTCTGGCAGAACAGGAGGAGAAAGCTAGGGAGGTTTCCCCCCTTTCTTCTCCTGCCCCCCCCCCGTACATCTGTCCAGGAAGCCAGTAGACGTGGGGAGGAGTGGAGAGAGGGAGGGAAAAAGGGAGCCTTCGCTCCTGCTTTCTTGCTATTGTCAAGATGGGGAGGACGACTAGCTTAGGCTAGCTGGCTGCGATAAAACGATTCTTTTTTTTTTCTCTTAAAGCAAAATGGCAGTTAAAAGGCGCTTGCAGAATGTAAACATTAAAAAACAAAACAAAACCAGGAGCCGTCTGAGCTTGAGCCTTTGATTTCTTGTCACGCTCTTTTTTTAGATCTCCTAGGTTGGCTTCAGAAAATAAATGGCCCGGGCAGGGGAACTGGAAGCAGCGGTAGGAGAAGTTCGTTCGCCCGCTTGCTCTCCCTGCCTTGCAAACTTTTTGGCTTCTCTGTGTGGTGGTGGTGTGCGCACGTGTCAAGGTTTTTAAATATTTTGTTGCTCACTTTTCCTTGTCTTTTCGAGAGGCTGAGAGGAAGAGCTCTGGCAGTGCCTGTTGCCTCCTTACCTCCTTAAGGATAATTGTCGTTAAATAGTTGAATAAGACACCAAAGAGGGGGGAATGAACATGGGACAACAGCCCACAATAGGATGTTTTGCTTCCCCAGCCTGTGCAGCTGTGAAATCCTACAGTGGCAAAGGGAGTCTGAGACAGTAGCCAGTTTTTAAAGTCCCAGCCCTCACCCTCCCCTCCTCAACACCACCGTCTGCTGCCCTACATTGTACATATTTTGAGCTTTGGTTACTGATCTGCAAAGGGCTTAAGGATTCTCTGGGGCCAAAAAAACAGTGTGTCTGTCTGCAGTGATTTCAGCAGGCCTAAGTGATGCTAGGTGTTCGGGCTGATTTCTCCCCCCACCCAATACACACGCACACATGCATACGCACCATCCAATGCATTGACGTGAGAGTGGAGGATTTAACTTGGCAGCTTGAACAAATGGCCTCTCAAAGGTTTCCAAGAGACAGTAAAGAGAGCAGGAATAGAAGTGCAGGGGGAGACGAATGCCTGGGTGTTGTCCTAGGGTGCTACCTAGCTGGTCTTTCTTTTAAATGTGAAGTGGCTATTGAGAATGGATGGATTCAATTGTGTGTGCCTCAGCCAAGCAGTGGGGGTTTGTAAAATATGAGAAGGGCAAAAGTCTGCTCAAAGCTCTAGCTCCAATTTTTGGTAGAGTGGGGTTCTCAGATGCCTTAATGTGTCAGAGTGGATTTTGTGGGGCAGGGGATAAACAGTTCTTAACAACTCTGAGAGTTCATCGTAATGTTGCAATGTGGCACTTGGCCTTAGATGTTGGAAAGGTTAATGATGGAATTGCCTCCCCAAAGATCTAATGATTGCCTTTTTGACTACTGGGTTGATGGGGTGGGGGAGTTCATAGGAGAGGATTATAAAGGATAATGGTGGCCCAGTTTGGTCCTAGCCCATAAAAGGGTCAGAGTTGGACCAAGGTTCAAGTGGAACTTCAGCTGTGGACCTGCTGGATTACTGGCTCTCTCTGTCCCTGTCTGTTCGTCTGAAAAATGCTGTTTCTTCTCAGTGATTGTATGGGACAAAGGAAATGGTGTGCTCTGCTTTGGGAATACAGCTATAAATATAACAAAAACATGGATTAGTGGTCTGGCTTATGAAATGTTTAGGTTTGTCACAGTACCAGTCCACTATCAGAACACTACAACAGGCTTGTAAATAACACATACCTAGCTGCCCCAGTACAGTAACCTCTGCATAACTTGACAAGGATGCTTTGTGAAAGTTGGTTCTCTTTTTTTGTGGACTACAGATAATAAACACAAGAATGTGTATTCGAACCTGCAGCTTAACAAGTGCAAACATTTACAAGAGAAAAGTTTATTCTTCCTTCCATTGTTTAAAATGTAGTTGTGACATGACAAGGAAGCCTGTAGGGTTTTTCTTCCCTTTTCTCCCCAATGCTGCCAGTGATTTACCCAGGTATGTGCAAGACAAGTTTTTTTGTTTTTGTTTTAAAGTAATCTAGTAACTATTGCGGCCATAGTTGCAAATCTATATGCACGCACCACTCAGGCATCACTAAGAAAATGGTTTGGAAAGGAGGCCTACTTAAATTGCATGCTTCAAAGCACAATTGTCTCCTCTCAGGAAAGAACATCTTGCAGAGTTGGTTCTGCCTCCAACTTCTGTTTCTCTCCTCCCCTCTCCCTTCTTGATGGCAGCAAATTTACTGCAACATCAGTCTTCCTTTGGCAGAGCTTGATTCAGGTTTATGAATGCCAGAAAACTAGAGCTGACCTTTTTCTGGTCAAGTTGAGGATGTTGAAACACCAGGCATCAGACAAAAGACACATTGAAAGCAAGATCTTGCAATGGAGCACGTGTGACTTTCAAACTGGTTCCATGGCTTTCATTGATGCTGCCTTGCCCTGAGACTTGGAAGCATCAAGTCTATTTAAAAAAAAAAAAAAGAAGGCCTGGAAATCTTCATCTTTTAAACAGCAAACAAACAAACAAAAGCTTACACAAATCAAGCCTTTATTGCTTACTACAACAAGAACTGATAACCTTATACACAAGTGACAACAGCATTTCTTGTTTAAGTGGGGCTGTACTTCATAGAAGCTCATGCTGTAATATATTTGTTACTTTTTAAGGTGCCACAGGACATACTTTGTTTCAGTTTTTAGAGGTTGTTTTTCAGGACATTTGACACAACCTCCAACTATCATTTAGTCAGGGAACAGTTTTTCTTCAACTTAGCAGTGAAGTGGATCATTTTTCAACTTCAGACTGACTTGTATTATTTTAACTCTTCTTTCTTAGAGTCTACTTACTTCTCTTGGTATTCGAGAAAGTAATTCTAAAGCATAATAGAACCTGAGGTTTAGTGTCCAAATTTGGATTTTTGCTGTAAACTAAGGCAGTTTTCCAAGGAATTTTTGTTCTTTTATTGTAAAACAATTATTAAGTTCAGCATCATGCTTGAAGAAACCTAGGAGAATATTACATGTTTTTACAATTTTTATGGTCCCTAACACTTTACTTTAAAAAAATGGAAAAAATATTATTTAGCTGTGTTACTGGTGAGCATCTGGGAAAAAAAGGTCTTGTGTTTCAGAAAGAGCTTAGAACTTCAGAAAGTGCTCTGAACTCTTAACTTTTTTCTGAGGTTTCTTGTGTGTGGAATTACACCTATATATATTTACCTGGGAATAAGTAAATGCTGAATAAAATAAATAAGATGGTGCTAAGGGAGTGAAAATGAATAAGACTTTATCTTGCTAAAAGAAATCCAAGCATATCTGTGCATCCTGCTTCCAAAGAGAAGTTATAAAAATATTTTAATTTGCAAAATGTTTTTGCATATGCTTCCACTCAGAACTTTTTCCAGGTGATTATTTTCTCTTGATTTACCATATTTGCTGGCATATAAGAGGTACCAGTGTATAAGATGTGCCCCATTTATACACCTGCAAATGCTATTTGCCAGCATATAAGGTGCACTGGTATATAAGACGCACCCATTTTTAAACAGTATTTCTTGGGGAAAAAGTGAGTCTTTGATGCCATCAAATAGGATATCTCTTCCACTTCTGTACGTTTTAAAAGATGTTAATTGCTCTGCTTGGATCCCACCTCTTTTTAAAAGTGTGTGCAGCAGGGAGAGAGAAATTGGACTGCTAGAACAACTGTTGAGGAAGTGTGAAAGAACTCATGCAGTTTGAGTATGTGGTCCAAATTATAGGACAGGAGTGGGCAGATTCATGTCCTCCAGATGGGTACTCCCCTTAGCCCTAGCCAGCATATTCAGAAGTGAAGATGCTGGGAGCTGCAGTACAAGAGTATCTGGAGTGCCATACTTTGTCTGCCTCTGATATATAACATACCTGTATTTCTTTTATACAAGCAGTTGGAGAAAACATACACTTTTCATTTTTTGATTCATCCATTTGTGTTTACAGTAAAATGAACTGCACCTTATTTATTTCATTTGAACTTGAGTTGTATTGAATTATGCATGACTGTGTTGGGTATATATGTGCAGATACAAATGGATTATCACAAAGAGTGAGGTACCTGGCCTAATAAGATTATTTTTATTTTCAGCATTGATTGAAAATGTGGGAATGTATAGGTCTGGGGACATCAGGAAGTGTGTTCTTGGTGTGATTATTTAGACTAAGCAAAGGTGCCTGTCTATTATGCAGTCTTCTGTGAATATCAGCCACTGCTAATTAAATCCATGGAAAATTGGTTCCAGTGGGACTGTTAAATTAATTTCATCAGGGGAAATCTGTAGAGGTGAATTTTTGTTTGTTTGTCTGTTTGTTGGGAAGGGGGTTTGCCTCAGTTCTGACGATAAGCAAGAGAAAAGATCCATTGGAGTGAACAGATGTAAAAGAAGGAGAGCAGGTCACTCATTATTTTCAACATAATGTGAGGGGTTTCTTCCTCAGCCCCAAAGGCTCATCTTGGTGCTGTCATTATTACCTGGCCTACCTCACACAGTAGTTGTATGGATTACATTAAGACATAAGATCTACTGTACATCAGAGGAATAGTGAGAGTGAAAAATAAGAGGGAGTGTCAGGATTTGTTTGTGTACACCTGTGAGCAGAACACATCTGGTGAAACTATCTTAACTCATTTGTTAACGGTATAGGAGCCCTTTGTGCCTAGTTGCATTTGCAGTGCAGGCGAAAGACAACCAGTGCTCATTATCTGAAGCTTGTTGGGTTTAGGGGGCCTCCATATGGGAACACTCACATCATGTTCACATGACCAGCCCACCCTGTGGTAACATTAACTTGTGATGCCACCAACATGTGTGGTGGCAGTTGTGTTCGTGTACTTATTAGCACTGGATTTAGCATGCATCACCATTTTGGCATGGCCCTGATATCCTCCCCTCCAAGAATCAAACCATGGCAACAGATCACATGGTATGATCCCTGTAGCAGTGGCCAGCTATGGCTAGAAGTCAGTAAAATCATACACTGCTGTTAAATAGTATGTTCATGTGATGGAGTCCTCTGCTGAGTAGCCAGGAATGCAAGGAGAAGTCTAAGGTGATTGTTGTTCTGCCTTGGACATTTGTTCCTTTTAGTAACAATTCCTTCTGTAAGAGCTTGCGGAAGCTCACCAGGCCTCTGAAGTCTGCAGTTTTGTTTACTAGAGTTGCCAAGGGAAAGAGAAGGGAAAAACAACATCACTGGCTTGAAATGGTAGCAGATTTAGATACGCTCAGAAATAGTTCATAAATGTAAACACAGCTTTAAGCACATCTTTCCTCAAAGAAAAGCACAAGCGCGTGTGTGCTGGGGGTTCTGAAATGCAGCTTTGTTCCTCCTTCCTCCAAAGCGTTTTCCTGCACAGAAATGTAGCAGTCTTTTCAGAACAATCCCAAACTGGAACACCAGACACTATTTATTTATAATTTTTTAAATAAAGCATTTTCACCAGTGTCTTCTCAGCAGAATTTACTGATCAAATTCAGTTACAATTAGAAATTTGGAAAAAAATCTACAAAATCAGTGTTTGTCTAAATAGCAAAAGAGGAATACCACAGCCAGAGACCTGAGTGAACGCAAATGTTTTCATAAATTATCTAAGAGCACATGTTAGTTCTTAGGGCTGTGCTGCTACAATGGCCGTGCTCCAAAAAGTGGAACCAGATGAACAACAAAAGAAATCCAGTGGATCTTTTTGTCTGGTAGTCTTAGTTCCCTAGAATAAATGTGTAGCCAGGTATATAGAGGTGTCTGAAAATCTGTTGATGTTGAAATTGATGTAGATTATTCACTGTAAATTTGTTTCATGTTATATTGCCATCTTTGGCCACAGATTGCCTGGCTCAGGGTGGAAGCGAAAATCGAGTATATAATGAAGTACATGTCAGCTACTTTGTTTTCATACAGAATGTTCTGTATTTTGTTTTTGTTCTTAGTAGTTTGAACATGAATGAACCTGTGTTGTTAATAGTGATGCTGCTGAATTTGTTTACTTATGTAGCAAAGAGTTCAGAGTCTATGAGGGGATGGCAAATTGTGGGGGCAAACCTTTTGCGGTTCAGTCTTCCTTCTAGCTTTTCTTACCTAGTTCCCAAATAGGCATGGATGTTTGGCAAGACTATATGCTTATAGAGTAGGACAGTGGTTAGGAGAGGCATCCTTTTGTTTATTACTAATGTGATTGTGAATTTCCAGGTCTTCTACCAGTCCTTAGAAAAGTGATTTAACAAAGTCCAAAGGATCATGAGTAACTGCCTGAGAAGGGAGGTTGTATTGCACTTTGTATGTCTAGAGGAGAGTTTGAGATGTTGTGATATTTTGAAAGCACTTTACATTGGCCCATCTCACTTACCTTTGTGTATTCCATCTGTGTATGGCAATCCTATTGCTGAAGCCAGCTGTGTCACTGTGATTGTTGTAAGAGAAAATACTACAATTTGAAGCTGTAGTGTGCTCTAATACTCTGTGTGTGCTCTAATACTGAGGTGCTTTCCCTTGTCAATGAAACTGTGTGATTAGTGAAGCTCGATTGAAATCATTAATTAATGTCTTGATTTTTTCATGGAATTGGGTGCATTCAGATGTAATAATAAACCACAGCTTCCCATTGTGAACTCAAACTGCCTTGATTCTTATGTTCAGATCTTTCTTCTCTACAGGCAGGGAGGAGACTGGAAGTTTTTGAGTTTTACTTCATTATTTTTCCACAAAGCAGGATTCCAAACAAACTATAGTTTGTTTTCTTCAGACAAAACAGCAAACTACAATTTCCCTCAGACTAGGGAAAGTCTCTTTCCCTCCCATACAAGCCCAATTTTATGCAGGTAACAGCAAACCATGGCTTGTCATTTTGTCTTGATGACTCAACATGCTTCATCCGAAAAGTTACAGTGGAGCCTTTGTATCTGCAGGGGTTCCATTCCAGAACCCCCTGCAAATAGCAAAAAATGTGAATGCTCGTGTCCCATATTATTAAATGGTGGCAACATGCATGTGGATGCTTCAGTGCGTCCATGTCCGTGTTGCCACCATGTTATGTATAGGATGCAACGCTCCTTGGTTGCTGGAGGTCACAAATATGCAGGTTGCAGGTATGGAGACGGGGTCCACTGTACTGTGTCTGTGCCTCAGTTTTCACCTTGTAATGTGGGAACAACAAGCTAAATTGTAGGATGATTAGCAATGCAAACAACAATTGCATGTTAATTCTGCACAAGTAGTGCCTCACTAAACTGCATGTCGCCTATCACCATTTTGATCAACCCCCTGTTCTTGCTGCTTCGATTGAACTGCAAAAAGCATGAAGGTTGTTAAGTATCTGGTGGACCACAAGGAAATCTGTGGAGGTGCCATTAGCCAGATAGGTCATCACAATTTGGATTAAGAAAGGCCTTCTCTGGGGAGAGTAGATTTTAAACTTATAGGATCTATTTTAACCTTTACTGGCATCCAGAAGCCCACCAATTGGCTCCTGGCAAAAGACGTAGAGCTAAAGAAATCTGAACCCAGAAGTCTCTCCTGAGTTCATTCAGTATTCAAGAGAGATTCTTGTGGTCAGATATCTTTGAGTCCTTCTACAGGAAAAAACTATTCCAGGTTACTCCTAGTAGTATAATTTAGAATGAGGGAGAGGTCATTTGCTGTTGTTGCTAGACCATTGGGAGTTGGAAGTCCTTGTTGATCTACTGCAAATCAGCAAAAGATATATCAATAGAGTCACTTAGATTTTCTACCAGTCTCTGACCTAGTCACCAGTGCAGAAAAATGAGCGAGAGGTACATATAGTATCACCATAGATTGGAACTGGTTGCTCCTATTCATGCTATTAAATATTTCAGGACATCTTTCATGGAAGCCTACCACAGCAGGAAATCACCAGGGCTATAACACTTCTTCCTGCTGCATTAGGGTTTGGGGTTTAGATTGCCTTTTAGGTGGGCATGATTTTTAAAAATACCATTGTGCATGCATACACACCCAAATTCTGCAGTGTAGAAATGCTGCTGGACACTCTACTACATCAGGTGTGTACTTCCTCATTTCTTCAGTGTGCATAGGCTGAGCTATACTCAGGAAGAAGAGGTATGTGTCTTTGGAAAGAGCAGGAGCTAGCAACAGTGGGAAGTGGTAGAACAAAGCTATGTGGGCTCAAGCAGGTCTGTGGCTTTTCTCAAATATGCAATGTCTCTCTGTGGAGTAGGGTTGTGGTTCATGTCTGCTTATGGTTAACATGGCCCAAGAAGTCTAGTTTTCTCCCCGCTAAACATTCATGTAAGGGGCTGGTGGAAAGCTAATTTATAAAACAGATGTCTGGCTGCTGGAACATCTTGCTGCAGTCCTTTATAGCCTGGCTTGCTGAAATCGCACACCACCCATTCTGTGATTTGCTCTCTTCTTGGCATTGGTATTTTATCTCCCCTTCACATGCAGCACTCAGTTCCTCTCTGGCTGGTATCTGTTACAAGGTCAGAGACATTTACTGTTTGCTCCAAGCTTGCTTTGCTGGAGTGGAAAAGCATTCAGGTAGTGTGCTCACTTCAGCCACCCTAAGTGTCTTGTGGGAATTGCAGCCAATCTTTGAGGCAATTTGAACTGGGAACCGTGGATGTCTTGCTTTTCCATGGGCCATGGCACTGACTGGATCTTGAAATCCACGCCTAAGGTAGGCACTGAAAACACAGCACAGCTGAAATTTTACCAGTCCTCAAATGTATGGCTTTTAATAAATATCTGTAATGATTTGATTAGTTATCTTTGACTACTGTTACATTTTGGACTATAAGACCCACAGTTCTTCAGCCAGCAGGACCACTGACCATGCTGGCTAGGAGATTCTAGGAGTTAGAATCCAAAATAACATTTTCAAAGCAGTGAGTTGGAAACAAGCCAATTGAAGAGCAAAATTACATAACTGTACACTTTTAAAAACCGTTAATTTTGAAATACAGATTAAAACAAACAGAAAGAGTGAATCCAGACATTATGGGAAATCACAGGTTCCTGCTGTTTCTGACCTCAGAGAACTCTCTGCATTTCCATCACATTTGAATTTGGGGGAAATTCTAGTTTCTTTAAGCAATGATTAGTGAGAATAAGCCAGGCTCTGAAGTAAAAAGGCTCCTCAAGTTCAGGTGTTGGGGAGAACTGTGTTTAATTTAAACTTGGAAGCACAGCTTCTGATCTGGGGTGTTGGAAACACACATCATGAAGCTGGCCACCCCTCACTGACAGAAGGAAATCACAGTTTCCTGTTGTGTCTGAACCAGGCCATAATCTGTAGTCATTTCCTTATACATTTGACTGATATTAACCGATACAGGTTATTGTTTTAGTAGCATTATGTATAGGAAGAGAATGATTGTGTGTGGTGTGTGTTAGGATTATGAGAATTGCCCAGTGAATGTTGATAATTCTTGCATTGGTTCTTTTTCTGTGTATATTTGCATGAAAGCGCAGAAAGTGTTCCCAACCAGACAAAGGCCATTTCTGTACGTTACTGGTTCCCGCTGTGGTCCTGGTGTCGTCCTATCAGCGTCTTCACTGGGATGGGAGCACGACATGGATACTCCCCTCCACACCTGGTCAGCTGCCTGCAGAAGGGAGCGCAAGTGATACGTGCCTTCTTTCCTCAGTGCAGGCGGCCTCTTTCCCATGCTGCACTGGGGAAGGAAGTACCTACTTTGCCCCTTCAGCATGGCCAGTGGTGACAGGAGTGTCACATGATCATGGGCACTTAACAGATTTTTTCCATTAAGCAAATATTCCACGATCATGACAGGTGGGGACACGCTGGCTACAGGGCCACAATGATGTCATGCAAAAGCATGGGTGACTCATGGACTGTTGCGAACATATCCCCATCATGAGACAGCGAAGCCATGAGGAAATGGCCGAAGTCTCAGTTGCAGGATGATCAAGAATGTACTCATAGAAAGGCAAACTGATAGGACTTTAAATTTCTATACGTGTAGATTATTTCAAAAAAATTACTTATTTTAGAAAATTAAAAGTAATTCATTTTGTGTTAAATTGGATTCTGATGATAAAACACTTTAGAAGCAAATTAGGTACAAGCATATCCTAATACATCTCCATGTTGTACCTGCTTTTACCTCTCTTCCTCCCATTCATCTTCCACCACATGGGAAGACAATATGACTGCAATTTGGTGTGACATTAATTCAGAATATGAATAAACTGTGGGTAAAGTATTTATTTTTAAATTCAGAAAGTGGTTGGCAGTCACTTGTATCTTGCGATTGTTTTAGAAAATGTTTACCATGTACACAGAGATGGAATAAATGCATTCAAATTAAAAGAACTTGGCTTACTTGAAGATGCGCTATAATTTATGTATGACAGAGTTAATGTTACAACACCATTAATAATGGATTGTAAGAAGAGTACTGGTTGCTCTTGGTCAGAAACTGGTAGTTGATTTCAGAAACGTTTAAAGATAACTAGCTGTTTGTGAAAGTTTGTGTGGCTTTCTGCTGATAAACCTGAGCCATACCTGTTTGCTTTCAATGTTGACAAGAGCAGTTTGGTGTTAAGTCTCTTATAGAAGTTTTGGTACATAAGCATTTTTAATATATGTGTTCGACATAGCACAGCTAGACATCACAGAGTTGTTTCTTTTCCCAGCTTTTGCCAAAAGGAAAGTGCTGCTCACTCTACCTTTGGTCTTCAAATTCCAAAGATAAATAGAATCCTAGGGAAGGTGGTGTCTTTCTCCTCTCCATAAGTTGAGGAGAAACGCTCCATATTGTGAGATCCTCATAGATCTGCTCTGGACGTGAAGGTAGTGATTTCTCTTCTCCTGACCCACCATCCCAGTAGAACAAGAATGAGAACAAGAGAGATATACTGACATAGAATTTTGTTTTGTTTTGTGAAGAGGAGGATTATCAGGCATACTCTGTGCTATTCCACTTCTGACATCCATGTTGGACCAATATTGCAGTCCACAGGCTACTCTGTGCAGCTGTGGGGATGGGAGTGGAAGAAACTGAGCATGAAAATTCAAAACACTTGCCTGAGTAATAGATTATCAATGCAGTGTTGCGGGGAGAGAGAGCAAGATAAAGAAAGGTCCATGTAGGACTCCCCAGTAGTGTAGTAAAAATAAGACTTGACTTTAGAATAATGGAAAATTTTTAAAAGAATGGTTAGGCTAGTGTAAGAGACAGCCTGCTTTGAATGAATTTGCTAGGTCCAGCTAAATGCAAAATGTGGACATCCATCCCTACATTTTGTCAGAAATGGCTGTTCCTTAAAAATGGAGAGTTATTGAAAAGCATGTACGTTCAAGAATTTAATAGGCTTGTTTGTGTTATCAGAGAAGTAATCATGTAAAAGCACAGAACTCTAATTGTTCTAAAGGTAGTCTTGTAAAAACTATTGCTGTATCAACAGTGACACATGTTGGCATTAAACATCATTGTCACAATTTTCTGGCCCAGTTATTTCTGTCCCAGTGCTTTGTTTGGAAACAAGATGTTATTGGACATGCCAATAATAGTAACTGAGGATCAAAATCAATAAAGAACTGGGGTGTATGCTCCTGATAACAAGATTTGTGCCATTCCAGATGCTTAAAAGTTATTGTGCTCAAATCGAGCACTGGAGCAGATGTAACTCCATGCCATCTAGTAGAGGAGAATGTCTTGAAGTCTGAATGCATGGTCTGAGATGGCCCAGTGCTTAATTTGAGATGCATACTCCCAGTAGCTTATTCATTTGTACAATTCTCAACTGCATGGAGCAGTGAACATGGCAGTGTTTTGTCCCAATGAAACATTGGATGGATGAGATGCCATGGCACATTTTACAGAGTACATCCACAGAAGTAAGGTTGTTGTAATTTGAGAAATGACCCAAAGCTTGTATCATCTCTCCACCTTTCATTCTTTATTTATTTCTGCATACCAGGTCTGTTGGCGTGATGTATAGCATCTTGTCCTGTGAACTGGTTGCAGACAGTTTTAGTTAGAGCATGGCCCCTCTGCTTTTCAGAGCCTCAAAAAAGCCTGTGCAACCACAAGGAGGCCCTTAAATACCCCACAGGAGGATGTCCTGCAGTTAATGGCATATTTACACCAGCCAACCTGGAATAAATCCAGTCTGGCAAGTGGAAATGGGGTGGGATGGGGACAGTTTGCACTGAGCTTGACCTGTTATGCAGTTCAATATATTGTTCTTTATGCTGGTCTGATAATTGTTTCTACAGCTATTTTAGAATTTGCATGTGTATTTTGCTGTCTTTACTGAACCATGGCAGATTCTTTCTGGGAACCCATAAATAGGACATAAAAGCAATGTTTTTCTTCTCATATTAGTCCCTCTGATGTCATGCAGACATATGTGGGCCCTGAACACAGAATTTGCATTTAATTCTCATAGCCTGTGGCCACTGACACATAGCCACTGTGAATTTGTCCAATCCTACCTGAAAAACCATCTAGATAGTGTCCATTGTGGATCCTGTGGTAAGAAATTCCATAAGTTAGTTATGTTTTGGGCACAGAAGTGCTTTCTTCTGTCTTTTCTGAACCCTCTCCTGCCAATCATTTTTATTGGATAACTCTTGAGTTCTAATATAAAAAGTTTTCCTGTATGCATTGGTCATGTTCTATTTAGTCACTTCTTTTTCCTCTGAATGGCTGTGGCACTTCATTTTATGGAGTATCTTGATCATTTTGAGCTGAAGGTCTCTACCCACTTGTCTAGGAATAAGCCTCATTGATTTCAGTAGACTGACTCCTGAGTTATCATGTATGGGATTGCAGTGTCCATTGGCCTTTTCTGTACTTTATATATATTTCTTAAGATTGCAGCTGCCAAAAATATGAACTCAGTCAAGTAGCATCTGTTTTATTTTAACTACATTCTTAACAAGGCTGAACTTATAGATATGTCTCTTTCAACTTTTCATTTTGTCCACACTTTCACAGTACAGTAATAGTTCTATCCCCTTCCATCCTGGTTTGCTGTTTTTGAGGGTTTTTTGTTTGTTTGTTTTGGTATGTTGATTATCAATTTCCACAGAAGTCCAAGCAGTTTATATGGAGGTGCTCCATTTGACCCATTCAATGCACCTGTCAGACTGAGGTTGAAACAGTACACCTGCCCACCTGAGAGTAAGCTACATGGAGCTTATGTGCAAGATAGTATAGCAGAGATGGGGAGGTGACATGACCCTTCTGCACTGGATGTGGCCTACAGAGGCTTGGTGGTTAGATATAAGATTGTATCTTAAAGATTAAAGAGTATAAGCAATAGGCAGGAAAGCTATTGCATGGAAGCTTGCATGCAGGGAAGCTGTTTGGGGCAGTTTACTTCTTAGTAAACCTAGAACCAAGCCATGCTTTGTATGCCTTTAGGGGAAAATATCCAGACGGACAAGAATTAAATCTCTCCCTGCCCACTCTGTCGTTAGCTGTTCCTATATCCCTTAGCCCCATCCACTCCTAGAACGAATCCTAGACCCTTCCAGAAGTGGAATCTGGCCCTGGGCTCCAAAATAAATAGATAAATAAATAAATAAATAAATAACCCATTCCAAGGTACAGAATTGCATTGTGAGACTGATTTTCTATATCCACGCAGAAAGCTTCGTAATTCCTAAGGTTTTTATACTTTGCTTTAAAAAAAAATCTTCTCTCTGGGTAAGAGAGCCAGTTTGGACCCCACCAATGACTGAAGTTTGGTCCAGAGCAAATCCTCATTTATCACTTAATAAGTTAGATTTTTTTTCTTGATCTCCTCCGTCCCTCCAAGTACTGTTAAAAAAATTGGCATTATTTTGCCTCTTTTCAGAGAGATTTCTTTTAGAGATGAGTTAGCCTTTTTTAGTTTCAAGATCAGCAGTTTCACATATGAGTTCATTAAGAACTCTTTGGGGGTGAATACCATCTGGTTCTAGTGACTTGCTGGTTTGGGGTTTTTTCCTACTTAATACTAAAATGATAGCATTTTCAGCCTCTGCAACACTGTTCTTTAGATGCAGATGTCTGGACAGATGCTGTGAACATGGAGGCTACAATGTGATTGAGTTTTTCTTAAATTTTCTTCTGACCTGAATTGTTTTTATACCTGAAAATGTGGGCAACAGTATGGATTGCATACTCTTATTGCCTGATGCTCTCACATGAGGCACTGTTCCAGATGTGCTGTCCACCTGAAAGAGAAAGGTGTCCAGGATTAATTGAGAATTACCAAGTGGCCTTGTAGTGTGCCATTGCTAGTGACCAACTGATCTGACGGAGTTGTGATAACACCTCCCTGCTCTTAGCAGTTCTGATGGGAGAGAGGCTAGGCAACCAGCAAGCAGGGTTTTATCACACTCTCAGCATAGCCCACAATCTCCAGGACTCCTGTAAGCCATGCCGTAAGCAAAGGGTGCTTAATTTTCTCTCTCTAGCCTGAACAGAATTTAGCATGGTTCTCCTTACTCAGAACCTCACCCTCTAAGATACAATTAAGGACTGGAAGTGTTTCTAGGAAAAGGCATTGCCAGCGTTTTTCTTCTAACACACTTTATCTGCTCACCTTTATATATAAAAGACTTGGGCAATAGTGGGGAAAAGGTAGGAGAATTCCTGCATAGCTAACACTGGCAGGGAGACAGCAATCTTGGAAGCATCACTCAAAAAAAGTAATTTTATATTTGTTAAATGTCTTTCAGGGAGTATTTTATTTGCTATTCATGAGTAATGAGTTGTAACACATTACTTATTATGTTGCTTTTTTAAATAACAAGACTTTTGACAGTAACATTGTATCTAAGCTTAGTAATAAGAGAGGGATTGTTTTTGCTTGCACAGAAGCGAGTTAGCAGGTGGAACAAATTTCACTTTTCTTAAGCCCGGATTCAGTTTTCCAAATAGTCAATTTAAAATGAGGCTCCTGTTTATAAACCAGTTGCCAGTTAGTACTCTTAAGTTTAAACAAGGATTCCAACTTATTCCTCTAATTCTGCCTGTAGTTCAGTCTCCTGTTGCATAAGTGTTCAATATGGCCATAGCTAAGGAAAAGAAAAATACCCAAAGTGTACATTACTTCCTTTTGGACATGTTCTTTGATACTTTTTAATGAAAGTTCCTGCACATAGAAATTAAGTGTGTGAATGCTTTCCCCTGACAGCTTAGTTTCTTATGTGCAAGGAACTCTTTAGGAAGAACTATTATTCAATGGGAGACTTCACCTGCAGCCTGAAATACACTGTTTATTCAAGTGAGGGTGATTCATTCCTCTCTATTTGTATATTCTATATTCCTCTTCTGTATATTGCAGCAGTAATTTCCCCCCTCAGTTTTGGAGTCTATACCTTTCCCCTCAGCTTTCAAATCGGAGAGGGAGGGATCAGCATATTCCTAAACTAAGTTAGTTTTTCATGTGTTCTTTGATAACTCCATCACATTTACACATGGTTCTGCAGCATTTAAAAAAAATACATGAAAACTCACATTTAAAAACAGGTTTTTGAACATTTGCTCATAAAATAACAATTTAAATTATTTTTGGTCAAAAACATGTATTTTATCCTAGAATAGATATTACATACATGTTTTGGAATGCTTTCTCTGTTGAGAACTGCAGCACAAAATTCAGAGTATGGAATCCATGGGAAAGCTGTATTGTGATTTATTATTAGTCCTGGAGTGTGTTAGGTTTGAACAAAACACTTAAGTTGAAATCCTTCCCAGCTTCTTCTTCCCTCTTTCTCATCTAAGAGTGGTCATTTCCTCCCCTCCTGCTGATGTCATTCATGTTGGCTTACAAGTCAATTATGACATATATATGCTGTATACACAGAACAGATGCCATCATAATAGCAACAGGTAAAATTCCTTTGGATCAGCCTTGCAACTTTAGGCTGATGTGAAAACACACTGGCCAGCATAGCTGACTCTAAATAGATATGTGGTATTGTGTAGTATTTGGTGATTAATCAGCTGAAAAATGAGTTTATCAGTTTAGATAGCTTTGTAACTGCATTTTTTTTCATAAAAATTATTATTATTGGGGTTTAGTAACAGAAATTTAGGACTTTAAAGTAAAGAGTACAACTGAGATATTCTGAGTGGGAAATACAGTTCCTCTGACAAAGGTAAGCACGTCTCCTGACCGTGCTTTTCTAGGCTGATGACAGTAGACCTCATTGAACCACTGCGTTAATTCTCTCCCCGTTCTATTTCTGAAACATATATTAATGTGTTACTAAATGTTTATATCTTTCTTAAGATCTCTAATATTCTCATTTAACGTGCATGTATAGGGATGTCCCAAATCTTGTATTGGTGTGCCTTTTCTTTTCTTGTTAAATTATCTTCCAACCTAGAGCTAAGGCTGGGGGATGCTAATATTGGGTAGTGGCTGAAAGAATGAACAGGAGAGAACAACTCTCTCTTCTTCCTACTTTCTTCCTTCAGTCCTGCTGCGATATAGATTTTTGTGGTTGATTCTAGATCTTTATGTTTGTTCTCACAATTTTATATCAGCTCTCATTGATGGCTATTTTATGTTGTAATAAGGTTGCAAACTTTAATCAGGTTGATGTGGATTAGCTAAAGCTGTGTAGTCAACTTTAGTCAGTGGGAGTTAATTTAAATCACTGATAGTAAACTTTAGAAGGTGGGCTTTTGTGTGAAGTATGTACTTTTAGGCTACTTTTGCTACTGGGTGTGTTACGGTGGTGCTGGGAGAAAGGGAATGTAGAAGAGGGGCTTTTTTTGAAGAGTGAGTCTTTCTGACTTGCTGAATGATCTCCATGGCACCGAATGGCCAGCAGTCAACTAACAATTATTTAATTTACTGACAACCATAGCTGCGCCCAACTCCATGTTTAAATGGTCCTGAGACATGTGCTTTCTGGTAAGGCCTTCTTCTTGTCTGGTGGATTTCTATTACTGTATAGTGTTGGTAAGGTTCTGTGCCATGCCAGCATCATGTGATGTGCTAGGCATCATTGAAATTTCCCACAGTTCCCCAGAGGGATTCTATCTTGAGTGTACTGCAGAAATTAAAGTGTACCTTCTTACTTCAAATTACTCAGCAGGAGATGGATAAGTAGTATGAATAGTAAGAGTAGATGTAGTGGCAATGGAAGGAGGAGGAGGAGCAGCAGGAGCAGCAATAGTTTCAGAGGTGGTTAAAGGTCGTCTTGCACCCCAAGGACTGTCCAAGGAGGCTAGGTACTGACCTTTTCCTTGCCTGGATTATAAGTCATTTTGTGTATTCAGTACAAGTACAAAAGTGAATAAATATGGATACAGACTTGGTTAAATGATGCATGTATGCAGTGGTTAACATGAGAGCTGTTTTCTCGTATTCTTTGAAATGGCCCTCCTAAAGTTGGCCCTAAAATTATTTTTTAAAAAAAGAAAGAACTTTTGTACAATGTAAAGATTATAGCTGCATGTGGTTTAACTCTTGTAAGACACCTTGAGTCCCAAATGACGTTGAGGATAGTGATGCCCACTGAATCCTCTTTTTACTACTTCTTAAAATATAATCTCTGCTTTGCCACATGTTGGTTGATTGTTGCTTTTTTTCTACAAACTCTAGTTATGTGGAATTCTCTCTCTTGCAAGGGTTGGTTGGCCCCTCTCCGCTTTCTTTCTGCTGGCAGGCAAATACCTTTTTGTTCATACCAGCCTTTGCTGGTTAACTGATTACTGCAGAAGGTATTTTAACTGGTGCTATATTTTTAAAATTACCTTTATTATGTTTTAATTGCATTTAAAATTGTGGTAAATAAATGTTTTTAATTGTTTGTTTAAGACAATTTTGTATTATGATTTGTTTTAATTGTGTTGTTTTAAGTTATATTATAAACTGTCTGAGAAATGTGGGTTATAAACTAAAAAACTAAATAAAATAAACAATTTCTTCTCTTCATTGGAGTGTCCTGGTACATCTGTACCTTCAAGTTGCCTGTTGACCTATGCTGACCCCTTGAATTTCATAGGGTTTTCTTAGACAAGGAATATTAAGAGGTAGGTTGCCACTTTGCCACTTCCTTGGAAATATAGCCTACAATGCCTGGTATTCCTTGGCAGTTCCCATACAAATATGACCCAGACTGACCTTGCTTAGCTTCCAAAATCAGACAGGATCTAGAGTCTTTAGGGTATTTAGGCAGGAGTGCACCTCTTAGAAATTTTTACTGAATAACTGTTGCCCCTGATACTTGCTTTGATCAGCCTCTCTTGTGTATCTAAAACTTGTCTAGAGAACAGCTTCCATTTCTTCTCAGTATTCTTCTCAGTATGTAGTTTTGAACTTCAAGCCACTAAATGATAATACTCCTTCACTTCTAGCTTTAAAAAGTGAGGAAAGCAGTCATCCCGTGCTTTTTGCAACCCTGGTGCAACCCTGTACACACCTTGGACCAAGAAACAAAATTTTACTGGGACTTCAGCCATTTGGGGCAGAGTGAGGAAGATGTGATCAGAACTGGAAAAGCTAACAATAAGATTTAAAAAATTGCAGAGCAGCGATCTGGTAGTACTGTACTCTGTGACTCTCAAGGCAGAAAATACTGAAGCAGCCTGGTCTTTCCCCTTGCTAAATGTTCCTTTCCTCTGAGGCCTGGTGCCAGCCATCATTTGTGCAACTTTGAGGGTAGAGGAAGGACTGAAGGATCTGGCCCTTCTGGAGAGTCTATAGCAACTGCTGTGAAGCCGTCTGTACCCATTGAGGCCAGCAGCACACTGTTTAAATAAGATCTTTTCAAGGTAGTGGTGGTGTCCTACGATTTTCTCTCTTTATCTTATGGGCCAAGGAATAACCGCTGGCCCCTGAGATTAGGGGTGGCCTGCCTGTGCTTCAGCTGTCCCACTGCCCATTGGTGACATGTTGTAGAGACCTCTGCATCATTACACAACCCTAGTAGCATCCTTCCACACCACAGTGAACGTTGGGCTACCAACAGTTTCATTCAGAAGGTGATCATGGACCTTTGTACCCCTTCTGAGCCAAGACATCAACGTCTTATATTTCTCAGGGCTAAAACTGAGAGAGAGAGACTCTAGAACTCTGCATTGAGAAAGACAGAACTTGGAAAGGGTTTTTTGGGGAACAGAGACTATAGGATCCAGATTCTATGAGATATAATCCAAAAAAGCACCATTTTCATGCTCTTGACTGAGGTCTCAGTATCATTTTTTCAGTGGAGTATTAATCTAGAAATGCTCCTTTCCTATAGGCATAAGACCTCTTGGCAGTTTGCTTCTGTCTTGTCAATATTACCTTTCCTGATAATACTGTCTTTTCATTCCTAACTCCCTTTCACTCATTTTTAAAATATCTAATTGTCAATTAAAAGGTTGTATTGCATACTGTGAATCAGAGGGGCAGCTATGGTGAAGTGCGACAAAATGTGGGCATTGCCCTTGGTAAGAATTATTTACTCCCCCCATGAAATTTTCTTCCAGTCTCCAAATTTCCAGCATTGCAGAGAGTGAGACCCTCAAAATTGTTCCCACTTAGAATTCATTTACTTGCTGTGTTCATATTCCCTTGATAATTTTGCCTTCTCCTTTTCTTTGGATGCTCAGCTATTTCTGTGTATTCAACTCAAGTTTTAAGTGACTACAGTACTAGATATTTGGGGACTGATGAAAAACGTCATTTTGGGTGGGTGAGTAGAATTCTTCTGGGGAGGTCTAAACCCCTGTGAACATTGCTACACCCCTGATAACATTGGTTGCCCCAGTAAAAATGTTGCATTCTTCCTGCAAACTAACTTTGTTTAACTGGAGTCTCAGGGCCCCTGTTGTCTGATAAAAATTCAGGGAGTTTACATGCAGAGGGCAGGGCTGGACCAAGGGAAGACTCATGACTCCTTCCCAGATTTGTTACAGTTCATTAGAAGTCTAGTGTAGCATCAAGCCCTTTTATTTCTGAGGAAATGTGTGGAAGTTTGTATTACACCCAGTTGTTCAGTGAGAATGGATTTGCTCTCAACTGAAGAGCTTTGTACGTAAATATGTGTACAAACTCAAACAAATGCAGAAAATACTTCAACATTTTCTCTTCTGTATTTGCCTCATACCTTCTGGTTATAATGTCACTGTCTGAGTGACTCTAAGGAAAAAGTGAGCCTATTCTACTCCTTGTGCTGAAGCTTTTTTTAAATTAGTTATCAGTTCAAAGCATGGTGGCTGCTGTCTCATCACACGAAAAGGAAACCAGAGGCTGCATTCCCTGCTGTGAGGAGAAATAATGTGCATTAAAAAAAAAATCCCAATTGGAGTCAATATTTTTAGAATGCTTTGACTAAACACCTGGCTGCTAGTATATTTAGCTGTGAGAACTCTTTGCCGTTCTGTGTTTTTCTCCCCCTGGTTCCTCATTTGTTATGTGTTTGTATTTCTTCACCTTTAAAGACCTAGCATAAAAATGTGCTGGTGATGTCAGCTGAACTGCTGTTGTAGGAAGCAGAGATGGTCGATGCCAAATTGTGTTGGTTGTGTTAGCCTTCTGGACATGATCCATTGCGCACATAGGAAAGAACAGGATCATGGAAGCTAGTCCTGGCATAGGTGTCTTCATTTCATCATTGGCATCAGTATCCTGTTGGCTAGTATGGCACTTTTCCAAATTGTGCTCAAAGCAGCCTACAATAAAAGAAAATAACTCAGTATGTAGGTGCAACCGAAACATGCAGAATCACGAGCGTATCAAAGCCAATTCACATTTTATATTGACATTAGCAAGCTAATAGTGATGACATTTAAGTATATGAAAAAATAGTGAACAATTTGGTTATGACAAACGTATTCACATTTAGGTAGCAAGCCCCTCCATGACTAATCTAAATCACTGAAATATCCAGACCAAAAATAAATCAGGATCAAAATGTTTCAGTCTGAAACCAGTTCAGTTCAAAGTCTATCACAGCAGCAGTGAATCAAAGGTGCCTGAATCTCAATCACAGCATAACAGCAATGGGACAGTTGCTCAAGTTTTCAGTCTTTTTTAGACACTCGTGAAACTCCTGCCAATGAAGTTCAAAAACAGCCCATATCTCACTAGGAACATATGGCATCTTTCATGGAGTCTTTCCTTTCTCTGCAAAAGACCCTCAAAAGTACACAACCAGCTCTTATAACATGTAGCAAATGGACTGGCACTTTCTTGGCACTGCCGAAGCAGAGCCCTTCTTCCTGGACTAGGGGAAAAAGAGCCAAAAAAGCAAGGGGATATTCTCTAAGGTATATCTCTGGCACACCTACACCATGCATCTATGCATATGCCTCTTTGGCTTGGTTCAGATGTAACATTAAACCATAGGTCAGCATGATGTGAAGGAACATAGAGCTTTCATGGATAGAGGAACAAATTAGAAACACCTACTTCTAGACTTAAATTAACAGCTGTTTGTGGTTAGAGTTGGAATTATGTTTCGTTAAAAAACACAGAAGTATACACTACTATTATTGAAACAACCCAGCATCTGTAACTCATTATTTGATCTTGGCTTGTTTCGATAAAGAATTGTTTAAACAAGCCATAGTTTGCTTTTTCCATAATCAATAGCTAACTGAAGTTATTTAAACCTAGAAGTTAATGTTTCTAATCTCTCTTCTGGGAGAGAAATAGAGGCTACTCAACCCTGAAAATTGTTTGTATAGCACTGAGCTGTCATTTAGCATTACTTGCTAACCAAGCTACTATATGATTGTAGCCTTAACAACAAGCACATTCGCTCCATGACTGTTTGTTCAAACCAGTCTGTATAAAGTTTTCTATACACAATGAGGCTTATGAGGTGAGCTTCTGAGGACACAGGGACCAGAACCCATGATCCTGCTCCATCCTATGTGCATTAGATTGTGTAAAGAGGACTGTTGCATGTGTAAGTTGAGGCATCTCAATGGGGAAACAAGGAAGATTGTTGTAGAAAGATCTGTCATTGCTTAGATTGATCTAATTTTTTTATATCGAAACTCAATAATAGAGTAATTAATAGGCAAATTAAACAAGAGAGGTGGTTTGAACTGAACAACTAGCAGAATGCATAGGTAGAACTCAGAAAGACACAGCAATTTCACTTAATATGATGTAAGAGGTGAGACTCATACCATCCTTCTCTGACACAGCCAGAAGTGCCAGTCAAAAGCTTCCTGTTTCTGTTTGACCATGTCCTGCAGTTTGAATCTGTCAATCTGTGGTCAATCTTAACTATGGTTAGTGTAAACAGTATAGAAGAAGACTAGGCTCCATGCGCTTATAGATGAACCAGATTTGATTCTTTTTAAAAAGCTGTTTTTAATGCATTTTGGCCTGTTTATACATTGTACATCTTTGTTTGGCCTTCTTCAGGGGCTGTATTACAAACAAATACAATTTTATCAATATTATATAAAAACACATATATATATATAATCTGTCAAGTTCATGTAACAGAATATTATATGTATAAAACAAATGTTATACATGCCATAAATCCACCAGAAATTTCTGCAGTTGCTACTGCACTCTCCTTAAGAACCGGACTGTTTAACAGAGAAACTACAAATTTTGTTTTGTTGTTTTTGTTATTTATACAATTCCTCGGATGTTTGGAAGTGTGGATTAGTCTAGAGAAAGTGGTGTGACCAGTTACAAGGACGTCTGATGTAATCTGGCTGCAAGATTGCCTAGTGTGGGTTTTTTCCATTGTGCATGGTGGAATGGTTTTATAATAATGAGTGAAGGTCCAGATCCTTGTTAAGACTTTTTGGAGACAAAGAATTAAGTTTTAAAATACATTCCGTCTCTTTTTTCCTAAGAATTTTCTCATTATTACCTGACAATTTTTGTAGCATCCAAAACCTAAAATCAGATGCAGAATGCTGCATTTCTGCAAAATGACTGACCAAGGGAGGCCCCAATTTTTTATTCCTTAAATCATAAGGCAGTTCTGTTATCTGTTTTTTAAGGGAATAGAATTTGGTCCATCTATAAACACATGGAGCCTAGTCTCCTTCTTTTCTGATGATTCATTATACATGCTTTCCAGTATTTATTCCTGCTAGTGCAAACAATATAGCCACAAACCACAGGTGGAACCCCAAACCCTTGTTCAGATGAAACAGTTATCTGTGGTTCATTTAAAGAACATGGGGGCTGCTGGTGTGTTCTTCGAGGGGTCATACTGGAGATTAAGAGAGGTGCAGAAGCTCACACTCCGAAGGCCTACTCTTTATCTTAGTTTTGTTAAACCATGAGTTAGCACTCTGGACAGCCTCTTCCTGCCCGTATTACTCCTTGTGAAGACAATGTTAGTTGTGTCAAACTTTCATGGATCCAAAATGGCTCCTGTAGAAATTATTTTGAAGTATGCACATAGGCCCAATTTTTTTTAAAAAAGCAGTTGATTAATTAAAATGAAATAGACATTATGAAGGGGTGTATCTTTAGTTGATTTCTAACAGTTTTCTACATTGTTTTCAAAACATAATGTAAACTTGGAAATAACCTTTAGTAACGTTGGCAGCACTGGCTATTCCTTTCCACTCTATCATCTGAGTACTGTCGTTCTTCGTCTAGCTTGTGACAATAATATCACTCCACTTGCAACCTAATAAGTGTGTTAATTGTTTAATGAAGATTGATTTTTACTCTTCTGTGATTCATTCTAATGAGTTCCCCACGATTCTCTAATGAAGTTTCTGTGTTTAGTGCTCGTTTTGAGAATAAAATTTTGCCTTGTAAGAAGTTAGCCACAAGATGGTTACGGGAGAATAACTGCCTTTCATTTTGAGTTCTCACCTTTCACTGTTTCCACCTTAGAGACAGTGAGCTCCTTGGAGCAGGAATCTTTTTGTTCAGATTAAAACATCTTGTACTTTGGGTTGCATTACCAACATCTTGTAATTACATCTGTCCAACTGCATGATTAGACGCAGAGGTGGATTTTAAAATGTATATACTCCTATATATTGAAATGTATGAGAAATGGCATGGAGAGATAGAGGTGAGAATCATGAGGCCCTGCAGATGTTTTTGGACTTTAGCTTCCAGCATTCCTCACATTGGCTGGGCTGGCTAGAGCTGCTAGGACTTGTAGTCCAATAATTTCTAGAGGGCTGCATAATTCGTGCCCCCATAGGGAACATTGAAATGTGTAAGGGGTTGCTGAATGTACATCTTAAATAGCATTTATATAGTGTATTTCAAGTGTGTCTCAGTAATACTTAGAACACTTTGTTAAAGAAGATGAACATTGTTTCTCAACTGGAAGACTCAAAAGACATGTGTTGTGGTTTCTCTAAATCCATCCAGCAAGTCTTGAACTGGGCATTTCTATGCTCCTGATGCACTGCTGTGGCTTCTGTGCTTTCTTTTAAAGTCTGCCTCTGCTTATTTCAGCGCGCTACAAGTCCTCCAAACCACTTAATGCAGCCTGCTGATTTGGTTTGATTAAAATGGTGTCTCTAGGTGTGTGCTCTAAATATCTTTTTGATATTTCACCTACAAAACCAACTGTGGAATTGCTGGTAAGAGTGACAGCTGCAGGCAATAAATGAGGATAGTAATAGAAGGCTCAGTGCTGTATAGAACATCATAAATCATGCGGAGAGAGTGGTATGTGTGCTGACAAATCGCAGAGCAGCTGCAAACAGCACTTTCCAGGTAAGAATTATTGCTCTGGCTTCTGATAACTGTTCAGAAACCGCCTTCCCTGCACATGTAGGTGACTTTCCCAATCTCACAGCCAGCCCCGACTATGCAATTAAGAGAACCGCTGTCAGTTATTGGCTTGATGCTGTGTGCCTGCTGTATTACAGACTTTCATTTTCACTCATGGTGCTTTTAACAGAGCCACCCCAACCCCCAACTAGGCACATCTACCAACTCTAAACTCCTTTCCCTCTGAGAACTTGGTTCAATCAATGGCAGCTGGTACTTTCTGTCTCAAGGGGGCAGAGAATGCACTCTGGGTTCTAGTGTCAGCTTTCAAGCAGCTATCTAAGGTGCTGATCTTATTTGGGTTCACCATATTCAAGAGCTCCTTTAACACTTAGGCCACTTCGTACTACACTGTTATAGTACTATTATTCCACTTTCAACACCCTATGGAATCCTGGGGTTTGCAGTTCAGGGTGGGCCATTTAGAGGGCCTCAGTAAACTACAGATTGCAGATTTCCACAGGATGTTGAAAGTGGAATAATAACGCTATAACAGTGTAGTGCGGAAATGGCCTTAGACTAAGACCTCAGAAGATTCACCACCCCACTGACATAGGAGCAATCAGTCAACCCTGGTTTCAGATCATTCTCTAGACATCATGAAAAGCTGTTCTCCGAGACTGGGAAAACATAGAATGTGCATAACTGCTTTCAAAAGTTTTGCTTTGATTGTTGTTGTAGGTTTATCCCTTTGGAAAAAAAATCAGTTGGGGACAGTTGTGAGCAAGCTTTGTTGAAATAAGTGGGACTTAGTAAGAGTGTGAATGGCAGTGGACTATGACCAATATTTTAGTTTATGTGGTATTAAAAGGGGATGGAGTGCAGCTCTGGCTAGGAAGGAGAAGACCCTATTGGTACTCACTTTATGCTTGTTCACTTCCACTTCTAATTTCTGACATTAAATGATTTCGTGTTGTTGAAATAACAGTATAACCAGGGAAGAAATGCCCAAGGTTCCATGGAAATGATCATAGACTTGTCTTTGCCTGGTCCATGTCGAGGCAGCCACCCTATTGCAAAAGACAAGTAGGGGGTAGACATTGCATTTCTGGTATCATTTTAATGCTGCATGTAGTCTGTGCTATAGATTAAAATTCTCCTTCTGTAGAATCTAAACTTGAGGTGAACTCTTGTACTTTAGCTGCATAAATTACACAAATTGAGCAAATTTTTATATAGTGGCCTTCTTTTGGCATAATTAATGCCTCTGCTTTGAAAATTTTGCATCTGGGTTTAGTTTGCCCTTGACTTCCTAGAAACTGTTTTAGTAATTTCTAGTTTCTGAGATTTTAGCAGATGCTGCCCACATAACTTTCAAAACAAACATAAGTTTATAACCTGTAAGGTCTAGCAACTCACTCTTAGTTTTCTCTCCTTACATGACAGCTGAGACTCATGGGAAGCTGAGTTCTTGCCTCAATATTACCTGCAACATCTGCAGTACTTTGGAATTTTGACATAACTGCAGCCCTGACATTTGCCTGCTTGAAATGAAAGCAGAAAGGTAGGGCAGGGTCCTGGCATGACTTTTTGGTGGTAGGGAAGGATATGAAGATACTGGGAAAGGAGTGCAATAGGAGACAGATAAGGGGTTCACCCTAGGAGGGAAATTTGGAGCATTTTCCCCTCCACACTGGTTTCCAGGGCACTATCTTCAACCTTAGGGCAGTCATTCTTGAATAAAACAACAAAGACCGACTCCAGCGTGAAAGAGCTGAATAAAAATTCATCAGGAGATTTGCATCTGTCTCCTGTGGCTTGCATAGGGTCAAGGGCGTTTTCTGTCTCTACATGTGTCAGTCAGTGCAAAAATATCAGTGTTAAGACTTAGCTATTTGTTACAGGCCACTGTTAAAGTAATAATTACTGGTGATATATGTGTACCTTTCAATACTTTGTGACTTCACTGGTTAAAACTCCCCCTACTCAGATAAGCACATGTATAGTCATCTGCTAATTAAGGGAACAGTCCTTGCGTCTGATGAACTGATCTGTAGTCCACGAAAGTTCATGCCCAATGAAATCTGCTAGTCTCTAAGGGCCCCCACAAATGTTTTTGGTTCTCCCTCTCCCCCTTCTCTCTCTCTCTCTCTCTCTCTCTCTGTCTCTGTCTCTCTCTCTCTCTCTCTCTCTCTCTCACACACACACACACACACACACACACAGAGGACAGTCTTCTTGTGACCAGGGAAAACAAGTAGTTTGATGTTAGATACTGTCTCAGGTTTGAAACTCCCTCTCTAGAGGTGTGTAATGTCTGACACTCTTAAGCTGTGAAACACTGTCATTAATAAGAGTGGTGATTGTTCAGCCTGCTGCATGTATTTCTGTTTTTATGGTACATTTTAAATCTTCTGTTGCAATATGTTGTGAGTCACTCGGGCAGTCTTTTGGAAGCTGAGTATGTAAGAACCTAATTTTCCTATGTCCAGCGTTATTGCTTGAATGCTGTTGAATAGATGTTAGGAATACTTCTCCAAAAGACTGGTTCTTCATCCCCTCCCAAATGTTAAATGGCTTCAGTTATATTCTTAAATGCAACTAATGATTCACATTTAAACTAAACATCTCACTTTCAGATGCACCTGCTGTGGCTGAACAAATGGAAAGAGCCTATTATTAATAAATTGATTTAAAGATGTTTTTAGAAATCCTTGAATTGAAAAACATGGATTGAAATGAACTCAGATCTCACTGTTGTTAAAATGAGGGTGTCATTTTTGTTCTCACAGTGAGATCAAGCAACTTTTGATTTGTGGAATAAGGATATACCCAAATCTGTAGGTACTAGAAAACATCAAACAGTATGCAATTTATATCCATTTCACAGATTACATGGAGATAAATCTGGATATGTTTCTAAGTAAAGCATTCATTGGGAAGTTATAGATAGCATTTACAAGGAGTATTACCTGTGTGGTGGGTGGGCATGTTTTCCATTTTTAATGACCTTTAAAAATGGTTATATTTCTATTTTGTAGGAAAGAGAGGTTTTTAAATGGCACTGCCTATTTAAGGTCTTACCCCCACCTCTGCCATCAGCAGACGTGATGGTACAGGTTAAGGTAGAAGACAGTAGAGGTGACATTTCCTACCATAAAACTAAAATAATTAATCGGAATTTTAGTAATAAACCATAAATAGAAAAATGCTAGACAGCATCATCTTGACCATTACCACCATCGAGAATTTAAACATTTCTCTATGCTGTTTAGAGATTAAAAGATACGACAGCCTCTGCTGCCAAGTTCACTGTTTAATACACTGCTTGATACAGAAGGAAGAAGCAAATTCAGATAGCAGTGTCTGATGTTATACTTTACAAAGTATTAACATATCTATGAAGTTAATCTGGACAGGTCTGGGAGTTGATGCAAAGCAGCAGTGGCACCCATTTCTGTAGAGAACATGAAGAAACTAATATGACAGACAGTATTCCTCTGTTCAGTTTCAAAGTGTTGATGATGACATTCAGAGCCCTAAAAGACTTAGGACCTCAATACTTGAAGGAATTCTTCTTCTTATATAACCTGCCTGAGGCTTCAGGTTTTCTGGAGCTGTTCTCCTGTGTGTCCCATCAGTTGGGGCAATGTACGAGAGGACATGAAGATGGCTTTCTTTGCTTGTGGAGTACGTTCCTCCATACCCTCCAACTGTCCTGATTTGGCAGGGACAGTCCCAATTCATTCTCTTTAAAAGCAGCTGAAAAAAGTGGTGTTCAAGTGTTTCTCTCTTCTCCTCCCATTTTGCCCCTTTGTCTTCAGCTTACTTCCATTGGTGTAAACTGAGTTCAAAGCACAAAAGTAATTTGTGTTCCGTTAACATACAAGTGCAGAGAGGCAAAAGTGAATTATTACCTTTCCAATAAGCCCAGGCAAAAGCAAACTACTGATGTTGCTTGGCTACATGTGTCCTGGTTTTCATATGTGAACAATTGGTGGATATGCTCCCCTTAGATAGCTTGATTGATGCCAGTGCTGCTGTGACTCCAACACAAGTGAAATTTTGGCTTTTTACCAAAGTTTTTCAGGGCCTAATTGATTTTGTACAATATAGAGGGTTTTCATTTGTTTTAAACTGTTTTGTCCTGTCTTGTTTTAACTTGTCAAATTGATATATTTCTTGTCGGTTTAAGTTATTGTTTACTGTTTTAAAACTGGTCAAGTTGAGTTTATTGTAAGAGCCTCTGGAAATCTTTTTATTTAAGTTGGGATATAAATATTTTAATAATTAAATGACAATAGCATTAAGAGGTGATTTCTTACATTCAATATGGACAGTCACTGGGGAATATTGAAAAATGTAAACTGACCAGACACATCTTGTTCATTGCCTGGCTAGTATGCATAATCTTGTTAGTGCCCAGGCATTATGCAAAAGTTCCAAAAAAGGAATATGTGCAGTTGCTGGCAAATATGCACACTACAATTCTTATTGTCCCATTACACAGTTTCTCAAATATCACATGTTGGTTGCAAAATCCCCAGTTCTTTCATGCTGAAAGGTTGGACACAGTCTCCACTCTTTCCTGTTGCCCTGATCAGTTGCTGCTGTTTCTGTCCATTCTCCAAAGCGTGTTAATCACAACGTATGTAAAGGTAGTTTTGAGATAATTGGAAATGGGAGCATTGGCACTGGTATTGCAACTGAAAGCCTGAAACCGAAGAATTTGCTGACTGATTCATAAAAGATAAGATCAAGTAGATAATCCAATCATGTTGTGTAGAGCTAAAATGTGAGGACATTTCTGTAAGAGGAGTATATTTACAAAATAAACTTCTCAGAACAATTTCCAGTGCCCCAAACAGCATTCCACTAGATCTGTTTGCTGAGAATTTAGATGCTGGGAAAAGATAGGAGCATTTCCTTTTATTTATAACTACTGTTTTAAGTTAAGACAGGGGAAGAAGAGTCTACTGGAATTCTTTTCAGTGTCAGACTCTAGATAGTGTTATGAAATGAGTCAGTTGCTCGACTCCAGAATGCTGATAGGCTTTAAAGATTAACACATTTATTGTGGCCTAGGGGCTTGTCAATTTACTTCACATGAGAGTTTCCTTCAAGAGATCTGTGGTGTTATCCTAAGGCTGACTTGGGAATACTGAAGACCTCCAAATGTAAATACAGCTTCCAGAATTCCTCAACATGGGCTGTGCTGGTGGGAGTGACTGGAAGTTGGAGTCCGACAACATCCAACACAGTTCCCACCCCCGCCCTAAGGTATGGGTACATATTAGTATGGCTTGGGGCTAAACACCAAGATCTGGGGGAAATGAAATACAAAAAGTACAGATGGTGACAATTCCTGTCATTCATCAAACATTGATGGCAGCAATACAAGAATTCTGGCATTAGTAAGCTAATTAACCCACACAATGTGTAAGCAGTTTTTTAGACTGATGCTGCAAGAGGTAGAACTGAACCTCATGATAAACTGTGGTCTCTCATTCTAATCTCATTTTCAAGCACCTTTGTTCAAGACTAAGCACCTTACTATGGAAGGCCAAAAGGCTACCCTACCATTTCCAGAATACTGGCATTTCTAACATCAGCTTTTTCTTTTGTCCTGTACGCTATGTAGAATGCAGTGGGTTATCGCTGGCAAAAGATGGCACTTACTGTATTGCAACCTAAGCAGGTTATGAACCCATGTGGCTGTTGCCTTTGAATCACTGATAATCCAGCCCTGGTTTTTCCTCAAGACAGAGCTAGGGTGCGGGGAAACCACAGCATATCTATGAGGAAGAGTTTTGGAAATGGCCATAACACAGATTTTGACATCTGCAGAAGTAGGGAGTCAAATGACCAGAGCCAGAGGCCTGTGACAAAAGGAATAAACCTCACAGGCAGAGGCCCAGGTTTGGAGGCAAAAATGAAATCCAGCAAGATTTCAGCAATCAGTAGTCTGGCACAAGAAGAACCTTGTAGTAATAGCAGGAAATGAAGTAAATCATTAAAATTGAGGACAAATCAACCAACAACTAGAGGACCACAGGTTTCTGTGGCTATAACATATACAAGAAGGCACTGAAGCCTACAGTTTTTCTTGTTTTTAGCCAAGATAAGTGAAGAGAAAGATGCAAATGCAGATCAGCTTTCAGTTGGAATGAATAATATGGCTCCGTAGGACATTTTTTCCAGCTCTGGTGCTTTGTGCTCAAAGGTAGAAGGTTTTTGCCAGCTCTGGAACAATTTGAGCATACAGTATGCAACTCTTAAACTGGGTGTCATCACACCTACTGCCTGGTTCCTCAAGTTGTGTGGTACTGTTTTCAGGAGTGGCTAATTGAAGTTATATTGCTAAATATCTTAATATGTGTGCATGACCTGATACTAATTGCCTAAGAAGCTAGGGCTCGGTGCTTTTCATTTCAGGTTCTTCTGACTGTCCTGTTCTTGTCTGCTTGGTTTACCCAAAGCAGCCCAGCCTCCATGTTACTGCATGTGGGGCAGAACATAAACCACTCAAAGGCATCTTAGAGATACTAACACAGATATTTAGGCACATTGGAATGTAGGAGACTGATGACATTGCTGCCTTTCTGTGACACCCAAAATCTACTGCCCAAGACTGGGCAGTACTTACTGGTAGCACTGGATCTCAGAAAGATAACGTATGAGCTCTGATTTTTGTATTTGTAGAGAAGGTCCATAGAGGATCATCCTCGTTGTTTTTGTGTTCCTTGTTCAATGATGTGAGACTTGAAATATCTGGTGTACCTTATGTTGAACACGTATTAGTAATCTATTCAACTGTGTTTCAATTATTATTAGCTAGTGTGCTGTGTTAGTCAATGTGATTTTGTGGTTAGAGTTTGAGACCAAAACTGATACGGATCTCCATTCAGCGATGAAGTTCATTGGGGTGGCATTGAGTTGACTACTTTCTCTCATTCGTACCTCATAGAATTGTGAGAATTAATTTGACAGTGTACTTCTTCTAAGGAAAGCTGAGATACAATAAACAAAATTAAATAAAAGATTAACTAATACAAATAACAATATTGCAGGAGAGTGGTGGCTTTGTCTACCCTTTTGATTGCCTAGGTTTTGACAGACTTATTTTCTAACAAATGTGGATGATATTGGGGGTAATTGAATGCACACTTTTAACTATCTTGGCTGAATCTGTAACTTGGTGATGAATTATGAATTATCAGAAAAGCTTAACCCCCCCCTTTTTTTTTGCCTTCTTCACCAGGAGGAGAGGAGACTAAGAGGGACAAAGGAGGGAGGGAGGGAGGGAGGGAGGGAGAGGGAAAAAAGGGGGGGTTGCAAGCAAAAAGGGAGTTGAAGCAAACTTTCTCTATGTAAAAGACCCTGAGGATGCTCCCTCATTTCCATTCATAAATGCACACACTTTTGTCTAAATCAAGTGACGGCAATCCCTCACTCCAGCTTCTAGTGTCTTACCGGGGGTAGCACTTGCTGCAGCAGTGCCCCCTCTTCTCATTTGGCTCCACTCTTCCTTGCTATCTCTTTTCAGAATTGGCTGCCACACTACATCAAGGATCCCACTCCAAGTGCAGCCAAATGAGAAGGGGGGTGCTGCTGCCCTCTGACAAGACACTGAAAGTTTTTTTTTTATATAATAATTTTATTATCATTCCAACATATAAAACAACATTTCTCATTGTAGATTTTACCAAATTGTTACCACTGTCTTCCACACCTCTCTGGATTCCATTAACTGTTCTTTCATTGACATATTAACATTATGCATCACTATAAATTGTTATTATATACAGGTAGTTCCTGCTTTTCAGTTCAACTTTACATGTTCCATGATATTTCCTTGATGTTCTCCTTCTAGCTACACATACTACCATGAATTATGAATTGTGTACTGACAAAACCCAACCGGTATCCAGAACAATTTGCCATTCTTTATAAATGTCATCATCTGATTTTCCTTTTAGTCTCTGAGAGACTATGTCTGCATTTCGATTTTCAATAAATGTTGCCCACCATTGCTCTATTGTAGGTATTAACTCAGTTCTCCATAACCTAGCATATTCAATACGGGCTGTCGTAATCATATACAATATTATTCTCCAATATTTCTTTACAACAGTTCTATCTAACATATGTGTCATATTTAATAAGTACAATTCAGGTATCTTATCGAATTGAACCCTCAGTATTGTACATATCATATTGTGTATTTCATACCAATACTTTTTAGCCTTAGGACATGGCCACCACATATGAAATAGTGTACCAACATTCTCTTGACACTTCCAGCATTGCCCTGTTCCCATATTATATATCTTCATTAATTTTTCTGGTGTCATGTACCATCTATGAAAAAGTTTATAATAATTCTCCTTTAGGTTCTGAGCTGCAGTGAATTTCTGAGTCCGTTTCCAGCTCTGTTCCCAGTGCTCTAATTGAATTGAATGTCCAACATTTTGAGCCCATAATATCATTGTCGATTTAACTGTCTCCTCTTCCCTTTCTTGATGTAAAATCTCTTGATATAGGTATGATAATAAATGAGATGGGTTTCCAAGCAATAGCTTCAGTATTCCTCCTTGCACCTTTTGTTCTATTCCATATTTTTTCACATCCATCTGGAATCTCTCAGTTAACTGAGACACTGAAAGTTTGAGTAACAGATCACTGTTGGCAAAAGAAACCACCACTCAGTTCAGACAAAAGTGCACCCATTTATGAATGGAACTGAGGAGGCGTGCTCGGGGTCTTTTATAGAGGAATTGCTTCAACCCCCCAATTTTTGCCTTTCCCCCTCCCTCTCTCCTTTGCCCCCTTGCTCTCTTCCGCTCCTGGCAAAGAAGGCAAAAAAAAAAAAAATGGGAGGGGTTGCTTAAGTGTCTTTAATAGACTAGATGGCTGGGAAAGAGGAGAGGGAGAGAGAAGGACAAATGCTGGCTAGCTGATTGGGCCTGTGTCTTGTTCTCTAATCTACTCCAGCCTTAAACTGATGGGAAGAAGCAGAAGAAAAATCCTCCTCCTCCTCACTTTGCCACTTCTCAGGGAAATATGTATTTACATATTTCCCCCTTATCTCCCAGTTTCAACACCCTTGATGATCAATGTTAAATAAATATTGGATGCACTTTTACGGTTTTTAATCCTGAGTCCACAGCAACAAAAGATATTTAAAGGGAGTCCCTGGCAAAGAAAAGGTTAAGAACTACTACTTTATCTGTTCCTTGATTTACATATTGCTTAATAAGCTAAGATCACAGTGTCATAGAGTTAGTTCTTTCAAATATAAAATGATACCTTGAACTTAAGTGAAATGTGAATAGTTTGGGGTGGGATTTTTGTGTTTTGTTGTCTGAGAGTAGGACTGTTAACAATTTGTGGCTCAGATTAGTGTACTTTCCTTCCTCTTTCACAGACAAGATGACCTTGGCATCGATTGACCTGTTTACAGTTTTGCACTATGGTGGTGGGAATTATGTCTATTCACAGAGAAGGAGCTGGGACCACATTGTCCATGTTGATTCTGTAAACCCAGGACAAAGGAGGCAAGCGGTTGCCACTATCTTCAAACAACCCATGCATGAAGTTATATAAAAAAGAGATATGAATTGTTCAGGATTTTGTAAATTATACATTTTGTAAATTGACTGAATTAGTCATCAGTCTGAAAAATCTGTATAACCCTGTTAAAACTGTATGAAATGGGGACGCAGGGGAAGTTGGCAGGATCAACCCAAGATACCTGGCCATCTGAGATGAAGGACAAAACGGTGCTTCCTCATATTCTCAATTTTGTATATAGAGGCCAATTGGCTCAACAGTAAAACCCTACATTAGGACTGACAATGAGCTCGCATCTTCTACTGCAGTGCTTCATATGCAATCTGATGTTGTGGATTTTCCCTCAGTGTGCCAGGATATCATATTTGTGCTCATTGGCTACAACTGTTTGTTTCTTTCCTGAATAGTTACCATGGACAGACAGACAGACAGTGGCTTGCAGACTGACAGTGGTCCATGGACCACTACTTTAACGGGTACTGCCCCCATAGCACCTGAAAGCAAAAGGACAGGGGAGTGCAGGGTAGACATGCAGTAGATGGAGGTTTGTCCTACAACGATTTGTTCTTCTCTCTTCTCCTTCCTCAGCACCTGCTTCCTAGGGGATGGCCTCATGGGAGCTGCTAGAGGCAGTGATTTTGAATTTGATCACTAGAATGCCTTCAGTAGCAGTTTGTTCTGGACCTGTCCACATATCTGTCATCATTACTCATGATCAGCATATGTTATTGAGCCATCATAGATAACATTTTGGACAGTCCTCTCATATAACCTCAAGTATGGTGCTTTCACAGTGGAGCCACATCATCAGTCCTGAGACATTTAAGTGATATATTTGTACATATGAATTGGCCCAAGGCTATACATTTTTGACATGGCCAAGTGACCCATGACAACATTTTACTTGTCTGAAAGTGTGGTCTGGTAGATGGCATATTAGTTCAGGGAGCCCTAATTTCAAGGTCTGTTGTACTGTGCCAGGGAACTCAGTGGGCAAATGTTTCTTTCTCAAAACTCAGTTTTCCACTCACTGTTCTGTGAATACTTACCACCTACCTTTGAAAATACTAAGAAAACACTGTAGAGCTAAGCACTGTAGAAATAATTTGAAGCTTCTAGACCACCTTCAGTGTACAGCACATTGCAATAATCCAGGCTTGAGGTTACTGGTGCATGAGTTACTGGGTACAGGCTGTAGCTGTCTAAGAACGGCCATAGCTGGTGTAGCAGTCAGTTCTTGAAAATAATGTTTCTGGCCATGTTACATATAAACCTATCCAGTCACAATTTGACTCAGAGCTTTTTTTAAATGGACAGCCACATGCTTGTGTGTAGTCTCCCAGCTCATCCTTTGTTTGAGGGCATCTTTGTATAATGCTGCTGCTTGAAAGAGGGAATCGACACCTATCCTGTAAGAAACATTTCTCAGTAATTATTCTTTATATCCTTCATTCTTGCCTCAGGTTGTTCTTCTTGACTTATGTATCTGGGAGGGACTGACATTAATTAAGGGGTGTGGTGGTTAGGATAACAAATGAGCTGGATACCTATGAAGCATTTTTGCAATATTAAATTAATTACCACAAGAAATAGTAGCTTTGATTGCTTTAAACAAGGCTGAGCCAAGTTTATGGAGGCTGGATAGAACATTAGCTGTCTGCAGCAATGTCTTATTGCAACCTCCATATGGAGAGACAGTCTCCCTGACAGTGGGAGCAAGTGACCTGAGGTGATTCTTTCTTGCTGTGCTTGTGAGTTTCCTACTGTCACCTATTCAACTGCAAACTGCTGGAGGACATTCATTTACTATCACAATAACTGCCCCTTTCCTCACCATCATATCTTCATAACAACCCTGTGACCCTGAGAGAAACTGACAGGCCAAAGATCACCCTGGAAATTTGATCAATGAGAGGTTTAAACACATATCTCCAGGACTAGTCAAACACCCATAATACTTGCAACAGGTGACAGCCGAAAGGTGGGATATTAACTGATTAACTTACTAACTAATGAACTTAGCGGAAAACCTTTGGTCCTCTTGATAATCTGATATACCTTGCCAATAGACAAGGACTGTAGGAATTGTAGGACCAAATGGTGTAGGACCAAATTTTCCTCACCTTATTGAACTGGATCTTTCTTTCTTTCTGGGAAGAGGAAATGGAAATGAGGAAAAATAGCCTTTGTACACAGGTGGCTTAGCACCTGCTGTTTACCAACAGTGTTAGATGTAATATGTCCTATAGCACAAAATGGGGGGGGGGGCGTTAGAGATGGGTTTAAAGAGAGAACACTATGTCATGAGAAGGATGTGTGTGTATGGGGGTAGTTCTTCACTGCTGAAAACCAGAGGGACTAATAGAAACAGATTGGTGAAGTTCAGCATCCCCTCTCTAGGACTGAGGCTTTTCTGGGGAGACTACAGCAGAAGATGGTTGCAAAGCTCAGTGCAGCTGACAGAAATTCAATTCACACAGGAAAGCAGCTGATTCTTAGGCAGAGTGCCTTTTAAATGCTTTTTGCCATGCAGCTGGAAGCTGAATTGAGTTAGCTTTAGTGGATGGAAACTCACCCTTGGCACTCAAGTAAACACAGCTTGAGAGATAGCGACCTCAAGGAAGGAACTGCAAATGTGACTAGGAGCACAGCACACAAGAGCTCTAATGTACAGAAGGTTTGTTGTCAGGTTCTCTTTCTTTAAATGTTGGTCACATCACCTTGGAGCAGAACAGGAATAACTACAATGGATGCCAAGCCGTCACAAAAGTTCTAGGCTGAGTTGCTTTCAGTGTCTCTTCTCATGAAGAACTACTTCACACTATGTTTCAGTGTGACTTAAACATTTAGTCTTTGCCAACACATAAAGATGCCTGACAAAAGTTCATCATTAAACACTTGTCTTCTCATTCCTGGGGAGTCCTGACTGGGCCACACTTGGATTTCTGATGCCTTTTGCATATTAGGAACATGCATAGGTGTTGCACATTTGCCATACTTCCCATCACTGCTGCAACAAAGTTGTGTAAAGTGAAAAGGAGCCCAGGCAAAATTACTGGCAATTCTCAGCCTTGCTTCTTGCTTCTTCACAACATCAGTATGTGACCAACCATGTAGTAGTGCTATAAGGGACACATCTAGTCAATGCTGCAAAAAAACACTTGTTAAATAAAACTGTCAAATTAAATTGTTATTAATAATAAAGTCAATGCATCTGATAGAAGAATATAAATACTACAAAATTGTGGAAGCAAGGAGGCAGCTCTTTGAGAAACATGAGAGAAAAGGTGATTGTTGCTTTTAAACATAATATAACTTACAGTGTGAAAAAACCCCAAGCCCATGTATTCCTTGTTAATGGAAGGCTTGGTTTATCCCCCCCCCCCCCGGTTCGGGGAATATGGAATCTTCCTTTTCACAACTGAGACAAAATGGCTTCAGAATAGAAGAGATACTGATGCCATTTTGCCATTCTACTTCTGCACCATCCTTTCAAAGAGCTTGTGATTTATCTTTCTGGAAAGAAAGCCATGCCCTTTTTCATATTGTGATAAAATAGCTTTCTTTAGGGCCAAAATGTGCTTTTATATGAAAGCCACTTTAATTTATTTTATCCATTAGCTTTGGCTATCAAATGAAATGTATATCAACTCATATTTCTTCACCCCACTCTCAAGTCCATCCCAGAGTGAAAACAACTGGTGTCACATTTGTGTGTCTTCTTTGCAGTGTGACAGGTGCCTCTAAGAATTCTGGGAGGTTGTTGTCAACCTGACTTATTTGCTTGGGTTCAGGGTGGAATCATTGCATTTGATGAATTTCAACTAGTAGTCCAAGTAACATTTAGTGATCATAACTGGGTTTCTGCTGTATTGATTCTTGTGTAAAACAATAGCCAGTGTATATTTCTGTGTTTAGACTATGGAGGATGGATAAATCTTTCAATTTATTTCTGTAAGTTCTTTATTTTTCCATTCTAGTCGTTTTATTTGTGTCCTCGCTAAAAGTCTAATCGAACTCTTTTGTATGCAATTTTGCCTAAACTTGCATTTTTGTAAGTAATGTTCACTTATATTACATTTCAACTTTTGGATATCAAACTCATCCAGAGGAGGGCAGACAAGATGATTAAAGGTCTGGCAACCAAGCCTTATGAGGAATAACTTATAGAGCCGGATATGTTTACCTTAGAGAAGAGAAGACAGAACCACTGTATTCTGCTTTAATCAAACTTCATCTAGAATACTGTGTCCAGTTCTGGGTGCCTCATTTCAAGAAGGATATTGACAAGCTAGAACATGTCCAGACGAGAGTGACCAAAATGGTGAAGGGTCTGGAAGCAATGCCCTATGAGGAGTGGCTTAGGGAGCTGAGTATGTTTAGTCTGCAGAAGAGAAGGTTAAGACAGGACATGATAGCCATGTTAAAATATCTGAAAGAATGTGTTATGGAAGAGGGAACAGGCTTGCTTTCTACTGCTCCAGAGGCTAGGACAAGGAGCAATGGATTCAAAGGACAGGAAGAGAGATTCCACCTGAAGTTCAGGAAGAAATTCATGGTGGTCAGAGCTGTCTGGCAGTGGAATAGGCAGTGGAGTGTGGTGGAGTCTCCGTCTTTGTAGGTTTCTAAACAGAGGCTGAATGGCCATCCGTTGGGAATGCTTTGATTCTGTATTCCTGCATGGCAGGGGTTGGACTGGATGCCCCTGGTGGTGTCCTCCAACTTTATTATTCTGTGATTCTGTTTGACAGTGGAATAGACTGCCTCAGAGGGTGGTGCACTCTCCCTCTTTGGAAGTGTTTAGACAGAGCTTGGATGGGCATCTTTCAGGAGGGCTTTAGTTGAATATTTCTGCATTGCAGAGGGTTCGAGTAGATGGCCATTGTGGTCCCTTCTGTGGTTCTATGAAAGACTGCTCTGTTTTGGTTCGGGTATGATTCTCTGAGAAGAGTAAATTAGACAGATTCATATTAAATTGTAAACTTAACAGATTTCTCCCCGTACCAAATTCAGACGCTGTATACCAGAAGCCAAGGCAAGCCATATGTGCACATTGTTGCCTTTGTTGCTATCCTTGCAAGCTTGCCAGAGGTCTGTGGTTTTCTCCTGTTGGAAGCTGATTGTGGGACCAGTCGAAACTTTAGTCTGATCTACCAAGAGCTAGTCCTGTATACAGATTATGGTCAGATCAATAAAGAGTAATCACTGAAGCCCATTAATTTTATTATCTCTGTATTACTTTGTATTTAAATAGGGTATGCAGAAATTGCTTCCTGGTCTGCTTTTCCTAAAGACTTTAAATTTTGTTTCTTATTTGTTTTGTTTGCCCACAGAAATCAGTTTCCTGTGCAGTAGCCCCTCCACATTTGCAAGAGGTAGGGGCACAGAACCCTCACGAAAGTAGAAAAATCATGCATAACTCCCACCCCTACAATTCCCCTCCAGAACCCCCCCTCCCATTCCTTTGCCTCTGGCCCCAGCATTGGGGGTATGGGAGAGAGAAAAAACACAGTAAAGGGCTTACTGGTACTTTCCCCTCAAAGGGAAAATAGCACAATTCTTCTCTTCTGGTTACTTCCAGTGGCCATCTTGAAAAGGGAGAAGTAGGAGCAAAGGGAGGACCTGACCAATCAGCAGCAATTATACAGCTGAAAGTGCAGCTACATGGGAAAGAGGCCACACCTCCAGCAGTAAGAGGGAGTTTTGCTCATCCAAAAGGAAAAAAAAAAAATCCGTTTTAAACACAAGCCTCACAAACCTGGGGTGAGGAATGCAAGAGAATGGGAGGAGCAAAAGGGATGGGAGGTAAGGACATGCCTCATGAATAATCAAATTCGCAAAGGTCAAACCTGCAAATGTAGGGGGAGGACTGTCTTGGTAGATTTCTACCCCCCTGTAGGTAAATATGGTGATGTTGGTCCTGTTAGGGCTTGATTAGTTTACACTTTTAGCCATAAAAAGATGAGTGGTAATTTTTATTTATGTTGGTCTGTTGCAAGCTGTCACAGTAAATCTATATTACTTGTCGCTTTATAAATCATTATACAGAATAAAGGCTTTTCTAGTTTTTAAGTTTTCTGCAGTTATTTTAAGCACCTTCTTCCCCTCCTTCCTTGCCACACCAGTGTGGTTTAAGTGCCTGGTTCTCTTTATTACTGCTTCTTTCCAACTCTGATAGTAGTCTCTGAGCTTAAGTGGAAATAGTTTGTCTTCAGAACACGACCAACATTCAGGAGCAGAGACTGCAACAAAGGACGTTTAACAAGTTAAATAATATTTTGAATGCTGGAGTTGTAGTGTTTTCCCTATTATTAAGGGAGATTTGGCTCATGTCCGAGGACTGCAGTTAACTCTGCCAACAAACCCTATTTATCACCAACTGAGAAGTTCAAGTTTTGAGCTGATGCCTGTTTGCTCTCTCTTCTGTTCTGCCTTAAGTATAAAACAGCTGTGAAGTGAACAGGTTCCGTCAAGTACAGAAAATTGGCTGAAAGTTAGGAGTAGAAAGGTAATTATTTAGTTATTAAAATATTTCTATCCTGCTCTATATCAAAACATCTTAGGGCAGTACTGTTCGACCTCCACTTTTTAGGGCAATTGGAGTATAGGACCCTACAAAAGTGGAAAAACCATGAATATTATAAGACCTCCAAACCATATTTAGCACACCAAAAAGTGCCTGTACTGGTAGGGTGGCTGAGCCTGGTGATGCATGCATTCTCTTGCTCACTCATTAACGTGTGGGTGGGAGGGAGGAAGGGGATGAGATGGGGGAGCAGATGGGAGACATCCATCCCATCCCCTTTCTGCCCACATGCATGAATGAGTGAAAAAAGTGTGTGCCCTCCTTCCTCCCATCCCCTTCCCTGCACCCATGCGAGTGAGTGAGCAAACATTCATGCCCTCTTCCAGTCGCCTTCGCTCCCCGCACCTGCATGAGTGGCTGAACACGTGCAGGTGCTTTCCTCCATCCTATCTCACCCTCTCCTGCTCACATGACTGAATAAACGTGCATGTCCTCCCTCCTCCTGTCCCATCTCCTTCCCAGACCCAGGCACCCTGCTAGGTTCATTTCCCCCCAGCAGAATGATCTATGAATCAAATACACAAATAACTCACAAATGTGGAGGCCAATTGTATAGTGAGTCCAGTTTTCAGAGAAAGGCAAAAAATAATCCTATTCTTTTATTACAATGACAATTTTATTACAATTTTTTATTACAATTTTCATGGTTAAAGAAAAAAGGGTGGGGCTCTGAGACCAATGGTATGTGTAAGAAACATCACACTGGAATACAAAAAACTGAACATAAATATAAATGTCAGGTGAATTGGCACAAGGAAAGGCTGTTTTTATTAGTTATAGGAATGGTTGTCTTTTGCTCAAGATCCAACTGTAGTTTGAGAGAGGCCTGTGAAATTTAGAACAATGTCACAGTTCCCCCACCCTCATGGCACCTTTCTGGCTAAGAAATGGTGGTTCAGTTCAAATGTTATTATCTCAGTTTGATAAACTGTAGCTTATATTGACCATGCTTTTTCCTCCTCTTTTAACACGCCTAGCTTTGATAGCTATCTTGTTTTTCTTCAGCCATAGTTTCATGTGATCCCTCAAACTGGAAAACTGTCATTTAAAGCCTCCCTATAAATCATGGCCTCATCCTCATTTCATGATTTGGTGCAAGCTCTTTCAACTACCTCATATCAGAGGTGTGTGTGTGTGTGCGCGCGCGCACGCACACATGTGTGCATGTATCTTCAAGTCACCTATCAACTTACAGTGAGGCCATGAATTTCATAGTGTTTTCTTAGTCAAGAAATACTCAGAGGTAGCTTTGCCATTTCCTTCCCCTGAAATGTTGTCTACAGCACATGGTAGTCACTGCTGGTCTCTCATCCAAGTAGCAATCAGGGCTGACTGTGCTTAGCTTCCAGAATGATACGAAATCTGGTTCCTTAGTTTCAACATCACAGGAAATGCCTCCATTATCCTGCTTTATTGAGCTAAAGCCATACTCACAAGAAGAAAGAGCAGGAGTGGGAAGGGACTACACAGGTCCATGGCTCTTTCCTGGTTTGTGTGAATTTTGACTGTAGGGGATATGAGGAAGGGAGAATACAGAAGATAGGGATGTAGTGTTAAGTGAAGATGAGCAGATTCTGTTCTATGTACTTGGCCTTCAATTTAGTTGCATTTGACTACTGATTGCAGAAGACATGGTTTTTGAGAATAGATTTGAAGGATGAAAAAAAAGGCAGGAGTGGGTGTTCCTTAGAGACAGTTCTAAGCACGAGAGGCAGCAAGTGAGAATGGGTGGTATAATTCAAGATAGTGGGATGCTTTCAAGTGAGGCAGCTGAAGAGAGCAGAGCTGAAGAAGCAAAGGTCACAGGAAAAAGAGTATAATATCATAAAGGAATGAAAAAATAAGGAAGGGAAAAGCCCTATGTAGCCTTAAAACTGAAGACAAGAAATATGTGCTTGATGAAAAAGGCAGAAGGAAGTAATACGACATTGTTACTTCTTTAGTCATTACAACTTGAATGTTTTCTTAACAGCCGGTTTGCATGCCTCAGGTAATGGTTGCTCACATAAATGCTTCAAAATGTAATTTGTATACCATTCTGGCAGCATAACTTAATTCTGGAAAAATGGGAGTCAATGTGATATTAGTCCATAGGAATATTGTGTGTTTAGACAAGATTCTTGATCTAGAAGTAACTACTACAGTCTAGAATGAAGTAGACTATTACTGCAATGACTCCAGAGTAAGCCTCTTTAGGCAAATAAAGCTTTATTTAGTTTATTTTAGGGTCTGGTAGAAAAGCATGCCACATGCTTGGTAGGTGAAACCTAAACCTTTGTTCATTAAAATGCTTGCATCATTTCCTATGTGATAATGTCCAGTAACTTAATGCATCTTGCTTTACATCTAGAAAGGAACTGGCAAAACTACCTCTGAGTACCTCTTGCTTAAGAAAACACTATGAAATTCATAGGGTCACCATAAGTTGACAGGCAACTTAGATATACATGCACACATAAGACAGGCAATTCACTTCTTATTTTCAAAACACTCTGCTAGCAAATTGTACTTTTTCTTCATTGTAGCTTGGCATTCTGAAGTAGGTTTTAGATTTTTTTTTCCCTCTAAAGAGGAAACAGCTCCCAAGTGCAAACTGCAGAGGCATCCGGACAGGAGCTGGGAACGTTGGCTGCCATGCACTGTTGGTCTGCCATTTCAATAATTCTATCAGCTACTTATAGCCAATGGGAGTTGCTATTTACAATCTGAACGGCCACATGTTCCCCTCCTTGAACTAAACTGGACCCATGTTTGATGACAAATAATTGAAAGAGGGGTTTTGTCCAGTTGTGTAGGTGGGGGTGGGGGCGGCGATTCACCTCAGGTGGCAATGTTTCTGGGGCATCCTGGTCCATAGCCACACCCCTGCATGCCCTGGCCACACCCCTGCACAGTGGCCACGCCCCTTGTGCTGTAGCCCCCCCTCTGCCCCCCCTCCATACACTCCAAACTCCGCCTCTGGTTTTGTCTTTTCTTGAACGGAGGCTAGTAATGGTAGCTATACCATAAGACTCACTCCTGCATTGCAGATTCAACCAAGTGCAAATTCCAGTGGAAACTTCAGAAGACTTCCCTTAAGCTCTTCAAGTGTCCAACCATCAAAGCCTCTATTGCTGTGCCTATAGTGAAAGGACCCTATTTTTTTCTCTTTTTTTTCCTAATTTGTGTCTAATGTGGATAAACAATATAAAAAGGAATTTTAAAAAAGAGGTGGGAAATAGAATACTCTTTATAAAACCCTTGATAAAAATAAAAATATAACAGCAAGAACAAATCTGTGCATAAGATTTTATATATGATAACCAAATATCCAGATAAATACCTATATGCACACAGTATGTGCACAGTTTGACAGTTGTGAGGTCCGTGGTCCATAAGAGGTGGATATTTATTCCCCCTTGGCTGTGGAAACCCACTGGGTGACCTTGGATGCATGTAACACTCTCAGTCCCAGAGAACTTCATGATAGGTTTGCCTTCAGGTCACCGTAAATCAGAAACGGTTTGAAGGCACGCAACAACATCAGTTTATCTGTGGTAAAAGCAGAGTATGAATTCTGAAGCCTTTGGTATCTTGGAGAAAGTGAGCAAGCTGCAGTGCGTAGTTACTTCCTCTTGATACAAGGAGAAACGGGGGTTTAGAGAGCCCTTTGTATGTCAGGGCTGGCTCTACCGTTCAGCAGACTGACATAGCCATTTCAGTTGGAGGATGAGGCATGAGGCTGGTGCGGTTCACTTTCTTTTTGTTCCTTTACAACACCTGTCCCTCAGGCTATTTCCTTCCTCATGTTCATGTCATATTATGGCTAGCTCCCTTCTCTAAAAGCCCCAAGTATATTTTTACTGGGAAAAACCCATGACTGTACAGTCAGGCCTGGAGGCAGCTGGTTGAGGACACACGTGCCAGTAGGCATCCTCTGTGCGCTTGCACTGCTCTGTTCACATATTCCACATTGGCACTAGTGCTGATTCATTTCAACCTTTGTTTGAGTGAGTAATAAGCACGTGCCAGACAAAAAGGTAAGCAAGTGGCACTGAAGTCTTGGACAGCGCTACCAGGCACAAGCCTACCCTGAACCCTTAAGTTATACTGCTGTCTTTTGGTGCAGTAAAGGCATTGTCCTCCCACCAAAACTGTGGTAAGATTGAACTGCCGGTCCAGTCAGCTTCTATATGTAGAACTTTAATCTGTCTTTCTGTTTGTTTAAGGAAGTTGTGCAGTTTTCCTTTACTTGCATTTTTTTCCTTTTCATATTTTCTGGTTTTATTTATTTTTGCACTTTGAAATTACCCGTGAACCTGAGTTCTCTAAGCTGTGTGTGTGTATAAAACAGGGCAATGTAACAGTATTACCAGCTTTTCTGTTGTGAGAAGTTTTCTTGAAAGTGTGGTTGAAAAGCACTCAATAAACTAAATAGATACTGAGGGATGTGTGTGACCAATTTGTCTTTTGCGTCAAGCAGCAAAAATGTCTTAGGCAGGAGTGGGTATAGTGTAGCCCACTGTATGTGACCAACAGGCCCCAAATTGCAGACCTTGAAGCAGACCACAAAACCCCCAGATGCAATTAAAAAAATAATTAGGTTTTTTTTTTTGCCCCAAACCCTCACTCAGAATGGGTCAAAACTTCTGCTAAATGCGGCAGTTTTGCCTCCAAATACCACAAAACCATTAAAAAAAAAGTCCAAAAATGAAACTGGAAGGGGCATGGCATCACTTCCATTCATTTTGGGTGTGCTGTTGTGGCCTGGCAGGGGGGTTGAATGTGTGAAAAAAGAGACCCATCCTCATTCACAGTTGCCTGCCACTAGGCTATTCCTGAAACTTGTGTAGGAGAATGTGATCAGGAACACCATGAGAAGAGGTAATCTTGGATTCAGTACTCTACTGAGCTGCTAGTTCCCTGTTCATAGGCTGTAGTGGTAGCATAATTAAGGACAGCGATTGTAATCACTGGGATTCCCCCACCGTCAATTGTGCTAAGGGCAAAAACCCTGAGATGTGGCTGCTTGTGCTGTGAACCAGCAGGTGGGATGGGTTAAGAGGGGGTCGTAATCCTATTTGTATGGTTGATAGTATGTCCGTTATGGTTGCCTGCTCCACAGTTCTCACACTCTGAGGCAGCTCCTACAAAACTTTAGGACAGAGAAAGACAGTCCCCACCCTGGGAGCTTAAACAAACCCCCAGCACAGCTCTGTGATCTTATGGAACCCCCTTCCCTTTATTTCCTTTCAGAATATTTGGACATAACCATAGCTGTCAGACTTTCAGTCCTGTTAGATTTAGGCTTATCTGAAAGCAAGGGGCTTAGACTCTGGGGATTTTATATGTGTGTAGATGGATGGTTAGACTGACCTAATACAGGGTAACTTCATATGTTCCCTGAGTTTAAATTGGGTGGACAGCTGTGGTCCTCTAGATGTTCAACAACATCAGCATTTCTCACCAGCACTTGCCAGCATAGTCAGTTGCAAAGGATCATAGGAGAGATGGAATGCAATAACATCTGGAAGGCCAGAGATGTCCATGCCTGTTCTAAAGGGAAGGGGGTCTAAAAATGAACACAGGATTCCTTTGCGTGGGCTTTAAGCAACAAGCAGATAGTGGCTTTAAAAAAATGTAGACCTGCTTTCCAAGTTTGTTGTAATGTGTTTATAGCATTGCATGACTTAAATTGAGTAATAGGAGTGTCACATGGATTTAAATTAATCTGCTGATGGAAAGTGTTGCTGAGTACATTTCTTCTGTCCTTGTAGAATTCATGTCTTTAGATAATTAGGTGCTTTTCTTAAGAAGCCGTTTGTTTGACATAAGCTGTCATTAATAAGATGTCTTCTGCGTGACACGGTGTCTTCCACATGTGGTTGTCATGACAGCATTCTGCACTTGCAAACTTTAAGGATGGAGGTCTCTTTCTCTTAAGTCTCATTTTCCTATTCAGATTGATATATTTCCTGTCCATTCCCAGGAGTCTAATTATTTTTGCTATTATAAGTAATAATGGATTATCAGACCACTTTAAGTCTGTGTAAACTTACTTCAGTGCCTAGTAACTTGTAAAGGACTGAAACAGAATGCATAGAAAAGAGAACTCCCTCTCATCTTTGTCCCCTTTTCTAGACTGGAAGCCTTTAAATTTCTTAATTAATGTCAACGAGCTGAGTTAGATGATTTTTAAAATAATATTGTTATTATAAAGAACGAATGTTATATTGGTTTATAAAACATACCAGGATGAAATAAGTTGTTTAAGAGAGATTTTTCTTTCCCTCCCTTTCTCATAATACTAGAATTTGTGGTCACCTAATGAAAATGATTGAAAGGGACTTCAACTTCCAGCAGGCCAGTGGGTGGGCACTCCCAGCTGCACCTCTGCAGCAAAGAGAGCTTTCAGAGCAAAAGTGCCATCCAGAGAAGCCTTTTGTTGGGAAAACTCCCTGTGGATTAAAGTGGGAGTAGGGGTCACCCATCAGGGTCTGTAATTCCCATTACTTGTATTTAGTTTTGAGTAAACGCATTGTGAGTGGGAAAGACTGAGGGAGTGACATCTTTTACCCTTGCTGTGAAATGCAACTGAGAATCTGAGGATCTGACAGTCCCATACCGGCAGCCTGCTTTTAAAAAGAAAACTCTTAAATAAACCTTTGGAATTACAAAAGTGAAGAATTCTTTTGACTAAAACAGAACAATGGAGCCTCTCCAGCCACCTTCTTTCTGTAGCCAAGAGCCAAGTAAGTGTATTCACCTGAGAAGATTGGGATAAACAAGTTAGAAAGTTGGGGGTTGACGTGTTTATAAGAGGACAGTTGAGGACCTAAGTGCATATATTTTGTGGATAGACTGAATCTCCTCTTATTTGTAAGACTGAATTGGATTTTAACAAGGAGGAATAATAGCATGAGAAAATACAGGCATTATCCATTTGATGTTGATTAAACTGACTTGCTGGCAGATTTCACCTAAGGGAGTGAAGAAGTGACTTGTTAACTCTGAAACTACCGGATTGAATGAAAGATGGAACCTTCCCAGAAACTTTCTCAGGACTTTTTACAAGGGATGATGGAGAAGATATATTTTCTGAGAAAAGTGCAACTCCTAAATTTGAAGAGGCATGTGATTAGAGTCCCTGAGGAATGAGATTGACAAGATCAAATGAAGAACTGTAGGGAGAAGTAAAACAAGAGAGGGATACAGATGTTAGCAATATGGAAATGAAGAATGTTGAAAGCTAATGGAAGGATTAGCTACTGAACTGGAGAAGATGAATGACCAGAAGTTCTGTGAAATGGGGATCGTAGCTGAAAGGGGGAGAAGGGAGGGGCTAATCTGAAATTGATATGTAATCAAACTGCATTGATGGTTGAATGAAATCAAATTGATTTAGCTTGTATGACTGAAGGGGATGAGAAAAAGATGCAATAAAAGCATTCTGTTTGAGGATAATTATCCTAAAATACCAAGTAGAACTCAAAATATTAGTGAAGGACAAGGAAAGGAATCTGAGAACATAGCAGAGGCAAGGAAGAAGTTCATGGACAGGATAGCTAGAAGGGAAAAGGGGAGTTAAAATTCAAAATGAAATAGATTTGTTTGAAACTAGGTTATATACTGATTATTCCCATAAGACAATAAAAACTGGATTTGATTGATAAATGGTGTAAAGCATTTTACAATATAAAATGGTATAGAAACATTTGGATTTAGTAATGTTACATAACGTATTAGACCTATTGTTTTAAGTAGTGAAGATATTATGTAATGAAGTCAGCAAGTAGCATTTAGTATTAAGATTAGAAAACACAGTGTCATTTATCACATAAAAGTAACATATAATTGAATGTAATAGAACATAGTATTGATATATTATGCTAGATATGTTGACCTTTGGTAGAAAAAAGTTCATTTTTCTTTTCTTGGAAAGCATGAGCTGAGGGAGGGAAAGAACGGAGCTATTGGATATTATCTTTGAGAGGCTTGAATCAGTTTTATTGTTATACTTAGTTTAAAGGAAGAATGAGAGTCGATCCCTTTCTTTTTCTTTCTTTTCCTTTGTTTTTTTCTTTTTTCATTATTATGTTTCATGCCATCTTCAACATAACAGATCCTTAATAAATAGAATTTGCAACTACAAATGCAGTGATGGTCACTGGTTTAATTACCCTTAAAGATGGTTTTCATGAGATTGATGGTGATCAGTTATTCAGTTTCATAAAAAAAATCCCTCTGAACACCAGTTGTGTGGTCAAACATGAGGCAAGAACTGTTGCCATGCTCTTGGGTGTCCTCTGGCTGGCCACATTTGGAATAGAATGTTGGTCCAGAGAGGTAGGCAGAGTGAGTGGGGTGAATTTGTACCTCCTCGTGCCCCCCCCAGTGTGCCTGAAGTGATGCTATGTTTCAATTTTTGCTGATTTTTTGTTGGTTTTTTTTGGGGGGGGGGAGTTGTGGACTGGATGGGTGGGTGTTGCATTTTGCATCCATACAAGGGTGAAAAACCACCTAGATTTTTTTAAAAAAATTGAGAGATTTGAGAGGCTTCAAGGGTCACATACAGCCACTCCTTGTTTACAGAGACATCTGTTCCTTTCCAGCTACATATTTCTATGGTCGCTGATTTGCAAGGTGGAGATGTACATATATGTATGTAAATATATGTGTGTGAGCACATGTGTGCACATTTCATGTGCCGTTCACCACGTTCTGCTTTACAATTTGGGTTGAAGAAGAGATTCTTCCTTGTGTCCAGTGGACTGGCATAGAGGAACTCCAGAGTTCTTTAGTAATATTAGGCTCTTCCCATTATGATTATGGAACCTCTGGCATTCTTATTTCAGGGTGCTGTGGGTTTTTGAAAGGTAGAAAATGTAGGAAAGGAGAAGGCAAGACTGAAATGTTAGGGATTACAGATTTGCAAAAAGGAAAAAGAGAGAGAGATGAAAAGACAGCTCCTCAAAAGCACCAATTAAGAGCATTTTGTTGCGCTTTCATTATTCTGCTTTCATAATAACCAGTAATGCAGTTTGGAAGTTGATGGAGAGCACTCCCTTTGCTCTAAGAAAGCATTCCTGCTAGTCTGAGTTCATTTGCTTGGGTTGTATAACTAATGCCCTGTTCCTGGAGGTATCTCTGTGGCACACAGTTGTCTGGAGCATTTCTGTAAGAGTGTCTGGTGTCTGGGTGACCCAGACGTAAAGACATAGGTTAGATTAGATAACCTTCAGGTGCCTTTCAGCCCTACATTTCTAGAGTGCTTCAAATTCTTTTGTCCCTGCTGCTTTCTGTGTTAAATGGGTAACAGAAGGTATCATCCAGCTGCTTTTTGAACTAGGTAAAGATCCAATAAATCAAATGGGGGAAGGGGGAGACACTAATCAGATGCTGGCAGGATCTCATGAATATTAACTATTTACACATTTAGGCAGCCTATTAGGCAGCCTTTTTAAAAAAAAAAAATAAATAAAACCCTAAACAATAATGCAACTGACTACCTTGGAGGCTAAGCAGGGCCAGTACCTGAATGGAAGATCTCCAATGCATACCAAGTGCTGTAGACTATATTTCAGAGGAAGGAACTGGCAAAACCATGTCTGAGTATTCCTTGCCTAAGAAAACCTTATGAAATGCATTGGGTCACTATAAGTCATCAGGCAACTTGAAGGCACATACACACACATACACTGCCCCACTCCAGCAGCTGTAAAGGGAAGATAAAAGATTTGGCTTTGAATGCTTTTTATCAACCTACTCAGTCAAGTGTTTGTCCAACAGGAGAAGGTCCGTTGTCACAAGAGCATCTTGGTGAATGAGAGTCAGGATTCTCAAATAGGACGCTGAGCACTTGGGCCCCAGATAGATGCAAGAACTTACTGTAAACTTGGAATGCTTGATGGATTGCGTATCTCACTAAGAGCCTTCCACACTACACAGTTATAGCATTGTAATCATACTTCAAGTGCCATGATCCCATCTTATAGAATTTTGGGATCTGCAGTTTAGGGAGGAGCATTTAGAATTCTCAGCTTGAGAGTTCCTCTAGTACCTCTGACCAAATCACAAACCCCAGGATTTGATAGGATGCAACCATGGCAGTTAAAATGAAATCATAACACTACTGTGTAGTGAGAAAGGGCCCAGGGACTGACTGAACAAAGGAATGTTGCTGAAAGCAGCCTCCACATAACAACTTACCTATGGTGTGATGTCTTAAGGTATAGTATGGATTGCCAGCATTACAGTACAAGTGCCCGTGCCCTAATTGTTTGGCTCCACTCTGAGATTTTGTGGTGGTATAATTAATAAATGATGAGCATGAGCGCAAATATTTCAATCAAATAAGCAGCTTGCCTTGGCCAATCCTTGTCTCTTAGAGTTGTTGTGAAGATAAAATGGAGTAATCCCAAGTACCACTGAGTTGGCTGGGGGTGGGGGGAGGGATATATATTAAGAAATAGGTTTTCCTCTTGGAATGTATCTACTGTGTGGAGTGGGATTACTCTAGACTTTTCAAGGAGTGTCTGTGTGTCAGTTTTCGTATAAATTTTAAATAACAATAGCAAGTACAGCATCTTTAAATGTTCAAAGTATTTCACATGCAGTACCTCAAGCTACACATAGTCATGTGAAGTAGGGTAATGCTATTCTCCCCAGCATTGCTGATCGGGCAGGTGGAGCCAAGGTTAAATTAGCACCTTGCTTGAGATCTGCAGCCAAGTTTATAGCAGAAGTAAAGTCAGAACACAACATAGAAAACCTTCCAGGATTAAAATGATGTAAAAGAATTCTGAAGCACCTTGGAGACCAACTGAGAAGAAATTTCTAACATAGGCTTTTATGAACTATAGTCCACTTCATCAGATACATAACAGAGTGAACTGGAATCCACAAAATATTATGCTAGAAATTATTTTTTCTCTGTTAATCTCAAAGATGCTATAGGATTTTTCATACCTTTACATGCTTACACAGACTAACACATTTGTTTCTTTGAATACCTTCCAGGATTGTTAGACTACTCCTATGTGGATAGAATGTTCTTATTTCTATTCAAGATAACAGTTGTCCCTCATTTTCCATTCCTATCACTCTTAGTACAAAGGCAGTTCTTATTTCAAGTCACACAGAGCAAGCTCTTACCATTTGTAATTTATACTGGCTTGCATTTACGAGAAACAAGATCTGTACTTCCTGCTTGGCTGATAACGGTACAGTTTACAACCAAGAAGTTAAGAGCACATCCGTTAAGTTAAGCAAACAAGAGATGAAATAGATCCCCTCATCCCACATTACCTTCTAGAGGCCATGATTAGCACTTCTGCAGCTTGGAAAAAAATCTGTAGGAAAATGATTTATTTGTATTCGATTTAGCTTTCAAAACCCCTCATCACATTTTTTTCTATGAAAATACTACCTGAGTTTCCCTGACTTTAATTCCATTAGCCTTATACTATAGGAACTGCTGATAAAATACACAGTCAGTATGGCCTAGTGGCTTGAGTGTTGCCCTACAACTCTGGAGACCAGAGTTTAAATCTCTGCACAGCCATGGAAACCCACAGGATGACTTTGGACAAGTCACATTCTTTCATTCTCAAAGGCAACCCCCTTCTGAACCAGTCTTGCTAAGAAAACCCTGTGATAGGTCTACCTTAGGGTCACTGTAAGACAGAAATGATTTGAGGGCACACAATAACAAAATAAGCCTTCTAAAAACCAAATACAGTTGACTGTTAAGAACGGTAGAAGAGCGCTAATGGTTTAGATCAAAGGCTTATTTAGTCCAGCATTCTGTTTCTACTCTGGCCAATGAGATATCTACAGGAAGACCACAAACAGCATGAGTGGAAGGGCACCTCAAGCTTCTGCTCTTCAGCAACAGGATTTATAGGCACATTGTCTATGGTATTGAAGGTAATAATAAAGCCATTGTGATTAGTTGCTGCAGAAACCCATATCTTCTATGAATTCCTCAATTCTTAAAAACCATCAAAGGTGGTAGCCTTAATGACATAGTGATAGTCAGTTCCTTAGCTTAATGTACTATGTGAAGAAGTACTGTTGGATATCTATCCTGAATCTCCCATCATTCATTTACAACTAATACTATGCAAATTTCCATTTCCACTGTCTACTTTCTCCCCACCACCCATAATTTTATATCCATGGTCTCTGGAGGTGTCCTATACCTAAAATGGCAGTGTCCATGTGCACTGAATATGTTGGGACACAAGGACTCATGAATTTCACCATTCATGGAAGTTCCTGGAATGGAACCCATGCATATACAGGGAGTGCATTGTACTGATGTGTCTTTTTTTATTCCCCTTTTTTCCAAAGCTAAACAGAAAATATTGTAATCTTTCCACATATGGAAAGAAGTAAAATTCCCTAATAAGAGAGTCTGTCCCTTCTTGGTAGCCCTTCCTCCATCTTTCTCCAGTTGTTATCATTTTTGAGATGTAGCAGCAAGTATGGAAAAATTGATTCAGAAGACAGTATTTCCTCTATAGTTATTTATGGTACCCAGCACAAATTGACATTGACACTCATGTTACTCTTTATCTCTTATCAGCTTTTTAAAAACAAACCAAACAATAATATCCTCCTTGAGAAATGCAAAGTGCTTCCCTCTTGTGACTGCCATTGGCTAGTGCTGAGAGGAGGGCATCAGTCTTTTCACCACAACCTCCTCATGAGATTCCTTTTCCTACACTACTCACATCCCATCTCAAGCAGACTTCATAAACCGGCTCCAAACAGTACCTTCAGATTCTAGTTAAGTGTAGATGTTAAAGTTCTCATTTAAAATGGTTGCAGACACATGCTCTGTCTTGCTGTGTTGGCTGATCGGCCTGCTGTCATTAGGACCTGTATTTCCTTTCATTCTCTCCATTCCCCTTTCCTGTTAGTTAATTATATTCTACACAGAAAGCAACACACACGCATACACACACACACACACACACACACACACACACATAGCAACCAAGTAGAAAAGCACAGACAGGTAGAAAAGCTGAAGCTCACAGTCCTGCCCCATCCAGTTCTTAGAGTACACTTCAGTTCCTTCAGTTGAAAAAAAAAAATCCAGCTCTGCTTCATTAGCTGTGCTTCATTATTCCCAGGTAGCCAGTCCTCTCCTTCTCTCTGTTTGCCACAGAACGGTAATTTTGTTCTTCCTCTAACAGGTTATGTGAGCCAATAATTTTTTTTTTTTGCGGACAAGAGCAGGCTGTTAAAAATAGTTGTGGGCTAGTAACTTCTGTGGAGTGATTTGCATGGCTTTCCTGAACACAATCACTTGGAAACAAGTATTTTAGTCCTTTATAATACAAGAGTGGATGATCCCCATGGTGTATGAGTCTCTGAACACTAGAGAGATGTTGCTGAAAATGTCACACTCTCTTTCTGCCTTCTAATACTTGGTGAAACTGTTAGGCTAAATAAATGAATATCAGCATGGTCTGTTTTATTGTGTTGGAATACACAAGTGAATCAGTGGAGGGGCAATAACTCATGGACAACACAAAGGGTGTCCGGATGTGTCTGTGCTGTCATTCCAAGAAATAAAGGGTGAGAGAAAACAATGCAACCAAATTTGAGCCCTGACGTATTTGCATATGAGCTTTTTAACTGTTTTGATTATTGCTCAACATTGCGGTAGGAAGCTGCCAGAAAATGAAATGTGAGGAACTGTGTATAATAATAAAATCAATTGGACTGTTTCCCCAGTAATTCTAGAGACTGATGCATCATTAATGTTGGTAATACAGTGGCTGTCAGATCACAAACTTCTCAATAAATGTGCAGCTGGCAGGCTTTGATGGAAATTGGAGGCAAGCAGAGAATGAGATTTAGGGCTTTGATATATGGGGTGTCAGGCATGTGATGAAGGTTTTATCAATTTCTGTCGCTTCTGTGTCTTGTGCTCACTACACATGTGGCCTTCCTTGCCATTTTCTGTGGGTGGCTGCAGTGCTAAGTGAGCTTTTTAAATGCTTAGCATTGGGAATATGGTTTTTACACGAAAAGCTACACTGTTTGTGTTTCCAGTTGGCTGCTCAAATGTTCCCCCACACTGGAGTGTGTGCATGTCCAAATGAACAGTTGTTATGTATCTCCATATTTAACAAAATAAATTGAGCTGATGGTACAAAGTTGTTGCCTGTAGTGTTCAAAAAATTCAGCAGGAGTATTCCTCCCCCAAAAGAACACAGTATGGTTTGGGGTACAGGAACCAAGAATCTCTTCTTTCTTTTCAAACAAGCTTGTAGTCCTTGCAAGAGCAAATGATTAGTTGAAAATGTGTGGCCCATGCCCCACAAAGTCTCATAAACTCTACCGCCCACTGCGTTCCTGCAGTGGGCAGTAGTGCTCCAGAGCTTTGTGTTGAACCTTTCTCCTCTCATCGTCTAGCGTAATTAGAATGAATTACACAGAACATGAGAGACAAATCTTGTTTTGCATAATTTATGTGGATCACAGATTTTGAGAGAGAGAGCATTGTGTCGTGGCTTGAGTGCTGAACTAGTACTCTGATAGTGAAGGGTTCAAATCCCCAGTCAGCCATGGAAACCCACTGGGTGACCTTGGATGAGTCGTACTCTATAGTATGTTCTTACTGTCCAGTGAAATGTGAATAAATATGAGATCTAGTTTTTGTATTGTTTTTCTTAACACAGTGAAGATGTGGTTGGTGCTTTCATTTTTATTTTATTTTATTTTTTGCCACAGTTATAGATTTATTTGATTCCATTTTGAGTAAAAGTTTGTTTGATATGATTTCTTACTATCCAATTTTGGTAGCTTGTTTCCAGCATTAGGGGACAGTGCAAATGAACATATTCTGTAAATGAACTACTATTTTCTATTCAGAGTCTGCCCATGGCATGGCATTCTTTCCAAGAGGTGCTGAAATGATGGGCAAACCAATGAAGGTCCTGAAGAGAGTAAGCTGGCATATTTTGGAAGCCAACCAAACTGTAAGCATTGCAATGAACAATGCTGATTGCCACCTTAACTGTGCAACAGAGGGTTACATTCAAACATGCCTCACTAAATCATTGAAAGTTGTCTGCATCACAAAAGAGGTTAAGTACCATTGGGTGAAATTAGAAGATGAATAGATTACCCGTGGCCAAGTTTGGCACTTCCTTGTTGCTTAGTTTAAAAATCAAATGATGGCCTTTTTGCAAGGCTAGGTCAGAAGGGCATAAATGGATGGAAAGTGGAACAAATATCTCGATGTTTAAGGAAAAATAAATAGAGCCAGTTGCTAAGAGCAAATACTGATAATGCAGGTTGTATTACAACATAATTTGTGTCTAGGCCAGACAGAATATGCATCTAGATTGATACAGGCAGATACATAAAAAACTAAATGGACTTGGTGCTAGGGAACCTCTAGAAAAAGCCGTTACTGTTCAATCATCTGGCCTCATTCACAGAATGCTGTGGAAGAGCTGGTTGATATTTTCTTCCGTTTGTACCATTTCCTTGTTTTCCCATTGCTTCCTCCATCTGTTTCTCCTACCACAGAAAATCTCTTTAGAAGGAAAAGATGGATTGCACCAAGTGTATGGAAACTTTTCTGTAGTTAAAATTGAATTCATCAATTGTTGAAATGGTAGAAACAACTACTTCTCCAAGCTTTATAATAAAGTGCTGGAAGGCCATCCAGCCCAGGAGCTTCTCCTACCTTAACCTTCTTAAAAGCTTCCACCATTTCTACCATTGTAATAGTAGTATTAAGTCTTGTTCTTAGATTATCTGATATCACTGACAAATTCTGTAAGTCCAAGTACTTTTCAGTCTTCTTCACTGAAAGATGTTGGGGTTTTTTAAATAAAGAATGGATTTTTCCTTTTAAAAAAAGAACCTTCTTTATCTTACCATTATTTGACATCAATTCCTTACCATCTTGAATCTTCAGAATCAGTTTTCCTCTCTCTATCTTTGCTTAGTTTATAGACCAGCCATTTTCCTGGTTTATTTGTAAGCTCAAAATGCTTTTGTTTAGCATATCTCATCTTTCTTTCAGTTTCTTGAACATACTCAAAAAAATTGTTTTTGTAAACTTTCTCATTTCCTTCAAAAATTATAACTTAGTTGGAGTCTTCTGTAACTCTTCCTTTTTTAAAAAAAATCTCATCCCAAATACTTTGGTCTTTCTGTTGTCTTTTCCTTTTTAATTTTGTTTTCTGTTGTATGTAGAAACCTCTCAAAACTGCTTTGCTAGTATCCCAAACAACTCTAATGTTGGTGCCTTTATTCAAATTATCTTCAAAAACGTTTGTAAAGTCCTTTTAACCTTATTTAAAATTTCTTATTTCTTAGCAGTGCATCATTTAATCTCCAATTAAATTGACTATGCCTATTTTTAAGACTTAATGTTACTGGATTATGATCTGAAAAAGTCCTGGAAAGTACCTCCATAACCTTAATTCTGGTACTCAGTAATTTAGATATCAAAAACATATCAATTCTGGAAGCGGATTTATGCCTTTCAGAGAAAAAATAGCTTGAAGAACAATTGTGCACTGATGAAGAATGTTTAATAGCTAAAATTTTTAAATTACTGTTGAGAATGAAGACAGAGGATGAACAAGTAAAAGACTGTATGATTAAGTGGGCACAAAATGTGAGTCATAATATACAGATGGAACAATGGGAAAAGATGTGGATGAGAGATTTAAAGTTTACCTTGAGCTATGACCTTAGAGAAAACTTTTATAAAATGATAAATAGATGGTACCTAAAATCAGAACGATAATCTAAAATGTAGAAAAGGGTCTGTTAATACTTGTTGGAAATGTAAATAGAAAAAAACAGAATTTTTTCATAAGTGGTGGATCTGTGAGAAAGAAAAAAATGGAGAGGGGTGCACCTTCATCGATTGATGGAAGATACTTTGAAGTTGAAGATTCAAATGAAACTTGAGCTCTTCTTGCTTGGTCTGATGGACAAACAGATAGACAAGAAATATGGAAGAAACATTTGGTGTACGATCATGGCTGCCAGACTGCTTTTTGCTCAGAAGTGTAAAGAATTCAGTTATCCCATCCCAAGAAGCTTGGTTGATCAAATTGTATGATCTGGCAGCAATGGACATACTATTTTGATTAAAGAAGAACAATTGAGTAATTTTAAGAAAGATTGGGGCATGATTATTGTCTATTTGAGAGAGTACTGGGGGAGAACTTCAGTGCTGGGTTTTGAAGATTAGTAGTTTTTGCCAATATGTAGAAATGTATCTGAGTTATATAACACTGAAGAGGTAGATTTAGCATTTTTTCTTATGACCATCAACTGAAGGACTGGAAATCACATGTCTATCTTTGTGGCCCCTTTTCAATTTAATTTTTTTGTTTGTTTGTATTTTTAGTTTAGGCAGTTTTTTGTGTTATTTGCTTTAGGTAGCTTTAGTTTAAGTAGGTTTAGGTAGCTGTTTAGGTAGCTGCTTCTTTTGTTTGATTTGTGGTTTTTTATTTTTATGTACTTTTTAATTTTATTGTCATTTCCTTAAGTGTTATTTTATGTATTAAAACTTTGTGTTTAACAAAAACATTCTTAAAAAGAAAAGATGGAATAGATGCACCTTGTCAGCTGATCAGTGGTGCTAAAAGCTGTCTTTTGGGAAGCTCCCACAATCTTGATTTGTGCCTCTTTGTCAACTTCATATATGTTAACTTCAGCTTCCAGCAAAATCTTGTGTTCCAACTTATTGCTCAGGATTTCCCTGCAGTTACACAGCCACTGTGGACAGCTAAACCACAACACTTAAATGGAAGAGGAGATCTCTCTCTCTCTCTCTCTCTCTCTCTCTGGAGGAATTAGCTGTGTAGAGGTTGCCTGCTGCTATATTTGGTGTCATGCTAATTTCTTAAAGGCTTGTGAGATTCAAGACCCCTTACTCTTGCTATTTGATGATACTGTGATCATTACTGGTAGGAGGATTGGGGGGATGACCAATTTCTTTTCAAATCTGGCCAGACTTGCTTACATGGTTGAGAAGAGATGAGAAAGCACCTAACCTGCTTTGAGGATTGTCAGTCATACAAGAAAGAGAGCAGGCTGCCTCTGACATAAAGGTTTTCTTGACTTGCCAAAATTGTTGTTGTTGCTGCTGTTGCTGTTGCTGTTGTGTGCCTTCAAGTCATTTCTGACTTATAGCGACTCTAAAGCAAACCTATCATGGGGTTTTCTGGAGGTTGAGTGTGTGTAATGCCTCCAAGGTCACCCAGTGGATTTCCATGGCTGAATAGGGAGAAATAATTAACTGCAGCCAAATTGAATATTGTCAGGTGACTACTGGCTAACCATCTAACCAAAAATGTTCGTTTGGTTTGGATGACAAATTGGGTTAAGGCTGAGTGAGGCTTTTCTGTCTCAAGTTCAAGTGCATCGTGAGGTGGGACATTCTCCTCCTCCTCCTCCAGTAAAGGACTGTTGTTGGCTGTTGCCAATCTTAAAAGAAAGAGAGAATTTTATTCCTTCACTGGGAAGTGCCGTCAATTTTTAAAACCTAACTGCTTGTAAAACTTCAAGAAGAGGCTTGAAAGTTTGAAGACATCCTTCTGAAGAATTCACAGAACACATGTCTGAGCTACAGAGCCAACCCAGCTGTGTAACTGCTGTGATCAATAGCCTGACAGTGTTTGCTTGAAATTACTTGTTTAGAAATAAGTCTCTAAACTGAGGTTAGGAAAGAGAGGGAAAAGAAGAAAGGAAGAGAAGGAGAAGGAGAAGGAGCTGCTTTTCTTCCAGGTTGGCACATCCATGAAGAGCTGTGCATGTGATTCCTTTCTTTGTCTGTATGGTGGTCTAAAGTGACTAAACCTTCCATAAGCTTCTCAAAGGTTGGCATCTCAGCTGGTTTACCTAATTGGCCAAGTACATGTTTGTTTTAACCACAAGCATGCACCCTCACAAGATGCTGGAACAGGTTTTGGCTTTAATGTGAGTAAAAGAGTTACCAGTGTCCAAGAAGCATAAAGGAGCAATGGCCTCATTGAGAAAGAGCAGAGGTTGCTTCTGCTTACTATCTGAAAGTTGCCAACTGAATACTGGAAAACAGGAGTGGAGACCTTTTGATCTTCAGATTGTTTTCTTCTTCACCTTCTAGAAACCCTAGCCAACATAGCTAATGGTAAGGAATTTTGAGAGTTGCCATTTAAAACATCCGGAGGGCCAAAGGTTCGTTTCACAGTACAATGGGATTCAAATAATATTTTCTTCCTTTCTCAGTTAGCCCTACAGTTAGCTTTTCATATAGGCAGTTCCTCTCAAGAGATCAGGAGATGATATAGCTTCCTTTGGGGCCCAGCTGATCTTCTGTCCTGCTAGTGGCATTGGGATTAAATTAGGCTCCCAGCTAGGAATCCATTCACAAGCCCAACTGCAATGCATAAACGTTTTTCTTCAAAATAAACATGACACGAATAAGCAGCCCCTGCAACCCAACTACACATCACTTCCATTGTCGTTTAGTTTGACCCAGTCGAAAGCTACTTCAGATAGAATGGGTTTAGTATTTCCTGTGAGTTGTGTAATTTATAATTTGTTGCAGACTATGTTTAGTTCTGTACTGATACACACTAAAAGGGTGGTGGGAGCAAAAGAAACTTGAGCTAAATAATTGTGGTTTTGCCAGAATCCTACTTATGAAATTATGGCAATTAAACTGATATGTGCGATGCTTTAGATGATTCCACCACTTAACCCTGGGCCATTGTTGATTCCTATGGAGATATATCATGTATATTTCTAATATATAATTTCCTGTCATAGTCAACATGCTATGCCAACTCAACTTCATCCATAAAAGATGTGTTTGTAATCTTGTTGCATTAAGCCATCTCATGTAAACTTACTAAATGCCATGATACGTGGGAGACCAAGATTTGTATGTTTCAAAAGAATTGGTGTTACTACTACAGCAAGACTGAAAAATCCATGATGCGTTTCACTTTACAGCAAAAATTTGTCCACAGAAGGCTAACTGCTTGTGTAACCTTTAAAGCACCATTCTTGTGAAACCATGTGTTCCCATTAGCTCATCTGAAGCAATGGACAACAAATGGGAAGTAGTCTAGTGTTCGCAGACGATAAGATTTTTCCAGATACCCAGACATGAAGGGAGACAGTAGCATTTTAAGTGAGGAGGAGATGCACTTAGTGCTGACTATTCCTCCAACACTCCAGAAATCATGCTTCACTGTGGCTGTTTTGATATGTTGCCCTTTTAAGCTAGGACTGGAAGGTCCAACAGTAGTTGTTTTTGTCCCCAAAATGATGTTAGGAGAGCTCGAAGCCAGGAGTACATCCCATTTTTGCTCCTCCTCTTACCTGGAGGTGGTTCATCTCTTTGTTGGCAGTTTAGGTAGCTATATGTTAGTGCAGTCTTGTTTGGATGTTGTTCTTTAAGTTGTCTTTCTAAATGGTATAAATTGCTAATTGAGCTGAGCTCTAGGTGCATAGACCAGGAAGAGGAAGGAAGGGCAACAGGCTGATTTGCATAAAGAATATACTATTTGAGGAAATGCATAACGAGAAGGAAGACTGGACTATTCCCTCTACCATCCCGTGAGTATGGCTAAAGGAAAAATAAAATTTTAAAAGACTACCCTGCTGGAAACTTTAGAATCAGTAGAAAGGAGAGCAGGCTAATTCCAGTCCTAATTAGTCAAAGCAAATTAACTCTGGCTCCTCCTGTAGTCCTAAAATAAATCTCCTCACCTCTCATCTGTTCTCATTTTTCTTTGGAAGTGTAGTATCAGCAACTATGTTTGTAAAAGAAAGCTATAAAGCAAATAAAATAATGCCTTGCTAAGCACTTGGCTGCAGGTTTTTTAAACACCGCCCCCCCCGCCCCCCCGGTATGTCTCAATATTGTTATGAGTTTTAGAATTTATATAACTCAGGAAACATGTGGCACCCTCCAGACATTGCTGAATTCCAGTTCCCATGAAGCCTACACAAGCTGGTTAATTGTGAAATATGATGGGAGAAGCAGCTCATCAGCATCTGGCAAGCTGAAAGTTCCCAACCTGAATATAATACACTCAGGTGTTTGAGCCACTTGTCATATTTTGTTCTGATAGTCTGTGAAACTGCTTGTAAGGCACATGAGAAGTCTTATTCCCGTAATGTAGATGGGTTGTCTAAAAGGGTGTCAGGTGAGGAGGAACTGCAAAGAGACCCCTTTCCCCCAAAAGTCATCTAACAAAGTGTCATTGATCTAGGCTTCTGTGTGATATAACCCAAGTGGAGGAAGCAGTAAGGTTGGTTTTCATTAACAGTTATGTGTTCCATCAGTGCAGAGGTGAAAATTGTATGGTCCACAGGTTACATGAGACCCACTGTGGCTCTTGGTTTTCCCAAGAAAGCCACTCATTCCTGTGTAGCCCTCAATTTAAAATGGATGGGATTTGCCATCCGAGATACCTATACCTGCTCCTGAAAGTCTCCAGGAGTGGCAGATTGAATTTAACATGCACATATCAGTCTCCCAAAACTGGCAGAGGAAGGTGGCATTTGCAGCAGGAAGTGATTTTCAGTTCCAATTGTGTTAGCAGTTGTACAAACTCCACTGGAACAAGGAGCACCCCTTGTGTTAGTAGTTGTACAACTAACAAATAGTGAACATCTGGAACAAGGCTGGGAAGCATGGCTCTCCAGATGTGTAACTCCTGTGAACATCGTCTCATGGCTATATTGGTTAAACGTGATAGAAGTGCGAGTCCAGCAATCTCTAAAGGACAGAAGCCACAAAGACTTGCTAAATCATTTGTGTAATGCTCTATGTGGACAAAAACAAAGTTTCTGCAAGTGACAAAAACTTTGAATTAGCTAGCAGAATGGTGCCGTTGGATATAAACCCGCTCTTCAGTTCTCATGTTCCCCTGTTTCTTTTATGGCAGCTCTCATGTTTGTCTAAATTAAGAGCTAGAACTGCATTGGTTGGCTTGAGGTTTTTCTCTGAACCCACACACAGCTGTTGCCTACCTCATCATATGTGATTATATACTGAATGAGGCTTGAAAGCAATAGGTTATTGCAGTTGGCCCTGTACAGCTGGTGTACCTGTTGTTCACATCTGCTGAGTATGAATGGGTATGCTGAACGGATTTTACAGAATGTCTTGAGTGCATTTCAATTTAATCTCTGTGATAGTGTCAACATGTGGGGCCTCAATTCTCATCTCATATAAAGTTGGGTAAGTCTTCCCCATGCCATTCCACTGTGTTTTCTGGGAAGCCTGAGCTGGAATGGAGCAGCTTCTGTATCCATCACTGTCTACCATAGACAGTAGGGTTTGATGAAGAGTATCTGGTGTTGTCAGGAAGAATAGGTGATAACTTTTATTAAATTATGCAGTCCTGGTTAATCTGTTCATACAGGTATGTCAGTTAGAAGTGACAAACTAATATGCCATCAAACTTGACAGCCACCTTAGTTTATTGTACAAACATGGAGAAAGCTGTCATTTAAATTCTTTGGAAGTGATGAGTTTGAGATAAAGGAGAAATACATTCCTCTAGCTACAGTACAAAAAACTGCAAATGAAGGATGTGAAAGAACATGATGATGGATTCAGTTTATAAACTCAGGTCAACATGGAGCAAATGTACAACTTTCTACATTTCTTCTAAAGGAGGCTTGTAGGATTAACTTTTGCTTTCAGTGCTACAAGTGGGGTTGGGTATTGTGTGACCTTCTGGATGCTGTCAGACTGCAAGTTCCAGCAGCCCTAGCCAGCATAGCCATTGGTAAGGCATGCTGGGAGTTGCAGTTTAATAACATCTATAGAGCCACATTACTTGTGACCCCTGCTGTGAAAGGGATGGAAGGATGCCAAAGGGTGAAAGGGAGATGGGGAGGTGGAAAAAGTGATGGATGTGAATATATCAAGTAAAGAAAGTCTGTTAATGTCCAGGATTTGAAAGAAGATGTGGCACCCAACCATGTGTTCTGGAACAGAAGTTCAAATATTTTGGGAGAGGGGCATGGTGGTGTGTGTGTGTGTGTGCGTGCGTGCCACCTGTCAACTTAAGACAACCCCATGAATTTGATAGAGATTTATTAGTCAAGGAGTCTTCAGAGGTCGTTTTGTCAGTTCCTTGTTTGAATATAGCTTACAGCACCTGGAATTCATTGGAGGTCTCCCACCCAAATACTAACCAGGGCCATGGTGAATATAAACCCTTGGTGAATTCACTTAGCATTAAGTACTTTTGGGACTTAAAGTGTTTGCTATCTGCTTGTATAATTTGTCTTGAAAAGGAAGAAACTATCTGGAAAAAAAAAAAGCAAAATTAGATTCTCGCAGATTTGAAAATGCTGGGTTCTTATTTGAATTTCTGTTGTAGAACTGTATGGTGGAGATGCTTATTATTTTTACTTCATTGTGCCCAAATCTATTTGAGGGCATAGCTTTTTCTTCCAGTGATTACTTTTCTATTTGTCTACAAACGAGGCACACCATGAAAAACTTTTGAACTGCACTTCTGGCATTCAAATTTTCATAATCTGTTGTATTTTAAAAATGGAATTCTTCAGCTCAGCCCAAATGAGAGTTTGAATCTCCTTCTCCCTACTGAAAGCATAATAGAATCCAGGTATCCTCATGTTTTCAGAGATGAACCACAGGATAAAATAGGCTGGAAGTCAGGTGTTCTATTGCTTCTTTAGCCCCAGCTAGTAATTTCTCAATCCAACTGCCACCCATTTAGAGGGACTTTAATTCTTACCAAAATGAGGAGCTAATAGCACTGGTTTAAGCCAAGGCAGATGCTGGGCAAATTTTCCCCAACTATTCTGCCAATGCTCTTTTTTTCTTTTTTTCTTTTTTTGGCTTGTATTATCCATGTTATGTTTCTGGCTCCTTTCTTCTTAGAGTCTGCCAACCATGCCAAACAATGTCATGGGTTTGTATAACTGGCCAATTAAATTGTGGCTGAGGAAATATATTTCCAGTGGTCGGCTTCAGCTCCCAAATATAACACCTTTTTGGTTCCAGAGAAGAAGTTGACTATTGTACTTTCACTTGCTGAGATGAGTAACCAAGTCGTTTGTATTCACTTAAGCCTTTTTGTGGCCAGATTTGTGTGTGAGTGTGTGTGTTTTAGAATAAATTTACCTCTAATTTTGACTGAGATGGAACTATTTATCACAAATCTTTGTAAGCAGTACCCATGGATGTAGCTATACAAAGGCAAAATGAAGGCACTGCAGAAAGTGAGATGTTGGAAATCATTCACATCTAAAATTCTTTATCTTTGCTGTGTTCATGTTGCTTTGGTAACTTTGTGTGCTTTCGTTTTGGATGCCTAAACTCGATTTCCAAATACTCAAATGAATTTTTAAATTACTGCAATGCTAGCAGTTTGGGAATTAAAGGAAAATTTCACTGGGGAGACAGAATTCTTATTTTGAGAGTCAACAATCTTATTTTGCACCCTCCATAGCTACACCTCAGGTAATACCTCTCCTTTGGTGTCATTCTAAATATTAGTTATCATTGGACTAAGGTGAATTTAGGATTTGGTATGTTAATGACAAAATTGTGGAATGATAAAATGCAAGAGTTGATGGTTTCATGGAAATATGACAGTCCTGCTTTGTAATTTGAAAGCCTCATATTTATTAAACAAAATGTTTATTAAAAACAAGGTAGTTTTTTAATATATTATATTATTATATTTAATATATTGATCAATAATTCTTCTCAACTTGCCAGCTATCCATGGATGTGCAATGGGAGTTGCAGTCCAGTAGCTTCTGGAGAGGCACATGTTGCCACTTTTTCGGATCTTGCATAGTAAGCTGTAGGAGAGCCAGTGTGGTCTAGTAGTTTGAGCATTGGACTATGATTCTAGAAACCAGGGTGTATTCCCTGCTTGGCCATGGAAACCCACTGGGTGACCTTGGCCACATCACACATTCGCAGCTTCAGAACCCCCCTGATAGGGTAACCATAATTCAGAAATAACTTGAAGACACACAACTACATAGTAAGCTTGCTATCTTAATAACAGAAGTACAAAAACGTGGAGTCACATGTAATGAAATTGTGTTATTACATTAGAGCGATATGTTTTCTAGGCCAGCTAAAAGTTTTCATGATCTTCAGATTATCCTATCAGGAGATAAATTTGTTACAGAGAGAGGTGGGCAACTGAATTGATTTTGAAGCCATGCATAGTATCCTCACTTGAACTAACCCCTAGTTATTCACAGAGGAGGAGACACACAAAAAGTTTGAGCCTTCATTTTTTGAAAATATAACAGCTCTCTGTAAACTCAAAATTGTCTCTGCCTAGATGAAGCACCCTGGTATTGGCAAAAAACAAAAACAAGGCAGTCTTTATATTAACAAAGCTAGAAATAATTTCAAATAGTGGAGTAGGTTTAAAAAGGCAGTAGGTGCCAGATTGGATCACCTTCCCTAGTGGAGATGAGCTTTTTAAGAATAAAGACCATTTGTTATAAAATCCTCTTTTTCTGAAGCTCTTTCATAATACACAATTATAGTGCTATATTCCACTTTAAATGTTTTGGCAACATCCTATAGAATCCTGGGGCTTGTACTTTGGTGAGAGGCACCAGAGGGGCTTTCTAGATGATAATTATAGATGCCACCCATTGCAAAACCCAGGATTTCATAGGGCAGAACCCCAACAGTTGAAATGGAATCTAGCGTGAAAATTGGTATAGTCGACTGATGAGTGACTAGATTCAAGATGCTCTGAAGTCATGCAAAGAAAAGTTCAAATGTTTTGCCTCCTCTTCTTGTAATTCTTAAGGGAAGCACTACTACCTCTGCTTTTTGTTATGACTCAGAAAATTCTGAACAGTTAAGCCTATTGGGCCCTTTGGTTAGATAAGTAATTAAATTAATTAAATTAAATTAATTATATTTCTGGTATTAAGGTGTAAGACTGTTGGTTGTGATTCTCCACAGGTTATTTATGACAGTAGCTCTATGATAAAAGGTACATACAGTGTGCCTTGGAAATTAGTGACAATCATAAGTTAAAATAAGTTCCAGACAGTATTATGTTGGGACAGAACTCTGTTGCATTAAGTGGGAACAGGAAATGAGAACCATATATAATTACTACTATCACTATCAGTACCTACTGTTCCTCACCCCCACCTTTACTCCCTGGAGTAAAAGTAACAAATAAAACTAGTGATCACCTTGAGTCCTTGGGGAAAGGGACAAAACAAGAATGGAGTTAGGGCCGTTGATTCCAGTGGCCAATATGTATTTTTAGCTTAGATTTAACAAAAAAGTTCCTCAGTGTCTCCCTTCTCTGTGTTATACATTTATTGGAAGGAATCCTGAAAAAGTAGGGAGATCTTACTAATCCAAGCACTGAAAAGATGTGGAGCAAATATATCCACATTGACTTATTTTAAAAAAGTACAGGTGTTCAGCAAATTTGTACCAACCTTCTTGTTTTTTGTATCTTCTTCTAGATGCAGAAAATTTCATTGCTAATTGTAACTCTGGCTTTCTTTCTTAAACTGAAGCATTACAGGGACAAGGAAAATTTTTTTTTTACTTACACTGCTAAATGGCTAGGATAGCACAATGAGAATTCATTCAAAGTTCCTTTGCTTCCCACCTCCCTTTTTTTTCCCTCACAGTGTTATGTAAGCCAGGTTGGGGAGACATCCAGCTTAGAAGTAACTGTTTATTTTACATCATCATGTTCCTTGTATGTTAAAACCTGGGATACAGCAAAGCAGCTGATGTTGTGTTATTACCCTATTTGTTGCTAAAGGGAAAAGCAAGCCAGTCTTCCTTGGAGAAACAGGACCACTTATTTTCCATCCGTGAACTGTCTGTGGAAGTTGTCATGAGTTAATGTGACATTTATCCTTTTCTTTTTGCTCCCTCCCCCATTGCTTTTCCTCTTATTAAAAATTATAGCAAAGAGCTGATCCAAATTAGCAAGAAATGGCACATCCGTGAAGCATCTAACATGATAAAATTAATGTTAACATATAAGATCAGGGCCATTAAGATCCTAAGGTAATTAGAGATTGAATTAGCCTTGAATTGCATCTGATTTCATCTGTTTGAGATGAAGACAAAGGAATAGTATAATAACTGAGCAGACCAGGCTTTTTAAGGTCACTTTTTTCCTTTAGGGCAAAAAAGAGAGGAGGAGAGGAAGATAAGACTAAGATTTGCTTTGTTTCTTTCTGTTTCTTTCTGTGTTACACACGCACAAAGAGCTTGCTGTTCAGTCACATGAATTAGGTTCACTGCAACAGTAAAGAAATTCTTGGCTATGCCAGTAAAAATGTTGGGTACACATTGATAATACAAGAAGAGCACCTCTAATTGTGGGGAGCTCTGCATTCCAGAAGCAGATTGGAGAAGGGCGAAAGCTCCGACAGTATATCCCAGCCCACTGCTCCCCTTGCCATCATTTTCCGTAAGAGGCCTTCTTCTGGATTCACAATGGAATGACACCTTTGATGATAGTTCAGGACCATTTTGCATGACATTTTATACCCTCCAACTGTCCCAATTTGTCAGGGACAGTAACAGTTAATCCCACTTTTTCAGCTGCTTTTGAAATGTCGCAGTTTCTCTCTTCTCCTCCCACCATCCCCTTTTGTCCTCAGCTTACTTCAGTTGCTACAAACTGAGTTCAAAATGTAAAAGTACTTTGCACTCAATGCAGCAGATGGATGGGCATGAGGAAAGGAAGGAACAGGACAGAATCTTGACCTTTTGTGCAGACTCAGGAAAAAGCAAAAAACTGCTGCAGCTTCTCCTAGCTTTTGTGTTCTTCCTTGTTAATAATGTTTGCCATCTTGATGACAGTCTGGTGTTACTTGGCCCAGTTGTTACCTGTATGGCAATGTCATAGTTGGACATATGTGAACAAGGCTATGTAGTGGTTGTGAGAAGGAAACTATCTCCATTTCGAACACTTTGGAATCAGTGGGCTAGTTGGAGTTGATATTATGGGTCAACTTTTCTCCAAGAGACTTCCTTCCAAGAGGGCATGAAGATACATTCCAGATATAACTGAGCAGATGAGAAGATTATGTGAGTTTTGACACGTTTGCACCTGATCAAAAGTACTCTCCTTTTAGACTAATTGCTTGGAGGAATCTTTAAAGGACATGGGAATACTTCCCAAGTAGGAAAGGCATCCCTGTTGCCAGGGAAGCAGGGTGGCAAAGCCAACACGCACATGCACATTTAAGCAGAGGGCAAAGTAGAGGCTTCTGCTTGCCTCCACTGGTGGCATTGTGTTGCCATTCAGGGTGGCTATTTAAAACCATCACATCATCACATTTCCTATGTGGTAGCTGGTGAAAGTTGCTCTGGAATTCAACAGCCCAGTCTCCCCATTCAAGTGTCAGAGCTGCCAAAGAAAGGAGAAGAATAATTGCAAACAGCCATGAGAATATTACTCTTTAGAGGGCCAAGAGTCAATGTTTCATCTCAAAAATGTTCTGTTTTAGTCCCTAGCAAGGCTCATATTTGGTAGAAAATACCTCATTAATTTTTCCTCAACAGTTTCAGAAGGTAGGCACTGCTAGCTCTACTTGGTAAATAGAATTCTACTTGGGTGATTAAAGTAAGTGCACTCAATTTGAATGGGATGAATTGGGCTATGCTTTTGATAAGTTACGCCTGTGTACTTACACAAGGCCTTTCTCTTTGAAATTGCTGAGTACATGTGTTGGAGTGTGCTTGACATTGGGCAGGTCACTGTTCTCATCAATAAACGTTAATAAAGGACTTGGTAGAGTAGAAATTATAGGGACAGTAAACCTGGCCAGTGCATTTTTAGGATGTCTATGCTCTCAGAAAATTGAGCACTGGTGGGGTTGTACCTATGCAACACTGAACGCCTTAAAATTACCTCTGTGGGCAATCCAAACTCTGTGCCTAGAAAAGCTGGATTCTGTATAAAAAATGCATGTTGAGCAAATGTACCCATCACAGTTCATTTTGCATAATTCCTGTTTTCCAAATCATGTCGATGGGCAGGGAGCAATGTAGTTCACAGATGTTTCACTATTGCTTTACCTACAGAAAATCTGATTTAGCCACCCTCCAGATGTAGGAAATTCCAGCATGAATTGCCTGCTCATATTCAGGCATATCTTTGAAAACACAAGGGCAACCATTTTTTTTTTCTGATTTTCTACTTCAGGGGATTCAGGGGAAGGAAGACTTCAGGGGTGCATGTGTATGTGTGTATGTGTTTTTAGAAACCCAGGAACTTGAGATTCACTAACTGGAGCCATATACAAAATGGTGTCTTAGCCAAGCATGTTACCAGGGTGTAAATCCCCACTTCATGATATAGGTTAATTGGCAAATATCAGTTGGCATGAAGTGCAAATTATATCTTGCTATGGCTGCACGTGTATGTTGCAAAAGTAGGTCAGACTGGGACCTCAAGGCATGACTAGGTCATAGTTAGAGAAGCTCCAATGATAATGGACTCAGAAATGTTCCTCAACAACTCATCCTTTAGAAACAATAGTGCTCGAAACTGCTTCCATGGAATAATGGACTGTCTTTTAACCTCTTTCTCCATCCATTGAAACACTCCTTTTGTCCCCACACCTGTCCCACCAGTAAGGAACTATTATGATTCCCATCAGTCCTTTGTCACCTAATGCTAAGGTCGTTAGCTCATTATGGACCCCATTATCTCCTCTGCCAGAAAGCCCTTAACACTTTCCCCCTCAGGTTGGGAAAAAGGTATTTAAAACCTGGCCCTGAACCAGATAGCTTGTAGTACTCTGAACACAGGCCATCACTCTGCTGCTCCAATTCCTGTTCCGGTACTACCGTCGAACTCTTAGTTTGGGCCACATCATTTTGTTTCTTCTCTCCAGACAGGTAAATATCACCCACTGCCTCCTAACTTCTTGCTATCCAATTTTTCCTTCCTTTCCTTTGCTTAACCTTCTGTGATTGCAAGACTGCTCGGATCTTGTATGTGCGTGATTGTTAATTCACCCAGTAAAATAAGTATTCTTTGAATCTCTGACCGGTGTCCCTGCATTAGTACCAGTATACACAGCTATAAAAGATCTTGGTAAGTTATCCCGCACTCGCAGGCCTCCCCTCTGAGTTAATATTGCCCAATGTACCATTGAGACGCTGGCATCATGAGTGGGCCCCTGAGTCACCCACGTTTTGGATTAACAAGCAGGGATGTGCCAGACAGTTAGGCGCAGGCTATATGATCAGTCCAGGAATTTGTAGTCAACATGACAATCAAGCTCACAAAGAGACTTTTCACACTACAAAGTTAACAGTACTGTGATTCTAGTTTTTAGTTTTCATATTTCCATCCTATAGAATCCTTGGATTTAGAGTTTAGGGAAGGGTGTTCGGAATTCTCAGACAGACAGCTCCTCTAGTACCTTACCAAACTACAAACTCCAAGATTCTATAGGATGCAGCCATGGCGGTTAAAGAGAAATCACAGCACAACAACTCTGTAATGTGAAAAGGATGAAAACATTGCACACAAAAATCCAGTATGTGTCCCCATCCTACCTTGCCCTACCCATTGTGCTGTTTCACCAACTTGATTGGAAATGAATTAGTTGTTAGACATCTAGGAATCATAATCCTTGTCTACAGCGTCCCCACAAAATTTCCTGGGAACTGCTTTTTTTGTTTGTTTTTTTGGCCAGTGCCATATTTTGTACTTTGCCTGTGCCCACATGAGATAATAGGAAAAGGGGGGGGGTTGTAATAAGTTGAAAACTAAGTTACTTCTCTTTTTGTGCACTATAGCTCACTTCATTAGATGCATAGACTATTGCCTTGTTTGGCTGCTTGTTCTATCTGTGTGTGGGTGAGTAGGGGATTATAATCAGTGTGGTACTGAAAACTGAAATGCAAAAATTTCCAACAGTGATCTCTGTTTCAGCAATGGCCAGCACATAGTAGTTGGATAGTAGCACACATATTCTTTCCTTGATGAATTTTTTTAAAAAATGTATGACAACAACAAATAAATATAACCTAAATAAACAAAGGAAAAAAACCAAAATGAAAAACAAAGACCAAACATCAACACTGTTGACCAAGAATCACAAGCATTATTTTTGAATTTTGCTGTGTAATGAGCTGCTTTACACATGTAACACTATAAACTTTAGAAACTGTAGGAGGGATACATTTTATAAAAATGGCTCTTTCCCATCTTGTTATTGCCATATAGCAAAAGGATCAAGAGATAGAGTAAAGACAAAACAGCATTGAACATTTTCAAATGGTCAGAAAGAATGTGAAATAGTTTAGAACAGTGTACACAGATGGAGTTGATGAACTGCAGTTCAGCAGTTTTGTGCTGGAATCTGTCTTTGATATCCATTCATTCAGGAATGCCTACCTTGAACTGGAGAGAGTGAGGTGATACTTTGCTAGTTTTTGAACTTTGTCATTCTGATATACGTTTGTATCCATTCATACTTTTGTTTGTTTGCACTATATAGAATGCAGTAGGACAGTGCGAGTGAATGATATATCACACTGGAATTGTTGAGAAATGTGAGTGGTGGGACTGGATCTCCCTAACAGATAATCAAATTGGCAAAGCAGAAGCAAAAGTCCCATGTCCGTCCCTGCTCCCCACCCCCAGTGAAGGAGAGAAAACAAATAGGCCTAGTCTTCTTTGTAAAACATATAAAGACAGCGTTACTTACAAAAGGAAAGGGTAATAAGAATGGCTGAAAGTTAGAGGAATAATGCAGGAAGAAAAAGTGTGATAAAGCAAACAGGAAGTCTGACAACATACAAACTACCAGTTAATGCATATAAGCATGCAAAACTTGCTAACTCTTAAAAGAAAGATGAATGGATGTATGAACCCCTGATTTTGTTGATGACTTCATTAGATCCTATAATAGTATTACTACAATAGTAATACTGTTATAATAGTATTACAGAAACACAATTGTCAACAGAGTCTGCTACAGGCTCTGGTTCCTGTGCTTGTATCTCTCTTGTGAGATCTGGTGTGATTGGCACATAGTCTTTTCAAGTCACATAGGTAGCTATAAAAAATTACTGGCCTACCACCCAAGACCTGTGAGAGGGAACGGTCATTGTTCAAGTTGGGCTATGCATGCAACAACATTGTGCACATCAATTTTATTAGGTTACAAATGGCTGGTGCTGATAGATAGGTAGATAGATAGACAGACAGACAGACAGACAGACAGACAGATGCATGATAGATAGAGTTATCCATCAATGAGATCCAACATGATAAAGTAGTTTGAGCATTGGTCTGTGGCTCTGGAAACCAGGGCTTGAATCTTCATTAAGCCATGGAAACCCACTGAATGATTTTGGGCAAGTCACACTCTCTTGGCCTCAGAGACAAAGGCAAATCTTGCCGGAAAACCCTGTGATAGGTTCACCTTAGGGTTTCCGTAAGTCAGAAATTACTTGAGGGCACCCAACAACAATCTAAGAACAGATTTATACTGTATCCCTCCTCATCATGACGTTTTATATAGAGATTTAATCTTAGTGGTTTAAGACTGTGGGAGGGGGATCCAAAACATCGTACACCATATTCTGCCCACACATGGTGTGACAGTGTCTTCTCTCTCCCCTTCACCAGTAGTAACCTTGTCTTCAAAAGCCCTTTTCCTATTGGTGGAGCAGATTGACCCCAATGAAGGGTGAACATACCCTTCCACATGTGTACAGAAGGGGTTCTGTTTGTGTGCTTATGTGGGAAGACAACGCAGGAGCTTAGCTTCTTTTCTATGTCTGATTACATAAGATTTAAATAATATGTTAAAAATGCATTTACTGTATAAGACACCACAAAATAGAAAATCTCCTCTAGGACAGGTAAATGGGGCTGAATATTAATACTATCCCTCAAAATAAAAAATTCTTGCCTAGGATATATGAACTCCAGTGTTCATGCTCTGGACAGGGCCCGCCCAGGGGATTCAGGCATTCCAATTTTGTTGCTAACTGAGTGGCTTGGTATTGTGTCTGGTGTGGCTGTTTGTAGAGGAGAAGGTGGCAAATTCTTTCTGGTGCTGCTGTGGCATGGGAGGTTGGAGGTTCCCTTTTTACAAGAAGGAGGAAGGGGCAGAACGTAGTGGCAGAATGCATTCTTTTCATGCAGATGATTCCAGGTTCACTTACTGACAGTTCTCTGGATTTAGAAGGTGATGAAAAACAACAGCTGTAGGCACAGCTATGAAATACTGACATTTCCTGAAAACTCCTACAGTATTATGAGAGTATAAACAGATACGTGAGCTGTATGTCTGACTTAACTGAGGCTATTCAATTAAGAGAAGGGGAAAAAAGCATGGAAATTTTGAAGAGGTTTCCACCCATTTTTAAGATTTTAGGAACATAAGTACAATATTGGCACAAATATGCATAAATGTTTCAAAGCATGGTAGTAAATCTTTGTTCTTAAATCTTGGAGATTTTTCTGGCAATTTTGTTTCATAAATTGGTTGTAAATGTTAATATTTGAGTGACATTGTTGTACCATAAATATATTGAGTTAGAGAAATAAGGAGGAAGAAAGAGGAAGAGAGAGAGAGAAAGAGTTGTTCAGATTTCACCCTCCCCTGCCCTATTTTTTCCAGATGTGCAGAAGTTAAATCTTGGAGTGACGGGCAGATATATTTTTGAGTCTAGTTTAGTGGCAGAATACATGTTTTGCACGCACAGAGTTCACAGTTCTACTCCTGGCAATTTTAGTGGACCTTGCTCAGGTAGCAGAACTGGAAGACTTCATAACAACTTCATTCGATGTTAATCCAAAAGCATTATGCCTAGTTCTCTTCAGGTCTTTGGTTTCTTTCGTTTATTCCCAGCTCACTTTTCCATCCTGGATATTTCACAGATCTTTCCTGTCCTCCATCAGTGACATCCAGCAGGAGCAGATGTAAACTGCTTATTAAAAGGCAGGCTTGCAGAGAATACAGTTCTCCCCAAATAAAATCTCTATGAGAATTTTGAAGCGGCTTTACTTGGCCCCACATACTGGCTGAATTCAGATGAGTGGCTTATCCATCTTTCTTGTGGCTTAGCCTAATAACTGTACAGTGGCGGATTCGTTCCTGGCTAGGCTACTGTAAGGGCTGAATGCGTGACTGGCTCCAAGGCTGTCATGCTTTTGGCAAATGACATTTTTGAAGCTTGCAAGAAATTTGCCCTTGGAGATTAACCTTTACCATAGCAATTCCCAGATGGCATGCCACAAGAAAAGGGCTCATGTACCACAGAGGTTCAGCTTGTGAAGAGTGGGCTGAACTTCACAGCTGCAGAGGAGGCTGCCTGTTGCCACTCTGAATGACTCCTCTTCTTTTGCCTGATTCCAGACAGCCTCTGCACTGCATGTAATAGGATTGTTCAGTCACTCAAGGAAATGGGGATAATTGTCTGTGCCATGGAGACAGCTGTCATTTGTTTCTCTGCATGAATCCGGGCTCCAGAGTTCCTTGTTTTAAACTGAATGAACAGCCAGATCAGAAGAACATGTAGAGACTCACAGTGTTTTTGAAGGTGGTATGAACTGAGATGCCTGCAGTTGGAAGGATAATTAGACTGTGGTGCAAGGTAGGTGTTGTCTTCTTTACATAGGTTGAGGATGTGGCATCATGCTATAAAGTTCCCAAAAGTGAACTGACAACCAGATTAGGAATCATATAGAACCGCAATGAGCAGCTGCTTCTGTGAGCAGGTCATGATTGCTATTTCTTATCCAAACATTACATATTGAGGGCTGTTTTGCCTACAGGTGTGAAGTGCACCTCCAGTTTTAGTGGAGGTCTTCTTCCCTTGCCCAGCTGAGAGGTTGAGGCTTCTGCTACCTTTTAAAATCTTAACTTCTAAAACTGTTAATGATAGCTAATCTCCTTTGCTTATGCAATTTTTAGTTACTTTATTGTAACTTAATCAATTTAATGATTTCTTTTTTTAAAAAAAGAAATCTTAATAACTTAAAGTCATTGCGGAGTTCCATATCAACCAAAGGGAGGAAGGTTGGTGGAGGTGGGAGTGTGTTTGAGGAACACTGCTTAGTATGAAGTAAGTAGTCCAGGCTTCTCTAGAACCTCCAATTCTGATCACATGTAGTCATTTTATCTCCTTCTGCCAAAATCATTTCTCTATGACTCTACCCCCTACCCTCCACAGAGTGTACATATATCAAAGTTTCCAACACAAAGCAACTCATCATAAAAAAATGGTGACTCTTTTGTGGCAAATGATGGGAAGTTGTCAATGTTATGATGTGGTGGGCTTATGCCAGTAATAGTATTATATTTTTAGTCACAAAGATGGAAGAGATCTCAGAGGGTACATAATCTAGCCCCCTGCTCAGTGCAGGATCTGTAACACAGGATGCTGCTAGAACACCCCAGCACACAATTGTCCAGCTTCTCAACAGAGACTGCTGTGCCATGTTTGAGACTTTGGGGTGGAGATGGATGGTTCTCTTGTTTTCAGCTTTTTTGTAGCCTTCTTGTCAGATAGATTGTTGGCATAAGTGATGCATCTTATACAGAACCTAAACAAAACTAATTTCTGAATTAGTGAGGCTGAATTCTTAGTTCTGAGAATTTTGTTTTTAATCTGTAGTGTCATGGAATGTATTCTTAAATAATAAAGCATATTCATGCGTGCAAGGCAAATACACAGGTGTACTGTTGCAACATCTGCTGTGTGTATAAACTTCACATGCCACTGTGAAAGCTCCTTAAAATGAAATAAAACATCCTTGCAAGATGAATGGGGTGGACACTGTATATTTATTGCAGACAATTTTGGATGATGTCACCTGTTTCTGTCCAGGCCACTTTTATTTCACCCATCTCTCTTCCCACATTATTTGTTATGGAATGCTTATGCATGCATGGCATTTTGTGCAAAAACCAGTCTGCCCCTGCAGCCTTCCTTTGGTCCCACCAATATTTTTTTTTCTTTGTTGTATATAGCCTTGCAACAAAACATCATATGGGTATGCTTGTTAGGTGCCTGGGACTGTACTGTCTTCCATATTGAGCATCTACTTCATAGCAAGCCCACATTTGTTTCTGTCTCTTCATGAAGCACAAAGGAAATTGTCCCTTCACTTAAAAATAAATACAGGATGGCACAAAACCATTTAGAATGGGTCTGTTAATAATAATAGCTAAGTAGAGTTTCATGTGAAAAGACAGTATACCTTGAAACATATGATGCATGGGAACAAGCAGGGAATGCCCTCCAACTGTCCTGATTTGACAAGGTCTTCCCCGATTAACCCCCTGTTTTCCTTCTTTTCCAGATGCTTTTAAAATGTCCCAGTTTCTCTCTCCTATTCGGACTTTCTCTCTTTGTCCTCAGCTTACTTTAGTTGTTGCAAACTGACTTCAAAGTACAGAAGTAGTTTTTACTCTATTAGCTCAACAGGGGAAGGTGGCAAGAAGGGACAGAATCTTGAAATTCCTGGTGGACTCAGACAAAAGCAAGTTGCTGAAGCTTCTCATAGCTTGTGTAATTTTCCTCATTAATAGATGTTGCCATCTTGATGTTGCTTGACCACATGTGTCCTGGTTTTGATCTGTGGAATGTTGAAGGGCATTATGAGATTCATGTGGATGCTGTGACCTGATTTGTAATCTTCCAGAGCTTTGTGGTTGGCAGTTACTGAATCAGAATGCTCAATTTGATGAATGCTGGACTGATCTATAAGGGCAGTTTTTGTGATCAACGGAGCCAGGTCTGCAAGTAACTGAAGTTAAACCTATGTAGACCTATGCTTAATTAAAATGTGGAATAGCAACCAAGGCAAACAAATAATGTGTTTATGAGCCATAATGCTTTTTTGTGCCTTTTAATTTTCACCTTTCCCAACTACCACATTGCAAGGGAGAGCCCTTTTATGAAGTTGCAGTATTAGATTTGACAACAGGTCCAAAGTACAATTGTTTTCTGGCTGAGAAACCATAGCCGGCAGTTTATGTGAAGGCCTTATCTTCTTGGTCCCCTGTTTGGCATTCATATTGCAAGGAATATATCTGTTAAGCAGAACGCTTTGTGATTTTAGAACAGAGTTAATCAAATGTCAGGGGAAAAATAGAGGATGTATATTTTATATTTATATTATTTTCTTATTTATTATTTATTATTATTTATTATTTAAGATTATTATTTTATATTTGTATTAAATGAATATTTTATAGGTTTAATAGCTTATTCAGGTAATGCAAAACTGTGACACTGGATTGAAAGTGAAGAAGCAGTGTGAACAGTACCTGTACTGGAAACTGTGACTTTAATTCAATTGGGTTCAAGTGCCACTTGGCTATGAAGCTCATGAGGTGGCCTTGGGCAAGTTGTTATCAGTGAACCTATCAAACAGGATTGTTAGTAAGCTGAGCAACACTGGTGGTTAAGTGCCATTGTGATGTAGTGCCTAGAATCTTGGAATGGGACTTGAGAAATCCAGGTTCTAGTTTCCACTGAGTCATAAAGTTGACCTGGTGACTTTAGGCCACTCTCTTTCTCTTCTTCTTTTTTAGCCACCCTCCTAGACAAGAAGATTAAGTGGGGAGGAGGAGGCATATGTACAAAGCCTTGAGCTCACTGGAGGAAAGGTGAGATATAAATGAAACAACAACAACAGCAGCAAAATCATTGGCCTGAACCACTTTGAGGAAGGATGGAATGTTGCAAGTGAAGCAAATAGATAAAGTTTTGGGAGGGAACACTCCCACGGAATAAATTTTAGTTATAGGAATATAGCTTTATAACACCAGTTGGTGGAGAGCTCTTTCACACTGTACCATTACAGCAATATATTCTACTTTAACTGCTATGGCAAGATCATGTGGAATCCTGGAATTTGCAGTTTTGGTCAAAGGCACCAGAGGAGCTCCCTGGCTGAGAACTGTAAATGACCTCTCTAAACTTCAAATCCCAGTACAGAACCATGGCAGCTGAAGTGGAAACATAGCACTATAACTTTGTATGAAAGGGCCTTATGAGTACCAATGTGGAGAGGATTGTTGCCCTCTTGTCCTCCCTGTGGGTTTCCCTGAGACATCAGGGGGCCACTGTGGAGAAACGGAGGGCCTTCAGATTTAATTCAACATGGCTGCTGTTACATTCTCGTATGTCTCCAGTCTGATTGTGATTTTTGCTGAGGTCCACTGAAACATTTCCTGCTGGAGCTGTGGGATGGCTGGGGTATATAGTTTCTTAGCATTTCTCCAATTTAAGGATGGGTTAAACACTGTCACTGGCTCTAACACTGCTACTTTAACAAGTATGGAAACTAAAGGCTGCTACCAATGCATGTTTGGAATAATTAGTACTGCACAAGTTAAGTTTTAGCTAATGTTGTAAAGAGGATTATTATTCACAAATTTTATGGAATCTTTGATGCACTGATAAAGGCTCATTTTGCAAGTTACTGTATTTCATTTTTCTATAACACCAATTTCATTGTTTCAATGTTTTTTGTTTATTTTTCATAAAACAACATTCAATCCCGGATTGACACAATCAGTTGTAAACAAATCATCTAATAAAATTCATTGCTGTGAGGCTATCTTTGGTCAAATAATGGTGTTATCATTTGACGCACTCATCATCAGTTCAACTTTCCACTCTTTCCTGCTCTTGCTTCTAGCTAGACATTGCTTTAAAAAACCTCTGCTCTTTTATCTGGTGTTATGCATCTACTTGTTCACTGAGAGAGATGTTTTCAATAGGCATGTAGCTAGAAAATCATGTTGGGGAAAGGTTGGTAGGTATGTGAGAATGGTGGAAGGAATAGTGCTTTGCAAGTGTTAAGGAAGAATATAGTTAGAATCCTTTAAAAAAAGAAAAAAAAACCACTGTTATATTGGTTCATATTGCCGGGATAAAGGTTTCTACGTCTCATTAGCATTGGCTGTTCCTGGGTAGGGGAAGTCACAGACATACTGTACTGATGTTGGGTCACTGCACAAGTGGTATTTATATACCATGGAGAGGGAGAACTTGCCATGGAGATGTCATTTTTGGTAGTAGCACTGAGTGTTTTGTCTTTTAAGGAAGTCTGTTTTCATATACGATAAAACATGTGTTTGAGAAAACATACTGCTGTTTAGGCACATTTGTCAGACAGGCAAGGTTGGCTGCAGCTCTGGTAACAAACTGGGTTTACTCAGTTAAAAAGTGTAAACCCATTTTTCTTATTGTGGCACTAGGCCCTGGTTAAGTCTTCACCTTTGACTGGGTTAATTGCTCCAAAGAAAAATCTCCGCTGTACCTCTTGATTCTTGACTTTGCTGGATTTTTATTTCTTTCTCTGCCAAAAATAAATTCATGCCCCCTGGGTTTGTGTTCTGTGCACTGCGCTATGCGATATCTACCCAGTGAGATGCTCCAGTGGAAACTGCATTAATGATTGATAAAAGCTGAGAGCTGGTTTAATCCCCCCTCCCCTGTTTAGTGGCTATCAATAATTTAATGCACTTACTGTGTATTTTTAAGAAATGGTACCCACTCTTTTTTGTCTTTTAAACTGGCCTGGATTTAAACAGTCTTAGGGATTAAGTGATTGAAATGCTCTTCAGGTGGAACTCAAGGGACCAACACTACCTCTGCCCATTAATATTGAGTATGAAGCATCAAATGAAACTATTTCAACCAAAAATAATGTCCCCAAATTCCATGACCTAAGAAAAGAATTGTTTTCATGAATTGCCAAAATAAAAAGGGGGTGACTGCAGTACTAAACAAAGGTCTGTGCTGGCTGTCATGTCTGTCTACAGCAGAAAAGATTTGAGCTTGACAACAGTCATCCTTGAGAGAAGACCGCTCCATACATGTTATCTGTTTGCTTGACAATCCTACTCTGTTGTGTATTCTCACAAAAACCATACGTCTTGCAGAAGTGCATCAGTTTGTTTCATTGGTTGGCAATTTCCACCTTGCTAATGGTTATGTTTTGAAAGAAATGCTCTTAAGTCACATTTCTTTCTAGTGCATTATGTCCATTTATTGGTGCTTCTTACCATAGGTGGATTCCACATTGGGCCAGGTAAATGTAAAGACCTCTTTGTGTACTTCTCTTTTCTGACATGTTCACAGGCTATGCAAGGACTGCCTGTGATAGGTCTGTTGTTTGCATGGTTTAACTGTCCTATTTGTGTTTTTGTGGGTTTTTTTTTAACTGCGCTACTCAAATTTCCTCAGATATTTATTCTGATCAGGCCCAAATTTCTATGTTTGACTCAAAATTGAGCTGTAAACAGAAATTGGTGATGGTTTTAGTCCCACAGTTTGTCATACCATCTGGGGAGATTTTTCAACGTTAATGGGCTTCAAGTCAGGCATCCGCTACTAGCGAGGGGTACAAGTGCACCCGCCACATAGTGGAAGTGAAAACCTGCAACAATGTCTTTCCAAGCTGAGACATGAAGAACTACATGATAATTTTTGCTAATAATAACAAAGCTCACTTTGTTTTCCTCAAACAGGAATTTGCCATCTGCCTACCCGTAACACAATTTGAGGGAAAATGCAGCGGCAGCTTTTGACTTGAGGAAAACAAAGATGCAAACAAGTGAAGGGAGTATCACTCTAAGATGTAGGGAATGTGAAGTTTTCTTAAGCAGATTGAGGAACTAGCATCATACTGTAAAGTTTTCCTTTTCTCTTGGAACAAACTTGTGGTTACGTGAAGTAGGTCATGATGGTATGAGGAAGTGAGTTTTGCAGGCAGCCAGAGACTCTGTCCCATCATAGAACTGGTTTATACTTGGAGTGCTCTGTGGTCAAATGTTTGTGATCCAACTCTGTGAGAAACAGTTCACAGACATTGAGGGCTGTTGGTGGCAGGAAATATAGTTGTTTGGGAAACAAAATTGCTGCTTCTAAAAAGGATGTGTGTAGGAAGAGACCATAGTTTTCACTGAATAACAATTTTAGAGCAAGCTTTCTAGTTGCCTGTATTAGAATACTTGAAGTTTGGTCATTTTGTGGATGTAACCAGAAAGTATTGTTTCCTTCAACAACGAATGTTTCTTAGTACTGAAGTCATTGTTTTCCCAGCTTCCATGATGGACAGAAAGTCTCAAGGAAGCCTCTCACAATTGCACTGCAATAAAAAATTCTGTCAAATATCAGGAATTCTCAAACTTGTTAAAATAGCAGATGTTAACATCACAACAGCAAGAGACAGGTCTATAGAATACAGAGTTCATAGGTGGAAATTTTTGTTTCTGCCAGGGCTATTGCTGTGAACATAGCACTTCTTGTAATTCCTTCAAAATAAAATAGATGCTTGGATGAAGGCAGGACACACCAAAGAACAGTCCTTCTAATTTTTTCTGCTGGTAGAAGCTCAGCATTAAATCTGGGACAAGAGTCTTACCTAAAAGTTGACTGCTGCAGAAAGTCTGTCTAATAGAGTGTTATTAGTGTGGCGATAAAGACATCTGTCATGAGTGCAGTGGGGACAGGGGCATATAATCATGTGTTGCTGTTCTGCTCTTCATTATAGGACAAATGGAGACTGATTAAAAATGACCATAAATCTGCTCTGATTGTGAATAAAGCCATTCTGGGCCTAAAATAGGTCAGCCCCATTCATCCTGAACACAACAAAATTGTTTCAATAGCTCAAGAAGGTATGTGAGGCATTTTTAGTAAACATTTTAAAACTGAAAAACATTTATGGGAGTGTTATAGCTGTACTGGGATCCCTGGAAACCACATGTATTTTGCAATTTGTCCACCCTACTTTAAACCTAAGGGTACAATTCTATTTGGAAGCTGTGTCATGGTTACCTGTAGAAACCTATGTGTGTCCACCTTAACCAGACATCACCCTAGGTACCTGTTGGCCAGTTTCTTTCTTAAGTAAGGTGTTAGAGTGAATGAGGCAGCATAACTCTAGGCTTTGGTGGGTGAAATTGATTACATGAATTTACTCCAGTTGAGATTCAGACTTGTCTATGGAACAGAAGGAGCCTGGGTCACCTTGATGGATGATGCAAAGAACTCAGTGGCAGAGTGTATCCCTTTGGTTCTAGCTTTTCTTGTTTTCATGCATTTGGAGAACTTCTGCATGGTTTTTAGGCCAAAATGACACCCAGTAAAAAAGAGGGGGTTAGTTGATGAGTGTTTCGGGATTGGTGGGAGGCTTTCAGAGGCCACAAGCATGAGTTCAGGGGCCGCTTGCTGCTACTGTTTGCACTCTGACCACCCCGTAAAATAAATATCTCACTGATCTGGGACTAAGGCCATTAAGCGAAGAAGGCTTCCTTCCCCCAAATACAAATTGATTTGACTGTTCCAGTAAAGATGTGGTAACTACATAAGACTACACTCTAAATCTGCCATTTGCCTATCTTGACTCTATCAAAGCCTGCATTTCATTTCAGCTTTTCCAGATCACTAGTGATATGCTATGTAGGGAGTGAAGTAACTAGTAGGATTATGCTGTAGTATTTAATTAGATTGGAAGTCAAGGTGCAAAAATATTTCATTCATTGAGGTGTTGATCCAAGGTCTATATTTCCTTGGTTTGGAGATATATCTCCAACCATAACTTTTCACTTTAAGCCAAAGGTGTTTTCTATTTGAGGAATATATAATTGCCCGTACTAGAGGCCGATCTTCAGAACAGAAGTTTTATGATGTTGCCTCATTTCACTGTTCTCTGTATTTATACATAATATACCCCAAAACTGAGTAGGACTTTAAAAATTTGACTCCTGGATAAAAGAAAAAGTGTGATGCTATGTTTAGGGTAAATTTTATTTAGGCAATACAGTGTGCCTAACCATATGTGCAGGGGTTCCATTCCAGGAACCCCCACATAAAACAAAAAATATGAAACTTGACCCATTATAGTCAGTGGATGTGGTATCTGTGTGATCAAGGCAGCATGGGTGCATGCCTGCTTCATCCATTGACTATAGTGGAGGTAATGCTTCATGCAACCTTGCATTCGTATGTGCAGAGGTCACACAAGAGAAGGGCCCACTGTATTGTGAAAGTCTGCCTACCAGTAGAAACATTTTGTGGTGAGGAAAACTAGATACTGTACTAAAGTTGCAGCAACCTCTTCACTGTTACAGCACTGGGACCGAGGTAAATACTATGGTTTTTTTCCTGGACCTAAAGTCTTTGTTCAAAGAATTATAACAGTTGTGACATATATCTCAAATTGCACTTAAAATTGTTATGTGTGGCAGTCTGTAACTGTCTGATCTTGGTTAGTACTTTTTAAGACCTTTTATGTATTTCAGCTATATCCCCACATTTTTCTAGTTATTTTCTTCATTTTTTACTTTGTGAACACAAATAATATCCAACTTTTTCTTTATTTTCCATAATAATCTCATCTTTTTTACAGTGCTTTCTCTGTTATACTTTTAAATAACACAACCATATTGGCAAATACATATGCCTTGAACATCCTTTCCTCTTTTTGTTTTTTGTAATTTCCTACTTTTTATTATTTTTATTAGCAGTTTACATAGTATAATCATAAATTATTTCCACCTGCCTTCCCCTACAGCAGATAACACTCCAAGTGCAATTGGACAGTTACTATTTACAAAGTCAAATGGCAGCAACAGACCATAATCAATACCCAAAAAGTGCTTGTCATTACAGCTTCCAAAACATTATATAGTACAACAAATGGGCCGTGAACAAAATTTGCGTATGACATATATGTTATGAATGAGTGCCATGTAGTCTCAAAAGCATCTTCAAATAGTTTACCTCTGGCAAGGAAAAGGGCTTTCTCTAACAATGCAAGAATCCAACTCCATCTAAACAGCAGTGAATAGACAAACCTTCTAAGTTCTTCCATGCTATCTCTGTCTTTGCTGCATACAGCATGTAGGTACAAGATCTTAACATAAGACATTTTTATTTGCTTTATCATAAATTGATAAAACCAGTAAGGGATTTTGAATGCATACATTTTGATTACTTATTTTGTTAATCCAATCAAGAATCTCCAACCAAAATTGAATTATTTTAGGGCATCAGATTCACATGTGTTCCAACGTGTACAGCCTCTCCAATGTTTGTCTGACAAATCATCTTAATTTTCTGTTATCTTAAAAAGCACAGGTAGCAACTGTGTACTACTTTAATAATAACCCCCTTTACCACTGCAGACAACAACTTCTTCAGGAGAGATCTTCTCCACAATTCTGTCTCATGTGTTTTCTTTAATTTATATCCCATGTTAGAACTTCTCAGACATCCCTCAGTAGACCTATATTTAACCTCAATAATTGTTTTATAAATCTCAGAGGTCACTTTCTTGCTTTTTTCAAAACAATTTTTTCTGAATATGAGCCTCTATATTATCTGTCTTCTTTCTAGTTTCACATGATCCTTAGCTATCGTTACTGGCTATGTTGTTGGTGTTGTTGCTGTTGTGTGCCTTCAGGTCATTTTTGACTTACAGTGACCCTAAGGAAGGCCCAACACAGGGTTTTCTTGGCCCAGTTTGATCAGAGGGGGTTTGCCATTGCCTTCCTTTGAGGCTGAGAGGGTGACAACATTGTATTTTCAAAGGAATCTTCATTCCTCTAAACATTTAGGATCCCTACCCACCTGCACCCACCAACCCTGCATCTTTTAAGTTGTTCTTCTTTGGACACTTGCCAGCGCCGGGAATCTCAACCTTAACTCCTGAACTCCACTTTCTCGTTTTTCCCCTCATTCTACAATCTCACTTTGGTGGACTTTACAGATTCTCACCATGTCTTAATGGTTTATTTATACCATGCATCCATTTATACCTCTCCTCTCTACTCTGTATGAACCATGAACATTACTGTTGGCCTCCCCACTCCCTGTCTCAGATAATTTCAGATATGTCTACCATCTATTTTTTAAAGAATTAATGAAGTAAACACACAGTCTTCCACCCCCTATACTTTTGTCAGGTTTTATTACATTATTATTATGTTACATTATTATTAGCATCTGGTTGCTAAACTGAAATTCAGTACCACTTTTTGCCTTTCATGTTGGCTTTGTTTTGTATATTCTGTGGTTGGGACTAGCAAATGTATTAATTCAGTTGTTTTTTCACAGTGGGTGTGCATTTGACACTCCTTTTACTTTTTAGGAGTTATTCTGCCCCTTCTTCCTTGAGTGACCTATTTCCTTTTTTCCATGTGAGCACTAATGTCAAGCATTCCCTCAGTTCTGTTTTGGACTTAAGTTCCTATTTTTCATTTCTCAATACTTCTATTCCTACAAAATTTGCCAGATTTTTTTTTCTCTTTAACATGGATTATTTGATTTGGTTCCAGGCATACTCATACATAGAAAAGTTGTATTGGAGCCACTAAGGCTTAACGTAGACATGGCTTGCATTGATTTTAATAGGTTTGTTTTAAGCACAATTGAAATTCTGGATCTAGTTGTTAGTCCCAGCTAGAGTAGAGTCACTGAATTATTGCAACTTACACAAGTTACTAAACTTACTAAGTTCTCATTGATTCATTGGCCCTTCTGTTTTGAGACTAGTAATTGCCACTCTCTGGAACTAGTCACTCATCTATAGCTAGATCGCTGCTGAGATTCTTTTGTTACTACCTTTCTTTAATAATAGCATGGTGTAATTTCCATTCTTTATAATTTTGTACACTCTCCTGCTTGTTACATATTGTTTGATTTGTTTGTTATTCTCTTCAGACTGTTGTCTGTTGTGAGTCACACTATTGTGTCACTGAGTTCTACTTCTGCAGTCTCAAAAACTAGTATCTGGTTCAGCTTCTAACCATCCCTTTTCTCCTTATAAAATTTGGTGTCCTGGTAAACAGGAGCTGCAATTTTCAGCATGCTGTGCTTGCATTCTGATCAGCCTTTTTCTCATCTCCTTCCTAATGCTTATGTAGGTTTCCCAATTTCCCCAAAACAACAATTTTATTACAGACAACCAAATGCATGCCCCCTTCCCCATGTTCTTCAGGTGCATGTTCTCCCCTCTCAGTCTGTTTTCATGTCAGTCCTATGCATTAATGAGATACCCATTTCCCTAATACAAGAGAAAATCATGTGTTGGAGAACTTGAAATATCTGCTGCAGAGCCCTCAAAGGTCTGCAGTCAGTCTTAATTCATCATTGTCCTTGTTGCTGGGTGGGAGAGGCAGGTAAAATTCCAATCTTGCCTTGACATAGAAGCTAGTAACATACATACAAGACCTGTTGTGCTGCATGAGGTTCCTTAATGGCTTTTTCTCTACTTTGGAATTCGTTGCTATTTAAGGGCTGTTTGAGAAGCTCTTCAGATGTATGTTTTGATATGGGGTGGACGTTTAGTTGTCAGGTATAGGTGTCAGGGTTGGTTCTAATGGAATATATGCATCCTTGGTGTATATTCTTAGTGAAATATAAAAACTATTAATACTGTAAGCTGCTACGAGCCAATAGGGTTGTAATAGGCTATAAATTTGAGTAAGCAAATCTTCAGGGCAGCCGAACCCACCTTCAAAAGCACCTGATTTAATTTTGGTTCTCTGGATTCAAGCACTGACCAGAAATTACCGCACTCAGCATGAGCTCTAATGAAATCCTGGCTCATGCTGGTCTGGCTGCAGGGTTGTTTTTACTAATGGTATGGCTTAGGGAAATGATTGGGCTAAACCCATTAGAAAAAAATTACAGTTGCAGATCTTTGTAGGAGGATTGTGAACACAGCTGTTTTCTCTTCACTTATCACTTAAATTTGATTAGATTGAATGTTTGGGTTCTCTTGTCATGCTGAATGCACTACTATCTAATTCTGTTTGCTTACATGTCACAAGCTGGGTGTCTGTATGCATAGGTGCATGTCAAACCAAGCTGAACTTCCATATTCTTGCAAGCTGAGGAAAAATGCATTGGTACATAGGACATGCAAAAAAATGGTCAGTCCTCATTGGGCTGTGTAGGTTTGTTAGAATAGCATATCAACTGAATTCCATAAAGTCTGTTCATACTGTGCATGTGTGTGCTGGAGTAATGTTCTGGCTACAATGGCACTATTACCCATTATTTATATGAATGGTTATGATTACGAAGATGATGCACCTAAGGCCAGCCCTATAATTCCCGCTAGTTTTGATTTTGTTACACCATTTACAGTCAGTGGTGTTTAGATCAGAATTGTGGTTGTAACTGGAGCATTCAGATTTCAGCTGTTAAGATAGAATTCCTTAGCCCTGGAAAAACTTGGGAATGAAGGATCTGTGTGTGGGAGCTGAAGATCCTGGAATTCTCAGCAACTTTATAGGCATGTAATTTTTCACTAGGTTTCTTCTCAAAGAAAATCACCAGTAATTTTAGCCATTTTCTACCCACTGTGAGAAAGTCTTCGAAAATTATAGTTTTTGAATCCTACTCACAATTCAAGACTTATTCTGCACAAAATGTTGTTTTGAACAGAAACTAGCATTTTCTGTGCAAAAATATTTCTTCTACTACTACTTTTATTACTGCTGCTGCTACTACTACTACTACTACTACTATGCAGAAATATTATTTTCTTTACAGAAAAAGTTGCTTCCTGCACAGAAAATTCTATTTTCTATGGAAATCAACCATGTGTGAGTTTTGCATGGAATAACTCCCCAGTTACATTGGAATCAGCATTTTCTGCACATAAAATAATGTTTCTGCATAGCAGTATTATTTTCTGTGCAGAAATTGCTGTTTTCTGTGCAAAACAACCATGTAAGAGTTTTGCACAGAATAAGTCTGAATTGTGAAGGTTCTCCACAGTCCAAGATTCTTCTTGCCAGGGTTTTTCAACATTTTTTCAAATATGTTTGAATATTTTTTTTTCTATCCTTACAATCTCAACAGTCTCCTTTTTTTTCTGGGTTATTTGTGGGTAAATCACTACGGTAACATTAGGAACACAGGATATGTATCCATAAGCAAGCCCAGTTTTACTCAGTACATCTTACTGCGAAATATTGTAACTTTTTAGTAGCTTCGAGGCTCAGAAGTGTTACTTTATGCATGTTTAATCAAAACTGAGTTCCATGCTATTTGGTCAAATTTTATCCAGGTAAGAATAAATAGGAATGGTGCTGTAAGAGAGTGAGCTAGGAAATCTGTTCAAATTGCCCATCAGCCATGAGCTTAAGATAAAGGCTTCCCACAGCCTTAGGCTGTAGCCACTGTACTTTCATCTGGCTTCCATCTACAATGTAGAAATGATAGTAATAGTGTTCTGTTTCATAGTGGTTGTTCTAAACAGGGCTGATGGCAGGGGTTGGCGCTGTTGGCACTGGTCCCTCCACCTACCCATCCTGATTTTCCTGGCTCTGCTGCTCCTTCTGCATATTTATATTTCTGAGCATGCCAGCCTTGACAACGATTTTGGAGGAAAGAGCAGCATCCTGCAGTTGCCATGGGCTCTTTTCTAGGTTGCAGTGCAGGTTGGGCCCAGATAGATTGAGCAAGTGAATGGGTAGCAATGACAGTACCAAAGAAGTGGGTCAGCTCAAAGATGCTATCCTGCTGATCTGTCTCCCTTCTAGTGGCAGAGCTTGGAGTGTGGGGAGGGGCCAGGGCTGTGGCGTGAGGGGTGTCGCTGCAGTGCACAGGGGCATGTCCAGGGCACATGGGGCATGGACAGGGCATGGACAGGGTGTGTGGGGGCATGACCAGGGCACGTGAGGGCGTGGCTATGGGCCGGGACGCCTCAGAAACATTGCCACCCTGCGTGAATTGCCCCCCCCCCACACCCACATTTCTATGCGACTGCTCCCTTCACACACAAAAAAATCCATCCACCCATCCATCCATCACTTTGTTTATATTCTACTTTTCTCCCAGGCTGAGACTCAAGGCACCTTACAAAAGGCAACATACAATAAAACATAAAATCAAGATTAAAACAGTACTAAATAACAACATAAACCAATGCCTCCTTGGGTTGTCACTTTTTGTACAGACTGGAAGACTATGTAGAGATTCCTTGTATTAATTCTTCCTCTTTTTTTATTTCTTGATAGATGGAAAGGTACATTTGAAAATATTTAGCACTTCAGATTGAACTGGTGTAGCCATTCTGTTACCTAAGTCTCTGTATTTTCTTTAAAGATTGAGGAGGATTTCTCATCATAATGCTACCTAAAGTGTCTAAGTGTTTTAATAACTAAATTGAGAGGAATATATCTGATTTATATTGCTAATTGTGGTGTTTCACTCCTTTTCCTTCCCTTACCTTTTTATTATACTAACACAGACCAGGTTTGGCAAGTGAAATGAAGCTGTCACTCTGATTCCTTGGTTAGAATGTTGAGTTTGGACCAGTGAGATGTTGGCGGAGATCTCGCTGGGTGGCCTTGAGAAAGATGCACCACAACAATGTTTCAGTTCGCCATCTGTAAAATCAAAATTGCAATGATGCCTCAGAAAGATTGTGGAAGAAATGACTCAAATTATGGTCACAAAGCACTTTGCATTTTTTTTAAAAAAAAGGCTATGTAAATTGACTATCTGCAGTAAAGATACATCAGCTTCTTCTGCTCATAGACTGGGAGTAATAAATATCAAATTTGCAATAGTTCTTCTACAACAAATAGCTGAAATTTGTTCTAGCAATATACACAGCAACCTAATTTTTTAATTTTTCCATCTGTAGGATGTTTAAATGTGTACTAATGGGAATTGTAATGTATTCAGATCTCTAAAGAGCTATAATCCTGCCTGGGACCAATCTTTCCCACATTTAGGAATCACCATACTCTCCATCTGAAAAGTGATGGTTAATTTTTTTCTCTCTCTCTCTGTCTCTTAGGAAAGACCTTGTGTATTGTGGATACAGGCCTTGTTCTCAGCTCCTTCCTCCTTTTCTCCCAATGTGTTGAGAGCTGCTGTAGGCTAACTGACGAGCTCTCCTCAGAGAGTTGTAAGGTAATTATTTTCCTCTTCGGATTTTCTTCCTTTTACATTTCCTTGTAGGACAGGTGGGGAAGACAGGTGAGGTCTGCATTAGTGTGTGTAAATTTTTATTCTTATATCACTTCCTAGCTCATGTTGGTTGCTTGCCCTCCTTTAAGGGGTTAATTTTTAAAAAAATAAGATTAGATTATATTCTGGATATATTTTGTATGCACTCTCTGGTTTGTTTGTCTTAAGCAGACAGCTTTTGGGTGCTACTGTCAGGAACTGAATCCACACACGCAAATAGTACAGTGAATAAACACTATTTATTTGGAGTGAGATACATTGTACAAGACTTCAGTGAGAAGACTAAAGTTCAAAAGCAAAAGCTGCGGCTTTAGATTCCAGGCTTTTCCCCTCCCTTTTCCAAGAGACCTTGAAGCTGTGAGATCCAGGCAGAGCTTATCAGTGCATTCCTAACTATTGTTTATCTAACAGTCTCTGGTTCCTAGGCTTCTTGGTTTTAGCAAGCTGCTACTTATGCTGGACTGTATATCCCATTGCTATAATATGGAGGGCATCCCGAAAGCTACTGTGCACATAATGCTAGATGAGCATACAGATTTAAGTGGTTTCTTTCCTCCTCAACCAGAACTGCCCCTATTGGCCCTAACCATAGTCAAGCATTGTCAACATTGAAATTAACAACTGCTAATGCTAATCAACTATAGTTTGTTAAACAGCTTGAATTCTGGGCAAGGAGGAATCCTGAGTTAAATCATGGCTAACAGTGGTGTTGATGTAAATTCTAAGACCAGCAGGAGAAGAGAGAAACCCGTGAGAGGGATATAGCTATGGGGGAGACAAAATGAGGGCATTGCCCTCCCCCATAAGAATTCTGCCATCCCATGAAGTTTTCCATCAGTCTCCAAATTTTCAGCCCTGCAGAGAGTGAGGCACTGTAAATCATTCATGCCAGAACTCATATTTTGCTGTGTTTGCATTCCCTTGGGAATTTTGCCTGCCCCTGTTCCTGGGATGCCTAAACTGTATTATTAAATGCTCAGCTGAAATGTTAAGTTACTGCAGTGCTAGGTATTTGGGGACTGAAAGAAAATTGCGAAGGGAGTACTCTCAACCTGCCCCCGTAGCTCCAGGGGCAGCCAGATGCCATGGCCTACTCCCAATTGCTTAGACATGGGTAAGCAATCAGCCACCAATATAGCCTCCCTGGACCTGGAAAGCTGCAGGAAAGTTTATTACAGTATTTGTCATGGCAGGGAGCACAGTACATATTATAACCTTGTGATGGAATGATTAGCTTTCCTTTTCCCAGCCTGGAAGATCAGCAGGGCAAACTGTGGGTTATGAGTGACGTCCTTAATGCTTCAGTACAGATTTTATAATTTTTAAACCTATATGGATTCTTGCTTAGCTTGTATGAGTTACAATGAAGTAAAGCTCACAGGGGTTGCAGGCAGTTTTGAAATTCATCTGCTCACTTGAGTATAAATGAGCACCTGTGCTATGAAAACTGCTTGTGTTTCTTATTCTCTCTCTCTCACTCATTCTCTCTGGCTTTCCCTTGGTTATAATCTACCCCCTCACACTTAATTGCTGGTTGAAGCCAATTGTGAGTGTTTTAATGTCCTTTAGGTGCTGAATCCAAATCTTTCTAAACCCAACCTTTACCTTTGATCATAAAATGAACAGAAGTAGCCCAAATGTCTGACACAAATTCTGTAACAGCAAAAAATCCTCTTGAAGTCACACTGACCAGTTTTTAAAGGAGATTTAAGACAAGCTAACATTGGCCATACTGCTAAACCTAAATCTTTTTAGAAGCCCAAGTTAAAAATCACAGCTAAGTAAAATTTGTACAGAATCAATTATGGAACCGTTCATACAGAATGAAAATTTTGAATGTTTCTGAAGCCATTCTGTGATATTCATAGAAACAGAAGTTTTAAAACCTGAATTGGATTCCAAAATTACTATGTCTCTATTAAAACTGCAATATAAGCTTTTTTGTGTGTGTAATTGGAAAAACAATGGACTTCCAGGTTGGAATGGTAGACTGAAAGCTACTCTTGTAGCTGCCTTGCTGCAGGAAAGTATGCTCTATGTGGTGACCACCAATCAAACTGAGTTTGGATCAGCAAAAAGTTCTCCCTGGACCAAAGGAGACCAGTGGATAATCCACAAGGGTCTGCAAGCGCCTGCATCTGGAGATTTATTCATCAGCTTGGTGGTGAGAGATTGTGGGTGGAGGAAAGGAGAGCGAGGTTTGGCACTTGCCTTGCTGCATAAGAAGCCTGCCAATTGACAAACACAAGGTCCTGCATAACCATCTTTCTTAATTAAGAAGAATAAAAGCATGGAACTGTGCTTAAGAGAGGCTTTTTCAACCTGATGATCAATACTTCAAGTGAATTTACTTCTTCACATGACCAAGAGACTGTGAATAGCATCTGGCTTCAGATTTAAAAAGATTTTTTATTATGAATAAAAAGCTAAGAATTGGTAGATTTGGGCAGAGAAATTGAGGAATAAAAGAATTTCAATCATAAATAAAAGACAGGAATAGAAAGAACAATAAGGTTACAGAGTATGAGAACATAGTTTGCTTACCTTGGAAAAGTGTGAGTGTTTCCATGTAGCTGACACAGCAAAACAGCCGCTAAGCGGGCAATACAGCATTGCTATCATATTGACTGTAATATAAATAAACAGTTTTTGGATCATAGGAAAGAATGTATTGGACAGCAGTGATGAGAAGGCTTAATGAAAACGAGAGTTGTTTGGGAGACAAGTTTGAAAACCTAGAGCAGCAAGAAATTTGGGAAGAAATATTTGAAGAGCTGATATTGCTGAAGGAGATGATAATGAATGAAAACTGGAGAGGAACCTGGAGAAGCTGAGGATTATACGGTACAAAAGGCTTGCAAGGACCACGAAGGAAATGAGGAAGCTGAAGCTGCAATGGAAGTTTTTGAGAAGGAGAGAAATGGCTCTATCCCCTTAGAGAAAGCTGAAGAACTGTCTGACCTGGAGGAATTGACTGAGCCAATTTAATGCTGGAGGAAAGAAGGTGGTTCTGGAGAATCTTACTGAGATTAAAGGTATCTAGGCTGGAGAAGAGATGGGGATTTGGGAAAAAAAGGATCTAAAAAAGAAGAGACGAAAGGAAAAGGGGGCGTTCTACACAGAAAGCTAAAGCAGATGGAAAAGAAAACAAAGTGTCCCATATCAACATGCACATAATTCAAATAATGACATAATACATTTATTTAAGGCTGTGTCTGTTTGGATGAGTTATGCCCAGTTTCCGCAGAGTTTGAGATTGGGTAGGAAGGCTTGGATTAGATATAAACATCTGTAATTGGGTTAGAAATAATATATAGCCAATTGGTTAACTGACAGGGGAGGTTTGATTTATAAAAATGTGATATTGGTATAAAGATGCTTCTGGGCTATATTAAAACTCATATAAGTTAGATATATGTAATGGTCAATCGAATTTAAGCCAAATACAAGGTTGTCTTACTTTAAGAATGATTATTTGAAATGTCAGTACTGCAATGACAAAGGAGAAAAACTGATGAAATTGCCTGGTTTAGTAGATATGGATAAGTTGTATATGTCGATTAGAGGAAAAAACTTCTGGTGATTTTTTTTAAGGATTGGGAATATTTGAATGTCTTTTGGTAAATAAGGAGATTATTATGTTAACTATAGCCTTTTTATAATTATATAATTTTTTGTCATGTTGCAAAAACATGAGGATAATATGTTAATTGGAGGTTTAGATTATTAGTAGGGTTAGCTAAGCTGAAGAAGAATATGATAGTTATTTAAAATGGACAAGTAAAACTTTACATACTATATATAACCACCATTAGGAAGGTCAGAAGTTAATGTAAATTTTCTGTTTTTCTAGTATTTCATTCTTTTTTTCCCTGTTTTTTTTCTTTTTCCTTTTTTTAATTTGGATATTTTTCTTCTTTTGATGTGTTGCAAATCTTTTAATAAAAACATTAGTAACTGGAAACACAATGAAAAATTTAGGTGAAAGCAATAAGATCTTATATATTGCCTTAGAACAACATAAAAGTTTTAGTCTTACAGCAATAGCATTTATTATTGCCTTAGAACAAGGCAATATTATTATTATTTGTGTATGTATGTATGACTTGGAAGTCATTTTTGTATGACTTATGGTAGCTTAAATATTTTTAGTTGAAAATTCATTGGATGTCATCAGTTGCCCAGATCAGTAAATTCTTTGGTCTAATTAAGTTACTTCAGATGAGTTCCATGTGTTTCAGCATGAAAGACATGAGGTAAAAATGTTACCTTGCAACTCACAAGTAACAATGGTGTGAGTATATTTGAAAGAACTTCCTAATGGCTGTTGTGGTTCTTTGTACATTACAAGTGTGCTCATTGTCTGGGCATGCCCATTTAATGTATTTGATAATATGAGTAGCTTTTACATAGGCTTAAATAAATAAAAAAAAAGTTGTAATCTGTCAGATGTTTAGGATGAGGCTAAATCAAACTGTCTAGCTTGCTTATTTGTCCAAAAAAGAGTGCAATTTCAGGATAGTGACATGAGCAATTGGAATGAGGAGCTGGAGTTGAAACAGCACAAAAATATAATTAAAAAAGGGCTGCTGCAGCATCACTGTCACTACACAGATGCAGGTACTGGGCTTCAGTTTGTTGCACTAGGATTTACGGAAGGTTGCAGGCTTGACTTTACTTGATAAAGTAGAATAGCCTTTCACTCTAAGAAAGAGACTTAGTTTTCCAAAGGATCTTGGCTGTTTTGGGTACTTTTCTCCTCTTCCAGTTAGTTTTGGGCTACAACCTCCACCCCTATATGTGGGCGCAGAGTCTCATTTGCTTTGCCAGGGTGGGAAAAGCCTGCAGACTCAAGATTGCAATAAAGCTCCCTTTTCTGTCAACCAGAGTAGAGTCAGAATGCCGACAGAAATGGTTGGAGGGAGTAATTTGCCTGAAAGGAGAGGAAATGCAGGACACTGAAATGTTAAGAGGGTTGAAGCATTTCCCTACTTTTGATATCAATCGATGTTTCTTACTTGGATCAAGTAATCATAAAGTGTAGTGTTTTGAGCTTTGGACTACAAGCACGGAGACCAGGGTTCAATTCACCACTTGACCATGGAAACCCATTCAGTAACCTTGGGCTCATCACATACAGAACCAGAAAACCCCATGATAGGTTTGGCTTAGGGTCACCGTAAGTCAGAAATGACTTGAGAGCACACAACAACAGCAAATCATAAAGGATTTTACCTGAACAACCTCTCACTCCAATATTTGCAGATTCAAACAAGCAAGCAAACAAAAAGTCTGACCATTCCAGTCATACGTGATTAGTGCTTGGATGGGAAACTGCCAATGAATACCAGATGCCTTAGGCTATATTTCAGATGAAGGGACTAGCCAAACCACCTCTCAATATTCCTTTTCTTGAAAAAGCCCTGTGAAACTCATGGGTCACCATAAGCTGATAGGCAACTTGAAGCAACAAACTTACACATATGAGAAGTGGTTTGATTTTCAAATCCTCTCTGCATTTAAGTGAGGTAACAGAAAAATTCCCCATTCTTCACCCACTTCCTCCCCCCCCCACCCCAAATTTCTATTACTAGCTAGAGGATATCTCCTTTGTAGGAAAGCACTTTTCAGTAGCTAGCACTGAAAGCTGTCAGCTGTTAATTAATCCATCATACACAGAATTACAGCACACTAGAATTACAAAAAAGGAAGCCATTTTAAAGGTAATGACCATTTCTGACTCCAAAGCTATGCTTCAGAATATTGCACCAGGGGAGGAACAAAATGGTCACTGCAATAGTTAATGAGTGACAAGGTTTGGTCTCCTTCAAATCTGTTTCTCTTCAGCTGGGAAGATTTGTTGAAATGGAGAGATAAAGAGAAGAAAGAAAAAGGCATAATTCCAATACAGGACCAATCAGTCTTAAGGCAACTGTAACGTTGATCACTGATGCTATGGCTCTGCAAAATCCTAGGTCAGCTTGAGATTTGGAGTATGATGGGATGTTGTTGTTGTTAACTGCCACCAATGCAACTTCAACTTATGGTGACCCTAATGGACCCTAATGGACTTGAAGAAACCTCCAGGTCACCCTATCATCAACCACCCTGCTCAGGTCTTGCAGATTTGGGGGCATGATTGGGATATAAATCTAAATAAAGAAATTGATCAATATTACAGATAATAGCTTGGACAAAGTGTTTTTTTAACTAAGCTCCCAGTTTTAAAATCTGGTCTCTTTGGTCAAATACACACAAACAACTATTCCACTCAAGAACTTATACTGCTGATGACCTTAGATGGCTGTGGTTAATAAATGCTACCAGAGAGCAGACAAAGAATTACACAAGGTCACTGTTTTTTACCTGTTTGTTAGGGCACGAATGAATGACTCATGCTTTAATTCATGTTGTGAGTGGCATTAGGTTATGCACTGGGAGAAAGGTTGGACAGAAAATCAAAAATTAAAATTCAAGCATGCATGTGCAGCGTGCTAGTACTTTTGTCTTCTTTGAAAGTTAACTTTTGTACACCTGTTTATCCTTGCTGCTATACCACAAATAATATCAGCCGTGCCTATAATCGTGTAGAGTCTTGATAAATATAGACCCATTTCATGTAAAGTCTTTCTGTTTTGTTTTGTTTTCCATTTTGTAAGCAAAAATATATATATTATGTCTGATTTCATTGAGGAGGCTATAATTTTCAGTGGGATGTTGTTCTCAGGGAAACCTAGTGGGAAGCTTGAGGTGAGTCCCCTGGATCTGGCACATCGTTTTCCATGAGGGTCCTTCTGAAGATCCTCCCAGTAGTATTTTGTAGTCACTAAAAAATTTCCACTTTTAACTACATGCAGTGTTGGCAAGACAGTGATTTAGCTTCTAATAATGAGAGAAATCATTTGCACTTGTATAATTTTGGTATGGTAGCTTTTTTTAGAGGCAGCATAGGATACTGTATAGAGTGTTAGACCAGGGTCTATAGTAGACTAGAGTCTGAATCTCTGGTCAACAGTGGAAACTCACTGGATAACCTTGGACCACTCTCTCTCAGCCTCAGAGGGAGGCAGTTCAAATCTCCAGTGAATAAATCTTGCCAATATAGCATTGCTATAAGCCAGAGTTTATTTGAACACATGTAACAACGACAACAGTGAGCTAGTGTGGCATAGTAGTTTGAGCACTTGGTTATAATTCTGGTGACCAGGGTTCAAATCCTTGCTTAGCCATGGAAACCCACTGGGTGACCTTGAAAAATCACACTCCCTCAGCCTTAGGGGAAGTCCAAGGCAAACCTACTCTGAAAAAATCTAGCCAAGAAAACCCTGCCTTAGGGTTATCAGACAACCCTGCTTTAGGGTTGCCAGAAGTCAGACATGACTTGAAGGCACCCAACAACAACGTCAATGACTATTTTAAAAAAAAGGCACAATTGAATGGATTCATAAATTGAAGGGGAAGAAGTAGGTATGGAGAAATCCTTTTCCTAGCTTGAAGAAGAGGAGGTGAAGAGAGACAGGACACACACACACACACACGAATAACTCTAGTGTTTGTGTATGGAAACAGAGCAGCGGGTCTTCTGGAGAGTGTCCTTTCTGTTTAAAGTTCAGGAAAAGCAATTGAGAGTCAGCTTTCATAAGGTTTCTTGAAGTTTCTGGCATGCATTGTCGTTGCTCTATTTCTTTATCTCATAACTTTCTTATGCAGGAATGTGTGCTAAATACAGAGAACACTGAGCTCTGGGGTGAGAAGTAGATGCCACTCCCTTTCTCATTCTCTTAAAGAAAATAGCCACAGTCACCCAGCTGATCCCAAAATGTTGCTTAAAAAGAAAAAAAGTTTTCTCCTTTCAATCAGGGAGTCCATGGGTATTAGTAGTCATCAGTAGTGTTTAAGGGGAAAAGGGTGAAAATCTGAAAGAGTCAGACCCCAAATTCATCCAAACTTTAGTTCCAGATGGGTAACTAGGCATGTCGGGGCATATCTGAGCACCTTGGTGGCAATCCTTTAAAAGTTAAGCATGAGTAGTGGAGTTTGACTTCTAGTTCTTGGATCCTTTCAAGCCTACAAATAGATCTCTACCTGTACTTGAAATGCAGGCACCTTTTTTGCCAGTGATTTCCAGTGAGACTCTTTCTCTTTTTTCCTTTGCTGATGATGTCACTCTCTTTAGAATGCTTTTAAAAGCACAATTAAAGAGAAGGAACTAATTTTTCTTAACCTTCCTTTATATCTTGGCAGTTTTCAAAATGAAAGATGGTATTGCTGCTAGTTAACATATCTCTAGTTTGACACTCTGGTATGTCCATCAGTGTCTGTAATGACTTATCTTTCAGTGTACTAAGCTTCCTTTGTTTGTGTTTAGTTCTTCTCTTACATACATCAGGTGCAGAGCTTTGGAGGCTCCAAACAGCATTTCAGCACAATATTTACTTAAAACATGGTTTCTGCGTGTGTTTATTTTTTTAAAAGTCTGAGATAGGTTTGGGGTTAGATTTCATAGGGTACTGTCACAGTATACCACTACTTTCTGCATGGTCCTTTACTGGTAAGAATGAGTATGTGTGGTAAGCTGGAGTAGAAGGGTAGAGGTTGCCATTATGTAGGGGAAGCTGGAATTCGCATGGTATTTCTCCAGGGTGTGAAACTTGCAATCATGTGTATCATTCAGAATTAGTGCCTGCTAGAATGTCCACATCGTAAGATTAGCCTTCTTGCGTATGGAAAATATTAAGCAAGCTTTGATAAAATCCATGGCCTATTTCAGTCCTTCACTTCACAAAGAACATGCTGATGAAGTCTTCCATTTCTGCTCTTCTTTAAAATTAGAAATAATTGATCATTATTATGAGAGCCAGCATGGTGTAGTAGTTTGAGCATTGGACTCTGGAGACCAGAGCTTGATTCTCCACTCGGCCATGGAAACTGACTGGGTGACCTTGTGCACATCACATACTCTCAGCCCCCAGAAAACCCCAGGATAGGTTTGTCTTAGGGTTGCCATAAATCAGAACCATTTTGAAGACACACAACAACAATATGCAAAAATTCACCGGTCTCCTTTTTTTTTTTTAATTTTTATTTTGCAAAGAAGAAGTGCTTCTTTTGAAATAGCCCAGAACTTGCATCCCAGTAAGAATCTCAGTGTTTCCCTTGAAATTAAATTCTAGATCAGGAAAAGAGCCTGTGGCACTCCAGATGTACTTGGTCCCAGTATTCCTCCCTGTTAGCTGTGCTATGTTGGGGCCAGTTAAACAGCATCAGGAGACCATTTGATCCTAAACGATGCTTAGATGAAAATCAGTGGAAACTCTTTTTAAAAGGATCAACATGGGGATGATGAGAGCCAGTGTGGTATAGTGGTTTGAGTGTTGGATTCAATTCCACGCTCAGCCATGGAGATTCAGTTCCCTGCTCAGCCATGGAAACCCATTAGGTGACCTTGGACATGTCACGCACTCTGAGCCCTAGAAAACTTCATGATAGGCTCACCTTAGGGTCACCATGAGCTGGAAAAAACTTTAAGGTGCACAACAGCAACAGCAATAACAACCAACATGGGGATGATATTTCTGCATGTCATAGAAGAGTGGCAGCTTGCCCTTCAGAAGAAACAGAATGAACAGGTTCTCTGTGCTGTTGTGGGTTTTGGCTATTAAATGATGTGTACTATTGTTATATTCGCTAGAGGGAGAATATGGCCAGTGAACTGGTGCCCTGTAGGGTCTGAGACTATGAGCTCTAAGCTGGAGAACCTCTGGCTCAATTCTTCTGTTGGAATTTCTGTGGAAGAAGGAGTAGCAGCAATTTCTTGGGGAGCAACTTTCAGCTTCCTTTGTGTGTTGTGGAAAAAACAAACCTCCTGTAATATACATGGGATAGCCAGTGGATGTTTATCCGGATATTGACCTGGGTCCCAGTCACACTATGCAATGGTAGTGCTGTTATTCCACTTTAACTGCCATGATTCCATCCTGTGGAATCCTGAGGCTGGCAGTTTAGGAAGGGACATTTAGCATTTTCAGTTAGACATTTCCAGTGCCTCTGACCAAACTACAAATCCTAGGATTACATAGGATGGAGTCGTGGCAGTTAAAGTAGAAAAATAGTGCTATGGTTGTGTGATATGAAGGGGTCCCAGATCTATGCTTGCTGAATGTTAGCCGTGATACTGCAGTGGGTGATCCTGAGCTAGTAACTGGAATGCCATGGTTGTTTCTCATAAGTTTGATATGAAAATTTCTTAAGGGTAGCTCTACCCAATCAGAAGGCAGCCCAGGTGGATGAAGTGCTTTATTTTGTTAGTATGCCACCTGTCTGTTCCTACTCAGCTCTATAGGCTCTCATCTTAGAAATTTAAAATTACATAAATGTTAGGTTAGCTGTATAAGTTAGATGTAGGACTTTGATGTGGTGAATCCCAACTTCATACCTCAAATTTAATGAGTGACTTTGGGTAAAATACTCTCAGTCTGTCCTACTTTAAGGATAAAATGGGACAAAAGGTCAGGCTAAGAAACTGAGCCATGAATCAGCAGGTCCCCAGTCTGGTTCATGAAGTCAGTGGATGATCCTGAGTCAGATGACCCCCCCCCCTTCACTTCTTAATGTCAGTGTTGGAGTGACAATATTGACCTACTCTGCAGGGTTGTGGGAAGGATTAGAACTGGATGCATATGTGAAATGCTTTGAGCTCTTTAAACCTTTGACTCATTAACGTTTAAAGTCTGTCCATCTGTCTGTGTAAGCCAAGTAAGATAGCCCTACTGCAAAGTCTTTCTGACTCACAAAGGGGGCATTTCTATCTCAGGTTACTGAAGTAAAGAAAGAAAGGCTCTGAGTAGGAATGTGTGTGTGTGTGTGTGTGTGCTTCCATTCTGATACTGAGAATAGCCTCCTGGATTGAACATGTTTAGAGGCATGTTCAGAGGCAACAATTCTGTGTCTGCTTTGATAAGCCACCATGGTATACGGTATACCACGTTTTGGCTGGTGCACCTCCAGGCTATTAGTATATCCTGCAGGTCTGGAACCTGTGTGCCTCTTGGGCTAATGTTCACTTCTCTTTAACTGCACAGTAATGCTTTCTTACTCCCTCACAGATAAATAAAACATCAGTGTTTGTACTAATTGTAGCTAAGGTTAAATAAGGTAAATAAATAAATACATTTAACCCTCTTCTCTTGATTCTATATTGCATCTTGAGTACTGCATGCTTAGCATTGCACTCCTAAGAACATATCTACCTGTTTGGGAGAAGCTGCCTTAGGCTGTATCTGTCAAAATAGGATAAAGGTATATTTGCCTCAGAAGAATTCTGTGGTTCCAAGAAATACTCTATATTGCACATTCAGAAGTAAGTTCCACTCCGTTCAGTAGGGATTACTCTATGTTACAGGAAATCCCAACCATTTGGACCCCCTGGGCACTTTTTGCATGATGTGAAGGCAGTGAACCCTGGTTGCATTCCTTCTCGTGAGAGAGGGAAAGAATGTACACTGATTTATTCTCCTTTTCCAATATATCTGTTCTCTATGCAGCAGAATTACTATGATTTCTTTTTGGATTTGTTAATTATTTTATGACCCGCCCTCAAACTGCCATCAGATTAAAGCTTACATTTGGTATTTGTAGACTGCAGACCACGGATCTGGCCCTCACCAGTGCTTCTTTGGTACGAAACATGGAATCAAAGCATTGATCTGTGAGTCTGAATCGTCCTCAAGCCATCTGTCATCCACATCAGATTTTTGTTGAAGGCTTTATATGTTGGTGGCATATTACGTTCATTGTGGAAAGGGGGGAGGTCAATGATATTCTGAGGAAAACTTAATTGGCCTGCAGTATGTTCTCAACAGTTGAAACTGTAAGGTCCTGAAACCATCTATTTTAGAGAAGAGTTAACATTTAAAGTGCTTACAGATTTATGTATGCCCTAAAAAGAATAGAAGTTGCAGTTTAAAGCACCCTGACTTATCTTCTGGGCTGTGCAAGCCCTAAACATGTTCTGCATTGTAACAGATTAATCTTGTTTCCTAGCCGCTCTGTGTGCATGAAACCTCCTTGCACTAGCAGGCAAAGACCTTTTAACTCCCAACAGGCTTTTGGAATCTAAATTGGGTTACAGTTGAGAGGGCTGTTTCTCTCTTTTTTAAACTTGTTGTTAATATTTTAAATGTATTTATTCTATTAATTAGCTGTTGTTGTTGTTTTGTTTTTTTTAAAAGAATTTTATCCTGACTATCTTGAGTTCCTTGTGTTGTCAGAAAGGCAGGGCATAACGTGAATACACACACACACACACACACACACACACGTATGTATGTATGTATGTATGTATGTAGTGTGCATCCACACATTCTTTCAGCCCCAATAATCATCTTCTGCACAAGAATGGCTGAAAAAAAGACACTGTAGATCTCTGCTCAGCAGCTAACTTTAGTTTAGAACTAGAACAGCCCTCCCCCTGCATGAATTTCCTGAAGGAAAGTATTATAGCCACTACTTCCATGCATCTTTTCTGTTGCATTTTGCTTTGCCTGTGGGAAAGGGTCCCATACATAATTTGGTCCTTAGGCTTCCAGTTGTTGGTCCTTCACATGTACGAAATGAAGCTCATTAATCGAAACTTGTCATTGTTCTAAGTTATAAACCATCTAATGTGGGCCAGAGTGGGAATTTTTTCTTTCTGCAGTAATGGTTTCCTCTTGCTATGGCTGCTCCTTCTTTGTGCAAAACTAAATCCCAGCCTTTAGAGTTTACACGTGCAAATAATTCATCTCTGCATACATTGTGTCTCTTTCTTCTTCCCCCCCCTGCTTCCCCCACATTGTGCTTGTGATCTCTGTTAATTCACTGATGGTACAGACTCTTGACTGCAGAGGGCTTGTACATTTTTAGGTCAGCTGTGGATTATGGCATCTTCCCCCTCATCACCCTAATAGCATTTGCATGCCAGTGTAGCTAGCTTTGAGGCAGGGGGGCATGCAGAAGGAGAGGAAAGAGAGAGCTTGAAAACCACATTGGTAAGATTCAGAAAGACTGGTAATAAAAAGAGATGATTGGAAACATGTGATCCATGGCTCACCAGTGTCACATTAGTAGCATCCTTAAATCAAGAGCTCATTCATTTTAACCAGAGGTTAATTAATCAAACAAGAGCGCATAAAATTATAAGCGTCTTTTAATGAAGTAAAGCAGCATTATTAGCAGTAAGCAAAACACAAACCTACTTTTGTCTGCGGCACTTGTGGCTTGGATAGGGCCAGCAGTTTGTCCTTGGTGTTGCACGTTTTGGAAGTAATTCCACCTTGCTTAGTGAGGTATGCCATTTCTGTAGTACAAAGATGTTATGATTGCCAAGTTTTTCTTTCAAAAAGCATGGTATATCAGATAGGCATAAGTATATGTAGGTATCTTTTTTTTTCTCTTTTCCTAGCATAAACACACTTCAAAGACAAAGTTTCCTTGCTTATGGCCGGATTGCCTTTGTGTAGAGCATGGGTGCACCACTTGAGGCTCTACAGTCACCCCACACCATTCCTATCACCCCACAGCATTGGCCATGCAGACGACAGCTGATGGATGTTGTAGTCAAACAACATCCTGGGGTGTGTGTGTGCAGAAGGTGCCTACCTTTAATGTAGAGCATGCTTTTTCTACTCAATATGGAGATAAGGAATGGGCCTGTATGGGTCAAGCACTAAGCTCTCTTCAAACAGCCAACCATGAGGAGACAAGCTGGAAAAGAGGGAGATATATATGTGTGTGTGTGTGTGTATTTAGAGAGAGAGAGAGAGAGAGAATGGGCCCACCGTATCCACAAGGGATTGGTTCCAGGAGATGCTCAAGTCAGCCTCGTGAGGCTTTCAACAAGACTGTGAAGCCTTGCAAGGTGAGCTTTACACAGTAAATTTGTATTAAAAGTGGCATAGGCAACCACAGAGTTGGCAGAAAGCCCTGGCTGCCAGGCACGCTGCATTCTTCAGGCTCCCTCACCTCCGGACTCAGAGGCGGGGGAGCCCAAGCAGTGTGTATCCTGGCAGCTAGAGTTTGCTGCTGCCACCCTTGTGGCTGCCCTATGCCATTTTTAATATGAGGACAATGTATAAAGCTCACCTTGTGAGGCTTGGAGAAAGGCTGTGAAGCCTTGCAAGGTGAGACTTATACAGTAATACCCTAAAATATTAAAAATTGTGCAAGCTGCCTGCTTCTGTTTTGCGTGGGAAAAACACTGCCTTGAGGAAAGAAGTGGGCGGCTGGTGTGTCCCCACTGTGGGTTCCCATGTACAGTATTGTGTATATTTTAATTCACAGTGGTTTAAATTTGCAGGTCCTGAGCTTGTGAATATGGCGGGCCCATTGTCTCCTCCTAGTTCTAACTTAGCAATACATTATGCGAAGGACTATTTCCAGTGTTCATAAGCTCGAGCTATATAGGAAAAGTTAAAATTATGTGAAACCTGGGAAGCAATTGCAACACCTGAAGCTGTTTTCCTCCTGCACGTAGGCTCCACTCACTTAAATCCTCTCCCAAAGTGGCCTTCTGCTTTAGAGTGTTCAGTTAAGCACACAAGGATAACAACCAAGTGTGCAAATCAGGAATAGGGATTGAGAGTCCCAGCATGTTTACCATTATTGCCTAATCATTTGAGGAAATTAGAGGCAGTGGTTCATGACACCCATATGACAGTTGAGTGATAACAAATATAAATCTTGGCAGCCATGGCTGCCCTAAAAGCAGATATTACAGCTGTTATTGATCCAATTAAAATGGATAATGCTAAAAGTAAGTTTTTGAGGGACCCAACAATACGAGCAGAAGCATCCAAACATTTTCAAAGGACTGATGTTTTAACATACTGGTAAGATCTTTAGCAACATCAGTGGTGATCAGATCACAAGTAACATAACAACCTCATTCATTATTCACATTCTTCTATACAGGTCTGATGGTTAGGGTGTTGTAATTCTCTTTTCCGATTTTGCTTGAATTTCTTTCTAGATAATACCATGGAAGTTGTTGTACACTGTTCCTTTACCTAGAATTAATTCTAGATTTATCCCCATTTCTAAATAAGTAAACATTTTTATATTTTTTATTATTTTATTTTATGTACAGTCAGCTGTCCACATTTGCAGATTTCACCTTTGTGGATTTGATTATTCATGGATGATTTGCTGTCACCTCCGCTGCCTCCCTGTGCCATTTTTAATAGGGACTGCAAGCCCTGTGAGACTGAGAGACTGTGAACGAGGCTTGTAAGTCCCTATTAAAAATGGTGTGGGGCAGCAGTGGAGGTGGCAGTCAGCCCCACCAGCCACTCACTTCTGCCTTGTGAAGGAACACTGATACCTCAAAGGAATCCACAGTGGGTTGAATACAGTGATCATACTTTTTTGTGTGTTAATTATGGCTTGGGAGGGCCTCTTCCCACTTTCACGGGGGTCATGTGTCCCTAATCCTAGCGAATGTGGAGGGATGACTGTATTCTGTGGCTTAAGAGAATTCTGTTGAGCTTGTAATACTGAAAATGAAAAGATACCCTGCCTTTTGTTGGTGGTGGTGCTTGCCTTCAAGTTATTTCTGATTTCGAGTTGCCTTAGGGTTGCCATATCACACAATTTTCTTGGCAAGATTTGTTCAGAGGGAGTTTTCCCTTGCCTTCCTCTGAAGCTGAAAGAGTGCAACTTGCCCAAGGTCACCCAGTGGGTTTCCTGGTCTCCAGAGTCATAGTCCAGCACTCAAACATCTACACCATGCTGGTTTTCCCTGCATTTTAGCTACTCCATATTTCTCTTAAATTTCCTACCTTTTCCTAAAGTGTTTAAGATACTTGTGGATTTAGGGAGGCACTTGAACTAATTTCTCTCACAAAACCAGCTAGGCGATAACCAAATTAAAACAGCCCAACTTCTCAAACATTGGAAACATTCAGTAGTATGAGGCCAGAGGCTGCTTCTCGTGTTAAGATTTTAAATATATATATATATATATATGTTACTTTCCAAGGTTGCTGTATCATTTGAAATGTTGAAATAAGAAAGAACAAACCCCAAAACAGCAAAACCTCAAAACAGCAAAATCCCTCAGGTACACTTTGGGGACTTGTGGCAAGGAATTGGGGCTAATCATGGCTGTTCTCAGCTTGTTGCTGTAGTTTATAAGAGGTCGGCAGGAAGGTTCAAAGTTCATGAATTTAGAGGATGCCCAATATAGATTTAATCACATACATTTAATCACATTGCAATATTTAGCTACTACGCATGTTTAACCACATTGTAATATGTGATGCAACCCCAGTATTGCAAGCCAAATGCCCTCTTGACTGGTTCTTTTTACCTTCTTCTTTGAGCTAAAAGAGGATTTTGTGTAATTGGAATGTTCTACCTTTTTAACATTTTGAATTATAAACTGGCCTCCAGAGATGTATTGCCTTTCTTGACTGTTTTATTTGTAGTTTCACTTATTAATGAATGCTGGTCAGCATGACTTGTGACCCATCAAGTCAAATTCACCAGTTGTGTGTGATGGCCTGCCAGGTGCTTTCCTCTGTTTGCAGTCCTGATATATATGCATCTGGTTGATCTATGCTTGGCTTAAGTAGGAACAAGTCTAAATTAGTTACTGTAGTATGAACAGAGTTGTATGTGAACTTTGTTGTTCTGTGGCTTCTTTTGGGTATGGGGTAGAATAAACTCAGATTGAGAGATTCACTGTGGAAAAATGAGAGAGAGCCCCCTTATCTTCAGGAATTAACTGTGAACTATCTCAGGCCTTTAAATTGAAGCAATCTCCTTCAAATTATCCGTCTTGACATCAGATGTAGCATTAAACCTGGCTCTGTGCAAAGTCTCTGGGTTGTCATAATTCCCTGAGTATTTTGTGGTATGAATGGTTTGCTACAGACATAATTGGGAAGCTTTGTCCTTGCTTGGGAAAAAAAGTCGTTGTACAGACTAACCAATGGGAGCTTGCACCCTCTTATGAAAGGCAAATTATATTCTTTGTAGAACTCTGAAGTAATTACTGAGTTATTACTGAATTGTCATGCTTTAATGCTAGCCTGGAATAGAGACATCTAAAATTTACTTATGACTTGATTTAAAACAAGGCTTTTAAATGCATGACCCTTAACTATTAATTTGTTCATAAGAGTCCCTTAGTATGCAAGGTCCTTTAAAACCCTGTAGGGATAAAGTTAATACATGCCTGTGAATTGTAGAATCATATCTAATAGACATATGTGAATTGTTAAGAAGATGCAAAGTAGTGGAAATGGATGGTGTCTTCGTCCCCTTCAATGTTAAGCCGCCTTTTGCTATTAATGTATGAATTTCCCAGTAATAACGGAGAAGAATCCAGTCCCCAAGCAGTTCAAGAATGTCAGAACCATTGCTGACAGTGAAAGAAAAGATATTGATAATTATCTTCCACTCTGCCACATTTCCCTGCCAGTAAGCCTTAAGGGTAAGGGCCAGTTCACATATTGATATATGTATCTCTAACTTTTTCTTCACTTGATTACTATACATTTTAGCAACTGGTAGCTGAATGTGTGAACAGATTACATCAGAAAAGTGCTGAATTTGAAATGGTACAAACATACCATCATCTGCTAGCAGATTGGATCTGTTCATCCAGATTTTTCAGTAAGTTATAAGAACACATGTATGTGTGAATGACCTGTGTTCAAAACAGGCAGGAAGTTTCTCTACTAATTCTTGGTATTACTATTGTGATACCTAGGGAGTGAATGTAAATTAGTTATATAAATGCACTAGTTCTGTGCTTTCAGGCAGTGATCTTCCCCATTCTAGGTTCGCATGTCTTTTTAGATTGTGATCTTGCAAGTAGAGACAGACTGTATATTGTCTATATGAGGTACATATGTGTATGAATTCCAAGACCCTATGGAAGGTGAGATATTTGCTGGGAAGTAAAGGATAATGCCCTTGGTTATTTCTGCTGACATGACAGTTGTGTTAAAACTAGGGTTACTATATGTCCTGCTTTTCCAGGACATGCCCTCTTTTTCAGAGCTAAAATTTCTATGGAGGGGGGATTTCTTACAAGGGCTTCATCTCTGAAACTCAGAAGCGAGCAGCCTTTGTAAGTCTTAATTATTACAAATCTAGGGGACAAAATAAAGCACCATATAGAGAATATTCTGTCAGTAGGGATGCCAAGATGATTTAACATCATCACTCTGTGCCAATGGGACTAAGAAGGAGAGACAAGAGGAGGAAAGGAAAAGTGTGGCAGTAGTGGCTTTAACAAAGAAGGAGTTACTGCATGGTATGGAGTAACTGTAGACATCTTCCCTCTCCTCCAGAATATCTAGAATATCTAGATGTTTATCTCTTCCTCTTCACCATCTCAAGACCCTCCATCCATTGCCTCTTTTGCCATCCATAGATCTTTCCTTTGGTTCCCTTGACAATTTCTTCTGCTGCTGCTGCCCTGTCTCCCAGGGTTCCTGCAGGAACCTGTCGTGTCAGAGTAGTGGATTATCTGTTGCAAGGGATTGGCCCCTAATCCCAAGCTGTTTGGAGTTTAGGTAGCCGTATCATTTATTGGTATTATTAAATATCACTAAATAATTAAAATTGTTGTTACTGAAAAACAGTGAAGGCTAGGAATATTCCCGGTAGCAATTATCACAGCTGATATAGTCGGAGCATTTAAAGTGAGAGTCATCACGGTGATCCGTGGTTTAAAGTAGTGGTACATGTGCAGTCTTTTACGTTTCAAAATATGATAACTCTAGTTAAGCATGTTCACACCAATGCTTGGAAATGTGAAACTGTCATCCTTGTACACCCCCCCCCCCACACACACACACTTACCTGACAGGTAAGGACTGAAGCACGGTCAGAAAATGGAATTGGCTGTAAAGCAGAACCCATGTATTTTACTGTAGCAAGCATGAAGTACTGTACCTATGAAGGCTCACTTGTTACCAGCTACATGCACACTGCTTGCAAAGTCTTTCAGTGGGCTTAGTGTCTTTCCCCACTTCAGCTCGCTTTGCAAGCAATGCGTGAGATGGTTCCAAGCAATCCTCCATAGACAAGAAGAACTGTTGAAAGAGGAGAATCCTTATTGAATTAATGGAACTTGTCTTTAATCTGGAAGCATCAAAAGAGCAGGTGATCAGATAATGGGGCATCAAAAAGTGGGGGCTTCTTATAGTTTATCTAGCTCAGTATTATTTATCAGAACTAGCAGTTGCTCCCCTGTGGCCCAGGTGAAAGTTTCACCTGGCTAGGCTACTAAAAGTTCTCTTTACTGAGGAGGTTACAGACTGAACTTTGAGATCTTTGCCCTGCTAAGTATATTATTTGTCACTAATATATGGGTATTGTTCATTTGTGAGCTAGCATTCTGTAAGGATTCGAGTGTTGGACTAGGACTCTGGTAGATGAGGCCATGGAAACTCACTAGGTGACTTTGGACAAGTCACAGAAGAAGAAAATTCAAGACCCTTCTGAATAAATGTTGCCAAGGAAAACCCTACAAGGCTCCTTAAGTCAGAGTTAACTTGAAGGTACATCACAACAACATTGTTCATTTACTTCAATGAATATGTCTTGTCTTAGGGAGACCGTATATCATATATAGCACATACTGTGCTTTCCCTGGGGATTCTAGGGTTTGAGTTACTTCCTGTAAGCACATGATAGCAGTTACAGTAGGGATGTTCCTGGCACTCTTCCTCTGTTCTTCATAGAGTGCTTTACACATTACAAATATATTTATACATCAAGAATGTGGCATGTTCACACCCTATAATAAATTTGAATCTCCGTAGCCCATGAGTGGAGAAAGCACAGCCTTCCAGATGATGTTGGGCTTTAACTCCTAGTAATCCTCACCATTGGCTACACTAGCTAGAGCTCATGGGAGATGCAGTGCAACATCTGGAGGGTTGATTCCCATCCCATCCTATCATTAAAGGAGACGCTCACAGTTGTGGAGTGCATGTCTTCGAGCTTTCTTTATTAAATTCAAAAAAGTAATGCTAAATGTTGAAATTTTACAGAGCAGAGCACTCCTTACAGAGCAGGAGTGTGCACAAAATTCACTTGTATGTAAATACAGCTGGGGATTAACATTTCTCTGTGCCATGGTTTTAAGTTTAATATATGAGTGAGACTGTTTTAGGACTAGCTTTGGCCATCCTGGAATCAGAATATCCAAAAGCATCTGTCTGAAAACTCCCTAGAAGTTGAAAACCAAGATGAGTCTGACAGTGATTGGGAACAGGATCTTATCAAATGCAGTACCCCAACTTTTGAATGCTTCCATAACACTGAGTCCTCTTCATCTTTGTATTTGCTTAAGCCATGTTTTGGCCTCAGCACACATTGGCCGTTGCATTTTATGTAGATGGCTGAGCTCAGCTCCAATTTACACTGGGTACAATTTTCTTAGCAAACACATATGCAATTCAGCGACGAAGAGGTCTTTAGTCTAGCACAGAGGAAGATAGAACAGAACACTGAATGTTGGTGCAACTCCAAGCTGGTGAGAAAGGTGAGGAGGAAAAGAAAAGTAACAGTAGATTGGCAGTCTGAATGACAGCATTTGATGTTTTTAGTGAACACAGCCATGGATACTTGGCTGGAGATGAGGGAAAGATATATTCACAGCTGCTTGGAAGTCAGGACACTCTATGTTTTTTCATAAAAAATAGGCAGCCACTGGACCCTTTTGCATGTGCTTCAAAGAATATCACCACCCACTTCATGCATCTGACCAAGGAGGCTTCTGACCACAAAGTTCATGCTGCTATAAATGAGTTGGTCTCTCTGGGCTTCTTTGGTTGCTGCTTTGCCTTTGAAATTTTGTTTGCGTGAGGTCAGAAGTGACCTCAGGTTGCCTCTCCTGCCACACTCCTCTTGCTGGGAGCAGAAGGTAATACAAGAGAGAGTTTCTGTAGCCCTTTCTACCTATGACAGCAAGTGGGGGAAAGAATCTGTAAGACTGGGGTTTGAATTCATATTCTGAATACCATCCTTCAATCAAAACAGTGTCTCTGCTGAGTTGTTTTCTTATATAATTGTTTGAAGAAAGGGGGAAATCATTTGAATGCATATTTTTGGTTGTGTATTTCATATGCATTTTTCTGTATGGTCTCCTGATTTAGCAGTCTTGCAAAAGGATTTAATACAAATCCAGGACCTTTGCCATTGTCTGAGATGGATTGAGGCTTATTTACATTGTTTTCCTCAATAATCAGCCAGCAAGGAGTGCCAGTTTCCATTAACTTTACTCCATTTGCAAGTGATAATGCCCATCACCGGTCTCCTCTCCACCAGTTCTGCATACTAGAAAGAGAGGAAATTCACACACACACACACACAAATACATGCACATGCACACACAGTGGCAAAAATAATTTTGAGTAAAGTAGAAAAATCCCAAAAGCTGCAAATCAATGCCCTGATGAACAGCACAATAATAGGCATTAAACACAACTGCAGAAATCCTGTGTGTGGGCCCAGTGGCTGATCCATAATATTGATGAAATGCTTGGTTTCAGGGGAAGTTTAGAAGAGCCAACACATTGTTTTTACCTTGCTTTAAAATCACTCCAAGCCTTCCTTTATTTGAATCTTTATGTTTTCCATATTCAGAGGTCAGTTTTTAAAATATTTCTAGAAAAAAAATCTGTACAATTGTAAGGGGAAAGAAAGTGGGTGCATATCAGTGTAATGCGAGGGTCAAATTAATCTTGATGGGGGTTGGCTGCATTTCTTTGTTCCTTCATGAGTCTGTTCCCTTTATGTATAACTTGAGTGGGGTCACCCTGTGGGGTCAGACCCGTGCTTAATTTCATTCAGCCCATGGTGTCTTTATGTCCCCTCCGGGCTCTCTGCAGACAAAGGGACAACTTGTGGCAAGGGAAGACAGGCAGGCTGGCTGGCTGCTGGCTTAATATCTCCCTATCTCTGCCCCATCATAGAGTAAGAGAGGACTTTACATGGTGAGCCCACAGAGAAGGCATGGGAGACATGATGTAGTTCTACCACTTTACGGCAGTTTATACCTCATCTTTCTGTGCTTGTTATTCTGAAAGGTAACGAAATACCAGTGAAAAATGGAGAAGGAGAGGAAATCTTCTTTGCAGTCTGGGTCCATAAACATTTTGGTTGTAGCCCTGTTTTCTCTTTTCTGGGGTGGTTTGACAGCCTGTTGTAGAAAAAATGGTCCCCACTTTTGAACTTTTGAAAATGGCCCCCACTTTTGAACTTACTTTTTCACTTTACAGCTTGAAAACAGTCTCTTTTTCTTTAACGCACCAGTTTATAACTCGTCTTCTTTCCATGATTGTTATATCTAAGAGATAATGAAATACCAATGAAAAATTAGTTTTTACCTACCTTTTAGATTATTTTGATCTATTACTTTTTAGAAGCCAGTGATAAAATGATGCTGAAAGAGAATTCCTGTGAATCTTTTTTTTTTTTTTTTTTTTTTTACTATTTTCTCAAGTTTATATGGTTGGTTGAAAAATAGATTTCTGATTTCTGGGAAATTCTTTTTAAAAAATAAAGACCTAACCGTAAATGTTTATAGAAGAAACGGAAGAAACAGAGTTATCACATTTCCCAATAATTTTTTTTACACATTGCTGCGTTAATTTTTCTTTGTTTGCACTCCTTAATAACTTTGCATATGCAGCCAAAGTGCAAAGATTGGATGTTACTGCTGTCCCCAAGGCATTTATCTGTGGTTTGCCATAATTCCCTATGGAATTCTTCTGCTCACAAGTTAGGGTTGCAGGGGCCAGTCTGCTAATTTCTTGCTGCTAACAGTTGTAAGAAGTAATCCTCACTGGGGTTGTCAAAGACCCCAAGGCAGTCAGAATACCCTTTGCTCTGGGTAGGCAAATATACATGTAGGCACAGTTTGCAACTAGTGCCAGATATGGCCCTTAAACGGATGAGCTGCCCTGACATAGGTGAATATATAAAAACTCCAGGTGCCATATTTATAGTGTGCTGCTTGGATGTATAACTAACACCTTCATTTCAAATCTTGCTTGGTCATACAGTTGAATGTGTGCAGCTTGGGAGCACAGTCTGCATGTGTAGAATGACTACTACAACCCCCTCCATATATTCATAGTATTTTCATGGAGGTGAGCATGTATGTCAAATTTCTAGGCATCATAGTTTTGCTCTTTGAAGAGATGGTGATGGTGGTAGTAGTAATGTTTGCCAAATGTGGAAGATACATGTCCAAAGTCCAGGAATCCAAAGGTGGTTGTGGCCATTTTAGTGGTAGGCCTTCATTGTCTTGCTTAACTTTATTTAATGGTTCACGTGCACCCCAACAACTGTTTAGCTTAACTCTCCATACTTTTCTGTTCCTTTATCAGGAGCTGGTAATACAGTTTTTGCCAAACATTTAGCTAGATATGTGCACAATACCAGTGTGTTCTAGGGCTGCATAGCTATTTTTATTCCACCAACATAGAGTTGTGTATTAATTTGGAAGTTTGTCCTAATTCCTATAAGAGCAATCCTAATTGCTGGATCTACTGGCCTGAGGAATTTAGGATAGGGCAGAGATATCTCTCTCCTGACAAGTGCTATATCTGGCTTTGTTGTGACCATGGAGATCTCTGTGGGCCTGAAAGTACTACTAGTGATAAGTTTCAAGACAAGGTGTGTCAGGAGAGAGCTGGAGATGGCCTTTGGCCCTTAGGCTCAGCTTCTTCAACTATACCAGATTAGGTTTGGTATAGTGTTAATGCCATGGGAGGCAACTTTGAAAAACCAAGAGATGTCAGAACAAAGAATAAATTACCTTCCTCTGCCTTGGAACCTAGCTAGCATGAGCCAGGAGGACTTCGGAAGTGGTAGTTCACACGGCCCAATTACAATTGCTTTGTACTGCACGTAACTGGAAGGCATGATCTAGTTTGTAACCTTAGTATAAATGCTTTCCCCTGGCCACTGTTGGCTGAAGCCTAGCAGGAGATTGTTTGAGGTAAATTGTGTCAGTAATCTGTCTGTCAGGCACATAACCCAGCTAATGAATTACTAGAAAAATCCTTTGTTTACCCACTGTCACCATTCCTGGCTGTTAAAGATTTGCTAGAGTAATGCAAAGCTTGTAAAGCTTTGACATAGCCCTTAAGAGCTTAAATGTTTCTTTGTATGTGAACTTTCTTAGATACATAGACTGAGTTTCCTTTTTCTTTCCTTCATCATCTTGATGTATTGTATTTAAAATTTGCAAGATACAGAGAAAGAAAGTGGGTTGTCAACACTGAGGCATAGATATAATCAGTAACCCCCTTGAAAAACAAATAAGGGGACAGGAAAATGTGTTCTCCGCAAAGAACAAGACAGTTGAACGAACGTTTGGTGTCCAAAGAATTTATTTAATTCCAGTGGCAGTCATGATTCCATACTTCTCTGAGCAGTGTGGGGCCCTTTTTTTATATAGTTAAGAACAGAACATTGGCTCATGACACCTTCATTAGTGTATACAGTCAAGGTAAGGGGTAATGAGAAACAAGGGCTAGGTAAGGACGAAAAGGATAATAGTAGAGTCATTCCAGCAAAAGGAACATTGTTATCCCTAGTTACTTGGGAAAGCAACAAAGTGCAGACAGCAGCATTACTTTCAATGTGTTTAGGGATGGGACAAATCCAGAATTTTCCGAATCTGGATCCAAATCCCTGGGAGGTTCTGGGAATCCACGAATCTCGTGAATCTTGAATCTTTCAAATCCCTTTTTTAAAAAGAGTTTAAAAAGCCAGGGAAAGAAGGATAATCTTGGGCAAGACACACTCTCTCAGCCTTAGCAAAAGCCTAGGCAAAGGCAAACCTCCCTCTGAAGAAATCTGGCCAAGACAATTGCCATAGTTTTGCCTCAGGATCTCCCCAGATTGAAAATGACATGAAGGTCCTTTCTACACAGGCAGGAAAATGTGGATTAATCCCACATTTTCCTGCCTGTGTAAATAGAGCCACATACTACAGTAGAGAGATAATCCAGGTCAAAACTGGCTTTTCTTTGCGTAGCTCCTTCTGGCATCCTGGGGTTTGTAGTTTGATGATGCACCAGCACACTTTGTCAGAGAAGGCTGTGACACCTTGTAACACTCCAAACCCCAGAATTGTGTGTGAAAGAGGTTTGCAAAGGAGCTCTGCAGAGGAATGTTTCAGCTGTCCTTGAAATCTCAAGCCTGTAGCTTCCTGTCAAGTACTGAACTTAAATATGAAATGTTCAATTTAAATATCTTAGAATACAAGTCCAGCTGTAATTTGTGAAATTGTTAGCAAAGGCCATTATTACTCCAAGGGAAAACCTCACCTACTTACTATCTTCCCTTGTGTGTATTGTCTCCCAGGTTTTCAGGCATCCTGGTCTCCCTGGTTTTCAGGTGTCCCGGTCTCCAACAATCTATTTAGTTGGCGGATTCGAAAGATTCGGTTTGCCTATTTTGACACAGGGATTCAGATTCGGGAATCTCGAATCCTTACTCAGGATTCGAGGATTTGGTTGGTCCATCTCTAAATGTGTTACTTCAAAGATCTGGTATGTACAGGCTCTTGGTTAGACTTTGCCATTGCTTTAAGTGAAGTTGTTCCAGGGTATACATTACTTCTGTTACTGACACAGGATCCAAAGAATACCCAGGTTCCCTAAGAATACCACTCGAAAACAACTCACATAGGTGTTAACTGCTCATGCTTATTTGACAGGAAACACACTGCTTTAGTTCAGAAATATGGTAAGTCACTCTTTCTGCCACCAAGTCAGTGGTGGCAGAAACACACATTTTATATAAACAATTCATTTTATATAAACACACACACATTTTATATAAACAATTCATTTGATTTTCCTGTCACTGTCTTCATTTGGTGCTTTACACTTTTTCTGGAATTACAGTCCTGTAGAACTTGTGGTTGTCTGCATTGTTTCAGTGGACAATAATTAGTCTGTCAGTAAGGCAATCGTTTGGAAGTACAATAACAGCACCGGTTCCACCCACCCTAACTCCTCTTTGGCTAAAAGTTGTAGTGCAAACTTGTTCTAAGAAACAATTTCATGTCACCTGGTCTGAGGGCAGGTGATGCAGCCTCCATGGTGAAACATGGCAGGTTTGTTGACTGATCCTAGCTTGAAAGTGAGGCCACCTGGGAGTCTTATGTGCAATGCTTTGAGTCCTTTGAAGGAAGAAGGGCAGGATATCAAATATGTGCTAAATTAAATACAGGAAGGGAATATTTTAGAGAACTATATTTTTTTCTCAAAGTGATTAAAAAGCAAAAATGAATTTGTGGACCAGACTTTCCTAGGAAACTACTTATGAAAAAGATTTGGCTATATTAATTGAGCTAGAATATTAACCTTTCCTTGGATGGCTACTAATGGATAGTATATTAAAAAGAGAAATAGGATCTGGAAATGGTGGGTTGGGAGACCTTTCTCCCAGGACAATCAGTATTAATGCATCATTTGCGAATTTTTAAAGAGACCTGCCTACAGCTGTAGAAGTACAGGAGCCATTTTCACATGGAACATAAAGTCAGACCATTGGTTCATCTAGATCAGCTAATCTACAATGGCTGTAAATCCTTAACCACGGGTATGCCTCAGTTAACAAAGTAGGTATAATCCTGGTTTTACTTCTTTAACAGAAACTTTGGTACCAGAGATTGAAACAACATAGAAAGAATAGGGATAGGGTCCTACACCACGAAAGAAGAAGAGCAGTTCAACACATTACATCAAACTTTTTATTAAAAGCTAACAATATGCACATAAGAAATGAAGCAACCAGGTCAAGTAAGCCTTGCATAAGTAAACAAAAATATTGTGAATTTTCTAGAGACCACTTGGAAGCTTCTTCCATAATGCATTCCAGGGTGATTTTTTTTTCAACAGACTCAACTTTTTTATGATTTCCATTTTGGTGGTAAAACTTAGTTATTTATGGTTTTTCAACATGCCGGGGGGGCAGCTGATAAGTAAGCTAACCAGTTTTCCTCTTCTCTTTCTGTTTTGGTCTTGGTCAGTAAGTGATTCAAGAGGCACTGTTTATCTTGCCTGTGGTACATAAGCACGCACAGCTACAGTGGGATCACCTAAGCTAGAATCGCATTCTTTCCCAAGCCAAGCTTTATTGCATTGTTTACTGCAGAAATGCTGCTGCAACCCAAAACTTTCTTTCTCCAGCCCTCCTTCACTATCTTCCTGATGCAAATAGTGCAAGAAAACTTCCAGATAGACGCAGACAAAAAGGTGGAGGGGAGAGGAGGGCTGTGTCTCCATGAAAGGACTTTGTGAAAAGAAGCTTCTTCATCAGAAGCTTTGTAAAACCTATATGTGTTTCACTCTGCAAAATAAGTCCTCTGAAACACTTTGGGATGCTGAAATCACAGGAGATTGTACAAAATTCATGCTAATGTCTTCTTCTTGACAGTGTTTCCAAACACTTCGAAAGTGCATTTATTTAACTGGGAATAATTATGAATATTCTTTCAGTCTGTAGTTCAAGCTTAAACTGTGTGTTCGTGTGTCTGTATAATGTTTACTGCATTGTGGGAGTGTGGTTTCCATCACACTGTAGACATGTATGAATGGTACTGTATAAACCCTGAATGTTGTTGCTGCTCTGTGCCTTCAAGTTGCTTCTGACCTTAAGGCAAACCTATCACAGAGTATTCTTGGCAAGATTTATTCAGAAGGGTTTGCCTTTGCCTTCTACTGAGGCTGACAGAGTGTGACTGGCCCAGGATCAACCAGATTGGTTCCCATGGCCAAGTGGGGATTCAAACCCTCATCAGAGTTCTAGTCGAACACTCAAACTGCTACACACAACCACTACACAATGACTCTCTCTAACCTATACCAAGGTGAACAACCTGTAATTCACCAGAAGTTCAGTAGATCTAATTTTCCATGATAATTGGCCATTCCACAATATAAGGAGGATAAGCCATGGTTGAGTCCTATATCCAGAGCTTTATTTGTGCCAGTGCTTACTTCCAAAATCTCCCAGAGCCAAGTGGGAAGCCTGTGGGGAATGATTTGATTTGCAGCCATGTGGCAGTCAGGAGAGCTTAACACTTCTGTTGCTTGCAGCTACTTTTCCATCCTTTTATTATATGCACTGTACTTTTGTGTTGCTTTTGTGTAACCATTTCTCATGCACGCAAGTTTTGGATGGAGGATTAAGGGGTTTCTACATCTGAAAGTTTGGATTACAGATTTCTAGTTAAACTAGAACCTCTGTGTGTGTGTGTGTGTGTGTGTGTGTGTGTGTCCCAACCCATGTAATAACATTAAGAAATCAGGCTCTGCCTGAAAATGCTGCCTTTCTCTTGTGCTTGTTTCTCCCTAACATGGAAGTGAAGAATGATAATCTCTTATGAAACCTTTCCAGCCAGAGAAGGAGGCAGAGGCGGTGGTGACTTGCAAGTAAGAGTCTGCAGGCACAGCTTGTGTACATATTTGTTGAAAGCTGGTTGGCAAATGGAATCGCCTTTCAAATGTGTTCTTTCACCTATCAACAGAGCACAATTTTCAAGTACTTAATGTTCTGCAGATTGCGTAAGAGCTGCTCTGGAAATATTTGGACAGGCGGAGAGCTCTTGTTTTCCTACTACTTTGTTGTGCTACTGCCTCAGGCTGAATCCTGTGAAACAGAGGCTGGATCCTGGTGTTGCGAAATGGATTCTATTGTAACTTTTATATGTTATACTTGGAAGGAGACTTTTTTTTTCTCCTTCAGGCTCACCTATCAGACATATTAAAAGTCTGTGCCCAGTAAAATATTCTCGACTTTTCATTGGTTTGGGAACAATCAAACATGTGCTGAACTGCAAGAATAGAGATGTTCTAGAAAACTCTACGCTAATTCCACATCTTCAGGGCTTTCCTGTAGAACACTTGACTGCTCTTCAAAATTGAGGGGGGAATCTAAATAAAGCCCTTGTGATTATGAAGATCCTTTTAATGTGAACCAAAAACATCTCTTTCCCCTTGTTCCCTGTCTCCAAAAAGATTCCAAATGCTTCCAAGAGGTATTCCAAGATACAAAGGCTTAATAGCTAATAGCCTTACATAGACCGGTGCATTTGTCTGATCTGTTTAAAGCCAGCTGAATTGGTTGCCATCACCACATTTTCATGTAGCTATGAGATCTGTAATTAAATGTGTGTAGTGTCTCTTTTGAATCTCTTGCCAATAAGTTTCAGTGGGTGACCTAGAGTTGTAATTTTCCAGAAATTTGGATTTTTGGGGTGGAAAAACAGAAATTTGGGGAAAATTGGAAAAAAATGAAATACTAGCACACTTTACAATTACTTCATTACTTTCGGAACATAAAATACAGTATGTATAACTTGGGTTGAAATTTTAAATGTATAATTTATTCAGAATATAATTATAAATTGAACTTTTTAAAATTTTCTGTTATAAATAGAGCTACAAGTTGCTGAGCTGTAAGGAATATTTGAACTATAATGAATGTCTTTGGTTTTGCCATTCAGGAGCAGGCAGAAAAAAAAACCCAAAACAAAACAAAAAACAAAAGACATCATCAATATTAGTAAAACAAAGAACATTATTTTGTCTTCAGTGGTTCTCCATAGTGTCAAGCAGGCATAGCACATTCCTTCTCATAAAAAGAATTCACAGAAGGAAACCAAGACCAAAAATTGTAATGATCTGGTTCAATACAAAGATTTCATGTTACAGAGTTTTTAGAAATGATTTTGAGGCAATAAATATGTGAAAACTTTGTCATCATTTTAAAAGAAAATATTCCATAATCCCTTTTTGCCCCAATTTTTCTGGAAAAAAGTGTTCGCTGAAAAAGATCCAGGATTTTTTTTTTCCCTGAAAGTTTTGAGTCCCCCTCTCAGACTTAACTTTTTCTATTGTGACACTCACTTGAAATGCTGTAAGAGAAGAAGAAGATTGCTAGGAGTTGGCCCTGGCCACTCTTCAAATTCGGCCAATAAATAAATAAATAAATAATAAAAAAAATTACATCCACTGCTGGGACAACAAAATCGATTTTGCAGTGTACTCTTTGGGTTGTTTTTTTTAAATTCTCCAGGCCCCCAAAAACCCAAATCCTCCAGACGTTGCCTCAGAACCCGCAGCCTTGAAAAAGGAGAAAACTCTTTCCTTACCATTCCTATATCATACATAAAGATAGAAAGACTACTTGTATCCCTTGTTAGGTTTGCTTTAAAAAAAAACAAAAACTAAAACTAAAGACCTGCATTCTGTGGACAGCATCTTCCAGCTCTGGGTTTGCTTCTTTCTGCATGTCTTTCTGCTCTGAGATATTGTTGCATGTATGTGTGTGTTGAAATGGGGTAATCAGAACTGTAAAGAGTCCTCTAAAAGTATATTTTATACAAAGTCATGAGAAGAGTTATCATTTTCTGTCTCTCTCCTGGTAACTCCCACCATGGAATTTGGTGCATGCTGAATTCTTGTTTTCCTTGAGGTGTTTGCCCTGACTTCAAGATCTTTTTCTGTGTTGACCACAACAAATTCAGACACTATCAGGGTGCATGTGAAATTGCTCTCTCTCCCCACTCCTCTTTTTCCTTCTTTTTCTTTACTTGTGTAGCTTCAATGTACATCATTTTGTGCTTCTGTCAAGGAATTCATTTGCCATTGTAGTGTCCATCCACACAGAGCTCAGAGCTCATTTTTTTTTCATAGTTGCTTTGAGACTGACTGAGTCCTTCTTAAGTAATTTGGTATCAGTTATACATTTGGCTATCTCACTGATCACTGTATCGCTCCAGTCCATTTAGGAATAAGCAGTAGTAGTAGTTGTTGTTGTTTTGTGCCTTCAGGTCATTTCTGACTTACGGTGACTTTAAAGTGAACCTATCACAGGGTTTTCTTGGCAAGATTTGTTCAGAGGGGGTTTGCCTTTGCCTTCCTCTGAGGTTGAGAGAATGTGACTTGCCCAAGGTCACCCAAGGTTTCCATGGCCAAACAGGCATTTGAACCCTGGTCTCCAGAGTTCTATTCCAGTACTCAAACTACTATACCAGGCTGGCTTAAGAATACCAAATCCAGTACAGAGCATTTGGAAAGCCTACTTCTTGATATTTTTCCCATGTGGGAGTCATCTCTTTATTACTACCTCTTCTTCCTGTTCTTTAGTTATTGATACATAAACAAACAAACAATTCTTCATATCTCATGACTGTTACATTTTCTAAGGAGTCTTTGAAAATGAACTTTGGAACTCCAGAATATATTATCTGCTGATTCAATCTTTTTTTTTTGGGGGGGGGGGGCGGTCACATTCTCTAAGAATAATAAAGTTTTGTGGAACAGGACTTCTCTTGATAGAAGCCATGCTGAATCTCTCTCAGTAAGACTTGTTCTTCTGTCTCTTTAACTTGAATTTTATAATGTTTCCACTTTTTTTTACTTGATATACGTTTGCTTGCCTGGCCTGTAGTATCTTGGCTCCTCCCAGATTCCCTTAAAAATAAAAAAAAAGCAGCGTTAAGTTGGTTTCTTCCAACATTCCAGTAATTTTAGTGACAATTTGCATAGTTATGGCAGAAGATCAAACATTTGACACTGGAGTTCTTTATGAGTGTGTGCTATCTAGATCCAGTGACTTTTTAACATGCCAGTTACGCATAGCATTTTTTAGAATCTCAGGCACTGTCCTTCTAAAAATGGAGTGCTAGATACCTGTTCTGTGTATTAAGTAAGGAACTCCATTGGCGTAGGGATGAAGAGGCAACAGGGGCAGTGCACCCTGGGTGGCACATTTTGGGGGCAGTGCCACTCCTTGCCTGTCCCCCATGTGCCATCACTCTGCCCATGTGTGCCGTCACCCCACCCACCCGTACCATAACCCTGGCCGCATGCACCATAGCCCTGGCCCTCCTACCCCAGCCCCACCCCGCTGGTGCTAAGCTCCACCGCTGGGAAAGCCACCATAAAAGATTGGTTCAGCTCTTCTGAAATCTCCTTATCCTCCTTCAGCAGGCCTTTTGTACCTTTATCCACCTATTTTCCTGGCTGCTGCTTCCTTATTATTATCATTATATTTATAATGCCAAGTTTGGTGTGTGGTGTCACCTTTCAGTCTTTACCTTGTTCCTAGCACCAGGCAATCCTTTCAACAGTTAATCCATTAGAATGTATGGCACCCTTGTTTTATTTTTAAAGTGATTTTATCTCTCTTACACGCACAGTGATTTAGCTGTGTAACAGATTAGAGTCCTGTAGCAGAGTGGTGGTCATTGTACTCCATCCTGAATATCTGTTGGCAGCAGGTCATAAGTTTGGGTGTTTAATGCACATCTATAGAATAAATGTTCTCCTGCTCTGTTATTCTGGCATTCCCAGGTGATTCTTAGTTTTCTTTCTGAAGAGAGAGAAAGAGAAAGAGAGCTTCATTCCTCCTTGCTATGACAAGAAACTCACTGTAGCACAACAACTCTAACAAGCTATTGGCAATTGCTAGCAGCCGCCTTCCCAATAGATGCTGTGTGCTTATATATTTCATATAAAAGAGCAGTGTAGTGAGGACAACAATATTTCTACTCTGTTAAAATTGCAATGGATCTTTGAAATGAGACCTTCAGCTCATCTCGTTGCAGTCTGTGCAAAGCAATGTAGTCCATCACATTGATCTGAGCATCTTCCCTTAATCTGCTGTAGAAACTGAGCTGTGTTCTGCAGCTGAAAAAAATCTTCATGCTCTGCTAGAATCTGTGGGTGGGTGGATGGGAGGGAGGAAAAGAAGGAAGGACAGGATAGCAATGCTGGATGATGAATCTGACTCTGACCTTGCTGTTAGGATGCTCACAGCAAGGGAGGCAAAGTCAATAAAAAATACAGTTGCATGGAGTGAAGATGTTTTGTTTCAACATTGCAAAAAGACAGGGAAGGACATCAAGTCTTAATTTTCACTGTGCAGGTGGTTCCATTCTTTTTTCCTATAATTGATTCATGTTTGGTAGTTGTATTTCCCTGCATTATTAAGGAGAAATTAACCCCTTTCGTAATGGGTTACAAACCCATTTTCTTTGTTTCAATGGACATCGCTTTTGTCAGCCTGGCAAAGAAGTCATATTACTCATTATCTTATTTTTCTGTGATAGATCATGAGAGTGTTTTCCCCCTTCACCTTTCCTTTCCCTCTACTGACACGTGCAGCTCAGTCATGGTGTTATATTTAAACAAATCAATGTTGTTGCAGAGTTTCTCCCCATCATAATCAGTTTTGCAGTAGAAATCTCATTGATTTTTTTCCTTTCTCAATCATGAAAAAAAAAAAAAACAATGGGTGGGGATTCAGGAAGCAGTTGATGAATTATATCAAGATCCCAGGAGAGACTCATTTTGTAGTTTCTTGGAAGAACCAGGCTCTTCCTTCCTCTGACCCCCTTTCTATTCCTCCATTCATTACATTAAACCAGTCCTCTTGGTGGAAAAAGCCTCTGTTCCTGCTGGAAGTAAAATCGTACTCACAAGGGAGTGTGAGCTATCAGAGAGAGAAAGAAAAAGAGACAGAAAAGGGCTGCAGGCTTTAGAGAATATTCCTGCTGAGGTCAGCAATGTCTTGTCAGGCAGGGCATGAACTTGGTCAGATCTGAACCTTATTACCAAAGAGAACCAAATTCTCAGTGGTAATGGCGGTCAGCATGAAGTCCTTCTGTGACTGCCCTCAGAGTCCACCCTTAACGTTTACATTGCGTAGACTAGGACAGAATAATTGCTGTGTTGTTTGCTGACTAAAGTTTTTTTTCCCTCCTTTCTTCCATACTTTTAAAATTGGTTTTTTATCATGCTTTTGCCAGCTGCAGGAGCTTCAGAATGAGGGGGTGGAGATCTTGGTTGTGTGTGTGTGCAGTGTGCATGAGTCAGTTTGCTTGTTATGCTAATTGTGTGGTTGTTTTTCAGTTAGCCCAACCTTCTAAATCCTTACCACCTTACCACCACGATTTCATTTCTAGCCTACATGTAATGCTAGGGAAATAAACAATTGTAAATTTGCCGGTACTTGAATTTTTATCTGGGAACACAACAATACTATCTCAAAAAGAAAAAGCTATGGTAATGACATATGCACCAAATATTAGTATAGCTACAAAATTTAGAGTTAGTGGAATAATCCTAAATATGTTGTTTGGGATGTAACTTTTTGCTAAGTTTTTGCTGAAGCATAATTTGCAAAATTTCAGCTGAGCAAGCTAGCCTTCACAGGACAGCTGAGCTGGACGATCATACTCAGTTCCTGTTTCCTTTCCTGGTACTGTATCCAGGATACGTGCAGGAGTAAGACTTTTAACCGCCTTCGTCATCTTGGTCCTTATGCCCCTTTATTCTTTGACCAATACCTTCCCTGTGAATGGAATTAAAACAACTGCATCGAGAGATCCCAGGAATCTCCCTTATTGCCCATTTAAAATATCTTTTAAAACAGAAAAGTTTTATTATGGCCTAAAGATTTAATATCAGAGGACTTCTCATTCTAACATGGGATCCCTGGTTCATTTTTTCCAGGCAGGAAAGGAAAACTTTTGAAACTTCCCCAGGTACGGTCCTGTTATAGTCACAAACTCCAAATTAATAATTAGTCAATAAAACCTGGATCATAACAAAAGGGTTCTTTTTTATTTCACTTGTGCAAACAGGGAGCAGCTGTGCTCATGCACCCAAAACAAACCACTTCAAAGAAATGGCTGCATGCAGGCGGCTATATACCTTGCTAAGCATGGCTACAGAAGCAAAAACTGCTACTTAATTAGCTAATCCAAATACATGCATGTAGGAACTATAGCATGAATGCATTATTATGGCAGCATTCAAGCACTGCCCATGTCCATATAAGTGGTCCCAAATTATAATAACAGATCCCACCTTGGAGGTGTGCAAATTAATATTATAATGAAGCTTAATTAAGCTGTAGGTAACTAGAGTTCATGGCTAGCTGTTGCCCCTCCCCTTAATCCGGTTTAGGCTGCCTCCCTTATCTACAAAGTTACAAAGCTTGAAACTCAGACAGTTCTAGTCTGTTTTAAGACAGACTCCCATTGTTCTGAGGATTGACTATATCCAAGATGTAACTTTTTATGTCTGCATTCCAAGGCCCACTTCCCAGGACAAGAGCAAACAACGGGGCCTTCATTGACTATCCAGCTGGATTTAGCATAAGTTTTAAAAGAGTACTTGACTGCATTACCTATCACAAAGTTCATATGTGTATTTCACGCCATCACTGTGGCAGGGTGCAGGGGTTGTGCTTTCATTACATTCTTCTCCTCATCTATAGCTGAGATTTCCAAATTTGCTAGTTTTACGTTCATGATGGTACTAAAAGAGGTAGAGAAACGGGTTGGTTCCCTTTTTTGGAAAAAGAGGAGGAGCAGCAGCAGCAGCAGTAATACTGACACTTGGTGCTCTCTTTGTGAATCTAGTCTGTGTTTTAGTGTGAACTTTAACAGGAGCTATCCCAGGTGCTGAGCCTATTTTAAGGATAGGGTTGAATGCCTTAATGGGAGCCACCAGCTGCTGCTGTTGAGGAGGAGGAGGAGGAGGAGGAGGAGGAGGAGGGGGGGGCATTCTTGTTGGCAGGCTGTGTTGCTTTGCTCTCCAATAGCCATTTGAAAACAATTCAGATGGGCAAACCAGTATTATCTTCTCTCTGCTTCCCATGATTATGTTTGCCCAAATGGATTTCACTGCATATAGTGGACCTTTCAGCTTGTTTTGGTGGTAATTCTAATTGTAGTAAGCATTCTGTCTTTGCAACTATGCCTTTTCCTCCCTCCTGCTTTTCTTGTCTAAACAACTCAAAATTTAGTACAGTAACTGAAGGGACTGCAGTGTAGATCCTGACAGGAGTGCTTTGCTGCTGTTGGCGGTTGTTTGCTGTGTGCCATCAATCATGCTCACAACAGGCTTCTTAGCTTCCAGCTCTCTCTCCCACTCTTTTCCCCTCCCCTTCTTCTCTCTCTCTGTAAATGCACAGTGGACAATAACAATGTGCAATGACCCTCCTCCTTTTTTTTTTACACTGCCACAGTGCACCTTGCCACTGGGATATGTTCAGATGATATTGCAACTGCAGCATAGCGGAACTAGGATTTCTTAAGCTAGTTGCACATTGACAAAAAGGATGAACCTATCTTCATCCAGGAAATCACTTTGCAGAGCAAGAGGAAAAACTGGCCTCCATATTTGCAATGTGCTGCATTTTCAAGGAAATGGATAAGCAGAAAACTTCCCTTACAGAATTAAAACCACTGATTCAAAGTTTTGTTTGTTTTAGCAGCAGCCAGATAATTTTGATGGAGCAAGAAATAAAATAAAATAAAGGGGATTTTTACTTTCAACAAACTTGTAAAATTATATCAAGGCCCAGAGTATGTCTCTACATGCATACTCAGACCTTACATCTTGATAGGTGATATACTTCCATTTCAGTAAAAGAATCTTTTTACATCTTGATCATTTTTTTAATGTTTTTTGATCTTTAAAATTAATTCTATAATGACAGCTGTCAATGGTGTTCAGAAAAGCCATCAGAGTACTCTCAAGAGCTTGGGCAGAATAGCAGAACGGTTTATTGGATTTAGAATACGCAGACTTGAATTTACATTGCTGGTAGGCTGTGAACTTTGATGGAGAAGACCTTGTACCTGCTCAGTTGTCGTTGTTTTCCATTGTCTCAGCATGAATCCTCATAAGCTTGCTCCTGTCCCCATGGAACTTCATTCTTTGAAAACAGCATGATAGATAAAACTGTCTTCTAGTTAGCAGGCCAAAAATAATTCATGCGACCATGTTTTACTCTATTGCTTAAAAGTATGACTTCTGATTCTGGTTTGTCAGCCAAGTATAAAGCATTGTTTGCCATTTCAGACATAATGCAAAATCATTGTTCAAACATCACACCAAACTATCATCATACTGTGGTGCCTGAATTAAGCCTTCATAATCTCGATGTAAGCATTTGAGAAGTTGTCTGGGAAATGATTCAGTTGCTGCTGGTAACTGTCCCAAATATGTAAAATGGTAGCTTCCAAGTTTGGGTTCCCAGAAATAGTAACTGTCACACCTAGCCATTGGCCATAATCTTTGGAGATGATAGATGTTTTACCCAAGAACATCGAGAGACCTAAGTTTTAAAGGCTGTCCGCTTTCCTTGCAGTCATAATTGCATGTTTGTCCCTTGGGATGAGCAAAGAATTATTTCTAGGCATACATATTTGTTGTCTTTGTCATTCTTAATATAATCATCATTAAATTTTTCCTAAATATAAGAGATATAAATCAAAATGAAATTAAGTGTGGTTGGTTTGTAAAAATATGCATGGTACAAGGTAACACTGCCATCTTCTCAATGATACCAGTGTTTTGAAGGTCTGAAGAAAGAGGCAGCTTTTCAGAAAATACTTTAATATCGGGGGTGGGAATCCTGTTGCTCTCCAGAGGTTGTTAGACTGCAGTTGCCATCATCCCTAGCCAATGTAGCCAATGGCAAAGAATGCTGGGGGTTGCAGTACAAGCCAGGAGCTACAATGTTGCTTACCATAAAGGTGGTGAGAGGGAGCTGGCATGCACCCTACTGGCTAATATGTATCAGTGTATTTTATCAAGATACCTAATACAGACAAAAAGCCTGCTAGCCAGGGTTGTAGCACTGAAGTATGATGAAACCAAGAGATAACGCATGGAAAGGGATGTTCAGATATCAGCTGGCCTCCTCCTTGCTCCCATTGCATCCTTGCCCATTTCGCAAGGTTACCGTTGAGAGGAATTACGACTGAGAGGGGTCTTATAATGTAACTCAGGGTAGGCAACTGTGGTTCCTCAGATGTTATAGAGCAAATCCCCTCACTATTTGCTATGCTGATGAGGGCTTAAGAGGATTGTAGTCCCACATACTTAGAGGGCCACAGTTGCCCGCTGTTGCCCTAGATAGTGAGATGACCAAGGGCAGGGAACAGATTTAGCTCTCATTAAGGATGATGCCACTGAAAAGTCCCCTTGTACTTTCCGTTCTCTGTAAATGAATGGTTGCCATTTGCCCATATGGAGAGATAATTTGTTGATACCATTTGTTTGTTTTATTTTTTTAAAAAAATAAATGATTTCTACCTCACCATTTTAAAGCAACTCAAGACAAGATGGCTAACATGAAAAATTAGTAACTAAAATTAAATAGATGGCAGAATAACACTGTAATGCACTCCATGTGGAGTTGCCTTTGAAAAATGTTTGGAAAATTCAGGAGGTCCAAAATGCTGCCACCAGAATGCTGACTGGGGCCCATTACAGGGAAGGTATAACTTTCTTATTGAAACAGCTTCACTGGCTACCAGTTCAATTCCAGGCAAATTCAGAATAGTGCATCTCTAATATATAAAAAGTCAAAGTTTGTGAGTTTGTCTGTGTCAGGCAGGCGAAGACCTCATATGGTTGGCTGTGTCAGGCAAGAAGATCTCATATGACTGGCTGCCTGTGAAGATTCTGTGGAATCCTGAGGTTGGTAGTTTAGGGAGGGGCCTTTAGAATTCTCAGCCAGAGAGCTCTTGGGCCTGGCTGGCTGCTATGGAGATAAGGCCTAGCAGGAAAGAGGAGGGCAGTATATTCCCTCAGGAGCCCAACCTCTGTATGTTAACAACTCTGAATACAGATTGGATTGGGGAATTAGAGACACAGGATATCAAATCTGGGTATTTCAACCGCATCTAATTCCTAAGGTAAGGTAATTCCTAAGGTATTTCTAACAAGTGTTACCTATGAGAAAATAAAATCCTGGGCAACGCCGGATATATATGCTAATGACCTATAAAAGAGCCAAACTGTTTAGTTTTGGACCATCTAAAAGATCTGATCTTTCTATATAAATCTGCCAGAGCCTTAAGATACTCAGGGAAGGGCTTTCTTTAAGTCCCACAACCATCACAGGCCTGTCTGGTGAGGACCTGAGAAAGAACCTTCTTGGTGGCTACATCCAGGCTGTGGAATTCCCTTCCACAGAAGCCTTGGGTTGCCCCCCTCTCTGGTCTCCTTGTGTCAACAGGCACAGACCTTTCTGTTCAAACAGACATTCAGGGATTAACTGATTGCAAGGAGTCATTTTGCATGAGGGGGAGGGTGTTTTACTTTTATCTCTGTTATGTTTTAAAATGATTTTACACTTTAAGTGTTTTATGGAATTTTAATAGAAATTGTTTAATTGTGTTTTAACTTTGGATTATTAGCTTTTTCTTTTTTTCTTTTTCGTGCAAGCTGCCTTTAGTCCCATGCTGGGAGAAAGGTGGCATATTAAACAGACAGACAGACAGACAGACAGATTTAAATGCATAAACAGTCAGTGATAAAATGCTGGGCCCGCCTCAAGGCTGCCAGAGGAGAGACTACACAGCTTTCCAGGGTGAGAGAATGATGCAGAAGTGGGGACACCATCGAAAAAGTCCTCATTGCTGCCACCTTTTGTATTATGTGGAGGCCAAATCACGCCTGCCACTTGGGAGAGAAAGCCAGCGATAATCTAATCAAGATGTATCAGAGTCGCTAGTCTGAAAGGAGTTTGTTTATTGATAGATAACGGATGCTGCAGATACTTCACAGCAAAGAAAAGCCCTGTGCTCAGTCGCAGGGGAGGGTCCCAATCCACATACAAAGTTATCAGTTTGTGTGTGTGTGTGCATGTACTTCTAAGCCTGGGGGAGCAGCAAAAGGCATGGCTACGAAGCTAGGCCTTACATAGGTTGTCCAAATGGACAGGTAAAGGCAAAACCTCCTCCGATAAACAGAAGCAGCTGTTGCAAGACTGTATGTGTCTCTCGCTTCCTTTTTACAGTTCACCAGAAGGAATTGGGCAAAGCCCCCTAGTTTCTTGCTTGTTAGTGGTGCCTTCAAGTTGTTTCTGACTCATGATGACCCCAAGGCAAACTGATCATAGTATGTATAAGGAGGGGTGCTGTGTGTGTGAGAGAGACATACCCAAGGTCACCCAGTAGGTTTCCATAGCTAAGCAGGATTTCAACCCTAGTTTCCAGGATGGTAGTCCAGCACTCAAACCATGCTGGCTAACTACAAGCATTTAATCTCAGCTAGTTGTCTCCTAGAATGTTTCAAATGTCTGGCTGAACACATCGTTGCTGCTGCTTTTTCTGATACTCCTAACTGTGCAACAATGTAGCCTGAGCAAAACTACTACATTGAAATGTTCTGAGAACTGTGCTGGTATTCATGAACATTTTCCCTGATGAAAAGTTTTCACATCCACTACACCTCTCCGCTGGGTTGGCCTTATGTGACCAGAAAACAGAATCTGTGAGGGCTATCTTAGGGCCAAGGCAGTTTCATATTGGATGGAAGCTGTTCTTCAGTCAAACACCTGCTCCCTAATCATCCAGAGCTTTAAAAGTCAATAGCAAGACTTTAAACTGACCCTACCTCCAAAAAAGGGTTAGGTAATGATAACTGAAAAGAACTATTGAGCACCAAGGGAAAGATCTCCCATGTTCACATGGCATCAGGCTCCTTTATGCAGATGTACAGACAGGCAGACACACGTACAAACATGCAAGCACACAGAAAGAAGTTCTTGAAATATATGGGTGAGTATGGAGATCCTCCCTCCTCACTCACCCATTCAACATCATGGTGGCCATCTTGTCACCTCTGTGTAAAAAATACCAAGTTAAGAGCAGAAACATGGTGTGACAGCAACCATTAAAAAAAAAAAAAAGACTATACAGAAAAACAGGTGACGTGGCATATGCCTGCCCACTCTCACCTACCCCTAAAACATAGCATTTAGCAGCTGGATCAGTGTTCAAGCTGCATTTCCCCCCCGGAGGAAAGTATAAAGCTGGCAAGGCACACATGATGGAGGATTATTGGTCATGCACAAGAACCTTCAGTGTCATTAGCCTTGTAAAGAGGCAGAGAGCTGCTCCTTGCTGAGGCTAGTGGGCAGAATAAAAGGCAGCCTCACATGGTGGCCTTTTCTCTCCATCTGCTCTGTATCGTGCTCTATACAAATTAGATTTGGCAGTGAACCCAGCTATCAATGGGAGTGTTAGATACCAGATCTGTGATTATGCTTTCCAGGTCTACCCTGGTTATAAGAGTGATACCGGCAACCAAGCAATCAACAGCTGAAGGCACTCAGTGGGTGGAAGGCAGGGGGAGAGGAGGGTTATTATTTCTGCAGTGTTTTGAAGGGAATTTTGAATTTAAAAACAATTGATCTGTAGATGGCAATTAGAAAAGCATTATTATTGTACATGGCTTTGGTGCATTGATGCCAAACAAACCATGCCAGGATGTTTTGCTGGTTTTCAGTCTTATTTAACACAGAGAGAAAGAGTAGGGGAGAGAGAAGAAAGAACAAGCCTGTTATTTTCAAGACTATGACAAAGTATTGGAGCAGGAGGTAATGTATACGTACTTAGAAAATGCAACTGAATTGTTGCAGAATGTCTTTGTCTTGTTATATGCACATCAAAAATCAAATTCATTTCAAATAATGATAAATCCTAAAAGTACAATTTCACTTGTCCTTCTTCCCTCAATTAGACATGTATAAATTGCATTTCTCTTTGTGGCATCACACCAGATTAGCCAGTGGGATCAAGAGAGAGGTTCCTGTAGAAATGTTGCAGACAACTGCAAACAAGGAGAAGTCATAGGAAAAGTAGAGAAACCCAGGAGAATATAAATTCAAGCCTGTCACTCTAATATGATCTTTACCAGTTTTAAAGAAATACACAATTATAAGACTAGTCTATACTTGACTTAGTATGCATTGATTTGTTTAAGTGAAATGAACTTAATTGTTTCGTTTGTCATTCCAAGTGGCAGGATTTCTACCTTCTCTTTTAAAATGCTTTTAGATAAACATAGTTATTATTTGCTTTTCTACTTGTAAAGTCCTTTATATTCCTTGGTAAGCAGGCCTTCCTGGCTTTTATTCTTGCCCTCCTTGTTACCCAGGAGGAATGAAAATATAATACTATTCTCCTTTTTAATTTTCCTCACTGAACCCATTAAAATCTGTGATCTAAATTGCCTCTTTCATGACATTAAATTAAAAAAAAATAAACACATTCATAGTATGTAATGTATTCTGCACTGAGACCCTGATCAAAAAATTGTACTGAGCTAGAGGGTTGCAGCTAATTTACATATTCTAGTTACCATTTTAATTTGGGGTAATTATTGTTTTGCTGTGGCTGGGAGTGCTGCACTTGAAGTATCAGTGTTTCTGTTCTAAAAATGGTGTCCAGAGACATGGGGAAAAGGCTCGTAGAGTGTGCTCTTGGGAAGAAAAGAAGATCTTCATAGAGGATTATACAAACTTTGAGAATTTGGAAAATACAGTATTCTGGGATTAGTGTTCTTTTTCTTTCTCCTCCTCCCAGTCCAATATATCCATCCGTTTGCAAAGTATCTACTCATAAATGTATCTCTTCCAGCGCTTGGAAAATAATTCTAAAAATATAATTAGCTACTGTTACAGACCAGTATCCAGAAGTTGCAGGCCTCTGTTTCTAGACTGTACACACAGGGGAACCCAACACAGTTTTCTGTTGGCTAGGTTCCATAGGTAAAAATGTGCAGCTGTTTGAGTATGGAAAAAACAATGGAACTCTTCTAGCTGTTTTCTTCTGCTAATGTTGTGCTCCACCACCATTATGTTGGTTTTTAGCCTCCTCCTCTATACTTAGTTACAATTGTAGTTAACAACTGTTTTAAAAGCTACTTGATTTCCTATTTGTTGCAAGTAACTAAAATAGTTACTTCTAGTTGCTTAGAAAAACCTCTCAGTACTATAGGTTGCTGCTCTGTGGTACAAAACATAGCTAAGTAGACTAAGACCAATGTAAAAAATAAATATTTGTATATACACACATAATACAATTTTTATAATAATATGCATAGCATTAGTAAGATGGCATGACAGTATGCCCACACCTGCCCCCCAAATGACAAGTCCCAAGAATAATGAACAAAATATTTTAAAAATTTGAACTGCATTTAAAGCACAGCTTTAAAAATAGGGCCTTGTTGCGCTTCAGAAGAAACAGCTGATCTTAATATCTCATTATTGAGTAAAATGGAGAGGGCTTAAAATTTTCAGAGGCATTTTACCCCAAAACCCTTACAGAGAGAAGACATGTCAACAATTTTTTTTTTCAAACAACCACTTTTGCATGTCTGCTTTACTCACAAAGAACAGTGAAGTGGCACAGTGCAAAAAAAAAAAAAAAACCAGTTTAGGCATAGCTAGGCAAGGAAAAGGAATTGGATTAATTGCTTGGAAGTAAAAGAAATAGATTACTCTGAAGTAAGTATCCGTGGCAAATTCTGAGGACATCCTAAATCCACCTCTTTGCATATAGTAGTGACAATGAAGAGGAGGAGGGTCTACTTAGCTATGCTTATTCTAGCTTGCTGCAGCTCTATAATTGCAGGAGGAAAATCAATGAAGTAGCTGAGATCCCGGTGAAAAAAACTGGGGGTGGGGTTTTGGGAAGTGGGAAATTGACACAAAACTGTTGTTTAGAATCACATTCTCAAGTTGCAATGATGTTTTGAAAGGGAAATGATGACACCACTGTAGAGTTTAATGGGCATTTTCCCATCTCAGTTCCAAATTAATGAGGGGAAGTGGAGATATATTAATGGCAGCACATCAAGGAGAAATAAATGTACCTCATCTCTTTTGAAGCTCCTGAATTAGGTGAGGCTCCCTGGCACACAGGCCTACTGCTTAGATTCCCACTTTTCCTGAACACTTGGAGAAGTGGCTATAAAATCTGATACAGACATAACAAACCTACTCTCTGCAAAACATGCTTTGCAGATTTGGACTGTGTCTGTTAATTTACCTGTCCCCTTTCTATCTCTAGAATAATTTCCCCATTAAGCTCCACAGTTAACCATGAGCTTTGTGTTATATACAGCTACTGAGACCAATCTTCCTCAAAACTGGTTTGCAAGCATACTTCAGACCATAGTTTTATTTCTGAGGTTTACAAGAGAATCATGTTTTGTATCTACCATGATTCTATATTTCTACATGTGTAGTGTGAAATCATGGTTGACACCTAAAAGGAGGAAAGACATTACTCCATTTAGAAGAAAGGAGATGGGGAGATTAGCAAACTTGAATTGCACCAGGGCTAAGAGTGATGATCACAGGAACTGAGGGGATTTTACGAGTGAAAGAAAATTTCAGGGTCTTTTTGTTGTTTTGCTAGTAAGTGGGGGGTAAGTGGTATCTCACAGAGTGACAGCTATAAAATTAGATAATCGGTTAATCGCTGGCAAATTAGCCTCATGTCTTTTGCAAAGAACAAATACGGTATTTATGTAAAAGTTGTTAATAGTTTCTGCCTTTTTTAATTGGCAGAAATAAATGCAAAATGCATGATAATTAGGCAGCTGATGAATTCAGTTGTACAATTATGCCTAAAGCTATGCCCCAGCACTTAATGCTGGATGCTCAGAGCAATCAAAGGAAGCCTATTTATATGCTTTATTTATAAAACAAAGTTACAGATGAAGTAACAGTGGCAGAAAGTCTTCAAGCAGAGCAGCTTTAAGTCGGTGTTCTAAATATTAGTATAATTTGTGTGCGATACCTACTAGATTAGCATCTTGAGTTTCTTTCTCAGTCTTCTAGAAGCCCTAGATTTAGAGCAGAAACACTACCTTAATTCACATCTGGAAGAATTCTGAGAGTGCTTTTAAAAATAAAAAAAAGTTTCTAACTCTCAGATTGCAGTGCTGAGTTTGAGGGAAAGCAGCAGAGAAGTAATATTGAAGATGGAAAGGATCTAGAAACTAGAAATGTTAAACCAATGTAAATCATTGGTTTTGACTGGGGAAAGACAATATTAATATAAGGATGTGTTTTAATACATACAACATGTCTACCAGCTGCAGTTTAGCATCTGACCTATATGTAGTAATCTTTGGTCTATATGTTAAAATAATCTCAGAACATGTTTCTGTGTCATCTCAACAGTGTATAACTGTGGCTCCTTCCCACTTCAGAATAGGGGAGCAGCCACACAAGGAAGTCCCATTAGCTCCATTGCTTGGAGTTGTTTAATCCACTTTCACTGGAGAGTGAACTAAATTTTTAAAGTATGTTAAGTTTTACAAAGTTTTCAGTTTTGTTTTTAATCAGTGTTTGTGCTAGCTTTAATAATCAGATCTTTCATTGGCATTCATATATAGTTTGTGATGTTCAGTCTGGTTGTATTCTGGATTACTTATGTCACTTTAAACATTGCACTGGCTAAGAGAATGGACACAACTGTTTATGTACAAATCTCATTTCATGGCAAAATTGCCTTAAGACAGAAAAGTGGAAAGACACTCCTAGAGACTTGTCTAAAAGTCAGCTTTTTGGAGTGCATGATTGAAATGGATTTCCAATTTTTTGTTCAGGTAAAAGAAATGTCTATTTCATCTGTCTCTTTTTCTGGAGCTAGTATATATGCGTATAGAGGGAATCCTTAGGAAATGATTGACAGAATTGTCAGAGGGACACTGATAATAATCAGATTGTAGCTCATTTGAGACCACTGTAAGATGAATGGATGGATGGATTTCTCCTTTGATTTGATATCTACAGCATGCAGTGCCAGCAGCCTTTTGGAGGTCTTAATTTCCCAAGAGTCAATGCGGCTGTGGATCCTGGCACAGGCAGAAGTTTTCCAAAATAGTTGCCTTCACTTCATCGTTCAGCCGTTGGAGTGCTGATATTTATTAATTTTTCCCATCAGTCTCATCTCAGTCATCCCCTTCCTACAGGGAGGAATTATCCCTGTTAAACCAATTCGGCTGACAGGTACTGATTACTTTAAGGTGACCCCATGTCCTTCACAACTGTGACCAGTTGTGAAACTGAGGCATTTGTTTTCCAAGTTCAACTGTTTACCTGCCTCATGAGGTTTAGGAAACTGTGACTTTTCAGATATTTGGGGCCCCATTGGACACCGTGTTTGATAGGGTGTTCTGGCTAGTAATCAAGGGAGTTGTAATCCAGTCATATCTCAGGGAACATACAGCTGCCCGACCCTGTACTGCCTACTATATACTATGGTACTTCCACTTTTGTAAACCCATACTTTTGGTTTTGGAAAGACAAAAGAAAGCACAGGGGACTGTGTTTTAAGTCAGAATTGCCATTCCCAGTTGCTTCCAGGAATTGAAATTACAATTTTTAACTTAATTTTATCCAAGAGGTCTAGGAGGGGTCCGAGGGATGCAAAATGGTCCCAGGAGTTGCAGAATTCCTATCTCTGAACCGTGTCCCTATTGAAAAATTTGATGTCTGCCACAACCAAATGCAAAATGACCTTATGTGGTCTGTTGAACTGTGGGGGGGGGGGGGGGCGGTTAAAATATTTTCAGATAGCTGGATAAACACAGTTTTTTCTTTACTCTACCCATGTTTATGCTGCATCTCAGCGACTCGCAAAAGAGCTGAAAGTGCTGCTCTAATTGCTTGGAATGTTTGGCTGGGTAGAAGGGATGCCACTCATGTTTGCCTGCCTGGACATTTATAACTTGCAGCTGTGCTCTCCAGGTCTAATCATACTGTGGTAAACCAATCTAGTCCTGTGGAAGCATACTGCCTGTTTTCTCATTGACAATTCCCCCCTTCCTCTACTTTCCAAAAAGAAAAGAGAAGAATTAAAAATTAGGAAGGAAGGAAGACAAACTTTTATTAAGTTCAAAAGGGGGAAAGGGAGAGGGAGAAAAAATGGCATTTAGCAGCTTTATTGAGTTTTCTCCTGATCAGAACTTCCACCTTTTAAATTCAAGCTTTGGAGTCTCATAATAGACTAATGTGGTGGCAGTTTGTTTGTTTGACATGGCTTCCTTTCGTCTAAACAGGAATGAAGTGGCTTGCAAAATTAGGGAGGAAAAACAATAACACTAAATCTGGTAAATGCAAACCATTTAATATAGACAAACATCTTCCTTGAAATCTAGCTGATTCCAAACCTGTAAACTAAGGGTGCAACCCTACACTCCCCCATCTGGAAGCAAGCCTCATTTAATTTAATGAGGATTATCTCTGAGTAGGCTTTTCTAAGATTGCACTGCACATTGATTTTTCAAATGCTAGGAAAGTCTGTAGTGAAAAATATGGCCATTTACTCAAAGGGCAGCTCACAGCCCTATTTCTCACCATGCTTTGGCCTGCTTCCCACAGACATACACACACACATTTTGATATTCATGATTTTTCCACTTTTGTGAAGGTCCTGCACCCCTAACCCCAGTGAATGTGGAGGGCCAGATATTTTAAAATGGAAGTGGCTAAAATGTGGACAATTGAGAAAGATACTCAGAAACATGCTAAAAACATGCTATAATCAATGAGAAAAAGTGACATAAGTTAGGAGAATCACACAGATGTATGAACTAGGGAAAATGTGTGGAATAGATGTGCGCACATTTTAAGAACAGGGAGAAAAACAAAATCTTGCAACGTATGAATCTAGAATGGGAAAAAAAGTGTTGGTTAGATTCAGTGAAACTGAATGAAACTGAATCTTGATAGAGTTTCACATCCCTTCCCTTAGGCCCAGACTCCTGTTTCTCTTAGGTAGTAATCTCTGTATTCAGTTATACATCTCTGAAAACTGTTTCTGTTGGGGGGTGGAAAAATAAAAGAGTTAGTGAATTGTGTCCTTTAATCAGGGAGGTAAAGCTTGGCATATTTCCTTATCACAAGCAAGAACAACGATTTATTTCACACTGCCTACAAATATGAGACAGCACAGTGTAGTGGTTTGAGTGCTAACGTGAGCCCTTTGATTTTACACAGTTATAGCATTATGATTCCATTTTAACTATCTGCTTGGTTCCTAAGGAATCCTGGGCTTTGTAGTTTGGTGAGACACTAGAAGACCCCACCGGCTGAGAATTCTAGATACCCTTCCCTCAACTGCAAATCCTAGGATGTCATAGTGTGAACCTGCAGCAGTTAGAATGAATTATAGTGCTATAACTATGTGGTGTGAAAAGGGCCCAAACTCTGGGAAACCAGGGTTTGAATCTTCAAGCAGCCACAGAAACTCACTGGGTGACCTTGGGCAAATCACACTCATTAATCCAAAGAGAAAGACAAACCTCCTCTGAATAAACCTTGGGAAGAAAACCTTAGGATAGAGTTGGCATAAGTCAGAGTCAGCTTGAAGGGACACAACAAGAACAAGCTTGAGAATACTGAGTATTCTGCACAGTTTTTGACCATTGATTGTGCACAATAGTCTGTGCAGAAATATTTGTGGGTTGTTGAGGTTGAAGTTGTTTATTTGTTGGCAGAAAACCGTTTTTGTGCAAAAAACAGTGATTTCTGTACAGAAATCAAGTTTTCTGTGTTAAAATTTTATTTTGTGTGCAGAAAACTATCCCTGATGTGTTTCTTCACAGACAAATTTTCTTGAAAGAAGTTGTGAACAGCAAAGTTTCTTGTATTTGTACCTTCTTTACTCAGTAGGTTTTTTGTAGTTAATTAGTTTTGTTTTTGTTTTGTTTGGTTAGCACTGTGAATACTGATATTCTCCTTGTCACTACTTTTGACTGAGACTGCTTGGTTATTTGGGGAATTGTTCTAGTGCTGATAATTTTCAGATTTTTTGGGGGGGTAGTTTCTGTTTCCTAGTTCTCCCATGTTCTAGTTCTCCCATGGACTCTAGCACATAGTTCTGATGAGAGGAGCTTCTGCTGTTTGAGGTGAGCCGCAGAATGAGAGCTGCACAGCATTAGCAGCTATATAGCCCTGTAAGCAACCTTATCTCTGCAAGCTTCTCACAAAGTGTGCAGATACGAACAATTAACAGCAAGCTTTTTTTTTTATGGTGGAGTAATCTTGTGGTGGAGTTTTGGAGGCAGGGTGTCCAGGGAGGTCAGGCTAGAAGGGAATCTAACTCTGTTAATGCAATTGAGAATTCACTTTCTTGGTAAACAAAGCCAATAAAGGAATACAGCTGTGTAGGTAGGAAGCTGGCAAGAGTGTGGGGGTTAAACAGTATATTGGCCTCTGTATCACACGTACATGTATCTTCCTGAGTCACATGTACACGTATCTTTGGATAGGAAGTCAAAAGCATAGGAAGTCAAGAGCATGTTCAAGGGAAAAGTACCTTGATACCAATGTCAGCTAACCTGGAGAAGCTGAGAAGGCCTTCTGCTGTCACCAATAATGAGGGCCTTGTGGAAGGTAGGCATCATCCCAAGATGGAAATAATTCCTTTGAAAGGAACAATTTTGTGTAGATTTGATATATGTTCTGTTAAATATACATACGTGCCAGACACACCTTGGGGGTGGAAACTGTCGTTATGACATTAGAGATAAACATTTGGATTTGTGGTGAGCATGGAGCCCACCTGGTGAATTGCCTACCTGGTGCAAAGATTGTGCATATGATCCATCATTTCTATAACTGAGTAGACAGTGCTTGTGTGGAGTCAGTAGTTGTGGTACACATCAGCATCAGTGATGTGAAGAAATACAATTGAGGAGTCCTGAGGCCCTTTCATACTACATATTACAGGATTATGATTCCACATCTGTTGCCATGGTTCCATCCTGTGGAATACTGGGATTTGCAGTTTAAGGAGAGGGCATTTCAAATTCTCAGCCAGAGAGCTCTAATGCGTCCATAAATTGGAAATCCCAGGAATTACACCTATGGCAGTTAAAGTGGAATAACAGCACTATAATTGTATAGTGTGAAAGGCCTACTGATGATATGTGATTTCTACAGCTAAGCAGAGTTGAATCTGTTCGCTTTTGGGTAGGAGAGCACCTGTAAATGCCAAGAATCCTCAGGTATGGCTGTGAAGGAATCCTGCCTGAAATCCTGGAGAGCCTCTGCCAGTCAGTCTAAATAGACAAATGACCTCATCCAGTATAAGGCTGCTCCCTATGTTTCTATGCATTCTTATCACTATGATTCTGCTACATTTAAAGCTTTCAGAATACAGATTTGCCCCAGTTCTTCAGCAGCAACCTTGCACAGATAAACATCCTAATCCAAATGTGTGGGTTAGTTATAAGAATTTTGGCTGATTAATCATGAACTTTTAAACTCGTAGTGTATGTTTAAGTCAGCATATTACCTAAATGCTGCTATAGCTGCCCTTTGAGGTATAAGGTGATAAAAAGTACCAGTTATTTCTTTAGAAGGAAAAGATACCATTAGGATTTTTTTTCATTTTGTCTTATAGGAATACTCTAGCAGCAAAATAGCACTGGAAGTAAACAAATGCATCCTTAATACTCAGCCATACCCATCTAGAATCTGCTTATTTAGAAGATTTATCAGCTGGTTAAAAGTTATTCAAGTTTGCAGCACTCATGAGAGGTTAACTTCCCTCATGGTCTAGCTGATATTATCAACTAGATTTTCCAGGTCTGTTTCCTACAGTATATGCTTCCTTTTTAATAAAAGCAGCTCTAGCCAATATGCCAAAAGATGAGAAATTGCATTGGTGTGCTGTTACTTTGATTTACTTTGATTTAGGGCTTCCTTTCTTACGTGGAAACTTCTTTTAAAAAAATAAAGTTATATGAGAATATACCATAATGTGTTCTGCAGTGGTGAGCTACCTAGCATGATGCTTAGCAACCAGTAGATGACCATCTGCTGTCTCAGAACTGCTGATGGAGGTGAAAGGCCCTAGATTTGTGTACATCCTGTTGTTGGTAACTGGGGTTAGGAGGAGCTATGGAAAATATTCCATACCATTGTCCTTCCTGGAAAAACTCATGGTGGTTCCTAGGCATCTCAGACCTCTAAGATTTTCTTTGCCATAGCTCTTCACATTCATCTTAATCTTTTGTGAATTTGTTTGACTTGGTGGTAAGCCAGTCGCCATGACCTGGCTACTAGAGTAGGTTTTGGGTTGGAGAGTCAGAGACCTGCTACCAGTCAACTAAAGCTAGTAATTTGTAATTTTTAATTTTATACATCAAGTTACAGAATCCCTCATTTACATTCTCTCATTTCACGATACATCCTCCCCTCCAGTGGCTGCATCTTGCAGTGGTCTCAGGATAGGGTGAAAATGTGGTCTTCTCTTGGGATCCACTCTGACCCTACTATGGGACCCAAACCCTACACCCCCCAGGTTCTGTTTTGCAAGGGCAATGAGAGGAAAGGCCACAAGGAATTGACAGACATGGTACTTTTCCAGTGTACAAACAGATCATTGAATTTTTTCCAACTTACTTTAAATATCAAGATTTACATGCACAAGACACGGATATTTCTGCAGGCATCCTAGTTAAGAAACATATTCATCACCAAACTGCCTTGCTGGCAGATAAGACGTATGAGATGCACAAGGGTGGGTTGCCAACAATGAACATTCTTGAATAAATAAATAAAATTAGTGCAGTTTGCTTTATCTTAAGTATCTGGACAGCTTTAAATTATTGTAGGTGTACAGACACACACAGGATAAATGTATGTATACAACAAAAAAAATGAAAATGTATACAATGTAAGTGCACTTGTTCAAGAAGTAGCCCTTGGAAAGCTCACCTTTAATATATGTTGGAAATGTATTTAATTTTAACAATACACTGGTGACCAACTTCAACCACAACAAAATACTTGGGCAAATGGTTTACTTTTGTGAGCAGTAGAGCTTCAACCCCATGTGAGATAGCAGCTCTACATCTGTGAAAAGGAAAACTGCAAGCTGGAATTTCTCTTAATGGAAGAAAAATAGCAATCCTGTGAGACAATTAGAGGACATGTCCAAAAATGGAATTAAATGACAGTTTGAGAACCTCTAATATATATAGCAATTAAGTACATTCTATTGCCAGATGAACTGCTCCCTTCTAAGAAGCATTCTAGATTTATGTTGCTAAGAAAAGAGGAACATTTTAGCCAGGGTGCTGAAATAGCACCTACAATGCTGTGTTTGGATGTCTAAAAGAGCCGTTCAGGTCTCTACCTGGTTTTAAAGCAGGGGTGGGAGATTGAATCCAGCCATCTGTGCCCTCCAGCCTGGCCCAAATAGCTTTGCCCCCTTCCCCTTTGATGGTTTCTAAGTTTTGGTATTTTTTGTTTAAATTTGAAATGCTTTCCTCAGGCGTAGCTGTGGAGCTTTAAGCTAAAATATGTTGGTACTTTTGCTTTTGCCCTCTTGTCTTTGTCTGCAACCACCACTTGAAGTCAATCCTCATTTCAGAGACTGAATTTGGCCTCTGAGCTAAAACAGTTTTCCCATAACTGTGGTAAATTTCATTGGACAGACCATAGCCTCTGCCTAACCTTTCTCAAAGACTACTATTGAGTTCCTTAAACCTAGGAAGTAAGAATAAAACCATTTTGTTTTTCTCTTTTCCTGCAGAAAGAGGCTGAGGAATTAACAGTGCAACCTTCACCATCAAGTTGTGCATCTTATCAGTAGCATCAAGAGTGAGACTCAATTCAGACAAGCAGCTTTTATTCCTAAATGCTGAATCAGCTAAAGGTAAAATGTTCACTATATGTCATGAAGAATCAAGATTCAGAATCTAGTGTCACCCACATTACATTGTCCTGTGTGCAATTTCTGGCAAGGATTCTGGTCATTATTTGAATACGATGTATTTGGGTATCATAATTTGTGGTTTTCTTTTTTGGTTTGTTTGTTTTTGCTTTCGGTACAGATTCATCAATGCCTCCTTGTGAAGAGTGGAATGAAAACAGTTGTTTAGTTTTAGCTGTCCCCTCCACCACACACACACACATGCACAATATTTGTAATGTGTCTGGAACTAAATAAGTAAATACATTTTCTAGACTACTATGTGACCTTTCAACCTTATATCGCTTTTTTGTTTGTGAGATGAATTGTAGCAGGGAAGTGAATGGTTGACTTTTGTGGTAGAATGAATAAACTGTGTGGGAATTAGATCAGTACATGGATAACAGCAGCTTAAAACAAGGTGCTTCAAGTGGCTTCTTTCACCTTGGCTCCCAGAAGTCCTAATGTAAGTTGAGAACAGTGGTCCTATTGTAGGCAGAAAGCCTGTTACAGTTCTAGAAGTCTAGCAACTATTGGTTACCACGGTTGTGAAGAAAAGTACTGGCAAGCTTTGTGGTGCTTAACTTTCCCCTTTTGCCTGCTCAGTCATTGCTCCATGGGAAGAGCTTGCAAGCTTCCACTTCTAGTTTGCAATAAACCCCTTTTGTCCTCAAGACATTTTATTATTTGATATATATTTTGCTTTTTCCCTAGAACTGAGATTCAGGGTGGCTCACAGCAAGATTAAGACAGTTATAGATAAAAACAAGTATTGAGAAAATACTGGAAAATTATAATGTTAAAACACAATATTATTATTATTATTAAAATACTATTGAATTGAAAAAAATTAAAAACACCTTAATAAAAAATACAGCAGCAATTTGTTAAACTTCTTTAAAATCACTAATGAGTAAGTTACCAGAAGCCTGCCTAGATAAAAAGGTCTTTCCCTGCCAGTGAAAAAACAACAAGGAGGGGACCAGTTTAGGCCATTTCCGCACAATGAAGCTCTTCCACGTTGTCTAGCTGCAGTCCCGGGTCCAGAAGGGAGCACATCAGCAATGCTCCCCTCTGCACCCGCTTGGTCCATGCAGAAGAGAACGCAATGGCACCATGTCTTCCTTCTGCAGCACAGCCGGGCTTTTTCCATTGCTGCGTTATGGAAGGAAGCATTGCCAACGTGCTTCCACATCTTCCGCATGGCCAGAAGTGACGGGAGCACTGCGCGATCGCAGGCGCGAAACGGATTTTCTCCGTTTTGCAAAAACTGCGCAAGTGCGACACTCCGTGACAAGATGGCAGCGAGATGGCGATGATGTCATGCGGAAGCACGACCTGCCGACCGCTGCCAACCTGTGGCAAAAACGCAACAGTGACATCATGCGGAAAGGGCCTTAGTCTCCTCTGAAATGGTGTTCCACAGGCTGGGAGCAGTTATCAAGAAGCCCCATTTTGATTGCCTTTTGAGAGCTTAATCTGTGAACATCTAGAATCATTTGGCTGGATTGAGGCCAGACTGTTGGATTAGGTGGGCCTTGAGTCAAATTCAACAAGAGCATGCTGACTCTCATTGTGACTTTACTGATGATGACTGATGGCAAATCAGTGGCTGAACCTCTGTCCATTTCCTGATGAAGAAAAATGAGTAGATTTTTAGTACACATTTGAAATAGAGGGAGGAAAAAAGCAGGTAGCAGAGGAGGAAGCTTAGGGTGTTTAAGGACGAAATGCTGCTAGAAGCTGAATACCCCTTTCAAGAGCTGAGTTGTATACACGTTCGGTCATTCTTTTATTTGGAGCTGTGTGATATCTTTCAGCAATGAGCCACAGAAGGGTAGGCAGGTGCTGGCTCCTGTGGTTTAATATTAAGTCATCTTCATGCTTGGATGGAGAAGACTGGATAGAGGCCCACAGATGGTTTTAAGGCGACCCATCTATTTATCTCCCTACTGCCTCTAAGTTACCTTGAAGCCAAAGAGGATGGTTGCTAGGCAACTGCCCACATGCTTTCTCTGGCTTCTAGGATAATCATTAGACCAGCTGTCTGTAAAGGGGGAAGGTCTGCAGAAGAAGAGGTGAGCGTTGGCTTAGCCTGCTGCCATTCTCCCCCAGTGTAAGGGTTGGATGGTTAGCAAGCATGGGGAGTCCTGTGCCTTGGCCACAGAAAACTGGTACTGTAATATCTGTGTGAGTCCTCATCAGATTGTTTCACTTCTATGTGAATCTCAAGGAAATGTTTTTTCTTTTTTTTAAAATCCCCCTTCTCCCTTTCCCCTACCTCAAAACTGAAATTAGCTACAAGAACCCATTGTTAATTTTTTGCACAGATTCTGGTTGTGACAGTGAGGATTTGTCCTTGTAGTTACTGATTAGTAAATATGACAATTGAACTGGTAGTTAAATGTAATCACCAATATTCCAGCATAGCATGATGCAAACTCTTACCCCAGGAGCAGCTTGCACAACACATTTTGTGGGTTTTTTTATTAATTATGATGATAGATGTCCTTAAAGCACCCAACAATGAGTTTAAAACACGGATCCATAAGAATTAAGAATCAATTGATGTGACAGGTCCCCATCTGTTGCAATGGGAGCTTTGCACCATGCTCAGCCTTATTTCTAACCCAAATGCAGGACAAGAAGAACTGTTTAATTTTTAAGATTAAAAGCAGTTATGCTGCCACATAGCATGTTTTATGCACAAGAAATGCTTGGTGCTCTGGGCTTAAAGGATTGCTTACCTTTTAATAACCTTGTCACAGCCCCCTGTGTAGTTATTAGGGCAGGCAACCAATTAAACAATTGTAGAGTAATAGCCTCCCTTTTAGCTGATTAATAGATAAATTCATTGATTTAAATTTTAAAGGCTTTGCAATAGATCCCTTCATGAGATGCTAAATAAAATGTGAATTTCTAGTTGAGCCAAAAAAAGAAGCCATCAACTGGTAAATGGTAAGACAACCAACAGTATTTTCTATTTAATCTTCTGTTGGAGTAAGACCACCAGAAAATAGCTTCAAAATATAGGGAAGCATAAGTTTTGTCTCTCAGGTTAAAGCTGGCCTTGGTGATTAATCAATAGAGCTTCAGTTGACTGATCTACCAGCTAAAGCTTGCTGTCATGTTTATATATTCAAGCTACAATATATTGTACTTACTTTACCTGGGAACAGATCCCATTGAATTCAGTGAACTTTACTTCTTCATAGACATGTGTAGTTTGCACTGTAATGAGAAGCAACATGTGAAATTTGGTTAAGGAAGAGTTGGGGAAGAGGGAGCTCTCCACTCTTCCTTCACTTTGTGTTAGTTTATGTCATTACAATCTGTAGTGTGTTATATTAGATGAGCAGAAACATGTATTTGGTGGCTTTAAAGCAAAATAAGATAGGATTAATATGTATGACTAAAACATTTTGAGATTCCTTGTAAGGCTCAACAAGAGTGTTTGAGTAGGGGGAAGACCCATCTTAACCAACCTCAAAGAAGATTTCTTCTGCAGAGTTCACTTTCAACCTGATTTTCCAGCTGATAGGTAATTTTAACAAGAAGCAGAGCCGTTTATTTGACAGATAATTGTCCAAATGAATTATTTAAGACTGTAACTAATATTATTCATGTGTTGTTATTCATTAAAAGTTATTATATCCTATTCACAGCAGATTATGATGTTTCAAAACATCAGCATGTTAACAAAACAATAATTAAAAAATTATAAATTTAAAGGTAGAATCACAGCCAACAGTTGCAAAATCAGGCAATTGGTAAAATAATGTTTGCAGCTCAAAAAATCAAAATCTTCCTGTGGGAAACATATTGGCAATGCAGTAGATGTGCCCATTTATTGGCAGCTTTCCTTTTTGCTCATGCCACCTTTCCTTTCTCATGCAGATATATGTTGTACAAGAGCACTACATAGATGCTAATGGGAGTCTGTCCTCCTAGCAGTACAGCTCTAGACAGAAGAATTTTCTGCATCAACCTGTGCTGGATAGTTTGTCTTGCTTCCTCTGCATAAGAGGAGAGATTCCTCGCAGATCATAGTAGATTGCCTGCCATCTTATTGATATAATAGAGCATCTATTTCATGCTATTTGTTTAGGCTGGCCAGATTTTTAGTTGATCATTTGTGCTGAGCAATTATATTCAGGACTCTCAGACTCATATAACTTGTCACATAGAATCTATGAGTCAAGAAATACAAAGATGACATTCCCACAGAAGAAGAAAAAAATACACCTAGGTGTTCTGGAACACTTGGTATAAATGTGTTAAATTTCCTCATAGAATGAAATTTGCATATTAGTAAACTTGCACATTATAGATTTTTTTCAATATTTTCTATATATTTCTATATACTAAAAATATTAATTTTAAAAGATTGTAAATAATCTTGAGAGGATTTAGGCTAGTTCTGGAGAGAATGTCTTTAAAACACTGAGGCACACTGAGTTTGGAGGAGGCCCAAGCTGGAGAAAACAAGATCAGTAACACCGTGTCATGGCAGAGCAGGCAGGGAAATGCTTTATATCTTTTAAAATAGATTGGAGAATGGTACAGGAGGACTATGTCTGTCTCCCTGGAGCCTTTTAAAAAAAAAAGATTGGATGAACACTTGTCTAGCACAGGGCTCCAATCAGTTACTAATCTCACAGGACAGCCATTATTAAAAGCAAGAAAAGGATAAACAAACTCAGCTTTTTCATTCCAGTTCCTGAAGTGACTTCCCAGCAAGTCCAGTCGTCACAATTACAGGGATGGAAAAAATATTTGAAATTATATTTTTAAAACATGGTTGAAAAACATGTTCCTTGAGTGCCAGGAAACCCAGATGAGGAGAATCCTCAATCAAATAGAACTTTCAGAGTTCAGGACTTATTCTGTGCAAAATTTGTGTGTGACTTTTTTTGCATAGAAAACCACATTTTCTGCATAGAAGTGTTATTTTCTATGTAGAAAATACTGTGTTATGCACAAAAAGTGCAAATTTTGTGCAAAATAACTCTCTTACAATGACTCTTTATGTACAAGAAACAGCCTTTTTTGCGCACAGTCTAACATTTATCTGCAGAAAATGCTGTTTTCTTTGCAAAAAAATAGCATGTGTGAATTTTGCACAGAATAAGTCCTGAACTACAAATAGTCTTTGAAGAGTGTGCAGTTATTAAAAACTTTCTTACAACAGGAAGAAGATTGCTAAAACTGCTTGTTGCTTCCTTTGAGAATGAAATTAGCAAAGAATTACATCTTTACACAATTATAATGCCTCTGTATCTCCATTTTATTATTTGATTGGTAGCAGATTATCTAGGCCGCCCCTCTGAGGGAGCCAGACATGGCCCAGAGGTTGCTCATCATTGACTCTTTAATGTGTTGAGTCCAGCTGCTCCCAGGATTGCTAATTTGGGGAGGGGGGTTGACTGGAGCAGCTACTTGTACAACTCTACTTCTGTCTTTTGCTAGCACTGTCAAGAGGCCAGCCTGTTTGCAAATGAGCATATATATATGTTAGCCAAGACCTGAGCAATGATTTTGAAAGAAACTACCCCATTGCCTTTGTTTTAGGCGATCCTCAAATCATTCTGTGTTCCCACATGACCTTTCTGGTTATGAAAAAGAGCTGCTGTATGTGGCTGGATCTCGGTTTTGCATCATTTCCCTGTGTGCTGTAGCATTTAAACCATTTGGAGATGGAGGCTGCTGCCTGACCCAAAGAGCTGCTGCACGTGAGCAGAGCTCTCTCGGGTATAAATACATCATGTTATAAAAGGAAGATGACTGAGAGCAGCAGGCTCTCTGGCGTGTTGATCTTCTTCCTGGAACTGCTAGCAATGATTCCCTTCTCCTGAGATCATCTCTCTGGAGTGATTCTAAGGACAACATCAGTTCCCAGTTAGTTGTGGAAAACCACACTAGAGGAGGTGCAAACGGACCCTTTGGGATTCCCTGTTCTCAGGGTGGGACACAGGAGAGCTTATGCCTATTGATTGTACTTTTCATTTTTTCTTTTGCTTTCTAACACTACTTAATCATTCTCTCATATTGGAGACGTTTTGCTTTGTTTTTGTTTTTGCAAGATCTAGACTTGTAAATAGGGAACAGAGAGATGCTTCGCTTCTCACCTAATACAGGAATACTCAGTGAGAGTTTATACATAACAGGGCTTAAAGTGACAGGTGTTACTGGAATTTTAAAATGTGTGTTGAATACTGTTTAGACAAATTGTAAATTGATAGATACATTTTAGAAGGGATGTATCTGTAAGAATAATTTGTATTAGGTTTATAATACTATCATGATTTTCATCTGTAGAATCTTGGCAATTACAGTTTGTATAGATAGAAAGATTTATGTAGGGTAAAGAATTCACTATTAAACCTGTTTAAAAGCATAAGTGTGAATGTGCCTGGGGTATTCTTCCACACAGACTTCAGCTCACCTAATTCTTGAGCCGAGTGTTATCGTCACCATCTTACAAGTGCCTCCTTCCATTTCTTCCATTACAGTTCCTCTGGTTATCTGAGAGCAGTCATAGAACATTCACTTCATACTTCACATTGACAATGAATTTCCTGCTGCCCCAGAAATATCAAGGCCTTCCTTCCTTCCTTAGATAAATCAAAGTTCCAGTAGGGAAGTCTGTTCCATCTGCAGCTGCAATACAAGAAACAGTCTCCCAAACAAGTGGTCCTCAAGAAAGTTGTGTGTGCAGTCTCAGTAAAACCGTCTTCCCATTTTTCATACCATCTGGATTCCATAGTTGGTGCCAGACCACCAACTAAGGATCATCCTGTTAGTGACTTACACTGATGTAAGTGCAGGTTAGTCCCCTTTAGGAAAGGGAATAGAGCTATTCACTTCCCTTTGTGCTTTACCCAGAAACCTCCTGCCATCCAACAGCTTTCAAGCCCTGAGAAGGCCCCTGCTGTTGCTATTTACTGGTGGACAGATAAGCTTGTTGTTATTACACTATGCTGGCTCTTTGCATAAAATGTAGGTAAGAGGCAATTCAGACCATGAAGACCTAGCTGCTCTGAGATCCCAGGGGAAGGAAAAGATGGGTGCACTCCATTTGAAAGTGCACTCTCACTTCTTCCCCATGACCAAGGTGAGATTAGCTGCTTCCCCATGACCTGAATCTCCTACCCCACTTTCTCCACACCTCACTGGTGAGTGGCACGGGCCTCTGCTAGGGCTTGCTATCTTCCAGGTGGTGGGAGGATGTGCAGCTACACATGCAGAGCTACCCCCATATGTAGGATTTCAGCTGTTATATGTGATGTGTGTGTGAACATATGCTCTTGAGTATTTAGTAGTGCTTCCTTTCACATTTCACTTGTTTAACTTTGGAATTCCTAACAGTATCCCAGTGTAGTGAAAAATGAGGAGGTGGGCGTTCCCTCTCTACCCCATGCTGCTCAGTGGTTTCTTGAAGCATAGCTAAACTCTCATTAGGTACTTTTTAAAAAACGGGGGGAAGAAAACCCAAATAAAACATATGTTGTGACAGAGCCTGGGACTGTGGCTAGCAGAGCAGCCGTAGCAACAGATGGTCATATAACCAGATTGGCTCTGTCTGAGCAAAACCCAGCCCTAATAATAGGGAGGGGCTGTGAGTAAGACAGCAGAAGTCATGTATACAGGGAGCATGAATTGGATTCTAACTTCCATCAGTGAGATTTTTAGAGAGAACTTTAAGTCAGAGCCTTCAGTCAACCAAAAGGGGTTACTTGGAAGGAGGTTGTCTTCTCAGTGGCCTAGTATGAGGCAGAGAAGAAGCCAAATCACTTCAGAGTGGGTCAGAAAGCGGGACCCTAAGTGGGGAATTACACCTTTGTGCTAAAGCGAGCCGATGGTGTGTGTGTGAAAGTTCTGTTCTTGAATACTGTGGTGATTTGAAGGAATTAGTTAAACATCTTGGGGAAGTGTTATTTGATTTGAATATTCTTGGAAAACACAATACCTTTTTCCCTGTCTGTTATTTTAATAAAGATTACATTCTATTTTTTATAATTTCTGCCTCAACAAAGTATTTTCTTCAGTTTTATTTTTATAAGAACATGCTACCACAGGTTATCAGTCCTTTTTGAATAACCATTGATAAGCTTTGTTCTTTATACACCAAGGTGGTGGTTTTAAAGGGAAAGCAAGGTTAAATAGTGGAAGGGAGGGAGCCAGAGTGCTATAGCGGGATTAAAGGGATGCTGCTACTCCAGGGAGAAAGACGAGCAGGCCTGGTATGGCCCTTCATCCCTCCACATATGCATTTAAACAGGTCATTAGAGTTTGAGCTTAGTTTTTATTTATTTTTTATATGTTGCTTCTGTTCATATTCTGAGATCTATACTTTTTAAAAGTTTACAGCAAATGCTGCTCAGAATTTACAAAGAGTCTATTGTGGAAAAGGGCAATGCAGCAGAAACTTTGTCTTAGGATTAGCTCCTGAGATCTCTAGTTCCAGGATCTTGGATGGCAGGGATGGATAAGACCTCAGCCTAAAATGCAGAGCCACAGCTGGTGGAATGTCCAATACTGGGAATGGTTTGTAGCAGCTTAATACATAGACAGTCATAACACATGCAGTGTAACACCTATGTCTTGGTACTTATAGCACTGACATGTTGTACGACGGTGACATCCTGATAACTTGTCCATTTGCACTATTATTTAGCTAGAATTTCCTACCCAGCTGCTCTTTCTTTTTCTCATGGTATGGTATCTTAATGTTAATATTCACTTCTGATATCCATTGTCAACCATAGTTATTAAAAGCTCCATGTAGCATATTAAGCGAGTACTATTGTTTAAATATAGATTATTAATGAAATGCCTTTTTATTGCTTTCTCAGTGGATACTTTTTGTACTAAGTTAATTTGCACTGTTATGTAAATTCCATTTAAATTCAGTCCTTTTTTAAAAAAGTATGTTTTCTCTGCATGTTTGATTTGTCATCTCTCGTTAGATATTTAAGGTTTTGCCTGGTGATTCTTACTCTTCTCCATCTGATTGGCTTCACTTGAAATTGGAAGTCCATCTATTATGATGAATTAATTTGGTTTTCATTCAAGCAAAGGTTACTTTAATAATGATGAATTGCACAAAATGTAGTTTGGAGCCACTCAGTTCCTGTGATAATAATGAGCAAGAAATAAAAAGAAAATAATGAAACACACTTTATGTTGAATTAGCCACTATTTTTGTTTTGTTTTGTTTTGTAGGGGTTTGTAGATGGGAATTCTGTTATCAGGCAGAGATTCACAATAAGCCCACTGTCCTGTGAGCTGGGCTGGATGTAGGGAAGAACAACCCAAGTGATCGTCTGGGGTTCTGGGCATGAGGCTTTAGGCTCAGGAGCAGCTTCTCCCAGGCTATCTATTCTGTTATCTTAATGGATAAAACAAATCGTTCTGTTCGTCTTCCTTTGTAAAAAATGGCAATGTTTGCCCAGGTGGCAGGCGTGGTATTCAGATGTTATTTTTATATTTTGAAGTTATTAGCAAGAACATTTACAACATGAGTGTCCATGTATAGGTAATTGTAAGAGGCCTGTCTGCACACTTGGTGTATGAAAGGCATAAAGAAATAGGGACAGTTTGAAAGATATGCCCTGCCTGGGTCATTGTTTGGTTGAAAGTTGGTATTGCTGAGAGAGAGACTGAGTTTGAGGAGTTTGCAAATGTGTTGAAGCTGGACACTTTTGGAAACATAATGCTTGACTAGATAGTCTCATTCAACATGACAGCTCTTTCTTATATTTCTGTTGTATTACCTATAGGTATAGTGTCTTGGAGTGGCCATACCTGAACCTGGGCCTGGGGCATAGATTCTCTCTTCAAGGTTAGTGGTTGAGGCTTGGAGGTTTATCTGAGGAAGCAGGTAACTAAACTGCAGCAGGTAGAGAATACTCTTCTAGTGAACAGCAAGAGTGAAAGGTTGTTCCTGAGTGTCTCTAAGGTTAGGGAAAACCTACTTTGCTTCTTGATATTCTCCGGAGCTACAAGTAATGAAACAGGCTGGATGAAAACTGGAACATAAATGTTAGAAACAGAGTGTGAGAAGACTGAACATGTGTTAGAGTACATAATCCTGCCTATGGTAAGGCAACCATAGAATGCTTACTTTGTGGAGAATGCTTACTTTGCTGTCTCAGTTGCTTCTTCACATGGTCAGCCGGTAGAGTTCCATGTGGTTTGATCCTGGTAAATAAGGTGTGAAGAGGTACAGAATCTCACTGGGATCAGCTGGCAGTGTACTTTGAAAATAAAGTCAAGGGATCATAATCTGACCTGCTCAGAAGCTTCCCATTACTGTCTCTTCAAATGACATCCCCCTTACAAAAACCCCTCATCCTCCCAGCTAATTGCAAAAGGGAGGAGCTGCCACTATCTCTGATGATCAAAGGCAACTGCAGAGAGTCTTCTGCCAGTCCAATAGATCATATAGGTGAAGATCTGATAAACTGGTTAGCCAATTTTTTAAAAAATGCATTTCTTTAGGTTGTTGGAGAACTAGGTTTTTAGTGTGCATCAAAATAAACTGGCACCCAATTTGCCACATATTGGACAAATTTTCCTTTCCTCATCTGCAGAAGTAATTATTTATTTGTGGTAATTTCTGTAGAAGCAGCCATATTAGTCTGGTGGCAACAGAAACAACTAAGAGTCTTCCAGCTGCTACAAAACTCACGTCTGCTGTTGCTTTTAACTTGTGACAGTCAGACATTCAATATTTGGGTATCACACTTACATTCCAAACCAGTACAATAGTGGAAGGATATGAGATTATTTTTCCTCTTATATTCCAAATTCATACGAATTGGGAAATCGAGACATAGCAGTTGGTTACTGGTAGGATTCTTTGAAAAGATCTCTTGCTCTTCTATGTTCTTAATCTTCTGCATGCTCTCTTAATGTATTTTAAATCAGACTGTCTGACACATTTTTTACTACTAAGTGCAAATAGTAGACATATGCTCTTGTTACCATCATAGCCCAATATACAGGACATAGCAGACAAGTGGTATGTGAGTATTGTTGGCTATAACTGACTCATTAATTTACTGCAAAACTGTGGAGAAATAGGAAGATAGTAAAAGGCAGAATGGTCAGATTCATATGGTAGCATAGCATTTCTGTTGGTTGGTAAAATATGGCTGGTTGATAGACTAGACTGATCTAGTTATTATCTGGCATAACCTGTTGTCTAAATTTGTAAGTACCTCAGAGTTCAAACAGATTAGGTAATCTGCAGCTGAGCTGAATTCTTCTTTTTAACACATAAAATCTTCAAAGCGATGGGGTTCTTCTACCCTCTTTTTTCATATTTACTTGTGGGGCAGTTTTTTTAATCTCTGTTGCTGATCATCTATATAGAAGCAGGGGGTGTACTCATTCTTTGAGATTAATTAACACAGGATAAAAGAGGTATGATCTTGTACCATAGAATTGTTAGAAGAGAACACAAAGGCCATCCTGTCAAACTCTATAGAATCACGGAGTTGCACATACACCCTAAAATAAATGGTATGTTATTTGAATCATTAGTTTTGTCATATCAACTTCTTCTTTGGGGTGTTTAAGCGCCACATCTTCCTGGCTGATACTTTTAGAAACAGAAGCTGAATTTGATGCTATGTTGCACACTAGAAATTCTTTTAGTTATGTTTTTCAAGTGAGTGTAAGGTAGCGAGCACATCTAGGACCTTTGAGAGTAAAAGACTTGTCTCAGTGACTCAGGGGTCCACCCACAGTGCCAATACCTCTGTTCAAAGGTAGGGAATTAATGTAACGTAATTAACAAGAGGGGACTAACGTAATGAGATTTTTGACACCAATGTTTAAGGGGTCTTCTGTGGGGAAGAACCAGCCAGAGATTCAAAAGTAAAACTACAATGTGTTTTATAGAGGGAAATTCAGTCACTCACACACAAAATCCAAACAGTCACATATTCACACAAGGCTGACTGAAGGTAAAGGGAAAGAAGGTTGATAAAGAGACTTGAGGGAGTGGGCGATATTTACTGATCCAGAAGAGCAGCAAAGAAGCAGCAGTGCAGCTTAGGCTTGTGTCTAAGGACAGTACCCAATCAGGAATCAGAGTGGCTACTAGCAATTGATGTTCTGCAAGCTAGCTGATCAAAACTGGGGGTTTTATACACAATTTCTACCTGGAAGGCATGGGTGTGAATAGCTTTGTGGCTGAGTAAACAATGAGGTTTGCAGAGTGGACAATGCGGTCTGGAATGAGCTGATGGTTTTTAGCGTCGGGGAAAAAAGGGGCCAATGGTTGTTTGATAGCTCAGTGTTTATGGATGGGTTTGAGGGTAATAAGATAGATTGTAGGGTGAAGGGAAGAGGACTTGAGGCTATCAGCAGTGTGGTGGGAATCTCCCAGTTGCTATTGTTTAAGAAAGCAGTGTCATTAAGGCTAGTAGTAGCCTATTATCTCTGGAGTTTCCTGGTGATTTCCTGAATATGACCTGGCTGTGCCTAGGAGGGTTCTTCTTGACCTTAGATTTCATAACACATGTGTTTGGCTAGCTTTCCTCTTATCCAGCAGGGACGTCCATCCATATCAGAGTATAATTTATATCCATTTCAGTGTATGCCAGGTACACCATATCAAAGCATGGGGATGTACTGTTGCTACCACTTTCATTCTTTTTCTCTGCCCAAACCCCTTCTGACTACTTATATATTCTATAACACATATCGTTTGTGACTAATATAGCACCATCAGTATATATAGTGCCTTCAAAGTAACAAAGCAAAACACATAGTATTACCCTAAGGAACTTACAGTCTAAATTTAGTGATGGAAGGAAGAACATTAGGAAGAGAGGAGAAAGGACTTCATTCATAAGAAGAAATAAATGGTTTCATTTTCAATTGGGATTTCAAGGTAATTTCAGACTTTTGTTATTAGTACTTCCTTACCTTCAGTCTCCAAGCATACAGATTTGCATATCTGTAAGCATGTAGCATCCTATGCCTAAAATGGTGGGGCTGTGCACATGCATGCACCGAAGCATCCATGTGCACATCCCCACCACTGACTATAATAAGATCCAAGCATGTGCGAATTTCACTATTCCTGGAACATAACCCCCACATATATGGGGGTGAAGGGCGCACTGTAAATCATGGTTAATGCTCTTGGTGAAATTAGTGCCAGCTTAACCATTAACTGTGGATTGGGCTGACATCCTGACAATATACAGATGTGAGAGAGGGAATATGTGAACCTGCTACCTGGCCACTTCAGTGATCAGTCATTAGAGAGGAAAGCGCTTAAGTTTTAATATACCTTCCATGAATTCTGTAAGTTCACATAAGAAAAAATATAACTTGTAACTATAGAATTACAGCAGTGCAGGTAACACACATTACTCCATTTAAAAAAAAAAAGCTGCATAGCCAAAGGTTTGCGATAGCCTGGCAAATAAATCTTAACAATATTTATTATTCTGCAAAAAAACCTCCTTCAGTAGACTGGGTGAGCTGTTGGTAACACAATCACCATCTTGTTCACAGAACCTTTGCCAAGTAAATGCATTCAGTACTGCTATTCTCTTCCCTTCCTACTGCCCTCATCAAAGATGGAAAAAGTTGGCTTTGTAAGCTTTGGGTCTGAGAAAGAGAGGGAGAGAGGGAGAGAGGGAGAGAGAGAGAGAGCGCACATGGAGTTCTGCAAGTAGAAAGAATATCATTAGCTTACATGGACACCAAAAATGGTGCTATTTAGAAAGCTCCACATGTCACAGTATGTGTTTGGCTGTTTGTCACATTGCTATTTTTGTCCCTTTAGCACAAATGGAAGTATTTGGTTGTTTGGCAGAGGGTCACATTTCCTCAAAAATGGATGCAGGGAGCTGTGGGGATGGTATTTGGGGCCAGGAAAAAAAATGCCAGTGACCACTTAGCATTAGCAATACAAACAGTTAAAAATTATCTTACTCTAATCCATACACCAAACTGGAAACTAGGCAGAGTTTTGTTATGTTTTACAAGTCTGTCCCTTAGTGGCATGGTCTGCTGTCATATCTGGACTTATAATGCCTCTGTTAAACTTCAAGAGGTTTGCTTGTACATCCAGGGCTCCTCTTGTATGTCAGAAAGGAGAAGATACATTGAAGACTTGTTGGTATTCTGCCCTCTAGTAGCAGCTCTGGATGCCCAAGAAGTTCTTAGTTGATTTGGCATTGTGAATAAAACAAGTACAACACCTGGTATTTCAAAGGATAATTTCTATATAGTGACCATGTGATGAAATATGTTTTATAAAAGTTAGGCACAATGGATTGACCCAGCGAAAAGCTTTGACTGAGATTCTGTGTACCATTTGGTCTTGTTTTGTTGGAAAGGCTACTTAAAGAGTTTCCATGGCCCACTGTTAAGTCAGAGAGGCAAAGCATTTTGCTTGGCTTAATTGTTTTTTTCTATTAGCTCTCAACTCATGTCTGTTAGACTCAGGTCCTGAAACATCAGGTTCTGCCCCACAATGCACCAGACTCCAACAGGCTGCCCTCTAGTGCAGTTTGCCATAACATTCTTCTATTTCAGCTTCCCTCCCCTTATTTCTTTGAGGTTTGAACACATCACCTCTACTGGGTAATCTATGTCAATGTATCTTTTCCACACACATGGTTACACAAGTTCTATGAAATATTATCCTCTAAACATTCAGGTAGTCTCAGGTGTGCAGAAAGCAATCAAGCAAGTTTCTCAAATAGATTGGAAAGATCATCAGTTGCAGTGGTGTAAATAAGTAATTTTAAATTCTGAACTTCATGGTCTTACAGCTCCAGTACTCTGACATACTGGTCTTATAGGGAACAATCTCTTTACATGGTGATGTGCCCGCCTCTTCAGTCTACTGCATGAGGCCTTGGACTTCTTCCTCAAAATCCACGTTGGTGATTTTCTCATTGTGATGGGCCTCCCCAAGTTGGTGTTGCAGTTCTCAATCTGATAGGGTGCCCTGTCTTTACCGCACATCTCTGCCTCGCCCCATAACACCACCTTTGCGTAAAAGAGTGAGGGTTTTCAATGTTTATTTAGAACTGTCTTAATAATTTTATGGAAGTGTGTTTTCTCTGTTACTGTATATAATGTATACAGCTCAGCCAAGTCAGTATTTACAAAGATAATTATTAAAATAACAAGATAACATGTTAGAGTTCATATGCAGTTCAATTATATCTTTAGACTTTCATGAAAGGCACAACTATCATACAACAGCCCCATGGCTAAACTGTCACCAAAGGCATAACGTCCAATCTAGGTCGCACTCTCTGAGCAGATCCTACTAGGGGTCAGTTCTTCTTCTGCCTCTCACTAGGCTTCTGCTGAGAACTAAACCTCCTAAGACAGCCACACTCTCTGGCTGACTGAGGGACTCTGCTCCTTAGATTCTTGCTAGGCTTTCACCGAAGGAATAAAAATACACACAGGTACTTGGCTTTATATAACTTCTTCTCTCAGCCATAAGCCCCTCCCACACACTACTGGGCTGGGTTTCTCTCCTGAGGTGCTATTCTGGGTGCCTAGCAACCTGCTTCAAGGTTCCACTGGTACTTCAGATAGTCACACACCCCAGAACTTCATCACACTGATCCACTACTCTAATTTGTATGTGCATCTTTTTGAGCCTTCTCTAAAACTTTCTCCATAAAACATTGAAGAAAAAGCTATATCATGAAACCCAGTCATTCAGAAACCCTATGATGAACTAACCTGAAGGGGTGGCATAACAACAGAGATAATGCTTAGGTGGTTTGCCTCAGGCAGCAGAACAGACATAGGCAACTTGGTGGGCTCCACATATTTTTGGACTGCTACTTGCAAAAGGCCATATGTTGGTCACATTGGGTAAGGATTATGAGATTGTAGTCCGGAGAACATGTATTACTTCTAGGAGGATCCAGGTTATTTCTATCTAGTCTAGAGCTATGACAAATGGAAACTAGTTTTGACACTCTTGTCCCTGACAAGGATAAATGGGTTTCATAAAGTGCCACTATCCTCCAGTGCCTCTGGTATATGGTGCCTCTTCTGCTTATAAGTCAATGGGATCTTGATTTTGTGTGTGCGCATGCATATCATTTTAATGTTCATTGAGCAGTTCTCTGCAAAGGCAGTTGATAAATTTCTCTAATAAGATAATAAATTATGCCATTGAAATTGATATTAATGGATACAATATCAAAATATATGGTCTTTCTCATCTTACATCGCATCCATACTGCATAAGTATTCTGATATCTGTTTTCACTTATAAAAATAGTTACATTCTAAAAATTGCAATCAAAGAGAGAATGAATTTATTTCTGGTTTGTATTTGACTTTTCTTTAGCATCTTTGTTATCTAAGGTATATGTTACAATTCTAGCAACCATAACCTAGTCATTTAGAACTCATTTTATAGCTATTGACAAATTAGTTTTTGTGTGTGTTTGTCTCTGCTAGGGGCAGTTGTATAGGAGAATGTCGGGAGATCCTGCTGCTTTTGCACTAACACTGGTATGTGAAGCTGCTTATAGCTGTTATTGCAGAATCACCTGGTGTTTGTAGCTGAGATTCAAAGTCTCTTGTCTGATACAGCCTTGCCACAACCCAGCCCAAACTAGAGTAGACCCACCAAATCAGTCACTGAATGATAAATCAACACCCATCAGTCGTGTAGGGATGGGGGGGCGTGGGGAGTTTCGCCCCAGCTGGCAATGTTTTTTGGGCGTCCCAGTCTGTAGCCACGCCCCCACGTGCCCTGGCCATGCCCCCACGCACCACAGACACACACCCCAGACACCACAGCCACGCCCCTCACACCATAGCCATTCCCCCTCCACACATTCCAAGTTCCACCACTGACACTTACGTAAACCCTACTGATTTAATGTGGAGGTGGGGAAAGTATGGTTCATGGGCCTCATGTGGACCTCACTTTTGTGGCCCGTAAAGCCCCCCCCATTAGTCCCACAAAGCCTCCAAGCCCTCCCAATTTATATTAAAATATTCAGCATGATTTTGGGGGCAATTTTTGCCCCAAAACCACACAGAAAGCCCCACAAACATGGAGAAGCATCACAACCACTTACCAGACTTTGTATCACCCCCAAATATCTGGTTTTATTAAAAACCATCTCAAAATGGTGGCAGAAAATAACAGTGTGCACTTCTGGTGTCTGTTTTGAGAGTTCTCTGAAGAATGAAAGTATGTGCAACCTGTAAGAGGGCCTGGAGTAAATTGGCCCATGGTCCCCACACAATTAACACCCCTGATTTAATGGGTCAACTCTATCTGACACTGCAGTTTGAATTTAGGCACCATACTTGAACTTTTAAGGTCTTTTTACTGAACTTGTTCATTTTCACCATAATAATAACAGTTTTCAATTCTAGATGGTGCCACTTTAGATTCTGTACGCTTCCTATCTCCTTTCCATAGTTATTTAAAATGGTGACCTTCTTAAGACTGAACATTAAATGATTACTTTGCTTGGGAAAAGGAAAGATGATAGGTTCTATTTCCTTTTGGAAAATATTTAGGGACTTTTCCCCTGGTTTTTCAGTTCCGAGGTACATTTATCTTCAGACCATACAAATATGATGACTCACGTTGAGTGGAGTATTGTAGTCCAAAACCACACTACCTATGTATATTGCATTTCCCCCCTCAACATAAATCCATATCTCCCCTTTATCATTTTGTGCTGATACAGTCTTTGACATTTGTATACTTTATCAGCAGAGTTATGGCCGACACACTGGTCCTGCAGAGGTATCAAAAGAATGCCAACTTTTTTTGAAGAGCCTACCTCTGCTGAAATTCCCAGTTCACAGACCTCCTGTGGAGTAAAATGCTGTCTTCCAAATGGATTAAACATAGATTGAGCAGTTTGTTCCCTCTGCACTTTAATGTAACATCAAAATGGCATACTGAGAGATCTCACATTCTACATTTTAAAAAAAGTCAGTAGTAAGTATACTTGAGCAAGAAGGCTACAAATTAATTTGAGGCATGAAATAGATATATTTATATAGAATTCCTCTGCCTTGGGTTAATCCTCCTCTAATTTCTTCAATAAAGAAATGGGCTCCAGTGCAGCACTAGAGGCAAGAAGGTAGTCCTGACTTTGCGTCATAGCCGATACTACAGGTCTGTTTGCTCCTATTCAGGGTGCCACATACTTTTGTTAGTCCTTGTGCCATACAACGGCCACTTATTTGCTCGGGGGGGGGGGGCGGCACCGGGTAGACAACTTTACATAGATTTTATTTCTTTTGTGTACTTACTCCAGAACACATACTTGAATTTGTGGTGCGTATTGAAGAGATGGTGAAAGGGAAACCCACTGTAATAAAACGGTTGTTGTCATTGACAAGTTAAGCTTAGGCCACTGTTTCATAAACATTGCTGTTACTTTCTTCTAGTCTAAAACTAGGGATGCTTCCCTATTTCAGTCATAAAGATCCATCAGCTTAAGAATGATGGACTAGCTTTGTCTATGCAACTGTGTAATAGCTCACTTAATAAGATCTTCTTCCCATGTTCCAGTCTAACCTTAGCCCAGGGGTGGGACTGAGTATGATGCTTCTGAGATTCCTCCGCTGACAGGAGTATGGACTGCATTAGTTACCCATCATGGCTCCCTCTTTTCCCCAAGTAGATGCAGTCACCCAATGTGTGGCAGAGGCAAAAACAAATCTGCCTTAGGAAATGTAGTGGAGGACACATCTAACATCTTTGGAAGCACATATTGGCTAGCCCCTTTCATGGCATGCAGTTTGAGAGTCACTGGAGTAGAAGAATAGAGCTGGGGAGTGACCACAAATTGACTAAAATTGTCCTAGTTTCTGTCCCTTGAACAAGGAAAAGCCTTGTTTGTTCCTTCTGAGGAATTGTTATAACTAGTGGCAAAAAGCACTGTTGCCCTAGTGCAATGATAATGGAGACTGGAGTCTCTGGACCCCATGTCAGCTGCTTTTCCCTGGTGTTTCTGAACCTTTGCTTGACAGCAGCAGCAAGTGCTGATTGTACCTCCTCTTTCTCTTCTCTCTTCATGTTAGCATCTCAGGGAAAAGACACAGAACAGAAATTTGAGGCAGGGGAGGCGGAAGATTGGATGTGGATTTTTATGACACCATATGCCTTCCTACCCCCATCAAAGTAAAAATAACTGGTTTTAGAGCATGAATTGAGATTGTTTACTCAACTAGCTGGCTGACATCCAGAAGCTAGCAGTTTGAATGGAATTTATAGAATCATTTTCAGACTCTAGAGAAATAATTCAGTTCAGTAATTCCAAAAAAAAGAGCAAAAATCAAAGTGAGCTAGCAAACAACAGCAAAAAAGATCACTGTACATACACACAACACACACACACCCCATGCTCACACTGCTCATATATGTATACGTGTGTGTGTATGTATAGTGATTAAGCTTAATCTGGTGCTTACACCCCATTTCATGTCTGAGCTTTCACAATTTGCTGCAAATTTTGTGGGGATTATGTAAACAGTTATTAGTACCATGTGGTTTTAACTACCAGGGGAAAATCCTGGAGCAAACCTGCTTTCCAACTGACCTTTATTTTTTCTTTTCTAATACTCAGATTAAACAAGAAAGTCTTACAAAAAGAGTATCTCTTTAAAGTAACACTATTTGCAAATCAAAGACTGACCTGCACAAATGCTTTCTTTAGAAGAAGATGCCTTTAGGTTAATACAAAACTATGATGGATTCAACAGCTGGTTCAGAGGCTTCCAAAGTAAAATCCATCCAAATGAAAGGGAATCAATATATGCATAGGAACTAAATTCTGTGTTACAAAATAAGATTTTCTTTTGCTGCTGCAATTGGATCTGGTTTCTTCTTACCTGCTTAGTTACTTTGGAAGTATTTTGTAGTTTAATCCTCATAAAGATGCTTGCTAAATGAGCAAGTTCCAGGTTGCCTCAGGACTTCATGTCCTAACATTCCATTAGCTCCCCAAATGTGCTGGTATGTTCTCAGTGAAGTCTTCTCAGCTGGGCAGGAGGGAGGTGATCTGAAAAGGAGGGATTTGATAGCGTTTCCCTTGTTATGATTGATCATTTCCTGCTGAGGCTTGCATTTTCAGCAGTTTTTCTCCTCTGCAAGTGTGAGGACAGCTAGGAAAAACAGTTGGAGGCAGTGGACTCCAGGACACAAATGGCCTCTGGGTGATTTTCTTTTCTGGTGCTGCTGTTGATGCCCTGATAATTTTGCGGAAAACAGAGTTGTCCCAGGTAGTTGGCAGAATAACATCTTAGCACCCTCTCCACAGAGTCCCTGAAGCTCTTTGGCATGCTAGGCTGAGGACAATGCAGGAAGTGGAACGGATAGCATGCTGGTGGAGGAAAACAGATGCCAAATTCAACTGAACAGAAGTTTCAGTCCACTGTTTTAGCTTGTTCCATGCTAATGAAATTAGCACCCTCACTGTTATATTTGATGACTTGTAGGAGGCACTTGAGATCTCTCACCTTCAGGATGAAACCCTGAAAGCACTTGATCTCATCTGATTTCAGAAGCTAAGCAGGTTTGGGTCTGACCAGTACTTGAATAGCTGACTGCCAAGAAATGCCAGGGATCTCCTGATAGATCTGAAATGCTGGAGCAATGGCCTTCTGTGTTTTGAACTACAACTATTGATTGTCCTGGTTAGAACTGACTGGAATAGAGGTTCAATGACATCTGGAATACCACAGGTCAGGTCCCCCTCCCAGCTTTACAGAGTAACATAAGAAACACATAGCTTCAAGATACACAAAGAGAAAGGAGGAGGGGAAATAAGATAAAAACTGAACAGTAGTTAGAAGGACCATATTGACAGATAAATGTGTGTAAATGTAATCACAGTGGCTCTTCACATAATCTGCTTCCACCAAAGACACTCTCTTTTCATAATGCATAAAAATAGTTTAATAGCATTTAGTATTAATTGGAGCGGAGAGCAATGCAATTAATTAGTTAATTCTGTCAAAAAGCAGAGTTTCCTAATCAGATTTACCAGTGTAAAGTATGCTGCTAGTGCTAAATCAAACAGTAATAACAGCAGTGATTTGAGTGGAAGGTATCACCTTGCCTGTGGAAGGTGGTTCAGGTGCATATTTTGAAGCAAAAAATAATACAGCCTATATCCAGGTGACAGGAGTTACAATCCAACAGTGAATAGACCTTATCTATTGAAATGGAAAAACAATGTACTGTTTATCCACTATCTATAGCTATTTACAGCTAGTAATTAAAAATGTAAATGAAGGTATAAACATCAGCAAGTACCAAAACTTAAAAAAAAAGAACAAGAACACCTAAGTGGCCACAGAAGGATATTACCCAAATGAATGTTGGCAGCCCTTGTAAAAGCAGAGAACAGAGGAGCTGTTCTTACTTCCACTGGTAATAGGTTCTTATGCCTTGGAGCAGCCAGTGTAAAAATCCCCCGAACTGTTGGATATCCATATTTGCTACGAGTTTAATTTTTTTAAAAAGTTGCATGAACTTTTTAAAAATAATGTTTGCACAAATCTGAAGATTTGAGGGGTGTCTTGAGTTTGGGGCAGGTACAAAAAAGGGGACAAGGGCCTGTATCTGGTCTCTGGGCTAGACTTCCCCCCACCCGAGTCTGAAAGCCAACACCAGACTAAAGAGGATTATGCCTTCCAGAACCTGCCAAAAGATGCACAGTAGTATTGTGGACCAGCTAAATCTATGTTGTCTTCAAAGGCAGCCCCCTAATAAATTAACCTCATAATCAAGCCTGGAAATCATGGATGCAGGGATCACTGTGTTAAGATAGGACCCTTCTAGCAAAAGTCTCCTGCTGAGCTGAAGCTGGCATCTGGTAACAGTTAACTACCTACCCCAGTCCAGATATAGCTACAAGGTCTTAGGTCAGTGGTATTAAAATACAGTTGGTCCTCCATTTTTGCAGGGGTTAGAGGTGCAGAGCCCCCAAAAAGGTGAAAAACAAGTAATATTTCTAGCCTCCTCCCAGCCATTTCACACACACATAAAAAGTACTTTACTGGCGAGGTGGCTGGGTGCAGCCACTTGTGCATTCCCTCACTCGTTCGCTTGTACAGGTGGGAAGAAGGGAAGGGGATGGGATGGGAGAGTGGGAGGAGGGGACACTGTCCCATCCCCTTCCTCGCTTCTGCTTGAACAAGTGAGTGAACTCACATGCACTACCACCTTCTATCTCTGCAAATGTGATGGGCCAATTGTAATTCCAAAGTGGCTATCAATCATTCTGCTGAATGGAAGAGATCCTAAAAATGGGATGCCACAACAACAGGGAAAACTGCTTACCTTGTTGTCATATAAAGAGTATAAGGCACCTTGGAAGGAGCTTTTCTTGCAATTTTTAAGACACAGTGAAGGTTGCTTCATGAGGTGTTGCTGTTCTGACATGCTGAATCAAATGGTCATGGAAATAACAGTGGTGCTGATAAGCATGATCTCATTACCCCAAAATGTAGGTGCCACAAGGGCCACCCCGTGATGTCAATCCTTCCTGACAGAAGTGGGGAATGAATTAACTCAAAGAGAAGGCTTGTGAGGGGCAGGGTAACTTATCGAGACCTTTTCTACCAATGGAAAAGAACCAGCCAAACATTCAAAACTAAGCTAAAAATGTGTTTTATTCAGGGGAATTCACTCATGCATGCACACAAGATACATACAGTCACACATTCACACAAGAGCTATCTGAAGGAGAAAAGAAGGAAAAAATATGGATAGAGAGGCTGAGGGGTTTGGAAGTTTATAATTACCAGTGCAGAAGAATATGAAGAAGTTGAAATGTGAATTGGCTTAGGTAGGACCTAAGGACAGTTCTCATTTGTGAGCCAGATGGAGAGAGTGATGGGTAGACCTTCGAGAGACTACACTGGGCATTCTGGAATCAGCAGTATTTGTACACAAAAAATAGCCTGTGGCAGTGAAAGATATGTGCAGTTCCGGGTGTGGAACGATGAGAGTTGCAGCACAGACAATGGAGTATCAAACCACTAATGTTTGCAGTATTTGGATGACAAAGACGTGATGTCTGTTGTAATAACTATCTATTGTGGGTGCTACAAGGCAAGAGGAAGGAGTACAGGTGCACAGGGGACAGCTATCTGTCAATCAGTGTCCTGGTAGGCTTGTCACAATTGTATTCCCTGGGAAAACTCCAGCTTCTGCTTAAGCCTATTATCCACAGGAATGATGTTTATTTGCCTGACAAATGGCCTAGTTGTACCTGCAGGGTGTCTTAGGTTGACCAGTCTTTCTTTCTTACATTTAGAGTCAGATCTCTTCCCTCACTTGGTGTCACCTTTTGGTTACCTCTCAGGCTTGAATTTGATATTAGAGCCAATTGAACATGTATTGCCAATCCAATATGGTGCCCACTGAGTATGGTGCACATCCAAACCATAATGATATCAGGGACCCCCAAAACAGGTCCTTACAATATAGACAGACAGACAGACAGACAGACAGACAGACATCAAATTTACACAGTCCCGGGAGATGGAAGCACATATGCTGGACAAACAAGTGCAACTGGGGCAACACAAAGAGTAGCAAACTTAAATGAAATGTTCAGATGTTGTCTGAGTTTCCTTATCTATCTTTGGTATGTGCTTTTGGGAGCAAAGTTAGCATGCTTGCAGATCCTAATGGGAGAATGAAAAGAAGGATTGACTTGTGTTTCCAATTTAAGGTCTGTTAACAAGAATTTAATCAAGAGAGATCAAAATGTTATCATCATGTAAAGATAATTGTTGGTAAATGGTAGCAGTAATGATGATGAGTTTAGTACTTTGCCATGTGGACGATTGACATAACGTTGGACATAAGGGCAAGTTTTCAGCATTGCTTAAACATACCATTGATCGGACAATGAGGGGCATGCCATGGGTTCCTCACCTCATATAATACAGTTTTGCTCAAATGTATCTTGAAATCTTACGATTCATTTATATTTTAACCTACTACACAGCATGACTTTGGTACAAGCCTGTCCTTTGGCCAGCTGTGTAAATTATGATGAGCAGCCAACACCTTATGTTTCCATCTCTTCTGACAACTACAGTTGCCACTGGTTAATACAGTCCTTACCTGGCTATTTTGCATGGCATCTGCAAGGCTCTGCTTGCCTTGCTTTTCCTTGCTTTGCTGTTTCTTCCTGGCTGGCTGGCTGGCTGGCTGGCTTCCTTCCTTCTTTCCTTCCTTTTGGAACAAGGGGAAAAAATGAACCAGGGAGCTTGAAGATCAGTGCTGTATCTATGCTTCCACAGTAATGTAGGAAATGTACAGGTGCAAGATCTAGTTTCCTTGGGGCCTCAATGCTTCTAAAAAAAAAGTTTCCTCTTAAGTAAAAGCTTCTCTGTGTTACTATAGGCTATAAGAAAATGTAATTGAAATGGTTTTATAAAACAAGCTATATTTTCATTTAATAAATCACATTTCAGATAGGAAAAAAATTGTTAATCTAGTTTAAAATTTTGTTAAAGAAATAATTTCCAATAAAATAAATGAAAAGGCACTTCAAATTTTTAAATAGAAAGTTAAAATTATAATTATGATTATAAAATTATGATAGATAAAAGTTTAAACCAACTTGACAAGGCATGGTATGTTTATTGTTAAAACCTGCCCTGATGGCTGCAAAGCTGGGCTTCAGAGTGTGTGGGCAATACCTGTATAAATCACAGGATTTGAGAGGATGTTAGAATAAGGCTTCCAGCAGGGCACCAGCCCCTCTCCATAGTTAGAAAAACAAGAAATATATTATTCACTGCAGAATAAACTGTGTAGAACAAAGTCTGTTGTGCAAATTGACATGCTTTGTATGAGTCATGGAACCCAATACTTCTTGATCCTGTAATATGGAGAAAACTAATGGGGGAAGATGGTTTAGAGAAAGGGGAAGAATGGGGAGGGGGAAGCAGAGTGCCCCCTTGCCTTTAGCAGGGTGCCTTAAAGCCTAGCACCATCTGTGTTTACAGTAACACATTTTCTTGTTTGTTTCTTCCCCTCCCCCTGCTTTTCTTTGGATGTTTAGGATTTATTGCAGTGTTGTGCCAATAAAATGTATTTCCAGGGTTAAATGTGAGAGATGCTGGATAGTATATGATTTGGATCTGAATACCGTACTATTTTAACAAGACTTTTGGCTTGTGGCTCAGCAGTTGTGGAACACTTAGGAAATGTGGTCACATCGCTTAAGTTTTTAGTACCAGGATTAGCATTGTATTTCCAAATCCTCCCCAGATTGACCTGGAAATGCATCCTGTTGTTATGTAAGAATAACCTATTAGGAAATGAGGAGCAGAGCATTTATCTCCACTTAATAAAGAGTAGGCCTACAATCTCATCCATCTGAAACATGTGATTTATGGTCTTTATCTATCTTGCTAGGATTACACTGTTTAGCTTGCCATTTGCTTGGTATATTTCATTTGTAATATAATATAATATGATACAATGTAATATAATAAAAATACTATCTGTGTAGCTGTGCGAGTAAGGGGGAGAATCTTCATTAAAATCTTAAGTTTGATTCTCATTTACTAAAAGTTTGCTTAACATGAATAAAAAAACCAATTTCCCAGCTATTTCTGTGTTTTGTGTGAAAATTAGTATTCTCCAGGGTGGGAGGCAGTCTTCTTTGAAGAAGCTCACATGAAAATTTGCATCAACCGTAATACTATGTTGGCATTTGCCATAAACATGATCACTGCTTTTTTTCTGGGACAGTGGCTCTCAAGTATTTTTCATAGATTCGTATATAGACAAGCTTCTTCTCTGGTTGAGATATAACTCTGTGGCATGATCCTCATCAGAACTGAAAAGTGTTAGGGACCTGACTGCGTCACAGCATGAAAGGAACTATGTTGGATCAGAGGATTCAAGGCCTGCCTCAGGGAGGAGAGTATTTGACTCTCTAGATACAGCTGTATGACAGCTCTCATAACCCCTGAGTGTTGACTTGCTGGCTGGAGCTGATGGGAGATGAAGTTCAAAAACATGTAGAAGCAAGTTTTCTGTCACTGGCCTAACTAGATCAGTATCCTGTTTCTGAGAGTAGGAACAATGTTTCCAGAAAAGTTACCAACAGGATATGAAGGCAATAACTTTTCCCTGTTAATTCCTCTTAGCAGCTGGGATATACTGCCTTTGATCATGGAAGCTCCATCTACAGATTATCTAATAGCTGCTGAAAGAATAAATAGGTTTGTCTTGAGTTCGTAGTGACATCATGTAAGGCAATAGTGAATTCCATGAATTAATTATGTTCTCCCTGTGTAACACTTCCTCTTATAAGTCTTGAGTAATAATAATCAATATTATTTATCAATACTGCTAGCTGAATATTAGCACTCCTGATCTTCAGTCATGTCCCTTATGTGTCTTCTTTCACAAACTGAGCAAAAAACACCCCATCCAAACACATCAGCCCTTCCTTGTAGAGAATGTGCTTCAGCTGCGATGGAATTGTTTTAGCTGTATTCTTCTCTCCCCTTTCCAGCTCTATTCAGCATGTCAAATGGGGCTCTACCATAAGTGCAGTATATTGTAGTTTTTGCTAGTTGTCTAGAGAACCTTTGCTATTATGTGATCTACAAATAACTTCAATAAATAAAATGTGATGCTAGCGTTTAGGAATGTAAATGTTTTTTCAGCTCCTTACAGGGCTAATACTTCAATGTTTGAATGTTTTTCTGGGTATGTGTTTTAAGTTCCATCCAGATTCAATCATAGGTGTTGGGAGGGCTGTGCTGGAGGACTTAGAAATCAAGCTCTCCTGGTACTAGATATGGTTATGAAGTTAGTGTAGTGATTGTAATGGATAAGAAGCTCTGTTCTGACAACTAGAAAGTCTCTGGTTCAGATCTTCCTGCTTCTGTAGATTCGGCAAATGGCCTAAAGAAAAATGCATTTTCTTAGCACTCCTATCTGCAACTTAGGGTTAATAAATAACACAGATCTATTTTATGTAATTTTTATGCAGATAATTGATACTACATATGTAAAGTTCTTTGAACACTAAAATCACTAAAATAGTGCTTCATCATGATTACCCAGTACCTTGATTACCTTGATACTTTGCAATAGGACAAACTGTACAGTTTTTAAGACAAATGCACACTCACCAGGAACATGGTGTGCCAACCGATTTGTTTGTAGCCAAAGAAAACGAACATGTTCTCAGTTTTGGAGAGGGAAATTTCTCTTCTTTGTGTGTGTATGTGCCTTTGAGTTGCCTGTCAACTTATGGCAACCCTTGAATTTCATAGGGTTTTCTTAGGAATACCCAAAGGTGATTTTGCCAGTTTCTTCCTCTGAAATATAGCCTGCAGTACGTAGTTGGTGCTCTCTCATCCAAGTACTAATGAGGGTCAGTGCTGTGGCCCAGGTTTTATGGCACATGGGTACAATCAGTGAATGGAAACTGTTACTGCCCTGGCTAGCCTGAGCTTTGGGGATATAAAAAGATATCCTTTGATATCTCAAATTCGGCGTCACAGATCCCTTCCACGTGCTTGCGAGGCCCCCGGACAAGCACGCATACAGGCTCGGCCGATTATCGGCGTAATATTCCTAGACAATACAGGCAGGCCAGAAAATAGCCGACTCGCCGCTTTAGGAGACCTCAAGGCAAGTACTCCATTAGGTATGCAAGCAGCTCTCAAAAGATCCTCTGCCTCGCGCTGGCAGCTTGATGATCGAGCTATACAACACTCAAGTATTCCGCATTTGCATACCGGCTACTCTATTGATAAATTCGGCTCTAATTCAATCATTCAAATTCTGACCTTTCAGAGGCTTTGTCTCCAACTCCAAATCTATTATTTTCCCCTAAGTCCGACCTAGCCTGCAGTCACAATTCTCCTTATAAAAACCCTTGATTCCGAGACCTTCCTCGGATCGCTCCCGAGTTCCAGACCGCCTTGCTGCCACTTTGCTTGGCGAGCTTCCCCTCAGCTCTACGTGCTGAAATACATCGAACCCCAGCTTGGCTCTCCATTTTCCTTCAGACTTCAGGACAGGTTTCGTATCACCCGAACCAACTATCCCTCTAAAAATCCCGCTATCTTACTCACACCTTTATTTTCCTTAGTTATCTGTGTGTTTGTGTTGCATACATTGTGTGCCTGTATTTAATAAAGACTATTCATTATTTTCCAACCGGTTTGCTTCTTGACTTGGCCTGACCCCGTAGACACTGGGTTGCAAGATCCTGCTGAGTTACCCTGCCTCTCATTTTGCCAACTTGTGCTCTGAACTAATTTCCCCAACTTCTATAATTTTGATAGCAATTTGGTGTCCCTCCCGGGACCCCCAGAAAACAGGGCAACAAAACCAAGTACTGGAAGATGGAATCCTTAAAAGGTTGAATGTCAAAATGCAGTTGGTATGGAATCTTCTGGATGTATCTACAGCTCAGCAGAAAAAAATTAGAAGGCAAAGAGGCAAACACATTACCCTTGTTTTGGATCTTTCTGTTCTTGTTTGGATTAACCAAATGTCTGCATATCTTCTTGTGCTAATCGTTATGGAGGGGTAGTCTCAGTTTATTTGGCATAGCTATCTTCCCCAGGTTGGAAAAACTATCTCAATAAATATAACCAAAATGAAAAACAGCAGAAAACACAATTGGCAGTCTTCACCCTTGCTCTTGTCCTAACTGAAAATGGTTCAAAGGAAGAAGGAGAGACCAGATGGCTCCTTAGCCACAATAGTAATCTTTGAAGGTTTAAAGATGATAGTTGGAACTTTATGCCTGGAGGATCGCAAATGGAGGAATGGTTCCTCCCAAGATATTTATCCGGGATAAATAAATATCCAGGAAATGCTTCATGACATTTTGTTGGAATCTCATGTCTTGTTATTTGAATCAAGTCTTTCATATCCCAACCTCTGTGAGATGCAGAAAACGAGAGCGCTTTATGGACAGTAGTGCAAATGCATGTGCTTGTATGCAGCAGCAGCGGCATCCCACTGTACTTTTTTGAGATCTTTTGTGAGGCCTTTGTTCTTATCTGAGACAGCCATTTTATCCTATCTGATTCCAGGTATTGCTTCCATTGGCCTCCGGGACACCTGTATCTGCCAGGACTTAGCTCCCCAGATTTGACAAAAACACAAGAGACTAAATGTAATCCTTCAAATGCACTGCTACAGAGTATTCTTACGACAATTTTATCCAGAGACTCCTCAGCCCTCATTCAGTAGCCCTTTTGTCTGTCATCTGAAAAATTAATATATCTAAATTCTCTCAGGCAAATCTTGACTTGTTCCTAATGGGGCACAGGTAATGTTTCCTCTCCCACTCTTTTGTCATCGAATGATGTTTCAATCCTGGAAGAGTTTGGATGTATGCTTTCAGTGGCTTTATTATTATAACAGAATTGTGTTAATAACACCAAAGGTCAGGTAGCTTTTGTCCAAATATCCTTTCCTAGTTTTAAGAATAATGCCTCCTTAATATGATTCAAACATCTCCGGAAGCTGCAGCCTGTCATAAAGTTACTCTATTGATCTGTCAATATCACCGTCTTGTCTGCCAAATGAAAGATGGTTTAAACTCATAACCCAGGCCAGCAGCTTTCTTATTGTAAGCCAGACAAAAATGCCATTGATCTTCCCAGCTGAAGTGTTCTTTTCACAGCTTGCCAGCACAAACACACTGTTGTCCTTTAGTCAAGGCTAATTAGCTAATAATTTAAGGCAATGAAGACAGCAGTCTTACTTTAATTCAGTGTTGGTGAAAATAGGCAGGAAAGCTTATACTATCAAGTAAATTTTCTGCTCAATGATAAAAAAAACCCTTCAACTTTTCCACTTGCTGTTTTTAGATTTTCATTGGAACTAAAGAAAAATGTTCATGTTAGAGCAGTTAAGTGGAGTTCTTTGTTCAGGTTTCATAGACAAAACAGAAGGTAGAGATTAACTTTCTGTAATGCCCAGTATTTTGTCTGTCAGGTTAAGAGAAGCTTTATGATCATTTCTTGGTGTGATCAAATATTGGATTGATTTGGATCTTAGAAGGTATGTTTGGAGTGGATGAAATTAACCAAATGATGCTGAGGATACAGTCTTAGGAATGTGAAAATTCATCAATCTTAATGTCACTGAGTTTCTCAGAACCCCACCTGCATTCTCTTCCCATCTTTGATTCATACTGCACGACTATGTGTTTTCTTCCTGAACTGAAATTTGTGCAATTTTTAAAAACCATTTCCCTGGATTTGTCCATTTATTTGTGCAATGTACTTCACTTATGTAACTTTCCCCCATTGATTAAAGTGTTTTTCTGTGTTTTATATCAATTATCTGCATTTTGACAGATTACGTTATAAAATGCATGTACTTTTTATATGTACTTTTTCTCAGAAGCACCCTCTGAGCCTCACAAATGTGTGAATGTGGGATGGAAGGGCTGGTTTCTCACAACAAGCCTCTCTGGGTGCCAAAGTGGTAACTCCAACCCAGAGAATGCAGATGAAGGGGCAAGGAGGGTGGATCAGCAATGTTGGGGAGCTCAAAGGTGTTGGAGATGGACCGCCCTTGATAATACCAACTCTCCTTAAAAACATCAAAAAGAGGGTAATTATTACTTAATATATAAAAGTGTCTCTTTAGTTCTCATTGTCAGTGTGTTAAAATGTGGATTTGCAAAATAAATAATGCACAAGGGATTTTTATTTCAGTAAGGAATGTCCCAGTCTTTTAAATCAGAAGCAGGAATCATTTAGCCCTCCAGAGGTTGTTGCACTGCACATCCCTTGCCAGTGGTGTGGAATCTGGGAGTTGCTGTCTAACAACATCTGGAGACATGTGATTTCCACCCAGATTAAATGTTGAGGAAAGCTCTGCGTGCACATTTGTGTTTGGCATCCTTGAATTTGTTCTGACTGAGAAGTTCCTATTTGCATGGATTTAGGAATTTAACTGAAGTTATTGCTTGCACATCACAGCTTCTAGATAGGTGTGTGCATGAGAAAGAGAGAAAAACCCAAAAGCATATTTCTTTTTCTGAGTTAATGAGTCCCAAATAAGACAGGATAGTTTTGATTATACATCCAGTTTTATGAGAGCCCTGAGGAGAAGTTCTAATCAATATCGCACTGAAGGGCTTTTTGTTTTAATAAGAAAGTGAAGTATTTTTCATTGAAGTTTGTATATTCTAAGTATCTTCTCATTTTTTTTATGTATAAAGATCAGAATATGTCACCTTCACAAGAGGTCTCTGCTGGTTTTAACTGGGCTGTCTTCCTCATCAGTAAAAGGCATTATCCGTAATAGTAGGACTATCTGTTAGCATAAGCAGGTCATTATCTTGGAGTGCAAAATGTTCTGCAATAGCAAGAGACCCTATCCAAAATCTGAGCTGTTAAACACTCACCTAACTACAACATTGTGGGTTGTCTCCAGTAAACACTAAAGCAGAGACCTTGGCAGGCCTCCAGGAAAAGAGTTCCCAGAATGTAGAGCTCATTGTCTAATTAGGAGTGAAAGTATATAAGGCAATTTGTTGTATATTTCATTCATTTTTAACACCAAAACAAAAGCATGCCACTTTCAGTTAAGGGGGGAAACAAGTCTGAGAGTACAAACTGCTATGTAGTTATTCTACTTGGCATATACCTCTTGGGTGGAAATATTGTAATGACGTCCTTTGCTTAGCCATGACAGTAGAAAGAGTTCATCATGGCTTCAGCCTTGTCAAAAATCCCTAGAATGTGCCTTTGGAATAGAGTAACGTTTCCTATGATGTGCGTGTAGCAATCTTGCAATGTTTGGTTAAGCATCTTTTTTAGTTTGTTTATATTTTCCTTTTTATTTTAAGCACACACAGGCTGTTATGGTTGGCTCTTTTATAAATAGGAGAGGGTTTTTTTTCAATATTAAAAAAATACATCAAGTCATCTCTCTTCTGAAAATTCCCAGTAGCAAATGTATCTAATTTTCAAGACTGCATTCCATCTGTTAGGGTGAGGGGAGGAGTGGGGGAGGACTGCATTAGTAGTCCACACATGAACAACTTATTAGTTCATTTGGTCTATATGGAGTACAGTGATTCAAGACTGATTTAAAATATTCATCCACAATTACTAGTGCAGCACAGTTCAAAGTGCTGCAAATCTGCACATTTGACTGAAAACTTAAGGAAAAAATAGCTGCAAATGGTGTTTCTGTGTAATTCATGAGACATTTTCATTCGTGTATAAATACTTGATGTGTGGGTATTTTTTGTTCTTGCTTAATTCCTTCCCTTTCCCATTTTTTTTCTATTAGTATAAAGTACATGTTCTTGATTTTATGCAAAACTCAAATGAATATAGGGCAGTATGTCTCATGTGTGGGCAGTGTTCATCCCATTAGAACAAGAACTTGCTTATAGGATTCTAACACTGAGCCATGGTGGCTCAAGGACCTGGGCTTAGGAGACAACTTTCTAAAACTAAGCAGGTCTAGTCAGTGACTAAATGGAAGACTGCTTGAAAACTTCATTTAGATCAGGCAATGGGAAGAAAGATGGGTCTTCTGTATGCTACATAAATACAGTGAAGGTAAAATAAGCCTGAGAGCCAGCATGGTTTGGGATATGAGTGTTGAACTATGACTCTGGAGAACAGGGTTCAAATCTCCATTCAGCCATGCAAACCCCACAAGGTGACCTTGGGTAAGTCACACTCTCTCAGGCTGAGAGGAGAGCAAGGGCAAATCCCCTCTGAACAAATTCTGTCAAGGAAACCCCCTAGGGTTGCATTAAGTCTGAAATGACTTGAAGGCGTAAGAACAACAGAAGAAGTCTTTATAGAGATTTTCCATTTTAGGACTTCCTTGAGCAGATTGGCATGATGAATAATTTGAGCCAAACAGCATGCCTTCAGTCCAAGCCTCTGACGCCTCAGGACTCTAAAGCCTTTCTCTACCTGGCTGCATCCATCCTTTTGGTATGCTGAGAGTTCAGACTTCTGACCGCAACTTTTTTTTTTCCTAACCTAAGATGTAAGTAGCTGCTTGAACTCTTCCGAGGCCAATTCTTGCATGCGCGTTCAGGAAATGGTGACTGGCAGTTTGACACAGAGTTAATGAATTACAGGTTCTGTAGTTACCTATAATGAACCCCTCCTTTTGGGAACAAGATCATGATGAAGTTGTTGTTCAAAAGCAACACAACAAATGGGAATGATGGGAAATTGTGACTGTGTGTAATAAGATTTCAAGCCGATCTGTAGATCTGTAGATTTCTGTAGATCTACAGATTTCAAGCCAATCTGTAGATATTTTTAGAAGCATGTTGAACAGGATGCATGGAGGTATTTTGGAAGTCATTATGTTGTTATGTGTGATGGAGTGGCCTTTGGTCCACAAAAATTTCTGCTGCTGTAGATGACTTCATTTGAGTAGCTACAGTATACTCCTGCTGCTAGATACCCCTCTCGGATTCTGACATTATAATTAGTAATCTCTGACAGGATAGGTTGTATGCTAACCCAAAGGTACTGGTTGACTTGAATAGGGTGAAGCTGAAGAAATAAACCCACAGGAGTTGCAGCATCAGCTTCTGTGAATTGTATTGAGTGGGACTGCAGAATTCCTTGCACATAGAAAACTGTCTCTGGATTCTTGATGATTCCTCACCTTAGGTCTCCGGATATTTCTGCGGTATTAACTCCCATCACCATTGACCAGCATGGTCACTAGGCAGGGATTATGGTATCTGTAGAGCAACAACCTCTGAGAACCTGAAGTTGGGAACCACATAGGTTAAGTCCCTCAGATACTTTAAAATATTACTGGCTTACTTTGCTGCCTGGAAGACTTACTGTTATAAAACAGGGTGTAAACAGTCTGCCTGCCCACCTGCCTGCCTGCTTCCATAAGCATTGGCAGTGCTCAGGTGAATAGGCTGCTCACTGGAACAGATATACACTGGAGAGTTGTGTTTTTTAAAATGAATTCTTTGTGCTGGGGTGGGAAATGACAGAATATAGTATGAACCAAATGTTGTTATGTGCCTTCAAGTCATTTTTGACTTATGGCAGTCCCAAGGTGAACCTATCATGAGGTTATGCTGGCAAGATTTGTGCAGAGGGGGTTTACCATTGCTTTCCTCTGAGGCTGAGAGAGTGTCAGTGACCCAAGGTCACCAAGTGGATTTCCATGGCTGAGCTGGATTTGAACCCTGATTGCTATAGTCCTGCCTGGTCCTGTAGTCAAACCACTGTACCAAACTGATTCTGATGTACATAATATGTATACAGAATTCAGGTTTCTGAAAATGGTTTCTAACCTTTACAGTTGCAAGAAAATGCTTGAAAATGTGTTGGCATATCAAAAGACAGAGAGGTTGCCAGTTAAGACTTTCATTGAATTAGGAGCCACGACTTCAGTGTCCTGTGTAGTTCTTTGCCTCCTTCCTGATGCCTAGCAGACACAGAATAAAATTATATATTGTAAATAAATTCAAGCAACCATGTTTAATTTGCCTACTTTTGGCAGATCATGCAATGCAGCTTTTCAGTGCTCTGAATCAGTGCTATCTTGAGGTGGGGCAAGGAGCTCCTCGGGAACTGAAATGTAGAACCTTGCTCCCTTTTTTATTAAATATGATTTTGTCACAGCCTGCTAAGTCACCCATTAGCCTCTCCAAAGGACTCCCAAAGGATTGCTTCAGCATCTTCACATTTGGTGAGAGCTGAGTAAAACAAAACAAAACAAAATCACGACCAGTGGAAAATAAGCCCCCAGTGGTCCCATGAATCTGCTTCAGTTATCCTCTTCTTTTTTTTCCCTTCTCTTCACTGCTTTGCGACTTAGCAGAGCCTGCTGTGACACTTTGAGAAGCCCTGCTCCGGAGCACTGGTGTAATACCCTACTTGCCATCTGTTCAGGTGCTTTGTTCAAAATGGCAAAATGTGTGGGGGAGTGTGTGCACGCACGCGCCTGTGTGTAGATCGATTGCTGGGTGAAGTTAGCAACTCAGGTCTTCATAGCTGCTTTTTGCTGTCAGGCTGAACATCTTGTTCCTGCATGAGAAACTGTCAGTGATACAAGTTTTCAGGTAGGTGTGAGAATCAGAGTAGAAGAGGCAGTTTTTCTCCCATTCAGACTCACAGAAACAAGCTTGAAATTGTTACACCCACAAAAGGTGTAACAAGTACAGGTGCAGGATGGGATGTGTTTGAAGGGATAAATATTCCCCTCATTTTGAAATACTTGCCTCTAAAATTGGAGAGACCACTTTTATAGCACTTGCTATTCCTTTACAAATGAGTTTTTAATTTATTTTAACAACTGCTAGTAATGAACCTCTCTGAAAAGTGAAAGCAAGATATTTACTTTCTGTTTTTTTCAAGAAACAATTCCTCTTATAATGTTAACATTTTGGTTAATATTTAATCTATTACACATCTCACAAACACCATCCTTTACCAAGTAGGTGCTCTTGAGCAATTGACCTTTCCTATTTACATATCTGGTACATTTCCAAATTTCATCTTTCTTCCCAGGCCATGTTGGGAAGTCAACATGTTTGGGACTAATGATTCTGATGACTCTAAATCTCTCAGCTTCAGAAATGTATCATTCTTATGTGGGTTGTACATGTTCGGTTATTGCTCCAAAAGCTATTAATTGAAATAAATTTCCGTTATTTCCCCTACAGAACAGTTGATTATTCTTCAAATATTTCAAATACACTGAATGAAGACTTAGATTTTGCTTGATGATTTCTTACTTATGCATTTATTTATTGTATTTACTTTTGCAGGATCTTTTGCTCTCTACACATGCACATGCAGCCTGTCTGAATATTTATTCAAAGTGTACACACACTCCTGGTTATTAGGAGATTTAAAAAGTATCCTTAACACAGATGCACCTAAACCATATTGCTTGTATACTTGAATTTTGACTATATCAAAGAGGAGTTTGGACCTTGCTTTAAATCCTTACACATTATCCCAGAGCACATTCTACTTTGTAACCTGGAATGATGCACTGCTGTCATTTTTTCCCCCAGTCTCTAGTAGACTGCTGTGCATGGCGAGTAGGCTGTATTACATTTGGGTAATAAATTATACAGTCCTGAGAGTAAGGAACGTGAGCAATTTCACTGCGCCTGAATTAGGTAAACAGGCATACCCAGGTTAACTAGGCCTCTGACAAAGAAGCTCCTTTTCACAAAATCTCTTTACACTCACCCAACCCACCTTTTCTTCCTTGTCCTCTGTCTAGATGGATGTTTTTAAGCAACATTTGGAGGATTGTGAAGGTGAACTGGAGAAGCACAGACTTTTGGTATTGGATTGCAGTCTGCAGTACGCAATACAATAAAGCTCAAACTGGGAAAGAATGGGATTCTGCCCTAGCTGATCCTACTGTAATTGTGTGTTACCTCCCTATAACTGGCAATGTAAATAGCAACTGCCTCCCAGATCCCTTACTTTGCATATGTGAACAGCAAAACAAAGAGAAAAGAGGAAAGCAAATAAGCTTGCCTTATTAAGTTTAGCTACCAAAACAGAAATCATAAAAGTGGAGAGAAAAAGTAATCTTGGGATGCATCTTGGAAGAAGCTTTGGAATAGTCTTTAGAAGGTTCAAATGTTTTTATTAATTATGCTGGGCTTCCCTGACCTGGTCTTTTCATTTCACATGTGCATATTGTTAATTTTGAATAAAAAGTGTGCTGAAACATGTTGAACTCCTTTTTTTTTTAAATGCAGGAATCTATCCTTATTTTTTCCATGTTATTCTGCTTCAAGTACCCAGTTTTCTATTTAAAAAGCAATGCTCAGGAACACTTCTACTTAATTAATTGAGATATGTATGTACAGAAGGTATCTGTTTTGGTTGTTCAAGTCATTTCTGACTTATGGCAACCCTAAAGTGAACCTATCATGAGGTTTTTGGCAAGATTTGTTCAGAGGGGGTTTACCATTGCCTTCTCCTGAGGCCGAGAGAGTGTGACTTTCCCAAGGTTACCCAGTGGGTTCCGGTGGCTGAACAGGGATCCAAACTCTTGTCTCCAGAGTCATAGTCAGTGCTCAGACCACTACACCACAATGGCTGTACAGAAGGTACTAATCCTCGTAAGACACAACATGCAGCTATTATGTTTTCATTCTAGTACCAAAAAACAAGACACCTCTAACCAGGGGATTGTAGAACAGATACTGAGTTGCTGGGTCATTTGAGGCTCAGATGTTGGCAGCTCAGGTGTGGTGAATATTTGAGATGGAACAGAGCCTGGCAACATCATTTTCACTGATTTCCAGGGCCCCTCGCCCATATGTGTTCTCAATGTATATTGATCAAACCTCAGTTTGAAACAATTTGAGTCTTTGGGGAGGCATATATAAGAAGAGGTATTCCTTCACGTTTCTAGGCCTCAAGTTAATGATAGCAACATACACCTTATATCAGATATTTCTAAGACGTAGCATAGACTTCTTTATAAAGAAGTATATAGCAACTAACAGAGGAAATCGGAGCTTACCCACGCACCCATGTTAGCGTCTTGGATGATGAAAGTAAGGTGCCAACATGAAAGTGTATGTATTTTGGTGAGGTGTGTAATTCTCTAAGGCACTTTGTCATCCCAGGAGTTAATGAAGTCCTCTTCTTTCAATTCCCCTTTAGTCTATGTTTCACCTTAACTGTACTCTTTGAAGCCCAAGCTATTGTCTTCGTGCCTCAGGGAGGAACCTTGCTATACAGTAATCCTGTATTAATACAGTGTTTTCTGTGCATTCCAGCTGTCTCACTGGATTGGCAGTTCTTCAGAAATTCAGTTTCTGCAGGCTGACAGCATTTTGTTAGGAAGGGAAGCCCTGGATCATATCCTAAAGCTTTTCCTTCTGATCTGTGAGTGAAGATGCAGAGCTACCAGTCAAGAGACAAGTTGGGCAACTTCTTCTCTGATAAATCATTTGAAGAGAGTTCTGAATATCATATGTTGTAATTGAACAAATTGCGTGCTGAGGGCTTGGGGGTGGAACTGCCTATATCTCACCATTCACCCTCTGGATATGAACTCCTGTCTCTCACACATCCTTTGAAACATGGTGATGAGATGAACAGATCTTCAGTGGCTGGTGATATTGATTGATTGATTGATTGATTGGTATGGGGCAGGTCAGCCTCTCAGTAGGTGGTTGGAACTATAGACCTGAGTCAGGTGAAAACCCACAGACACAACTTTGAACTGATGTGAAAATCTTCTTAGAGAGCTAGGACTGCTCAGAGGATTACATCATTGCCAAAAATCCTGCATTTCATTGTAATGACATTCAGCAGGCTGATGGAGGAGAACTGGGATTTGTATATTGGTTTGTTTTGAGCACGGATTCCCTCATACCTCAAGGCAAGGAGCCATTATGTTTGTGAAGGTCTATTTTGTGTGAACCTTCTGGATTGGATGGCTTTTCTGTTTTATTTATTTATCTATTTTAAATAACAGAGTGACACAAAGTCTGTCACGCAGGACTGAGCCCCTAATCAACTGTTATGTATTCCCAATGTCTGTACAATTATATACCATCTTTTATAGTAAGTGTGCCTCCTGCTCGCTCGATTCAAGATGTTTGTGTTCTACGTTCTTTGACTTTTCTCATTCTGGATTCTACCCTTTTGTTTAGCTGGCAGTGGGATAGATTTAGTGTAGCAGTTGTCTTGGAATGGGGAACAGGGAGGCTGCTTGCTTGTGTTTAGGTAAAACTCTCCTGGACTGGAATTCTTCAGTCAAACAAGTTTGTCATTTTGGATATTTTTGTCCTGCTTCACATTTTAAAATAACAATTGCCTATAATTGCTATGTGCAAAGTTAAAAGCACCCTTAGTGTTTTGAAGGATAATAATTTCGGTGTCAAAGTTACCCTTATTGCGTTGCACCAGAGAGAATGTGTATATGTCTGAATGGTTAAAAACAAGCATGTCTAATCTTGCCTCAGCATTTATGTGCCTGTGAGTGATACTTCCATTTGAAAATTAAGACAGAGGCTCACACTTAGGTAGGTGGTTAACTGCTGTTATGTAGCAATAATCTACTTAAGGAGATACTGAAACACAGTTTGCCCTTTCTCTTGTTTAGCCTTTCATATCAATCTTGTTCATGCAGATCTGAGCTTTCTTTCCTGGTCATCCATCCTTCAAAGCAACAAAAGTTGCCAAACTAGCTGGTGAGTCACTTGTATCAGCAGCTTTAGCTTTTAAGTGTTAATTTTAAAGAGCTCCTCCTGCCTATAATTTCTTATTGGATTTAACCCTCATCCTACCAGAAGAGTCTTGTTGCAGAATTAACACAGACAAGATAGACAAGGTAGGCATTTTACCACATTATCATCTCAAGAGTTTTAAACTGTGTTTCTGAGTTTCAATCATGTACAAATATTTTTAGCAGACAAAGAAGAGCTGGAACAAAAATTGCCCCAGCAAATCTATTACATTCTCCCTCCCTTCCTTCCTCCCTGCCTCCCTGCCTCCCTGCCTCCCTGCCTCCCTGCCTCCCTCCCTCCCTTCCTTCCTTCCTTCCTTCCTTCCTTTCTTTTTCTTTTTCATCTGCAGAATGTAATGTTCTATGATAAAAATTCTCCGTGGCATTTTGTGGTTGAAACATAGAGAACTTAATGAGTGGAAAAAAACCCTCTCCTGGCTCAAAGGTAGGATGGTAGCAAGTTCTCTTTCATGAGATATTGTCCAGCAAAGGCCAAGCATAGATGAGAGGCAAGGACCTAACTGAGAATTTACATAAAATTCACTGTAGAGCAGTTAGAGTATTATTCAGGAATGCTCAGGGCCAAAGAAGAATGTGAACAAAGATACAGTACTGAAGCTAATCTGTACAAAAGGCATTGTTTACTACATAGTGTGTAGAACAAGCAGTGGGATGTGCTAGATAGTCAGGGCCTGAAACAAGATGAATATTAAGTCAAGATGTGGAAGCACTGTGACATAACTGAGCTGAAGGTCTATGCTGATTTACTGCTGCAGTCTGGAGTATCATGGACAATATGGAAGTTTGGAGCAACTGTGATGCTGAAGAGGCTTTGGGCACTCATAAGGTACTTGAGGTTCAAGAACGGGGAGACAAGAGCATTGTGTAGGGTCACTGATAAACTGGGCACGTGGACTGTGCTTATACAGCAGCTTTTAATGAGGAACATACCACAGAACATTGATGCATTATCTGGTTGTGTTTAGAGTTAAACAGTTATTCCAGAAGCATATCCCAGATAAACAAGAAACAAAGGGCATAAAAGTATACTGGACCTGCACTGTCATACCCTTTGAAGACAGACGTTTACCTGGCTAGGCAATCTACTACATCATGGGACACCGAACTTGGTTATAGTGTGATTGTATATACATTTGGCCCTCCATATTTGCTAGGATCCCCCAAAAGTGGAAAAATCATAAATATCAAAATATGTGTATATGTGTGTGGGAAGGGGGCTGAGACATGGTAGGGAGAACAGACCCCCAGAGTCCAAGCCATGGTAGAGAGAATGCACACCCAAGGTCAGGGAAGGGTGAGGTAAAGGGGGAGGCATGGTGGCCCTATACTTCCTCTCTCTCACCCATATTCTTCCTTGGGTGTGGAATGATGTCAGACAATACCTCACGACTTGCTGAAAACATATTTTATCCATGTGGATGAGGGTTTACGAGAGGCATAACTTTTTAAAAAATGTATTCACCATAAAAAGTTCATGAGATATTCAAAAAGCTCTGCCTAAGAGAAGCCTGATGTGATGTATGCAAAACTGCCATGCCCACCAACTACTTATGTCTAAACTAAATGGGCAGTTATGACCAAATTCACCTAGAACAAAGACCAAAGCTATTAGTTGCTTCTGTGGCCTTTGTAGTTGAGCATTTGGTTTGGAACAGGGCAGAGGTGGCTTTACACACATCTGTATTTGCAGGGTCTCTGACTTACAAGGGCCCTGTGGTTATGGTTTGATCTGGAGCTGAAGTGTGGTAGTCAGGAGGATGTGCTTAGCTAGCCGTATGCCAGAGGAGATGACCAGAAAAGTAGTTCTCGGATTCTCCTCCCTTTCAGACAGGCAGCAGGATAGATCACTTAGTAAACTTTTGTTTGCCCGAAAATCAAAGCATATACATATGTCATACTTTCAACAGCTGAGATAGCATGAAAATATTTCATTAAGCTATGACTTTATCATCTTACAGTTTGGCTATAGGTATCTGAATTATGTTTACTTGTTTCTTTTACAGTCTCAATACACTTATTGGTTAACACGCTTGCATAATAATCATAGTTTTTCTGTTGGCGGCTGTTGTGACATGAAATCTGCCTTGATGTCAGAAAACTAAATTAAGTGCAGGACTGAGTGCAGCTATTGTTGACTGTTTCACAACCTCTATGGACGACATTTTGAAAACATCTGTCCTAGAATATACTCCAGACTGGGATGATCTAGGTCTTCATATGCCTGCCAATTGTAGGGACTGGTGGTGCATGCTTCCTTCTATTCCCTTCAGTGTCAAAAGAAGACTCTGACACTTGAACACCTGCTGTCCTAGACCACTCTAGGTTGGACTTCTGATTGCATTTTTTTTTTATTTTAAAAAATCCATATTTTTAATCCTCTATTGTTCTTTGAGGAAAGAAAAAGAACAAATAGCTGTGCCATTATCTGATTGAGGCAGCTCTAGGTTGATTAAGCTCCTAAGTTGGCTTCTTCTGAGACCTTGTGACTCTTGTCTCTGCCTTAAGAACAATACTACAGAATAAAACCAGAATTCCATGTAGTTCAATATGGCATTTCCCAGAGTAGTTAACCAGGTTCTTCTGGGAAGCCCACAAGTGGAAAACAAGGACAATAGCTGTCTCCTACTAGTACAACTTGTATTCAGTGGCATATTGCCTCTGAACCAGAGTGTAGCTGCTGGGAGGCAGGAAGAGAATGAGGCCATTGCCTCCCCCAATAAGAATTCTACATCCTCCAAATGAAATTTCCTTTAGCCCCCAAATTGCTAGTGTTGCAGAGAGTGAGACCAAGAAAATTGTTCATACTGAAAACTCACATGTTCAGGTGCTTGCAGTCCCTTGGTAATCTTCCTACCTCTTTTCTTTGGATGCCTAACCATTATTTCTAAATCTTCAGCTGAAGTTTTAAGTTAGCTGCAATGCTAGAAATTTGAGGACCGAAGAAAAAATTAAAGGCAGAGGTCTCATTTGGAGGCAATATCCTCATTTTGCCCCATCATAGCTAAACCCCTGCAAACCTGGAAGGTCCATTTAGCCCTCATAGCAAGTGATCATTGATAGGGTTATCTTCCATTCATTTGTCTAACCCTTCTTTTAAGTCTGTTCAAGCTGGTACTTATCATCACATCTTGTGGCAGTGAATTCTGATTTTAACTGTGTACTGTGTGAAATAGTCTGTCCTGAATCTTCTACCTGATCTTACCAATTTGAGAGAGAGGAAGAAGCCTTTTTCCAATTTTTCCACAATACCCCAATGCTGTTTGCTTAAGAACCATTGACATCAAAGTGAAATAGGAAAGTATTTAAGAAAGAGGAACTAGACAGACAGACACACAAAGCTATCACAAAGATCTCCTGCTATGTAGGTCTTTGCTTTTCCTACCCTTTATTATATACAACGCCATCTCTGACTTCTAAATTTTAAAATGCTGGTGTAACCATCAGTATTTTAACTTGTAGGGCACTGAAGTCTTGTAAATGAGGGCTTATTGAAACTGAGAAGGAGAAATGAAAGGAAACTTTGAGAGTGCACAGCACAGTTAGATGGCTCATCCAAGAATATGAGTTAAATGACATCTTAAATAGCCCTATCAGAAGCCGAGAGTTAGGAGTTGTGGGTTATTTTATCGAATACAGCTGCCTATTAAAAGTTCAATCTTTCTTTTGAGTCTCAAACCAGCCAATGTGTCAACATTCTGGTAAGAACCTTCTTCCCGTCTGCCGGAAAGAGTGGGAGGTACAGGGACTTTACTGGTCAAAAGGGCTCTTCTGAGGCCTCCAGCATTTTCGGGAGTAATCTCTCTGGCCAGTTTCCATCTCTGAGTTGCTCTGAGATTGATGAATCAAGGGATCCATACCCATTTTATATAGGTAATCCCTGACTGTTACTGTGTTTAGGGATCAAGTGAGTGTCATGTATTTGGTGCCATAGTCCTTGTGGGTCACAGCATGGCAAGGGCATGGGGGGCATTGGCTGCAGTGGAAAACAGTCAAGTGAGCATATGCAAAGGACCAATAGGGAGTCTGTGAGGCACCAGGAGATGTTTAATGTCCCTCCTTCATGAACTACCTGTTGCTCAGGTCCAGTAGGCTATGGAGTACCTGAAGTAGAACATGGGTGATTCCGCCTGGTCACATGATTATGCAGTCAGAGAAATTCTTCCCCAGAGATTTCTTACTGTTGACAGGGGGTTAATTGGAACCACTTCCCTCTGATATGCTCACCAGGTGGCACAGTGTATAAAGAGCTAATGTCAAATGTCCAGTGTTGATTCCCAACAGTAGAAAATAATACTATTTATGTAGTGCTGCTTCCTGACAGCATGGAGGAATATGATTAAAATAATTCTCTACAAATACACAGTGGCATTTCCTTCATCTTCTTGCCGTATCTACTACAGTCAAGAGCAGTCTCTCAATTTTGCATAAAGTACAGATTATGATCAAAATTGTGTTATACGTTTTGTATTCAGATTTCTTGTACTTTAACCCATACCAACATGAGGTTAATTGAAGTAGTGATCGGTAGTATTTTTATAAACTGTGAAGTACAGATCCTGTAGCTCTGTTTCTAGGGAGGAAAAGAAAAAACAGGCAAATCTTGATCCATGTCAACAGGCCAACTCTGGTAATTTTTTTTGTCTACCAGGAGCAGGTCTTATGAAAACTTAATAGAGCTTAATTGCCCATTCAAAGCCAAGCAATCTCTAAATATTTTTATATTAAGAACATAAGAAAGGTCATGCCAGATCAGACCAAAAGGCTAGCTAGTGTAGTGTTCTGCTCACATCGTGAACAACAAATTGCCTATGGCAAAACTGCAACCAAGAAATAAGTGCAATGGCGCTTCTCCAGCAACTGCTATACAGAGCTATAGTTCCTCTGGTACTGAGGTGCATATGCATCCTGATTTGTAGCTACTGTTATCTTTCCAGCTTCCTTGAATTTGCTTCCCTGCATTTAAAGTGACCCAGTTTGACTGCTGTGACTTTTATTGTGTGAGTGAATTCTACAGTTTAACTAAGTACTGTATGTAGTATTTTTATACGTCCTGGATCTCCCACCATTCAGCTTCAGTTTGCTATCCTTTATTCTAGTACTTTGCATGGGATATTTCTCTACACCATGTGTAATTTGACACATCTCTATCAGATATCCTTGTACTCACCATTTTCCTGAGTTGAAGAGCACCACCACTGCAATCTTTCCTTGCAAGGAGTTCCTCCAATCCCTTGATCATTTTCTTAGATCTTTTTAATACCTTTCCAACTTGGCAATATCATTTTGTTTTCAGGTATGGTGCCTGGAAGTGTACGTAGTCTTGCAAGATGTGTGTACAGGCAATGTAAAATTGGTTCTGTTTTTAATTTCCTTTGTAATTTTGCCAAGTATGGAGTTTGCCTGGGCCAATATTTTCAAGAAGCCATCTATCACAACTCCAAGATCCATTGGAAGGTCTTACAACAAGGATAGCTCAACACAATATAGGCAAAACACTTCTATAATCTACTGTAAAGGCTGAAACTAGAGTCCTAAGCTGGCTGGTAGATGGTATCATTTTTCCTGCTGATTCCAAGGTCTGACCATTCTGACTCTGTGAGCCCTGGCTCCATGACAACTATGAATCTGATTAGCACAGGAGATGGGGAACATAAACTCTGAGTATAACTCATGAACAAAATATTCATTTCAGAATGAGGAATTTTAATCTTAATTGTTCTGACAAGATATTCTTGGTGCTGTCTCCTAATGTCTGTAATTGTTCTTTGTCTTAAAGTTCCGTCCAAAAATTCCATCCAACCTGCCACATTGGCCTGACGTGAATTTTTTTAAGAAAATTAACCATATGAGTTCATGTTGTGGCTTTTGTGAATTGATTTAATACTGACATAGACAATGACATTTTGTTAGAAGTCGCTTGCAGCAGGGTGAAAATAGGGCACCTCCTGAAATTTGTCCTTCTGTGTACTGATTTAAAGGTACAGGAGGCTTGTCTTTCTATCCATCTAGTCTGTCTGACCATCCCTATCTCTAGGTTTTAAATGGAACACAAACTCACTAAAAATGTTACTGGTCATGATGCAGCCCTCGCCAGTAAAACTAATTATCTTAAAATGTTTTTCTTGAAGCAGGCATCTTATAGGTAATGGAAGAAGTCCTGGGTCACTGCAGTTCTTCTATTTTTAATTAAAGCAGTGTCATCTGTGTTGAGTGCCTCCATGTATTTTGGTAATTTGCGTCTTCTTAGTGATTGCCCCTACCCTGAGAATTTTCCTCCTGATAGACAGATAGTTGGAACCCTGCTCTTCCTGGCTTTAAATGGAGAATTTTAATGGTATTGGCTGCAGATGGTTATTCAAAATTACATTTACTGTAACTACTTTATTTAAAATTTATTTATATTTAATGTAGTTTTATGTGTTTGATCCTGAATAGTTTTGTTTTAATGTTTCAACTGCCTCAGAAAAACTATAGTCTTGAAAGTTGGAAAATAAATATCTTAATTCTTATTTCTGACCACAATATAAATGTGCCACGAATTATTACAACAGGCACAGATACTCAAAAGAGTGGTAATGTGCTAAAAAAAGTTTAGTGGGACAATTTCTTCTATAATTAATTTGCAATATTTTTTTTTTAGTTCCACATTGTGTACTTTGCAATAAGTGCTATGGATGAGTTTAATTACTGTACTTCTTTTAATATAGTGAGATTTTAGAGAGAAAAGTCTCTTGCCATGAACTAGTAGATTATTAAATAAAAATTAAACATCTTTATTCAGCCCAAGAGAAAGGAAAATGTTTTTGTTAGCACATTCACTAGTACTTTATCAGCAACAGGGCCTTTAAAACCTGTTCTACTGGGCTAGTATGAACTTTGCCAGGTGAGGACATGAAGGCTTTTCATAGTGATAGAAATATGTGGGTGGTAGATGTGCTGAGAAGCAAGAGTGCATGAAAAGTTTAATATTAGATTGCTTCAGCAATCTTTTGCCATGTGGTTTACAAAGTTAACTTCAAATTTCCTCTCTAGAAAAAAAAAGTCTTTTATATACTATTTTCTAAATATTGCCATATCTTGATGTTGATATCTAGATATGAACAACCCCTACCAACCTAACTCTTCTAATCGGGATTCAAACTTTAAGTTGTTATTATTTATTTTCAAGTCAACTCTAAGAGTTTTCTTGGCAACATTTTGTCACAGATTTACCCTTGCTCCCTTAGGCTGAGAGAGTGTGACCTGCCCAAGATCACGCAGTGGGTTTCCATGGCTCATGAGGATTTTCAAATCCTGGTTTCCCAGATTCCTAATTCCACACTCAAACCACTATACCGCATGGACTCATCAACTTTTTTATATGTAATTTAAGGTTAATTAGTCAATTAAAGTAGGTATAGATATGGCGGGCTTGTGGTCACTGAAGATCCAGGAAAAAGCATCTGGACCTTTTCCCTCTGCTCTTTGTGATGTCAAAGGAGCTCTTCAGTTCTTTAGCTGCACTGTGGTGAGAGGCAGGGGGAATCAGCAAGAGGGAAGGTGGAAGGGGACTTGAGTGGTGGGCAGCAACTAGCCTCCCGAACTTCTTGTTTTCTTCTTTGCTCATATACATCCCTAGAATGTTCTTCATCCCAACCGTACCTTGCTTGGAATCTTCTGTCCTTCTATGATACCCAGAAACATGTCTTGGCTCCATGCCATCTGCTGGCCCTTTTCCAATTTGTCAATATTATAGTGGAGTAACAGGTAGGTTGCCTCCCTGCCTTTTTGCTTTCCTAATGTTCATTAAAAGTTGCATACATTTTGCAGGTGACTTTGCAACCCCCCTACTTTGTGCGTGTAAGCAACACTCCACCTTCATAGTTGCTCTGTTTATTCTTTAAGCTAGTTATGAAGGGGAAGGTGGGGAAAAGGAAAATGTTGGCAGATGGGGCTGCCAGGTTACAACTCCGGGAATGTGTTCTGTACGTTTTAAAAACCGCTGAGGAAATGCGAGACAAAAGTATACAGGGTTTCTGCTTCCCATTTTATTGCTTGTCCTCTTGCCGCCTCCCACTCCACCCAGTGTACCCTTCTGCTTTACGTAATGAGGAACATCAGGAGTTCCACAAAGCCAAAAGACTGAGGACAGTGGCCTTGAATGAATTTGTGAGAAGAGTTTAACTGGCCCTTTTCGTGATTTTAAAGGGACTGTGCAAGTTTCTGGGTTACAGGCTGGCAACTATAGTAGCAGCAGTGATTTATGTGTCTTTAAATACAGTTGGTCCTCCACATTGCAAGTTAAGCGTTTGTGAATTTGATTATTTGTGGATTACTGGAGAGAAAGGGACGGGACAGGAGGAGGGAGGGCCTGCTTGTTCACTCACTCACTCACTCACTCGGGTTAGGCATGAGGGCAAGCTGGTATGTCTTGGGCTGCTGCAGCCTTTGGAAAGAAAGAAAAGACACAAAGGACCTAGGCACTTCCCCATTAGGAATTGTATTTATTTATTTAAAGTGTGTACTGCCCTTAAGGAAAAAAAATGGAAGGTGAAATGAGCAAAATAAAATGAGCAAAACGAAAATAACTGTAAACTTATAGCACTTCAGCTGGAGAAAGAGGAAACTGTACATGAGAAAGCTGTACTCAGAAATGCCCCCCCCCCCACAGCTCCAGTATAATAATAATGAAGAAAAATGGGCCATTTGCTGATTGCTACTTCCAAATTTTTAACAGTAGAAAAAAGCAATAGCAAAACACCTGAAGGATCCAAGAATGCCTACATTTAAGAAATGGATTGGCAAAATCAGTTATCTAAGCTAAGTGAAACTGCAAGGTTAAGGAACAGGAAGATAGCATAAAGAAAAGTTTATCATGGAATGCCATTCTTTTGTTAACATCTGAAAGTGTAATATTGATTCCTGTAAGTGTAATATTGATACCTCTGTATATCAGTGATTTTCAATGTTACGTTTTATAATTGTTTGTGAGGGTTTTTTTGGAGGGTAGTCATTATTAAAATGTTCCATATTTTCTTTTTAATTATGTGGCTCTGAGATGAAGGTTATTCCCAATTGATAGAAGTGTGAAATGACAAAACTGAGTATACCATGAACTGTTTGCTCGTCTTGTGCAAATTTGTTCCTGCTTTCTAGGAGGTGGTGCTACCTCTGCTGCCATCCTCTTCCATTGTTTTGAAATATTTTGTTTGGTCCTTTCTTCCACTTACTTTTAACTAACTCTTTTTTTCCAGATATGTCTTTCTGAAAACATCTGGTTTCCTTTGCACTGATAGCCACTTCTGCAGTGATATTCTATCCTTAAAAAATTCTGTGGACTTTGTTTACCTGAGTAATTTGATCCAGTGCTGTGCAGTGCTTTCTTCATTATTTCCTGTTGCTTTTGATTTCCCCTGCACAAAATTAATTCCAGAACTCTGTCTTATTATCTTGCTCCTGATAGTTGCCACCTTGCTGTGTGAAGGTAGGATAATTCTTTATTCACAGAAGTGTGGCTCAGGATTTTGTACTTGCTCAGAGGCACAGCCTGCTCCAGCACAACATCAGCTTTATTACGACTCAAATATTTTGCCCAGAATAAATACTTAACGTCTCTTACAAATGAGGAGACCAATTAGCCACTTCCTCTGCCTCCACTGGCTGGTTTGGTGCTCCCTCTGCTGGATCAGTTAGCACATGCTGCCCAAATGAACCAAAGATTGCAGCAGTGCTGAGTGTTTGTACAGGAAACAATTGTTGCAAGACAGTATTCATGCTGACATGTGAGCAATATCATAGCACACACCTTTGCAGAATATTGAGGTGTTCAATTGATATGGAGAGAGGAGGTAAGGTGAAGTACTTTCTTATGGCAGGGAATGTCTCATGGACTGTATCTGTGGAGCTTCAAATGAACTTCCAGATTTTATGTTGTGTCAATTATTCAGTCATCCTTAATAGCGGAGAGGGTTGCAGATGCAGATATTGCATACAAAGCATAAAATCCTTGTTCATTTAATCTAATGCTGCAATCTTCTGCATCTTTCCTTGAGAGTAAGCCATCTTGAATGAGACACTTCTAAGTAAAAACACATAAGATTGTACTGTAAGAGGCCAATAAAATAACCTTAACTGCAGAAAAATGGATCAGATAATCAATTAGCGGGGATAGTTTATATAAATAGGCTTAAAATCCCATGAAGCTCAAAGATTATTTTTGTGGAAGAAGTGAGTTTTAAGGGAAAGAGAGAATTGGCTGGATGAGAGAGTCAATGCTCTCCCTCCAAGACTGAATAGATAAAATGAAAAATTAATCAAAATTAGTAAAGAGTGACAGGACTATGAGTGACAGTATGGACCTTTCCGTACCCCACTCCCAACCCACAATGGCGACAGGATCGCAACAGGACTGTGATGACGGTTCTGCATGACGTCTTCGCAATCCCATCTCTGTCCATCACAATCACAGAATAAATCCATCAATGAACCATGATTGTGCAGTCCTCCCACCTTCCTCCCACATTTACCTGCTGCACAGAAGGCCAGGATGTGCAGTGGCTGTGTTTCCTCCTCCAGTGCAGTCTGAGAAAGGACTAGGCTGCACTGTGGATGGGAGGGGTGGGGCCATCGAATCTCCTCCCTTCCAGCAGGTAGCCAGTGTGGAGGGGAGTGCTTCTGTCACACTCCCCTCCCATGAGAGCCAACCCTGGGATCTGCATGAAATGGATTCAGCAACAGGTAAGCTGCAGGACTATGTTTTTAAGTATTTGAGGCTCAAGTTTTTGTATAGGTGTATGTTCTTGGTTGTGAAGTAAATTGAAGTATGTCACTGAGTTGTATAGCAGTTGTACTACAATGGACTCTTCAAGTCAATCAACCCCCACAACTGCTCGTTACTGTTAACATATTAGGGACGCTTTAGTAGTTGAGTACATACTTCTAGGAATTTGTTGAAACTTATATTCTTGGCAGAATTTACCTTTCAGAAGATGAAAAGGTAGCTGAACTTTGCCTTTACTATCTTAATTCTCCTTTCTTCATGTTTGGTAAGCTGATGAACATCATCTTCCAATTCTTCAGTCTTACTTGGAAGTCTCCAGTGGGGGTATTACTGTTTCACTGTAATTTTTACCCAAATCCTCTCAGCTTGACTTCTGTCTCCAAACCATGGATCTTCTCACAGATGTACACATCCTTTATATATAAAGATGTCCCTCCTTCCTTTCTGTTTGGTCTGTTCCTGTAGATTATACCTTCAATTAGCCCATTCCAGTCAGAGTGTTTTTCCACCAGATTCTAATAATGCGTATTAAATCATTGTTGTCTTCCTGAGTTCAAGTTCATCTTGTTTTTTCCAATGCTTTCTGCACTAGTACAGAGACATCTGAAACCATGGATCATTCTTTCCACCTACTTTTTATTTTTGGTGATCATTGCCACATTTGAATAAAGCCATCCCAGTTTGCTATGCTTCATTCCTTCTATTGTCCCCAGCATTTGGTGTCCTTCTGTCATGAGAAGTACTGTGTCTCTCCACCACAAGATTCAATTTAAATACCTCCCCACCCCCAATCAGATTTGTAAGACATCTAGTAAATGTTCTTCCCAGCTTCTGAGAAGCTTTGCCCAATAGTGGGTGACAGGGAGGAAGCTGTTACTTCAGCCCTCCTTTTTGAAAGAGAAAGTTGCAATGTATACAACTCCAAAGAGAACCAAGTGTATGCACCTCCCAACAAAGTTTGCTGAGGAGGAGACCTCTGATTCCAGTCCTCAGAGAAGCAAGCTGGCATCTGCAGCAAACGTTTGCACCTCAGAGTTTGTGCCACCACTACTGCTGCCACAGCTTCCTCTCTTCCTTAATGCAATGAGTTTCCTGCTCCTGTGGACTTGAGCTACATGGGTGTCCCTCTGCCTTCCCTCCCATTTCAGCAGCAACACTGACAGAGTCCCGCACCTCCAAGTAGCAGCTGCAGCTGCCGCTGCCCTCTGCCAGCCGTTGCATGGACATGTCAGGGAGGCAAGAAAATGATGAGTTGTGGAAGGAAGGGAGAGACTTTCTTCCCATTGCAAGGACGGTGGAGAGAAAGTACACAATTTTCAGAAAAACTGTGAAGTTTTCAGTGATTTTCTCACAATGGAGAGAAAGTTAGTACAGGAAGCCCTTGCTTATCTGACAGGTTAGGGAGCAGGTGATGCTTCCAGGAGAAGGCTGCTTCCCTGCTCTGCAATGGTTGGCAGAGGCGCCTGTCCCTGTCCTGGTTGATTATAAGTGGCCAGCTTTGGGACAAGGCTTTTGGTCACTGCAGAGCAAGTGACAACCTTGGGAGGGAAGGCTGCTTCCTGCTCCTTCTTTAGAGAAAGAGAACTGATAAAACAACAGACCCCTTGTCGAAAATAATGGTACATGCCTATAATTTAGATAGAGCAGGCTGTCAAAAAGTGACACATTGAAAAACAGGGGACACTGTAAAGTACTTGTTTTCCCCTGAATGAATGAATTTCAAGAAGAATCACTTCCTTAGTTCATACCCTACCCAAGCCCTATTGAAGGGGAATTTGGTATTTGCCTCTTTAGAAGGAAGCCATAAGCCAGGAAAGTGGCATGTTAAAAGTCTGAGGACCTTTCTACACTACACCATTATAGAGCTATTATTCTGCTTACAGCATCCTATGGAATCTTGGGGTTTACAGTTTAGGGAGAGGCCTTTAGAATTCTCAGCCAGAGAGCTTTTTGGCCTCAGTAAACTACAAACCCCAGAATTCCGCAGGGTGTTGAAAGTGAAATAATAGCACTATTAACAGTGTAGGGAGGAAAAACCCTGAGATTTAGTTCACAATACTTCTAGAAGAGAGATTGCAGACAGCAGAGAGAGAGAATGCTGCTACTTTTGACAGTTCTCTATATGTACCAGTGATTTGCAACAACTTTTTATGTTCATAGACTTCTGGGTTAGAGATCATCAGCCCAGCTTTTCCTTACTGCCTGCCTTCAAAACCTATTAAAGCTTCCAGCATGACTTCATGAACATTTGAAAGTTCATAAATATTTTTGCGGCGTTCTCCCACTGTGACTCTCCATACCTGTAGAAGCTAAATGGACCCCCCAGTTAAGTCAAACAATGTGAAGTATTGGCCTCAGACCGCTTTCAGTGTCTTCGGACTGCCCTGATATCATCTGAGTCCCCAGACGAACTTCTGAAGACCTACAGTGGTCTTACCCAAAAGCTACAACAGCATCTAAGCCACCAGAATAGTGCACGTCGGAGACAACAACAGCATCACTCAAACCCATGGTTCAACAAGGAATGTGCCAATGCAAAAAAACCTCTCATCTCTACTTACCAGGCTTATCTATCCAATACTACACCAGAGGTAGCGCCAAAACTGCTCCAGCAAAAGAGAGACTACAAAAAACTGCTGGTGTATAAAAGAAAAGAAGCGATGAAGAACAATTGGACACAACTTATTCAGGCAGTCAAATCTAATAACTCAGCTCTATTCTGGTGTATTACATCAAGTGCCCAAAGTAACGCAGCAGCTATGGTGGACTGCCATATTCCCTCAGGGATCTTTGAAGCACTCTATAAGGACACCTATCTTGGAAGGGAAGGTGCTAGCCAAAATATAGAGAATCTCCCAAAGTGGGCACCAGTGACAGTGTCAGAGATTGAGAGCCTTGTATCACAACTGAGAATGGGGAAAGCCCCAGGGGAAGACTTAATCCCTCCGGAAGCCATCAAAAACAATTTGGAATTCTGGACCCCTATTCTGGCCTCACTTTTCACCTGCATTGACAACTACGGTCGTGCACCCAAGGACTGGGGGCTTGCGATCATTGTCCCCATATATAAAAAAGGAAGAAAGGAAGATCCTGCCAACTATAGACCAATCAGTCTCCTCAATACAATCAGCAAACTATACGCAAGACACTTACAGTGGAAACTCCAGACTTGGTTGGAGCAAGAAAACATACTTGCAGAGGAACAAGCTGGCTTTAGGGAAGGTCAGTCTACCATAGATCAATGCCTTGTACTCCACCACCTTATTGAAAAATATTCCTCCTGCAATACAGCTTCTCTCTATGTTGCCTTTATAGACTTTAAAGCAGCTTTAGACTCTATATTTAGAACCAAACTGTGGGAAAAACTGGAAGCTTCCTCAATCGATCGGCGTCTACTCCACTTAATATGTATGCTGCATGAAAGAACTTCACTCAAAATAAGATGTAACCCCCAGGGTCATCTCACCAATGCCATCGATGCTGAGAAGGGTGTCAAGCAAGGTTGCATACTAGCTCTACTCTTGTTCAACTTTTACAACAACTGCATGGGGGGCCTTCTTGACAACACAAACTTCCATCCCCCCGAAATAGAGGGAAGACACATTTCAGTTCTACTTTATGCCGATGCTGCTGCAATACTTTCAAGAACATCCATTGGCCTAAAAAGAGTGCTAAGAGCACTAGCACAGTGCTGCAGAGAGGATCAGCTAGTACTCAATTACCAAAAAACTAAAATCATAGCATTTGCTAAAAGGCCCAAGAATCATACCTGGAGTATAGATGGACAAAAGATTGAACAGGTCTCCTGCTTCAAATATCTGGAGATAATCTTTCATGCTACTGGTAGCAGGAAAGCACATGGAGAGTATGTGGCCAGTAATGCACAGAGGAGCTCATCAGCCATCCTCAAATTTCTTAAGAGGAGGACAATATATACCCACGGCTCTCAAACTCCTCGAAGCCAAATCAGTAGCACAACTCCTGTATGGATCCCAACTGGGACCCTTCCCGAACCCTGCACCATTAGAACTTGTGCAATCCAAATTTTTAAGATCAGCTTTCCAAGCTCCAGAATGCATCTCCAACACAACTCTGAGACTGGAGTCAGGCTTTATGAAAGTGGAGGCCAGAGTGTGGGTAACTATACTCAGCTACTGGCTTAGACTATCCTTCTCTCCTACTGACCTGGCTCCACTAACCTTGAGAGATGACTTCCAGTCTGTGTGGAAACAGACAGTGATAAATAAAATCTCATCACTGGGTTTCTCGCCAGAGCTTCTGCTCAGCATGGGATATGTTAAAGCCAAAGCAGCTATCAAACAACAGGTGGTAGATACAGAGCAACAACTGGATCTAGCTAGCACCTCAACCTTTATTGCTGTTGACCTCAACAAATATCAAGCTTCACCTATGACATACTTAGAAAAATAGAAGTACCTAAACACCGGAGGGCCTTTACTTTCATGCGATGTCATGCCCTCCCCTCAGCTGTCCTAGAGGGCTGATACAAGAAGATCCCCTTCTCAGACAGACTGTGCCCCTGTGGCTCTGGCCAAATTGAAACAACAGGGCATATGCTTCTCCAGTGCTCATACTACAGGGATATCCACCTCAGCCTTATTTCCCCTCTCTTGCATAAATACCAAGGACGCACTGGAGAATTCTACACTTCTTTGTTACTTTCAGACACCAACCCCCATATAACATATAATGTTGCCAGATTCTGTGCAGCAGTGGTTAAAATTCGTCAGGCACTGACCTCCACAGTAGACTAGTTCCAAGCTTGTCTTGTTATACGGGAGCTGTGCAACCTGAAGGAGAATTTCAGTGCTGTCTTTAACCTGTTTTTAACCTGTGTTTTTATCCTTTTATCCTTTTCTGTACCCCTTTTTACCTGTGCTGGTCTATGACCGTAATAAAGATTCTATTCTATTCTATTCTACCTGTAGAAGTGAGTCTGTGTGGACAGCATGCTTGGCTACCGAAACAGCAAGCGTAATGCATGTTGCCTATAAACATCCTTTAGAGTATTTCTTTAAAAGTCACTCCATTTAATATTCTCAGTGACTGAATAGCTTTTCGTAGAAATCACTGTGATGTTTCAGGATAATATTCTAAATTGTGCTATAGTGCTTTTGTAGGCATTTCACTTCTTTAGTAAGAGCCATTCATGCCTTGTCCTGGACTCTGAAAGAAAGAGGAGCATATTCAGCTATGCCCAAGAGTAAAATAATTTCAAATCTACCTAATACATATGCTCCACATGTGTACAGATCAAGGATGTGGCTGTGGGGGGAAACCCATGAGTGGGACACAAGGGCAGTAGTTCTCTTCTGCTATTACACCCCAGCCGTGATATTCACAGGCATACCACTTCTGAACTGAAGATGGAGCTATGGATGTGGGAGCAAAATCAGGCTGTTGCCTCCCAATAAGAATCCCCCCCCCCGCCATGAAATTTTCTTTCAGTCCATAAATTTCTAGTATTGCAGAAAGTAAGATACAGAAAATCCTTCATATATTTGCTCTCTTCACCTTCCCTTGGTAACTTTGCTTGCTTCTCTCCTTTGTATGTTAGTGTTGCCTGGCCTTGTTACACGGGATGTCCCTTTAGAAGGTTGGACCCTTATAGGATTGGCAGACGTCCCTTGTTATAAGAGATGTTCACTGTTGGAAAGTTTTTTTCTTTTGCATAGACCAAATGAGATGAAAAAAAAAAATCTGTATTTTGGGGGTATGGGCCTTCATGAAGACAGAAATATGTGTATTAAGTAATTTATGAAGGTGAACAATAGGTTAATTTTACAGAGGAATACATGGTTGGGTTAACTGAAATCAATACTTTATTTGCTTTTTAGGTAGGACACACATTTGTTTATGGCCACTTCGTGGTGGTCAACCCTGTTTGCCATTAATTTCTGCTGTTCCTTACTGCTGTTTTGAAAACTTGGCAACACTATTGTATGCTTAAGCTCTATTTCCAAATGAGCTGGAGTTTTAAGTTACCACAGTGCTAGAGATGTGGGGAGTAAAAGAAAAATTCATTTGTGGGGGCAAAATTCTTATGGGGGGCAGTGTATTCATTTTGATGCATCTTCTGGGCTACATCCCTGATTGCATCTTATAGGTCCAAATCCAATTGCTTGTTTTAGCTAGAATAGATCAGTTTAATTGGTTGCTGAATACTCAGTCAACACCTGACATAATTCCCATTGATTCAGTGGGGTGCAACTTAAGTTGGCAGTAGTAATTAGGTTAGGCCACAAATTCTGAGACAATTAGGGCCACCTACATGATGCAGCCAATGAAGAACAAAAAGAAACAGGTAGATATGTTGTGTCTCTTACTTATGTGAACACTGACACTTTTAGGAATCATTCTTATTCAAAGTATCAATTGTTAAAGAGGTAAGCATGGTAAACCAAAGCTTGCTCTCTAAATCTGCCAAAGGAACCTACAGGAAGGACACAATTATGAGGTAGTTGTATGACAGCACTTTTTCTGGAATACATCAGCTAAAATGGAAAGTTCCTTTCTTTTCCTCAACATTACAGTAATGCCAATAGCTTATTCAGGAGCTTGGGTTGAAAGAAGTAAATTATATTGGTGATAGCAAGGAAGTCATCCCAGTCCTAGTGAGGGGAAGCAGGCAAGGAAATTGGTCTGAGCTGAATGTGAAGGACAACAATGGTAACCTATGAAAACTTTGATCGGTGAGGGTGTTTGCAGTGCATTTAGCACTCTTGGTTATAGTGTGTTTTGTTTTGTTTTTATTTGTAGGAAAATCTTGTTATGTGAAGTTTCAGAGGGGCTAGTCACTAACTACTACTGGATAGGAGGTGGTTGTAGAACACTCAGGTAAGACATCTACCTTTGAACTATTTGGCTCTTAATCTATGTATTAATTGTTCTTTATTTATTCGCATCTTTTGTTATCTACATATATAGCTTGCTCCATTTCATGGGATCATGGTGTGGCCGAAGCATGAATAGATCTCACACAGGCAGAGTTGGCCCTGACATGTGACAGCAGCATGAGGCACCCTACTTCATGCAATACTATGATGGGATAGGTGGAATAAATGGAGACAGAAATTGATGGCTGAGTGGTATAACTAGCCTTTTTAAAGTGTTGACTCTTGGGAAGCATAGAGTGTTATGAATATCTATTTTATGTAATAAGCTGTCATCAGAGTGACACTGCACACACAGGCACTCTCACTAAGTAAAGCACTATTAATATAATTTTGCTTTAGATGTAGAAACAAACCATAGTTTCTCGTCACATGCAGGAGCCATGGCAAGGCTTCTCATTATGCTTTCTCATTATATTCATGAGTTCCAGTGAAGCTTAGGCTTCTCCATTTCTTCCCTTTCCACTCCATCTTACAGGAACATAAGTAATGGAGACAAGAAGACATTTATGGCTTTCACATATTCTGACAAAATGGGGAGAACTGTGGTGTATTAAAAGCCACAAATAGATGTATCTCATCTCTACTCCTCCTGTGCATAAAAATGGACAGGGTGGAGAGCACAATTCTCGGTTTTGTTTTCGCTCATAAACTTTTTTTTGGGGGGGGGGATGGTGCTTCGTTGCATGTGAATTAGACCTATACAATGCCTCATGGCTGATGTCTTTTTAGACGTTCTTATATATGCCTTCTAACTTTGTGTAGATGTAAGTGACTGATCTTTCTTGATATGACAGTAATCCTAGCTAGACAGATGTGTCTAGTCTTGCCAGTCTCAGGCTGATGTCATAGGAAGGCCTTTGGGGTTTGCTTTGATTCTCAGGTCCACATATAACCTGACTGAAATTAAGCCATACAGTTATCATTAAAATCAATCAATGTAAAAAGAGCAAGTGGGGACATGGAAAGCTGCTCTGTGTGAGGTCAGGCTATTTGTCCAGTTTAGCCTAATGTTGTCTACTCTCATTGGCAGCAGCTTTGCTGAGTCTCAGGCTAATGCTTGTTACATCACTTGCAAGTGGGCCCATTTAACTGGAGATGCCAAGACAGAACCTGAGACCCTCTGCCTGCAAAGCATGTCTTCTGCTACTGAGCTATGGTCCTTCTTCTGTGGAGGCAAATTGGTTGATAAGTTTCAGTCTTTTCAGACAATGCTTGCTGCTGTAGATAAGAGAAAACATGGATACCTGCTGCAATTTCTGTCCAGGAAAATCACTATGGACTGTTAATCTGCAGACCTGGCCTGACTATTCTCCCACTCAGAAGTGTGTAATTTCCTCCCACATTCACCTGCAATCATATAACATTTCTTGCTGCAGTCTTTGTTGCTTACACAAATGTATAAGTCAGTGGATGGCTTATTCTAATCTGCCAGTTTGAATGTACAGATTCTAAAATACAGTGCAAGTGCCTCTTGGGTTATTCTAGCTGCTTAACAAGACAGGCATGGTGGACTGAATTTGATTTATTTAATTGTGTCCAGTATATGGTATAGCAATTACTAGTGCAGCGTTTAGTGTGTAGGGCATGGTCTGTGCAAACGTTAGTTCAGATTTTTGCTCAGCCAAGAAGCTTGCCAGATGATCTCATTTCAGTCATTGTTTCTCAATATAATTTCCCTCAAATGGTTATTGTGAGAATAAAAGGGGAAATCCACTGTGCCATCTTCATCTTCTTGGAGTATGGATGAAATATAAATATATAATCAATCCTCATCATCTTTATACACGTTTGGCTAGAATACCTCATTCTATCTCTATGAAACTCCAAATTTTGACATACTGTTATGTCTGTATGGTTCCTTCTAGTGTATATTGTACTGTGCTTTGCCCTTGTTGGCTCATTAATGTACTTTCTTAATACTCCAAGGTAGATTAGGCTGAGATAAGGATAGTTTCTGTATTCCTAGAAACCATTCTGTTCTTCAGGGAATGTTTCATCTGGTTTTTGTTTTGGGGAGAGTGGAGTATATTTTGCGACATATCTCAGTTAATCACATTTGTGCAGAGCTCAAAATACAAGCTGTGTGAGACAATCAGTTGTGAGTGATGGGCTAAGGAATTAAGATACTTCTCAAAATTGCTCATGAGAGATTGGTCAGTTGCCTGTCACTTTTCTAGAATCCCCAGAAGACAGCAGTGGGTCTGTTTGAAATACATGTTGTTATTTTCTGTCAAGTTCTCCAACTTGCAGTGACCTTCAAGATCCCTGGTTGTTAAGCTGCTTGCATTTAACAAACTTAGGGCTGGAGCTTCTTTGATTCAATTAATCTACCTGTGGTGAAGTCTACTTTTTGTACTGCCTCCCAGTTTACCAAGTGTTATCATCTTTCCAGTGCGTCATGAGTCATATCATCTCATGATATAACCAAAGTATAACCGCCTCTATTCAGTCATCTTCACTTCTAGTGGTTGTTCAGGCTTGATTTGCTCTAAGGCCCATTCATATGTCTATGTAGCAGGCCATGGTATCCTTAGAACAATCCTCCAGCACCACATTATTTTCTTCCAGTCACCTTTCTTCATTGTCCAGCTTTTCCACCCATACACAGAAATTGGAAATACTATGGCTTGGACGATTCTGACTTTGGTATTTAATTGCCTATTTTTACACTTGAAGAGATTATCTAGTTCCTTCATGACTGCTCTTCCAAGTTTTAGTTTCTTCTTATTTCATGACTACCATCTCCATCTTGACGAACCATGATGTAGGAAATCTTTAACTATTTCAGTATCTTCATTACGTACTTTAAAGTTATATAAATCTTCTGTGGTCATTATTTTTGTCTTAATAGTTAGTTGCAATTCTAACTTTGTGCTTTGTTTTGAAAAATATATAGAATCTCATTTGGTTCTAAAAGAAGTGTTGTCTAAATGCCGTTGGTCAATCCTAACTAGAGTAGATCCATTGAAACGAATGTTGATGAGACACCATAAGTAAATCCAGTTGGTTCAATGTGTCTGTTCTAGCCAGGGCTAATAATGGGAGTTAGGCCTTAGCCTCCCTGTCTTCCAGTCTATCTCAATGTCACCACCTCAGATGCACCCCCCGTCACATCTTTTTACTTCCACTCACCTGCTACATACATAGGTCAGGAACAATTTGTATTGGGATGCATTGGCATTATATATCTTTTAACTATATGCATGCCTATTTGGCTTGACCTCACACGTTCTGTTTGGCAAGCTGCTGTGTTAGTTTTTCGGGCTCGTCTTTACACACCCCCCACCTGGAATGTGGGCATAATAAATCTGATTTATCTTACATGACTGTTGTGAGGATATTAAGAAAATGCATGTGAAGAGTTTTGTATATGCTGTGAGTGACATCCTGTTAGTGACTTATGCACATGCAAGAGCAGCTTTTGCACACAAAAGTACCTTTTTGGATGGGGTGCTGAAGGTTCTTCTCTTGCCCTTGGGTTCTGCTCAAAAACTTCCCACAGTTAGCATCTGTCAAACCCTGGGAGGGGTGCTTCTGCTCCTTTTTACCGGAAGGAGGGGAGACAATTCAGACCATGAAGATCCAGCTGCTCTGAGCTCCTGGGGGAAGGAAATGGCAAGTTCACTCCATTAGAAAACTTACTGTCATTTATGCCCTCCTCCCTCAACCAAGTTCAGACCATGTGCTTCTCCATGGTCTGAACTGACTCCCCTCCCTGCTCTCTTCTTTTCCAGTAAGAATCAGCTCATGGGGATGAGCTGTCAGTGGGAAGATGTGTGATTGCACATGTGGAGCTACATAGTCATATAGAATCTTAGCCCACAAGTGCTATATAAATGGTAAGCATGATTAGAATTACCACCATTGCTTTATGTAGCTCATTTGATTCTGGTGAGGTTTGCCCAAGTCCAAGTTGACTAGCCACACTGCTGAGTAGAGGTTTTAATCTTATTCATTGTTCTGTCTTTAGATGCTCCTATACCTGTGTAATTTTTAAGTGGAAGTGAACAGCCAGTCTAACAGCAGCTCTCAGCATTGTGCAGATCCCTCAGTGCACCCATAATAGTTTGTATGCTACAGGAAGGCTGTTTCTTTTTGTATTCAGAGCTGCTCATACTCTGCACGCAAATTGTCTGCACTGAGAGAACTCCAATCCCACGTTCAGAGTAAGCCATGGAAATGTAACAGCTTTGAGGTCCACAGCGCAATATTTTCTGCTACTTCCAAGCATCAGATTTTTCCCCCAGATAAAAACAAAAGTAATGGAAGGTCTACAAAAAGAATGAAATGCTGCCACTGTTCCTTCTTTTCTTAGCTTAGTTTACATGCTATGGATTTTTGTACTTGCTTGTAACTCTGTATTTTCACAATGAATTTCAGTTAAAAAAATTAAAACATTATTACATATACCACTGAAAAACATAATACCATTGCTAATTCATCCCCCAGTCAGGCTTAAGCACTGCCTTGCACTTTCCAACTCCTGCACACCTAACTCTTTTTTTAGTTTTCTTTAACCCCCAGAAGTAACTGTTTTTGCACTCAACCTTGCCCACTTCCCTCCTCCAGTCCTGCTAGTTAAAGCATCCCAATTATCCAAGTCTTCTTTTCCATGGCCATCTATTTCCTCCTTGGCTGGCTGGGATAAGCAGCTCATGAGTACTGTGGTAGGTTGTGCTGCAACAAGCTGCACTCCATTTGTTGGTGCTCTTTGAGATCTGTGCTGCTGTCTAAAGGAAATGCTGGGAGAGGCTGTTTTATGGAATTAAAAACTCTGGAGTCAGGTCCTTTGTCCTATTGTACTGCTGGACATAGTTTGTATAAATCACTAGACCTGATGAAATATTTTCTTAGCTAAATATGGCACTGCTAAACATGGCAGTATAATGCAGTGGATAGAGTTTTGGGCTTGGATCCTAGATTCATATCTCTACTAGAACAAAAGAAGAACCCCTGTTAAGCAGGGATGAAGAAACAACCATCCTTTGCACCTGCTATCTTGATTTAGGTGTGATGCTGCCTCTGAATGTGAAGGTTCATTCAGCACTAGTTCTCAGAACCAGCTGTCAAAACTGTAAAAAGACATGAAGGGCTGGGGAGGTTAAAAGGGGAGCCAGGAGTAGAGAAGGGGAGGCGGAGACAGAGACTGGGATGAAAGATGAGAGGGTCAGAGGGAGGGATGGAAGGATGGGATCCTTCGGTGCCGCAGGGGAGAGCTGGAGACAAAACCAGTTGCTAATTATTTTCAGTGACACCACTGAGAAATTCCATTCTGCCATCAATAGCCATTGGTACATCTATTTTACTTAATTTTTTTTTGAAAAAGCAATCTCAGCTTGTGGGCATAAGTACAAGTTGTAGCAGGAAAGTCTGTTAAGTTAATTATGACGTATCAGGTTTTGGCCAATGCAACGTCTCTTTTGTTGCGAGGATCATTGTGTGGGTTGATGCATTAAGCTTCTGAAAGGAAGGATGCGATTAAATGTTTTCAAAAGTATAAATAAAACATGCAGGTTTGCTAAATAACACCTACAAAATGTTGAATTAGTTTTTATTGATTTCAGTGCAACTTAAGTTAAAGCATTTCACCCACTTTCATTTTCCTCTCACCTGTTTAATTTAGATTCTGAGCCTGCTAGACAAATTAAAATCTCTCCATATTTATGAGTAATTTGTGTAACTAGCCCTGAGCCTTGGAGCTGTGAATGGTGTATAAATGGATAAATTAAGAGCACAATCTATTTTCTTCATTTTATTTAAGTCATTTTTAGCTGCCTCTCAAGACTACAGCCTTCCCAAAGCAGCTTACAGCAGAAAAACATTACAAAAATATTAATAAAATCATATTAAATAAAGCAATGTTGAATAAACCATTACATTTTTGAATTAGCTATCAGCAATAAAGATTTAAAAAAATATTAAAAGCCAGTGAAAACAGGTAAGTTTTTAAAACTGTCTGAAAAGAACCTCTAGATGGGGACAGATCCATTTTTCTGAAGGGAATTCCATAGTGGAGGGGGCACCGTATCTACGGGGAGGAAGTTAATAGGAACTCCACAAAATTATTACCATGGTCTTCCCAGTAGATTCTGAGCCTGCCAGTAGGTTAAAAGCAATTGGTACTTAAGGTAGAGATGCCCTAGCTCAGGAGACAAATTTACACCACAGAGTGGGAACTGAAAGTGGTAGTAATCTCCATAATAACAAGGATGGTGTCATCCATTATATGAGAGAAAGATATCATTCTACATTAATATGTACATGTGCAATTTTTTTAAAAGAAAATATTCTTCCCTAGGTGAAGTCTCTGTGTGGTGCTCAAGGATTGACCTATATAAAAATGTGTAGCATCAGTCCATTTGGGGATGCAACTAATGTGTGGAGGACCATTGCCAAAAGGGGTACTTATATCTATATCAGAAAACTGGGGGGGGGGGGAGTGTGACATCAACCAGTGCTTCCCTGCACATTGATGAAATGTGCTATTTCTAAGTAAGTCTTGTAACAGATACAAGTAGAGATTTTCTTTCATTGGAAGGCTGAGAACCCTGCAAAACTGTTATCCAGGGACAGAAGTAAAGCCACATGTGATCCATGGGCAATATGTGTCCCCCTCAAAGCTGTTCTTGCAGGTCCCAGTCCCTTCAGACTCCTGAGACCACAATCCTTTTCTGGCAGGAAAAAGAAAAAAGTGAATTGTCCCTTGGAAGTCTTCAGGAGTGCTCTCCATACACTAAGATGAAAAAATAACTGCTGGACTTCCAGCTTCTGTTGTTGTTTTGTTGTTTAGTTTTGGGCCTTTGGGACAGTCTGTGCAATTCTCAGAGGGCTCCAAAGGTTAAAAAAAATTACTCCTGTGTCTGTTTCAGTTGCCCACCCCTGAAATAAGAGAAGAAAACCCTCTCTCAAGCCATTTTCAGTTCCCCTGCCACTGTGAGCTAAGCACACAAGCTAAGCCTCGTGTGCTTTTGATCCTTCAATAGTTCATTTTTGGCAAGTGTCACCATAAGCAACATTCAGTAATCTGATTTGATAGCTGTCATCTTGAGAGTTGCAGTAATGCAAACAAAAGATGATCACTCAAACGAGGTTAGAGTGAGGAGCTGTTTCTCAAGTCTTGCCGTTGCCATGTAGAATCCTCAGGTTACATTAGAAGAGTAAGGCATTAGTTTTTTTCTTGCTCCTGGTAACCTGCTGCTAAGATCAACACAAACTTTGCACTATCTGGCTGGGAACCTGTTGGATTTCTTCACCAGTGTAACTGTGTCAGCCCTAGCAGGATGCAAAAGTCCCTTGGTTCATTGGCAATGGGGAAATGAGAACCATATCTTTGGCAACCATGGGAGGAGGCTCAAGTAGCCTGAGTCCAAGTGTCTAACTCCAAGGTGGGTGGTGGGAATTCCTTAGTGCTAAAGTTTCTTGGGGAAGAGTAGTTTGCAAATTGCCTCTACTGGAAGACAAGCAGTTGTCTAAGCCAGTATTTCGTAAGCTATTTGATGTAGGAGACTGGCAGGTCCCCCCCCCCCATGTGCCAGGAACTCAGCACAAACTGGCAGCCAGTAGTACCTTGTCGACTAGCACTGGTCCATGGCCTACTATTTTGAGTAGCACTTTACCTTAGATGAACTTCCCCTTCCCCAGACGCCAGGCATTTAGAAGTAGGTCATAGCATGCAGCTATTCCCTTCTGTAGTCACTTCTATCACTTCATCTGGACTGCACATAAGAAACTGCAACTGCTAGTGTAATGAGCCACTAAAGCAGCACATCAAGAGGATTCTGGTGTGTCTCTTCAGCTTTCTGGAGGCTCAGTTTAAAAACCAGAGGTGGTCTGATTCGCATTATTTTAAATAGTTATTTTAAAAATTTGTTTACCTTTTATCAATATAACTTGAGGCATGGCATGACAAGATGGTGGCATGCATAAGCTAGCTGGGCTTCTAGATGCCAGCAGCCTCTGTTGTTTTCCAGCTTTGCTGACCATAGCCATTACAAGATGAAAGTAGAAGTTGGAACTCTTCCACATTTGAGAGATGGGATCAGTTGGACTAAGTAGAAGGGATTTGAACTTCAAGCTGATCAGGGGGTGACAAATTGGAAGTGTTCTTAATCTAACTGTATGAACAAAATATATCTTGCAATGTTTTTGCTTGGCATTGTGTAGGAATTGCCTGGAAACAGGGAAGCTAGTTTTGGCAACTGGCTGATTGTTGAAGGCCCTTGTTACTAGTTGGGTTTCCTTAATGATGTGCTCATTTTGCATTTTCTGTGTAATTTCTTTCTGTTTAATATTTGATCTTAGTATGTATTTTAATTAAGCATTTTATTCACTATAAATGTAAGCCACCTTGAGACCCATTTTGGAGAAAGGTAGAAGTAAATCCAACACATAAATAAAGAATAGTCATGACATATTTCCCCAAAGTATGCTTAAATAAGCATTGGGCTTAAATTAGTGCCTTTAGTGAGCATTATCTACAAGAAGTAAGCTTTTAATACAATGGGAATTCTGTGTCTGAACATGGGTTCATTAGTGACCAGATCCTGTGCATATTTGTTTGCATGGAAGCCCCACTGTAGCCAGTCTTGTGACACTTTACCTGTCATCAGTGGGGCTTTCTCCCAAGTATGTTTCAGTACTATTGAACACCTGGGGTAAAGTGTCACAAGACCGATCCAGACTTTTTTTTTTTTAAATGCTAGGAAGAAAGTACATTTATCCTGAAGTGGAAGCCTTAAGTTTGGCTTGTTTTCTGTAAGGTGCATGCTTGTGGATAGGTGGGTGGACATGTATTCAAATTCCATGATATCCTATCTCTATTTAAAAATCGTACAATACGTTCTTGTTTTCCCCTGAATATTTAAATCTGCTGTCAGTCTAAGAGAGGACTGCTCAGCATCTATTACTTCCTTGCCAGAGATTTTTACATCAAGCTTGAGCTTTTTTTTTTTTTAATATACTTCACTGGACCTTGATATTGCAAATAATGCCTCTTTTTATGGCAGCTTCAATACATGACAATATTTCTTTTCCCTGCAACTCATATGAGCTTCAATATGCAGTCATAGTGCAGGCTGAACCTTAGCTCAGGCTTTTTTCATGTGTGTTGATTTAGATCTGTCTCTTTGCCTTCCCTTAATCTAGTTCTGTGGTGTTAAATTTCCTCTGAGGTGATTACAGAAATATGAAAGGCCAAGAGAAAGTGCGAGAATCTCCCCCCTGTGCTCTGGGTTATATAAATATGAATCTTAGTAGGAAATAGCAAAAATAAATAAATAAATTAAAAACTGCTGTGATGGATAGAGGATAATATGCTGATGCAGAAATTTAGAGTGGTGTGTGGAATTGGTTCCATAGCTTCACTCATGCCTTAGGAATGTGAAGTATCTGAAATGTTTGGTACATGAATGGTCTAACTGATCTTAAGACTTGGCTGCATCATTGCTGGCTAATGCACACCAAGAGTTGCAGTAATGTAACATTACTAAACGTTGTGTTGCAGGAACTAAATAACAACAAATGGGTAGGCAGCTATGTTCCTGTATAATATCGACTTGGAACATGGGGAAGGATGCCAGCTTCCATACTGGGAGGAATGGGTACTCTCTATAATTTATTTTAATTGGGTAAAAGCAGTATTTCATAGCTTGTGTACAGATTAAAAAATCCCAAGGATTTGAATCAATTCCTTATTTTTTTATAATTTATCAAACAAATTCCGTTGTTTTCTATAACTTATTTCGGCATTGCTGTTCTGGAGAAGAAACAAGGAACTGTGAGAGACATTAAAGTGTACCTCACAGTCACTGGAGATTAATCCAGAATTGTTGGGTTAAGTTTTTGTACATTCATTCATTCATTCATTTATTTATTTATTTCCTGCTTGCTTGCTTGCTTGCTTGCTTGCTTGCTTGCTTGCTTGCTTGCTTGCTAAAATAATGATTGCTAGACACATCTGGGGAATTTTTTGAGCAAGAACTCTATCAAATTCAAAGCATAATTGTGGTCATTACACATTTGAATCCTGGAAGAACAAATTAGCAGATAGTCACGAACAAAATCCGTAGATTTGCATGTCAACCATAGGAAAGATGTAATGTGTGAATCAGTCATTTGATAAATCCCAGAAACAAGTGTAATCTAAGCATTTTGCCTTTCACACATCTCCACAAATACCACTGTTTCTCATATGTCCAGTGTTACTTTTTTGTCTGAAATTTGTAACCGATTTGGTAAAATGCCTGCCAAATGATGGGAATAGGTATGGAGTGGCTAAGCCACTTGTGGCTCTTCTCTGTGTGATCATGTTTTCTGGATAAGTGTAGAAGATCCCTGCTTCTCTTTCTGTGTTGTACTTGGTGTCTTTGTTGCCAGATATGCAAATAGCTCTGAGATGTAGATATGAATTGATGTAATATCATGGTTGTTTCCTTTAAGCAAGGGATAGAACTGCTTTCCCTCATATGATTTCCAGCTGATTAGAGTTTTTCTCAGGTGAAAGGCTGCATGCTCCACAAGCACAGTCATTTAGCTTGCCCTCTCAGTTTTCTGATGGTATCTTTCTTCTCTTTACTGGCAAGGTGGATCAGGAAAGGATCTGAAAGGATTTCCAGAGTTGTGGGTCATTGATAAAAGTAACTTTCCCTTTCACTGGTACTCATACATAGTTTAGCAAGTGAGTGACTGCAAGTTATAGCCTTTATTTGTGAGGTAAATATGGAAGGTGGTTAGGAGTGGCTAGAATCAGTCAGTTTCTGGTCTTTTATTTTCTCATTCATTTGGTCTCATTTCCTCTTTTTTTTAAAAAAAAAAAAAAGATCCAAGGTATGTCTGTGTTTGCGTGTGCAACACATCAATAGAGGCATGTTAAAACACATTTTCTATCAAAATAGGCATTTCTAAATCTGTGTGAATTTTATTTTATTTTATTTTATTTTGGGCCAAGAGCTGTGTTGGAATATTTGAGAAGTACAAATCAGTTGGGTGCAAGGAATGGATGGGTGGGTAGCTGATGCAGATCTCAGTGGTTTGTAGAGGAATTTGCAAACATCTAATTTTTCTAGCATCCCTAGAGGCAGAGCTACCAAAGGCCATCTAATACTTCTAGAGCTCAGCAAATATCGTCCAAGTAGCACTATCAGCTTTCACTCATTAAAAAAAAATGCCTTTATTAAACCAATCTGATGATGACACCTGTGAACCGGGTAGGTCGAATTATCAATTGACAACTGGGATGAAATAGAAAATTACAGCAGCATCTCAAAATATTTGAACAGCAGCAACATAATCCTGTTGGTTGTGCATTATCTGTGGCCTGTATCTGCTACTAGAAGAGCCCTCTATGTTATTTAAATGACTCCATCACATGCAGATCATTAGGAGGCATTTTATAGGACTGGGCTTATTTGACAGAAAGTCAAGGGTGGCTTTTATAATGTGTTTACTTTTTTCCTCTCCAAACACAGAGATTAGAGGTTTTGCAATAACAATTATATCTTCTACAGTAACACTCTTTTCCCCTGCTTCAGTTCATCATATATGTGAACCATCTTCACTGTTAAACACATATCTAAATAAATGCTTATGAGAAGAAGGAAATCAGAATGTCTGACATGTTAAAACCTCCTTAATGGAGAAAATGTTAGGCTGAAAAGATTTTATGGTTTTTAGGATTAAAAAAGAATTGCTTACCTGTTCGTTTTTGTTTTTAGGAGTAGGATATCGTCAGCTATGACAGTACATGATTACACATTTAACCAATTAGTTGACATAATTTATGCAGAATATAAAATATTATGCTGAATTGTACATGCATGTAGCTTAAACATCTGCAAGGAATGTGTATAACTCTGAATATAACTGTCAACTTTACAGCTATGTCTATTACCAGACTACTGTCTGGGACTGATAATGGGCTGGATTGAGGTCAGTCAGCTGAGAAGCAGTTCAGTTAAGATGGTTCATCTGATTTGGAGGATACTGAGTTTTTTTTGGTAGGGGGGATCTGTTTCAGGTCATCTTTTGCTCCGGAAGCCAACATGCTGTCTATTAGATGGAGCATCCCAGAGTATACTGACAAGAGCTTACTTGAGCACAGTTATCTATGTTTTGATAATGAGTCTTTTAGACTTCTACAACATCTTATATACATGAAGCTGTATTTTAAGACTGTTGAAAAGTAAATTAGCACAAAATACAAAACCTAAGTAATAACGGGGATTGGGTTCAGTGCGAAGCATATGTTGCCAGTTCTCAAACTGCTACAGTGGCTCCCAGGGTGAATGCACACTGCAAAATTATAGCATTCTGAAAGTACTTTTAACTAACTTGGCTTAATCCTGCAACATCCCAAGATGTATAATTTCATGAGATGCATAAGAATTCTCTGCTAAGGAGCTGTAGTGCTGGCAGTACTAGAGGATTTAACGCACCTCTCCAAACTACAAATCCTAGGATTCTGTTGGATCAAGTCACAGTACTCAAAGGCATGTCAGACTTGTACATTATGGATTCAGACATATCCTGGTCTGTTCTGAGTAGGATCCAAACTCCTGGTTTTAACTTTTTAAAGCCAGAAAAAAAAAACTTGGGAGCTAGGAAGTGAAAGATCAGCTCTTTGCTCATGGAACTGTCAATTAAGATAGCCATCTGAGTCAATTTATCCATTTCTGTCATACTAACTGTCCTCTGAGGTTAAGATGTATGGTGATTGAAAAGAGAGCCTTCTCCACGATGTACCTCATCTCTGGACTTTCCTCCGAAAGGAATTTTGCCAGGTGCCATTCATGTTGGTTTTAGGCACCACACGAAAAACCTTTCTGTTTCTGTTTTAGATGTCTAAGTTTTTGTATGTTCCCTTAGGTTGGGATTTAGTACTGTTTTCTTTCCTGTCTTATATTTTATTGTATTTCTGTATTATTGTTTTTAAAAACTCAGAGCTTAAGATGAAAAAATTGTAAGCATTGCCTCTTTATTGATGGACTCAATTGGAAACCACCTAGTACCACTAAGGATGTGGATTGAGCATGTGGCCACTGCTGCCCGGGTGAAATTTGTTGACTATACTGTCAGTTCATTTTATCTTTACTCTCAGATCACTGGGCAGAACATTTGCTTGGCTGGTATCAGAGGGAGTTCTTGTGTTTTATCTGTAAGGTGCTGAGGCAAAAAAAGTGTTTCATCAGATGAATCCTTAAATAAGTTATGACCATGGGTTTATATAATTTAAGCTCCTTTTTCCCAGGACAAAATATAAGTGAGAAGCTTAGGATGAAGAGCATGGGGGTGCTGCTCTAATCAACTGCTTTTCAATCTGTTGTCAAGCATGAAGCCATGTTGAAGGCAGGCACAATCTGAGATATATATTCAGAGGGCAAAATGGTTCTGGTACTTCCACCATTGTACTCTCACTCTCACTAACACAGAGACATTGATAGACTGCTGGTCTGGTCAGGTCTGGTGTTATTTTAGACTGGTTGTGTCAGTGTAGTGGAAGCTGGTGACTTCCATGTCAGTGGGGCAATGAATCCATTCTGAGTGTTAGTGTAAACTTGAAAGGGGCCTTCCAAAGTGCTGTGAACGGATTTTGGCAATAAAATTAGTGCCGTACTTCAGGGAGTAGAGGTTTTCAAGTATACATGGACAATTTTACTCAAGGTTTTTGTGCACTCATTTCAGGCCTTTGCCCTCTTACTCTTAAGAAGCTTACCAGAAAGAACTGAGCCACTAAATCTCAGTAGTTCTCCAAGCAGATGAATGGATGCCCCTGAGATAGTGGCTGGATCAGTGGCATGCTTAAGATGAAGCTGAGAGGTTGGGTTAGTGGTTTCCTGTGTTTTGGGGATATACCATATCTGCCAACATATAAGATGCAATTTTTTCTCCTCAAAATGGCCCTTGAAAATGGGGTGCATCTTACATACCAGGTGCTCATTGGAAGCCCACCTTTCACCTCCCCAGGCTGAATGCATATGAAAGGGAGGAGGTTAAAGGAGGACTCCCATGAGGCTCCACCATGCTAGCTTTGCCCACCCCCCCCCGGACCCTCTCCTGCCTTTTCTAGGCATTTTCTTTAGGCCTAAAAAAGGCGGAAAAAGGTCTGAGGAAGCCCTATGCTGGCGCTGACTCCACCCCTAGACCGTCTCCTCTCTTTTCTAGGCATTTTCCTTATGCCTAGAAAAGGCAGGGGAGGGGCTGGGGGGCGAAAGGAGTGCTGCCTCAAGACTTCCCTACACCTCCCCCTCTCTTTCTTATCCATCTTGCCTTGGTGGAGAGAACTCCCACCGAGGTAAAATGGAAGGGAACGGGGAAGGCAAAGCCTCTCTGGCATAGTAAAAAAGTTCTTCTCAAAAAATAACCGTCAAAGATGGGGTGTGTCTTATATACCGGCAAATATGGTAACAACCTGCAGGCTGTATGTTTTCTTTGCTTTAAAAACATATCACAAACCAGCATTTTTTCAGGTTGTCTACTTAATGATGGTTTGTTGTTTGGCCTGTATAGACCACAAATGGAGCAAATTTGACAGTGTATATTTATTTTGCATTGCTTATCCGTTTCTGCTTATCATGGAAAAAGGTAAAGAGACTATGCAGGGTACTTAAGTTGTTCAGAGCAAAACCTATTGAGCAACACACACACACACACACACACACACAACTTTAAAGATCCCACTGCACAGGCATTGCACATATTCTGTATGTTACTCTCTGCCTTCAAAGGGGCTAAATATCTTGGATAAAAATATACACAGGCTGAAATAATCAGGATGTGGCATTCTGTAATTAATACTGAATCAGGGTGGTGGTTGTGTTTGTTTCCCTCTCCTTGTTTTTTCTTTGTTATTGTCAACTGCTGTTGATCTCAACTTATGTCAGCCCCATGGATGAAGGACCTGCGGGCCACTCTATCATCAACCCACCCTGCTCAGGTCTGGCAGATTCAGGGATGTGTCTTCCTTGCTTGAGTCAATCCATCTGCAATGCGGTCTTCCTCTTTTCCTTCTTCCTTCTACCTTACCAAGTATTACTGTCTTTTCTAGTGAATCATGTCTTCTCATGATGCACACACTGGAATATTTCCACTTTCCTGCTGAGTAGTTTAATTGCTGAAGTTCATACAAAAACCTAATGGCATAAGAAGATATACCTTATGGACGAATTATCTTTGCACCTGAAAACTAGTGAAATCAGGGATCTTTACCTAGCTACCAGCGTAACTCGGAGTACTGTCCTTGCTACTATAAATGGACAGGTTTCTTAAGATAGCAGTTAGTTCTGTGAATGGCTGTTCCAAGGACAGACTGGAAGTCAGCAAGCCAGCTATCACTTCCTTGCACCTAGCAAAAGCCTTAGAGTAGCCTTTCTAACCTGATGGTCTCCAGATACTTTGGACTAAAACTCCTTCAGCTCCAGCCACCCAGAATCACTAAGGGCCAGAGTTGAGTAGTTGTAGTCTAAAACATATGGAGGGCACCTAGTTTAGAATAGATGCCATAGAGGGGTGAGTGGTTCATTCTGTTTCACTCAGATACTTGAATTAAATATTGGCTTAAATACATTGAAACTATTTTTTCTCAAAATAGTACATTTGAAAACCGTGTTCAAACTATGGATGTAAATCTTCACTGAAGGCTGGAGTTTTCGGATTACATCTAAGACTTTGGGAGTAAACAAACATGTAATGGCTAGTTTTTCTAGACAGATGGATAAAATTGATAGATGTAAATATAGATACAGTTATAAATCAGATATAGATAGATAACTTCCTGATGCAAAATTTTACAAATGGTCTATGGGACTTGGGTTGACCTGATGTCCATGTTGACCACGTTTTCCTAGTTCCCGGTTGTCTAGGACAGGATGAGCAACTGCACTGTGTCTGAGAGCCAGTTTTCTGCCTGAGGACCCTCTGGGGACTACATGGACTGTTAAAATACAAACAGATAAACCAAACAAAAATACGAATGGCTGGAAGTACACTTCTGGATTTGAAAAATGGGTTGGGGGAGTGGATGGGCAGGCAGGACCCTGTAACTTATTTAAAAGATGCATTGCTGCTCTGGGAGGCTTTCAGAAGATGCACCCTTTTTTGCCAGAAAAAATAAAAGGTGTACCAGGGAGTCTAGAGGAGTTCAAAGCAGTAAAAACTGCCTTGGAGGGCACTGCTCTAGGGGATTTTTCTGCAATTAGTGTGTGGTTTGTTTATGGAGATAACAGTGATCTGTTATGTTTGCAGCTGATTCAAAGTGTGTTCTTGCTTAAGTCAATTGTATATTCTCAATCTATCCATTCACTGAAATTTAATATTTTGGAAATATTAACCTTCCCTGCAAAATACAAAACAACAACACCTAGCCTTACTTTGGGGGTGGGGGGGGATCTCCCAGTGGGACTATTAGCTGACAGTCTTTTCTTTAAAAAGCCTATAAGAGTAAGGCACACCATTCAGTTCTCTCCCACATTGTTGAAATGGTAATGGGAGAGATGATATGTAGTTAATTAAATACAATTTAATAAATAGCAATTATTACATAAAAATTTTAAAAATTAAATCAGTAACAAGTCTGGTTTTAATTCTACTGCCCCCATGAGCATATGAAGGTCACTGGAAAAACTCAAAGAAGCTTTTAAAGCAAATGAATGTTACTCTGCTGGGCTGTTTGGTATTTGGAAAAAGCATGCCAGTGTTTTGGAGGAATGTGCTTTCACCCAAAGTATACCTGTTATATAATCCACTTAACATGTGTTTTTATTTCCAGTGATCATCTGATGTAAAGTTACTTAGTGCTAGACCTGCATATCTTTCACAGAAGGGGTGAGCCATCACTTTGTTGGATGTGAAACAATAACTTAGAGAACTTCCTATTTCTAAGGTCATTGGGAAAGAGGCCTTGCTCCACCTTAGAGGTTAAACTAATATTGACAAGAGGCAGGTTTTATTTACTGTGATGACAGTAAATAGAATAGCCCCTACCTGTAAGTTTTGATCTCTCATGGGATGCCGATGGATAACTGAGGAAACACTTAAAAGAACCTGATAAATCCCCAGAGGATAGAGCAATAGGTGGCACTGGTTGATCCCTTGCTGTCCTGTATATATGCCTTAGCTTTCATCATCTCTTGAAGGCTGCTTCAAGCTAGCCATGGTTCAGATATTTATTATTCTATCCTGAAGGTATAACTAGATAGAGTATCAGTAGTTCAGTTCAACATGCGCTACACTTTAAATTTATTTCCAGAACTGTGCCTATTATTACTTCGTCTAAAATCAGGTTCACTGATATAAGGGCTATCTCATTTTCCTCTACTTCTGCTTTCTGTCCTCCATAAATTGTGATTCCTGCCAAGTATCTCGTGACTTTTATATTTTCAAAGGGATGACTGTTTTATCTGAGCGTGGCTTGCTACAACCCACCATATTTGTACAGTGCGCAGAGACTTGTATTATCAAAAAAACAACAACAAAAACCACTTCTTTGTTCCACCTTAAGCCCATTACAAGCTCCTTTTCTCTCCTCTCCTCTCCTCTCCTCTCCTCTCCTCTCCTCTCCTCTCCTCTCCTCTCCCTTTCTCTTTCTGGCTAAACAGCCAGAAGAAAGAATTCTTGCAAATGTGAGACCTTTTACATTATATTCTATTTATTGCTGTTGTTTGATCCAGATAGTCCAGTAGCATCTGTAAGATTTACAAATGTATTACAGTGTAAGCTAAGTCTTTAAGGTTCTACAGGACTCTTTCCTTCAATGGGTTAACATGGCCACCCTTCTAAATACTGTGTGCTTAGACATAACATAACATTGAAATTTTCAGTTATTAGATTCTGAGATACATGCATTAAGTTTTATCTGTGAGGACATTTGGAAATAATTGTCTGTGAACAATATGGTTGGCAAAATGGTATTGATACGCTTCTCTTTTATTGTTACTAAGAAAAGAAAAATAGCAGGAGGCTTTCTGAATATTCCCTCAGCATGTGCATGTGTACACACATGTGCATGCGCACACACACACACACACACACACACACACATGTAATAAGATTGGAAGCAGGTCCTGGGGATAGTCACTCATTTGTCTGAGCAAAGGTCATTCTGATCCTTAACGTTGGAATCAGTTTCCCACAGTCTGGGTAAGTTTATTGTTTTCTTTATTTATATGGTATGGGAGTGAGATTGTACCTTTCCATCAGGCATGCCTATCCTTCTAGACATCCACATGTGGATGTAACATTTGAATATAATACACCTCTCTAAAATCTAGTACATGTAGACACGAACACCTAACCATTTTGATACACTGGATCAGTTAATGCAATAATAATATGTGTTAGTGATGTGAAGAATATTTGCTTATATTTGAATCCACAATGAATAAAGAATGCCTGAACACTGTGCTGAGGAAAACAAGACCAGCCACAAGATTTGTCAAAGAAAGTATGGCAGAAAATATGTACTTCATGTAAAATATGCCAATTCTCCTTCAAAAATATTGGATTTTTTTGGATAGGAAACACATGTAGGAACTCTGCATGTGGTTTTTCTGTGCAGGAATCTATGAGATTGTGCAAATCGTGTAAATTTTACATAGTTTCTGCAACTTTATGTAATTTGTTTAGATGCACAGATTCCTCTGCAGAAAAACCACACAGGTTCCCTGCATGTTTTGTCTGTGTTTTCTTTTTTTAAGCCAAAATGATACTTTTACACAGTGATCAGTGAATTTTCTGCAAAATACTTGTTTTCTGAACCAATTTCTCTGCAGGGTTTTTTTTTGTTTTGTTTTGTTTTGTTTTTGCACAAATGAATTTTTGCTCAACAAAGTGCAAATGATACTCAAAATGCACAGAAACCTTTCTACTCTCACAGAGAGTGGAGAAAATTGATGAAATTATCTATTCTTCCATGTGGAAACAATGTAAGTGAAAATGTACATCTATAGTATGCTCATGTTGCCTATTTTTCACATAAAAATCATATTCCAATATTACACCTGCATATAGATGTTAGCACAAGAAAAGGGTCTTTACTTTCTACCACATATAAGAAGAAAATCAGAGTGAAAGTATTTTTGTATTCAGGCCCTAGGAGATTCAGTATCTGGGACTTGAGATAGCCTGAATTCATATAAATATATGGGTTTCTGTTGGTATGGACATTGTCATCTGTGTACAATAAGGAGAACTTCATTGGAACCTTCAAACAACCCAAGAATCTTTCATACATGAACATGAACGAGTGTTTAGATTGTATACACAGTGGCATAGGGAGGGGTCGTGATGGGGGTGGTGGCAGTTTTCTCAGAGAGGCGCTGTCCTTTGCCTGCCCCCACAGCCCTGCTCCATGTGACATAGCCATGCCCCTGCATGCCATAGCCCCTCCCTTGTGTGATGTAGCCCCGCCCCATATGACATAGCCCTACCTCTGCCCCGCCACCCATCCCACTCTTCCACCACATAGTCCAAACTACGCTACTGTTTATACATTACCATTATGAAGGCCTAGGTTTTGGTGTGTTTGATGTGTGGGCATGTGTGTGTACGTGTGCGTGTATACACATATATTCCTGCACATATAAGCATTGTAAATGAGTGAGTCACTGGCAGCACTACCAGGAGATAACACTGGTTGAGACTATTGGTGGAAAATATGTGCTTTTCAAGGCACATCAGTATTTTAAGTACAGCTCATAAAAAATCTGTGCGGTGTAATCCTATCGAACAAGATAGAAGGAAACCAAAAAGGCTCTGCTCAATAAACTGATACATTTTTCAGGAAATTGATGGTATTTCAAAAGCTGTTTCTTCAGATAGCAATCATTGGGCTTAAGCTTCCTCAGAATGAGCGCTCAGTTGGAGTACTGAGAGGGGGGTCTGGAGCTTCTTTAGAATGGCACCTGTTTGGTAGACAGGGTTCATAGTTTTATCTCAAGGGGGATTTTGACACCTGACGCAACTGCTGTTGGGGCGGGGATGAGAACAGACAGAGAAATATAAATCCATTTTGAAGCGGCTGTGGTTTCTTGTGCCTTTTAAGTATCATTGGGGTTTTATTTATATGCATAAAGGTTTATTCAAAGAGGATTTCATCTTTATTAAGTGGCCAGCCAAGCTGCATTAAAATATGAAGGTGCAATTAAAAGATAAGAAGTCAAACGAAATGCACACATTGGAAGCTCCTATTCTGGGACACGAGGTGGAGCAGGATTGTTCAGTTCATTGACAACCTATGTAACTTTAGCATATCAATTTGTATGATTTTATGTATTGATGTTGTTGTGTGCCTTCAAGTTGTTTCCAACTTATAGTGACCCTAAAGCAACCCTATTGTGATAGGGATCAGTAATTTGAGGTTTGAGGGTCCAGTCTGACTATCTAGAGAATCGGTAGCTTCTCACTGCCTCCCAGTTATCTACACAGAGAAGACAGGGGTCTGTGGAGAGAGCAGTGAGTCTGGGAATGCTAGTTGCTACCATCTTCTGTCCTTTCTTGAAACTGACCTTGCCGCAAAACAAACCGCTAGCCAGGAATTTCCAGTGTTGCTAAATAACATCAAAGTCAACTGATTTGTTCACAATTCTTATGTTATCAACATACCGGGATACTCTTCCTGTCCCACAGAAATGCCAAAAACATAAAGTAGGGACAGTAAAATGTAGGAAGGACCATAGTTGTGTGCAGTTATCACACGGCCCTTTTTGCATCATCCTTTCTCTTGTCTATGTTATTTCTGTATTTAGTTCAGAAAGGATATTGACAAGTTGGAACATATCCAGAAGAGGGAAATCAAGACAATCAAAGGTCTGGATGATCAAAGGCCCTATTAGGGTTAAGGAGCTGGTTACGTTTAGCTTAGAGAAGAGAAGACTGAGCAATGACATGATAGCCATCTTTAAGTATCTGAATGAATGTAATGTAGAAGGAGCAGCATTAAATACTAGGAAGAACCTCTTGACTGTGAAAACTGTTCAACAGTGAAATAGACTGACTCAGAAAGTGGTGGATTCTCCTTTGGAGGACTTTAAACAGAGGCTGGATGGCTGTCTCTCAGAAGTGCTTTAGCAGTGTATTTTTGAATAGCACAGAGTTGAACTAGGTGGCCTTTGAAATTTCTTCCAACTCTGTGGTTCCATGATTCTCCTGTTTCTTTGGAGTGTGCTAATTCAAACAATAAATAATGTCCTAACTGACTGAATCTTTTGGAAATCTTAACTGAGCTAAAATTAGTGACTCAATATTGTGACTGACAGATACAACCAAAATTTTAAAAAGTAAACTATTAACATTAAAACATTAAATCAGCATTTCCAGTCTTATTCTTACTGAAATACTTGTGAAGTAAGTAAAAAAAAAAAAGGAGGGGGGGAAAGGAAGGAAGGAAGGAAGGAAGGAAGGAAGGAAGGAAGGAAGGAAGGAAGGAAGGAAATCTGAATGTGATCTGCTATTTGTTATTAAAAGAAAGAAAACATTTATTTAACCTTTTAAAATATTTCTTTAAAAATCTAATAATGTCAATTCTGTTCTCCATAGGAAATGGACAATATGAGTTACAGACTCAACTTCTCAAAAATATTGCAAAAAGAATACTGTGAAGCCCTCCTTGTCTCTGTGTGGAGTATACAACATCAAAAAGTTACATTTAAGCAGATTAAACATTTCTAAGTATTTCCCATGTTGAACACATAATTCAGTTTTATAGCCACAAATAATAGGAAACAGGCTTTGTTCAACAATTTGGATCTCTAAATGCCTAATTCAGTAAAAAAGTGAATTGTTATCGTGATTAACTGTCATCATTAAATAACTTAATTTTTCCCTTAATCTGTAGTGAAAATAATCACTTGTGATGTGTTTCAATGGGTTCTTATATCTTACTTTTTGCAAAGCTCATCTTGTCTTTCGTGATAGCTCATCACATTTGAAAAGACTTGATGGGCAGGAAAAAAGAAACACCTGGTAGTACTTCAAACTATACAGACCAAAAAGAAACCCAAATTATGAAGTAAATAAGGTTTAAAGAGGTTCAGTGGATAAAACATTTCCAATAGTTTGCCTTTAAGTCTCAGCCCCATTGATTAATATTTTCTCCATTTAATCAGCTAGCCTTTTGAATGATTAGTCTACTTAAATAAACTGATTGAAATTCATATCAGAGTAAGTTATACAGAGCGTTTTTCAAGTGTTCAAAGCTCTTCACATAGATCTTTACAGGAGTCGTAGAAGATGAGCTAAAGCTGTTATCCCCACATTACAATTTGAAAGAACAAATGATTGTCACTGAAGACATCTCATGAGTTCAGGATGAGCCAGGAATATCCCTGTTCCCAGTTCAGTCCCTTAACTACTGTATTTAACCACTTAATTTTCCTGTTTTGAAAAGGTAGAACACACTATCTGTGCAATGGTGGATTAATTCGATTACATTTTCTTGTATGTCTCCAAGTGTTCTAGTTCAGGCAAGAATGTTCTTCAAATGGATAAAAGTAAATGCACATTTGTTCATTTCTGAATATATTTTATATGAAACAAAGTTTTTAAAGAATAATCCTAAGAGAACCATGGGTTGTTGATTCTGATTGTTGTTGTTGCTGTTGTTTTCTTGGAACACTAAGTTTTCCTCAAGTACTTAAACAAAATGCATTTCTTATAAAATTTATTATTTGTGCAGATGATAGCTGTAGCACTGATGCTATAGAACAGATGATTCTCTTAAAAAGGCAGATTTCGGCTGGCTACTACTTTTCATTAATAAGTCTTTATGCTAAAAATTCATGAGCAATGCAGTGTGTGTTTGTCCACCAATAATGCATCATGAGAATAAAATTGGTTTATTGAGTGGATCCCTGCTAGTAAACAATTTGAAGAATTAGAGCTGGCAGAGAATTGACTGTAAGAGTTCCTTTTCGTAATCTTGTAGAAAATGCATTCTTTGAAATGGAGATCCATTTGTTGAGATCAACTGACAATCAAAAAATCAGTAACAGGGTCACAAAAATGAACAGTCAATCATTATAAACAAAATACCTAGATTAAAAGGTAATATTGGCCAAACCCTGACTGAGTGTTGTCATTTTTGGAAGTTACAACAGGCAGTTTTCATATTATTGTGACGAACAAAGACTGCCCCTTCTCAAACAAATACTTGTAAATATTGGCTGAATATATCCCAAAATCCTGAGCAGAATAGTGAGTACTGATTATATTACAGGCAGTATTTTGTAGTTGAAGAAACCTTGTAGGAGTTGACAAGCATTCATAGTATTAAAATTGTGGGGCTCTGTGTTACCTCACTGGAAAACCCTGTCCTGGGGTCTACAATTTTGATATTAAAATATGATTCAGTGTGCCTGAGAGATCACCCAGATGAGCGTGTAGGCAGCCACGGTCGAACGATCGAAAACCAGGTCAGGCCAGTACACTCTCCCATTATGTAGCCCCAGGAGACCTCAAGCTGTGCAAACCCACAGTAGACAAAGGGTCCTCAGCCCCTGAGAAGCCGACTTGAGGGGATTAGCGTGTTTGCCCCAAGTTGAGCACCGATAGCAATAAAATCCTATCAGGCAATGACCATCTACATACATTCACACCACAACCCAATGCAACTCAAGATCCTGAAACTTTGGCAACACCTTGTGATCTCATCATGCAAAAGGAGTTGCCATCGTGGAGCTTCTTTTCCTTTGCAACACCCATTGTTCTCCCCGGGAAAGGATTAGCCCTCCAGGTATCTTTTCCCCTACAAATAGTCCCAGTTTTTGAGAGTTTCTTTGGATCACTCCTGGTCATCCCAGCAGACTGTTTCTCCGTCCTTTGAGTAGTCCCCTCAGCCCTCTCCGTGCTGAGCTCCACTTCTTCGCTGTTTTTCCTGGACCAAGGACTTCAGGAAAAGGTGCAGTATTACCCCAGCTACAATCCCTTCAATAGTTCCCGTATCCAGTTTCCTCTCTTTTGCTTCTTAATAGGTCTTGAGTGAGTGTGTGAGTAATTGCTTGGTGCAGGAGACTTTCATTCAATAAAATAATTTATTAGACATTTTCGTTTGGTTTTTGACTTGGCCTAACCCTGTAAAAACTGGGTAAAAAGACCCCGCTAGGTTACCCTGCCTCTCGCATTGCTATTGCTCATGCTCTGGCTAGTTCCCATTCCCTACCACATGGAGCACATTAAGGCGTCCCCCACGGGACGCCAGAAATCAGGGTAACATCTATGTTGCTCAGCCTTTGTTCTAAAACTTGTAGGAAAATACCAATGCTTCCTGATTTTTCTTTGGTGTGATATTCATGTCCTCTCCTCTGAAGAAAGTACCTTGTTCTTCTCTCCTACCAAAACAGCCAGAAGGTATTAACATCACGAGGTTTAGAAGCAATTATCTGCAGGTTCTGCGGACTCTTTTTTTATTAATTTTAAAAAATTCTTTATTAAATTTCAACAAACAAAAATAGTAACATAAGAAATAGCTTAATATACTTGTTTCTATCAAAACTAAACAATAATTAAACAATACAAAAGCAGAAAAAAAGTGAAGGACTTAAGAGAAAAAAAATTTACAAACACATATTAAATGTAGATTAGTGAAAGAAAAAATAGAAAAAGAAAGGAGAAAAAAAGGAGTGTCCAAAAAAGTCTCTAACAAACCATAGCATATCACTTATAGCTATTCTTAATCAAGCCCAACTACAAAATATACTAAATAGAAAAATAATAGAATAAAAGGACATAATGGAAGAAAAAAAATAGGTAGTTGATAATGTAAATTAATAAATATATAAAAGTTTAAAAGAGGAGTGAAAGGGCAATATTAGACTTACTACTTACCCCCTTTCGCCCTCCCAGACTTCCACACTTTCAGACATCGGTTTATACATCAAGATCAAAAAAACAAACAACAACAACAAAAAGTTCTGTAGACTCTTCTGGGTGTCTTGAGGTTTGTTTACAACCTGCTCTGTGAAGTAGTCCTACAGCTACGCTATTACAGATGTATTGATAATGTCAGATATATTGAAAATTTATTTCAGACGTTTTGAGATAATCAGTAGGCAGAACTATTCCATTAATAGTTTAACATCATAAAACAGCTTAACATCATAAATAAGCCACCCTGAGATCTTTTGCTAGAAGGTGGGATATAAATATTGTAATAAATATATTTAATACATAAATATTATTATAAATTTGCAAAGAAATTGTAATAGTAATTTAAATAACAAGAATCAACTTCCATCCTTCCTTTGGACAGATTATAGTAGCCTAATTGATTCCTTCCTCAGGTCCTCTCTCATATATCTCTTCAAGTTTAGGAGTTTCACATGTAGTTCATCCATCATTCGTTGTAAAAAGTCCTGAAAGTGTACCTAGGAAGTTTTCATTCAATCCAGCAGTTTCAGAGTTAACAGCTCACATCTTTCCTGTCTTGCTGAAAACTGCCAGCAAGACAGTTTATCAACATCAAATAGATAATGTCAGTACTTTATCATGCTGTAGTTTGTCCTTGTTAAAATCCAATTCAGTCTTACAAATAAAATGCAATTCAGTATATTCATAAAATATACACACTTAGATGCTTAATTATTCTCTTTTGAAGATATCAGCCCCTCCCTCCTTTTTCTAATTTTTTAATCCCCATCTTGTGGAGGCAAACACATTTACTTAGCTCTTGATTGTCAAAAGAAGGAAGATGTGGATGTTCCGTTCTTATGTTTTAATCGAAAGGATTTTTCACTTTTATAAATCCAAAAGTTTAGCTAAGAATATTTTCTTTAAAAAAGCAGGTTGCTGGCATGAGGCTGTCCGATCCTCAGATCCAAACAACTGCAGTTCATGGCAATGGCAAGATGTCACTCCCTTGGTCCTTCCTATTCATAGTGCATTTACTCATGAGCAAATGCAAGTGATGAGAATTCCAGATCCTAATGGGTAATCGTCAGTTCCCCCTTTAATCTAGGGCAAGTTTCTCCAGCCAGAGATCACTCTGTCTGGCACTTTTACCATGAAAGTTCTCCTCACTGCAGAGCTGCAGCTGGAGCAGCTTCTTGGCTGTTCTAGCAGAAGTTGTGTAAGCTATTTCATTTTCAGAAATGAGTGTTTTTGAATATCTCTATAGTTTTAATCTGCATAATAAAGTTAGGTTAAAAATGAAAGGCTAAATTGGACCTTAGAAGAAAGATGTGGGTGTGCATGTATACACACACACACACACACACACACACACACATTTGATATGGTCTCTGATTTGGGGTTTTAGTGTAATGGCAAGGTTATAATAATGCACATGCAAGGGGATTATTATACCAGAAATATTGTTGAGAGTGAGAAGATAAAGCTGTTTTGCTGGCTTTAGGATCTTGACAATCACCATCTTGTTTCTAGTCATATGCAGGCAACACACAACACAAACAGAAGATTTGCCAAATCTCAAGGAAGTCACCCTCCATGGCTGGTGGGAAGGGGGTGTTATGTTCGGCTTAATCCAGGTAATTAACTTTTTTCAGCTTAAACTGGCCTAAGCTTTTATGGCTTGATGAATCACTGGTGGTGAGTATCTAGTCAAATCCATACCCACCTCCATATAGCAGTGGCATAACATACAGCTGCAGCTACTGTGGGATGTGGCAGGACAGCCAGGCAGCTTTAATGCCTTCCATTCTCTCTCAGACACATGCGCTTCCAGTTCTCCCTGTCCTCCTTTAGACCAGGTTTCTTATGCCTTTGGGGAGAGCTCTGTCACACTCTCAGAAACCCAGCACTAGAGATAATGAAGTCCTTATTTCACCCATGTTAAGATAATGCTTTGATGAATAACGAAATTTCCTTTATGTTAAAAAAAAAGGCAAACAAAAACAAAATGTATTTCCTCAAGAAAGATCATGTTTCTAAAGGGCTGGGGGCACAGGGAATAAAAAGTGCAAAGCCCAAATAAGAAAAATAAGTTATAAGCACGCTACCTTGTCAGTTCAGATCATGTCACTGCTGTGAGTCCCTAGTAAATGCAACACCAGATCAAGAGCCAGAGGATAATCTTTCACTCCAAACTGTACTCTTGCAATAATCCAGTGTTGTGTGTATGTGTGTGTGTGGTGGTTAAAGCTATTCTGGGAGCCTTTCTTTGTTTGCTGACATAGGCATGATGTCAGGATATACATGTTTGCTCTGTTAATTGTAATTGTTCCTAATCCTCTCTTTTCCTTAATAGCTAATGATTTATCAGGAGGGGGGAAGCTCCTGAATGTGAAAATTTGCAGTAGTAAGGGGATAGTTAATTGAACTGGAAGCCAGTGAATGGGGAGGAGAATGCTCTTGCTTCAGACACTGCCAGTTCTCTTCTAGGACAGCACCTAGGCAAGTGGTACCAGAAAATGCTTTGAGATGAAGTTCCAGTTAAACAGCCTCCTGCCTTCTTCCTGCCCCACTGACATATTACATTATTTTTTGTATATACAGAAAGGCAATAATGGTGTTTTTGATTTGTTTGTTCATTTTAGCAGGTGGATCCTGCCTGCTATTAGGATGGGAAGGTCAGTGGTGGTCAGGACATACAAAACTGTGAACCTTTGCTTGGTCTAAGTAAATAAATGCTTTATACTATAAGATGATAGCCCTGTCTCAAATTCTTTCTCTTTTCTCAAACTTATCTCTCAGTGCTTTCGCTACATGTTGATGTACTTGGCTATTGGAACAAAGTATTTGTAGCTCTATTGTTTTGTCAACAGAGAAATTTAGAGAAGTTTAGAGAAAATGCATGCAATATTCCACATGATTAGTTTTTAAAAATATCACAGACTTTACAGCTACTAGGACATCAGATCATGAACTCGGAAGCTAAGCAAGGTCAGCTCTAGTTAGTACTTGGATGAGAGACCACCAATGAATACCAGGTGCTATAGGCTATATTTCAGAGGAAGGAACAGGCCTGACAAGCAGACCGGGGCAATTCAAGCTACACAATTATAGCACTATACTTCCGCTTTTATTGCTGTGGTTCCATCCTATGAAATTGTTGGGTTTGTAGTTTGGGGAGGCTCTCTGGCTGCGAATTCTAAATGCCCCTCCCTAAACTGCCAATCCAAAGGTTCCATAGTACAGAACCATGACAGTTAAAGTGGAAGAATAGTGATATAATTTTGTAGTGTGAGTGGGGCCCTGGTCTGTGAGAAAACTGCTGAGAAAATTACCCTGTTGCTTCTTACTAGATAGGTCTGGTATTGAGACACTGCTTTTCCACTAGTGGCTGAAATCCTTAGTTCTTTCTCTGCTTCCCATTAGCCCACATGATGTTTCTTGAGGAAGATGAATGTACTTCCAACAGCTAGTCCCATTCTAGGCTGTGCTGCTGCCAGCTGCAAGTCACCCCGTCAGGAGATGTGTGTGGTGAGATGAGCCCTGAAGGACAGGGAGAGTTAAGGAAGTTACAAAGACCAGTGAAGATAAGGGAGAATTTTGCACTGCAGCTCCCAAGAATCTCCCAGTCAGCATGGCCATGTTGACTCTGAGAATATTTCTTTTTGGCAGTTGTAATGCCAAAAAGTAATGCTCCAAGATGATATGACGAAATGGACATTCATTGTATATAAATTCTTTGAATTTGAGCAATCAAGGGTAGAATTATACTTCCATGTCCTGGATGTTGCAATGTCCTTGCCTCTGTTTTGGCCAGATTCTTTTGTTAGTCCTGACTAGAGTAGAGCCACCTTAGGATTTACTTAAGTGATGACTCAATATTTAACAATTAATTCAGGGAGTCTACCATAGTTGGGAGGGCCTAAATACCCTAAAGGCACCAGATCCCATATGATCTTGGCTGCTAAGCAGGGTCAGCCCTGCTTTGTATTTGGATGGGAGACCACCAACTAATACCAGGGGCTGTATGCTATATTTCAGAGGAAGGAACTGGCAAAACCATCTCTGAGTATTCCTTACCTGAGAAAACCCTATGAAATTCATGAGGTTGCCATAAGTCGACAGGCACCTTGAAGGCATATACACACACCAAGTCACTGATGAAGTTGAACTCTTCTTTTTAAAACTATTTGTAAGAAGAAGAAGGATGTAGAAGAAAAGGATAATCCCTAGCCTAAGTGTGGATTTTAACAGGTCCATGTAGGGCTTAAGAACAGTAAGAATTCAGTGGAGTTTAGAAATTGCTCTGGAACACAGAAGGCCTAAGAGATAAAGGCACAATGCAGGCCCACAAGACATCTCTACCCGCATTTAAGCCCCTTTTGTTGGCCTCAGACTTGAAATATGCATTCTGGGAGCAGGGGGAGTGCCAAATATACTGGAAAGTAATGTGGCTAAAAAAAGTGAGTTTTGATTATTTCAGCTGATACCTTTTATGTCGCTCCTATCCATAACATGTTGTTTTTCCAAAGCCAGTGGAGTTATTAGGGGAGGATTAACATAATGGCTTTTATGAGGCCCCTCTGTCCTGTTCCTCACAAGAAGGAAAATAATACAACCTGAAAAGCTGAGAATACCAGACACATCCTGACTCCTGCTGAGGATAGGAGATACATTTGCTGAATGTCTGTGTTGCTGAACACCACCCACTGTGTTTAGATGGGAAAATGTGTGGGTGGCAATTTTAAATGGTAAACAAAACCAGGCAGAGGAGAAGAATGGCATTGCATATGGGGTTGCTGAGATCTAGGTTTGCTTAAATCTAGTGTGAGCAAAATATTACCAAACTATGTAAAATTGTAATAATGTTTCTTAAACCTTGGTGTTTCCCATAGCAATCTAAATAACACTTTCTGAATGCTAGACAGGCATCTCTGTACTGCTCTCTCTCCTTGCAATCATTGTGATGTGTATGAAATTCTGCATTCTCCCTTCCTGCCACTGCACCTCAAACATCAATTTTTATCTTTTAAATACACATCTCTGTCTCTCAGTCTTTCCCATTTCTTCCATTTTTTCTCTGCGAGGGAGGACAGTCACTGGTTCCACCACAGTACAATGCTGCAGTTTATCGCTTTGTTACTGTTTGATCTTGTTAAGAATGGGAAGTTGTGGGTTTTGTGGTTATACAGAAGTCAGCCAGATGATCAGCATATGATATCTTTGACATCTGTGCCAACGGTTACGTTGGCTTTGAGCTTCTATCTGTCTGCTAGTGTCTGAACTGGACAGGATTTCCACAAGGAAGTTCTTCATCTCAGAGATGAAGATAAATCATCCACTTCATTATGTGACAACATGTTACTATTCCTGCTTTATTTTTGTTCTGATGAAACACTCCCACATTTTGATATGGTTTGATTGGCAAGATATATTAATTGGCAGATGTGCTGGTGTAAAATATAAATTATATACACTGACTGGAAGCCATGTGGAAGAAGGGACCCTTGCTGAAAAACAGGCCAAAAGGTAACCCCAGTGTGGCCAGGTCAAAAGTTCACTGAAATTAGCCAAGAAAGCCTGACTTAATGGCTCTAAGCTAATCCTATCAATGGCAACTTCAGAAAACAATAAGGTGCCTGGATGCAGAGGCCAGGACCACTGCTGTGTGCATGTCCTACTGAGCCTGGCCCAGAAACCCCCACTCAACCAAGACATTGAAAACAATCAGTCCATTCCAGACCCAGTTGTCTGTGTTGCAGCTCCCATTGTCCACTAAACTGGGAGAGCAATCAACTCACACCCCTTCAGGGAGGAAAGCAGAGTATGTAACCCCTTGGTTTTGAGAAGTCAAATGCAGTCAGATGAAATGCTGGACCCCACTATGTCGCTCTGAATCTTGATCTGGCCTGCCCGTAGACAGAAGTCTAAGTCACATTTCAATTCTTCACTACTCTTCTGGACTGGTAATTATAACCCCCCCCCCCAAACCCCTCAGCTTCTCTATACATAATTTTTTCCTCCCTTTCTCCTTCAGTTAGCTCTTGTGTGAATGTTTGACTGTTTGTATTTTGTGTGCATGCACGAGTGAATCCCCCCCCAATAAAAACACATTTTTAGCTTACTTTTGAATCTTTGGCTGGTTCTTTTCCTGCTTGAGCCCGTAAACATTGGTAGAAAGGTCTTGTTAAATTACCCCCTTCTCACAAGCCTCCTCTTTGAGCTAATTGATTCCCCCCTTTTGCACAGAGGTACTGGCATCACAGGGTGGCCCTCCTGGAACCTATGTTTTGGGATAACAACTTATAAAATTATTGTAACATGTATTCCCCAGGACCTCTGGCTGACGGATTGTCTTGCCTCACTGATAAAGAACAATCAAGATTGAATTTGGTGTTTTATTGTCTCCCCAACTCACATAATCTTTGTGGTGTAGTCATACAGCGTAAATATACTAAATAAAGATGCATAGATGCATACTTTGGATTGCTGAGCAAGCAAAGCTGATCATTGCTAAATAAACTCAAGCAGGTTCTTTTGCTTAAGATAAGGAGCAGTTTACTGAACTAGGGCCCTTTCGCACTACACAATTAGAGCACTGGGATTCCACTTTTAACTTTAGTACTATCGTTCCCCTTCAACTATTGCAGGTGAATCCTATGGAATCCTGGGGTTTACAGTTTGCTGAGGCATTGGAGCTCTCTGGCTGAGGATTTTAAATGCTCCTTGCTCTACTGCAAATCCCAGGCGTCCATGTGATGGAACCATAGCATTTAGAGTAGAATCTTGTAAGATGAAAGGGCCTTTCATCAGGATTCTTCTCAGGAATCCATGGAACTAGCAAGCAGCCCACCAGAACTAACGGCCCACCAGAAACTGGAGCTGTTTCCAAGCAGTCCAGATTCAAGTGCTGCCTCACTCAGCAAACTCAAATAAGACAAGGAATTTACCCTCTAATGATAATACAATATATAGGGTTGTTCTTATAACACCCTCAGTGTCTTTGGAATGTTACCAAGGAGGAAGACAGCAGACCTTTAGCTAGAAGGCAGCCCAAGTTTAAGTGCAATAAAAGCTTTTTAGTGACAAAGGTGTGTGATGGTAGGGCTGGTTCAAAGTAAGTTTTTATTCTCGTTAAATCAGTGGCAGAGCTTGAAGTGTGTGGAGGGCGGGCAGGAGGGGGCATGGCTGCAGTGCGAGGGGCATGGCCAGGGCACGCAGGGGGTGGCCAGGGCTGGGACGCCCCAGAAATATTGCCACCTGGGGCAAATTGCCCCCCCACCCCCCATCCCTACGTGACTGCATTAAATTTACTTTTCTGAAGGTGAAGACCCTACTATCCTGTCAATTCCCCATCCCCACCCCACTTTTCTTTTGCTAGCCAGTTTTACCCATGCATGCATGGTTATGTTGGTGATTTGTTAATTAAATGAAACAAGAGACATCTTTCTAAAATCTTCACTGCCTGATTGCCTGGAGGAGGAATTTTATTTGCCCCAGGAGAGGGGCTCTTTTTGAAACTGAGACAGAGCCAGTGAGAGCCAGGAGTTAAAACACAGCCTTCTCTGGAGCTCACCCTTTTGGTCTTTACAGTGTTCCCTTTCCTAGAACATTGAAAAAGCCACGGTTGGCTTAGGTGAAAGATCTGGAACAACAGAGACTGCAATCCAGCATTGTTATTAAAATTATCTGATCTATAATACTTTCTAGTGCACAGACACAAGTCTGATTTAAAGTCCATTTACTGCTTGTCTGCAGATTCTGATTGTTGGCTTTTTTTTTTCCTGCCCCACCCAAGCCACCTCTTAGAAGTTGATTTTTATCAGTTTCATTTTATACAGACCTTTTAAAATGCTGAGATGATAATGCGTCCTGGTGCAAAAACCTGACTTCTTACTAAATCAATGAATAGCTGTCCTGATTGCTTTCAGGGCACTGGCATTGTTGCAAGGTTAACTGAAGGCTAAGAGGACAGATCAGATATTGGCTCTGGTAACTACAGCAAGGCAAGGAAAAAAGCAGACACCTTCTGCATTGTAAATGACTGCTAGTAGTTTGCTGACCATGAATGAATTTCTGACCTTTATTGCTATAAGGTGTAAATATGTGATCTAGTGTAATATGTGGGGAGGACTCTTTTTGCTCAATATGAGAGAATCCCACATTAATTGTAATTGGTACTTTGTTAACAAGGCTGAATTAATTCTTATGCTAAGTTTTCTGCAGAGTTAGATTCTGGACAAACAGCTGCTAGGATAGCAGAGGTTCCATTGAATACACTTCTGTACTGGGGGTGTGTTTATCTTGCTCTCGGTGCTGAAATCTTTGGATTTAGTCTCAGCTGAGAGCATGTGGAGACATTTGAACTACTGATATCCTGCACAAGATAGGCAGAACAGCACCCACACCCACACACTGGAGGGGGGGATTAGTTGTGGAATAAGAGAAGCGAGTTAGTACATTATTTCATTTCATTTCTATCCTTCCGTACTCTCCCCAATATGGGACCCAAGATAGATCATAATTTGTGTTAAAACAAAATACACTTGAAAACAGTGGATAGTAGAAACGATTTTAAAAAATCATATTAAAAACAGTAACTTAAACCAGTTTGTCAAAGACAGATAAGATATAAAAATGATACAATGCAACATACCATAGTTAGAAGACCTTTGTTACCCCATAATGTGGGTGACCTCAGGGGTCCATCCACAATGCTGGTACCTCCGTGTGATGATAGGGAATTATTTAACTCAAAGTGGGAGGCCGGCAACTGGGGCGTAACTTAATGAGATCTTCCACTAATGTTTATGGGATCTTTGCAGGAAAAAAAGCCAGCCAGAGATTCAAAGGTAAACTAAAATGTGTTTTATTACCAGAGCACATTTCTCAGGAGATCATAGTGTAGCCAGGCCAGGATGGGATATATTTGTCAGGGAACAAGTACTCCTACCAAGGACACAAAATAGCACAGATAAAAGTTATGTGTGATAGGATAGATAACTAAGGCTGATTATTGGGATGCTTGAGAAAATGAGAGCTGTAAAATGTTTTATGTCATTTATCTTAAGACTTTATAGAAACACGAGAGCTTAGTAGGAGATGAAATGGAACATTTAGTTTATTGTCCATTGAAGCTGGGCATGATCCACAAAAGTCTCTGTAGGTGTGAATGCCCAACTCTGAAGTCACCTCCTCCTTTTGTGGGCCTGAACTGGTTTAGATGGTCTACTCTGTATTAGCAGCCACAGGAATTGGGATTAATTTTCTAAAATGTAATGAATGATTTCATCTGTGAAGTCTAACTATAAGTCAGCATCCTTCCTTGCTTGAAGCATTTTCCAAATTGCAAATTGTGATATAGTTTCTGAGACCAGTTATTTTGTGCCACAAAGCATCTGTTTTGTTTAGTATGCAACCTGAGGGCAGTGAACGTGCCTTGTTAAATCTCTTGTCAGAATACCTGGCAGTATATCTTTCCTCCTTCAGATTCCAGCCTGAAGCCCAATTTTCTCCATTAAGTCTTTTTGTCATGTGTTACACAACAATCTTAGACACATCTTATCTGAAAAAAGTCTCATTTAGTTCAATGGGCTGAGACCACATCTTTAGTTGTAAGTTGTGTTTGTGTTTGTGAGTACTCAATCTGTTTGTTTTTCCCTCTCCTTGTTTCTCTCCTATTGTGATCTGGAAATGCAGATTGTAAAGTTCAATGGACAGGGGCTTGTTTCGTTTTGCTTGAAGAATAATATAAAACGCAATGTGTGTTGGTATATATGTAAGTAGAGAACTACCTTATTTGTTTTTTTTCCTCACCTTTCTCCTGACATTAAGAGTTTTGTTTTCAGCAAATATGATTCTATCAACAATAAGTACCAATGCTTTGCTTCTAATAGATTTGCTTTCCTTAATACACTAGGTAGCCCTGTTTAGAATTTGAATGTGTAGCCAATTACTTATTTAAACATTCCTGTTGATTACATTTGACTAGGAAACATGGGTGCATGGCACATTATATTTTTTAACATTTAATTAACCGTGTTTTAAGCTTATTGGCACAGAAGGCTTCCTAAATAGCTAAGAAGCTGAGAATTTAATGGGATAATCTAGAAGTCATGCATTACCAGGAAAGGTGTGAAAACAAACTTTGAGTCAGCAAAATATAACAATCAGTCATATTACTTCTGTGAGAATAAAGCAAATCCTGTAACCTCCTGGCTAGATTTCTTTTTTAGTTATATGATGGTTAATTATGACCCCTGAATTCTGGACCAATAAAATTAATCAATGTAACAGTTTATTTAAATCACTGTTATGTTTCAGGTCACTTCATTCTTAATCTGGAAGAACTGGGTATACTTATATATCTGTGCATGCAGTACCTTCTGCTCCAACACCGTAATCCAAATCCTAGCTCTAGGTGAAGGAGCTTTAACCTTGAGGATAGAGAAAAAGTGTACACCCACATGAGCACCCCACATCAGAGATGTAATCTATATCAACATCCAGTCTTATCTCTCTGATTTCCTGGATAGATCTGGGGTCTTGCATTGAAATAGCGCAGTTAATGAATACTGTATTTGCATTTTCCTTTTCCTTTAATTCTGCTTCCCATCTTTGCCAATTAATGTGTTTACGTGAAGCAATATGCCAAGATAACATGCAAACACACAGTTATTTTTACTGGCGGATGGAAAACAAGACGATAGCAGATTTGGCTATAGAGAGAAATTATTACCATATTTGCTGGCGTATACGACATATTTTCCCCCAAAAAATGCTGTTTGAAAATGAGGTATGTTTGATACACCGGTGCATCTTATATGCCGGCAAATTTCACATCTAGACATTCCCTGGCTGCTGCTGCCCTTCCATTCCCTGGGATCAGTCTAGCCCTGCCTCTTCTCTCTCCCTCCCTCCTTCCCACCTTCTTTGCATGACTTTTCCCCTAGTTTCCAAAGGGTGGTTCAGCATGGTGGCCACAACCATCACCATCACCATCACCACAGAATGTGCCCACAAGGGGACTTTCCTGCTCTGAGCCAAGCTGCATGAGGCAATCACACTGCCCGAGGGAGCTCATTGGCCAGCATGGGCGCAGCTTGGAAATGCCTAGGTACAAAATACAGTAGGTTGGAAATGTACTAAAAAAAAAAGAAAATCCTCAAAAAAACTGTTTGAAACTGGGGTGCGTCTTATACCTTGGTGTGTCTTATGCAGCACCAAATGTTATAATAATGTTTTTGAAAGATTGGAAACCCTAGTTGACATTCTGAGGAAAAAATGTACGTGATCTGATGATTGCTGGTTTTATTAATTAATATGGGTTAAATATATAGAGAAAGTAGAGTTTATAGATAAGACAAAGAGAGGTAGATCTTAATGGTTAAAAGATAACTGCAGAAATGGTAGTTGGAAGTCATCTTTCTTTTTGTCTATTGTGCTAGTAGCGTTGTTATATACTTTCATCGTTTGGATTTGGGTGTAGGAATGCGTATAGTTTTTGTAGGTTGCAATTTGTTTTTTTTGTTTTGTTACATGTGTTATTTAATTTTTTGATTTATGTTGGTTTTATTCAATAAAGATAATTCTTAAAAAAAGAAAAAGAAAGCGAAGTAGTTGACTGATAGCCACCAGAACTCTCTTACTGATCAGGCGTAGGAACTAGCCTAGCAGTAGCTGTCTGTCTTTTCCCTTCATGCTTGTTGTTGATTCATTCAGATACAGAGTCACAGTAGGACTTAAGGGCAGAAAGAAATCAATCTGAATGCTGAAGTCATTGAAATATCCTCTCATAGAGTAGCGGGGGGATAAGAGAAGGTGGTATCCTCATAATCACAACAGAATAGTTGTCATCTGTACAGTACAATGAAGTTTAACAACTCTGGCTTTGTTAAACAGCAAAAAGGACTTCCAAAAATGTATTGAGAAAGCATCAAATTGAACAAACTCTCATTAATTGGTCAACATGTTATTGCCTTGTATTGGATAAAGAGACTGGAGGTAGAAATTGTAATTAGCACTTCATGTTGACAGCTTCAAGGTCTGAGAGTCTTCCTCCCTCCGGCCAATACTCTACAAATATTTGTGCAGTTCATGTAGATCAGAGTGGAGAATCTGTGGGCCATCAGATGTTCTGGCTTGCAGTTTTCATCAACTCCATGCAAAACAGCCAACAGTAAGGAACTGTGGGGGCGATAGGTTCAAGGTACAGGGCCAGAATCTTCATACAGAGTTTAGAAGACAGAGTTAGATTAACTATGGTAGAATAACATTTTTTATTATTAAGATTATTTGCAAGAAATAGATATATAATAGGATAAAAAAAGCAGGAGAAATTATAGAATTTGGGGATGTCATAGTTATAACCATAATAAATTTGAAGTATAGACAGATATGCCTTTTTACCTTAATTTAGGGAGTGGGAGGTCAACATTTTTCCCCTTTATTTTTTTGTAGTTTAGTTTAGTAGTTGTGTAGTAGGTTGTGGTTTGGGTTTCTTTCTTCTTTTTTGATGTCTTTGTGTAGTGTGTTGTGTTGTAAAACAACACAATGTGATGGCACAACATTGTCTTTTTAATAATAACACTTGTAAACAGGCACCTATGTACTCTTCTGTAGTGATTTAGTTGCCTTGTGGAAATAGGCACATTTTTAAAAAATAGAACAGTGACAATCTTGTTTTCCTGCCACAAATGACTAATATACATGTTGGTAGAGGCTGAAGGATAGATTTCCCCCTCCCCCTGCTGGTGGACTAATAACTTATGTGCATTTATCTGTGAGCTTTTCTTTAAGATGCATTTCAATTGGAGGGATTTATTTGGCCCGTGACCAAGATGCTATACATTTACTTACTCAGGATCACATGGTTGCACAACAAACTGCACAGTAGGTACTGTAGTTTTGAATCCAGCTGTTACGCAACCGCTGATTAATTCAAAAGTTATCATAAGTGAGAAAGATGAGAGTATGTATGTGTTTGTGGAATGATTGGCTGCACTAGGAACTGTGCTAATGCAACCTCTGAGAAAACACAACCACTCAAACGGTCATTTTCATGCCGGCTTTGTTCTCCTGCAGGGTTTTGGCTTGTGTTTCCTTACTATGGGAAACTGTAACTCAAAATAATCATCTTTCACACGTTACTGACACGTGAGATCACTGCTGGATTAGAATTTGGGCAGGATTACCATTATTGTGGCATTATCCAGTGCCTCTTTGACCCAGGAATATGAAATGTAACCTGATTTTTTTTCTCCTTATATTGGGCTACGTATTGGTATTTCAGATTTCCTCAGTAATACAAGCAAGACTTCTGGTTCTGTCATGTGCTTAATGAACAGGTAATGTGTTTTGCCCTGTGCAAAATTTAAAACAAGCTTAGCATATGAAGCAGCATAAATCCTCATTCTTGCATAAACTCACTCAAATAGTTACATTAGAATGTGACCCTCTGTTTGTTGGAGGTGCTAGCCTACAGCCTACACAGCATAATGATTAATCCAGCCCTTGTTGCAACCTATGTTTGACACAACACTGTACAACATGGAAAAAGAGGCTTCTTCAGTATTTAATATGAAAAGCGTTAAAAGTGTCTCTTGATACCCAAGTGCAAATAAGGCATTGTATGTGGAGATCATGGAAGCAACACTTTATTATGATTCCCATCAGCAGAAAAATCTTCTGTCAAGACAAAGATATTTACATTTATAATACACAAGGGGTACAAGATCTATGTTCTTTCTCTTCAAAAGAGGGGAGGAAAATACTGTCTCTCTCTTAATTAAGGTTTATAATGGACCTAAACTGTAACTATTCTCTCCCTGTAATGATGCCTCCTCCCCGTTAACACATGGTGTTGCTAATAAGTGTGGAGTTAGCTTGGGAGTAGAATCCTGTGAATTGGATGCAGCATCTTCCTAGTCTTTTATTCAGTGGATTCTGTTCATACTACAAATAGAAGACATGATTACTAACAGCTCTTAGTCATGACAGCTAAATGGAATTTCATGCATTGTCAATGTCAGTACACTTCAGAATACTAGACGCTGAGGACAGTGTAACTAAGGAGGATTCTTGCCATTGTTCCCTGCTTGAGGACTTGCTTTATGGGTCATTCCCTGGCCATGTTGAGGACTGAATTTTGGAGAGGCTGTTTTTTGGTTTTTGTTTTGTTTTGTTTTCTGGTCTGATCTCAAAAGGCTCTTCTAATGTTCTCAAAAATTAATTCTCACATGCATGAACATCAGTTTACTTCATCACTCACCTTACTTGCATCTTATATTAAGGTAGTAAGATTGAGTAGTTGCCAGATGGTTGGAAAATTGTACTTGTGGTTTGATCTGTCATGGTTTATTCACATATGCAATGTTCAAATGATAACTGCAGTCACTGATGTTTTCGTGGGAACTCACTTTTTACTATTTTTGATAAAATTCATTTAAACATGTTGTGTATGTATAAAGAGTATACAAATAAACTGTCATTGAAAAATTGAGAAATAATGTTTTGCAAAAGGAATAGAGGCAGAAAATAAAATAAAATAAAATAAAATAGGTTTGGGGACGTGTCCACATTTCCAGTTCCATTGGAGTAGAATATTCTACCAGTATTCTATAAATTCCTCTTTTACTGGCTCAGCCAATAAAATCAATTTTCCCAACCCAGCAAGCTGGCAAACTTTAAACAGTCATTCTTTTCAAACATCCAGAGTAAAAATTATCTTTCAAAGTGTAGTGTAAGCAGTTTTAACTATTGCTAGTAAATTCGAGAACTGTATTTCCTTTTTCATAAACCTCATACATCCCATCAAAATTACTTTTGTTTCTTTCCTGACTCTTGCCTGATTATAGATTCTTTATATAAACAAATCCCAGTCGCTTGCTACTTTTATATAGACACAACGCATATGCAAAAATCTTTATCATTTTTAACATTCTTCCAGAATCTAAGTGTATTAACTTTATATATTCTGTTAAGTGTTTGTGAGGTTCCAAGCAGTCCATTTATTAGGGGCTGTTTTTAAATCTAAGGAAATGTAAGGATTTAAATGTAAAACAAATGTTTTAAAAAATCATCTGTTGATTCTGATGCTGTGTCAGTGGGAAAATTCATCTCAAATAATTCTTGGGCTCTTTTGTGAAACTAGGGTTGACATCAGCTTTTTAGCTGGCGAGTATACAGTAACGTTAGTTGCGGGGAGTAAGAGTTTGGTTCCAATGTACAGGTTAATTTTAGGTTTTTCATCTAAGGAGTGTTTTCTAGATCCATATTTCCAAACCAATAGTAGGAATGGAAAAGAATTTTGGTGGTTTTGCAAGTCTCACTGAAATTATACATTTTACATCTTCCACAACTTGTTAGAAGTGCTCCTCAGATATATGTGCATTTACAATGCTTACAGTATATTTTGTACACACTAAGTCATACATATCTTTTAAACCTTTGAACACCTAAAAAGGTATACCATTGAAAAATATGTACAAGCATCCTTCAGTTAGTTGAGAAAAATCCATAAAGAAGGAAAAGCAAAGTTTTGAAAGCTGGTGTGAACAAAGGTCAGAGTGGAAATGCAGATGGGATCTCCAGAAAAATTGAGACTTCTATGTCCTTACCCATGGGAGCTGAAATAAATTCAGTAAATAAAATTGAGATGTTTGTCCTCCTGGTGGGAAAACTTTTTTTTTTTTAAGTGAAGAGATCAGCAGGTCAGAAAGACTGGAAAACACTGCCCTAAGTTGATTATAGCAAATTATGCCTTCCCTCACCCCCAGCAAAGCCTCCTGGAGGCTGTCAGTGATGGCTGAGAAAAGGAATGTTGCTCACCCACCTCCTTTGAAATATTGACCGTAGGCTTTTTGGTGTCTTACATCTAGGAGATTTCCAGGACATTCTGACATGTCAAGCAAAGTCTTGGGATCTTTCTGAACTACATTGTTATAGTGCTGTTACTCCACTTTCAACATCCTATGGAATCCTGGGGTTTACAGTTCAGAGAGAGGCATTTAGAATTCTCAGCCAGAGAGCTTTTTGGCCTCAGTAAACTACAAACACCAGAATTCCACAGGAAGTTGAAAGTGGAATAATAGTACTATGACTGTGTAGTGCAGAAAGGCCCTTAGCCTATTGTGAGTATTGGTTTTATGAGAGCTAAACAGGTCTCTGTATAAGGCTAGTTCCCATATTTCCCGGTTTCATTTGCAAGCAAGTAGTAGTGCAGGAAAGTTGAGAGTTTGGATACACTTATGGGAAAGGAATGTCTTGAGGAACTTCCTTGATTGACTTAATTTAATATAAGGAGAATGAGGATGCAACCAGGAAATAAAAGCAAAGGAAAGGAAAGAAAACACCCAAGGGATACAAACAAAATCGGAAGAGGCTTGGGGGACTTGGAATGGAAAATGGTGCTAGAGCATGGATTATTGCACACTAACTCCCACTGCAAGCATGTCATTTCCTCCCAGAGTTCTCCAGTAGGTACCTTACAGGCCAGCCTGCAAATCCATGGGTAACAAAAATGTGTAGAAAACTGTTCCGTGGCTGTTCCACAGCTTTGAAACCTCCTCCCTCTAGAGAGGTACTGTTGCTTGTTTATCAATGTGCTGGACGGGTTTCTCATTTGCACTCAATATTGTTGGGATTCGCTAGAATAAATTTTGTTTTGGCCTTACAGAACTTTTAAAAAAATATTAACATTTGTATGTTTGGCATTTATATGTTGAAACATAAATCTACAGACCAAAACCATAGATCAACTAGTGCAACTTGGTACTCTGTTCTGTTTTTAAATCTTAGCTAAAAATTCCAGCATATACTGGGAGGTTGAAACGAGGCAACAGTTAGAGAAATAGCCAGCCTTTCATTGAATTAGCCTTTTGTAATGTAAGTAAATTATCCAGAAACCATTCATGTGCAGCTTTCTCATAATACAGGTGTTTAAACAGTAATAGCAATTGGATCTGGAATGGGAGTTGAAACAATAAAGTCATTAGGGTGCTGCAACATGAAATTAAACCATCCCTAATGCTATGCAATATTATAAAGAATGTAACCCTCCCTCTGCTAGTCAATTCTCTCTCTCTCTCACACACACACTACTAGTGAAAACAATGTCACACCCATTTAACAAGAGTTTAGATTACCTTGGGTATTTAGTTGCCATAACACTGGAGCAATTCAGTAACATAAAAACTACTGTATGTTTGTGGGGAAATAATGTGGTTCAAGAAACCTGGCTCTCTAGATTATAACCAAGGTCACAGTGGTTAGTGCTTTCGATTTTTGGTATTCTCTGATTTAATTCAGCCTTTGTTAAATTCATATAAAATATAAAAGTATGAAAATGTATCCAAAACAATGCTCAGATTCATAAATTTTATTAACACACTGTATTAGAGAGAGTAATGGTAAGAAACAAATTTTATCCTAAATATTTATTATTGTGATGTAAAATGAACATTGCACAACAGGAGATAAATTTTCATCCAAGTATCAAGTTTGTCTGCAAATCTTGTCATTGTGGTGTTGCCCAGATTTTTCTTTAAGGTAAATGAATAGTAGTCCAGCACTCTTTTCTTGCAGTACAATAGCATAGACGTCCTTGCCGCAGTGGGCAAGTTAGCCACAATTTCAATATCATCTTTCTCCATAAGTCCATGCAAATATTTCAGCAATATAACATTTGAGTTCCCAGTAGTTTATATCCTGCAGTTTGATCATGTAGCCTCCAACTGTCCTCACTGGACAGGTACTATCCTGATTAATCCTCTGTTGTCACACTTTTTTCAGTTGCTTTTAAAATGTCCCAGTTTCTTTCTCCTCCTTTCCCTTTTCCCCTTGGGCCTCAGTTTAGCACAATTGCTGCAAACTCAGTTCAGTATTTAAAAGTAATTTGTACTCAATTAAATCAGTACGGCGGAGTGAGAAAAAAAATAGAAACTTGTCATTCATAGGCATAGGCAGACAAAGACAAACTGCTGCAGTTTGCCATCTTGACCACACTGATGTTCCATGGCTATATGTATTCCATTTTTCATCTGCAAAAATTTTGGCAGGTATGTGATCAATGTACCTCAATACCACTTTTCAGAACTTTTCACTGCTTCTTATATCCGAAAGATGTGTAATTGTGTAATGCATTGAGAATAACCTACTACATGAAGAAGAAAAAAATGAACCAGTAGGTTGTAGGTTGTATGATTGGCCTCCACATTTCAGAAGCTCATCCTTCGAATTAAAGAAAGGTTGAAAATAGGAGAGGGTTATACAGTGTGGCTTGCAAGCATGTTTCTGATCTTGAACTTGGAAAAATTCACACAGTTCCGTAACCAATATGGACATTGGTTATGGGATTCTGAGTACAGTATTTAAGAAAAAGGGGGAGAAGAAGAAAAAACTTTTGCAAGCTGCGCTCTCTCTCTCTCTTTTCTGAGTTTTAATAGTGAAGGAACAGAGAACATTTGAATTGTATGGTTCTTGTTCTAATGCATTGCCCACATGCTCTCTCACATATTTCTTTGCAGCCATAAGAGTAAGAAATATGCTGTTCTGCAATAAGTGCTGGCATTATGTGAAAGCAGAGTTCTATATTTGTGCATTGATGCTGTGTTTTTATGTGGTCCTCTGGAATCAAGGTATATACGCATGTTCTCAGAAACAATATCCACAACTTTTCTTTATCAGAAATTCAGTGAAGTTGTGCTAAATGGATACTTCAATCTTGGAAACGGAAGAAAGAATTAAAAGACAGCTACATATTCTCCTCTTTCCTGCTGTCATGGGCGGCCTGCGTAGCTTCGCGTTGTTTGATGCAAGCGTAACAAAAATAGGAGATAACAGGGAGGAGACGATGTGGGGGCATTGCTTAGGGATGAGCACTGCACCTAGTTCAGTTACAGGGTTTTACTTTATTTTGTTTAAGCTTTGTAGGAGAAGAAGCAATGCTGTGGGTTGTCTGTACAGATGAAGAATGAGAGAGGATCTGACAGACATAAACATGAGCTGCAGAAGTACAAGGGAAGAAGCAAAGATCTTGACATGCTGCATACTTTGATGGGAAAATTGACAGGTAGTATGTTCAGCACAAACAAAAATAAGTGCTGTTTCAGACAACAGATGGAATTATGAAATTCGTTGCCACCAGATGTGATAAGGCTACTAATTTAATTGGCTTTAAAATATATTAGATGCTGTGAGAGTGGATATGCCTGTCAACTGCTATGCCATTAGTCATGATTGCTAAATGTGTGATTTTCAGATTCACAGGCAATATACCTCTGAACACTAGGTCTGAAGGGCATGCGACCAGAGAGGTTATTTCCTTCATGCACTATTTTTCATTTTCTCTGAGGCATTTGGTTGACCATCCTGGAAACAGGATGCTGGATTTAAAAGAGAGCCTCATCAGGGTTGTTCTTAGATAACACTGCAGCATTTAGGAGTAATTACTGGACTTTCTCAGCTATCAAGTTTCCTTTAGTAGCAGTGGTTGGCAACCTGTATGAATCTTATCTCAAACAAAGAAAAAGATTGAAAATTGGACTTTCACCTGACGTAGGATGAGATAGCCACCTGAGGCAGCCTATTGTGAGCTATACCAGGCCCAGTTCACTTGAGGCTTTCACAGAAGAATTTCTGGGGAATTATGATCCATATCTCCCATATCACAGCTGCATTTAGAACAATATGACGTTTCAGAACATTCTTCAGAGACAGCTCCATGCAGGACCTGCTGCAACCATCTTGTTTATGTACTAAGGACATCATATGCAATCACAGCTCAATCTGTCTTTTTCAGAAACATGTAAGGAGGGTCTGTGTTGGATACAGGCTCTCCTAACAGCTACTACCTGAGTATCTGAAAAAAACAAGAATAGGGTCATAAGTACTTCCAAACTGCCAATCTAAATCTTCAAGAATGTGCAGTCTCAAACCACAATCCAACCGCATCCCCATATTGAGGGTTGTAGTTCTCCTAAGTGAATTTTCTCAGGATTAAACTCAAATGGCTTTGCCCGCATCCAGTCCACTCTTGATTTTTAAGCATCAGGATGTCTGTGATTTCTGTGGTCTGGGATGAAAAAAGGAGCCATACTGACATTGAATGGTGAAACTCCAAATACCTGGTGATGTCAAACCTTCAGAGAGGCTGGAATCATGGTGGTGAAATCCACTACTGTAACTGTACAATTATACACAATGGCAGGAGCAAAAAATGGGATACAGGCACAGTAACAGCGAAGGAAGTAAGGCACTGGAAAACAAAGATACTCAGAGCTGGAAAAAATTCATCTGCCTAACTTTCCTGTGTGACACTGGAATAAAATGCAGGTACTAGCATAATATGCCAACAGGATTCTGTCCATAATATCAAATTTCAAAAATGCTTTGCTGTGAAAAACTTTTTGTGATCCTGGTAAGGTGAAAGAACTTCCGTGCCTGAATCATGTTGGATTCTCAGCCATTTAGAGTCAAAATCAAACAATCATGCAAACACTGAAAATGTCTTCATTTGTGAATTTGATGCAGTTTTCAGCTCTGCTACAATTCTGTAATCTAAATCAAGTTTAAAATTGCTTAAATCTTAGTGAGGAGACACCACGAAGGCACAGAACAATTTCTGGGGCTTTGCGATTTCTAACAAACACACTGTAAGACAAAACTTAGCTTTCTCCAGCTAATGATCTTTTTACATATAGCCCATTGAAAACTAAACATGTAAAATAGAATGATGAAAAACAGATTTTTGAAAATGTTTACTCTATAGGTATTAATGTTAGATAGTTAAGATTGGCTGTGACTTTCTATTTTATAGATAGCAAACACAGGATTCTTGTGATGGTATATAACCAGAGAATTTGCTCTCACAGATTTTTGTAATTTTCTCCCCATTGCTTGCAAGAATATTTTGTCTGGAAAAAAAAAAAGAAGTGGCTGAATGAACTGTTCAGCTTTTAGCTTCTGCACTACTGCAATGTTCCTGACTTAAAGAGGCTATAAAATGAAGCTGATAATTTGTACATGGAAGGTGGTTTGATTGGTCTCTGAATGAATTACATTATGTTTTAAATATTTTAAATATTTTCCCCTGTTCTTCAGTGGCTATTTCCTTTATAACCCCCAAATACTCAGAATATGTTTTTAAGGCAAATAAAAAGTAGTGCAACTTACACCAATACATGTGCTTGTAGAATATAGCAAATGAGGTGTACAGTCCTCCTTCCACATTCGCAAGGGTTTGAGGCATAGAACCCTCATGAAAGCAGAAAAATTGTGAAAAACCCCCCTATCTGCTCCCCCTCCTGTTTCCTGCCAGGGCTCCCTCCTCTTCCTGTTCTGATGCAAAACAGAAAGGAAGTGTGGGGGGGAGGCTCCCATGAGCCTTCCTTTCCTCTTCCAGAGTCCCGCCCCCTTTTCCCTTCCCATGCATTTTGCCCCGGTGCAGAGAAAAGGGATGAGAAGAGGAAGGGAGACTCTCTGGAGGAAGAAAGGAAGGCTCTTGGAAGCCTTCTCCCCATTCCCTTCTGTTTTGCCTCAGCACGAGTTCTCCATGCTGTGGCAAAATGCATGGGGAGGGGAGGGGAAAACTTCTGAGGAAACTCTCCCCACCCATTTTCTTCTCTTTTGCCTCAGGGAACTCGCAACTGGGCAAAATGCATAGGAATGGGAGGAGGAGAATTGGAGGGGTAAGCACACACACTTATGAATAATCCAATTCATGAGCATCAAATCCATGAAAGTGGAGGGAGGACTGTATTTAGACTGAATAAATACAAAATACCATCTTATTTTTTTTTTAAATACATCGTTAGTAATTGAATGTGTCAGTTGATTTCATGGTAAAGTGTTATATTTGAATTGGTGTGAGAGAGGAACCATTCACACTTGCAAGTTTTCAGTCGGTGGTATGCTGTCAGGTAGCTGACATACATGTGTGAACCAAATTAGACTTCTAGAAGATGAATCTTGTTTTTTTCTTTCCTCTTTCTTTCTTTCTTTCTTTCTTTCTTTCTTTCTTTCTTTCTTTCTTTCTTTTTGACAAAAACAATGGTGACAAAAAACACTTTGACATTACTAAGTCCATGCAGAATAAAAGAATGGTACCTTCCTCTTTTTGAATTCATGCTTTCTTGGGAAATTTTTAGTGTGAAAGTTTCAGTCCTTCTTTGCAAGTATTTCATGCTCAGAAGTATAATTTAATGAATTATGCATGAAGCTGACTTTGAGCTATTTCTCTGTGGCATGCTTCTCCAGGATGGTTTGAAGTCTGTGGCCATGTTGGATATGACGCAGAACATCATTCTCTCCATCTGGGCCACTGACTATGATATTGATACTACCCACATGATTCACCATATGTTTCTACCTTTCAAATATTTCTAGATTACCATAGGATTAAGTCACCATAGAGAAACATCAACTGAGCTACTCTGCTAATGTATGAAAGGGACGTTTAAGAACTGCATGAGACTGTAGGGAATGCCAGCCTACATCCATACAAAGAAAATTTTGCTGGTCCTTGTCTGTGTAGGCAGGTACCTTGGAAGTGTTTGGATTTGGGTTTTGGTCGTTACAAGGATTTGGATCCTTTCTTACTTTTGATTTCAGTTGCCACTAAAAACATCTTGTTCCGTACAGTATATCATCTGTAAGCCAATAGAGGCATGTGGAGAGAGGGAGAGAGAGAGAGAGAGAGAGAGAGAGATTTTCAGTGAGTGCTTCACAAATGATTCTCTTCCTGTATTTCTGAAAGCTCAAATCTAATATAATTCTCTGTGCTATTGCTCTTGGGTGCACTCACGTCAGGGTAACTTGGGTAGCATTGTGTGTTAACCATTAATGTCTTTTAGCTAGCATGGTTGCACATTTTATGCTGGTTGTTCTTATGGTAAATGTTCTTTGTGGAAATTTCCATTAAAGAAATTGGAAGACTGGCGTCTATGCAGCTCTGGCATCCTGAGTATCAAAAGTTTGAAAACATCTATTTTTGTTTTACATCTCTTGTTGGAAAACATGGATATTCTCGTCACAAAAATTTCACTGGAATTCTATGAGATTTCACTGTTCACACACATGTTCAGGGATTGGGAGAGATGAACATTTTTAGAACCATTCATGAACACATCTGTGCTATATTTACTAGCCTTTATGCATGTGCGTACTTGGGTATATACAATTCTAACAGGAAATATTTCCCTTTGGATGGATAATTTTACCATGTTCTCATTCATTGAAATGTTATTAATTTTCTCTTGTTTAGGGGATGGAGCTGAGAAAGTGATCTAAACAGATAAATATAACTGCCATGTAAGACTTGACGATAATACTGTTTATCTGATGTATTTATATTTCACTCCATCCCAAGTTCTGAGTAGTTATGAAATGGAATTACTGTAATCTAAACAAGAAATTCATGCATTCTGAAAGTGACAGGCACAAGTCCATTTCTGAAGCTTTTTAGCATTCAGCTGGTTATGCAGATGATAGCATTCACACTATTTCCCGATTCTGGATGTTGTTATTCTTGGTAGAGAGACACAAATCTAAATTGAGCGGTTCACGTTTTTACTTATGTGAATAAAGGCACATGCATGCTTGTCCGTGTAGCAAAGAGGTGCCATGCCCTATTTTTTAAACCAGTAGTTAATCGTGAACGTTTATTTCAAACATCTGCCATGTTATTGTTTGTTTTTAAGGGAAGAGAGTTAATGGGAAGATCTGAAGTGCTGGTTATCAAGTAACCGAAGGCTAAAGTGTCACCGTGATAAAAGCAATCTTAAGGGGCTACTTGCTGTTTTTATGTAAAGACAGAAGTATATTTTGTTTCTGTTTTCTTTTCAGGAGTCTTTGAAACATAAAAAAAAAAAAAACCACAATCTCATAATTGATTAATCTGACCACTACTATAATTATGGCTAAATGCGGGTGTGACATTCTCTCTCTTAGCGCGCACCACACTGCAACTGGTACTACAGAAAACCTGAGTATATTACCCTGCATTCTGTGGAGCTGTTAAGCAGAAGTCTCCTTTCTTTTTTGTTCGAAAACTCATCTAAATGGAAAACACATTGTCTTCATTATGTGCCAGTGTTGAATGAACAGGGTTGCCATAGCAACAGCCATCTGAGGCCTTGCTGATTTCAGGCCAGTGAATGGGGTAGACAAACAAGAAAAGAAAAAGAAAAAAAATACCTTGAAAACCAAAAGGGAACAATTGCTATTCATTCAAGCCAGGGTTAAGATCAGCAAATGTCTTTTAGCAAGAGAGAGGTAGATAAGGATGTATCAGTCATGACCACGGAATAATGACAGAAAATTATCATAATCTTAAAAGTTTTCATCCAAGTAATGTAGCATTCAGGCTCTTTATTTTTTTTTAAAAAAAGTGTAAAATTTAGAAAGGGCTGAAAGGGACAACCAGAATCTGTCTACCCAATGCTCGTGTGGAAGTTGAGAGTTTGCAATTACACCGGAACGTCATCTAACCTCGGCAATCACAAAACATTGTGCGTGTTTTAAATTTAAGGCCTGATTACTAGCTAGCCCTTATTAATGCCAACTGGAAAATAATTCTATAGTAGCACTCTGTCTCCCTCCTCCCGAAACATCACGTTATGAAGGAAGGGGGGATAAGCCAGGGGCATGGAAGTGTCCTACTTTTCTAACTGTAGATATCTTTTTTTCTTGTGTTCCATTTTATTGTGATTAATTCCAGTACGTATCTCCCATGTTATCCCCATTTGGCCAGTAGAAATACCAGATTTTCAGCAGTAGTGAAGAGTAAGAACTGAAATTTAAAAATCTAAAAATCAAAAGAGGTTGTAAGATTTATATGTTAGACATATATATGTAATATAACCATTTAAAAAATGTTAATTTTTGTGTTCATGCTAATCACTAGTTGTCAGCTACTTGAATATTTTGATGTTCATTTGCAGTACGTAATAGTCACTGGATTTCATTTTTGCTCCATTTATAGGATGCTACTCTGTATGTGATCCTATTGCTAGAAGCACTACTGCTACTGCTACTATTGCTAGTATTACTTTTTTTTCTTTGATAATTTGGGATAATTTGGAGCCTGCAATTAGCCCAATTCAGCACTTAGATGGCAACCATCTTTGTGGTAGAGGAGTGGATGAAGATGGGTTCTTCCTTCCTCTTCTCTTCGTCAAATTAATAATGTACGATCAAAAGGCTACACATAGATGTCTCTTCGACACAATGTGAACTCTTCTCTGAATGGGAGAATGTGCAAACAAAAGGGCCATGCAGCCAGTGACTGGAATCCTGTATACCACAGTGTAGGTATGGTTGGCAATTCTACACCACTGTAGACTTATTGTAGACCTGCTACATCCCCCCCAGCCATTCTGTGTCTGTTGGAGAGGGTTTGGAAAAGCGTCTTGCCATGTTCATGTAGTCAGATACGGAATGATTGCATCATCCACTGATCTCCTCTGGAGTCTTCTCTCCCTGGATCAAAACCAGATGCTTCTCCACTCCCCTCCTCCCCAAATTTCTACCGGCTGTGGCATGGCTGGGGTGGGGGTGCTGCTCAACAGTTAGTGTGGGGAAAGCATTGGTTGTTGCAGAGGGTGGAAAGTAATAGCATCCTTTGCAGTGACAAAAAATACATAGGCAGGTGTAAGAAAGACCTATGCATATGCTACTAACAAGAAGGCAGCCATTATCTTCAAGGACTGTCCACACCATATCAGTATTATCCTCAGCGTCGTAGACCACGAGAAGACTCTTTTGCCTCCTGGCATGTTGCATGCAGTGGGTCCCATTTCTAATTCATGTGTCATTTATTCTGTCCAGACTTCATCTAGTAAGGGGTACATAGTTTGCACTTCACCTCTTTCCTAGATTTCCCTGTTACTGCAGATTACCAGGGTCACTCTTGCTCCATGTTTCCTCATTCACTAAGAGATTTCTTTTGGTTGTAATACCCACCTTGTAGAAAGCATAGTGGTGAAAGTTTTGCTAAGCTTCCTTGCTTTTATTTGTTTCACTGTTATATTTTTCCCTAGAAAAGTGTTTTCCATAAATATAAATCACAGATTGGCTATATTTCTTATTTGAGAAGATATTTATCTTTGTTGTTTTAGCTCATTCCAACTGTTTCAGCATTTGTTTGGGTCTGATTTTCACTATCGTTCTGTCTTTTTATAATCTAGGTGTTGTATGTTGCTTCAAGTATTTTAAACAGAGAAACAATGGATTAATATTCAAATGAGCCCTTTGTGGCCATCATTGTGACTCAGGATATGTAAAGAATAAAAGATATAGTTTGTGAATTGTATTGTATTTGTAATCATGTTAGGAAACTATTTGAGTTCCTAGTAGCACACTGCTCTGTGGTGTGCTAGACAGCTTATAATTCTAAATTCAAGTCCAGCTGCATTTCTCTAAACATATTAATTTGAAAATAGACTGTAAAATGCATACACTACCATTATTATTCAGCAGCTTTACTTTACTACACAGGCTACTGATGGAATCTTAATGAACAATAAATAGGCATGCTGGATTGTATTTCTGTTGACATAGAGAGACTGAGGGCATATTGAGCCAAAAGAGGGCCAACAAAATTAAAGGCACTAGCCATTCATTGTGCATCATGTGCAAATGAGTGATAGCTGCACAAGAAGATTGTGTTCAATAACAATGCTCCCTTAATGGTTCATTCTAAAAGTGTAAACTCGAGATAAGACTTGTGTAACTCTCCTGATGAGGTTAGACTTCAGCTTCTACCAACTCTAGCCAAGATAGCCAAAGGTTAAAAATGCTGAAGGCAGCCTCCAGAAACATATGGATGGCCACAGTGTAAAAAAATAAATGCATACACAACACATACAAAGGTATTGTTTGAATTCTGTATATTATAATTTAGCAGTTTTAACATATATACAAACCCATATAGCACAACAGTTTTTTTAAGGGATAAAGTAATATGAATCCTTTCCCAAACCAATAGATCTTGCAGCGTTAAAGGTAATTTGAAAAGCTTTCCTCAAATATGGTATGGCTGGTTTTTAAAAATAAAGAGTTACCCCTATTTCAAAGATGTTGGTGCTGAAGGTGTCTTGTGTTAATGTTCAGTCTCAAAGAACCTTGTTGTTCTCTGAGTCTCTGCAAGAGTTTATTGGTATGTTGCTAGATAATTGCAGTGATGGCTGAAGGCAGCAAGATTATAAAACCATTTCTCCACACCCACACATCCTGAAGCATGATCCAGTCTAGACTGGCCCAACTTTTCCACTACATTTTAATATCTAGAGAAGCAATTCTGTGTTGCAGTGGTTCCGGTCTTACCTTTCAGGCAGGTTCCAGATGGTGGTGCTTGGGGATAGCTGCTCTTCAAAAAAGGAGCTGTTACTAGGGAGGTAGAAGTAAGAGAAGAGATGTTGATGCAACAGATTTACTTGTTTTAGAAAGAAAAGAAATGTCGAAATAGCTAATAATGTAATGAGGATAAAATTTGCAAATATAGTTGAAAATAATGAGTGAAAAAATGAATAATGGACTTTATCCTTTCAGATATACAGAGGGAGTTTTTTAAAAAAATGACATAAGGCTGTATCTCATGGAAAGGGGGAAGTGCTCTATGTTTGTGAGAATATGTCAGCAAGATATGTAGTTTGTTATATGCGTGTATTTGCTTTGTGTGTTAGATGTTATTAAGTTTGTTAAGTTATGAATGTGATGTAATGTCTGATTGTTTAGTTTTTCTTTTTTTCTTTTCTTTTTACTGTTTTTTAATAAAAAAGATGATAAAAAAAAAGGAGCTGTTATATGACATATAACAAGGTGCAATTCCATCCATAATGCTTTTTAACATCTACATGAAACCATTGGGAGAGATCATCTGGATGCATGGAGCAGAGTGCTGTCAGTACATGGGTGACACACAAATATATTTCTCCATGCCTTCAAAAATAGTCTTGGTTAAGAATAGTATGTCTCCTCCAAATAAATGCTTGGAGGAGGTAATGGCTGGATGAAGAAAAACAAATTGAAACTTAATCCAGACAAAACAGAGGTGTTTTAAGGGTTCTAATCTGTGGTTAAATATGTGTAACCAGTTCTGGACCAGGTCACATTCCCCCTGAAAGACTGTGTTCGTAGCTTGGGAGTGCTCCTGGATCCGTTCCTCCAAATGTCAGCTCAGATAGATGTGACAGTCAGGAGTTCTTATTATCAGCTTTGGCTGATACACCAACTGTGCCCCTTCCTAGAACAGGAAGATCGAAAGATGATAGTGTATGAGCTGGTAACATCAAGGTTCGACTTTTGCAATGTGCTGTACATTGGGCTACGTTTGTAACAACTTCAGAAACTCCACCTGGTCCAAAATATGGCAGCCAGATTAGGTACAGGTACATCAAGGAGTGAGGATATGACACCAATATTAAAATCACTCCACTGGCTGCCAATGTTTCTGGGCAAAGTACAAAGTGTTGATTATTACCTTTAAAGCTCTACATGTTTTAGGTCCAAGTTACCTGCAGAATGGCCCCCTCCCATACCATCCACTCAGTACACTGAAGTCCTCTGGGGGCCATTTACTTAAACTAGCCAGGACTAGACAGGCAACAGTGACCCAGAAGACCTTTGTGTTGGCCACCCCTAGAGTGTGGAATGACCTGCTGGAAGAGATTCAGCAGCTAAATACTCTGTCTGAATTTTAAACGGTACTAAAAACCAATGTCTTCCAGCAGTCCTACAGAGTCAGTTTTTAACTATAACTTTTAAATTGATGTATTTTAAAGGATTTTAGGTGTTTCATTGGTTCTAATCTAGGGATGAGAGCCAGTGTGGTGTAGTAGTTTGAGTGCTGGACTATGATTCTGGAGAACAGGTTTGAGTCCTCGCTTGGCAAGTCACACCCTCTCAGCCTTAGAGGAAAGCAATGCCAACCTCCCTCTGAACAAATCTTGCCAAGGAAACCTTGTAATAGGTTCGCCTTAAGGTTGCCATAAGTTGGAAACAATGTGTAGGCACACACAACAACAAAGTCAAGGGACGGTCAACTCAGCCCAGTCCACTAGATGTTTTTGAGCTACAACGTCTGTTATCTTGTACCACTGGCTATGCTAATTAGGGTTGATGGGACTTGCTTTTCTGCTACATGGAGGGAGAGCACAGGTTGCTCATCTCTGATTGCTGTCATCCAGACTTCCATTCAACCTGCACAAAAAATTAAGAGGAAAAATGAGGTACAAATTGGAATGAAATAGTGGTAGGAATCAGATATGTACTGAACATAAAGGACTCCCAATACCTGAAAGGAGCTCAGACATCTAAGGTGAGCTATGTCCATTGATACAGAGAGTATGATAACTCACAAGTAGCTTGTTAAACCTTAGGTTCCTTCCTTCCTTCCTTCCTTCCTTCCTTCCTTCCTTCCGTCCGTCTTTTGACTACCTGTCTGGATTGCAAAAACAGGAGACAGGTTGTCCAGTGCCCTGGCAATCAAAGTTACCCACAGTGAACTGATGGTGTTTGGTTTAGTGGATCAACTCAGCAAGATATTTTGAAGGAATCACAGAAATAGAGAACTAGATGAAGAATTTGACTAGATTACTTTGAGTGAATCTCCATGTATATAACAAACACATAAGAAGTGCTGGAAATTCTCCAAGAACAGAATTGCCAGCTGAGTGAGTGAGGAGTTTGGGTTGCAAAGCCAGAAAACAAATATTGACAAGCTGAGTATATTTGTGATAGAAAGCAGGAAGACTTATTTTAGGCAGCTTTAGGCTTAGACCTATTTTCCACGTTTCGATTTAATGACACTAGAGTGTTTCTGTAGGTCATATGCTTAAAGGACAAATATCTATAACTAGGTCATAGAAAGATATGGATGCTTCAAGAATATTGTCTTGGCAGTCTTCAAACACAAATACTGTGAATCCTTTAAGTAATTCAGACATCAGAGTTGAACATTTTCTATGTTATAAATAATGCTTTACACAGCAATCAACATGTGAATATTTTCCATTATGAACACAACAGAATTCATTCATTGCTCTTTACTGTTGCTTGTATAGACTTTTAGTTCTAACTTGCTCAGTGACTGGAACAAAGAGATCTGGAGGGAAGCAAGCCAGCATATCAGTCATTAGTAGCTTGAGAGAGATGGAGAGAAACATTATGCTTGAGGCCTGTGTCATCTTTTATCTAATGTGCCCACTCTTGACAAGAGGTTATCTAGAGAACCAAACCAGATCCCTGCATCCCACTCTGGAAGGTATCTGAGCAATTCTTTTGACTTTAGGTAGTTCTTTTAAAAGGAGCTGGGACGGCTGAGCGTGAGGCTCTCCACTTGGTACTGCCTAGGTAAAACAGTTGGTGTAATGATAACATAAACCACTTAGTGTGACAGTTGGGGAGTTTGAGACAAGGTGCCTTTGTGAAGAGACCTAGCTCCTCCATAATGATAGGCAAATTGTTATCTTGGGAGGGTTGTCTCAGGGATGGAATCTGTCAGGTTTTAATTAGTTCACCTACCATATTTCATATAGACTCTTTGTATCTAAGAATGAGGGGGGATTATAATTTTTGGACTGCCAGGAGTTCCACTGCTCTTCCCTGACATAAACAATGATCTAATGCTTAACAACATTCTAATTAATAGTATTCTGGGGATAAATGCTGAGGTCGTCCCTACGAAGACCAATTCAGGTATAGGTGCATGTCTCTACCCATTGAACTAAGTGAGTATGTAGGATAGGACTCTTCATTAGGAGCACATGTGAGAAGAACAACAATCAGTTAGAGTGGCAACTGCAGCTGTCAGTTCTGCAAATGGGCACATACATGTACACACAGCACATGCTATCTGGAACAACCTCACCCAATCTAGCTGTCTTCATGATATTTTGGACTCCAGCTCCCATGGTCTCTCAAAAATGGCCATATTAGCTGGGTCTGGAAGGAATTTTAATTCACAACATTCAGAGAGAAGCTGCTGGAGGAAATTTGATCTAAACAGCATTGCCCATGTTGGGCCATAAGTTAGTGATGGAACTCATGTGGCAAAGAACAAGTCCCGTGATTGATCTGTGCAGTCTCTAGGTAGGTCTGGGAAAGAGCCCATACAGAAATCCTGAAGAACCACTGCCAGTCTGTGTCTAGTTCAGGATAGTGAGGTAGGTGGACCAATGGTCTGACCAGAGTATGATTTCTTACTGTGTGAAATTCAGCAGCAAGCCCCCTACACACACACACACACACACACACACACACACCAAAAATGAAACAACTATTACTTTTTTCAAAAGCTCTTTTTGCAGTTTGCTGCCAAAATTCAGGATGGCAGTTTTGGAAGGATCTGGGGAGCACGGGTTGCCTACAGCTACATCTTGTTCAGTTATGTAATGTAATGTAATTCCATATATGTTATGTATTTATGACATGACACTATTAATTCAGGACCAAAGCAGGCAACATTTTTCCTTAAAAAGCATTGTCCAGTTCAGGAAGAGAGACTTATTTTAAAACAAAAAAAGTCTACAGTATCTATTTTACAAACTGTAGACACTGTGGGTCCTATTGTCTCCATGGTAATTCCCAGGCAGATCTGGGACCCTCTAAAGGCTTCTAGCCACATGGCTTTTCTAATAATATGCTTAGTATATAATGCAAGTGATGCCAATCCTGAGATCAATAACTGTCAGCTGCATGTGAGAGCAAGCAGGCACCATTAAAGCTGCCATTTAGGATGAGAGAATTCTAACCAAATTTGCAATCCATGTAATTTCAATGACTTTTGACTCTGATTCACATAATGTTGTGATCACACAATGGATGGGCATACAGCAATTTCCCTGTCATTCTTAATCCACAACAAGCTTTGAAACATGGAAACTTAATGGAGATTAAAACCCGTTGTCTAAAAACAATTTTCCATTATATGCAGTGACCTGTCCTGACTCCCTTTATTGGCTCACCCACTTTCATCTAATAGGTGCATTAATCCATCTCCTTGCCTTGCAAAGACAGCTTGATCAATGGCACATCACTGCATGTCAGCTATGCAACATGACTGCAGCTACAAATGTGTGAGAGTAGAGGAAACCCCAGGGATTCCCATGGTCACACAACTCCTACTGACAGGTGCTTTCAGAGTAAATTGGCTGGATATTTGACTGAGTATATTAGAAGAACCATGGTGTACTGGACCAAGATTCCTGCTAGCCTTGTCAGTCAGATGCCTCTGGGGAATCCACAAGTGGTCTTGAAGGTAGCATTCCTTCTCTGTCCCCAGCATCTGATACATTATATCTGAGATAGCTGGTAGATGGTTATTGACCAATCCCTTCAAGAATTTACCTACTCTGTTTTAATAGCCATCTAAACTAATGGCCATCCAGCACATTTGTGAGAGCAAATTCCATAATTTAATTATACATGAAAGTACTTTCTCCTTTTTTGTCTGCCCTGAATTTCAGATTAGTCAATTTTTTTGGCTAACACTGAAAAAAAATCTTCCTTTTGAATATTATTTATAACTGGCAAATTTAGTTATAGTTTCTGTTAGGATGGCCTTTCTTATATGGAGAGGAAATTAATACCCTTGTACATCTTTGATGTAGAGCCAGCATGGTGTAGTGGTTTGAGCATTGCACAATGGCTCTGGAGATCAAAGTTCATATCCCTACTTGACCTCGGAAAACCACTGGGTGTCCTGAGGCAAATCATAATCTCTCAGCCTTGGATAGAGGCAAAGGCCAACCCTCTCTCAACAAATCTTGCCAAGAAAATCCTGTGACAGTCACCAAAAAGATGACAAACATGAAGAAGATATCTGATGCATGATGATTAGAAGTATTTCCAGTAGCTGTGGGAACCCTTAATTCTCACAAAGAAAAATTCAAAAGTTGAGGATTTTTCTCTTAGCTAAGAGAGAAAGGACATTATTTTCTGCATTTTCAAAGAAGCATTTCTGTCCGCAAAGCAATTTTTGTGCAAATTACTAGTGTAGGTGCCTGGTTCCATAAGCTTTTTTAAAAGAATAAGGGTCATGGATTGTTTGCACCTTTTGACCATTCATTGTGTCCTTCTTTGCCTTCTGCAAGGGAGTGGATGTACCTAAGCATAGGGTAAAGATGCAAGTTTTGCACCAAGCTTCTTGGACAAATTGTGGGGAAACTAATGAGAGGGAAGGCTGGTCAGGCAGGAGGCAAAGAATCTTGCTTCTCTTGCCAGTTTTCCAACAGGCTGCCTTGCTGTGCGGAGACAATTGTGAGTTTTTTATTTTTCCAAACTCAAAAATTTAACAAATATACTTTACTTCACTAGTTTTTCTCCTTTTCCAGACAGAGAAAACAAACAACTGGAAACAACTGAACAGCACTTCTCAAATGTATGAGAAAGATGATATGACAGGATACTCCCCCTCCTATATCTTTCATATTTGAAATGATGTTTTAGAGTTTTGAAAAGATTGGATAGAAAAAACTAAAAACCAATTTACTACAATTTGGTCACTTGCAAATCTAAGCTGAAGAAGTCTGAAAAACATCTTTAACTGTTAGTGATGTAAAAGTCTGGAATAGTATCTCTGCTTCGTGAGAGTGTTGCACATAATTAAACTGAAGACTGAGTTGGATTCATTTGTGAAGGGCACTTAATTTTTTTTTTCAGGATGTATCAATCTCTTGGAGCTAAGGAATCAATCCTTGCCTTCTGTAATATTTTTCTGCACCCCTCTCCTTCAGAAAGTAGAGCAATGGAAATACCTTTTGCTAAATTTCCCTTCTCATAATTTTGTGAGTGGGTTTTATTAACGGTTGGGATCTTAACCCAGTCACTTCTGGAGGTAGGAAGTAATATGATCCTCAAATTAAGTTGCTAGTAATGATCATTGGGGCAGTGGAATGCTTAACCCTTACTGTTTTGAGGTGCTAGTATAACATTCAAACTTAGGCCATTTTTGTCTTAGAGGTCCCTCCCAAAACTGCAAACCCCAGGATTCCATGGGATGTTGAAAGTGGGACAATAGCACTATGACAGTCTAGTGCGGACTGGTTCTTACTCTGGGCTGTACCATTGCAAGTGTGAAGTAATTATTCTTCTGTGAATGGGGGGAAAATACTTGGAAGATTCTGATTGTATTTTGTATTGTACAACATAGAAATTTAGTTCTGCTGGAAAGTGCAAACTACCCCTGATTTAGCTGGCTTATGGCATTTTAATATTTGCTGCAGAAGTATTTTAAAGTATCTTTCTGCAATGTTCCTGCTCTCTGCTTGTGACATCAGTGCTGGGTTACATAGACTGAAGTTAGTGATTATGGATGGGTGACTTTGTCCCTCTTGGTAGGGTCTTGGTCCAGCTAGTCTTTGTGCCACAAACAATTCTGCGAGTCTAAGGAAGAATGCCAAAGAATCAAACTCTCTGATTAGCAAATTCTGTTAAGTTAGGCTAATGGTGCCGCATTTCAAGGGGTGGGGGCAGATAATTAAGTTTAAAAAAATGGCTTTGATTGCTCAGTGGTTAGTAATTAGCACAAAGCTAACAGCCAATATATCTTGGACCGCATTAGTTTGAACTGTAGTCTATTTAAGATTAGCCCTCATTCAAGGACAACACAAACATGGCAGCCAATAAGCTGACGGCAAATTAAGAAGCACAAGTATTGGGATGCTGAAGGTGAAGCAGGGTGGTGACTTGTCTGTTCCTGGGAATTCATTGCATGTCTAAGTATCCCAAGCAGGCTGATAAAGAAGATATATGTTAAAGATCTGCAGTTCTTCACTGCTGATTTACAGTGCGGAGAGTAATCATGGCTCATAGAAGAATGCTGTGGCAAGAGCAAATTGCATTAGTGGGGGTGCCTTAATGGTTTGTTTTTGTTAACTTCCACCATGTCAATTTGACTTATTATAGTGAATCTAAGAAAGAGAGACCTCAAAGTCACCCTATCATCAACCATCCTTTTCAGGTCTTGCAGATTCAGGGATGTATCTTCCTTGATTGAGCCTATTCATCTGTAATGCAGTCTTCCTCTTTTCCTACTGCCTTCTACCTTACTGTTCCTGTTCTTGTAGAATATACATCTGTTCTTGTAGAACATACTCCTGTTGCATGTGTGTGTGTATGTGTTGTTTATTAGAGGGTGATAGTGATGTTGGACAATATATGGAGGAGAAGACCAAGGCATCTAAAATGCTTGTTTATTTTTTTGCCCTGCTGAAAAACTGGGTCCGTGGTTTGCACTGAACACTCTATGGATCTAGAGATATTCCACATTTGAAACTTAAAATTTTGAAGCAGAGGGGATATATGTAGCATCCTGGACATGTCCATGTGTAAGTTCCCAATAGTTGTGATGCCCTGATTCCTAGGTGGAATCAACATTATTGCAGAGCATGATTACCTCTGGTTGCTTCACATGTTAAATGTATGTGGGACCCGAAACAGCTGTCTTGGGAATAAAGCAACTGCTGAGAGAATATAAATGTTGGCCTTTCTGACTTGGGATCATAGAATCTGGTCTCCTATTAATATTTGAAATCCATTTTAAATTCAGACAAAATGTGGATTAGTTAAACCATGTTAAAAAGGAGGAAGTGTAGAGGTGGTAGGTGTTATTGAACACTTGCAGGCTGCAATTCAACATCCCTTCATCAGTGAAAATGTTCTCATGTGAATATATGCTACATGAGCAGTATGCAACCCCATGCAGAATAACAACACTGTATGTAACACATGTCAGTGACTAGGTACCATTGCATATGCATAGTGCATAATACAAAAAGTGCAACTGTAAAGTGCAATATATCATATACAATTGCAACATGCAAAACACAATCACAGTGTGAAAAAGCAGGGCACAGAGGAACATGCAATATGCACAACACCACTTCTGTTATTAGTAGAATATGTCCATTGTGCAATAATGAACTTTTGGACCTACAGGCATAGTGTGACCTACATGTGTATGTCCCTGACTGGATGCCAACCACTAAGTGCCTATATTTTCTAAGTACTGGGCAATACTGCAACAGGAGACAGACCTGCCTACAGGCTAAGAGACATTATGCAAAAGGAAAAATGAGTGTGTAGTGAGGAAAGAATACAAGAATACCTGGCCACTCTAAATGAATCCAGGTCTCCAGGGCCAGATGAACTATAGTTGCCTCTCCACTTTCACAAGAGTCCGGGGTGCAGAACCCTTGCGAATGTGGAAAAACTGTGAATAACTCCCCCATGCTCCCCCTCCCATTCCCTTCCAGAGGTCCTTGCTGGGGCAAAATGCATGTGAATGGGAGGGGGAGTCCTGGAGGGGAAAAGGAAGGCTCATTCAAGACTCCCTCTCATTCCTTTGTGTTTTACCTCAGCATACATTCTCCTGCTGGGACTTAGTGCATGGGAATGGAAGGGGGAGCTCCAGAGGGGAGGACACAGACATGTGCTTCCCCATCATTCCCTTGCCTTTTTTTCTGAGTGCATGTGCCTCCTTTCTCCATGCCCAGGAAAACACAAAAGAATGGGAGGAAGAGAATGAGCGGGGAATGCACATACACTTGCAAATAAATCCATGAAGGTCAAACCTGTGAATATGGGGGATGGACTGTAGATCCAAAGATATTAAAAGAACTGGCAGAAGTAATCTCAGAATCACTGACAATAATATTTGAGAATTCCTGGAGAAGGGGAGAAGTCCCAGCAGACTGGAGGGGGGCAAATATTATCCCCATCTTCAAAAAGGGAAGAAAAGAGGACCTAAAAAATTATTGTCCAGTCAGTAAATCAATACTGGGAAATATTCTAGAGTAGATCATTAAACAATCTGTAAGCACTTAGAAGGCAGTGGCATGATCACTAGAAGTCAACATAGTTTCTCAAAAACAACTCATGTCAGACTAATCTTATCTCTCATTTTTTTGATAGAGTTACTAGCTTGGGGAATTAAAGGAATGCTGTGGATATAGCATATCTTGACTTCAGTAAGGCCTTTGACAAAGTCCCCCCATGATGCTCATGCAAACAAGGTAGTAAAATCTGGGCTAGACAATGCTACTGTTACATGGATTTGTAAATGGTTGACTGGCTGAACCCACAGAGTGCTCACCCATGGTTCCTCTTCATCCTGGAGAGAAATGACTGGTAGGGTGCCACAGGGTTCTGTCCTGGGCCCAGTGCTATTCAACATCTTTGTCAATTATTTGGATGAAGGGACGAGAGCGTGCTTATCAAATTTGCACGTGACAACCAATTAGGAAGGGTAACTAATACCCCATAGGACAGGATCAACACTGAAAATGACCTTAACAGATTAGAGAGCTGGACCAAAACTAACAAAATGAATTTCAACAGAGCGAAGTATAAGGTACTACACTTGGGCATAAAAAATGAAATGCAGAGGTATAAGATGGGTGCCGTCTCACTTGACCACAGTACATATGAAGGGGATCTGGGAGTCTGAGTAGACCACAGGCTGAACATGAGTCAGCAGTATGATGTAGCGGCTAAAAAAGCCAGTGTGATTTTGGACTGTATCAATAGGAGTATAATGTTTAGGTCAAGGGAAGTTATGGCACCACTGTATTCTGCTTTGTTCAGACCCCACCTGGAATTCTGTGTCCAGTTCTGGTGCCAAACTTCAAGAAGGATATTGACAAGCTGGGATGTGTCCAGAGGAGGGCAACCAAAATGGTAAAAGTCCTGGAAACTATGTCCTATGAGGATTGACTTAGCGAGATGGGTATATTTAGCCTGGAGAAGAGAAGGTTAAGACGTGACATGATAGCTATGTTTAAATATTTGAAGGGATGGCATATAGAGGATGGAGCAAGCCTGTTTTCTGCTGCTCCCAAGACTAGGACAAAAAGCAATGTCTTTAAGCAACAGGAAAAACAATTCCATTTAAACATTAAGAAGAACTACCTAACAGTAGGAGCTATTCAACAGTGACATATGTTGCCTCGAAGTGTGGTGGAGTCTTCTTCTTTGGAGGTTTTTAAACAGAGGCTGGATATCTATCTGTTGGGAACACTTTGATGGCTGTATGCCTGCATGGCAGGAGGTTGGACATGATATCCCTTGTGGTCTCCTGCAGCTCTGTGATTCTGTATTTCTAGGGGAAAATTGGGCTAGGAGCTCTTTTTTCACTGTGGCATGTCCTCCCACTCCCACTCCCTGGGAAGGAAAACCAAGCTACCTATAGCAACTTCTGGAATGGAGTGGTCTCCTGCTTTCTAGGGGTGCAGCGTCCTAGTGGTGCCCCTTGCTAGTAGATCTGCAGTTGAAAATGTAAGCTATGATACATATACAAAAGCTACAACCTTTAAAAAAAATTGCAATTCAAATGTGTTGTGTGTTTCTAACCTCAGAGGATATTTTCTTGAGATGTTAAGCAAAAGGAGGGAACATTGTCAAAATGTCATAAGGGACTTGGTGGTAAGCCCTGTTTAAAGATGATGATGAAGGAAGCCCCTTCCAGACTAATCAGATTAAGGCTGAGCCTTGTGAAAACGATCTCAGATTACACAGAAGCATGCTGGGATAGAAAAGCAATGGCAAGGTTCTCTGTTGGAAAATATAAAAAAACCAGTACTTAACGAAGATCTTTTTGTGGCACTAATTGGAACTCACATGCCCCTTGGAAAGAGGAAAATAAATGGATTATGATGATAGCAGGAAAAGCTTTATTTTGCCCCTGCTTTGATTTGTTTTTTTCATAAGAGGTCAAACCTGTTTATGACCTATTTTATAGTTTCAGGATTGTAGTTGTGGAATGCATGCTGTAGATTACATATTTTCAATTATTTAATGGAAATTAGAAGAAAATCTGCAGTATCAGTAGCCTTTTTTTAATTTGCTGGGATAAACACATTGGGCAATCCAGTTAAACGTTTTATGTGTAAACAGAAAAATGTGTGGTTGAGTTTAAATGAGGTCCTGTCAAATATTTGCATCATTCTCAGCTGTTACAATATCATCTTACAAACCCTGACACTGAAATAACCTCCTCAATGATTTGCTTATTTCCTTCTGCATAGAGCTGAGAAACTATTTTCAATCCCCCCCCCCCGGGGGAAGGTTCATACCTTTATGTCAAGGTGTTTTTGCAAGGTGGGTGGTGGGGACATGAAGAGTCTATGGTGCATACATACCTTCCACACTTTTGGACCCTGGTCCATTCAGTAGAACCTCCTGTTAAATGACCTTATGTAGCAAGGTTGGGAGAAAGATTACTGAAACTAGAGAGAGGCTGTCCTCACTCACCCACTAGCAAGGTTGTCCTGTGTCATGGGGAAAGGTATTTCTGGGGAGGTGAAGGTTGTCAGGTGAAAGCAGTGAAAACGATGTTGTGGATTACCAGTCTGAGTTGACCCTTTCTTGTTTCTCTGAAGGGATGCAAGCATTTTTAGGGAACATTTCAACTGTACTGTAATACAGTGTGTTGTAGGCTATATTTCAGAGGAAGGAACTGGCAAAACCACCTTTGAGTATTCCTAGTCTAAGAAAAACTTACGGAATTCATGGGGTCACTGTAAGTTGACAGGCAACTTGATGGCATATATATATATGCACAATGTTCACAGCATCATAAGCTGCTTTTTTAGTAGTAGTGGCTCTGAGTGCAGGCGTACCTCAGTTAACAAAGCCTCTGACAAAGAAGCTCTTTTTTACAAAATCTTTTTGTGGGAGCCCAGCCCAGCCCAGCCCAGCCCAGCCCAGGCCCCCCTCCACCACCGCTTCTTGTATTCTATCTAATTGGAAGTGTTTCTGCGGCACTGACAGTGGAAGGATGGTAAAGGAGGGCTAGAGAAAGACAAACTTTTAGTGTTGAGTTGCAGCAGCGTGTCTACAGTGCAATAAAACTTGACCTGGGAAAGAATGGGATTCTACTCTAGGTGATCCTACTGTAGCTGTGGGTTCTTATGTACGACAGGCAAGGTAAACAGCTGTCTCCAGAGTCATTTACTGAACTTTGTGTGAGGAGCAAAATGGGGAAAAGGAGAAAGCAGTTTAATTTGCCTCACCAACAACCCTGGCATGGTGAAAAAGCATAGATCTATAACTTTCACCACTAAAATAGAAATCGTAAGAAAAGTGGAGGCTGTTGAGAAGAAATTAAAACCATCCTGGAATGCATCTTGGAAGAAGCTTTCAGGTGGTCTCTAGGAGTCTGAAATGTTTTTTGTTTGTTTATGCAAGGTTTAACAGATTTGCTTGTTTCCTTTTGCATAGTGCATAATGTTAGTTTTATGTAAAAAAAGTCTGCTGAAATCTGTTTAACTGCTGTTCTGTCCCTATTCTTTCCATTTTATTTCTACTTCTAGTAGCAAATTTTCTGTTAAAGAAGTAAAGCCCAGGAACATACCTACTTCATTAACTGAGGTATACCTGTATTCTTCGCCTAAGAAAAATCTGTGAAATTCATGGGGTCACCATAAGTCCGCAGGCAATTATTATGACTCTCTTTATTTGTATCCCAGACTACCTCCCAGAATCAAGACTTAACATTTCCTAAAGGAAGTTAGACTCCAATGATGGGTTGAAAATAATCTATTTCCTTTTGTAATAAAACAGCACACACATGTATACACAGAAACACACATACTTGCCTCAAACTACAATACAACTCAGATGTAGGTATGTACCAGGCAGCCCCAATAGTAACTTGAAAAAAAATGATGCTGTAATCCTGGAAGTACGTAAAGGTGCCAGTGCATGGAAATTAACTGTGAACCACTGTTAAGAACCCACATTCCTGCTAAGTGTCATTTATAGCTGGATTCAACCATCAAACAGCATTATCACCTTTAACTTCACATTATTATCTCTTGCGTTATAAAATGTGAGATTCCAGTTTCTTTTCTTTTATCCGTAACAAATGGGCTTCCCCCTTTCCTCTGTCATGTTTGGAGGTTCAGACGTAAAGTGGGAAGTCACATCCATCTAAGCAGGGCAATTACTGGAAACAAGGATCTTGTGCATCTCGTACATATGGAATCCATCCATTTAATTTCACCGACCCAAGGTACGCAACACTAGCACAAGACAGGAGTCAAAGCTTTATTGTACCAGCTGGGTGACCAGTATGCAGAGACTGAAAGCCACGATACACTTGGTTGGAGTTGCAACATTGCTGTGTCCCTGTGAAAAATCCTTCCCTTTGTGCGTGTGCGTGTGGTGTGTGTAATATTTTCATTCCTTCTTCCTAGCGGTGGTCACATTGCAGGCCTCCCTGCTCTGCACAGCCAACCTCGCCACCTTTTTGCTTTTGTAATCAGGCTGCAGATGTGCTTGATGATTGAACAATTTCTGCGCACCGCCGCTCCTGCTCCCAGCGGAGTCCAGCAGGCTCGCTTATGCAAGCTGTCATCTCTTCTTTTTTTCAAAGCTTATGGGGTTGTGCCATCGTTGTGGCAGAGGGTAGGAAAGGAGTTTTTGTGCGTGCCAGTATCTAATAGACATGTATGGGGGAGGGGGAAAGGAGGAAATTAGAAAGCACAGAGCTGCAGAAAGGCTTTTCACAGCCCAGCATGACCGCCCTCACTCACAGCTCAAGCCACCATAAATTAAATAAATCCATTCCCACCCCTCGCTGCGACTGTGTGCGTGCGGGCAGCAGGCAGGCACAGAAACACACACACAACCTGCTTGGTTGCTCTTAGAGTCCAAAGATGATAGAAAGTCTTCTGGGGATTATTGCCCATTTGTTGAGTGACAATGGAGAGCTTCGCCGCGCAAATATCTCTTCTCTCCCAGCTGGCACGACAAGTCCTTCTTTTGCCTTGCATCTGGTCCCTTTTTAATAGCCCCAAGCCAGCAGCAGTAGCTATTTAGTTGCTTGTGGTAAATAAAGCTTTATTAAAACCGACTTCCTCTCTCTCTTCCCCCGCCCCAAGTGCTTAATGATTAAAATGACCTTTCACCTGACATTTCCATGCCACTTATTTTGTTTTTGAAGTACCATTCCGACTGAAGGAATAAACCACTTGTTGTGGATAGGTGTTTAAACCTTTGACAGCCCCAACGTTTCAAAGTGAAATGGGATTTGAGTGCATCCCGAAAAGTCTTCTTAATTTATCTGAGGTATTTCTTGCTTTGTTGACACAGCTATTTGCGTACAAATGTATATAACTAGTCTCCCTTCCTACACAATTGGGGAATGGTCCACACACAGTTATAACACTATGATTCCACTATTACCGCCTTGGCTGCATCCTATAGCTCGTTGTTCCTTGACATATTGAGGCCCCGCTGCCCCCCTGGCAACCATTTGAGAGCTTACGCCTGCCTCCTGTTGCTTGCAGAGGACAGGACTGGGCTGGAAGGGACCAACCCGCAAGTGTCCACGCATGAAAATTTAAGAATGTTATTGTGCCCCGTGTGTGCAAATTTCCACAATTTGATCAAATAGTTTTAAAAACATCTTCCAGTAAAAGGTAAACCGCATATTATTGTACTGGATGATTTTTCACTGCCCTCTTCTAAGGTTTGTGTTTATTGGGAAAGAAGTTGCTATATAAATAATCACTAAATAAGTACAGGTGTACCTCAGTTAACAGAGTAGATGCATTCCTGGGCATTACTTCGCTACCAAACATTGGTATTCAAGGCAGCTATAAAATAAAAAGAATAGGGATAGGTTTGTATAACCCAATCCCCAAAAAGATTAGCTGTTTGACAAGTTTCAGCAAACTTTTTATTGAAAACTGACAATATGCGCATACTAAATGAAATAACCAGGTCACGTAAGCCTGGCACAAATAAATTAAAAAATGCTTTGAACTCTATAAAAACCACTCAAAAGTTTCATCCAACGTGTATCCAGGGATGAAGCATGTTTTGTTTTGTTTTTTCCAGCAGCCGTGAGTTTTTCTGTGAGTTCATTTTGACGGCCAAACTGAAAGAGCTGTGCTTTCTCAACTTGCTGGGGAGAGTTGGTAAAGCTGGCTAAACTGCTTTCCATTTTTGCTGTGTTTTGCTGCTCATGCATCCTGAGTAAGAAATTCTAGAGGTAGCTGCTGTTTACCTTGCTGTTGCAGGCAGACACACGCAGTAACACTAGGATAGCCTAGAGTAGGATCCCATTTTTTCCATGTTCAAGTTTATTGCATTGTTTACTGCATGCTGCCCCAACCCACAGTGTGCTTCTCTAGCCTCCTGCACCATCCTCCCACTGCCAGTGCTGCTAAAATAAACCGTTCCAGCTAGACAGAGGACAAGAAGGAAAAGGAGAGCTGGGCAGGTGTAAAAAAAAGACTTTATAAAAAGGAGCTTCTTTGTCAAAGGGTTTGTTAACTGAAGCATGCCTGTACTGAGGATCTCAGGTTTAAAACTGTTAAAAGAGTGTTTGCACACACACACACACCAGGCTTCCCTCCCTCCCTGCTTCTCTCTGCTGTTATGTAAAGTCTGATGTAACAGAATGTAGGTAGGACTATACACTTGATTTGGTCGTCCCCTTCTTACTTCAGCTTTCTGGATTGTCTTTGTAAACCAGTGACTCTTAGCTCCATTCCTGTTCCTCACAATATAAAGTATTGACATAATAGGATCATCCAATCTTGCAGGGTTATTGTAAAAGAAAATAGAATACAAACAATATACCATTACTATTGCTCTCATGTAAAAATTGTATTAATATTGTATATTTCCCCCAGTGGCTGGAGGAAATACATATGCATTTAGTAAATACAGTATTGCAAGGTTCTGTGGAGTCACCCTTATTGCTAAAACATATGCAGTTAAATGGCAATAAGGAGGGTTTATGAGGTGGCTGTTTGTCTTTCCCCATCTTCTGCTTTTGCTGCAGGGTTATACTTGCTGTACATAAATTATTCCACCTTTTTTTCTATTTTGCTATTTATATTGAATCCATGTACAAATGTATATTACACTGTACAAGTTGATGGGATTGGTGTGGTATTTAATCTTGACATTAGAACACATTTGATCAAATGGCGGTTTCTGCCACGTCTCTGAAGGCAGGCCTTTTTAAGCATAGCTGTCACGGACTATGACTGCTACTCCTTAGCTCTCTATTTGCTAGCGCCAGAGGTGTGAAAGATGGCAACGAATGGGGAGATGGTTAATCAATAACCACAAGGTCAGACAGACAGTGTCAGTTTTAGTGCTCCCTGTTAGGAAGCAGAGCCTGAGGATTTGTAAGGACTTGTAAAGGCTTAAAAGAAACACAAGGCAGTGCTATCTGAAAGGAGGAAAATGAGAGCAAGCTCAGCTTCAGCAGAAAAGGGAGACCTCTGCTGGCTGGTTGGGAAACAGGCACCTTCCTGACCAAAGGCACAAACCCTTTAAGCTCCCTAAATGCTAGCAAGCTTATTGGGTGCATAAAGAAATATGGCTCTGTTTGGCAATGAGGTTTTTACTCCTGATCTCTAAATATATGACAATAATCACTATTAAAAAAAAATGTCCCTCTGTGTTTGTGTGTGTTTGTGTGAGATAGAATGAGGGAGGGAGGGAGGGAGGGAGAAACAAAAGTAATGCATGCATTTGCCCCCTAAATAAATCTTTTGGAAGATGATCAGCAAATGCTGGAGACTTAAGACACACACATGGAACATCTCTCACATGAAACCACATTATCTATTATATCAGTGCCAGTTGGTCTGATTCATGCTTGCTCAGGGTCAGATTTTTATAAGCTCTGAGTATGTATGCTGTAGGCAATATTAAAGCCCCAATTAAGAGGAAGAACAGATTTCAACTGGATTTCAAAATAAAATTCTGCAAACAGAAACATAAATTTGCATTTCAAAATCTTATCTTTTTTAAAAATTCAGATTTTCCTAGTTAGTCCTTGTAGAATAAATTCCATGTAACCTTTCAGTTTTTGAAATTCTGCACCTAATTTGGTAGCAATACAAAGTTCAGCTTGGCTTACAGCTTTCAGGCATACAATTTTTATGCCACTGAATGCAAAGCGATCTAAGAAGAAGCATGGTAGGGATGGAAGGAATAGTCATTATTATTTGTTTCCTGGTTGGAGAATGGGTTTTCCAGCAGTCAGGAAACCATGCTGGGAAGAATAATAGACTAGTGAGAATTTTGTGCAATTTTCGCTTTATATTCAAATGTCCTGAAGTGCTACAGAGGAATTATTTTGCAGAAAAAAGGCACAGTAAGTTTTCTGCACCCCCCCCCCACATATTTTATGTTGAAACAGGATGGGGTTTTGTGGTGGGGGGAGCCCACATGCTTTTTCTCTGCATAATGTTTCCTCCACAACACTTTGGAGTGTTCAGATATGGGGAGAATGTTGTGGAAGAATATTTGTTTTCTCCTTTAGTGGGGAGAAAACTAGTTTAACTGTAAGAGTGAAATAAGTGAAGATTTACATCCCTAGTACACAGCGTAACATTGTGATCCCTGTATTGTGCTGAGGAGGAAAAACATGTTCAGAATGTGTGTCTGTTTTAAAAGAAATGTGTGTATTCTCTCTGGGGCTTAAATCCAATTGCTAATTCTGGCTAGAGTAGACCTGCATAATCAATGGGATTTGCCAAACTGTTGACATACTGTTCATCAACTAATTCAGTGGGTCTATTCTAGCTGCAATTCTGTCTTTTCTACCGATAGAATTTAGGCCTAGATGTTAAAAACTACTAGAGTTAAAACCCTCAAATATAGAATTCTCAAACTGACACTCAAACTATTAAAAATGAAACAAGCAAAAAAGTCAGGTTTCATGTACTAAAAATCGTGCCTGATCATGTTCATGTATAATATATAACTTGCTTGCAGTTCTGGGAGGAATGGCACTTTAAACCAATTAATTGTTTTTAACCCTAGATGTGTTAGCACTCCAATATCTCCGTCTGTATGAAACTCCACCCACAACTTTAACTAGCTTTTTTTCTGAATGTTTAACTGATCAGTTAGTTGGTGTAGTGCCCTCCCACCTTGTTTATAACCTGGCTTGGCTCTAAATCAAAGCTACTTAATACATAGCAATTGTCTGCCCTTGCTGATGTCTCTCAGCGTATAGAGACAGGGAGCAAATTGTTCAGTTTTATCTGACTGATGAAACATCACTGACTGTTTCTGGCCATAAAGGCCTTAGAAATCTGTAAGTTTTGTTTATTTTGTTTAGAAGAGAGTTTATTTTGTTTGCAAGAAGGGAGAAAAGGAGTTTCAGAGGCATGGATTTCCAGAGCTCCTATAAAGTGTATTTTTTGGTTCTTTCCCTTGAAAATCTCCAAGGTGATTTCCAATGTAACTCTCACCAGACCCCAGCCATAATGGGCCAAGGGAGTGCACACTGCTTGTCTTTCTTTTAACCCTCTCCTCTTGCAGCCTCACCCTCTGTACCAGTCTCAAGTCCCTATGGTATCTACCAACCTGGGTGCCTTCTTAACCCAGCCTGTGAAATGAGGTATAAAGCAGCCATAGGGCCTACTCAGGCCATTAGTTCATGTTGCATCTTCTTTTGCAGGTTTTTTTTCTCCCATCTTCCTTTTATTCCTGGGAGGCTTCCTTGCTGCCTTAGCAGCAAAGACACAGTCTACAGGTTGCATGTGTCGTGTGTAATGTACATTGTTCATTCAGCTCATTTAGATGAACTCCCAGACCTGTGTACTACTGTATAGTGCTGTGATTTTCAAAGTTTCGTCCCCAGGACCCATTTCCACCCAAATTTGCCTGCTTAATGGCTTTTTGTCATCTACCCTGAGTGCAGCGGAGGTGTTTCTGGAGAACCTTTCAGCTGATCTGCAGCACTTACTATGGTGATGAGACATTGTCCTCAGTCTGTGTGAATGGAGTGTGCACCCTAAAATGCAGCCAGTATCACTCTGCAGCCGTTCTTTCTGGGGAAGATCCATAATGGGCAGCCAATTTCCTTCCAGGGAAACTTGTCTGCCATTACTGACCTTCTCACTGAAGAGTCTTTGATAATCTCATAAGATTCCCCTGAACAAAGTTCATTAATCATCATTCTAGCTGATACTGCAGTGGAATGCTAAGATAGACTAGAATTCTTCCAAAGCATTTTACTCCCAAGAGAAAGACCAGAACAAAAAAGTCTCATAAAATAAGTTAGCTTCGTATAGTCCCCTCCAACCCTGCTCATTCTTTTTAACCTCAAGTTCAGTAGGAATTGGAGATAAATTCTCTGCTTTCCCTCCACTGTTCTTCAAAGTCATCGTAAACCCTTCCCCGAAACAAACTCTTTCCAGTTTCTTCTGGGCATCAACCTGGACAAACAGGAAACTTGTGGAACAGAGGGAGGGTTTTTCATCTTCCCATCAGACTGCATGAACGGGGATAGAGAACTATTGGAGGTGTAGTCCTTCCAAGGCCTCTGAACTACAACTCCCATAGTCCTCAGCATCACATTGTCAAGTTAGCTGGTAGGGATGGTACAGCAAAGATAGCAGGAAGAGAAGAACTTGCCTTGTGTTCTTCCGGCACATTTTTAACTATTTTTTCCACTGTCATCAATATTTGGTAAACACAAGTCTATGTTTGTTTTTTCCTGTCACTTGGATGGACTGAGGAAATTTCCCTAGTTTTCACAATTTTGTTTTCCTAGCAAAACCAGAACAAATATCAAATCAGACTTTAAGAGGTCAGCTATCTTTAAATGACAGGAGGCAAGGACCAAGTGCTAGACCACAAAGAAATGCAATGGACTGCCCCTGTGTGGATTTATAAGAGATTTTAAAACGTTTGTTTTATGTAGAAGGTAGTTTTATAATGGTTCTAGTTTTATTTTCTTTGTTAGTTTCATGTAGTATGCAGTTTTGTAATGGTCCCAGTGTTATTTCTTTGAAGTGCTTTGATCCTGATAGGGCTTAAAAAGTAACAAGTTTGATAGTATCCATGTCTGGCCTGGAGATACAGAAACCTTATCAACTCTACTGAATTGTCATCTTCAGGGTATCTCCTTCCACACAGGGGAGTAACATAATAAAGAAATTAAGGTGAATATTTCTTACTCCTCACACATGAAATGTACACTTGGCAGCAGGAGGCAATAATACTGAACAGTGTCTCTAAGTTCAGCTTGGGTAGGGGTGAGATAAAGGAAGTGAATATTGCTTGTCAGACACATGAGAACGGCTGCCCTAGACCCATGTCCAAATGAGGACAGAAATCTTACCTTTTGTTTGTGCTTCTGCTAGGGTAACTTGTGTGTGTTTAAAATACTTTTTCCTTTAAGAGTATAATGTTGCTGGCTACATTGTGTTACATATCTGTATTTACACTTCTGCCTGTTCCAAGCACTAGGGCAGCCTTTCCCAACCTAGTGCCCCCAAAATATTTTGGATTGCAAGTCCTATCAGCCTCAGCCAGCACTGCTGACATTTAGGGATCCTGAGAGTTGTAGTCCAAAACATCTGGAGCACATTAAATTTGTGAAGGGATTGGATAATTTAGAAGTTTAGTTTCCTAGTAATAATTACTATACTGAATTAGAGCAACACCCCATGGTGGTTAGGTATTCAAATAGCAGCCACTATCACTAACCTGTGATTCAAACATGGAGCTAAGTTTTCAGTGCTTTATGGATGCCAAATTACTTCCTGCTATGCCAGCCAGATAAACCACTGTGTAATATTTGTTCCCACACTTTCTTTTTGATGATTATTGCTAACTCTAAGCCATTTTCTCATGTATGTTGAATTATCTGACAGTTCTGTTAGCCCCATAATCTGCTGTTAGCCGGAGATGCTTGATAATGTTGGCTGACAGCATGAAAGCCTGTTGTATTTCACCACTGAGGCAAATAAGGTCTTCTGAAAGTACTCACTGGATTTTGACCAGAGCTGATTATCTTTGTAAGAGAAGCAAGAATGTGAGAGAGAGGGTGAAAGGAAGGAAAAGTGTTACTTACAAAATGACGGATAAAGCCATACTCTTTTCTGCTCAAGATTCTCTGTGCTGACTTTCACTCCAGGAGAGAAAGAAAAAGCTTTAATGTGTAATAAGTAATATCCTTTCTTCTGACAATTTTCTTCTGGCCAGTATGTGGATGAGTGACCACTAAGGGATACCAGGTGTTATAGGCCGTCAGTGGTGAACCAGCTCTTGCCCAGGAAAACCCTATGCAGTTCATCTACTGTTGTCCCTCTGAAAGCTAGAGAGGACTGTTGTAGAAGAGGGAATTTCAGCAGGTGTTGTTTGTTGTGCAACCAGGTAAAAAAGCAGCATCTGCTGAAATGTCATCCTCTATACAACCATTAAGACTTTAGGAGCCCTCTGTAGTTTTTAGTATGGCAACCCTAGGTCACCGTAAGTCAACCCACAACTTGAAAGGACAGAGAATATGACGGATTATGCAGGCTCCCTGAAATTTGATTAAGATTGGATTTAGGGTGGAGACATGGCATATGACAGTTGGAAGGGACTACTGGTATAGTTCTTGGCAGATGCTGCTGGACGTTGCCTACTCCCCTCCTTTCAGTTGTATCTTGTAATATCCCTGCCTGAAGCAACTGGTGCTGTGTGTTCAATGTGGTATATTTTAGGAAACATTAAACTGTGTACTCTATTTTTTATTTTACATTGCCTCTCCTTAGGAGCAATTAAAATGCAGATAGTATATTGTAGCATTTAAGATGGATTATTGCTGAAAAGGTGCCATGTCATAGCTTATCATACAAGCAAATTCTGCTGGTGAAAGATTAAACTTTGAGGTTGTTTGAGGATTCTGCAAACAAACGGAAGCATGTCTATGTTGCAAGTGAGCATTTTATCAACTGGCATTTTCAAAAAGGTCCTTCGATAGCATTTGCTATGTGAGAAGCCAGTGTTCACACAGACTAACAATGATGTTGGTCTATATGAAATGGACCTTTTCCTGTTTCATGAGCATTATAATTCATTGACAAAAGTGCTTTGTTCAATTATGTTGTCATCCTGGATAGCTCTGAATGTTTGAACCCTTAAGTATATCTACACCCATATGACTCCATTATTTTTGGACCCATGGACAAAATCCTCTTGTAGTAACAAACAAACTGTTGATCTTTCTCAACCAACAAGTTTTGTGTTATGTATGTTGTGATGTCTGTGTGAAATCTGACAAGCATCAACAATTTGTGTAAATATTTGAAAACTCAAGATGCATGCTTGTGAACAATGACAGTCCACTTGTGGAAAAAAAATGGGTGAAATAGTATTTTCTGTCTTTGGTGTTCTGTCACAACATGTAGGCTTGCTAGCATTTGCAACACTGGAAACTGTTACTGTCCCATATGCACACGTAAACACACACACACACACACACATTCATATCTACCTAGGTGTAGCCATAGACACAGATATGTAGATATATGAGAGAGAGAGAGAGAGAGTATTGCACCCACTTGTTCTTGCTCTAGAATACTTGTAACTGTTTCTGGCCTCTTAACACATTTCTTTCCAACAGTCAGCTCCAGTGCATAAAACAGATTATGCAAAAAGTTACTGTAGTTTGGGCTACATTTGGTATAGAAACGATATGTGTACAAGAGAGAAGAGAGACGGTTGAGAGAAACATGGAGAGAAGGCATTGTGCCATTTCATAACTGGAATTTGCTATATGTAATTTTTAATTACATCAGTATTCACCTCAAGTTCTGGCCCAACAGAAGAGCATAGCATGGCGTATACTTCCAACCCAGGTACCATAGCTGTTGCTAGCAGTTCAGTAACACTAGCCAAGTTGTCATTTTCTACATTTTCACTCAGCCATCATAATGGCGGGATTCAAAGCTGCAATGAGGAGGAGGAGAAGACTGCAGGTCTTAGTGTTAGAGTTGCATTGTAAATTACAGTAATGGGAGGGCAAGAAGAGGCAAAGTTAAACCTAGTATGAAATACCTTTAAGTACAGGGCTGCCCCAGTGTTTGTGACCTTGAATATCATGGTTACTTAAGAAATTTTTTAAAAAAATTACTTTGCTTTCCAAGAACACATACTACCTCTTCGTGGAGGAGGAATTTCCTACCACAAAGGACAAATGTTTACTATGTAACATTCAGGATCTCATGCATTGTAGACTTTGCAGGACTGAATTTTACTTTTTTCCTCTTAATGATTTATCTTGTTCTTTTTATATCTTGCAGCTTGAGGGATTTTAATGGCTTTCAGGTAGAATCCAAGTGGAGACAATCAAAATGAATTCTATGGACAGGCACATACAGCAGACCAACGATCGGCTGCAGTGCATAAAGCAGGTAAGCCGGAATAGATTGGCAAAAGCAACCACAACATTTGATGTTAAACTGCATTCTTCATGATGTCTGTGTTGCATGAAGTCCTTTTCATCTGCGGCAGTTCTTGATATGTAAATGAAAAAACACATAGATTTAAACATGATCACATGGTCTGTGAACTTATTTGTAATTCCTTATGCTTTGTTCATAAGGGATCTCCACACCAGTGCAGCATCACAGACAACTTACTTCTTTTTTTCTTTCCCTGTTTGTATTCATTATTCTACCTTTCCTCCATGTAACTCAGCAGTTTAGAAAGTATTCCCCCACCATTTACAGCACCTCTGCAAGATAGATTGGTCTGGAAATAGTGACTGGCATAAGGTCACTCAGCTTCACAACCAAGTGGGGATTTCAATTCTTATTTTCTTGATCTGACACTTAATCTGTTCACTACGTCATGACAGTGTTTGGCTACTTTAAAAGCATGAAACATACGAAGAGAGGAAATATTTGTTTTCAGGCAATGAACATGCCTTGGAGTATATATGCATCTGTAACTAGCCATAGTCCCCCAGCGTATATGCACTGTTTGTTCTTGTGTGTTTATGAATGTTTATTTCTTAGGGAGCCAGAAGGGTGTAGTGGTTGAATGTTGGACTATGATTCTGGAGACTAGGGTTTGAATCCCCACTCTGCCATGGAAACCACTGGGTGGCCTTGGGCAAGTCACATTCTCTCAGCCTCTGAGGGAAGCAAAAGCAAACCCTCTCTGAACAAATCTCACAATCTTGCAATGAAAACCCCGTGGTAGGATCACCTTAGGCTGACCATAAAGCAGAAATGACTTGAAAGCACACAAGAACAATTTCCAATCATCCTTTATGTCCCCCGCACCTCCGGCAAAGCTGTTTACAGTGCTGATGTGTGAAATGTTTAGAGGAGGTTGCAGCCTACCCCTGAGAGCATTATATAATGTAGTGTGTGTATGTGTGTGTGCGTGTGTGTGTGTGTCCGTAATGCCACTTTAGGGGTGAAAAAAAATGGGGGAATATTCCATGACTTAAGTCCCATCTTTAGCCTGAAGTATCATGACCCAGAGACAGTTTAACCATCTTGAGGAGAACTAAGTGTGTGTGGTGTGAATGTGACAACAAAAGAAACCACACGTATGCCATTCCTAAGTGCATATGTTACTTCTCTTGTTGCCATATTCATACCCGTTTGTGACATTTCAGGCTTAAGATGCAACTCAAATGGTGGAACAGGACTCCATTTTTTTAAAAAAAAATGCATAACTGATACTCAAAAAATGATATTACCTGCACCCCCAAATTGTCCTATTTCTGATGCCTGTGCTCCAAATTGCCTTCTACTGGCAGCTTTTACTCCTGTGGTTTATTTTTGTAAACAATTGCAAAAATTAACCTCCTAGTCTGCTAGCTGCTTCTTCACTCTAAATTGGCTATTGCTTGAATGGTTTTCTAGGGGGCAGGAATAGTTAGGTTAGAAATGTAACTGTCACACTGAATGTCTACGATTACCGCTGAATTTCTACAATTTGGGAGAGAGAAGCATGAATATGCTACCTGTCCGTTGGTCCCTCATTGTAGGGCCAGTCTAAACTGAAAGGTATACATGGAAGTTTCTTTTAGAAACTAAATATTTTCCATAAGTGAATTGCAATAGTTCAGGGTGGAATTCTATTGCTGTTGTTGTTGTTGTTGTTGTTGTTGTTGTTTTTATTATTAAACTTACCCACCATATTCAACTGACATGAAAATAAGTATTACATCATAAAGTGTTTAGGGAAATGAATGGATTTTTAACATTTGTCTTTGCTGTGAAAGATTTACTATAGAACTGTGGCATGTGTTTGATGACAGGGAAAACATTTAAGGAATTGAATTAAAGAGAGGTGGCAAGAGATATTCTAAGGTACAGAAAAAAATAGAAATTAACATAGCCAAGTAGCCAGCTTAACTGGGTAAATGAATAGAAAGCATTATTATTAAGCAGATGGGGAGGAAAATGTCTTGTTGAGGAGATGAGGAGGAAAAGGTCTTATTTTGCCTCTGTTTGAGGACAAATCAGCATGACTTCTGCAAAATGGAGTCCTGTTTCACCGACTCTTTGAGGTTCTACAGTAGTGTCAGTAGGCATGTGGATAGGGTTGATCTGATAGATGTGGTAGAAGGCTACTGACTAAGTCTGTCATCAAGATGTTATCAGTGATTTTAGTGCTTGTGGAATAAGGAGGCAGATCTTATGGATCATTTAAGTGACAAAGGTGGGATATCAAATAAATAAATAAATAAATAGTAAAGGAGCAGGAATTAGAGAGCAGAAATAGACAGTTCTGACAACAGAGGGAAGGACAGAAGTCCCCAAAGACATGTAGAAGTACTGATGATTTTTAAAATAATGTTGAGTTTGTGGTGAGCCATGAACAGGTTGGTTCTGCAGATAACACCAATTTAGGCAAGGTAGTGAGAAAAAAAATACTGTGAAGGATCTGAAAGGATTTCTTCAAATTGGGTGACTCAACAAAATGAAAAAGGCATCAGATCCCATCTGATCTTGGAAGCTAAGCAGAGTCACCCCTGATTACTACTTGGATAGGAGACCGGCAATGACTACCAGGTAGTATAGGCTATATTTCAGAGGAAGGAACTGGGAAAACTGCCTCTGAGTATTCCCTGCCTAAGAAAACCCTGTAAAATTCATGGGGTTGCCTTAAGTCAACAGGTAACTTGAAGACACATACATACACGTGATGTAAATTGATGTTCATTGGAGCAAAAAATCTTGACTTTACCTGTATTTAATATCCAATAGTATAGACACTGTCACTGTATAACTACAAATGAAATCATACAGTTGTAGTGGATAGCTCATTTGAAAGTATAAGACTCTGTGAAAAGCAACTGTGAAAAAGGTAAATGACATTTTGGGGACTACTGCAAATAAAATGAACTGTTATTTTAATACTCTTGCATACGTTTATTACGTGGCCACATTTAGATTAGTATAAATGTTCTTGCTCCATCTTCAGAATGGTATTGTACAGGAGGACAAGGTGAAGAAAAGGGAAAGTGAAATTCTGAAATTTCCTTTTGAAGAGAAAAATCAAACCAACTTGGGACCTTCTAGGTGGAGGTGTATAATACTAATGGGGATAATTTATAGTGTGAAAAGTGATAGGAGAAACTAGGTAGAGAGAAATTTTCTCCGCCATAATCTTAAGACATGGTGGTGGGGATCATCAGTGAAACACAGATTTATATTCCTTTCTCAATCTTGCTGTTTTTTGGAAAATTTGAATTTTGCCGTCCTCTCCAACCACCTTTCATATTTGTGCCTCACCTTCATTTGTAAATGCTCAAAAGATCTTGTTTCCTAAAAGTTACACAGAATTTCACTATTAAATGTAGTAAACACTTAAGGACATCCATCCTGCAAGCACCCTGCCTCCTTCTAACAAATTTGCAGGATGTTCAATTAGCACGACTTTCCAGCTCTAGCCATCCCGTTTGCCTACTGTTTCTTTTTTCTTTTCCATAAAAGTGCCATTGAGAAGGAAAGGCAAACTACAGGCAGAGTGGCCTTTGAGTGATAGCATCTATCTTAAAGACCAACTTATAGAGATAGCAACTCTGCCCCGCTCCAACAATTATGTGAAAAAGAACAAAGATTATTGCTTAGATTTCAACTTTCTACCATTTTACAGACTTGTTGGAAGCAACTAGTTCTCCAAGCAGACATACAGTCTTTTCTGCACTTCACTCCCGCCTTGCAGAACTGTGTATGTTATCATCTGTGTTTTGCTGCAAGTGAATCAGGTTACAGGCAGGATTTTCCCCTCCCTTTTTAACTCCAAAGGAACTCTGACACACAAAGACGACCCTTCTGTTGCTGAAGTGTTTTCAGACTCATTTCACCTCTTCCAAATTAAAGAGAGAGAGAGAGAGAGAGAGATTCAAATCTTTAGATAGGAAGAGAGACAAAAGCAAGAGTTACAAAAAGCTCAAATGATTAGAAAGATGAAACTATTTGTTGGCTTTAAAAAAAAAAGGCTTATGGGAAAACCTGCATATAGCATGTGTGGTCTTTCTGTTACCAAGCATACTGGGCTACCCATGGGAACAAGCTCTGTGAAAATAAGGCTGCCCTAGGGGGTTTTCCTCCAATGGAAAATGTTCCTCAGTTTGAGATATTTTAGTCCTTGCTGTGTGCATTAGGCCCCTTGTTATCCAAGAGAGAAGAACTGGCTAAAAGACTGTTTCTGAGTGGAGTTTTTGAGATAACCCTGATCACTAAGGCAATGGTGCGGTGCTACCTTGAGCAGTGGCTTTAAAGCAAGTCTATATATATATATATGTGCTTGTGTGCAATTTTGACTAAACATGAGGGACTATGTTGGAAAGAAGGAAACTTTCCCTCACGCAAGCTTTTTAAACAGAGGGCTGGTTGCTTTAACTGTGGATTTCTTTGATCAGCATGGAATTGGACTAGATGACCCTTCAGATCCCATCCAGTGCTACAGTTCTATGATTCTATGATCTTTTGGGTAAAATCTACTAGAAAGTTCCCCTGCCCTGACACTGTGGAAATAAAGAAGAACTGCACTGGGGCTATATGGGTGATTTCTGGGTCTTCTGCTCCAAAGCATTGTGGGCTGACCCTAATAAGCTTTAATTATTTCCCAGCATATTTTGACTCATTTCCCTGTATTGAATTACCTCTAGCAATTTTTCTCTTTTGGACGGTTGTACAGATAACCATCAGCAGATACCTCTTGGTGCAGCAACCAAAGAGAAAGATTGAATAGAGGATTCTAGCAGACAGGTAGAGATTCATATAGGCAACTCGCCCGCCAGTTTTCTCTTCCCTCCCTCCTACTCCTAGTGTCTTTTTTCCTTGTCCTTTCAGCTAGTGCTTGCTTAGTCTTTGCTGACTTTTCTTCACCCTCTCCTTTCCTACTCTCTCTGACTTTCTGCTTCTCTTTCTCTCTCTGGGCCCTGCAGAGGGAAGCAAGAGTCATGACTAATATGTTTTTTCCCCTACTGTGCCTATGATCCATATGGAACTACCTACAGGCACTTTAGAGATGTGTATATACCAGGCCTGTCTGCAACTTTCTTTTTAGGGAAGTCTGTCACCTGTTGATTGAAGGTGGTACTGCAGGCTACAGATCGATTTAAATTAATGAAAATTGATTTTTTTTCTAAAAAAAGGTACTCACCACTGGGATCTCCTTTGTATCTATGCAAAGTTTCTGTTTCCTAGGGTTCACAGTCTTGAAGCGATGGCATGCATAGATAGATAGATAGATAGATAGATAGATAGATAGATAGATAGATAGATAGATGATAGGTAGGTAAGTAGATAGACTCACTCACCCACTCTCACACTTCTCTTGCTATAGACCAACGCTACTCAAAGTGGTGCACCTTGGACTAGTGCCAGTTCCTGAGCCATTGGCTGCTGGTCCCTAGTAAGTTTCCAGGAAAGAAAGAAAGAAAAAATTGTACCCAGTGGGCACACATGTAGTGCCAGTCCCGGACATAATGAAAAAGATAATATTTTCCAGTCTCCCACATCAGATACCGTGAGAAACACTTCTGTAGACAATAATATAGTATTTTCCCATTTCAGATGTCTGAGTGTACATGATTATAGCATGTTGAATCACCTACTGGGAAAATATTGAAGGTGAGCTGGAATAGCCGTATACTTCTAATACATCAGTAGAAAATAATAGAGGTTCTTAGAAGCTTCTGGAGTGGGACTCAAAAGTCTCATTTCATGGTTTGTTAAGAAGTGCATCTTATTGCATAATACTGTATTGCCTAGTGGACTCAACATAGCACAAAACACTACCAGTTTTAGCCCCCCTCCCAAAAGAAAGTCTACCTCATCCTCATTTTTTTACTTAGTAAGTGAGCAGTGAGTAATATACAGCCTGTGTGACAGCATTTCACGACCCAAGGTGCTATTTTCAATCCATAACTCTGTCTGAGAATTTCATAAATCCAAGTTTTAATTTTTAAAAAACTAGGTCACAGTTGACCCAAAGGGAGGCAAATTTGTGTCTTTTTGATTTTAGTGGGAAGGATAAGTACAGTGGGAAGGATAAGTACAGTGGGAAGTTAGATCAAAGGCACTTAAAGTGCTTCACTTTGCCATGTGAATACTGCAAAGATACACCCATGGGGTGATAGCTGACATTACTACATCTTAGAAACTACAGAAGTATAGTGCAGATCTCTGTACCAAGAAAACACTCAACAGAAACTGTTGTCAGAGATGCTCAGATATTTTATTCACATCTGAGGAGAGAGATGTTAAGGAAGATTGTTGTAATCTAAGAAAAAAAGAAATATTCAAATTATTTGAAGTATGTATAATAAAATTAGTAGCTTTTGCTGCTATCCTTTGGCCCCTGCGCATAATAACATATTGTTCCAAATTTCTTTTTTCTGTGTCAGGTATTAAAATAGAATTTTAGATGTCAAATCTGTCTCCATTTCATTGGTTGTGTCAGGCATGGAATGTGGTCACTACTCGTGGTGTCAATATCCACCCACACTGTAAAGCAAATACGTGAAGGCTGTGGTAGTAAAATGCCAGTGCGGGTACTGTTGGTTCCTCTCCAATATTCTCTGTCTAGCTTTGTGAAACCTCTTCAGCTTCAAATTCTTTCTCTCCTTCCCCTGCCAGCCTATCTGTCGGAATGCACTTCTCCCACAGTGAAATGTGTTCAGGAGGGAAGCTGCACTGATAACCACCAGCTATTCTTCACTTCTCAAGCCAATCAGAGGCATGTCAATTGACATTACAGCCATGGTTAATCCTTCCGTCCTGGAAGGATGCCCCTTTTGACGCCAGTAGTTGGGAAATGGATGGGCGGTGTGAAGAAACTGAATTCAAGCAGAAGCAAGTGAAGAAGCCTCAGTGCATGCTTGCCAGCAAGGGCTAAGTGACTTTTTACACTGGGAAAATAGTTTGATTTTTATCAAAGGCCTGTCTCTTCTTCTGCACATGGTGTTTTTATTTGTTCATGGTTGTATTTTGGTAATTTCACAAATTTTCTTTTGCTGTGCTTCAGTTTCTAATTTTAAAGATACCTTAAAAACCAGTGTAGATTAACTTATAAATTCTTAAAAAACAGGTGACATATGATAAAGAACTGTTTTGCATTATTGTGGGGAGAGAGAGAGAAAGAAAGAGATGGCATTCCAGCCCATTGAAGAAAAAATATGGCTAAAGGATATAGGATGTGCTTGGAAATGAGAGTTGGATGCTGTATGGTTGTGTTTTGTCTCATGCCAGCTCATTGGAGTCTGCCTGGGATTCAGTTGGCTATGAAGTTTAGCACAACTGAGTCCAGGCTTCTGAGCCAGGATGAAGTTCACTGGAATTGTGTTTTGTGACCTTGGAGTCTGGAAATTATTTATGAAAATTTGTGTTTCTAAAGTAGTCATGTGCAGTTTACAACTCACTAAAAGAGACACAGTTCTCTTTCCGTGTATGGACTCACTCACCTCCTGTTTTTGTTGCCTCTTCTAGTATTGTTTTTTTTAAAAAAAAAATAGGATGGAGGTGTGGTGGTATCAAGCATCAGGAAGGCTTAGTTGTGCATGACTGGCGGGGGGTCAGATTGTACAGTCTTGTTCCAAACAATTATCAGAAAATAAGTTTTGATCCCTTGATATTTTCAAAGTCTGAGCATTAAAAAAAAACCAACTGAATCAGTCAGTGGAACAACACAGATGGCTTTCAATGACGGAATTGGATTCACAACCTATTTGCTAATAAATTTATGTATTTCACCTTGACGAGTTTAAAATAGTTAATTAAATAGTTTACTGTTTCTCTGAATTTACTAAAACTTTTCTAACATTGTATCCTGAAGAAAGAAAGAGACCTTAATAGTTCCACCTAAGAGAAGGACTTCAAAGACAGAGTATGCAAAGAGATGTTGTAGCAGCTTTGAGACTAACTAAAAGAATGAACTTTGTAGTGTAAGTTTTCATAGTCCGAGTCTTAATTTATTGGATGCATGAAGTGAAGTGCAGTCTACAAAAGCTTATGCTATGAACTTCTTTCTCTTTGTCTCAGAGGTTCTGCAATATCCCTTTGCATATCGACCCAGAGAACTCAAGCTGTTTCTGCCATCTCATTTGCAAGTTGGTGTGTATGTTGTTTTACAAGAAAGCATGGTGGTCTTCATAGGAAAAACTTTGCCTCTGTGACATAATACAGTATTTCCTCTTCAGCAAGTTAGAGCTTTCCTGCCAGAAACCTTGCTTCATGCTTGTGTTGCTTTGGGATATTGGTTTCTAACTGACAGCGAAGATGAGATGACACAGCCAACTCCCCCCTCCCACCCACTCCATGCACAGACACCCAAAGAATTAGCTAGAGCTATTTCACAGGGGCAGGCAGGGGGCTGGCTACTTCCTGTTTGGATGAATTACTTACAGAAAAACCATAAAGGAGAGGTTCTGCTTCTACTCAATGATTTTCCCCCTCTCTGGCTTGATTGTTGTGCAATGGCTGATTAAGCTCCTGGCAGGGGCCTTTTGCTCTTTTTCCTGGAATTTTGAATTTGGTTTTCACTTTAAAGAGAACATCTCTGCTTTCTTTTGTAACTGCATAATATGGCTGCAAAACAGAAGGATGGTAGAGCTTACTGGCAGCAGGAACAGCATGGAACTTCAGCAGTTCCTTCAGTCAACAGGTTGTTCCTTCAGTCTCCACAACAAGCTAGGAATATGCCAGGGATCAGGTATTTGGTGGCAACTGACTACCAATCCCTGGGCTTCCTAGCACCAGATATTGAGGAGCAGGAAAGTCTGCATACAATCAACATTTTGGAGGAGAGCCTTAGACAGGTAAGCTGTGGAGTTGTGTGTTTTGTTTCTGTGGTTGGGAGAGGAGAGAATGAGTCTGAGCCTGTGTGAAAAACAGTTTATAAGCTACATCCGGTACTCATCGTGTCTTATTTCATGACATGGAAAGGAAGCACAAATGACGCTTAGTTCCATGTTCTGTTCAAAGCCATCCAGTATGAGAAGTAAGTGACTTTGGGTGTCTCTGGCTCAAGAGTTAATCCTGTCTACAAAGTCCATTTGTGGGTAACAAGCCTAGCACAGAGAACATAATGCACAATAGCTGGAGAAGCTGTTCTCTTAACATTGTATAGCATCACTTTCTTTTAATAACTTTCTTTCAATTTCTCACTTTACCACAATAAAAATGTTTGCGCTGGGCAGCAAGAAGTATGTGTATTGTTCTCAAAATTTTATTGTGATAAAGTGGGAGATTAAAAGAATGTTGTGACGTCCCACTTAACATGAGAAACCTCTGTGGTTTGTACAATGAAAAACAGCAACGTATCTATGGAGGAAGCATGTGATGTTATTTCTCCAATGCTCTTAATGCAAGGGTAGACGTAGACAACTGTGAAATGTCTTGAGGCCAGTTTTCTGTCTGTGAGACCATTCTGGAGCTTCATGAACTGCCAAAGATGCAAAACAAAAATAAAAACTAAGAGCTGGCCAGAAGTCTGTTTCTATTTTTGAAAAAAAATGGGTTATTAATTCTTAAACATTGTAAAGGGGTTGTGCCGTATATTTAAAATATATATCACCTGTCTTGGTGACTTCTAGGGCCATTTCTGCACTAGCCAGTTATCGCGCTATGATTCCACTTTCAACATCCTATGGAATCCTGGGGTTTGCCATTTCGGGAGGGGCCACCCAGCCCCTCCAGAAATGGCAAACCCCAGGATTCCATAGGATGTTGAAAGTGGAATCATAGCGCTAAAACAGGCTAGTGCGGAAATGGCCTAGGAAAGGCATTTCCCTCCACCTTTTTGGGGTGTGTGTGTGAGAAAAGAGTGGTCTGGAGGGCTATAGGGCTCAAAAAACAACCTTGGGGGAGCTGCATGTGGCTAGCGAGATCTGTCATTTCAGACGCAGGAGTGGCAGAATAGCAAACATGTTTCAGTGGCAGGAGGAGACAGGATTTCCTACAATGTCCGTTCTTTGCCAGTGGGTCTTCCTGTTTACTCACATTGTTTATATAATAATTTATATGTATTAGTTTGGTCAGTACAATATCTTAGTTGTCAGTGATCTGTTTTGTGTGCTTTTGAAAAAAGAACTGGCTGTTTGTTTTTTTGCATTTGTAATCTGTATTTTATACTGACATGTGTTGTTTGATTTCTTGTTAAGGTGTATTGAGTGAATATTGTAGCAAGGCGATGTACACTTTAAAATAACAATAAATGGGTTTCAGAGGGCTTCTCTTTGTACATACAAAATGTAAAAAATGAAGAGCATTTGCTACTATTCCTTATATTTCATAATATCCCAAACTATAACTCCCCTGCCCTCTCTAACTGGTGTCCTTTATCTATGGGGTCCTTTCACACTACACAGTTACAGAACTGTTTTTCCACTTTAACTGCCTTGGCAATATCCTAAGGTATCCTGTGGTTTGTAATTTGAGGAAGCATTAGAGGAACTCCCTGGCTGAGAATTGTAAATGCCCCTCCTTAAACTGCCAGTCCCAGGTTTCTATAAGGTAAAATCATGTCAATTAAAGTGTTATCAAAGTGCTATAGCTGTCCTAGTTACATGTTAACTTCACCACATTCTAGATCTTCCCCCATCAAATTCTGCATTTGTTGAATTATTTCTTTTGCTTGTAGAGAAAAGCCTATATAGTAGCTGCTATCATCATCATCATCATCCTGATCATCATCCTGCCTTTTTCCCAATCTGAGACTCAAGGCAGCTTACAAAATTTACACAGATACAGCAAAACGTTTGCATCACAATTGCAAAACGTTTGCAATTGAATTGCAAACCATTAAAAAAGAACAGCAAATCTAAACAGCATAGGACGTAAGAAGCCTTCTCCCTTGGGCCCTCAGTTCTCAAGGCCTGCTGAAACAAAAGTTTTCAGCTGTCTATGACAAGACAGCAAGGAGGGTGCCAGTGTAACCTCTCTAGGAGGAGATGTCCAGGGCCTAGGAGCAGCTACTTAGAAGGCCTTCTCTTTACACACAGTGTGGGAATAAATAAATAAATAACAAATAAAAAGTACTGTTGAATTACAATATTCCTGTCTTTTCCATGCTCCAAGGTCCAGAGGGGCTACACACTTAAAATATCAGTGCTATATGACACCTGTGGTGAAACCTCTGAAACAAAGCTGGTTCAATGGCAAATATTGTTTATCAGTTTTCAAGCTGCACAGGGAACATGTGCTAGAACATTTGTGGGCCAGCTCCTGTGAAAGAAGGAGAAGTTGGCTTTGGACTCGTGCATTGCATAGGCCTTCGGATAGGACTAGCTTTAGCAGTGCAGAATGAGTACTAGGAAGAGGTCTTGAGATCAGCGGCTAAAGGAGCCCAGTCAGTAAAATAGCTGAGTGATGAGCACAGAGCAGGCTATGTGTGGAGAAAGAGAAACCAAAGGGAAGCATACATGAAGGAGAGTTTGGGTAAGGGGCAAAGTAAATCAGAAGACTGAGGGGAAAAGGCAGTAATGAGAGAGGAACCTCTGAAGAAATTTCATGCTACTTAAAGTCAAGAGGGGCTACATGGTAGAGCGTGGAAGAAAGACAAGCATTATAATTTAACAGTACTGGTTATCTGTTATTTATTATTTTCCATATTTGCAGAATATCAGAGCTCTTAATATGAATATTTTGCTTTGTCTGGATTGCAGCCAGTTCTAGACTAAGTAAGTCTGATATTATTCAAGGCTTTCTTCCTTCATTTCAGTTAGGTAACTGAAATAGATTTTTTTAAAAAAGATTCAGAATTCAAGCCTAAGCTGCAATAAATAGTAGATTTTGTACTGTCTTGGGAAATACCTGTTGAAACCAAATTCTAGCAGCTTCCATGTTAGAAAGTGATTGGTCGAACTATTCTGATGCCAGAAAAGTTGAATTAATGTGACTCATTAACCTTTTTTCCTGGCCAAAAAACAAAGTTTTTTTTCCCATTGCCAAAGATAAATCTCTGCTAATATATAGTTTGATATCATAGATAGTCTTATGTCATTTTGATTCAGAAAAGATAGGTGACACTTCTGTAAAGCAGGCCAGTGTGACTGTCCCCATGTAGTGGAGGAAGGGAGCTAAGACAATAAATGATTGAGCCATGCTTTTAAGACAAAGCATTGCTGTAATGTTTTGGCTGCTACCTTCTGCCCAAACATGTAGGTGGAGCAGATTTGTATGTTCATTTCAAACCTGCTGGTGCTCTTATAATCTATTCACTTAATCTGTAATGTATTAAATGATCCTAAAACTGATGCACAGTTTATGTGTGTACAACCTAATTAGGCAAAGCAGTTTGAGGAAAGACACAGGCCACACACATGGTTTAGACTTAGAGGTCTTTACCAGCACAAGTGAATTTATTCCAATGTTGGAGAGTGTTTAAAGAGGGAGTATGCCTCGAGAAGTTGTACTTAAACTTCCATCATCCCTCAGCAAGGCTTTTGCTGGCTGGGGCTGAGGGAGCTTACAATCCAACAATACTGGAAAGGCAACAATTTGCTCTCCCCTGGTTTAAAGGAAAACGCTAGGTAAGCCGTGTAGGACTTTGTTCTCCACTGTCACTTTCATGCTACACAATCATAGCACCATGATTCCACTTTGACTGCCACAGCTTCCTCCTCTGGAATCCTGGGGTTTACAGTTCGGTCAAAAACTCTAGAGCTCTCTGTCTGAGACTATCTCACTCATATGACTATTTTTGCATATTCTGAGGTAAACATGCTTCAGGAGCTACTGGCCTTACTGAGAAACAGAACGGAACAGAAAGCATTGAATGGAAATTATCTGTATGAGGGATGCCTTGTAGAAGCTAGAAGCAAGGCAGGTGGCTCATCAAGGCTGATTTGGACAAACAACCCTATATGGGGCAATCTTGAAAGCTCTGTTCTTACACAGCCAATTGTTACACACTGATTTTTACTCCTGGTGGTGTTGAAACAGGGGAAGGACAATGCTCCCTGTGTTGATGTATTTGTAGGACTGGGCCCTACAGTCATATGGACGTGACCAAGATACTCATAAAGGAATAAAAGCTTAGCAGAAAAGGATGGCTGCTTCTCGCCTCCCCTGCTCATGCAAAATAGAGTATTATTTATACTCAAAGACAATAAATGTACCAAGTCACATAGTGGGAAATCTACCACATGAGCATTAGAGCTAGATGCCAAATAAAAATGAACCAATTTTCTGCACAAAACTCCATGCCTTAATTGTATCCCCATTATGAAAATGGACTATCCTTCTAAGCATTGTCATTTAGATACTTTTGCTGGTGAGCAACTGAAGTGAGATCTAGATATGTCTGTGTGTGTGCATATGTGAGTATGCCTGAGAGAGGAAAGATGGTACAAATATAAAATTCACAGTTTCCATATGAACAGAAGGAAGCCATAAAGGGCTTGAAAACTATAATCACTCACTGTAATTTTTAATGAAGGTTTTTACTATTCAAAAGCTCCAAACATGAACAGGTTGAGTTAGCGATTAGAGCGCTGTGACCTCCACTCCCTTCTTTGTATACACAGGAAACACTTCATTGATAAAGCCTTTCCCTTTCTCACATACTGATGTCAGTTTTCCTGGCTACTATGGAACTGAAGTTGCTTTACAGGCTGAAGCAGAACTGTTTTAAAAAAGTAAGCAGACAGTATGTTTGGAGGTGAGGGGTATATGTGGAAAAGCAATGCGCTAGCAAGCCCTGAGTGCTCGCAAGTTTGCATGTACCAGGAAATGAAATAAAATCAAAGCACATGGTATTTTGGTCTTCTGGGATAGACAGTTAGGGTCAGGCTATTGTTCGTCCTAACACTAACTGTATATCCCAGAATACAAAAATACTGTTGTTTGTCCTGACAGCCAGTGGGGTATAGTGGTTTGAATGTTGGACTAGGACTCTGAAGAACAGAGTTCAATTCCCTGTTCAATTCCCTGTTCAACCATGGAAACCCAGTGGATGATTTTGGGCACATCTCAGACCCAGAAAACCCTTTGATAGGTTAGTGTTAGGGTCACCGTAAGTCAGAAATGCCTTGAAGAAACAGAAATTGTGCAAAGTCCCAGTTTGGTGGGAAAAGGTGGAATATGAACAAATTATTTACAGTAACAATAACAAGGAGTGCCGACCTCAATATATGCCTGCCTGAGGACTGAGGCGGCCCTCCTCCATGTGCCACTAGTAGAGACAACGTGATTGAGAGAATATGAGAAATGGCCTCCTTGGCTGTGATGCCCAACTGTGGAATGCCTTCCCCCGGAGGCCTAATTGGTGCCAACGTTGGTCTCTTTTTGATGCCACACCATGCATGGCTTTTTGTTAAAACCATTGGGGCCTGCTTCGCTTTTAACCAGTACATTGCTCTTTTTCTTTTTTTTTTAACTACTTCAGCCCTTTAAGGGTGTTTTAGCTTGCTTGAGCTGCTTAATATGTTTTCGTCTTGTTTAAATTGTTTACTGCTTTTAATTTGGGATTAAATTATATTGTTTTATCTGCTTGCCACTCTGACGTCTCATGTCAGAAGGGTGAGATAAAAATATGTTAAGGAGTAAATTTAATCGACAACAACTACAATAATAACAGCAACAACAACAACAATAATAATCCTACATGATTTAGCAACACTTTCTCCCCAACATTGCAGATGCATGCCCGCATCTAATCAATGTCTGTGGAGCAGCGCTGCACCCAGGCACTGTCATTGTGCCACTAGGGAAGCAGGAGCAGATTTCACCCCACCAGGCTTTACTGAAGGAGGAATTGGCAAAACTACCTCTGAGTATCCCTTGCTTAAGAAAACCCTATTAAATTCATGGGGTCAATATAGGTTGACATGCCACTTGAAGACACACAAACAGACGTTGCTGCAGCTCCAGGAAAGCAAAGGTCAGGCGTCCTTCATGTTCTGCATGGGACAGCAAGACAGTACCCACACACAGGTCCAGCCACCCACCAGCCACCACAGACTGGCTGCAGGGGTGAACTCTTAGTGTTGCCTGGATGCCATGAAACTATGCTGGTGGAGCTTTATGTTGTGATATCATCCAATAGAATTTTGGCCTTAATAACAGAATATTAAAATCAGGCTGCTGTGCAAGCTCCATTTTCCTGTCTTTGGTCAGTCCAGGGTGAAAATGTTTACAACTCTTTCAGCTTTCAAATTTTCCCTATGTTTCATTGTGGGTTTGTGGAGCAGCCAGAACACAGCTGAGAACAGACTTGCTGCTAAAGATAAGTGGCCCCAGCAGGAACCTCTTCTACTGGGAGAACAAATCCTGGGGCTTTTTCATACTACACAATGATGTTGCCATGATTCGACTTTAACTGCTATGGCAACAGCCAGTGGGATCCTGGGATTTTAAGTTTATGGAGGAGTATTTGGAATTCTCACACAGAGAGCACTAGTGTTTTTAACCAAACTATAAGCCCCAGGATTCCAGAGGAGGAAGCTGTGGCAGTCAAAGGAGTAAATTTAATCACAGGAATAGTTAATAGTATTAATAACAGTAATAGTAGTAATAATAATGATAACGATATCACACATTATTTAGCACTGCTTTCTCCCCAACATTGCAGATGCATGCTCACCATATTATATTAACAAATATTTGGAAAATGGTTGAAAAATGGTTTTTTTCACGTGTTGGGACAAGGAAATTCCTGAACTGCTGAGAATCTTCACAGTTTGGGATTTATACTACCCAAAATTCCCACATGAGGTTTTTCTCACAGAAAACATTTTCTGCAAATGAAACGGCATATTTGCTGCAGAAAATAATGTTTCATTGCACATATATTATTTTCTGTGCAGAGAAATGCTGTTTTTGATGTTTAAAAAAATTATTTGCAGAATAAGTCCTGACATGAATAGTTTTTGAAAACTACACAATTTTGAAGTCGCAGAAAGAAAATTGCTAAAATTACTCATTGCTTCCATGAAGAATGAAATTAGCAAAGATATGCATGACTACCACCAATTTCCAGGCGGCTTTCTTTTTTTCATACCACTGAAATATCCTTCCTAATTCCTTTGCAGTGTATTTCCACCTTTCAATTCTCCTTTCCTTTCTACAAAAATATGTCCTGTTACCTAATTAACATCTGAGACTACAGGTAGGGCTTGGCTTTCTATTTGTACTATTTAGAGCCACACTGTTTTAGGTCCCATGAAGTTCATGAAAGCATCCCTATCACTTAGCTGGCTCATCCTCTTACTTAGAACAAAATCTTGAAATCAGATAACCATCCTATCTTACTTGTGTTTGATTTTGTATTAAATTTTGGCACTAACGATCCCTTTACCATATCACCATCGGAGCTCCTTCCTTATGGCATCATCTTACAAAGGCATAGGAAGATGTGGTAGATGAAAAGTGCCCTGTGTGAGACCAAGCACACAGGTTCTTGCTACTCAGTCATTACTCAGCATTATTGGCTGAACACATCTGGTTCTGGATTGCCATACAGCATGGAAAGTGTCTTCCGCTGCCACTACAGCAAAATATGAAGGGGACCCTGGGCGACCTTTGATCGCAATAAATGCAAGCACATTCATTCAACATCCACATCATCATTTGTGCTGCCATTTAGCAGTTCAATTAAAGCAAGAAACAGAACAGATGCAACTGGGCAAAACAAACAGGCAGCTTGAGTCAGCCTTCATAATTTGGCATGATATCCCATAAATAAATGCAGTAACTTGTTTAGCATAGTTAAGTAGTTTGCTACTCAAACAGGCCATATTTGCATGACATCCCTTTTGAGGAGCAGTTAAGATGTGGCAAATTAGCTCGATGTTTTTAGACTCTGACATGTTTCAAAGAAAAGGAAAAGAAAATTTCCCCTAAAATATGCGTTATCCTAAATTAAGATTCTGCACTTACTTTCTCCAGCAGCAAATCAAACTAACAAAAAGCCTATGTTGTGATTATTTTGTTTCCATATAGTTACTGTCGTTCTTGTGTGCTTTGATGAGATAACTTGAACCTTGAGTGCTTTTCTTTGTGAACTGTTACCGCTCTTGTGCAGAATCTGAAACATGTTGGCATGTGATATATTCTCTTTTGTCTTCTCTGCCTGGAGAAGTGTCTTCTGCCACACATCTCAAACTTCATTCTAGAATACAGTTAGGTTTGCCACCTCCCTCTAAGATGGCTTTCAAATGTCTGTCAACAAAAGTGGGTTCAGTTTTCAGAACTCAGTGCATACGTACTTGAAGTACATTTCCATAGGCCTTTGTTTCCAAATCCTCCACTAGCATGCTCCCAATTTCTGTGCACTATGTGCCACCAGATCTTCTGTCTCTGTGTAATACCTCTTCAGTTGCATGCAGCTTTGGAAAGTGAACTCATTCGGAGGCACTAGAGTTTCAAAGCTTCCTTTGTCTAGCTGAATCCTGTCTGGTCCATATACCTGATACCTGCCTGTTTGTCCTTGGATTGCTTCAAGGCATGTACATCTTACCACTATCCTGGTCCATCAGCACTGCAAATAGAGACACACCATGTTGAAGATCGAGTTTCAAGTAATCCAGTCTGGAATAGGGTGCATGTTAATGTTTTCAGGCCACAGTGAAATAATGGAAAAATTAGCCCCTCGAGTGTTTTTAAGATACATACAACTGGCACTGGAAATGGCACTGAGACAGATGGAAGGATGTTTGTGTGTGGGAAGGTTGCAAGGGCCTGAGGGCCACGCAAGAGTCACCAGACCATCTGTGGGCCAGGAGCCACGTGATTCTCACCTCATTGTGCAGTCAAGTTGCATTGCTTTGATGAGAGGCAAATGTTTCTTTTACAGTGTAACTCAAACATATGTAGTAATAGCAGTTGAATAAAACATTTCTGATGTTCAAAGTAGTTTGCAAACTTTATCTCAATTATTTCTACAACACCCCAATGATGTTGATTGGTATTATTATCCACATTTTCGAGACAGAGATGGCAAAGTTAATGGGAAAGATTGTGAAAAAAAATCTAATTGATTTGCATTGAGAATGAAGGGGGGGGGTATTTTAACAATCAAATCAATTAAATTGTAGCTCAAATCTATGTTACATTGCTGTACAATAGTATAACATAGTAAAAGAAAAGGAAAATAAAAGTGAAAATTTCCCCCCTTATTTTTTTTCCTTCCCCTGGCCGTCTTTTGGGCCTTGAGAGAAAGAAACAGCTGCATACACTAAAAAAATTCAGCTTCTCATGTGCCCCAACTAAAAACCTTGGTCTGCTTTCCTTCTTCCTCTCGCTTGTAATCTCATCTTTGCCCACCACCTTTCTTTAGTTGACTGACTCCCTCATGGATCCCAGAAAAGTATCAGGTTTTAGGAAAAGATTAAAAAGCTCAATGTGGTGTCAAATGCAGGACACAGGAGGAATATTGGGATACTGAGAAGGTGTCCAGTCTTTCTAAGTAACCTTTACTATCTGTGACCCAAACCTTTTAATTTCCCAAGCCTGAGGGACTTTTAACAAAAATGAAAAGTAACTTTGCAAAAATCTAAGAAAGAAAAGTAGGCTTTGTATAAAGACCCAAATGCATAATATAATATCAACTTGCTCCTTAGCTTTATGGATCATTTAATTCATTAATATCATAATGAATAACTTCATTCTGGAGAAACTTTGAAGCTGAATTCCAACATTCATTTTCATTAAAAAAAAGTTCCCCTTTTTTGGCAAATTTCCAACTTAATTCATTTGTTGATTGTTTTTAGTTTGTCGTTTCCTACAAGGATATATGTCTTCAGGGTTGTGTGTGTGTGTTTTGTTCTCATGAAAGGTTTTTTTTTTTTTGTGAGCATTTTTTTTTTCCAAACAAAATTTTCCAAAAGGGGGAAAAATGTGGTGGTTGTTCATTTTCTTGATAGGGCGTCTTGATGTGTTGAGACACCCCCACTTTTTTAAATCAAGGATGAACAAATCTGTAAACATTCTTTACACCCTTAAGTCTTATCTCTGATTTTAAATTTGAGGCAAAGACTGGGAAAGAACATTGCCTGAGGGCACCTGATGGGTTTGTAACTCAGGTTTTTAAAGAGTGTGCCAAGTCAAAGCACCGATTTTTGGCCATTATGCCGCTTTGGTCGGATGTTGAAGCATGAATTATGTTTTATTAAGCACTTCTGCTGCCCATACATTTTGGTCCAGTTAAAAAACCAACTGCTGTAAAAACGATGGGGAGGGTACAGGTGCATATTTTCAAGTCAACTGTCAACTAGGGTAACCCCAAGAATTTCACAGAGTTTCCTTAGGCAAAGAATACTCAGAGTTGGTTTTGCCATTTCTTTCTTCTGAAATATAGCCTACAGCATCTGGTATTCGTTGGTGGTCTCCCATTCAAGTATTAACTAGAGCTGACCCTGCTTAGCTTTCAAGATCAGAGGGGATCTGGTACCTTTAGGTCATGATTTTCCCCAAAGAACAGCTGGTATTGTTTTGTGAGAGTGCTGAACATTAAGAAAATCCTCATGGAACTACACTTCTCAAGTTTCCATTTCAGTTGTGTAGATAGTCCCTTATGAATAGTACCAAGTGGGTGTACTATATTCCTCTGTTACATTTTTACTGTAAGAGCACCAAAGGCATATGTAGAACATTAGCTAGTAAGGTGAATGCTAAGTCCTTGTAGAAAATGCTTAGATAGGAAAAAATGATGAAATATAAACATCTGTCACAGTGGTCTTTTCTCAAGGGATTTAAAAGCAAATTATGTAGAGATTTAAGGGCAAAATCCTTTCCACCCCTTAAATTTCTTGATTATTTTCATGGTAAGAGCACTTTGATGTAAAAGGGCAGAAATTGAACTCTACAGAACATGGCTGTGATTTGGCCAGTCCCACTGAGAATGAGATAGTAAAGAATGCATTAGCTCGTCAGGTTTCCATCAAGGATAAATTCACTTCTTCCTCCAAGGCATAATAGGAGATAAATTCTTCTTCCTGCTGAGTGTGGAGGAGCTGTGTGATCTTTGTTCCATAATCCTCACTATGTTCAGTTATCATTTACATCCATGGGTGCAAAATTTTCACCTCTATTTCTTATTGTTGTGTATAACCTTCCATTCACTTGTCCCACTCTATTGGTTATATCCTACCTTTTCCGAGAAACAGGTCAAGACAGCTAATAGCTTACTTAAAACACTGCATAACCCATAATGGTTTAACTTAGTAATTCTGAGAGCATACGTATGTGGAAAAAGTACATCAGGTAGGATCAGGAGCTAAACACTTGCTTATTCACCACATGCTTGCATAAATAAATGTTTTTTTCACCTGGTACTTAAGTGACAGCAGTAAAGGAAACAACTAAATCTCTACCAAGAGGGAGGTCCCTGTATAAAACTTTTTTTAAAAATCACAATTCTATTCTTTCTGTCTTCCAAGAAGCTCAAAGCAATGCAACTGGGATTTCCTTCCACATTTTACTTTCCAGCAGTTCTTTGAGGCTGGTTAGCTTAAAAGATAGTCCCCAAAGCCCATTTGCTAAATGACTTGCCTAAGTAGGAATTTAAACTCAAATCTTATCAGTCATGTTTTACCACACTGCTAAGAAACACATAGGCAATTAATAATCAATGTGATCAGTACTAAGGGCCACACCGTATATATGAAATGAGACAGTGTGGGTTCTAGCTGATTTATATGTTACAGCTATATGTGGCTTGTATCATTTGAATGTAATTGCCATGACTAAGACAGCAGCAGATGAACATGAACTATATATATATATAGAAGTAATGAAAGTGGGGAACATGTAGTTTAGACTCCTCAGTTCCTTGCTGCTGATCTTAAGAAGGATTTTATTCACCAAAAAAAAAAAAAAACCTTGTAATTTTCTGAACTTTGAGGCCAAGTAGATATTAGTAACACTGTTGGGGTCCACCTTGCCAAAGCCAGAATGGTGGCATTCAGCCAGGTCAAATCACTACATTTGAATGGTGAGTCATTGGTGTTGGTTACATTTTTTTAGTATGCACATCAGTGAGAGAGAAAATGAGATGCTACTTATAACCTAGTCCAGCTGTACCTATAAAATACCTAATATAAAACACATTTGCTCAGGAGAGCATGATTTACCTAATTATATTTAATTATATTTATTATATTTAATCTCTTTGTTCTCCCTCAGCACTTACAGAATCCTGCCAACTTCCACAATGCAGCTACAGAACTCCTGGACTGGTGTGGGGATCCAAGAGCGTTTCAGAGGCCCTTTGAACAGAGTCTGATGGGCTGTTTGACGGTATGTCCATTCTTGTGCAGCAAGAGAATATTTTTTCACTGTTTTCTTTTAATTATTTTTTAAAATATTAAATATAGCATGGGCCCAATATTGCCTAGTTTGGAGAACAGCCAGGGAGTGGAGGTTACTGAGCAGTGTGCAATATGGTCTGAGATCTTCTTGCTCCCTTTCCATTATCTCTCTGTCTTCTCCTTGACAGGAAAAGTATCCAAGTTTTCTTCCCTATATGTGAAGTCAACGGGGGACAGAAGATGTTGACTCAGAGGGATAAGTCGGTTTCCTGCCTCCAGACCCTTAAGCACAAAATGAAGTGCTTACCATCAACCTTGCAAATACCATATTTGCTGGCATATAAGACATTCTTTTTCCCCAAAAAAATGCCTTCTGGAGATAGAATGTGTCTTATACACTGGCAAATACAGTACTCCTGACGGTCCTTAAATGCAGAGGAAAGCGAGAGGGGTGAAGGGAGTACTTGCACAAGTACCTGGCTGGGGAGCAGTCCCCGCCAAGGGAAAAAGGGTTTTCCTTTTTGCCTGGGCAGGGACCTCTCTCCACCCAGGCAAAAATGACGGGAATGGGGGAAGAAAGGAGCTCCTTTCACCACCACCCTGCCTTTCATTTCCTTTTTGCCTAGGCAGGATACTAAAAAAAAAATTCCTAAAGAATACAGTCTGAAAATAGGGTGCATCTTACGGTAATACGGTAAGCTTACTAGCTAGCTTAACAAACAAACAAAAAATCTTTCTGGCCTCCTTCTTTTAAATACTTGTGTTAATCTTGTGACCAGAAAGGGAGAAAAGAGAGAGAGGGGGGGAGAGAGGAAGCAAATCCTATACAGTTTCATTACCATGTTGGTGCATATGAAAAATTCAGAAGACCCACATGTAGTTAGTACCTTCATTAGAACCCACCAGAAGCAGAGAATAGGAAAGCTTGTTCACTATTTTGTGTCATTTTGGTTTGTCTGGTAGCGGAAATTGGCATTTATAGAATGTATTTTGAGAGTATAAATCTGAGAGTCTGGAAATGAATTCAGTCGCGTAGGGACGTGGGGGCGGGGGGGATGATTCGCCCCAGGCGGCAATGTTTTTGGGGCGTCCTGGCCCGTAGCCATGCCCGCACACACCCTAACCACGCCCCCACATGCCCTGGCCACAGCCCTCACACCGTAGCCCCACCTCTCCTGCCCCCCCTCTACACACTCCAAGCTCCGTCACTGAATGAATGACTTTTAAAGACTAACTGTTGAGCTTCTGGAACATATGTTGTAAGCCAGGAATACCCAATTGAAATCTACCTTAGGCATGTTTCCTGGGTATCCCGGACATGACATATTCTCTCAACTTCATTCAGTTTAATGTGGGGGCAAGAAGTAGTGTCTTGAAACATGACGAGGCCTGCAGTCTTTAACAGGCAGCTTCTTTTCTTACTTCTTCATGTTCCATTATAGAAGATTCCAGATTGTACTGGGAGCTTAAATTACTGATTTTTCTTGTATTACTCATTTCTCTTTTATAGTAAAACCCTACTATTTTGCTATGTAAGGAGGAAAGGAAACATAAGAAAAGAAAACAAATAAATGAAAGCCCCTCCATTCTTTGAAGCAGAATTTGAAGAATTAATGGGCAATTTATCACAAAATCCCCCAACTGCTCTGAACAGGAAGTAACCAAATGGGCAGAACCTGAAAGGAGAAACCATTTAATCAACATTGCAGGAGGGCTTTGCTGAGTGTGGGTAACTACTCCAGAAGTATGTTGGCCATGAGGAAGGGTATTGCTGGACAACAAAGTTAAAGTAATAGTGACCTCTGTTTTAGTCACACTTCCAGTTAATTGTGGAAAAACCTCAATGCCACTAAAGGGCTCTGTTATTGAAACAAATCTGATTCTTAACCTCATCCCACTCTGTCACTGGTTTTCAGGTATCATTTATGCTCTTTTGAAGCATAAAAGTGACTTGTCGAAGCACTTGCAAAATATAACATTGAAAGCACAATTCTTGCTTGCTTGCTTTTTTAACTGCATGTGAATGGGGATTCTTTAAAACTTTGTCTCTGAGGACTAAGGAGATCATAGCCAAGACCTCTCTTTTGAAAGCTCATTTAAAACAGAATGAATACAACTTTTTTTTTTTTTTTGGCTTGAGAGGCATCCCCACTTAGTCTTCAGCACTCTGGTTACTTTCTACTTCAGATTACTGAATTATTCTCCCCATTTCATTTTCTTAGGAAAAGTTCTTGCCTTGTTACTTGGTAATCGTTAATATCTGCCAAAAGGAAGAATGAAACAGCCACCTTGTCTGCCCAGTTTTAATTCCTCTGTCACCTTTATGCTATTCTTATATAGTGTGTTTTTGTTTTTGATTTTTAGTTTTAGTTTTACCATGTATTTTAACAGTCTTCTTCTCTCCACGTGTATTTCCTTTGATTCTGGGCTGCTTTGAGTGCAGATATTGTAGAAAACTGAGATATAAATAAATACTTGGGCAAGTTCAAGCACTAGCAGATTCCTTAGCACAAAACAGTCCAGGTTAGCAACCAGTTAATGTTTCAATTGCTGAGAAGCAACCAAGTTAAATGGGGAAAAAAATTCATTCCAGTGCCAGCAGGGGGGGTATGCACTTGTCACTTCATGCCTGTTGAAAGATTTTCTGAGAAGTACAACCATAATTCAAAGCAGAATTTTATAATGAGCAGTTATGCATCTTTTGATTAGCCAGAGAGCTGCTAGGTTAAGAGAGAAATTATCCTAGCAACTTGAGAATGTGGCAAAGGATGCAGACCAAATCACAGCAAGTGATTATTTTGTGATTTTCAACCAAAACAGAGAAATGGGGGGGGGGGGGTTCTTCCACAGTAAGAGGGCAGCAGATGATTGATTGTGTGATTTCCTGCTATCGGAAGTCCATCTAGAAACCAGACCCATCTCCATTTGCAGCCTACTGTTTTCTTCTGTTGGGATAACTACCACAGAGAAGTCGTGAATGCCAAGCCATTTGGGAACTGAGTTGGATTTCACTTTTTAGAATTTTTGCCTGTTTGTTAGCCCAGTGAACCTCTTGGACCCAAGCAACTTTTACCCAGCTTTTATCCAGTCCTTGACTCCCTGTTATGACTCACTCTTCTTTCCTCCTGTCCCTGCACAAGTGTTCCCATCCTAGAAATTCCTTGACTGTATAACAAGCCAGGTATTCATTGCCACTTGCATGCTCCTCTTCCTTATTGCCTATCTGCAGTCGTCTTCTTTGTTCTCAAAACTTCATTTCAGCCTCTTGCCATCCCTACTGCCTTGTCCTCATTTACACCCACCCACTCACCCCAGCTAGGTTCTTGACATGGCCTCTCTAGCTATAATCCTTGATCCAGACCACATCTGCTCCCTTCCCTGTAGACCCTAACAGGTGCATGTGCAAGTGCATCTTGGATGCATCAGTTTAGTGTCCTTTTTTCAACTCGTTTCTAGGAGGACTGTCTTTTGGCTTAAGCAAAGTACAGCAACAGTGGCACTGCCCACTGAGTTGCTTGCAGTCCAGCTAAGGGGCCTTAGCAACCCTGCCTCTCCTTGCACGAATGGAAATACAAGCACTGCAGCTGCTCACTCACTCATTCATTCATTCATTCAGTCAATCAGTCACTCCTGTTGGGCTAGTGTCTTAGATCAACTGGTGCAGGAGTTGGCAGGCAGGGATGAAGGAGAAAGAGAGAGAGAGAACTTTGCCTGAATGCCCCACACTGTTCATGCTAGGTGTGTATGTACATCTGTGTACAGAAGAAATGAATTAGAGAACACTTTACCAGTCTATGTATTGGCTTGTGAGGAAAGAGAAAAAAATGAATGAGAGAAAGGGAAAGGGCACTGATTTGCAGGCTATGCTGCAGGCCAGATTTGGCTCCAGTTATCTTTCCCAGTTTTAATGGTAAGGCCAGACATCCTCTAAGTGCACAATAATGAAAGCAAACCATTTTTATGAGGGTGTTCTAAGGGTTCTGATCTCATAAAGCAGCAAATGGAGCATGCTTTTGGCACTGGCTGCCAACTTTTCCACTAGTTTAATCGAGTTAGACTGCGGCATATTGGTTGCATCTAATTAACTGTAAGAAGCACATGCACTGTATGAGGAAGGTCCCAGGTTGAAATTCTGGTGTCTCCAGGTAACGTTGGAATGGGCTGCTGTGTGACACTCTGCAGAGCCACTGCCAGTCAGGGTAGACCAAGAGGGAGTAAGTCGTGGCCTTCAAGGTGCTGTCAGACTACAGTTTCCATCAGCCCTATCAGACGTGACAACTGAGCATGGGTGATGGGAACTGTAATCCAACAGCATCAGGAAGACCACAGTTGCCACTTCTGTAGACAGTGCTAACCTAAATGGAATAAGACAGCTTCTTCTGTGGATGTATTATTAAGCTTGATACATGCAAAAAGGATTCAGAAACATATTTTTTTCATGATTATTAAGTGGTGGTGTGATTTTTGTGGTCTTGACCACCTTTAATTAATCCCAGCAATACTGTTCTCCGTTCTGCTCTTGGGACGAAAAAATCAAAATCTGTTCTTCTGATCCCTGCAAATATATTATGATCTCTTTATATTGAGAGTCACAGTATGACCAACTCTTAGGAGAACTTTAACATGTTGTACAAAAATTCATCACTGGGTCCCTCCACTTTGTAACCGGTGCAAAAGAATAGAGCATAATGTGTATGAATGGCTGCAAAAGAATAATTAAAGAAGAAGCAAACAAGCAATAGCTTGAAAAAATCTTAAATTGCTATCTTGGCCTAACATCTTTAGTCCCAACTGATTTTTTTTCTAGTGCCACTTGACTGAAAACTTTTTCTGACACTCCTCAATGGGAGCTACCTTTTCTGGTTGGCTCTTGAGATATCAGAAGCTCCTTACACACCAATGCTCTCTCTTGAAAGTCAGAACAATACTTGTGTGGGCAAAAGTAGAGTCACTACTTTCTTCTAAGCTAACACTACTGCAGAGGCATGGCGTGAACACTGATAGAAGTGATTCACGTGTTGCCAAGGTGAATTATAAGGTGAATGATGTCAAAAGAGGACCTTAAAGATAGAAATCTAATTTGATTTAGAATGTTATATTGGGGGGGAAATAGAAATTGGTGGCAGATTGACCAATAAACTGAAGGTATGGGTGGAGGGTTAAAGCTGTCAAAGACAAGGTTGTGCCATCTGGTAGCTACGGTTAATGCTTTCATGAGGAAAGCATGATCTATGGGGTACAGTCCTTTGCCATGCTAAAGCTTAAAGAGATGGTGAGTAGCATAAATCAATAGATGAAAAACAATGTGTTAGCACAGAGTACCAGTTAGATTCTGTGGGAAAATTTTAATTTATATGATGAATTGAACAGAGGGCTACTTCATGGGATAGCTATGTTGTTCCATGTATTGCTCTTGGACTCAAAATAGTTTCTAAATTTTGACTGGTGCACAGTTTAAGTGGAAGCCAGAATGCCCTGTAATTTACTACACAAGTGGAAATCTCTTATGTGGTTGGCTTTAGTTGTTATATTAACACACACACCCCTTTACTGATTCCATTCATTATTCATCCCTAGATAAGTTATTACAATTACAGGTCAAGATTCAGTCATTTGAGTTCAATGAATTCAACACAGAGTGTCTGTTTCCTGAGAAAATATTTGTTCAGATGCTGTTGAGTGGTTTGGGGCCTGTATAATTTCAGAAATATCGAAAATTGTTATCGTAAGAACAAAGAATTTTAATAATGCAATGAACTTTCCTCTTTATTGCGGTGAGTGCAGGTTGTGCAAGAAGAAATTGTTTTCTCTAGGTTTGGTGACTTTTGCACATCACAGGTTGTTCTTTTCAAGAACTGTTAACAGTTTAATGAAATTGAAAAGGAGCTGTCAGTTTGCCCCCCCCCCCCCAATTCTCTCTGACTGAAGGGATTTTATTTCAATTGTCTTGCTGTCTTAGATGAAGAATTTTCAGATTTTCTACCTTCAGGGAATACTTCCCACATTGGCTTCTCTGCCAAGAACACTGGTACACCTTTGTCATGGAAAAGATGCAGACCACAGAGGAAACGAGTACATGCTCTGGTTCACGCAGAGCACATGACTGGCCCTGTCAATTCTCACTCTGCATATATTGAGAGGGCATTCTACAACACACTCAGCACTCCACTACACATTGCACAGAAATTTTAGTATTGATGGGCACCTGTTTTTCAGGGACATCTGTCTGCAGTTACAAATCTTAGTGAGGAGATGGTGATAAGCTCTTTGGGAACCCCAGAACTAAGCTCAAAAACCAGTGACGTAAACCAATAGAGATGAGAGTGGGTGAGAGCCAACTGAGTTATACACTGTGGGCCTAATGGGACAAGAATACTGTGTTTGCCTGAACTCAGTGTGATAGAGGCCTGAACAGGAATATGGAAAGAAATGTCTTCTTCCACTGGAAAATGTGGAAAGCAATCCACCAATAAAAATGAATGGAAACTACGCAGGACTGCCACTGGGGCTTTCCATTTCTCCTGACCCTTTCAAATTCCACAAAGGAAAGCTTTCTAATGGATTATGACCCATGCATGGGTCAACTCTGTCTTCTTCACACACACACCTCTGTTTTTGGTAGGGTAGTTGTAGGAACCAGTATTCACCATCTTAGCTTCATGGGTGAAGAGCACTGTCGCTTGAGTTCAGTTCCAACGCAAGTTGAATTATGTTTCTCCCACTCTGGTTTGCATGATGCCATGGTAGCAAGTTATGATCTTTGGTCATCATAGTCCTCTCTATAACAGTTACTGATGTCTTGGTAATGTCTAGGACTGACTACTGTAAGACACTGCAAGAGACTGTCTTTGAAGACTGGAAGCTGTAGTTAGTTCAGAATACTACTGTGAAGTAACAGATTGTGACTTCCTATTCTGAATATGTTATACCTCTGCTTAAAGAAATCCAGTGGCTACCAGACTGCTTCTGAGCATAATTTAATGGAGCTTACTTCTAAAGTATTTACTGTTTGGGATCTGAGTAGTAAGGAATGCTTGTTCTCATATTGACCTGTCCTGTCTTCAGGTTCCCACAGTGACCCTGCTGTCTGATGGTAAGACTTGAGGGAAGTCCTTCTTGATTGTGACTTCCCTTCCCCAGTAGTCAGTTACTAGCCAAAGGCCAGCCTGAATTAAAAGTCCTTTGCCTGCAGTGGGGAAAGGTAGCAAGGAGGAAGGCAGCCTATGTTCTGTTGGCAAGCAGTTCCACAGTCTGAGAGCAGTAAGACTAAACTACACTGGGAAGACTTGCAAGAATAGATGTGCTTCCACCCGTTCCTAAACATTAGTGGAGCATGTCTAATATGAGGGTAATATTTGTCATAGCGGGGACCATCATGCTAAATGTCCTTCTCTGAATGACTTGGGACCAAACCTCAGAATATGTGACATCACCAAGAGGGAGTCACCAGATGACCTCTAGGACAAAATGAGTCCGTAAGGGAGGAGTCTGTCTCTCAGGTAAGCAGGCCCTAAGTTGTTTAGGGCTTTACAAACTAGGAACAAAATTTGGCCTGGTAACAAATAAACAAACAGTGCAGTTTCTTCTATAGAGGTGTTAAATACTTCTGGTAGGTCTTCCTCCTCAGAAGTCCAGCGGAAGCATTCTGCATCAACAACAGCTTCCAAGACAGCCTTTAGTGCTGCCATGTAAACAGAAATAGTCTGAGGCTACCAATATCTGGAACACCCTTGCCAATATATTCTACTCAAGGAATGGCCATAGCTGGCCTATTCAGTGGCTCAGAGTGGTAAAAGGCACTCTGAGCTACAGAGGCCACCAGGTATATTATTTTTGTTGTCTTGCTTTCATTTGGATGCATAAGAGAGCTGTAGATCTTCTGAAATCTAATCAGATGAAACCAAAAATAATGTTGTGATTCCTTAAATACTAACAAAACAGATCTGATGCTGAACAAGCACACATCATAAATGCTATAATTGCAGATGTGTATCCACTGGTAGCTGAAATGGGGGAGTATACATGTGGTATTGGAATTACTTCTAGACATCAATTTCCCCTGAAATTGTTTAGCTTTTAATTTTTAAATTGCAGCAAATTCTTTGTCCATCCACCCCAGTATCACTCATGTGATACTTTGTTATTAATTAGGAAAAGTGGATAGCGGAGGGCAGTTTGGATTAATAAGAAGCAGGCAATTGTGCTGACTTGTCAACACCAAATAGGAAATTTCATTAGCTTTTATTGGTTATCACATATCTTTGTTTCCCTTTCTGTTCTGTATCATTGTTTTATGACTAGCCAGTGTTGGACACAGATAATTGCGTTATAATGAGCACCCTGTTTAATTCATAAAAGAGTTTCTATATTGAAGCAGAGGTGACTAACCATCCCTCCCATTTAATTCCTGAGTTGTACACTCAAATGAAAATAGGGTTAGGAATAAGTTCATGAAAAAAAATAAACCACTGAATAGTAGGTATCTTATTGTTAGTCTTTGGCACAACACAGAAATAATACAGATATGAAAATGTGTAGATGTAATGTGCATTAACTGAGGTTATTTTAAGATTCTGGAGGTTCTAATGATCTAATCATAGCTGTGAGCTGGAGGATAGTCAGATCACAGGCCACCTAAAGGCGTGCTCTTAATTGTAAAACTGTTACTTAGAGAAAATTGTACTGTTCTTTCATGGCAAGCCATAGAAGTCAGTCAAATGTATTCCCCTCCTTTTTACAAATGTACAGTGGCAGAGTTTCTGAATCACACATCCAACTGTCTTTGTAGGACACAGGTAATTCCAATTGTGCCACAATTTTTGGATAGAAAGTAGCATGTCACCTGGCGCAGTACCAACTTCATCTTTACCCCCAATCCACTTGAACATTCTGACTGTGCCCCCCAACCCTGAGTAGAAAAATAGATGCGTAAACTGGATATTTCTATTCTCTGAAGTAGTTTGATAATTAAGATTTTAAGCTCAATCTCAAATGTAACAACTATCTCCAGTTCCCTTTATAGCTTGTTTACTTTAAACCTTGTAGTTTATACCATGTTAAAGAAGCTGTGAGAGGCAACATCTTCCACTGAATAAATTGTGAAGAGCTTGAGGATGAGTTGAAGTCCACGCTAAGTCCTGGTCAATCTGGATCAGGCTATGCCAAATCCTTCTCCTTCTGCTTCCCAGCTTCATTTCCACACTCTGCAAAAGGAAAATGCCGTGTCCTTCTTTATGGGGTTGTTCGAGTTAAATTTACATAGTAGTAAATCATAGAAAATGCTATATAAATCATATGGTTTCAAAAGAAATATGAAGAAACTCTTTTGAATTATCCGTATATTATGAATGTCACCATGGATACATTGGAGAAGCAAGTGTTGCTTATGCAGTTAACTTGTAGTGAATGATGACCTTTCTTCATTTTCCTCAGGTTGTTAGCAGAGTGGCCGCGCAGCAGGGCTTTGACCTGGACCTTGGATACAGGCTGCTGGCAGTTTGTGCAGCCAACAGGGACAAGTTCACACCAAAATCTGCTGGTAGGGAAAGCTGCTTTTCTTTCTAAAATTGCCTGTGTCTGAAAGGAATCTTGACACATTTTGCCATGTGCTTTGTTCTTCTGTAGGAAGTAGTTAGGGTCCTTTCATCTATGTTAGTATTACCTGTGTGAAGTACTGAAATTAAACACCTGCCCTCAGTTGGCATTGTTCCTCAGGCTTCTCCATGCTAGAAATTCAGAGAAGAGCTATCCAGGAAAATGGAGAGGCGGGGAAAGGTGGGTATATATACCACCCAGATAGAGATTTCCTTGACATTTCCACTGCAGTAAGATGAATCCCAGAAGAACAGACTTTCTGGGGCTTTCTACTCTCAATATAGAAGTTTTTATTATAAATAAATGCCTGCAGCGGGTTTAAAAATAGTACCAAGTGATTCATGATGAAACTTAACCTAGCCAGCAGATATGTGTTAGGATGTCCAATTAAGCGAGTTGCTGAAGGAGTCTGCAACAATGATTAACTAATGTTTTGTACAATCTACGTTCTGTGCTTTTGAATGGGGAATCTGATTTGCAATTAGGCCTATTTCAGATAGCATGCATGAAATATAGCATTGTGGATTTGTGTTGCAAAAGCTGTGTATCCCTTATTGTGAATGAGTGTCTCACACGTCGGATACAAACATGTGGGAAGGCGAATGCATCTGTGGTATTAAAGTGACAGGTTCCATCCTGTTAAAGAGGCAATTATAATTGGAGAGGCTTCTGTGGCAATATCAGTGACTGGATGGTAAAAAATGTTAATGAAGCCTTTAATTGTGCAAATGGTTCTCTTCTCATTTGTTCCTAGTAGTGCTTTGTTTTGAGGATCCTTTGAGTGTAAACATTTGTCCTACTGTTCAGATGCCTGTTACCCATAACAATTTTCCTTCATAAAGATAATTTCTGGACAGAAATGCTCATTTTGCTGGCAAATGCTTGTTTCCTAAATGTATGTTTGCAGGTTAATTGTGATGGAGCAGTGACCAGCATAAGCTTTAGGCTCATTTCCACTCCTTTCCCCTCTCCCTGTCCGGCATGGCTGCAAAGGAGAACATCAAAACAACATTGGAATAGTGTTTTCAACTAACCGCAGTTTAACTTTATGAATTGCCATCTATGGGGAACAGGAGCAGGAATAGTAGTGCAGAGGCTTGTGAGAAAGAAGTGATGGTTCTTCCCCCTTGCCATTTCTTCTTTGCAAATGCTTTGTTCTGCCTATGTTAGCTTTAGGAGGTAATATGGGCAGAGCTTAGAAGTAATATATTAGAAATCATGATATTGAAATGTTGCCTGAAACACAAGGTGGGGGGATAACAAGGGCTAAAACAAACTTTTGGGGGAGGAAGTCCCATTCCCACAAGTAACATTTACACATTATTTGAAAAACTGCATTGTTAATGAGGGTTTTAAAAGGTGTTATAAGTTCATATGGCATATCTAAAAAATCAGATGGTAAGGGGAGGTTTGTATACTTTGTTCTAAATCCAGTTCTTAGTTCCCAGTAGAGTAGCCCCATTTAATCAATTCCTGAATTGTAAGCCAAAAGTTGTGTAAATCCCAGTGAGTCCATGGGTCTTTTCTCCTTGGGACTAACAGCTGGATTTGAGCTGTTATTTCTGAAGTGAGGCTCAATCGTTTATTGTGATGTGAGCATACATGTTTGTGTCATTACAAAACAGTTGTGGTTGTTACTGGCATGTTGTTGCGCTTTTGCACAGCTTTCTGTACAAATTTCTTTTAATTCTTTGAATTCTTGTTGTCATATTCAGAATATTTTACAGCAAAGTAAGTGCAGCCACACCCACAATCTGATGAACTCTCCATAGGGTTCACATCTCTAAACATCTGCTCAGTGAAACTGTTGTTTAAAATTTATTCTTTTAAAAGGGATAAGCTTTCTTTTACAACCCACCATTTGTTTAAAGTTTTTAATCCTATTTGCAATAATAGATTTGCTTTATCAGTTTGCTCTGTTAGAGGCACTTCACACATGATACTGAAATACAGGCTTTTATTAAAAAATTTAAAAGAGAGTCTTTTTCCAGTTGCTAGAGTGGAGATATCCAGATTGAGCAAATGTTACTGTTGGCTGCTGTATTTATTGCTGTAGCTCAATTAAAAAAAAAAAGCCAGATGACATTTCTTTCAGCTCAGTGGCAGTTCCCAGCACCAGGAACAACAAGGTATACCCACTTAGAGGGTGGTTTGTGTGTGTGTTTTGATCCTGTGATATATCACAGGAGAGAGATTGAGTTGTAATTCTTCGTTTCGATGCTTATGCAGGTAGGGTTTTGACTTCAGACTTTAGAACTAAACAATTTTGTCTATGAGAGGCAGTCTGATACAAATGAGGGCCATGCTGAAGAGTGTTTTGTCTCAGGTATATGAGAGAAAGCACCTGCCAATCAGGCTTGAAGAGATTATTCTTCCTAACCTAAAAGAGTACAGTCTCCCACATTTAGGTTCAAGGACCCTTACAATTTAGAGCCCTATTTAATTCTTAAGAGCAGTCATTCCTTTGTGAAACCATACTTGATGGTAGCATGGTCTTTAAAAATCATGCTTTTAAAGTCTTGTTTATTTAGGTTAGCTAATGATTTGTTATCCTTGCAATTAATTTGAATTGTTTTTAAAGAAAAAAAAATCATGTGATGTGAACAACTATTTGAAAACTAGAGTACAATCCTGAAATAGGAAGTATGCAGTAAAATTGTGTCTGTTTTGCTCTATGTAGTCTGCTATGTTGTTCTCTGTAGGACTAGCATTTCTTTCTTTCTTAGTAAGAATAATGTTGAGCCCTTAGGAGCCTTCAAAGGGCACCATAGATATGATCTCTTAGAAAGCTTAAAATGTTCACTTAAAGTAGGATTGTATTATGATTGTCCCCATATGGCATGTGGGAGCCTGTGGCGCAGCACAAAGGATAATGAAAGAATACTGGCTTGTCTAAAGCCTAACTTGCTTGTTTAAACTTAGTCCCTTAACTGCTGTACCGCACAGCTCTAACTAGGTGATCGCCTCTTTCTTGCCAGGCGGTCAGATGTAACATTTCCTCCTTGAACATAAATGAACCACAGGCATTTTTAAAATACACATGTCATCTGCACCCAAAACATTTGTTAGTAAGTGGCATTTGCCTTGTTATGTCACAGCAGGAGATCATGGGTTTGTTTGCTTCCATGCTGCAAAAGAATGGTGTCTTTCCCTCTTTCATTAGTCCAGTTCAGCAGTGGATTTTCTCTGTTCAGTGTTAGTCTGAAGACTTAGACTTAATGGGAGCTCCCAATTCAAAGCCCCCATCAGTTAATACAGTGTACCCTTCATTGTCTGGGGCTTGGGAGAGCTTTGACTATGTCAACTGTTACCCCAAAACATAGGTGCCACAAAGGCTATTCTGCAATGCCAAATACCTCCTTGCAAAAGTGGGGAATGAATTAGCTCAAAATCAGGAGGCTAACGAGAGGGGGGCAATTTAGCAAGACCTTTCTACCAGTGTTTGTAGGTTCATACAAGAAAAGAACCAGCCAGAGATTCAAAAATAAACTAAAAATATGTTTTATTGAGGAGAATTCACTCATGCATGCATACAAAATACAAACAGCCAAACATTCACACAAGATGTAACTGAAGGGTAAAGAGAGGGAAGATTATGGATAGAGAGGCTGAGGGTTTAGAGTTATAATTTCCAGTCCAGAAGAATAGTGAAGAACCTGAGATGTGGCTTGCCTTAGGTAGAACCTAAGGACAGTTCTCATTCAGGAGCCAGATGGACAGAGTGACGCGTAGACCTTCAGGAGAATGTATTGGGCATTCTGGAATGAGGGGTATTTGTACCCCCAAAAAAGCCTGTGGAAGGTATGTGCAGTTTCAGGTGTGGAACAATGGGAGTTGCAGCACAGACAATGGACTATCAGGCCATTAATGTTTGCAGTGTTTGGGTGACAAAGACATAATGTGTGTTGTAATAGCTGTCCATTGTGGGTGCTACGAGGCAAGAGGAGGGAGTTCAGGTGCACAGGGGATGGCTATCTGTCAATCAGTGTCCTGGTGGGCTTCTCACAATTGTGTTCCCTGGGAAATTCCAGATTCTACTTAAGCCTGTTATCCACAGGAACATCTATTTGCCTGACAAATGGCGCAGTCATACCTGGAGGGTGTCTTAGGCTGACCAGCCTTTCTTTCTCACATTCACAGTCAGAGTTTTCCCTCTGTTGGTTTGACCTCCCAGTCACCTTCAGGTCTGATTTTGATATCAGTGCCAATTAAATTGTGTTGCCAATTAGATATGTTGCCCATCCAAACCATACCATTACTGGTAGCCAGACACGGGTCCTAACAAACCACCAAAGCCTGCAGAATAGAAGAAGCAGGAGTAGTATTTCTTGCCACAATCCCTTTTCTCCTCATAGTTGGTTTTTAGTTTCTGACACAACTGTAAATTCTTCTAGGGCAGATGTTGGTTTTTGATGAGAAATAGATATAATTGATCCTTGCTCTGTGACTGTCACCATGCCTGTTCCCTCTCAGTTCCATTTTCTTACCTTCTGCTTGCTTGCCTCTCAGTGCTTCCTTGCATTGAACCTAGGTCTTCAGTTGGCCTTCCTGTGAGTCTGTCCCATGTTGCAAGTCGTTCTGAGGACAATACTGCTAGTTTGCATGCTTTGGCCGTCCATGCACTTGTGTGCCTAGAGACTCAGCATTAGGAGTATGTTACACCATAGTAACGGCAGCAGAAGTGAAAGTGACTTCCACATCCTTTGTTTGTGTTTCCTCTGTAGCACTGGGATAGAAAATCCATGTGTCTCCCCCAAGTGAGACACATTTCCTTCAGCACGGCTTACTCAAAAAAAACACGAACAGTTGCCACCTTTATCTCTGAACAATCAAAAGCGATGCATAGTGAAATATGTTGGTTTCAAGGGATGTGCCTTGGTAAAGAGAACGATTTGGAGCAGGGTGGGGATTAAAAGAAATAAACTTGCTAAATGTAAAGACATTTTATAGAAGAGTTTAATGATATACTGTGAGACTGTTTTGCTCTTGGCAGGAGGGAAAACAGGGGGCCAGACGAGGGGACTGAGTAGAAGATGAGATCACACAGAAAGCTTTGTTGAGGAGAGACATTGTTCAATATCTCTGCAGGCACAGAGGAGGGGGGAGAGGGAGGGGGGAGGAATGGCTTCAAGGCAAGAATGTGCGGAGAAAGTACTTTTGTGAGTTCTGCAGCAAATGAGTCTTTACCTAGACTGGTGGCTCGACAGGAGATAGGAGAAATTGCAGTTCCATTCTTTCCTTTAGCTGGGCTCATACATCAGCAGAAATTTGCCTTGATTGACATTGTGACTGCATTTCTTTTAAAAAAAAATGTAGCGAGGCAAGAATGTTACACAAAACAAGGTTGTGACCACCGTTGTTGTTGTTTTTGTTGTTGTACGCCTTCATATCATTTCTGACATAGCGACCGTAAGATGACCCTATCGTGGGGTTTTCTTGGCCGAATTTTCTCAGAGGGATGTGCCTTTGCCCTTCTCTGGGGCTGGGAGAGCGTGATTGGCCAAGGTCAACCAGTGGATTTTCGTGGCCAAGCTGGGGTTTGAATCCTGGTCCTCCCAAGGTCCTGTTCCAGTACTTAAACCACTACATCATGCTGGCTTTAAGTTTCCAATGTTACTAGAGATTTTTTTTTTTTACGTTAAAAAAGTGATACTCTATTAAATGCGTACCTTTAGGAAGTGTGGGTGGGGTGAATGGAGGCTGCATTTTTAAGGATACTTCGTGGCTGACTGTTGACATCACAGTCAAATGGTATGATTTGAGCTTTCCTAGCATCTCTATACACTGTCTCAGTAGTCCTTGGAACAATTCTGTGGCATAGATTGGTATTATTGTTAATGGACAGCAGTTATTAAGAGAGAGGGTATTGCCTTGGAGCCACCCTGTGAATTTATGACTGAAATGAGATTTTAGCTCCAGACTTTCCTATGCTGGAGTCATTGCTCACGTTCTTAGCCGCTTCACTCAGTTGCCATTTATGTCCTTCCCCATAGAAGAATAGGCCTTCTGCTTCCCATAGGCTAGAAACATCCTATCATCCTAATACAGTCTTACCTTCACTGCAATTATTTGACAGATTTGTGGCTTCTTTTCGTATTGAAATTTAAGGTCCTCAAGGGCCACTTTTGTACGCCACTCTGATTTTAACATCAGAAGCAGTATGTGCCAGGTTCTTTGGATATACTTCGGAAACTGCCTGTCTTCTTTGGAGGAGGACGTACGTCTCTTACTAGTTTTTTTTTTTCATTAAAGAAGTATTTTTTTGATACAGGAATTATTTATGTGTGTGTACCTGTGTGTTTCTCAAACCTGTATGTAATGTAGGAATAAAGTTGTATGTGTGGATGTGTGTAACTGCTAAGGGCAAGGTTTCCACCAGAAGACAAGGAATCTGCATTTCTCTCTACCTTTTGACCCAATATCAATGAAATACATTGCTACTGCTAACAAGGAAAAGCAGAACAGCTCATTCTGCTCCTTTGCACCTTTCCTATCTTTAGGTAAGCACCAATCACTTATTTCTTTCTGATGCAGAGGTTTAATTCTGCGTCATTTATGGGGAAATCACAATGATTTACCATCACTTTTAGTAAGTTTTTTGCTTGAAGCATTCCAGAGTTGGTTTCACTGTATCCGATGCAACTTTCTCATGGCTTCAAGAAGGCAAGGGGTTAACTAGCCCACCCTTTATGTGGTAAGACCTCTGCATCTTTATGAGAGGAAAGACTCTTTCAGCTTTTTGTTATAAAGGTCCTTAAATGCATGAAAAGAATGTTTGGTGCCAGGCAAAACCAAAGATAGATAATTTTAAAGCTAGGGATTTTGATCTGGTATTGCCAGGACCAAGCTAGTATATAGCTTACAATCTCATTTTACTATCTCCTTGCAGGTGTACCACGCTCAGATATGAATTTCTGGATTATACCCCTTTATAGAAATGTGTACTATCTGAGATTGTACCATTTGAAATTGTTGTGGGATTTAAATTCTCTCTCTCTCTGTATATATGTACAGTATGTGTGTATGTGTGTGTGTGTGTATGTGTTTGGTGCCAAAAACTAAGAAGCCTTAGTTTTTAACGATGAAAGTAACTGGCAAGTCAGGCATTCAAGGTAGTATATAGTACCATATCAGGTCACTGCCAGTAAAGTGAAAGGCACTTGAAGTTTGCATCATGTTGTTCTTGTTTTCGTGGTTTAAAAAATTCTCCTTGCACTTTAAGACACTATATTAAGGAGTAAGTTGCATAGCTTTTTGTTTGCAGGGAGTTCTGTTTATGTTCAATATAGATATACTTCAGTTAATGAAGTAGATGTGTTCTGGGGCATTAGTTCTCTTAACAGAAAATTTGGTACAAGAAGCAGAAATAACATGGAAAGAATAGGAAAAAAGAAAATAAGTTCAGCATATTTCAGCAGATATTTTACACAAAACAATACGCACATGTAAAACAACCATTGGTGGACAAAAACATTTTGAACCCTCTAGGAGCCATTTGAAAGTTTCTTCCAAAAACATCCAAAGATTTTTTTTTCCCACCAGCCTCCACTTTCTTAAGATTTCCATTTTAGGGACCAGATCTATGTTTTTCTAAGATGCTGGGGGAAGTTGGTGAGGCAGGCTTATCCGGTTTCCCCTTTCTCTCTGTTTTGCTGTTCATACATGCTCAGCAAGAGATTCTGGAGCCAGCTGCTGGTTACCTTGCCTGTTGTAGGCAGGCACACACAACTACAGTAGGATCAGTTGGAATAGAATCCTGCTTTTTCCCAACTCAAGCCATCATGCTTCTGTAACCCAGCGTTGAAAATCTGTGTCTCTCCTGACCTTCTTCACCATCCCTCAGATGCTGATGCTATTAAAAAACACTTCCATTTCTTTCTCTTTTTAAAATAAATGTTTGTTTACAGTCAAAAGGGATCCGAGTTACATACAATAATGTTCCAGTATATCAAAAGCAGGAAAATAAAAACACAAAGAAAGGAAAAATAACCACATTAATTGTAAGTTTCTATAAAAACTGACTAAATGTCCAAATACAAGTCCATTTGTAAATTTTGTCTATACATCATTCTTTCAAATGTTGCAAATGTTGTTAGATCTTCTATCCATTGGATAACAAGTGGAGAAAAATGATCTTTCCAGTAATGAAGTATCAATATTTTTAGCCAGAGCACAAAAAAAATCCACTCCCGTTGGCCCTTTGGTAATTTCCAAGAAACAGAACACAGAACATGCATGTTCCTGAATATCAAGGAACCTTCCAAAACAAATTTACTCTTCTGATTACTTCCTCTCAAAATATAGCATCTATGGGACAACTCCAAAACATATGAGTTAAAGAGGCATTAGCATTATTGTCTCTCCAAACTGCTGATTTAGAAACCCCTTCCTTGAATAGATGTGGCAACCAATATACCCAAAAGAGCAATTTCTGCTGTATAAGATATAGTTGGAGATCTACGGCCGTATAAGTTACAGATGTTAAAAGTGATGACTATTGATTACTCAGAACTGGATATTTCAGTTCTCTATTCCATTCTCTCTGTAAACGTCTCATGTCATATTTATTTGTTATTGTTGTGTGATTTCAAGTAATTTCTGACATATTTCTGACTCTAAGGTGAACCTGTCAAGGAGTTTTCTGGGGCTAAGTATGTGTGACATGCCCAAGGTCACCCAATGGGTTTTCATGGCGGAGCAGGGAATCAAACCCTGGTTTCCACAGTCATAGTTCAACGCTCAAGCCATTACACCATGCTGGGTCTCACATTTATTTATACATAACAAAAATTTATATAGCTATATCTATATTGTTGGCTTGAATACTTGGTTGGCCTCAATAAATCAGATGCACTTAAAGCTGCAGGGCCAATCTGGTTTGCAACAAATGTTTCAATGTAGATACTGCCATTTTACTGATAGAAGTATTTTAAAATGCTCTTGTAAAATTGAAAAAGGCAGAAAATAACCACCAAGTATCTAATTTAAGATAACAATCCCATTGCAGCCCATACCTTCCATAAAAATGATTCCTTACTAATTTTCAAATTTGTGTTCCCCCCACAAAGTCAATTTGAGTGTATAGATCAAATTGCAGTTGATGAGACAGTATTTGGCAGACAGTTTTAACTACTGAAATTGTTGGAAAAACCCAACCCTTTTTTAAATTAAATGAGAATGAAGTATTCTCCATTTGAACAGAAGTGCCAGAAATGAAGACTTCTAGGCTGACCATGATGGCTTACCTACTTTAAGTAGGTATGTTCAAACATTAATACAAGGTAATAGATATACTTGATGGTATGTAAGAAAATCTGGAAGTCTGAACCCTTCCTCTTTGATTGGAATTTGCATCCTTTTCATTGAAATTCTAGGAAGAGATGAGGCACTTCCAGCTAGAATAAGGATGAGTAGGAAAGGAGTTGGGGAAAAGCTTTAAAAACTCTTATAAAAAGGAGCTTGTTTGTCAGAGGCTATATTAATTGAAATATGTCTGTATGTGGTGTTCTACTTGCAGACTGAGTTGATAAAGTATAGAAAGAGCCTGGTCAAGTAAGCCAGCTTCATATAATAAGTCAATATTGCCTCTCGCTCTTTGCTGTGTTACTGCTTTATGTAGCATTAGTAGAATTTAACTTCTGAAAAAATGCTACTTACATGCTTTGTTAGTTTAAGTGGTTTCTTTCCTACGTTATTTTCGGTCTATCTGGGGATGTGGTACACACAGAGATCTTCTTTTGTGACTGACTAAGTCTCTGTGGGCTTTGCATTTTTCTTTGGTTTATTAATCTGTTAACAGATTCTCTATTTAATATGTTGAGATTTGTAGACAGTAAAAAGAGAGGGTATGTACACCCAGAAGGCAAGATTCAGAGAGAGGATTGGATTTAAAAAAAACTAATACTTTATTAACAGAAATGCAGATATGATAGGACTGATTTAAAACTAAGGATCCCAGGTTGGGTTTCATACCAGATTTGATTTCCGTGATATGAGGTTGCCCCCTCTCCTTTTTTTTTTTTTTTGAAGGGGTGGGGGAATCGTTCTGTTTCTGAAACCTGGTTCTGTGCTACACGTGGAATTACTGCAACCTAAAAGCCTCCACTAGAGTAAATTACTTTTTTGTCATTAACTTTAAACAGGATAAATGTCCTTTGGAAAAATGATTGTGGTCAAAGGAATTGAGTCCTAATGCATGAAAAGTCAATATCTATTGAGTTCCAGTCCTGCTGTTCTCTTTTGACATGTATCCTTGGTTTGGTCATTTAACTTGTTTGTTCTTCTTATTCTCTCTCTCAAGGAAAACACCTAGCATAAGCAGTTTTTGTTTTTATACAAATAGGTATAAGGTAGCTAATCATTCTTAAAGACAGAAAACGAAAGATTTTATTTTAATTCTGTGAAATGTTAATTTTTCATCAGGCTGCAGTTTGTTCTGTGGCTCGCTTTAGTCTGAGGATGTTACACCCTGTGAAGATTCCAGATCGACAGAGTTATCCTATATGTTTTGATGTATCCCTAGACGTTGTATGTGCTTTTGTACTTGACCATTGTTTTTCTCTTATTAATGGAGGCTCAATTCCCTTAAGAGCACTTTGTCTAATGTGTACACCATCTAAACAAACACTGAATTCATTGGGGCTTACAAAATTTCAGTGTTAATTTCCAGTGTTTGTTTGTTTTTTAAATCAGTATTTACCAGAAAACACCATCTACATTCTAATGCAGGAAGGGCCTACCTATAAGGGGCTCCTGGCTGTTTAGGTTGATATGCTTTGATCCTCGAGGGGTTGGGGTAGGACGAAAGGAAGGCCCAGAAAAGAAGAGCTAGAGAGTGAATGGAGAGCAGCTGAAAATAGGAGGTTTTAGAAGAAAAGGTGGGTGGGGGTTAATAAAAGGAGAAGGATTTTACTTGAGAGTAGTGGAGAGGTTTGCGTGCCCAGAAACTACACAAGTGAGAAAAGCTGCAACTCACAAATTGATAATGAGCCCAATCTTTGCCTATGGGAATTTGGTGAAAATGCACATGATTTTGCCATTCAGGGAACTCCTGCTGTTTCTTATTTGGCAACATTTGGCTGCAACATCATTAATGATCAATAGCATCTTCTGTATTCTGATAGTCAAGAAAATGGAGTATAAGTGACCATTCTAAACAGAAACCATGGAAAGAGCAAAACAGATGAAAAGTAAAAGCAATACATGAAAGAAAGAAAAAACGGAAATTTGACTGCACCAAAAATATCTGAGAAAGTAGGGCTTGGGATATCACTGTATACGTGCCCAAAAGTTAAAATTGCAATATTAGTGTGGAAAAAACATAGCAATTTTAATAAAACCTCAAATGATTTGTCAACATGACTAGCTGGTAAGCCCACCACACCTCTTACAACCCACAAGGAAATATAAAGCTAGCATCATGCATTTTAACATATACATAAAGTACTTTCTTTCTTTCTTTTTTTCATTACTGTACTAAATTTTACATTAAGAAGATGCATATTTCTTGGGAAATGTTTTTCAAAGTAGGATAGAACATCACCACCAAATCACCACCATGAATTTCCATCAGTCAATCTACTACCTTTTTAGAAGAACCAGTTGATCTAATACAGTCCACACCAATCTTCATGAATTTAAAATGTGTAAGAACCCATTTTTATTCATTTCAGACTACACTTTGGAGAGGCTTCAGCATACCTAGCTCTTCCCTGGGGACATCGTCTTGAATAGTGGATATCTAAGTAAAAAGAGTTGGTTTCTAGTATGATGAGCTCACCTAAATCAAATTTGTCCTGTTCACTCAAAACATCATGGCCTTCCCCTCATAGAAAAAAAAAAGCCCAACAAACTGTATTATTCAATGTTCCTACTGCAAAAGCAATTTCATCACTCACACACCCAGAAAAGACTAGCAGCTAGTATCTCAGCATGGAAAATTATTTACTTTTCCTCAAAAATTAGATCAGTAGATGTAAATTGTTGGGAGTTTGTAATGGGTGTTCCCTTCTTCTGGGAAGTGTCAAAGAGGCCTCATGGTCTCTTCACAGAGTGGTGTGAAACAGTTATTTCAAAAAGACGGCTAAGTTTTTGGAGTCACATTCCAATACAAATGTGATTGCATAATATAACAAACCATAAGCTTTATAATAAGCTGTAAAATAAAGATACTTGAAGAAGAAGAAGAAGAAGCCTTCCTAATGCAAGACTGGAATATAACTTCTGCACTGAAGCTCCTGAAAGACCTAGATCATCAGTAACTGGCTTAAAGCAAAAGGAAATAGAAATAGATTATTTTTCTTTCCTCTTTGAAACATGTTTCATTCCAAAACACTCCTAGAAACTAAGAAAAAGAATTAGATTTAATAAGACTTCGGAACTCAGAGGAATCCAGCAGTAAAGATTTGGGGCCCTAGTCTTAATGGAAAGCTTTGAAAGACTTTAAACCTGTATGTTGCTTGAGAGAATTTAAAATATATTGAGATAGAGAAATATATAATATTGTATGAGAAAAAATTCTGTATTTACTGGAAAGAGATATTAATCTGGGAACAACCTTGGAATTAATATAAACAGTCTGGCTCCATGAGTTGAATGAGGAATCATGCTTGAAACCAACTCCTATAGAGAAAACTAAGCAAACAGCACCACCTATTGTTGGCAAAAAGCAAAACGGAAACTACAGCAATTACTACCAAAGTCAATGATGCTCTTGAATGAAATATATGAGCTAAGAGTGCCATCTGATGCTGAATTGATAGACATGACTTAGCATTTTTTTTCCTTTTTGGGAGAATTGATCAAGGACATTAAAGATACTGATTGAATGTATAGTGAATTTATAACATGGGAACATAACTGGACCCAGCAAATCGTGAGAAAGGCAAGAGAGAAGAGGATCTGTAAATCTATCTATCAAAACTTCAGAGATGGCATCGAAATTTACAGATGGACTCCGGACTTTAAAATCTCGGATGTCTCAGATGACAGCATAGATGACCCATTTGGGAAATAAAATTGAACAGATGGGTTAAAAATTACTGCAAAAGCTGAAATGAGAGATGGATATGAAGTCTGGGGTGAAGGAGGTTAAGAATTCTTTTCCCCAGAGGGCCGCAGAAAGAAATCAAGTGAGCCAGAAGATGCAGACTTTGGAACAAAAAGCTAAAAATTGTGACACGAGGGTAGACAAACTTGAAGGAAGAGAATAAGACCTGGATGCATTTGCATTGATGGAATTACAGGAAAGAGAAAATTGTCTGCAATTTAGATCAATATCAGAAGGAACAAATGAAAATATCAGATAGCAAATGAAAGAAGCAATTACAGGCTTGTAGGTTATGAAGAGGGAAGAGACAGAGAGACAGAGTGGTGGAGAGTATCACAATTCTTTGTACACATCCAGAGAGAGAAAGTTACCTGGAAATGTGATAGTTTATTTTCTGCAAAAACAAATCAGAGATCAAGTTGTGAAGATAGATGGAGTAGAGATCATCATATTTAAAGAGGTACCCACAAGGAATCTTCATTGGACAAGGGAATACACCTTTTTAGCTGAGAAATTGAGGGAAAATGGGATCTCATTCAGATGAGAAATTGGAAAGGTTTCGTTTAAATTTAAGCAAAACTGCTTTGTAGTGAATACAGTGAAGAAGGCCAAAGAGTTTATGTAGAGATACAAAAAAGATTTGAATCAAATCAGTGAAGAAAAAAATGAAGAGGAAGATCAGGATCAAGACAAAGATGGGACAAAGGATAAAGTTTCAGATGAGGAAGAAATTAGAGGTATAACAGTTATTGACTGTTCTAAATTTTAAGATTGAAATGGACCTGAAATGTATGGCTTCAAATGTCAGGGGCCTGAACATTCCTTCTAAAAACACTAAAATCTTTCATTATTTGAAAAAGTTTAAACAAGACGTAGTCTGTTTGAAGAATTGCATATCAGAAAGAGAGAGTTTAAGTACCTGCAATGCTCAAGACTGGACAAGGAACTCATTGCAGCTTCAACAGAGATAAAACAATGTACTTATGTATGTAAACCCTAATTTATCACTAGAGTTGATGTTTGAAGATCAGTATGGCAATACTTGGGAGTTCAGATTGATAGCAATGGGGCTAAAATCTTGGTTGTGGCAAGAAAATAACTGAAAAAATAACTGACTGAAAATAAATTGATCTTTATTTGAAGTTATTGGACAAAGTATTGAATTGCTCTGATGAGAGACTGGAATTGAGGTATTACCCCACAATGTGATAGACTGTCAAAGAAAGATTTCAAGATTCAGTGAGCAAAGCTTCTTATAAGGTTTTTTGCCTTGTTTTTGTTTTTTGAAATGTTAGACATGGTCTAACATTAGAGATGGTTGACACATGAGGATTTAAATATAGTAATGCCAAGGACTATGCCATTTTTCTCAGAGACACAGAAATCATTTTCAAGAGTTGATTTTTTTTTGTTTCAAAAACATTAGCTAATGATATAAATAAAATAGATATTTTACCTAGAACCTTTTCAGACCACAACCCCATAACATTAACAGTGAAAGAAAAACAGTTAAGAGGCTGTTACAGACTTAACAGCTCTCTACTTCAAAAGATTGTTAATAACTAAAAAAAAAAGCAACTTTTTGAAGATACTCTAGAAAAGTGAATGACATTGGAATAGAATGGGCATTTATGAAATATTGTTTAATCCAACAGAATGTTGAAATTAAGAGAGACACTTGGAAAAATCTCAGTTGCTCCTAGATGAGATTAAATGGAAAGAATAGGAGATTGTCAAAAATGTATAAAGGCATGACAGACAGATGTTTGAAATGTCAAGAACATACTGGAACTTTGTATCGTATGTGGTGGACTTGTGGAAAGGCAAAGAAGTTTTGGATGGAAATACAGAAATATGATTTGAAGAATTTTGAAATGCCAAATAGTTAAGATACCTGAACTATTTTTGTTAGGAATTTGGAGTGATGAGCTTAAAATTGACAACAAATATCAGAAACTGCTTCAATATGTACTGCTGGCTACAAGACTTGTCTGTGCAAAGTATTGGAAGAAAACTGAGATCCCATCAATGACTGTATGGTTTAATAGACTGATGTCAATTGTAGAGATGGATAAATTGTCCGCCAAACTGAAGGGAACTTCTGATGAAGAATTCATTTCAGATTGGAGATGTTTAATAGAATTTTTCAGGATAAATGAGGGTGATGTGGTGATTTTAGGGTTTTGAACTTGCTCCATACTGTGTCTTTAAAAAAAAAACTGTTGTAGTATATTATTGTCCTGAGAAAGATGCTGAGAAAAAATTAAATATGATTATAACTTGTTGCTATAATATGTTTAAGATAGAGCTGATTTGATTAAAGGGAGTAATAATATAGTGGAATTAAATAGTAGTATTTCAATATAGCTGATAATATTGATTTTTGAAATGGAAATTTATGGAACATAAGAAAATTAGGAAATTTAGAAATTAACATAGTTTGAGAATATAAATAAAGGGAGCAACAAATTTAAAACAGTAGAAAGTACTGGATCTGAGTTAAATGCATTTTCTATCTTGGAGCTGTTTGTAATAAGGATAGGAGCCATTTTCAATTAGATGTAATTTTTGTTGTTGTTTTTGTTGTTTAGTTTAGTATAATTTGATTATTAGTTTAGTTTAAGTATGGTATATATGCATACAATTTTTGTATGTTTAATGTAATTGTATATGTAGGTTGATTTGTTGTTTGTCTTTATTATATATTGGTTTGGTTGCTTGTTTTTCATTTTGTTTTGTTTTATCTATGCAAAATCTCTAATTAAAAAAAAAAGGAAGGGTTCAATTTCCTGTGGTTTCCACATAGACAAATTGTGAAAAAATACAGGATAGTTTTAAAAAATGTATGATTTTGAATTGATGGAGACTGATTTTGAGAAACAAATTTGTACAGATAAGCAACATTTAACTGGGAAAATGAACAAACTTTTGTTAACACTGGAGATGGAAGAACTGCTGAACGACCGTGTGGTAAAAATGGGCTCAAAATGTGGGACAAAACATAAAGGTGGAACAATGGGAGAAAATGTAGTCAGAAGGAATTAAATTCACACTGTGCTATGAACTTAAAGAGAATTTTTTATAAGATAATATATAGGTAGTATTTGACACCAGAAAAATTGGCCAAGATGCATAAAAATATTTCAAACAAATGTTGGAAGTATGAACAACGTGTGGGAGCTTTTTACCACATGTGGTGAACATGTGATAAGATCAAAGAATTCTGGAACTAAATACACCTTATGGTGAAAAAGATTTTAAAATTAAATCTCCAGAAGGAACTAGAATTGTATCTGTTAGGCTTAATGGAGGACTCACTAGACAAGAAACATGGCAAAATTCTGTGTTACATGATGACTGTGGCAACCCTACTGTACATGCAGAAATGGAAGATCAATGAAATTCCAAATAAAGAAGATTGGCTGGTTAAACTGACGGGTTTAGTAAAGAGAAAAACATTGTCGACTTTTGCGAAAGACTAAGATCTGTTAATATGATTTTTGCAAGACAAACAGTACGTTGTAATAAGTATTGGTTTTAATAATTAGTATACAAAAAATAGTAATGGAAATTATTTCCTTAAAGGATATCTAATTAACAAAAGTTTTTATATTAATCATGAATTACAGCCTGTGCTGGGGGAGTTGAAAACCAATTTTTTAATTAAATGTTTTTGTAATAGCTATTTGTTGTTTAAGTTTGATATATTGTAGTGTTTTTGGATTTTTTTTCCTGTTCTTTATTCTGATGTGTAGTTGCAGTTGTGTAGTTGTAAGTGTGTAGTGTGTTATATAGTGTTTTAATTAAAAAGAAATAAAAGTAAAAAGGAGACAGGAAAAAAAGGAAGGTCGGAACAGAATTCAAAAGGGCCTTGATAAACTAGAAAATTGTGCTGAAATGAATGAATTGAAATTCAACGGAGACAAATGCAAAGTTCAACATTTAGGCCACAAAAACCAAATGTTCAGCAGTACTATGTATGAAAAGAACCTTGGTATTATTGTTGATTGTAAGTTGAGCATAAGCTGGCAGTGTGATGCTGCAGCAAAGAAGGCAATTGCTGCCTTAGTCTGCATTAATAGAAGCATAGTTTCCAGGTCAAGGGAAATAATGGTCCCACTATATTCAGTGCTGCTCAGGCCTCATCTGGAGTACTGTGTTGAGTTTTGGCCGCCTTATTTTAAAAAGAACAGAGACAAGTTGGAGTGGATTCAGAGAAAGGCAATGAAAATGATAAGAAGTATGAAGAATAAAATATAGGAGGATAGATTGAAAGAGCTAGGCACGTTCTGCTTGGTAAAGAGAAGCCTGAGAATTGACATGATCATGCTTTTTGAATACCTCAAGAACTGCCGCAAGGAGAAAGGAACAAGCTTATCCTCTGCTGCCTCAGGAGGAAGAACCAGGTCTAATGGTTTTAAGTTACAGGAGAGTAGATTTTGATTAAACATTAGAAGGAACTACTTGATTGAGAGCAGTTCGGCAAGAGAATCAATTGAGTTCTCCCTCTCTGGATGTCTTCAAAAAGATGCTGGACAGTTATTTTCTGGGAATGCTTTATCTGGAGATACTGCACTGTAGGGGGTGGGATCCAGTGGTCTCTGGATCCCCTTGGCACTCTATGTTTCTATTATTCATTGCCTCCAGATGTTCCTCTTGTTCTGTACCTGATAATGTATAGAGACTTCTCATATCTTCAGGAAACTGAATTGTGAGGCTCCTACACAGGGGTTTTTGCTGGGTTCCATGTTGGAAATAATGCACTAAAGAAAGCAGGAAGTTAAGGAGATGTGATTGTAAGGCAGAGAGAAAAGCAAAGCAAGAGAAGCATTTTTGGCAGGATGTATGAGAAATGGAGTTCTCAAAAATGTATGTAACTATATCCCTCTTTCCCAAGCTCAAGACAGGGATAATGGGAGCTTGAGTAAAATCACTGCTGGCATTTTTCACTTTTATTTTGCTAAGGTTTACAGTGCAGACTTTTACTTAAATAACCATTATCAATGATTATCTAAATGCATTAAACATTTCCTGCTAACTTCCATATTTCTGATTCTGATTCCGGGTACGAGTACAATCAAAAGTGCTCCACAGTCTCATACGCCTCAGTAATTACCTGGAGATCTTTCAAGATTTTGGGCAAGAGTGAAAACAAATGGTTCAATAGGTGGATCTTGGGCCTTTTCACACAACACAGTTATAGTACTGTGATTCCACATTAACTCCTGTGGTTGTACCCTAGGGAATCCCGGGGTTTCTAGTTTGGTGAGGCACTAGAGTTCTCTGTCTGAGAATTCTTAGTACCCTTCCTTAAAGTGCAAATTCTAGGATTCCACAGGGTGTTGCAATGGTAGTTAAAGTGGAATCATCGCATGATAATTCTGTGGTGTGAATAGTCTCAGGGACTCTTCAGGCCAATTATGCATTCAGAACAGCCCCGGAGACTTTAGAATTAGATAGAAGAAGAATGTGCCCAAACCAATAATATTTATCAACAGTGTGGTGTAGCATGCCAAGAGGTTGAACTATAAATTTCTAAGTATTTGGTTCTAATCTTTCCACTGCCCTTGGTACATGGCCTTGACACTCTTTCTCAGCCTTATCCTCCCATCCTTACTGGTCTACTATACAAGATTGTTGCAAGAAATGTGAGAAGGATGTGTGTCCCTCCAGGTGATGCCGGGCTACAACTCCCATAATCCCTGATTATTAATCAAGCAGGCTGGGTTGGATGGGAGTTGGAACCCAGCAACATGTGGAGAGCCAGACATCTTTGACTCCCATTGTAAGGACAACAGCAAGATAATGTACGTGACACTGTACACAATTGTGTATTTTTAAAAATGAACTCAACTTTTCTACAATAAGCACTCAATTATATTTAAATAGCTTTCCCCATAGTACCACGTTGTGGTACTTCTTACCTCTTTTCCCCCCCCAACAATTTGGTTGCCATTTTATATTATATGTTGTCTCATGGGGAAAAATCTAAGCTTTGGACTCTTGGTAGCTCAGAAGTGGCATTGTACTGCCCTCATCCTAACAAAAATAGAGACAATGGGAAAATGTAGGACAAAAATTATTTGAAGAGGTCTAACCGTCTTAAACAAGAAGTGTTAATATGGCTTTCTAGTGATTCATCTTTTAATATCACATAAATAAATAAATAGAGTACTCCTCAGCTATAGCTCATTAAAGAACTGGCAGGGGGCTTTTTTCCCTGCCCGAGGGAGAGGCGCAAAGGACAATATGATCTTCTCCTTACACAAGACGTCTACTCATGGGATCTTCTGTAGAGCCTTCTAAATTAGCTAGGGCTGATTGTTAAGCTTTTAAGCATTGTTCTCTGCTTAAATAACATTGTAAATTTGCCCTGATGTACTAGCCAAGGGATTAGGCAGACAGGGAACTCTGTAAAATATCAGATTTCTTCCACTTTGTAAAATTCATGCCAGAGGGACTGATGAGCTGCTAGGGAAGCTAATAAAGTTATCAACTGCAATTAATTCAAAGGGGGAAATCAGGTAAGAAAGCTAAATAAATCATAACTTTTTCTGTTAAAATAATATGTTTAACATTCTAATCATTTACACACATTTTGTCATCTTCACCTGACAGGCACCTAAACCTACCAGTTAAATATTTAGGGCTCCTTAAGAAAGAGGAAATGAAATAGGTTGTATAGGCTTGTGTGTACATTCATGTGGAGAGAAAGCAGGGAGAGAGAGGAGTGGATGTTTCAAGAAATTAATAACTAGTCTACTTTTAGTTGTGTGGTTTGAATTCTTCAGTGTGGTACTGACTTTGAAAGCCGTACTTTTTGGAAGCAATTCCAGTCTTATCCTGAGACCTACATCCTGTGCAGTGAAATTTTTAGATCAGAATTGGATGAAATTCTACATATTTTGCAAGCTGATAGTCCCAGGTCCAATTCATGACACTCACTTAAAGGAATCCAATAACAGGGCCCAGAAAGATCTCTCTACCTGAAAATGAAGAGATCCAGTGCCAGTTAGGGTAGACAGCATTTGGACTACTTTGTTCTTAAGTTTGATTGATATGAAATAGCTATGCAGAGTCAAAAGCCAAGGGGTTTGCTTGGCACTAGAGATAAGTATGAAGACTGAAATGGTTAGGCAAATCTGTTTTTTCCTTATATTTCTCTGTGATCCAGATGTATGCCAGAATGGCTCTCTACTTAGTTTGTCTTATAAATCAGTTTCGGTTGTTCTTATTTGTCATATTTCGTATTTCCCAGCAGAGAAGGGAGGAATATCCTAAACGTTTGTGTTGCTCCTCCCATTCGCTCCGATAGGAAGACTCCGTTTCCACATAGGGGAGCAACTCCCAGAAGGTTAATCTTTTTCTTACCTTCTGTTCCTATAGGATGTACGTACCTAAGCTCTTCAGCTTAATCACTATAGCCACTCCAAAGCTTGTTTGGTCTTTCTTGGTCTCTTTTGCCTCTCTTGCCTCCTTCCTTCTCTGTATTTTTTAAAACAGGACAACACAGAGACTTTTACTCTTGGCTTCTCCTTTCCGCTCTTTAAGCTTTTGCATCCTTGCCTCACCACCCTGTTCCTTTCTCCTCTTATTTCAGGAGTGTGGAAGGAAGGAAAAGGTTCAAGTGAGGATACCTAGGGAGGAGGAGAGAACCACTGGCATGGCCAGAACTCTCTCTCCACCCCTGAATACCCTCTCCCCGCTCTCAGTGGGAATGAGGCAGACACCTGTGGAGGGTACTAGTTGGTGGAGGAGGCACATGGGAGCAACCAGGGGTGGGGATTCCCTGTCATGTTGCTGCATCCTCCTGACACCACCACCCAACTTGTACTGGGCCAGGGGACATGGAGGCTTACTGGGATGCTGTGATTATGGGGAAAACATGAGTAACAGGAGCACCTCCCACCATTAACACTGGGAAGGAACATTCCCTAATTTAGCTGCCTGGATCCTGGCTGTTATAGCCTAGGAGGCTGGCACCATTGCTGCAGTGGGCACATGAGCACTGCCGGGAGATTTCAAATTGAAGGCAGATGGGAATGGGCAGGGAGTTGGTCCTTCTCCCCCCACTTTCACCTTGGCAAGACAATACCCCGGTGAAGAGGAAAGAGCCTTTTTCAGCCCAGGAAGCATGTAGTGGCAACAGCAGGGCCCACACTGACTCTTTTTCAAGTGATTCTGCTGCAGCCGTGTGGGAGGAGTTGGAGGCCTGCTAGTGCAGGCAACTGCCATCTTGGCCGTATGGCAGCAAATAAGCCCAAACAACACGCATCAGACAAATTTGCCAACCGGGTTATGTAGTTTGGTGTGGTACCTAGAATTCTCTGCCAGAGAGCTCTTGTGTTGCAGGTCAAGAGAATGGACTAGAGTTCTCTAGTAGAGAATTCTAAGCACCCCGCTAAAATACAAATCCCAGGATTCCACAGGATTGAACCATGGCAATTAAAATGATAGCAAACTGTTATAATTGTATAGTGTGGGTGCATCTCTGGGCACTACACTGCTACAAAACAGCACTAGGAGGCATAATTTGCAATTGGGAAGGAGAGACACTTACCTCAGACATCTTGGCCTAGCCCTAATAACTCTGCCTCTTCTGTGAGTTGGGAGTATCATGGCTCCAGTTTTAAGATAGGTATATCTCTTTAGTCCTTTCCCAAATCATGCCTGATTTCTTGCTGGAAGCTGCCTTGACATAGTTCTTGCCTCATGAGTTCAGGTCCTCATTGCACAAGTGGTCAACTGAACTGAGAGTAGGTAAGGTAATCATTCTGGAGATCTCTCTTGGATTTTTCCTCCCCATATAGGAGAACAGAAAGGAACATATTTTTACCTAAGTCTAAGAACTGAACTAACTATAAACAGAAAAAAAAAACATGAGTCTTAGAAAAGATCCGCGTCACCTCTTTCTTCCTTCTCTTGCTCTTTTCAGGGATTACCATACACCAATTCAGAGTGTTGAGTTAGCACTCCCCTCATACAAACACACTCTTCTACCACCCTCTCTAGCAATAGGAGGGAGAATAGAAAGAGAAATAAAATAATGGGCTAAAAATCTAAGGAACTGGGTGGCTTATAATCTGCCTCTGACAACTTTGATAGGATAGAGGGAAAAAATATCAGAGGGCGGACACACAGTCTTACTGTATTCAGGGCAGGCTAATCAACCTGAGCATATTCCTAGCATGGCTTACCAGAACAATTTCCTTTAAGGAACTTAACACCACCTCACTTCGGAAAAGGTCCAAATTGAATATTCCTCCAGGCTCGATAAAATCCACTTTCATACTCTTCCCTGATAAATTTGAAAGGATATGGAAGCTAAAAGGAGTAACCCATCTAATGAGCACATCTTATTAACAAGCTTCACTCATTCGCTTCCTAGACTATGGAGCCCCTAAAGATACCAAATGTGATTGCCCCCATAGCTGTCCGGAGCATCCTCAGCTGCCATAGCAGTAGACAGTGGGAGAGACCTCAAGGGCCAACATATATTACGGCAGAATGACATCATAAGAATTTTGAAAGTTCCACCGTAGCCTTTACTGTGGCAAATACTTTCCCAGGGACTGGATTCCTGTGAGCTGAAGGTCTAACAGAGAACAAGCCTACACCTGCACCTCCTAAAAGTGGATTTTTAAGGAGAGATTTCTTATAGAACTGAAACTTCTGGCAGATTCAGTTCTGGAAATCCTGAAGCTGAGTACCAGAGCCATGGCTATCAGTAACTTGGTCAGAAGGAACATCTGAATTTGGAATTGGGAGGTAGATCCTGGTTCCAAAGCCAAGCTGGCTAATTCAATTTTCAAAGGATCTAAGCTCTTTGGAGGACCATTGGAAAAGCATCTACTGGAGATTAAGGAACAAGTGGAACAAAAACCCCTGTAAGAGCAGTTTTCCTTTTGTTCTATAAAAGTTCCTCCAGAAGCCAGGTTGCAACATTAAATCTTCAAGAACAAACAGCTAAATTTTCTCCTCTGTTGCTTCTGGCAAGAGAAAATCTCTAATGCTTTCTCTGCCCAGACTAATTCCAGATTAGAAACCAAATCTTGACTACCCATGATTATGGTATAGCAGCAGCCCAAAATACCTTTAAAGTGACAGGGAAAGAGATCTTGGGCTTGTGCAGACAGCTTTGTGAAGAGGCTGGTCCTATAAAGAAGGCATGTTCCATGTTGGGAATCAGCAGGAAAGAAAAGGAAAATAAAACAGCTATGATTTTAATAATTGTCTGACTACACTTAGAATACAATGTATTTACTGGCAGTGGAAAGATTCCTACAAGCTGTTTAGGACTATCTTGTGAAGGGTATGTATTGGGGCTTCAGGACAAGCTGGCCTTTGGGAACCCTGCAGGAAACTTCCAGCACCTATTCTGATGGCATTTTCAAAGCTTCACGTATTGCTGAGGGTGGTGTTGGTTTCAGCATTAGAAGTATTGTTTAATATTAAATCATTTTTTTAGTGTCATACAGAGATGGACCTTTAGCACTCCTTGGCAGCTGTCAATACAGACTGTAAAGCAAAGAAGATAGACAGCGCTGGAAGCGACCAGTGGCAATAAGGTGTGTGTGTGTGTGTGTGTGTGTGTGTGTATCTGTCAGTCAGTCACAGCCCGACTGATGGCCGTGAATGCCAAGTGGGAGAGGGGCAATCCGTTACCTGAACCAAGCTATTATGGAAAAGGCAACTCTAGAAAAGTCACTTGGGCTTCCAGAGATAATGTTCCAAAAGGCCCCCATAGCAACAAGTTTGTTCTATCAAATGAAGTGCAACTCCATTCTAAAGGGGTTGAATACCATCTCTCAAGTCAAAAATATACCCACCAACACATATGTTTTGTCTGGACTAAGCTTTAGCTTTTGATCCTTGTCCAGTCCATTATCAGCTCCAGGCAGCTGCTGTTTAGGCTTTCTGTCAACTCACCTGAATTTGATGAGAACAAGTAGTAGAGTTAGCCATCATCAACATTTTGATAATATCTCCAGATGATCTTGGTTATCAGGTTCATATAGCTGTTTTTCTATTACAGGAGTCCCCCGCCTACTTGACAGGTTAGGGACCAGGGCACTGTCAAAAAGCAGAAATCATTGAAATGCAGAACCTGTAGTGCTCTGGTTCCGAAGCTGTCAATAAGCAGTCAGCGCCTTATTTGGCCACACCTGGAAGCACTTGGGAAAGCTTGGAAGTGGCTTTAAAGAAGCAAGTGGAAGAAAAGCAGGGCGAGGAAGAAAGTGGGGTGCAGAATAGGCACTATATTTGAACATGTTTGTTCCCTGTGGCTCTGGAAGGCAGAAGATGATTGAGGTGAGAGGAAAGGTTTGATCGTGGGAGAGGGTACTTGCTTCCCACCACTGCTCCCTCCTCCTCTGCTTCCTCCTCCACCTCTCCTTCACTTGATGTTCTTTCTGCTGCTTCCATCTCCCCACCTGTAGTAAAAAGCTTTCACCAAGTCACCAAGAATACCACTTGGCTTCTATGCCTTCCAGAGGTGGGTAGCAGAGTTGAAGAGGCGAAGGGTGCCCATGCCTTGCATATGAAACTCTCAAGGACTTCTCCCTCCCCACCACTTCCTGCCCTCCTACTGAAGAGCGTCCAAACCAAGTGGTGCATTCTTTTGCAAACATGGCACACCATTTTGAACAAGAAGTGCCTGGAATGCAGCAGGAAAGACCACCCAATCAGTTACTTCTTGGCTTGGGATGGAGGGCAGAGAAGTGGTGGTGGTGGCAGCAGCGACAACAAGTGAAAGAGAGATGGAGGAGGAGGAGGAAGAAGCAACACAGTAGCCTTGGAGAGAAGGATTTTTTTTTTTTAATCACCTAGTAATGTGGCTACTTACCCCATTTGCATGCTGGAGCCAGAACTTTGGTTCACTTGTAAGATATGGGTAAAAGACTCTGCTAAAAAGAAATATCGTGTGGCTACAGACCACTGCCACATGCCAACCGCACACACACACTATCAATAAGGAACCATAACACACACCCTCAAACCAAATGACAGTTCCTATATCAAAGCACAACATGTATTGCCTTTGCTTAGTGATTAATGTGCATTCCTGTTGGGCATTAATGATTTTAATGCACAAATGTCAGTGCTTCCAGCTGCAGGATATTTGATGCTTATTTCTCAGTATAATGTACTACATTTTGGGCTAGATAAGCTCTTAAGAAGCTTCCTAATTTTTACCCTCTTAAAACCATGAGATAACAACATCACGACTTGTCAAGAAAGGGATGATTTGTCTGAAAACTGCAGATCTGACAGGGATGCCTTATGATATGTTTTATGAGCAATAGTCTTAGGAGACTGTGGGCACAATCCACTGAGAAGGTCCCCTGCACAAGAACTCTGGAATGCAGAGCATTGATGGGCTTCCACGCACACAGGAGAATTTCTAGCATCTGGTGAAGCAGGCCATTTCCGCACTAGACTGTTATAGCACTATTATTCCACTTTCAACATCCTATGGAATCCTAAGGTTTGCAGTTTCGGGAGGGGCCACCTGGCCCCTCCCGAAACAGCAAACCCCAGGATTCCATAGGATGTCGAAAGTGGAATAATAGCACTATAGCAGTCTAGTGCGGAAACGGCTTCAGCCTATCAAAGCTTATGCTACCGACTTCTTTCTCTCAATTAATCTCAAAGGTGCTACAAGATCTCTTGGCATGCAGGAAACATCTTGGTTGACTTGCTCCTCATAAGAGTTCATATTATTCAGACAAAATGGTTTGAGAGTGAAGTTACTGGATTCATCAAAGGGCGGTAATGACGATCTCTTTATTATTTAGTTTGAGCACTTCTGTAGGCACCTTTAGAATTGGCTGCTGTGCATGTGATGAGACAGGGGTTGTCATTTGAAAAACATCAGAAGTCTTTACACACCCTCTTGTGTGTTCCTGTAGGTATGTGCACTTTCCTTCTTATTCCAGATTTTTTCCTGTCCTCTCTGCTTTCTTCTCTTTCCATACATCGTGCAAGTGAATGGGGCAGTTTCTCCAATCATTTGTTATAGCAAGGGTGGGAGAGGCCCACCTTTTGAACCAATGGGGGGGAATCTCTCTCAGTCCATTCAGTTTTAGGGGAGGACAGTTGTTGTGTGCTTTCAAGTAATTTCCAACTTATGGCAACCCTAGAGCGACCCTATCATGGGGTTTTCTGTGTCACACATCCAAGGTCACAGAGTAGGTTTCCATGGCTCAGCAGAGAATCAAATCCAGGTCACCAGGATCATAGTCCAACACTTAAACCATTAGGCCACACTGACTCTCAGACTGCTCCCAAGTTCAGATAAATGAGGGAATCACTCCATTCATTTGATTATGGAGGGTGAGAAGTCCCTCCTTAGCAAAGATCCTGTTTATCTCAAGGGTCAAGAGGGGGAGCTTTCATCCTGCCCCTCATCTTCACACACAAGTGAATGAAGAAACCAGTCTATTCACTTGCGGAGAAGGGGGGTTACCTGATACATGCCCCATGGTAAGTTGATGAGTAGATATATGGATGCTTCTTTCTGATGCAAGCCAAACAGCTGCAAAAAGCATAAAGAAACAAATTTCTAAGCATAGATCATTATCAGCTTTACTGTCTGATTCTACTATCTGCAAAGCTAAGTGTGGGTGTGTCTGCTACTTCTCTAGGATAAGGCTGAATTAGAATTTTAAATGGGAGTGCCGTAATGAAGCCTCAGAGAAATATGATCAGTGTCTGCTTTAAAAAAATTCTTACCGTACTGCCTTGCTGGTAAAAGATACTTTTCCTAAATAGAAGGCAAAGAGTTAAACACCATTGTCTTATAAATGGAGGTAAATGCTGACACAAGGTCTTCAGTACTTTTTTCTCACAGAACACCCGTCTTTAATTTGCTTGTCCCTTTGCCTATATAACATTGTACATCTGCCCTTGAAATCAGCTCTTGCAAGCAGGAGTGTAGCCAGGGAAGTCAATTTAGCAGAGGTTCCTGTCTGTGTCCTAGCACTGCAGGCAGACAGCCTGGAGCTCGGAGTTATTATCGGCTAAACAGGTATATGAATAATTACTAAAGAGAGAAGCTTGGGTTAATTGCACTTTTTAATCTTGTACCATAAATTCGTAGATACTTTTTCAGGGGAAGGATGGCAAAAGATTTTGACAGCTGTTTTTCCTGAATTGTGGGGATTATTATTTATTTATTATTATTTATATAACAGTCACTGTAAGTGAAGCATTACCGTATGGTTTTTTTATGCAGAATATTTATATTTAGCCTTCCTCTAGAGGGTATCATCTTGTCTTCACGATCTCCCTGTGAGGTAGGATAGGCTGAGAGAGGGTCAAACTACATGTAACATTATGTATCCTTTAATCCCATGATTTGGATTATTCCTCCTCCTCCTCCTCCCTCTTCTTTTCTCTTTCTCCCCCTCCCCATCTCTCTCTCAGTAGGATTCCCCTGAACCTGCTGGAGCCATGTTCCCCATCTAAGTTTCTGAAGTAATTTTTACATATAAGGAAACTTATGTAGGATTCATATCTATTGGTAACACTCTAAAAGATGACCTTTGGTCACTGCCTGTTGTCTATCTCCTAGAGAATTATCTGATTTGTGGAATAGTGGGTCAGTGTTGCACTACATCTTTTCCTCACTTACCTTATTGTAGGCTGTGTGAATGGTGTACATTAGCCGTACTAGCTTAATCAATGGTGTCCTGACACCTTCCTTAGGAGTTCTTGCCATTATAACACTGTGTTTCAGGACCAAGATATTTAGACATGAATGAAAATACAAAACAAAACAAAAGAAAGTGAGTTTACATTCAGGTGTCTAAGGTGAATGTCTCACAGGATTTTCTGTGGCTGAGAGTATGTGACACACCCAGGGTCACCTAGTGAGTTTCCATGGCTGAGCAGGGAATTAAACCCTGGTCTCCAGGATCGTAGTCCAGTGCTCAAGCCACTACATCATGCTGGCTCTTATTACATGGATATTTGATAGCAAATCAAGCTTGACCTCTCAGTAGAAGCCAAAATGACTAACTGAGGCTATTGTATTTCAGACGTATCATGAGAAGGCACAACTCACTAGAAAAGATGATAATGCTCGGTAAGTGAAAGGCAGTAGGACAAGAAGACTGCATTACAGGTGGATAGACTCAAGGAAGACCTGAAAGTCCTGAGTTTGCAAGATCTGAACAGAGTTGTTAAAAACACGATCTTTGAGAGGTCTTTCATTAATAGGGTCACCATATATCAAAGCCAGCCTGGTGGCAGTAAACAATAACAAAAGCTTGATTTCTCCAGCACTTTTGTACTTTTAAGGAGGAAAAGAATAGAAACATATAACTGTCAGGTATTTGCTGAAACTGTTTCATGGAATTCTATTCATTGCCCCCACAAAGTTTTTCACTGTTAACCAACAAGAGTCACAGTGCCTCCTCTTTTCTTCATTCTGCTATTTTTAAGTGACTGTCTGTCTGTCTGTCTGTCTGTCTGTCTACCTATCTATCTAGAGGAAATATTCCAAAGCTAATTTAATTTGGCAACTGCTGAATTATATTATATGTGTGTGTGTGTGTGGGGTTACTACACAGATATAAAGCCCAAATATTGTCACGTACAAGGTGTGGTATAGTTTATAGTACATCGTCATACAGCTGGTGGCCCATGCTGCCAATTCAGGCCATTAGCCATATATGGGAGCCAGCCAGAGGCTTGATAAGCTTCTTGTCTTTGCTGCCTCCTTGAAACTGCAAAAACAAGGCTGGGGTTGATGTTCTATAGCAGCTGGCAGGCCACAATGCAGAGCTGGCATGAATGGTTTCAGTTTGGTAGGCTGCAGATTGTGCAGGCCTGTTTTACCTTCTTGTAAGTTTGCAAACTAGACAAGTAAAAGTTTCATGACAATGGAGTAAACTTTTATACCTTGCATGTGACAATAAGGTTCTTCTTTCTTACAATAGAGAATTTCTATTCATTTTGTTGTGTGTGTGAGAGAGAGAGAGGGAGAAATGGGTGCTGGGCATTTAAAGCATTTTTGTTCAGGATGGAAAGGGAAGCTGACAAACATCTGGACGCTTTTATGAGGCTTGTCAAGTCATTGAAAAACTTGATTAATCATCTTCCTTTTAACTGATTACTTTTCTTCTTATTAAAAGCTCAATAGTGTTTTGTTTTGTTTTTTGAAATATTGAATGAGGTGTAAAGTAATATATACTTTTAGTTTGCTTTATATAGAGACTGAAATTAAGCACCTGTGAAGCACTGAACCATCATACCTGAATTCCGTCCAGAATGCCAGATAGTTTCTACCTGTCCCAAGTCACTCACTGCAAGGATTCAGTGCCTTTCAGACTTTCTGAAATTAATTAGTACCCCTTAGCAAACTGAATTAAAATAGGGAGGAGAACAGGGACAATTGTCTACTATAGCCATGCTCAAACACATCAGTCCAAACAGGCAAAGTAAAAATGAAAGCAGAGGCGTACACTTCTACATCCACCTAATTCATTCATGGGAGATTTCCAAGATTACCACTCAGTAGCCTTAAAAAAACAAAAACAAAAAAACAAAAAAAAACAAGACTACGGTAAAATAAATTAGCAGTTCCTAGCTACCTCTTACTTTGATATTTCACATGTGAAAATGCCAGAGTACCTGTTGTTTTAAAAGGCATCCCAGGCAATAAGTTCTAAGTATGCAAATGAGCTGAGAGGATATCAGTGTGAATTGTTTTCAGTCACTAGCTATGTCACAATGGATGCTGCTGAAGCTGGAGACAAGAGACAGGAAAAGTTTAATGCCTGAGGTCTTGGGAACTTATACTATACAACCAAGATGCCTCACCTGCCAGTATACAAACACTTTAAAAATACACAGCTTTCATATATCATTGCCGATAATGATATTAAGGGTATGATTTGTGTTTTTTATGATTTGATTTAGTTTACTGTGTGACTCAAATGATCCCTTACTTATTACTATTCTTTTTGATGATGGCTTTGTTACAGAACATTTTCATAAGAAACATAGCATTGTTTTAAAAAAAGAACATCAGCAATATTTAACATATAGTCATTGCAGTTTAGGGATACATACCACTTCATATATATTATCTCAGTTATCCTTACAACAGGGTGGTGTGCTAAGCCAGTACTGTTGTCAACATATTAGCTATGAAGCAGAGGCTAATAAAATAATGGCTTTCTTAAGAACATCTGAGTTCTTTACAGAAGTGAGACTTGAATCAGCAACCACAAAATTTATACCCTTAGCCTTTGATATGGTGTATATGCACAGAGTTCCTACCTGTTAACTTGTACTACTGAACTTGAGAGAGCCTTGGGGCTTGTATGCACACATCAGTGATTCCTCAGTGAAAATATCAACAGTGGCAGAATAGTGCTGCACAAAAATAATTTGTTTATTTTGTACTGATGTTCTCCTGCAGTGTGCAGCCACACATAGTTGGGTGTGTTCTAGAGGTCATTCTCAGTTCACCCGCAGCATCAAGAAAGCCCAACAAGCCTGCCAGGGTATGCTGTATGAACTGTCAGAATTGTTTGTAGTGCACAGTCCTCAGCAAGCAAGACAACAAGAAAAATTTTCCATGATGTGAAAAGTACAGGTCTGTTTTCCATCTGGTTATTTAATACATTTATATGCTGAGTTTCCATCAAAATTGTTTGCTAAAGCATCTCTCATTTAAAGGGTTTCAAAATTGCATGTACTATTAAACAATGATCACATGACAGTATGGAAACTGCACAGCAGAATTGACAAACAATAATCAGCATGCATACAATCAAGGGTGGAGATCTGTCTGCCCCACACCCCAGTTCTGTGTTGTAGTGATTTGAACATGGCATAGTGATTAGAGTGTTACATGAGACTCAGGAGATCTCAAATCCTCTCTGAGCCAGGAAATTCACTGGATATACGTTGATCATTTATTCATTCCTAGCCAAACTTAACTCAGAGGATTATTGTGGAGAGGAGGATAGCCAGGTATGCTGTCTTGAGCTCATTGGAGGAAAAGTGGGATATAAATGTAACAAGAAGCAAATAAACTCTCTGAACAAGAAAAGAAATAAACTACATGGGTCTTCCACGGAGTGAATTCTAAAGGCTTGGGTGCTGCTGAAGAGAAGGGCCTGTTTCATGTAATTACCCACTCACTTATATATAATGAAGCTTATATATAACTAGCATATTTACCCGGCATTGCCTGGGGTTTTTATTTTCCTCTTAAGAACTCACCAAACTGTCTTCTCCATTTCCTGTAACTTTGTTCCATATTTCCCAATGCAATCTGTATTCAGAGTTATTTGCATACACAGTTTGGGTTCCTGAGGGGGTACACTGTCTTCCTGCTTGCTGCTAGGCCTCATCTCCATAGCAACTGGCCTATTCCTATACCTGCACTTTACCCCATAGTCCCCAATCCGATCTGTGTTCTCTGGTGATGTTGATATACTGGCTTTTGATTTTTTTGCTTTCTGTTGAATTTGCGCAATGGCTTTACATTTTTCTGGAAGCATTTTTTGTTTTGTTTAAGATTGCTCACATATGGAACCCATACAATCTACTGTGTGAGGCGAGAAGACCGTGTAACTATGTCGTATATGTCACTTTAATTTTTCTCACATATGCCTCCCAAACATTTTTTGGCATCCTTATGGATGGTAGGCCTCCTCTCCGTAGCAACCGGCCTGAGGCCCCAGAGCTCTTTGGCTGAGAATTCTAAAGGCCCCTCCCTAAACTGCCAACCCCAGGATTCCATGGAATTTTCAAAGCCAGCCAATCGTGTGAGGTCTTCTCGCCTCACGCAGCCAATCATATGCTGATGCGGACAAACATGCAGACAAGCATTCATTTTAATTTAGTAGAACATGAATTCAAGCTGCTCATTTTTGCTACTTTTTTTTTTTTGGCCATTTCCGCACGACGACGCTCTTCTGCGTCATCTCGCTGCAGTCCTGGGTCCAGAAAGGAGCGCGTCAGCAATGCTCCCCTCTGCACCCGCTCAGTCCATGCGGAAGAGAATGCAGTGGCGCCACGTCTTCCTCCCACAGTGCAGCTGGGCTTTTTCCATTGCTGCGCTACGTAAGGAAGCGTTGCCAAAGCACTTCCGCAGCTTCCACATGGCCAGAAGTGATGGGAGCGCCACGCAATTGCAGACGCGAAACGGATTTTTTCCGTTTTGCAAAAACTGCACAAGCGCGACGCTCCGTGACAGGATGGCAGCAGGACGGCGACGGCATCATGCAGAAGCGCGACCTGCTGATCACTGCCATCCTGTTGCAGAAACAAGACGGCGATGTCGTGTGAAAAGGGCCTTTGTTTCATAATATAGCAACAACAGTATAAAATAATTAGATTATTTTGATGTGGTATTCATCAACACCTAGGTGTGGGGGGGATTGACTAAACATTTCTGTTACAGCTTTTAAGGAATGGGGATGAAAGCTGTGTGGTGCAGATTGCAAAGCTAACGGAGCCCGTTCTTCTTCTTTCACTTGAGCAAGTTGCTTCCCCAATGCAGACACATTCTCCTCCCTGATACTACAAGATTTCAGTGGGGCCTTTTAAATAGTTATCCCTGTGAAACAACCTTTCCTGTGATGTAATCTGACACACAGCCGTCATTTGGGCTTAAACATAGTAATCTTTGAAAATGATTGGGAATTTGCCCTGAAGGGGGGAAGAAGACCTGTTATGATTAATTTCTACTAATGATAAACCACTCCTTGTCCAAAATGCAGTGTGCTATGAAGTATGATTTAATCCATTTAACTACAGTGCCTGATGGCTGTGACAACTGTGACTCAAATGTCATCACAGAAAGTGATATTTCAAGTGGCATAGTGGGATTAGAAACCTGCTGAAGATTTGTCAAAGGCAAAGTAAGTACATAATTTCTAGATAAGTGATTTGTCTACTCTAAACCACTTCCCTGAAAAATACAGGAAGTTTGAAAAGAAGCGAGAGGGCATTTTAAAAGTTAAGCTCTGAATTCAAGCACTGGAGAGCGTATGATAGCATTCCAAGTAAAGGGAAGACCATTTAAAGCAGAAGTCTGAAATGGAAATCATTTATGTTTATAAATAACCCACTTGCTGGTAGAAATGAATAGGAGATGCCGCAAAAACAAAGGAGGAAGAAGAGAGAGTTGTCCTAGTGGTTTTCCCCCTATGCCTTCTTGTTAGCAATCCCCATTCAGTTTGATTCCGGCACCACACAGTGTCTAGTATTGGAAATTTTTCTTCTACTTTTTGTTTCTTCCTGAGAAATTGGAAGGTGGAACTTTCTCTCAGATCATCATAATAGTCTTGGTTCTCTGGCTATGTAGCTGAATTCACAGATATGTATACTCTGTGCGAAAACAAATGAGTGGTGCAAAGAGGGTAGAAATACCGCTGAAGAATATTGTTACCGGATTCCGTGTCACTGAGAGCAGGAAGATTTATGCAATACTGCTTGAAAAATACATTGAAACAATATCCAAAGGGAGAGAATAAGGGCACACTGGGATTATATGAGGTATCTTATGCTGTTGTTGAAAGATGCGGGAGACTCCCTTAAATATCCCCGTTGCCCAGAAAGCACCCAACTGACTGGAAACGGAGAAAAATCAGAGGGTATGAGAATAACATTAACAGGTATACCCTACAGATGTAGTGAGAGTATCTGTCCACTCTTCTGAGTGCTGACCAAACATATGTATATGTATTTTGTTGTTTTTCTCATGGTGTCTAAAAAACTGGCCATTCCTTTTTAATCCAGAAAAGAAGAATTCTGAATGAGGCTTAGTTCGGAAGGAAATTATGTTGTTTAGACTTGTGCCCTCTCAATTGGATAAACAAATCTTGATTTTTCTAGTCACTCGTGAAGTGGTCTTCATTTGGGTGAGAAGTAATATAAGACTAGGTAGACTGGCGTAGCCTAAGATAGACCAGATGATTGGTGGCAAGAAGGAAAAGAGAGCTTGTGTTCAGGGGCTTCTGTCTTTCTATCTGTTTCAATCTGCTTGATCTTGAAAACTTGCAGGGAGCAACAGAAAAAAACATTTAAGACTGAGAACCCTAAGATGACACTTCCCAATTCACCATGGGCTAACCTCCAGACAGCACAAATGGTTTTATATATATATATGAATGATATCCTAATCCAGCAAAGGAGATCTGCATGGAGAAGCTGTCTTCAGTGTGGGTTGCCACTCTGGATACTGATGCCTGTACATACTTCAGCATCATGGGGATCACTGAGACAGTCAAACTGAGAGAGGCATTAATCAGCACAAGAGAAGAAGAACTAGTTTCTAATATATCTTGGGCCTAGGCATTTTCCACTTAGAAGAAGCCGTGTAAACACCTGTAGGAGATACCATGCTATGGTTTAGTTTTTTAGAAAAAACCTTGAACAGTATTATCTGATGTACTATAACTGTTTGCAGAGAAAAAGTGGAGCTTTTTAAAATCTTTATTTGAAAAAAGGAGGGGGGAACCTTCCTGCCAAATTTGTTGTTATTTTTTATTGAAATAAGCCAGATAACTCCCAGCAAACTTCTTGGTAAGGAGCCTTGATGGATTTTGTGGGGGTTGTGTTTGAAAAGGAAGTGGCTTTTTACCACAGGATGCTGTGTCAGGAAAAAGTTGGTTCTTGGTTGGCCACAACTTAAACTGTCATTTTCCCCCTGAGAAGGGGGAAAGGTCTCACTGGCTTCCTGTTTATCTACTGCAGTTATTTGCTCTGCGTAGAAAACATGAGCATCTCTTGGAGGGTGGGGGGAAGCAATAGTTCTTTTTGAAAGGACAAACCTTCCATCACTTTTTGAGGTGTAAACTTGTCCTGACCATAACGTAGGCAAAGTGAACCAAAGGGAGGGGATGTATAACTGAAAATTGCTTTTATATCTTGTCAGGTCAATTGATTTTAAAACCATAAAACCTGTAGTCTAGAAAAATATACAAAATGCCCTGGTTCTGATCCTGTGAGCTGCTGCCCTAGGAAGAAAAAGACAGAACTTTTCTGTTTCTTAGAAGAGACATCATTAGCCTTTGCACACGCTTCCCATCAAAGTGGGACCAGTATGTTCATTGTATAAACAGTGAGAGTGTTAAGGAGCAATTTGAATAAGATTGTTGTTACGTTGTAGAATTGGTTTGTGATTTGGGGTAGACTTCTGTCAGTCCACGTTCTGAGCATGGCACACTCTCCAGATGTCCTAATTTGGCAGGGACAGTCCCAATTAATCCTCTGTCATTCCACTTTTTCAGCTGCTTTTAAAATGCCGTGGTTTCTCTCTCTTCCTCCTCCCTTTCTCCTTGGCTTCCTTCCATTGGTACAAATGGACTTCAATGTGCAAAAGTAATTTTCATTCAATTAACTCAGGAGCAGGGAGAGGAGAAGTAGAGGCAGATTCTTGCTCTTCTCAGTAGGCAGAGGCAAAAGCAAAGCACTGCAGCTTCTCCTAACTTGTTTGTTCTTCCGTTTGCCATCTTGACCATAGTCTAATGTTGCTTGGTCACATGTGTTCTCTTTTTCAACTGTGAAATGTTGGAAGGTATGGCATGGCTGTCTTTCTTCTAGGCCCACAAGGGATGTATTCCTAGTAACACTGCCTACACCTTACCCATGTAACACCTAGGATATGGAGGCCCAACTGCAGCAACCCATGTATGTGCATGGTGGGGAAGACAGATACAGTCCTGCTCTCTGACGACAGATAATCTCTACAGACTCAGAGTCTTTGCCTTGACCTGCTCTGAGTGTCTGAAGCTTCTTGTTGCATTCATGACTAGATAATAATACTCAACCATTTCTTAACCAAAGTACGTAGCGTGTGTGTCTTCCAGTTATCTTTCAAACAATGGACAGCCATAAGCAATACAGAAAATGAATCTTCTGCTTCAAAAGAGGTTGTGGATAGGAGGATCCACCCCTGTCTTCTCTAGGCAAGCAAATTTTGATGCAAATTGCCTCCTTTCATGTGGCGGTTGTCTCTTTAAGAGGGTTATCCATATCATGATGAACAGCAAGAGCTCTCTCTTGGCAGGTATTCTACGTGAGAGGAGAGGTGTGTGGACTTGACTGCAGTATACATCATCTCCTGTGAAGCAGCAGCTTTCTTGGCAAAGTGAGGGCCAAAGAAAGGGGCTGGATTATGTGCATGAACATCTCTTTTGTGCAAGGCATGGCTTGTCTCTCAGCAGGAGCTTTGCCTCTCACAAACAGCAGTGTTCATGCACGAAACTGAATCCCATGAAAACTTGTCGCAGCACTAATTTGGACTGGGAGTTCTCTACCCCAGAAATTGCTTTCTTTATTATTACTCCTCCCTGGCAATGGGTCACTGAAGTCCCTTTTCACCCTCACTGGCCTTGTGCGGTGTCACATTCTTAGGACTGGTTGCTATCTAACACCTGTCAAATTACACAAAATCAACAATGCGGTCTCACAAAAATGTTGGAAACTATTGGAAGATATACTTGATTGGAAGATATACTTCAAGATATACTTGAAACATGTGGATCATTTGCCCTCACGTCCTGGAATTTGGGAATAAAATTCTAAGCTGATCAAATCACCAAAATATTGCTCTCTCAAATTCTTTAATTAATAACTCTCCATTTTTGATGGGGAAAATACAGAACTGCCTTCAAATCTGACCTAAGTGACTAAAGATGGAATAGTAACATCCTTGAAAACCTCAGAACTATCTCTTTGATGATGGTTGGATAGACTCTGGTGCAATGCTTTTGCTGAAGATTGACAACAAAAGCTCATTTAATGAAATAAGAAACAATTACTTTGTGGAAACATGGTGGCCATTTGTGTCTCTCTCTTTTTTTTTCAGACTTAACATTGGTCCACAGTCCACCATTGATATATGTGGAATATTAGTGTGATATCTTCAGAAATCAGAAAGTGACACGACTGTCATAAAGTAATTTGGTCAAGTGAAAGAAAAGTCATGTAAACCCTTGATAATGGTGTAGAATGATTTCTTACTAATTGGCCATTTCTTACCAATGAAAACACTACTTGAAAAGACATTCATGGCTGATTCTTCACCCATCTTTTTCACAGAATTCTCATGTATGGGTATGATAATTGGCTAGCTGCTCTACACTTGAGTGGGAATCTACTCAGCAATTTGCCCAAAAGTGTCTTAGCCCTCTTGCCTGTTTTATAGCCCTTATTCCTCTTTCTGTTCATTCAGAGCATCAGGTCCCTTGTTTTTCTGCTCTGTGCCCCATTATTAGCAGCTTTGGATATGGCACCTGCAGGATTAGGCTCGAGTGCCTACTTGAAAAGTTGTCTGATAGGGAATGTTGGCACCATCTCCAACATTTTGTCTTCTTGTTCTAGTTCAATTGCAACTCCTTCTAGGAGATTCATGGCATGGAGTGTTAAATTATGTATTGTACAACTATATGTATTCTCTGCTTAAATAAATAGAGTTTAAACTGGTGCTCTGGCAATCCAAATTCTTTGGTTAAAAAAAATCCTAAATTCTGTCACTCTTCCAAAATATGGGGATTGCATATATTTGAATACCTTATCCTTGCTTTGACAAAACATAGGAAGTCATGGAAAGGTGCAAGGATCTGTGCTGTACAACTCATCCCAAACCACTTGAAATCATACCCAGCTACCCCTGACTTCTTAGATTTCCTTAGAATTTGTTTGACAGACTGTGAAATGTCCCTTAAGAGCTAGAGAACTAAAGTGAGCAAGACAGATGAGATTCGTCAGAATGTGTATTCTGTGCCTCATTTGACATTGTATACTTGCAACCTGCAAGCATAAGGACTTTCCCAAGTCACTTCTGGGTCTCAGTGGCAGGTGAGGGAAAATAATGTAGAAAGGAAGATATCTAGGTCAGAGAAAGGCATAATTACTCTGGATTTGGCTGTGCAGTTACAGTGCTTTTCTGCAACCTAATTATGTGTGTTCATTCTTTCCTGTGTTGCAGTTCCAGACATGTGAATGAGAGCCAAATAATTAGGTTGCAATTGCTTCTCCCTTGTAGTTTGTGCTCAGCTCTGACTACATAAAAGCTTGAGTAAATACTGAATATTCCCAAGAGGGTACCTGCTGGATGTGAAGAATACAGCCAAATTGATGCTCAGCTCCAAACCCAACCACCCCAACATCATTTTCAGATATAGTAATTGATGAAATGGCAATAGCCCTCTCTGTTTTGTTCTTCCAAACAGTGATTCACGCCAAAAATTTTGCAATTATGAATTCTGCATTCTGGTACAGGTGGTGCCTATTCACTTCTTCCCCTTCCCTTTTGTGGGCTTCTTGCCTTCACGCGGAAAGCCACCATGTCGTCGCAACCTTCTCCTAAAAAGCAAAACCTTCCTCCCTGGCTGCTTAATTAGCATGACTAGTTTGATGGATTTAGTCAACAGTATTTCTAAATAGGGATGGGGGAAGACCCTGCCCAGCAGCTTTTCCCCAAACAAGAGCCCTTTTTGACCCGGAACCCTTATTGGTTTGCTAGGCACACTCGAACAAGTGTTGCTTCTGATTAATTGATCAAGGCGAGTTATTTTAGCTTCTTGGCTGTGTACCAGTGAGCATGCCTTTGTCCTAATATTCCTAGCACCACCCCTCCTTGTAAGTTTGAAATGTGAGATGCCTGGATTTTTTTTCTCCCTCTCCCTCTCTTCTCTTTCTCTCTCCCTTCTGGCAAAGTGGCTGTGTGTCTGCTTGTATATATCTGTGTCTATGAGTGTGTGCGCGTGTATGCATGTAAGTGATAGATGGGTATAATGGGAGAGCAAAGGGATGGACCACTAGAGACAGCAAAAGGAAACCATCAGTACCAGTAACATGCAGTTGAGGTGAGAATTTTCCTGGTGTTTGATTTTTTACCCCCCCATTATGTTTCTCTCCCCATCTTTTCCCAGTTCTTTTCAGGGAGGGGGTTAAAGGAGCCTCCTTTTATTTTTTTTTATTTTTTTATTTTTTTTGCAACCGCTGCACATGCACACCCTCTTCAAACAATGTCATGCGGACGCCACGGTGTGCCCCCTCGCTTGTTTCAGGTCCCTTCCGCGTAGACGTGTGAAGTTCTAAAGCTGAACCTGATTCTCTTTTTTTATTGTCTCTGGAGGGTTGTCGCTGGGAGCACAAATAGCCTGTTGGCAAGTACGGCATGAGCCCATTAGCAAGACTCCATCTGTGATTGGTTTTGCCTGGAAACCGGGAGACAAGCAATGAATAATTGATGTGTGTTGTGCAGGAGCTGGACAGGCAAAGAAAAAAGAGAGAGAGGGAGAGAGAGAGAAAGCGAGCGCAGGATGCCCTCAGAGGGGGGGTGAGAGAGAGACAGAACAAGCTTGAAAATAGCTACTGGCTGCCTTGTGCTGAGATTAAGGTAGCCCTGGCTTCCTTTGTTCTGCACTACATGGTTTCTGCCTAGAAGTGTTTTCACAGATAGATGTGGCCTTTTTCCCTCCCTGCAACAGGAGAAATAGCTCCCCCCTTCCTCGAGGTGGGGGAGAGGAGGACGGCTAGTTTTGAATGAAATGTAACTTGTGGGTAAGTTGGCTTCTTGGAGGGGAAGGTGTGTCTGTCTGTCTGTCTGCTTGTCTGTCTTCACTCCAGCCCCTCTGAGAGTATGTGAGTGTGTGTGTGTGTGTGTGTGTGTCTGTCTGTCTCTCTCTCTCTCTCACCCACTGTGTGTGTGTGTGTGTGTGTGTGTGTGCATGCGCGTGCGTGAGACAGAGAGCGAGAGAGCATTGTGGGTAGAAGTGTGTTGTCAGATGGCAAAGGCAGTAGCAAGGGATGAAAGACGAGACTTAAGTAACAAACTGGAGCATGTTTTTGTACAGTTTCTGCTCACTGTGTTTCCATTTTGTGAAAACAGTATCCTTGGGGGGAAAAATCGTAACCAATGCCAAATCACTCTGGGAAGGATTTGATTTTTACAGTAGAATTCCTGTCCTGAATAATCAGGTATTGGACAAAATGTTTATATTTTAGTTACCGTATTTGCCAGTGTATAAGACGCACCAGCATATAAGACGCACCACATTTACATGCCGGCAAATATTATTTGAGGGCATATAAGATGCACTGGTGTATAACACGCACTCCATTTTCAAACAGTATTTCTCAGGAAAAAAAGTGAGTCTTATACGCCAGCAAATAGGGCACATGCCAATAACCATGGTGCCCAGATTTTTGTGCATGATGACAGTGGCCTTTTCCTTCATCTTCAGCATGTCCTCACTGCCTGGCTTTGCTAAATGACTGTGCACCAAACTGCTAGAGAATTAGCAATTGCCATTGTGTTTTGACAAAATGATCATTCTAAAAAAATTAATCTCTGTACACAGACTTCTGGGAAACATTCCCTAAAGCAAAAACCTTTGCTGACCTGCAAACATGATAAAGATAAATGTTAAGATTTTTTTTTCTTAAAAGTTGAGTGCAGTTCTTAATAATGATTATATAGCTGACTTTTTAAATGTATACGTTTGTGTGCTGTCAACTAAACTTAAGTCCAGTCTACAGATATTTGAAGAAAATACCCAAGTTCCTCTTAGTATTGATAGAACTATTTTGGTTGTTGTTTTAAATACTTGATAAATGAAATGAAATGAGTGATGGTCCTTTGTTAACATGACAGAAATCAGGCACTGAAGAGTTGAAGTTATAGTTATGAAAGTAGCCAAAATAAGGTTAGCACATGTTATTAAAGTTAGCTCTGCCAGTGTTTTGATGTATGCACCTGAGTGAGGGGCATGCTAGCTGAGGTGGAGTTTCAGCACAAGTCCTATCCACCAATATACTGAAGTCAAGTAGGTGTGGCCTTCAATAAACAGCTTGGTTGGTGGGATTTTTTTTCTGGCAGAATGGACGAGGATCTTGCCTATTGCTTGGGGCCTGATTCTTATCACCCATAGAGTCCATTCCAAAAGGAGTTCAGGGAGTTAACACCATCCAATCCATAGATGAACAGGCACCAGTTAGAGCCCGATCCCAAATCATTTACTTTTCAGTAGACATTGGCCGAGTCTGAATGAATGTCAGATACATTGAATTGATTGCAGCTATCATATTTTAAGAAACATCCACAAAGAATCCTAGAAATGTATTTACTGCATAAATTACATGTTTTTGAAAAAAAACAGATATTACCAGTTCTAGTTTTAAAAATTATTAAGTTTTTCCCATTACCTTCCTGGATGATCTGGTAGAATGAGAGCCAGGGTGAGAGTGAGATCAATTTAACTGCTACATCCAGGGCCCCACACATAGTGCCTCTTCCCCGCTTTCCCATCTTTGCCTTCTAATCTAGCATGTAACTAGATTGGATCTTTTGAAGTTTCCCTATTCCATACACCTTGCAGACATTTCCTGCAAGTGGCTACTTGTTTGCTCCTGCTTCTTGGCCAGAGAGAGACACACCACAAGGCTGGTCTACCCACTGTCGTGATTAGAGAATTAGTTTGGCCCTCACCCTTAAAGTGCCCATACAAATACTTTCATCTTCCCTAGGGCAATAAACAGTACCCAGTCACTCATACTGGACTGGCTACCATTGGCTACCATAAGGGGTGTGTTCTGGGGAAACGCTAGGGAAATTACTAAACTCTCTGGTGATCTTTTTGATTAAGAATCAAGATTGCTTCCTTCATCCTGATAACACCCAAAAAATGTGGACCATCTTTTATCTGCATGCTTTTTTATAATTACATTGTTTATATAAAATGAATATGTTTGTGTACAGTCGGCCTTCCACATTTGTGGCTTTGACCTTCCAGGATTTGATTATCTACAAGTTTCTTCAATCCCTGCCACCACCACCACCCGACCTCCGGTGCTTCTTTTTTGGGGGAACCTTCCTTCTCGGTAGCTCTGGTCAGGCCACACAGTCCTTTAAAAACCCACCTTTGCTCCTCCTCCTCCTCCTCCTCCACCACCACCAGCAGCTGCCTAGCCAGTTAAAAGCAACTTACAACCTACTTTCTCAGCACTACAAACTCTCTCCCAATGCCCCCCCCAACTCAAGGAAAGAGATGGGCAAAAGAGAGAAAGTATAGGGCCACCATGCCAACCCACCCTTTCCCTGACCTAGTCTGGACTCTAGATGCCTGTTCTCTCCACCATGCCTTAGCCTCATTCCCACAGACACATGCACACACATTTTGATATTTATGGTTTTTCCAGTGGAGGGGTCCTGTATCCCTAACCCTAGTGAATGTAGGGGGCGAACTGTATATTTCTTTGTTATGCATATTCTGAGAATTACTTAATTTTATCAAATTTTACTTTGCCTACAGCACCTTGGATCCAGTTTACATGATAAATTTTTATGTAGGACAACCCACGGGGTGTTGAGACGTCAGTTACTGGAGAGAAATCTCAGCATGGCAAGATAAATGCATGCCCATTTCTCACATGGAGGGAGAAGAATGATATCTGATCCACCCATAGGACACTGAACAAAGTGTTTCTTTGACAACACGTCCTCTAGGCCCCCCCCCCACTCTGCGTTAGGATAGATCCGGAGATAGGAAGGAAGAGAAGAGACAGCAAGTTCAGATAGATCAAAGTGACTGTCGGAGGTAGCGGATAAAGTTTATATTAGGTTCTTGGTCCTTAACATTTGGTCTAACAGTTATACCAGTATGGGAATGCTCCATTGTGTTGTATTTTGTTAAGTGGAGAGAGAGTCACCATGTCTTCAAGTTTTGGTATAGCCAGCATCTTTCTGTGGGCAAGGAGTGTTCATCAGGTTACCTGCCAGCATAAAGGCTAGAAGTAACAATTGTCTAGTATGAAACAAAGAAGCTGAGTTTTTTCAGGTAGTTGAAAAACAATAGTCCTGTCAATCTACAAGAATTTGTGTTTGTTTTTTTCTACATTGATCACTTGCTCTGTTGAGTACTAGTATATTTGTCTGTATAATAGATATCAGAACAGCACAACAGAGTTGTTAAGACTGAGTAACTATAAAACATACTGTTTAAATTAGTGGTATTTTAATGTGCTAGTTTCTTTCATTGTTTAACTGTTGTGTCATCAGGTTTTTAGTTATACAGTGGACCTTCCTCTTGCGTGACCTCTGCATGCAAGAATGTGAGGTCACATGAAGCATCCCCTCCCATTACAGTCAATGGATGCAGCAGGTATGTGCCCATGCTGCCATGGGCACACGCACATTGCGTCCATTGCCTATAACAGGACACAGTGCTTTATGCATATGTGGTAGATGCACTGTATGTTTGTTTTAACCTTCTTGTAAGCCAGCTTGGATCCCATATGGGGAGAAAGTTGAAATATAACTTTTTTAAAAAAAAATAGGAAAGTACTATATACGCTCATCTATAAGTCTAAAAATTTTAGTCAAAAAACTGACCCCCCGAAAAAAAACCTGGGTCAACTTATCCATAGTCAGTTTAAGTACTGTATTTGAACTCTTATCAGAACAGGAACCATCTCCTTCTCTGAGCAGAGTGGCAAAAGACAAGAGAACCTAAAAGAAGCACCACACACACACACCCCACTCTCTCTACTGTGGTGCTGCTTCTGGCCTTTTTGAATGTTTGGGTGGGAAAAACGGTGCTTCCCCTCAATGAAGCACTGAGAAAGTAGAGGAGGTTAGTGCTTTTTTTAGGTTTGCCAAGGACAGATTAAGCTGTCACCTTTTGCCACTCTATTCAGAGAAGGGGATGGTTCCTTTTTTATATAAGAATTAATATTGTACTGAAACTTTTATCAAGAAAGAAATCATCCACTTCTCTGCGTAGAGTGGCAAATGGCCTTTTTGAATGCTTGGGTGGGAAAATGGTGGCGGCGGCCAGGGCTGGCGCTTTCTTCTCTCCACAGAATGACCCTCGACTTATCCACAGGTCATATCAAAGTCCATAATTATGGCCCCAAAACCTGCGCTCAACATATACATGAGATAAATTCATACATGAGTATGTAGAGTAAATAAGAGTACTGTTCCTTAAAAAGAAAAAGATGCTGACATCTTCCCATCACAAAGAGAAGTTGCAGAGACTAAACCAGCAGCTTGCACCCGCCCAGAAAAGCTCCTGGGGAGGTATAAATGCACTGACTATGAACTATTTTCAGATATGTGGAAATGCACACAAACAAAAGTTACACCAGAAAAACAGGGAAATTCCACCACAAGTAAATGTACATGGTCATATAGCTTGAATGTTTACAGCTTCGAGTGTAATTTTCTAAGGTGAAGTGAGAGACTAAAGAGTTAATGCAATCTTAAACTCTAGCTATTTTATATTTTAGCTTAGTAATAGTTAAAAAATAGTTTGTGTAGACATTCATAAAGTGGAATGTGAATGCAACACATTTGTGTTTACAAACTTGTGCACCATACAGGTGCTGTATGGCAAACTGGAATGGGTCATGTCTCCCTTTCAAGTGTACATTGTATAGCAAAACTGGATTTTTGTAATGTATGAAATTGCCTTTATTAAAAGAGGATGAATATGAGATTTGTAGAGAGGGCAGTTGCAGTGATTGTTCAGAGAATAAACCAGTGTTAAGCTTCAAAATTATACATCCTTTATTCTCTGGCCAGCAAACAGGTGCTTGTGCATTTTGAATCTTTTCTGCCTTATTAGACATGCTTCTCTAAAGATACAAGGGGCAAATGAATTTTGTGAAGGAGGAGAGGGTCTTTTACCTTATCCCCTCAGGACCTGTCACCACAGCTTACCCTGATGCTACTGGGCTGTTAACTCTTCCTCTTCCTTAGCCCACTTCATACGTAAAGCCTTGGATAAAGCTCCCTGGATATAAGGGGTAGCTGACTTCAACAAGGACAGAAGCCAATTTTCTGCCCTAGGACCCATCAGGGACTGTACAGGCTGCCAGAAATGGCAACAAAATGAAAAACAGTCCAGTTCTGGTTTTGAAAATGGGGTTTTTATGTTAAATAGTGCAGGCTTTTTGTAGAATCATAGAGCTGGAAGAGACCACAAGGGCCACTGAGTCCAACCCCCTGCCATGCAGGAATATACCATCAAAGCATTCCCAACAGATGGTAGCTTCCAGAAGAGGCAACTAACCTTTTTGGAGGTTGAGTCCAAAAGGGGGCGGTCTGTATATTCTGTAAAGGAGGATCATACTTTGCCCACCATTTCTCAGTGTCCAGTGGCACAGCGTAGCACATCACACCCCCACTCACTGTGAGAAGACCCTCCAGATCCCACTTTTCTGGGCAGATGCAGTGTAGTAGGTTGCCAGCTGTCCCACAGAATATTGCAATAGAACGTTAACTGTGCACTGTTTTGTTTAAAAAGCTCAGGTTAGAATGACAATCTTTATTAATCAAACATTGATGTTACCCAAGGACTGTCAAGTACAACATATTGTGTGGACAGAGGAAAGGCCAAGAGAAATGTCTTATGTCTCATAACTCTCATGCCATCAAAATAATGTGTTTCGTTCTCAGTAGAAGTGATTAAAAGAAACAATTCATCCATTTGGTTTTCAGAGACCACTTATTTAATGTTTGATGGCTATCAAATTTCCATTATCCCTGTGGTCCAAGGCTGAGGTATCGGTTGGGATGATGATCAGTGACACTTGCCCTCATTTACAGTTGGACACTGTTCCTCCTCCCTACTTCTAAACATAATAATTACATAGGTCAGCCTGGAAAGGGCTTGAACAAGCCAATAGAGACCTGCCAAGACAGATAAATGTCTGAAGAAAATTGGCCCAGTATCAAAAGTGTCAAAATTAGCTGAACAAGCCCCTAAGCCAGGAAATGCACATAACATTAAGAGTTGGTTGGGCTGACATAAAAGGAAAATGGTTTTGGATAATAAGAGGTACACAAATGTACTATAAAATAATAGTGTGATTACTGTTAACTTGCAGGGAGGAGAACATGTCATTCATCATCCCTATGAAAGCAGCCGGCTAGTCTTGCACACACTTAGCAAATTTTGAGGACTAAATTCACTACTCTGTATTTCCACAGTCTCAAATAAAAATATAAGTGTTGACTCTTTGAGTCAGACCAGGGTCCTAAATTCAGTTTTCAGCCATTGACTACCGGATGCTGTTGGAAACTTGCCCATTTTCTATTGTTTGTCCCCAAAGTCTGAATTGGTGGTGGCATCTGAACTGGGAAGTGGTGGTTCAGGACAAGCTTTAGTTGGTCCTTACAGTGTCTCTCTGTACATGGTTTTCTGAAGGGTGACTGGCTCCATTCCTCTCCTAATGCCAGAGTTGGTTTTGTACTTCAACTGCATGTAAGGATCTCTACGTACACCTGTGAAACAGATGGTTGCTGCTCAAAGCAGAAGAGAATTTAAGAAAAAAAAAAGTATTGGGAAACACTAATTAAAGTTAATAGCCCTCTTTCATAAAGTTGACATCATAATATTGTGTTATGTTTGGTTTAGAAATTGGCTCGATGAGATCATCGGGAAATAAGGAGTATTAGTGAAAGTTCCATATATAGAGAATGGCATTTAGCAGAACTTTCTCTTGAAACTCAAATAGAGGTTCATTATCTCGTCACTGCCTTTTCACTACCTTAATTTTAACACAGTAAATAGGTTGATAAAGTGGATCAGATTATATTCCAGATTATATTTTGAAAATGGGGCTTGTGTTCTTTAGACATGTGGAACATCTGGTAGAATAACAGCAATCCTAGTTTGGTGGAGAAAGGCCGTATATAAATAAAGTTAACAACAGCCTTTTCACTCTGCACATTGGGCTGGTCCTTTGGTTCAGGTGCAGCTATGTGTTTCAAGGGCCCATTTTTGACCTTAAATTACTGGTGAAAGTACACACAGAAAGAAAATGTTGATGATGGTGGTAGTGCTAGTAGTTTTTCTTCCTCTTCAGCTTCCTCTTCCACTCACCAGGGCCCACAAAGTAACGTACAATCACCAATGCTTCCTGATTAAATGCATGTTATAGTGCTACATTTAACCCTTTTACAAGTGTACATCCCAAAATGAAAGTTGGAAAATATGCACCCAAATTGAAATGGCCTTTCATTTTAATGATTTGATGCTCTTTTTCAAAGAGATGTCACTGTTCTCCAAGAGAGAAGATGTGGTATAATTAACAAAGGAATATTTAGAACAGATCCCAAAAGGACCATGTACCTTGATCTGTTCCCCTAAAGATGTTTTTTAAATGACAGCCCTTGCCCCCAGACTGTGCAGCATGGCAAAATTATGTCTGAAAATGAGGAGTTAAATCAGATCTCTTTGTTTCCATCAGCAATTTGTTCTGCAGAAAAGTATATTGGAGAGAATCACCAAACAAGAAATACAAGAAAACCATTACACTAAAACATTGTAATAGAAGAGAAAATATATCACTTCAAAATGTAACATGTACAAACACAACTAAAGGAAATTATGTCACTTAAATGTTTAAGGAGTGGTGTTTCAAAATAATAGGTCTCATATTTGAGGAGCAGGGCTTGGTGGGAAAACGTCCTTGGTGATCATTGGCCTTCTATAATTCCTGAGTTGCAGTTTGGATCCAATTCTTCTTTTTTGCTTTATTCTTTTAGGTTGCAGTTTTAGCAGTTCTGTATTTTAGCAATTCTGTTGTACTTTCTGTTATCCAGCAGCTTAGGAAATTTCAGCGTGGCTTCATAGCTTGTCATATCACCAAGACTTCTAGGAAGAGATTTCAGTGTGGCTTACTTATTCATGCAAACTTCACTGGCTTATGGAGTCTTGATATTGCTTGATCTGTCAGCAGAATTTGAGTCTATTGATCATAGCACATTATTTGACTGCCTGGAGCACCTTGTCAATCTCCAAGGCCCTGTTAATGGAGTTTACTTCTGATATTTTCCTGCTTCCTCATTTTGTTGCTGTCAATAGTTCCCGCTCTGATCCTTTCACTGTACAGGCTAGTGTGCTGAGTTGTGGGGAGGGGGAGACTCCCAGGGTGTTTAGTACACGCTGTGGTGCCTAGAAGAAAATTCTGTAGCCCAATCTGGATTTTATGATTAGCTCTGTTTATAACCAAATCCATACATTTGCTCCTTTTGGCAGAGAACTCCTCCTAAATGTTGGAGCAACATTTGATTCTCAACTGCAATAAAACAGAAAAGCTTGAGAGCTTTCATTCTTTGTTGCTGGAAGTAAGGAAGAAAGGAAAGGGGAGAAATCCTTGCTCTTTGTTTCACATAATTGTCAAGATCCTGTATCTTCTCAGGGTAGTGTAAATATCTACTGGCAGAGTTATGCTAACTTGCATTACATAGCTGCTCTACTGAATACCACTGTGGCACACCCTGTGAGAAATGGTGAATGCACATAGCTGGCACTCATTGCACAATGCAGAGATAGTATGCAATGCACAGTCTGCACTGACGCACTAGTCTAGGTGGATTATTGCACGTCTGCAATGGTTGTGCATGTGGAGCTTCATTTACACCACCATCAGCTGGATACCCTAGTCCAAAAAATTCACTCTGCATGCATAGCACAAGTAGTGCCAGCTTGTGTCACCAACAGAATTCTGGTCCATATATGATTGTACTCCGGGTGTCTCTATATCTCTGACTACAATTCTGCAGCTGAGGATTTGCCCAGGTGTTGGGGTAGGAATAGGAACACTGCCATATATTCACCATACAGCTATGTGTAAACCAGGCAATTGCACTTACACATCTTGTGTAATTTTTATACATTTATGGGAAAGGAAGAGATTGTGACTTTCAGACAAATCATTCATATGTGTGTGTGTCTGTGTGTGTCTCTCTGTGTAATTCATTAATTTAGATATAGATATTTGAATTTTGTATTTGTATGTTTATGTGCACTGGGATCTTTGAATGTTTGGCTTGTAAATCTATACCAGAGCTTTCCAAACGTTTCATGTTGGTGACACACTTTTTTAGACATGCATTGTTTTGCAACACAGTAATTCAGTTTTTCTAGCAAACCGGAGGTTAAGCTAACCCCTTATAAGAGATACAGACACATACATAAATTGTAATAACAAAATGTATGGGGACACAACATATCTTATGAAAACCTTTCATATATTTTTAAAAATAAATTCCAAGATTGTAGGCAACACATCTACACACTTCAGGTGACACACTAATGTGTCGAAGCACACCATTTTGAAAGCCCTGATCTACACAGTATGTGGTGTCAGGTGTCCATATTCCTTCCTGAAGCCCTAGCTATGTGAAGGTTGTTACCACACAGGTCTGAGCAACACCTTTACATACAGTTACATAGGGCTGTGTAAGAGGCACACCTGTCAAAGACACAAATCAATTTGCTTCAGAGAGGATAGGGGCTGTTTTGATTGGGGTTGAGAACATTGCTCTAGCAATTTTGAACCATAATAATTTTCTCAAGATACAGTACAATTTAATCTTGAATATACCCAAAAATGAACCTTTGAAGCTTTCTCTGAGGGAAGGAAAATGGTGCCCCTGCTTGTAGCTATTTCTGTACACATTTTCCTTTTAGGATTTCTAAAAATCCACTTCAGGACTAAATAAATCCAGGGGTTATCTTTGGAGAAATGTCCAAACTATGCAGCCAAGCCTCTGGCCATGTATGGAGGTTTGCTAGTTCTATTTTAGTCTGTTCTTCATATGAATTTGTTCTGTTCTGACTAAACTTTTAAAAAATTAATAATCTGCTGATTAGCCTAACATCATGAGGGCACAGTCCAGTCAAAGTAAAATGCTTTCTCAAATGAACAGCAATGGAAATAATAGGGTTTTATTTTTGTCTGGAGCGTACTTGCAAAGAGTACACAGTATGGGGCATTTCTAGTTCCCCTCATCAGCAGTGTTACCAGCGCTGTGACAAATATTCTATAAAGAAAGATAAAGAATACAACTATCTTCATGTCACCTGCTGAATGATAATAAGGCATGGATAAATTGGGAAATACTTCTTGCCACACAATTATTTATGTCATCTGGAGAAATCTTAGAAGTCTTGTACCAGAACCTTAGGAGAGAAAGGCAGTTTACATGTTGCAGTAAGTATATACTTTTTATCTACAGTGTTTTCAGTAGGTATGAACAATATGTAAATTGACTGCCACTCAGAAGACCAACTGGTACAAACATGTATTAACGCATACACTCTGGAAGGAACTGAGTTTAGCTGTGGCTCCCTAGTAAGAATATTTCCAGTGGCTCTGCAACTCTGTCATATATTTTATTGTTCTCGTAACAAATCTTCAAATTTTCAGTGATGTGAGATGGAAAGAAAATCTTACCTAACTTCAGAATTTGTTTTTTAAAAATAAAGTCAATTCAAGTAGCCATTCTGTATTTATTCTTTATTTTATTTAATTTAATTTTATTATTTTCTTCATGTACTACCTTCCAGCCAATTTGAGACTCCAGGTGGCTTACAGTGTAGATTGCAGCTAAATACAGCGTGTAGTACAAATGTTAAAATAATAAAGTAGGCAGTCAGATTAAAAATGCAAATTTAAAACAGTTTAAAAATCTTTTAAATCATAATAATTAAGATAAAAGTAGAGTTGCTGTTGCTGTTGTTGTTGTTATGTGCTTTCAAGTAATTTCCAACTTAAGTTCCCCTTAGGGTTGCCATATCATGGGATGTTCTGGGCTGTGTGTGTGTGATGTGCTCAAGGTCACCAAAGGAGTATAGTACAACCTGTTAAAAGACCCACCTGCAAAAGCCAGTTAAGAACTGAAGGCGTTTCTAAACAGAAACATCTTTGCTTACTAGAGGAAATGGAGAAGAGAGGTGGCTGGGCTAGCTTCCAAGGGGAGGGGTTTTCCATAGCTTAGGAGGGCCCATTGAGGAGGCCCTCTCCCATGTCCTCACCCAATATACCTGTGGCACTGATGGGACCAAAAGAAAGCCCTCCACTGAGGGTCTTGAAACTTAGGTAGACTCTTATTGAGAGATTCAATCTTGTCAGGTACTCTGGACCCAAATCGTGTAGGTTTTTTATGTCATGACCAGAAAGTTGAATTGTGTATTAAGACAGTCTAGTAACCAGTAAAGATCTTAGAACACAGGAGTTATATGTGCCTTGTAACTAACTGTAGTCAGCAGTCTGGCCATAGCATATTGGACCTGCTGAAGTTTCTGAAAAGTTTCCAAAGGCAGCCCCTGCATTCCAGTAATCCAGAAGGGATGTAATCTAGGTATGTGTTTCTGTCACCAAATCTGACATCTCCAAGAAGAGGCACAGCTGGAGCATTAATTTAATTGTGCAGATGCATTCCTAACTGCTGCCAAAAGCTGGCCTCCTGGCTCAGGACTGAGTTCAGGAGTCCTAAATTCGTAGAGGAGAAGTGTAACTCCATCCAGCACACACTGAATTGCTATTCCCTGATCCATCATTTGACTGACCAGGAACCAGGAGCACCTCTGTCCTGGCTTCAATTTGTTCACTCTTGTCCAGTGAACACTGGATAGCAAATATTGGTTTAGTACTGAAAAAGCTTCATTGGAATTAAATGAACAGAAGAGATATGGCAAATCCCATGTGTGCACACACGCATGGTTGAATTCTGCAAAAACAAAAGCCACTAGTGTGTTTTTAAATGATTAAATATTGAACACTGGAAGTGTTTGTTTTGTTTGTAGATTGCAGAGAAATTCAAATGCCATAATCCCGAGAGGTTCTTGAGGTTTTTTTCCCACTTTGTAGCCTCTTTGTAAAGCTTGGGTATGGCTAATTCATCACCAATATACAAGTATGCATTACCAATACAAACACAGTTCTTCCCCCCACCGCCATGCACATGCTGTGACACTTCGGCATTGCAGCCACTAGCTGTAGCTGCTACTGCAGTAACTAATAATAAAAAACTTGAGAGTTTGCCTCCTTTTCATTTCTCACTGTTCAGAGGCAAGATAATAATATCACTCATGGTCAGTAATGTTTAATTTCCTGGGGCAACACACTGCTTCTGCTGATTGGCAGCTGTCCTTTGCTAGTCTTTAATGCTCCCCTGACATCTGCAGATTTATTGCCTACAAAGGGTTTGGTGATCACATTGTCTGCTTAATGCCATATTTGTTTTTAGACATGGTGGTTATATAGTGGAGATTAGGAAGTAGATTAGATCACATTTAAAGGCGAATGTCGCCCATTTGGTGATGTACAAGGGAAGAAAATATTAGAAGGAAACAAATGAATCTCTGTAATTACACCAGATAAGGAATTATTTGGTACATAATACAGTATTGTTCAGTGATGGATGCATCATAGCTGTAGAATTTTGTATGAAACATCACAGTTGAGCAACAAAGGCTGATGGCAGACCATGCATTGATCTGTACACAAGTGTACACAAGCATGTGATCCAACTTAATTTTCTTAATAGAACCAACATGTCCCTGAACTTTAAATATAGGAATTGGAGGTGGGAAGAGCAGAGGTCATTGTTCTTTCCAGGAGACAATGTTAAGAGTCTGAGTTCAACAGAAGAGATATTTACCTGCTGCTGAGCCAGCCCTTCAGCCTATCAGTTACAAGTACAGCAGCTCAGTGGGATGGCTGTTCATCCATGAGTGGTATTTAAGGAGCCTCCTGAAATGCACTGCTTGGACAACTTGTTCTTCAATTGCTGCTCTGCACAGGCTTCCTATAGCTACTAATAGCTACTTTCAGCCTTGAAGAGAAGGTGCCTATTATAGGCTCTGTGATGTTGTTTCCTGCACATCAGGCCTGGGGGAGGGGAGGAGCCTGAATGTATTTGTAAGGCTGCAACTAGGAGACAGATGACAGGAAGGGGGATGAGTTAGTAGAAGACTAAGTAGAAGATGGGTTTTGAACTATAGGTTGGACCACCTTCTTCAAATCCTCCCTTCTAAGACCTTTCTTCTTCATTCTCTCAGCCATGTTTGTTTGATTTTTAGTATGTATATGCTAAATGAGTTCTTATATCCTCTATCCACTTTTGCTTTTCATCATGTCTGCCCCTCCTTCTCCTCACTCCTGCTATTTTGATTTCCAAAGCCTTCTTCACGAGCAGAAACCACCATGCATTTCTTGCTACAGCCTTGCTAGTAATTTCTATCAACCTCCAAAACATATTTTATGGCCTTTACAGCTGCAGCAACAGCTGGAAGGGAGGCACATACACAAGCAAGAGAACTGAATGCAGAGAACTTGTGGCCAGATCCCAGACATTTGAGAGACATGTTGTTGTTCTAACTGTCTTTGGTTTCACCTTTTGATCATATGCTAGCAATTCTTAGGAGAATTGTGCTTTAACCATCCCTCTCTTTGCTAAGTGATTTGTAATTCATTGTTAGGCAGAGCTAATATAGTTTATTTCCATCCTGTTCTTCACATATTTGACACAATCTATAACATGCCCATTCTGTTTGTTTTCGTTGAATGATAAATTAACAAGCTTCTTTGTATGTCTAAGTTGAATAGCACCACCACCATTAAACATGTTCATTTGGTGTGTTTTTTCAACTAATTTGTTTTGAGTGAGCTGAATGAATATTACATTACCATTAATCAGTAGGAAAAAAATAAAACTACTTTGTGATTCGATGTTGGGGGAAAATAATATTTATCAGTGTGGCTCTCAGATCAGATTTATCCTTAGTGGTGTTGTCCCAGGGCTATATAACTAGATTGCACTAGTTTGTAGTTGAAAAAATGTTTAGCCTTGGACTAGAGAAACTTATGTTTACGTCCCTAAATAAGCCAGACTTACACAACATGGCTAATTTCTTTCGCTGTAGTAAATCACCCCAATACCAAATTCAACTGGTGAGTGCTGAGACCATTGTAAATGGGCGATGTGTTTGACGCAGCATCATTCCAATATGAATTGTGAAGTGCTTAGGTAGCCTCAGTCAAGTCAGTGTCTCTCAGCTCAGTTTCGTCAGTCCAATACTTTATGGCTGAAAACAGAGAGACTTGATAAACCTTTTCCCCAACTTAGGCTCACTACTTTGATCTACATTGCTAAAGGTTCTTCCCTGCTATCACTGTGTTCATTTATTCTGCAGTAGCCTCTGCTTTACTCTCTTAACAGCATAGGAACAAAGGAAACTGTCATCAGGTCACCTGGGCTCAATGCTTCCACAGGACTGAGAAACCCATGGCTCTCCAAATGCTGTTAGATTACAACTCTCACTACATTTCACTGAACCTCCCAAGACACTGTTCTTCTTCCCTGGTCCCAAAGAAGGGCCGTTCCAGAAGTTTAGGAAACCTTCCACAATGATGTGTCTTTCTGGCTGGGAAGTTTTAAATGAGGGAGAGAATTGATACTCTTGTACAAGGAGAAGTGCCTTCAGATTGTACAAACAAGTCTTTGGATCAAAGGCAAGAAAATCCCAATGATGTAAACTCAGTGTGCTGAACACTGATTTAAAACAGAGTCATGGTACCTGACAGTCCAGGCTTGCTGTCTATAGACAGTTCACCTAGTCACACTTATCTGCAGTGACCAAAGCTAAATAAACCATGGAGCTTTCCACAAAGGTGTGTTTGTCATGTAGTGTGCCTGGCACACAACCACTCTCCTCTGTTTATTTCTGCAGTGGAGGAAATTGTAAGACACATGGGCATAGTAAAAAGCCTACCTATGGAAAGAATTCTAGAGGACCACCTAGCACCTGATGCTGGCTAGAATTCTTGAAAAGAGCATTTGCCATTCTAAGTGTACTTTGATTTGAATCAGAAAGGCATTTAAGCAAGATTGCATGTTAAAGAGCATTTAACGTTTTTGTTTATCTGTTTTTTGTGCTCTAAGCCCACCTATTCCCCTTCTGCTCCCTAAATCTTTGTCTTACAATATTTTTATTGTATTGTACAATATTTCTAGTTCTCATACCAAAAAAAAAAAAAACCTCCCTGGGTTTCTCTTCATGTACCAAGATATGTTGCAAATCCTCCTGGAAATGCCAGCTTTAGATGCTGGTAAAACAAAGAGTGCAGGAAGATAAGTAGAAATGTTGCTTTCTTCTGTCTTGAATAGTCCTGCATTTGCTGGTTTAATGCTTGCTCTTGGCCTTACACAGCTTGGAGTGCTTTAAAGCCTTGCATCTATTTAATCTTTAATTTTTTTTGTCAACATCTGTTATGCCCTTCTGACCTGTAGTTAGTGAAACATGCCCTTGCAACCTGTGAGATCCAGTAATGGAATCACAGTTTTAGAATAATCAGGCCTGTAAAAGGAACTTATAATCCCTGTATAAGACCATTAAGTAGTCTGATAACTTTAAGCGAGTATATTTCTTACCTAATTATTCTATACCTCTTGGTAAAATCTTGCAGGAGCCTGCTTAATTTCTATGGAACAGATGGAAGACATGCACTTCTTTTCTTTCTTGCATTATGGCCTTATGTTTTACGGTTGTTTCTGCATCTGCATCTGTGCATATGAGAAAACATTTTGTAAGAAGGAATGTCATGCATCCGGCTCAACTTTATGTCTCTGTGTGTGTATGAATGCTGCATTTTGTAATTCAGCAGTTATAGGAAGAAAAAAAATGAGAAAATTGATATTCTTTATAGAAATTAACATCCTGGTAGTCATGTTTTCTCTTTTTGCTTCTGCCGCCACCACTGCTACTATTATTAAGGCTACTTATATTGTTTCTTTGTCTAAAAAAAAAAAACCCACAAGGACTACTTTTCTAGATTTTGTGCCTGTGAAGATAAACTTTGAAGTATGTGAGCAATTCTTTCTGAAATTTTCCTCAGGCAAACAAGGAGGATACTAACCTTGCATAACTTAAGTCGATAAAATATGGACAGTCACACAGGCAGTCACACAGGTTGTTTGGTCTGTTAATACAAATAGGGCTGTATAGATGTTGTTCCTCAGTACCAACACAGGTAGTTGTCACGTATTGTTCGGGAAAGGAGACTTTTTGCCAAGATGTGAAGGAAGCCTAAAGAATTTTCAAAGTTTAATAGGTAGCAGACATATTTGTTTCAAATATTCTGTCTTGTTACCGTACAGACTTTTGGGTTTGTGCTATTGGGAGGAACAGTTGTTGAACAACAACAACACATTAAACCAGAAATATCCTGATAAAAGTTGGTGAGAATATGGTAAAACCAATGTTAATTTGATACTGGATAGCTTCTTATTTATTTAATAATGATATATATTCATTTTGAATCCTTCTACAGTTATGTTCAGTTACTTGTTTACAAAGAATGTTCCAAATATACAAAGAATGTTCCAAATATACAATCCAAATTAATAGCCTGCTTATTAATGACAGCCAAATGCAAACCAGTTTGGTGATGGAAATGTCCCAGGTAACACAGCTATTAAGGATGATTTGACTAAAGATTGGGGTTTTTTTTAAATCAACAACAACAACAAAAACAATATATCTTTGCAGGTTAAGACCTGGTTGTATCTCTCTTTCAAGAGTGATTTATTGGAAACTGATTTCCATTTCTGGTAAATATTTTCTCTAAATGTGGGATGTAAAAGACTCCTAGAATCAGTTCTATACAGTATTTATACTTAAACAGAAATATTTCTTTTTGTTGATGTGGCTGAAAAAAACAGGTTTAAAAAAAAGTTGAGAGAGGATTCTACAAAGTTGTTGCTATTGTTGTGTACCTTCAAGTCATTTCTGACTTACAGTGAGCCTAAGGTGAACCTATCGCAGGGTTTTCTGGGGCTGAGAGTATGTGCCATGCCCAGTGTTGTTATATGATGGCCTAAATTCAGTTGGTAATCTAAACTGGAGGAGACCTATTGAATCTTAGGAATTTACATGTGCTGACTTTCCAAGATCCCATTCATTCAATGGGTCCACTCTAGTTAGAACTAGTAATTGGACAGCAGATAGCATGCATTAGTTTCAGTGAATTTAAAGACAGGTGGCGCAGAAAAAAATATGTGGTAGTGGTCAATAAATGTGTGTGTGTGTGAATATGTTAGGAGAGCCATTGGTCTGTTACTGTCCACACATTATAAAAATACATTCACAAGATGTATGTGTACAACCATGGGATGTGAGTGACCATCTGGAGTCTGGAATGAAACAAAATGCGACAATAACAGAAGAAAGGTGTTTACTTGGGGATTTTTCCCCCTTCCCGGTATACATTTGTTTAGTCATAATGTCTTTTCTTAGTGGCATCTGCATCACATATAGAGAAATAATGATTCTTATTTTTTTTTCCAATCAAAACCTGAGTCCATCAGGAGAGTTTGGCCATTTCCGCACTATACTGTTATAATGCTATTATTCCGCTTTCGACATCCTGTGGAATCCTGGGGTTTGCAGTTTAGGGAGGGGGCTTTAGAGTTCTCAGCCAGAGAGCTCTTTGGCTTCATTAAACTACAAACCCCAGAATTCCACAAGATTTTGAAAGTAGAATAACAGCACTGTAACAGTGTAGGGTGGAAATGGCCTTTGATGCACTTTCTTGTAGGCAATGGTGGCAGGAGGGAAAAGACTGCTGGGACAGTAGTTGTGAAGGAAGGCTCTGGAGAAATAGGCTGCTGAGGGGTGGAAGATTTTGTCTGTCTTCCTTTGGATCACTGTGGGACCCAGAAAATGTGCAGCCCTTGCCACAGGTCACCAACAGGACTCTTGTCATAACACTTTCTAGGTGGTGTCAAACACATGTCACAGCTGAGGTCACCTGGAGTGAGATACATATAACATATTGATGAAAAGCACCTGTGATAAGATGTAAACAAACTTTGAATTTTACACTAATAAAGTAGGAATAGGTTCTTATTCCTGTTTCTCTGAGGGCCCTTTCACACTACATAATTATAGCACTATGATTCCATTTTAACTGCCAGGGCAATGTCCTAAGAAATCGTGGGATTTGCAATTTAGGGGGTTGGCATTTAGCGTTCCCAGTCTGAGAGCTTGTCTAGTGCCTCTGGCTAAACTGCCAATCCTAGGGTTCAGTGAAGTGCAGCTATGACAGTTCAAGTGGAATAAAAGTGCTATAATTGTGTAGTGTGAAAGAGGCCTGCATCTTTCCATTGTGTGGAATTGTTCTTTGTATCTCTTTACTGTAGGAGCCACTGCATCTCACTGCATTAGAAACCTTTGCATTTTGCACATGATGATGAACAGATAGTGTAAGACACTTGTGCTTGCTTCCTTTTTCGCACACCTTGACCTCTGACACCTTGACCTTCTGTTTGTTTGGACTGTGGTAGCTTTAGGACCAAATGTGCTGCTTATTAAAATGCAAGTAAGAGTACTATAGAGCTAGAGTTCACAGGAGAGACCCAAATTCAACTCCGTTGGCTAGTAGTCAAAATAGGAACATGACTCTTCCATGAGGTTCCAGCGTCTCCAGAGTAGTTCCAGAAATTCTTCCGCTCCACTGAAGAAACGCTTGCCTGCTCTCACATATCAGGCCTATCCAGGCATCAGATTCCAAATATGCTCTGATGGCCCATTGACAGGTGAAGAAGCATCCTCTGCTGAAAGGAGGGGAACTCTGCAAGTCCACAGAAGCACTTGGACTACAGGTTTTCGCAGGTTTGGAGGATGTCTGTCTTGGGAGAGTTGTCTGGTATGAGGTTGCTTTGTGCTGCATTTTTTGTTGTAAGACAAATACAGCTCATCCCCTCATGCCCTCATTTATAGACCGCTTTCTGTCTGTGAACAGCTACCTGCCTCATTGCATTATTTCTGCTGTTATCTCAGAGTATCTGTTTAGTCGTATCATAAGCCACGTTGGTGTGCTGGTAAGCTTTGAATAGCCCAAAACATTGCAAGGAGATAAGAATCTACAGATCCTCTTTATGTAATCATTTCACAACACTGGAGTTTCATGACCTTTTGAAAACATTAGAGGGCATCATGCTTCTTGCTTTTTGCAGCTTATCTCTGAGATGCCTCCCAAGCAGAGCCACACACACACACACACACTTGAGCAGCTGCAGATTGGATGGGCTTGAACACTTGCTATAAAAATCCACCCAAATGCCTCTGAGCAAAAAAATCACTTTAAAAAAAGATCTTCCAGGAGACTACTGAGAACCTTTAGAGACATTATGAAAAGGAGAAAAAAATGTTCCTTTGGTACAATTGCTAAAAGCCACAGTAGCCCTATGAAGCCTATGTTGTATGTATAGCTGGTTCTGTTATTTATCTCTTTATAAAGCGCCATCAATGTTCTTGGCGGTTTAAGAGGAAGCAAGATGAGACCCTTCCTCAGGGATCTTGCAAAATTACAAGGAGGGCATAAATGCCACAGCCCTCTTTTGTTACTTACCCACTTTCTTTTATTCAGTCCCAGCACCTTTGTAATGTAATATAAATATGAGCAAATGCATTTTACTCTCTGTTAGGGAATAAGACAACCCTAATTGTTAAAGGTATTGTATTACATGAGATATTTGCACCTGAATGTATTTAGCTACCCATAGTCCACATTTCAAAACTCTCACATATCCATTTCTGTACAATGGGTGTAACGGGTTTTTCTATGAAATGTTCTTCCAACTAAGCAAATTCTGTATTGCAGCTTTACAGGGTCAGTAGGACTTCTCTGCAGTAGTGTTGAAACATTATAATGGAAACTGAAATTGTGTAGAGATAATTTTACTTTTTGTGAGCAATATTATTGTGCTACCATTGGCCATGGTAAACAGGTTCTTCTTCTTCTTCTTCTTCTTTTTTACCATGGCTCATGGTTTGAGCTCTGTGCTCTGTGCCTCAGCAATGAAATAAATTCAAACATAAAGCTGTCAATAGCTACTAATCAAGCACACGGCAATACATGTCCCCTCCAGTACTAGAGAACATATGCATTTATACTTTAATTTCCCATCTACCAGTGGCGGTGTTTTATTTTTACCAATGAGTTATATTCTTGTTTTTTAAACAACAATGCCTTAGAAAACAAAGATATTACAAGTTCTAATCATAAACACAGGAAATTACGATACAATTACAGCCTGGTTGTGTCTGCCAAAGTTATAGTCATATAGACAAGAAAAATGCAGCCATGAATCTTAGTACATTTGAACACTTGTTAGTTTACTGTAGAATTTTATACCATAGTCATCTGAGACATGTCAGAATCTAAACTCTTGATGTTAGGAAAGGTGATTTCAAAACCTGCATTTAAGAGGGTGTTTTCCCTTCTTGCCCAATGGAATTACATACCGAATTAATCCAAGATGTATCAAAACTGAAAGTGTGACGATAAATGCCTTTAAAACTTGCGTTTAAGAGGGTGTTTTCCTGTCTTTCCCAAAGTGGTTAATGTTGCTGCTGCTCTTCCTGCTAGGACTACCATTACCACAACAACTCTGGGCTTGGAAATAATGCAGTAGAAATGTTACCTGTAACTCATTGCTTTTTCTTACAATAATGAGAGCAGAATGAGGTCCTTTTTGTGTGTTTCATTACTGCTAATGTGTCATGATTTTTATTTATAACAAGTAACAGTTAACACCCAACTTTTATTTGTTTATGGTCATTTGGGTGGATTTGGAGTAAAAACAATGTGTTGCTAACAGGTTACTCCCAAATTGTTACTAACATTAAGATATTATTAATTTTAATAGTTATAACTAATGACACCACATTAACCCTTTTCCAATAATATTTGAAAGTGCTACTACCATTAGTCGCAAAGTAGTTTCTTAAGCGCCAAATATAATTGTTCAGAGCAATTGGTTGCCAAAGTCCTAGATTACTTCATGTGCAGTGTTTGAGAAATTCTCTTAGTGTGTACCTCTTCATCCTGACTGCAGCAGTGTCCAATACTGTCTGAAAACGTAACTTTAGCACCCCGTGTCCTGAGAAGAATTAATTCTATCTAGCTGTAAATATTCTCTACACTCTTTTTATTACTATCAAAGGAAATCACTGATGGAACGTTAAAGAGTTTTCTTTTTCAGGGCATGTTTTCAAAATTAAATCAAGACTAGTCCCAAAAGGTCACCCTTCATTTGAGTATCATTTGAGTTTGTTTGGTTTCTCTCCTCCCACCAGCACTGTTTTTTCTTCATCTTTCCTGTCTCTTTTTTAACAAGTTTTTTTTATTAATGTAAAGCACTAGGGTGTTTTTCATGAAAACGTGATTAAACATCAGGTGGACGGGTAGGAGGTAATATTCTTGGTGCACTCATTGCCTGGAATGAACTTTTTTTCCCCTGATTACTACAAGCCAATATGCTGTGTAAGCAAAAGGTTGTGCAGAAATTCTCACCAAGATTGTAAATCTGAGTTTGCAACATGCCACCTAATACTGCAGCTGGTATCCAAGGTCTTTTTAAGTAGGGAATAAGAGAGCTTTTTCCCAGCACCTCACATGTGAGATAGTTCACACATGGAGGGTGGGGGGCACATCAACATTGGCATTGCTGCATTGTTGCCAACTCATTTCTTTCAAAATCCCACTAACTTGAGCTCTGTAAACCTAGTGGAAAAAAAATATCACAAATATAAGTCTACAGATGGCAGTGACCCTTATCATGACAGCATGTGCCCTCATACCATGTCACTTCTCATTGCCAATTTCAGACAGTTTTCATCTGAAAAGAGACTGGGATGATTCTCTAGGCTGAGAAGGTGAATGGTATCTGCAAGCCATTTTCATGTATTCAGAGCCAAATACGTCATGACTGAACAAATAAATTGCCCAATTTTTTTTAAAATAAAAAGTTAGGGAAGTTCTGGGACCTTTGAGGGACTTTTCAGGGGACTTTGTCCAAAAGTGGTGTTCAGGGGCTATCCCAGCATTGCCTTAGGTGAACTCCTGTAGGACAAAGCTATAGCTCCCCTTAGTACCACTTTCTTGTGCCTATTTATAAAGAACAATTTAATTTTCCAGAAGCTACCTTGGAGATCCCACTGTTGAGATAAAAAGTGAGTAACAGACCTATTTTAATACAAATCAGTTTTAAAATTTATATTGGTGGACACAAGGGAAGAAACAGAAAGATTGCTGAGCCCTAAAGTGTTCAGCTGCTGTAGGATCACAAGTATCCTTCAGGTATGGGGGAATGATCACAACTGTAATTTCCTCTCCTTTGGGCAGAAGGCACACTGGCTTTTTGTGGCTTTGCATCTAAGCAATTTTCTCCTGTGCAAGAATCATTTTAAGGAGTTCACCCAGTCTAGTAGTCATATTTTGGAAGAACTAAAATGAAGGTAGAATTCTACATAACAATAATTTGATGCTTATGTGTCGGAACTGTAGAATGTTTCAGTAGAATATCCATTTAAACTCTTGTAGCAACAGACTGGAAGGCAGGCCTTTATTTTATAAAATATTTTTTTTATTGTGGTATGAGGTTTCATAGAAAAGAACCTGAAGTACCAAATGCCTATTTTCTATACTTTCTGCATTCTCCAAATGACCCACTCTCTCTCTTTTTTAAAAGAAATATAGTCAGCCCTTCACATTCACTAGGGTTAGGGGCACAGGATTCCCACAAAAGTGGGAAAATTGCAAATATCGAAATGTATGTGTGTGTCTTTGGGGGGGGGGGTTGAGGCATGGTAGGGAGAATGGACACCCAGCATCCAAACCAGGCAAGGGAAAGGAGAGGGAAAGGGATGGGTTGGAACGGTGGCCCTATACTTCACTCTTACCCGTATCCTTCCTTGTGTGGAGAGGGGCATCAGGAAAGGGTTTATGGTGCTGAGAAATTGGGCTGCAAGCTGTCCTTAGCTGGCCAGGTAGCTGTTGGTGGAAGAGGAAGAGGACCAGAGGCAAGTTTTTAAATGGCTATGTGGCCTAATTGGAGCCACCAAGAGGGAAGGTCCCCCTGGAAAAGAAATGCCTGAGGTGAGGGAGGCAGGAGTTGGAGACACTTTGTAAATAATCAAATGCGTGAAAGTCAAATCTGCAAATATGAAGTACAAACTTATAACACTGAAAATGTTGTACCTCTAGACTTATATATGCAGCAAGCAAGTACAAATTTTTAAAAAGTAGCTTTTGTTCATTCCTGCAATATTAGTATTTTGGATAGAAATTATGATTATCATTATATTTATTTATACCCTGTTTTTTTTTTTCCTGGTGGGGACTCAAGGGAGCTTGCAGTAGTTGAAAACAAATAGTTAAAAATCACAGAATTCAAAAGCGAAAACACAAATTAAATGATCAAATAAGAATTAAGTTAAAATACATAATTAAAACTCAGACATCCACACATTCAGCACAGTTAACAATACCCAGCACCTTTTATCAGACAGGCCATAATTACACATTGAATACCTGTTGGAATAAAAATGTCTTTGCAGGAAGAAAGTGGGGAGGGTGCCAGTGTGGTTTCTCTGGGAGGGGAGTTCCAGAGCCTGGGAGCAGCCTCTAAGAAGGTCCTCTCATGTGTTCTAACCAGAAGTAACTGTGAAGGTGGTGGAACCAAGAGAAGGGCCTCTCCAGCAGATCTCAAAGCCTGGGCTGGTTCATAAGGAAGAACACAACCCTTCAGGTAGTCTGGACTTGAGTCATATGTAGAGCTCTAATGTAGGTCATCACCAGCACTTTGAATTATGCCCAAAATTTAGGAAAAACTAGGAAGGTACTAGCATTCTCCTTTTGGTTTTGCTAGATTAACTTTTCACAGCAATGGCCGGTTCATTACTTTGTGTGACTGTGTGAACATGAAAGACCAATTTACCTTTCTATAAAATGATTTTATGCCTCATTATGGTCTCATTCTTCCAGACTCTGAATTAAATAGACTCATTCTTTTTCTTCTCTCCTCTTTGAAGGCCTCTAATTATTTTCCCAATGGCAAACCACACCTTACGTACCTTACTTTTTAATCTAATTTGTCTTTCCTTAGAAAAGGGGGTCAGATTGACCTAATATAAACTAAGCACTCTAAATAAAACAGCTGCTATGTGCCACTGTATTATTATTTTTTTTTTTTTGTCTGCCTTTTATCTTGCATACTGATCTAGGTACTTCTAGGTACTACTTACGATTGCTGGTAATCTAGAACTAAAACAATGCTTATGTCCCATTCAGTTGTTCATTCTTGATTATGATGATGGTGATGGTGATTTGGTAGCTGAAGCAGTCATTCACTGTCTGGTTGTTCCATTGCGCTTTAACATGTTAGTTTCTGGTACCGATGAAAAAATAACATTAAAAAACAGAATTGAAGAAAATCAGCATCCAAAAGCAAACTCTCAGTCTGGAATCAAACCCAAAATAATGCAGAGCGCAAGACTATAGTGGAAAAGCAAAGCAAGGCTAGACATTCCCTTGGCCACATCCCCACAGTGTACAGTATTTCTTTTCAATTGCTGTGGCACCTGTCATACTCAAACTAGTAGTATTGGGAACCAGGACCATGGTCTATTCTGTATCTGTTATATCTGTTGGTAGAGAAATGCACAGCTAGATGGTGACTCACATAGTTAGTTGTGTTTCATAATAGGCCTGGGGTAGGGTACAAGATTAAGATCCAAAATACCTTTACTGATTTATGGAGAGAACAATAAAGCAGTCAGAAAGAGGCTGCACTGGGGAAAGATGCAAGGCAAAATTACAGTCGGCCCTCCAGGTTTGCAGGGTTTGGGCCACCGGACCCCTGTGAAAGTGGAGAAACTGCAAATATCGCTACCCCCCAACCGTGCGCACGCACATATCTGTACTGGTGGGATGGCTGAGCCTGGTCACGTGCACATCCCCTTGTGCGCTCACTCGAGTAGGAGGGGATGGGATGGAGAAGGAGGGAGGGTAGATGGTACACAGGTCTCTGGGGCAGATTCAGGGAGTGCAACCACCGCCACCACAAGAGCAGCTGCTGCAACCCCTTCCCAGTGCCCTTGCCTGCCTCCTGCTGCCATCTTTCCTGCCCGTCCTGGCTCTCTCTCCCCCTGTTCTCCCCTTGCTCCACTCCCCCTACCCACCTCAGAGATCCGTGCGCCATCCGCCCGCCCGCCCTCCTCACACTTCCCTGTCGCGCCCCCTTTCCCCCTTCCCACTTGTGTGAGTGAGTGAGGGAATGTATGCATGTGCCCTCCTGCCACTGCTCTGTCCCATCCCACTCCCCCCACTCAGGCGAGCGAGCGAGCAAGGGAACACACAGGGGCCTTCCTTCTTCGTGTTCCCCGTCACATCCCCTTCCTCATGCTCTCCTATCCCATCCCCTTCCACCCACCCACGTGAGTGAGTGGGTGAGAGAATGCACGTGTGCTCCCTTCCTCCTTCTGCTCCCCACCCCATCCCTTTCCCACCTGGCTGTATGAGTGAGGGAACACAGGTACATACCCTCCCTCTTCGCACTCCCCAGTTTTATCCCCTTCCCCCTGCCTACATGAGTGAGTGAGCGAACAGCCACGCCTTCCCTCCATGCGCTCTCTCGTCCTATCCCTATCCCCTTCTCCATCCACCTGCCCGTCCAGCTGTCCACTGGTGAGCACACAAGGGATGTTCACACAGCCACCCTGCCAGCTTCGTTTCCTCCCAGTGAAAAGATTTGATTGCTGACTAAGCCTGACTTAACTGAATACAGCTCAAGATGGACCCTGGTGTTATCGAAGTCCCTATTAGTCTAAGCATACCAGAGACAGCAGCAAATAATCCTGGAATGATCAAATCCATGAAAGTCAAACCTGCAAATGTGGAGGGATGACTGTAATTGGAAGAGGAGAAAAGAGGCATTCAGTCCTTTAAAAAAAGAGAGGGAGAGAGAAGCCAACAGGCCTGAATCTTCTGCACTGTGGCTCAGAGAGAAGGAAGTGATTGATGAGGGAAAGACAGGTAGCAGTTATGAAAGGAGGCAAGCATTCAGGAAAAGGCTGAACCAAGCAACAAAATAAGATAGAGAAACAGATTGGCCCACATTGTCAGTCTGTGTAATAAGTTTTAATATATACAGTGTGTAAAACTGTATATTAAAATTTGGAAGCTGCCTGCAGGGTCTAATTTTTATAATTGAAAGGGAGGGTTCTGTCCTTGGACCAGTGTGGGACAAGAGGAGGCCATTCAACCCTCCTTAAGTTAGCAGAACACTAGCAGGCTAAAAAACTTGTCATATGAAAGGTTTGTCAAATCATGTGGCAAATTGGCTAGTTTACATTACAGTATCTTTCTTTGTCTGGATTTTAATAACTAATGTTTGAGTGGCATTAGAGCCACTTTATTATTTCTGTTGTCTTTATTATTTGAAAGATGTTGGGTGGGGCAAGAAGAGTGCATGATTATTGTACAGAGTTGGGAGTTGTTTATTGCCCTCCAGTTGTTATTCTACAGCAGTTCCCATCAATCCTAGCCAGTTGTGAGGAAGGCTGGGTGCTGTAGTTCAGTGGTATCTGGACAGCTGCACAGTGCTCACCCTTGCTATAGTATAAAGTATGTGTCACCTACTGCAAGCTTTCAAATGAGATGGGCTATAAATCAGATGAACAAATTAAAATTTGGGTTTGAGAAAGTAGTTTGGGAAACACCTGGTACTTGAAGTTAATCTGGAAGAATACTGACCATTTTCTTTTCTATTTCATATTTTAACTGTAACAGAGCTTCTAATTTGTAAGAATAGTTCTTCTCTTATTACTATATTATTAATTATATATACCTATTACTTCATTAATAAGTTTTCTATTTAAACTAATAGCTGTGAAATCCAATGCAACATTCAGTATTCCAGGGTACTGACGCAGTTTGACTGAATACAGTACATATTACAAGGCTCAACCTTTATCAGGTATTACAGCTTTTAAAATGCTGAAATGCATCACAGGGACTAAAGTAGTAATAGAGTGCCTGAGAGAACAGAAGACAGTAAGTCTGCCTAGAAAGTAATGGTTCCTCACAAGAGACATTTAATGTGTTTTATTGAATCAGTGAAGCAATTCTAAAAGCATAACTTCTTATATACATATAATGATCATCTTTGATCTCTTAATACCTTGTATTTTGTGTACAGTGTACCCTTCATACACGTGGGGGCTCCATTCCAGGAACCGTCATATAGAACAAAAATGCCAGTGTTGTGTTGCATTGTAGTTAATGAACATAATGAGCACCTGTCCACCACTTCCATTGACTATAATGGGAGCAACATTTTGTGTGGCCTTCCTTTTGACCTCCAGAAGGAAGGAACAGCAAGCAGAGCAGGCTGTGGAAACTTGAATTGAATGCAGTATCTTGCTTCTACTCAGTGGTTCCTGAGAAAGGTGGGAATAGATTGAGAACAAGAAAATCAGTTGATTTATAACAAAGGCCATCTACTCCAGTAGCAGATTAATCCCATTTTAAAAGTGGCATTATGCTACCTGCAAATAAACACAGTATGGCTGAGTCCTCTGTATCTATACAGTCTATATCTATTGATGTGAATATCTTTGGAGAAACCCATCTCTTCAGACGCATTTTTAAAAATATTTTTTCTTTCAGTTAAGTTCTTTTTCTGAGTAATTTATACAACTTGATTGCTGCTGTTGGTCTATTTAAGTGCTTGTTGCTTATTCTTTGTTCATCTTTAAGAGCTATAGCCAATTCTTGTTGTCCTATTTCTGTGTTTACTTTCTCATAGAGTTAACTTTTTAAGAAAGCCTTCTTAAGAGGCTTACACAGTGTTAAGTATTTGCCTAGATCAAATTAATGATCTTCTGTAACAGAAAGCACACTCACCGAAATCATCAGTCTTCTATTTTTGCTCTGGCAGATTCCTGAGTGCTGCGATACTTTCATTCTTCTAAGATATCTGAGTTGTTTTCCTAATTGTTATATTGCTTTACTGTGTCTCACACATGCTAATCAATGGCATCCTGTCAAGTTGAATGTGGAATCAGTGCTTGTAATGAGCTCCTCCTACAATGCTCTGATAAATGCTAGCAAACAAGAATCTTTCCTCAGCAGTTGCCTTAAGCCATTACACTCTCTCAGGCCATGTTCTCAGATTAAATTCTCATTCTAGGGGGAGCAAATTATGCTGTATGGTTTCCTTTTTCAGCCTGCAGAAAGTAGTGAGGTGATACGGTTTGAAAAGAGAAAGTGGCTGCCAAATGATAGGAAGTCTGTGTGTACCTCTAAACCTCTAATTCCTCTCTGTGTACAGGTGCTAACTGGTATAGAAGCTGCCTCTGCCCCCATGGTTATCCCCACTTCCCATGTCAGATGTCAATTGCATGTGGCATGCTTAAATGCTCTATAAAAGGAACTGCATGGGTGGAAGCATGCAGGGGAGGCATCTGCTAGGAGTTAGCAGGCTGCATTGTCCCCCAGAGGACTATGGAGGGCTACCCCCCCCCTTCAAAACTAATCAATCACAATTCCGAAATATGGTTGGCAGGTTGGGACTATTCCAGGCCCTGAGATTTCAGGTCTAAAACCTGTGACTTAAGAGCAACTTCTTGTGATGTCACAGGAAGTTGGACCTAATGATATTACAAGGGGCAGATCCTGGTGAAATAATAAGTATGGTACATTACACATCAACCACAACTGCATGAAGTATGCCGTGCAAATAATAAAGCAAAAATATATACACAAACCTTTCAGGGCAGAACTCTTGCCCTAAGATTACTTCTAGCCTGGAGGACCAGAGAACAGGGATCAGGCCCTGAATCTGACAGCTCTGCCCCTAAAGTCCTTGAGTAGTGCTGCTGGCCATTTCATTGAGTGTTGGGGGCTTTGACCCTCCTCCTCACATTTTGCAAGTCCAGATGGGCCTTATTTCCATGTAGCTCTCTAGGATCTAGTCTTACAGGGGCTGTTGTTCCCACACCATACACCCCCATCCTGTGGGATGTGCTGTTTTCTTAGTTGAACATACTTATGCCTGAAACACATGTTTGAGAGCACTATGAGTGTAAGCAAGTTGTCAGGTCAGGATGACCTCAGACATGATCAGGTCATAAGTTCAGAGAGGATTAGGTGAGAAAGCCCAATGCTAATGGGCTTGTGATAATCCTTTCAAAACTGCAAGCTCTTATCATCATCGTCATCGTCATCATCATTGTCATCTTTATTTATACCCTGCTTTCCTCCTCGAGAGGACTCAAACCTTCCCAAAAATAATAGAAGGCGAAACTGCCCAGGTGAAGCAATCAGGGACCCTACTGTGGGCAATATCCTATGAAGGCCTTCCCTATTACACTACCCAGCCAAAACATTAAGAGATTGTCATGACTCCCATCAATGTTTTGTCACCTAGGGTGAAGACAATAATCTCATTCCAAACTCTTTTGTTGAGCCTGTGAGAAAACCATTACCATTTTGTCTACACACTCACCCTAAGGGCAGGAAAAAGGATATAAAAACCCTAGCTCCAGCCCCAGTAAATTGTAGTACTTGGATGTAACACATGGTGCCCAGACCTATTTGTTCTTGCTACCTTCAGATGCCTGTTTGAGACACTCTGCTTCAACCTTCTGCTTCAGGACTGGCAGCTACCCTTTCCATCCAATCTCTCTCTATCCAGCCTTTCTTTTCTCACTTTCCGTTAGCCTTGTATGGTTCTTAAGAATGTCTGACTTCTTGTGTGTTTGTTAAATCCAAATAAAATGCTCTGTTTAATTTTTAACTGGAGTCTTCTCTACAGTTAGTAATGGCATACACAGGTGAAAAGATCCTGCCATTACCCTCCTCTTGCAGGCCTCCTTTGAGCTATAATTCCCCAAATTCTAAGGAGAAGCTGGCATTGCAGGTGGATCTTAAAGTCCCCCACCTCTTAGTGTAACAGTTGCCCTACTAGTCCTGACAGTTAGAACATCTCATGAGTAACTCTAGGACCCAGCTTTAGGGTGTCTCATGCATGGAAAGAAAAGCAATCCAGGGATAAAAGCGGAAAGGATAGAAAGGTTCCCCAAAGCAATGAAATGGCCAGTAGGATACCCCAGAGACTTTGGAGTTCCACTAGCTATTGGAGGCAAATAAAAATTTGACTTTCAAAATTTGGGGTACTTGAGACTGTTCAGAGACTCAAAAAATCCTTCAAGGACTTCACTCTCCCCCCTCCCCTGCTTTACATGAATTTTGTCTGGCATGGTAGTAACCAAGCTGGTCAGGACATATATAAATAGAATCCTGGAATGGAACCCAGTATTTCAAATTCAGGATCTCCTTCCTTCTTCCCTATTATACTTTTCTTCTGCATCCTCCCCACAACCCCATCCCAGCTTATTTTCCTCGGTTGCACACTGAACAGATGTGTGAACTCAAGCAGGTGGGAAAAAGCATTTGCAGCAGCTGTTAAGAAAGAAAGAATCACCTTTCTCTTTTCCTTCAAACATAAATTTTTAAATTTAGTAGCGAAGACAGAGGTGGGAATCCTGTGTTTACCACCGAGCATAGTAATGCAACCCAGAGACATTGCTAAGACTTAAAAAGATTTTGGGTCTAAGCCAAGAGGATACAAATCTGCAGAAAAATTGCATATTGTATACCTGTGTGATACATTCAGGGCCCCTAACTTTTTGTTTCACCCTCTCTGAGTCTGTTTAGACAGCCTCTAGTCTTCTGCCCACTGTCAGCTTTGGCATAGGCCATGGACTTGTTGCTTCTCCTTTGAAAATATAAGGTGCACATTAGAAGGTCCATGGGGACTCGTGTGGTCATTGTTACCTTCCCTTGCTTCTATGCAATGAGGTATCCTAAAAAGTCACTCCTAGACTGAAATGGTAACATGGCTTTTTGGCTTTCTGGCAACAAAATGCCCTTCATGCAATCGTTGATCTATTAGTATATTCACTCCTGTTTCCTGTCCTGTTGAAAGGGCAGAACTTGTCCAAACAGAAATAAAATCTGTTCTTCTAGCACAAAGACATTAACTCTTTGTTTTTGCTTGTAATGTTTTGCAGGGCTGAAATCTGTGTATCTTCTCATGCCATGTGGGAAGAAACATGCACATATACATATATTCTGTTGCTTATGTTTGTTGCTTCCTTTGTTAGGTATAATAATTACTTAAGATCCTTTATATAGCTGAATTGTCTCTTGTTATCTGCTCTGCCTCCCAATTAGGTATGCTTTGAAACTTGGGTATGCATCCTGCATTTGCTGCCAACAGCCTGTCTGTTTCTAATTATTCAGGCTGGCTAATTTGGACACTGTATATACCATGTTAACTGTTCTTGAGTGCCAACTTTATAGTGCCAGCTACCATGCAACACTGCTTACAAAAATAGCAACAATTACCAGCAGCTTTTCTTTCTTAAAATGACTGATGTACACATTCTGTTGCTTGGCATTTACCATTTGGGGTATATTTTGAGTTTGTGGAAAGAGCAATAGATCACTGTACAGCTCATTTGAGGTTCACGTAGAAGACCATGTATGTTGCATTTGAAAGACAAAGACCTCCGTCTGAGACCCCCAGAGAGCTGCTGCCAGTCAATTTAGACAGTACTGTGCTTAGCTGGCCAATTTGAATCAAGATAAGGCAGCTTTCTATGTTCTTAGTTCTTGACTTCTCCAGTTAAAAAGGGATCTTGGGTAACATAATGAAGAAAGCCTTTGCAGAATCAAGGCAGAATCAGAGCTGGTTGAAAAATGGTCTGCTGGCACATGTTCATATGTATTTGTTTTGTTTATATCTCACCTATCAACCTGTTTGGCACTTGAAGTGGCTCAGAAACAATGTAAATAAAATTGACAGTTCATTTCATGCAAGTCACACATAGAAACCTATAATCAAACAGCAGAAATATCCATGTTAAACACCAACTGCACTAAGACAGGAATCAATTTGCGAATCATTAAAATATGTCCACAATAAAAGCTGCAGGGCCTGGGAAAATTTCTCTTTAGGATTATAACTCTCCAAACCCCCAGGACAACTTGGCTTCAGTAGTCCAAAACTGTAGTCCAAAAAAAAAAAAAAATTCTAAGCTCTGAAGATGTAGATAGTGTGTAGGAAAAATGCAACAGCACGTATGAGGTGTTTCTCATTGGCATGCTGCCTTACATCATCTTTGCAATATTTTCTACAATACTCAGCTATGAGGACAGATGCTAGGTGTAAGCTCAATTAGTGCAGAGCAACAGCTGGACTCAGCAGGTGAGGTTGGTGCCAGATGCAAAGTGTATAGTGCCCCTACTACCTCCCAGAATATGTGGAAAGAGAGGAAATGCCAGCAGTATTACCAAGCTCTGAAATGTTTTGTACTGACCAATCCCATCTTATGCTTCTTAGAAAATATCTAACTGTAAAATAAACTTTATGAGACTGCACCAAATTTGATACTTACTTGCATAGCTCTGTGCAGTCATGTTCAAAGCGTGTAGGCTTTACAGTAGGAATAAATATATATCTGTAGTTCCTAACTCCCCCAAACAGCTTGAGTTTCTCTCTCTAATTCTTGCTCTCCCTTCCCTTTCTTTCTTTTGCAGTTCTTACTGCTCCATCCCCCCCACAAAAAAACACCACACTATCTTTTGTATTTTCAACATCAAAACAGGAATTTCCCTTTAAAATGATCTTCTCCAGTTCATTTTAAGGCTCTGTTTCCGATTTTTAGCAAAAATTTGGAGAGAAGGCTCAAGATCATAATAGGTTATGGAGAAGGGAGAATTGCTCCCCACCACTGATATATTGAAGCTGCCTACCAGTGCTCCACATGCAGAGAAGGAAAGAAAGGAGGAGAATGCTAGCTTTACTTCGTGTTGTGTTTCCATCCCTTCCCCATGCAAGACCAAGCCTTGATTTTTCCAGATCTCAAGTTCACACAGAGGACATCCACAAATAAGAGAGGGTCCCTGCTGTATACAATCAACCTGTATGCATGGAGGGCAATGAAAATGTGACAGAGGAGGATAGAGCTAGCACACTTGTCCTTACTATCTCTCCTCACATGTAGAGCTTGTAAACAGAACAGCTGCGGATCCCAGGAGATTCATTGACAGGTTTCACATAAAAATAGCACAATATAGGCTGAATCTGTAGCCCTGTAGCATGTTGAACCAACACACCACGTGGAGAAAAAAAAAGCTTTGCCATCTCCGTGTTTAGTTCCATTAGTCTCCTCATATGGAGAGTGATGAGTGTGAACAGAAGAAACTACTAATTCATGGGTGCTCTCCACATAAATGAGAACCTTGAATTTTTGAGTTACTGACCACAGCGAATAGATGAGGCTCTCCTTGCTTGTCTTTGTTCTCCTGCACATGGAAAAATTATCCTCACTTGCAAAACAGATCAGAGAGTTTTTCTGTTGATCACAAGAGAATTTTTGTTTGAATGATATTTTGTACTGATTGTTAAATTGTGCAAACAGTGTAGCCAAGCTATGGTAGTTTCCTTGCTGCATGGACTTTTAAACAACAGAGATGTGTGGTGTTTTTTTCTCTCTGTTTGATCAAACACCTAGGCCATTTCTGCCCTACACTGTCATAATCCTGTTATTCCACTTTAAACATCCTATGAAATTCTGGAGTTTGTAATTTACTGAGGCCAAAGAGCTCTCTGGCTGAGAATTCTGAAGGTCCCTCCCTAAACTGCAAACCCCAGAATTCGTTAGGATGTTGAAACTTCAATAATAGCACTATAACAGTGTAGGGCGGAAATGGCCCTAGTCTTTCTGTGCTTGTTGTTTTGCATGTGCTTTTTTTGTTTCTCAAAAGGAAAAGAGAGTAGTTTTGTACAGAAATGTTTTTGCTCAAATTCTGGAAACCTCAATGAAGCGCAAATTGTTCCTTCTCTTGTTCTCACGCTGAAGGTGAGAATTTCTGTGGAGGCTGGCAGTTTCCTAGCAGGCCGTCTTGAAGCACTGAGGAAGCATTTTTCACCAAAGCCCTTTCCGCACCAGGCAATTAGAACAGGGCAGTGCGTCCTCGCACGGAGGTCGTCTGCACCTTGGAGCGGACTAGGAGCGGACTACTTACCGGAGATCCGCACCTCAGTCTTCTCCAAGACGACCCCAAGTGGTCTTCCAGCGTGTTTTTGAAAGACTGGAAAAAACAGGTCTTTATTTTCCTGGAACGCGCCATTGTGTTCCTGCTCTCTTGTGCAGATTTGCAGGCTCGCACCAATGCGAGCCTGCCATCTGCGGAGGGCGGACTTTAGGCGTGGCGAGCTTCAGCGGTTGGTCAAGACCCACAACCAACTGGAAGCCGCCATTTTGGAAGCCAGAAGCTGCCATTTTGGAAGCCGGAAGCCACCATTTTAGAAGCCAGAAGCCGCCATTTTGGAAGCCAGAACCGCCCTTTTGGAAGCCAGGGCAGTGCGGATCTACAGACCTCGCACTGCTCCGATTCGCCCTGGACCAAGGAGGAGCCCTGCAGAAGGGCTTCAGGGACAGTCCGCGTTGCTTCGGACCCCAGAAGAAGCAGTGAGTAACGGCACAGAGCAATTCCCTCACCTCGTGAGGAAAGGACCCGAGAGTGAGAAATTATTCAGCTGTTCTTCCCATCTCTAGACTTCATAGAGACAAAACATCATTCAGGCAACTACTGTGGATAGTTAGAGACTTTAGTAAGAGTACCATCCATCAGTTCGACCCTCAAGGAACCTGGCTCCCTCTTTCCCACTTATTTGATCACCAGCGCACTGTCTTCACTCAAGGCCATACCTCTAGGTTAGTAAGGAAAAAAACCTCACAGTGTACAATTTTTTGGGGGGCGTGTCATATTTTTCCTCCATTTATTTGTTCTTTCTGTCTTCTCAGTTTTCCTGTACTGTTTTCCTGTGCTTCTGTTTATGATAGGTTCACCCTAGGGTCACTATAAGTTGGAAATGACCTGAAGGCACACAACAACAACCATTTATTATTGGTACTTTAAGAATTCAGTATTTGTTGTGGCCCTCTTGGGCCTATGGTTCGAAGACTGTTTTTCCCTACAAGTGCTTTTCTTGCACTTTCAGGCTACTGCAGCCTGGGTATCCCTTGAGAGTCAGTTGATTGAATCTTTTAAGTGTTGCTTCATCTGGTTTTAACAGGCCAGAACAAACAGGGTATTGTGGCTTCACACTCTTTTGGGAGAGGAGGCTCTCCAATCAGTAAGCTCTGGTGAAACTGCTGTTCAAAGTTGTCTCTTTCCAGCTTACTCTGTATTGTATCCACTGAGCAGCATCCTAATAGAGAAGCAGGCTTTCATTATTTGGAGGAAAGCATAGCAGCTTCTTGGGGACTGCCAGGTCTTTGATGGCTTTTTCAGTGGCAGTAATGTGTGGACTGGTTTTCAGGTTGACCAAAATCCCCAGTTTCATGGGTGTGAAGAGTCTTCCTCACATTTTGGAGTATGTGTGTGTACTTCCAAATAATGACATGCCACTTATCGGCCCTTTCCACAGCTTACCTGTTTTCGGTGCTGAGGTGTGGGTATTGTGCAAGCAGCCTCCAGCGAGAGGCTCTCACATCCCCACTGCTTCAGCTCTGCAGAAGCTGCCTGATCCCAAGCAAGTAGCACGAGAGCCCCACCTCTTCCTTCCACAGTGCAGCCTGGGAGTTTCCCAGGCTGCACTGGGGCAGGAAGCATAACCACCGTAGCTCCAGAGGTGCTCCAGAAGTGTTGCTTCATCTGGTTTTAACAGGCCAGAACAAACAGGGTATTGTGGCTTCACACTCTTTTGGGAGAGGAGGCTCTCCAATCAGTAAGCTCTGGTGAAACTGCTGTTCAAAGTTGTCTCTTTCCAGCTTACTCTGTATTGTATCCACTGAGCAGCATCCTAATAGAGAAGCAGGCTTTCATTATTTGGAGGAAAGCATAGCAGCTTCTTGGGGACTGCCAGGTCTTTGATGGCTTTTTCAGTGGCAGTAATGTGTGGACTGGTTTTCAGGTTGACCAAAATCCCCAGTTTCATGGGTGTGAAGAGTCTTCCTCACATTTTGGAGTATGTGTGTGTACTTCCAAATAATGACATGCCACTTATCGGCCCTTTCCACAGCTTACCTGTTTTCGGTGCTGAGGTGTGGGTATTGTGCAAGCAGCCTCCAGCGAGAGGCTCTCACATCCCCACTGCTTCAGCTCTGCAGAAGCTGCCTGATCCCAAGCAAGTAGCACGAGAGCCCCACCTCTTCCTTCCACAGTGCAGCCTGGGAGTTTCCCAGGCTGCACTGGGGCAGGAAGCATAACCACCGTAGCTCCAGAGGCTCCACACACACAGCAAGTGTGCGTGGGGCCCTGGAGCAATGTGTGATCATGCACCATTTTTGGCTGAAAGCCAAAAATGAAAAAATGCGCAAGCAGCGCCTGCCCTACCCTGGAGCGTTGTGCGATTGTGAGTGTGTTGTGCAGATCGCTCCTCACAATCGCGTGACGCTCCAGGTGCCCTTTCGCATGGCAAATGCTGTGCGAAAAGGGCCATGATTATGTATTCAACATATCATTGAGAAGAAAGTTGGTTTCAGCTGGACGATTGGTTTTTTATAAGGTCTTAATGTCCATATTTTCTAATATGTACCTTAGGAGAGAGGCAAGGTTGGATCCTTCAGTTTAGTGCATGGGGTACCTTCTCTGTTTTCTTTTTCTCCCTTTTCCAGTGTCGTCATCCATCTTATCCCTTTCTTTTTTGTGCATCTGTACCTTGGCTACTTCAGAAAGTAAATCTTGGTCAATGGGATTGCTCTTCTATTCCCTCTCCCCTTTTGAACTGTTCACCTCCTGAACAAAGTTTTAATTGTTTTGGTTGTAGTTTCACGTCTGAAAGTAACATGTTTTAAAAATGATTGTAATATACAAGGCATTCATGCTTCTCTGGATAAAATGTATCAGAATACATATTGTGATGAGTCTTTTTTCCCTCTTTTTTCCCCTCATGCCATCCAGACTGTTTTTACTGCTCTAATAAATATAAGTAATCCGCTGAAGACAGAGAACAAATTTTCAAATCCAAGTGTCTGCTGTTAAGCTCTTAAATCCATATTGGAGCTTACAGAAAATTGCCCTGTGGTTTAAAGGTGCTGAGCACCTGTCATTTCACTCACTTCAAGCACAGTGGGAGTCCTGGCTTTTTGGTGTCTTTTTGAAAATAAATCCAACAGTGCTTTACTTAAGGGTTTAAATATAGATTTTAGAATGTAAGTTTAGACTCCAAAATTCTGTCTTAATGAGAGCCAGAAATAGCACTGGTAGTATTAGCTGGGTGTAGAGGTGGAGCTAGGATCCAGAAGACAATGCCCTCTGCCCTGACTTCTTCATAGTACACATATGTCATGTGTGTGTGTGAAAGTTGTTTAAAGGCCTGGCTAAAGTAGAAAGAGGCCTCCAGCTGCAAATTCTTCTTCTGACGGTCTAATGTTGATGAGCTGTTAGATCTCTCCTATAGCATTTCTCTTACACACAAACCTTCATATATACTTTTTAAGAGCCAGTGTGGTGTATGGTTTGAGTTTTGGACTTGGGTCTGAGAGAGGTCTGGTTCAGATCACCACTTAGCCATGGAAATCCCCTGGGTGAAATCCCCTATAAATCGGGCTAACACAGCCTTAGAGGAAAGCAGTGCCAAACCTCTTCTGAATAAATATCACCAAGAGGACTCTGATGGGGTCTCTATGTCGGAATCAACTTGAGGGCACATAATAACAAGACAAACCTACATTTTAAGTAGCTGTGGAGACCCCATACTTGGGGAGAGAAAATTTAAGCCTTCTTTCTCACATATGCCATTTTCCTAATTTAAATTCACTCTCCTCACAAAAAGATGTTATTTGTTTCAATAGGAAAAATATATAGCAGCCCAAGACTTTCTCTCACAGAGCACATAGTAATTTTGGGAGTTGCAAATAGAGAACCATGGCCAATGATAGCTCCTCTGGCATGTGCCAGTAGTAGCTTCTCTGGTAACTTTTGTTGGTGTACTTGTTACACCGGCCTGGGCAGACTGTTGGGGGCTCAAACACAGGGCAGAGAAGGTCAGCAAAACCAGGTGCAGAAGATATGATATGGGAACTGCTACTCACTATGCAATCCTATGATGTATATTTACTAGTACGTCCCAATGTGTTCAATGGGACCTACTCCCAAGGTTTGAGTATGTACAATATTGCAATCAAAGGGACTTTCTAGACAAAACTTTTATCATGCAATCATTCCATCCCATCCCCACATTCAGAGAACTTTAGAAGGGTCCAAGTGATGTCTTCTTCATATAACCATCTCATGTCTTCCCATTGCTGCTTCTTTTTTTCTTTCTTCCAACATCTTTTAAGTAGGAAAAGACTAGATAGTTGCATACTGTCTTTCAGTTGGGAGCACTTTTCCATCTGAAAATATACTGAGCCTATGAACAAGGAGCCCTGTGAACCAAGGAAGCCAGACCCTTATTGGCAGGACTCCCCATTCCATGTCCTTTGCATCTCCTGCTGTTTGGCTGCTGCCATAGGCAACACATCAGGCAGGAATTACCAAAAAGGCCAAGGAATCCTAGGATCTGGACCAAAAGCCTATGCCTTTAAGGTAGGTCTGGGTAACTTCTGTGGGCCCAGGAGCTAATATTGCTGACCTGCTCCCTGCCACCCTCTCCAAAATTGGCTCAAAAGTGATAAATGGCACTCCAGAGTCATTTCCAGAGCCTGGAAAGGATAGTCAGACCAAAAAGGAGTACATAAGAGGGTTTTGTTGTTTGATTGAGATTATCCAAGGTTTTGTACTTCTAGCCTCATCCCATTGGCTAGCTCCCTGGCTGACTGAGTCATCCTTAGTTGAGTCCCAAGGGCTGCTGTTGGTGATTAGGATAGGACACAACCCATTAAAATATGCAGTTGTTTTTCTTACCCATTGTTTTAATATTGTGTGCTAAAAATGTAACTATAAACATAACATTGTTCTTATAAAAGTGTGTGTATGTGCCTTCAGGTTGCCTGTTGACTTATGGTGATCCTGTGAATTTCATAGAGTTTTCTTAGGCAAGGAACACTAAGAGATGGTTTTGCCAATTACTTCCTTTGAAATATAGCCTACAGTCCTTGTTATTTATTGGCAGTCTCTCATCAAAGTACTGAACCAGGGCTGACTCTGCTTAGCTTCCAAGATCAGACAGGATCTGGTGACTTTAGGGTAAAAGTATCTGATATTAATTGGGATTAAGGCATCTTGAATGCTTTCATAAGACCCAGTTTCATGTTGATTTTACTATGTGATGGTTTTAGAGAATATTCTTAAAAGTAACATAGTGTAGTTGGCCGTCCATATCCACGGACTCTGTATCCACAAATTCAAGCAACCATGGCTTGAAATAAATAAATAAATGCGCACACATATATATAAAAGCAAACTTTGATTTTGCCATTTTATATAAAAGATGTCATTTTACTACACAACTATATGTAATGGGGCTTGAGCATCCACGAATTTTGGCATCCATGGAGGGCCCTGGAACCAAACCGCAGAGGATACCAATGGCCACTGCACGTTGGTTTATCCAGAGCAAAGAACCTATGTAATATAATGGGGAAAGTGTATTGAACAGCACAGAGAAACTGGGTTCTCTCTCCTTCCCCATCAGAGGGCCATCTAAACTCATCCTTTGTGGCAGCTTTCTCCAAGCTGGGATCTCTAGATGTGTTGGACTGCATTGCCTCTCGTTGGGCATACTGACTGGAACACATGGAACTTGTAGGCCAACATAGCTGGTGGGAGGCTTCAGAGGGATCCAGGACAGAGAGAGACAGAGACAGAGATAGAGAGAAAAGGCAATAAGCACATTAGACTGGTGCTCCTGCTGAACTCTCCCCTCCTCCACAGAATTTTCTAGCATCTACGACCATCTGTATGGTGGGAAGAATTCCAGGGGAGAGGGAGACAGAGGAGGACGGTGCTGTCAAAGGAAACATTAGTTACCTGCTCTGCAACCAGCTGGCTTCATTTTGTTTCTATTTGGCATGTATTTTTTTAGTGGGGGGCGGTTATTGTAATTGTGTTTTTGTTAGTATTGTGAACCGCTTGGAAGACCTCAATCTAAAAGCAGGATACAAATTTACTAAACAAATAGATAAATAGGTTGATTTATTTAGGCTCAGCCATGAGTCTCCTAAGTGTTCTTGAGAAATTCACTCCCTTTCACCTCCATATCTCTTACAGGTTATTGTGAAGGTACGATAGGATAAGTACGTTTATGTTACTCTGTGATCCTAGGAGAGAGGCTGGATATGCATGTGAAAGATAAATGAATGCAGGTTTTGTTGCGTAGCTCTTTGAAATACGTGTTTGCCTGATGATGCTTCTTGGCTGTTGCTTTTTTCCCTAATATTACACTTACGTTTACAGCTATTTTGTGGCCCGGATAGTATTCTTCCTTCACAAAAGACATGTTTTTCTCTGTTTATTAATAGGATTTGAATTCCTGTAATGATGCAAAAGTCCACACTGTCAACATCCTCCATGTGATAAACTGTCCTATGCAGTATGCAGTATGGCACAATCTGTAAAGGGTGTCATTTGAAAAGAGGAGGAAGCAGCAAGGGAGGGAGCCTTTATTGGTATATTTTCCCTGCGGCAGCTCAGTCATTAGTGGTGGATGGCACTGTGAATTAAAAGCAGTCAATGAGGAGATGCATTCATCACCACCAAGCCTTGCCTCTTTTTAAAAAGATTTCCTAAAGAAGCAGTAAAGGAGGTAGTGCTGAGCTGCCTATTGAACTCTTGCTGCAGCTTAACTGCAGCAAGAAGCTGTAATCCTATTGTGCTTTTTGCTGTCTCCTGGGAAACAGACAGCATTGAAATGACTGAGCGGTTGTCCTGCCCCTTCCTCACCTGCCTTTGTAGCTGTAAATATAGTGTCTGCCTATAAATAACAGTTTGCCGCATCTTGAAGCACGTTTCTTAACAAGAGGAGGTGATTTACTGAGGTGATGAACTGTAACTAATACTAGGGTATCATAATAGGTAAATAGATTAGCGCCATGCGCCTCTGTATTTCACTTTCCAGGGAGTCCGTTCATTCATTTAGTGGCTCCTAGATGCTTACCACAGCATTTTGCAACATGATGGGCTGTGTCTGATGGTTCCAGAATCGATAGTCACATGTGTTTGGCTGGCTTAGTGCACATCAGAAGAGTTAACAGTTAATGTTGATCACAAAACCTTTTCCTTTCATCCCTGGTCCTGCCCCTATCCTCAAAGGATACTTATGGTCTCAATCTAATATTAGTTCTCCTGATTAGACTGTATTAAATGCATCATTGTTTTATGTGACGTAGCACCAAAACTGCTGTAAGCTCTTGGTATTAGTTTGGAAAGGCAGAGATGCTCACTGAGGAAGCCACACAGTAAAAAACTAGGGTTGTAAGCTTTCATCAATAGATTGATCTGGACCATTTCTGCACTAGGCTGTTATAGTGCTCTTAGTCCACTGTCAGCATTTGAGACCTTTGAGGCCCCTCCCTAAACTGCAAAGCCCAGGATTCCGTAGGATGTTGAGAGTGGAATAATAGAACAGCCTAGTGTGGGAATGGTCCTAGTCTGACTTTAGTTGATTAATTGCTAGGGCTGATTTAAACAATGAGGACAAGTGTTCATTGGTAGGACTTGCAGTTTATGCATATACTTTATTTTTGCAGTATCTTTTGCTTCATGTATTGCTATAATTGGAAATGAAAAAGGAAATATTAAAGAGGACCTTTCCTTCTAAGAGTGAAATAGACTTTTGCTTATTCAATTGTCTATTATTTCCCACATCTTTTAATGTTACAAAAAAGGTTCCATAACATGTAAATTTATTGAAATGTAGTTGGAAAAACTCTATTAAATGGATAAGAGGCAAATTATTAATAGACTGAACTTTCTTTAATAACTTAATGACTCTAAGAAAAACAAAGTGTTGGAGTTGTAATACACCAATCATGGAAAGAAGATGTGTAACTACCTGGAACAACTTTTGAAAACTATTTGTCCTAAATTTCTCTATTTGTCTGTGGAAGGTAGGTCATAATATTTTATTCACAAAAACTAGATGTAAAACAGGTGTGATTTTATAGGACTTTAGACATGAAAATCTTGAAAGTACTCCTACAGGCAAGAGGATACAAGGACTCCATGGCAGTCTGGATTCTTTACTGGGTGACCCTCTTGGAAGATGATAGTTTGGGGCGGGGGAGCTAAACACCTTAAAGGCACCAGATCCTGTCTGATCTTGGAAGCTAAGAAGGGTCAGCCCTAGTTAGTACTTGGATGGGAGACCACCAACAAATACCGAGTGCTGTAGACTATACTTCAAAAGAGGGAACTGGCAAAACCATGTCTCAGTATTCCTTGCCATAATTCTACAGATGACTTGTTACAACCATCAGCAGGCAAAAAAAAGGGGGGGGCAGTCAGTGTGTGTTTTATGTGTCTTCCACACACACTTTGATCAACTTTTTGCCTGCTGATAGTTGTAACACTTTTGCTAAGCAAATAATATGTTTCACATAGATTTGTAATCTAATATCACCCTGTAAAACAATGTTGGTGACTAGATATTGCAAAGGAAAGGCTGAGACTGAAAAGAAGTTTGCCTAATTTGATGAGTTCATGCTGTAGCTCTTGTGGTGTTAATACTACTAAAGTTTTCAAGTGGAGGAATTGCAGTTTCAATTATGCTCTTTCTGCTAAAAAGTCCCCTGATGTAGTAAAACGGTACACTAGTTTCCTACATGTTAAAAAGAATCCCTAACCCCTCATAACACAATATGGTCCAATAAAAGCTGTACTGGCTGGTCCTACTATATGTGTGGACTGATTCTAAGATGGGATTGTGAACCTCTGGATTTTGCTGTTTGATAGAGGATTGCACTTGTTTTAGGTACACAATTAGCAAATGAAATCTCTTTGTACTCACTGTTTCATCATTTTAACAACCTGATCTCAATCTACAATATCTAATGTTCTATGTTGTAGATGGGCCAGAGGACAATTCCCCCCACCAAATTGTGTGCCTTGTATATTTTGTTTGACTATATATTTTGTTTGACTATCTGGGGGTGGAACACATGGTCGACAAGGTGCATGTTGTCCACCTCCGTGTGTGTGTATGTGTATATGTGTGTGTGTGTGTGTTTGTATATGTGTGTGTATGTGTATTTGTGTATTTTTATTGTGAAAAAAGGTTAAACAAACTGGAACTGCAGAGTACATAGCACATATCTTTGTACAGACATAACATACACGTATATACTTGTATTTACATACATACATACACGTAGTGATACTCTGAATATCGACCCCAAGAAGGGAAAAAGGAAGAAAAAAAAAGGATAATAGAAAAAAGAGAAAGAAAAAAAAGAAAAGAGAAACAGAGAGAGGAGGAGGAGCTTCCCCCACAGGGAAGAATATGGCTTGTTCATATTATTTTTCCCCGCCTCCCTCCAAAAACAAATAGAGAGGAGTTTGTAATGAAGAGATTACTGGTCAGCTGGTTACTAATTACACATTTCCCACATTAACACTATCAGTATCGTTAAATGGCCACTGCCTCTCGGCTGAATACTATTTCTCTTTGCTTTGTGATCATAACATAATTACTGAAAAGAGAAAAAGAATCAGAAAGAGGGAAAACCCATCTACTTTTGAAATTGATATATATATATATATCCCCCAAGTATCTCCATCTCAATGTTAAAAAAAATTTTTTTTGTGGACAACATCTTTTTTACATCCAATTCGGTTCACAATCTCCTAAACTTTCACTTTGAGTAATTGAAACTATGCTTGTCTACCTGTCAGTTGACTCCATAATGTTGGTTTTGTAGCTAATCTGTCAAGGGCTGCCATGTTCTTAAATACTTATTGTCAGATTTGTTATTTAACATATACATTAACCTGTCCATTTCTGCAACTTCTAACAACTTTTCAAACCATTCACCTTCTGTTGGGACCAACCTACTTTTCCAATATCTAGCAAATACAGTTCTAGCCAATGTTGTCATGTACTATATCAGTCTATCTAACCTCCCTTCCAAATTTTTTTCCAAATTGAAAATGCCCAATAGAAAGAACTCTGGTTTTAAATTGATTCTAATACCCAGCATCCTCTGCATTCTATACTAGATCATATACCAATATTTCTTAGCATAACTACAACTCCACCAGAGATGAAAAAAAGTTCCTATCTCTTTCTCACACTTCCAACATTGTTTTTTAATCTTCTTGAACATCTTGGCCATTTTTACTGGTGAGAGGTACCACCTGAACATCACTTTTAATGCATTTTCCTGCAACGTATATGATCTAGTGTCATTCCTATGATTTTTCCAACTTTTTTCCCATTCATTGAAATTGATTGGACACCCGATATCTTTAGACCATTTTACCGTATACTCTTTAACAGATTCATCGATAGAGTTCATACGTTAACAACAAAGTATGCAACTTTGATAACAGATGCTTTTCTCCTTTATGAAGCAGCCTTTCAAACTCTTTGACCTCCAGATCAATACCTCCTGTTTCCATGTCCTTCCTAAATCTTTCTTTAATTTGTAAATAGGGAAACCACTGTATATTATATTCTTCCTTTTTCAACAGCAACTGGTCTTTCAACAATATTTGTTCCTCTCTTTAGTGCACTATCTCTCTGTAAGTCACCCATTCACCTTCCCTTCTTAGCCCTCTTATTGACAGGGCTTCAGCTGGAGAAACCCACGATGGCCATTTTGGACAGAGAAAGAATTTATACTTGATCCATATTTTATACAGTGATTTCCGGATTACATGATTGAGAAATAACTTCCGTACGTCGGCTTTGCCGTACCATAAGTAAGCATGCCAGCCAAAATATAACTCATGCCCCTCCAACATTAGAAGCCTTCTATTGTTTAACAATATCCACAATATACTCTGGTTTCTCTTCAGATCGTATAAATCTTTCACCTTTTATATATGTATATATTGATGGTTTCACAAATTAGCACTGTTAGCTTCCTGTAGTGAAACCTAAAACTGATAAGAAAAAAATTAGCACGTGCTAGGAACCATTTTTATGGCTGTGTGCCTTCAAGTCATTTCCAACTTATGGCAACCCTAAGATATACCTATCATGGTTTTTTGGGGAACTGGGTGTGTGTGATGCACCCAAGGTCATCCAGTGGTTCCGTGGTCAAGCGACAAATCAGCCTCTAGTGTCCAAGTAGTCCAGCACTCAACTACTATGCCATGCTGGCTGTTAGAACCAGTTAGCACCCTAAATTTGAACACCTTGATTTTTCTGTAAAGTGAAGAAAAGTTAGTCATATCTTAACTTTGTAAGTTATTCCTCATGTCTGTGCCCTAAAGCTTTAATTTAGCTATTGTGATGTATAAGGAAACATCTGTAGCTCAAAAGGCAACCAGGAGGGAGTTTGGGCGGGGAGGGGGAGCCAAGGTGTCTTCTACTATTTCAGAAAAATGGACAGTTTCTTCCTTCTGAGAGAAGGAAGCCTGGAGGTAGATGGTGTTGTTCTTAACGTTCAGTTCTGCCATGACAAAAGCAATGCAGTATAGCAATGGGCTGAAATCCAGCCATTAAACTGCAGCAGAACAGTAGAGCTGAGAGGGTCCATCTGTAAAATCTGTGCTCCTGTTTTATATGGGAGAAGGGAGGGGGAAAACACAGCTGCTTGGCTGCTCTGCTTGTGAGAAGGAGAGACTGACTGTTGGCACCATCTGTGGTTGTCCTTTGTGCTTGCTGCTTTATCTGTTCATTATAGTGTGATACTGAGTTTTTCGTGCTTTGAGTTTCAATGAGATGAGATGTGCCTAAATATGGGCAGGGTCTAAAAATGCAGCAGCTAAGCATACGAAAGATGAATAGTGTAATCTGTAAATTAATTTTTGGTTTGTTTCGTTCTAACTTGAATGAACAGAAGACAGGCATGAATTTCAAAATCCAGATGCACCAGATGGATCTGTGGGTGGCCTGTATTCAGTTTTCCTGGGTCATATGCAAATGGATTATGGTTAAGACAAGGTTCCACTGCACTTCAGGCTGACAATGCTCTGATAGTGGTTTACATTCTCACCCTGCCTTTCTTCAGAAGCAATAGGAGGTGGCAGGATTTTTTTCTTTTTTCTGATTTCAGACTGAAAAGAGAGTAATAGCATGACCCACAAAAACAGGGTCATTTTTTTGGCTTTTATAAGGGAAGAGAGCAAACTTCTTACAAGATTTTTAGGCCCACTATTGGCTACATTTAGAGTACATTTTAAATGGATTTGTTACAATGACCCTTCTGTATTCCAGAGGGTCGGCATCAAGATTCAGCATCCATACCATCCAACTGCCCTGATTTGTCAGGTATAATCCTTTGTTGTCCCACTTCTTCAGCTGCTTTTAAAATGTCCCAGTTTCTCTTTTATCCTCCCATGTTCCCCCTTCATCCTCCTCTTATTACAGTCACTGCAAACTGAATTCACAGTAGAAGAGGAGTTTGCACTCAGTTAATTCAGCAGTGAGGAGAAGACAGACTCCTGCCCTACCCAGTAGGTTCAGGCAAAAGCATACTCCTGCAGACTCTCCTATCTTCTATGTTCTTCCTCATTATTAACTTTTGCCATCTTGACCACACTTGGATGTTACGTGGCTGCACATGTTCCAGTTTTCATCTGTAGAATGTAGGAGGATACGCAGTATTGCTGGCTACCTGCTTATCACACAGTTCAAAAGAGGCTGCACTGCCAACTCCTGATGCTCCTCTTTGCTGGGGTTAACCTATTCAGTTGTCCTCCTAATCAGGTCAATAGTGGTAGAGTGGTTTCTGCTTATCTTAGTCTTCTTCTCTGGACAACTGTGCAGATTGGACCAAAGGTTTTATCACTCAAGCTTTTAAATGTGCTCTCTGGAGTAGCCAGCTCTGGCTGAATTACAATGATGTTATCCCTGTTCTATCAAAACGATGAAGAGTGTTCAATATTTTATAAGCAATTCTGCTTTTAAGCACACTTTTATCAATCTTATTTTTAAAATGTTGACTGTTTACCTGTTATGTTTTTAACTCTTAATACATTTTTGTTGCTTCTTGGGAAATATAGGAGGGTGACCTACAAATGAGAAATAATAATTAAAAAACAAGAAGCAAAATGAAAGACAGCTGCTTCATATTGAAAAGGGTGAACACCTTTAATGTCAATAGAGGGGGGAGAGAGGTGGATCTGGCACAACTGCTACTCATTGTGTGACACTAGTGCAAGAGAACTTCCCATGAATAGCACTTACAGACCTCCCTCTGCATTCCCGAGGGTGCAGGGCATAGAACCCTCACGAAAGCGGAAAAATCGCAAATAACTGCCCCATCTGCTTCCCCTGCCATTGCCTACTGGGGCTCCCTGTTCCCGTGTAAAACAGAAGGGAATGGGGTAGGGGAAAGGCTCTCAAGAGCCTTCCCTTCCTCCTCCGGAGTTCCCCCCTTCCTCTTCCAATGCATTTTGCTTCAGCATGAAGAAAATGGATGGGAAGGGGAGGGGCAAAACTCGGGAGGAGGAAAGGAAGGCTGTAGGACACATTCCCCACCCCACCCCATTCCCTTCCATTTTGCCTCAGTGGGAGTTCCCTGTGCTGGGGCAAAATGCATGAGAAGGGGAGAGGAGAAATCTGGAGGAGGAAAGGAAGGCTCCTGGGAGCCTTCCCCTCACTCCATTCCCTTTCGTTTTGCCTCAGAGAACTTGCCCCAGATCAAAATGCATAGGAATTGAAGGAGAATGGGGGGGGGGGAAGCATGCATACTTGTGAATAATCAAATTTGCGAACATCAACCCTGCGAATGCGAAGGGAGGGCTGTATGTTGTAAGTCTTGGCTAGTGTTCTTTATTTATTGGTCTTGGGCATCAAAATATTTCAGGCAAGTAATGCATACAAGATGCCCCCAAACTTCTGTGAAATGTTGGTGAGGTACAGCAGTTGGGTTCTGTGCTGAGAGAAAGACAGGATGGAAAAGACAGGCAGGCAGGCAGGCAGTGAACAGTTTTGTTTCCCCACTGTCTGAAGTTCTTGTGGGGAAGGGATGGAAACTAACCATCATGCATCTTCCACAGATATGATTATAAAATATAACCATAAAAACTGAACCATATTCTGGTGTTTTCAGTATCATAACTACAAAATGTACAGATCAGATATTTATTTTCATGGAGACTTTGTGGTCCTGTCATCAAAAGTGATTAAGAGGGAAAATGTTCCTCCTCCAACCATGGGTTTGCTGTGCTCTTGCTATCCCCTATCCTGCCTTGCCCCTATTCTTCTTCAGAGCAGGTTGTGCGTCTGTATGTGCTTTCAAGTCACCTGTCAACTTATGGCTATCTCATGAATTTCATAGGGTTTTCTTAGGCAAGGAATACTCAGAGGTTACCAGCACTTTATTTACAGAAGCATTCATTTGCAGCTTCAGGCTGTAAAATCATTAGACTGCTTCCTCCTTTTATCTCTATTTGTCAAGAGTGTTCCATTCTCATGTATGAGGACCAACTCACCTTGCATCAAAGCTGCACTTAAGATGGATGGTTTCCATTCGACACCATTGTAATTACATGCGGCTTGTGTGGAGGTGCTCTGCATCTGCTATTATTCCAACCCTGGCTACATTTTCAGTTTGCCGGAACACTTTGTTCATCCTCTCCCCACCCGCTTTCCACCTCAGAACTCAAGTGGCCACAGTATAACGTTAGGTAGTGATTGTTATCTCCAGGCAACATAAAAGAGAAAGAAAAGGGGGGAAGATGAGTAGCCTTTGTTGCTGGCACATTAGTAATGATATGCCAGGGATAAAAGATGAATGCAACTTGATCAAATGTCTGTTGACAGATTCCTTGGCTAATAGGAAAGCAGCATGTGGGAGTACTTTGTGCCTACAAGACATTACCTCAGAAAACAACGGGAATGCTGTCTTTAAAGTATACATGTCTACAGATTTGGGGTGACCCTGTTTGTGGCCCAGTCTAGATTTATTCACATTTATTCTATAAAAATGCTTTAATATGCATCTGCACGTGTCCTGCCATACACAAACACAGTATAGTTAAGGTCTGGCCAGTTCTTATCAGGGTGCAGCAAGTGGGATCCTCAGGACCAAATCCCTCTCCCTCCCTGAGTACAATTGCCAGATGCTGTTTTAGCTGTAACTTATACCTTCACTTGGTAACCCACTCATTTATCACTGAGGTCATTGGGAATAGAGCTGTAGGTGGGATCACATGGGAGATGTGGTAAAGTGAGATAGATAGCAGTTATAACCTTAACTTCCTTTCTCTCCCCATAAACTTGATGGACCTTTTATCAAGTTTAGTAGAAATCTTCCTTATTAAACTTTAATCCTGTGGTATTCTGCTGTTTTGCCTTTGGCAACAGAAATGTAGTGTTTGTCTCTATAGTGAAGGAAAGCAAACTCTGGCCTACTGACATTCTGTACAATGTTCTTCTTTTCAGAGGAATAAAATTGTCCCCTTTCCTTCTAGCTTTACCATTCTCTTTGAAACACGTGTCAAAAAGTTTATTATTTACATTTATTTACAGCTATAAAAAGATGACAACTGGTCCCACCTTGTAACAACATTGTTCATGTTTTCAGTCTTGGGAATGTCAGACCCTCCACCTAACACAATTCTGCAGGGAAAGTCCCAGTTAATCCTCTGTCATCCCACTTTTTCAGCTGCTTTTAAAATTTAATTTTTCTCTCATCCTCCTGCCTCTCCTTTCATCCTCAGTTTATTTCAACTGCTGCAAACCAGTTGCGAAATACAAGAGTCAGGAGAGGAGGGGGAAGAATCTTGCCTTTCCGAGGAGACTCAGACAAAAGCAAATTGCTATAGCCTCTTGCTAGCTTGTGTGTGCTTCTTCATTAATAACTTTTGCCATCTTGACCAAAGTCTGATGTCATTTGGCCATGTTTCCCAGTTTTAATCTCTGAAATATTGGAGGGTATAGGATGTCAATCTTGCTTTGTGTCTGTTGCTGCACCTCAAAATAATGTTTTAACAGCTTACCACTAAGAGAATATCTTCTAAGCAGGGACAATCATGCCTCTTTTTTGTTTCCTTTTTGTGCATCACTTCAAACCACAAAATCTAATAGCTTTTAATTCAAAATAATTTGCTAGGTATCATGGTACTGAAGAAAATCTAAGAAACATGTCAGCCTTGTTGAATTTAAAGAAACTACATAGAATGATTAGCAAAGCATTATCTATCAACCACAGCAGTATACAACTTTGGAACTGCTTGTCATATATTCTCTTCTCTATCCTTAGGGCAATCTCAGCACAGTGACTGTGAGCTTTATTTTCTTCCTTCTACTACTTTACAATTCTAGTACTTGCTCTAATGATACAGAATTTTTTAACAATTTGTTTAGCAAATAAATTATGCATACTTAAGTTTCCCTATGAACCTGCTAAGCAGCAATTAGTTTTTCAGGAGACCTGTCTGATAAGGGGTTAGAAAATGTAGTCTGACTGTGCTAGTGTGGGCTGTGGTTGCACAGACACTGCTGTCTTCACACAGGTTTCAGATTAGGCTAGCTGGTAGTTTTCACACATTGGCTCTGTAGCCTCCAGTTACTCTTTGTATTTTATGTGCATAATGTGTTCTGAATATAGAATTAAGGCTAATAGACAATAAACTCGTATTTTAAGAAAACAATGTAGAAGTTGCACAACATAAGCAATTAGGTTGCCTTGGCATTTGTACCACAGTTTGCATTTTTGTTCCATTCTTTATGTTTTCTCTTTTTTACCACATATGTATTTCTCTTCTAAAGGCCATTATTCTATTTTGCTTCCAGCACTGCTCTCATCGTGGTGTGAGGAGCTGGGACGGTTGTTGCTGCTGCGCCACCAGAAAAGCCGCCAAAACGACCCTCCAGGGAAGCTACCCATGCAGCCACCCATGAACTCAATGAGCTCAATGAAACCCTCCCTTTCACACAGGTGAGTCCCTTGCAGACATTATCCACATAACAGCATGCACAAATTTAGTCCCTAGAAGGAAAGGTCTGATTGAAATGCTTGCTATTCATAAGTGCTTTTCCTTCAGGGAATAGAACTGTGGAAATCCTGGTGTCTCTGGAAGCTTGACAGTATATTTGGTTATTGTACCAGGCATTGTGTGTGTGTATGTGCCTTCAAGTCACGTGAATTTCATAGGGGTTTTTTAAGGCAAGGAATACTCAGAGGTGGTTTTGCCAGATCCTTCAGGCATTAGTGTGATTTAAAACAAGGATAGATGTGAGTTCTGAATACCATGATCCTCATTTCTTCTTACCTGGTAATTTTTTTTCTTATAGTTCAGATTTGTATGAGATTATTGTTGTGTGCCTTCAGGTTGTTTCTGATTTATGGTGACCCTAAAGTGAACCTATCATGGGGTTTTCTTGGAAAAATTCGTTCAGAGGAAGTTTGTCTTTGCCTTCCCCTGAGGCTGAGAGAATGTGACTTGCCCAAGGGGGGGGCCAGTGCCTGAGTCTCCAGAGTCATAGCCCAGAGTTCAAACCACTACACCACACTGCTCTCTGTGTATGAGATTAGTGGACACCAAGCAATGGATGTTTATGAAAAAGGTGCATATAGTTCCAGGGACTGATACTTCCTCACTGGAGATGCTGGCAAACTTCATCCAAGCCAGGCTTGGAAAATAACTTTACAAGCACCCAAATTTTTCATCACTTTGGACAGAAATCCAAACTGGAAAAGAATTGTTGGTTTCGTCGCAGAAGAGTTTTCTTCTCTTTGATTGTGCAGAGAATTTATTTCTCACATGCTTGTTTATACTTTTACTCTGGCTGGAGTTCACTGAGTAGTGTACCAGATATTAAACATATAATATACAAACATTACAAAAAGAATGCATCAAAAATAAAAATAAATAAATAAAAGTAATAGAAAGTTGCAGCTCCGTTGGTTTATATAAAAAGAGGAAGGGCAGAAGACAAGGGTAATTTTTCCAAGACTTCCAAGTGACTTAGAAAAACAGTGTTTACGTTAATCCAAGGCAAGCATCAGAGGGTTTGCTTATCTGAACCTGTCATCTTCTGCCCCTTTTTCTGCCCCATTCTTTGAACAAACAAATGGCTGGAAAAGGTCTTGTGGAAATTTATGCTCTCTCTGGGGAGTTTCCCCAGTCACGTTTTTGCCTGTGGTTAAGGAAAGAGATGGCTCACCTTGAGGGGGAGGTTTGTGATGTGGGAAATAGGCAGTAGACCACCTGGAGGCTGTGTAGTGTGATTTACTCCAAAACTGAGCCTTTGTAGTTTCTCTCAGCAGTGCAACAACAGAGATCATAAAAACCTCCTCCCACCTGCCAAATGGAAGGAGAGATGGGCTCAGAAAGGAAGTGGTTTAAGGCAACTTGAGCCCCTATACCCCTGAGAGCATAGTTATGCTATCAGCCAAGGCAAAGATGGCAGCAAGGAAATGAGGAAAAAGGCAGCTGCCACAGTAGTGAGAGAAGACTGCTAGCTCAGAGGACCTATTTCTTGAGTGCCTGGCTTCCAGGGGCAGTTCAGAGCTGGCATTCTTCTTCTGTCTTCACCAGAATTACCATCTCTGTGTGCGAATGTACCTAGAAAATAATACACTTAACTAATGGACTGTTATGCAAGTTATGTGTGATAGGATTTTGGCCTCAGGTCCACCTGGCATCCACTGTTCTCAAGGGAATTGATAGCTTGATGTCTTTTGTCACCCTACTCACTAGCATTTCAGCCTACCTGTTACTCCAAAACGTGGGTGACTCAGGGGTTCATCCATGATGCCAGTACCTCCACGTGTCAATGGGGAATTAATTAACTCGATTAGGAGGTCTGCAAGAGGGGGGTAACCTAACAAGATCTTCTACCAATGTTTACAGAGTCCTCGCAGGAAAGAACCAGCCAGAGATGCAAAAGTAAACTAAAAATGTGTTTTATTGAGGGGAATCCACTCAACGCATGCACACAAGATAGAAAAAGTCACACATTCACACAGGAGCTAACCGAAAGATAAAGGGAGAAAAAATTATGGATAGCAAGGCTGAGGTTTTGGTTTATAATTACCCATCCAGAAGAGTAGTGAAGAATCAGTGGAGTGGCTTAGACTTGTGTCTAAGGGAAGACCAAATTGGGATTCAGAGCAACATAGGTGGTATCGAGCATTTCTGGTACTGCATTTGACTGCCCAAAACTGAGGGTTTTTATACTCAATTTCCCTCCTTGAAGGTATATGAATTAATTCCTTTCTGGCAGAGTAAACAAAGAGGGTCTGGAATGGTTGAAACTGATTGTTTCAATGTTTTGGTTGGGTAAGGTAATTGGGGGAGGTTTTGGTAGGAAATGCATATAGCAAGGGTGCTTGTCTGCTACATCTGGTCTTGGCTATTGTTTTCTGTGCCAGTTGAGAAGATTAGCTTAGAGCCACTAAGTCAGGCTTTCCCAGCCAATCCACAGAGAACTTATGACCTGGCCATGCTGAGGTCACCTCTGACCTATTCTTGCACATCTTTCCAGCCAGCATCCCTTCTCCACACGGCCTTTCAGCCATAAGTGTATATAACCTAATTTCATGCCAATTAATATTTTTCAATTAGACCACATCAAAGTGTGGGGTTGTACAGCTGCTAACATACCTTTCTCCCTTAGTTCCCACTCCAGCCCAGCCTTCCAGTTAGATTTCTACCATATATCTATCTCCCAGCTATTCCCATAGAATCCTAAGGACCTCTTATTTTGCTTGCTAAATAAGCATTTCACCCTGTCTTCTGCATAGGTGGCACTGTCACACACAGGACTGTATTACACATTGCCAGGGGACATACTTAGTGAAACCCATAAAATTTCCCTCAGATAGTTTGGCTTTGATACAGCTTCTTACTTGATGATTATCATCTGTGATACACCCTCACAACTGTATCAGAATTGTCAGAGTAGTGTTTCCATTTTCTGTTGTCTTACCTTTTGTCCGGACCTTTTCATTTAACATTTGGGTGATTAATGGGGAAAAAGCATGGGCAAAGGCATAGATGCCTATGGAGTGCATGTTCTTAGTCACTTGAATGCCTAGCACAAATTAAAAGAAATACAACTAACAACAAGTAACCTGAGTGAAAACAAGGAACCTACTTTTGCCATACTATAGATGGTAATGTAAAACAAAGAACAAATGAGAGGTGCCCAGAAGCAGCAAGCAGAAGATTACAAGAATATGCAAATGATAAATAAGTTTCCAGCTGTTAAAAGGCATGGGTGTGTATGGCAGGAGAACAATGACTCATGTACTAGAAGAAGAAGGAATTATATCCTTTGCTTTATTAATCTCATATTAAAGTGTAGCTCTTTATAAGGAAGAGTTTCCTTACATGTGGAAAAATAGGCTCTTAGTTCTGTGAAAACATCCAAAAGTTTACAGTCATTTCCCAAGGTGATGGTCATGTGATAATCTTGACTATCTCAATAAATTTTTGTGAATGTTTAAAAGTCAGGAATAGATCATCAGCATTTTTTGATATCACATCATTGATCTTCCAGAGGTTATTGGATTTCAGTTCCCAAAAGCCTTAGCCAGCATAGCCAATGGAGAGGAAGGTTGGGAGTTGAAGTTCAGCAACTTCTGGAAAATCACTCAATTCCCTTCTGTGGTCTACATATTAGAGACTCAGGTGCTGGATGTTCCTAGAAGGCAAGTAGAAATCCTTGAATTGGTATGTTACAGATATTGGTACATGACTGGCTGTGTAGTGGTGATGGTGATACAGAGTAACAATGACCCAGCATGGGCAGAATTATGCCAGTATGTAGTTATGCACACTCCTCTCTACTTGTGTAGTTACTGAGATTGTGCCCTTTGGGATAAATTAAATAAAGTTAAATAATATGTAGTAAGCCCTCTGAAATGAATGGGACTTGTTGGCTACAATTAAGTCCCATTGATTTCAGTAAGCCTTCATTAGGTAGGATAGAGGTTATTTTTGACCTAGAAATTCCAAGGCCCTTTCCGCAGTAGCCTCCCATCCCAGCATGGGGACAAGAGAGGAGCAGGAACACGACGATTATTCTTCATGACGTCGTTGCGGTCCCAATCCTCTCCTGTCCCCAAGCGGCATGATCACAGATTAAATCATTGATGGAGTTTCCGCATTAATGACCCATGATCACACCACCATCCTGCACTTGCCTGTCCTGCAGAAGGCCCGGAAGTGTAATGGCGGCACTTCCTGCCCCAGCGCAGCCTGGGAAAGTACCCGGCTGCATTGCAGAAGGAAAAGGCGTGTCCATCGCACTCCCTTCCACAGGGAGCCGGTCCAGTGTGGAGGAGAGCACTCCCATTGCAATCCATTCCCAGCAGAGCCACTGCTGGGATCACCACTGGAGGACCATGCAAGAATGTAGGGTGCAGAAAGGGCCCAAGTAGCATAGGTAACTTATAAGTTACATAACTATATATCTCTATTCTTAGTATCTATGCATGTTCACATATAGTAGAATTATGAGGGGGGATGTGCTCACTGCTCCAGCCCCCACATTGCCATACATGACAGCCTCCACCCCCTGGGGACTACACACTGGAAACTCTTGGAAGCTATGTTTGTACAAATGTATGTATGTAGATTTGTCCAAGGACTTTAAGGCTGGGACTGGAAGTCAGAGCTGTTGGGGGTAGGACAGATAAACATGGGCCAAAGTCTTGCTGTTTTTCCTAACTGGAATAAACCCATTGAATCAGTGAAATTTAATTATTTGTTTATTCACCATTCGGTTGATTCAATGGGTTTACTCTAGCTGAGAATAACAAATAGGATTCTGGTCATGTTCTCTGTGCATTGTCTATATGTATAGAGGAAAAATGAACAGAACTTTTAAAATGTTAGGCATCTCAAATAAAACCTGTAAAATATCTGCAAAAAATGGTACACAAGCAGGTGATTTTTAAAATTTAGGGTAGCAGCATATATTTAGAATTACAAAGGTTCAGATCAAATATGACACTAATTATTGCTGAATAATTATTTAATTCTCAAATGAAATAGCACAATAGTATAGTCTCTAAAGTGTTTTATGGTCCTAGGCTACAGTATAGATTAAGTTCTGGTGGCAGGTGTTTAGAAGAAGCTTCTTTGGGTAACTTACTAGATTTGCAAAGTAATACAGAGTAATAAGTTTAAAGTGGGGGAATCTATGTTAGCCTGATATTAAATGTATATCACTGAGTGAAAAAAGGAAGCTGTTGAGTTCATTCTTTGCATTTATATTTCATATCTGAAGTGCTCAAAACATCTCCCACATATTATTTAAATTCTTCCGTCAGCCAGTTTATTAGAAACAAAGCTGGGCATGTGGTGGCTTGCCTGAGGCTGTCCATAAAGCTTGTGGCACAAGCAGTTTTTTGAACCAAAGTCTCATGCTTAATACTCATAGCTGCTTTTCTATACTTGCTGTTTCCATTGCATTGGGAGCAGTTAGGAGGAGAAGTAAAAGAAGTAAGGTAAAAGAAGTGCAGTTCATTTGGGGAAAAAACAGGCTAGTGTTAAATGTGGGGAGAACAAATGTGGAATTAATTGGTAGCAAATAATTGCAGCATAATTTCCTGATGAAATCTGAGATTAATTCTCATTTAAGCAAGGTGGATAATGTTTTCATACACATGCCAAACTTGATCCTAATATAAACAGGAACAGCTCCCTTTGTAGTCACTCCATACTTTGTACACTTGTTAAAGTGCTTGTTGCAGCTTGTATAGCACATGGTAATGCTTTGCAGTGTCAATAACAACGTCTGCAAACACACAGCTGCTCTTTGCAGCATTTTCTGTTATCACAAGTCTTTTTTGCCTCCTTCTTATCTTCTATCATCCCCAATTTTGCCTTCAATATTAATTAAACGGCAATTTTGTAAGTGTCAGTGGCTGTATTAGACTGGTTTCTTCAAGCAATCAAAATTGATTAAAAGAAACAGATGAAGCTTTTAAAAATACAAGTGATTTGATTCTAGAGGTTTGATAAAATTAAGCAGAAGATCAAATTAACTACTAATTCAATTAGGTGAATGGAGCTTTATTATTAATTAGAATTATTAGCATTATTTGACATCAGTGCAGTTCCTGTCAAACAGGTGGTTGTTTGTCTTTTTCCAAGCATTAAGAAAAGAGAAGGATTTTTCTGTTTCTCTCTCCTATTCCTTCTTCGCCAAAAGAGGAATTCGTAAGATTATATGCACTGGATCTTAGCTGAAATATATAACAAATGATTATAAAAGATACAGGAAGAATAATAAAGTAATAATGCTGCTCTAACTACACTTGAGATAAAATCTTATAGTTCAAAAGCTAAATTGGCACTGTTTGTACAATTATGGTATACAGAATTTAATTTCAGCCATGGTTACAGTTGTATTTTCCATTCAGAAAGCTTTTTTTTCTGGTTGTACGAATTGTAATTATCAACTTTAATGTTATTTCAATGTTAGTGACATTTATTAGATAACAAAAATATCAGTCCTTTTTACAGCTATAATTTCAGTAAGTAATAAAATAATTGTGCTTCTCTGTATAGTCCTAGGAATGCATAGCCTATACAGTAGCCACTCCACATTCATGAGGGTTAGGAGGACAGAACCCTTGCAAAAGCAGAAAAATTGCAAATAACTCCCAGCCCCATGATTCCCCTCCAGAGCTCCCCCCTCCCATTCCTTTGCCTCTGGCTCCAGCGTTGAAAGGCAGGGGAGAAACAAGACACAGTAAAGGGCTTACTGGTACTTTCCCCTCAGAGGGAGAAGAGCACAGTTCTTCCCTTCTAGTTACTTCCTGTGCTGTGCCATCTTGAAAAGGGAGGGGTAGGAGCAAAGAGAGAACCAATCAGAAGCCATTTCACAGCAGAAAGTGCAGCCACATGGGAGAGAGAACATGCCTCCAGCAGTGGGATGGGGGCTTTGCTAACCCAAAAAGAAAAAAATGTCCACCTTAAACACAAGCCTGGCAAGCCTGGGGTGATGAATGCAAGGGATGGGAGGAGGAAAAAAGGAGGGAGGCAAACAATGCATCGCAAATAATCAAATTTGCAAAGGTCAAGCCTGTGAGTGCAAAGGGAGGACTGTACTTCCTTTTAATATCATTTCAGTCAGTATCTCCAGGCCAGCAGTGTCTACAGGTTTTCCTCAGCCATGCAATAGTAGGTGGAACCTCTACAGTTTCTCATCATTCCCAGACTTATCAACTGGTGATCAACAAGCTGGATCCTTCTGGCTTACTAGCCAATTTGGTCAGGCCCTCAACGGCCCTGCAAATTTTCATTCAGAGTATTTAACAAAATTTCCCCAGTTTCATTTACAGGGAAAATAAGATTCTTTTCTGTTTAAATAATGAGAGAGCGCTCTGTAATTCATTGTAGTATCTCTTTTTAATTTGCATCATATGCATATAAAGAAATAGGCATATTACTTACTAAGTATAGATGCTAATAAGGACCATGGGTGGTATCAGTTTTAAGATGGAGCTTATTTTGTATAGCAAAATACAGTTCTGAATGCTAGACTTTTGTGTAAAAAATGGAATGAACTCCAAGAATATAGAAATTGGATAGTTCTCAGGAATTACAGGAATGTCTCAGGGGATCTAAAAGTTTTCCAGCATACTGCCTGTCCTGACAGATTCATGGATTTAGAATTCCAGTTTGAGTTCTTCCCACTACCAGTAGTACTGCTGGATTTTTTCCTCAGGACAACCCATCAACCAGCCAAAACGTGGCAGGCAGTCTTGGGGTTGTGTGTGCCTGAGCAGCCAGTCAGAAGTGAATGAGGACTGACAATCTCTTTAACAAGTAGAAAAGAATAAGCAGAGCTGTTATTCTTCCAGTTTCTCTGTTTAGAAAATTGGGAGAGGGAGAGGTGTTCTTCCATGTCTGTGAATGTAAGAGTGTGTATATTTGTGTGTGAGAGGGAGGGGGAATGCACATTTCTGTATTAATGTGAGGAGAAAAGCATGTGTGTGAGAAAGCCAAAGACAGAGAAAGGAGGGTGTTTGTGCATCTGTGTATTTAAGAAAAGGTGGAATGTGTAAATCTGTGTATTCCTCTGTGTGTGAGAGGGAGAAAGGGAGGAGAGGGGGTATCTGTGTGTTTATCCATCTTCATGTACGAAAGAGGAGTGTTCTTCCACTGTGTAAGGGGGCAGGGAACTCTGTGTGTGTGTGAAAGGGAAGATCTTAGAGTCTGCCACCACACGGCAATGTTCTCTTCTCTTCTATCCACATTAACAATGCAGTCATACACATATCTACTCAGAAATATGCCCGGGTGAATTCAGTGGGGATTACTCTCTGATAAATATCTACAAGATTGTAACCTAAATGTTCAGTAACTAGCTTGAGAGTTCCTGGTCCAGTGAATTTTTGAAGTGAGATTATAAATAGACTTTGAAGAAGGCCTGAAGAGCATACATAGGCCAAAATACACTGGGCTTTTCTTTTAACCAATAAAAGAACCATCTTTTGAGCATACTGAGATCTATCTCCAGCTTCTCCTGCAGTGATCATGAGTCTGAGAAAAGCTGTTATTCTGAGCAGGGTCTGGTTGATTTTACAAGAATATATAATATAATATTTATAGTCATGCTACCTGCACACACATAATGTTATATTTATTGATTTGGGGTTTTTTTCTGAGTTCAGTGCATTAATCCAGAGATTTCTTTGCCTATCAAACTAGAGTTATATATGTTATTCCTCATCAATACTGTTTGCACTGGACCATACCCTTTCAATCACATCCTCATGTTGCCCAGCCACATGCTTTATAAATTCACACAGGAGTCCCTATTTTCATATGTGAAAGGTTGGAGGGTATAAAATGAGCCATCCCTGCTCTAGTCCACACAGTTTTGGCAGCAGCCAGCAGTGCAGTTGCAAGCAGAAAGCTTTCTAATAACCTTGGACATGTTACAATACTATTAACGAATTCAGTGACACTTCATCCAAATATTAAATAAATTGTAATTGCACTGTGTTAGCAATGTGTAAGTATTATATCATTACATTCTGGCTATGATTCAATATAAATGTAATCTTTCAGGGGTTTAGCTTAATATTTTATTTTAGGAGCCAAGGGTTTTCCTTGGCCAAGCATTCCAGATATTCACACATGCTATATGAACGCTTTGTTTGAGACCAACATCTTAGACCCAGACATGATGAAACAAGCACAAGTGTTGCAGACAGAAGTACAGGTTTAGGATCAGGATATTAATTTCAGTACTGTATTCCCAACTAATTTCTGTACAGTCAGCCCTCCACATTTGCAGATTTCACTTTTGCAGATTTGATTATTCAGGGATTATTTGCTGTCACCTTTGCTGCCTCCCAATGCCATTTTTCATAGGGACTGCAAGCCTCGTGAGACTGAGAAACTGCAAATGAGGCTAATAAATCCCTCTTAAAAATGGTGTGGGGCAGTAGTGGAGGGGGCAGTAAGCCCCACCAGCCACCTACTTCTTCCTTGGGAAGGAACCCTGATGCCTCAGAGGAATCCACAGTGTTTTTGTGTGTTAAATATGGTTTGGGAGGACCTAGAGTTATTCACAGTTTTTTGACTTTCACGGGGGTCCTGCGCCCCTAGTGAATGTGGAGGGATGACTGTATGTAGTTCTGAGCTGAAGTAATTTCTTGCAACCCTTCATCAGAATCACTACTCCAGTGTTTTTTCAAAACAAATAAAGAACATCATGAGCATTAAAGAACTCATCAGTCATTCTGTAGGATTGCCCGTGTGAGCAGTACAGGAAGCATTGTTCTTACTCTTTTGGATTAGGAACATCAGCACCTAGCTAAATCTGATTGGCTACATGTTTTGATGTTGTCATCATGCCTAGTGTATGATTCTCACTGGATTAGCATCATTGGGGTGGAAACAAACAAAGTAAGTTGCACCAAAGCACACTGAAAGAGGGGATGGGTGCCATGAAATAGCAACAAAGAAAAAATTAATCATGTGGGGGAATTCCTCCCTGAAATCACTAGTTTTGGTTTTGATGAGTACTATCTGTAAGATGTTATATAATTCAAATTTCATTCAACTCTGGGTAGTTTTTACCCTTCTGAATGGCTGTTGGGAAGGCATGCTCTTATAAGAAAAGCTTATGTGCTTGAACGAAAGGCTATGATTTCTAACATTAAATTGGAGATTATCCTACTTAGTACTTTCAGGACCTCCTAAGGAAGAAAGTAGTCAGATAAGAATAAGTAGCTAGCAGATAACAAACTGATGTGGATCTTCAGTGTAATCCTAACTACATTAAGGCCAGTACAGTGTTTAAGCTGTGTTTGTATCCAAAGCTGGACATAGCAGTTCAAAAAAGATCTTGATTGAGTGGAATGGATTCACAGGAAGTGGGGAGCGATGACAGCAGTGGAGAAGAGGCTTTTTTTGTAAGAAGAAAAGCTGAAGTAACTTCATGTATTAATTTTCATTGACTTATAAGAGAAAAGGTGAGAAAGTATGCTGATGTTTTTTAGATACATTAAAAAGGTCAGAAAGGAGAATGAGGGGACCAGTTTTCAGGTGATGCTTAACAATTTCTTTAAAATTAGAAAGTAAATTTAAATAAATAGGGACAGTTTTGAGTTTTCAAAGTGTTTTCTTTTTCTTTTTCAAAACAAAGAATCAATGTTTATTTCCTTTACTGGCTTTGCCTGTTACCAGCAGGTGAAGGAGCCATTCACGGTGAAACCTAATAGTTGATGAGTTCAGTCTTAAGAGGGTGCAGAGCTCAGTCTTAGAGTTTCCTCCTATTACATATCAGTTCAACATACCCAACTTTAGGATCAAGTCCTCTCTCCCTCCCCATGCAGATTCCCCCTAAATACCTTGTAATATCTTCCTTGACAAATGGACCTAAACGTCTTGAAAGTGTATAATACTTTTGAGGGTGTTTGCTTAATATACAATATGTATGTCTAAGTGAAACATTGGGAAAACATCTTTAATATTGAAATGAAAAACAAAACAAACTACTTGACTATATACATAAAACCTGACTTTCTGAGGAGTCAGATCAAAAAGCCCATTCAGTCCAGCAGTGGTCAGCTAGATGGTTCTTTCTAGGTTTCTTCTTGTGAGTTGAACCTTTCCCACTTGCTAGTCCCCACTGCTCTGCCTTAACTCTCAGCAATATTTTGTGAAGCTCACCTAATTCGTGTTATTTCATATACAGCCCAATCCCGCCTTTCCCCTCACACATGGGTATAAGAATGAGGGACGTTACATTAATTAGCTTATACATTAGTGTCATTGGACCCAAATTAAAAAGAGGATGAACTCTTCTTCATGTTTGCCTTTTGTTTTGGTGTGGGCGTGAAATTACTCAACCACAAGTACTCTAAACAATTCAGATTGTTTTCCCCAGTGTTTTCTGTGGATGATAGAACTGTTTCTACCAGAAACCTCCTCCCAAAAAGACTTAATATAACTAGAATGTTTCCTACTTTGAACAGTGGGTGTGTCACTTTACATTTATTTCTGTGGTCCCATCAGGGTCAGTTTTACTTGTGATATAACTCATTGGTAGTAAAGAGAATAATCTGAAAAAATTGGTGTCTTGTCTCTCACAAAATAGAAATAATAGTGGCTGGACATTGTGTCTGCTTTCTCTAGTTATGGAAACTATTTATTAGTGCTGAAAAGGAGACTCTGTCCTCTTCTTTTTTGGGATGGCCCCATTACCTGTCCATTTCAGAAAGCTACTCGGGGCATGATTTGAGTAAAGTAGAAAGAAGGTCAGTGGATGGTATTTGTAGATTGGAGCTGTACTGAAGTTGATCATATGCATATTTTAAATTTAAATTTATTTGAGGTATCAATTAATAAACTGAGATTGCAATTAATCAAGAAACATTAATCAAGAAAAATCTTATTCATACATTTACTTAGTTCCTTGATAGGATTGCAAGCTTAACTGAAACCAGTATCTTCACCAAAGAAACAAACAATATGTAGAAGGTTTCCTACATGAAAGCCCTTCATTCTATTCAGTTGTTTGAGAGTTTTACAAACAGCACGTTTTCCACAAAGTTTGCTTGAACATTGAAGTTCTAAAGTGGATTGTCCCCTTCCAATGGTTCTAAATAGATCTTCATCGTGATAGCAGTAAGTCATTTGCAGTCAGGGAAAAAAAATTATTACATGGCTCAAACCTTACAGTTTTTTGTTTTGTTTTGTTTTTGCATGAAAAAACACACAGGCAAAAAATGACATCAACAAATCTCAGAGTTCCTCATGGTCTTCTCCTATCCTTGGACAGAAGATGGTACTTGAATTGGAAGATCCTATGCTTATTTGAATGTTAGCTAAACCTGCAACCAGAGACCTATTCAGATATCTAGAGCTCTGAAGCTCTGGTCATCTGAATGCAGTTACTGGCTCCTTTTCCAGACTTGTCAGACAATACAAAAAAGTTGGGTGATGAGGAAGCAGGGCAGAAGCAAGCATTCCATCTTCCATGACATCAGAGGTAGAAAAGCAGGCAGCCCCTGCTTTGTGCTTCCCCGACATCCCCAGTGCTGTTGGGCAGGCTGAAATAAATTTTCCAAAGCTTTTAGGGGGTGTAACTGAACATGATGGTATGTTTGGAAGAAGAGGTCACCCTTTTTTAGTCTTCTGAAAGCCTCCATGGGCCTTTCTTCGGCTCTGCTTGCTTTCTGTTTTTTTTTGGGGGGGGGGTTGTAAAGGCCAAAGGAGCACCTCAAGATGCCTAAAAAGTGAGGAGGGCCAAATGCCTCCAAACAAGATACAATGGCCAATAGCATCTTCTAGAGGGCTGCTTTTGGTTGTCTACACTTTTGGCAGAGCCAGGGGACAGGATGGTAACAGTAGAAGCCTCCAAAACTTCACAAGCTGGCAGTGCCACCTCCCAACCTCTGGTAGCTGCTTAGTCCTGTGCTACACACTTGCAAATTATAATACCTGGGTAGGGCTCAAGATGCTGAAGAGTCTGGGAATCAAGTTCTGAGAAGGTGACCAGGTTCCCCATGAGCTCTAACTCAAGCGACTAAAAGGATGGAGCCTGATGGGAGAAGTCATTTGTTAGGTTAGAGGCACAGTGTGTGGTGGCTCAGCTTGGAGCCTCGTGTAAATGGGATAGGTTTAATAGCTAATGTACTTAGTGGCCTTAGCAAAATCACGACAGAGGCTTTATTCAAAACCAAGGACTATCTCAATTTTGTTGACTTCAGTGTGAACAAGCTACCATGGACTAGCCTGCTAACAGTTTTGGCTGTGTCAAATTTATGACAGACAGTTTTATATTTAATTGCACATACTTAAGTACATTTTGATGACATAAAAGTATTTTAACTAAGTGCAGCCTGGTGATAATAACCAATGTGTTAGCATGACTTAACATCACAGTCTTTGCCTGTAGATGGTATTTATCTACAATAGTATATATTCTTATTGATTGTGGAAACACAGTCCTACAGTTATTTGTCTAAACCATGAACTAGGAATTCATGTTACAAGCAGACAAAAGCAAGATCCATGCCTAGAATTTTAGAATGGAGGTGACTTATGAAGTGCCCAGATCTAGGCATCTACATTTTTCTATTTCAGTACCTAAAACTTAAGGAGAGCAAGCATTTTGTAGTGGGTAGTGTATTGGATTTGCATCCTGGAGATCAAATTCATTTTCAGCCAGAAAAGTGAATGACCTTGGGCAAGTTGTACTTAGAGCCCAACCTGATCCTACAGGTAAGATATGCCATCCCATGTATGCCATCCTGACCTCCTGAAAAGACATATGAATGTGATAGAAATGTAATAATACATTTGGGAAAAGCATTGGTCCAATTTTAAAAAAATGTCTATTAAATAATGCCACGTTATTAGAGTGTATTTACATATCTGAAGTGTGAGAGATAAGCTATCAGGATTAATCAAAAGTAAATTCAATCATGCACCAAGGTTGTGTGTGAGAGAGACAGAGAAATGTATGTAAGTAAACTAAGTGAACTGTCTTTCTGTCTTTTTAAAGAAGCTATTTACTCTTGGAGTAGGTATGTTTCCTGGATCTGAAATCTTGAAAACTGCAAGTCCATCCAACCCCTCATCCATACTGCTTGCTATACCTTCTCTGATTCAGTCTCTCCTTAGAGCATCCTTTAGCTCCCTGGATTCTGTGCAGTGTCTTTTCTTCTCCTCTCTCTTGTCTTGGAGGCAAAAAGAAATTGGGGTGGGGGGGAGAAGCCAGAAGTGGAATCTGTTTCCAGTAGCTCCTTTCCTGATTGTTGTAGCAATTGCTGACCTCCAGGCACTATGAATAAACAGCAAAGCTGGGAACAAAAGGATTCTTCTGGCTGCCATTATCTCACATTAACATAGCAGAGGCACTGCGGTGTGAACAATGCAATTCCCGTTCACCGATAATCAGCGAGTTCCTGAGCGTTTGGATTACCAAGGCAACAGGCAATAATAGAAAACTGGGTGGGTGTCTTGGCTTTTTTTAAAAATCATTCTTATCCTTTATAATTATTGAAAGATCAGTTGGATATAGAATCCTAGCTGTATTGATGAGTAAAACTAAAATTTATGCCATGCTACTAAACTGGGGGTAAAGTGAGAAATTTCTTTCAAATGCTGGCACATGGGTTAAAATAAATCATGGATGAAATCAGGGCTGGCTGGTGTGTTATGAAACGCAATAAAGACGAAATTGCATGTATCAGCTTGCAAATTATTGCAAGGCATTTTTAGCATCTTTGAGACATAGGTAACAGGTAGAGTGTTCATAACAGGTGGATTTTGTGACTGTCATGTAAGGCTGTAAGAGTGTATTTATGTGCATAATAGTCTGCTTGTGTGACATTACAATGGGGGAGAGGTTAATGAGAATGGGGGATTCCATACCATAGGCTAAAGAGTAATAATATATCTAGTCCTTTTAGGAGCTGGAGCACATTCTCAGTAACTGATCTTCTCGTTTAACAACACAGATTTGTTATCATTTGCCTAGCATGCTCTGTCTGCTTGTGCTTGCATAGTTTTCATGGGCACAAAGAGTATAAGAGGAGGTTGAGCTGTACATTTTGCCTGAGATGCCCAGAGTTACGTTGCGAACACCCAAAGGCTTGGGATATACCAGTTGGAATAGGACTTCCCCCTTTAAGCAGGAAGCCCCTCTGCTGTATTGCAAACTGTGTTGCAAGTTCGCATGGTTTTAAAGTGGTGTCATGAGCACTTGCTGTTTAAGACACACAAGCCCTTGGGTGGCCAGAATTAATTGTCTTGTCCTTTGATATTACAAGCCACTCACACTATAATTCTAAAGAAAAGCTTGATCTGGTTCATGATCTAAACTGAAAAAGGATCAGGTTCTGACAGCTGATAGCATTTTACCCCACAGCTAGCCGTACCGGCTACATTGTATGACATATTAAAGCATACTTCAGTGCAGCAATGGGCAAAGTGTAGCTCACATACTACATGCAGTCGCTATTCCTCTCCAATGGTAAACATTTAAACATTGCTGGAAAAGCCCTTCTAAACCTTCTGAGAAAGAGTTGGGACAAAGTTTGTCAGATATGGAGTGGTGGTGGCCTTTTTTTAGGCTAATCGAGGGCTTCTTCCTAAACAGGAGGTAACTGGGCCTAAAACAGGCCAAAGGATCCTCAAAATGTGGCAGAATTCACTGTCTCCAGCCTCTTACAGGTATCATGGGTATCTTTTTTTTTTTCAGAAAAAAAATGCAAAAAGAAATCAGGGACACGTGCCTCGGCTGCACCTTCTTAGAGACTTGAGCAAGCCTGTATTCCTCTATTCTACACTCATGTACTCCGCCATTCACTGTCCAGTGAAACTATTCAGAAGCTTCTCTAGTGCTCCTGATTAACAGTACCTTGTCATCCATATCTGATAAATTGTATCTCATCTTGACTATGGTTATTTTCAAACAAGACAACTTAAAAAGCTGGCTCATGAAGCAGCCTTGTTTAAAGTAACCACAGTTAAAATTTACCCTGGTGGCACAGTGGTTAAATGCTAGTACTGCAGCCACAACGTTGTGAGTTTGATCCTGCAGGGCTCCAGGTTGACCCAGCCTTCCATCTTTCCGAAGGTTGGTAAAATGAGTACCCAGCTTGTTGCGGTCAATTAGCTAAATACATTGTAAACTGCTTAGGGAGTGCTTTGCACTGATAAGCGGTATAGAAATGTAACTGCTATTACCATAATCCCAAGTGTGTATGGCACAGTCTAAATACCCTAAAGACTCCAGATCACATCTCATCTAGGAAGTTAAGCAGGTTCAGCCCTGCTTAGTACTTGGATGGGAAACTACCAATGAATGCCAGGTGCTGTAGCTTACATTTCAGAGAAAGAAACTGGAAAAACCACCTCTGAGTGTCCCTTGCCTAAAAAAAACCCTATGGAATTCATGGGGTCTCCATAAGTCAACAAGTGACTTGAAAGCACACACAGAAACATGGCACAGCTAGTTCTATGCAATCAGAAGCAAAGGCTGCTAAACTGTTCCTTCCAGCTACTCAAATGAAGAGCTAGGCCTATTCACAGTTCACTGTGATGTCAACTCATTGTCACTGAAACAAGGAAGACTCAGTGTAAAATGATGAATTTGCAGATGTACTTACACTTGAGCACTGGTGTCCCAAAACAGGACCTGCAGCCACATTTCCTGGTACCCACCAGCTTCTCTGTCCTTCTTGACATTTTCCTTTTTCATTATTTTTTTAAAGAAAGAAAATAGCATGCTATTAATCCATGGCCTCTTGTGTTTGCTTTATTTCAAAAAACATTATAGGTCTGACATGGGTCTCCATGGCAATGAAAATAAATATGGTGATATCTCAAACCTCTGTTTTGAAATTAACCATCCCAATCCCACCCCAGAAAAGGCTTTGGAGGTAGTAGAGTCTGTTCATGAAAAGAGAAGTTAGAAGGAAAGATGGGGAGCAAGCAAGTGGTTTTATAAGTATGTTTTATGTGAGCTTCACTATTTTGCCTTCTGTGAAATGGCAAAAAAACAAAATGAATATTTTCTTCTTCTTTGAAGGGGCCAGTATGAGATTTACTAATTGGGGTTAGACCCCACCTTCTCTGGAGACACTGTTGCTTGTCTTTGGCAGAGTTCCTTGTTTCTGAGCCTCATCAGTTTGATTTAAGTTAATGTGGGTAAGAGTAGAAACCTGTGGTTTTTTGTTTTGATTTGATGTTAAGCTCTCTCTCTCTCATTTATCTTGGATTATGGGCAAGTTATTTTTATGTTAGCATTACCAACTTGCCTTCTGGAAAACGGGTGTTTTATGATGGGCCATACTCATCGTTTTGTGAATGGGAAAGTGCCCCCTTCCAATGGCAGCCGGTGTGTAAAATCACCAACGTTACTCTCACAATTCCAAAAATACCCACTAACTCAGAAAGGTTGGGAAACCTGCCTTAGTACCAAAGCAAAACAGTCTTATAGCTAATAATAGACTTGCCTGAAAGTGTCAGATTTGAAGGCAAGCAATCTGAGCTTTTAATGATCATTTTTACGGTGGATAAATATTAAATATGATGAATTGAGAATCAAAACACTTAGACTCATTATTGCATTTTTATGCTACTATTGTTCCAAGGATCTTATAATGGTGTACATGACCCTCCTCTCCAGTACCCTGTGACTAGTATAAGAGTAACTGGTCTAAGATTATTAGGGAGGTTCTAAAATCATTAGGGAGTTTCATGGCTGAGTGGAAATTTGAACCCTGATCTCCTTAGGCGATATCCACTTTAATACACAGCCTATGTGTATACTTTTGCCATCTCACTCATTCACTCACTCCCCTCAGAGAGTTGTTGTCAAGATAAAGAGGATAAGAATCATAGAGAGCTTTAGAAAATATAAAATGCTACAGAAATAATTTGTTCAGATTAGAACCATAAACCCTGTGTTTGAAGATGAAACAAACTGCTTGTGAAAGAAGTATGAATGAGTTCCACTGAGTCTCCAGCTTACACAGGTTTATTCATACACTGCCACGATTCACTGGCATACTATGAAAAAATAAGTTTCGTCTGCTCAATTCAGCTGCAGAATTGTCAAAGTATTTTTATTTTTGTTTGTCTTTATGCCTTCTGTCACCTTATTCTTAAACTTGATTCCTCCAATTCATACTACCATGAGGCTGAAGTGTTTGAAATAGGGACTTTTTAAGCTTATAACAGATTAATTCAAAGCATAAAAAAAATGAAGATAGCTATGATGATACGTTTTTTAAAAATCCTAACCATAGTACAGTCCTCCTTACACATTTGCAGGTTTGACCTTCACAAATTTGATTATTTGCGAGTGTGCGTGCCCCACTTTTCCTCTCCTATTCCCGTACGTTTTGCCCCAGTGCAGAGAACTCATGCCAAGGCAAAACAGAAAGAAATGGCTGGAGGAGTTTCGTGTGAGTTCTCAGCACCAGGGCAAAATGCGTAGGAGTGGCAGGAGGAGCTCTGGAGGGGCAAAGGAAGGATCATGCGAGCTTTCCCCAACACCTCATTCCCTTCCATTTTGCATGAGAACAGGAAAGGGGAGAGCTCCAGAGAGAGAAAGGAAGGCTGTGCAAGCTTTCCCCTCCCCCTTCCCATTCTGTTCTGTTTTGCATGGGAATGGGAAGGGGGGAGTCCCAGAAGGGAATGGGGGTAGTTATTTGTGATTTTTCCACTTTTAGGGGTTTCTGTGCCCCAAACCATCAGGGAAGTGAAGAGACCACTGTGTAAAGAAATTGGGAAGAATTTTTAAAGGTGCATTTTTAAAGGGCATGGTGAAGGTCTCATCACAACATCATTGTAATATGGAACAGTAAACCTGGAATCTTCTGCACTTGGCACTAACTGACTGGTTGCAAGGTGCCTCCCATCGTAAGATTGTTGTGAATTGTTTGTGAGCCTACAATATGTCCCTTACTAGCAACATCTTACTAGTTCGTTACATTTGACTTTCTGTTGGCTCTGAGAAAGCTATTATGATGAGGAAGCATTTATTTAGAGCCTTTAAATCAGGTCATTTGTGAGTCAAGGTGAAGCAAATGTTTTCATCTGCAAACGTTGGGCACCATTAATGAGAGTAGAATTGCAGACAGTCCAATATAAAAAACAGAATTATCTTGAGCATTTCCTATTTCTTTTAAATAATGCTTGAGCAGAAGAACTTCATAATAGATTATATGCCCCGGACACTTTCACCTTAAGCATCACAGTGTTGTGGATTGGCCCAGCAGTTATCCAGACTTTCTACTAGGAGCAGGATGGGCTGATCTTGCAGAAAGGTTTGTTGTTATGCACCTTCAAGTCAACTCTGACTTGAGTTGACCCTATCCTGGTCACCTGGTCTGAGTATTAACAAAAGGAATTCAGGAAGATAATTTATTAAAGTTCTTATAATTATCTTTATAGGGTACTTCTGAAGGAAAACAGCCACATAAAGCAGATTACAATTAATTTAAAATACAAACAACATAAACAAGAAACGGTATTCAACACTTGAATCATTAAAGTAGCTAATGTGATACAGCAATTAAAATGGAAGTAGCAGTACTTCATGATTAATTATTTTACTCCCAAAGTTGCTAGTCTCAGAAAGACAGTGCAACCAAAAGCACACCACATAATATTGATTTTTTTAAAAAGTTACAGGCCTAAATCCAATTGTTAGCCCCAATTAGAGTAAAACCCAATTCACTTTACTATATTTTATACGTAAATCCACAGGTATGGCGAAACCAGGCCTCTTAATTGTGACATATGATAGTCAATGGGACACTCTTTCACAACCGTTCTCAACCTTTGGTCTTCTAGCTGTTTGGGACCTCTGCTCCAGAATCCATCATCATTGGCTAGGCCAGAGGAAGCTTCTAGGAGCGGAAGTCCAGAATAGCTGGAAGATCAGAGATTGAGAATGACTGCTCTATCCTATTGTTTGTGGAGTTTGAACTACAGTTGGTTTCACGTTAGCTACACACACATGAAATCTTGGACTTGAACCCTTCATCTGTAAGTGTCATAAAGTGTCGATTTTCATGTGCACTTGAGGCAAGAGAAGCAGATGTCTCTTACCTACACCTACCAGAATTTGATGAGTTGGTAAAGTCAACATCTCATATAAATTCTGTTGATTCACTGAATCTTTTCTAGTTGAGATTAACAATTGAATTTAGGTCAGATTTCTTATACAAAAATGTTGAGTTTTGAGATGCTTCAGTGTCCTATCCCAAGCCTATCTCTTCTTATGGTAGGAGCTAAGTCTAACAGTTATTTATAATTGCCAGTGGACCACATTCGAGCCTCAATATCAGGTCCTTTTTTTAGCTTGTCCCCTCAGACTCTCATGATGAAATTGAATTATTTCTAAATTTATGGGGATGAAATTAACATTTGTTCTCTGCTCTTGGTAATCTGGTCCCTGCTTTAATTTCCCAGAAATTGTGTATGCTTCCTGCCATACTTCATCTGGAAATTGTTGAAGGAAACTGCCCACTGTCCTACTTTCCCATCAATTTATCTGCCTCCCCCCACCCCCTGTTTTTATATTGATTGTTGCTGTGGTTAAGAAAGGTGCATCACTGAGCATTTTCTGCCATCCCTCATTAGTTTATTTTAAATATCTGATTTGCACTTTGCAGTTCATTGACTCTGCATGTGATAAAAATAACCATGTATATTTTTATATAAATCCAATGGACTCAACTTTCTTGCATTGTTTGTACTTTTATGTGTAAGATGACAGCAACAATTTGTATGTGTAAGAAAAAAATAGAGAAGAAGATTAATTACATAATGATACTGTTTTTATATTGTGTTGGGCTGAGAAAGCAATTTTCCTCCACATGCTGAACTGACCACAAGCTTTGAAAAAAAGCTACATTTTTCATATAAAAGCAGCTATGATTACTGAGATGGATGATAGCCATGGACCTATCTGATCATAAGTCCACTCTCTACCTGGTCTTATATCTTGCCAGTTACAGAAATTTAGTTATACAATTGTGCTCATGGTATTTGTCCAGATAATATTACTGATGTCAACATAAAGGGGAGAAAACTCATGTGAGGTCAATTCACCTGAGCTACATAATACAGAACCTGTAAGAACATGCAAGTTAGCAGTTTACTGCCCATAAAAACAGAGATGTGATTTTGTGTGAGTTTGGGACTGTCAAATTACACTACTTGCATGAGTAGTATAATACAGTACTACTCGAAGTGGTGATCCAGGAATTGGTTGCAGTCCCCAAACTACTGGCTGCCGGTCCCTGGTGTTTTTCCAGGAAATAGGGCACAAGTATGGCACTGGTCCCTGGCATGTGGGGGAAAAAAGTACTTATAGTATATAAAATGCAGTGGTCTAATACATATCTTAAAAGCACCACCTTCACCCCCAATATTTTATCAGAACCATATCTTAGTCTGCTGCAAGATGTATTATCACCCTCAACGTTCTTGTCAGATAAGCAAAATAAACCTTTCTACTCTGGTTTTGGCAGGGGGGTGATATAGAAGAAAGGGAAGGAAGGGAATGAGAAGAGTTGATAGGCAGAAGGGTAGAATGTATAAGACTGAGGTAGGAGGCAGAACTGTGAGCAAACAAATTTTTGAACTGGAGATGGTAGCTCAAAGGCCAATGAGGGATGAATTGGCATTAGAGAACAAATTAGTTGTGTCTGATTTATATTATTATTTTATTTTATTATTTTATTTTCAAATTGTAGCTTGCACTTATATCACTCAGTTTGTAATAGACACAAATTATAGCTGCAAATCATGTCATGATCATGTATAATGATTTTCTGTGCACTGTGTAAATGCCACTTTTCTTGTAAGTCACTCAATAACACATTTTAAGTAATAATTCATGGCAAGCGGAAAATCTGCTAATGGTTATAGACAGGGGGGCAGGGATATGTAGTATGATTTGTACAAGTTACAGTTTCCAACTCGTTAATAGCCTGTTTATCCCTTGGTCATTGAAAATGACAGCCTATAGACTTGCTGGGGACAGAGTTGTTCCTTTTCCATTTCCTTCTCATCTTCCTCCTTCTAGCTGAGAGAATAAGTAAAGAATCAGTGGGCCATTTAGTTTGTGACCATAATCTACCCCTTCAGTTCCATGGTGATTATTAGGGATGGGCCAACCAAATCCTCAAATCCTCGAATTCTGGGTAAGGATTCGAGATTGCCGAATCCAAATCCCTGTACCAAAATAGGCAAACCAAATCTTTCCAATCCACCAACTAAATAGATTGTTGGAGACCAGGACGCCTGAAAACCAGGGAGACCAGGACTCCTGAAAACCTGGGAGACCAGAAATACTTTTCGCTTGGAGTAATAATGGCCTTTGCTAACAATTTCACAAATTACAGCTGGGGTTGTATTCTAAGATATTTAAATTGAATGTGTAATATTTAAGTTCAGTACTTAACTGGAAACTACAGGCTTGAGATTTCAAGGACAGCTGAAACATTCCTTTGCATAGCTCCCTTGCAAACCTCTTTCACACACAATTCTGAGGTTTGGAATTTTACAAGAGGTCACAGCCTTCTCTGCCAATGTGTGCTGGTGCATCATTAAACTACAAACCCCAGGATGCCAGAAGGAACTATGCAAAGAAAATCCAGTTTTGACCTGGATTATCTCTGTACTTCAGTATGCGGCCTTGTTTACACAGGCAGGAAAATGTAGGATTAATCCACATTTTCCTGCCTGTGTAGAAAGGGCCTTCATGTCATTTTCAATCTGGGAAGATCCTGAGGCAAAACTATGGCAATTGTCTTGGCCAGATTTCTTCAGAGGGAGGTTTGCCTTTGCCTTGGCTTTTGCTAAGGCTAAGAGAGTGTGTCTTGCCCCAGATTATTCTTCTTTCCCTGGCTTTTTAAACTTTTTTAAAAAAGGATTCGAAAGATTCGAGATTCGTGAGATTCGTGGATTCCCTGAATCTTCCAGGGATTTGGAAAATTCTGGATTCGTCCCATCCCTAGTGATTATGTTTTTTGTCATGCTGTTTAGCCACAAGGCTGACGCATGGCTTCAGTCCTGCTATTGGATGTCAGCGGTGTTGTCATTCCCCACCTTAAGCTGAGTCCAAACAGACTCATTGCTCCCCAAGGGTCTAATGAAGATCTTTAATTACCCTTGCACTATTCAACAGGAACATTGTTGCAGACAGCCTTTCTTTTCATTTTGGAGAGACTAAATATTTATTCTTTTAGCCAGCTTTCTCCCACCACCTCCAAACTGAAATAATGAGTTCATCCATATTTCTTCATCATTTAATTGTCTATAGAAACTATTGATGCATAAGCTTTTGGTGTCTTGAGTCCATTTTTTTCAAATGTCTGATAAAAGTTTGTACAAAATTAAATGTGTTAGTATTTAAGGTAGTATTCGACTAGGACAGCTAATCTAGTTAAATGTGTTTGTTATTTTATATAGGTTTTGTCCAGGAACAAGAAGAGTTCAGTAGTTTTGTAGTAATAATTAAAGTAGTAATAGTTACCTAATACTTCCCCAGAAACTAAGTTATATTAAGATTTTAACTTGATGAATGATGATTTTGCTCCTTTTGCTGTTTAATTGTAACAGCCTTTAAGCTTCACTAAATGGTGGAAGTTTACAAAGTAGCCATGTTAGTCCCTTGCAGCATAAAAAGGAGGAGAGGAGAAGGTAGCAGCAACACTAAACCAACCATCCTGCCAAAGTACAACCTCAAGAATGTCCCTGTAGTATGTAAAGATAATGTAAAAATAGATTTGCACTATTAAACTTAAGTGCCCAGGAGCCAGAAGAACTCTGGACTAAACCAGGGACATTGTTAGGGAGGAATGCAAAAAGACACAATCTGCAGCTAAAAAGAAAGAGAAACCTCAATGGATGACAGCTGAAACTTTTTGAGCCATTAGGGACAGATGGGAATCAGAAATAAAAGGTGGCAAAAATAGAGTTAGAACCCCGAATGCATTTGTTCAGTAACTTGTGCGCAGGGATAAGGAGAACTACTATAAGTCAATATAAAGAAACAGATGTCAATAAAAAAGGAAGAACAAGAGACTTTTTCCACAAGATGGGAGAAATCAAAGGGAAATTTAAGCCAAGAATAGAGATGCTCTATTATATTATTATGCTATATTATATCATATCATATCATATCATATCATATCATATCATATTATATTATATTAGCAAGTAGAAATAAAATGATGATGGAAACTATACACTGAAGAAATATATAAAAGAGATGAAAGAATAACAGATTAATTCAAAGAAGAACGATTTGAAGATAAACCTACAATTTTGGGAGATGAAGTGGAAGCAGGAACAGATGGCATACCAGTAGAGCTACTTCAAGCTACAGAGACAGTATCTACTCTAGTTCTAACTAAAATCTGTCAACAAGATAATGACTCACAAGATAATGGCCCACAGAAACAAAATAACGGCCCACAGATTAGAAATGTTCAATATATGTTCCAATCCCCAAGAAAGGAGACACTAGGAATTGCAGTAACCACAGGACAAAATTATGCTCAAAATTCTATATTAAAGACTTTCCCCATATATGGAGTGAGAAGTGCCAGAGGTCCAAGGTGGGTTTAGGAAAGGAAAAGACACTATGCATCATATTGCGAGCACATTTTAGATAATGCTGCTCACCAAAGAATTTCAGGAGCGAATTAGCCCGAGCTTTACAGATGAAAGCAAAGCCTTTGATTGTATGGATATGTTTTCATATTCTTTTTATTCCAGATTCACCAATCAAACTACAAACATATTCATAATTCAAATTTCAAAATTTTTACAATCTAATTTTCGTCACACGTCTTCATCCTCATCATTTACAACAAATATAATAAAATATTGTATAATAGAATAAAATTACAATGATAATCTCAAAAGACAAAATCATACAAATCTACTTCCCTTATTCACTTTCCTTGAACATGTTGGGTATTCCCTAGATCATAGTTTCCAACTATAAATGAAATCTATAAATTTTCCTCCTTAAACTCTTTCTATTAAAATTCCTGTAATTCTATTTTATTCTATTCTAATTAGTGCTTCTGAGCCCAGATCATCGAGTTCGTCGTTGTTATTTTAGTTTGGCTTATGAAGTTGCTTCTTTTGTCATATCTTTAATATTCACCTTGCCCTAAATTTTGGTTATTACTAACAAATAGATATGAAAAACTTTGGATCATTCTTTAAAAAATTGGTATGCCCCAACATTTGTTTGTCCTGGTGTGTAATCTATACTCATCATGACAGAATACAGAGAAATGGAATGGTTTCTGATTGGCAAAGGAGTCAGGCAGGGCTGCATTTTATCACCCTATCTATTTAACATGTACAAAGAACATATATGTAAGGCAGGATTAGATTGGGAGGCAGGAGACGTGAAAATTGGAGCATGGAACATCAACAGTTTAAGATATACAGATGACACCATACTTTAAGCAGAAAATAGCAGACTTGGAATGATGACTGAAGAAAGTTGAGGAAAAAAGTGCAAGGGCAGGGTTACAGCTGAGCATTAAGAAGACAAAAATAATGCCCACAGATGATTCACATAACTTTAAAGTATAGGCAATAAACAAATTGGAATAGTTGAAGAGTTCCCATAACTAGACTCAGTTGTTAATCAGAATGGAGCCTGCAGTCAAGAAATCAGAAGACTGGGACTTGAAAGGGCAGCTCTGAAGGAACTAGACAAGATCCTGAAGTGTCAAGGCATACCATTGATTACTAAGGTTAAGATTGTCCATGCCATCATATTTCCAATTTCTTTGTACGGTTGTGAAAGTTGGACAGTGAAGAAATCTGATAGGAAGAAAATCAACTCATTCGAAATGAGCTGCTGGAGTAGAGTTCTACAAATATCATGGACTGCTAAAAAGACAAATAAATGGGTCCTAGTGCAAATCAAGGCTGACCTTTCCCTAAAAGCCAAGATGACTAAACTGAGGCTGTTGTACTTTGGAGACATCACGAGAAGACATGAGTCACTAGAAAATAAAATAATGTTGGTAAGGTAGAAGAGCCAGCGTGGTATAGTGCTTTGAATGTTACGCTATTGCTCTGGAGACCAGAGTTCAAAAGTCTGCTCAGCCATGGAAACCCACTGGGTGACTTTGGGCAAGTCATGCTCTCTCAGCCTCTGAGGAAAGCACTTGCAACACCCCCCGAACAAATTTTACCAAGAAAACCCCATGATAAGTTTGCCTTAGGATGGCCAGAAGTCAGAAACAACTTGAAGGCACACACCAATAACAAGGTAGAAGGGAGTAGGAAAAGAGGAAGACCACATAACAGATGAATGGACTCAATCAAGGAAGCCCCAGGGCTGAGTCTACAAGACCTGAGCAGGGCTGTTGATGAGAGGGTGACTTGGACGTCTCTTATTCATAGGATCTCCATAAATAATATTTGACTTGGCAGCAGTTAACAAGAAGCAGCACCTTTCAGACTAACTGGTTTATATTTTTGAATGAGCTTTCATGGATATAAACGTACTGTTACTTCATCCAAAAAAGTGGGTTTATATCCACAAAAGTTCATGCAGAAATAAAAACCAGTTAGTCTTCAAGGCATTGCCACATTCCTTTTCCCCCTCCCTTTAAATGTTCGAAGAAGAATATCATATGACTTAAGTTGTGATTCGTGATGTGCTCTGATACAGTGTTGAGATGACAGTGAAGCAGGAGGAGTAGAAATTCTTATACAACAGACCTGTATCTGGAAGCATTCAGATTTTTTAAAAATGGAAATATTTTAGTTACTTTTAAGAAATGGGAAAGGAAAGGAATTTTTTTAAAACAAATGGTGACATTACAGTAGCTAATTACTGAGCCCTCTTGGAATTCTATTGGCAACTAATTATTTTTATAATTAACCCTCCAAGCTTTGTTTTTGATCCCCAAAAAAAACAGAAGTAAATTTTGCAAACTTCCCTTCTTTGCGGGAAGTTTTACTCATAGGTATGCTTCCTGTACAATATTTTGCCTGTGATTAATCTAGCGGAAACGGGATAACTGAGGTGTTCTTCAAAATCTTAATCTTCGGAGTGTTATCTTGAAGTAAGATCTAAAACTACTACCAAGAGTCAACATATAGTTTATTAATACCTTGTGACAGGCGATAATGCATGAGGATTGTACAGTTCCTAGAAGCAGAGTATCTTGTTTTATTGTTGGTGTTCACATGCAACAGAGCCACAGTTTTCAAACTTCCTTCAAATTTTCCCTTTCAGTTTTCAATGAATGCTAAGGAATACTTTGAACTGCTCAAGGAACTCTGTTGAATTTTGCTGATGATTCCAAGGTGTACTTTAGGATGTGTATGGGAGTATTGCCTAGATCACTGTAGCTTCATTCCTTTGACCATATAAATGAAAAAAGTTAACAATACGGATGGATTTTGCAGTGGTGGATGGATGAGGTATCTCCACCTTTCAGGTATCAGAATGACCTCTGGTTGACACTCCAGAGAGCTGTTGACAGCACGTATAAACAATATGAGGCTGGATGAACTTCAAAGATCAAATTTACATGCTCATATTCCTGAATTGGTCTGTCCAACACATTCTCCAACTTCAAGACATGAACATCATCTCTATTAGCTCAGGAGCAAGGGTCATGCTGCCTCCAGCTTTCCTGGGAACCTGACACAGAACAGGAACCAACTCAATGGGCCTTTAAAAGTGCTCTGCACTCCAGCATTTGCCCAGCTGAGCCAATCTCTGCCACAAGTCATGAGTTGTTTCTTCACAGAATTATGGATTGGCTGTTGTGCTTTTCAGTGATTTTATTACCAGCATTACTTGTTTTCATGTCAGAGCTGATAACCGGTTGATGTCCTGCATTGTGACAGCACAGAAAAATTAATAATGGTTTTAAAAGAGGCAAGGGTCCTTCAGAATTTCAAACTCCTCATGCATCCGTTCACATAGTCTGCAGATTAAAACATCACATCCAGTATCTCTCTCAAAACTTTTACCTGTCCTAAGGGAGGCCTGTGTATTATGAGCAAGGTAGAGATGCCACCTGCTTTAAAGTCTGTCCTTTTATTCCTATAATCCTATGGGCCAGGTGTGGTCATGTTCCAGAAGACCGTGCAACCGTATGGTTGGCTTCTCCAGAGATCTTCTGTGCATCATCACAATCAGTATTTCAGGCAAATGAAAGTGCTGATGCATCACTTCCAATTGATTTGCAAGCCACTGGGTGGCATATCAGGATGGCAAACCCCTCAAAACACCATCCTACAGCCCTACAAGAGGGATTTTAAGTATTTATCTCTGTGTTTTCAGCCAAAAACACTTTTTCTCACCAGGCTTTTTGGGAGGAAGGAGTTTCCAGAGCTGGGGGGGATCTACAAGGCCACACTGGACCCCCAGATGGGCCACATGCAGTCTGTAAGCTGCAAAATTCCCACCCCTCATATAATAGGTAAAGATAATAACCTTGTATCATGCTGTCATCATGTCATGTTTTTATCCAGCCCAGGGCACATTATTAATTCATATTGTTAGTGACTATGGCTGTGTTCCAGGCAAGACAAAAGCTAGATAGGTTCTGGAAGCAGTTTGGGCAGTCCAGGGGTGTAGGTCATTAAAATCCAAACAGGTATTTCAGGAATGTGAAATCCAGCGGTAGCCCAAAATCAAACATGAGATGACTCAGTAAAGCAGAAGAAGGAAACTTCTGGCCCTGTGACCTAATGTGGCTTTTGAGAAGTCCTCTCAGTAGCCACAGAGCTTCTTTTACCTCTGTCTCCAAGTGGATGATCAGAGCTTGGAGATTAGAGGCTATATAAAGGTCTGGAAGGTTTTGGACTGAAGTGAGCTTTTATTTGCTGTTTGGAAGATTTTGCCTGGAACAACAATTCTGTTATGTAGATGGGGAAGCTTTAGCATGCCTGAAAGGAACAAATTGGTAAAATGCCCATGTCACGTCCCCATATAGTTTTGGCCTCCACACCCACTGTTGCAACGTGAAGTCTTCCAAGATGCCAACTTTACTTCTACATAAAGTTGTCAAGGAATAAAACTGGCAAGTGTAAAAGCAAAGGGGGGCTACACCAGCTATACAAACATGATTCTATTAACTTACCCTATATAACACTGAGAATTATATCCTTAAGATCACAGAGCTCCAGCCAGGTCTCAGTTGCCAGTCACTGCAGATGTTCAAGCAGAAATTCCAGTTGTGGTGAGGGCCTTGCTCATGAGAAGTCTTATTTTTCTGATGCAAGATATCACTTTCACATCACCCCTCAATGAACCTATGTCCGTCTATAGTGACACTTTCTTAGTCTGGGGAGGTTTCCTCACTTCCAACTCTGGAGTGATGCACCCCTACCCTTGTAGGCTTTATGTGTGTGAACCCCCAGGGGTTTGGGCCCAACCTACTTCGGTGTGTGATCTGGCCCAGGATGTTCTCAGTCTTTTTTCAGGATTCCTCTAGTGAGATGTGATGGCATCTGCCAAGGGTAAGGAGTTGCATACCACAATGTGATGACACAGGACAAGAGATCTTGTGTGTTACAGCGGATAACTCAATGTGAAAATGGTATTTTCAGTGGCATCCCCATATCTCCTATATTGTATATGTCTGCCATCATGCCAGTCTCTAGTTTGTCAGTTATGACAGGACAGAATATTAAGTGTCTACTTAGCTTTGTGATTAAGTGATATGATTATTTTATTTGTTGGGTGGTATAATAATGGATTTCCACTAAAGAGTACTGTCACTGAAAATAGAAATGAATTGTGACACAAGTCAGGTAAAATGGGCTGTAAGTCAGGAAAGCCAAAGTTTGTATGTGTATGCAAGTGTGTATGTCTGTCCATCGCCTGGAAGAGGTATAAGTGAAACATAGCCTCAGGATATAGATGACATCAATGTCAGGACCAGATAACTAAATGTCAAACAGGGTAATCAATGTGCATTGTTAGGGTTTTCAATTTTTATTCTGGACCTACACTTTCCCTTCTGATTCATAGGTGCATATGTGACGGCTGCCATCTTGACAGACCCCAGAGATTGAAACGGGGACCTCCAGAACTGAAAGCGTGAGTCTCTACAGCTTGCGCTAAAGAGCCAGGCTCTGAAATAGGCTGTAAAAGAGTCCCCTGTACTCTATGGGTCAGCCAGAGAGGGATAGTTGATATTGACAGTTAGATTTACCTGTAGCCAGTAGTTGCCAGGTTCCTTCATTGCCTTTTGAACATCAGGAATATTCTGCAGTGCTCTCTTCTCTAATCAAGTATAACCCTCATTTCTGACCTTCAGTAAACACCTCCTTAATGTTTCAGTGTCACTTTGGTAGCTCAGTGCGTTTGCTGTCTGAGGCCCAATAGCAAATGCCTTCTGACCCACAGGACAAAATGCTTAGTATCCAAGGCTGCCAAGTTATTTTGACATGTGTGGCAGAGAATCCCATTAAACCCCTCTCTGTTGGAGTAGGAAAAAAAACCTGAGAAAAACAAAGTGATAGTTTGCTGCTCTTACAGGACTTGGAAAACTAGTTGTCTGGGGTAGGCTGGCTCATTCTGCCTGATGATTGAGCTTTCCAGAATGCTGACGAAATTCAGAGGAAGTTGTCTTCACTCCTTTGCCTGCATTACCAATAGGGATGCGGAAGACCATGCCCCAGGAGAAAGTTGTCTCGTGTATTAAGAGAATTGGCAAAGTGGAAACATACCAAAGTTACTATGGGACGGCTATAGTATTTGTACACAAAGCTACGTAGAAATGACTTAGGGTCATGTCACATAGGGTAGTATAGTTAGGTCATAATTTAATTAACCTACAGCCTGCCCTATCACTCAAAATGGGAAGAAACTTGTTTTATCTCATTAATTCTCACATGATAACTGTGATGAGATGAGTCATTATTATTTATTCTTTAGAGATGGAGCATTGACCCTGAGGTAGGGAGAAACTTTCCAAGACTACTCAGTGAATCCAGAGAGGAGCAGGGCTGGCCAGTGTTCCAAGTGGGTGGGAGGTGGGGAGGACCACAGCCCAAAATAGCGGGGTGAGACATACCCCCCTGTTCACATAATGAGCCACTGGTGGGACTGGTTGGGGATTTGAACCCAAGGATCCTATGTCCAGAAACCCTGGCTAGTGGTTTTTGAGTTTTTTAAGCAGGTTTTGGAAAAGTGATGTGTCTACCCACAATTTATCCACTGGTGTGAGACCTCAGCAAACTACCCTTAAGAATGTGATTACCTATTACAAGAACAAGATGGAGAAATTAAGGAAGGGAACCACAGTTAATGTGGACATTTTAAAGAGGTACTGCAGAATCTGGGAAGGTACCACATGGTGTTTGTCCACATAGACACTAGAATGTGCTGTAAATATATCAGGAAAACTAAAGTTACAGAACCATTAAGTGGTTCAGATAGGGACTATGCATTATGCAGTCAAGCTTCACTTCTACCCACCACTTCCCTGACTGCTAGTGTTATGAGAATTTGTAAGAAAGAACTTGTATATAGAAGTAAGAATGACTTTTTTTAGCTTCTCCCTACCTCTCCTAACTAGCAACTCCCCTAACTCCACAACCTCCCAACAACATTCTAGATCTGTGACAGAAACATGGACCTGAAATCTAGGTGAGGGCATTTGCTAGAGAGAGGCCATTTTGGTGGGGATAAGTTAAGCACTCTTCCTGAATTCTGATGTTTCTCCTTTGCAAGTTACTCCCTCAGTAAAGAAACAGAAGCTAGGAGTTGGAAAGGTCAACTGACTGTTGTGTGTGATTCCCATAAAAGAGGGAAAGTAATATCTTAGGTGCATCCAAGTAAATGTTTTGTTCTTAATCTAGTTTCATTGTTTTGATTTTTATGTGCTTTCCGTTCTGTTGATGGAAAAAATGTTCTGCCGTGCTATCACAGTGTTCTTTAAAACTGACGTCTTGATTCTCAGCCCATTACTCAAGTAACAAGTCTACATATTCACAACAGGACCTATTTCCATAATATAAGCTGAGGATTTATAGCCCAAGAATATAGTCTTCCCTAGACATAGTTCAGTCTGGGAACGAGGGACTGTTAAGAATAAACAGATAAAAGTATTATTTTCAGACTTGGGTATTTGCAGCAGCTACATCATAGCTAGACCTAATTATATGTCTGAAAGTGCATTCAAATGGTTGTTTTCAGCCTTTTGAGACCACCATGAGCCTCACTGGGGACCATCTTTTAAGCTTTTCCCTTTATCTCTTTTTTGAATATCTCTTTTTGAAAGACTCCCTAAGCAAGAACAAAGAAAATGGTGATGGTACCAATTAGTGGAGGCCACCTCACATTGTTGTGGATATTAATCCAATGCATTAATGGTGATCTAAGCTAGTAGATCATCCATGGAAGCAGTCTTCACTATGTCCCTTTGCAGCCTCTTGTTCTTGATTATCTATTCAACCTATTTTAAGATTAATAGCTTTGGAGAATGTTGCTTCTGTTCTCACTGCAGCCCGTCCCCTTCCAGTCATGTAAAACATTCAGTGGTAAGGGATGGCCTTAACTTAGAAAATTCTTAACGATGTATCATAGTTAAGATTATGTTACAGTCAGTTTATGTTTGCCATTTTCGCTGTTGCTTATGTCCTTGTCCATCACTCATTTTCAACAGGTAAGAGTTGTTATGTCAGTTTTGATGACAAACTGTTGTCATGATTGCTATGAACAATGGAGACTTCGCTACAAACTTTTAAGTGTCACAGCCATCCCATTTTCAAGCCTTAGAGTAATCTCTGTTGAATAGGCACATTTACATTATATGCCCTACCTAAGTCCTTAATGATCCAGCATTAGAAATAAAAGCAACAAAACCAGATGTTTGGACAAAAATATATTGACTTTGCTCCAGCACCAAATTCTCAAATTTTATATTTTTATTGCATTTGTATCTGTCCTCAGATAAATGTTATTTGCTCCATAAACACTAACATGCTAAAAATTTTATCTTTACATTCCTGTGTAAGCTTGCACCTTTTCGTATAAAAATATGTATGATGTTCAGCTAATAGAGAATAGACACGTCCAAGAAAAGATGAACAGTCTATGGATGATTTGATCTCGAGAAGGAATACATTATTTACAAATGGATATAATGCACAGTGATTGTGGGCATGATCTATTCACACTGCAAGTGCAGCACCTGTGCATGGAGGATTCCAACATAATTTATCAGAGCTCTCTTTCTCACCTAATTCCCTGTGAGGACACTGGCTACATGATGAGACATTAAGATAGTGAGAGATATCTGGCCCTCTTTGTTGCCTAATGCAAAAGAGGGGTACAAGAGACATGCATAGATCTCTTTTTCTCTTTAACATCCCTTCAGGTTTATGGTACCCATGCTGATCATACTTCTGGGCAGGGTGTGGGTAGAGTAAGATTGCCTTGAGTTCTCTTGGACACTTCCATAGATGTAGGCCATGCTTCTAATATGAGCTGATTATGACTATTAGTTGTGGAGTTTTCTACCACATTTGAGCATGCCATAGAAATATCTTTTGAATATGTATTCTTATCTCTATCTCAACCTAAATTCATGTATGAAAGAAAGCTACAAAGTGGAAGGAACAGCTAGATCTTATATATTGAATATAATTTATAGGAGCAGGTGAACTTGACTAACATAGCTTGTAAAATATGTCATTTTAATATATTTGGGACTTGATATTAATAATAGTAGTAGTAGTAGTTTATATAGTGTTTTTGAATGTTCAAAATGCTTTTCAGATATTATTATACAGAATACTTATAACAATCCCTGTAAGACAGGTCAGTATTATCCCTGAGTTGCCCGTGGGCTTTGGTAGTACCTGAGGCTGAGGGCCTTGCCTAAGGTCACTTTGTAAACTGATTGCAAAGGCGAAATTCAAACTTCCTGGTCCATAGCTGAGTTGTTGCCATTACTCAACTTTAAGAGAAAACTGGTTGATTAATGTATTATTGGTGTGCTGCTTATGCAATGTGTAATAGCATGCCCTCTGAATTCTAATTTTAATTCACCCAGTGCTTGCTGTTCCTTTAAAGGATTGCTGTGAGCCAGAGCAAGTAGAAAGGGCTGGAGTCTAGACCTGATTGAACTGAGACAAGAGAGCTAAAGCCATGATGGCTCAAGAGCTTGAGAATAAATGACATTAGCAAAGCGAATGTATCCAAGCATCCACTTTGCTCTGTGTGTTGCTTCAGTTGCTAGAAATCTACTTCCAAGAATTTATTGCCTTTTGCCACTTCTGCAGGTAGCAAAAGTGAAACTCTTCATGCTTCAACTAATTTCATTGCCATTCACCTCCATAATCATTGTCATATGCATTTGTGCTTCACTGTCAAATGTATTTCCTCCCTTCGCTGATGCAAAAGCAATTGCTCTCCTTGCAACCAAAAAGAAACTATTAACTTTGTAAATGTTATCACTGTCAGGCAGTTCACCAAGCTAGTGTGTTGGTTGGGGAATGAATCCACTCAGAAATTAGAAGATTGCTCTTCCTACCCAGCCCCAGCACTCATTTGAATGATAAAGTATGACTTTATCTCCTATGTGTGTCTCTCTCCTCCCACCCTCTTTTTTCGTTGCAGTGATGGGTCTTTCCCTTATGATTCTGTTCCTTGGCAGCAAAACACCAATCAGCCCCCAGGCTCCTTATCAGTGGTCACTACAGTATGGGGTGTGACTAATACTTCCCAGAGCCAGGTAAGCTTCATTCTGTGGCTCCTTTCCTTCATAATATTTTTTTTTCAGATTAGATTAGACACAATCACCACACCACTTGCCACACACACAGGCTGGAAAATGAATGTTGGGTTCTTAAAGCTGGCTCAGGAAAGCAGCAGTACATGTGTAGCAGGTGGACTTTCAACGTCTTGCAGCTGGAAGGTTTCAGGTGGACCATCTGGAACCTACCTGGGCTTGAGTGTTTCTTTATCTAATTCTGCAAGGTAGTTCTTAATTAAATATCTTAACTCTTAAGAAATCCTGAGTATGCATTTTCCTTTGTAAATGTAAAACATACTGGCAGACCTCAAAAAACTGAATTTAGCATGCCCTTATTCTATGAACTACCATGCAAAAAAAACAAAAACAAGTAGCTCACATTCTGTGATGGAGTGGGCAAAGTACAGCCCTGGGGTGCATGTAGCTCCTACCAGGCTGTTTCTGTAGTTATCAACCTCTGCAGACTCCCTGAACTGCCCTTTTTCTTGACAAACAGACAAAGAAAAGAAAGGGAAAGGAAAAGGAAAGTGAATTGCCTGTCCTGGAAGCCTCCAGGAGTTATCATTCACTTTTTAAATGTGTTGCAGTCTTCCCAACATAAAAACACCTATTTTTCAAGACCAAAAACAGACCTCCAATCACTTCCAGCTGTTTCCTTTTTGTCTGCATTTATGGCAGAACATGCAGCCCCTGGAGGCTCCCAGGGCCAGAAGATTGGCTTTGCTGGCCAACTGTAGTTGCCCATCCTGTTCTTAGACTATTGGTTAGGCAGAGGCCTGAGATCATAAGGATGAAAGACAAAGATACAAACATATTGATCTGTCTTATACAGATATAGGTACCAGTCTGTATTCCTTGGTATTATCCACTCTAACAGCAGTGTGTACATGAGCACACACATCACACACACACACACACACCTCTACCTCTCCTTAAGATCCTTGAATTGGATTTGCCAGTGGATTTAGCTTCTTGGCTTCTGTAAACAAAGCATATGCCCTTCCACAAATTTGTGGCTCCTGCAATCGAATGGGTGCTACATTGCCTCCTTCCTTAGATTTGCTCAGACTTCACTTCCGTGCTTCACATTGCATTTGCTTCTGTCATGACATTACCTGCACCAGATTACCAGTAGAAATATGTTCATGTGTGACATTGAGCAAACCCATTGCATTATTACCCTGATCTAGGGTTGCCAGGTTGAAAATTGGAGAAAGCTCCTGTACCTTTAATGGTTGTGTAGAAGAGGGAATGAAATATACAATGAGGTAACAAGCAGCACTTGATGAAATTCCTTCTGCACAACCGTTAAAGCCAGGAGCCTTTGCCAGTTTTCATTCTTGCCACCCTACCTTGAGCAAACTGAATTAGCTACTTTAGGGAAGAGGAAGAGGAAGGAGCAACCCATGTCCCCCTTGGTGATGCTGATTAGCATTCTGTCAGGTGAGTAGGTGGCATAGCCCATTGCAGTTACTGTCTGTCATTACTCTGTTCCTCCATCTAAGCCGGATGCACTACAAGGCAGTCCAGCAAGAACGCTATTCAAATACATCTTCCCATCCCCTCATACCCTTCTTAATTTCTTAGGTATGTTTCATTATTATATCTTCTGATGGCTCTGTCACTCTGTGTAATAAAGTTAAACAATTTCTTAAAGCCACAGTTATGTCAAGAGAATTAACTTTCTTTCTTTCTTTCTTTTTTTCTTTCTTCCTTCCTTCCTTCCTATTCCCCAGGTCCTGGGAAATCCCATGGCTAATGCTAACAATCCTATGAACCCAGCAGGAAATCCCATGGCTTCTGGGATGACTACCAGTAATCCTGGCATGAATTCACCTCAGTTTGCGGGGCAGCAGCAGCAGTTCTCTGCAAAGGCAGGCTCCAATCAGCCATACATACAGCAAGGCATGTACGGCCGGCCAAACTATCCAGGGAGCGGAGGCTTTGGGGGAAGGTGAGTCTGGTTCATGTGGAACAGAAGCTATTCTTCTCGTCCTATTGCTTGCTGAGTTGGATGCATTGAGTGGATGTGTTTTAAACAACCATAGTTCAAAAGACAGACCTTCATGTCACAGTATATTTGAACTGCATACCATTCTGAGATGCGTGTAGTACACTGTTTCTTAGTGACAGTACATGTAAGTGAGAGTTGCCCTGAAAGATCCAGATGAAGAACAATCTAATATAGTGTTCTTTTTCCAATAGTGGCCAATCTGAGTTCTCTGGAAAGGGAATCAACACAACATAATGGCAAGGGTGCTCACTTGTTATTTGCCGTAGCACTCAGAGTTTAGTGGTGTGAATTCACCTCAGTTTGCTGGGCAGCAGCAATGGTTCCCAGCCAAGGCAGTAACTGCTTCTGTAACTGGAGCTTTCATTTGGCTGTCACAGCAGATAGTTGCTGGTGGAGTTCTTCTCCATAAGTCTGTCTGATCCATTCTTTTTTAAAAATCATTTTATAATACAGTTTATATAACACTGATGGAACAAACAGTGAAAGCACAGTTCAAACAAGTTACAGAGTCTTATGGTTTAAATTAATTAAGTTTGAGAAGAGTTTGGTGGAGGAGGAGGAGCGTTGGATGCATTTTGAAGACCTTTTTTCCCCAGAGGTTTTAGATGGTGTGATGGTGGTTATCCAGTTTTGTTCTTGATACGTTTGATGAATGAAATCCATATCCAATAAAAAATCTTTTTGGCTCCAGACCATTAAGTGCCCCTAAATCATGTGGAAGTTTTTCCACGAGCACTGCATCCCACACTCTTTTTGTCAAAAAGTAGCATCCTTGTATCTATGTATAAAAAAACAGCAGTTGCTGCCAGTTGGTCAGTTCAAATGAGACTTTATCCCTGGGATGAGATTGGGATCAATTAATCTAGCCCCCACAGGTGTACAGCTAGCCTTCCATTTGCAGGTTTCATTTTCACAGATTTGATTATTTCTGAGTCTCTCCAACCGCTGTCACCCCACCTTAAATGATCCTTTTCAGGACAAATCTTCCCTTTTGGTGGCTCTGATCAGGCCACACAGTCCTTTAAAAACTGGCCTGTGGTGCTCCTCCTCCTCCATCAGCTGCTCCATGGCTAGCTAAGAATGGATCGCAGCCTGGTTTCTCAGTACCACAAACCTTCTCCCAGTGTCCCCAACACACTCAAGATAAGAGATGGGCAAGAGAGAGCGAATATAGGGCTACTATGCCAACCATCTCCTTTCCTTCTCCTTTATCTCGGTGTCTACTCTGCCTACCATGCCTTGGCTCCCTTCCCACAGACACACACACATTTTGCATTTTGATATTTGCAGTTTTTCCACTTTTGTGGGGGTCCTGTGCCCCTAAACCTAGAGAACATGGAGGGCTAACTGTACTTCTATACTTGCTGCTCCCGTGTCACATGAAAATAGCTTGATAGTTTTTCAGCTACTAGAGGATATGTCTGCAATTGTTGGGCTTAAAACATCAATTAGGTGGCATATGTGAGACCTACTTGAGGAAGCTCAGGGCATCCCAATCATTTCATTATCTTGTCTCTCTCATGCTCTAGGTAATCTGACATCACAGAGAGCTTATAACTCTTCTGCTGTTCAAATTGCTTAGATTATAGAAAACATTAATTTTCCCAGAAGACATTGTCTCCTGTTACTAGCCCTTTGCAATAAGGGAACATTATGCATATGTGGCCTTGGCTTCTAGAGAGTTCACTGCTACAGCAACAATAGAAACAGTGAAGAGAGTTGCTGAGAGATATGAGGGAGTATCATGGTATACTACTGTGCCATTTGTAAAGGTTCTGTATTTGGAGTACTGGATAATCATGTTCTCCATGTAGGCTTTATCCTGTTTATGAAAAAAAAAACCCACTAAGTTAGCAGAATCATGCCTAATAAAACCACACAGCTGTTTGCAGAGGAGCCAGGGCTGGGAGCCTATGCAGACTTAAAGGGAAATTAATAACAGCAGCAGAAAATGATTTGCAAGTGGCTTAGGTCAATCAATTAAGTGTGATAAACACCTAAAATAAGTTTTAATTAACAGTGAAATTGTGATACAAACCACAGGCTTAGCAATGATTAACATTTTGTTAACCTAGTATGTGAAGGATATAGATGGTTATCATTGCAACTGCTTTGTGTATGAGAATGAAGCCTGAATGTTATTAATCTGAGCCCCTATAGTAAGGATGGGCAACTGCATGGAGGGGGTAGTGGCTGCCCCCCCTTAACAGATCACAAAATCATTCCTGCTATGACCATGACTGGAGAGCCAGCATGGTGTAGTGGTCTGAGTGTTGGAATATGACTCTGGAGACCAGGGTTCAGTTCCCTTAGGCATGTCACATAATCTTAGCCCCAGAAGACTAATCTTGAATATCTTGAAATCTTAGGGTCATTGTAAGTTAGAAATAACTTGAAGGCATGCAACAACAACAATGATCACAACTTCCAGTTACAGTTTTCAGCTATTTTCCTCATTTTTCTTGCAGATTTGGGTTTCTGAGGTAGTGGAGATCAAGGGGACCCAAAATACTATATTCTTATAATGGTTTGGGTGCGGTGATCAGTTAGATTTTTTTAAAAAAGAATGGCGGGGGGGTGTAGATTGGGTGTTTCAGGATATCTCCTGGGGTTTCAAGGGCTGCATATAACCCATGGGGTGGATTTTTCTGACCCCTGCCGTACAGCCCCATAACTTTAGCAGTGTGCTGGCTTTAGGAAGAATTGTGTCAGCACAAAACTTTAAATAAATTCACAACTGAAATTCACCTGACAAACTATTGGATCAGTGTGCTTATCATTATCGTTATACCATCATCTCTCCACATTCACTAGGGTTAGGGGCATAGGACCCCCATAAAAGTGAAAAAAATCATGAATAACTCTAGGCCCTCCCAAACCATATTTAACACACAAAAAAGTATGTTCACCATATTCAACCCATTGTGATTCCTTTGAGGCATTAGAGTTCCTTCACAAAGCAGAAGTGGGTGGCTGGTGGGGCTTACTGCCACCTCCACTGCTGCCCCACACCATTTTCAATAGGGACTTACCATATTTGCTGGCATATAAGATGCACTTTTTTCCCAAAAAAATACCTTCTGAAAATGGGGTGCATCTTATATGCTGGCACATACAGGTAACTCCTGCGTGCTGGGGCAAAAAGGAAAGGAAAGGCACTTGCCACCCCTGTGCGCCTCTCCACACTCATTCGCTGCCGCCTCAGCGCTTCTTTGCACTCACTCGCCACCCCCGCGTGCCTCTCCACACTCACTCACCACCATCTCTGCTCCTCTCCACACTCACTCGCCACCACCTCTGCCCCTTTGCACACTCACTCACCATCCGTGTGTGCTTCCCCCGGCCAATATGGTACTAGCCTCATTTGCAGTTTTTCAGTCTCACAAGGCTTGCAGTCCCTACTAAAAGTGACATAGGGAGGCAACAGAGGTGACAGGAAATAATCTGTGAATAATCAAATCTGCAAAAGTGAAACCCCCCCCCCCCCCAAATGTGGAGGGCTGACTGTAATTCAGAAACAATCTTGGCTTTCCTTCTTGTTTTGCCAGAGAGATGTTATATATGTGGAAATAATTTCGTAGGCCTGGATCATTTCTGCTCTAGCACACCCTAACTAAAGTCAAGAATACTTCTGCAGATTTATGATTTTTCTCAGTCTACCCTGCTATAGGCATGCATAGTAAGGCCTAGGCTGCACCATGGCATGCTGCCACTCCCTTGGCACCCCACTGAGTGGCATAGAGATGCTATGTTTTTGAGGAACTGCCTGAGCAGTAAGCAAATTGTTTGCAAAATTTTCCAGGAGGCTTTCCTGTATTTTGAAAATGAAAATATGATGTGAACAGACAAGGATATTGGGAGCAGATATGGTCCTCAGGAAAGAGATGTGGCAAATTCAATTTGTACTTATTACAACTGCGGAGTAAATCACTATGAGAGTGGAAAACTACTAATTTCTGTGACGAAAACCCAATGTGGGAGTACATTCATTGTCGTGCTATAGTTGCTAGTATTCTCTGAGTGGTGTACAAATAAAGCTACCATTATCACATGCAAATAAAGATATATAACCTCTGCATTCATTATGTGCCTCATTCTCAGAATAGCTTTCCTTTTGGGCCCAAATGTAAGTTTGAAGACTGATAGCGTTTACTTTCATTTCTCTCCCTTAGCTACCCAGGAGGCCCCAATAACCCTGCCGGGATGGGGATCCCACCCCACACCAGGCCACCTGCTGATTTCACTCAACCAGCTGCCGCTGCTGCCGCTGCAGCAGTTGCAGCTGCTGCGGCTACGGCCACGGCCACGGCCACAGCAACTGTTGCAGCCCTCCAAGAAACGCAGAACAAGGAAATGAATCAGTATGGACCGGTAAGAGAATACCATCGCATCCACTCTTTTCCTGCTTGTTGTATGCTTTTCAGTAGAAGTGATGTCTACAATGACAAAAGCCAAGTGAAGATGCTGCTTGAGGAAGAAGCAGAAAGATGCCCCAAAGAAACTGTGACTAAAATCTCCTTCTTATTACAATTTTAAATGCAGAAAAGGTATGCTTGTTGAGAAATCCCGCAGTCTTGTTAGGTTTAGAGGTGTTTTGTTTCAAAACCAGCATCTTGACAATCTCCTGTTATTAGGTCGCTGCTTTATAACATTTTTAAATAGACAGGTAGCATATGTAACAGGCATATGTAGGAATTCAAATTATAATAGGGTATAAAAGAATATGAAACAATCATAGATCAGATTCTCACTTAGATTTTAACAGGGCTCATTTTCATACCCTTGCCCATCTCCCAAACCACCACAATCACCATGGACCATTTGAAGTCGCTTGCATTCACTTGGTTTGTAATGTGAATTCTCTGTTCTGCAGGCTCTGCCTACTGCTTTGCACAGATTTATCTTCTCTTCTCATTCCCTTTTCCTGCTCTGGGTAGAGTAGGAATATTATCCTTTGGTATTTTGTTCTTGAAGGAAGCAGCAAGTAACAGTAATGTATTTAAGTCTTTTACTCCAAGTCTCAAGTTGAGTCAAGTCCTTGCAAGATACTTTAAAGTCTCAACTTTATACTCCAACTTATATTCAAGAATTTCTGGACAGAGTTAAATTAAGTCAGTTTTAACAATTTAAGTAGAGTAAGCCCTCCACATTTGCAAGTTTGTCATCTGCAGCTTTGGAAGGGAGAATAGGAACCTTCTTACTCCCTCTTTCTGAACCTGGAGGCTTCTGTGTCAATGGGCATAAAAGAGTTTGCAGCTCCTGAAGTGGAAAACAAGGTCCTTCTTACTCCCCATTACTGAAGCTTCATAAACTTTAGGATCTTTCCTCCTCAAGGCCATTGCCTAACATTTTCTGTTCCCCTCTGAGAAATGCATCCTGTGCTTTGGGAGCAAGTCTTTTCTTCTGATCGTAGGAAAAGTTTTAGAAGGCTCCTCTGACATGCAGCAGGAACAGGCTGCTGACCTCAACCCTGCCTCAAGCCCATGCCTAACCTATTTGCCCCCCTTTGAGAAATTTGGCTAAGCTTTGGGCTTGAAACAGATCATCAGGTGACCAGTATGAAAAATGCTGCTGTTCAAAGTCATAAGGTTTTGGATGAATGTGTTGTGTTACTAAACCAAAGGCAGCAAGTTGGTCACTAAAAATATACAAGTCATGAGTTGAGTCAAATAAGTGTGTCATTTATTGCCAAGTTGAGTCCAGACTGAGTCACTGAAGTGACTTAAATCCAACTTGAGTCGACTCAAGTCTGCATCACTGGCAATTAATATTGTCAGTGATTTCCTTCCTGCTGCAAGAGATTTTTCAAAAATTCCCCTATTTCTAAAGATGATTTGCAGTTCAGGAGTTTCGTGCAAGATTTGGACCAGGAAACAGTATTTTCTGCAGAGAAGAAGGGTCTCTTTCCTGCACAGAAAATGTTGTACGTGGAGAATTAATCTGTGAAAAATATGCACTTTTATTTTTGTACAGAAGATGGCAGTTTTTTCGCAGAAGGCTACTTTCTCTGCTTAGAAAATGTAACATCAAAAATGCTGCTTCATGTGTAGAAAATGCTCTTTTCTGCACAGAAAAATGTCAGATTTAGCCCACAGTAAGATATCCAACTGTAAGATTGTCATTCACCAGTTTTCTTCTCTTCTCAGTTTTCTCAGGTTTTCTTCCTGACAGTTGGGAAACACAGGTGTTGCATATCTTCTAATATTTTTTTCTTTCCTAATATCGTATATGTATGCCCCAGGAAAAAAATGGGCTAAGTTCTATTTTTAGTCTTAGCTAGATTAGACCCACTAAATCAGTGGGATTTACCAACATGTTGACTCACCATTCAACAGGCAATGGACCTACTCTGATTGAGACTAACCAACAAGATTCCAGCCATAGAATCCAGCCCAGAATCCAGAATCAATGGTGTGCTTCGTTCCGTCAGTTTTACTTTGACTGGCTCGCTCAAACTAACACTCCCTTCTTAGTGTTTGTTGGAATCTTCTTCCTGATCAATGTGGCTCAACTGATTCCTATAGAGTCATTCTGGTTGAGGCTGGAATATTCAGAGAAGGAGTGACTTGGAGCAACGAGAAGGACAGAGATCTGCAAAGTGGTAGTGATAGACAACCCTACACAGTCTCAGACAGTTTTGGGATTGGTGGGAGAATGAGGATGTGTGTTTGATTCAGTGTGCAAATAAAATGTAAATAAATCTCTGCACCTTACATTGCTCACCTGTTCACTGGAAGAGAGCTCTAAGATGGTCTTGAGACTGCTAGGAATATAAAGTTTAAGCTTTACTTCTCCACAGTCTTTCTCTACCCATGTGCTTTTCAGCTGCTCACAGAGTGAAAGATAGCTGATAAGTAGAGTAATGGTGATTCTGTAACCAACCTTTCCTCCTGTCTCTTTTCAGTGTAACATGTACAGATTCCTCTGAGTGTACGTGCATACGTGCACTTGTGTTTTCAATCTGACAACAGATTTCCTCCTTTTTTTGTACTTATACTCCAGAGCTATTGGTTTTCTGTTTGGGCTGTGGCTATATTCTGGGGGATGTTTGCTCTATCCTGACTCTGTTTCCTTTTAGCTCTGCCGTCAATCCTGACTCCACTTGCTGTCAGCTGCACTGCCTTTTGCCCCACCAGTGTGGCAGGAACAAGCTGCCACTGTATAAAGTTCCTTTTCTTTTGCCAGTCTTGTGAAAAGAATACATCACCTGGTATATCTCTAGTGTTAGAGTCTTGTACAGTGGTGGAAAACAAGCTTTTGAAATAAAATTCATGCCTAGAGTTAGGGTGAAAAAAATCCGTGCATTTATTGATGGGCTTCTTCAAATCATTGTCTGCTCTTTAGAACTCTATTTTCTTAGCCTCTGAGATTTATTTCCTCCTCTAATCCAGTCTCAGACCTTTTCACCTGAGCTCTTTGTTCTAAAGTGCAACCAAGTCAGCTATAAGTGGAGCAGTGGCATTTTTTCTCTTTTAGCCCCTGACACATGCATAAACAAAAATGTTGTCTGGCCTTTCAAATGATGAACATCAACAAGGTGCCACCAGAGAATGATGCAGTCCCCACAGCGGAACTCAGAGCCCACTTTATCATATATTTCTTCACTTGCTCTCTCTTACAGTAATAGTCCCTCTAAATTTTGATACTCACAATAATAAGGCTTGGCTCCTGAGGTAGCTTACCTCAGCTTACAAAATAAATAGCTTACAAAATTAAAGCCCCCCCCACCTCCCCCCCGCCGCACCATCTGAAAAACCTCTCCACATACAAAGGGAACCATCCCCACCACCACAAGCAAACAAAATGAGATGAAGCACAGGGAGTTAGCTGTGTGAAGGACAGGGGTATGCATGTTATGGTTAGAATTAGTAGCCAAACATTAGTTTCTACTAGCCAGTTATGAACTCTTTCCATTATTGTGCAAGAATATTAATATGCACTTATCAGCACTGTTTACCTCAATGGATTAGCATATATAACTGAAAAATATTCTTCTACAGTGGTTGTAGAAAATGAGAATGGGATAATTACATCTTCAGCATGGATTAGTGTAGTTACATATTAAATTGTTCATTCATTACTCCAATATATATAAATATTTCGTATTCAATATTCGATAGTGAAATTGGCGTAGATGATTTAACCAGTGATCACTATTATTTTTGCAGCATGCCATATTTACGGAATTGTTTTCTCTTGCAAAATCTCAGTAATTGTTTTGGTGGGAGGCAGTAAAAAAGTCAGTAATGATTTCATAGGTTTTGATAGATCAGGGTCCAGAACTTGTTTTTCTCCTCTGATTTCTTTAATTGCTTTGATTATTTAATCTTTATTTACAAGTTTGCTAGACTGCCTTAATTGTTCTCTAGTAATTCCAGAAAAGGAGGCGATCCTCAAAGTTGGTTTTATGGCAAGGTGGGATGTGTATTCTGGGGTAGTGGATGGAGGAAGTGGGAAGAAGGCTGAGTAAAAAAAACGGGGTTCTGATAGCAGCCCTGCAAGTATTAGTGGGTGCTTTTTGGTTTAAGTTCCTAATTTTACATAAAGGAACTCTGGATTATTATGTTATGAAAAGGTCCCTTTTTACCTGTACCAGATGGTGGGGACATAACTGCGAGGCATAGATGATCTGTGGGGCCTTGTGGCTCCTTTCATACATTCATACAATGTATTTGGAGGCGGGGGATACCTGGCAAACCCTCCTCCTGCAGAAATGTCTAAAGCAAATGGGCAAAACTGTACAATGATGAGCAAAGCAGAAAGTTGATGAAACAGTGAGGTAGGTGGATGGGGTTGAAGAAAAGGAAATGCCAGGAAGAAGGGAAGTAGAGTAGGGGAGGGAACACTTTTTCACCCTGAGGATTGAATTCATTTTTGAAAGAATTCCCAGGGACTTCATTCCAAGATGGTTAGGGCTCAAAGCAAAAAACTATTATAAAAAATACCAGCATTTTTTCCCCCCACACTATAGTTGTTAGCTTCAAGACAGGGATTTCAACCTTTTCAAATAAGAAAAGGAACTCTGTACAAAAGCTGGGGAACCACCAATACATTGTACAATGGTCAAGTAGGTGTGACCGTTTGGGGAACCCCAGAGAGCCAGTTTGTGGTCCCAAGAGGACCAGATATAGCTCCAGACCCTGAGGTCTACCTACCTCTGTATTAGAGCAAAATTTAGATTTGGTCTGTAGAACCAGAAGTTCTTTTATGTTGTCCTCCCTAACCCACTCCAGGGACATATATCCAACCTATTAAGGAAGGCTTACCCAAAAAAAAACAATTAGAATTAGAAACAAAAAAATGAAAAATAGCACAATTTCATTTCAAAAGCTGTATAAGATAAAAGTGAGGTAAAATAATAAGCAGTGGATAAACACATCTAATTAAAAACTGAGAAAATTGTAAGCTCTTTGCCTGGTGCTAAGATAACATCCAAGTTGGGTATGTGGTGAGTGAGGACATAATCCCTGTGTGTTTCGTCTGCAGAGGATCTTAAGACATATATGTTGGTGGAAAAAGTGATCTTTGGAATGTCTAAGAAATGAAATGAACAATGCACATCTAAAATGTAATGATGACTGCTGTTCCCCATTATGAGTGCCAAAATTGTGTTCTTGGACTATTTACAGTTTCTGGGTGATCTTCTGGAGTAGCTCCCATATAAAGCGTAATAACTTAATAATATAATCTGGAGATTACCAGAGCATGAAAAAATAAAGGCAGGCTGCCTCTGTTTAGAAAATGTCTCCCCAACTTGATCTGGTAAAACACTCCATGCTATGGGGTAGTTTCTGCCTCCTGTTAAAAAAAAGGAAAAAAGAAAAATGGATCGAGCACTTGTTCACACCCACTTCCCACCCACCCCTGTTCTGGGCCACAAACTGTTGGCAGGAACAGAGTGCACAAGCAAATGTATGATCTGGATTGCTATGACTGTAAAAGCTCTTCTACTTGTTTGCATGGCTCCATAATGTTCCACCTAGTTTCAGTTTTTGAGATCAACAGAGTTCGTTTTTTTCTTTCCTGTACATAAACTCACGGCATTATCATGATTCTTTTCCACTGACCACATTTCAGGAAATTCATATTTCAATATTTTTGTACATTTTGAGAAACCAGAGATAGCGGTTATTTTTCTCTGCCTTTTGTTTAGTTCTGTGATACTTCAAAATGAGTTCATCTCTTATATAAACAATGCAGACTACTATTGTTGCTCTAAGAGTTACAGAAAAATTACTAATTGAATATAGGATTTTCATAGCTCTCAGAAATTTGGCAACCGTTGCTTATTTTTCAGTTGCTCTTAGAATTCCAGTTACATTTATCACAAGCAAAAATAAAAAAGAGAGGCAGAGGAAATGGACAAATTTCTTATTTGAAAATGCGACATATCTCTGACTCCCATCAAGTTGGCTCCCCCTCCCATTTTAAATGCATGTCGCATTTTATTCTTTTTTTTTCTTCTGTTGAAGGTTTGTTCCTCTTTCCAGATGGGTCCAACTCAGGCTTACAACAGCCAGTTCATGAACCAGCCTGGCCCTCGTGGCCCTGCTTCCATGCCGGGCAGCATGAACCCTGCAACCATGGGAGCAGGCATGACGCCTTCCAATATGAGTGGGCCACCTATGGGTATGAACCAGCCCAGGCCACCGGGAATGAGTCCCTTCAGCCATGGCCAAAGGATGCCGCAGCAAGCCTACCCTGGCCCACGCCCCCAGTCTCTGCCTATGCAAGGCATGAAGAGACCATATCCAGGAGAGGTGAGTAGCTTGAGAGGTGTCTCACTGTTTTGCATGGTGCATGGGCTGTGTGTTTTGTAATGCGGACAATGAGCAGTCTGTAGAAGGCCCATTCATGACCTGTGTATCCTTTAGTTCTTGAACGATGTGGAAGCAGAGCTTTATACGACTCTTCTAATGGTTTTGTGATGCCTGAAGAGGATGATACTATGATATAATCAGCAGCACTGAATTTTAAATTTTCAAAAGATACCAGGAAACAGACTACAATTTTGGCATATAGTACCATTGGAAAACTCTTGAATTACAGTCAGCCCTCCACATTTGCAGATTTCACTTTTGCGGATTTGATTATTCACAGATTATTTGCTGTCACCTCTGTTGCCTCCCTGTGCCATTTTTAATAGGCACTGCAAGCCTCATGAGACTGAGAAACTGCAAATGAGGCCTGTAAGTCCCTCTTTAATATAGTGTGGGGCAGCAGTGGTGGCAATAAGCCCCACCAGCCACCCACTTCTGCCTTATGAAGGAACCCTGATGCCTCAAAGGAATCCACAGTGGGTTAATTATGATGATCATATTATTTTGTGTGTTAAATATGGTTTGCGAGGGGCTTGAGTTATTCACAGTTTTTCCACTTTCACGGGGTCCTATGCCCCTAGCCCTAACAAATATGGAGGGATGATTGTACTTGGTTCCAAAGATGTTCCATCTTAGGTGGAGCTCTAGTCTGTCATTTACTTAGTGTGATGGTTAATAATTGAATAGTTTAGGTCTACAGAATCTGCTCCAGCATTAAACTGTGTGTGTTTTCCATATCACCTTTCCTGAACATTATTGTTTCTGTAGTGTTATAAAATGTAATCATGTCATGTCAAATTTAACTACTTAAAATGCCATAAATACAAATGAGAAAAATGTAAATATGTTCTGCCATTGTTACTGGGGACATATAGAGGACTTTGGCTGTATTGTTTCACATCTGTAAATTTCATTTAAGCCATATTGTCTTGTGTGCCATCAGCCTTACTTCTTGGGCCTGAGCCATGGATTGATTGCACTGATTGAACTTACTAATATTCACTGTAGCCAGATAATTAAACAATAAATTTTAAGCTTTGTATTACTGCATGATATTTGAAGGTATCGAGATACTAAAATTAGAAAAGAATCTTATGGCTAATTTTATTTGAAGTTAATTTTAGTACATGTATGGATGAGAATTTAACTAAAGGTTAAACATTTGTGTGTGTGTTTTACAAAATAGCCAAATTATGGAAACCAGCAGTATGGACCAAATAGCCAGTTTCCATCCCAGCCTGGTCAGTATCCAGCTCCCAACCCTCCAAGACCCCTTACATCTCCCAACTACCCTGGACAAAGAATGCCAAACCAGCAAAACACGGGACAGTATCCTCCTCCAGCAGTCAACATGGGACAGTATTACAAAGTGAGAACAATCCTTCATTTATCTCTGTTCCTTATTAACTATCTGAGGTGTGTCCTCCATCTCCAGACCCTTAAATTCATTGTACGTTCATTAAAATTAGACTGAAACTAGAAGAGGTAGTAAACCAGAACATTTCTCTTAAATGTTTGTGGAGTTCTGTTGAAATTGCATTATAAACTGTTGCTTAACTGTTATCTGTGTATCTCCCATCTTCCATTATGATTATGAAAATACAGGAAAAGTTGTAAATGGCAATTATATGGAATGTCATTATACTCTCTATGACATTACCAAAATGATAAGATCCTATAGTCATCATGCTCCAAAATGCATGTAATATAGAGATGAAAGCCAGTGCTCCACTTCAAGCTCTACCACATTACAGTTTGGATGGATGTGATGCATGGTTTAAAATCTAGTTTTTCTCTTTCTTTGACCTGTTATAAAGTGACAAGAAAAAGAACCCACTCTAAGAAAAATACCATGCCTAAAATGTGTGTGTGTGGGGGGGTGCTTTTCAGCAGAAAGGCACATTATTTCTGGATAAGCAGTTGGGAGCCATATGCTGACAATGTGTGGAACAAGGTCCACCAGACAGTGTTGGTATCTTCTTTTTGCTGTCTTAAGAGTCTTAAAGATGCTGTTAAGATGCTTGGGGTGGGGGAGAGATGAAGACAATGTAAGGAGGTGATAATCTTGAACACCATCACCGTCCTCACATCTTTTTCCCCCACACACTGAGAAACATAAGACACACATCTGTTCATTCACAGATAAATGTTTTGAACACATTGAAGTACCAGTTCCTAAAACTTTCACTCACACCCACACCCCAGCCATCTTTCCTGACAAAAGGCTGAGGGATTATGCTTTGGGCAAAAGACATCTTGAGGGGGCAACTTCCAGTAGACTACCACTCAGCCTTCCTTCATGAGGGAAGGTGGTGTGATCAGACTCTGAAACTATTGTTTCAAGACCTTCAAGGCACCTGGAACTGGCAGTTCACAACAAAGCATGCCCTTCCTTGTTCTTCCATCACAGTAGGCAGAGCATAGGAGACCATGAGGGGCAGTTAAAAGGAAAAGTGGGAAGGCTAATGATACGAAGGGGTTAGGTCCAAGGAGAAGAAACTGTGGTGCTGACTAGGGATATGTGGTAGGCCACTTCTGATCCAGGACCAGTAGCTCCCCACCATTGTCTTAAATTACTTCTCTATGCCTTGTCTAAAGCATTCCCAGGTAAACAACATAAACCAGAGTGTATATAGATGAATGACTGATAAAGCTGTGTTGGGCTTGGTGGATCACAGGTTTTACAAGGCTTGTATTATATCATCTGTCCTCAGTTCTGTTTACATCACCTGGAAGTTTAGCCTTCATTCTTCAGAACAGGACACTGCAATAATTTTTCTTTCTTTCTCTTTTTCTTTTTTTCTTTGTTGGATTGTAATCATTATTTTACAGCCATCAAGGCCTGTTCCTGTGGCAAATTACCCTCACTCACCTGTTCCAGGAAACCCCACACCACCTATGACACCAGGGAGCAATATCCCTCCATACCTGTCCCCTAATCAGGATGTCAAACCTCCATTCCCACCTGACATTAAGCCAAATATCAATGCTTTACCACCACCTCCAAGTAAGTAGCAAATGAAAAAATCTTTCTTTCTCCTGATTAACCATTGTGTGTCATAGACATAATGTCTGTTGAATATCATTCTGATTGGTACCTTTTAGTGACATACTCTGACAGCCCATAAATATATGGAGTTACCAATATATTTATGAAATGTATAAAACAAGAGGAAATAAAGAATCATTCTCATCCTAAACCCATATTAGGATAGTGCTTTTGGCCAAATGAAAAGTCACAGTCAAGATGCTAAAGCAAAATGGGATGGGAGGGGGAAGAAAAAAGTGGCCAGTGTTTAAGACAATGAGTCTGCATTTCATGAAGGAAAGTAGGGTTTGGGTGCAGAAATTCCAGTTAGATTTTAGCAGGAACTGAAATTGTTTAAGGTATCCGGAACTCTCCCAGGGACTGTTGGAGAAACCAGTTACACAGAGAACAGTGCCTAATGCCTCAAATTAAGTATTGGCTGGGGGAAGGTGGCTGTGATTGCACATGCCTGCACGTGCACACACTTGTGTGTACACCTACGTATGCACACGGATAGTTTAAAACAGTGGTTCTTGACTTTTGAAGATTATAGACCCCTTTGAGAATCTGATGAAAGCTATGGACCTTCTCCTCAGAAAGATACACATACACACAGGCGCACAACATTTTGCTTATTTTTTTAAAATTGCACTGGAAATTTGAATGAAAAAATTGCAGTGAAGATTTGAAAGGAGTAATTTTTTTAGCTTACAATTCACTATGTCAGGAAACATTTACCAGGAAGGAAATTGAATTTTTTTTTTTTCGTGCACTCAACTTATGGACTCTCTTAATGCCATCCATTGACCCCATGTTAAGAACCCCTGCTCTAGACCTTTGGAGGTTGTAGGTTGTGTCCATCTGTGTTCGATAATGCATTAGATTGGCATGGGGAAAGTAAATATAACTTGGATTGTGTAGCTTTACCTAGTAGTTAGAGAATAAAATCCCAGTTCAGAATCCTACTGCTGAACAGCAAAATTTGGTGTTCTTCAAGACACACAAAAAGCAAAGGTTGGCCAAAAGAAAAGTTGCGAAAGTTTGCATTAGGATAATATCTTTTATCAGTCCAACTGTAATATCACAAAATGACAAGCATACTAGTCCTAAGCACCGTATTTGCTGGCATATTAGACGCACCAGTGTATAAGGCACATCCTATTTTCAGACCATATTTTTTGGGGAAAATATTTTTAGTACTCTGCCGAGGCAAAATGCATAGGATAGGTGGGGATGGTGAAAGGAGCTCCTTTCTCTCCCTTTTCTGTCATTTTGCCTGGGTTGGCAGAAGTCCCCGCTGAGGTGGAAAGGAAAAGGAAAAGGAAAGGAAAGAAGGGGGGATTAAAGGAGCTCCTTTCTTCTTCCTTCCAGTCGTTTTGCCTGGGTGGGAGAAGTCCCTGCTGAGGCAAAATGCACAGGAAAGGCGGGGGGGGGGGCAAACAGAGCACTAGCACCCAGGCAAAATGACAGGAAGGAGGGGGAAAGGAGCTCCTCCCCCACAGCCTTTCCTTTCCTTTTTGCCTCACTGGGGACTTCTCACCCAGGCAAAACCACAGGAAAGGGGGAGAAAGGAGCACTTACGGGAGCATTCCTTTCACACACACCCCACTAGTTTTCCTATGTACTTAGGCCCAGCAGGAATTACCCATATTTGTCAGTGTATAAGATGCACCTCCATTTTCAGAAGGCACTTTTTGGGGAAAAAGTGTGTCTTATATGCCGGCAAATACAATACATTCGTGGGGAAAAAAATTTAATTGAAAGCAGTGGGACATTTCTTCATAAATGCTGGTATAAGCAGCCTCACTAGGAAGAAATATCCTCAACATATGATATTAGGAAAGGGAGGATGGATATTTCTCCACTTCTAAGTGTTTGCTATTATTGTATTTGCTGGCGTATAAGACTCACTTTTCCCCAAAAAAATACTGTTTGAAAATGGGGTGTGTCTTATACGCTGGTGTGTCTTATATGTTAGCAAATGGTATTTGCCAGTGTATAAATGGAGTGCATCTTAAATACACAGTATTTAGGATCTTTTTGGCTATTATTTTTGTCCCCGGGACAAAAGGAATGGTCCAGGTTCACAAGTACACTTTATAGCCCCCATCTTAACAAGCAGAAGGGGAGAAAACATCTTCTGAGCTTGTATAGGCATTTCAGTGCAACATGTCCCCCGCCCTTGGGAATTCTCACATTCAAATAACTTTGTAACCTTGATTGTTCACTTTTTTTGCTGGGTATATTGTGCGAGCTATGTCAGGTCAAAGCTGCCAAAGCTGCTTCCTCACAAGCTGGGTGTTAAATCGTGGGTGTGGCAAGAGGAGTGATGAGCTGCACAGATGCTTGTCAGCCTGATCTTATCCCATGGACAGAAGAAAGTAGAAAGAGTAACACCAGATTAGGCCACAAGATCAAGTCATCAAGAGCCCCTACGATGTTGTCCAGCATAAGCATAAGCATTGTTATCACACTGCAGATGCTAAAACGGAAGTTTACACTTTCTTTCCCTCTTTGATCCCAGCCAACCATAATGATGAACTGCGCCTGACGTTCCCTGTGAGAGATGGCGTTGTATTAGAACCCTTCCGGCTGGAACACAACTTGGCGGTCAGCAACCATGTCTTTCACCTACGGCCCACCGTCCATCAGACGCTAATGTGGAGGTAGGGGTGTCGTTTACCTTGTGGGTATCTTTGCAGTGTTGAGAACAGAATGATGGACAGATTGCTCTTTCCTTTGTTGGGTGCAGGGGTAATCATAATGAATTTTGGCTTGGTCAGGATGTCCAGAGGTTTAAAATCTAGACCAATTAAAGGTCAAATCATGGCCCTCTTGTTTGGCTACCATTCTTTGTATAATGGGAAAACAAAATAACTGAGAACATTACTAGTGATCTCTCTTTAAAAGGAACATTTGGTCTACTAGCTATTCATATTTAGCTAGTACACATAAACCACGAAATTAGTAAATAATAAAACAATCCTATTGTACACAATAATTTAGATACAGAGATCAATCACCTGAATATTAGGACTGTGAGTGTCTCAGGAGAGCTCTACTTTTTATGTGGCAATCAAGTCTGATGTGTTAACACTGGTGTTATCCTACACTGTATGATCTGTAGTAAACAAAATGGATGGCAGGCATGCATCTCTAAACAATTGTATAGGCATCTTATGAAGAAACCCATTTGGCACTCATAGGCACTTGTACAAATGTAGTAAATCCCAAGAATCTTTTATGAAAGCATCCCAGGTAGCAGGCTGGGAAGAAAAATACTTTGCCAGAGGTCTCAGAGGTGCCAAAGTCTGTTGTTCACATTTGCATGTTGGGGCAAGGAAACAGTAGTGCGTTGCATTGCTCTGAGTTCGTGGTAAGTACCACCATCAGTGCTGTTATTTAATACATCTTCCTGGTCAGCTGCAAATCCATCTAGTTGATTGCTACATCACCAAACTCGGTGTGCTATCCAATGGGACCACACTGAAGATCACACTACTGTTTTGGGCCTGATTCACCAACTACTTTGAGTACCTTTGAAACAAATGTCTTTTTTCCCCCTGCTGTACAACATTTATCTTCCTGACAATCTCAACAAGTTCAGGACTGATCATCAGGCTCTGGCATTTTCTGGAAACTGCAGTCTTTGGTCCATTTTGCATGGAATTTAGTGTGAAATAAATGTTACGGAATGTGGGTGCTACAAGGCAAACTTTGGTTTAATTCAAGTCAAAAGCAAAATCATCAGCATCACCCCAGGCAACATAAGATAGATTTCCTTGTTGTTGTCATTGTTATTGTGTGCCTTCAAGTCATTTCTGATTTGTTGTGACCCTATCACAGGGTTTTCTGAGGCTGAGAGTGAATGACGAGTCATGTACAAACTATCCTTAGGTGTGTATTCTATACTGTATAAATGTAACCTTTGCTTCCACTTAAGCTAATCTTCTCATAGGTTTCTGGCAGTTAACACTGCTATACAGAATAGAGCAAGAAAGGAAAAGAAAGAAAGACTGAAGAAGGATTGCTCAGGGGGGAATTAAATTAACCAGTTTCTGTGAAAATAATCAAATCAGCTTTCAGCCCAGCTACCTTCACTGGGAGTGTTAATAGGAACTTAGAATCACACTCAAACATATCACTTTCAGATGGTCCTGTGAACAGCTATTTTAACAAGGACAGGCCACCAGGTTTAATTAGGACAGCTGCTTTTCCCCTCATGTGCCGTGGTAGGAAACCCCAGATTTCAGAGTGGCAATTAGCCTTCTGCCAAGTGCATATGAAAAACAAAATGTAAATGTGTGTGTCAGGTTGGCACATTCTAGAGCAGTAGCCATTTTAGTCTAATTTAGGGAGAAAAAAAAATATCTCAGCAACTACTCAGAAGCCTGTGGCACGTGGACAAATGAGCAGCCCAATTTACATGGTACAGCAAACAAGAATATGCTAATTGTTGCTTCCCACGAACAAACAAATGAAAATTCTGGCCTGTTTGTCAGGTAAACAAGAAGGTGAAACATAACACCTAAACAAAGCACATCTGGAAGTTTTATTTAGTGGCTGTTTAGCATAGGTGAAATGAAGCAAGAAAATTTGTAAGCCAGAATTCTTAGCCATTCCGCCTCACTATGATGTATGAGTAGGCCCCATTTCAGCATAAAAATACTGCTATAAACTTCTGTTGGAAAACTATTCCATAATGATGAATCAGCCATTGTCAGGACAGGGGATACAATGATATGAAATCATACCTAAAGCTGATTGTGGTGGTGGTGGTGGTAGTAGTAGTAGCAGAAATGATGAATTTGTTTAGTTGCCACTTTTCCTGCAAAATAATGTTGAAAGGACTCACAAGGGCAGTAAGAGAAAACAATGCAGCAAAGATGAAATTGTAAATATTTTAAATTGATTTTGAATACTTCGTATGTAATGCATGGCTTTTAGAGCTCCATTAGCTAGCTAACAAAATAACATTTCATAAATTAATTCTTTCTAAATATACAAAAAAAAAATTATCCTCCATGAATGAGACGAATAATGAAAATAGTATATCCATTTATCTAAAAAACTGTTCACTAAGTCTTAAACAACCCACTAACGAAAATACCAATTGCAGAAAATAAATCACTGTCAAAATATGCTACAATTTAAACCAAATAAATTTATCAAAATCTTTCCCACCCATAACATTATAATAAGGCAGAAGAAAGCAGAATTAGATTAATCTCAACTAAAAAAAAAAAGGCAGGCAAGACATACTCACAACTTCAGCACCTTCACTCACCCATCTAGTTAATACCCAAGGGAGTTTTCATACTCAAAACTATTTACTCACATAGCAGTCCTCACCTGGACTTGTCCCCCACCCCCATTCAAGTTGCTTTCTTCTTTTCTCTTTTCTTATAGTCACTTCTGAGATCTGTTTGGAATTTGCTGTTGTGAAGAAGCCCCAAAAGTCTTTGGTTGCTTAGTCAGCTTGCCCAGGCAACTGGGGACTTTTATGGCTGCTGAACATATGTTAACCTGGGAGTCAGATTAGTTTTGGGGCTCAAGGGTAGAGTGTACAGGAAACCCACTGTCACCACCACATAGCAACAAAGAGTGTTCACAATTATCAGAGGGGATTGTTTAGCAGATGTAAGGCCTGCATCTGCTTCTGCTGTGGTTAGTACTACCTGGCATGGGCTAGGAATGTCATTGCTGCGTTTTACTTTTTGTGTGTACATATGGTAAAGAGGCTAAGCTCGGTTTATAATGTGGACTGCTTGAAGTCAGAAATGAGTGTTGGCTTGTTTCATTTCTTAAATTGCTAGCAAACTTGAATTAGGGTACTCACTCTTCAAAATTACGGGTAGTTACCAATCATCACTATTAGAAGTATAAATTTTAAAAGAATGTGAGATAGCTTACTTTCACACATTTACCAGGTAGGGGCTGGAATCCTGTTGGTTAGTCCTAAGTACACCCATTGAATTAATTGTTGAATGGTGAGTCAACACATAGGTAAATCCCATGTATTCAGTGGGTCTTCTTCAGCCAGAACTAACAATAGGATTCAGACCAGAGTCTTCTTCTGTCACCTGGCCTTGACAAAATCAAGTCTGTTTGCTGAACTGGGAGAAACAATAAAGAAGCTCTTGGATAGACATCTTTCTTTTCCACCATGACTCAAGTTGGTCTTTATTTGTAGGAAGGAGTGGAAGCCATCTTTTCAAGTGCTTGCCTCTTCCAGCTCCATGACTGAGTCAGGAGACTTTTTCTACTGCCGAGATAACTCTGCTGTGCATAGCATTCATACTTTATTCAGCATCAACTGAAAAGATGTTTTTTTCTGCCTGAAAAGAAGAAGATGCTGTCCCATCCCACTTCAAGTTATGCATAACAGAGTAACTGGGATCCAAAGCATCATCCTTCCACTTATTCAGTTATGAATAGCTTTAGCATGTAATTATAATACTTAAAAAAAAACACATTCCAGACTCTCCCTTACTCATATTTAAAAGGTGGGCTTTTTTTTAATCCATACCAATTGGAAGATGGTTGTATGATTTAACCACCGAGCTTGGGACGTCAGTGTATTAGTTGTGAACCCTCGTCTCCTTTAATTTGAAACTAATAGCAGTTTTCAGCAGGTCATAGCCAAAAGTTAATGCCTTAAATTTTAGGTCCTTTAGCTAGCTTGCATTTCATTGTCTTGGGGTAACCACAGTAGAAGGAGATGGTGTTGTAATTTGCTGACTCTTATTAATAAGTGATCACTGCTGGGATTGTGCAGAATCATTCTGTAGATTTATAGAGCAGCACTGAAGCATGGGGTTGTTTTCTAATGCTTGCAGCCTGAAAGAAAGCCACTTGAGAACCCAGAAAACACTAAATTTATAGACTTGTATTTAAATGAATGTTAAATACTTCAACATAACATGCCCTTAAGAATTTTTTTTTAAAGCATGTGGAGTTTATGAGAACACTTCACACTATGAAAACAACCTCATTTCTTCCTTTGTCAGAGTTCTTTTTTGTTGTTTTTAGGCTTTACTAGAAATAAAAGATGCAGGCATAATGCATTGATGTGGACATAATGCATAAATCATGCTTTGTTTTCCTTAAACATAATGTGTGCTTTAACCTTGGTTAAGGGTTTGCTGCGACAAATTTGTGAAATCACTAGTTGAAGTGGGCTTGTGTACTATAGTTTCTGTTTCCATCATTAAGCATTACATCTATACCAAGCAACAGTGGTTGAGGCAGTTTCTTTAACTCTCCTTTTGCTGATAGCTCCTGATCAAGGTGAACAAAAATCAATGATCGTTAAAGAACAAAAGAAGTTTTTTTAAAAAAAAAAATTAAAGTCAATACTTATTTTTAATAATAACGTGAACATCAAGTAATCTGAATATAAGCATTTTAGTTCTATAATTACTTTCTATATTGAAACAATGTCTAATATCAGATATAGAGGACTTGTTCAGATCTGACATTAATTCATAGCTTATGGTGACAGGAACACGTCTACACTTCCTGTAAATTCAGTACACTCTTTTCCTTCCTCTTCTTCATCTTGTGCAGCTTTGGAGTTTCACTTTCAGTTTTGGTGGGCCATGGATAAAAACCACAAGTCTCAGCTTAATGATGACTGAAGTTTATTTGAAGCAAACCAGCTTAAAACTGTGCTTTCTCAAGGTGGATTTTAAAGTTACCATTATGCCAGTTTAGAATCTGAGTGACACAGTAAGGTGTGGTGAACTAAAATCAGGTGCAAAAGACCTCCAGTCACATTACAGCTGTGCCAGTAGATAATAAGGGAGGGGAACAGCATGACTCAGGACATTTGAACATGCTGGTTGAGTTAAAAAAAATGCTTCTTTATATGAATGAATCAGTTTAGTCATTTCTCAAATGACACAATGAATGCTACAGTGTTATGAAACAGTTAGTGAATACAAATTGTTGTAGACTGCACAGTAAATTAAAAGACTGGTTCAACATCAGCCATGGTGGGCATTTCATTTTTGTTTACTTCTTTTGTATTTATGATAGTCAGGGACAGGTCAAGGCAAAATGAGGCAGGAATACTTGGAATGCGAAATTCATCATTGTAAAATTCTTTAATTGTCAGCCTTCACAAACTGACCTATCTGCTATCATAAGTAGGACTTATTGTTGTGTTCCTTCAAGTCATTTCCAACTTACAGCGACCCTAAGGTGAACCTATCACGGAGTTTCTGGGGCTGCGTGTGTGTAATGTACCCAGGATCACCCAGTGGGTTTCCATGGCCGAACAGGGAATCAAACCCTGGTCTCCATGGTCATAGTCAAATGCTCAAACCACTACACCACACTGTCTCTCTATAAGTAAGACTGCACAAGAATATTTTAGAGATATTTCCTCTATATGCTAAAGGGAGTGTACAGTAGTATCTAAAGCAACAGAAAGATATAAGGTCCAGTCATAAGAAACAACAGTGCAAAATAATTAATGTTTTATTTTATTATAAATTAACAAGGTTTAATGATCATATTTAAGAAATCGTGTCAGTGGGAAGAATTAGTTAAATAAATGAGCTGAGCAGATGCATCTTTCTCCCTTCCCTCTTTGAACTTTGATCAGCCAGCTATAAGGTGTTTGGGAGCCAGACATGTTCCACAAAAGAAAATAATGTGCAACACAGCTCGGGTTGTTTATAAGTTAATTGGCACTTTTCAGAGTATTTTCCTAATTAGTCTGTAAATGACCTGAGCTGTGTTGGAAAATGAACTGCAAAGTGCTCTTTGCAAATGACTTTTACTAACAAGCTCTTTTCTTGGATCTCTAAAAATCTTTGCAGAAAGTGTTAGGTCAAAGAAGTCTTGTCTTGCAAACAGAGCTCGCATATTTGCTGTATCTGATTTACTATATTTCTCTACTCAAAGAGAACAAAATAGACTCTGAAGAATTTACAGACTTCAGCCTTAAAGCAAAGCAATATAAACTGAGTCATTTTATTTTTAGAATATGGTCGAATTATGACAATATGTAATACAAGTAGTGATATCATACTGTGAGGTTTGTCTTTAGTTTCATTGTAAGCTGATCAGTAATGACAATAGTGGGGATTAAAATTCTCCCTCATTCTTATATATAAGTAGGTAAGGTATGTTTTTATTTGTATGCTCATTTGAGTTAGACATAATGTTACTGTATGCCTGACCAGATATTTCGTTAATAATGATTAGTATGAGATCCAGCATGGTATAATAGTCTGACTATGATTCTGGAGATCAGGATTCAGTTCTCTGCTTGACTGTGAAAACCCACTGGGTCACTTGGAACACATAGAATCATAGAATCATAGATTTGGAAGAGACCCCGGGGGCCGTCGTGTCCAACCCCCTGCTATGCAGGAACACCCATCAAAGCATTCCCAACAGATGGGAATTCCCATTCCCAACATCACCCACTCTCAGCCCCAGAATACTTCATGATAGGTTCATCATAGAGTTGCCATAAGTCGGAAACCACTTGAAGGCACACAAAAATAACAACAATTATTTATAGGCATTTTTGGCAACACAATGAGAAGTTTGGATAGCCCCAGACAACATGGCCAGTGATAAGAGATTATGGGAGTTGTTCAGACCCTCTGGAGAGAGTACCAGGTATCCTTCCTTTAGGCCAGAGCTTTCCAGACTTTTCATGTTGGTGGCATACTTTTTAAACACACATCATGTCATGACATAGTAATTCAGTTTTATGTATAATAAATAAGTAAAACATAAATCATGTATTTTTAAAAATATAAATGAAAGGTTTTCATGAGATATGTTGTGTCTCCATACATTTTATTATTACAGTTTATTTATGTATCTGTAGTTATTAGCAAACCAGAGGTTAAACTAACTGCTATCCTCACTGGGGTCCTTCTTAGCCCAGGGTGATGGCAACACCCCTACACTCTGCAGCTGACACGCTAACGTGTCATGACACACAGTTTGGAAAGCTCTGCCTTAGGCCCTATTTACTTACGTACATCACATGGTGAAAGTCAGTGTGGTGTAGTGGTTTGAGTGTTAGACCATTACTTTGGAGACCAGGGTTCAGTTTCCAGCTCAGACATGGAAACCTACTGGATGACCTTAGTCATATCACACACTCTCAGCTCCAGAAAACTCTGTGATGGGGTTGCCTTAGGATTGCCATAAGTTGGAAAGAGCTTGAAGGCACAAAACTACCAAACAACATCACACGGTATTTGTGAGAAAGGAGAATTAGGTAATACCTTCAAGTAAACTGGGGGCGGGGGTGAATTATAGACCTTTCGTTTTCTCTGAGTATGCCACAGCACCCAGAAGGAACCGAGCTGAAAGAAAAACCTGCAGCTGGCTGAGATACTGAAAAATTCTGGTAGAGTAATACTTTCAATTGAGAGCCAGTGTGGTATGGTTGTTTGAGTGTTAGGCTAGGACACTAGGAAACCAGGGTTTGAATCCTCACTTGGCCATGGAAATCCACTGGGTGACCTTGGGCAAGAGGCACTCTTTCAGCTGCAGAGGAAGGCAAGGGAAGAAACCCTCTGAACAAATTCTGTGAAGAAAACTCTGTGATAGGTTTGCCTTAAGGTTACCGTAAGTCAACAATTACTCCAAAGCACACAGCAAAACAAACAAACAAAAGCCTTCAGTTAGCAACAGTCAAATGTATAAATTAGCTTTTTTGCAAGCTAATTCATATTTTAGTTTTTTGAACCAATGCAAAAAAGTACAGAGCTTTAAATGACAAGTCATACTGGAACTGTGACTGGCCCATGGACTTTAAATGGCTGAGCTGCGATACAGGCATCCCCCACTTGTTTGACAGGTTAGGAACCAGAGCATTGGCAAAAAGGTGGCACCAAGTTGATTGGGAGAAAAAGCAGTATGGGGTCACAAAATACTGTATAAGAGCTGTGCTGTGTACAGTTTCTAAGAGATTTGTGTACATCTCTTGAAAATTGTGTGTAATGCATCTCTTGCATCTGTATGCAGACTGAACAAAAAGATGGCACCAAGTCAATTGAGAGAAGCAGCAGCATGTGTTTGTTTTTTGATGAACTGCTCTTTTATCTGTTTTCATTTAGTATACATGTTCAAAAGAGTGGACCTCATGTCAAGTATATGGGTTCTGATTTTAACTGAAAAGGGTTGAAAGAGCTATTACCAAAAAGTAGACCATCAAAAAGTAGGAGATGCCTGTACAATAAATGCTGAATTCTCAATCAGGAAGGGATCATCATCTCAGTTTGATGTAGAACAAGAGCACTGGTGTGACCCCAGCTCTGAATTTATTTCCGGTAGCCCAAGTATCCATTGGTGACATGGATGGGGGGATTTATTTTCAAGGGAGGTTGGAAATGGAATTATACAGTGGTTGCAGTCTCTCCCCCCCTCTCAACCTCCAACATGGCAATCGAGCTAGGAAAGGGTATTCCTTTGAGCATACAGAAGATTTCCTTCTAGGTTCAATTGCCATACAGGACTGCTAGGGGGGATTTCCAGGAAAGTTGTTTGGAAGGGAGATGTTAATCTCTCCTCTCTGCATATTGTCTTCCTCATATGTCCACACGTGACAGTTAAGCTTAGAAGAAATCCTTGGCCTGAATTCTCTTGGTAGTCCCACCTAGAAGCAACCTAGTGAATCAATGAGATTTATATAAGTGTTAACTCATCATATTACAATTGATTCAATAGACCTAGTCTAATTGGGGACCACCAGTAGGATTCAGATCCTTCTAATGGCGCCACTGGATGTTGTTCCACTCCTACCCCTTAATTGCCCAGAGCGAGGAAATTTGCTTCTGGGAGGGAAAAAGAGGTGGAGGAGAAGCAGAGGAAGGGACAGAGAGGGGTGTGTGAGGCAGTAAGAGAGAAATATTGTCTCTTGCCCTCCTTAAAATAATATACAATCTGGGCAGGAGGTCCTTTTCCACATGCTGTATGTTAAAGACTCATCTCATATGTATGGTGCAGTTCTCTTGCTGTGTCTCACTGCCCTATAGTGTGACATGTCTTTCCTCTCCCTCTGACCCCAGTCAAAATCTAGACCTCACTGTTTGACTCTCCTCCTGTCTCCAGCACTACTCTCTTTCCTAATCTCTTCTCTTCTCCATCTCCTCTACTGCCTCTGCTCACTCTGCAGTTCTCATTCCTCCCACCATCAACCCAGCATCTTGATCCTCATACATAATAGAATTGTGCACCAATTTATTTTATTTTAAACTAGCATATATACCCGGTGTTGCCCAGGGTTTTATTTTCTCATAGGTAATACTTGTAAGAAATACCTTAGGAATTACCTTACCTTAGGAATTAGATGTGGTTGAAGTACACAGATCTGAGCTCCTGTGTCTCTAATTCCCCAAACCATTTTGTCCAGTACGTGTAACTTTTCCCCATATTCCCCAATCCAGTCTGTATTCAGAGTTGTTAACATACAGAGTTTGGGTCCCTGAGGGAATGCATTGCCCTCCTTCTTGTTGCTAGGCCTCATCTCCACAGCAACCAACCTGAGCTTTCTGGCTGAGAATTCTAAAGGCCGCTCCCTGAACTGCCAACCCCAGGATTCCATAGAATCTTCACAATCAGCCAATCATATAAGGTCTTCTCGCCTGGCACAGCCAATCGTATGAGGTCTTTACCTGCCTGACACAGATAAACAGACAAACTCACAGACAAACTCTACCTTTTATATAGTAAATGTAATGTATTGATGATATGATGATTGCTGAAATTGAGTGTAGATTGAATAAATTTGAGCAGGATCAGGGATTCAGAAATTAAATGGTGGTGGTCTAATTTGGATTTGGCTCATTTTTTGATCAGTGCTCTGTCAAATTTTTGAAACTCCCTTTTGGTGCAAAAGTTACCAGTTTTAATCAGTTTAGACAAATATCAATTTGATACAAAAGTTGACAGTTTTCATACACAATTTTTGTGCATTATTTTCCCATATAAATTTTGTCCACACTCATGTCTTATGAGCCTGGGCCCTGAATCTTTTACATGCATTTGTCTTGCTGCAGAGTGTTCATCATGGATCTGTTCTCAATGTCCTTCTAACATTGGTATTTGACAAACAGAATCAGTAGGCAGAGGAACTCTGGTACTCTCTATTTGATAATGTTATTTTACTTCCTTATTTCTAACTTCTGATTTTTGAGAGCTTCCTGACTGTACCTTTTCCCTTCTCCCCTGACTTATTCCTGCTGCTTAGAAGCACACCATTGTACTGCTTCAAGGTCATCCATATAAAAAGTTATGTGGAACTGTAATGTATTGATATTATTACTACCCTCACAACTTTTCAGCTATGTGGGATCTGTTAATAGATACATTACACTCTCCCTTATATAAATGCAGGCAAGATTGGTGTCATTTATTTATATGTCAGAGAATTGAAAACTGAAAGATGTTGCACAAAGCAAGGTTTAAGAGAGGAGGAAATTATGTCTCTGCGGTTAACGGAATATAGGGGGAAATGGCATTTATTGTAGTTGTATAAAAATCAGCTGCCCGTGCCAACCCAAACATATGCTTTGCATGACAGGTCAGACTTGGAGCTCCAGTTCAAGTGCTATCACCATGAAGACAGACAGATGAACACCAACTGGCCAGCATCAGTTCAGGTCAGCGTCAATGCAACTCCGCTTACCATTGAGCGTGGTGACAACAAGACATCGCATAAACCCCTGCACCTAAAGCACGTCTGCCAGCCAGGAAGAAACACGATTCAAATTACCGTCACAGCATGCTGTTGTGTAAGTACTTTGGACCTGCTGTGGCGGCTGCCTTTATGATTTGCCTCTAGAGAAAGAAAGATTATTTTAGTTTGGAAAAGCTTTCCTCCAGACATAGTTCGCAAGGTCTCCACTTCACTGATGTTTTACGTTTATTGGTGGTTGTTCTCCAGGTTTTGGTTTTACCAAGAGTTCCACATTTTACAGAGACCAAATTGCCTCTAGAATTCAGTTCTTTACAGTTGAAAGCCTATGGAGATACAGACTACAGTTCTGTATAGATTTGCCCGGGAGTAGGTATGAACTCTGAGTAGACATGCACAGGACTGCATTAAAATTACAGAAGTCATTCAGAATACTCTACTGGCAGAGTGATAGATCAAACCCTGATTGATAGATTGTCAGGCAGGCTATCACAGTTGGTATATTTTGAGGTACCAGCAAAGGTCAGAAAATTGTTAATTATTTAGCTTACTACTAGCACAAGTTGTCCACACTGCTTTGGTTTTCTGCCTTGGGAGCCCAAATACCTTGTGCCATTTCTGACTGGGGGTTCAACAAGGGGGCTATACAGTTAGGGAACATGGCATCAATCATTTGGGGAAGGGTTTGTAGACATTCCAGACCAGTTTTATCATGCATCAAAATTCCTGTTCCAGAATTACTTGCGCTGTATAAGGAATTAAATTACTCTGTCAGCTAAACCAAACTCAATCTGCAATGATGGGTCTTAGCTTCATAAAATTAATTATTTAACATGGCATGATACAATTTGCTGATTTGAGCATCTGCTGACCCACCCTACTCAAATCAGAGTATATACCCTTTAATTATAACTCTCTGTTTCTGGCAATACAGTCAGGATAAAGTTTTCAGGTCCAGCTGAGTTAATTGGCTCCTGGGGCCATTTCACACATTACATAGCAACAGACTTGAATTTACCAGCAACTCTACATTCTATAGGGTATTAAATCCCATCCAAACTGTCTGATAGATATACTTGTATGAAAACAAATACTTTCAAACTTTCTTTTGACACATTAAACTTTTACATCTCTAATTGTGCATGTAATGTATGAAGAGGTCTTGATTCTTCACAGTTCTCCCAGCTAGTCTGCATAGAGGCAGAAATCAACTCAGCATTGAAAAAGGCAGGAAAATACCCTTCTAAACATCTATAAATAAGAGATTGTGATAGCACTGCACTAAGTTTGCAGTTGGAAGAAGTAAAATATTGTGAAGAAGCCAGTCAATACTTAGATATTTAGGGTAAATCTAAATTGATAACACTTGGCCATAGGACTTCCACATGCATCTTCCACAAATTATGCAAATTTTGGTTAGAAACATTTGTTGCAAAGGAAGATATTGTTTTTTGGAGACCAAGGTTCATCAGTTCACAGTTGGTAAATTCTCATGAAAGGATGTATATGCTGATAAACGTAAAACCATAAAACAGTAACCTGATCAGCTTTATCCAATGCAAAACATTGCACAAGAATGCAAAACAGTTTTCCATGGTTCTGCCCTCAGCTCAGTGTCCTAACTTGTAAAGCAAGCATTAATCTGATTTCCAATTGCACATTAAAATTATATACATGAACTTCCTGGAGAAGCTTGACTGAGAGAAATGATTCACAGATATCCAATATGCAGCCTGCTGTTGAAGCATGAATCCTGGAGCAGTGCTTCCTTTTGGCCAGCACTTCCTTAAGGGGGGAATGGAAAGTCATCTACTAGTTACTACCTGAAAGACCTGTTTTTGTGGGAGTAGCATTCTGTTCTTCTTTAGCAAGCAGTATCTTTCACCACTGATATTGATTAAGCTGACAGTGAAGATGTGTGCTTGCACAGAGGCCAGTACCTAACATTCTGCAAGTCTTTCAACAAGCAAAGACTAAGTACTTCTGGAGTTAAACCAGGCAGACCAAAAACCCCCAGGATGGAGGAGCACTCCTTTAACATCAGGTTCTTTAACATCAAATAGAGTAGGAATACATAGTAGTGAAATGTAAATCCATTAGATTTCCATCTGATTTGACCTGAAGCAGAAGTCACTTAGACTGTTAATAAAACTTCTCCCTTAGAAAATAATTTGCTTTCTTAAGCTTAAAATACCTTAAAGCAAGCTAGATAGCCGCCCCACCCCACCTTTAGGAAATAAGGATAGATTTGAAGTCAGGGTGACTGAATACATAAAAACTTACCTAGAGTGGCTTGAGCTCCTGCCCACCAGAGTGCCCATGCCCCCAGACCTCTGAAATTTTGATGTTTTTTTTTTCTGTGCCCATCCAAAGAATGATTAATAATTATTCACGCCCCTAGCCCTTTTACCTATTAATAGGTGATAGGCACAGTGGTGTGAACAAGAGCGGCTGAGCTGGGGGTGGGATTTTCACCACTTCCACATTTCATTTTGAGATGTGAGGTGGCATGGCTGTGCACACACCTGAAATGCCACTGGGAACTTCTCCTGCCAACCCTTCCATCAGGGCCTTGGTTTCACTCATCGTCACTTTCCACATATGAAGAAAGCAGAAGAGAAGGGAACCACACTAATCTAGGGCTTTAGGCTGACTGAGTTCCAAAGTCAACTGAATGCACGCAACTTCAGTTCTTCCTCATCTTTCTCATACAGTGGAGGCAAGAAAGGAGTTGTACTCTCCTTCTCTCCCTTCCTTGAGAAGGGCCTTGTTGCAAGAGGCTGAGGGTCCAACTTGACATTTGGGCAGGTCAATATGGCTGACAGGCTGGATGACCTGGTCTAATGACTGAACAGATGAATGCATTTTGAATTTTTGTTTTGTTCTGTTTTTCCCCAGTCACATTTGTTCGTATTGCAGTTAGTACACCGGCCATCTGTGCGTTCAGTACTTCAGGGCTTACTAAAGAAACGTCTCCTTCCAGCTGAGCACTGTATCACTAAAAGTAAGTAGACCAAAGTCTTTTACCTCTGTATGCAAACTCATATCAGGGTCTAAATATACACTTTGAACCCAACGCTCTCCTGGAAATTTTATACCAAATCCATAATGTACAGCAATGTTAAGTTCTTACTCTGCTTTTACTTTATTGTCACACCCTTGTATGAACTTCCTTAAACAGTCAAGAGGAATTTTAGCAGTGTGGCAGCTTCCTCTGGCAATGCAACTCTCAATGGCGAGGATGGAGTGGAGCAGACAGCTATCAAAGTGTCTCTGAAGTGTCCAATCACATTCCGTCGGATCCAGCTTCCAGCAAGAGGCCATGATTGCAAACATGTGCAGGTGAGTCAGCAGCCTGTTGATAGAGATTTTGAGACTTGGCACGTACTAACTGGAAAGCAGCCCACCAGCTGTGCACTGCACCTTGCCAAGCTCTTGAAAACTTCCCCACTCTCAGTCTGTTTGTGCAGCCTGGGATAGTTATCAGACATTGATGGGCCACCATTTATTGGTTGTGTTTCGGTTGTGTTTTCCTTGGTCAGCCACACATTCAAGACAATTCTCAGTTTATCACTATCAACTTAGTAAGTATGAGTTTTAATTCCAATGAAGTCTCTGTAGAGCTTGCTATCAGTTTCCAAAAGGAATGAAAAATGAGCCGGGGGAATGATGCAAATCCTTAATTTTTGAAGTTCTGTTGAAAATGTAGTGGTCATATCTGTGATTGTATAGTCAGTCCTCCACAGTTGGTAGGGCTAGGGAAGCAGGACCTCCACAGAAGTGGAAGAATCACAGATATCAAAATATGTGTTTGTGGGAAGAGGACCGAGGCATGAGGGGAAGAACGGGCACCCAGGGTCCAAATCAGGTCAGGGATTCCTCTCTCTTGCCCATCTCTTTCCTTGGATGGTGGAAGAGCATCAGGAAAGGGTTTGTGGTGCTGAAAAATAAGGCTGCAATCTGTCCTTAGCTGGCCAGGCAGTGGCCGGTGGAGAAGAACCAGAGGTGGGTTTTTAAAGGGCTCCACGGCCTGATTGGAGCTGCTGAAAGAAAAGGTTCTCCTCAAAAAGGAGCACCTGAGGTGTGGCGGGGTGTGTGTGTGTGTGTGCAAAAACTTGCAAATAATGTAATCAAATCCATGAAAGTTAAAACACACAAATGTGGAGGGCCAATTGTATTAGTATCATCAGTTTTTGCCCTCATACTGTGTGCATCTCAGTTCTTCAGATGGTGTTTGAGGAGAAAGTGGTGGTGCTGTCAATTGATATATTCCCATATTTTGACCTCCCCTATTCCCTTTATAACAAACATTCTGCTTTGGTGTCCTGTCTATTATGCTGTGATGTATATGCATTGTCAGAGATCTCACTAGTGAAAGACCTTGCAAACTTGGAGGCAATTGTATTCCATCTGGTTTATTCTAATAACAGCTTCCTTCACCTTTTCACCTCCCTCCCTGACTCCCATAAAAATATATGCTTGTATAGAGAGCTGCTCTCCTGAATGTAACACTCTGTTTTTTGAAAATAAGTCACTGGAGAAAGGAGAATGAAAGTCAGCACATCTGTGTCCTTTGCATCCACACAAAGCTGTTCCTACCTGCTGAAGGGAGGATGGGATTATTTCAGTAAACTGAAGCCAGCATTGGACAGCTCTGCCCTCTGGTGTTGCAGCGCCTGAGCCAGTTGATGATGGGAAATGCTTGTGGGTTGTTCCCTATTTGTTTTTATTTTGAGTTTTGATTCTTTTGAATTCCTGTGATTTTTCCTTGCAAATTGGAAAAAATGTGCATGTGTATGTATGTGGCAGCCCCCTTGGTGCTTTGGTTGAAAGTAGGTGGAACAAAACTGGGACTCTGAAAGGACATGCTGACGTTTGGAGTGCTTATGTTCAGCATTCTGCCCTCATAGTGCTGTTTGCCCTCTACAGCCAGAGCAGTATTACACGATCACTGAACATTCTCAGCCTTGATTGCACAGCTTTGCGGTTTTGTTTGGGTGGGATGGGCATTGTGTACTGGTCCCCAGTCCCAGCTATATTACAAACTTGGATTTCTCCAATGATTTCATTGCGCAGCTCTCACTACTGTATCTGGTAATGTTTAAGACAGCTCCATAGTGTGAACAAGGAAGTGATTTATCCAGACAGTGAAATGGTTCAGTCTATCCTCTTTAATTGTAATTGATGCTGTTTGCTGATTAGTACAAATAATTAGTATAAATTCAGATCCAACATAGCAGGATAAAACAGATAGCAACATCAGTAAAAGTCAATTAATTACATAGAAGAGCAAACGGAACTCACTTAAGGTGAAAACTGACTAATAATTATTGTCAAGAGAGATTGATAATAATATTATTCTAAATGCAATTCGTAATCTTAATTACAGTAGACCTACTGGAACAATGGAATTTGTAGAAGTGTTGATTTGTCATTCAAGAATTGATTTAATGGGTCTATTCTAATTGTGATCTAATTGCAACTAGCAATTAGATTTAGGCAATTATGTTAACCTGATGTTCAAACAGCCTGGAAGAATGGCACCAACAGGACAGTACATTGGGCTCCAGATGAGCATTCCTTGGGAAAGCATTCCATAAACAGGCTACTGCCAGAAAGACACCCTCTACCACTATGTAGTTTCACTCTGCTTTCCCCTTCCTTTGAGTTATTTGTTTTTTTCTTCCTAGTTTTTCAATTTTCCATACCACTGTTGGGGGGTCCTTTCCTACATTTTTCATACTTCTTCAAATATTAAGGTTACCCCAAAACTCTTGATACCCCTCTTTTGTGCAGGCATGGTGAAGTGCTTGACTATATAAGTATGAAGGCAGCATGACTCACCTTGATATTAGAAAAACAATTGGTGATGCGTGTGGTATTAGAAAAATATCTACACACATATAAATAGGGGTCTTGAAAAGCTACTCCACTACTGCAAGGATCTTGTGCCCAGTTACGAGTGGTGTCCCATGCTCATGATAACGTCCTGCCACAAAGCCCATGCTACCCATACAGACCACCTTGACTGTTCAGAGAACCTTTTCTCTGCAGCCCCAAGGAATAGCAAGATTTCAAGAGAGGCAAATGTACTTTGACCAAATAAAATTCAATATGTCAATATTTTTATCCAGAAAATGGAAAAAGTAAATATGCTTCTTTGTTTTGTAAAATGCAGCATTCTTCCGTACTCAATCACATATGGTAGTATATCTTATTTAATGTAAAACAAAAAGGGATTAAAGATTAATACTTTAAATTTACGAATGCTTTTATTTGGTTTTAGTCACCCTGTTTTAGATTTCAGATACAATTACTGGGGAACATGAGTAGAAAACACTGTTTTAAAAAGAAGAATAGGGGAAGAAGATTGATAAGAAGCTTTCTATATGTGTGACTTTTGGATCCTGCCCTTTGTGTTTGGCACATTTTAAATGTGTTTCTATTGTTTAAACATGTAATCCACAGAGTAATAAGAGAGGGAGAGAGTTTTTCTTTCTTTACACGTTTTCAATGGAAGTGTTCCTCTCTTTTTTTCCTATGCATATATTGGAAGGAAGCTTTCCATCTGCTACTTCTTGAGTTTTCCTTTACTTTGGCCGTAGAATTTTTTAACTGGCGTGGCTTGTCTTCCCATTCTGCAGTGTTTTGATCTGGAATCCTACTTGCAGCTGAACTGTGAACGTGGGACATGGAGGTGTCCTGTATGCAAGTGAGTGTGAATATTCAGTACAGACTGCAGTGGAATGTTTTTAAAAATGTAAGATTTCAAAAACAATGAAAGATGCTCAAATAAGATACACAGAAGTTTAGAGAACAATATATGAGAGGATGTTTTAAAAATTTGGCTTTTCTCTGTACTATAAGAGACAAGCTATGACAATAGATCTGGAATATAAAAAAGACGTCTCTGGACTACTCCTGTTCTCTGAAGAGTAGCTGCAAAATGCTGATGATGGAAACAGTTTAGTCATATCCAAAAGAAAACCATGTCTCTACACACCATCTGCCTTTGCAGTAACAAGCAGACAATGATTGGAGGCACAGCAAGCTATAACATTATTATTTTGCAGCAACGAGATCTGTGTTTTTCAAGTTGGAATGGAATACTGGGTGTTCAATAAGACAATCTTTCATGGTGGATAATCACTCACCCCTAATGCTCTTCCAAGCAAGGCACACTTGTACAATAGTTTTAAGACTGTGTGTGTGTGCCTTCAAGTTGTCTGTCAGCTCATGGTGAGCCCAGGAATTTCACAGGGCTTTCTTAGGTTAGCTGTTACCTTCCTCTGAAATTCAGCTTACAGTACCTAATATTCCATTGGGCTTCCTCATCCAAGTACTAAGCAGGCCTCAACCCTGCTTAACTTCCATGATCAGACAGATCAGGTGCCTTTAGATTATTTAGATTGGCTAGTTTTAAAATAACCTTCCTAAACTTGATTTCATCCAGATATTTTGGATGACTGTGCAAGTATCATTGACTCCTGGCTATGCTGATTACAGTAGGCCTTCCACATTTGCGGGGGTTACGGACACAGATCCCCCATGAAAGTGAAAAAAACCTGTGAATAACTGTGGGCAGCCAGGAGAGTGTAGGGGGCGATCTCCCCCCCCTTCACTCTCTCGCTGCCCCCTTCCAGTGTGATGGCACAGGCAGCAGTGCAGGAGAGTGCCAGGTGAAAGATCTCCCCCCTTCACTCTGTCGCCACCCCTGCACACACAATCACATGGGCAGAGGTGGCAGAACAGCATGAGGAGGGAGATCTTCCCTCCCTTCACTCTCTTGCCGCCCCCCCCCCATGCAATTGTGTGGGCAGCAGCAGCAGAAGAGCATGGGGGGAGATCTTCCCCCTTCACTCTCTCACCACCCACCACCCCCTCAATTGCATGGGCAGCAACAGCAGAAGAGCATGGGGGGAGATCTTCTTCCCTTCACTCTCTCGCTGGCTCCCACACACGCAATTGCGAGGGCAAGCGGTGGCAGAAGAGCATGGGGGGGGTCTCCCCTCTCCTTCAGTCTCTTGCCCGCTGCCAGCATGATCACGCTGGCAGCCGCGGGTAGGAGAGTGCATGTGGGGGAGACAAGTGAGCACTGCAAATAAGCAAATCCGCGAGAGTCAAACCCGCACATGTTGTGGGAGAACTGTATTGCCTTAATTACTGGGCATGGCATTGATGGAAGTTATATTCCAAAACAAATGAAGAACACCAGGTTGGGAAATAGCAACCTGTGGTTTGATGGTTTTCCAGAAATAAGTTACTGTAGAAGTACTAATCTCCTATTCAGACATTAAACTTTATCTTTCTGTTTCATTCTTTAAATACTGCATTTCATATACATATAAACTAATATAACTGCCTTATGGAACTACATATAATGGTTATCTAGATAGCAAATTGCTCCCTGAAAATTGTTGGAAAAAAATACATTTTTAATACATCAAAGTACAGATGTTAAGTAGAAGGTATTTGGTGGTTTAGGCCTATGGTCAGATCACCAGAGAGAAGTTGCCTGTAACTAAAATCATGTCACAAACAGGTAAGTTATTAGGCTGGGACTTTATTTCAGAGTATGAGCCATTTACTGAGCTGCTACACTGTAATAACTTCCCAATTTACTATACTATTATAGACTAAAACAACAGTTTAACATTATAACTCTTGGCAAGTGACAAATTTCCTTTTTTTTTTAAACACCTATACGCCAGCATGTTCAAAACTTCAAATTCAGAGGTTATTGGAGAAATTGAATCATACGTTAAAGAAAAAGGAATTAATTTGGCCCCCTAAGGGCTTTACTTCAGGAAAGCAGGACTAAATGCCTTGTCATATACGTATTTGTATAGTTACTTTCCTTGTCAATGTTGATAAATACTCATAAAGCACTGTCATGTTCTGCCAGTTTTATCTAAAAGTGCCAACAACAGTTTCCCCCCAGTTATAGGAAATATATATGGGAGAAGCTATAGTTCTCCTCATTCCTTGATTTTCATCATAACAGTTAGATAAAAGTTTTAAACTGACTTGCCTCAATGGCTATAGTCTAGTATCCAGATTTTGTTGTTGTTATTACAACCTTTGTTGCTCCATTAGTAACACCTTGAACCACCAAAAGGTTTCTTGTTCTTTATAATGGCTCTGCTTGTTTTTTCATGTTGCTCTTTATGTCCCAAACCCCATTCCAAAACATTTAAATTCTGCCACCTCTGTCTTTTTTCCATCTCTCAGATTGAGTATATTTTCCTTGGAGGATTTAGCTTAGGTCAGTGTTTCCCTAAAATTGCCATATATGTTTTGCTACTTTCTGATGATTCCCCCTCTAGATCCAATAATTGGTTCTAGGGATGAAGGTGCAGAGATCCTTGAGAAGTCATGTGCATACTGTTGCATGTAAAAAACTGTGGGATATAGTAGCAATCCCACAATGTCATTTGAAAGAAAAGGGTAAGATATCTCTGGTCTTTCATAAAGTTGAATATAGGGAAATAAAGAAAGATTCAGCAACTGTTTCTGAGCCACCTTCTTCCCAAATGACACACTGGAATTATGATGGGACAAGGAAAGTGCAGTTTCCTCCAGAAGACCAGTATGAAACAGCAGGAATATACCACCAGGAGCATCCAGTCTCTTCAGACTGTGATTGTTGTGAGAGGAAAACACCACCTTCCACTTTAATTCCCAGGACCTTTGCAGCTTTCAGACGAGGGGCCTGAAACTACTTCAGTATCTTGTGGCTTAACGCCTCAGTGTCGTCCTTCGTTTACTGAAAAAGTCAGACTACTTGCCAGTGCTTCTACTCCATCCTCACCCTCCACTCTAAAAGAAGTGCCTTAGGTCAGGGAACTGACTTTTACAAATGTCACTCTGTAAAGCACCATGTTCATGAGTCAGTAAATTAAGTAAATGTACTCTTTTCTCTTCTAGTAAAACAGCTTTGCTGGAAGGCCTGGAGGTTGACCAGTATATGTGGGGCATTCTGAATGCTATACAGAAGTAAGTGCAACTTCACTGTTTTAAAATAAGCACAGTTCTCTTATTTTTAATTAATCTTCTGCTCCAGAGGTTTTTTCTGGGTACAGATTCTTAGCTTGGAGGTGTTTTAAAGCTGCAAGGCCTTGAGAATAAGTTGTTAGCAAAAAGCAGAGAGCAGGAGGGAGTTCAAAGGGATTGTGGCCACTTCATATGCAAAGCAGGTCTAGAACAAGTTCTGTTTGTTATACACCTGATGGCCCAGTAAAGCAAGTCTGTCTTTGCTGTGGTGTTAGAAAGTAGACTCCATTGTGAAGTCATTGTGACAGTCCTGTCAACTGACAATGAGAGAACACACATGCAGATGAAAGTATCTATTCTGAAGGCAATGAAGGAACTTTAACAATACCATATAAAGGAACCTATGATGTTACGCTCTTTTCTGCAATAGGAGAATATATTAAACATTAGAAAGTACTTCCTGATGGTACGAGCAGTTCGACAGTGGAATGCACTGCCTTGGAGCATGGTAGAATCTCCTTTGGAGGTTTTTAAGCAGAGGTTGGTTGGCTATCTGTCAGGAATGGTTTGATGGTGTATTCTGCATGGCGGGGAGTTGGACATGATGGCCTTTGTGGTCTCTTCGAGCTCTATGATTTTGTGTTTCCATATTAACATTCCATATCTAGTGGCCTTTATCTGAACCATCCAAACAAAGCTTTTAAAAAGAATGGTATATGTGGACCTAGTTTAAGAATGGTAACTTCTTACAATAGTGTGCTATATCAGAGACAAGCAGTGTCACAGAACACCTTGCATTTTCTAGCTCTGAGTTTGAGGAAGTCACAATTGATCCAACGTGCAGCTGGAGACCCGTCCCAATCAAGTCAGACATTCACATCAAAGATGATCCAGACGGCATTCCATCCAAGAGGTTTAAAACCATGAGTCCTAGCCAGATGATCATGCCGAATGTGATGGAGATGATTGCAGCTTTGGGTCCAGGCCCATCACCATATCCGTCAATCCCACCTCCACCTGGCGGCACCAATACCAATGAATACAATAACCAAGGTGGGTTCTAATCTTTCCTATGTGTGTATACATGTGTGAGCACTAACCAGCTAATACACATCTCCAAAGAAGTCACAAACACTTCTTCTTCTCTAGGAAGCTGAAAGACAACAAGTTGGTACAGCATCCCTATTGATACAGAGGACATACACCCTTTTAGTTTTCACTGATTTCGCCTAATGCTTTCTATTTTATAGATATTGTTTGTATATAAGCTTCTTGACTGCTGTATGTACGTGGGGCCCTTTCACACAACACAATGATAACACTATGACTCCACTCTCCTGGCTGCATCCTATGGGATCCAGGGATTTTTAGTTTGGTGAGGCAATAGAGGAACACTCTAGCTGATAATTCTAAGTATCTCTCCCTAAACTGCAAGCCGTAGGATTCCACAAGATGCAACCATGGCAGTAACACTGGACTCATAGTGTTATAATTGTGCAGTGCGTAAGAGTCCTTGCATGGCTGTAGAGATAATAGGTCAACACTAACAAGAGCAAATAAATGATCAAATGAGAGTGGAGTCCTGTGTGAACAACTGCACAAGTGTATTTCATCAAATATGTAAGCTGATTGCTTGGTTTATGGAGCATGTACATTGACAAAATAGATGTGTTTGTCTTCATCACATGAGTGGAAACACAGAATTTTCTATTTTAAAATGGTGCCCATTTGGGATTTTCCCTTTTTGGTGAAGTGGTCCTAAGTTTAAAACATGGAGCATTTAGAGGAAATCCTAGGGCTTTTAGATAGAAAATTATTTTTTCAAGACTACCAGCAATTATTAGTGAGCAAGACAAACAGATTTGGTCAGTTTTCCAAGTAAAGCAGGCATGCACAATAACAGTTGCAGAGGAATTGCATTGGCAAACTTGTTTGCACAGGACACATTAGCGTCCTTACTTTAGTTCTTATCTAAGCATGTCCAGTCAGTGCCTAAAGAAGGGAGTAGGATGCCCCCCCTCCCAATTTCTAGTTTAGTCACTCTCAACATATAGAAAGAGAAATGACTCTGATTAAGAGACCTTTCTGTACAATGGGGAACCCTGACTCCTTTTTGGTATAGTGCCCATAAATAGCAGAAGCTCTCCTGTTCAGATTTTGCTGAGAGCAACAAAACTGGAAATAGAGTGGGCTGGAGTAGCACACTTCCTTCTTCACATTCTAATAGAACATGCTTACCTAAGAGGACTACTGATGCTCATGATCAGCCATCAGTGATACAGGTTAATTTTCCAGCTATCTGTGTCTAAGTAACAACTTAGTCAATCCAGTCAGGCCCCTGGGAGATTTTTATGTAACTGTAGAGCTCCTTATTTAAAAGACCTCTTCTCCTTTCTTCTGCATTTCAGTTAACTTTTTTCCAACCAGAAAGACAAGCAAGAGGCCACTACCCTCGACACAAAGCTTTTGCAGTACTTCCAGGATTGGCCCCACCATTAGGGACAGAGTGACAGCCCCCAGCTGTTGCTCCTGGGGTCCCTGGCCATTGTCCTTTTATTGGAGGACGGAGCTCAGGTTGCCACACAACCTGTCCTGTACGCTCTAAACTAGCATGATGTATTGTCTAGTGGAGGAGATTATCCCACTGCCAGTGCTGAAGTAAAATTCCAGCACCAGTCCAAGTCTCTTCTCTACATTAGGAAAGGAAGCACATCAACTTACCTCTTTCCCTGTGTCTTAGGCCAGCCCTGATCTCTCCCCTTGTACATTGCAGCTGGTTCCATCCTACCTATATAAACCAAGAAATGACAAGTGAGAAGGAGCAGCTGGGGTAAATAAAGGGGGGACCTGTGGCAATGTCTGAGGTGATAGTCCTGCTGGAAAAGGGGGCAGAGAGTCCAGTTCACATGACAGTAGGTCTGTGCGCAGTGAGAGTCAATAGGGCTGCCTCTTCAGTGCAGTGTCTCAGTTCAGCACAGTGCCCCTTGCTTGCTGATCACAGTCTTAGCCAAACTGCCTGCTTTCCTTTTTGTTTGCTAGGCTTGGCTTCCTATTTAAAGCTATTCAGCAGTCAGTGAAAAAAGGCATAATGGAGGAAGGCAGAAAACAACAATTTTCACATAGTTGACTTAATTATTAATCTTCGTTGTGTGGTTTGACTTATTAAGAATTATGGTACCTTCATAAACCTGAGACACATAACTGTACCTCCTGGCTTTTAAATTGGTACTGCTGTTTTAAAGGGTGGAGGTAGAAGAGGCCTGCTACACTCTGCCAGATGTACAGCCTGGTCCTGTATCTGTTCCTCAGAAGTAAATTCCACTGTGTTCAAAGGGATGCACCCCTAAGAAAGTGTGCAGAAGATGGCAGCCTTAGCTGTTTCGCAGATTAGCCAAGTGAGACTTAGTGAGGCTCTGCTGTATTTACATGACAGATCAAAGCCTCAGCTCCCCCAAGAAATACTCTTACACAGCTAATGACTTCTGTCCCCCTGAGATTAAACTTCTCCAAAAAATGAGGTTGTGCTGGAAAGTAAATGATGCAAATGCTTCAAGTCCCATCAAACTCTCTGTTTGGCTTGAATGCTGTAAAGCTGATGCTCTTCAGTTGACAAAACTGTATCCCCTGCAGGCAAGCTGCAAAGCTACACTATTATTTCAGAGCTCAACATGATCCTGTTCAGTGGCTTATGTGAAATAACTTAGTGGTGTTAGTTCTGTTCTTAGTTCGCATCATTTAAACCACAAGGGCTGGCATTGCAGTTAAAGAGATTTAACTGAGATGCTCAGGAGATAATGGAAATAAAGGAGGAAAAAATAACAAGCCTTTACTGTAGGGCTGGGGATAGTTAGCCAGGACAGGAGGATTAATAGAGGAAATCAAGCCATTGCTGTGTTTGTTCTGATACTTATGCAGATTTACTAGAAAATCACCTGACATTAGAAGGATAAGAATTCATGCATTAAATATAGAAGTGAAATTGGGACCCCGAGAAGCCAGGGTGAAGTGTCTTGAAAATGGTTGAATTGTATGGAATCTACCCTTGGTTTGCCTAAAGATCAGAATTCTCCTAAAAATACATCAGTGTGTCAGGAACTTAGAAAATAAGAATGCAGGCCCAGGGAAACGTGAAGCAATATTGATTTGTAGCCTTTCAAACAGTTATTTAAACTCTAAATTCTCCCCTGTTTTTTTTTTAAATGCCTCTTCTAGACTGAAAACAAGAAGCATGTGTATGTGATTGTTTTAGTCATTTTTAGAAAAACAAACAAAAAAAGAGTTTTGAAGTGTCTTGGAAACATAAAAACAACTTAGAGGAGCATTTGGCCCACGGCCCCTGATTTAGAGGCTAGATGCTCACATTCTTTTCTCAACTTACACTTTGCTGATAATTTCAGTGAGATTCTAGTGTCTACTCTGGTCACACCCTACTGGTACTCACCTCAGTAGGAGAAAAGGAGACTATGTCCTCTTCATTCTTCGTATGCCCTCCCCACAAGAAAGTGATTGGATCCACATGCTATTATATCTACAGGAAGCCCCACCTTTTGATATCCTGTAATCTGATGACTCGCTCTTTTGATGCTTCCAAATTAAAGACAGGTTCCATTAATTTGATAGGGATTCTGCTCTTTCATCAGTTCTTTCTGCCTATAAAGGCTTACTTGGAACCACTCGCATTCATGTGCAGCTTGCAGAGTGACCAGAGATGGGGGAAAGATGCTAATCTGGCTGATGGACTGCAAGCAGCACACATGTGGTCTGTCTGAAGTGAGTCTCTGTAAGTCCTTCATGCTCTCTACAGTACAGTACCTGGGTTCCTCTTTTCAACCAATTCCGTATTCTGACAGTGCTCTGGTCCCTAAGCTATCAGATAGGTGGGGGAAGCCTGTATTTGCTTCACTGAAGGAAAGCAGGAGAAACACTGTGCCCACATGTTGCTGTAGTTACATGCCTGAAAGAGAAAGACTTGCCCTTGGAAGAGGAAGGTTGGCCTTTGTGACCTTGGACTGATATGGCTTGCTGAAGGACAGAGGCTGGCCATTGTGACCTCAGGCTGATGTTACTTGATTGTTTCCCTGAAGGAGGCTGACCACAGTGACCATGGTGATGTTGCTACTGGGATCTCATGATGATCGGTCTTGTGAGAAGAGTGGTTGAACCTTGTGTCCTTCAGCAGCTGCTGTCCCATCTGAAGGCGAAAGGCAGACTGGCCTTCATGTGCCTGTCACTTTTGCATCTCTGTATTATATACAGTTTTTAAAAAATGTTCTTCTTCCATCCTTTCAAATTCAAGATTCACCTTTTCTTGGGCAATAAAAAACTCACACTCAGTGACCAGCATTACATTTTAAGACACTGGATAAGTAACTTCTGCTACTAGCCGGTGAGAGCCTTCCTCTTTTACTGCATCTGTCAGCTGGCTATCTGTCATATCTTTAATAAATGTGAACTTCTCAAGAGACATCAGCTATCATTTTAAGATGATGAAGTAGCAGGAAGTGAACTAGAGAAAGTGTGTAATTCCCACAGGCAACAAAAAACTACATAAATTGAAAATGACAACATAGAATAAAATCTTAATGTCAAACTAAAATTTATTTCCTGTCCACCCCACTTTGTAATAAAAACGATTTAAACAGACAATTACTGTGGAGTATTTTTGAGAAACTAGAAACCAGCTTGTTTTGACCTTTGTACACTCTTAGCTGGAAAAGTATTTTTATACCCTGAGTTCTAGCCGCATATTCAAATATTGGGGGAACTGACAGGGATAGAACTATCATAAGTCTAGAGTATATGAGAAATGCTTTCCATCAGCAACTCATCCAGCGCTTCTGGTGCAGAAGACTGAGATTAAAGCAAACAAACATCAGGGGAGTTGGGGGAAAATAATTATCATGTAAGTAAATGGTTATCATTTGACACAATGTATCTCATTTAGTACTCAAGAGTAAATTTTTATATAATGAAAAGCCTTGGATACCTCTTCTCTTGTCAGAGTGATACAGAGCTCTTTTCTACCTGCAGAATAGTTGAATACTGAGTAATTATTCCATATCAGAGCCAAATTCATAATCTATTGGTTTAAGGTCAATTGTACTAAGACTTATATAGTATATATATGACACTATAGACATCATCATCAAGTAGGGATTCATAAAATATGAGAAGAAGAACACTTCCCAACATTAAGTATAGGGTGTTCAGGAGACACAGACGTTTATTTAAAGCACTCTGTAAAACCCACCTACATATTTTATTAGCAGAAAGATTAAGATTTTTTTTTCTTTTAATGGGAAATTCTGTTGGCAAACCAAAGGGATAGACAAGGATTCAATGTGAAACATTTTGAAAGTAATTTATGTTCAGTTTTTAGAAAATCCATATCAACTTGGGTTTTATTCTGTAGTGATGTTTTGTAGGATGATGTATTTGTAGGTGCAGCAATGTGGAAAATTGGAGTGGGATGTGAATTGGCTTAATAACAGCAATACTAATGATTTTCAGGGGGAATATTATTTAAGAAAGATGTTGGATGTTCTTGGGCAGAAAGGAAGCACAAGCCTTTCCCATCCTATTCTACAGCAGACATAAGCAAAGGCAGAATAAGGCAGGACCCTGGCACAGTTCCCAAAGTAACCCCACACATACACACTTAGTGAACTAGTATGTGCTATTCTAGAAACAGTGATATAGAACTGAAATCATAGAATTAATACATAGTAAAAGCCACAACAAGAATTGCTCCACAACCATCTTCACATGTGGAAACCCATTTTCTGCCATGTAGCTCTGACCTAATAGCCTGATCCCATTTTACCCATCCAATTTTACTCAGTTACTAAAACACTGATGATAACTGATATGTCAGGAGATTCAGGAAGTGATTGAGGAAGAAGAGAAATGAATTATACCTTTTCCTTTTCAGTACCAGGCCCCCAGCCAGTGAGGCTCCTGAACCACTAATAATCTGGCCCTGGCCTCCTTAATTGGTCCACAGCTTACTCTCCATGCCCTTTGAAGCAAACAGGCTTGAAAAATGCCTTCGACTGGTCTTTTCAAGCTGCTTGAAAGGAAACATAGCTAGAAAGACTTAATCATCCACACGGACTACTCCAATCACCCACCCCAAACCACACAGCCCAGGATTGCCATAATGAAACCAATTGATAGAACTATAAATAAGCTATGACGACTCTAAATATCTTAAGGCCCAGGAAAAAATGGAAAAAAATGAGGAAAAATGTTTTTTTCTGTTTTTTTCCCCAACAAAGTCATATTATTATTAAAAATTGAAAAAAATGGATTATGGAATATTGTCTTTTAGAATGATGAATAAAATGTATAGATAATATGTTTGTATATTTACGCCCCCCAGATTGTTTTGAAAAACTATGTAGCAGGTAGATTATGAATAAGATCATTTACAGCAGTGGTAGTCAAAGTGGTGTTCCAGAGACCAGTGCATGAGTCATTGGCTGGCCGTCCACAATGAGTTTCCAGAAGGAAAGAAAGAAGAAGTTGCAGCCAGTGAGCACAAATATGGCACCTGGCACATTGTGGGGAAAATGCCAGTTTCCTCACATCATATAGCCTGAGAAGCAATGATGTACAGTTATCAAATCATTGTAATTCCTCTTCCTGCTTTTCCTTTGCATTTCTTTTTACAGAAATGAGTGCTTTATGTCTGCTTGCCATTTATGTTTTACTAATAGTTTGTTCTGTTATTACTGTTTGTTAGTTTGATTTTTGAAAACTGGCAAAATCGAAGAAGCTTCTTACAATCCAGGTGTTCCTTACAGTTCAAGATTTGATCGTTCTATTTATTTTTAAAAAAAATGGGAAAAAAGTTAGTTCAAGTATATTTATTTTCTGAATAAATTGTAGCCAAAATGCTGCATTACTAGATTGGACATAATTATAGTGACAGAGTTGCATTTGCTTTAGCTATATCTGACAATGCCATACCAACACACACACCCCCCCAAAAAATCTATTTTCAGCTCAAGCTTCCAAGGCACTGTACATCAGGGTGCAGCACTCTTTTGGTCGCAGGGTACACTGAAAACAGGCAGCAAAAAAGACCATTCTTGGTGTTCTACTGCAAGGGCTTCTCTCAGTGCGCGCAATGATAAGGAGAGTGCTGCAGCAGTCATTTCTTAGCACCCTGATCAGCAGTGCCTTCGAAATCCTCTGGCTGGGGCACTGCCAGGCTGAAAAGGTAGGGTTTTGCAGTCACATTCCATTGTTAACAACCACAGATGTGAATCCCCAGCAGCTTATGATTTTGTAACTACTGAACAGGATGCCAGCCTGTATCTTTAATATACCAAACATGATAATTTTATGCCAAATTCAGTTATATGTAACACTGTATATTTTATATTCCTGAAAATGACTTCCAATCTATAAAGAAAGTGACATTAAGTCTATAAAGACCATGGAAATTGGATCTGCTCACCAGTTCACTATCACATGAGCTGACATAGCCCAGGCTTATAGGTAAGCATTAGCCTAGTAGCTACTGGAGATGAGGAGGTACATACAGGCAAATGAGTGGATCAGTCACTGAGGGATGGAAAAATGCTCTAAACCACTGTAGTCTTGTGAATGTTTTGTAAGAAGTAAACCCTGTTGACTTCAATTGAACTTGCTCCTAGGCATGTTTTAAAATTCCAGCTTACCAGTCCAGTCCAGCATGTGTTAATGGAGAATTAAATCCCATTGTCTTCATCAAAAATAATTCCCTCATAAATGATTTTGGGATTGCAGCCCTAGTCTCATTATGCTCATAAGTTTAAGAATGGTGTGTGTGTGTGTGTGTGTGTGTGTGTGTGTGTAAAATAATTATGAATGTTAATGCTTAAAATGGTTTGCACATATGGAGTTAAATTGTTCTGAGGATGCATCTAACATTTGTGCTTCATCTGTTTGGTTTCTCAGTTCCTTCCTTGTCACACTTCATAGTGTTCTTTTGTTCACTGACCAAATCTCCAGTGATACTGGAATATGCAGTTAATCAAAATGTGTTTAAGGAAGAGGTCTTGTGGTCTGATTCTCAAAGGATATGCACTAAATAAGTCATGAATGTTCAGTTTTCCAAACAGCTGAATGAACATGGGGGTTTTGTGGAACCAGGAGTACAGTGACCTGTGTCAAATGTTGCTGACTCTTCTCCTTTCATCTTTCATCCATGGAAAGAGAAGTGCAAAGGCATACATATGACATGACAGTAATAAGAGCTCCCATTACTGCATCCAGTGTAGTGTTCTATGTTCAGTAAATACGTGCATTTTAACCTTTTGGAATAACTCTTTTTTCCCCTCTGTTATTAGGTAACAATTACCAAGGTCACAGTAATTTCGATTTCCCCCATGGGAATCCTGGTGGAACTTCTATGAATGACTTCATGCATGCACCCCAGCTCTCACATCCTCCAGACATGCCCAGTGGCATGGCCACTCTTGACAAACCCCTAAGTCACCCCATGCAAGACCCTGTAAGTCATTTATTTATTTACTAATTCTGTTTATAGGGCTGGTCAACAACCTGTATTTTCTGGGCAACTTAAAGATCTGTTGATATAATACAGTACAATATTGAGAATTACAATAATGTAAAATGTGTCTTTTTGAAAATCCTGCTTTTTTTAGTAGTAGAAAAATAAGATTACTCCGTGAGCCACTCCCCCGCGAGCAGATTGTTTAAAAGATCTGATTGCGTAAAAAGCTTCCAGCTGTTGTTGGAAGGAAGATAAAGGAGACATTGGATGAATCTTTCTTAGGGAGCTGTTCCACATGAGGGTACCCCCTTCCTTAGCAGCCACTGATCTCCCTTCACTTGGTATATAGTGTATATGGCAAGTTTTCTGAAGATCCAGATAGGAATGCACAAAAGAGGGTGGTCTTTCAAATAAGCTGATTGTAGGCTCTTCATGTTTTTAAAAGTTCCAACCAGCACTTTAAATTAATCATGGGTACAGACTAGAACCCAGTGCAAATGAGTAATCACTAGACTTGAAATGGCCACTGCCATTAAGTAAGCTTCGAGCCCTATTTTGGGATTTGCAGTAGTGCCCAGACGGTTTTTAAAGGCATCCTGTGTACATGGCAGTTAAACAGTTTCACCAGGTTTCTTCTTGGCAACATTATTTTTAAAAATACACAATTCAACAATAGTCCCCGCACCAACCCATAATAATTAAAAACAAATTCATTATGATATCACCCAGAACAATATAATTCTGTAATTTTAAAAAATCACAAATATATTTTGAGGATCATTTTCCTTTGTCATTTCAATTGTGTATACCTGTAACAAGGATCAAAAGTGTTATTGTAACCTCAGGATAACTCATAAAAGGAACAGTAGCTTGATCCTAACCATCTCTTTTACCTGTGTAGCAGTACTCCCTAAATAAAGGAATGTGAACCACAGGAGTGCCAACCAGAGGTTGCTGGTTCAGGTCCCTCTAGAGGACGGCCTTCCCCACTTACTCATTTTTTTAAAAGCAACATTGCAGGGGTTAGAAATCTACAACTGTCTTAGCTGTTGTTGGACCACAGTTACCATCATCTCTGACCTCTAGCCTGACTGGCTGGAGCTGGTGGGTTTTGAAGCCTACCAACACGTCAAGCGCCAGTGGATTGCCATGTTGTTTTAGAGAGAAAAGCTCTAAACAATGGCAGCTGCTATCTTCATTTCCCCCAAATCTGTGCTTCTGGGAAATGAAGGCATCAGGTACAGTAGCCTAGAGCTTCTCTTAAAAGTAAACTCACTCTCACCACAGTGTTGTTGTTGTCGTTGTTATCATCTGGGAGACCAACCAGGCAGGGATGAAGGAAAGAAGCAAGTGTTCCTTTCTTTCTTCAGATTTTTTTTTTACAGAGGTTTTGAGCACACCACATCTGCTCCTTCCCTTCCTGCCACTTGCCAGTGGGGCAGAAATGAAGGAAAGCAGAGGGGACCCATTCATTTCCTTTGCCCCATTTACCAGATGGAGAGAAAAACAAATGGGTCCCTTTCCCTTTGTTTTCCCCCTCAGTAGTAGAAACCATTTGTGTTTTTCCTCTGCCTTTGAAAACACATTCTTTACCCCATTTTTTTGAACTCCCAGACTGCCAGCATCTGCATTACCCCTTGCAAGGCCAACTAGACTGGCTCCCTCCCTGTTGTCCTTCCACTGGCAAGCAAAGACCCTTTCATTCAGGCATGTTTTCCAGCAACTGAGAAAGAGGCTTTTTCTTGGGCCAGAGGTCCTGTTATTTTCCCCCTTTGGGGCTTTTAAATTACTCTTAATTCAAATGTTGCTTTAATATGACTATCAGTTAATGTTCTGATATTATATCTTACTGTGTTTTTAGTTCATGTGTATGGTTTTTTTTAATCAAGTTGTGAACCACCTTCATTTTAATACTAGGAGAAAGGTGGCATATCAAATAAACAAAGCCAGAAATTTAAGTACGTGGGATCAGCCGTCAGCTACCACTGAGATAAATCTGGCCTCCAAACAGATGATACCAGACTCTCCAGTTTCCAGCCCTAGCTGGGGAGGAAGTGGTAGTTGTGAGACACGAATTTGCTAGCAAGACACATTGGGATGCAGGATGGAATGAGTATTGGCCCTTGTGGACTTTCTTCCAGAATGACAGGATACACTTTTTGTATATTCTCCCCTTACATCCAAATGCATCTCTGTAAGGAAAAACATAGAAGTAAACCTCAGGCTTACACAGTAATGCAGATGATTCATATGGCCCACTGGTATTTCACCAAACCAAAGGTAAAATCCATTATTATAAAACTAGTCTTACTTGCAGTGTACACTTTTATGAGGAGGGGAAAGGAAACATGACTTTCTGTCTTTTCTCCATGATAACAACAGTACAGGAAAGGTGAGGATAATCAGGGAGCACACATCTTTTGCCAACATCCTCACCTTTTGACTTCCCAAAGTATGGTGATTATGTAAGGGAAGACCTCCCTGCTTTTTCTGTCTCTTTCTCTTTCTGTGCAAAGAAATGGAGGGAAAGGACAGAAAAACAAGGGAGGAGAAGAACCTGAGGAACATACTTTTCCTTGTGTGCTTCACCTCTCTGACCCTTAGAGAGGAGGAAGGAAGAGAGGGAGAAAAGGAATATGTCAGCCCATTCCCGCAACCGCATGCTTTATACCTGAGGGCTTGTAAGTTCTGCATCTGAAGAAGTGGGTTTATATCCACAAAAGCTCATGTTAAAATAGAAATTAGTTAGTCTTAAAGGTGCTGCCAAATGTCCTTGTTTCTCTCACTTCCTTCCTCCTTTTTATGCTGCAAGATACTAGCGTGGCTATTTCTTTGAATGCTGCCACTGTGATCCTTGTGCAGTCATAAATAGAAAAGTCAAAAGGAAGAAGGGGGTACCAGTATGCGGGACAGTTGAGGAGGCTGCTGGAGATAGAATGGCTAACCCTGCCCTCAAAAAATTGCCTGTCTAGCTGTTGAAAGCAGGTTTTTAAAAGTCCTTTCAGGGGTGGCTTTTTAAAAGATTGCAGTGGCTAAGGAGCAGCATTGAGTTTATGTGTGCATGAGTCTTCACTGTACATGGGTGTACGTGAATGGGATCTGATCAGCCATATGGGTGAGGGGGCATGCCTGGTGGCCAGGATTTGTGGTATAGTCATGCCCACTGCTACCACGCAGCCAGTTGTGCTTGCCTCTTGGAGCAACCTGTTTGATTTTTCCATTAGTTGGAGGAGGCAAGTGGTCCATTTAACACTTGGTCTTGGAAAACACATGGGGCTTTTTAGGTAACAATGAAACCCTTTTAAAAGATGACTGCTGGACAACCTGCCCCTAGGGAATGAGAAGGTTCACTTGTAAGTGTATTTAAAAGTTAGTAAATCTGCTGCACTCAAGGGCTTTTGCACGCTTTCTGTTTATTTGCATGGTGCTCTTATGCTCAAGCATGAGTTTTGCTCTTTTATATCTGTTGAATTTATTTCTTATTTGTTGTTTGTATCATCAAGGTGCTCAAAGCAGCATACCTGGTCCTCCTTCCCATTTTTATCCTCACAACAATTCTGTGATGTAGGATAAGCTTAGAGAGTGAGTGGGGCCAAGACCACCAGTGAGCTTCACGGCCTAGTCAGAATTTGAATCCAGCCCTCACCATTCCTAGTCCAGTGTTCTACCTGTTATACCACAGTAACTCCTTTTAAAGAACATATTTTTGAAACATAGTCATACACTCCATTTCTCCCTCTTGTCAAAATCAGTTTGCAATGTATGCTCCCCTATTGAAGGGAACCCTCTACAAATGGAGCTCTTCTTCACTAAAATGGGGTGTGAAATCTTTTAATGGAAATATGTGTGTATATTTTGCTCCAGTAGCAATATCTGGAACAGTTTTTTAAAAGATGAAATATAAGAATACTGTGTTACAGAGTTATTATTTTTCTAAAGCCTGTAACTAAATGGTCATAAGTTGTTCTTTGATAGAGATGCCTTTCTCCCCCAGAAGATGCAGTGAGCCATGACAGAGCTGAATTGTTTATCCGCACAAAGGAAGTGTGCAGAAAGCTGTGTTCTTTTCAGATTGTTGAGATTCATGTTACGAATGTTACTAAACGTGCCATACTTTTCAGCCAGCATAGCACTTTCAGGACAAGTTCAGAGTAAACAGAATCTGGATTTCTACAAAGCTGAACAACCATGTTTAATTTTATCCTTTTTCCCCCCACTGAAAATATTGTCTCCTTAAATGCTGAGGACTCAAAATCTAGCAGATCGGCTTTCTGTGCGTTCTTTTTCTCTGGTGGCAGATGACGGCTGAAGTCTATAATTTTGCAATACTGGTTTCACATTTTATGATGGCTTGTACAGCAATTTACAGTGAAGAAGTTTAACCTCCCCGCTCCCCATCTTCGAGCTCTGTACCTGGTCACCTCACTTTTGCTTTCCTGCTTCTTTCCTCCTCCGCAGATCCCTCATCCCGGCAGCACTGATCAGTCCCATAGTTCCATGCAGCAAGGTTTGCACGTACCTCATCCCAGCAGCCAGTCAGGGCAGCCATTACATCACAGCGGTCCTGCTACCCAGCAGTCCCGGCAGCCACCACAGCCCGCTTCTAGCAACCATCCACACAATGACCTGGCCTTTAACCCTTCCTCAGCCTTAGAAGGTCAGGCTGGTGGCCAGGGAGCATCCGACATGCCGGAGCCTTCGCTGGATGTAAGTTTGCGTCATTCTGTCATCTGCTCGCCTCAGGTTGTGCTGGGGGTTTCTGCAGGGATGAAAAAAAGAAGGGGAACACAGAACAGCTTTCATACTCATGCCCTCATTTTACACCTTGAATCATTAAGGCTGATAAGGCAGACTCTGGTCTGGCCAAGAAAGAGCCTTTCCATTTTAAGCTGCTCCAATGGCATGCAAGTAGTCCTTTGCGGGAGTCTGGTTGCAGAGGAGAGGTTCAATAGAGCTATGGGGCTATGTGAGCCTTTTGGTTTGATTATTACTAACTGCTAACCATATAACACACATGTTGCTTTACTCAGAAATATACATTTTTAATAAGAAGCTTACGGTTTTTAATTCTGAAGCAGGAATGGTAAGGGAGGAAGAAGCAAGGATTATGCAAGATTATTTTTAAGAATGTTAATTTTTAACTAACATTTAAGAACGTCATAGATGCTTAGACGAGGCCTGAAGCAGGAAGTAGGCACAGAGTATAACAATACAGCTGCATTCTGCATGCATGTATAAATCCGTCCTCTGCTTGCTCTTCATTCCCTCTCTTGACAATCAAGTCCAGAACCAGCATCAGAGGCAACAGGAGTTCTGACCTCTTACGCATTCTGTTTACATGATAGGCAGGTTTAAAGGTGCAGGATGGTAAAATCCTTCTGGAAACAGGTTAACCTATTTAAATATAAAGTCTCGGACCTTAACTGCCTGATTCTTGGAAATTCCTTTCTGCTCACTGAGTTCCCCCAGGTGCTCTATACCACATTGTTGAGGGGGAGTTTTGGAGAAAGGGCGGGGGATTAGGTGGCTGCACAGGAAGAAGAATTGGACAGAAAACTTCCCTCTGTAAACTAATGCAAGTTAACTTAGCTTACAATCAAAGCCAAGGATTTTAACAGGTTTGCCAGCTAACTCTTACAGCTTATAAAGTATATAACGAAATAAGCATACATGAGAGGAATATAAATGATAGATGAAATCTGAGCCACAGGTTACATGAATTATTTGTTGTAGAAGTCTTGTATCTTGATTTTCAAAAGAAATAGAACGATGAAACATATCATTGTTAGGCCAACCAATCAGTTATTAAAATGTTCAAGGTCTGAATTTCAGGAGAGTCTTCTTCAGAGCCAGTATAAAATGTTGAAAGATTTGACTATACATTCTGTAACTGAACAACTGAGATGGGAGAAAACACTTGCAGACTTCCTTTGTAAAATGTGCTTTCTTTTTGAATAGAAACATGTTAGTGATTCCTTCTCACTTGTTGGTTGATGTTTTGCATAATGCTTGCTGCAGGACTGTGCTGCACTGCAGTACCTAGTGATAAAAATCATGTATTTGCCCTTCTGGAAGGAGGAGATCTAGTCCACGAGAAAGCATTTATTTTATCAGTACTTCTGATGGCACAGGACAAACTAACCTGTGGGCAAAAACTGGACACATTTTACAAAAATAAGAAATCCGGGGGGAAATGACAGATAAAACAAATCTTGCAAGAGGCATTTGTTTATGGCAAAGGGTGTTCCAAAATGTGGAAGGAAATTCTTGCTGTAAATAAGTTTTGTTGCAACCAACACCCCCTGTGGCCCTGCCATTACATCCTCACATGTTGTGTGTGCAGGTAAGGTTATTGATCCCTTAAGAGTACCTTAGGAACAAATAAGATGATCTGTTGTAGGCTGTGACAACTGTCCAGCTATAGCTGACGTAATCCTGCCTGAATGGCACTCACTGAATTATAATTTCAAGTATTTTTGAAACACTAGCTAGCCAAAGATACAATAAAACATAACTTTACATCTACCATGTATCTCAGGAATGTTTTAAGCATTTTACAGGCAATGCTAAGCATACATGCAGGCTGGGTCCATTCATACCAGTGAGCTGTTGATTCCACTTTTTTAATTGTTTAGTTGTTCAGTGATTCTTAAATTGGGCCTTTCAAAAATAGCAAGCCAAGAGGTTTGCAGCAACTTCTGCCTGAATTTCACAAACCCAATACATTAGTACTCTTTTCAGTTGGTTGCTCCTTTCCACCATGTGTACTACAAACTTGTGGGATGTAAGTAGGATGTAAATCTTTGATTGTTTTGCCTTCATACATAGGGATGAATAATTTCCATAGTTTTCTACCCATTGTGGGAGAAAGAGAGTATTTCTATTCAGTTTTCACTCATTACAAGAGGCCCTCAGTATCTGATAGAGTTTGGTTCCAGAACCCCCTGTGGATACCAAACTTTGTGGATGCTCAAGTACCATTATGTAAAATGATGCAGTAAAGTGGTGTCCCTTAAATAAAACACCAAAAGCAAAGTTTGCTTTTTGGATTTTTTTTGTTTTTGTTTTGCGAGGGGAGGTTGTTTTCAATTCATGATCGGTCGAACCCATAGATACAGAATCCGTGGATATGGAGTACTGACTGTATTTCCACGTCCTGAAGTGCATCATTCTTGCACAAAAAATGTTTTTGACAATAATGATTCTTTTGCATGTTGGTTCCACAAAACCAACATTTTTACACACATGTATTTATGCACAGAAATATTCAGAATGTACAAATATCAGGTGAAAAGTAGAAAATTCTCACCTTCACGTTATAATTGTCGACAGTTGAAAATAACCAGTTGAACACTGTATTCAGTTTTTAAGCTAATCTATAAAAAACATCATGCCCATACTAAGCTTCACATACTCCTTCCCTTAAAATGGCATTTAAATGGCAAGCATCACACATTATCTGCCTGTGTAATTCTATTTACCATGAATTGATGACTTCAGTGAAAGAATGCTCATAATATGATGATACTTCCATATTTCCTTCCACATATTTGGCTATTATATTGGCACATCAAGCAACCGTAACATCAGTATGTTGCAAAAGAGAGAGAGAGAGAGAAAAAATAAGCACAGCTCAGTATACTAAATCTAGTTACTGAGCTGTGCCATTCAGACTGAAGGTGCAAAACTGAATGGTTGAATGTTCTTCTATACAAAAAAATTCTCTTGCACTGAGAAATGTAGCATATTCAGGAAAAGATCTTGGTTAGCTTTTTCCATGACATGCTAGTTTTGTGTCTATAAGAAATATTCTTATATCCGGGGAGGAAGTGCTCAGAAAACCATTTCAGCATGTCATTTCCCAGTGGAGACCCCATGGAATGTCTTAACCATAAGGAAAGTTTCCATGCCAGCAAGCATATACCAATGGACTGAAAAATCTCTCTGTTACAGGACTGGCTATAATGTATAAAGAACTTCCAGGTGTACTTTCAGAACTGGTCCAAAATTTCAGACTAAGCCTAAAATGCCAGTTGCTTCTCTCCTCTCTCTTATTATCCTCACAGTTCCTCTGTCTTTATTTTCCAGCTGCTTCCAGAACTCACAAATCCAGATGAGTTACTTTCATACCTGGATCCTCCCGACTTACCAAGCAATAGCAATGATGACCTTCTCTCTCTCTTTGAGAACAACTGAAGCCTTCTGTATTTTGTCCCTCACGTCTCTCACTTGTTTGACACATTTGTAGCTTCACAGTGAGGAACCCCAAACCAACCTTTTCCACAAGGACAAACTCACAACTTAAGCAAATGGTGCACACTCCCTACTTTCTTCATCTCAGAACTGCTTGAGTCAAGCTTCGTTCATTGTGGTGGGGAAAGGCAAGAGGACGATAAGGTGATGACCTCACAGACTGACACTCCGCATTGCAGACCATTCATGCAGCAGTGGAAGACCTCACTTGTCAATTTTGCAGAGAGACAGAGAACATGTTTTTGATGTGCATAGTGAGAAGTATCCCAGTAGAAACCTGTCTCTCAGCAAGGGAAGAAGGAAAAGGCAGCAGAACTACTCGAAATGACCGGTTTCAGAATGTCCTTCCAACTCGTGTTCTTCCATGGGTTTTCCCCACTTTTGCTGTAGTGTCTGTTCCACTGTGTTCCTTCCCAAGTTGTGCAGGCCTTTGTCTGTACGTTTCTGTCAGACAGAATAAGGACAAAATTTGGCAGCACTTGCAGACTAGCCAAACAAACTCAGAACCATAAATTACATACCAAAAAGCACAAAAAAAAATCAATAAAGTTGTCATAAGTTGGATAAAAATGCAAAATTCATCAAAAGGAGGCATCTGTTGTTTTGACAATGAATTCTCCATGGTAGAAGAGTCCTGTGAATCTCCAGGCTGTGGCAAGCATGTTTTGTTTTTTTCTAAATTGTAGCAATCTTTTTATTATTATTATTATCAATCTTATGGGAAGAATAACTCCTTTCTTTTAAGACAGAGACTTGGACATTTTATTTTCTTCTGTCCTGTTCTTTCCTTTGTGTTTCTCTTTTAAAAGGGACTTGATTTCAAATTACCACTTTTTGTGATAATATAGTAGCCAGACAATTAAAATAAAGTGGGGGAGGGGGCAATATTTGCATGTGAAGTGGGAGAAAGAGAAAAACTATGAAATGTCACCAAAAGCTTTCCATTTTGTCAGTTTTGAGGAGCAGACCATTGCTCAGTTCCCAGCAGAAAAATGTGGCAAAGGTGCGAAATAATACCTCTCACTTTGAGATGAAGGAAAAGAAGGAGAAGAAAACTGCTCGCTCTTGTTTTCAGTAGCTGACTTGAAAGAGGCATTTGCAGTGGGAGGGACACCTTACATCCCCTCATGTTTTCTTTGTTGCTGATTTTCCAGATTGTGTTATGTGCTCAGCCTTTTCATTTTCTTTTTTCAAATCTGTTGTATCACCTAGCTGCCAGGACCTTCACTCTTTCTTTTTAAGGCTATAGTTCCAAGGATAAAGGGCACGGGAAGAATAAGTCAGTTTGGTACAGTAGTGTTGCAAGAATATTGTGTCACAATGCTTCCATTGTATTTGTGCTTCTCATGTGGTTGCTTCCCTCCTGCATGAGCTTCCAGTTGCTTCTGGGCCCATTTCTCTGCTCTCTGTTGTTCTCTCTTTATAAATTATGTATAGTATCTGTGTGTTAAGACGTGCATGTGTGCCAACTCTGCCCTTGTGGGCCAACATTTCGTCTTCTGCCTACTGTGTACAGATATTGCTTATTTTGTGAATAAAGAAACCTTGATTGCTTCCTTCCTCGTTCAGAATCAAATCAAATATTCTCATATTTGATTTCAGCAGTAGGCCTTCAACTTTGTCCCATATGAACTTTTGCTTGTTGGTTTCACTGTGTAAACTCTGCCCACCTTGCCCTCTGTGAATGGCATGATGTGTGCATTCCATTCTGAATTTCCTCTCTTCACCAAAGTCATGCTTGTAAATTCTTTGAACATTTGTTCTTAGCATCTTCCACCACTGCTGTATATGCATCTTGTTTTTATGCTAGTCCACAGCACTTTGCTGTAGATATTACAGGAAATGGCAGTTTTAGTTCCTCTGTTACTTTCCAGTAGGAGTGTTGAATTTGTAAGACATTTTATGTAGAGATATTCCTACATTTACTTTCTCCCTAAAACCCGTTTATTGCTGTTCCTTTTCTTTTTTTTCTTCAAAAGAAGCGCTGTTCATTATGCAAAATCAATTATTTTAAGAGTTACTATTGTAAATACCTTTTGTGAATATTTTAGAATTGTCTTTGACTATTATAATCAGCGTTTTCATGATCTGGTTATACATGTGTTTTTAAAATACATAGTCCAGGAACAGAAGTGGGTCTCTTTTTTTTTCTTTTTCGTAAAGATTTCTTGGACTGAGGGAGCATTTCCTTTGCTTTTTGATAAATTAGCCCCTACCAATTTCACAAACAAGCTGAATACATCTGGCCATTGCCCTAAGCTGCCATGCTCCAGGAAGGGCAATTTCACCTATACTTTGGCTCTGTAGAACTGACACTACTTTTGAAGTTCTTTCTTGGACTTCTTTGAAAATGATGCTGTTGTATTATTCACCAGAGAGGGGAAGCCAGTACTGACTATAATTTATAGTTTCTTTTCTTATAGACATGCAAAAGATCTCTGCTATTGGATACCTGGATTATTATGTGGTACCACACCTGGGATGGGATACCACTGTGACATTGAAATGTAGAGTTTCTTTCCCATAGAAATACGGTAGCAGATTTTTGAATTTGGTGGTGTTGTTCTTTGAGGGGTGCTATAGTAGCTTTCCCCTGTAATTTTCTGCATCGGTTACATAACTATTGAAATCATTTCTATGGGCAGCTAAGGGCAAGCAGACTTTATGTTGCCCCATTGCTCTTATTTTTTAAATCCAGGCGTAATACCGTCTGCCCACTAAACCAAACACAGCACATTAGTCATAGCATGTATGGTGGCCCATCTGGGGCTCAGTGAAGCTCCTGATTGACGTCTGCCAAAAGAGGAGAAGTTTCCGTTGCCTGAGAGGCTGCAGTAAGAGGCTGGTGGGCTGCATTTGGCTTGATGGGTTACACGTTGTGTGGGCCTGTTTTAAGCCGTATATTCTGTTTTTATCTGTTCAGATTGTATTGTTGATTTTTTCAGATTGCTCCTCCATCATTGAATAAGAACCTATCTAAAGTAAATACTTGAACAGGGGAATTTTTTTTCTGTTTCACTGGAAACAGAACCATTAGAAGCAGATGTAAGGATTCATTTTTGCTAATGGCAATCTAAATACATCTTAAAAAGTACCTGTTCAGAAGACAGGAAAGAAGAGAAATTCTGGAGCTGGTGACAATGTTTAATATCAAGTTTTCCACTATTTCAAGAGGTATTTCCTCTAGCAGCAAAAGAAATTAATTTGCAGATATGATAGCTGCAGATTTTCTGTATACTGTCTGCAGAAAGAAAGTGCAGGTTGACCAAAATACAAGGGCTATCTGAGTTGGATGTATGAACAGATGAAAGTAGCTGCTAAGATCCAGCCATGTGCTTGCATCACATTTTATTAAAGGGCATATTTAGCATATGAGCATCTTTTGTAAAGCCAGCCCGGAACCCCCCCATACACAAACATGAAATGATTACTCATCAGCATATTATCAAATTACGGGGACTGTCTTAGGATAGAAAAAAAGTTGATTTTTAATCTGTGCACTGCCAAAACCTATTGAATAATGTGCAGCATAATCCTATGCATGACTACTAAAAGGAAGTCCTATCAAATTTGGTGGGACTTTCTCCCAGGTAACTGTATGGGATTGCAGCCTTAATGAATTAACTTTGTGTCTGGGGACGGGGGAGAAATTACATCCCCGCAGTATTTTTATTAATTATTATTTCCTGTTTCAGGGGCATTTGGGTTGTTGTTGTTGTTATTGTTGTTTTTAACTGTTTCCCTGTAGACACCCACCTGGAAAAGAACCCACAGAGATTTATAGTTCTACTGCCAAGACGTTATTATTGTTGTTATAATAGGATGATGAAAACACACTAATGTCTGCAGTGGAGAATCCAGGGACATCTGTACATATGTAAATGGAAAATAGAGACATGTTAACAGAAATGCATTCATTTTCCTTGGAATGTGCATTGTTTTTATTTCACAGGAAAAAAAAATAAAGCTTGGAGATCCATCTTATGTGGAAAATGAATCCTGTTTGTTAGCGTTTGTGAAGTCTCCACATTTGTTTCACTTCTTGTAATATACTCGGGATCCTTTGTGAAAATAATTTTTGTTGCTTTTTTGTTTTGTTTTGTTTTACCTTCATGTAATAATTAGCTTAAATGTATTAGTCTTATCACCTGTGTATTTTTAGGGTGCTAAAATAATGAAGAAAATAAGGGGATTAAATAATAAAAAAGATTGTAACCAAATTCATACTTTGTACAATTTTTTGATATTGTGATCAGAGGAGAATTAAAAAAAAGTACAATCTGAATTAACATGCAAAAATGGCCATTGTCTTTGTTTGTACATTGTATGTACAGTACAATGCAATCATTTCATACTTTAAAACTGGTCAGAAAAAATAATTGTGATTTTTAGTCTTGCAAAACTGTATGTAGTTAGATGATGTGACAACCTAATATTTATCTAATAAATATGTATTCAAATGAAACCTGTATATTAGGTGTTCATGTGGTTATTTTGTATTTAAAAAAATCAGATTGACTATTGCTAGACATTTATATACTTTCTTGTAACATTGAAAGTACTCTCATTTTGCTCATGTTATTTTTTTTCCTAAATAAATTTGGAAAATTATGGATGGACTAATGGGCAACTGTTTTGTAAATCTTATTTATTTTTACTGATGTTGTTTGATAAATGTTGGAATATCTTGGAATTCAGTTCATGGGCTGTATCTTAGATCCAAGCAGGATCATTTTCTGACAGAGATATGCCTAATACTTGTTTATTGGTATCTTCATTTGGTAAATCCTAAAACAAAAAGATTCAGTATAGCAGCCTTCCCAAACGTGTATACACCAAATGATTTTGGTTACAATATGCATCAGCCTCAAGCAGCATTGCAAGTGATCATGGATGACAGAGATTGTAGTGCAATACATTTGCAATACCTTGGAAATTTAACTATTCCTAGTGCAATGTATCACTTGGAGAAGGACAGAATTAATGAATTTTACTCCTCAAAAGTAAGTAGATTTGGTGGGACAGGACGGTGTACTTATTCATCTTCTGATGTCAAATTAGCATCAAAGTGTGAGCTAGCTGATAACAATTATTGATGCACTCAGTGTTTTTCAAATTAAGACTTAACATTATGTTATTTGTCATTCAGACATGATTTGGGAGAACATCTGTAGTGTCCACTGAGAACTGCTGGAGAAGGAGGACCCAGGATAAATTTGCAGCATTCTTCCATAAGAAACAGTGAAGATATTTTACCAGAAGGTCATTTGAACCATGTACACAGCCTTCTCTCTCAATTATGACTGGGTGGGGAGTTATTCAACTATTGTGCAGCAGGTGGTCTCAAGGCCATGGCACCCCTTGCACAATAAACTTGTATAGATGTGGAATCAGGCATGTACATGCTAGCATATATTTACACTATGCGGGAAGTATACATGATCATGGCTATTATGTTGACATGCCTATATTAATTCATTTGACCTGGCCATGTTCAGTAACATAACGTACATGGATGTAAGTATGGAAGCAGTTATACAGTCAGCCCCACACATTCACTGGGGTTAGGGGTGCAGGATGCCCACAAAAGTGGGAAAACTGCAAATGTCAAAAGTGGGTGTGTGTTTCTGTGGGAAGGGGGCTGAGGCGTGGAGGGGAGAGTGGGTACCCAGGGTCCAAACCAGGTCAGGGAAAGGAGAGAGGGAAAGGGTGGGTGGGCTTGGTGGTCTCATGCTTCCTCTCTTCCACCCATTTCTTTTTTCTTTTCTTTTTTTTAATAATTTTTATGGAAAGTTTGTCTCGAAAATACCCCCCCCACACACACACACACTTCCATGCTTAAATCTTCCAGCTGAAATTGCTTATTTCCATTCCATTACAAACATAATTTCCATCTTACAGAGAAAAGAACAGTTACATTATTTCTTCTTTGATTTCTTACACATTAACGTTCTTACCCAATCCAATACTTTTTTCCATTCTTTCTCAAAGTTCTGGATCGATTTATTCTTAAAGAAAATGCTAATTTTTCCATCTCTATCATATCCAGGACTTTTAACTTCCATTTTCTATATCAATATGTTTCTTTTCTTTCCAGTGCTGCGCATGTCAACCTTGCCGCAGTTATCAGATATAATAATATCTTCTGATGACTTCTTATTTCTCTTTGTTGCCCTGGCATATTTATCAAATAAAGCTCCAGTTTCATTTCAAAATTCAGCTTACAAATTCTTCGGATTTCGTAATGTACCCCCCTTCCAAAAAATTTTTGCTATCTTACATGTCCACAACATATGGAAAAAAGACCCCGTCTTTTCCTCACACTTCCAACAATTTGAATTCCCATTTTTCATTATTTTTTGTAATCTTTCTGGGGTCATGTATCATCTGTAAACATTTTATAAAAGGTTTCTCTTAAATTTAAATTCAGTGTAAATTTTGCATCTATTTTCCACACTCTTTCCCAACTTTCTAATTCAGTTGAATGTCCCAAATTCTGTGCCCATCTAACCATTGTATCTTTGACTACGTCTTCCACCCATTTCTTTCTTTGGGTGTGTGGGGAGGGGCATTGGGAGATGGTTCATGGTGCTCAGAAATCGGGATGTGAGCCGGTCAGGCAGCAACTGGTGACGACGAGAACCAAAGGTAGGCTTCTAAAGGGCTGTGCAGCCTGATCAGTGTGGCTGAGAGGGTTCCCTTGGAAAAAGTACACGGGGGGGGGGGGACAGAGGTTGGAGAAACTCACAGAAAATCAAATCTGTGAAAGTTAAACCCACAAATGTGAATGGCTGACTCTATATACCTATTAAATTGGAAATCTAACTATTCCTGGACAAGATGTATTTGGGATTTACCTTACTCTGTTAAGACTTGTCATTTTCTTGGCTTATCTTATTTGTACCTAAAAGACTTCTGTGTAAACACAGCATGACCTCTGCTCCTAAAGTTGACAGTTGGATTGGGGACATGTCTGCTGCAGCACACAGAAAGAAAATAAGATTGCAAAATTGAGCTGAACATTTGTTTGGACAAGGTAGGAAGAGACTTTTCTATCAATATAGGTATGCTGAGACATCTGACAACATCTGGAGTTAAATAAATATTAATAACCTAATGAAACTGCACTAAACCAGTTGAGTCTTAATGAATTACTCCTGGCTTCACCCCCTTCTTCACTTCTTTGTCCCACTTCATAGATCCTGTCCCCTGCAACCCTCTTTCCACTTTCCCTGAGTTCTTACCTTACCTCCAGCTAAGATGTCTGTCTTGTAAGTTTTTCATGTATCAGTGTTTAAGAAAATTTAAAGCACAATTTTAATTAAAAATATAATAAAGGTACCTTCACCTTCATTTTGGAAAACTTTCAGACTACAGTGTGTGTGAATTAACTTTAGGATATCCCAGTAAGCAAAGTTTGCTATTAGTTCAAAATAAGGAACTAGAAACTAGCCATCAATTTCAGCCTCATTTTGGTTGGTTGCATACCCCCACCTAATAGAAGTGGGGTACAAGTCAGCTTCAGATTTCAGTGCATTTAGGAGCACTTTACTTTGCTTAGCATTGGGTTGTATACTGGACAACTCATCATTCACTTCACTGGGACTTGAATAAAAGAAAACACGTTTAGGGTCACACGGCATGTGACCAAAAGACAGCAGATTCAGTTGAGCCACCCTAATGAAATCTGTCCTAAATATTGTGCTACCCTACTTGTGAATATCCCACTAAAATAAACAACCCCATTTGCTCCACTTCTCAATCAACATCAGTTGTAATGGCTTGTAATATCAGAAGCTCCATGTTTGGAATTATTATTTTACTAAACCACTGTTTTTTGCAAGTGGTTTCACCCCAATTAATGTTGATTTTTTTAAAAAAAAATGTGTGCAGTGAATGGAGCCATTTGAATTCGTCAGAATTCATTGTGCCTTTCCCTCTATCACATTAAGTAAAACAGGAGGGTCCGCTGCCTCAAGAGAAGAAGTAATTAGAACTGGAGGAAATATGTTGCAGACTAAAACAACGGTCTGTGATTGCTGTGAGAAGACAGCTGGGAAGAGGGAGGACCAAAAGAGAAGGTGTGGAAGCCCAGATCAAGTGGTTGAGCATGAGGAGCAGAACCGCTAGGTTTCAAGGAGTACAAAATGAAGAATAGAAAAGGAAAAAAGTGAGTCTTAGAAAGGAGTGTTAGTGGGTTTTTTTGCTTAGCAAAACAAGGCCCTCAATGACCCTGAGTTTTTTCAGATTAACCGCCATGGGACCTGTATGGAAGGAAAATGTTTGAAGTCTTTTTTTTGGGGGGGGGGGGGGCAAATTGTAACTGTTCAGTAGATCCCTTTGTATACTGATAGAAACCAACACGGCTATTTCTCTGAATACTCTTCCTCTATTATGTTCTGGATATTACTACTGGATATTGTGGTATAGTGTGCATTTATTATATGCAGTCAGCCCTCCTCATCCACAGATTCAATCAACCATAGATCAAAGATATTCCCAAATAAATGAATGAAATCCAAAAAGCAAACCTTTGAGTTGTTCACCATTTTGTGTAAGGGTTGTCATTTTATAGCACCATTGTATACAATGGGACTTGAGCGTCCATGGATTTTGGTATCCATGGGAGATCCTGGAACCAAACCCCAACGGATACTGAAGGCCCACTATAATATTTTGAGCCCCTTTTAGAAAGGCCTTTTAAGGCAGAGGAAAGGCGGGTGCCCCACTCTGCTATAAGTCCATATGAAAGGAAATTGTCTGGAGTGTTTTGTGGAGATGGTGGTGCACTCTCTGTGGCGCAATAATTTCCTCTCCCCATATGATTATATTGTTATATAATAGACATTATAATATTAAGTGGTGTGAGATGCGATGAATCCCTTCGCAATTTTGTATTCACACGATGCTAAGTTCTTCGGGACAGGAAGCCCCTACCTTTTGACACCCTCTTGTCTGACGACTTCCTCTTTTGATGCCTCCATTAATTTGATAGGGGTTTCACCATTTCTTCTTGCCTACAGAGGTTTGCTTGGAGCTGCTTCCACACACATGCTGCTTGCAAAGTGAGCTGGGGGGGGGGAGCACTAAGCCAGTTGAGAGCCTTTGCAAGAAACACCTGTGGTTGATCCCAAATGAGCCTCCAGTAAGTCCTTCAGGCTTCTTACAGTACAGTACATCAGCTCTACTTTTTAACCAGTTCTGTTTTCTGATGGAGCTCTAGTCCCTAACCTGTCAGACAAGAAAGGAAGCCTAAGTTTCTCTAACCCACTCCCCATTTCTTTTTCCCTTAGCATTTCCCCCTCTTTCTCTCTCTGTCCCACCATCCTTCCCATTCTGTTTTTTACCACCCCATGCTTCTCTCTTTCTCATCCCTATTCCAGTTATACAGTTAAAATAAAATGATCCCAGAGAAGAGGAAGCTTGTTATACACATGATCAGTAAAACTGCAGATGACACAGATTATATTTGGGATACCTGGAGCATGCACGAAAAAACTGTACCCTACCACTGATCTTTGTACAACACACTTCATGACTGGGGATGGGGAGGCAAAAAGCATGCAGCAATCCAGTTGTGCGGAAAAGTCGTCTCCAAACGCTCACAGACTCTAAAAAAACAATATTAAGGAAAAAAAGGGACATACAAATAAATGACAAACTGAACTGAAGAAGTTGTATGATGAGATTCCATACTTTGGGATAGCCTTCGAATCTGACAGTTCCCAGACGTGCTGGAATCTGACTATTCCTCAGTAACAACCCTAATATGAGCTTGTAGTCCATGTGGGGAAGATTCCACACTTGAGAAAGGCAACTTTAAAAGGATAAAAAAATACCCTTTGAAGGAGCCAGTAATACAATATGCCACCCCCACCCCCAACAGAGAACTGTAAATCCCATGGCCTGGCCCAAAACTAATGTTTTAATCAACAAATTAACACCAACCTACATAATTAACGAAATTAAATTCTTAGTCTTTATGCGAGTGAACTAATTTTCATATTTCTAACTGCAAACATTATTGAATTCATTTTCTCATCTACGTTCCAAGCTCTGCAGAGACTGGGGTCTCTATCTGTATTTGCTTGGAGGTGAGGCTCAGGTAGAAGCAGGGGCTGTGAATCTAAGCACTTGTAAAATTTACTTCTTGGAGAGTTAATGTGGTCTGAATTTCTTTATGTTTTTTATAGGCCTGAAACAAAAATCACATGCTCCATACTTGCAGTGGCATTTAATTTTAGCTTGTAATTCTTTTCACTTCAGCCTCAAAAGAGCCCTGATCCCCAACCATCACAACAGAGATGAGATTTTTAAATTTTTCTTTACATTCCTTAAGGAATTCTATTTCCTTTTGATAACTCGCCATCTTTGTCATAGCAAGATGGTGAGACTCTGCTAACATCCACATGTGATCAACACGGAACGTATCATCAGGCACACGTTCTATATCTACAGAACCCCTGGGGTTTGAGGTATCTGCATAGGCAGTTGCAGCCATCCTCGGCTGAGGAGAAAGGGAAATTACAGAAGCTCTGGATCTGGCGGAAACAGCAGCTGCAGGCAGAGGTGAATTGGGGAGAACTGTACAACCATACTTCCAGAAGGTCTTGGCACAGGTGGAATAGCCTATGCAGAAGATCCTGGGTTTGGGGGAGCCCCTGGTGCAGAAGATCCTTGTCTTGGAGGGGTCCCTGCTGCAGAAAATTCAAGTCTGGGAACATCATTTTTTCTCCTTTTGGGCTCCTGGCCTCCATCATCTATGAACTGTGTTTCCCTTTTGTTTTTACCAGCGATTAGCCTGGGGGGTGTTTAGATTCACTTTCTCACCACCTTCTTTTTTGAAGTTATGATCTGAAAATTCAAAGCAATTGTGTTACTAAAATTTGCTATAAAAAATACTACATATTTCTTGTAGCATTTCAGTTCATTGAGCTACAGCAAATCTTTTACCTCTTCCTTCAGAAGCCCAGGTCCATGTTTTCTTTCCTGGAAAGTTTTTTGGAAATATTGGAATGGTGTCTCAAACTCTCCTGTGAATAAAACAATCCTCTTATTAGAGTAAAAGTTATAGATACTTCTATTACCCAAGATGAAGTACTATGACATGACTTATTTCCTGGGGTGATTAAAGCACAGCAACATTATCCAACGAACATAGGTAGTCCCCCCCACTTTTCCAGTTTATTATACCCTCTTCTCTAGCATTTTTCTTTTTGTCTTGCTTTCTGCCTGGTAATGGAATTGATGGAGTATTTTCCTCAAAATATATACCAGTCAGGTCAACCAGTTCTTCTGCAGATGAAATTATACACTCATTAATTTTTGTGGCAAAGGAGAAGTCACAAGAGGGATGGATAGATGGGAGATCTGTAGCTGCAGAGAACTGGGGTATATGCCTTGGGCAGAATCACCCCCCTCCCACCACAACCCAAGAAAACATGCACATAAAATAGATTTCTAAAACACTCCATAATGAAGTCCAATAATAAATGGAAACTAAGAACACAACATTTGGACTTACGATCTGAAAAGCCTTGAAAAGGATCCATCTTAAATCTTTCTTTTAATTCTCATTAAAATAAAAACAGAAAATATTTTACTCTGAAGACCTGCTCATGCTGGAATAGTATCCAGCACCTCCCCCCACTCCCGCCCCCAGCAAAAGCTCACTACCAGCACTCCCAAGAATAGTGGCAGTAGTCCCCCCCCCAAAAAAACGCAGAAATCCCCTACTGGCACCCCAAGAACAGTGGCAGTAATCCCCCCAAAGCAGAACTCCCCTACTGGTACCCCAAGAATGGTGACAGCAGCCCCTTCCTGCCCTGCATATCACAGCAGAGCAGCTGGCCAGCAACCAGCCAGCAATAGTTGCAGTAGCACTGCCTATTATCCCCAGTATTTCTCTCAATACTCACCTAAGAACCAATTTCGGCCTCTAGTTCAGTCCAAGAAGGAAAGAGAGGTGAAGAAACTGCCCTGGGATGCCTGCTTTTATCCTGTTTCTCTGAAAGTACGTCGCCCTAGAAGTAGAATCTTTCTGGTCCATTTAAACTGTGCTACTTTTCCCCTCTTCTGATTAGTTCTTTGAAAGCAATACCTGAATACATTCTTCGAACATGCTTCAGAGTGTGTAAAATCATCATTTGTTCAATAGCATATTTTGCCCCTCTCCTCCACATTAGAAAACCTGTACCCACTTTTTTCCGAATGCCTACGGAAAATCTTTACATTATTTTTAAGATATATAAGCAGGCTGATTCATGATAGTGCTTCAAACCATATTCAAAGTTTAGTCAAACGTTACATGTACTTGTGACAAGGAATATATGTGCTTGATGTAAATCCATTTTACATAAATCATAAATCCATTTTTAATGTTATCTTGGAAATTTTATTTGTAAGTGAAAGACTAATCATTTTTAAGTATGAATCCGTAAGAAACATTTTAAAAGCTGCACGAGAATATTCAGGAATAGTTTGCATTTAAGAAAATGCTTCAGTGTGTTAGAATCAGATAATGCTGCTTTTCCAACACACACATACCCTGATAGCCTAAAATTCAGCTCCTTTTTTAAAAAGAGCTTATAAGCGTTGTGTTATTTCCACCATCAAAACGAGAGTATTTATGTTGGATACAGTACATTTTTAAAACTTAAAAGGGATTTAAAACAGCTTAAACTGTATAAGAGAAAATAAGGTACTGGTAGGTTGTTTCCACTGAGAAAATAAAAATGTGCAGCCACCGCCCCAAAAGTAATTAGAAAGTTAAATTTTACTTTATTCATTTATTGTCACATAAACCTTATAGTTCAGATATTGCTATGCATCAAGGAAATACTTAATTTTGTATGGAGTATTTTTGTACTTGTGCAGAAACTTTAAAACTTTTAACTTGTATATTGCTACATATGTCTCTGTGTTGTATGTGTGCATGCGTGAAGGAGGTGGAGTATATCTCAGAAGAGAGTCTGCTTCTGATGAAAACATGCAAGCTGTTCTCCAACCTCCTCCTTCCCTTTGCACTTTAAAAATGATCAATTAATGTTTACTTTATTCATTTATTCTCACATAAACCTTATAGTTTGGATATTGCTAAATAAAGGAATAAAGGAAACAATTTTATGTGAAGTATTTTTGTAACCCTGCCTCACCCCATACATTTTAATCAAAGGGTCAGCTCCTTTCTCCATATGTAGACTTCTTTTCTTTTTTAATGCAAGTTAGCTGATCTTATGTTTTAAAAAACGGCTTATAGGCTTCCTTTTTTGTTTGTTTTTGTCTCTCTGCTGCGGAAAGCCCTCTTTAGCCTCATGTTTGTTCACCCTGTTTAAAATCTTTAAACTGTATTATTTTCTTCAAGGCAGAAATCCTGTTTTCTCTCCCTCTCTCCCCCCCCCTCTCTCTTTCTCTCTGTGAATGTAGTCAATATTTTATCCAATTATTCTTACAGAAAGCTTATAGTTTAGAAATGTATAACTTAGAAACTGATAATTTGTGAACTGCCCGGCAAATAAAAATATGAGCAGACTGTTCAGTGCTGAGCACGACAATCCTATGCCTTGCTAAAATACGGTATTCCTCTTGTAAGCTCCTTATTGCCAATCTCCCTCCACACAGGCCCTCTTAAAAGATAAAATAATTGCATACTGTCTTTTGTATCCCTGGTTGGGGTGTGTGTGTTAAAACTGACCCTGACGCCCTGAGGGATTCTCTAGCCTGCGGAGATGAGGCATTGGCGGGGGGACAGAGTGCTGAAACAGGCTCTTGATAGATTTTGCTCCATGCATTTTGCTGAGCATGTACATTGTATTCATTGAGGTAGAACAGAGGCTTTTCTTTTCTTTGGTAAAACCCACGAGTCAGATTCTAAAGTATATTGTTTTTGATCATAAACCCCAGTCATATTTTACCTACTGGAAGTTAACTTCCTCCCCATGGTTGTTCATCTGTTTTTTTCCATTATATTTTCACGCTTTGAAGAGCTCTGCGTTGCTCTATCCTGATAACAGTTACCGATGCTCACAGTTACAAGGCGGGCTCCCCATTCCCCGTTTGCTCTCCCACCCTCCTTACGTGTGTAGGTAAAGATAAGTTTTGCAAGCTTCTTTCCTCAGTCCGCACCCTGCCCTGCACAACGAGAAGGCAGAAAAATGCAGCTCAAAGGGCGTTTATTCAGTTTTTCTCACAGAGATGGCAAAAATTCAAATAGAAATCATATTTCTCATGTTGTATAATTATGCTTATTGGCATAATTTAAAAACAATTTGTCTCTTGGTTTAATCACTCTTTCCAAAGCCTGGTCTGGAGAGTCAGAATTTATAATAAATTTCTGTATTTTGTACAGCTCCTACCAGGCGGATTGTATGCAGAGACAGACATTTTAACCCCTACTGCAAAAATTGTGATTACATTCAGAAATTTTTGCATATCCAATTTTGAACTTACAGCTTTTTAAAACCCAGATCTGTATTCTCTTTCTCCCATTCGACACAGGAATGTGCCAACTGATTTTCTAAGGAGAGACGGCATCCTTCACATAAATCATGTAATTTTCCAGAACAGGTATATCTCATGATAGTGTACATAGCTGCATGAACAACAGAGTTTATGGCTGAAACCATTTTCTTAGAAAGCACAAGCTCTTCCTTAATTTGTAACTGGAAGTGCTTGTTCAGCTGATGAGGTGGACCGTTGTAGATTGGGAATTCAGACACAAAGGACAGGCCTTTTATTTTTCCTGTGTCAGAGAATGCTGGTTCCTGGAAAATAATATTAAAGATATTTTTAAAAGATCACAGTGGAACATTTTTATTTTTAAAAAGCAGGCCCCCCCACCTGTTCCCACTGCTCTTGCTCCATACACACCTTATTTACGCTCTTTGATTCACAGCTGTGGTCACTCTTAAGTGGCATATCCTCCTTGTCTGCTGAAGAGTCAAAGTCTTGGGGATCATCTTCTGTTTCAGGGAGAGGCAAAAAGAGGTGCTTAACCACCTGTGGACCATCATCTTTGCCTTCCACAATCCATCTTTTTCTCAGAGGTCTGCATCTTATTACTGCTGGGGCATCCCCAATTCCATGGGTTTCGTGAGTGTCATATCTGCGCAGCTCTCCATGTTGGCCGAGAAAAAGCGAGATTATGGTGGCAGTGAGGATGAAGCTGCAGTTGCAACCTCACACATATAGTCTGCGCCAGGGCAGTGTGCCCCTGGTTCGCAAGCAGTCGTTGGATGGCCTGGGAGGTGGGAGAAACTGGACCAATCAGCAGCATTTAAAATGATAGGATTTCAGAAAAACACCTCCAAAAGGAGGAGAAAAACTGCCCTACACTCCTTATTGCCCCCATCACCAATTCTACACAGTTCTGTTGGCCTGGAAACCTATCCCTCTCTGTTGGAGGTCCTGAGACAAGTGCAGAGAGGTATGACACCATACCCCAAAAAACAACTTTCCACAATAAAGATGGCCACTGCTTGCCACACTGAAAGCTCCGCCATGCCCTCAGAAAATCCCGGACCAACGTGGAACCTATTCCTAGTGGTCAAGGGTCCTGAAATGAGTTCGGAGAGGGATCACACCCCACCCCCAAAACAATTTTTTGTGCAACAAAGATGGCTACCCTTTGGGGGGACCTGAGATTCAGAAAGGTGGCTGTAAGGGGAGCCCTTGGTTCATCGAGGTCCTCAGGGAATTCCCAAAAACCTTGGAATCTAGGGGGACCAGGAGTGGGGCCTCCGAATGGCCTCTCCTAAATTTTCCCATGGAGCACCTTAAAACCAGGGAGACCAGATTAAAAACGTATCTCCCACAATGGGGATATCCCAAAATCAGGGAGACCAGAATAAAAGCATACTGTCAAAATGGAAGGACACCCCAAAAACAGGGAGGCAGAGCTAAAAAAGAAAAACAGGAGGGGCACCTGTCACTTTTTGTTTGACGAGAAGTACACCCCTTATACTACTGAAAGTCATTACCAGAAAGACAACAGCGATAGCACCAGTCTAGCCTCCCTTGGCAAGGTGTTCCAGAACTTGGGAGCAGCCAGCGAAAAGGACCACTCTTGGATTCTCATCAGACATGCCTTTGAGGATGGTGAGACCAAGAGAATACTTGAGCACCTGGGCAGACTGATATGGAGAATATGGCCCTTCAGATAGCCTGAATCCAAGTCTTGTAGGCTTTTATATTCATAAGCAGCACTAATGTGTTCTGACATAACCATAGTTGTTGCTATTTCTTACCCATCTCACCCTACGGATCGTGGCAAGGAACAACAACAGATTAAAATGCAACACACAAAACTAGTTAAAAACACATGACGTCAGCTAAAAGAATATAAAACCAATATATATTAAGACAATCCATTCTTAAAATTCATAATTTAAAAATCATGTGGATAGGCCTACCAGAGCCTGGTCTTCAATGCTGTTTTAAATTCAGACACCATATTCAGAACTTGAATCTCTTCCAACAGGTCATTCCAGAGTCTGGAGGCAGCTGAAGAAGTAGTCATCTCTGTAACAGTTGCCAGCCTAGTCCTCTACCAAAAGCTAATGAAGTTGACATAACAAAGATGCTCCCTTTAACTGCCCCCAAACAACCAGCAGCATTTTGACCTTGCAGGAGTTACTGAACACTTTCCAAAGGAAGCCTCACATAAAGCATGCTATTACAATCTAAATAAAATGTGAAAAAGCATCTATCACTGTAGCTGGCACAGATTAAATCCAGTGATGTATTTAAGTCTTTCACTCCAAGTCTCAAGTTGAGTCTCAAGTCCTTCAAATCTCAAGTCTGGGAGCCTACTTTATATCCCATCCTGTATTCCAGAATTTCTGGACAGTGTTGAATAAAGTCAGTTTTAACAATTTAAGGAGAGTCTGCCCTCCACTTCTGTGATTTTACCATCTGCAGCTTTGGAAGTAGTGAATAGGATCTTCTCACTTCCTATTTGCAAACCTTGCCTTCTGCTCTTAGGAAAAATTTTAGAAAGCTCCTCCTATATGAAGCAGGGACCGGCTGCTGAGCAGACCTCAACCCACCTCAACCCCATTTGCTATTGCCTTTGAGAAATGTGTCCACACTTTGGGCTTGAGACAGATTGTGATGTGATCAGTAAGTGGTAAGGTTTCTGGATGAATGTGTTATGTTACTGAACCAAGGGCAGCAAGTCAGTCACTAAATATATGCAAGTCTCAAGTTGAGTTGAGTCAGTGTGTAATTTTTACCAAGTCAAGTCCGAGTCAAGTCACTGAAGTGACTGAAGTCTGACTTGAGTCCAAGTCAATTGACTCGAGTCTACATCACTGACTAAATCCTTGATTTTCAGCTGATTGACAGATGCAGTTCCCCAGCCCAGCTCCTCATGCTGACTCTCCTCCAAGGCAACCTGTCCAACAACCAGGCTTGAAGCAGATTGAAATGGACCTAGATCATCCACCTCATCCAAGATATGCTGCAGCTAGGACTCCACCAGATACTCTAACATCTTATCCAAAAATAGAATATTGGAAACTGACTAGCAATCATACAGTGCAGTGAGGTTCGGAATGCTTTTTCTCCCCCCAGCAAAGGTTTTACCACTGCATCTTTTAGGTACATTGAAGCTCTGCCTTGTTGTAGAGAATAATTCACTACTTATTCTCTCTTGGCAAATGTCCCTTCCGGTCAATTTTATCATCCAAATGTAAACAGATCTAAAAAAGTATCTTCAGAATTGTTTGTAAGGTGACTGGTAAATTCTCTTCCCTCCAGCCAGAGCATAATACGTTGTTTATCACTTGAGACAGCTCTACTGGATAATTCCATACAGACAGTAGCCAAGAAGAATAATTTCTTTGTTTCCACCACTGCTATGGAGCATATCTTCACAGTAGCTCTAAACCAAAAGGCACCTGGCAAATTGCTGTTGTTGTTAACTGCTGTCAAGCTGATCTTGACTTATGGCGACCCTATGGATGAGAGATCTCCAAGCACGCTATCACCAATCGCCCTGCTCAGGTCTTGTAGATTCAGGGATATGACTCCCTTGATCAAGTCTATCTATTTGTAATGCAGTCTTCTTCTTTTCCTACTGCCTTCTACCTTACCAAGTATTATTGTCTTTTCTAGTGTGTCATGTCTTCTCATGATATGGCCAAAGTACAGTAGCCTCCATTTAGTCATCTTCGCTTCTAGGGAAAGTTCAGCTTGATTTGCTCTGGGACCCATTCATTTGTCTTTAGCGGTCCAAGGTATCTATAGAACTCTTCTCCAGCACCATGTTTCAAATAAATTGATTTTCTTTCTGTCAGCTTTCTTAACTGTCCATCTTCCATAACCATATATAGAATTTGGAAATACAGTGGCATTGGACAATCCTAACTTTAGTATTTAATGGTATATTTTTACACTTGAGGATCATGTCTAGTTCCTTCATAACTGCCCTTCTAAGTCCTGGTCTTCTTCTGATTTCTTGACTGTGGGTGCCATTCTGATTAATAACTGAGCCAAAGTATGAACAAACTTGAATTATTTCAGTCTCTTCATCATCTGCTTTGTGGTTACGTAAATCACCTGAGCTCCTTGTTTTTTGTTTTCTTAATGTTCCAATAGGTTATAGAAAATGTTATATATTAGAATTGTTCCATGTCTTTTGCCAACATTTCTCCACTGACTATCTTATTCATTCCATTCTTGACTGCTGCCTAGTAAATTGGGGGCAACTTTGACTTCATCCCATAAAACGGTATACTTAGGACCAATAGGCTAGCCCTGGCTAGTCCGAGCTTTGGGGATATAAAAGATATCTTTGATATCAATAATTCGGCTTCACATATCCCTTCCACATGCTTGCGAGGCCCCCGGACAAGCACGCTTACAGGCTCGGCCGATAATCGCTGTAATATTCCAGAACAATACAGGTAGGCCAGAAACAGCCGACTCGCCGCTTTAGGAGACCTCAAGGCAAGTACTTCCTTTAGGTATGCAAGCAACTTTCAAAAGATCCTCTGCCTAGCACTGGCAGCTTGATGATCGGACTATACAATGCTCAAGTACTCCGCGTTTGCATACCGGCTATCCTATTGATAATTTGGCTGTAATTCAATCATTCAAATTCTGACCTTTCGGAGGTTTTGTCTCCAGCCCCAAATCTATTGTTTTCCCCAAGTCCGACCTAGCCTGAGGTCACAATTCTCCTTATAAAAACCCCTGATTTTGAGCGCTTCCTTGGATCGCTCTAGAGTTCCAGACCGCCTTGCTGCCGCATCACTTGGTGAGCTTCCCCTCAGCTCCACGTTTTGAGATAAATCAAACCCCAGCCTCGCTCTCCATCTTCTTCTTCTTCCAGACTTCAGGACAGGTTTCGTATCACCTGAATCAACTATCCCTCTGAAAATCCCGCTATCTTACTCACACCTTTATTTTCCTTAGTTGTCTGTGTGCGTGTGTTGCTTACATTGTGTGCCTATATTTAATAAAGATCATTCATTATTTTAAAACCGGTCTGCTTCTTGACTTGGCCTGACCCCGTAGACACTGGGTTACAAGATTCCGCTACGTTGCCCTACCTCTCATTTTGCCAACTGGGGCTCTGACTAATTTCCCCAATTTGTGCAATTGCAAGGTTATTTAGGTGTCCCTCCCAGGACCCCCAGAATACAGGGTAACACAGAGGTCTACTGGAATATGGCAGAATTTGACATGGAGGCAAAAAGTTCCCATGAGTGGCCACCATATACTACTAATGATGTTGACCAGCTTCATATAGTTTAGAGTAACCCTTAGTTTGCTGCAACAAATCTTTAAGCAAAGTTATACAGGCACCTGAGTTCGACACACTGTGTCTGCCCCACCTGAGTGACACCAAAACTGTTGGAACTCTCAGACACAACCAGTATTATGTTGTATCCCTACAGCCCTCTTCAGGGCCTTCTTTCATATAGTGTGGGACTGCCCCACAGGAAGGCATGCTCAGTTTCAAGTATCCACATATATCCTGATGTTGGATCCTTGTCTTTGGTGAACACACATTCTTTCGTTATGATATAATATAGCTACTTTTGTATAATCTGTATGACTGTGAGGGTGGGCACAAGAGGAATGATGTGAGACATAGGATATAGCAGCTTGTTCATTAATTTAGCAAGTGTTCCAAAATTACAGGTGCTAATTCACATACATCAAGAATACCAGACGAACCAGTTATGACATATCCAGGTACTCACGGCATGCAATGGTGTCATTAATGAGTTTCAGAAAAAAAGAGTGGCTGATACTTTTCTAGTACTGGTCTGATGAAGGAGAGGAATTACAGCTAACATTAAATGAGTAGATATATTATACATCTTTTTTAAAAAATAATCACTCTATTATACATTGATTGGAAGATTAAAATCTACATGAAAACATAGGTACTTCATAGAAAATACGTACAACATTACAAATGGTGATCATTTTTCATGTGACATTGAGCCAGCCCCAAATTAATCTGTAGATTTCACCATATTACTCTCAATGAATTCAACTATAAAAGATGTTCCATGCAGGGACCCTGTTTTACACAGCAGGACAGAATCAGTCCAAAACGAATGGGTACCTGTAAAGGAGAATTTGAATGGCACCATTTGCCTGAAGGTCTTATGCTTTTGCACACTTCCTTTTGTGCAAGAGAACAACTGTGCTTAAGGGCCAATTCTGTCTTCCCCCCTGTACGCTCCCTTTTATGTTGCCAAGAATTGTTTTCCTAAGGTGGCCATCTCACTTTATCTCTGAAGAGCAGGAGATCCAAAGATTTTCATATAGGAAGCTGCCCTCTAAATGTTTAATTTAACAACATCCAACTCCCTGTGTCACAAAGGAAGATGAAATCAGGACAATTATGGAGAAGGGACAAACAAGAAATTCTTTAATTAATAAATATACTTAAAAAAAATCATATTATGGTGTGCTTTCAATACATTGCCAACTTGTGTGACCCTAAGGCAAATCTGTCAGTGTTCTTTTGGTAAGATTTGTTCAGAGAAGGTTTGCCGTTGCCTTCTTTTGAGGTTGAGAGTGTATGTGACTTGCCAGAGCTCACCCAGTGGGTTCTCATAGCCACATGGGGATTCAAGCCTTGGTCTCCAAAGTTGTAGCCCAGGGCTCAAACTGCTACACCATGCTGGCTGCCTAAGGAATGTCTTATAGTAGCAGATAAAAAGAAGGAACACTAATGTGGACCCAATTCTAAAACAGTATTTTATTTTCATATTACTTGTGATTCAATTGTATTGAAGGATTTCAATGCAGCCAGAGGACACTTCCCTTATTGGCCATGTGAGGACTAGGGGCAAAGAGCAACAAGAGACAGGAAATAAAATTTCAACTCCATTAGCAATAGAAATGTAATTTCTCAAGAGATCCAGCTGTCCATATCCTATGTGGAGCTAACTATTCCTTTCTTAGGCAGAAAACAGTTAATTTCTGATGGAGTCTCTGTACTATTACATCTTGAGTTTCTAACTGGAATTGATAACTACTAATATGAGTAGACTAGTATACTGGAGAGGAAATAGTCCATACCCTTTGTGAGCAGGATATGCTTCTTTAAGGATGGCACTTCCAAAGGTATTTTTTAAAGGATTGTCACAACCCATTAGGTAAATTGTTCCTCGTCAATTCAGGTTGGTGATTGCTAATGTGCCAGTTATTTCTGAAAAGTTAGCACTGGGGAACTTGAAGCCCATATTGCAAATTAAAAGAACAAAAACAATTAGCTGAGTTCATGAAATAACACTTGTGCCTGTTCAGAAAGAAGCAAGTTGGTATAATGAAATGTTGAAAAACAACACTAATTAGCTGGTTTACATAATAATATCTGTGGAGACAGTCAGTACTAATCCATATAAAAAAGTGTTAATCTCTCACTGCACTATGTGCTTTCCAAATTGTTAGAGGAATTTTCCCCAAAACAATTTAAGTTCAAACCAGCCTTAAAAAGATCCATACCAGTGTAAAACAGAGTGTTCTGAATAATTAATTCTTATAACAATTAACTGCCAAGTCATGTAAGAAAATCCTCATCACTTTGTTTCTTTTTCTCAGATATGATTTGTATTTTAGTTTCAGACATATTACATGCTGTCATTATTTTGGAATTCAGGATGTAATCAGAATTATATAACTTATGGAAATTCAAGATTAACTTATGTTAAGTGCTACCTGTTCTTGGAGGTATTTCACAACTATGGGACATGAATGGTCTTACCAGATGTTCAGACTGAGATGGTTGGATGAGAAGTCCTAATTTACTAGGAAAATTGGAAAAAAAATATACGTATATGGGGTTAATATTGCAATTTAAATATGTGGCACAGAAATCTATAAATATTAATACTTAGATGCAAATCCACACACATATTTTTTAAAGACCATGGTTTCCACTTTTTCTGCTGCTGGGTAAGCGGCAGAAATTCAACAGGTGTGTATTTTTCCCAGCATGGGAGCTGTAGTCATGCAAAATAATCGTAGGATTTTTAGGAACTCAAGCAGCTCAGAAACAGGAACGCTGCTGGGAGATAAAAGAATTGTTTTCAATTGAATATTCTTTTAATAGCATTAATATTTTGGCTTTTTAAGAAAATAAAACAAGTGTTAATACTTCTAGAGTTAAATTTTTGAAGTACTTGATATTTGCTGTCCAGTGAACAGAAGGCAGCTACCCCTCAGAACTTCAAAACCAACCATCCATAGCTCAACTCAAGATACTGCACCTCCTTTTCCCTGAATCAGTATGAACTTGCTCAGGTTCATCATTGCTCATCATGATACAAGAACTAGCTTCTCCTGTCATCTGCTGATTCTGTCACTACTGAATGCAAAGCTGTGTTGGTGAACAGTCAGCCCAATTATTTTAAATGAGTGCCCTGAATTTGTCAAGCTCCGTATGGACTTTCCATAATGTCTTCAATGAAGTTGTGGTTATCCTGGCATTAGTATACCACTCTCAAGTGGCACAAATAACCAGTAATGGCACAAATAACCAGTAATGCTGGCACAAATAACCAGCACACATAACCAGCCATTTAAATAAACACTTCTTTCAAAAAAATAAATGATAACAAAAAACAGATGTGAAGACCAAAGAATGCTATCTGTGATCAAAATCTGCTCACAGAGGAATTAAAAAATTGGACATATTGTTTAAAGGTGGACAAACCACAGAAATAATTTTTGAAGGTTTGGTAGCAGTCTTGCCTCACGGAGTTTCAGACAGGCTGAACATACAGACTACATTTGAATATGTTATTTCCCTGCTCCCATTGGTAATGTTTGTTAGATACAGAATAACATAACATCTGGATAAAGCCAAGTTCCTAGGACCATCTCAAGAAATCAAATTATCTTGTACCTGTATCTATATCCTGTATTTGACCTTTCTGACATATGGAATGTATGTCTTTCCAGCCTTCATATATGTTATAAAAATACAAGCAAAAGAAAACAAAAAAATCTCGCATATTTATGTAGTCTCAAACTTCAAGCAATCTAAGTGTAGAAAATATAAGCGTATTTATCCTTGCTTACTAACCAGAGATGAAACTTTCTGATAGATGATTCATACAAATGAAATACAAAATGAAATAAGTCATTTCTAAATCATTACCTGGATATGAAACAGGAAGAACCAAAGGATTATGAAAGACCTTGGCACCTTGGATACTATGCAAAGTGTTCTAGGAATATATGAAGTCACAATCAGCTGTGTCATAAACAGACAGGTCTGACTGTTTCTATTTATAAATGCTGTTTCACAGAAGATAATGATCTGTTTCAGGTGTTACACATTTTAAGGACTACAACCACGTATCACGTGATGATTAGAAACATTTTGCCTTTGACTGTGCATTTCATCACACTAGTGTTTCACAGAGGTTTTTCAGCAATTTTTTCCAGAGCATCTTAAGTCCTTTGAATGCAGTAGGACGCTGTGTCTATCAGATGCCCTACTCTCACAGGGAAAATAGCCGGGTGGTTTAGGGTGATGTGCCTTCCTCAAAATACACAAAACAAATAAATAAAATCCATTCCTTTGGTAATTAAAAAAGAAAAAAAGGGGAGAATCTACTAGCATTTTTAAGATGAAGTGATTTATTTTAGCATGAAGAAATAGATTAATATCCATGAAAGTTCATGCTAAAATAAATCAGTCTCAAAGGTGTTGGTACATGTTTCCTGTTCACACCCATTTTTTTCGCTTTCCTTTGCTTTTTACATTCAAACAGACATATACAACTGTCTCACTGAGAATTTCTGAGGAGCACGTGTAGAGGCCAAGTCCGGCAAGGGAACTTTGATAAAAGTGCTCAGAAACCAGATTCTGTCTGTGATCCAAACGTCTTTGTGACGTCTTTGTACTCATAGTATCAACAAAGTTTTGCAATTCTAAGCATTATGAGGATTTCACAGACTGAAACTTGCAGCTGCAACAGGGCGTGTGTGGCTTATCGTGGCAAAGAAGCAGGCTAGGGACAAGTTCAGCCTGTGGTCATAGGTGCTTACCCAGGAGTAAGCCTCACTGAACACCGAGGGGCTGACTTCCAAGTAGACATCACAGGATCAGGCTGGAGGTGTTCTCTGTGACATAGGAATGACATTGATATGTGCTGATTAATGCTCACCCTGTGCAGTCACTAGGGCAAGAGTGTCCTCCAGACCTTGTGGAACTGCAATCTTATCAGCCTTAGCCAACATACCCAAATATAAGGGATAGGAGTTGCATAATAATAATCATTTTACAATAATTATTGAATAATGTAAATCTGGGCCTTTCTGTACCACACTGCTCTAGTGCTATTATTCCATGTTCAACATCCAATGGAATCCTGGGGTTTGCAATTTAGGGAGTGATATTTAGAGTTCTCAGCTAGAGAGCCCTTTGGCCTCAGTAAACTACAAACCCCAGAATACTACAGGATGCTGAAAGTGGAATAATAGCGCTATAACAGTGTAGTGCAGAAAGGCCCTCGGTATGTGGCGGGGCAGGGGGCTAGAATCATTTTCGTTGAGACTCTGTTCAAGTTTATTCTGTGCAAAGTGTCCTTCAGCAGTTGTCCTTGTTGCGTTAAATCACCTCTTATCAGACCAGTATCTTGCCCTTCCTCCAAAAGCAGCCTAGTACACATGGCATTGATATGGCCACATTGCATCCTCACAGCATCCTTGTGAGACAGATTAGGTGAACAATTTGCGCTGGGATTGCCATGTTAGTCTATTGTATCAGAATCAACAAAGAACCTGATAGAACGGGATAATAAATTAATTATAGCAGAAGTTTCTGGTGACAACACCCCCCGTTTCGTCAACCGCACAAAGCATTATCCAAAGTTAGGGCTGCCAGGTATCTCTTATTGCACAAGATGTCCCTTCCTTGAGGACAGGCAAGCTTGTCCCTTATAGGATCAGCAGGTAGGTGTCCCTTACTTTAAGGGATAGCCCTTTGGGGGCTGAAAAACATGTCGTTTTCTACAGATGAAATGGAATGCCAAAAAGGGTGGGGTGGGGGCGTCTTGAGAAAAGATGAAGCCAAACTGTAGCAGCAAGATGTCTGAAGAGCACTGCCAAAACAGATAATCATGATACGGTTAAAATGGATTCAGGACTTTTGATGCATACCAAAAAAGAAACCAAGCACGGATTTCCATACATGCATGACAGAAAACTATCACCCCTGCCTGTTGTGAGCGTTGAATGTCCATTACCGGTATTCTGAAAACCTGGCACCCCAATCCAGAGTTTACACCTTACTCGTGTTTCACTGGGGAGCCAGGCTTGTGGACAGTGAGGCCAAAGAGAAATGAAATACTGTACTGCAGAGTAGGCACCGAGGCAACCAAAGCCATTTCCACACTCGACTGTGATAGCGCTATTATTCCACTTTCAACATCCTATGGAATCCTGGGGTTTGCAGTTTAGGGAGGGGCCTTTGAGGACGCAAATCCCCGGATTTCATAGGATGTTGAAAGTGGCATAATAGTGCTATCACAGTCGAGTGCAGAAATGACCCAAACGTGCTACTTAACAGCTGGGCTCACAGACCACTGCCCGCTGATAATAATCTTGGTAAATGGTTATTGCAGTGAACACTGACAAAGGAGGAACTGGGGCTTCTCTAGAGTCTCTTGCTGCACCTACTACACTTCACTGCTGTAAATCAGAGCAGAGCCAATAAATTATTTGAATCTAAACCAAGGAGCGGCAGGACAAGAAACAGCACTGCATCGGTCTCCCCTCACACAATCCAACACCGCGCAGACAAGACCAGGCCCTCTTCTTGAAAACCCGCCCCGTGACGTCACCGGCACGCGGACGACCGCTAGGGGCTCTCCAGAGGCACCGGCGGGAGGTGGAGGAAGGAAGCCTTTAAAAGGGGGCCGGCGGGATCAAGGCCGGCTCTTCAGTTCCGGGTACGTTTTGGTCTCAGAGGTCGCAGCGCGTTGTTCCTCCGCCCGGGCTGAGGTTTGGTTCCGTCGCCTTCTCCTCGGTCTTCCCTTGCGCCGCCGGCTGCAGCAGCGGCAGCAGCAGCAGCCATGCAGGCCCTGAGCTCCGCCCGCCGCCTGCTGGTCCTCCTCGTACGGCCGCCGCTGTGCTCCCGCGCTCCCGGCGAGCTGCTCCTGCTGCCGGTGTCCTCCGAACGCGCCCCGAGCCGCGCCTGCAGTAGCGGCCAGAGCCGGGGCAGCGGCGACGACGACAGTGACCGTGACAGCAATCCCGTGGTCTTTCTGGACGTTGGAGCCGATAACCAGCCTCTCGGTCGGGTCGTTTTGAAGGTACGCGCTCCTCTTTTCCTTGGCCATTTCCGCACTGGACTGTTACAGCGCGATTATTCCACTTTCAACATCCTGTGGAATCCTGGGGTTTGCCGTTTAGGGAGGGCGAAACTGCAAACTCCAGGATTCCATAGTATGCTAAAAGTGGAATGATCGCGCTATAAGAGTGTAGTGCGGAAATGGCCCTTCTTTCCGGCCCCCTTCCCTCTCCCACGTGGGGGATCCTTGGCTCCTGAGGGCTTCCCGTCTCTCCAAGGTGCCCTTGGAGCGTCCCTGTGAGGGCCTTGGGGGAAAGCCACCGAGTGCTTTATTTGGATATGAACCATCCCCTTCGAAAGGGAACAGGGTTAGGATCAGGGATTTTTTTGTTTCTTAGAAGATGGAGCGGGGCCTTGTACTTTTAAGGTCAGGTGCTCAGTGGGTTGAAACTCTTCCCATTGTGCAAGAGCAAGAAAGTGTGATTTCTTGGATTTCTGCTTGTTGGACAGCTAAAAGAAATACAGTCACCCTTCCACATTTCTTAGGGTTAGGGATACAGGACCCCTTGAAAATGGAAAAAAAAACGTGAATAATTCTAGGCCCTCCTAAACCGTATTTAACATACAATAAAGTATGATCATATTGAACCCACTGTGGATTCCTTTGAGGCATCCCGGTTGCTTCCCAAGGCAGAAGTAGGGGCCTGGTGGGACTCGCTGCTACCTCCTCTGCTGCCCCGCGCCAGTTTTAAGAGGGACTTACAAGCCTCCTTTGCAGCTTCTCAGTCTCAGGAGGCCGAAGGAGGCAGCAGAGGTGGCAGCAGATAATCCGTGAATAATCAAATCTGCAAAAGTGAAACCCGCAAATGTGGAGGGCTGACTGTAGTGCGTCCTGACACGTTTGGGTTGACTTGACTCTGCGAGAGCAAGGCTTCTGTCTCCATTGTGAGCAGAGATTTAGCAGGCTGAGGCTGCCTTACCTTAGCTTTAATGCTGGAGAGAATTTCGTTTTGCTGATTAAAACTTAAACCCTGTTTAAGGACTTAGGAGGCCCTGCCAAGGAAAGTTGTTGGCTACCCAGAAGTGAACACAGGGGGAATCCCCTATAATCAGTGGGATGGTGATGCCGGCCCTTCTACCTGTTGCCTTTCAAAAGACATGCTTGTGGTGATGCGAACATCTAGGTATTGGGGTTTTTTAATGAACAGGTTATTACGGCTGCCAGCATTTTTAGATTTTCCTTCAGTTTAGCACTGCGCTTCTGCTACTAATTAACTCTTTGGACCTGTGGTTTGCATGGCTGAAAAGCTATATGTGGCTTTTACTCTCTTCTCTCCTGCCTTTTTCTCTGAAGGGCCTCTGGATTTGGTCTGGTTTTATTTGGGAGTGCAGACTAGGGCTTGGAAAGGCACTTACTGATGTTAAAGGATGTCATGTTGAATATGTCCCCCATCTTCTAGGTACCTTTACAGGGATTTCACTTCATAGGCAGAGGCCCTGTAAACATTTATTTGGAGTACATTACATTCCTCACAGTGAATACCTTTGTTTTCTGTTCAGTTCCAAGCAGATGAGCTGTAACTATGGTTTTATAGTTAAGGTTTGATTGATGAAAAGACAGATTCCAACCTCCCCATACATGACACTGAAGTTGCTAAGATAACACACGTATTACCAGATTTTACCACATGGTGATTTAATCAGAAGGCTTGACAGTTTCTCTGTGTGGGAAGAGTTGTGACCTTCCAGTTTTGCCAGAGAAAGGAAATTCCGTCGTATTAGACAGCTACAGAGAGCTTTCTTTACATAACCTTTGTTGTATGTAGAGATTAGATCCAGAAAATGGCTATTACAGTCTCTTTAATCTGCAGTAGTACATTCCTTGGTTAACTAGTTTCCCATATTGGGAGAGAAGTGACATATAAATTAAATGAATATAAAAAAATGTAAAACTCTTCATCTTGATGTTGTGTTTATACTAGATAACTTAATCTGGAGATTGTAGAGTTTGGGTTAGGCCAAGTGCATGTGGTCATACTTCAGAAGATCATATTTGGTTTCGCATTGTGAATTTTATCTATTATAAATGCTCATCTCAACTTTCTGGGATAAGTTAACTCTCACCCATCTGGTTCTACTAAAATGCCCCAAATATTTTGCAGTTAATACAGGTAGGGTAATTTTTTTTAGTAACCTTGTTCAGTTCATACACAAAAATTGTGATGTTTTATTCTTTTTTATATATACATATATTTGTTTATGAGAGGATTTTGAAGGCTTGCTAAGTCTATGGGAATCTCTGTGAAACTTAGAGGAGACCTATTCTGGTATAATCTTTCAACAGGTAAATAGTTCTAGGTTCACTTCCAAGAGTCACATGTGTTGCATCATAAATTGTCCCAATTACACTGTCAAATGATTCAGGGTAGTTAGTTCCTGTAGGCATCATCACATGATGTTATGTGAACAGATCAAAGTCAAAGAGGTTCAGAAAACTGAGAAAGGTATAAAAGCAGAATTTGCCACAGAGACATTCCTTCTGTACACAAACATTTCTAACAACCCACCCACAACCTGTATAAAGCCTTCATAAGTGAGCCATAAAAGTGCATACGTGTGTTATATATAGTGAAGGCTACTCAAATTATATATTGTGAAATGTCTATGCCTTTGGGGAAATACTAAAGCTGTTTTCTAAACTTTGTATATTTAAGCAATTATTTCTTTTTACAGAAATAAAGCCATCTTCCTTGTTCTTTCTGCATAGTTTCTGTAGGAATTTGTGCTCTTTCCTTATTGGCTTTGAATATAGGTCTTGCTGAGTTTGCTGGAGAATTTGTGTCTTAATGGAAGTAAATTCTGTTTTCTGGGAATATCACTGGCCTCACTATTTTCGTAAAATGAAAGGATTTTGTTACATTTGAAGCACTTGCCTATCACCTTTCAACATGCCAGGGCCCTTGAGGCAATGCACAATAGGCAAAGTATGTAAAACATTCAATACATAAATAAAAGCATTTAAAAACAAACTTAAAAAAAAAACTCCTTAAAGATAATTTTAAAGACACAGGCGGTTAAATCAGCACTCCCTTGTTCTAAGAGGCCCTGTCACACTAAACAATTATACCACTATTATGAGTAGCTTCCACGGCAACATCCTATGGAATCCAGGCATCTGTGGTTTCGGGGAGGTATTTAGAATTCTCAGCCTGGGAACCCCAGTGCCTCACCAGACTACAAACTCCAGGATTCCATACAGTGAAGCTATAGTAGTTAATGAGGAATCATACAGCTAAAATTATGTAGTCAGCCCTCCACATTCACAGAGGGTTAGGGGTGCAGGACTTCTGCAAAAGTAGAAGAACTATAAGTAACAAAATGTGTGTGTGTGTGTGTGTGTGTGTTTCTGTGGGAAGGAGGCTGAGGCATGGTCACCCAGGGTCCAAACCAGATCAGGGAAAGGAGAAGGAAAAGGGATGGGTTGGCATGGTAACTCTGTACTTCCTTTCTCTTTCCCATATCCTTCCTTGGGTATGGAGAGACATCAGGATGGAAAGGGTTTGTGGTGCTGAGAAATTGCAGTGCAAGCCATCCGTAGTTGGCCAGGAAGCTGCTGGTGGACGAGGAGGAAGAGGACAACCAGAGGTGGGCTTTTAAAGGGCTGTGCAGCCTGATCAGAGCCACTGATAGAAAAGGTTCCCCTGGAGAAGAAGCACTTGAGGTGGAGGGGAGGATTTGGAGAAATGTGCAAATAATCAGATCAGTGGAAGTGAACCCCACAAATGTGGAGGACCCACTGTAGTGTGAAAGAGCCCAAAGACTGCTGAAGATCATGCAGAACAACACAGGCTTAGCTGCCCATGACAGCTCAAATGGAGAAAGCAACTGTAACACATGCAAATTGCTCCCTCCCACCCAGGGGACTACACAAGTATATATAATCCATGCCACCATATCTTCTGAAGATGCCAGCCACAGATGCAGGCGAAATGTCAGGAGAAAATACTAATAGAACATGGCCTCAAAGCTCAGAAAACCCACAACAACCTATGGCTTCCAACCGTGAAAGCCTTTGACTTTACATCAAAAAAGTGTAACGTTTGAACAAGCTTCACAGGAGTTTGTTGCCTGTGTTCTTTTCCTTGTGGGCTAGCCTTTTTACGGTCAGGCTGTTCTGCTGTGCAATGTGGTCTAGCTTCATATTGCCATGTGCCCAAGTACTCACTTACTGATTTCCTTGTAGGAGATAATGGCATACGTACTACTTTGAGGACTACTTTGAATATGATTCCATCACTGCTCTGGGTTTGTTCCTGGTTTGAGAGCAGGATTGAGCAATCTTCCCACACTGCAGGATGAAGTGCACCACAGCTGCCTGGATACAGGATTCTCTTGCTGATCCTGGGAGATTATTAAATCCCTGCAAGTTATCTCAAGGCATATCCAAGCACAATACAGTGGCCCCTCCCCTTTTGTGAGGGTTCAGGGCACAGAACCCTTGACAAAGTGGAAAAACTGTGAATAACTCCCCGCTTACATGATCCTCCTTCCACTCTGTTGTTTTTTGTGTGCTGGGGCCAGAGGCAAGAGAATGGCGGGGGGGGGGGGACTCCGGAGGGGAAAAGGAGAGTGTGTGTGTGCCTCCCCCCCATTTCTTTGCCTTTTGTTTGGGCACTTGCCTTTCTGTTCTCAATCCAGCAAAACAAAAGGGAATTGGAGGAGGAGAAGGAGTGAAGGGGAGGCATGTGTGTGCCTTGGGAATAATCACATTTGCAGATGTCAAACCTGCAAATACAGAGGTAGAACCATAGAGTGAAACATTTAATTTCTAAGTCAGGTGAAATGGACCCCAAATGTTTTCACTGAACATTTTCATTGTTCAGTCTCAGTAATTTGCACTGCAACAAGTGCCAGATGAAAAACAGCGGGGCGTTTTCTGTTTATTCAACAGTTTAGGAACCAGAATGCTTTAGAAAACCAGAAATTGTTGAAATGCAAGTCAGTCTTTTTTAGCTTGCAAATCCATTTTGGCTGCACAAAGTCTTCATGTGAAAGAGAGAACAGGGCTTCTGTTGTTTTCATAGTTATATGGAAGAACATAAAGGATCAGGAACTCTTGTGTGTGTGGCCCCCTACTCTGGCACAAGTATTCTACTTCCAGAGCAATAGGAGTGACTACATTTGCTGGAAAGACAGAATAATAGCTGTTTTAGGTAGGCTAGTTCCCTCCTGTCAGTGCTGCAGAGACAACCCAGCACAAGTTTCAGGCATGGAAGATTTGCCCACATGGGGACAGACACTGGGAAGTTCATGTAGAGCAAAATCACCACCCCACCCTGCTTCTTCCTCCTTCCTTCCTTTATTCAGTGGCCAAGCTGACGCTGCTTTCTTTTTGTTGTGGTTCTTTGCACTACGCCCATGCTTATTTTCTCCCTCTCTTCAAGTTCTGTGGTGAAGCAGGGCCAGCCACATACTCTTACACAAAGCTATAGTAAAATAAAGGTGATTGGAAAAGGAGGAGGCAGGGTTTGGACAAAATGTTTTGTCTCATTGGTTTTCTAATGGCACACAAGCCCAGCATAGGTGGTCTGTAAATACTTCGTCCTCTTAGATTGTTTACCCCTACTGATCCCTCAACAGCCTCTTCATGTGTTCCCTCAAACCCTGAAGGAAGACAGTCAGTTAATATACACTAATGAAAAGGGTCTTCAAAATACAGCCTCCCCAATCCTAGTGTGGTTTCCACGCTAGGTGTCATCCACGACTTCTTCCAGTTCTGCTGAATGTCCAGTTATTTGTTGTTATTGTATGCTTTCAAGTCATTTCTGACTTATGGCAACCCTATCATGGGGTTACCTGTGGCTGAAAGTGTCATAGTCAGTGCTCAAGCCTTGCTCTCTACAGAACTGTAATTGAAAAGGGTCAAAAGAGCAGGTTGTCAAAAAGCAGGGGATGCTTATATGCTTAAAACTTAAAAATTGCCAATTGTAGTTTTAAAAAAAAAACTTTGGTGGAGGTAGAAGCCTCAAAGAGTTAAGTCCCAGTCCATTAGTCCCCTCGCTCCCTGCCTCCCACCTGTTGTGGCAAAACTTGTATCTTCAAATCCAGGTTATATATTCAGGAGCAGTCATGGTGACCATACAGCAAATCCAAAATCCACAAAACAGTGATACCTTTATTGGGCCAACTAAGATGCAAAAAAATATATCATGCAAACTTCCAGTGTTTCACTGGCTGTTTTGTCTGACAGTGGGGTTTTATTACATATACATTTACATTGCCTAAAAGGCTTTTCAGGTGTAACAGTACAAAGCCTTCTTGAGAAATTTGATATTCTCTGCATAAGAAAAGCAGGACAAGACAGAGTTTGCCTAGGTCTCCATGGAAGTTAGCCTCACACAGGATAGAGTTTCCCTGGATCTCAGTGGACATTACTTTGCTGCTGCTAATGGATCTGAAATGTTGCTGCTGTTGTATTGTGCCTTCAAGTCATTTCTGACGTACAGCAACCGTAAGGCAAACCAAGCACAGGGTTTTCAGGGAATGAGAGTTTGTGATGCACCCATGGTCACCCAGTGTGTTTCCATGGCTGAGTAGGGAATCCAGCCCTGGTCTCAACAGTCAGTCGTCGTTTAGTGCTCAATCCACAATGCCACCCTGTCTCTCTATCTGGGACTGTATTACTTGTGTTTTACTGCCCTTTGCCCCAGTTCCCACATGGCCAAGAAGGAGAGTGGCCTCTGCCCAAATTGTTATCCCTCCAGACCATCTTAACTGACAATAAAAGTAATGTCTGAGACAAAATGTAGGCCTATGACTGTAATCTTGTCACTTTTCTCCTGTATGATTTTTAACAGCTTTGTCAGATGAGGAAGCCACTGAAGCTTTGAAAGATTTGAAGCTTTGAAATGATATATTTTATGCATTTTAGTTGGCCCACTAAAAATATCACTGTTGTGGATTTAGAGTTTTTATGTATTTCATCCCTTCTGTATTTCAGGTTACATACTCTTAAAAATGCTTAGGAGTGGCTGGCTTGAATTAACAAGTAAAAATGTTTTAACTGAATGAAAGCAGATCAGTTAAAATGCTGCTTCATAAGGGCTGACGTATTATGCGTTAAAGTTGTTCTTGGTATGTAGTAAAACTTTATGACTCTTTGCTGTGTTCCTAGTTTTAAATAATGGATCATATATTTTATATTATGCTGTTATATTTTCTCTCAGTCTATTTTTTCTTCTTCTTCCTAATAGCTGAAAGCTGATGTGGTGCCAAAGACAGCAGGTAAGGCAGAATTGACTAGTGCTTAATTTGATTTTTTTTCCTGTTTGCTTAGATCATGTTGGCAGAAAAATGAAGGAAAACTGAAATGTCTTAAAAGTTGCTATCAGTACTGTGGTTACAGGACTGTAATGTAAAGATGAACTTTTTTCACTTCATCTCCAATATTTACAGCATAATCCTGTTCCAGTGTATTTGTGCATTGCTATGCTGCAGCTTTCCATAATGCTAAAATGAGCAAGCAAAGATAATGGCTTACAGATTTGCCTTTGTTCATTCAAATAATCCAATTGATTTTACTTTGCTAGTGCCCAGCATTTTTGTGTTACCCATTTATATTAGCTGCATAAACACTATTCTTATAATCCTTCTGTTTTTTAAGAAGCGTATCTTGTACAGATGAGTAGCCATCTTTCTGTTCGAATTCTCATTTCCTAGAAACACAATGGGACTAATCAGTTCCAGGTAGACATGCATGCTTATTGAAGATGTGAGCAGCAGTGTTGTGTACGTTTGGTTTCTTTTTCTTCTCTGGACCTGTCTTGTCAGTCACTTCATTGTGGCTTTTTTTTTTTTAATTGTGGAAAAATACATTAAGGGAAAAGATGTGTGATCAAATCCTGTATCTCCAGTTGTATACTTCTAACGTCTTTACTGCAAGAAATCTTCCGCATATGCAATATTCCTTCTTCAAGAAGAGGAAGAAAAGCACTAAATCATAGAATAATTTAGTTGGAAGAGACCACAGGGACCATCCAGTCTGACCCCCTGCCATGCGGGAACACACATAAGCACTCCCAACTGATCGCCATCCAGCCTCTGTTTAAAAAAGTCCAAAGAAGGAGACTCCACCACACTCTGAGGCAGTATGTTCCACTGTTGAACAGCTCTGACCATCAGGAAGTTCTTTCTGAGATTTAGGTAGAATCTCTTTTCCTGTAGTTTGAATCCATTGCTCCTTGTCCTAGTTTCTGGAGCAGTGGAAAACAAACCTGTTCCCTCTTCCATATGATGTCCTTTCAAATATTTAAACATGGCTATCATATCCCTGTGATAATGGGGTTTCCACATTATCTAGGTGACAGAGCTTAAGGGAGATAGTTCTCCCTCAGGCATACAAAGAGTTAATGGACTGCTAGGGTTAGGTTACATTGATTGGAAGTCACATGAGATAGATCCCATGAGATGGTTGCCTAATCAAGGGGGAGAAAGGAATAATCTTCTAGATGCTTCCATGAGAAGTGAAAAAAAAAAACATCCTCACGAGACCGTGAGGAGGGTGAGGGAAGCCGCCTCCTGGGTCTCCCCAAAATGCCATCTCAGAAATGACCAACTGCTGTGAGTAGCTTAGAATGTGTCTAGTTAGCTGTATTAGAGCTTTGCTATTTTGGACAGTTTGGCTGATCTTGAGAATCTTATCTGTGCTTACAACTATCTGTAACTATCAAGCGTACCTGAGGAGGGGGGAAGCCCTTTCGTGAGTATTATTTTCATGTTTTACTTTGTGTGTTTAAAATAAATACTTTTCTGTAAATCTCTGTTCCCTCTCCATTCCCACGCATCCCTCGGCACATGTGTGGATAGGATTCCTCTCACTAAGAAGGGGGAAGTGAGGGAAGGGAAGGGATCTTTGAACGTAGAGACTGTAAATTCCCAAGCAACGTCCCACTGCATTGCTGTAGAGTGGAGTAAATCAATGGATGGTGGCAGCGCAGGGTTAAGAGAATTTGGGGGAAATTCCTAGTTCCTATTCAAGGCCTAAGTCAGCATTGAGAGGGAGGAGGGCCCCTTTCCCCCCCGAATATCCACAATCCCCTCTTCTCTTCTGCATATTAAACATACCCAGCTCCCTAAGCTGCTCCTCATAGGGCATGACTTCCAGACCCTATAGCTACCATATTTCCATTTCTTGGTTACTCAGGTGTCTTCCCAGATTCCCAACAGATACTATTCAGGCTTTTTAGGTACTTGAGACTTTCAAATCTTTTGCATCATTTTTTGTATCTTCATCCAGAACTGTTTGGTCCCTTTGCTTAACTGTTTGAAATAGTTAAAAGCCCTGTTTGCCTAATACATTTCAAGTATACCTATCTCAATAACCCAGAAGGAGGAGCAGACTTTTGGTAAAAGCAAAAACCATCATGTACATTCTATCTAATTTTTTTTGCAGATTTTTGTGTTCTAAAGTGTTCTAAATATTGCCCGAAGACATGTATTATAACTGTTGTTGTTTTTGTAGCTCTTGTAACACTCAAAGTGTGCGTGTCTTCAAGTTGCCTGTCAGCTTATGGCAACCCCATGAATTTGATAGTGTTTTCTTAGGCAAGGAATACTCAGAGGGGGATTTACCAGTTCCTTCCTCTCAAATACAGACTACAGCACCTGGGGTTCATTGGTGGTCTCCCATCCAAGTACTGACCAGGGCTGAATCTGCATGTCTTTCAAGATTAGACAGGTTCTGGTGCCTTGAGTGTATTTACACTGTAAACACTCAAAGTACTTTAATATATTTATTTGGCTTTTCTTCTACTAACCAAGCTGCTTTTTGTTCTCTTCGTCTCCCAGAAAATTTTAGAGCTCTCTGCACTGGAGAAAAAGGTTTTGGATACAAAGGATCCACCTTCCATAGAGTGATACCTTCTTTTATGTGTCAGGTAAGGAAACCAAAATTTTTGTTGATGTTCTTGATGTGTTTGAAAGAGCAGTTCTTCATCACTGGAGGCAATGCTACTGTTCCAAAAAGATTTCATGGGTGGTGGAACTGCTCTTCCAGCAATAAAAGTTACTGTAGTTTTCAGTAGTAACAATCAAGTTTCCATGTGGTAATCTGGAGAATTCTGGGTATCCATGGTTGATGTAGCTGTCCTCTTTCAGAAGAAATTATTGAGTGCACTGTACAGCCTTGGATGGGACTCGAAATGTGAGTCTGGCATAGAGAGCCTTCCTTCTTGGAGTGGAGCCGTCACATCTTGCCCACATCTAGTTTGTGTGTTTTCATCGTGGACCTGGTACTAAATCATTTATAGACATTCTGATTCAGGGTCAGATTATATATCTATTTATTTATCAGAGCAGTTGTTAACAGCAATCAGCTGAAAGTGGTTCCTAACATTTAAAAAAAAGTTAGTTTTTAAAAGAGAGAGAGGGACTGAAGTGGTTAAAGCAACACTCAAAACAAAAGCTCTGCTTAGAGTCCTCTTCTCCGATCACCAAGCACAGCCAAATAGAAAGTGGCATGAGAAGCAAAGGCCATAACATCTTCATGCAATGAGGAATGCTTTGTTTATTTTGTTTGCATCATGTCCTTCCTTCAAGGATCGGTGGGTGGCAGAGCACAATTTATTTAGCTTGGCAACTAAATAATTGTTTAGTGAGAATAAATAGCTAATATTTCCCTGTTTGCTTTGGGAAGCATTATGTTAAACAATTTGTGCTTTTGTGTAGTATCAGTCTTGTGCCTCTGTTGAAAGAAATGGCTCTTTCCTTACAGGGGCCATTGGTTAGGGCAAGAGAATTCATGTGGAATTGTAATGAGCTTTGCCTCTTAGAAGGGAAGCACACAGTATAGCTTTTCTTGTTATTTGCCAGTGTCATTCTCACAATGATTTATTTTGCTGTTGAAAAAATACATGTTTCAGAGGAAAAAATATCATGGACATCTTTAGCATACTTAGCCTAAAAAGACAATATAATTATGTTGTATTGCACTTAAAAGGGCTAAAATGTTTGACCCAAAGCAAGCTGAGGCAGCAACACCTAATTTGGATGCTGAATCACCCTGTATTGTTTTAAAGAAGCCACAAAGGAGTTCTGTTTTCAAATGTAAAAAGAGGTTAGTATGTAAGAGAGAAATTTATGCAGCTACTGTTGGTGGACTGAATTGTGGCCTTCCCTTTCATGAAGTTAAATGGCTTTGAATGCATTTCTGAAAAAGGCCTGGCAAAACTAATAATGACATCGGGAAATACATGTGAAAAACTGTTTTTCCTATTCACAAAAACAATTACACTTTCATTTCTCTTGGTTTTGTTCTCAGGCCAGCATCTAGATACCCTGGAATGAAATTAGTCTTTATTTTTGTTCCATTTATGTCGAAAATCTTTCTCTTCCTCTTTTTTAGCCATGCTTTCTTCTACAATCCCATTTTTTTTCTTCCTTTTCTACCAACTATAGACATTACATTTGTGGCTGGCTAGAGATGAGTACCCAGTTTGTTTTGAATATTGAGATGCTCTTGAATATTTGTTCTAAACTAACTGAGAGAAAAAAGTTGGTAGCATAAAGTTTCATAGACTTTAAGTCTACTTCATCAGATGCATGGACTGAAATCCTTAGTGCATCTTTATAGCTATGAAAGAGCAGTGCATATGTGGGTGCATATGTTAGTAACAATAGAAATACAAAATATATGGCTATGGTGAAGAGGTGACAAGTTCAGTTTCAACAGTGATTGTTGGGGAACAAAGGTAGGAGGAAAGATGTTGCTGAAGCCAAGGTGAGTAGATACTGTTGGGGATGATAGGAGTTTCAGCCCCACAGAAACGCAGTGGAAAAACCAGAGTTCAGCGAGCCAACAGCAGCAGCCTTGTTCCCCAGTGAGGATACTCACACACAGAGGAGTTTCTTCCAAAACAGGAGGCACTTTATCTTGCAGCAAAGTTCCGTTATATACAAAACATAGGACAGACGGACAAAAGCTTGCGCCAGGCACCAGGTTTGGTCAACAGACAAATACATACTGGCGTTGCTTTGTTATATACATATCTACAACCAATCAGGTAGAGGTTTGCACACCTCCCTCTACCATCTGCACACGACCCCAGTTTCTTATGCAACCTTGCAATTACCCACAGCTGGGGCATGATGCAACATCTTTGCAGTGGGCTGATCATTTTCTTGATATGAATGGTGGAAAGAATTATTGGAATGTAATGTGATGCTGGCTGGGAACTAAACTAGGCAAGAGAACTGTTACCCAAAACGTGGGTGACTCAGGGGTCTACCCTTGATGCTAGTACCTCCATATGACAATGAGGAATTAATTAGCTCAAAATTAGGAGGCCTGCAAGAGCTTTCTGCCAATGTTCAGGGGTTCACTCAGGAAAGAGCCAGCCAGAGATTCCAAAATGTAAACTGAAAATGTGTTTTATTGAGGCAAATTCACTCATGGATGCATACATGATACAAACAGTCACACATTCACACAAGAGCTAACAGAAGGATAAAGAGAAGGAAGTTGTAGATAGAGGAATTTTAGAATTCAGGTGATAATTAGTGGTCCAGAGAGAAGTGAGGAAAAGCAGCAATGTGGCTTAGGTGGGCACTTAAGGACAGTTCTTGTTTGGGAATCTGGGCGACAGCATGGCGCTCAGCAAGGCAAGAGACTGCACTGAACCTCTTAAAACAGAGGGTTTTTGTACCTGAAAACTGCCCTGCAGGTATGGGTATGAATCACTCTCCCAGCCTAGTGGACAATGGGAGTTGCCACACAGTGAAGTCCAGATGGAGTTAATGGTCTCATTGTTTAGATGACAGAGGGGTACTGGCTTCATAATAGCTCTGTATTTTGGAGAGGAACGGGGTGCCACAGGGTTCTGTCCTGGGCCCAGTGCTGTTCAATATCTTCATCAACGACTTGGATGAAGGAATAGAGGGCATGCTCATCAAATTTGCAGATGACACCAAATTGGGAGGGATTGCTAATACGCCAGGGGACAGGATCAAAATTCAAAATGACCTGGATAGATTGGAGAGCTGGGCCAAAGCTAACAAAATGAAATTCAACAGAGGGAAGTGTAAGGTCCTACACTTAGGTAGAAAAAATGGAATACAGAAATATAGGATGGGGGACACGTGGCTGGATAGCAGTACATGTGAAAGGGATCTAGGAGTCTTAATAGACCACAAGCTGAACATGAGTCAGCAGTGTGATGCAGCAGCCAAGAAAGCCAATGCAATTCTCGGCTGCATCAATAGGAGTATGGTGTCTGGATCGAGGGAGGTACTGGTACCACTCTACTCTGCTTTGGTTAGACCTCATCTTGAATACTGTGTCCAGTTCTGGGCACCCCAATTCAAGAAGGACATGGTCAGGCTGGAGCAGGTCCAGAGGAGGGCAACCAAAATGGTGAGAGGCCTGGAAGACATGCCCTATGAGGATAGACTTAGAGAGCTGGGTATGTTCAGTCTGCAGAAGAGAAGGTTAAGAGGGGACATGATAGCCATGTTTAAATATTTGAAGGGATGCCATGTAGAGGAAAGAGAGGACTTGTTTTCTGCTGCTCCAGAGACCAGGACAAGGAGCAATGGATTCAAGCTGCAGGAAAGGAGATTCCACCTGAACCTCAGGAAGAACTTTCTGACAGTCAGGACTGTCCGGCAGTGGAATATGCTGCCTCGGAGTGTGTGGGGTCTCCTTCTTTGGAGGTTTTTAAGCAGAGGCTAGATGGCCATCTGTTGGGAGTGCTTTGAGGATGTTCCTCCATAGCAGGGGTTGGACTGGATGGCCCGTGTGGTCTCTTCCAACTCTACATTTCTATGATTCTATGAGGTTTGGGAGACAATGCAGGGAAACATCTGGGTGTGAGGGAACAGGGTTGAAACAATACTGTTTAGTGAGAAGTTCACTTTTCTGCATAGAGATATCCAGCTTCACCCTATTATCTCCAGAGCTGCCTTGTAATCTGCCTGACCATGACTTCAGTTGTGCTTCGAGGGGGTGTGGGGTGCCCTTCCTTGCAATCTCACATTCGAGGCAGTAACTTTCCTCTGTCTAGCTTGGCCTTCCAGTCACATTAGGTTCCATTTTATATCGATGCCAAATTAATGTAGTTGCCATTTAAATAATATTTGCCATTTAAATAATATTACATCATATCGATTTTGGAGGTGCATGGGGCTGTAACAGAGCCCTCTTGATGGTGGGTATTAACTAGTGTTATAATTTGCATAGTGTCCTAGGAAACCATTGTATATGTGTTTGTATTACTGTTGATGTACTGGAGTTTGTGGGTGCCCATCAGTTTTGCTGTTTCTCTTTCCAAGCTACCTTTTTAGTTTTTCGTTCAAGGACTGCTGTTCTGTGGTTCAAGGTGGAATGCCCAGGAAGAGTGTAGTCTTCTGCAGCTGGCTTTTGTGTATTCTCATTCCTAGCCTGTCTTGTTATTAGTCCATGCATCAGACAAAGTAGACTTAATTCTATGAAAGCTTATGCTACCAATTTTTTTCTCTCAGTTAGTCTCAGAGGTGCTAGAATATTCCTTTGCATACTGATCCAGACTAACACAGCTATGTCCTTGAATTGTACTTCCTGATTTATGGGGAGTGACAGATATGGATGTTGGAAGGAAAAAGACAATTTTGTATATAAATAGAATGAAAGAAATGTCGAGGACCTTATATTAGGAGTTTTGCAATTGTTTTCCACTCTGCATTTTCCATAGGTGTAGTGTCCCAAGCCTTACCTTTTCTGTGTGTCTATACATATCTTCAAGTCATTTGTTGACTTGTGACGATCCCATGCATTTAGTAGGAGTTTCTTAGGCATGGAATACTCAGAAGTGGTTTTGCCAGTTCCTTCCTTTGAAATATAGCCTACAGCACCTGGTATTTGTTGGCAGTCTCCCATCCAAGGACTGACCCTGCTTAGCTCTTAAGATCAGACAGGATCTTGTGCCTTTAGAGTATGCTCCCACTTACTTGCAAGGTGGAAATATTTTTCATCTGTTACTTTTCGTCATGATTTTCAGGCTAAGAAACATACTTCCTGTTTTGGAAGTATGCTTACATGGAAGTTAAATTTGTGTGTGTGTATGTAAAATGATGTGTAATATCTATCTTTCAAAGCTGTAATAAGAATGTGTGGCATTCCACGACTAAAATGTGAGATGAACATGACATAGCTAATTGGTACAATTGGAGGTACTGATCCTTGACAACTTAAATACTACTAAATGATAGGGTGTGTTTAGAAATGTGTTCTGTGCAGGTAAGGTATTGTTCTAGTTATTATACTTCAGTTCCTCTAAAGCATAATGTATATTTTGGAATCAAAAAGCTAAATAAAAATGTTAGTCTTTATGGAAAAAGCTATTACAGCAAGCCAACACATGACAGTTTCAATGACCTTTCTGCTTTTTTTAGAGCTTCAACCTTAAGAGTAATTAGCAGTATCCTAACATTCCTAAATATATTATCAGAATAACTGTTTTCAAAGTAAGTATAGTTAGAATTGAGCTGAATAAAGAAACTAGCACAGCACATGCACAAATGGATGTGTAGTTTACAAACCTTGCTTGTGTAAATGTAACCTAAATCAGTGCTGCTTAAGCTGATGTGGCAGAGTTGCATTTTTCTCCCAGCGTGCCAGAGACGAGAATCATATTCAGATCATACTATCTTATCTGCCATTTCCAGATTGGCAGCTGATGGTTCACAGATCACGATTTTGAGTAGAACTGTCCCATACAACAGCTTTCGAAAAAGAATATTCAACCTCTGAGGGAGCTGTTTAATGATTTTCGGTAATCAATTCACCAGGGTTCAAAATTACAACAGTGCAGAAATGGTAAAAATATTGAGAAAGATTTAACACTACATTAGTCATTAGTATGCTAAAATTCTAATTCAACTGCAGTTATACTGAGAGGTGGACTTTTAAAGAATTAAGTTAAAGTTTCATAACCTTGTCAGAATGAAGGTAAAAGTCCCATACGTAATTTTCATTCAGTAGTGAGCAAAAACATTAGGAATTTAGATCGTAAGACATGGATCAGCTGCAGTTTGGGGAATTTTAAAGTTTGAGAAAGTAATCTTTTTGTGGGGAGGTGGGAGTCATCTTGTTGGGGAGGAGGAGAACACAACTCTTTCCGTGAGCAAATGTTCTCTTCTAGTAGTTGTTGGGGAAAGAACAGTTACTAGGAATGCTAACCACAAAAGTCCCTTAACCAAATTTATCCCACTGAAATTATTCTTGAGTAAAAGACATCTGACTTAAAACATTGCAGTTCCGCAGCACTGAACAACAATAAGCAATTAGTAGTTTTGGAGAAATGCAAGAGGAAAAAGCTTGGGGTAAAAGACAACATTGGATAATGTAAGATTTATTGGCTGTATAACATCATGGCCCATAAAATTTCTATATTAAGTTTAAGTAAATTATTAACTAAAGCAATATTTGAGAAATGTTACTTCTGAAATTTCAACATTATCATATCTTTTAAATTAAAGCAATTGGCTTGTTGCTCCTTTTCATCAGAAAATTTCCCACTTAATTCATAACTTAACTGATTCTATTTAATTCCTGTAACTGATACAGTGTAACATTTCAAATGTATGTAAATGTGTTGCAGGTATATAACAGCAGCGTGTAGATAGAATAGTTTGAAAACTGTCAACAGAAGACAGTAGAATAAAATCTCAAATGGCATTACTACCAGTTCTAGATCCTTCCTAAACATTATTCTGGTTTCTCCCAGAAATGGTGTCTTCCTGTCCTGTTGCTCCAGCTCTCTTGCTCCTCTACTGTGTAGTGAAATCCTTGTGTGATGTAGTAACATCAAGGTGTGACTGTTCCTATCTCCACCAGCAGCAGCATTGTGACATCATGGCACATGATGCACTCAACTAAACATTTTGTGAGAGAGGAAGAAAAGTAGGCACTGAATAATTTGTGTCATCCATTTCCATCCAGAGAATTCGTTTTCTCCATGTGAAAATGCAACCATCAATTTTGAATGGTGCATGTTTGATTCCTGCTTCTGTGTCTATAGCTGAAAAGCCTGACCATGTAAACACATAGGGCTGGTTTACAGAATGAGGTGGAATCCTGAAATAAACTTTAAACAGTGGATGCTCTCTCTAGTTTGTTGGGAGAAAAACAAATTAAGAGAAGCAGCTGAGCTCATACAACAAAATGAACTAGAGTTTAGCTGTTTCCACAGAAGCAAATGAGCAATATGCACAAGCATGTTGCTCAGCCAGGATAAACCTGTATTCCTGTAGATCCCTGGCTTACTATGTCATATGACCACATCCACATCCACTGTTCACAACACTTGATGCCACATTATAGTTCCTGCCACCAACAGCCATGGCTGTTTGGGGATTTAACCTTGTTTTCCCAAATCAGAATCATTGTAGTCTTCATACTTCCAAACATCTTCACATATGTCTTAACAGCTCTTACCAAATAACAGCTTAAAGATACCGTATTTGCTGGCGTATAAGATGCACCAGTGTATAAGGCACACCCCATTTATACATCAGCAAATACTATCTGCCGAAGTATAAAACACACTGGCATATAAGACTCACTCCATTTTCAAACAGTATTTTTCAGGAAAAAAAGTGCGTCTCACATGCCAGCAAATAGAGTATTGTTTTATCTGTTTTGCAAAATGGGGAGCTAAGAATGCCTACTCAGAATATTCACTCAGAGTCCATCATCTTAAGTGTTCTACTTGCAGATAATAGCAGTGTAATCATTTACATACCAGTCTGAATATTGTATACCATAGGCTTTATCTGAATGCTGTAAGCCTCTTTTGGATAGAAATGGTACCATTTATCTGTGTGTATAATGAAACAAAATTTTTATTCTTTCCAGGGTGGTGACTTTACTAATCACAATGGCACTGGAGGCAAGTCTATATATGGCAGCCGATTTCCTGATGAAAACTTCATCCTTAAACATGTTGGACCAGGTAAACAAAGTATCTTTTCATTTATTTGGCCCTTGATATCTGTTGCTTGGAGAAATTAATGGCAGAGGTGGGAAAAGGTCTGAATTCTTATGGTGTTCATGAGAAATGGGTAAGTTAAGATGGAAGATAGAAGTTTTGTTTCGGTGGAGAAAGAATGGTGAGTATATTATCTTATTGTGGATGGATTTGTATTCTTTTAAAGTATTAAGATTCACTGCTTGTGAGGGTGTTCTTAATCAGCACTGGGAAATAAAGCAATAAGTAGTATCCATATCCTAGAATTACTGATCATACTCCAATTTTGGGGTGAAAATACGTGATCATGTTGAAGTTATCTGGGCACAGTGGTAATTTCCAACTCAACTATAGAAAGTAAGTATTGTAGCATAGTGTTATTTTTCAAAAACTTCCCAGGCTGATTGCTTAGAAGAAATTTCTTGTCATCACTGTCAACTGTGAGAATGGCTGTCTAATGCTATGTTTTTACTCTAATGCACTGCTGCATAGTTGTATTGACATTGCATGGAAAATGTTCCCATTACACTTCAGTAGTGATACCTTGCACAGTCGTCCCGCTACTTTTGCAGTTTGATTTTTGTAGATTTGATTATTTGCAAGTTTCTTCAACACCTGGTCCGCCACCTCAGGTGTTTCCTTTCCAGGGAGACCTTCCCTTTTGGTGGCTCCTATCAGTCTACACAGCCCTACCTCTGGTCCCCATCTTCCTTCCTCAACAGCTCCCTGACCAGCTAAGGATGGCTTGCAGCCTGATTTCTCAGCATCATGAACCCTCTGCTGGTGCCTCCACCCACCCAAGGAAGGAGATGGGTGAGAGAGAGGAAGTATAGTGCCACTGTGCTGACTTTTCCCTCTCTTTTTTCTGACCTGATTTGGACCTTGAGTGTTCCCTCCCCCCACCATGCTTCACCCCCTCATCACAGACATACAGGCACAGGTAGACACACACATTTTGATATTAGTGATTTTTCCGCTTTTGAGAGACCTCCCTGCACCCCTAACCCTAGTAAATGTGGAGGGCTGACTGTGTTTACCATTTTTCTCTTGTGCTCTAGGGCAGAATTGTGCCCTACACCTTAACTAATCATATTTAAAAGGTTGTATTGGATGCCAGACATTTGGAATTGACACATAGGATTTGTCTTCCAGTAACCATACTGATTCTCTGAAAGCCAGTACTTCATCAATTTATTCTTGCACATTTATAAGAGAAAGAGGTGGCACAGGACAGAATCATACGTTTCGTTTTATCCCCAGAATTATCTCCCAACAAAAGTTTTAAGTTGTACAATTGTGTGTTTTTCCTTTAAGTCAGCTGTGTGTGTGGTAGGGTGTCTTTGCTAAGCAAAACTTTGAAATCTTTGGTGAAAAGCAAAACCCATAGCAGTTGTGGAGAGTGAGTCCACGATTTGGAAGCTACCTTGAGAAAAGGGAGCAAGGAAATGTTGGACTCCTAGCAAGGCAGATAACAGCCATTTGTCCTTCCTGAGGAAGTATCCTGAGAAACATTGGCTGATGTTTTAATTCTTGCAGCACAGTATCAGATTTTTTAGTGCTTACTTACCATAGAATATTTTGTGAACTTTGTCAGAGAAGCATTTAGTATTCTAAACAGAGTACAAAAATACAAGAGAAGGCATCATTTAAAAAAAAAAACATTCCTGGATTCCTGTTCATTCTTAGTTTTTGTAAGGTAAAATTAATTCCTGTCTTGTTGCTGCTGCAGGTGTTCTTTCAATGGCTAATGCTGGACCCAATACCAATGGATCTCAGTTCTTCATTTGCACAGCCAAAACTGATTGGTAAGCTGTCTGGAAACGTGTATGGTTTGTTTAACCAATAAGTTAAAATTAATATTACATTGACTAATATGTAAAGGATCTTTGTAAAGTAAAGTGAAAGACTTTTGGTTTCAATTATTTTTTTTCAGGCAATGGCTGGAGAGAAAAATGAAACTATGTACCTATTGAGAGTGAGGGCAAAACTTTGCCTTCTCACTTGGTATTGGCTTTGTGGTCAGATCTACTTATACAGCATTGTTGCATTCACAGTCTTGTTCCTCATTGGCTAGAATCACTTTAATATGGTGCCCAAAGTACAAAAAAAGTGTCTGCATCCAGAAGCAGTTCAGGGAAGTATATCCAGGAAGCAAGCAGGTACAAATTGCCAAACTAAAGGTGTAGTTGGGATTAGGAAATATTTTGTTTACCCAGCCTGCAGAAAACTCCCTTTCCACCCATCAAACATCTTGGTGCAACTGTAATGCAAATAGCAAACAAGTACTTACAGAATAATATATTGATCAGGTGACTCTTCAGTATTTACAGTATTTGTATGAGTGTTTAATCCTTCTGAAGCAAGCCTTAGATACTGCTCTTCCTCTGTAATTTTCTTACATAGATAATGTACAGGGAAAATGCTATATTATTATACCGCAGGTTTTATTTCCTGCTAAGTCAGACACTTAATGAGTAAAGTCAACTTGATAGTTGTATGATGAATTGAGACACTAGGCATTGTTCTGGAGGGTTAGTGTGACCTGAACAAACCCACCCTATAATAATTAGAAGAATAAAAGTGTCTTTAATTGCTTAGTGATATTTAGTACTCTTGTCACATGTCAGGCTAGCCTGATCAAGCCAAAAGCTGTGGAGATATGTGTCTTCTCATTCTGGTATTTGGTTGACTCTGCTAAGATCTTAGCTAAATATCCTTACACTGAATAGAAATACACGTGGACTGTAGAGTCATGTACTCTCCTTGTGCTAGCCCTCAAGCTCTGTCAAGGTATTGTATTCCTGCATGGTTCTGTTCTCTTGGGGTAGCCTTCTACAGTTCCTTGTCAAAGCTCTGTTCTGTCCCATCCTGTCCACTGCTACACTGGTTTATTTCCCACCTGTCTCACGTGCAATACCCAAGTTGGCTTACAGTGCAACTTAAAACAAAATGTAGCTAAAAAGCAATGATAATATGGTAAAATTGATAAAAACAATGAAATAAACTGCCACATTAAAAACAGCACTGAATTAAAAGGAGCTTTAAAGTACTGAAAGTAAAGCAACGGAAGGAGAAAAAGCAGCATCCTCGTTCAAATTCCCTTTTGCAGCAACCAGTGATTGGCCAAGACTCTATGTATATAATAACTTAAAAAATTCTTTGCTGGTGGAAGGGCAATACAGATGGGTCCAACCTTACCTTCCATAGGAAGGGATTTCACAGCCTGGGAGGAGCCATGGAGAAGGCACCCTGTTGTATCTTCACAAAACATACCTTTTAAGATGGTAGGATCAAGAGAAAGTCTTCCTCTGAAGATCTCAGAACTGAATCAGACTCATACAACAAGATGCAGTTTTTCAGATAGCCTGAACCCAAATTTAAAAAATTAAAATCTATTTGTTGCAATTCGCTAAGGAAAAGGGTTTCTTTCTTGTACTATATCCACCCAGTTTAAAGCCTTAGATTCTAAGGCCAGGTGTGGGCAGATGGCTCCCCACAGGCCTCATATATGCTCCCAGTGTAGCCTCCCATCGTACCCTAATTAATTAGTGCCAAATTAGCAGATTTCACCCTCAGAAGCCTTTGGGGATCTCTGTTTACCATTTGGTCTGTAATTTTCTCCCCAAACTATTTTTTTAAGCTAGAAAAGTGCTTTGAAGACTGTTTGTGGCCCAAAATATGCCTGCCTTCTCTGTCACATTAAAATGGGAAATTCCCCGATCCCCAAGGCGTCTAAGTGTGTGATTTGCCATTTGTAGAGCAATTTTTTTTCCCAAGGGTTCTGAAGAGTGATAGATCTTCCAAGATTTTTTGTTTTTATTGTGTTCCTTCAAGTCGTTTCAACTTACGGCAACCCTTAGGTGGACCTATCATGGGGTTTTCTGGGAGTTGAGAATATGCAGTGTGCCAAGTCACCCAGTGGGTTTCTGTGGCTGAGTGGAGAATCAGATCCTGGTCTCCATGGTGTTGTCTAATGCTCAAACCACTACACCATGCTGGTTCTCTTCCAAGATTTGGGGAGGGCAAAAAGGATTCACGGGCCTTCAGAAATTGCCCATTTTTGCTCTAAGGCCAAGAGTCCTCCAGTATCTCAAATGATCCTAGGAGAATCTTGTTCTTTGGAGGATACAATGAGCAGGTTATCTACTGTTTCTTTCATAATGTTCCTGGGATGTGAGGCTTCCACTGTTGAAGGTAATTAAAGATGGCACACCACTGTGGTCATGGGAGATAGGTCTTTCAGTGCCTTTTGATAATTATAATTAAATGAACCTACATACAGACAAACTGGCTGCTTTTTGTCATCATGCCCTGTTTGTGAGTTTCTGGAGAGATACTGCTGGCAGCTTTTTGGAAACTGAATGATGGAAGAGAAGTGAATTTAATGTAGTTTTGGCAGTTCTTACGAATGTGAGATAGAGCTTCCCAAAAATTATCATATGCGAAGCTAACTTACAATCCCATTAGAAACAAGAACTCACTTTTGTGAATCAGTCACAAGCTGACCATGTATCTTTGCCATAGTTACAGCTGCTTAGCCGTGTTCTTTTTTCCTGTGTACTCAGAACTCCCCTGTTGAGGTGCAAGGGCACTTACAGAGGTAAAGTGGTGGCTATAAATCCAGTTTCTCTGTTCAGATAGAAAGAAAATAGTGTAGATTTCACACCTTGGTTTCTGATTTTCATTTGCTTAGTGATGACAAGTGATGGGTTATGAATTTAGACCTCATGACAGCCCATAGTTAGGCTTGCTTAACTGCTTTGGTGTGATGCCAAATTAAGTCGTTTTTATCATTTGTTTTAATTTCTAGGTCATGCAAGCATATTCTCCACTCTCCTACTGCAATTGTTGCAGGAGCTCTGCATTACTTTTCCCTTTCATATATGATTTTTCTTCCTATTGCAGGTTGGATGGAAAGCATGTTGTATTTGGCCACGTGAAGGAAGGAATGGATGTTGTGAAAAAAATTGAAAGCTTCGGCTCCAAGAGTGGAAAGCCTTCGAAGAAGATAGTTATCACTGACTGTGGTCAGTTGTCATAATTCTACATCTGCCAGCATCTCTGAAGAATCAGTGATAAAAGAGGGAATTGATAAGAATTTTTACTTGCACATTTCTCTTCTGGGTTTATACTCTGCTGATAAGAAAACAATCTTGCTGAGCCATGATCAGGCAGAACAGAAGTATGTGAAGAATGAAGCTTTAAAAATTCGTTTGAACCACTTTTAGCATTTTTTTGTTCTGAAACAGATGTACTATTTTTTCATATATTTTACAAATGTGAAGATTCTTTATTATGCTTGAAAATAGAAAGTGCAAGGAGGAAGACTGCTAGCAAAGATTTGCAAGAAAATCTCAGAAGTTGTTTCATAATCCAAACTGAAACTTATGGAAGTATGAACCCTAGTGGTAAGAATCTGAACTGGTGTTTTTATATCTCAGTGATTTAAAGATTACCCTGTAAGGTTCAAATGGTACTTGACTTCCCCTATTTCAAATGAATGTATTAACTGAAACTTAGTACTTGAAAAATATCTAAACTCTATGGACTGATATGTCAAACATGGCTAGCTAAATAGTTAATTGTGTTGACTTGAGAATCTAGTTGATCAGTGAATTGGTGACTTGTTTCCTTTCTGCTTGGTAGTCTGTTTGAAGTCTAACTGAGAACATGCCTTTTAGTAACACTCCTGTGTTTTTTTAATAACTCAAGAAATGTCATTTTGCAAGAATATTTGACAGTAGCTACCTAAATGAAAATCAGTGGATTTCCTACAGCCCTCTGAATTCTGCTTGTGTTAAATCATTACACTTTTAGTTTTAAAAAAGACAGAGTTAACTAAAAATTTGCTTTGGCTGCATCAGGTTATCTCTTGTGGCATGCTTCTGTTACGGTCTGAATCAGACAACATTGCCACTTAAAGCAGCTGGAAAGTTCCTGGGAGAAGGAGGAACTAGTCAAGTCTCCACATGCAGCTGTGAAGTTTTGAAATCTAGCATGCATAAGAGCTCTCCTTAAACTTTGTACTGTTTTAGCCTTACTCTTTCAGTACAGGTCAAGTGTAATAGTTTCTTCACCAACTCATTTGTGCTCCAGATATAATAATTGTGGCTAATAATATTTATTTTTTACCTGCCTCTCCCTGTGGATTGAGGCACAACAAAAAATAACACAACATGTAACATCAGTTTAAAAAAGCATATGAAACCAAAATATATTAAAAATCCATCAGTAAATACTTATACAAGGACTAATCCTCTTGTCACATGTGTTACTATTTTTAGAGAGTTAAAACTACAGTAAATAGCTAAAAGGCTGTTCAGTGGATCTTCGACAGACTTAGGGAGCAGTGTAGGCACTTGATTTTTTTCCCACCGTTTTAACTGCTTCAGTCCAGGGATGGGCAGCATGTCATGTGCATTCACCCAGTTTTGCTTTTCCTAGATTTTTTTTTTCCAGCTCTAGGGTTGGGCGGGTGGCAATCTGCAGGAGTCCCAACCTTGTCTACACCAAGCTCTGTTTGATTTTACATGATCAGGGAAACTGAAATTGGCTGAAGCAACCTTAGTTGAAGAAAAAATGTTGAATCGTAAAGGCCTACTTGGATGAATGGGAATTGTAGTACAATGCATCTGCAGGTCATCAGTTTGCAGAAGGCTGATAATTTTCTCTTAGATAACTGAATTGGCTTCCATTCCCAACCTGCCCCTGTTCACAGAGCTGCCATTATCATGGCAGAACGAATGAGTAATAGTTGAACCAGTTTCTGTGGTATGTCATGTGTCTCAGGCCATGTGAAGCATGTATTTAGTAACATTGTCGTTATCTCAGGTATGTAGGACTAAGCCCATAGTAATGGAATTATGAACAGGGGTAGCAAGCAAGGGAAGATGGATCACCTGAGTTTATCTGTGTTAACAAAAGTTGCTGATGATACACAGTTTGTTGAACAAACTAACAATGTCCACTCTGTTTGTGGAGTTGGCTGTGATAGGCGGGTGTCTCTCATAAGGGAGACATAGTATTTCAACTGGAAAGCATAAAAGACTGGCTGCTCAGGCAACAGCAGAACTACTTTTCAATATTATATAAACAGGGTTTAATAGAGAATATTTAAAATGTGAAGACCATGTGAGCCAGTGTGGTCACTGGGTGACTTTGTGAGTCACTCTTATTTTTCCTGACCTACCTTACAGGTTTAGTGTGATGATAAATTGAGCAGGAGAGAAATATTCAGAGGTAGCCATATTTGCCCTGCAAGAAAATACAGCAAAATCCACAAATAGTGATACTTTTTTTGAGCCAACTCTAAAGCCTAAAATACATTATGCAGGCTTTTGAAGCTTCATTGGCTTCTTCATCAGGGAAAGATGTTAAAAATCACACAGGAGAAAAATGGTGATGATGTTAAGATTCATGCTACATTCTCTCTGAGATGTCAGGTAAGGTGGTATTGAGGGGTTTTAGTTGCAAGCAGAGACCACTCCCCTTCTTGGCCATATGAGGACCTTGGACAAAGAGTGATAAAAGACAGGTGATAAAATTTCAACTCCATTACAAACAGAAAATTAACTTCTCTTGTTCAGCTGTTCCTGTCCTATACAAAACTAGCTGTTCCTTTCTTAGATGGAGGACACTGAATTTCTCAAGGAGTCTCTGTACTATTACATCTTAAAAAACCTTTAGGGGCTATATTGGTAAAACTTGTCAAATTGAGGAGGACTTGTCAAATTGTCTATTGCCTTAAGTCAGGGCAGGAAATGTGGGATGTAAATGTATCAAAAAATACATGTGATTTTTGATTTCTGCAACAAAATTACATTGCTGTTGGTGTAAAATGCTGCATGTAGACCTGTACACACAAAGAAAAGGTCAGCATATTTTTTTAAAAAAAAATACAACAAAACGTGATACTACTTGAGTCCATTGTTCTTGCTTTCTTGGAAGTATTTTTCTGTTGTCAATAGTTATGAATAATGTTCAGTATCAACAACAAGGAGTATTTTTGTTATATGTTTTGTTTTTCTATATCTAAAATTATTAAATACCTTTTGTAAGAAATAGACTGTTTCTTTCCCAAATCTAAGGACAAAAATGGCTTAGGTTTATGAAGAGATCTATCATTCTGCGAACATAAGGGACACACCACAAAGATTTCCCTGTCCACCTGCTTAATTTGTTCTAATACTAGAAGCCAATCTTTCCCAACTTGCTAGCTGGTAAAGATGTGAGCTGTAGTCCCAAAGATGTGGGGTGCATCAGGTTGGGAAAGGCTATTTTAAACCTGAAATCATGTTTGGGCCTTCATTCACTGCTTGAAGGCTACATGATCTCACATACCATGTTGCTGTTTTGGAAGGTATAACTTGATTTGTTTTAGGTGGGGTTCTGTTAACTGGACTGATTACTTCTTTGAGAATGTTGGTATCACTGACCCAAACCTCATAGCTTATAAAACCCTCCTAAGCCAACTGACTTATCTGTTGATTCTCAGTCATTCATTTTCTGTCTTGGGCCAGAACCATGCTGAGATACCTGAGTGTTTCATAACTTCTCTCCTGTTTCCTCTTTGGCTCAAGCCAACATTTTAGATTTGAGGTGGTGCTGTGGGAGATATACAGCTTGGGTTATTAAAAGTGGATTATCCTGAAGGAACATTCTTAATATAATGGTTCCTATTGCTGGGTTTCCAGATGTTGGACTAAAAGAACTATCATCTCTGAATCATTACTCATGCTGGCTGGGAATGATGGGAGTTCTAATCTGGCAACATCAGGCTTGGAAGCCACTGCCCTAATAATGGGTTCTCACTGGTTTTAATAACAGACTGTGCTTCTAGCCAGCCAACTAGGTGAATGTTCGTAACACAAAAAGAGGCAAGACTGAATCTAACTGAAGACAGTGGTGTTCTGGTGTTCAGTATAAGATGACCCAAAGGAAATAATAATTCCTGCAGCTGTACCAGCGGAGACCTTATACATGTGAGTGAATTTAAGCTTGAATGTTGTTATTCATTACTTCCACACAGTGTTTAATATCCACTGGTGGGGTTACATCACACAACACCTATACTGAATACTAACATAGCACAATGTACATGGCTGACAATGCAATGTGAAACTGTAATGTGCAAAGTGTACTCCGACATAACTCTGTAATTAGCAGATGTGTAAGAATTCCACATGTGCAAGTTTAATTTCCCTGCTGTCAGCTGGAGACAATGACTGCATTGTCCAAAAAAATCACTCTGTGTAGCACAAAATATATCAATAATGGGATGCCAACCATTTTATCTATGTACTACTTAATATATAACATCTCTTAACCGATTTACATAAACATATATAATACAATATAAACAATCAAGCAGTACAGTTTAAGAAAAGCTTTAAAATAATAAACTAAAAACATTTTTTTCTATATCGTATCTATTTTTTTCCTGATAAAGAGGATTTTTTATATTCACTTTTCAGTATTCTATTCTCTTTTTTTTTCTTCCCGCTTAGTAGTAATGTATTATTTTGATAAAATTAGGTTGAATTATGAAGATGTTATGGTGATGATTTATGAGGAATGTATGATTGTATGTAAATTTTTTATGTAATACAATAATTTTTTTTATTGAAAAAAATAATAATAAACTTTTAAAAACACATCAACAACCAATACACAAACGGAGTTAGGGAAATAAATGTCACTGGCTGGGGAAGGCCTGTGTTACCGCTTTGTAAAGAAGTGTTCAAAGCTCAGTACAATTCCTGCTTCTGAAATTATGTGGGGAAGAGAATTCAAAGAGTGGGTATCACCAATAAGATCTCTAATGAATACCACAGGTATCAATTTACTTGGTACAGGGGAAGGTGAAACCCCCTGCAAGTTCCAAAGTGCTCAAGGCTTATATAGCTCAATAACTTGGATCCTTGAGCATGTCTTGGTAGCTGATAGGTAGCCAATTCAGATTCTTCAACATAGATGTTATACATACACAGCCCACTGCTCTGGCATAAGCTACACTACTTGGACATTGCTAATATTGTGCTTCTAAAGTATGTCTTTATAAACAGTAAGGGACTCAAAATCTTAACCAGCTAGAATAAAAGTAAACATTTATGCTATAGACATTTTATGCTAAGACTTGAGTTTGCGGTTCCCAATCATATATGTATGATCCTCCAGACACTGTTAGACTCCAGTTCCAATCATCCTTCACCACTGACTAAACTATTCAAGGAGTCCTTGGAGTTCCATTTTAATATTATCTGGAGGATTCAGTATCCCTGTTTAAAAGTAAATTGTATTATGTTCAGTAAGTCATAAATCTGCATAGGATTGCAGGCTTGGAGTTCAATACATGGCTAATCAGAGATAAGTATTGGATTCAATGGCTATAAGAATAAATACCTGATTTGTGTCTTATGTATTTAAAATATTGTCACGCATATTTCATACTTGGTTTCTTAGAAATAATGCCTATGTGATTCCTAGAATCCATCCACTGAATTCCTTGCCTTTTTACTAGTTTTGAATAAGATCAGAGATGCTGGCCTTTGTTAGCCTAGTTTTTATCAGTAGATGGCACCAAAGGATCATTCACCATTTATTGAACAGCAGCTTGAAGCATGGCCCATCTTGAGAGGCTGGTGAACACAACACACTTTCAGACGTATTCAGGACCATGACTTTTTTAATCGCAAATATATTCTGTAGCAGGGAATGGAGAGGAGTAAATGATGTTTTTGGAGTCATGGCACAATTGTTAGCAAGTAAGAGTGTGGCTCTGAGGAAACTATAAAGGGATATCTGAACCTCAACACATAATGGAAAAAGGTGTGGCCCTTGTCTTATGTTGTCTCTGTACTGTCATCCTTTCTCCTCAAGAGATTGCAGTCCTTGTTTGGGGACAAGGTACTATCATGAAATTTCCACATACCGTTGGAAAAATTATATTCTCAGAATTCTTTGAGGAAAGCATGATAGTCAAGCTGGTATAATAATACTGGCATAAATTTATGTCAATACAGCATCCATATTGTTAGGTGAAATCAGAAGAATCATCTGCACAGTTCATCTACTTGGCTCCCCGTGGTAGTTGTCAGGGGGGAACCTTGAGTTCTGTCAGCAAGGCAGGTGTGTACATGCCCACATGTGTAATCTTTGGTCAAATTCTGGAGCAAACCTCCACAGATATGAATGAGGGTGGGGAAGCTTGGCAAGATTTAACAGAATAGATAGCAGGATAGACTTAAGTGCTTGCAAATGAGACCAGAAATGCCCCTGCCTGAGCAGCCGACATCACTACGGTGAAACCCGTAATCGCTGCCCTACCTGGGGCGAGAGCTGCAGGTGTTAATGCTGCTAAATAAACATTTCTCATCACAGTAGAAGTGCTTGCTGAGGTTAATGTCACTTGATGTGGTTTTATGTTTGATGTACAGGTTCCAAAGATAAGATGCTGCTTCTGGAGAGGGACCTGTGCTCTCCAGAAGGCTACTAATGTAAGGCTAATAACTACCACACTGGGCAGCAATTTTGTCACTGTCCCTGTGCCTAACTATATTAGCCAGATACTGTCATTTACCGAGGCACCTGTGCTCACCTCTGCCCAAAAGGCAACAGATTCTGTCTGATCTTGGAAGCTAAAGTAGGGTCAGCCCTAGTGAATACTTGGATCGGCAGACTCCTAAATACTAGACACTGTAGGGTATATTCAGAGGAAGGAGTCAGCAAAACCTCTGAGTGTTCCTTGCCTGACTCAGCTATCTGGTTCACCTCATTACTATGCAGTCTTATCAAATTCCCACAATTTTTTTCAGCTGGTAATTTTCCAGACCTCGGATGTAAATTCTGGCTACAGGGCTTACTTGAACTTATTTACCTAAAGGCTGCAAGCTGGTGGAAAAGGAGTCCTTGTGCAACAGTGCATTACATGAATTATGAAGGATATTAATTTGCCTTTGAGTATACGCAGAACCAAGACACATGTTACATAGGACAGCTATTGCTGGACGCTAATCCCTATAGATGAATCTGTATAAGCCACTGCCAGTGTTCACTAGCTCCTGCTCCAAAGCCTGTTTACAGCAGTTTGATCTACAGAGATTAGCAGGCAATAATGCTCAATCCATATGGAAAAGTTTCAACTACTGAGCAAATCTGCACACACACACATTTCACCACAGTGTTTCCATCTAATAATTCTGTGGGGGTGATGATTCCTTGACCCTCTTAGGCCTTTCTATCACTGCACTGTTTAAACTCTGAAGGGTATGTTGAAGGACTGTGCTAGAAGAAAGAATGACTGACAATTCTGGGGCCAGTCCCAAATTCTTGTAACATGAGGTGGTGTAAGAAAATGAATCATCAACAGCTTGCTCGGGTGTTAACATGGGTGTAATTGCAAATCCAGATGAGCCTCCCGTAACATAACAAGGCCTTGCTTAACAGTTTTACTAAAGATCCTCTTAAAACAAAATATATTTATCAACATTTTGGGTTATCTTTCAAGCAATGCAGGGATCTTATTAGCAGGACCTTAGAGAGCTCTGTCTCCTATTCCCAACCCTTTAAAACTCAGAAATCCTAGCAGTTATACCTTAGCCATTTTTATCACCATTTTTCTTGCCTGGTTGATACTTAGCGGCAGCGCAACTAAGCCTCTCCTGTTTTGTATCTGAGTGCATCCGGTGCTGCCCAATTCTATACGTAATGCCCCAAAACACACCCATGGAGCCGCTGCCCCCACACCCCCATTTTTTCACCCCAGGAATCTTAGCAGCAGTGCCTCAGAGGGATTTCACCCGTGCTCTAGCCTTTCATAAATCATTTCTCTCCGTGTTAGGACAGGCCTTTTTTTTTCCGGGAAGTCCCTTGATCGGGAGTTTTGACCTGAAACTGGCCACAGCAGCTTTAGCAACAAGGTAAAACACCCTACTGAAGTAAACGCAGAACCTCTTTTGTCTTCTAAAAAATCCCTCTTCTGCAATTAAACCTTTTGACTTGAAACTGGGCACTGCCACTTGGACGACAATCAAAGAAACTCTTATCAAATATTCAAGAGTCCGACGTAATTTCTTGGTGCTATGACTGCCCCTCCCTTTTCCTTTTAGCGCCTACATGCGCATGCACACACACATACACACCTCCTTAGAATTTTGACCTGAAACACAACATTGTAATCGGGAGCATGATGTCCTGATGAATTATTGCTACCACAGTAACACACGCGTGCACACACACAGAAACACACACACACACACACACACACGCTTTCATAACAAAACTACTCAGCTATGGAAACCCACTGGGTGACCGTGGGCAAGTCACACACACTTCTCAGCCTTAGAGGAAGCCAGTGGCAACCCTTGTCTAAATAAAACTGCCTCCCTTCCAAACCCTTAGGATAGAGTTTCCATAACACAGAAGGCCCATAACAACAACAAACAGAGCCTACTTTTCTCCCAAGACTGAAATTCAAGTCAATGGGATTAAAACAAGAGAGGTCGCAACAAGATTACAGAGCAAATAGAAATAAAACATAGTAAGTTATAATGTTCAAACAGAATTAAACAGATGCCACATAAAAACAAGTCATTTAAAAGAAATGTATAAAACATGTCAGCAGAAAGCGTCTTCCTCATCAGCTAGTAAGGCACCAAAAGCCTGGCTGAATAAGAAGACAGCAGAAGACATTTGCTGTCCTGCCTCAGCAAAATATTTTGTCTTTGGATGAATTTCAGGCTTTTCAAAAAATACTGCCTTGCTTTTCAACTGTTACAGCCCACTCTTGCTTTGGCATTAAGGCCGTAAAGCCATTTTTAGTCTCTTATTTTTTATTATCTACATGTGTTTTGTGGTGTGTGCTGTTTCCATTGTGACTGCATGCTATGTGCAAAGATAAACACAATTCCAATAGCATTTATTTTTCATATGAAAAAGACTGGGGTGAAAAACAGCCCATCTCTCCATTCATTTTTATTAGAGCAATAAAAATATATGGAAAATAAATGAACTGCATAGATGCAAGTTTTCTGTCAGTCTCACAATAAGCACTACTTATACCATGTAAATGTTTGAAAATACCAGGAAATATATTCATATCACAATGAATGTGCTCATAGCCCATGTGAGATATTAATGTTAAACAGCCAGGACAGTATAATAGTTTGACTGTTGGACTAGGATTCAGCTCCCCACTCCGCCATAGAAACCCACTGGGTGATCCTGGGCAAATCATACTCAACCTATAAAGAATGCAAAGGCATACGTCAAGAAAACCTGTAATATACAATCTTTGAAAGTCAGTCACCTCTAAGGCATAGAACATTAATGAAATGAACATACATCCAATTAAGGGAAATCTAAACTAATTTTCAGCTTATACCTTAAACATACTACACACGGTTCACTCACAAGACAAGCTATATACACCCTCACTAGACAATATACACAAAACACCAAGACATAAATGAAAAAAAAAACTTAAGGTCCCCCTAATAGCTGCCAACATTCAAAATCAAGATACACAAAAATATTTGGTATGGGAACTTTACATTTAAAATTAGAAAAATATGGATTAAGAAAGCAGGAGAGACAAGATTTTTCTTGAAAGTTAACCATAGCCTTGAGACTCTTTGGCTGAAGACAGTAATTTTCCTGTCTAGTCAGTTGCCACCAATAACCAACTGCAGATCAACAGCTTGTCAAATTGTTAACTTGTGGAAGCCTCCAGCCTTTTGCACAGGAGAGGGCAATTTGACACCACCTCAGGTCAAATTTCAACCCTTCAGAAGACATCATGGGCTGCACCTTGCCACCACATACCACTCAATTCAGAGGCAGGAATGCAAAAAGACACACTTCTGAATATGGAACACATACACACTAATAAACTTCAGTGTTGACCTTCCATAGTCAAAAAGAGAAGAAAAGTGATAATTTATTAACTTATCAAAACATCTTATTCCATTCCCTTTTATCATTATTATAACAAATGATAGTTATAAAAAGAAACACATTTTCCTCCTTTCTAAAGATATCAACCTCAAAAAGGTTTATGAATGTAACTATATACCATATACTAATTTAATTCATCAATCTGTAAATAAATTATATATCAATAAGTAACTAAATTACAGGAGTACCACCGAGTACCATGGTTGTTAGATAAGTATCCTTTCCTCATCGCAGTTAGAACAATATCAATTCAAATAAATATCACAATATCGTATCCAATTACTGAATAGTTAAATGTCAAATTGAGATACACTTAATCTACTAATTTTAGATTGTAGGAACTCCTTAAATAGCTCCCAGTCTCTGCAAAATTTACTGTTTGATTTACCATCTAAAATATAGGAAAGTTTATCCATTTCTGCAATATCAATGATTTTGCCTATCAGTTCTCTTTCAGTGGGGATGCCAATTAGTCTCCAATGTCTTACAAAGACTTTTCTGGCAGCTGTTATCAAATGCCATGCAAGTCTCCCAATCTCATTCTCTTTCTTTTTTGTCAAATTTAAGAAGACCTAATAGAAAAAAAAAATAAGGAATTAAATCAAATTTCATCTTTAGAATTGTTTCCATTTTAGTTCTAATCATGTGCCAGATTTTTAGCTCTATTACAACCCCACCACATATGAAAGAAGGTTCCAATTTCTTCACCACATTTCCAACACATATTTTTTGTATCTTTGCATATTCTAGCAATTCTATCTGAAGGGAGATACCATCTCCACATCATTTTTATGAAGTTTTCCTGTAAATTGTAGGATCTTGTATATGCACTATTGTGTTTCTATATTCCTTCCCAATCTTCCAAAGATATATTATGATCGAAACCACTTGCCCATTTTATCATGCATTCTTTAACTGTTTCATTTTCTAAGTTAAACTTCAATAACATTGTGTATCGCCTGGCAAGCAGAGGTTTTTCCTTTTTAAATAAATTATCTTCAAATTCTGTTATTCTTAGATCTACACCACCAGCCTTCAAATCAATTTTAAACCTTTCCTTAATTTGTAAGTACAAGAAGCATTGTATGTTTATTCTTTCATTTCTTTTAATTGGTAAGTTTCTCCACATTGTCTTAATAAAATGTCTATAAGTAATCCATACGCTATATCTTCTTAATTCTTTAATAGAAAGTGCTTCCACAGGTGAAAGCCAGGACGGTATTTAAGTATATAGTAACTGTTTATATTTCTCCGAAATCTTAAATAATGCCTTCTGAATTGCATTATTACAAAGTGTTAGCTTTATTATATCATAGAAGGGCATGCCAGCCAAAGTATATGCCATGATCTTCTAATAATAAAAGTTTTGGATTATATCAACAAAATCCACAGTCTCATCCATGTCAAACAAGCTACCTCATAATACAAATTCAAATCCAGAACTGAAAAGCCCCTCTACCTATAATATCAGTCATTGGTTTGTATTTTATTCTTGGTTTCTTACTCTCATCCCTTGAAGTTAGTTAAATCTTTTTTACATTGTACAAAACATTATTTAGTTATCCCAACTGGGATTATTTGAAATAAATATAAAATTTTGGGGAGAACGCTCATTTTAATAGCAGAAATTCCACCCATCATAGGTAAGTTCAATCTCTCCCACATTTCCCACTTTTTTTTTTTATCACCTTCCGAACTTTTGAATAATTATTTTGGAATAAAAAGTCAACCATAAGTTCAATTTCTAGATAGTTAACTTTATTTACACATTCTATTCCTGATTTCTTTACTAACAACTCTTTTTCACAAGGCTTAACATTCTTTGTTAGAAGCTTCATTTTAGGTTTATAAATTTTATAAATTTTGAAAACAGCAAGTTGTCCAAATTTATGTAGCATTTCTTTAAGTTTATCAGTTTTAAGAACTGGATCTGCAATAAATAGATCCAATAGAAGACCTCTGTCCTCTATTTCTGAGCTTAGTCTTCATCAGTGCTCAAGTTTAAATTGTTCCAAGAACAGTGACATTGAGCCCGCTGAGGCAGGTGGGAGGTGCTTGAGTTACACATCAGCTAGAATTTTCAGTAAATAAAATGACAGAAGAAGCAGGAGCCATCTGTCTCTATAGGAGATGCTGGTGTTTCTAGTAGCTGTGTGCCTTGGAGCCTCATGGACCCAGGATGGGTTTTTGTGGGTAGGGAAATCACCCATTTCTTACCAAGCAGGTTTGGGACTCCAGATTTTCCACTGTCCCCACATCTACTTACAACTGCTGCCATTACAAAAACAAACCAACATGTAACACACATAAGCTCTCATCCATGAAAATTGATAGCCTAGGCAACAATAATGGCTGGCATCCTGTACTGCAGGTACAGATTTGTAACTTACAGTTACAGATACATAACTGCTTCCTGTTCAGTAATACTGCATACTCACAGTTGTGGCACTGTTCTCTCAATCAAAAGTGTCTCCCACCCCAAACCGATCTGAACAGCCAGAAACAGCCAGAAGCGATGGAGATCTGTTTGCATTCAGCAAAATAGTGCTTCCATTCCCCCTCCCACCAGAAAGTGAGGCTGCCCAAATCAGAAGTGAGACCGCTGTTGCAACTCCTCATTGCAGCCTCACTTACTGGCAAGAGAAAGCTGGAAACGCCATCCTCCTTTTGAATTTATGACTAAGCAGAGAATGTAGGATCTTGGCCAAAAGTGCTAAATTCACAGTAAATTCAAAATGATGCCAGGAGTAATGGATTAGAGAACATCTCACCAATATAACATATTTGTCTCACAGCACAATAGCATCAGAGAATGGTGATTGTCTTGTCAGATTGTCAGACAATCATAATGAATTAATCAACAGGTATTTGCCTTCCCATCGTCTCTAGTGTTAATTTTCTATACCAGCAACTATTTTGTCATCATTGTACTTATTATAAGCACTCCTTTTGCAATTAAAACGTGGAGATCATGAAGAAAGTTACTTTCTGCTTAAGAGGTGGGGGTTTTATGTATGTGGTGCATTAGGAAATGTAGACTCCCAGACCTGCAGCCTGAAGGCCAGGAAAAGTGTTACCACTTAATTCTATTGCATATATATGATGACTGGCTGATCCTGCTTCGATAATGGAGATCCAGTGTTCTGATGCTACCTTTTTGCCAGCAAGCTGTATATATGAGAATTCATGTGTATTGCACCAATACAGGTCAAACAAGAGATGTAACTTTGATGCAATGTACATTCTTGTATTCCCCAAGCTCCACACCCAGATTATGAACACAGCTTATGAAATAATGGTCGTCACACACTGACCGCTGGCTACATTCACTCCCTGGCCTCCCCAGATGCTAAATACATGTTCATCATTCTTAAAAGAATGTCACATCTTTACATTGTGCTGATGAGATGTTAATTACCACTTGGTTTTAAAATCTCCAATCTGCTTGGCAAAGCTTAGCATGAGTCAGTTATTGTCAACCAACAGCAGTTCCAAGTAGCACCCTTTGGCTATCAATACTCCAAGAAAGAAGCATCTTTTGCTATTAATTATCTGGACTTCTTGTCAGGAACTCCAGAAGTCCTCAGAGTGACTTGTTTCTGAGTAAACATGCCTGGGATTGGACGGTGCAACCCCCTTTTCATCTGATGGAATTAATTCCTGTTTCATGGCCAAGTTCATGGGAACTCTCAAATCTCTTTTCTTTCCGACTGATAAAGTTCAAAGGGTTAAAATACTCTTGCTTTTAAGACACAGTTTTCTTGGAGGCTTTTTTTTTTAGATATTTTTTCTAGAAAAAAAGTACAGTGTAATCCAGCATTTCCAGAAAGGAACACTAAAGAGGAATTATTATTGCTGTTCTGTGCCTTCAAGTCATTTCAAGCCAAGTCATTTCCAGCTTATGGAAACCTTAAGGTGAATCTATCAGGGGTTTTCTGGGGCTGAGAATGTGTGATGCACTCAAGGTCACCCAGCGGATTTCTATGGCCCAGAGGGGAATTGAACCTTGGTCTCCATATGAGCTATTAAAATCAGGGGTGGACAACTACCTATGGTCTGGGGCTTCACACACTCCCACTAGGCCCCCAAAGTGCTGAAACCAGCCCATCTTCCCTTTTCAAACTTTTTTGGATTCTTAAAACAATGTAAAATATTCCCACTCCTCTGTAGGAGCTACAAAAATAATGATTTTGCCATGTTTTTAAACCCCTCCCCCATTTTAGACAGGAGAAACTTTCTTTTTCCCCAAACCTGAAAGTGAACTGGAAATCACTTCAGGTTTTGAAAACTGGCTTCTCCTGAAGCCCAGACAGCCCAGGGATGGAGCGGTTTCTGACGATTTCCACATGATGGGGCTGTGCCACTTCTGGGACAGGATGGCAGTGGTTGGTAGGCCGTGCTGCATCATCACCCTGCAATCCCAGGTGCAGAAAGGAACCTGTCAGCAACGATCCCCTCTGCACCTGCTCGCTCTATGTGGCGCTCTATGGTGCTGCCTCTTCCTTCCGCAGTGCAGCCAGGCACTTTCCATCGCTGCACTATGGAAGAAAGTGTTGCCATTGCACTTCCATGGCAGAAGCTTCCTTCTGTAGCACAGCAATGGAAAGTACCTGGCTGCACTGCGGAAGGAAGAGGCCGCACCATAGAGCGCCGCAGAGAGCGAACAGGCGCAGAGGGGATCGTTGCTGACAGGCTCCTTTCTGCACCTGGGATTGCAGCGTGGCGATGCAGTAGAGCATCATCATGTGGAAATGGCCTTTGTCTCCTCTGAGTTTAAATGTTTTTTTTTTTTTAAATGCTTGAGGATCACAAAAATGCCCTTGGGGGAGTCACATGTGGTCAACGTGCTTCACTTTTCCCACCCCTCATTTAAATAAAAGGATTCTTTATTGGCTGAAGTTACCATATTAGCATTATTGGCATTTGGTTAATGGTAATTGCTTAGCTATTCTGTTGAGGAAATATTAGCAGTTCTTGTAGGCTGCCACTGGGCAAAATGAGACAATCAACTAAGACAGTACATGTTGCATCCTAGGGGATCTTGTGATGTGCAGTTGAAGGAGAGGTCTTCAAAATTCTCAGACAGAGAGCTCCTGTAGTGCCTCACATCAAACTTCAAACCCCAGGATTCCACAGGAGGCAGCCACAGCAATAAAAGTGGAAGCATAGTACAGTCAGCCCTCCCCATTTGTGGGTTTCACTTTTGCGTCTTATTTGCTGTTACCTCTGCTGCCTCCCTATGCCATTTTCAATAGGGACTGCAAGCCTTGTGAGACTGAGAAACTGCAAACCCTATTCAACCCTATTAAAAATGGTGTGGGGCAGCAGGGGAGGTGGCAGTAAGCCCCACCAGCCAGCCACTTCTGCCTTGTGAAGGAAGGCAAGGAATCCATGGTGGGTTGAATATGGCAATCATACTTTTTTTTGTATATTAAATATGGTTTGGGAGGGTCTAGAGTTACTCACGGTTTTTCCACTTTCACGGGGGTCCTGTGCCCCTAACCCTAGCGAATGTGGAGGGATGACTGTATTACAACTGTGTAGTGCAGAAGGGTCGGAAGCAGACACTAGGACATGCCTCCTGAGCTTAGTTTAGGCCTTCTCCTCTGTTACAAGTCGGAGCTGTGTATGTGTGAGTGTATGTGAGTGTGTGTGAGTGTGAGTGAGTGAAAGAATGTGTACATGCATAAGCCATCCAGCATGTTCTGTACCCCCTACACTAGCATGTTGTCCTCATGCAGCAGAAGACTGTCCTTTTGCCCATGTTGAAGTAATATGCAGCTGCCAGTTCAATTTACTTGTGTATATGGAAAGTGGGAGTGAAGGCAAAATTTTGTTCTTTGCCTTATGTAGCAAAACATATTGCACCACCCCTAGCCCCATGTGTTGTTGGAGGCAGGTCTGGTAGTAATTCCTCTGCAAGCTGCAATGTGTTATCTTGTATCAAATAAAACATCTTCTTCTCTGTGTCAACAACAAAAGTATTCTAATGAACCAGAGTGTTCTTTCCCAGTAGTAAATGCCACAGTCCTTGCAAAGAACTGTCTGTCTTTCCGTGGAAATAGTTCCATGTCAAGATGGGAGAAGACATGCACCTGTTTGGCACAAATTTCCCTCCTTAGACTCAAAAGTACAGAACGTTCACATTTCAGCGTCCCTTGCTGGACAGCAGATGCAGTTTCTTAATCAATTATGACCCTAGAGAGCTGAATCCAAAAAAGCTGTGGCTGTTGCTGTTAAAGCTGGATTGAAGAATCATTCTATATATATTTAAGAAATCTTCAAAGAATACTCTGTAACCAAATCAAGTTTGGCATGGTTTTATGAAAAATGGGGCAGGGGAAAAAAAAGTATCAAAATGATATTCATTACATGTACCTTTTCATCAGTGATATAGCAAACCCAAGCCAAGGTTCGAAGACAAAGGTCTTTTTGATGAGCTGAGAAGCTCTCACGACCTGTCACTTTCCTCATGCCCTCTGTCCCTCTGAAGTTAGATTAAATCCTCAAAGGTGCTGGGAAGTATTTTCCCATTAACAATATACTGTTATAAGCTATCTCCTTCATAATTCAAAGTATTTGGGATGTGTGGCTGGCTTGATCTTTAATGAGTAATTAAGTAGTTGTTTGAGGTACCGTGATCCCAGTGACCAGGGTTTGATTCCCTGCTCAGCCATGGAAGCCCACTGGATGATCTTGGCCACATTCTCAGCTCCAGAAAACCCCAGGATAGGTTTGTCTGATGGTTGGCATAAGTTAGAAATGACTTGAAGGCAAACAACAAGGCCCATTAGATTTACAAAACCTACAACCTACAAAAGGTTGAGAAGAAAATGTGTCAGTGTTGGGTGTTTGATCTTAATCCACACAGTAATGTTCCTTTTTCAGCTTTTCCTGAGAACTTGGCTTTGGCTACTGCATAACCCAAATCTGCACTTTAACCTTTGTCACTAAACCACTGCTATTCACTGTAGAGAGCACTTAAAGAGCTTTTTTTCAATCTATGTAAACACTGAAACCAAAGACTAGCAATGAGGATTGTGTACCTCATGCAGCCTGCCAACACCCCCCCATTTGTGCCCCCAAACATCTCCAGACCTTTAGCCCCTGTGTGACCCCGTGAGACTCCCATATAAAAAAAGTTCAGCCTAGAAACTGACAATTTAATCCCTACAATTCTTCAAGGGGTGTCACTGGCTAGTTCAAGGCTATTTGTGTGTGCACACACACTCAAATGTATTAAATCCTTAACGGCCTGTCTTCTTTTCTTCAAAACCAGAAGTGACGTCACTCTCAGTTGGGGAAAAAAGAGGGGCAGGTATGGCCTACCAAGATCTGGGGTGGGTAGGCTCTCCAGACCCTCAGCAACAGCCCACCTTCTAGGTCCTAGAAGGATCAGTAGCCTGAATTGGATCTAATGTGAAGGAATTATAGATATAACAATTTGAATTTTATTAGAATTTGAAAACTACAAGGTTATAAATAGTAAGCTTTTTGTGTGCTAACTGTAAAAAATATAGGTATAAGGAATTGATTTTTATATTGAATATTGATTAAGGTAACAAAAAGCAAAAAAGCAATTTGCATTAGGTACTAAAAAAAAATCAAAATCAAAATCAAAAATGGACCAAAGGACAAGAAGAGGAGCGGCGGCAGCTGCAACAACAACAACTTCCCAGACAACCAGACGGACATCAGTGGATATACCCCAGAAACCTCAAGATTTCATGTTACAGATGGTGGAAGAGTTTAAAAGCATGAAAGATGATATAAGAAGTGATATAAAAGAAACAAGGAAAGAGATGAGAGCTGACATGAAACAAGAAATAGACAAACTGGGGAAGAAATTGGAAAATATAACAAAGGATGTGACAAAGCTAAAGACAGAAACAAAGGAGATAAAACAACAAGTTAAACAAGTCGAAAAGGAAATGACTGAGATGAAGGGGAAGCAACAAGAAGATGAATTTCAAATTACTCGGCAGGAGTTACGATATCGGGAAAGATGTCTTCGATTTAGAGGTGTTCTAGAGGCTTCAGCAGAGAATCTGTATGAAAAAATTGTACCGGCTTTGGCAGAATTCATTGACATGGAAGAAGAAAAGATGGAGACATATATTGACAGAATGTTCAGAGTTTCCTCCAAAGTAGTGAGAGAGAGGAAATTACCAAGAGACATTAGAGGGAGCAGACCTGAGAATGGGGTGGCATGCCTATATGTTTTATGATAAAGCAAAAATAGATAAAGACTTCACACATCACTTTATCAGAAAATCGCTTCTGAAAATTTGGGAGGATTATAAAACTAAAAACATACAGCAGCTTCCCACCTGGGTCTCGCCGCAAGAGGCTTTTTTTGGCAGATGGACGAATACAGATAAATGGTTGCGATATGACGATATAATTGAGAGATCAACGTCCAACAACTTTAAGATTAAAACAAGAGAAAAACTAGAACAAGAGGGAATAACATTAAGTTGGTTTCCCTACAGACAGTTAGCAGAAAGGTTTCAAATGGATATAAAAACATATGGAATTGAACTTAAAGAGAAAACTGGAATAAACGGCTGTTTGAGAATCCGCCTCATTTACTTGCCCAAATATATCAAGAAATACTACATCAGGAGAGGCATGAAGAAACAGTAAAGGCAACAATGATTTCATGGGCACAAAATATCGGACATTCAATACAATTAGAGTCTTGGGAGCAGAGCTGGAAAAAAACACAGAAATTTACAGTAGCACAGAATTTGAAAGAGAACTATTACAAGCTATTTCATAGATGGTACATGACACCAGATAAATTAAAAAAGATTTATAATACAGGTACTGGACAATGTTGGAAATGTCAGAATGAGGCCGGTACGATATATCATATGTGGTGGACATGTCCTAAAGCTAAGAAATATTGGACTGAAATACATAACAAAATATGTGTATTAATGAAAGTACAGTTTGCTAAGCTACCAGAATTGTACTTGTTAAATATGACTGATGTATTAGAAGGTACTGGTATAAAGAAGTACTGGAGGATATTACTGTACATGATAACAACAGCTCGTATTGAATATGCAAAGATGTGGAAAACTCAGCAAATACCCACTTTAGAACAATGGTGGGGTACACTGATTGAAAACAAAAATGCTGATATGGTCTCTCAGAGATTAAAAGGGAAATCAGACGAAGAGATACAAAAAGAATGGCAAATTGTAATGGATAATTGCTGGGTCCCATCAGATGGAAATCTGTGATTCATGATTTAAGATAAATTATGAGGGGGCTACAGGATATATATCATGAAGCGGGAATATGGAGATGGAAATGCAAGAATCAACAAGTAATAATAGCACTAAAATGTAGTACAATATTTTAAGCATGTTAAGAAATATTGATAATGAAATCTAGATCAGTGTGGAAGATCAGAAATATTTCAAATAAGTTGACAGTTATAATTGTTTGTTTTATATCTGAATTTGAATAAAATGATTATAAAAAAAAAAGAAGGATCAGTGGTCTGAGAGTATAAGGTGTGGAAGATATTTCCTGAAGGCACACTGTATGTGAACATCACTTGTTCAGAGATTCATAATATAAGTCCGGGCCTAGCCTGGATTGGAAGGTGTCACTCTGTCTATTTATCTGCCTTTTTTTAAAGATCAGAGCTTGAACATGCATTCACTCACTACAACCTAATTTAAAGCAAGCATGTGTTACCAATACCCATACAGGGAGTCTTTTCACCTTGTATTATTTCTCCCTTCCAATAGCTGTTCAGATTTATACTACTACAGAGGCTTGTGTCACAGGGCACTGTCATCTCTGCCATGCCTAGCTTAGCCATCTTGCTGAGTTTTCTTCAGCGCTGTGTTTCCTTTAATGTTTGGGTGATGGAAGGGGGAGTTGGGAGTGGGAAAGAGCTGGAAGGGGTGAGAGGTGTTCAAAAAAGTGAAACTGTCTGTGCACCCTCAGTTCTGGTAAAAACATTGTCTGTGTACTGAACTATTTTTTAATAAAAACTTTCTGGATCTCTCCATGAAGACTGCTTATTGAGTTAGGATAAGACCAAACTTTACAGGCTGCAGAGAGCAGTTGCTTCAGCTAATGGGCCTTACCCAAACAATTAATGAGAGTCCTACATAAACACAAATTTCCCACACACAAATCATGCATTTTGACAAGACATTGGTTTCCAATGGTTTTCTTTGTTATGATAAAGTCAGGACACATGCTGAATTTAAAAATCATTGCAAGTGTGGAATAAATATAGACAGAGACTTTTTTCTAAGATAACATAGCTTCCTCACCAAGGGAAGCTTTCTTCAGAAAAGAATGGGTTAAAAATTAGAGATGACTCCATTATGAGACCCTCTTGTATTTTAAGCGAGATAATTGTTAGCTTAAAACAAGAGAGATGCTTCTTAAGGAAGGCAAAGACCGTAGCTGGTTTGCTTATACGTAATTTAAAGATAGATTTAATCATAGTAAGAGAGATCTTGTTATAGAGTCTGGAGAAAATGAGTTTTACTTAGAGCTGCATAAAGATGATGACCATGTAATTAAAAAAAATGTATAAACGTCTTTTGAAACTAGAGACCGAGGACAAACCTATCAAGGAATATATGATAAAGTGGGCCCAAAATTTTGGGCACCAGGTACAACTGGAGGAATGAGGAAAATGTATAGCAATCTAAAGGAAAATATGTGGAAAATAATATACAGATGGTATTTAACATGAAACAAGTTGTTTAAAATGTCTAAAAATGTTTCAAAACATTGCTGGGGATATCAAGATAAGGAAGTTTCTTTTTTTCATACGTAGTGGACTTGTAAAAAGGCAAAAAGCTGTCGGTCTAAGGTTTATAACATTTATTCAAAAAAATTTAAAGTTTGATTTTGTATGTCACCAGAAATGTTTCTGCTCGGTATCGTGGATAAGGATTTGGATGCTAAATTTTGGCTGCTTCTTTGTTGTATGATAGCAGTTGGAAGAATATTGTTTGCTCAAACTTGGAAAGGGATTGAAGCGCTGGCAACGGAAGACTGGATTGCTAAAATTCCTGAACTATTCCAAATGGCCAAATTAACATGGATTTTAAGGGATAAGCCATCTGAAAGTTTCTTGAAAGACTGGAAACCATTTATGGATTTTTGAGCAATAAAAAAATAATCAAACAATGCAATAATCTGTGGATATGGTCACTAGTAATTTGTTTAGGTGGGTCTGTAATGGTAGAATAATATTATCCTGTCTTTTCTTATTCTTTCTCTCTCATTATAGTTCGGTTGGCTGGCTTTTTGTGTTTTAGCAAGTTAGTGTTCTAACGAGTTAGTGACTGGGTTTTTTAGTTTACTGTTTTAGTTGTTTATTGTTTTAGTTTACTGTTTACTGTTTTAGTTTACCATTTTAATGTCATTTTATGTTACAAATGTTAGTTGGTGTTTATGTTTATTTATAGACACTGAAGAGTGTGTGTGTGTGTGTGTGTGTGTGTGTGATAGCCAGCATGGTATAGTGGGTTGGACTATGACTGTGAAGGCTAGGGTTCAATTCCTCGCTTGGCCATGGAAACCCATTGGCTGTCCCTGGGTGCATCACACATTCTCAGCTCCCAGAAATCCACCATAATAGGGTTGCCTTAGAGTTGCCATAAGTCAGAAAAAACTTGAAGATACAGAACAATGTGTGTGTGTGTGTGTGTGTGTGTGTGAGAGAGAGAGAGAGAGAGAGAGAGAGAGAGAGAGAGGTTTCCAAACCTGGATTCCTAGCTATTTATTGTTGGATAGCAACTCTCAGAATCCTTGACCATAGGAATCTTTCTTGGAATTTCATTTGAAGAATATACGCTACTAGTGGCCAAATGTAGGCTGGAATCCTATTGGTTAGTCTCAACTTTGAGAGCCAGTGTAGTGTAGTGCCTTGAATGTCAGACTATGATACTGGAGACCAGGGTTTGAATCCTCACTTAACCATGGAAACCCACTGGGTGATCTTGGACAAATCACATTCTCTCATCCTCAGAGGAAGGCAATGGCAAATCTTAACCCCCTCTTAACAAATTTTCCCAAGAAAGCCCTGTGATGGTTCACCTGCCATAAGCTGGAAATGACGTGAAAGCATACAACAATAACAGTCTCAACTAGAATAGACCCACTGAGTCAACTGTTGACTCCCAAGTCAAAACACAGATAAATCCATAGGCTGATTCAATGAGTCTGTGAGCAGAACTACCATAGTATTGTTCATTCATTTTGAAGTAGGAAGAAGAAAAGAAAACACTGCCAAAATGCTGGTTAGAAAGAGAGAGTACACTTCAATGAACTGATTCAAGTATGAGGAAAAGGTTCTCAAAATGGCAGAACATGGCTGCAGAGAGGTGGTGCTGATTGATTGAAAGAAGAGAATTGTGTCACCAGCAGACATCTTCTCCTATGGCAGAAACTCAGCCATCTTCCATGCCACAATGACAGGGAGGCTAAACCAGGAGAAGAATAAGATATTGAAGGGAAGGATGGAATGTTCCCATTTTAATAAACACAAGAGTGCATTCAGTGCAAGAGAAATGAGAGCTCACCACAACAGTTGAATAAGTTTCTAAAAATGATACTCAGATTGTATTGCTTAGCAGATGGCCAACGGTGCCTTCATGTGCTGAAAACAAACACATAACAAAAAAGCAAGGGAAAATACTCTTTAGTATCAGCTATGCAGCCTAAATTACCATAAAGCCTCTGATCTTGGAAGCTAAGCAGGGTCAGCCCTGATTAGTACTTGGATGGGAGGTTGCCAATGAACACCAGGTGCTGAAGATTGTATTTCAGAAGAAGGAACAGGATAGACCACCTCTGAATATTCCCTTGCCTAAGAAAACCCCATAAAATTCATGGGTTTGCCAAGTCGCAGGTGATTTGAAGCCACATAGGTACATAAACACAGTATTAGCTTAATCAATTTTCAACACTGGCCAGCAGAGGGCAGTGCAAAATTCCCTGATGCCCTGTGACAGACAACTTTTCAACTGTTGGCTTGTATGAATAGAAATAATATGGTTTATGTAATGATGATGGGAGAAATTGGGCACTTCCAGATGAAGCTGTTACCATGCCTCATTCATCGAATTCTACAACAGATTCAGATAAGGTCCTTTCCCCATTACAACATTCCTTATGTTCTTCCATGTCTGTTTCTGTCCTTTTTGTTTACCAAAAAACAAAACAAAACAAAAAAATCTTTCAGGAGGAAAGAACAGAACAGTTTCATAACACTTTTTGACATACAAAAAAATTGGGCAAATTTACAAGAATAAAGAGCTTTTCATTTTTGCCTTCCAAACACTTTTCATGGCTTAGCTAAGGTTGTGGAGTCTTAGTTCAGCCTGGACTTTCTATTATTTTGCACCTAACCATACTTGGTTTGCAAGTGCACCATGAAGAAAGAGCCAATGTCCTCATCTTACCTCCCTCTTGGTACGGAGTCCAGTAAAGTACTGACATTATCCTAGTCTTGCTTTAGGTTCTCCTGTTCCAATATGCAAGTCCCAGAGTCTCCTGTGCAGATATGAGGGGCAGTTTCTTTGTTCATAGGGTCTTACCTTCTCCACCTCTCACTGGTGAGCTTCCACTTCCTGACTTCTTTTCTTCCTTTGAGCCTTCATAGATCAAACTGCTGAAACACCACTCTCATCTCCCCAAATCTGAGGCTGGCCTCCTGTTGGTCAATTCCAACAACACTAGACCTATTCAATCCACTGTTGAATGAGTCAACACATAGATAAATCTAATGGATACAATGAGTCTGTTTTAGCCAGGAGTACAAGCGAATTTAAGACTGTAAGTCAAATTAGATGTTACATGGGCACACATATGTGGTCCCAACTTCATATTTTCAAAGATAACAGGAACAAGGGAAGTTGGGTAACTTGTTAGAATAAGACAAAGTTGTTCAGCTCTCATCATACCTGCTCATCCTTTTTTTTGCAAATGCTGCTTCCCTGACGTCATTCCTCCAAAGAGGTGTGCAATCTAGAGAGAAGACTGGTCAGATGGAGGAAAGGTGAAGTATCCCTAGCTTGCTTTTATTCTTCTGTGCTGTCATTGTCTCTCCTCCTCCTGTCTCTTGTTTATATCCAATGTGGGTTTCCTCCTTTCAGTTCCTATGCGCTTGTTTGTGTGTTCCAAGTTAGACGTCATTGGAGTAGCTATGGCTGTTTCTTCAGAATCCTGAAGGAGATCTATCTGACATTCTACTAGATAAGCTGTATGTCAAAACAAACTTTAACAAATGTGTTTATTTTCTTGTGGTAAGGCTCAACCATAGAAAATTGTTTTCAATGCCACTAACCCCTTGAATACCTCCAGTAATATGTGGGTTTCTCTGAGCAAAGGCAGAGTACTTTTTCTTGTACTCATACACAGAGTATACAAAATTGCTCCACATATTTCTAAGACTACATTAATATAAGTAGGAATGTGTGTATGCATGTGTGCTCATCATGTATGTATTTTGAACAAATCAAACACTAACTTGAAGTAACTTCAGCATCTTTGGTCCAGGAAGATATGGCTCATTTCATCTTATTCTGTTTCTTCACCAACCATTATGAAATCATGGTGCTTCTGAGCAGTGGAAAACATCATCCATGCAATGTATACACACTTGTAGCAGAACATAACAGAGCAAAACAAGCTATTTCCTTTAACTGGAAAGATGACCTAACTCCCAGTGAAAAACAGAGGGATTATATAAGTAGTGGGTGTTCTGTTTATGGTGTGTGTGTGCGCACGCGCACATAAAACGCCTGGTAATATTTTTGTTCAGAAGATGTTTGCCCTTTTCAAATAGACTTATGTGTTTGCCCTTTTCAAATAAGCCTTATTCTTGATTAAGAACAATGATTCAGTATAAAATGATGGTTTTATTTTATACTTTCCCCACCCCTTTTGGATGCCAAGAAAGAGGGAGGGAGGGAGGGAGGGAGGGAGGGAGGAAGGGAGGGAGGGAGGAAGGAAGGAAGGAAGGAAGGAAGGAAGGAAGGAAGGAAGGAAGGAAGGAAGGAAGGAAGAAAGAAAATGATACATACACTAAGGATGTTTCATTACCAGTGATGGGCGCAGAAAATTCAGCAGAGTGTCTTAAGCAGGAATGGGGAATCTTTGGCCCTCCAGATGTTTTCAGCTTCAACTCCCAGAAAACCAACTGACATGACTAATAATAAAGGACTTAGGGAATTATAGTCCAAAACATTTTGAGACCCAAACCTTTCCTGCCCCCACTGGTTAGTGGTGGTTCCTATTTCAGTGGAGAGAAGAATATGCTCCAGATTTCAGTCTAAACTTTAAAGGAGCTCTCTAAAGTTGGGGAGTAGAGTTCAACAACCTTGGAAGCTGGGGAGTAGCATTCAAATTTTAAATTCAATTTAAAATTTGGAGAAAATCCATCATTCCATTCACCTGCAGTCCTTTTACACTACCCAGTTATAGTGCTATGATCCCACTTTAACTGCCATGGCTGCATCCTGTGGAATCCTGAGCTTTGTAGTCACTAGGGGAGCTCTCTGGCCGAGAATTCTAAAAACTCTTAAGCTGCAAAGCCCAGGAATCCATAGGACAGTTGAAGGGAAATCATAGCACTATAATTGTGTAGTATGAAATGGCTCATAAGAGGCACCACACCATTACTGCTCACTCCTGAACTGATCAAAACACTTTTTGAATCTGGACAACAGACAGAGCAATCCTGTGAAAGGCCTCTTCCAGGCTCACATTCCAAATACGTACCAGTCTGAACACTAAAAATGTCTAAAAGCTCTATGAATCAGGCAACCTACAAGAAAGTGTTAAATGAAAATAATGTTCAAGAGGCAAAATGCCTTTCTAAATGAAATGCTTTACATTGTGGAAGTTTGAGGAAACTGTATCCTAACTAATCTTCAGCTTTTGCAATTCATTTAATTTTCTGATGGAGTTCTTTTCCTTTAGCAAAATGCATTAATTTTAGGATAAGATAGTGAGATACAGAGGCTGTAATCCTGTAATGTCTGTATTCTCCCTCCAGCTTGTGTCCCTTTACAGCCAGGAAGCATCTGGCTGTCTTTCTGTAAGTTGACACATGAAGGCATCATCCTTTCAGACCTCCAGCAGATCCCTGGGAGATCCAGGAGGATATCTTCTTCATCATAACCTGGGCTGCAGAAACACTGCTGGATGCTTCCTTACTGCACCCCCCAATGCCCCCCAGCTATTAAATGGCTGTGGTGGGGGAATGGGTAACAGAGAGGCCAGTTGCATGGGCAGGAGTTGTTCTACAAAGGAGGTACTGGTTGCCTCCTTCTACAATCACCACCAGAGGACGTTGTTATTGTTAACTGGTGTCAAGTTGACTTTGACAATGAGTGATCTTGTACTCTCCCTGTCATAAAAGTCCTGCTCAGGTCTTGCAGACACAGAGCCGTAGCTTCCTTGATCAAGTCTACCTACGTGTAATGCAGTCTTCCTCTTTTCCTATTGACTTCTACCTTACTGAGCATTATTGTCTTTTCTAGTGAGTCATGGCTTCCCAGGACATGTCCAATGTACTGCAGTCTCAGTTTCATTATCTTGGCTTCTAGGGAGAGGGCAGGCTTGATTTGCCCTGGGACTTATTTAGTTGTCTTTTTTAGCAGTCCACAGTATCTGTAGAACTCTTCCCTACCACCACATTTCAAATGAGTTGATTTTCTATCAGATTTCTTCATTGTCCAGCTTTCACAACTATGCATAGAAACTGGAAATATAATAGTATGGACAATCCTAACTTGAGTATTCAATGAAACATTTTTACACTTCAGGATCTTGTCTGGTTCCTTCAGAGCTGCCCTTTCAGATACTAGTTTTCTCCTGATTTCTTGACAGTGGTCTCCGTTCTGATTAATGACTGAGCCAAGATACGGAAAAATCTTCACTGACCACTTTAAAGTTATGCAGATCATCTGTGGTCATTATTTTTGTTTTCTTAATGTCCAACTGTAAACCTGGTTTTGCACTTTCTTCCTTGATTCTTTTCAGTCATCATTCCAAGCCTTTGCTATTTTCTGCTAGCATGGCGTCATCTGCATATTTTAAATTGTTGCTGTTCCTTCCTCCAGTTTTCATGCCTCATTCCTCTGAGTCTAATCCTGATTTACCTATGATATGTTCATATCCCAATTGGAAACTGTTCCTTTTCTCCATATTCTGTACTGATACTGGCCTCTTGCCTGAGTATACATTACACATCAGAACAATCAAATGTTGTGGCACCTTATTTCTTTAAGAGCAATCCACAGTTATTCATGATCTTCACAATCAAAGACTTTTCTATAATCTATAAAGGACAGGCTGATTTTCTTCTGAAATTCTTTGGTTGCTCCATTATCGAACATATGTTTGCAATTATGATTTCTATTACCCCTTCCTTTCCTAAATCCAGCTGAGACATCTGTCATTTCTCACTCGATATATGGTAAATGACTTTGTTATAGAATTTTGAGCATCACTTTGTTTGCATGAGAGATTAATGCAATGGTCCTGAGGTTACTGCAATTCCTCATGTCTGTTTTCTTGGAGTTTAGAATATATATTGAACATTTACAATCTGTGGGTCATTTTTTTGTTTTCCATATTCCTTAACAGATTTTATTTACAACTAGAGTAGATTCTGTCTCTGTAGCTTGAAGCAGCTCTATTAGTATGCCATTTGTTTCTGGTGGTTTATTCCTCCCAAGTGTTCTGAATGCAGCTACCACTTCACTTTCTAAAAATGCAGATTCATCTTCAAATGCTTCTTACTTGAATCAATCTGTCATCTTTTCATCTTTTTATATGCATACTTCTTCAATGTATTGTTTCCATCATCTTTTTATTTCTACTTGGTCATGTAATCTGTTCCTCTGCTAGTTTATATTTACCTTCAGTTTCTCAGATCTTGTGGAAGAGGTCTCTTGTTCTTCCTTTTTTTTTTTTTTGTTATCTTCTATTTCTCTGCATTAATCATTATAGTAGTTCTTTTTGTCCCTGTGCACAGGGACTGAACAGTTGCATTCATGGTCCTAACTCTATTTCTATCACCTTTAACTTTTGCTTCTTGTCTATTCTTAGCTGCTTGAAGAATTTCATATGTCTTCTATTGAGGTTTCTCTTTCGTTTTGATTGCAGATAGCGCTTTTTTGCATTCCTCCCTGACAATGTCCCTGGCTTCAGTCCAGAGCTCATGTGGCTTCTGGTCAATTAGGCTTATTAGTGCAAATCTATTTTTGATATTATCTTTAAATTCTACAGGATGTTCTTCAGGTTGCATTTTGGCATGATGGCTGATTTAGTGTTCTTCTTTAGCTTTACTCCGATTTTTTGTATAAGCAGTACATGGTATGTGCCATAAACTTCTACTCTTATCTACACAGATGGAAAGAAGCTTCTGATTACATAATCTATTTGATTTCTATATTGGCCATAAGGTGATGTTTGTGTCTATATTCACCTCTTTGGTTGCTTGAAGAATGCATTTGTGATGAAGAAACTGTTGATCTGACAAAATTCAATCAGTCACTCTCCTCTTCTGCATCCTACAGTCTTTGACTCTGCTTTGTTTCCTATTTTTGCATCCCAATCACCTATGATTAATAAGAAGTCTTGTTTTGGTGTGTGGCCATAGGACATATGCGGGTGTCATGGCCTGAAGCCTGTTGGTAATCCCAAGAAGAGCAGGTGTACTGAATTAGCTGTTGACTAAGAGTCAGCATTTATGTAGACCATATTGATTCAATGAGTTCATCATCATCATCATCATCATCATCATCATCATCATCATCATCAACGTTTATTGATTAGTCAGCTGATCATATCAACGATTCAATGAGTTGAATCTCTTTGGGACTACTAACAACATTCAGGCCTATGTCAGTGCATGACACTGAGAGATTGCTGCCAAAATTTTCACAAAGGTTCATCATGTAAGAATATAAGTTTGTAAATGTTGGCTGGAATCCAACATTGCTACATAACCATGGTAGTTACATAGTTATATAGTGAATCCCAGCCCCACTCAGCAGTCAGCAGCTGCTGCAATTGATAATGAGAAACTGTAGTTAAGTGAAGACTTCTGGGCATGTTTTCTGGTCCTGTGAGTTGAGTGAACAGTTTGCTCATCTTGTTGCCAGTTAGTATCCTTCATTCTTTCATCTTTGTAGAAGGGATGGTTATCATAGTAGAATGCACACAGACATGATGGGAAGAGAAGTCAAACAATTAAGGCAAACACACACACTATCAAGATAACAAATGACATCTCTAAGATACAACTTGAGGCCCTGCTAAGCAAAGGATCCTTAGTCAGCAGTGCCATGCTGTGGCAATATTATTTTAACCTAGCTGACTGCCCGATATGAAATCAAGACTACTTTTTTAGGGGCCTATGTTCTAAAAAAATAACACTGACCTAGTTTACATTAACTGCAGGTTAGCAGTCAATGAATACAGAAAAAGAAAGGAGCAGAAGCAGCTGTGTTTCAGCCTACAGACACCAAATATGACCTGCAGTGGTTAACAAAGGCCTTTAAGGAGGATCTAGTTCCAGAATCAGCAGCTGGTCCTGTATTAATTCAGAATTTTAAACATGCAGCTTGACTAGGGCCTTAACATGCAAAAGAATGAGAGTTTTAACTCTCCCTCTCACAGTTCTGATCTGGATTACACCCTTGCACCTGTAATATATGTTACCAAGCAGAGTAATAAATACTACATATTACCAAATAGTGATCCTTAACGTTGGCATGCACCACTATGTGGCAGAATGTTTGGCAGAGGCAAAAGGGACTTCGATCCAGTTTGAGATTTCAGTGTTTATGTGGGGCTGGAGGCAGGAGGGTCAATGACAAAATTGGATTGGAGTCATTTATGGAGGAAGAGGAAGATGGAGGAGGAGGAGGAGGAGGAGGAGCAGAAGCAGGAGCAGAAGAAGACGACATTGCAATCCAAGTGGGCGACAGAAGTAATGAATCCTTGGGGGTAGCATTGCAAATTTGCATCACAGGCCTTCTGCCACATAGGCTGAGATCCTACATTGCTTCAGCATAGTGTAAATATCCACAGGCAGAGTTACATTATACAGCTGCTATAATGAATCCAATGTAGCAGTATGTGTGCGCATCAATGGTCAGCGCACCTGGTTAACAGTTCACATGCACCTGTAATATTATAATATTAAAGGCAGTGCAAAGAGGCAATCTGCATTCACATGACACTTTGCATCCTTTAATATGCAACAGTCCTGCATATGCTATGTTGTTGTCAGTTGTATGTAATGATTATGCGTTGCCCTCAAATTACTCTGCACATGTAGCACAACTTTACAAGCTGTAAATCCACTTATTCTCAGTCCAGTTTACCAGCCTGTTGACTCTCCCATTAAGAGCAACCCTATTTCCAACTGGAGCTTGATCCTTCATCCCCGCAAACTGGTGTTTAAATATTTACCTTTACCTTGGAAATCACTTACACCAGTCTGCTCGTATTGCTCACTTCTTGCAGGTCATTGATAAGGTCTTGCCTAATGCTTTGTTTTCTGCTGATATTATATGTATTGACTATAATGATAATTTAACTGTGCGTGCTGTTGTTCTGTTTAAGGATTTAAATATTGCTGGTTTTATTTCTAGGGCTAAAACAATTCTTTTAAAACTCGGTTTAGTTTTAACAAGGTTTTTTTGTCAACAACAGCCCCCGTCTCCCTCTATGTAATTTTTCATCTATATTGCCAAGGGATCCTCAGACCAACAAAACCACTGAACATCAACAATCTCATTCTAAACCGTCACCTTATCCCTGTCTTCTCGTCCCTGTTTCAATTCCACTGAGAATCTTGAACTTCCGGTATGAATTAGTGCTCCTCCTAAAATTTTCCACTCTCAGGTTCGCTCTTTATATTCTTCCCCTTCTCCAAATCTAATACCTATTCGTCACCTCCCTTCTTCTCAACTCCCCCCCCTTTTTTTGTTCTCTATGGAACTGCCGATCAATTGCTCCAAAAGCCACTATCATTCATGATTTATTCTTTTCTAAACATCTTCACCTTCTTGGTCTTACCAAAACCTGGCTGCCAGCTCACAACACTGCCACCTCTGCTGCCCTCTCTTTTGGTGGACTAGTTGTCAGGAGGGTGGGTGTGTGGGTGGGGTAGGTCTTTTGTTATCTGCTTTGTGCCAGTTTCAGCTCCTTTCCTTACCTTCCACTCATTGTTTTTCTTCATTTGAGGTTCATGCCGTGCGACTCTTTTTACCTCTGCATCTGCGAGTTGCTGTCGTCTATCGTCTACCCGGTCCTCTTTCTTCTTTTCTGTCAGATTTTGACTTTTGGTTGACTATCTTTATTTCAAACAATATTCCCTTATTCATTCTGGGTGATTTCAATGTTCATGTAGATGACTCTGAAGATGTCTCCGTTTCATGTTTTCTTTCTTCATTATCCTCCTTTGGACTTGAGCTTTGCTCTAACTCTCCTACTCACTCCCTCGGTCATTGCCTCGATCTTGTTTTTACTAAATATTGTTCTTGTTTTTTGGTTACTGAATTTCCATTGTCCGATCACCACCTTGTCTCATTTGCACTTACTCATAATCCCCCTCCTTGTCATCTTGTTATTCACTTCTTTTGTGAGCTTCATTCTGTCAATCCTGAAGACTTTTCTCAAGCTTTGCTTTCTTCCTTGCCTCCTTCTAACTGTCTTATTTCTCTTGACCCTGCAGTCTCCTTGGTGAACTCTACCTTATCTTCAACTCTCAATAATTTTCCCCCTTTGACAATGTGTTCTGCTTCTGCTTCTAAGCCTCAACCTTAGCTTACTCCCTCCACTCGGCATCTTCGCTCCTGTTGTGGTGCTGCTGAGTGTCTGTGGAGGAAAACTAAAGAGCAGGCAGATTTCATTCACTATAAGTTTATTCTTTCTTCTCTTTCTAGTGTCATTTTTCTTGCCAAGCAGACATATTTCAGGTAATTAATCTGTGTAAATTCCCATTGTCCTCAGCGTCTTTTCTCTACTTTTAATTCTCTCCTTAAGCCTCCTTCTTTGCCCCTTCCTTCATTATTCTCAGCTGATGACTTTGCCACTTTCTTCAATACTAAAATTGAAACTGTTCACTCCTCCCTTTCTGTTCCTGACTCTTCCTTACTTCCAACTTACCAATTGTCCACTTGTCTTACATTCTCTTCCTTTTCCCCTGTTTTGCTAAATGAATTGTCCAAAATTCTGAAGTCTTCTAATCCTTCTACCTGTCCCTTGGATCCTATTCCTTCCCAATTCTTAATTACTATTTCCCCTGCCATTCTTCCTTTTCTGTGTCATGTTGTTAATTTGTCTCTTTCTTCTGGTTCATTTCTCTCTGCTTTCAAACATGCCACTGTTTCCCCAATTCTTAAGAAGTCTATGCTTGATTCTTTTTCTCTTACCAACTATCACCCTATTTCTCTCCTGCCTTTCCTCTCTAAAGTGTTAGAACGTATTGTCCATACACGTTATCTTTCCCTTTTGTCTCAGGCTGCTATACTTGATCCTTTTCAATCTGCACATCCTCTTTTACACTCCACGGAGACAGCTTTTACCAAAATAACCAATGATCTTCTCATAGCTAAGTCCTAGGGCCTATATTCTATTCTTATTCTTCTCGATCTTTCAGCTGCCTTTGATATGGTTGATCATGCTCTTTTGTTAGATTCGTTTCATGCCTTAGGGTTCACTGGATCTGTCCTTAGTTGGTTTTCATCCTATCTTTCTGGCCGCACAGAATGTGAAAGTTGACAATCATAAATCCGCGTCCTTTCCTCTTTCTGTGGGGGGTCCCTCAAGGCTCTGTTCTGGGCCCTCTCTTATTTTCTCTTTATACTCTTTCCCTAGGTAATTTTATTAGTTCCTTTGGGTTTCAATATCACCTTTATGCTGATGATATTCAACTATGCTTTTCTTTTCCTGAATTTTCTATGGATATTGAAGATTGCGTTACAGATTGTCTTTCTGATATTTCTTCATGGATGCTTCACCAATGTCTCAAACTTAATATGGTGAAAACAGAATTACTCATATTTCCCCCTAAACCTTCTTTATCTTCCACTTTTTCCATCACTGTCAACAACACACTTATTTATTTGGTGAAGGAAGCTCACAGTCTTGGATTCATTTTTGACTCCTCTTTGTCTTTTGCTTCCTATATTGAGACTGTTGCTAGGTCATGTCACTTCTTTCTTTATAACATCTCTAAAATCCGACCTTTTCTTTCTCCCTCTTCTGCCAAGACTTTAATCCATGCTCTCGTTAATTCTTGTCTCGATTACTGTAATTTTTTACACATTGGTCTTCCTCGATCTCATCTTTCCCCTCTGGAAAGATGAGATGCTGCTGCTAAAATCATTTTCTTAGCCTGCCATTACCCCTCTCCTAATTTCCCTTCATTGGTAACCTATCCCTTGTAGGATCCTTTATAAGCTTCTTGTTTTGACTTTTAAGATCTTACATAATTTAGCTCCTCCTTATCTTGCTACTCTTATCTCTCCTTACTAGCCAGCTGGAAATCTACGCTCCATGAATACCTGCCTTCTTACCCAGCCTAGAGTCTCCTCCTCTTTAGCTCAGTTACGCCCTTTTTCTCTCGCTGCCCCTTACATGTGGAATCACCTTCTGGTGACACTTGCAAACTGCCCCTTCTCTTACTGTTTTTAAATCTAAACTGAAAACTTCCTTGTTTTCTGAAATATTTGGAACGTTGGACTAGTTTTATTGCTATTTAGATATTGTATTTTATTGGCATTACAGTAATGTTTATTGCCATTATAGTAATGTTATGTTGTACTGGTTGTAATTCCATATACACTGGATGCTTTTCATTGTATATTTTCATTTTATTATGTATTTATTTAGGGCAACTGTTGTATTTTAAATTTGTAAAGCACCATGTATATGGATGGCACTATATAAATAAAGGATAATAATAATAATAACAACAACAATAACAACAACAACTACTACTTGTGTCTGCTTATATCACTAACACAGTGTCAAACATGCACTCCCATCAATCATTTCCATACAATTGATGATTCATGAAAGATATGTTTCTAATTCACATCCAAAATTTCATCTAATATATAAAAATCAAAGTTTGTCTGTATCAGGCAAAGATCTCATATGATTGGCTGCCTAAGAAGATTCTATGGAATCTGGGGTTTGCAGCTTAGGGAGGGGCCTTAGAATTCTCAGCCAGAGAGCTCTTCAGCCTCAGTCAACTGTGTCTGTCTTGAATAGGCCGATTGCTATGAAGACGAAGCCTAGCAGCAAGGAGGAGGGCAGTACATTCCCTCAGGAACCCAACCTCTGTATGTTAATAACTCTGAATACAGACTGAATTGGGGAATATGAGGAAAAGTTACTGGTACTTGTACAGGTACAAGACAGTTTGGGGAATTAGAGACACAGAAAGACTCAAATCTTTCTAACAATTATTATGAAAAAATAACATCCTGGGCAACGCCAGGTATATATACTAGTTGTCTATATTTCTGAAATTATGCCATAGTCCAAATACTGCCTTTTTGTTAGTGATTCTAGTCAGATCTTGGAATGAACCCATTCCAAGTAACTAGCTATTTTTCATTCAACTTGTATTGTAATGCAAAAAATTCCTCCCTGAAAGCCAACAATTTTTCTTATTGTTATTCAACAAGAAGCAGCAGAAGGATGTGGCTCACAGTTCTATGTTTTTGTTTTTGCTTTTGCTCTATCTTTTACTTCAAAATAAGGATCCTGAGCTGTTCAGAGTAGGATAGAATCCTATGTTCTGCCTGGGCTATTCGCACGATACTCTAAGCCAATATGATATTCTAGCCACTGAAGGCAGCATCACTAACTGCTAGCCAACCAAGCTTCATGCAGTGACTATAGCACTGCTCTGTGTATGGTTTGTTGAGAATATGGAATAGATATAAATCTAGGTTGTGCCCTTTAAAGATCTCAGCACAAGAAGCTTTTTATAGAAGAGAAAAAATAGGTAAAGAAAGATGGCTACTGTATCAAGACCCCCTGCAAATTTGTCTAAAATGAAATCAAGAGAGCAGTTAGAAGCAGAGGGATATAGTTTTCAATAGTTTTTTTACCTACAGTTATTGGAAAGATTTAAAATGGATAAAAAGATCTATGGTTCAGAGCAAAACAATTCAGAATTTGAAATCAAATTGTGTTCAGCAGGCCCTCCCTTACTGCAGCCTCTGCACGTGTGATTTCCATCTCATGTGAAGCATTGTGTCCCCATATGTAAAATGGCAGCAAGAGGTACATGCCTCCCCACATACACGTCACTGCTATTAGGTATTATGGGACACAAGCTTTCACATTTTTCTCTTATGTGGGGGTTCATGGAATGGAATCTCTGCATATACAGAGGGCCCACTTTACAGATGAGAACATAATTAATAAAAAGTATAAACTTTGGTTGAAATTTGACATGGAAGAATAACAAGTTAAAGGATATATGATAAAATGGGTTAAGAACTTTGGTTATAATATATAGATGGATCAATGGGGAAAATGTGGACAAAGGGGTTGGAATTTATATTTTGTTATGATCTTAAAGACAATTTTTATAAATTGATGGATTGTTGGTGTATGACACCAGACAAATTGTCTAGAATGCATAAAAGTGTATGTAATACATGTTGGAAATGTAAACAATATGAAGAGACTTTCTATCATGTATGGTTGACATGTGAAAAGCTGAAAATCTTAAGATTTAAATACACACACTGATGCAGAGAATTTTAAATATTAATATACAATTGAAACCAGAACTTTTTCTTTTGAGATTGATGGATGTACAGCTGGAAAAGGGTTGTGGAAGAGTGCTTGAGTACTCAATTGCTTGGCCATTGCAGCAAGACTGTTGTATCTGCAAAGATGGAAGAATTCAGCATTACTCACTGTGGAGGAATTGTTGCTGAAACAGACAGGTTTAGCAGAAATGGATAAATTGTCTAGTTTGATTAGAGAAAACTCATTAGTGACATTTCTTAAGGACTAGAAACCCATTATAGACTTTTTGTGAAAAAAGGAAAATGACTTGGTAACTTTTGGTTTTGATGATTAGAAATAATCAAAGGGAGGGAATATGTTGTTATTTTTGAAAGAGAGCTATGAATAACTATATCCATATATAATTATCCAAAGGAAAACTGGAAGTCATTTTTTCTTTTTTTTCCTCTTTTCCTTTCTTCATTTTTGTTCTGCACTTTTAAAATTTTCATTTTAATGTATTACAGTTTTCTATCTTTTCTTTTTTTCTGAATTTCTGTAATTCTTAATGTATTTTTAAAATTTTATATATATATATATATATATATATATATATATATATATATATATATAAAGAACAAGAACAGCAGCAGTAATGTGGTGCTTCAGAGGGCTTGTAGTAACCAACAGAACTTTATTTTTAAAAAATATTGTTCCAAGCACTGACCCTAAAGCACATATAATTCCTCCATTGTTTTTTAAATTTTTGTTTTTAAAAATCCTAATTGGTCAATGTGGCTGCAAGCACTCTATTATTTCATTTCATTTCATTTCACTTCACGTCACTTCATTTCATTTCATTTTAAAAATCACTTGAAGCTTTATTTCCCAGGTCTTGTTCACTGAACATTAATGACCTATCTGTCATGCCGGTTGTTATATTTTTAGGCTATAAAGTGAGAGCTTTGAAAAGCCATTACATTAGGGATAGCCAAGTGGTAATCTGACACAACTCTGCCTGGTTCTGAGGGCCTGAGAATGCAGATGTTAACTACCCCTGCCCTGCACATTAAAATCAACTTGAGATGCACCCTATCGAGGAAGAATAGCACAGCATCCAAAAGACCCATAATCGTGTCTTCAGACACATTTGTTTTTACATTAATCCAGATTCACAAGGTACAGGGTGGTTTATCTGATTCAAATAGTGGCAACTGGGGAAAGGTAAAATCATAGAGTTGGAAGAGTCTACAACAGCCATCAAGTCCAACCCCCTGCCATGCAGGAACACATACTCAAAGCATCCCTAGCAAATGGCCATCCAGCCACTGTTTAACAACCTCCAAAGAAGGTGACTCCACCACACTCCAAGGCAGCATATTCCACTGTTGAGCGGCTCTTACCATCAGGAAAAACTTCTGAAATTTCTTTTCCTGTAGTTTGAATCAATTGCTCCATGTCCTAGTCTCTGGAGCGGCAGAAAACAAGCTTGCTTCTTCAACATGACATCCCTTCATATATTTAAAGATGGATATCATATCATCTCTTAACCTTCTTTTCATCAGGCTAAACATACCTAGCTCCCTAAGCCACTCCTTATAAAGCATGGTTTCTAGACCCTTCACCATTTTAGTTGCCCTCCTCTGAATAAGTTTCACTCATCAATATCCTTCTTGAATTGTGGTACCCAGACTGGACACAGTATTCCAGGTAAGGTGAAAAGGGAATTATAAATAAATATTATTTTTAACAGAAGCAGAATGGAGTAGTATTATTACTTCCCTTGATCTCGACACTATACTCCTATTGATGCAGCCTAGAATCACATTGGCTTTCTTAGCTGCTGCTTCACACTGTTGACTCATTTTCCGCTTGTGGTCTACTAAAGTTCCTAGATCCCTTTCATATGTACTGTGGTCAAGCCAGATGTTACCTATCTATGCATTTCATTTTTTTTTGCCCAAATGTACTACCTTACACTTTTCCATGTTGAAATTCATTTTGTTAGTTTTGGCCCAGCTCTTTAGTCTCTTAAGATTATTTTGAATCCTCATCTTGTCTTCTGGGGTGTTAGCTATCCCTACTAATTTGGTGCCGTCTGCAAATTTGATGAGCATGCCCTCTATTCCATGATCCAAGTCATTGATAAAGATGTTGAATAGCACTGGGCCCAGGACAGAACCCTGTGGCACCTCTCTAGTCACTTCTTTCCAGGATGAAGAGGAGCCATTGATGAGCACCCTTTGTGTTGGGCTGGTCAGCCAGTTACAAATCCACCTAACAGTAGATTGTCTAACTCACATTTTACTACCTTGTTTTCAAGAATATCGTGGTGGACCTTGCCAAAGGCCTTACTGAAATCAAGATATACTACATTCATAGCATTCCCTTCATCCACCAAGCTTGTAACTCTCAAAAAAAAAAGAGAGAGAGAGAGAGAGCGAGAGAGAGAGAGACAAAGAGAGAGAGAGAAGATTAGTCTGACATGACTTGTTTCTGAGAAACCTGTTGACTTTTACAGATCACTGCATTCCTTTCTAAGTGCTTATAGACTGGTTGTTTAATGATCTGCTCTAGCACCTTTCCTAATATTGATGTCAGGCTGACTGGGTGATAATTGTTTGGGCTCTCTTTTTTTCCCCATGTTTAAAAGTCTCTGACACCCACATGATTTTCCCAACCTAAATTGCTCCCTGAAGCTGCAAGGAGAGGAATATGGGAAGTGGGACTTGTAGTCCTATGGGAGAAGGGACCCCCTTATGTTAGAAATCTGTAACATAACTTCTTATCACAACACCTCACCAAAAATTATAATTCCCAGTTTCCTTAGAAGGCAGCCATGTTTGTTAAAGAGGTACAAAATTTTCTCTAAAGGTAAACATACTGTATAACTTTGTGATGACAGGAAAATCCTTTAGAAAAGGATTAGTTTGTAAAGGTGCATTTAGAAATAACAAAGTGGTATCAGTAAGTTATTGTTGTTGTTCAAGTAATTTCCAACTTATGGCAACCCAAAGGTGAACTTATCACAGGGTTTTCTGGGGCTAAGAGTGTGTGATGTGCCGAAGGTCACCCAGTAGGTTTCCATGGCCAAGCAGGGAATCAGATCCTGGGCCATTTCCGCACTAGACTGTTATAGCGCTATTATTCGACTTTCAACGTCCTATGGAATCCTGGGGCTTGTGGTTCTGGGAGGGGCCAGCTGGCCCCTCCCGAAACTGCAAACTCCAGGATTCCATAGGATGTTGAAAGTCGAATAATAGCGCTATAACAGTCTAGTGCGGAAATGGCTCTGGTCTCCAGGGTTATTGTTCAGCACTCAAAGGACTATATCACACTGACTCTCTAAGTGTTAGTATGTACTTAAAATTAAATCTCAGCATTTCACAGTCCCCAGTCCTTACGTAAAACTGATCTTGTAAAATTTATTTACTTAACCTATTTAAAATTATTTGGGGGGGGGGGCAGATAGAATCCTCCCAAAGCTAGGCAGAGTTTGGTTTCTTGTAATCAAGAAAAAAAAAATACACGAAATTGAAGTGTAAGGGTAAATGTATTCCTGTCATGTAAGAATTTTCAATGAGAAAGCTCCAGGCTTTTGTTCTCTCACAGTCAGTTATCTCTATTGACTGTCCAGACTGCTTGTCTCCAAATGTTGTTAAAATCAACAGGAAATCTGTCCTGTCTAGGAAGAATTATCATTTACACACACACACACACACACACACACACACACGACCTAACAGGACCAAGGATATGTTTCTGTGTGTGTGTGTGGAGGACAAGTAAGGAAACTTTCATCGTCCCAGAAAGCAGTGAAAATTGAGAGCTAGAATTATGCAGGAAGAAGTCACAGAAGGTTTAGTGATTGGACAGCTATTCTCTCTCCCTCTTTCTCTTATTTTCAGACTATACAGTGGAGAGAAGTTCAAATATTTAATTTCTGCTAAGGGACGTATCAACGCTTGGAGTTATTGAGAGCTCTGCTATGGGGACAGTGGAACAGTTGCTCAGCAGATGAGGCAAAGGATTCTGTGGATGCTCAGGGTTATTCTACTATATTACAAAAGATATTATTTACTATGTTTTTTCCTCCATAAATCTTTGAAGATGGGGTGCCATAGAGCCACACAGGGAAATTTTATTGGTGCTGTAGAAAGAAAGAGGAGTCAGAGAGGAACGCTGAATGGGGCAAAATATGACAGAATCAGAGGCATGATAAAAAAAAAGGTACTGAGATAACAATTGTGTGAAGTGACAATGAAGGAGGCAGCTGTGGCCATTTGTCTGACTTTCATCCAGTCCCACAAACCGATGGGCACCGTAAGTGGCTGGGTAGGTGGGAAGAAGGAGTTGGATAATACTTTCCCACCACAAACTATTGTTTTAAAATGTTATTTTTCTGACAACAGAGGATACTTGGATCGCTGAGAGTAGATTTGAGCCCTGCTTGGGAAAAAAAAAATTGGGCTCTCCGCAGCTAGGGTAGACAGGTTTTTTAAAACTTCATAATGGGTCAGTCCTCTCTGCTGCCAGATCAGCTCAAGATTGGATGGTAGAGAGAGGCAGACTTAGATAAATCCTGCCTCAGTTGCTTAGAGAGGCCTTTCTCTCATGAGACTTGGGGCTTTACATAAGGCTGCCTGAGGTGCTACTCCGTTTCAGTTGTTTGAAGAGCAGACACCAGCTGTGCTTGTGCAAGATGGGCCCTCACAGCATTTGGTGTGTAATTTGAAGACATTTTGCTGCATACCAAATGCTAGAGGGCCAGTTTGTTGTGAACATGGCTAGTGTCTGCTCTTCCCACTCTCACTTGATCAAAAATAGAGGCTTTGCAGCATAGTCAGGATTGGGCTCCTTTTTTGAGTTTTTTTGAATCCCCTTCCCCCCGGGGTCAGTCCTGGTTATTTGTGGTTCCTGTGAATCCAACCTAAATGGAAAAACTTGCTCAGTCAAGTACAAGCTGAGTGCCCTCACACACATTGAATATCAACAGCATAAATAAATTTTCCAGGAGCAACTGATGACAGTAGTTATTGGGCAGGTACACTAAGCTGTAGCTCCAGCCACAATTAAACAGTTGAAACTTGTCTGCTATTCCCAAAGAGTGGTGTATAAAAAATATTATGGCTTCCTTTTGTCCTTAAAATAGGAAATAGCTGAAAGAATGGGAAAGGATGCAGTCGAGAGATTTAAAATATACTTTAAGTTATGATCCCAGAGAGAATTTTCACAAAATGATGTATAGATGGTATTTAATGCCAGAAAGACTGTCTAAAAGGTATACAAGCACTTCAAATGTTTGTTGGAAATGTGAGCAAAAAGAAGGGACTTCTTTTACATGTGGTGGACCTGTGATAAAGCAAAGAAATTCTGGGGGATGATATATGGGCTGATAGAAGACACCTTGAAGATAAAGTTTCCATTGAAATCTCAACTTTTTAAAATTGGGATTGATAGATGAGCAGATTGACAGGAAGTTGGAAAGAATCATTCAAATATATGATTATAGCTGCCAGATTACTTCATGCACAGAAATTGAAAAATGTGGCTATTCCATCTGAAGAAGATTGGTGGATGAAGTTGCCTGACTTAGTGGAAATGGGTAAATTAGTTATTTTAATTAAGGAAGTATCTTTGGGTAAATTTAAGAATGATTCAAAGAAACTGATTGTATACTTAAGAGATTTATGGGGGAGAAAGTCATTTTTTTATTTTTAAGAGTAACATAATAGCTATTACTAATTTGCAGTAGTGTGTGATAGTGATATAAAATAGAAGAAGTATATTTTGCGTGTTGTTATAGAGTCAATAGTTGGTGAGTTGGAAGTAATTTTTATATATATATATATATGTATATGTATGTATGTATATGTATATGTATGTATGTATATGTGTGTATATATATATATATGCGTGCACGCACGCGCGCACACACACACGAAGAATACACACACACACACACACATATATATATATCCTTGACCCCTTTTAGTTTAGTTTTGTGTAGGTTCAATTATGTAGTTTTAGATCGTTAGTTGTAGTTGAGTTATTTTAGCTTGATTGCGTGGCAAGGGGCAACAGCCTCCAGGTAAAGAAAACACAACAACCTTCAGTTAGAGAAAGAAAGGCCACAACTTTATTGGCTACAAGCATGAACAAGGTTGGCATAAGCATGGGCATGGATCCGGGCATGGATCAACCCACCTGTTGACCGATGAACCCAACTGTCCGGCCCGAAACCGGATGGCACATAGCCGGCCGCGATCCTACTGCCACCAGGGGGTGCCCACTGCGTGCTACCCGAGCTGGGCAGCTCATGGCACCCCCTGACCCCAACAGGGACCTGACCATCCCCTAGCATGTGGCAAAGGTGCCCGCTATCCCGGATCCAATGACCATGCGACCACCAAAGAGGCAGGCCTGCCTTCTGCCAACCTCATGTCAGCAGCCAATAAAGCCGGGATCCCAATGTCCTCCCATGCCCCACAGCGGGATGAGAGTACCTGGCCCCACTCACTGTCCAGCTGTCGCCTGGTTGGAGCGCATGGGCCCGACAAGCTCCAATTCAGGTTGTACATAGCCTGCATACACTCCAGATTTCCACCTCCTAATCCTCTTGATGACCGTGGCAGGAAAGCCACAGGCGGCCGCCTCCGTGGCCGCTCCAATGAGGAAGGAGTGGCTCCCAAACTCAGAGGAAGGGAGCACTGCATGACAAACAGCTGCCCGCAGTACCGTGATGAACTGAAACCTGGACAGCAAGGAGCAGTCCTGGTGAATAAGCAGGGGGCCGGTGCCGGCAGGCCGCTTCTTGAGAACCTTTCGGAGCATCCGTACAGGGCAAAGGGCTTCCCCATGAAGGAGGTGCAGGTGAATGAGGGCACCCTTGGCTTGCTGGTCAGCCTTGGACCGCCTGACCCGAATGGTCATCTTTTCTCCAGAAAAGGAGATGTCATCCCCCCACAATGCCCTGTCGGACCTCTCTGATCTGGATCCGGCAACCAGCTCCCTGATGCACAAGGCCCCGAAGAAGGCCACCACAAAGGCCATCTTGAATAGCCTGGCCTTGAATTGCAAATAACAGATGGCTGGAAGCTGACGGGTTACCCTCTTCAGCAACTGGAAAGACAAAGGCCTCCTGCCATCCTTCACCTGTGGCTGCAGTTGCCTCCAACCTTCAACTGTCTTCCTGACAATGAAGCCAGCACATGGATCAGGAAGTCTGCTGGCCTTGCTGAAGGAGATCCCTGCCAACTGAACAGTCATGGAGCGTGGGGCCATGCCACTGTCCTTCAGATGAGCCAGGAAGTGCAGCACCTGTCTCTCTGGAACCGGTCATTCGTCCACATAGCCTGCTGAGGCCTGGAAGCTCTGAAACTTATTCAGTGCTCTGAAGTAGGCACTGCACATTGCAGGAGCTATGAAATGCATAACTCTCAGGATTATGGAGCGTTCCCAAGCTGCCACAGATCCTCTGGAAACGTCTCTGGCATGGCATCTGCTGCTGGCACCAGCAACCGAAACCTGTCCTGCTGGAAGCAAGACAGAAAGTCTGCGATCCCGTTATCTAAACCTGGAACATAACGGGCTGAGAAAGATATGTTAGCAGCTCAACACTCTAGGACAAAGCGCCTGACCAGACCCATGACCCGGCTGGATTTGGAGGACTGTCTGTTAATGACTGCCACCACCGCCTTTTTGTCACACCAGAAACAGACTCTCTTGTTGCGAAAACGGTCTGCCCAAATGCAAACTGCAACCAGGATAGGAAAAAACTCCAGGAATGTGAGTATCCCTTGCTGCTCCCAGTGGGGCTGCCATTTTGCCATGTGCCAATGGCCCTGGTAATAAACCCCAAAACCCAAACTCCCTGCCACATCGGACTGTACCTGGAGCCCAGATCCCAGCTCCAATGTCTCTTGCCACACCGAGATCCCGTTGAAGTTATCTAAAAAACTGAGCCACACCTGTAGATCTTCCTTGATACCTTGTGTAATGCGAATGCGGTGGTGAGGGGCCCAGACCCCCCACCGTAATCCTGGCCAGGTGCATACAGAAGCCCCTGCCTGGTGTCACCACCTTGCATGCAAAGTTGAGGTGCCCCAACAGGGATTGCACCTCCTTGAGAGTGGCCTTCTTGCAACCCACCATCTCGCTTAACCACTGCCGCAGGGCCTTGAGTTTGTCCTGGGGAAAGCATGATGTTCTCTGAATGGTGTCAAGCAGAATACTGAGGTAAATCAGCAAAGTAGTAGGCCCCTCAGTCTTCTCCTGTGCCAACGGGATGCCCAGTTCAGCCGCTACTGCCTGAAATGTGCCCAATAGCCTGTTGCAATCATCCCTGTGAGCCCATCCCATCATGAAGAAGTTGTCAAGGTAGTGAGTGATGAAGGGGAACTGGACCTGGAACAGACTATCCACTCAATGAATGTGCTGAAAGCCTCAAAGGCTGCACAGCTGACGGAGCATCCCATTGGCATTGCTTTGTTGCACCAGCAAACTTGAAACCCAGCAAGCACTGGTCCTCCAGGTGGACCGGGAGGAGCTGAAAGGCCAATTGGATGTCTCACTTTGCCAGAAGAGCCCTTGTTCCACATGCCCTGATCAGTCAAACCGCCTGATCAAAGGAGGCATACCGCACCAAGGAGAACTCCAGTGGAATGGCGTCATTGACTGACACCCCCTAGGGTAGGACAAGTGGTGGATGACTCGGAACTCACCATGCGCTTTCTTTGGGACCACCCTGAGAGGGGAGACCCTGAGATTGGGAAAAGGGGGTTCGGGAAAGGGCCCAGCTACCCTCCCAGCCCGGCACTCTTTCTCAATTTTGGATGCAACCACATGGGGGAGTTCCCAGGCCAACTTAAGGTTACCGGCATCAAATGCTAAGTGCGGGCCAGATGCCGGTATCCTGAAGCCTTGGGAGAAGCCCCCTCGTAGGAATTTGGCTGCCTGCTGATTTGGATACCTGTCCAATAAGGGAAGGAGCACCTCAAGATGCATGGGGGTGTGACCCATGTACCCCTTACTGCTTGGGGGGCCCAGACCTGCTGGCAGTGCCCCCCTCTCACCTACCCCCTGAAGGCAAGGGAACACGGCCAGCCCGCGGGCACTGCTGGCCTCCCCCTGGCCAGGGGCAGGAGGGCCTGGGGTGGGGACCAAGGCAGGTTTCACAGAGGTGTTCGTACTTGCAGTGAACCCTATGGCACTTCCCCTGATTGAATTCCCAACAAACCAGCTTTCTAGCATCCTTTTTTCCAGACCAACGAAAAAGTTTGGGGCCCTCAGCTCTGCCTTTGATGTGAGGACCTACAATGACCAACCATAATTTGTCATTGATGAGGTCCCACCGAGCATGATCACTCTGTGAGGCCCATTTTCTGAAGGCAGCATCATATTCGATAGCCGCTGCATCACCCGCGAGAGCACACGCCTTCAGGACATTCCCTAGGTGATTGGTGAGGTGCCAACCCCGGGCAGGACTACCTGGACTACCCCCATAAAAACCGTGTAGCCCGCAAGCCAGTTGTCAAAACAACACTCAACCAATGCCACACTGTCCTCCCTTCTGTGGTGTCTGTGAGACTTGGGAGTGTGTCCTTCCTCACACTCTAGCTTGAGTAGTGAGAAGACATCCACGAAATAACCATCAAGGATGCACTCCCTGGTCTTTTTACTCAAATGGATCCCAGGGGGGTCCTCGTGGTCCCCAAAAGTGGCCTGAGCTGGCATCCCATCCCTTTGCCCTGAGCCCGCCCATGCTGAACTGGGGCTGAGGGAGACAGCCCCATCCCGTTGATGCCTGCGAATGGCCACCCGGGGAGCCCAGGCACAGTGGCTGCTGCACGCCAGTAATCTTTGGGATTTGCTACACCCCTTCCTGACTCACCCCCAGATGTCACACTGTCAACATTGCTCCTCCTGCACCTCCTGCGTCTTTTGTTCTTGCCCTTCTGGCTTCTTCGCCTGCTGGGGCTCACAGTGCTGACATCCAAAGTGGTAGAGGTGTCTGTGCTGCTGCCGGAAGATGAAGACTGCCTCTTCCTGACCCTGGGGCAATCCTCCTCTTGCTGCAGAGGAGTTGCTGCCAGATTCCAGCTCAGGAGGTGCTGCCGCCAGCCTGGACTCCAGTTGCTCCATTTTTTCAGCCAGCTTCTCCAGAGACTGCGTGATGCCTTCCAGGACTGTGTTGCCAGGAGACGAGGCTGGCCAAAGTGGAGGAACCCTCCCAGAACTGGAGACTGCCTTGCAGCTGCCAGAGAACCCTAACTCAGTCCAGGATTTCCAAGCTCGGCCCGCCTGGCCCCAGGTTCTGGGGAGGGAAGAGGGGCTTGGCGCAGCCATCATTTGGGGGTCATGGTGCCAGCGGGAAACAGCAGCCCAAACCATGCAAGGGGGAGGCACTGAGTGCCTACTGGCCCAAGTTAGCAGGAAATATTGTGGGGCGAGGGCTGCTGTTGGGCAACACAAGGGACAGACAGTGGAAGATTACGAGGGGAGGCCAGAGGTGGGAGGCAGAGGGTGATTTACCTGGCCAGACTAACAGGGGCCAAGGCCTGAAGCAGAGCACGTGCTCTGCAACTCAGCTCAAAAGAGGTAGCCCAGAAAGGGCTGTAGCGTGATATCGGAAACAGCTCTTGGGACGGCTGACCACATGGCGTGCCTCGCCTTTCTTCCCCCATGCTGTGGCCTCTGCTGTCGCCTCACTGCCGCCGTCACTGCTGTCTTTTTCTATTGCTCCAATAGTCATCCTTCCTGCCGCCTCTTTTGCTGCTGATCGTCATTCCCGCCACCGCCGCCCAACGCCGACTGCCAAAAGCTGAGAGACCTGCCAGGTAAGTACCCCGTGAGTGGACCTGAGTGAAGCCAGGATGCCCTCACCCAGGCCCGCTCTCCTGGCCAATGAGTTCCAAGCAAGGCACCTTGAACTCATTGGCTGTTAGAGAACAAAAGGAGCGAACGCTGGCACGTACGCAAGTGCGCATGCACAAACATGGCTGCCTCCATCTCTGGGCATCCGGGGAGGGACGCTGAGGTGGAGGACGCCACACCGCAGCCTGCAAAGGCGGCAAACGGTGAATTGTTCGCTGCTATTATTGTCTGTCTTTGTAATTCCCCCATGTTGTTTTATATATCCAAAATATGTTTTAATAAAAAACTTTAGTTTATTCTGAGAGTGTATCCTCAAGCAAAGTGACAAAAGAAATGGCCATCTTTTACCAGTCTATTCTGTAAAGGTGGTGATAGAGAGCAGGAGGTCACCTGAGATTATTTTAAAATGGTGCCAGAAAACTAATTCCTGTCTATCTTATACAGCACTCAATCCAAAGTGAGAAGAAATGGCTTGCAGGCAGAAAGTCCCAGGTTCAGTCCCAGGCTGCTCCAGTTAAGAATCTAGGGTTAAACTACACAATACATGGTACATAGTATGGAGCTGAACTTCTTTGCCCTTTTTGTTTACAACTAAGTGCGGGCCGGGGAGCTCAGTTCTCCATGGGGAGCTAAGAAGGACCCGTTGTCTGATACCTTGACAGCCACATACAGTTGACAATCCCAACATAAGGCAACTTCCTAGGTACACGTATACTTTGGTATCTCACAGTAAAGTGAAATGAGTAAAGATGTGATTCATCTTTGGATGCCTCTAGGTAGCTACTAAGGAAATACTTTGGGGACAGAATCAGTACTTGGGGTATTGTTGTTATTGTTATTATTATTACTATTATTATTATTATTAATAGTAGTAGTAGTAGTAGTAGTGGTAGGGCTGTAGTCTTGAATTGGTTTAACTGCCAGGTTAATTTGATAGAGCTAGCTGATTGGCAAAAGCCCTAAATATCCTAAAGACACCAGATCCTGTCTGATCTTAGAAGCTAAGCAGGGTTAGCAGTGGTTAGTACTTGGAAGGGAGATAACCGATGAATACCAGGTGCTGTAGGCTATATTTCAGGGGGAGGAACTGAAATACCATCTCTGAGTCTTCTTTGGCTAAGAAAACCCTATGAAATTCATGGGGTCACTGTAAGTTAACAGACAACTTGAAGGCACATACATACAGCTGATCAGCAGATGCTAATTTTGATCAGAGCAGCATTTGGATGAGGGCTTACATTTATTTCGTGGAGCTATTTTGGTTCTGGTATGTCACTGTAATAAGAAATGAAATAAGAGAAGGTTAAAGATGGCCTGAGTGGTAGCTTTTGTTTGTTAAAGTAGTAATGATATCTTACCTTCCCTTTAAGGTCTTGAAAATGTACTTTGAGATTCTGGTGACAGGCAAAGGTAGTCAGATACTATCAATCACTTAAAATGCAGACAGTTAACTAATTTATTTGAGCCTACTAAATATGTACCTGATCATCTGATAAGCCCCAGGGTTTATGAGAAAGAATTGCCTTAACTAGAGTGTTCTGTTCTTTACTGCAGAATACTGCAGTGTCATAGATCAAAATGGATACCTCATAGCTCCTGAATTCTTACCTGGCAACATTCTAAAAAGAGGTTTTACAGTTCCAGGCATTCCTCCCTTTCTTTTCAGAGCTGGCATGAAGAATTATCTCTGGCCCTTTAGTATCCTGAAATCAAGGGGATGCTGTGTTTAAAAAAGAAAAAAAAACTTGAAGGGAGGAAAGCACTGACAGCTCCTTAGCTCCTTTGAGGATATATAGAACAAGCAACATTCTTTGCAATCTTGGGCCCCTAGTAAGCTGGACTGTTTGAATATATCTTCCACTGTTAATTGGGCAGGGGCCATGCAATACTTTGCCTCCAGTGAAATGTAACAAGAACTTCAAAGAGATGAGTCTTTCCTTCCACGCTGTCTTACCCTTCTACTTCCATTCTGTTAACCTGGTTTGAGGATTTTATATTTAAGTTGAAATGGCAGCTCTTCTACTTTAGCGTTGTGTTCAGAGACTGAAACTCCTGGAAATGAGCAACTGGATTCGTGTAATCCTTATAGCAGGTGAACCTTCTTCTGTTTTAGTCCTAAGATTTAGCTGGAATTCAACACTTAATGTACCGACGTATAGAAGTGAAACGGAGGAAAACTGAAAGCAAAGTGAGTGCAATTGGGTGAGAAGTGAAACTGAGAACTCACAACTCGGTATCATACTTCTCCTGACATTTTTTAAGTTGTATGGGGTGGGGGAAATCGACTTCACTGTAAACTGATTGCATAGTTATTTAAGCATACCCAAAGAACCCTTTGTATTTATTACACACGCTCATATACTTCCTAGAGCGGTGACCTGGAAAATTTTAATTACAATTTTGAGACTACTCAGTTTGAATACAGTTGCATTTGCTGACTGTGATCCCAAATTGATTCTATAAGAGAATGCATTTTTACAAATAGAAAAATTTTACAGAAAATATTCCAACAGAGATAAAAAAAAACTGAAAAATTTCTGTGACAGAAAGTTTCCCACCGTGTCTCCCTGTATATCAATGGGTAGGCAACTACAGAGATGACCGGGGTTTGTTTCTTCCTGCAACCCCATATGCACAGGCCATGTTGGGGCTTTGGGGGTGACTGGGAGTAATGCTGTATCACTTCTAGTTCTGAACATTGCCCAAAATATAGTTAATATTCATGTTTTGGTGTACTAGGGGACAAGGATGTCCAAAATCCTTGCTTTTACGCTGATTTGGGAAGTTTTTGTCTTCTTTTGCCTCTCTTGGGATGATATGCTTTTCAAAATGGAGACTGTGGGGGTTTGGGGCCCCACAAATGACTCCCCCAGGCCCACATATGGTACATATGTCATACTTTTCCCACTCCTGATGTGTACACAGACTACAACAGAGAAAGTAAGTTATAAATAAAATGTGTAAATATGTTTAAACATGTTTTTTTCATGTGTATTTTTAAACAGATAGATTATTGTGGAAATGGAATAGCGCGGACTTGAGCACTAATAAAACTGGCATGGGCTGGAATGGAACAATCTGTTCATCCCTATCCTAGCCATCACTCAGTGAAGCCTTTTCTAATATCAGATTATTTTTAGAAATAATAGAATGAAAAATATCTACACAGATGTATATGCAATGCTATGCTTTGAAAAGAAAATATGAAGTGGAACAACAGATTGGACGACAGCACTGGGAGGAAGGACTGCTTATAGACAGGAATGTTTTGGAATAGCATGTAGACAATGACCCATAACTGACATGTGAAGAAAGATAACGGTTACATGGGGACAGAATCCTCTGTTTCGTTCAGCTCTTTGGGATTCTGTGCTTTGCATTGTGATGAAAATATGCAAAGTGAAAGGAGGCAGGAAAGTGCTTCATGCTTTTTTTTTTTTTTTGGTGGTTGTTGAATTCACTGCATAAATATCTCCACATGGATCTACTTACAGCTAAATATTATCTGATGTTGGCTGGTATTTCACTTCTCCATGGAGGAAATGGGCAAAGAGATAAGAGGCAGCACAGATCCTGTGGGTTCTTAACTAAATTTTAAACCCAAATTTTCCCAACAAAATTAGCTGCAGGTTGAGAAATCTATTCTCCCCATGGTGGTCGTCCCACAGAAGAACAATCTGAAATTTGGAATATAGTTTTGTATCTGTGCTACTAAGTCTTAATTTACTTTTGAGTGTTAAGACCTATTTTTTTGTAAAATCCCATAGATTCAGGATAGTTATGACTGTTATGAGAACCAGCATGCTGTAGTGGTTTGAGCACTGGACTATGATCCTGGAGAGAAGAGTTTGATTCCCGCTTAGTCATGGAAGCCCACTGGCTGACCTTGGGCATTTCATACTCTTAGCCCCGGAAAACTCCGTGATAGGTTCACCTCAGGGTTGCCATCAATCAGAAATGACTTGAAGGCACACAATGACAAGTATTATGCAATGCACAAAAATATTCTCCTAGTGTGAATTGGTTTCTCCAACTGACTACTTCTGTTTTCAGTAGACAAGCCCCCCTCCAAATTCTGACAGCTCTGATGGCATGGGCAATAAAAATGGAGACAGCTATTGACTCCTCTTTTATGTTTGTAGAGAGCACCTCTGCATTACACAGGGGAACTCTTATGAGTGAAAGGAAGAGCCTTCCACTGAGTTGCACCCTTCTTTTTCTGGAAGGCTGACAGACCGTTTTGTGGTAACTGTAATTCTAAGCGGATTCTAGGGTATCTAGAAGTCAGTACGGAGCCTTAGAATTGGCCAGACCACATATAATTACTTGGAGGACCTCTTCGGGCCTATTCTGATCAACAAAGCAGTACCTCTGCCTGCTGCAGTTTAGTCTTTTCCCTCCAGCCCTTATCCTGGCTCTCTTGGTACTAGAGCAGCAGATATCAACGATCCCCTTGGCCAGAGGTATTTTGCACTTCAGCAAAACCCCTGACTATTGGCTATGCTGGATGGGGCTTCTGGAAGCTCATCCAAAACATGTGGAGGGACAAAACAGGAGAACATGTGCATTGTACTGTGACTTCAAGTCCCCTTGATTCTAGAACTTGCATTCCCTCCAGCTTTGGATTCAGAGATAGTCCCAGTGCCTACAATTTGTAGGAGGCACCAGAAGTAAACAAATCAAAGACCACCACCACAGTTCTTTTTTCTTTTTGACATATTTTAATACAGCATTAAACTGCTATAATACTAAAGGCAAGTCATATACTATCCAGCAAATAAGGCACATGTCGGAATGCCATTTTATGGACAATCCACAACAGAGGTTTGACAGTCTTTAAAACACCCAGTTAATCTTGGTAGCTGAGTCAAGCCTGCCTCCTCTGAGAGGTCCATGTCCATAGAATTGTTATCATCATCATCATTATCACTTAAGCTGTACAAGTTAATTACCAGTTACAGAAGAGAGAAATTATACAACTGAAACTGAGAAGTCATCAGTGGGTACAGCTGTTTTTTTTAAAAAGCTCATAAGTAAGTAAACTCATCTAAAACTACAGAAATTAATATAATAACAGGGTTAGTTTTATACAGTGTAGTGATTGCTGCTCTAAATAATCTTTTGTAAGGGAAATATGAGTCCAGTAAAGGATGGAACTATCTCCCATTTTTAGCACGGTTTAACACATAAATAATCTTAAGATAATGGACCTACGTGAAACAATAAATCATAAAATGCATATAATACGTGTGCATGCATATTGTAACATGTTATGCATTCTAAATAAAAATAAACACTAAATGCTTACATCAGTTTAACCAAATCTTATGGCTACTGATTGACAGTACTGTTGCAATGCTAGCACTGCACTTTAGGTCTCAGTGTGGTGTTTTTGAAAACTGCTGTGAGAATCATTTTTGAAGCTGTTATCTTCCCATCCACCCTGAAATATGACCATTTAAAAATATTTTGAAAATCAAATAATGTTGAAGGATTTCTGAAACCAAAAGGTGACTATTAAGATGTTTTCACACATTACACAGCTAACAAGTAAATCTGGATGATACATTTGTTTTCAAAAACCTGTTTGTCACATTTATTCTCTTCATTTTTTCAAAGTACAGGCTGCCAAAATACAACAACAAAAATGCTGGTTGTACTCCTAAAAACAAACAAACCACAATATGTAAAGAAGTCCTTAGACCTTATGCTTTGATTCTAACCATTTCCAATGGAGTTCCTTGTATAGGACCAAAATGCTGTGCTAATACATCAGTCATAAGCAGAAGTCTTAGGACTGGACTGTTAGTGTGTCTTAAGGTCAGAAAGTGATAATGTAACATCTGCTTCTTAGCAAGTCAGTCCTAGCTTTTCTAAAAAGGCAGTATTTTCCAAAATACACATATAAATAATTAGAATAAGCATATTAATATAAGTTCTAAACACCTGAATAATATACTGGTTACTTAATACTCATACTTTCATCCAAAGGAAAATAACAACAAAAACAACAACAATATGGCTTAAAGAATTGCAAGGGTTTTTTCTTCTTGACAGAATTATGTACCAACTTTCATATAATATTCTATGTAGACAATATTTCCTTCTTAATGTAGTTCTGTTGCATACTTTATACAGACAAAAGCATTGTAAAAAAAGAAAAGAAAAAAAAAGCAAATTCCTTCCATAAATATTTTCTTGAGGATACACCCTTAATTTTTTTTATATAATACTTAAGAAAACTCTTAGCTCTGTTAGTATTCTAGTAGAGAATCAAGGCCCTTTCTGAAAGCTTCTGAGTTGTAAAACACTTTTAAAAAACCGAACAGAAAAAAAATAGTATTTTTTTAAAAAAGGCCCTCAAATATATACAAAAAGGTTACTGCAAAGAGTTTCCAGATAACAATTCAGTATTACAAAGAAATACTTGTAATCATTCAAAAATTTTAAACATCTAAAAAGATTTTCCAAAATACACACATGGTATTAAAAAAAAATGGAAAGGAACTCTATGTCAAGTATAACTCAAGATAAATACACATCTGCAAGTAAAACTGTAAAATATTTCATAACAGGGGTAAACATTAATATCAACTGACTATATCTATTAACTGCACACGATTGTCCCTTTTATATTCATCCTAAGAAAACTCAAACCTTCATTTGTATAGCTACAATTTGGGTCAGCGTACTGAGTGCTACAGCCATTCAACAATATTTCTAGATGCAGTGGTTTTTGTAGACATACAACAGATAGGCACTGAAATCCTGGCTGAGCACAAAATACTGTCTCAAAGAATGATGAGGCATGGATCACATCCAATATGTTTCAGTTTGAACCTAATGTCTGTTTGCTTAGATTTTAACAAAGTTTACACGTGCACGGATTAGCACTTGTACTACTCAGAATCCTTAACAGAATCCTTATGAAGAACATATTTGGCACAATTCAGGTGAAGTTAAACACTTTCAAGTCCCATTGATTTCAGCAGATATAGAAAGCTGGCTCACGCAGAATTCATTTGTTGAATGACCAAAGATCAGCACTATCTATTCTGACTGACAACAGCTCTCCAAGGTATTTGATGATGGTTTTTCCTAGCTCTGCCACCATCATTAATCATCTTTAAGGTTACCGTTTTTTCATTCTGACTCATTTCTTCATGTGCCCAACTGCCACTGAAACTCAATGGATTTGAAAAATGTTTCATTTTGGCAGAACTTCTTCAATGAAACTTATTTTGAAACAGCCTTTACACCATCATCCTAAACTCATTATTTGAACATCACTTTTTGATTTCTTGGGTGTTCCAAGAATTAGACTTAAAAAGATTTAATACAAATGGGATTCACATGGGAATAGTCATTGGCAGACCAAGTTATGTGTCAAGTAAAATATGACACTTTTCCTGCCTACAGCAGGAAGGACTCTACAGCAGGGGAGGAAGACTGTATATTTGCCATTATGTGTAGTGCATGGCTGAAGAACTTATTTTGTCATGGGACCATGTGTCGGGAGGCCCCCTCTCTATATGCTCAAGTAAATGCTACATTGACACTAAGAGAACAGATGACTGCATAAATTACAGAAGATCCATGGATTAACAATTCACATCTGATGGGTCAGACAGAAAGGGCTGTGTATGGAGTTCCAAGTGTGCACTGGAACTTTTTGTACATGAAGGGAGTTCCCCCAAAAAACCTTTTGTGTCATCTGAAAAGTTACTCTTGAATATTGGGGGTTCTTCAAAGTGGTGCCCAAAGCAGCACAAGATGCTGCATTTGGAGATCAAAACTGGCAAAAGTGTTTTTGTGCATGCTTGGAAGCATCTTGGAAATGTACAAGACCCATGTGCTCCTGCATATATAGCTACAGGAATGACTGCCTAATGATGCATAGAATTAAATGTGCAACCTGGCCCTTATTTTTAACATACGTTAAAGAACAACTTTTGATTCTCTAGCTGTTTAGCTTTCAAAATGTTTTTTTCCCCCATTCTCTGTAAATGTAGGTGATATAACAGCATTGTATCAGGGCCCCTGGGCACTGTAGTATAGAACCAGGACTGGAGAAGTAAACTAGAAATTTTAGGAAGAGAATGGATTTATTGCTACATGCATTGTTCTGTCAGTAAAAATGGGAACTGTCTCCCCTAACTCTGACCTTTCTAAGTTCTGTAGAGTCTAAGAGATCACTGCTAACATTTAATAAGTGCTCAAGGAGAAATACTGTAGATGGTTTAATATATGGCTCTATTTTAACTGTGTTTCTTACATTATTCACTCCCCATTCCTCAAAAATAAAACAGAATTAACATTAAAGTTCAAGTTTTCAAAAGCCATGCCTCACTCCTCCATGCCCAATAACATGACCATCCTATTGTTTACACAGTCACTTATCCATCAGTGAAAAGAGAGTGAGTCAAAAGCCTCAATTTATCCAGGGGCTATGTTATTTAATATTTACCTCCTTACCACTTTTAATACTGCCCTTCATTCTTTCTTTTGACTTTCTACTACCCCGATTGACTTCTTGATCATGTAAACAAAGTGAAGAAAGAAGTACAGGAGTTAGTTTCTCAGAGCAATTGCTCATGTAAACAAGATCTGATGCATAAATGGCCCAATTCCTTATTTTTCTGTAGTCCAGACCAACTTATGGAATAGAACCATTGATGTCAATGGGACTAGAACTAGTCATGAGTATTTTAAGCATGACTACTGGATGCTGTCTTCAAGTGGTCATTGAGTTGCCCATAACTATTATAAAAACAATTTATTTGAAATTAAAAACTATATTTAAAGTCAATAAATTCATTCAAGTTCACACTATGCACACAAGGTAAGTACATAGCTTAAGGTTGTATGAATTATACTGAGGCCTCGAAGAACTTTGGAACTTGCCTAAGTTGTTAGAAACCAGTCATTTCCGGAATCTTAGGCAGAATCTAGAGATCCTGAGCTCGGAGGCCCTTTCACACTAACCAATTAGAGCACTATGACTGCTCTTTAACTTCCATGGATCCATCCTATGGGGCTGACAATTTGGGTCACCAAACTAAAAGACCCTAGGATAACATAGCATGCAGACATGGCAATTAAAGTGGAATCATAGTGCTATAATCGGGTAATGTGAAAGAGCCCTTGGTCACACAATAAGCTGACAGATGTATCCTACAAACTTCTTGAGTTACTTTCTAGAATTTTCCACAGATTCCTCAAAATGAAAAATACTTAGCCTACAAAACATCATATTTTGAGACTACATTTCCCAGAATCCCTGAGGCAGCATGAGTTGTAGGCACCCAAAATAACTTTTCTAAACTGTCTTCTGTCATACCACCTTCAGAACTCTTAAAAATAATGATCTGTCTTCAGCCCTACATATCACAGCTGGAATCATATCTCGGTGGCAAAGTTCTTGCTTTGTGTAGGGAAGGTTTCAGATCCAGTTCCCAGCATCTCCTTTTAAGGGATCTTTAGTATCAAATGTGAAGAAAGATCTCTTCCAGAAGTCTTGGAAGGCTACAGCCAGTCTGATTCAGTGGAAGGTGGTTTCCTATATTTTTAGTGGGAGTGGAAAGAATCTAGGCTTCTAGAGTGAGTGCAGTGACAGCTGAGGAACCTAGAGGTATCAGATAGTTCCCTCTTCTGCAGCTCTTTGCCTTACCTCATGACAGAGGTGAAAAACCTACACGTATCAATTTTATCCTGGATCCTATCAGTGACAATGGCCATTTCTGTACTAGATTGCTATAATTCTATTATTACACTTTCAACATCCTATGGAATTCTGGGGTTTGCAGTTTAGGGAGAGGCCTTTGAGCAGTGATGTAGACTTGAGTCGATAGACTCAGACTCAAGTCAGACTTAAGTCGCTTCAGTGACTCGACTTGGACTCGACTTCGCCATAAATGATGCACCGACTCGACTCGAGACTTGTGTATTTTTAATGACTGACTTGATGCAGTTAACATAACCTGTTGATCCAGGAACCTTATGACTGATCAACGCCTCCATATCTTTTTGCCTACTGGTCACATGGCAATCTGTCTCAAGCCCAAAGTGTGGGTGCATTTCTTGGAGGGGAACAGCAAACGGGTTAGGCAATGGGCTTGAGGCAGGGTTGAGGTCTGCTCACCAGCCTGTCTCCACTGCATATCAGAGGAGCCTTCTAAAACTTCTCCTAAGAGCAAAACACAAGACTCTCCCTAAGACTGCAAGGTGCATTTCTCAGAGGGGAACAGCAAATGTGTTAGGCAATGGGCTTGAAGAAGAAGGATCCTTCCTTTTAAAGGTTTTGAATCTTCATTATTGGGGAGTAAGATAGGATCCTATTCCCCACTTCCAAAGCTGGAGATGGCAAAATTGCAAATGTGGAGAGCCGACACTGCTTAAATTGTTAAAACTGAATTTATTTCACTCTATCCATTAATTCTGAAATTTTGGTTGGGGTATAAAGTTGGCTTCCAGATTTGAGACTTGACTTGAAAGTATCTTCAAAGACTTGAGACTTGACTTGAGACTTGGAGTAAAAGACTTAAATACATCACTGCCTTTGAGGCCCCTCCCTAAACAGCAAACCCTAGGATTCCATAGGATATTGGAAGTGGAATAATAGCACTATAACAGTCTAATGAAGAAATGGCCAATAAATATTCAGATAAATTTTAATACTGATTACAATAATCACTATGAGTTTTTCTTTTTCTTTTTAAAGCTTGCCGTGCATAACCATGGCATCATTCCTCTTGCTGATCAGGCCAAGGCAAGAGATGATCTGATACAAATGAAATTATCCATTTTTTTCCAGGAATGTTAGTTCCTGGAAAAATACCCACACTGAAAATAATCTTAAATGTAGTGTGTCTGAAATCCAAATCTACCTGCTGTTGGATTGGCTATAGAAATAAGTCATATATTTCACTTCTTCAGTGATTCCTTTATCTGTACTCTGAAATTAATGCAAAACACAAAATGAAAAAATGATGTCTTACTCAATATTCTCTTCACTCCACTTATATATTTGCAAAATGGTTTTTAAAATTGTCCTATTCAATTTGGTATAAAGATTATTTTTTCCATAATTATGCTTTTTGTTCTCTTTTGGAAGACAAAAAGCAAGGGAAGGTTTTGCAGACCACTTTTCTATGTGCTTTGATACAAAACTTCTATAGCTACTTAGAAATATATTTTGATATTTAACAGGAAATTAATACCACCGCCTATATAACAACTGTTTTATGGACGTATCATTTACTGTAGAATTAGTAAGTACAGATAATACAATTTTTCAGTTATGGTTTGGAGAGCTACTTCCCATTTTTTTCTGTTGTTCTGTGCTCAAGATGACCCCATGTGCAGGCCACACAAAAGTCTATGGCATGCTGGCAGTGGCACTCCACTTGGTGGGTGTTAATAGGTGCGGCCCACTCATGTGGCAGTTCTCATACCAATGCTGCAACATCTGGCTCTCTGCTGCTGCTGACCTGCACCACATGTGTCTGTTCATGGTTATCTTGGTTACAGACATGTCTTGCATGGAGCACCACCATGCCTTAGTAATTTCCAGAGGATCCTATGTGATAGGAGAAATGTGTGATACAGTAATAACGCAGGTAATTTCCCCACCTCCATGACACAGTATTGGGACAGTCCTCAGAATCTATAAAGTCAGGATTCCTATTATCATTGAGTGTCTGGCTTATCAGCTGGTGATGCCTCATTTTCACTGCAGAAAAAAAAAAAGCAAAGATTTCTACTCTAGAGGAAATTATTGGCTAAGCTGCATACAAGAGGATATAAAAATGATGGCAAGAGAGAAACAAGAGTGGGGATGATGGGTGGTGGCAGCCAGAGAACTGGGCAGGGATGAGAACAAAGTATCATTTGTCCTGTTCACTACAAAAAAAGATTCGCTATGTGACTCAATAACAACAGGAATTTTAGCCACCACTTGTGTAGAGAAAGGAGAATCTGGCGTAATGTTGAAAAAGAGGCTGGTAGTGGTGAACCACTGGGGAACCTGCAAAAATGAATGTATCCTAAGTTCACTTATTCACAAATAAACATGCCAATGTCTATGGAACATATATCTAAGTAAACACATTTAAGTTTGCTGCCTATGAAATACGGGTTCCTGATTGATCCTTCTTGCTCTAACATTATATTACCATGCACACCATGCCCTCAGACATTTATTCACTTGTTCTTTTGAACCCTCAGATTCTATTAACTGAAAGCCCACCAACAGTCGCAGTTCAATGGCCCTGGTGGACTCTTGGAAGCAGAGCATGTAAAAGTTATACGCCCATGGCCATGCTGGCTGGGAGGTTCTGGGTTTTATAATCTGAAAAAGGTAATTTTTACAACCTCTGCTTGGAAAGTAAGCAACTGGGTAGAACTTTCAGACCAACCCTAGGAATCTTACCAAACATGCTGCCTGCAAACATGGTTAACATCATCCATCTCTACCTCCATGACACACTATACCTCTCTGGACAACCAATGTCACCTTGCCCGGGCAGGATACTGTAACTGTGTAAACAATCTACAGAAACCACCTTAGTGATTCCATCATGAACATAGCAGGCACAGCCCAGCAAGAACTGCTACTGCACAACGCCCACTCTTTTGAATAGAGCTTGCCCAGGGCAAGACTTCAAAAGAAGAATGGAGGTCATACGACTGCAGAGCTTGATAATCCATGCCAGTAACTTCTGTTTCACACACACACACACACACACACACACACACACACACACACACCTATATAAAAACACACTGTCTGTAGTCCTATAAATACGACTTGCATGTATACACATACACAGGAAAAGGGTTACATTCTATTAAAAGGTAAGGCATATTATTAGTTTATCAATAGGCAATATTGGTGATGTATGGGGTTCTTGTCAGATGTTTTCTCTCTCTCTACCTCCTCTGCTTCCTTTTGAATGATCTCCACAGATGGTGGCAAAGGCAATCCCTGGGTGTGTTTATTGCACACGACGGCAGTAGTAGCCCAACACTTTACATTTCTCACAAAGATGCTGAGGGTGTTCTTTACTTTGATCGGAGACATCCAGGCCATCAGGTTTTTCCAGGGGTCTCTGCAGAGGGAAAGGAAGCACAAACATTATACATTCTTGCCAATGTTAACTGTTTACTGCTCTTTTCCTCATATGGATGAAACCTGAGGAATACAAGGATATTTTTGAAACATCTGCAAATCTCACGGAGGAAGGTTTCCCTGTGTAAAGAATTTTTTTGTGTTTATCATCACTAGCCACAGGACATGGTCAGATTTTGGGACCATTTGTTTCTTGTCCCACCCTCCCAGTTTTTGTACCACCTAGTTTGATTATGGAGAACTTGAAAGTCTTAAAAAAATTTTAACGCTGCAGTTCATCCTATGAAAAGCTTGTACCACACTCTGTGGTTATTGTTGTTGTTGTTTCAATTTGTGGATTTTTTCAAAAACTCTGTATACATCTTACGCTTTGAAAACAAGTTATCAGTAGGTACCATTTGAAGGCAAGAAAAACAGGGACCAGATGTTGATGATTCTGGTTTGTCTTATATTCTAAAATATTTGCTTATCAGTGCTCATCTCAATTTAGCTGCTCTATGAGATTTCAAAGAAAGTGAAGATAATTATCTATGCCAGCCAGGAATAGAGAGGAAGCCCTCCACTCTGTGTGTTCTTACCTGCCTGGAAAGAAGAGTCACCACAATTCCTTGCCGCCCACTCACAGCTACTCAAGGTCCAGCAGTGATTACATAATATAATAAATAAAAACTATCATTCCATTTGAAGAAGAAAATCCTACCTTTAAAACTTATTTTATTTCCCTATTACAATCACACACTAGGACTGAAATATACTTTAAAAATACATATGAGCTCTTAGTTCCTCTGCCAAATGATTGAAATTGGTCTCACCAACATTGATTTAAGATTGGAGACCTATTTACATGTCTTTTTAGAAACAGGTAATAGAACTATTGTAACTCTAAATAACTTAATTGTTTATTTACCATATTTGAAGCTGAATGTTGTTGTTATTCAGAGCCCTCTGTAAACAGAGCCAAAGTAAAACTTCAGTATATCTCCTGTACTGAGCTCAGTAGTAGAAGCTCATGGTGCTTGACAGTTATCGGACTCTTGACCTATTAAAGCATCTACCAACCAATATATAACATTGCAGTCTTGTCAGGGTTTGTGCTCAGGGTGTAGTGGGCCTGGAGAAACTGCTGGCTACCTCTGGTTTGGCCAGGCACTTTGCACTAAGGGTGAGTATACAGCAGAGTTCCTTTTGGTGGTAAAAGGATCTCTGAGACATTTTCATCCATTGCCCCTCACTGACTGTGCTTCCATATCTTACCTCCAGCAGTTAGGGCCCTGCCAAGTGTACACCAAGGTGGCAAAGGACTCTGAGAAGCAAACTCTTGGCTGTCCACAAGGTGCCAAAACTGAATGAGAAGCCAGCAAGGGCATCATTGGTGGTGTACTGCATTTTAGCTTCCTAGTGAATATCACCAGAAGAGCTGAGTTTGTTCACTTGCATACAAAAACTATTATTCCTAAAAAGCATTAGCCAGTTTTCTAGAACTTGAAAAAGTTATGTTCTGGACCACACCTCCCAAAATCCCTCAGCCAGTGTGAAAAACTGCCAGGGGTGGGGGATACACGGAATGAATTTATTACATATAGCCTAGATCAGGGCTTTCCAAACTACGTACCATGGCACATTAGTGAGTCACTTGAAGTGTGTAGGTGTGTCACCTACAATCTTGGAAATGTATGTTATTATTTATAAATCATATATTTTTAAAAATATATGAAAGGTTTTCATAACATATGTTGTGTCCCCATACATTTTGTTACTACAATTTATGTATGTATCTGTATTTCTTATAAGGGGTTAGTTCAACCTCTGGTTTGCTAGTAAAACTGAATTACTGTGTCGCAAAATGATGCATGTCTGGAAAGTGTGTCACCAACATGAAAAGTCTGGAAAGCTCTGACGTAGATTTTATTGGTAGTTCCAACTAGAGTAGACCACTGATCAACTGTTGAATGTTGAGTCAAGAGTTAGGTAAATCCTACGGATTTAGTGAGTGTACTCTAGTTGGGCCTCCCAGTAAGATATAGCTGATGTCCTCACCAAACCCATGTTTCCATGCTTTTTTTTTTCCAGATAGCTCCTCACTAATCTGCTCTGATGGAGAAAAGCCAGAGTTAATAATGTCACTAGGAGAAAGAAGAGTACAAAGGCTACACAGGTAAGTGAGCATAGATGCTCATGCGGGAATAGATTTAGTGCCATTCTTCCATGTTAAGGTATGTGTGAACATACTTGGAGTTTTTCTTCAGCAGACTCCAAATGTTCTGTCAGCTGTGTAGCTCTGTGATGAGAGCAGTTACTCAAATAAAAACACTGAATGTGTTTTGTTCTTTAGAAACTGGACCGAACAACCTTTACTCTAGCACTATTGCCTCACTTGAGCTATGAAAATGGCATCACATGAACTTTCTCCTAAAACAAAATATCATATTAAAACCTAACCAGAGGGAAGATGAAGCTGCTCATTATGTGAATGGGATTTCAGAAGTCAGATTTAAACTCATCCACCAACTCAGTAGGTAGCCTGTTGCAAGCCTCTGTTCTCCCAGTCTTAGTATACCAGCTCTGCAAAATGAGAATAATAATACCAGTCTACATATCCTAATGTCACTGATCATTACATTATGGTCAAAATACCACATCATTTCATTATAGTGTAATTAACTGCCAGCCGAGTCATATTATGCTTCCACTGAATAACCTTTGTACTGAGTAGCAATGTAGTATAAGAACAACGCACATTCACATGATATCCTTAACTTAGATGTGCACCCACACCCATAGTGTGTATGGAACTCCACTTCTATCACCATCAACTGGATTATGAATTGTCCACAAAATTAATTCTGTGTGCACAGTGGAACTTATTCCTGTGTACGTAATTAACTGCATTCTGGCCCATCTGTGTGCATAGCTGTGCATAGTGAACTGTTTGCGTAGAAACAATTTATAGAGCACTCCTGTGGATAGTATCAGAGTGGTTCAAGATCAAATTTCTCCAAGGTGAGACTGTCCCAGCACATCCAGCCCCATGCTTGCTTCCTGCCAGAAGAAAGGGTGAAGCAGTGTTTATAACTCTTTCTCATATTTTTTTAAATAGCAAATTTCCCATTATTCTAGGCAATTAATTGGGCAATTGATACACTACACACTATGAGACAAAAAAAGTACTATATTGTTAGATAAACTTTTCACCTTATCTCTGAGATATACAATGATCAAAACAGATGAAGGCATATGCTTTTAAATGATGTATGCACAACTTTATAAATTTATATCCTGAGCCATCTTCAATAAGCCTAAATCCACTTAAGCCCAGCTAGAGTACAACCACTGAATCATTTGCTGAATGGTAAATCAACATTAATTCCAAAGCACACTGAATGCTGTAACTCTCACTGGAACTAGCAATAGGATTTAGGCCACTAAAATTAAATACACTTTCTTGGATGTGGCTTTGGTACTAGAACTAAGAATTCAGAGAACTCTCATCCATCTGTTCCTTCCCAACAACTCTGGTTATCTTAACCTGTTTAATTAACAACTAACCTTCCTCTCAAAAAGTCAGCATTATTCTGTGTAATCCTGACAAGCCTGCACTCATTTTGAAAGGAAATCAAATTGATAGTGGAGTGCCACAGGTTCTGTCCTGGGCACAGTGCTATTCAACATCTTCATCAATGATTTGGATGAAGGAGTGGAGGGCATCCTGATCAAATTTGCAGATGATACCAAACTGGGAGGGGTTGCTAACACACCAGAGGATAGGATCAAATTTCAATACGACCTTGACAGATTGGAGAGCTGGGCCAAAGCTAACAAAATGAATTTCAACAGAGAGAAATGTAGGGTCCTGCACTTGCGCAGAAAAAATGAAAGTCACAAGTATAGGATGGGGGACGTGTGGCTAGATAGCAGTATGTGTGAAAAGGATCTAGGAGTCTTGGTAGATTACAAGCTGAACATGAGTCAGCAGTGTGATGCAGCAGCCAAGAAAGCCAACACGATTCTTGGTTGCATCAATAGGAGTATGGTGTCTAGATCAAGGGAGGTAATGGTACCACTCTATTCTGCATTGGTTAGGCCTCATTTGGAATACTGTGTCCAGTTCTGGGCACCCCAATTCAAGAAGGATGTCGACAAGCTGGAATGTGTCCAGAGGAAGGTGACCAAAATGGTAAAGGGTCTGGAAGCCATGCCGTATGAAGAACGGCTTAGGGAGCTGGGAATGTTTAGTCTGCAGAAGAGAAGGTTAAGAAGGGACATGATAGCCATGTTTAAATATCTGAAGGGATGTCATGTTGAGGAGGGAGCAGGCTTGTTCTCTCCTGCTCCAGAGACTAGGACAAGGAGCAATGGATTCAAGCTGCAGGAAAGGAGATTCCACTTGAACCTCAGGAAGAACTTCCTGATGGTCATAGTTGTCCGGCAGTGGAATATGCTGCCTCGGAGTGTGGTGGTGTCTCGTTCTTTGGAGGTTTTTAAGCAGAGGCTGGATGGCCATCTGTTGGGAATGCTTTGATGAGTGTTCCTGCATAGCAGGGGGTTGGACTCGATGGCCCCTGGGGTCTCTTCCAACTCTATGATTCTATGATATGAGACAGACAGGACTGGGCAAGAGGAACGGCATATATGCGTGCACTACAATTTACTGAACTGGAATAATTATGTCTGAACTGAGCCTACAAAAAGGGAAATCATGGCTTAAATCCAGTTTGTTTGTCTCAACTAGAATAGACTCACTGAATCAAGTTTACACATGTGTTGGCTTACCAAATTTCCATTACTTCAGTGGGTCTACTCTAGTTGGCAATAACAACTGGATTTAATCCAAGGTAGTTAGAGCTATGGAGGAAAGATTGTAGAGACGAATTTGAAGGCTGTGCATGGTGACAAGGTTGCAAATCTCTCACACTTCATCTAGTGCAATGAAGCACTACCACAGTAATGTGGAGGATTTAGAAGTCCCACATTTACTTGCAATCATTTCTTTAATGTCCCCTCACGTAGCACGCTCCCCCATCCGGTTTCTATCAAAGTTATGATTGTGATCTTGGCTCCTGTCCTTAAAATGTTCCAGTGAAGCAAGAATGTTTCAGACTGCAGATTTCCTCCTTTTTTTCTCATTCGTTCTCTTTGTGGCAGCCTTAAAAAAAAAATTTAACTATGGAGAAAACTTTTAAAAAAAGATGTATCACATAAATGAGACCAACCGTTTATCCCCCCATGTCCATTTCCAAATGTCTATCATTAAAAAAAAAACAACTCAAAGGTTCTGTTTGAAATTACAGATCATACTGAGAGAGACTGGGCATGGAGCATAAGCCACAAGTGGAAAGAACCACCCCAGGGAAATAAGCAAAGCAACAACAAAATAAACCCACTTTTTGGACTACCTGAATACCCTCATTGTCCTTTATTTGACTAAAAAAGCTACAATCATCATGAATTTTATGAGAACTGGAATCACAGTGGGCTCTCCACTTTTGTGAAGGTTCAGGGTACAGGACCTCCACAAAAGTGGAAAACCCAAAAATATCTTCATCCCCTTTCATCCGAGTGAGTAAGAATACACACGAGTGTCCCTTGTCAACTGCCCCAGTGAAGAGTACAGACCCACTCATGCTTTCCCTCCCCATGTGCCCCCCTCCCATCCCTTTGTCACCTGCCCCAGCAAGAAGAGAACACACACCCACGTCTTCTGTCCTCGCAGTCCCCCTTCCCATCCCCTTGTTGCCTGCCCAAATGAGGAGGGAACACACGTGCACACCTTGTGAATAATCAAATTTGCAAATGTCAAGCACACAAATGTGGAGGAAGGACTGTATGGCTTTTCTTTTCAGGGTACCTCTGTTCACAAAGGTGACACCTTCATCCCCCACTCCAGACAAAGGTCTTGTCTCAAAAAGAAAAAAAAAAATCTGAGGCAGGTTCAGAAGAAATTCTCCAGTTTCTGTTGTTCTCCTGAAGGTTTATGTGACTTCCTCCTCCTCCTCACTGTCTCTCCTACAGAAGAAGTGTCACTGCTTTAGATGAAATAGTCAAGGAGGTGTTTTCCAAGGTGGAAAAGACGGCCACTCGGGCCACCATCTCAATACCGAAACCAAGGGGTCCTTCCTCAGGAGAGCTGTGCTACACAAAGGGGCCTGGGGAGATACTGCTGTGACCCAACACAAGAAAGAAAAGCAGCAGTGATTGTGTTTATTGATATAAACCAGCTTTAAACAAATTAACACAAACACTCAAGAATAATTTTTTCCTGGAAGTAGAGCAAAGGATGTCGGGAATGCCAGAAGTTTCTTGGACCACCGACAGAAACAATATCTTTCCCTGATTTGTTTTTCCCATGCATTGGTTGATTTCAGTTTTACTGGCTTGCAAGTCATTTAGATTTCAGAAATGTTATTGTTACCAGCATGTTATGACATACTTGCAGAGAAGAGACTTTGGAAGCACAGGAAACCAGGTTGCTCTGGGCCAGATGGAGGCCACAAAGCAGTGTTTAGGCTGCCTGCCACTGGTGAAGTGTAGCTGTGGTCTTGCAGTCCAGAAAAAGCATATCTGTTTGACTTAGCATAGGCTTATGCAGTATCCCAACCACTATTTCACTAGCTAGCAAATGAGCATTTTGTGAACACAGTGGCTGGCTATGACCTAGAGAAGGACTTCCAATTCTGAGTTCCCAAATCCTTGTTAGACTTCAACTTGTAGAAGACCCAGCAAGCACACCCAATGGTGAGGGATGATGGCAGTTGTAGTCAAACAAGAACTGAGGAACCCAGAGTTTAGAGATCACATATTTAGAGTAGCAGTTCTTAGACTTTCAACATGCAGTGAACCTGCTGTGATTTTTATTCATGACTTTAAAGGAGCTGTTCAAGGTGTTGAACACATTTTGGGGATAAGGTTGAAAACCTCAGGTAGTTTCTTGAATAAAACCTACAGTGCATTCACTGCATCTCTGACACAGAAGCCACTAACAGTTGCTGCCTGACAGAAGTGCTATCCTCATCAAGACATTAGCTGAATATATGCTGGCAGTCAGGGCTAGTACAAAGATAAATATCAAATCGATTGAGGAGCATCTTAGGCTTCTCTTTTCTTTTTTTGTTATTATTTATAGTGTTTATTTTGTATACAGTTGCTGTAGTCCTTACAGTACTTGATAAAATTGCTTCAAAGTACAATAAATTCTGCTATAATGTGTGTTTTTACAACTTGAATTGGCAACAGCATGATTATTTAATGACATAAACTCTTAATTGGCTATAGCGGGATTCCATCTTCAGCATTCAAAATTGGTGCCCCTTTGCATTTCAGCAGTTAAGCAACAATGCCATCTCCCCTCAACTTAGCTGTTCAGTTCATCAGCCATGTGGGTTTGACAAATTAGGGAGTGAAGTGAGGTGGCTGGAAAGAGAGAGGGGGACCATTTGCAAGCCAGAAGGTGAGATTTTAAACCAGGATAGGAGTGAGTGAGGTGGACACAAAAAGGGCATGGGAGCGGTTGTGAGGATAAGATTTTAAGTGGTGACAGGAATGAGGTCCATGGAGGGACGGGGTGTGGGTGTTTGTAAAGGATGTGATTTTAACCTGGGACAGTAGTGAGCAAGGAGAAAGGTGGAAAGAGGGGGCATCTGCACAACATTTGATGGCTGCTGCAAACCTTGTCTGTGCCAAGGTGTGACAAGTGTTATTAACTGTTTAAAGTATTGGGAGGATCTCTCCACTTTTCAGGGGTCCAGAGACATGAGGGTGCACCATGCACACCCCTACCACAGGTACAAGTCCTCATGATTTTCAATGGTATGTTTATGTTTATACGGTAATTAAAATGTATTCATTAAAATTTGTGGCAAATATCTTCACTACCAGTAATATTTTTGAGATCTGCACCAAGCTCTATTTTTCCCATAAGTCCTACTATTTTTACATCTTTTGTAACACAATTATCATGTTATAACAGAACTTGTACAGCCATGTTCTGCTGATTTTGATCAAGAATGAATGATACAGGGGTAGACATTGGAAAAAGAAATATACTCTAAGCTATTTGGCAGAAATTTGTGTTTTTAGTTTGTACCATACTACAAAAAGTAGTTTGTCTATCAAAAGCTAGAAATAGGATGGAGGTAGGAATTAGATTCTTAACCGCATTTTTTTTCAGGCTTGGTTCATGGCAGACAGGGCACTGCACAAACACTGACTTACCAAGCTCAGGTCAGCAAAACGCCCCTTAGAGCTTGGTCCCAAGGACAAGTACCCAGCTTGCCCACCTGAAAAACCAGGCTTGCCACAGATCAGATATATGGATGCATGTCACTGAAGAAGTGATTATAGTGGGTATAGCACAGAAGTGGAAGAGTGACATTTATTATAGGAATATGTATTTTGGCTAATGCACATATCACGTGTGCATTACATATTAATTTGAAGTGGGGTGACAGGTGGAGAAATATTTTGAGTCTTATGTGTGAAAATTTCCAAAGCAATGCAGTACTGGAACTGAAAGCTTCATGTCACAGACTACTCAGACTATTTCTCTGCTTGGTTGCTAGAGGCCAAACAGATAACAATATACATAGGTCTTTTTAAAACTACTTTTGGAAAGCAACACAAATATCTTGTTAGTCAGAGAATAGTCTGTGCGGTGATCTATCAAAGATTTTATAAAATTTTTATTGCATTTGCAAGATTCAAAGTGGAAGAATTCTTCACTAGAATTCTGGTACGCAGAAAAGCAAATCAGCTACCAGCAGACTGAGTACGCACCCAGTTCTGCAGCTTCATTGCAGAGACAATATAGGTGAAAACCAAAACAGAGGATGGAGGCTTGTTAAGAGACCAACTAAGAAGCAGACACACTTACTGTCACTTCTCCTAGACAGAGCAGGCAGGGCAAGTGGTAGCAGTGGGAATAAGGAGGGAATGACCATTCAGGGGCTGGCATCTGGATGGTCATGCTGGCAAGAAGCAAGAATGTCAAAGAAATGGATACACATGCCAGCGAAGTTGTTGACCCCACTGTGATGACAATAACAGCTAGAATAAAAGACAGCAGCATTCTGGAAATGAGATACTTTGCTTTTGTGAGGAACAATGCAGTCTTAAGAAGCCTTGAGAAAAACGGCTCGGAAGTGTCCCTGGAACCATGTCAATGGTGGGCTTGGCTGATCAGTGCAGCTGGGGCTGAAATCGCATGTAAATTAACTTCGCAGGAGGATCACATGCATTAAATCAAACTGTGCAATGCACAGGATCAACCTCCCTCTGTATCTGAATGCACCATGAGCTAGAGGGCCACAGCCAATTAATGTGTGCTCGCTTGTAGTGAACAATCCTCTTCTTGATCAGGTGTCAAACTGCAACCATTTCAACATCACACCTTCTGCATACTTGCTTCAGTGATACCTTAAAAATATTGTGATACAGTCTTAAAAACAACTTTCACAGGGAAAATGCATTCAGAATACATTTAACTCTATATTTGAGGATTTAGATGCTTTAGGATTATTTGCTATCAAAGGTGAAATTATTGCTTCTGGGAGCTGAAATTTGCATGTGTTTTTTTTGTGTGTGTACAGAAAACAGCATTTGCCTGTGATTAGGCAGAGTGAGACAATCTCCTTAGGTATCAGATGCTGGAGGATTGTATTGAGCTCTTCCTTTGGCTGTTCCTTTTGAGCCCCTGGTTGTTCCCCTCTGTTGGCAGCACAAGTTTATGTGCCACAAACTAGCTTGCTGCCATATATGTGGTAAAGGGCTAATCCACAGTTGCTAGTCCTGAAGTATAACTCAACAGCTAGTCCAGTTGTTTCTACATGAGGAGTGGGGAGAGGGAACTATATTGTTTTCAGACCAGGATGGCCACATTAAAAGTGCAAAGGGCTTTTGCACCTTAAATACACATGAGGAAAATTTCAAGAGCTATTGCTTGTCATGGCATTTTAGCAGGTGCAGCTTTTCATGAGCTATATTCTCCTTTCCACACAACCTTTGCCTCCAGCAACAAAACATCTTGGGTGCTCTCTGCTGACACAACAGAGGTATTTAAGTATTACTGAGAATAAAAAAACCCCCCAGAAATACACATTTTAGTGTGAATTTACATACAGGCTTGGAAAACTGAAGATGAATGCAGAGGCAGGATGGAATGGACTTATGGGTGAACATGTGCAAGGGGTGACTTGGACCAGAAGGGAACTATTTGCTCATGTCTGCTATGACTGAGTCTTCCCAGCTATTTCTACTATCAATAGGCAGAGCTAGTTGTGCTTTTTCAGGCAGCAAATGGTGAATAGCATATATAAATTTTCCTGTGTATGGAAAATAATGAATATGAAAAATGGAGAAAAGTTATTCTTATATTGCATCTAGGCGTCCAAAAATTTAAGTCAGGTTGCCCAAATCCCAAACACTGCCAGAATCTGTATTCCAAGCACACATTGCTGGGTAGATTTCTCTGATTCCAGGAAACTAGACTGAGAGAAATCAGGGTTGACTTTTAAGAAGAATGAGAAAAACCATGCCCTCCCTCTTTTTTTTCAGTCCACACACTATTCCTCTGCAGCACCTATTTTTCTGGCCGCCTTACAGCTTCTACGCACTGGTTGAAAGAAGGTGGTGGTGACTATTAGACTAGTGTTGCCATAGTAGCCATAGTTACCATAGAATAATTAAAAAAAACAACAACACAAAATGCTCTTAAAATGTACTGCATCTAAGTCTGAGTATCTTCAACAACAGACTTCCAAGCTATGCTGAGAATCCTGAGACCTCCCCCTCGTATTGAAAACTCCCGTGGAACCTCTGAACCTCTGACACTGAGAAAGACAAAGTTGCCAAAGCACACCTCTGTCCTCTTGCTGTGTAAAAGATATGCCGTGTGAGGGCAACAGCCCTCAAACCAATCATATCTTTAATCCTGCAAACAAACCATTAATCAAGATGTCTGGTTCAATCTAACAGACGAAGCCCTTTCTCTGAACCCCAATAATAATCTTAGAGAATTATACAAGGAATTTCTTTCATAGTGCTTCTGCAGTCACTGCCAGCCAGGGAGTAGAGACTGTGCTTTGGAACAGATTCTGGATTTCTGGCATGGTGTCATCAGTTGCTAGTCACACAGCCTCCACTCTCATTTGTAATGGATCAGTTTTCATTTTGACCTACTTTAAATTAATCTGAAAGCTTCATCTAAGCACTGAAATATTTTCTATGGCTAAGGGAGGTCTTTACTTTACTCTTCCAGCTGACCTTTTTTTGATTCCTTTGCCTCACACGCCTTCACAAAGCTATTTCTTAGTATTTAGCTTCTTGCCCACCCTCCCTCCACCATCCTAGTTTTACAATTATCTGTAAACAGAAGTATACAGTACCTTCTTCAGACTGAACAGCTATAACAGCATTAAGTCTCGCCAGCAGTGTAGTGGAGACAAGGGTTACAGCAGGCCTTTCCAAATGGTGTGCCACGTTTAGTGTGTCGCCTGAAGTGTGTAGGTGTGTCACCTACAATCATGGAAATGTATGTTATTATTTATAAATCATATATTTTTTAAAAATATATGAAAGGTTTTCACGAGATATGTTGTGTCCCCATATATTTTGTTATTACAATTTATGTATGTGTCTGTACCTCTTATAAGGGGTTAGTTTAACCTCCAGTTTGTCAGTAAAACTGAATTACTGTGTTGCGAAATGACACATGTCTAAAAAAGGTGTGTCACCAACATGAAAAGTTTGGAAGGCTCTGGGCTACGGAATTAGTATAACAGGACTTTTTGATTCGCTGAGATGATGGCATTGTTTGTCACACACACACACACACACACACACACACACACAGCTCTCCTATCCCCACAATAGCTGGGGTGGAAGGGTTTTCCCAGCAACAACATATTGTTGTGAGCTACCCCTGCTGTGCAAGATATCTGCTAGTTATCCTGAATGGACAAAAATCTCACCCTGGTAAAGACAACTGCTAGAAGTAGCTTGTTCAAATAGTTTGTTGCCTGAATTTTTGAATTGTACTCGGGATACTGCTGTCGCAATGATCTTTCGCATGTCAAAATTTATTGCAGTACGTCCCCTGAGCATAATTATGAAAAAAAGTTGTGCATATGTCCCACATTTCCTGTTCATAAAGGATTTCCACTGTTAAAAACTTTTGGTCAAAAACTTTTCCCTATCAAGCACCCAATGCTGATGTTAACTATCTTTTAGTAAAACTCTCTTGCTCCAACAAGGCAATTTAATGTGTGCAGCTAAGATAGAAATGTATTGGAATGCTTATCCAGCTCCCTCCTGAACGTAATTAATTAATGTATCTGAAAAAATCACACTCACTGTTTTACAATAAAAGGGTTTTTCTCAGTGTGTTGTATTACTTTTACCTTTTGATTTTAAATTAATATATTTTAATTCTATAAATAGTTTAATTACATGTTAAACATTTTTGTATTTTTTTTAAGCTGTTATATCTTTTTACTGGCATTTCTTTCTGCTGTCTTGTAAGCCACCTTGAGTCTCAGCTTTGGAATGACATCTGGGTTGTAGACTAGCTGGAGAGTGACCAAGTTGATCAAAGGTCTCGAAACAAAGCCTTGTTAGGACTGGGTATATTTAGCTTGGAGAAGAGAAGACCGAGAGATGATGTGGTTGTCATTTTAAATATCTGAAGAGATGTCATACAGAAAATTGAGCAAACTTCTTTTCTGCTGCTCCAGAAACCACAGTTGGTCCTCCACATATGTAGGTTTGACTTTCACGGATTTGATTATTTGCAAGTTTCTCCAACGCCTCTCCCCACCTCAGACACTCCTTTTCTTGGAGGAACCTTCTCTCTCAGCAGCTCTGATGAGGCTGTGCAGCCCTGGAAAGCTCTGTAAAAACCTGCCTCTGGTCCTCTTCCTCTTCCTCCACCAGCAACTGCCTGAACAGCTGAAGACAGGTCTTAGTCCAATTTCTCAGCACCACAAACCCTCTCTCAATGCCCCTACGCACACCAAAGGAAGGAGATGGACAAGAGAGAGGAAGTATAGGGCCACCATGCCGAGCCACCCCCTTTCCCTCTCCTTTCCCTGACCTGGTTTGGACCCTAAGTGACTATTTTCACCACCATGCCTCAGCCCCCTTCCTGCATACATACAAATACATTTTGATATTTGCAATTTTTCCATTTTTTTGGTGGTCCTGCTCCCCTAAAGCTAGTGAATGTGGAGGGCTGATTGTAAATACAAATTAATGTAGTCAAATTGCAGCAAAGAGATTTCACCTAAACATTAAGAAAAACTTCTTGACGGTAAGAGCTATTTGACAGTGTAATAGACCGCTTCAGAGGGTGGATTCTCCTTTGCTGGTCTCTGAACAGAGGCTGGATGGCCATCTCCCCGGAGTGCTTTATTCATGTTTTTTGGAATGGCAGGAGGTTGGATTAGGTGGCTCACACAATCAATCCAACTCTGCAATTCTATGATTCTACGAAAACATGACTATGGCTAAAGTAAAGTTTTTAAAAGGCTGTATTACCTGTACAGATACTCATACCTGAGTTATGTCTACATGTAATGGCAGATACTGACACTTTCTTGGCATAGGCCAACTGGATAATATTTGGCTTCCTTCCTCAGATACAGCTAGGAATAGTCTCTTGCTTGAGCTGGATGGCTGAGAAAGGAATCCTGTAGAAGTTTCAATAACATACTTCCCATTGTAGTCTACAAGGTTAAGGTACATGAAAACCACAGTAACACTGTTGATTTGTTCTAGTCTACTTTGCATCTCTGTTTTGCAGCAGAGATGGTCTTGTTATAAGGTAGAGTAAAATGACTGGAAACCATTAAAAGCTAGCCAAAGGTCAAATATTTATGTTATTTATTTTACTGCAGGGATTTTCTGTTTCAGGCCCCCAAATATCCTGAGATGAATGTAATTATCTGGTTGCATGTAAAAGTTAACAATGAGAGTTACACTCAGCTCATTATACTAATTCAAAACAAGGAATAATATAGAATGGAAAGAGTCAGGACCACCCGAAGATGTGTTGCCGTGTGGGACAGAGTAGGAAATGATGTCTAATCAGGATGTACATTTTTGGTAATTTTGTTCTTGAAGGAAGCAACAAATAGTTTTGCAAATTCCTTCTGACTCTGAGAAAATCTTCAAAAACTGGAGTTTTCAAAGAATACAGAAAATTTGGAACTTATATTGTACAGAATTTACACATGGAATTTTTTGTGAAGAAAACAGCATTTTCTGTACATGAAACAGATTTTTTGTGCATAAATGTACACAAAATTCACACACACACACACACACACAAAACAGGTAGCTGGAAACTTATTCTGCCCAAGATTGGGACATGGTATTTTGGTTAGGAAAACAGCATTTTTTGACACATGAATTTGGTACAGAGTGAGTCCCAAGCAGTGAATATTCTTATCAATCTAAGTTTCTCCTAGTCTGACTTTTTCAACACTTTAGAAACACATTTTCTAACAATTTTTCATATATTTTTGAACATTATTTCCACTCCTAGTGTCCTCCCAAATCAAGGTTTACAACAGCCAAAGCCACAGGCAAATTTCAGCATCCCTCACAGTAGAAACCCTAAGAATTGACAATTCCTATCATGATACACAAAATCTGTTGCTTGAGGGGGTTGCCTCATCTTGTGTGACGGTAAGGCTGGCCTGTAAGGAGCTGCATAATCAGGATGTAGCAGTTTTGCAGAGCCTTAAAAGCAAGAAAGAACCCGGGAGAGTACACCCCTGTTCTTAGACACTCCAGCACTCCAAATGTGTTCTCTAGTGAAATTCCACAGCAAACTTGGAACAACCTGTAATTGTTTCATAATTGCAAACACACAGAATGCAAAGACACTTGTTTTTCAATCTTGACAAGTCCCATTGACCTGAGAAGAAATCAGACAGTATTCTGGCCACTCTCTTCCTAGAATTCTCATTCTGATCATATGTTAGATACTCTTAGTTAGGTGCTCTCAGAATTTTCAAATCCTACATCCCTTTAAAGGTTTTTGGATTGCAGTTCCCATGATCCTCCACATGTGGCTATGCCGATTAGGTCTGACAAGAATTTTCAGCCCAACAATATTAGGAGGGACTGCCATGCAACTCCCACTCTTGCTCTATGCCTTTCTGTAGGACAAGTGCACCAAGTTCCAGCAGCATAGCTAGGGAAGGAACCCACGAGTTTTATCTCTTAAAATGTTTGAAAGATATAAGTAATTATTTTAAAAAGAAGTTTGGCTATTCACAGGCAACAGCTGGTTTCACTTATTAGATAAATGGAGCCAGTGAGCAATAGCAGAATATTAACAATCATTATAAAAAACCTATGATCTGATTCATAGGGCATTATTGCTGACCCCTGACAGGGTGTAATACATAAATTCAAACACATAGCTGTGTTAGTCTGGGTCAGTATGCAAAGGGATTTTGTAGCACCTTTAAGACTAACTTAGAGAAAGAAGTCAGTAGTATTAGCTTTCGTAGACTTCATAGACTCATCAAGATGGCAAAGAACACAAGGGCCATTGAATCCAACCCTCTGCCATGCAGGAATACAGGATGAAAGCACTTAACTCTACTTCATCAGATATATCAGATGCATACTTCATTAGAGTATAATAAATGTATAACCTTTTCCCCTAATCTATACCACTTTAGACTTGATGCATTACCCAACAACAAACAAGTTATTCTATTATGGGTTGGACAACTGCAGGAGAGTGAGGGCCCATTTTTGCCCCTGTAAGGCCCTTTCCACAACTCACCTTTTTGTGGAGCTGGGGTGGGGGGACCGTGCGAGCAGCCTCTAGCGAGAGGCTCTCGTGTCCCGGTTCCTTCAGCTCCGCAGCTGCTGCCTGCTTGCATGAGAGCCTCTCCTCTTCCTTCCACAGTGCAGCCTGGGAGTTTCCCAGGCTGCACTGGGGCAGGAAGTGTGAGCGCCATGGCTCCGGAGCTCCGCATGCACGGCAAGTGTGCACGGGGCCCCGGAGCGATGTGCGATCATGCAGCATTTTCGGCTGACAGCCAAAAATGAAAAAGTGCGCGATCGGCGCCTGCCAGGCCCTGGAGTGTCACGCGATTGTGATTGTGTCGTGTGTACCACTCCTCGCAGTCGCACGACGCTCAAGAAGCCCTTTCGCACGGGGCCTAACTCGTCCTGTACCAAGTGCTGTAGGCTATATTCCAGAGGAAGGGACTGCCAAAACCACCTCTGGATCTTCCTTGCCTAAGGAAACCCAATGAAATTCATGGGGTTGCCATCGGTTGATAGGTGATTTGAAGTCATATATACTCCTCCCCTGTGGGCTGCACTAGTGTGGCTGATAATACCAAAAGTGGCATTATGTCACTACTAGTTGCTATTTTTGGCTGAATTGCAGCTGGAAAAAAAAAAGGCTTGGGGATTCTTAGAAACAGGGAAAGGCAAGCCACCATGTGTGGTTTGAGGAGTTTGGCCCAGTTTCCATGCAGAAAATAACACCAGTATTTGTTTTCAGTTTCTTCTTTTTTAGCTGGCGGCTCAAGTGGCTCTGAGGAAATGCCTGGAGGCTCCATGGGCCAACACAATGGAGTTCAGAGGCCATATACAACCTGCAGGCCACACTGTACCCTTCTCTGTTCTACAATACTTTGAACTTCCACTCTCTGTCTTCAGACTGACTTCAGCATCCCACTTCTTCTAGTGTATACATTTTGCTATTTGCAGGAGCTCTGCAACAGCCTTACCTGTTTGTGAGGATAGACGTTAATGTGGCACTTGATACATTCTTGTCCCATGTTAGCCCAGGAGTTTCCACTCATCCATTTTCTCTTACACTTTGGGCATTTATATTCACCAAAGCAGCGTTTTTTCCCCTGGTACGGCGTCAAGCCTTCTCCTTTTGGACGTGCCTAAAATGTGAAGGAAAGGGGAAAACTGGATGATTAAAAAAGAAGTGCAAAACAGGAAGAGGGAATGAATTGGACAGCATTCTCACATGCCTCAAGAGGCTTTTTTTTTTTTGTTATTCTTTTACAAAGTCAATGGAAAAGTGTATTATACTGTCCATTATACTGCAAATGGAAGGAAATTTCAAAAGGTTCCCACGTGACCTTCTAGAGAAGCGATTGCATGATCCTGGGCTTTTTTTAAAAAAAATAATAATAAAAAAAGCACCACAGGGCCCAAACCACATTGAGCATGCTCAGGCTCCTCAATGCCCTTGAGAAAGATCTTTGCATTGCATTTATTTATTTCATACTACCACTGAGTATTTTGAGTATTTAAACTACTTTGTGTAAACAATTATTCATTTATAGTATATGTTTCTACTCAAAAGTAAGCCCCACTGTGTTCAGTGAAATTTACTCCAAGGGAAGAGTGAACATGATTGAAGCTGTATATGCTTATTAAGCACTAATTATATTTATTTGCTATTATTCTGCCAAAGTATTCAACACTTTCAACGGATTTTTAAATAGAGTAGTATTATTACACCCACATAAGTGGGTGGGTGGAGGGCAGGTGAGAGAGAGAGAGAGAGAGAGGTCTGAGGTGTGAAGTAATATCAGAGGCAAAATTCAAACAAGTGACTTCTTGATTCTTTCAAAATTCAGTTTCTAAGCAACTATTACACCAGTGCCATCACCATCACAACATGCCTATAATGCAAAATGGTCAAATACCTGGCAGTTAAGAACCAGAGTGCAATGAGGCTACAAGATCAATAAAATATATACCCGTAAGAGCTTTCCTCCAAAATTTTGTCAACCTTTGTCATACGACAGCCTGTTCAAGAGACAGAAAATCCAGGGCAGGACTCCACGGGAAGGGGATAGGTTGTTTTCCTGTGGAGGAATTCCACTGGCAGAGAGTAGACAGGCTAATGTCTGTCTATTCCCTCCACAATCTGTTTTCTACCCTGACCAGCAAGCAGTCATTTTGCTACTGAGCAGATAGCAGAATAACAGATCTATCCAACGCTTTTAAAAGATGAGTGGAACAACAACAGGAACATAGTCTACTGTGCCTGATGACTTAGCAAGACAGCATCACTTAGGATGAAATTCTGGTTATGTGAGGCCACAATGAAAATATCTCATTCATTGGCTACAGCTGAATGAAACTCATGTAGTGATGAAAAATGAACGATGGCCTCCATACAGGTTAGCCAGTTATCCTACTTTGCAGAGGACAGTCTATTTGAAGACATTTATTTGAAGGGCTGTCTGATTCAACTCCCATTTAAAGAACCAGAAGAAAGATAGCAGGGCCTTGTAGCTGCCCATCAACATTTAACACCTGTCTAGTAGACTGAGCAGGCGTGCAGATCTGCAGGTGGTGATCTTTCTCACCCTGGTGAGGTGTATTGGGATGGATTCCTAACTAAATGATAGTAATTACATTTCCAAATTTCCATTGATACTTATACAGTTGTTGTTGTTGTGTGACTTCCAGTTGTTTCTGCCTTACAGGAACCCTAAGGTGACCCTATCATGGAGTTTTCCTAACCAGATTTATTCAGAGGGGGTTTGCCACTGTCTTCCTCTGAAGCCAAGAGAGTGTAACTTGCCCAAAGTCATTCAGTGGGTTTCCATGGCTGAGGGGGATTCAAGCCCCGGCTTCCCAGAGTCCAAGACCTACACACAAAGCACTTTACCAGACTAGTTCTGCTTACGCATTGCTGCATATGCTCTCTTTTTAGTGATTGTGTTTCTTGTTTTTTGGTAATGTGTAAACAGCCAAAGTGCCACTGCAGTTAGTGTTAAGGGTTTGTTTGAACTAGGTCCAAGATGATAACCAGCAACAAATTAGTATGACTGCTTGGATCTACCAACAAACAGGCACTGACACACAGCATGAAGATACTGCTTACTCCAGATAATCTGAGCACCTTTGGTTCAGTGCTTAACATCTTTCCTTACAACTATGATTCTCTGGTTTCACATATAATGGTGGGTAATAAATACACAGGGGAACAGCTTCTCTCATAAGAACCCATATGGTTTCTGTTTTGTGTGTTGTCATTCTATTATCCAACTTCAGGAAAATGTGAATCACAGACGTTTGTGAGGCTGGGCTGTACCATGATCCATTTATGTTGTTGTCATTTGAGGTTGCTTAACATTTCCAAACAGCCCAAGTGTTTCTTAACTCTTTGGGGCACCACTTCTCCTAGCAAACGATATGTATACACAGCAAAATAAATATTTGGCCAGTAGAAAAATAATTGTCTTACAGGGATACCTCTTTGCTGAGTATGGGTGTGATTCTTGTTTCCTGCACATTCGTGAAATGTTGGGTGCTCCCAAGTTATACAGCTAAAGAGAATAAGGACTGTAATTATACGGGAAATAATAAAATAGTTACACTAAGAACATAAGATATAATGTGTGAACATAAGATATAACTATGAGCGAGTATTACTCAAAGATTTCTGGAGCAAGAAGGCAGCATTCTCTTGTCTGATTCTGCCTAGGCTTTAAGAAGCTCACTGGAGGCCCTTTTCTCTCTCCTACCATCATCAGAAGCATATCTGGGAGGAATAAAAGTGAGGACTTTCCTTCTCAATGGCTCCTTCTAGGCTCTGGGACACCCTGCTATATTTGGTTGGGCCAGCTCCCTCTTTGACGCATTTCCACTAGAACACAAAAGATGTTTTTATTCAGATAGGAGTCTGGCTTGTAAGCTAATTGGTTCTTGAAATATGTTTTAGTGGAGAGCATTGCTGATTTCCAAATGTTACTGATGTGTTTCTAATTGATTTGGGTTTATGGTCTGATCATAATGTTGCCTTTTAGTCTGTATTTTATTCTTGTCAGCTGCTTTGAGCATGATTTGCAGTGGGAAGGTAGGATATACATTTATCATTTCCCCCCTAAAAGCTGTGATAGTACGACATTACAAAATATTCCAATATGTAGGTACTGAAGAACTAAGGGGCTACAAGCAGATACCACAACTGGGGTACACAGTTATGATACTCAGCAATATTGTTAGGTAAGTTTGGATCCTGGATTTAATGGTATTATTAAGATGATATGCTTTATGTAGCAATGTAAATTACTTCAGTTGCTAAGACCACGATTAATATTTATCTTCCCTGCATTGCCATTCCATGTGTCACAACATTTCCACATCAAGCAGTGGCAGATGCAAGGTATTTTTCAATTTCCAGTAACCCAGCAAAAGGCAACTGAAGAAGAACTTTTATAATTACGAGTGCAAAGCTGGAAGCAGAGAATTCACACATTGATACAAAAGTAGTCCTCTGAACTCACATTCTCCTGTTCCATCAGCAATTCCCATTCCACAAAGAATCAAGTGACTTTAAGATCATGAGTACAAAACTGTGAGGAGGGGAGAACCCAGACATCATCATCATCATCAGTCAACACATTGCCCTCCCTAATGATTACTCCTACCCAGGCTGTGTCTTATTGTTTGTTTATTTATTTTAAAAAACCAGTTATATTTTTTTCTCAGATTATAAAAGAAAATGTTGAGTGCAGAGTGTACCTTCAAAATGGTAACATCCAAATTTTGCTTTCATTTTGTGAAAAAAAGTCAAAGGGTAGGTACCACAAACATTTAATCAGAAGTGTGCAGCACTGTCTACATGAAGATGTTAGAATTAGAAAGAAGAAGAAAAAGGAGTGAGGAATTAAATTAACATGCATACATAAACCTTTTTTTTTTTTTGTCACGTCCCATGGAAATTAACTCCTGTGTGTACCTTCAAGTTGCATCTTGACTTTTAATCTTCAGGCCAACTATCCACCAAATATTGAGTCCAGATGGACATTTACACAGAGCTGAAAATGGATCCATTATACGGTGACTTCAATAAACAGAACTTTGCCAAACTAGAGCTTCCTTGGTCAGAAGTTTTCTCAGATCCCACCAGACATGAGCTGGTTAAATTTCAAGTCAGGCCATTTGGTTGCTTGGCAATCTGTTGATTCAGCTGACTTGTCAAGCTAGTACCAGGAGTTGATGCTGGTAAAAAGCCTTGGCTCAAATTCAGTCCAAATTACAAGATGTTTTCATATAATATGCATGTAAAAGTAGAACCCCCGGCTGCAGATGCATTGGCAAATGCCTCGTTTTCTTGATAATAACTCATCCTGATTTTTAGATATAATCCATGCATGCATTTAAAAGTCTCTAAAATCCCTCTCCCCCATTTCTCTCCCCCCTCCCAACTCTTTTCTCAGAGACTGCAGGGAACAAATGACTTCTCCTAAAGGCTGTTGGTAACCCACTGTGACCTAGCCAGCCCAAAGGCTTCTTTGTTACCCATTCATATAACTACCATTCTGTTCTGCTGGAGTTTTCTATGGCTCACAGAAGAAATGTAAGATTTTTTGAAAGCCAAGTGGTTTTTAACTTTAGGAAAGTCTCTTGTTTTGCTCTGGGAACTTGTATTGTATCTTGGTGTAGAAGTCCAAATGGCTCTTGGTTGTTAAAAGGAAAAGCAGGTGTTTGGCATGGAAACCTGAACTTGGCAGGGACTGGAGATCCCATGGTCAATGGTGATAACTCGTGCTGTGTTGTGTGTATGTGAGAACTTCAGAAAAGTACATTCAGCGTATTTGTCCCTCCTAAGGCAGACAATGGAATACAGTGGATATTTCCCTTGTTTTAATGTGCACGGATAACAGAAGACTTAAATGCACAACTGTCATTGCATAGCACAATGCTTTTCTGGCCTTTTAGGAGCTACCCCGGCATGGCAGGAGGCAAATCAGGCTATTGACAGCACTGCTGGATAGGGGCAGGGAAGGGGCAGGGTAAAATTGCCTGCAGGGAGCAAGCAGCCAGGCAAGATCAGCAGAATCTGAGACAATTTAAAAGGCCTGGGAAAGAAGCTGATAGGAGAAGGCGAGGCATGGAAGAAGAGTTCTAGCAAGAAAACAAGCTATTTCAACAGACACATCAAGGGAGCACCAGTCAGGATATGAGCGGTTGATCATCTCTAACATCAACCACCTCATTTACAGGGTTGGTTGGGAGGCTGAGGCCAAAGAAAACAAGGAAAGTTAAGTGATACCAGACAGAATGCAGATGCTAGAAAGATGTTGATCTGATCTAAAATGACCAGGATATGAGCTGAAAGATAACGAGTATGGGTTATAGAAAGTCACTGCTATGAAAGCATGTGCAACTACAGGAAAAATATATTGTCCCTTTACTGCTAACAGTGTAAAACTCAACTTTCTTCATTCTTGCACATAAGAACCAATATATTCATTTTTTTCTCTCTGCTCGCTGAGATAATGAGAATTTTTGTACATCTTCTAGAGACTTTTTGAGATTTTTGTGCATTTGTGGCTTTTTGCATTTCTGCTTTTTGTACATTTTGTACCAAACAAACAAACAAAAAAGAACTCTCGATGAACATGTTTGTTTTTTTTAAGAGCTGCCTTTCTCAGGGATACTCAGGGATAAAAAAAATGTCATGTCAGTTAACAGTTCTTCCAAAGCAGATCACATGAATGTGTCAATTCACAGATATTCTTTATATTCTTAGTTACTACTCAAATTCATTTGGTACTGAAATCATTTGATGAAGTTTAGCTATTTGTAAAGTGACCATTTTGAAAGAAACAAGTGAAAAGTTTATCTCTCCAAAGTGATAAATTCAGCAACTCAATGACTGTAATCTCCTGAAAAAAAAAATCAACTCAAGAATCTGATTTTTAGCACAGTTAATGAAGGCTACTTATACTGCTGTGCAAAGTTTTAATTATCAAGGACTGTTTATCTGGGAGGAAGAAAAGCAGAACTGATTATAGAGAAGGCAAGAAAGTTTCTTTAACAGATTATTTTAATACTGGTAGACAATAGTTTCATTTCTCAGAATAGCAGTGGAGGGCAAAGTAAGGAGAAAGAGCACTCACCAAAGCCAAGTGCGCATGCGCGCGTGCGCGCGCACACACACACACGTTTAACTTTTTTGCCCCACTATAGTGACACAAAGATGAGAGAGATGAGAATTCCACAACTCACGGGATCCATGCAACCCACCAAGGTCCCATTGTCCCCTCCAAATAAAATCATGCTTCCAGGATGCATGAGTTTCAATTTGAATGCTGTTACAGGAGGGCCTGATTCTTTTGGAAGCTGAAATAGCCTATTTTTCCTCAATCAAACTGCTAGTGACAACCTGTTCACCAGCTGTCTTGGAAAAGGTGCAAATACAGCCTGAAGAAACCTGGAGGATAGGAGAAAATGGCAGGGTTTGCGGCTTCAGACATTCCATAGCTGCCCACTCCACTGTGGGCATTATATGTGACGAATAGCACACATTCTGTCATTGAGAGCCAGCATGGTGTAGTGGCTGTACGTTGGACTATGACTCTGGAGACCACGGCCTGAGTCCCCTCCCAGCCATGGAAACCCACTGGGTAACCCTGGGCAACTCATAATCTCTCAGCCACAGAGTAAGGCAAAGGCAAACCTCCTATGAGCAAATTTTGCCAAGAAAACCCTGTGATGGGTTTGTCTTAGGGTTGCCGTAAGTCAGAAATGACTTGAAGGCACACAACAACAAACTGTCATTCAGGGGATTCTTGTGCACGTTGGCTGGGGAGTAACCATTTGTCTTTAAAATTGTTTTAAGTCCCTAGAAGAAGGGTGGCAAGTGTAGCCTGTGGGCTGGATGCAGCCTACTAGGGCCATTTTTGGGCAGTCCCTTGCCACTCACAGAGCTTCCCTGATGCCCCCATGGGGTTTCTTGCCTGCTTCTGAAAGCCTCAAGGAATAACAGGTTTTGCATTTGAGGATCATAGGTCTTTCCAAGCTACCTATAGTAGTTACGCAGCTACCCAGTGAATCCTGATCTGACCCTCTCAATTCCCCCTTATCAGTCAACAGCCACTGCAATTGACAGTGGTCTTTCCCCTGGTTGCTTAGGAAGTGGCTGACTAATGTTCCTGCCCTGTCACATGAGTGATCTCCACTGTGACAGGCAATGAAACAGGGTCTCTGTTATAATCGCCAACTGCAGAAGAAATCATTTACACAAGGGTGTGTGTGAGAACATCAGTCAGCCACTTCCTAAGCGACAGGGGAAAGACTCCCGTCAACTGCAGTGGCTGCTGACTGGGTAAGTAGGCACTGGGGGACTTTCGCAGTCCCTGTGTATCCCATGAATGAGGGGATATGCAAGGATTGTAAATAGGAAGCAGTCATGAAGCCAAGCCCTATGAGGATAGACTTAGAGAGCTGGGTATGTTCAGTCTGCAGAAGAGAAGGTTAAGAGGGGACATGATAGCTATGTTTAAATATTTGAAGGGATGCCATGTAGAGGAGGGAGAGGGCTTGTTTTCTGCCGCTACAGGGACCAGGACAAGGAGCAATGGATTCAAGCTTCAGGAAAGGAGATTCCACCTGAACCTCAGGAAGAACTTCCTGACAGTCAGGGCTGTCCAGCAGTGGAATCTGCTGCCTCGGAGTGTAGTGGAGTCTCCTTCCTTGGAGGTTTTTAAGCAGAGGCTGGATGGCCATCTGTCGGGAGTGCTTTGAGAGTATTCCTTCATGGTAGGGGGTGGACTGGATGGCCTGTGTGGTCTCTTCCAACTCTACATTTCTATGATTCTATGATTCTATGAATGTGCAAACTCTTGGTTACGCATTTGTGATTATCCAATAGGATTATGGTCAATATCCGGCATTCAGATTTGCTCAACTGATTTGCCTTTCCCCAAAAGCTAGCCATTTGTCTAGCTTTCTGGTGGTGACACAAATTTAAAAAGGGAGATATGGACCCAGCCATTAGAAACTCTGAAGGACCAATATGTTCCTCAGCCACCCTTCCAATGATTCCATTTTTCTTATGCTGTCTCCTTTTAGGAGGAAAAAGAAACTGCTGGAGGTAATATAAGAAATCCTGGAACTGGATAGCTCTAGGAAGTAAATATGTGGGAACATGCAAGGTCTAGCCTAAAAGGGGATGTTTTCACACTGAGTTTCTGTAGCAGTTACCTAGTCCACACGACCGTTTTGCTCTAAACCAGGGTGGGAAAAGTGTAGCTTGTGGCTCACATGTAGCCTCCTATTCCCAGATGCTTTCATGTTTTTGACCACCATGAGCCAATTTAGGCTGAGGAGAGGGCTTTCTATTTATTATTTATTTATTAATTATATTTGTAGGCCACCTTTCTCCCAGAATTGGGATCCAAGGTGGCTTCCAACAATAAACAAACATTAAAACACATTAAACACATTAAAAACAGTTAAAAATATTAAAAGGATATAAGATCATAAAAACTCTAAAACAATATTCACTGAAACAGGAAGAAAACGGGAAGTGACTTTTACTCACTTTCTGTTGTTAAAAAGTACTCTCTTGAGCATAAAATAGGGCCTGGGGGCCTAAGAACATTGCAAAAATGCCCCATGCCCTCCAGCCACATAACACTTCTGAACAAGTAACCAACACAGTGACTTGTCAACAAACAAGTACGGCTGTTCTCACACAGCACACTGCATAGTCTGCAGTTTTTCTGGAGCTCAGCCTCTTCCTCCTTTGGGTAAGCTAGGAGTGTCATGGTGACCCCCACAGCTAGACTTATGTTCCAAACAGATGGGATGTCTCACATTGCTAATAAATTTCTTGCGTCATCATCCCTGCTTGGGGAAATCATTTCTCCTCGTCAATTATCCCTTTCTCCCAAGCAATAAATACTAGATGTAAATGTGGAAGGGGGAAAAAAACAAATTAAATTGTCTGAAATAGAATAAAAACTGTCATTTTTATACAGGGCTTTCAGATATACATTATTCTGTAATCCAATTTGTGGCCATTCAGCTGTCACTGGACTGAAGCTTCCTTAATCTCTCCTCATTTATTGTGCTCCCACAGCTGATGGGAGTTACTGACCAACAACTTCTGGAAGGGCTGACATTGCTCAGCCCTGTTGTGATCCCTGCAACAACTATGTGCTGTTACGAGATTGCTGAGATTATCCCTATACCGCAGATGGAGGCTTAAGGCTGAGACAGGGTAGCTTGCCAGGGAAAACTGATGGCACAGGGTCAACCAAAACCAAGGATTTCCTGACTTGTTATCCATTATACTATTATATTCAGCACCTGAGGGGAAGTGAATGGACTTGACTCTGAACTAACAGCTTCTAAAATAACTGTCTTGGGTCCCATATTGGTAGGAAAGCAGGATATAAAATGAATGAATGCATGATGGCCAGGATTCCGTATCAGCTACCCTGTTAAGTATACTTACTTAAGTAAATTCTCTTCCTCTGAGCCCCCCTCCAAACCTGACTTAAACATCATTTACCCACACTCCAGCTGCTAGCAGAATGGACCTCCTTTTCCCCATCCAGCTGATCCTGATGAAATACAATCATGGGAATAGTGTCACAATCATGACTAAACAGTGATTGTGAATATGAAACTGTTGTTGTTGTTGTTGTTGTTGTGTGCCTTCAACTAATTTCCAATGTATGGCAATTCTAAGGCAAGCGTAACATGGGGCTGAGAGTGTTTGATGTGCCCAAGGACACTGAGTGGGTTTCCATGGCCGAGCTGGGAATCGAACCCATGACTCCAGGGTCATAGTCCAATGCTCAAACCACTACACCACAATTACAGATAAGTAAATATAAATAACTCTTTGGGGGTGAGAGGTGGGCCAGGAGAGGCTACTTCAGTATATTTACTTAAGTTACCTAGTTAAGCACACAGGCGTGGTTACTTCATTAAGTATACTTAGTTAAGCGTACTAAATAGGAGATATAGGATTCTGGCCAATTTCTTGACTTTACTCATTTTCTTAGTGTGTAGACCATCTTGAAAATTCCACCCTTAATTTTCGTTTTGTCAAGGAAGTCTTGATTTATTTCATTCCATTAAAAAAAAAAATCCTCCCCCTGCACAGCTCACTCCCAATGACATATGTGCCCTGTCCTCTATTTGTCCTACAGCATGAGGTACTTTCAAAACTAATGAGTGAGATCCAGCATGTTTGGTCTCAGAATTATGTCCTGCTTTAGACATCCATTTGGTGGCTGCATAAATCAAGTCTCTCCTTTTTCACTCTTGCTCTATAAAATGGAAGTAATGATGATAACTCTTGCAAGGGGTTTTTAATAAAAATATGTTCCACAATCAGTAAATGTTTAGTAAACATAAGAAGGCAAAACAAGACTGACCAAGAAATCTTGGACCAAATTAAAGCAGGAAAGATTGTGACACTAGTAATGAGGGTTAAACTATCAGCAAGTCATGACCCAGAAAAGCCCACATCTTGACCATGGGTCACCAGTAGCTTTACTAGTATAAATTATGCAGAGTTTCAGGATTCTTTCTTCTCCAAATTGTCTTTTTTTGAAGAAGCTTTCACCCATAGGGGAAAGATATCTTTCTTCAGTGCATGAAAAAGCAATTAGCAGAGTCTTCTGCTCTCTCCTCCTCCTCCTCCTCTGTGAAAAGAGATTGAGGTAAGGTCTGAAGCTGTCTCTCTACATGTGTTCTTCCTCTGCTTTGAGTCATAGCCTGCTCACGGTTGCTTTGGGTTAACATACAACAAAACAGGAAGACGATGCAACTCCACATATCATGTGGCTGATCTTTATCAATCCAAGGATACCTCTGGTAATTTATGATGCACTCGCCAAGTGACAGGATGCCAACTTTCATTATAACTTTATAAAAGTTGCCTCTTGTTTATTTTAAAATCCATTCTTCTGCTACTCCCTCCTGCAGCCAGTAATTTATTTTGCTGTTATTTAACACTTACAACCAATAGTTATAGTTACAGAAACCTGTCTATCTATCCACATTGCCCAGTGTTAAGTGTTACCTGACAATTTCACTGGAAGGAATGTCATCTCTCCAGCCACCTTTAGAGCAGGAAAAGTAGGTGATTTCAATGTCAGTGGAGCAGTAAGTCCACTTTAGGTTTTAGTCTAGACTTCAAAATAGCTGCCCAAAGTTCTTAACCATGTATTCAAAACAGACTCAACACATTGGATAGCTCTTTTAAAATCTGGATTATAGCTCGGAATGGGTTCACCACTGCACTGGCCTCAGAGCTACCCATCTCCCTCTGCTTCATAAGATACAGACTGTCAAACTTTTTCCCCCAAACGAGAGGCCAGACTTCCCCTCTTAAGCACCGCCAAGAGACATCGTGTAAAGTTGGCAGAACCATATAAGAACACAAAAAAATAAGCTCCTGTTCGCAAAAATCCACAATCTACAGCTATACCCAAAAGTTTTATTCATTGCGTGAAAAAGGCCTTCTTTCTTGAAATTCTCAAATTCACTGCAAATCAATTTCATTGGATTACAGTGAGAATTATGAGAGGGAGAGAGATCTTTCCTTCTGGCCATAATATGCTGCAATTTATAATCTCCACTTTCTAAAGACAGGCCTTTTCTTCTCACCCCACCTATATTTATATGCTATTTTCCCAAAGATTCTGTTCAAAGTAAATCACAGTTATCAAAAAGAACAGCTGTAAAGAAAACAATTCAAAAAATATAACAGGCACAATTACAACTACAGCTAGCCCTCCACATTTGTGAGTTTCACTTTTGCGGATTTGATTATTCGTGGATTATTTGCTATCACCTCTGCTGCCTCCCTAGGCCATTTTTAATAGGGACTGCAGGCCTCGTGAGACTGAGAAACTGCGAATGAGGCTTGTAAGTCCCTCTTAAAAATGGTGTGGGGCAGCAGTGGAGGTGGCGGTCAGCCCCACCAGTCACCCACTTCTGCCTTGGGAAGGAATCCTGATGCCTCAAATCCATAGTGGGCTGAATATGGTGATCATACTTCTTTTGTGTGTTAAATATGGTTTGAGAGGGCCTAGAGTTATTCACAGTTTTTTCACTTTCACAGGGGTCGTGTGCCCCTAACCCTAGCGAATGTGGAGGGATGACTGTAACTGTATTGTATATATGTTTTTCTGTCTTTCTGTCTCTACTGTAGCTCCAAGACTGTGAAATCTAGATACCTAAAACTTGCCATGCATACCAAAGAAGCAAAAGTATATGTACTTCAGGATTATTTTTTAAGGAGTCATCAGTTTTGCTAATACAAATTTGCAGTACCATCTCCATACTTCCTTGACCAGTTGAGAAGAAGCTGCTGTCCCGCCTGGCATACTTATTCCTCTAGAGGGCCTGGGATCACTGTGAGCCAGAGGCACCGTAGGCAAAACAATCTGAGTGCTGCTTACCTCTACAAGTCCCCCAGTTTTTTAAAGAATTAAGACAGAGAGTGACAGAGACAAGGTCCTGCAGCCTGGTAATGGAGAGATGTTTTTATAAAACAATGCAATTAAAGTGAAAGGAAGCTGCAAAATCACCTCTGCATATTCCTTGACTATGAAATTCATGGGGTCACCACAAGTTAACAGGGCAACTAGAAGACATAAATAAATACTATGCACCTTGATCTAAGGGGAAGGTACTGTTTTCTGCAGGCAGAAATATATATTCAACCAGTCCTGGACTCCAGGGTAACCAGGGAGGAGACTGGTGGAAATGTGCCCATATTTTTTATGTTACAATCTACACTAAGTCCTCCTTCCCATGGAAACTGAACACAGCATTCCAGATGGGATTTCTGGCAGTCTCCTTGTGTGGGACCACATATACAGCTGTAGGTATATGTGCTTGCCCTCATTCTTAGTCCAAATCTTGGGAGGAGCATGGAACTTAGCAGCTGATTTTGTTTTATTGTTTTGTTTTGCAGTTTCAAACATAACTATTGCCTTGAGGAAGCTCCTTAGAAGAAAAGCCTTTGTCTCTGTGTGAATCTTGCACTTTTCCTCAACCAAAAAGTCCCAGTACAAATAGCTGATGGTTACAAAGAGAAGAAGGATGGTCTTCCCATGTTATTCATTACAGAACCTGTTTAGCCATCATAACATCTAATGAGCTCCGGCTTCCTGCCGTGGGAATCATGCAGCAAGCAATGCCAGTGTATTTTAATATATCATGCTCCCATACCCCATCTTTCTTTTTTTCCTGCCAAATCACAAATTGGCCTGAATGAAATTTTGAAGTATTTAATCTTTTTCCCTCTCCCTCTGCCCTGGTCTTCCCACTGGTGACTGGCCAACCAGAGCCCAACTGGTTCATATAAGCTTGCCAAATTTCTCAGTATTGATGGACATCTTAAAAGGTCTCTTTGCTTTCCAGGGACAATTCTCTCAAAGTATCCATTTGCAGATCCTCAATCATGCCTGGCTCTGAGGCTGGACTTCTTAAATAGAACAACATGCACAGGCATTCTCTCCGACGGGAATGCAAATTGACCATTGAGGGTGTATCTTTTCTTCTCCTCCTGTGAATGCTCCAGAGACAAAGCAGAGGATTGAATTTCCAGCAGAGGATTGGATGTCTTAGAACATACACACATGTAGCCAGAAAGATGCTGGGCCCACCCCGCTCAGAGATCTGCATCCATGGGAATGTTTAACTAGTAAACTCTCATCCTTCTAACATCTGATTTTAAAAGACCAATAATAACTAGTCATTTGAAACTGCTGGATAATTTTCCTGTGAGGCCGTATTTTCTGGACTATCTTTGTCTTGAAATGTGACCATTTTACCACAGACTGAAATATCGAGTTTCAGACTTCACAGGACAGTAGAATAAGCAATAAACTAAGTAATAATAAGTAACAAGCTTCATAACTGTTTTAAAGAAATATTGGCCAGAATGACACATCATGTCTCCTATTCCCTTCTGTGTCCTGTGGTGTTCATTAAGTCAAAATGTGAGGCATGACACGACTTTGTTTTGCCAGTGTCCAGGCCACATTGTTCTTTTTTTTACTTTTTGAGCTGTCATGTATGAAGCATCATCTTCAAATGATGCTGCTTGATTGTGCAATGTGTCTTAATAAATGCAAAGAAAGAAAGAAAGAAAGAAGGAAAGAAAGAAGGAAAGAAAGAAGGAAGGAAGGAAGGAAGGAAGGAAAGTAGGTGGAGGGAGTATGACACTCTACTTTTAGCTGTTGGCTGTATAGCTCCATAGACTGCACCTTTATTTTCTGCTGTCAGAATAAACTAGTATATTTAAAGCAGTATTTTAGAAAGACCCAGGAAAGTTGATTGAAACTGTACATTAAACATTTGCTGAACCTGTTGCTTAAATATTAAACACTTGTGGACCGCCAAGTTTCCCTGGAGAGAATATTCTACATCTGTGTCACCACAACAGAGAAAGCCCTGTCTCGGCATCTAGCAATTTATACAGCTGAAAGACAAACAACTGGAGCACAGATTCCCTGGATGTTTGTAGATTACGTGGAAGATCATGCAGGACAAGGAACTCTTTCTGATGTACTGGGCTGCAGAGGTTTTAAATGAAAAAGATTTAAATGGATTTTTCTCATACTGATGGCTGCATCATTAATTGATAAATTCTAGGTATTTTTATATTTACTTAGTATGTGTGTATCCTTCCTTTCCACTAAAAATAGTCCTTAAGGCAGTTAATAAAATACAAATAAACAGCTAAGTTATATTTAAAACATTAGAACTTGTCAAATAAGAATGTGTTGGCATATTGTACAATGCCTCTATCATGCTCCTTAGCCAGTTTGCAAGAAAGAATAAAACAATATTTAAATGAACACAAAATATTGTGAAACTAAAGGCTGTGACATTGCGAAAGCAGCACAAAACCATCAGCAAGGTTAAAACTGAATGTAGAAAGCTTGAAGGAAAAAAAAAGGGCCAGGTACTGAAAAGACAATAAGAAACGCATCAAGTGACCCTATTTTGAGAAAACATTCCACAACTGGGCAACCACACCTGAGAAGACTGTCTCCTCTAATAGTTACCAGCCTCACTACAAGTGATAAGAACAATATCACATGTTCTTTCACTTCATCTTACTGCAGAGGTAGGGATATTTTGGAAATACCACCTCCCACCCCCAATTATGACCAAATGACTCAATATGGCATTTGTAGAACTGTTCATGTATGTTTACAGATGACAATTAAAGCAAGAGACATTTTGTAAGGGATGAACTGATTTAAAAAATCAAATCAGTTTAAAGTCCTGTTTGGCCAATGTCTTAGACCCAAATTAAACTACAATTTTTGCAAAAGTCTTACCTATAATGTTTGGGAGTAGAAGTATACCATATTTGATTGTGGTGATCATAAGGACCATACTAAGATGATATACAAGTTTAAACTTGCATTTATTTATTTTGCAGTATGCTGGCAGTGATCAATTTTGCTTTGCTCCTGTACTGCAAATAATCAGTATCATCGGAACTAAGACATCCAAGTTAATAAGTTATTTTGACAGTTTACAAGTAACCAGGCTATCATCTTCATTGAAATGAAGTGCATGTTTCATCAGAGGCAGGGTGGCAATGGAGTGAGTACAGCACACACATACAAAGGCACCTCCAGTGAGAACCTTCACTGGTTGTCCCTGGGCTGAAAAGAAAGGAAACGAGTTGAGATGCACTCACACTCTTTCTGCCCTGAGGAGCCTTGTGCGAAAACTGCTCAGGAGATTCCCCTCCCCACCCCAGCTCCACCCACCACCTTCTCCATCTGCCATTGTTCTGGAGTAGTCACTTATATAGCAGAGGATAAGAGGGGAGTGCTCAGAGTTACATATTTCCATGGTCTAATATGCGTGCATAAAAGGCAAATTAAAAATAATCAACACAATTTACAAAGCAATACAATACACTTTGCAGTAGTGGGGAAGGCTGTGAACTGCACCATTACAGCAGATATCACTTTAAATGCCATAATACTGTCCTGTGAAATGCTGGGATTTACAGTTTGGTGTGGTGTTTAGAATTCTCTACAAGAATGTTATATGCTGCATTCCCCTGAACTGTAGCATTAGAGCTCTTAACAGAGACTTTTGAGTATCTCACCAAACTACAAATCCCAAGGCTCCATAGGATAAAGTAGTGGCAGTTAAAGTGGTATCAAACTGCTGTAATGGTGGAGTGTAACTTCATTCACTCTAGGTGTCCTGTGTGCCTGCTACATTTGTTGTCTGGGGAATAGGTGCTAAGTGCCAATATGCAACTGCAAGGCTCTGGCTCCCCTGCTTATGCTCGTTTGGATTGAGCAACCCTCCAAACAGAACAACATTTTACACAGAACCAAGGTGCTTTTTCTTCTGTGGATTTATCTTTTTTGGGGTGTGTGTGTGCTTTGTCCTCACTCTCTTTCTCCAAGCTCTCTTTTACAGCAAGACAGAGATCTACACCATAATGGGATTTCCCCAGAATTGCAGTCAGCTTTCCACATTTGTGGGTTTCACCTTTGTGGATTTGATTATTCGTGGATTATTTGCTGTCACCGCTGCTGCCTCCCAATGTCATTTTTCATAGGGACTGCAAGCCTCTTGAGACTGAGAAACTGCAAACGAGGCTTGTAATTCCATCTTAAAAATGGTGTGGGGCAGCAGTGGAGGTGCCAGTAAGCCCCACCAGCCACCCACTTCTGCCTTGGGAAGGAACCCTGATGCCTCAGAGGAATCCATGGTGGGTTCAATATGGTGATCATACTTCTATTGTGTGTTAAATATGGTTTGGGAGGACCTAGAATTATTCATGTTTTTTTTCCCCACTTTCATGGGGTCCTATGCCCCTAACCCTAGCAAATGTGGAGAGATGACTGTATTCACTCCTGTTTTAATTTTTACATGCCCGGGGACTATTTCCTATGTAAAGCTAGAATTGCTTTAGAGTTCTGTTTAAAGTAGTTATTCTTCCTCCTGTTCTCAACTATGTTTGTGAAACAAAAGAGAAAAAAAATGTGGTGAGAAATATAGATGGATCCAAAGGTAATGTATACTGCCAAAAGCTAGTTTTCTAAAGATCTGTCAAAGGAAAGTCTCCCTTTCCCTTCAGACAAATTAGTAGTTGAAGGGCAGAACAGGGCAAATTTAGGAACACTATAATTTGTGGCTTAATTTCACACGTTGGGAAATTTTGCCTGAAGTAGAATTGGTGGAAAATAAGGCATTTTATATACCATGAAAGTTGTATCAGCTGCATCTCCTTGTTTGCAAGCTGTGGAAGTTCAACTGATTATAACCAATCCCCAAAGCAAACAAGATGGTGGCAAAACCCAATCAAGCCATTCACTATCCCACATGCATGCCATTTTGGAAGAGGCATTATGTAAAAGGTCTACTTCTTGCTACAAGCAGAAGGTTACCTCCCTGTAGCGATGTCTTTAAGTCTTTTACTCCAAGTCTCTAGTCCAGTCTCAAGTCCTTGAAGATACTTTCAAGGCAAGTCTCAAGTCAAGTCTCAAATCTGGAAGCCAACTTTATACCCCAACCTAAATTCCTGAATTATTGGATAGAGTGAAATAAATTCAGTTTTAACAATTTAAGCAGAGTCAGTGGCCCTTTTCACATGTGGGGGGGGGGAACGGTGTAGAGTTACCTCTCATGGAGGTCGTCTACACCGTAGAGTGGACAGGCATGGGCTACTTTTCGTAGCTTCACACCAGAATCCACTCAGGAGCGGCCGGAACTAGCCGGGCTGCGTGTTTTTTAAAAACCCCTTTTTAGAGGTTTTTAAAAAGCACGGAGTGCGCAGCCCCGTGCCGCTCCGTTGCCCGGCTCTAACGTGGATCTGCAGGCGCGCGCAAGTGCGTGCCTGCAGATCTGCTGGGGGCGGGCTTCTGGCTGGCGAGCTTCTCCAGTTGGTGGAGAGCCTCCATCAACCGGAAGCTGCCATCTGTGACGCCGGAGGAGTGTGGAGCAGCGAGCTCGCGCTGCTCCACGCGGCGATGGACTTACCCGGCTGGAGGTAAGCTCCATTTTTGGGCGTTTTTGCCTGTCCCCCCCCCCACATGTGAAAAGGGCCAGCGCTCCACATATGCAATTTTACCATCTGCGGCATTGGAAGTGGGGAATAGGATTCTATCTTACTCCCCATTACTGAAGATTCAAAAACTTTAGTTGGAAGCATCCTTCTTCCTCCAGCCTGTTGCCTAACACATTTGCTGTTCCGCTCTGAGAAATGCATCCTGCACTCTGGGGGCAGGTCTTCCCTTCTGCTCTTAGGAAACATTTTAGAAGGCTCCTCTGATATGCAGCAGGGAGGGGCTGGTGAGCAGACTTCAAGCCTGCCTCAAGCCCATTGCCTAACCTGTTTGCTGTTCCCCTCTGAGAAATGCACCCACACTTTGGGCTTGAGAGAGATTGTCATGTGACTAGTAGGCAAAAAGAGATGGAGGTATCGTAAGGTTTCTGGATGAATGTGTTATGTTACTGAACCAAGGGCACCAAGTCAGTCATTAAAAATATACAAGTCTCAAATTGAGTTGAGTCAGTGCATCGTTTATGGCCGAGTCGAGTCACTGAAGCGACTTCTAGTCACAAGGAGAGACGTGGATCTCTGCAGAGCACTGTAGCTCTAAATTACCCAAACATTGTTCAAATAATTCTACTGGCTATTCACATTCTGAAAACTTTATACACATACTTTCAACCACATTATTCTAGCATTCTAGAAACTTGCTGTAAGAAAGGAAAGGAGAGGCAGCAAGAAAGAAAGCAAGATGAGCAAGCAAAGCTAAATTCTATGCACAGGGCCAGATCCTCCACTTCTTCTGTGCTCCTGCTGAATCACAGGGCATTGTCAAGCATACTAGAAAACCAGTGAGTACTCCTCTGATTGCAGATTTACCAGCATAACAGAGAAGTTATCACTTCCAGCTGGATCTAGTCTACAGTTTCAGCTGCTAAGAAACAGAGAAAGGAAATGGAGACCAGATGAGCAATCTCCCCCATGCCTTCTTTTTTTCCTTTCTCCCTGAGATGATACATAAAAATACCAATTGAGTCGGTCAGCCTGCTTTAAATTATGGCAGTTTAAAAAAAAAAACTAAAAAAAAAATGCTTGCTGTGAACAGCCCAAGTATGAAACATGATTTGGCTTGCCCCCAGCAGACTGAGAGGCGAAACGCACACACACAGCAGCCACATGTGATGTATCTGTTGCTGCAACTCATGACTGCAGGTTTAAGGGATGTGTGTGTGTGCGCGCGCCAGTATGAAATGTTTGAATGCTCTCTCATAAAACACACACACAGCTTCCTGCATCTAAAATCAACACATCAGGAAGACATCTTTATTTAGCATTTTCAAGGAACTGTCTTGTTGCATAGCTGGCTGCACAACAGCACGTTGTGCATACAAAGGTTACTAGGGATGTGTGAGACCTGTCCATTTCTCCTCACAGCTGTTTCCACCTTCTTACACGCCGGTTGGCATTGCAAAAACAGATACAACTTTTTTGTCCATTGTATATATGCTATCTGCAACTACATACTGCCGTCTGTATTTAACAGCACAGACAGCAATATAGTGAGCACAGACTGAAGTCACTGTTGCAGAGCACATATGCAAGAGGCTGCCTCATCATCATCAACAACAACAATCAAGAATTACCAAAAAGGTAGACAACCACATCTGCTGCCACATCCTGATTTAAATGGTAATCTTATTTAAAACGGCCTAACATACTTTATAATGCTGGCATCATTCTCATGAGATGTTTATAACAGTAAACGAAGACTTTTCAAAATTCTTTCCATTAAAAGGTATTAATACTAGTCATTAACTGCAAAGCTGGATGATGCATTTTGGGTGAAAAATAAGAGTCTCTAGGCTGAATCTGCAGGGCTTACATGTCTGTGATCCACCGGTATCTTCCCTCCTCCATTCTCTCTCTGAAATTTTCTATAGTACAGCTAATAGAAGAATGAATTCACTGTGTGTGCATGTAATACTTTCTCTGAATCCATTCTCCCTCTAATTACACTTTCCCATCCACACAACTCATATTCTCACATTTACATACTCTCTTATCCCCCTTGATAATCATACCTATACAGTTGGCCAAGACTCTGATAGTGTTCATTTAATTTTCTCTCTCTAGACTAGGGCACAGGCAATTTCATTCACTTCTAAGGTTGGGATGTTCACAAGTAATTCATAAAATCATAAGGGCTGAGCCAGTGGCTACAGAGGTCTCTGTATAAAGTTTCTCACATCTACAGAGATTTTAAAAACTGCAGCCTAAATTTACTGTATCTCCTCCCCTCTAGAAATGACTCTATTCAGGTATGTGTGCAAATCTATATGTTCTATGTGTTAACCTGAAACCTCATTCATCTCTCTACACCCATAGTATATTACCATAAAAGACTGTTCAGGGATTTTAGTCTGAAAATGACTAACTCCAGATTCTATCATTCTTGCAAACCTGGACATCAGTATACTACAGTTCTTGAGTTTTGAAACATGACATTTCTCTCCTTTATGAGATTTACAAATAACAGGGATCTAAATGCAGAAAACAGTAATCATACTGAAAATGTATACATGTTTACTACTGAAGAGTCCTCAGTTTGATGGGAATTACATAATATATTTTCTTGTATTGTTCCCCCAATACAACAGTAAAAGTAGCCATACTTAAAATTATCCTTATTGAATACTTGTCCTGTCTAAAAAAAGAGAGAAAAAGAGATCCTGTAGTTCCATGTGAAGCATCTTTCATTCAAGCAAGTCTGCACATAAAAAAATACAATACACATTCTTATTGTACTTCAAACAAAAGAGGATGACCACCAATATTCATATCCAGTTTAACCATATTTTATAGAAGATCAGAAAAGAAACATATTACTTATATTCCAAAGACACACATTTTTTAAAACTTTAATAAAATTATTGTCTACAAAGATATAACATAGGGTACATTTCAATATGAAATGCCAGCTTTATTCACTAGGTTGGTGCAGAAAACCACTCAGATACTAAACTTTAAAAGTTCAGATGTTGAATTTATAAACAAAGGAAGAAGAAAAGTTAACAGGTGGGCATATGTGGTAATTGTCAGTTGCACAGATGGGAGGCAATACATGGAGAGAGAGTTGTAAGAGTGTCATTGGCTCTGTATGTAATGTGAGAGGTGTAGCCTCATCGGGGGAAAAAAATTAGTAACCAAACCCATCCTCAGATAAACAGTCCAAAGGAAGGTTGTGAAGCACTTTTCATTTCAAAGGCTGCTGTAAGTATTCTTAAATTCTAATACTGAGAAGTTCTAATCAAGAAAAACTTAAGTTAGGGATGAAGAATATGTGGGTACTTAGAAGTAACTAGTTATAAGTAACTAGGGGCTTCACTAAATGGAGGAGGTAGAATATCATGTTTCAGTAGCTGCCTCATGCTGCTACCTTGTGTTCTGTTGCGGGTGCTGAGGTGAAGATGAGATAAATAAAGAGTGTTTTGTGAGACAGGCCAGCAATTTATTAGCATTGAGCAATGTTTAAAATTAATTAAAAAGTAAATATTTCATACCTGTCTATTCTACCATTTCTTCAAGGACCCAGATACAGGAGTTTCCCAGCCCTTTTATCTGAAATCACTTTTTACCTGAAAATGCCAAAGATTAGACCTGGGATCCCACTATGTGCAAATTGTGCTATATATTCATTATACGATGGCTTCTCTTCATAGAGCTTTAAACATTCCTTGATACATCCCTATATAGAACACCTAAAAATGTGGAGACACTCTGAACCCATTACAGGCAATTCAAATTTCTGGCTAAACTGGAAGAGTGGGGAAGAAAGGGAATTGACACCCAAATGAATGCAGTTTGAATGGAGATGCAGTTCTTTCCACCCTTCTTCAATAATAAATGTGGTCACTTTCAGCATTGGGTTGACCCCCAGCTTCAAGGCGTGGTTCTGCATAGCTCTGAAGTGAAGACATGAACAGCAGATGGGGGGTGGTCCCTTGGCTTGGCTCACTCTTCAACTTTTGCTGCCAGCTACACTTTTTGCTGTACATAAAAAGGAGACTTTGTTCTCTTCAGCTTGTCACACACGTGTTTCTTACAAGCTCTGGACTCCTTCTACCATGCTTAATGTAGCACAATCTTTTAGCGACAACACATGGTATCTTGACCTTGATTAACCCTGCCCCCCAGCCTGTCAGGCTCACTCTTGCTTTGTGCTCAAGTGAATGAGCTTTTGTGGTCTTCTGTGGATCTTGCCAAGGATTTTGATAAAATTGCTGCTGTGGTTTGTGAGAAGATCAACCCAATCCAGTAAGTTAGGTCTTCCACAAAACCAGCTCTACATGTGTACAAGTGATTCAGATACACTTCTGAAGCTGAAGCTGCAATCTGACTCCCACTGAAACAAACTAATGCATCCTTTTATGAAGAGGGTGAATCTGTCAAGCTTGTGGAGGGTGTTATTTTTCCACTGCTAGGCTGGTCCCACTGTCCCGCTGATTCTTAAACTTTTTGCTTTTTGCTTTTCCTTTTCTTTTTTCCTTTTCTTTCTTTCTTTTTTTTTTTTTTGGTGCAGAAATTTATACTAACTTTTCAAAATTTCCCAAATATGCCCATATTTGTGGATCTTTTTTGAGTTTAACACGTTTGCATATGTGTGGATTCTCCCCCCCCACCTTTTTTTCCGTGTAAGGCTTCCAATCATACATTGCATTCTACCCTGTGTTTATGTCCAAGACATGGGTGAACCAAATGTCTCAGAATTAGAAAGTAAGCACAATGAATTTCTTACCCATCCTCAGTATAGTGCAGCTTCATATATTCAGCTAAGTCTCCTAACAAGGGATGCTCCTTTCATGTATTTCATGAATTTGGAACAGCGATTTTCTAAACAGGTTCTTATTTCTAGACATGTATGTATCATGTTGTGTACAACTACAGCTGGGTTACAGTCTATGGTAAGCTCCACAATAAGTTAGTTGCACTCAGATCCCATTGAAATCAATGGAGGAAATCAGGCTCCTGATTTCAATGTCAAGATGTGCAGTGATCTTATACTGGAAGTACCTTTGCTCATAACCTACTGAACTCAGCAAAATGTCAGATACACTATTGCCACGACAAATACAACAGTGAAACATCTCTTCTCACCTCATAGGAGCAATTGTGGGCACTTTGGTCATGACTACCACATTTTTCCAGAAATCTTCTTCCACTTTTCACAACAGCTGATGTTAAGCCCAGCTCAGTTATAAGGAAGAAAGCATAGCACATTCTAACACACTGTAATGATGGTTAGTATCTAGTTAAGAACATGATGAACCAAGTATATGCAGTTTAAAAGACTTGTTCAACTATACACTTTTTTCAGGCTTTTAAAAAGGTTCTAATTGTACTTTGAATATTACCTACCTAATCTTCTTCAAGATAACTGAGAACCCACCCAGTTACATCCCCCACTTTGCTACCTAGAAGTGAACACATCCTTAACATTCCCTCTAATAATTGTCAGATTAGAGCATGTGTTAAAGACAATTCAGAAACGTAGCCAGAGAAGAAAAGCACAAGTAGGAACAGAATAAGAATTCTGCCAGAAAATTCTATGTAGTCCAACATTTTGTTTCCACAGTGGCCAGCCAGTTGCCTATGGGAAATGCACAAGCAGAGCATACATGTAATAGCTCTTTCCCACTTGTGCTTCTCAGCAACTGGTATACAGGGCCCACTGCCTCTGATATTGGAGGTAATATATAATGCCATTCTGATCAGAGCCGGCCCTGTTAAGAGGCCTTGTGAAACAGTTGATTAGCCGCTACTACAGGCAACTGTCCTGGGTGGTTTGTTCCTCAAATGCTTGGCTCCAAGAGACTTTCAGACTCAAAGCACTATGGGAAGGGTGGCTAGAAATGTTCTCTGTGTTGTGACCATAATAGTTTGGCTCTGAGAATTCCTCAGAACCACAGATTCAAGAAATGGGTGGCTTGTAGCTGGCTTCTGGAAGGCAACATGTGGAATGAAGCACTAAAGCTGATGTGTGAAATGAGGAGGGGGTCAGTAAATGAGGAGGAGAGCGCCATGGGCTATGCTTTACGAAAATGGAAAAGGACATCCAGATTCTGGTAATGCTTCCTAGTTTTTGCACTGATAAACCACATTTACACTATTATTCTACTTCTAGTAACCTTAACACCTATTTTCAGTAAACCAAGAAGATAGAAGTGAATCTATGAAGCTCATTGCAGATGAAAGAGTGGCAAGAAGGTCTAATTCACATTACTTAGTAGACCACAGTTTGGGTTTTTAAAATTATCAGCTCAAGCAATGGTTTGGTGTGCCTTTTGAACTGAGGCAATTCATGGGGATTTTTTTTTTCTAGTCATTATTGTACACATACTTCCTAAAGATAATTTTAAGATTTCCTCTAGGCCTGAAGATTTCATTAATGCAGTTGCCAGTCCAGAAAATGCCAAGCATCTGAAATGTATGTGAAGTCTGGCAATGGATATGGATAAGCTTAGTACCTTCTCAGTCATACAATACAGCTGTTGGCATGCAGTTAATCTTGTACATGAGCTCCTGCAAGTCCAATCATTAAATGACTTTATTATTTTTTTAAAAAAAAATTGAGCCAAAGTCTGTAATATATCAGTTTTGAAGGGTCTGTTGGGAAAGGATAACATTGGTAAAGATCTTAATTTTTTTCCTTACATTTGAAAACAATTAATGCTAAGGAAAACATATGTATTGACATAAGTAATCCATATTTGACAACTATATCAGATTGCCCAGGGCTTGCAAGTTGGTATCCCATGGGTTTGTACTCAGTAGATAAAAAACAAAGATGCTTTAACTAAAAACAAGCACATCATATACAGTTATGCACACAAAGTAGGCATTTCTTGCCCATTTTCTGCTATAGTCGTTTGTTCCTTCCTAAAAGTTGTTCTTGCTGTTTTAGGAACCCTTTGGAATGAAATACAAAGTGGCAGGAGGTACAAGTGAAGAGTGGTAGAAATTGTTAGAAACTGGTGCTTTCTTCTTATATGTGAAACATAATGCATGGATCCCATACAGCAAAATAAAACAAAAGCTCTACTACTAGTTACACTGCTTTTCTATCCTGATATGAAGTGTCAACCTGTGCAAGAACACTACCAATCGATCTACACATACATATGGGGGAAGGATGCAGAAATGAGAGCACAGTTCTCAATGCTGCAGAGAGCAGAATCCCTTTCACAGTACAGTATGCAATTATAGCACAGTGGTACCACTTTAACTGAATATTCAGCCACAGATCTCCTCTAGTGCCTCTGATCAAACTAAAACACCCAAGATTCCATATGGTGCAACGATGACAGTTAAAAGTGGATTCACAGGGCTGTAACTGCATAGTGTGTAGGGGCCCTGTATAAACAGGGTGCTTTATGGCATCTAATGGTTGGAACCTTTTTATTTCAGCCGAGACCAGTTCCAGGCTCAGAAGAGGCTGTGTAGGAGGCCCCATGTGAGCCTCCTATCTCCCCGTCATTGCTATCACTGTTGGCTATCTGCTTTGACCCATTTTGCACAGTCACTCAGTAGAAGTGAAAAGGACATGGAAGCTACTGTTCCTCTTTCTTGCCCCATCACTGCTCATTTACTCAAGGGAGATGGACAGTAGCCATCACAATATGGAGGAAGGCAAGGTTATCAGGCACCAGGTGTTGCCAGTGCCTCCTCCCAGATGTGGGCTCTAGTAGGTAACCAATAATGCCAAACCCTTGACTTCAGCTGTGACTTCACTTTTTGAGACACACTGGCTTCTTATACACTCTGTTAAATGCTTCCACACTTTTAAATATCACACAACTACATACTGAAAAACACGGCATCATACAATACTGGACAAAAACAATTGAACTTATTCTGAAAATAGGAATGGAAATGAATAAACCATTTGAAGTCAAAACACTCAGAGGCAGAGGGGACCATCCTGGCTAAATTGAGAAGGAACGCATAACCATAATATAAACCTCAAGAGATGGTTCTGACACTTTGTGACTATTGGACTTGATTGTGTGGTCTACAATGCCTTTTTGGATCCCAGTTTAAAGACTGTAGGGTGTGGAGATGGTTGAAAATAGATAGGCAAAAACAATAGAGGCAGAGGAATGGATGGAAGCCTTAATGGATAACATTTGCTGCTGTGAAATCCCTTCTGCCATTGACAGAGAGGGCTCGATTATAACATCCACACTGTGCAGGGTAGTGATGTTAAAACAGCCTATACAATTTTCCCTTAGACTTTACCATCAAGTGTTGTCAGCCACTGTACAGGCATTTTAGGCAATGTTTATTTGCGTTGTACCAAAACACTCTTGAGTCCACATCTTTGAGGGCTGATTCAGTCATGTTTGTCACATCAGAGAAATTACCTGTGGTGGCACTTTGTTGTTCATGTGCTGGCCAATCTTATTTATGCAACAGATGCAAGCTGATTTACAGCTTACGTGATCACTGGGGAAGCTGAACTGGGGACTTCAGAACAGGAGACAGGCAGTCCTGTGGCATGAAAGTACTGGCCAGAGGTTGTTCAGCAGGAATCAGTTGATGCAAAAAAAGGTTCCATCCGGTTAGGGAAGGAGGAATCTGCTTCTTTTGGTTTGTCCTATATTCAGCTTTTCAGAAGTCAAGTTCATTCCACCCAGAATATGAAAAAACAAGTGCTTTTTTTAAGTTCTTCTAAAAACAAACACAATTCCCTCTCACCTGGACTGGCCATAACTGTGGTCTCTTGTTCTGACCACAAACAGGATCACATTCTATTTAACATATGGGCATAAAAGATTAAGAACTTCATGGAAGGAGGCAACCCTAATGCAGTGCTAATATGATCGAATTCAAATCCAAACATCACCACCACCACCACCACCACCACCACCCACCACTATTTTCCTTCCCTTTTTTCCAGTGTGGGATTCAGGACAGCTTACAGAAGTTAAAACAGATACAGCTAAAAGTTTATCTTGTACAAAAGTTAAAATATAATTAAAGCAGTTAAAAACAGATCACTTAAAAAAAAAATATATATAAACATTATAGGACATAAAAGGCCCTTCCTCCCTGAGCAGTCACTTCTCAAACAAAAAGGTTTTCACCTGCCTATGAAGGAAAGCAAAGAGGGTGCAAGCACTTGGCAGCAACAACTGAGAAGGCCTTCTCCTGTGTTCCCACCAGATGTACCTATAAGATGTGTTAGAAGATCTCAAGATATAGTCAAGCTCATATAAAGAGATAGAGTTTTCCAAATAACCTGGACCTGAGCTATATGGATCATAACCAGCACTTTGAATTGTGCCTGGAAACAAATCAGTAGACAATGGACTTTTTAGAATCAGAAATTTCAAGTTCTAATCCTAGATTAACAAATCTGTCATTTTTTTCCATCAACTGCATAAAGCACTTGTTGTTTTGTTGTCGTTGTGTGCTTTCAAGTCATATCTGACCTATGGTGACCCTAAGGCAGATCTATCTTGGGGTTTTCCTGGCAAGATTTATTCAGAGAGGGGTTGCCATTGTCTTCCTCTGAGGCTGAGAGAGTGAGACTTGCCCAAGGTAATCTAGTGTGTTTCCATGGCTGAATGGAGATTTCAACCCTGTTCTTCAGAGTTCTGGTCCAAAAGCCAAACCACTACAACCTGCTGGCTGTCTACTTGGAATCATTTTCACATCATGTACTTTCTGTCTTTACTCACTGGCATGATTGACTGATTGGCTGGTAGTCCTTTGTCACCAAATAGCCCAGAGTGTTGCCAGCTGCTAGTTCCTGTCTAAAAAATTACAATAGGTCAATTGATTCTAATCTGACACTTGAAACCAAGGAAAAAAAATTGTGACCATGACGGATCTTGGCCCCTCTAAGCAAAAGCAGGTTATTCCTGATGAAGAGCAGGCCACTGGAAAATGTCAACACAAGATGCCATTTTTCTTTTAATGTCAACAGAGGTACCAGAAACCATCCTGTTCACAAGAATGTTATACACAGCCCAACTAAAAGAATCTGTAAAAGCTAACTGTAACAAAGGCAAAGCTAGCGGGTGAGGGTGAAGTAGAGGACAAATGGAGGAACAAAAGGTTATGCCCACCCTCTTGCTTTTCTGCCTCCATGTTTCCCTTTTCATTTTCCACATCATCATCTTGGAATCATAAATAAAAGCCAGATGTTTATCTGGTATTGCTCTGTTGGACTTGAATGAAGTCACACCAGGAGTTAATTTGCACCCTAAATATTAGTGAATCAATTGCATCTTTGAAATTAATCCCCCAGGTATGTCCAACTATCTTCCAACATCTGTCAGTTCAATAGAACTCTTACATTGTGGAATCCTCACAGGGAGGATACCAGTAACAAAACCTATAAGGCCTGCAAATAGTATAGTGACCAAGGGTGGATAGCATATGTAGTTGTGGGGAAGAAGGTAGAATTGGACTCCTTTCAAAAGTTCTGGAGATATTTCCCCACGCTTAATTATAAATTGCTGTTTCAGTTAGAGGTTTCTGTCTTCTTTAAACCACAGAAATAATCCACTCAAGAAGTAACTAAAACAAGGTATCCTCTCTATTAAAGTGCAAGACAGAACCCTGTCCAAACTTTTTTTTCTTTTTTGGACAATTTAAAGAAATGGCAACTCTACCTTGGTATCTCAAGCAAACAGACCATCTTCTCTTTGCTCCAAAGAATCTGAAGACTAGAGACACAGTGTTACATGTTTGGCCTGGGGAAAAAAATGATTAATGTAAATATTGCCTTATTGCAAATCCTGGAACAAAAGGGAAGGGGGGCACAAGTCTGCCACCATTTTTTTATTTTATTTATTGCACAAATGTGATATTACTACTCAAAGGCCAATTCCACCTGTTGCTGTTGGAGCTTCTGAGATATACAAAGCTTTGTCAGTGTGAATATGACAGGGGCCACATAGGTCTTTGCTGTTGTTTCTCATTGCCATGTCAGTGGTATTTTGTAAAAATGACTTCTGTCCCATTGCAAGCATTAAGAGGAATACCGTTTACCCCGATACAGTGGTATATGTGGGCTCCATCCCTTGTACTGAATCATATGCCTGTTCATTCAATTTTTATCTCATTTCATTTAATACAGTTTGTAAAATGCACATTTATTTTTGTTTGCAATTTTTTAAAATAAAGGAATAAATCCCAAAATTCAAAGAAATGAGCATGCTTTGAGCAGTTATCCTCAAAAAGGATATTTGTCTTCTGATTGGCACATCTTTTTGGAAAGGATGACTTAGGTTCATATAAAAATACAGACCAAATGAATTCTCCCTATTTCTGTTTTGTTCCAGTTCATACCAAGAACTGGTTTGACGCTGAGGTTATGCAGTAATGCTAGAAATAATAAGAGTGGTGATAGTGAAGAAATGTATTAAGGGCTTCCATTCTACCATTTGTTCTATTATAAATGATTACACATGCTTGCCTTCTTTCCTGCCATTATAAACACATGAATCATTATATATCACATAGGTAATATTTGTCTTGAAGATCTCTATTAGTACAGGTAGAAACAAGAATCTTTGGATTGCATTAGTCATGTCTGCAGCTATTTGCAAAGCCGGAACCACTTATATTTTCTCGTAGTCAAGGGATCACTCTTACTACTTTTGTCCACAAAACCTTTACAAGTTAACAGTAATCCTAATTTCTAGATATTTAAGATGCATAGACATCTGCGCGGTCTAGTGTGGTGTAATGGTCTGAGTGTTGGACTCTGGAGACCAGGATTTGAATCCCTGCTTAGCTATGGAAATGCATTGGGTGACCTTGGGCAAGTCATACTCTCTTGGCCTCAGAGGAAGGCAAAGGCAAACCCCTTGCCAAGAAAACCCCATGATAGATTCACCTTAGAGTCACCATAAATCAGAGAGAAGTTGAAGGCACAAACAACAACAGGTATCAATCAATACATCATTTTTTCTGCTGTTGCTGTGTTTGAAGTATTCAGAAGAAAGCTTTTCGAAGCGTCATATCTTCTGTAAAGTGACTTGACCACTGACAATACTAGTCAGTGCAACTGGGCTTTTGTTGCTGCTGTTCTTTTTTTTTTTTTTCAAGGGTGCCAACACCAGGTCTTGTGTCTGAATCCTTCTAAGGCCTTCAAGGGCCTTCTTGTCAGTGCAGACACTGACTCCCTTTCCCAGCCAGTACTGACCAGAATAATTCCCTGCTCCTCCATTCCCCCCACCCACAGTTTGACCTCTGTGCCATACAGAAATGTCATCCATTATTTGGTACCACTGGTGTTCGTCAAGTTGATAGGAACAAAGAGAGCATTCATTTCATGAGGAGATAGAGTTGGTGGGGGGATGTCGACAATGAGCTCAATCAAACTCTGAACTCCAAAGGAGCTGCCATTTGTCTCGAGGAGCTGACTGGGTTTAATGACAGCAGATGATGCTGAAACAATCTCTCAGGTTGCAACTAGGGGGAACAAAAGGCAGCCCTGGGGCAACATGTAGCCCCTCAAGGCTGTTTTGGCAGTCCTCTGGCCTTCCAGACTCCCTAAGGTGATCTTGTTCGGGTCCCTCAACAGAGTGAACTGACTCATGTGGAAATGTCCAGGGGTTAGAATTCACCTGTAAATAGGTGGACCTTCTGGACCTTTTAACATCAAAAATATCCATTTTTCAAAACCAGAAATAACACTTCTGACAGCCTCTGGTTTTGGTTTTCTTTTTCTTTCTTTTTCCTTTTTTTTTTTCTAGTGGAGTGATTTTCGGAGCCCTTGAAGGCTCTCGGGAGCAGAAAACTGGCTCCTGCACACATTACAGTTGCTCACTTCCAGTTTAGAGTATCGCGAGTCTGAGTCAATATCCAAATGATTATTTATAATGACTCCTGAGCTTCTTCTTGATACCACCTTGAATTATTAATTATCTGTTCAAAGTATGGGTCACCTCACATATTATCCAAAACACTTCATACAGCATGCTCTCAAGGCTGGGGGACCTGCAGCCCACCAGATGTTGCTGAACTACAACTCCCTTCATGCCTGGTAACTACTCATGCATACTAGGGCTGATGGGAGTTAGAGTGCATCAACAGCTGGAGGGCCACAAGCCATAAATCTATATTAATGAACGTGTGGGACTCAAGTTGAACCCTACTTGCTTAAAGATTGAATAGAACACTATGTTCAACAGGGGACTACTATTAAAGATTACGGTCCTGTGTTGAGTCTTTCCCTACTCTGGCCGTATCATATTAGGTGGGTCATGTTTCCATCAAATTATACAAATATGACAGTTAAACATCAGTCACTTATGTGGGGACACATATACAGCATGACAATGTAATGACACAGACAAGCATGCTCACACTTTACAGCAGGAGAGGGAATTATCTGGTGCTGCTGATCCTGGACTAAAACTCCCAGATTCTCTCACTGTTGGCTGTGGTGCTAAGGCTCATGGAAGCTATAGTTCAACAACATCTAGGAGTCTCCACCATCACAGAGAGAACAAGTCTAATATGCACCTCATCCCACAGACAATCCACCGAATTTTGCGGCTGAAATGGACTCTGAATCAGGCTCTCAGAAGTTCAAATGCTAATCTAGGCAAATACACTTCTTTACCAGCTCCCACTTCTAGCACACCTTGACTATGATTTCATTGAAGAATAAAAAAAAAGCACCATTAAGCATAAGCACACTTTTTTTAAAATTAAGAGGTGGTTTAAAGCACAAGATAAAATAGAATTTCCCACCACGGTTCTGCTACAGACATGAACAAGTAAGGATCATGTGGCCTTTAAAAAGTAAACACAAAGAGAAAGAGAGAGAGACCAAAAGAGAGAAAGAGACAAGGTTATAGGGCCTCCAGTTAGGATGAGAGGAGTGGTAAATAATGAGGTTGGAGGGAAGCAAAATCCAGAAAGTATTACACATTTAGAGTGGAGTTTGTACGTTACAAACATTGATATGATTTGTTAAGAAGACTCTTCGTACTATCACACTGTGGCAGCTGCTGGTTATTTGCCTAGCAGACTGCTTCATCAGCTAGTGTCGAATCTGTAGGTATTGCATTCAAATTCTTCTAAGATATTCAGGCAGTACCCAAGAAAGCTGTCCCTTTTATCCTTGCAATGACTGTCTACAAAGGGCTCCAGGGAAACTAGAGATTTGATTCTCGGTCTCCCAGTCCAAGTTGACAACATCCTGTTCACTGCAGCACCGCATCTGTCACCTTCCTTGCTATCATTTAGAGCCATACTTATTGCGTAAAAGTGTAGGTTCATTGGAAGCTGCCTTTATACCATGTCCGTCCATTGATCCACCTAGCCTGTTCTTGTTGACACTGACTGGCAGTGGTCCCTCAGAGTGAGAATCAGGGACTTTTTCAACTTTATCTGGAGATGCCAAGGATTGAACCTAGGACCTTCTCCATGCAAAATATGTGTTCTACCACTCAGTTGTGATTCCTCCCTTAAATCTGACTATGTCACATAGTTGAGGACCTGCTAGTTTCCATGGCAAATAGTCTATTTCAACAACGTTTCTGTACTGGTTCATTCTATACATTGGCTCATTCCTTCATTTAGGTAGTAGGAGCAAAAAGCAGAGCATGACTTGATTTGACTTGACTCTTTTTCTTCCATATATGTGATGCTATGCTATGAGGTAAGAAAAGGTGGTAAACCTTTTCATCTTTTCTTTGCCTATAAAAATCAGAAGATTCTAAACAAGCAGAGCCATAGAGGTGTAATCTGTAGCTCAGCTCCTCCTTGAACCCTATCAAGTATCTTTCATAGCATTTTAATGAGTTTGTTGGGCAGCTGCATTCAGCATTCTTTCGCACTGGGAGACTGAAGGGGAGAGAACCACAGCTTAATTGATACTAGTATTCAACCACAAGCTGCATCTTCGATGGCCAACAGAGGCAGAAAAAAAAGAGGCTCATAGCTGAGTCTCCTGCAGGAAGTTATTCCCTTCAGCAAACCTATTTATTGTTTCAAACTAATATCTCCCATTGAGAAAAAAAACAAAGCTGTAAAAATGTATGCAAAATCTACATCGCACTTCATTCTGAGGAGGAACAGGCTCCAGCTGTTGTCAGATGTTAGCCAACAATGCAGATGAAGTCACGGCCTACCAATGTTATTGGGAACTTTGCCATTAACTGTAGTGAAGCAAGAGCTTCACTCTCTGATTTCTTTTGGTCTCCCATGCAGAGATTTACACTGCTTTTTCTTTCTCCTGTGCTCTCTCTCTCACATATATACACATAGAGGAAACACAGCTGTCTTTTTTTGGCTTGTAGACCACATTATTCGGCAATTATTTAAATCTCTGCATTAATCGCCCTGAGAGGACTGTTGGTACGTCTTTTGGAAATGACAATATTTTTATTTGACCTGGACATCTGTATATGTATTTATGATATGAAAAAAATGAACACCTCAGTTTGGACACACGTCCTATGGCTACTCCTGTTTTAAAGAAAACCTATTAGTCAAAACTGACAAGACAATAACAATTCAGAATGTAGAATTTTTGCCACATCACCAAACAACTAAAATAGCACACCTTCTTATGTGGGTTCTCTTTATCAGGGGTTCAAATAATCTCATTACACTTGCCTTTTTAAAGTTCTCTCACTTGCATTAAAATAGTGTAAATATAAAAAGAGGCCAAAAAGCAACTTCTGAATATAACTTGTGCAATACACATGGAGCAAAATCTACTCATCAGGCCTCTGAGATGAATTCTTTGCTATTTCTATACAAAATACAGCGAGTAGAAGGTTCTTTGCTTATTACATCTCGCATTCTGCAATTGTGCAAAATGCATGTCACATACTCTCCAATTGTTCTGATTTGGCAAGGAGAACCCCAGTTAATCCTTTGTCATCTCACTTTTTCCTCTGGCTTCAAAATGTCCCAATTTTTCTCTCCTCCTTGGTCCTCAGCTTACTTCATTTGCTCTAAACAGAGTTCAAAGTGCAAAAGTAGTTCACATTCAATTAACTCAGCAGTAGGGAAAAGAGAGGAGAGGATGGAGTCTTCTTCTTCTTCTTTCCAGATTCAGGCAAAAGCAAACTGCTGTGGTCTGTCCTAGCTTGTGTATTCTTCCTCATTAATAGCTTTTGCCATCTCAACCACACTCTGATGTTGTTTGAATACACATGTCCCGATTTTCCTCTATGAAATGTTGGAGGGTAAAAAGTCAGACTCAGAATCACTTTTTTTCCTGTTTATTTTAGTGACTCAGTTCCCCCTCTCATTTGCTGGCTGATTAGTTGCCAAATACTTGCCAAGTCTCTTAGCATCCAGCTATGCTTTGCAGCAGAGGTCCCAGACTTTTTGGGGCCAAAGTAGATAAAAATTTAAAGACATGCCCCCACCAATCCTTGAGTATTCTCAGGACTGCATTGTGTAAGAAAAGAACATTTATTCCCCCCACCCACCCTCCACAAGCCTCAGTCCTGATGAGAACTGCTTCCCATGTGGCATTTAGCCTTAGGGTCTTGTTTTCGTCATGCATCCAAGGCAAACTGCTGTGTGGAAAAACATTCACTGGGAACGTAACTAGGAAAAGACGGATCCGGTTAGAAACTGCACTCGCTGTTGGTTTTTGTCTAGGTCCAATTAAAGGTGTTTGTGATCTTTAAAACCTCAAATGACTTGGGACCTGGCCATCTTGTTATGAATCTGGACTACCTTCAGAAGCGGCCCTCCTGAGATTACTGTCACTCAAGAAGGGAGCTTTCTCCTGTTTTGCTTCCTTAGAGATGCAACCAATTCCCACTCTCTTTGCTTTTAAGACACAGTGAAGATGAAACTTTGTAAGCTGGTCATTTAATCTGTTCTTTTGTTGATTACTGTGATGGCTTTAATGGTTTTACTGTTCAATTAGAACTGCGATGTTTATTAGCTACCTTGAGTGCTATACTTTAGTGAAAATACAGGATAAAAATAAAATAAATAATATAATATAAATACTCTAATATGTGCATCTGTTTTGCATTCTTGTTCCTGAGACTAGCTCAGGCTTGTGGTTCTGTCTATGTATCTTTGACCTTTGATAAATTTGTGTTCCATTACTTAATCCTTGCGTAAAATCTGAAATTCTCTGAGCACTTTTCCCTTCAAGGAATAAAAATTAATGAAGCATTGCACTGAAGAATACAGAGGGTTGAAGATCAGCTCTTTAAGGGCTGGAGGTCACAGTACCACGGCCAAGAATAAGAGATGTTACTGACTGATACTAACCAGGGAATTCCCTTTGTTTGTTGGCGTTTTCTTAAAAGTGACTACCCTCCACCCCCCAAATCAAAGGCTAGACCTTTGAAACATATTCAGGGGGAGCCCTGTTGGCCATGCAACAAAATACAACAAAATCCAAAATCCACAAAAGAGCAATATTTTTATTGGTGAGCCAGTATGGACAAAATACATCATGCAAGCTTCTGTAGTTCCACCAGCTTCTTCATCAGAACACATTAAAAATCATACAGAAGAAAAGTGGCGATGTTAGAATCACTGGTCTACATTTTGTATCAAATTTTGTTTCTTTTGTTGTTCATTTAGTTTGGAGGGATCTCAAAGCGGATGAAGGCTGCCCCCCGGTTGGCCATGTGGGGACCAAAACAAAGGACAGTACAATTTAAGCTTAATTATCAGCACAGTGAAGTAAATTCTCTTGGAATCCATGTTGTCTCTGTCCTTTGCAAAGCCACAAGCCCCCTTCTTAGGCACAGACCACTGAATTTCTGAAGAAGTCTGTGTATTGCTACATCTGGAAAAAAATTTAGATGCTACATAGGTAAAATGTGCCAACTATAGTCCAAATGAAAAAGTGAGGGGCAAAAACTAGATCCTTGTTATTTAAAAGGGGACAGAGTGGCAGGGAGAGGAGATTCTGTCCAAGTAACTAAATTTATGTCAAGACTATGTAGAGACAATAGCTTTGCAGAGGCTTCTTGTTGTTGTATGCCTTCACTGCTGACTTTTGGGGACTCTATAGTGAATGTACCATGCGGTTTTCTGTGGACCTTGTAGAAATACCATCATATTTCACTTCCTCCTTCCCACTCTCTGATGAAACATTTTAACAGGTTTTCATAGGGTTTCAAGCAATAGCCCAAAAAAGGCCAAACAAGTTCTCAGAAACAAGAGGAGCTGCAATAAATATGGGTAAATTTTGATATGAGCATTGCAGGTGCCATCGGAGATGACCATCTCTCTGCTAATATCAAAGCCTGGAGTAGAAACAGTGCACAGAACCACCATGTTGTAGTGGCTCAAGTGCTGCTTCAGGACTCCAAGAGACCAGGATTCAAATCCTTGCTCAGCCAGGGAAACCTACTGGGTGACTTTGGGCAAGTCATACTCTCTGTCTCAAGACAGGGCAATGGTGAAACCACTTTGAACAAATCTCGCCAAAAAAACCCACCCCGTGTCGATTTTGACAATGGGTCTCCATAAGTCAGAAATAACTTGAAAGCACATAACAACAATAAACAGGACCGTTTTTAATGATAACATGCTTATCTGTAAGAAGAGGGGAAAATATTTATTTAAGTCCTTTAGAAAAAGTGCAATTTCCCAGATCAATTGACCAGGTGAGAAAGTGCTTGCAGATGAATCCTGGGTGCATCTGTATTACATAGTTGTATCAGTTTCATACCACTTTTAACTGTCATCGCTCCCTATGACAAAGTCCTTGGCTCTGCATTTGATTGTCATGTTTGTAATTCTCTGTAGAGAGATACAAGAGTTCTATAAGAGAAAAATCTAAGTACCTCATGAAGCTACAAATCCTGGGATTCCACCAGATGCAGCCATGACTGTTAAAGTTATCTTGAACCGATATAACCCTGCAGCATACATGCATCTCTGGTCACTTATTTGGCAGGCGGTGGTGGGCATTTGGGAGAACCGTTTGGGGCTTTAGAGCAGGAAATTATTCAACTGGCGGGCAGATATCCCTTTTTATAGTTGCAAAGGAGCAAAAATGCCAAGAGCATGCAAAAGGTTAAAGACAAAAAAAAAAAAAAAAAAGAATGAGTAGCTTTTTTCAAACAGCTGTGTTTTATTGTGCCAAACCAAACAGAAAATAGGAAGGCACATAGATTTGTTAGTTTGAAGTAATTGACCACATGGTGTCCAAGGGTTTGTGTTCTCATGTTTTCTGGAGCCGAGTCCCATGAGAGCTGAGGTAGGGGTTCCAATTCCTAGCACTCTATTGTTTATCCTGATGGCTTCCAGATGCTGGAGACAACTAACAGTGAAATCCCTGGCTGGAGGCCAAAAAATGAGGGAGACGAAAGGAAAATGGAGAGCTTTCTCTCTCCCCTCCCAACCTCCGCCAAATTTCTGTGTTTAAAAAGACTGCACATTTCAGTTAGACAAATCTTCTCCCTCCCTCCCCCCCTGTTCTTCCATTTACAGAACTCTTCCAAACAGATCTTCCTTTGCTCTTCTTAAAGAGCGTTAAACTATCAATTCTGCCATCATACAGGGAAGAGAAACACTGAAAAATGTCAGCATTATGTATCTTATCACTCCATCAGTCCAATGGAAAGTTTTCCTGTATGCTTCCAGACTGTATATCAGACACAGGTGGTCTATAACAAAAACAAAATCGACAGTGTTTTTTTAATAGAGTTTACCTATTTGTAAATAAAGGAAATTTCCCTTTGGCCTCAGAATATATGTGCTATACCACCAAGGTACATAGATTAGAAATGGAATGGAAAGTGCTCATTATTACAACAACTTTATAGGAGTAAAAAGATAGGCTTGTGCCTCAAGATGTACACAACTGAAATGTGGGTAGTAAAGGAGAACAATCATGGAAAGAAAGAAAGGAGAGGGTAAGAAGTGAGGGAAGGGTGACAATGGTTGAATACGAGAAAATGTATTTTTTTGCTTTTGTTCAGCTGGAGATGGAGACTAAAGGGGTTAAACCAAAGCTTTCGTGGCAAATCTGGGAATTGAAGAGGCTCTTGTGGAAGTTGGGATGCCATGGGCTAACATGAGCTGAGCAAGCTTCAGAACTTGGATTTCTGGACCTCGTATACTGGTTTGCAGTCTGAATGCATGCTGGACCTTTGGTGGAGCTTACTTCCATGTAGATCTCTGCTGCAGTTACTGCTAAAAGTTCACCTGTAATGGAAATGCTGTGTCAGGGTTGGCAGGCTGGAAGTGAAGTGGGTGTGGACAATCTGAGAGCAGCTCTGTCATCACTCAAGCGGTGAGTTCTTCAGACTGAGGAATCAGGTCAGGGGGCAAGATGGAAACACTTATGCCACCTGACAAGTGCTGGATGTGGAACGGACAGAACTGCCTCCTGACCAGCTGCCCTGGTGATGCTCAAGCGGGCCAGCAGTTCCATCTTTTGGAAAGCTCAAACAATAGTGCAGAGCATAAGTCCTCCTATGTCAGAATCCCCAGTTCAAGACTGTTGAGAGCTTAACAGCTGAAGTGGGCAACCTCCTCCCACCCAGTGTTTTTGATTTTCATTCCCTTTTTGGAAGGGAAGATGGCTGTCTGCCTTGCAGATTGGAAGGGATTTATGTTGTGGGAGGGTGTTCTGTCACCCTTGGATACCATAAAGACCCAACGTAGTTCCTTCTAAATTTGGCCAGCAATCAAACTGATAGGAGCCTCTGTGGTCCCCTCCAAAATTTGATTGTGACACTAACAGTCTCTAGTGAATGGCAGGGGATCGAATGGGAAGTCCCAGGAAGTTGTACATCCAGGCTTTATAACACTGGCTCTTAACCTGAGGTCTGCAGAGCACTCACAGGGAGTTTGCAAAGCCCTGCTGCTGGACACCCAACATACGAGGTGCCCATGCACCACCCCTCCACTACCATATCCCTGACAAAAGGGACATGGTGGCAGGTGTGTGTGTGCATGCCCAAACTACTCCAATGTTTGTAAACCAGGGAGCAATTTCAGCACCTGCACACCTCCCTCTGCAATGTCCCTGATGAAAGAGAGATAGCAGCAGACACATGTGCCCAAATTATGACTCTGGAGACCAGGGTTTGACTCCCCACTCGGCCATGGAAAACCACCGAGTGATCTGAGGCAAGTCACATTCTCTCAGCCTCATAAAAAGGCAAAGGCCAAGCTTGCAGAGAAAACCCCCATGATAAGTTTGCCTGAGGGCCGCCATAAGTCAGTTTTCAAAGGGGAGAGATTAGATTGTTGGAAAGATCCTCCCCTGTCAGCAGCACCTTGTTGCTATGTGCCTTCAAGGCGCTTCTGAGGCCATTTCCGCACTCGAGTGTTATAGTGCTGTTACCCCACTTTCAACATCCTATGGAATCCTGGGGTTTGCAGTTTCGGGAGGGGCCAGCCGGATTCAGGATTCCATAGGATGTTGAAAGTGGGATAACAGCGCTATAACACTCGAGTGCGGAAATGGCCTGAGTGAAGGCAACTCTAAGGTGAACCTATCATAAGGTTTTTTGAAATGGGGGCAAGATTTGTTTGGAGAGGATTTACTTTTGCCTTCCTCTGAGGCTGTGAGAATATGACTTGCCCAAGGATACTAGGATTCAAATCCTAGTATCCAGAAGCCAGAAACAAACAAACAAACAAACATTTGAATTTTTAATCTGAACTTAAATATTTAAATCTTGAGTTAAGTCTTGGGGGCCCAGCAACAAATTATATTTGCAGGGGGTCCCCAGTAACATAAAGGCTAAGTACCACTGCATTATAATATCTACTTATCATCGTCATAGTTTGAACTGCTCTTGACTAAATGGATATAGTTTAATTGTGGCTATTGTTGTGAGCCTTCAAGCAATTTCTGACTTATGAGACCCTAAGGAGAAAATGGCACAGGGTTTTCTTGGCAATATTTGTTCAGCGGAATTTGCCCTTGCCTTCCTCTGAGGCTGAGGACATTTCCACCCTGTACTGTTATAGTGCTATTATTCCACTTTCAACATCCCGTGGAATGCTGGGGTTTGTAGTTTCCTGAGGCGAACGAGACCCCTGGCTAAGAATTCTAAAGACTCCTCCCTAAACTGCAAACCCCAGGATTCCACAGGATGGCAAAAGTGCAATAATAGCACTCTAACAGTGTAGGACAGAAATGGCCTGAGAAGCTAACTTGCCCAAGGTCACCCAGTGAGTTTCAGTGGCTGAGCAAGGATTCAAATCCTGGCCTCCCAGAGTCTTAGTCTAACACATGAACCATTACCACAAGCTGGTTCTCTAGCTGTTCTCTCTCTCTCTCTCTCTCTCTCTCTCTCTCTCATGCTACAACCAGGATATCCTTTCAAATCTTACTATTCTTTGGGGTTGGGGGAGAGCTTGCTGGCTGGCCCTCTCCATGAATAAATACAGCATTCCATACTCCAGAGCTGTCAAGTGACACATCTCAGCAAAAAGAAATTAGGTTTTAAAGGGAAAGAAAGTATTTGCTTTGATTTTCCTGCTTAAACCAATACTCGTTGCTCATTTGCTTTACTGGAAAATTAAGCCGGAAATCAGACCATAACTGTTGCTTTAATTAACACACAGCTAAGTCTGTTTAAACATTTGACTGCTTTCATATGTAAACATGGTTGTGGATGGACACAGGGCCCCACAGGGACATTACCGTGAGTTTAAAGTATTTGAAATCCACCCCCCTGTATTTTTTTTAAACAGCAAGATTAACTCATTATGTAACTTCATGTACAATTTGCTGTGCATGCAAGATAATAAATTGTAGAAAGTGAAGAAACAGAACAGAAAAAGATGGCATTGAAAGGGTGTATGTTATGGTGGATTACTTACATAGATTGAAGAAACAATGTAGCTGGTTAAGTTCAACAGCAAAACTCTAGGTCTTGTGAAGAGAACCTGCCTTCCTATTGACAGACATGTATAGGGTTCAATCGAATGACCTCAGTGTATGATCCAACTGCAAGGGAGGACTATGCAGTGTGACTCCCCCCGATGAGTGAAACCCCCTCCCCATATAAAATACCAACAAGGTACAGGAAAGTGAAGACAACAGAAGGAGTAAAGCAGGCCTTTCGTCTGCTGTTAATAACATGTTGCTCCATGTTGTAGTTTTTGAGGTACTTAGAATTCGCTGGTAGAGAGCTTCAGTCCCCTAAACTAGAGCATGAGAGCTCTCCACAGGAGAATTCTAATTATTTCACTAAACTATAGAATCATAGAATCACAGAAATGTAGAGCTGGAAGAGACCACACGGGCCCTCCAGTCCATCCCCCTGCCATGCAGGAACACCCTCAAAGCACTCCCGACAGATGGCCATCCAGCCTCTGCTTAAAAACCTCCAAAGAAGGAGACTCCACCACACTCCGAGGCAGCATATTCCACAGCCGGACAGCCCTGACTGTCAGGAAGTTCTTCCTGAGGTTCAGGTGGAATCTCCTTTCCTGCAGCTTGAATCCATTGCTCCTTGTCCTGGTCTCTGGAGTGGCAGAAAACAAGCCCTCTCCCTCCTCTACATGGCATCCCTGCAAATATTTAAACAAAGCTATCATGTCCCCTCTTAACCTTCTCTTCTGCAGACTGAACATACCCAGCTCTCTAAGTCTATCCTCATAGGGCATGGCTTCCAGGCCCCTCACCATTTTGGTCGCCCTCCTCTGGACCTGCTCCAGCTTGACCATGTCCTTCTTGAATTGGGGTGCCCAGAACTGGGCACAGTATTCAAGATGAGGTCTAACCAAAGCAGAGTAGAGTGGTACCAGTACCTCCCTCGATCTAGACACCATACTCCTATTAATGCAGCCGAGAATTGCATTGGCTTTCTTGGCTGCCGCATCACACTGCGGCACACTCATGTGAGCAGAACCACCTGAATTCACTGCTTTGGTGCTTAAAAGCCACTCCAACTTTAGTCCAGGGAGTGGCAGCACTATATCTTTGGGTGTCTGAGTGGAAGCCAGCAAGGCCAATGTTTTCCCCATAAGCCACACATGTTGAAGCAGTTGTAAGAGAACAGCCTGATTTAATGAAAGAAGTTGCTCTGCATTTTTGGACCCTGAGTGAAGTGGGTGTATAGAAGGCATTTCCTGTGTTGTTCACCTGCAAAAGTCACTTCAAATCTGGTTTGAAATAAATGGCATTACTTGAACCTGCTAGTGTTTGGCCACCTCAAAATGAATAATCCAGAATGAGTCACAGTCCACATTTAAGGAAAACCTGGCAACCTTTCAATTCTTTTATGCTTTCAACAGCTGCCAAAATACACACAGTTTGAAACTCAGAAGTGTACTTTAGTTTTCCTTACTATAAAATGTTTCTGTAGTTTGGCAAATAGTTTAAAATTCAATATTCCTCTTTTTTTTTCTTTCATCCCTTCTTTTCGGTGCTACTTGAAAGAGTATTGATTTCTTAATTCTCCAAAATAAGCCTGGGGAAGTTACTGCAAAGTGCTCCTTATTTCCCTTTCACATACTATAGAAATGGATGTCATTTTTAAATCAGGAGTGGAGACATATGGTCCTCTAGAGCTCATACTCGCTGACATGTAGAAGCACTGGCTGGGATGGTATGTATTTGGCAGTGATGTATTTAAATCTTTTACTCCAAGTCTCAAGTCAAGTCTCAAGTCTTTACCTTCAAGTCTCGAGTCTCAAGTCCTTGCAAGGTACTTTCAAGTCAAGACTCGAGTCAAATCTCAAGTCTGGGAGCCAACTTTATACCCCAACCAAAATTCCAGAATTATTGGATAAACAGAAATAAATTTATTTTTAATAATTTAAGCAGAATTGGCTCTCCACATTTGCAATTTTGCCATCTGCAGCTTCGGAAGTGAGGAATAGGATTCTTCTTACTTCCCATTTGCAAAGCCTGCTTTCTGCTCTTAGGAAAAGTTTTAGAAAGCTCCTCCTATATGAAGCAGGGACAGGATGCTGAGCAGACCTCAACCCAACCTCAAGCCCATTTACTGTTCCCTCTGAGAAATGTGTCCACACTTTAGGCTTGAGACAGATTGTCATGTGACCAGTAAATTGTCAGGTTTCTGGAGGAATGTGTTGTGTTACTGAGCCAAAGGCAGCAAGTCAGTCACTAAAAATATGCAAGTCTCAAGTCGAGTAGAGTCAGTGTGTAATTTTTACCAAGTCAAGTCCGAGTCAAGTCACTGAAGTGACTTAAGTCTGACTTGAGTCCGAGTCAATTGACTCGAGTCTACATCACTGGTATTTGGATCCAGCCTCTGCAGAAGTCAGAGATATCCCACTCCAATTTTAAATAGAAGATTCCTGAGAGGTTTACTATCCTGAAATGAGGGTGAATAATAAGATTTACTATGCTGGAATGAAAAGTGAATGATCAGAATGACCTACTCTTTGTTGTTCTTCTGTCAACAGGAAAAAATCTCTCTCTCTCTCTCTCTCGGCCAATATTCTACAATAGCTACTAGGTTAAATACACTAAGTATTCTTACTTAACTAAGCAAGCTCTCCTGGCCCACCCCCTCAAAACCTGACAGAAATGTCATTTTTTGATGCTCCAATAATGTCAGAATGGACCTTCTTCTTCCCATGCAGCTGACTGATAAATGTTCTGTATTCACAACTTCTGCTTCGTTACAATTGTGACTCTATCGCCAGAATTCTAACTCCCCCCCACCGCCACCTCCCACAACCTACTTTACCAGGCATCAGTTGCACTGGAAGGAATCCCTTCTTTTGGCAGTTAAAGCATGGTTGAATGACGTTTAACTCAATGACGTTTAAGTTAAGTACTGTGTACTTAACTAAATAGCTGATGTAGCATGCTGGGGAAAAAAATCTCACAAGCTTTTAACACTGAAAGCTTTAAAAGAAAGAGCATTTAAGAAGGTGTTGCATTGTTTTAATTGTACTCGTTTAAACTGTTTTTAAAATTATTTTTAATCATATGTTTTACATGGTTTCAATACTGTTGAAAGTTTACTTTTATTTTAATGTTGCTCTTTTGTATGTTTTCAGCCATACTGTAGTCCTTTTAATTTGTAAGCTGCTTTGAGTCCCAATTTTGAGGAAGAGGCAGGGTACAAATAAAGCTAATAACAGTAACAGTCATAATTAGAAAGAAGATATGAAGACTTTTTTATAACTGACATGATACTAGTATTACAAATCCCCTCAATGGATTTTGGACTCCAAGGAATGCTCTTTAGACTGCCTCTAGGCAATCTGGTTTGGTTTTGCATTTCCACCCATATTTTCCTGACTTCTTAAGTTTTTAATCTATTTCATAGTTAAATAGTGATAACCAGAACTCCTCTGGGAATTTTCACTATATGTATATGAAGCCTGTTCTCCTCTCTACTTTCTTTGCATGTTTTTTCCTAATCTCTTATTCACCTGAGAATTTTGCTTCAGGTATTATAATTCTTAATAACTTTATACAGTGCATGGAGATTTTGTTTCTGGATTCAGATTCTTGACAGGATATCCATGAGGGGAGCCTGTAGCATCCACAGTATAGCACAACTTCTAAGGAGAACATTGCATTTATGTTTGCTCTGAGAGTCAGGCAGGATATGCAGCCCTTCTTCCTCAATTCAACAAATGTCTCCAAGACTAATGAAAAATCTTTTTTGCTTCTTTTAGAATTCCAGTTTTTTTCAGGTCTACTCAGGGACTCACTTTGAAACTTGGCTTTAGGCAAAATGTGATGTCATCTCTAATTGTTTGCTTCTTACAGAGTCAGATCAGAGTCAGACTAGAGGCAGGATGAAGTTCCCCTAACTATAGACTTGTCTAAAGTGAACTGAGATGCCATTCTTAAAAATAATAAGCTTTAAAACACTTAAAAATCAGCAAGTGCTGTCTGTTTTAAAACAGAACTCACACATGCTTGGAACCAACTGTTCCTTCACAGGCGCTTCTAGTCAAGTGTATAGGATGTGCATGCACACCATTCGATTCATGTCCTTTAAAAATATTTGGAGGAAAGGCTGAACTCTTTTAGTGTTTTCCAATCCTAAGGATTTATAAAAGACTGAGAATTCTTAATATTTACATTTCCTTCACCTTTGACAGGAGCCTCACCTATTTTGCAGGTGGGCATCAACTGTTGTTCTGTGTCTTCACATAATCACCAACTTATGGTGACCCTAAAGTGAACCTATCACAGGGTTTTCTTGGCAAGATTTGTTCAGAGGGGACTTGCCTTTGCTTTCCTCTGAGGCTGCGAATGTGACTTGTCTAAGGTCACCCAGTAGGTTTCCACAGCTGAGCAAGGATTTGAACCCTGTTCCCCACAGTCAAAGTCCAGTGCTCAAACCATGCTGGCTCTCAAGGCATCCATACTCCAGCACATGATACAAAGTGAGAATGGACACTAGCAGAGTTTAGGAAGGTTACTTTTTTGGACTAGAGTTCCCAGAATTCCACAGCTAACAGAGCCAGTGGTCATGCTGGCTATGGGATTTTGGTAGCTACAATCTAAAAAGGTAACCTTTTTCAGCACTGGGGCCTGCACACTGGAACCAATATTTGGAATTATTCTTACTATCTCCAGGCATCTAGAGGAAAATTTGCACCTGTGTTCTCCAGCAGCAGAATTTCTTCTAGCAGCAGCTTCCATAGTATCAGTACCCTGCCTTTCTCAATGACAAGAATGTAAAATATGATGAACTGCAGACAAGTCTGCAAAAGTAGACACACCATGCACAACTGCCCAACAAATACAACTTTCCTTTTTCTATCTATGAGCTATATACCTTTCCCCCAAGATCTCAGTTGCATACCAAATGATTGTCTTCTTCTTTTTTGACAAGACAGCACCATACCTGTAATTTCTGCATAGCAAGCCTCTGTGAGGTTTGTGTGAGTCTGCAAAAGCAAAACGGAGACTCACCAGACTTCCCTCAAGTGGCCAGATCTGGGGCGCTTTCACATTGCACAACTACAGCACTATGATTCCCCTCTAACAGCCGTGACTGCATCCTATGGAATGCCAGGTTTTGCAGTTTAGGGAGTTTAGGGAGGTTCTGCAGTTTAGGGAGAGGCATTTAGAATTTTCTGCCAGAGAGCTCCTCCACCAGTGCCTCCCTGAACTACAAACCCCAGGATTCAATAGGAAGCATGCATGGCATGTGCAATAGCTCTGAACTGTGAAGGCAACATGGCCAATGGTTTTTAGTCACTGTGGTGGGTTGCAGTGAAGCCTTGCCATGGAGAATGCTTTGTTGGGCTGCTGGAAGAGAAGATGGTTATAATAACTTCTTCTGTGACAAAGAATAGAGTGGACTGTGTCCCACCTTGGTCTGTGACCCCATTCTGCTGTAAAGGTTTGTGAAATAGTTTCCTCTTCCCTAGTGAAGACATCCAACATGAAGTGCACAGGGTATGTGGGGGGACAACAAACCCTGGCTCACGGCGTGATTCAAAGAGAAATTCCCAAAGAAAGAACTCTAGTAGGAAAAGGAAGAACAGAGGATGCTTCTCTTGCTGCATCCTGTCCTCCGGTTTAAAAAGAAAAAACAAACAGAGAGAGAGAAAGAAAGAAAAAACAGTGTGTGTGTGTGTGGGGGGGAATTATATCCTTGATTTTGTTAGCTGCAGTCTTAAGCTTTGCTTGACCCTGCTCTAGTCAGCTGTCTTTAGAAAATGAGATGTTGTCTCTCTCCATCTAGGTCTGGGAACCGTTTCCTGTCTGGTATTTACAGCCAGTGGGGGTGGACCTCAGAGGGAGGCATCCAGCTGAACTGCGGCAAGACAGCAGAGCCAACAGTATCTGTCTGTTTCAGAGGAGCCGTTTATGGCTGGGCTTGGAGCCTATCGAGGTCAGTTCAAAGTAAGCCTCTAGCTCAGGCCTGCACTACTTCTGGCCCAATCACTGATCACAGCAGAGCAGCCATGTGTCGCAGTCTGATGGATTTCATGAAAACCTCTCTGTTCTTGCCACCCCAGCCAAGAGGCAACATAAAAGGCTGGCCTGGTAGATCACAAGTTTCTCAGACCTGGAATAGCAGGATTTCCATTTTGTATGTAATGAATGGGGCAGATAGATTTGCGGCAGCAGTGTGAGTCTGCGTGTGTATCAAGAGCTGCTGTTGCCTTCCCCTTTAAAAAAATAATACTGGCTGTGCACTCTAGTGAAAACTGCAGATGTGTTCAATGCAGAAAAAGAAGAAAACTCTCAAAGTCTAGAGGAGATGTCTGCTAGATCCACACTACCTATCAGAATCAAGGCAAACACTCATTACTGGGGGTAGAGCTCACAAAGAGCCCTAAGATTCAAAATACACTTTCAACACTACGCAAAAAATACCTTTACACGTGGATGGATTTGGCCAACGTGGGGCCTCTTCCCATTACACAATTATAGTGCTGTGATTCCACTTTTAATTGTTATGGCTGCATCCTATGAAATTCTGGGGTTTGCGGTATGACACAAAGGAAGCTTTCTGCTGAGAATTCTAAGTACCTCTCTCTAAACTGCAAATCCCATGATCCTACAGAACGTTGCCATCTCAATTAAAAGGGAATCATACAGCTATAACAATGTAGTGGGAAAGGATCCCAGGATTCTACCCCATGTCCACATATGCATCCAAGGATCTGTACACAGCACAATTTAGAACTGTTTTAGCAGCTGCAGTGTGTATTTGCATTCCATGGACACTGCAAGTTATTTTAAAACTACTGTGCCAACAAGAATCCATATCACCCATTTAGACAACTAGGTCTCCACTGGACACCTATAATATAGTAAAAAGGGGTGGTGATGAGATTGAGTTTTCACAAGGATCATAATCTTGTGCCTGGTTATTCAGGTATGTCCCAGTAAGTTCTCTTGTTGGTGTCATTGTGTGCCTTCAAGTCATTTTTGACTTATGGCAACTGAATTCTATCACAGGGTTTTCTGGGGCTCTGTGTGCACAAGATGCACCCAAGGTCAGCTGGTGGGTTTCTACGGCCAAACGGGAAATGAAACCTGGTCTCCAGGGTCATAGTCCAGTCCTCAAGCCACTGCCTCATGCTGGCTCTCCATAAGTTCTACTTGAGTGTAATTTCTTGTTACTCAATGGCAGTAACATATCAGCTGAAGAAATGGAAGGGATCTTGATTCCATCTCATGTTCTTGGGCTTGGCAGAAGTTTAAATTTTAAAAGAGCAAGGAAAGTTGTCTAGGTATATTAGGGTGTTCTTCATGACAACCAACAAGGCTCGTGGATTACTGATCCAGCAAAAAGCTCCCAGACCTTGTATCATTAGTGGCACTCCTGTTGCCTGGAATGAAGTAATTATTGTCTTTCCAGATCTTGAGCATGTTTAACAGTATTACTAATAGGTAGAAGATGACAATATAGAGTAGATATTTGGATGACTAATAGTTGATTTATGGAGAGCACTTATATCTTCCCCCCATATTCTGAAGATGAACATATCGTTCTATTCCACAACTGTAAGTCCATTACTAGAGGCAGAAGTGAGAATGATCCTAGAAACATCCAAAGAAAAAAGCTATATTAGCATTTTTGAAAAAATGCAACTTTTCTTCTACAAACTGTAGCTTGAATTCAGCATTTATTGGTGGATATTCAGATATGGAAACATATGCTGAAAGTGAAACATGAGGAAAGTTCACAAATCTCTATCTACGTTCAAGAAGGCAATAGGGAAGGGCTTACTGCTGGTGAGAGAGTTGTTCAGAATGTCACCGTTTGTATTTTACTCTTTGAATGTTAAGCTTCTCTTTCAACATTAAATAGGGGAGAATCCTGGGAATTTTAGTTTAATGAGTTACTGTTATAGCAGCCTCACTCCAATCAAAAAGTATAATCACTAGGAATCCCTTGGACGAAGAAATCACTATTACATCAGTTTAAGTCTGTGATTATATCGTTTATGCTCCACGATTCTTCAATCCAGTATAATTCCTCCTTAGCTCCACACTGAGCAAACAACTTCATGTAGTGTATCTGTAGCTGGACCCTATCATTTCAGGCTGCAGTAAAAGAACACCTACTCCAGCATTTTAAATGGTAAAAGATTCCCTGCATATAGAAAACTAGCATGTCAAGAAGAAGATTTCTTGTCCACCTATTCTTTTTCCTTCCAATTTTATACACACAAGGGAGCATTGTTATTTTTATGCAGAACCATTTAAAGATCAGTCCCTCACTGGCAATCTGAGGAAGCGTAGCAGTACACAAAGCAAATGAGGCAGCTGACATGTGTTTCAGTTTGTAGAAGCCATATTCCATAACTTGTAGCAAGATCATAGCTATGCAGATTCCCAGAACCTCTGGGTGGTGTACATTGTAGCTGCCTAAAAAGAAAAACAGAGTGAAAGAAGGAAGCATTCTTATCTGAAATCTTCTTTCTTAAAAAAAAAAAATCTATTCTATCTGTGTGGGCTGGAAGTGGTGGTGCGATTTTTCTTTTTCTTTTCTTTTTTTCCTTTTTCACTTTTCCTGAACACTTACTCTGTTTTTGATCAAACAAGGGAGAAAGAAGTCTGAACTGAATAGAGCTCTGTTTCTGCCCTTCAAGATGGTTTCTCATTTTGCTGTATGAGGATGCGTGGAAGCATTAAAGAAAAGACAGCTGCATCAGAAAGCCCCAGTAACCCTCAAAGCTTCCTGTCTCTTTCTTTCCTATGCAAGCATGTAGGGAGGTGGGAGCTCCCCAGACAAATGCACATCTATGTTCCCATTTAGTTAAGAAGACAACACAGCTGCCAAGTTTCAAGAATGCCACAGAGAGGCTGAGATAAACAGTGCTGGGAACTTCACAGTGCAGGATCCTGTTTTTCTATTCCATGGTTAGATCTGGATGGACAAATGGATGATAGTCGCAGAAGGGGGCCAAAAATTATAGCTTCAGTGCTCCAATTCTAAGGAAAATTCAGAAGCACATACAAACTGAAGCTTAACCAGGGCTGCACTGAGTTGGCAGTGTGAAATGTCTCTGTGCCATTCAACCGTGGACTGCTTGACCAAATGCTGGTCTGTGAATTCGGTATGATTTTTATTAATTTGTATCTTGGTCAAGTGCAAGCTTATTTCAAATAATAATTAGTTACAGGTATTGTTCTAAAGATCTCTAAAAAACTGTTACTTAACTTTATAGTTACAATTTTTAAAAGCAGGTCTTAACTTTCTCATTTTTCAAAAATTACTAAAAGGGTTACTTTCTAGGTTAAGAAAGATCAATTCTTCTTTCAAACAATGACTAAGCACATTGTTTCTGAAGGAAAATGTGTGTGCCCCCCTCCCCATTGCAATGCTACTGCAATCATTGGTGGCTGCAAAAATGAGCAAGGTGCAGCTGCCTCTACCTGTTCCCCTCAATTTCAGGGAGCAACATTAAGCTAAACGTTGCTGTTACTGTATAGCTTATATCTTTTTTTAATTGGTTCATAAGGTAAATATGTATATATCAAAATTTAAGCCCGTGAACTGTGAATATTAAGCAAATAAGGGTGTCTGTTTAGTGTAAAAAAAAAATGTCTATGTGTCAGACAGCAAAATACTAAGAGTACAAACTTCCCAGCCAGTTCTGGGCATGTACCCATCTAAGTCAAAACAAAGAAATAAAAAAAAAATTGTCTGAAAGACAAATATTAAATAAGTGACTAGTGTATTTTTTTAAAAAAAACAAAAATGTGTACTGTATTGTGGTGATGATGTGCTTTCAAATCATTTCTGAATCTATTACGGGGTTTTCTTGGGCTGGAAGTATGTGACTTGCCCAAGGTCACCCTGTGGATTTCCATGGCCGAGTGGGGAACTGAACCCTGGTCTTCACAGTGAAATAGCCCAAGGCTCAAACTACTACTCCATGCTGGCTCTCCACTGTATTGACTGATACAATAGTGTTAATCAGCTGATGCAATCGCCTCCAAACAGGCTGATGGCTGATGCAATGTGACACAATCATCTCACATCAGGCAGCTGGACATGTTGGCCAGTAGCACTCTTAGGCAATTGGTCCCTTAAGTGTGCTCATATAAATCTCACTTTCCATTGGAGGAGGAGGTTATTGTTGACATTAATGGAGACTTGTTAAGATTCCTCTCTGCCTGAGCAGATAGATGCTGGAGATAGCATAAAAAGCTGTCTACCCTTAACACATAAAGAAGCCAGATGTACTTTGAAATCCTTACAAATGTTAAACTATATAGTTGCTTATTGGCAAATGTGTGCTCAGTATGATGTAAGGTGTATCATGAGTTATATGAAAAGTAAAGTTACAAGAAACTATGTGCCTGGACAACGAGAGGGCTATGTTCTTCCCAAAGGGTGTACTTGTCTGTGTGTGTGCAGGTTTGTGTGGTTTATTTTGCATAAGCAGTTGTAAAGAATGGATTGCTGGGGTTCGTTTAAGAGAAAGGTCTGTTTCAAAATTGAAATTATACATACTTCCATCTTCAGTGGGTAAACCCTGGAAGATCATTGCCTGGCTGCACCGCAGTATGAAGGTCCAGTAGTGAGATACTTGTGTTGCTTTAACAGATAACATTCAACCCTGCTCAGAGGGAATCCTGGGTCTTGAACCAGGAAGTTCATGGTCTAAAGGTGGGACCTAGCCTAGAGACCCACAGTAGACATGACCAAGATCTTACACTGCCCAGCATAGTGTCAGAACCCTGCAGGCAGCACTCCACTATGACTCCCCAGTCACCACTTTCATGTTCACAGTTTTCCTGCAGTAGCCCCTCCAATAATCATTCCATGGTTTTTTGTAAATGAGGAGGAGAGATCAGAGAAGCATCTGGCTATGCCCAGATGCAGACTGATGACATCTTCTCCTGAGATCCACTGGGGTCTCAGTGGATGATGTCATTGGTCTGCTTCTAGGTAGTGGGCGCAGCCAGATGCTTCTCCAATCCCCTGTGTTCTCCACTAGCTATGGATGGTGTTCAGGGGCTATCACAGCAAAACCATGAGTGCTATGGGTGTTTTGGTTCTTGTAGAAGCTGGAAGAGAATACCAACCTCTGCAATGATCAATAAAACAAAAACAAAACAAGAAAAACCCCAAAAGACATAGGCAAGTGTAAGGTAGACTTACATTTGACTACCACTAACAGGGCACCAGCCCTTGTAGATTCCAGCATCTGGGAATGGGAATGTACAGCCTCAGTGCCTATGATGGTCAGCAATTTGAAGCCTCAGAACTGGCTACACCTGGTATAACACTAGGAGTATGGTTTTCTGAACAATCCTGATTAATAAACAAGTACTTTCTGCTTGTCATGAGATAGCTACCAAGTCAGAGCACTGACTACATAGTCCAAAACCTGGAGAATCAAAGCGTCTAGGCTCAGTTTCGCATACAGTTTCTTCTGGCACCAGCCTGGCCACACAGGTTCACATCAACTGTTTAATGAGCTGAAAGAAGGCATATGAGGATTGCAAAAGTAGGTTACCTGACCTCACATCCAGTGATGATGCACTTGCCAGCTCAGGTCAACTAGTGATTTGGCAGTATATAGAGTGATCGTCCATGGGTACGGATGATGTGCCTACGCCTCCTCCACAGGAGGAAGAACCTGATTCTCTCTATATTCAGTTTGAGATCTTATCTGTCTTGGAACTGGGTACAGATTCAGAATATATTTGGCCTGCAAGAGACTAAATAATGTCAAGCCATCGCTTCTGGGTTTTGAACACATGCAAGGAGAGTCAGGGAATTTGCCCTGAGATCTGTAAGACAGATAGACATATGATGTCAAATTTATTGAATTCCCTACAAATGCTCCAGAGAGTCTGAACAGAGTAGGAGGTTGATGAACTTAAAATGTGTGCTTGCTATAATACTTAAGATGCCACATAGGTATTCATCCACTTTTTCTCAATGAGAAAGAATGCAAAATATATTACATTAGATTTTAAAGAATGGCCCTTTTTCATTTCTCTGCTAACTTTAAGCTAAGGGCATTGGTGCTTTTGCCAAAGAGCAACAAGTCTCCCTTCACTACAGGGAAGTGTGTGACTTATTTGAGGTAGAAGGAGTAAAACTGATCAATGTGTGGCCTCCTCTATCCACTTTTAAACGTAAATCAAAGCACCCCAAGGTCTGCAGATGTGGGTTTCAGATGAAAGCTCAGGAAATTAAAAAAAAAGAGAGATTATTAATTTTCTCTGAGCTTTGAGGAAGAAGGGTAGACTAGAAATGTGACTGTTAGAATCAATCAATTATATATTTGAGAAAAACACAATGTGAAATTGTATATACCCTACTACAGCAGGAGAGCTACATGTATGGTTGCAGGCTCCCAATAATGTAGTCAATACAATTTACCACTTGGCTTCCTGGCTCTATCAAGATCTATGGAAACTTTGAGAACACATGGGGTAATTCAGCTGCCTCTTAGCAATTGATCATGCCTATTTAGAAGGCTCAGCATCTGCTTTGGCTACACTATCCTTTCACTGACTGAGTACATAAGAGATAGATTTTAGCCCATTATTACCAAAATGTAGAGCCATTTGGGAGTATGTCCAGAAAATTAGCTATAAAGAATATCTTTCAGAGAAGGCCCAGACACCATTGTGATATTCTTCTTCTTTCTTCCCTCTAATCCTCATTCATCCAAGATTATTCTCTTAGGCCCTTTCTGCAGGATAGCAGCCGCCCAGCATGGGGACACGAGAGGATCGGGACTGTGACAACACTTCCACATGATGTCATTGCGGTCCCTCCCTTTTCATGTTCCCAGCTAGCACAATCGCGGGATATATCATTGATGGAAAAACTCCATCAATGGCCCCTGACTGTGTGAGGCTTCCATCGCTGCCAGCCATGCAGAAGGGCAGGAAGTGCAGTCACACACTTTCTTACTCACTTCAGCGTGAGAAGAAGGCTGGCTGCATTGCAGAAGGAGCGTGTCCCTCATGTTCCCTTCTGCAGGCAGCTGGCTGTGTGAGGAGGGGGGAGCACTGGAGACATATTTCCATTCCAGCAGAGGCGCTGCTGGGATTGCGAAGGGATGATGCAAGAGAGCATCATCATGTGGAAATGGCCTTAAGTTCATTCTTCTTTTTGCCTGTTCCCCTCAACCTTAAAATATCCCCTCCTTCCCAGATATCATAATTATGCTTCAGAACTGCATCCAACATTCATTCCTTTGCTCCATCTTCAAAGAAATCCATTGAAAAATTAGGAAAAATTCTTTTAATCTCATGTAGTAGGGAAGAAAATAAGAAAACTGAAAATCTTCATTCTTCCAGTTCAGAGTGAAAATGCAAAGATTTATTACATTCCTACTCATGATAAAGCTTATGGGAAGACTGGGCAACTTCCAAAGGTTGGAAGGCAGTAATGGATCCTCTGGAACCTCCAGAAGCTGAAATGTCAGCACTGACCTTCCCACCAAAAGAACTGGAGGTCCCTGTTGACTTTCCCATCACTGCCACAGTTGCTGCTGAAATGCATGAACAACTACAGGGGCTCTCTATGATTTACGAAAGCACCAGAGCATTCCCAAGCACCATGGAGTCCTTCCAGATGCAGAGTAGAGCAGTTGCTTCCCTTCCAAAACACATCATGGTCAACTATTTTAAAGCTTCAGAAGGGGAAAGGGGATGTACAGGTTGTACATAATCTTCAGCCCATATACTGCCCAGCCTGGTTCATGAAATTTATTGCCAGAAGATAAAGATAGCCACTAGCTCAGATGAGGTTTTTTTTAAAAAATGAACAAATACAAAGATGGATCTACCAGTTATCTTTAATTGTTAGGTAAATAGAAACACTTGCAGAAAGAGGTCACATACATCAGACACTGAAAACCAGAGCTTAGCAAGTTATTTTTTTATAATCATCTATTTTGTTACTTGTTATAGTGTTTAAAAAGTAACACATGGCCACTACTTACAGCAGTGATGAAAAGAGGTAACTTACCAGATTACTTCTTATATTATATGACCACTTTTCCCTTACTTTCCTACTGCTTTATGTTAGCTTTTTGAGGGAAAAGATTCTTTAGGACTGATAACAGAATGTTATAAAATTTGAAAAAAATACTACAAAAATACCTATATGAATACCTTTAATATTAACATTTGACAGTAACCTGAAAGTATTGTTCATCACATCAATTATTACACACTTACTAATTACATTACTTCTGAAATGTGGATTCACCACAGTCTTATTACCTTAAAAAAACCCAATACGTTAACAAATATAACAAGTTAAAGTCATTCTTTCCTTTTCAGCTAGAGGATAAATTGTTAAACTGGATGAACTCCATAGTAATATCTTTTATGGGCAAGTGGGAATGGAAAAATGGTAAGCACGAGGGAAAGAGAAATGATATGAATACAATCCCTAACAAACAAGCAAACAAACAAACAGGAAACACAGGAATTGGGAAACATGTAGAGACATCCCAGGGAAATAGGATGGGTTTAATGGATACTATTTCAATTTCTCTACAACTTCTCCAAATGTTTTTGCTGGCAATTTAAGGTACAATTTTGTTTCAGGCTAATTTCAGTAGCATCTCTAATAAGGATAGACAAAGACTATGGTAGGGGTAGAGAGCTTCACAAATAAGTTTATCTAAAACCCTTGTTCCATTTCCCTACTATAGGCACATTTCTATTTTTGTCCATCTCCAGGAACTTGTGGAGTTACTTACTGGAAAGACATTGCTTGTGCAATAACTGGAATTTTAAGGAGAACATCTCAGGGGATATGTATTGCCAAACAATGTGATGTTGAAGAATAGGAAGAGAACCCAAACAAAAGAGGACTCTCCAAAGTCCCTTGCTAAATATTTATATCAGAGTCAATTTTAAAAATAGAGTATTTGTCCCACAAAGAGAGCTGGGGGTAATTCTATAAGTTGAACTAGATTCCACTTGCTGGTGAGGGAATTTATATTTGAACAAACAGATGTGAGTGTTTTAAGCCTGGAGGGACAATAAAGTAGCCTGGAAGGCCCTTAATGGTTCAGAAATTCCATCAGTTAAAAAGGAAAGCTGGCTAACTTTTCACTGTACCACGCCAAACAAATGTCATGTAAGGTTTTTGGTACCCCAATAATGGCCAACATTGACCAAAGTGTCAGAGAGCAGTATTTTTTCTGAGGGAAGATGCAGGAGTTTTGCTGTGTATTTACCCAGGTGGCTGCTTAATGAAAACACAACTTAATTCCTCCATCAAATTCCAGCTGGAATTGCAGCAATCAGAATTCCTGTTAGCTTAATTCAATTACCTTGCTGAAAAAAAAGATCCTAATCTATTGTACAAAATGAATGTGGAGCTTGCAAGCTGGATTCATGAGTCCACAGTGCTGCCCTAGCAAACTTCTCTCTAATATACAACTATGAAAAGCTGGTATTCTGGAAGAACTTTATATTACTTAATAATATCCCACACCTCTGGCAGTCTATCTGTTGATCTACCTTTTGAGCCACTCTGCTGGCTTGGGCAGGATGCAGATGCAGTGGTGGACCCAGAGGAAAGAAGCAGAAACCAAGAGATGACAGAGCCCCGGCAAAGTCACCAAAGAAATGAAGGAGGGCTTCTCCTCTTGCACATCCCATTCAGACACAGTGCGTTTTGATGGTCACATTTCTAGACACATCTGCCATATCTGGGGGACATGCAGCTATTAAGCCATATTAAATTATTGTGCCAGTCAGCAAGATGAGGCTGTGCAGTCCTTTCCTTTGAGAAAGACAAAGGATATGACTCCTTTCAGTGCTGGGTCCAAACTTGAACCTTTTATAGAATCATAGACTAATAGAGTTGGAAGAGGCCATCCAGTCCAACTCCCTGATATGTAGGAACATACATCAAAGCATCTCCAACAGATGGCCATCCAGCCTCTGTTTAAAAACTTCCAAAGAAGGAGACTCCCTCACACTCCAAGGTAGCATATTCCACTGCTGAACAGCTCTGACCATCAGGAAGTTCTTCCTGAGGTTCAGGTGGAATCTCTTTCCCTGTAGTTTGAATCCATTACTCCTTAACCTAGTCTCTGGAGCAGTGGAAAACAAGCCCGTTCCCTCTTTGATATGACATCTTTTCAAATATTTAAACATGGCTATCATGTCCTCTCTTAACCTTCCCTTCTGCAAACTAAGCATACCCAACTCCCTAAGCCTCTCTTCATAGGGTATGGCTTCCAGATCCTTAACCACTTTGGTTGCCCTCCTCTGGACATGTTCTAGCTTGTCAATATCGTTCTTAAAATGAGGTGCCCAGAACTGCACACAGTATTCCAGATGAAGTCTGACCAAGGCAGAATACTTTCCTTGATCTAGACACTATACTCCTATTGATGCAACCAAGAATCGCATTGGCTTTCTTGACTGCTGCATCACACTGTTGACTCATGCTCAGCTTGTGGTCTACTAAGACTTCTAGATCTCTTTCACCCGTACTGTTTTGCAGCCAGGTGTCTCCCATCCTGTATACGGTATATTGTGCATTTCATTTTTTCTGCGTAGCTATAGGACCTTACATTTCTTTCCATTGAAATTCATTTTGTTAGCCTTGACCCAAGCCTCCAACCTTTCAAGGTCATTTTGAATTTTGATCCTGTTCTCTGGGGTATTAGCAACCCCTCCCAATTTGGTATCATCTGCAGATTTGATCAGCATGCTCTCTATCCCTTCATCCAGGTCACTGATAAAGATATTGAATAGCACTGGGTCCAAGACAGAACCCTGTGGCACCCCACTTGTCACTTCTCTCCAGGATGAAAAGCAGCCATTGGTGAACACGCTTTGGGTTTGGTCAGTCAACCAATTACAAATCCATGTAACAGTAGCTCACATTTTACTAGCTTCTTTGCAAGCATATCATAAAAAAAGATAAGATTAGTCTGGGACGACTTGTTTTTGAGAAACCCATGTTGACTTTTAGTGATCACAACATTGCTTTCTAACTAATGTCAATCTATATTCACGAGATAAGGTATGTTGGTAAAATGGTGCATTATAAAACTAGTACAGAATTGTTCCATGATTCTGTACTGGTAATCTTCCATGAATTTCTACAATGATTCCAGAATTCTGTCTGGAGTAAGAATTCTGCACTACTCAAAGACTGGTGCTCCACCAATAATTTTGTTTGTTTATTTATTTATTTGTTCACATTCAAATGGGATCTCAGTTCGGAACAGTAATGTTCCAATATAACACAAGCAGGAAAATAAAAATGTGAATTGAGGAAAAATAACCACATTAATAGTAAGTTTCTATAGAAACTGGCCAAAGATGTATGGACAATCAACAATTTAGTTTAACAGGACTTGCTGTCAGATTTTGTGGAATCTGCAATTTCAATTTTAATGTTACAGTTATGATTCAGAGCCCGTGTAGCATTCTAACAGTATAAAGTGGAAAATTCATACTTTGTATCTTACGTCCGCTTCAAATATATTAAAAGCTCACAGGCTCTCCATTATCATTCATCCTCTTTTCTCACCCTCACTTTCCATTTATAATAATTTCTCGGTGCATGATTTTTTTTCCAAGCGAAAGCCATATTCCTTTTTAAAGAAAAAAAAGGGGGCGGGAACCTTGGGGGAATAACTGCAATTACAGTGGGGGTCAGCTTGGTCAATTTCAGCAGAGACAAGATTGCCAAAAGGAGAGGCTGACAACATGCATCTTCAAAGCCTCATGTTGCCCACTCTTTCCAACCAAAGAACTGGCAATGCTTGCCCCAACAAGGAGAATTTTGCCTAAACACACTGGGCATATTTCTCTCGGCAGCTGTGTGAAACCCTCTTAGATTGGCTAAATAATGAATACTGTGATGAAACAGGTGGAAATGTGTTTCACTTTTAGTTCAGCAATGCCTTATAACAATTGATGTGGTAGAAACAGCCTAGAACCCAACAGACAATGGAATCTGGAACCCTGAGATAATGAACTACAACCTACCATGCCAAAGAAAAGAGTTTTCTATTTTTTATTTCATTTAAATGTTGGTTTTTTTAAAATTCAGTACACATATTCCAAGATTAGTATACTTATTGTATCCTGAATAACTCTCCCTTTTAAATTTTGGCAAACTATTGTAGGCATCTTTATTTAATGACGAATCATGGAACCAATTGTCTACGTATGTGCGTGCCTGCAAATTATTACAGAACAGATGGTCTGTGAGTTGTTTGGCCTCGTAACAGACATATTATAACTATTTTGTTTTTTTTAAAAAAGCTAATATTTGAGGCTTACAGCCCAATACAGTGTAGAGTTAAATATTTCTAAGCTAACTGAAATCAATGCATTTTTAGGGACACTTAACTCTGGATGGGATCAGGCTGTAGCATTTTAGTTTGGCTTACTCTCTTTCTAACCAAAGGATCCTAAAGAGAAGCAAACTTTACTCTTTTCAGGGGGATGGGAAGTCTGAAATGATAATATACAAACCTGGCTAGTACTACAAAGGCACTCACTTACTGAAAGCTTGGATGCTATGAATGTAGCTGATTCAGTTATAATATACAAGCATCCCACAGTTAACAAAGCCTCTGACAAAGAAGCGCCTTCTTACGAAGTCTTTTTACAGAGCCCAGTCCAGCCCCCTTTTTCTTTTCTTCTGCTTTGCTGGAAGGACTTTTTCCCCCTGCATTCAGAGGATGGTGAAGGAAGGCTCGAGAAAACAGACCTTCAATATTGGGTTGCACCAATCTGTTTGCAGAAGCAATGCAATTAAGGTTGACCTGGGAATAAATGGGATCCTACTCCCCAGTGAACCCACTGTATCTGTGTGTCCTTGCATACAACAGGCAAGGTAAACAGCTGCCTCCAGAATCTGTCACTAGTTACTAGAAGATTCAAAATGTTTTTGTTATGCACACAAGGATTACTGATCTGGTTGTTTGATTTCTCATGTGTGTAATGCTTGTTTTGAATAAAAAGTTTGTTGAAATATGTTGAACTGCTCTTCTTTTTTTTTGTGGTGTAGGAACCGATCCCTATTCTTTTCATATTATTTCTACTTCTGGTACCAAAGATTCTGTTAAAGAAGTAAAGCCCAGGAACACATCTACTTATATTAACTGAGGTGTACCTGTACTTCTATCTTCCATCCAAACCACCAAAGCATGTTCACAAAGCAGCTTCACTGGATATTTGTATTACTTCTCCTCTTTCCCCATCACCCTTAGGCCATTTCCACACTACACTGTTAGACTGCTATTATTCCAATTTCAACCTTCTGTGGAATTCTGGAGTGTGTAGTTTACTGAAGCCAAACTACTCTCTGGCTGAGAAATCTAAATGCCCCCCCCACACACACACACTGCAAACCCCAGGATTCTATAGGCTGTTGAAAGTGGAATAATAGCACAATAGTGCAGAAATGGCCTTAGTCTGCACTACTGCCATAATATATCACATTAAAAATTCCAAAAAAGTCCAATATGGCAACTGTAGCATTAGAGCAATAGCTGAAGCTGAAGGTATGCAGTTGGTACCAGGCAACTCAGGGCATCAATGAGAGATGACAGTCTAGACAGAAAGCTGGCTTTGTGGGTTTTTTCCCCCTCATCCTTTATTGGAATGGAATGGAAGGCTGCTCATCCTTTCCCCTCTGTCCCATCCTCCAACAGTACCAGCCCCTATCTTCACATCCTGTAAGAGGGAGAGGAGGGGGAAGGAGCAATAAACTCATGACTAATCAAATTCGCAAAGGGAAAGCCTTCAAAAGTGGAGGGCCAGCTGTATTACTAAACTACAAACCCCAGAATTCCACAGAATATTGAAAGTGGAATAATAGCACCATAACAGCGTAGTGTGGAAATGGCCCTAGTTGCAAAACATGCATAGATGTCACCATATTTATTTATTTCTTTGTGTCACAGATCCACAATAATGATTTAAGAAATTATTTGCTTTACTGAGGATAGCTTCACTGCAGCTGTGAATATGGTATTTTCATGTCAGAAGTCTGAAATCAGTCCTTTACACAAAATAATTATTAGATGCCATCCTTTTTCCTCAAAGGGATATATTGCAATTTGTGTGCCTTCAAGTCATTTCCAACCCTAAGATGAATCTATCATGGACTTTTCTGGGGCTGAAGGTATGTGATGTGCTCAAGGTCACTCAGTGGGTTTCCATGGCCAAGCAGGGAACCAAACTCTGATCTCCAGGGCTACACTCCAACACTCAAACCACTACACCATGATGGCTCAAATACTGCAATAAGAACACCTCATATGCTACTTTTAAAGGAGGTATGATATATGGCTAGTAAAATCAGTGCACACACCTGCTGTAGACAGCACATGGGCCACAGAACTCCTGTGACAGTCTCTGAAAAGTATACCAATGTTCATTTCAAAACCAAATGAATTTTGCAGAGTCCACAGAGGCAGAAATAAAGTTTGAATGTGAAAACAGAAATAGAGGTATGTCCAAGGGGGAGTGAAGTTTAAAGATGTTAAAGCTAGTCACCCTAGAACTGTTGTAAATTCTTTCTGCATACACTCCTTTTAATATGCATGGGTGTAAGTCCATATTTCTCCTCTTTTTTCGTTCTTACTGGTATTCTGCTTCTAGAGGAATGCTAGCTTCAGAACCTGCATGTAAATGGGTGCACACCTTAAAGATAAACATCCTGCAATTGTATACTCAAGTCCAGCCTGTGATTTAGGAGTTTCTGCCCTCAATCCCTACTGTTGTGAACAACAACTTTGGAAATACACAGTACAGCTAGTGGACTTTTCAAGAAATCTGGTGACATTCTAGACTTATGGCAGGACAGCCATAACTATAAGGAAGCAACAAGATATATATTTCTATGAATCACTATTAGCGATACTTATGGGTCCTTGGCATAACATCAGTTGCCAAAAACCTATTAGCTCTGTGTTAGTGATTACATTACTAGAGACCAATGATGATGAAGGCAAAAGGTAAAAGGCAGTGGCAGCAGGGGGTGGGGGATGGAAAAAGGCAACAGTGTTGGTGATGGAAAGAGAAAGCTGCCAGGTCTATGCTGGCTGTTTCTTGAACACCCGTCTTCCCTGGGGCCAAGCTGCTGTCCAAAGCAGCATTTGTCTGTCGTCTTGGCTTCACTGACCTCTCAGAAGCTAGATGTTTGGGAAATGTAAAAAGGAAGAATGGGGGGAAAGAAAAAAAGAAATGTGGCAGCGCCTTTAAGACTAATTTGTTTTTATTTTAGCATGAGCTTCATGGATATAAACCTACTGCTTCAGATGTAGTACCGACTCGTATTAAGGCCTCAGGTATAAAGCCTATTTATACAGTTATGGGAGTGAAATAGAATGTAATAGGATCCAGAAAGATGTAAATCATGTCCCTTGCCCTGAATTTTCAAAGGGCCCAACAAGGTGATACACGTGTTTCAGATCTTTACAGTGGTCAGTCAATATTGATGTGTGAAAGCAATAAATCTGCTCACAAAAGGTCAGTATCCTTGGGTTGAAACTGTCTCTGGGAAATAGGCAGCATGGAGCCAGTAGCTTTCTCTTGCTGCCATTGCCTCTCCTCACGCAGGTATGTAGAAAGTAAACACACTGTATCCAATCATTACAGTAGCCAATTGCCCCAACAGGATCCAATCCATTAAATGTACCAACACGTAGATTTCAAGCTGGAACAAAAAATCAGCCCAGTCTTTCCCCTAGCTAGGGCTAGCGATTTAAACCATCATTGTGCGCTCTATGATGCTGCATACATGAAAGCTACTGTAATCAATTACAATTTCTACACAAGTGTAATTTACTTGCATGTTTGATGTGCTTATAGAGAATAGTATAACATTAATGTTTTTTGTGATAACTGCGATGTGTGCCTCTGCTTTGGTTGTGAAAACTCAACTACTAGCGCTCCTCTCAAACAAACAGACAGACAGACAGATAGACAACACCAGTGGAAACTTTTACAGTTTCTTAATACATCAAGATTGGAAAGGTGTTGTCTGCTGACCTGTAGGGCCTTTGGTAGCTTAATGGTGATGGTGGTGGTTTGTATGTGTTTTATAATTATCATTTATTATTTGGGGAGTATTATCATTCATTATTTGGGGAGTATTAAAATTAGATTAAATGTCTCACCTGTTAAAACCCTTTCAAATCAGAAGGCTATAAACATCCCTAAATGTGTAATGGATTGTACTGGTTGTGTCAAAATAATGTAAGTAAGGACTCTAAAATTCAATCTCATACAGTCTAAGCGCATTGCAGAATGTTTCCCTACAACGTTTCAAGGAGAACCAATGATTATCAAACCCATATCATGGAAGAAATTCATTCTTGCTGCAGGAACCTTTGTGCTTATGGTAGAACTCATAGGGGTTCTGGAGTGCTGCTAAACATGCCAAACTTCACACTAAGTGTGGATAAAAGACATTCTCTGTACTTCTCCATCTTCTCATAAGGCTCATATTAACCACAGTCTCTGTTATGACTTTGCTCCATCACAAAACATCATGGAAACAATTTTTGTACAAGTGTGCACAAGCCTCTTTGAAATTACTGAACTGAATAATCTATCTCAGTTCTTCCTCCTGCATGTATTAACATAGATTCCACTATGTAAAACAAGATGCCAGCTGTGAAACCTGAGGAAATGATGCTATAAGCTCAGTTTTCAGCCTCATTTACTATTGCTGAGGGACTATAAACAGTGTTTCCTAGCTAAGAAAGCACATTGAGATCCAGAAATAATATCACTATAACTCACCACCTTTCCATCTCCACACATATGTGTACCCACACACACATATATGGGGAGCGGGGGGCACGTTCTCCTCTGACATTCAGATGGAACGGGTGATGAGCAAAGTATTTGAAGAGATGCTATTATAGGCTACTGAGATGCCAGTATTACGTGTTAGCAGAACATATATCCTTCCAGAACTTCTCAAGGGCCCTGTGTGTGGAAGTGTTTACATGGAAACCATGAGACCCATGAGAAAAACAAAATTAGGGAGGGAACGTTTCTGTCCACCTGCTACAATATGATATAATTTCTGACACTAGGTTAAGACTCCTAAAATAGCTTAACTCCTTGAGTGTCAGAGCAGAATGGTAAAGAAAGATTGTTCAATGATGACCAATTCAGAGTTGCCATGATCCATATGCCTAGGCCAAATTTCAAATTTGCAAATTTACACACAGAGAAATTTCTCCTCAGAACAGGAAGAATTTCAAAAGAAAGAAAGTGTCTGAACAAACCTAACAAAGTATCTCGAGGGTGTTGGTTGGGATTGGTCTGTACATCCCAGAGTTTAGCCTGAGTAGATTGTGAAGAAATTTGAATATTTTATCACTGAGTGAAATCTATGAGGAATGTTAAGAGCACTACTAGCATAAATTTCAGTGGGATTTTACATATTCTTTACTGCAACAGGTTTGAAACATGGAGAGGAATTGTTCTGGAGGGATTATTACTCTAAACAGAGCTTGGAAAATGGCTTTCTTATAATTCCCAGAACCCTCAGGAAGCATAGGCATTGGCCATGTTAGTTGCATGAGTCTGGTTGTTATAATCCAAAAAAGTTAACATTCCCAATTTCTGACTGTAGAGAATACCAGAAAAATTGCAAAATATCCCTTACCAGTACTTGTTCACTCATTGTTAACATTAGGACATACCTCCTAATATCACTCAGATGGAAACTGAGGAGCAGTCACAGAATGTTTATGAAAATAAGTAATGCAGCCTCTGTTCATGTTGTCACCCTTTCATAGAAAACTACTTCTGAAACTGATGAGATTTGCAAAAAAAAGTTTGTGGTATTATGTAACATCTGTGCTGAAAAGAAAACAAATGTTTTTTTTAAATCTCTATTGCGGATGTAACTCTGCTTGGGTATATCTAAACAAGCTCTGAGAATCTAAGTTATACAAATTTATATTTGCTCATTGACTTAAGTGAAATCTGAGGAATTAAACTGAAATTGGGCCAGTTTAACATGAACCAGATAACTAGTCAGATCCCACTGATGTGAACACAAAGGTGGTCGGTGAGAACTAAGTAGGTGTGTACTTTATGGTAAAAGAGTATGAACGAAGCATCTTCTTCTATTTTATAAGGCTGTTTCAGCTACTGTGTAAAATATTTGTTTGTTCCAGGATATAAACCTTTTTGGTGAGCCCTCAGTAGATACTTCCTTAACCACAAGCCATAGCTGACACAGCTGCTCTGTGAAAGATGACCAAATATTTTTAAGAATTAAAAGCCAGCATTTTTAGGGGCCACCTGGGAGATGGCCTCCACCCTGTTTAAACCCAATAAATCATTCCTCTCTCTCCTTTCATTATGAGCCCAGCCCAAGGGGAACCTCTGCTATGAAGGCCACACTTAAAATGAATTGCATAATGCCACATTTGTACATCAGCATATTCTAGTAGGGTCTGCAAAAAGGAAGTTCTCAGTCAACTGTGTTGCTCTTTATTTATAAAACAGATAATCCAAGCTCACATTGGGAAATGATTATTGGTGGCCTGCCAACCACAAACATGAGTTGTTAGATTTAGATTAAAGGTGTGCACTGGGTAGTGTAGAAAAATGCAGAGTAACAAACTAACAACAGTTTGTCATTCTGTCTAAAGTGGAACAACCTGTGGCTGGTTTTAACGATGATTTCTCTGAACAAGCCAACTTACTAAGGTTTCCAATCCTGGCTTTTTCAGATAAACCACAGCTAAAACCACAGTTTCAGTTCAGACAACATAACAACTTTGGCTGCAAGCTGAAAATGAAAGTCAACACTTTGACTCTTTCCTCATACTTATGCCAGAACATTAAAAGACAGCTGAGGATAAGGGAGAGGAGGGAATAAGAAAGAGAAAGAGAATAAGAAGATCTATACCTACACTGCTATACTATGCTTTTGCAATATATCTGAACCGTACCAATAAGAAAATAAAGAAGGATCATTCTACATTTTCATAGTACTCTGTGTTGGCCTCCCCAGATTCCCATCTGGTCTTAATGTAATGTGTGCATTCTACTCTTTAAAGCTCTCAATGATTTGGGACAGTGCTGGCTGTCAGTGCCACTCGGGAACATTAGGCATGAGAGATGGGGCCACCTTTGGATTTTCTCTTTGTGTCTCTTCCGCTAGAGATTAAATCTTATTGCTGTCCGTTTAATATTTAGTTCAACTTTGCATTGCCACTGAAAAATACCCTTGATCTTGTTTGTGAGATATTACAGAGCTAGCTATGTGACAACAGCTGCCTTGGGGAGACATTTAAAATGGCCTCTGCATAGAAACTGGTGTGCATGCTTGCCTTGTTTACAATTAAACACACTGCAAAGAAGGAGTTAAGAGCTACTAAGCGTGAAAAAAAGACTTCTTTTATCTGGGTGGACAGGGGTGGGTGGGGATGATACTGCACCCACCTTCTTGGAACCAGTTTCAGTCCAGAGTTTCGTATGGGCTGGGTATCACTGGAGCAATTCGTCCTAGCAAATCTCCTGCTGCAAAGGCTCTGGAGTCCTTGAGTATGTAGTTTTGACTCAGGAATTTGATTCACATATCTCTCTTGGCCCTCTTTCATTTTAATTATTAGGAACATAAAGAGAAAGAGACCTTCTCCCTGATTTCAGATACCCAGCAGTTACGGATAAAACTAAACAACAGGAGCACTAAGTAAAAAGGCTGTCTCTTTTCCTGCCCTCTATAAATCACCCTGTGATTTGAGTATGCAATCAAAGCAAAATTCCCTTATATGGAGGAATACTCTCTTACAGTGTAAATGTATGCAGTTTCCTTTATCTGGAAAATATCAGTTTGAAAATTACAAAAATAAATATAAGAGACACACCACAAACTCTGAGTCTCGAGGCCAGTTAGGTTGCCTTTTTTCCCCCCTAAGAGTTTTAAGCTACATGGCAGAGATACCCCTGTTTATAATTCTTCAAAACCCGTTTGAGCTGAGATGATAACAGGCAAGCCTGCTTATCCTTTGGAAAATTAAACCTCAAACCACTTTTCCCTTTCTTGGGTGCTGTTGTCCTTCTCTACAGCCTCTTACCTCTGTTGTCTGAAGTTAATTTTGGGATGAGTGCTCAGGCAAAAATGGCATCTCTCTCACTTTAGTTAACAAAACTTCACACTCTACATCAGGCTTAATCTGACACTTCACTTTAGGGGTGCCTGCTTCTGTGTGTGCCTTTTTGGAAAGGAATAGAAAAAAAAAAAAAGAACATTCTGCTCGTGAAGCTTCTACAAGGCTTCCCAGAGTAAACACAACATAGCACTCTTGAATTCTGTAAAGTTAAAAGTTGGCTTGCAGGACTTGTTTACTTTTGATGAAAGATGGAAGGAGGGAGGGTGGCGGAATGGAGGAGGATCTCCTCATGCATTTGTACTGCCAGCTGCTTGACACTCTGGCACCTGGAGTGGTTGTGGGGGGGCTGGCTTTTTAAAAATGATTTATGCAGCTGCATGATGGGATCTTGTTTCAAGAGATGTGAGCTGCAGGAGCAGGTGAGGGACCTCTGGGCAAGGAATGCAGACTTCAGAACAAAAAGGGCAAAAGGAATCCACACTCTTTTTTACCCCTGAATTGGAAAGGGGATGGATGGGACTGCTTTTGTAGGCTGAGCATGCCCCCCTGTCTTTCAGAGGCACTAAGAGTGCCTAGAAAGTTGCACGTTGCTTGTTGGCACAGTGTGTCTTGGAAAGTGACAATAAAAATCCATAAAAATGCCAACATTGTAGGCCCAAAATGCAACGAACACACACAAACACATACAGTGTGCACAAACAAGATAATTAAGCAGGCAGCTTGTCTATTATATTTTATGTTCTGATGTCAAATTGAACTGAATGGCATTTATTGGTATACAGTCAGCCCTCCATATGCATGGATTCTGCATCCACAGATTAATCAACCATGGTTTGAAAACATTAAAAAAAATGCAAAAAAGCAAACCTCTTGAATTGTTTACCATTTTATATAAGGGATGTAGTTTTACTACACCATTGTATATAATGGGACTTGAGCATCCACAGATTTTGGTATCCACAGGAGGCCCTGAAACCAAAGCCCAGAAGACTCTAAGGGTCTATTGGTACTATATTTTTGCACAGAATTCTAGGTTTTGTGTTTCTGCCCGCCCCCCGCCCCCCGCCCCCCATTTTTTGCTGGTGACAACTGAATGCTGTAAAAGATGATACTTGTCAACATCATCCCTTCCTGGAGAATCCATTCTATCAGAAACCCAAGAAAGGGCCTTCTGTTTTGACTGATGCAATGTTCTTCAAGCTACACTGGGTTGGAGATGGCCACAATCATCTCCAAGGTCTTGTGCTGGACCAAACAATTCATTGTCCTGCTGGGAAGAGACCTGTCTGAACTTGAGTGAGACCAGATCCCTTCTGCTGGTTTCACCAATGCCAGAATAATAATGGGGTGGGGGGTAGGGGTAAGGTGGTAGTGGATTAGGAATGTACAGATGCAGATCATAGTCAACTTACCTGGATGCCAGGGCCAACCTTAAATATATTCTCATGTGACAATGAATGGGAAACGTATATTTGGGAGGGGACTTTTGGTATGCTGAACACACATACACAGCCTGCAAGCGATGTCTTCTAGGAGTGCAGTTATGTGGCTTGGTACAAAATGAGGGCACTACCCCCTGAAAAAGAATTCTCCCCTGCAAGTAAAATTTTCCTTCAATCCTCATATTTCTAGCATTACAGCAATTGAGATATTCCTCCAAACTCATTCACAACTAGAACTCTTATATTTGTGGTGTTCACATTCCCTTGGTTAGTTTGCCTGCCTATTTCCTTGAGATGACTAAACTATATTTCAGATTGGTCATTGGTATACTAGAAATTTTGGGATTTCATTGGCGCACAGAATTCTTATTTTAGGGAAGAGGGAATGTCCTCACATATACATTCAATAGCTATACCCCTGAGTCTGAACCTTATCTGAAATAGATGGAGGTTTACATATAGCGCAGGTGCAGCTAAAGATTGTTATCCTGTAAATAATTTCCCTGCATTTGAATCCAACAGGAACTCCAAACATGTACGGACCAGATAATTCTCCCACCCAATACTACGCTCTTACTGGCTGCAAGAAGTTACAGCCATAGTATTTGTCCGGGCCTTTGCCATTATGCTCATGAATAACATCTGAGAGTCTGAGACTTCTCACTGTTTCTTGTGGAAGGTTATAGCCAAATGAAATCAATCTAATTTGCTCTGCATGTGAATATGATGAAAGAAGAAGACACCAAGCTACAATTTTTAGGCTCCATACTATGCATTCTAAAGGAAGAAAAATGTTAAGGCATGTTATTTAACCCCAGCCTCCCACATTCTATAGGTACTGAACCAAGGCTTAGTAAGTTTTTTCCAGCTATTACACTTGTGTCTTTAATATCATCTTGATCTGAATCCACAAGAAGAAAAAATACATATTTGCAGACGAAGTCACATTAAACACAGAGAAATGGAACATGTTCCTTTTGTTGTTGTTTCATTGGTTCTGTTGTATCTCATTTGGCTAGAATCAGAGAGAATTCAGTCTTGATTGGGGCCTGAGGAATATTTTCTGCATAAGCTGTAAATGATCCAAAATTGTTAGTCCTGATGGTCAATAGCTTAAGATGTTGATTCAGACCTGAAAAGGGGTACTCAGGTCTGAACAACTGCAGAGAAGTTTCTTTCCACCCCACTTCTCATGCACAGGCTTCTGTGAATTTAACAGGAATCTACAGAAATGTAGCAAAAGATTGACCCTGGTACCTCTTTCCATGACAGGAAAAACATCCCCTGCTGACCTTCTGGCTGTTCAGTCAATTTTCCTATTCAATATTTATCAGCATATATGAGGACGTGAGAGAACATGGCCACTATTGTGAAGACATGTAGATGTAATTTTCATGTATACTAGAAATTATAAGGATTGATGTCTGCTGCTACCATTCTAACTTTAATAAAATAATTATAAATCTTCCAGCCATCATCATTACAGTACTAAACTCATACTACTGGGCATGCGTTTCCTGGATGTAGTACTAGAGGTTATTTATTTATTTATTTGTTTATTTGTTTATTTATTTGTTTATGCCTTTCTCAGTGCCAAACCTCCTATTGTCTCTACTTGAATTTTAGTAAAACTTACTTGGGGACAAGTAGGAATTAATCTAATAAAAGCTTTCAAGCCTCCCCATAAAGCACAGTTGGTATTTTAAATTGTAAGTTACTGTTGAAGGCTGCAGTAATTGTATTGGTAATGCATTCCTGCGGCCATAGAATGATTGGAAATCCCCTCTAAGATTGCCAGCATATTCTACTCCTTCGTGATCTCACAAGCCAACACAGAGGTTTTTCAGGATGGCTTCCTTCTGGAGTCATACGGTCCAACTTTACAAAAGGGAGAAAAACAGGAGGGAGGGAGGAAGAGAGAGAAGGAGGGAGGGAGAGATGGATGTTCAGACCAGAAACATCCAAAGCTCTCGGCCTTGATTTTGTTGCATTTCACCTGCAGTCCCATCCCAGTCTTTGTCCCTATCAAGGCATGGGATTTGGGCCATTTCTCCACTAGACACCATTCCAGTGGTGTAGTGCTACAATCTCAGTATTGCCATTTGTGTGATGCTGTCGGGTTAGGAACGCTCTTTTCTGCACCCTTCCACCTTAAGTGGATGAGCAGCAGTATTGCCACTGGTTTTCCTTCCACACTACAGTGTCCTTGGCCACTCCCTCTCCCCACCTTCACCCTGCCCCACCACCCCTGATTGGTTGGGGGATATTTTTGTTTTGTTTTTCTTTGAAAGCTGTACTAGCAAAGCCATGTTGTAAAGGCAGGACACGCCAGTACACTATTGCATTTTCATGCTATGATGTTTAAAATGTATTTTAAAAAATAAAAAGTTTTAACTCAAAGGAGAAATTTAAAATAAACACAGAAAGGTGATAGATTTCAAAGCTGCCATGCCATGGGAGTCGCAGAGGGAGGGACAACCTGGGCACACCCACAACCCACCCACTGCTTGATCCACGATAACAGGAAGCGCTATCAAGCACTATTATGGTTCCACACTGACACTGCTGACAGGATTGAAGCACTAAAGGAGATTCTTAATGGATTTTTTCCTGGAAATAGAATACAGCAGTTTTGCAACACTTGGGGATGGAATAGCAGTTGGATAGCAATGAGGTTGTGTGGTAGCATGGTTCCTGAACCAGAAACAACCCGCTGCTGTTGTGGGATAGTGATGTTGTACGGAAATGATCTCATTTTTTTCCTTTCTCCATGGAAATCTCCTGCATTTTTTGAGTACATTTTCCACATACCCCTTTATGCACTTTTCCTCATGTTTGCTTTTTTGGACAAATTTTCCCCACTGACTAAAAGCATGTTTGTGCTTATAGTTTTCAGTAGCAACCATTTTAGTCATTTTCATTTTAAAAATGGATGCATCATTTTATGTGCATGGTATTTAAAATGTACAACCATGTCTAGTGTGGTTTGTCTTGCAACGAATCAGAGGAGTTGAGAAGGGGTGATTTTGGAAAAAAAACAACTAGAGATCACCCCAATTCTTTCCATACCTAATTGGGAGTGTGGTAATGAGTAGGCTGGGAATGACATGTATCCCCTAGATCCATAGCAATCTTAATTGCCAGGCATACCTCCAGTGACAATATCCTATGTGGGATAACAAAAGGCTTGCTCATCTGCAGTGTGAATGCTGAACTGGTACTCTCTGGAGCCATTAGCATAGCAGGAGAGCAACTAAAAGGAACCAGAGAAGGTCATGTTATCTGGGAAAAAAGCATCTCAGCCTCACCTAAAAATCTGCTGCAACTCATCAATTTTGTCACAACAAGTTACATGCCCACAGACTTATGTCAAGCCTTTCATGTTAGCAGGGTTATGGATTGCATCAGATGCTTATTTGGATAATGGTTAATAATGGATTAAAGCATCATATTACCACTGTCTATTGTTCATGCTTTTGGATGTTGCAAGGACATAAGTCCCTGAAAGATCAAATACAGTTCTCCCTCCACATTTGCTAGGGTTAGGGGCACAGGACCCCCGTGAAAGTGGAAAAACCGTAAACAACTCTAGACTGTCCCAAACTATATATAACACACACGAAAAGTATGTGTGTTCACCATATTCAACCCACCATGGATTCCGTTGAAGCATCAGGGTTCCTTCATAAGGCAGAAGGGGGTGGCTGGTGGGGCTGACTGCAACCTCCATTACCGCCCCACACCATTTTTAATACAGACTTACAAGCCTCGTTCGCAACTTCTCAGTCTCACGAGGCTTGCAATCTCTATTAAAAATGGCATAGGGAGGCAGCAGAGGTGACAGCAAATAATCCGTGAATAATCAAATCTGCAAAAGGGAAACCCACAGATGTGGAGGGCTGACTGTGTACATAAAAATCTGTTCCCAAGATTCCAGTACACATTTGGCATGATCAATAAACAGAGCACAGGAATGTTTTAGTGCTGCTGAAATTTTTGCCAAAATTGTCCATCATGTACTCACTGACATCAGATTTGTTCAAACAGATTTCAAAGAATGAGCAATGTTAGCCTCTTGCAGCATAAAAAGGTGGAAGGAAGTGGGTGAAAAAAAAAACCAAGGAATATAGCAGGATCTTTTCAGTCTAGTTAAAACAGAATGAAGACTGAGATCCGCATTTTCATTAAAGAGGAATAGGGAGCTGAAAACTCCATGCTACTATAACTCAGGCTAGATGAATAAACATCCAGAGCAGACAGTTTTAAGATGTTTAAACCACTATACAAAAAGAAATAAATTACTTCCCATGTTCCCTAAATACAGTCCCCTAGGATTATCTAGACCTAATTAAAGGAGTGGTATCCAATATTCACTGCTAGGGAGAGTGCATTTGTATCAACTGGTACAAAATTGATCATCCATTGATACTGAAAATTCAATTCAGTTCTTTCACATTCCAGAAAGAGGCTACTCTTATGTATAGTTCTTCCAAATAGTAGGTGAACTGGTAAACCTGTATCTGAATATAACACTTTTCCACCTGACAGAATGCTTCCTCATAATGTGTATGACAGAGTCATATTAAAATGGCAGATGGAAGAGAAAGATCGGAGCCTTCATCCTTCTCACACACTGAGGTTATTGCTTCAGTTTTCCATTCTATTGTGTGGGCCCCCAACTGAAATCTGAAGTGCACAGCCTTGTTTACCACATGAGAGGCTCAGAGTCATCCTTGATTCTCAACTCATCCAGAACAAACCCTTTACATCTTGATACCCCGCAGAGATGTTCAGAAGCTTCACCTTCATCTAACAAAGAAATTCTGGAACCTGTAAAGGGGTGAGAGCAGGAGCAAGTACCTGGAAATCTCTGCCTTGCACTTCAAACTGAGCATGGTGAGGCAAGCATGTTGAAAGACAATCTGCACCATTTTGAGCCCAATAGTAAATATATTCCCTTTCCAGATTTCAGCCAAGATTAGGCACAAGGTGGTGCAGCTGAGATTTCTGTGTCCCACTTTAGGTTTCAAATATGATAGCTTTCTTTGTTGCGGGCCTTGTGAAGAAATTGTACGGCTACAATTAGTTAAAAACGAACAAGTATTGAGGTCAGATGGCATTTGTTCAAGAGCTTTTAATGAACTCATATGTAAACTGCTGAATTAAAATGTGTATTATCATAAAAACCAGCTTCCTAGTCTAGACTTTTCACTGGTTGCAACATAAACTCAATTTCTGAAGGACACTAAGAGATGAGTAGAGAACAGACAGGGTTGTCTGTCTGTTGGATAAATTGGTGGAAAGCACGATTAAGGCATGAAATGTCTAATAAATAGAAGATCAAACTTCAATGAGAAAAAAAATCAGCACAGCTTCTTTAAAAAGATACCTTGTCTTGCTATTCTCTAACTGAAATGATACAGATGAGGTGATCCAACCAACTCTTACATTTGGATTTCAGAAATGCTAACAAAGTCACTGCCAGAGGCTCCTGAGAAAACTTGGCAGTCATAGAGTAAGATCTTCTCATGGAATGGTAACAAGTTAGAAACTGCTAAACAGGTTGAAAATAGTAAAAGGAAGGCAACAATCAGGTAATAGTGGAAGCATGGCATCTCTCAAAGATCTTAGAGCCATTTCCTCACTATACTGTTATAGCGCTATTTTCCACTTTCAACATCCTGTGGAATTCTGGTGTTTGTAGTTTCCTGAGGCCAAAGAGCTCTCTAGCTAAGAATTCTAAATGCCCCTCCCTGAAACTGCAAACCCCAGGATTCCATAGGATGTTGAAAGTGGAATAATAGCACTATAACAGTGTAGTGTAGAAATGGCTCTAGATCCTTTGAATAATTATAGCACAATGCTATGCATGTTGACTCAAAAAGAAATCCATTATATCAAATGGTTTTTACTCCCAGGAAAAGAACTACAGGACAGCGGCTGTAGACAGCTTACCAGCAGCATCTGACTGGCTACCATTTGGAGACATGGTGCAGAACTTCAGGGATCTTGGATCTACTTATTTCCTTATATTTCCATGACCTTGGCTCAGGAATTGAGAAACAGCTATCAGTTCTGAAACTTGCCAGCACTATTTGACCTCATATTAAGTTTCACAGCCAATTCTAAACCAAATATTCAGTTATGATCACTTTTCCCAAACTCCACAAAAGTGATGCCAGGGAGGGAATGGGGGGAATAAGTTAACACGCTTTAAAAAAAAGAAGTTCCCTTTAATTATTTTGGCGAAAAGATTGCTCATGCTGAATCACCAAACAAGACTGTTGTCAAGTTGGATAGAGTTTTCAGAAAAGATGGCCACTGCTGTGCTGATACATCCAAAACAAATGCAAGAATGCAAGTTTTGGCTGCTAAGGGGAAAAAAAAACCCTTGTCCACTGTTACTAAGAGGAGTTTCTCTGTTTATTGTCAAAATATTTGTGCTTTATTCCATGTGCCTTGATTGAATTCCTAAGAAAATAAGCACTGGCGTTGGTAATGAAATCAGGACATTTTTATTATAAAAGGGTATTGCTTGTGTTACTTCTTTATTACAGGTCAATCTACACTAATCTTTTCACCCAGTACTGTCTGGCTTACATAAGTAACTTACAGTGTGCTCCCCAACCCATTATCCTCATGCAATTTCTCTATTAGTCTTCAGATTTTCCCCATACTATTTTCATAATGAGCTTTTTCCCCCAGTAGTTGCAGTTCTTAAGCACCACCAGATCAGATGTGTTCCCATTTAGTGTATTGAGTCCCACCAGTTGGAATCAATTCAAAACTGCAGAACCTGTTTACTGACATTTTCACTCCCCTTCTCCACCTCTCCCCATACTTCCCTCTCAATATCTTTCCCAGGCATTATTTTAATGAGTGTGTGTGTGTGTATGTGTGCCTTCAGGTTATCGGCTGACTTATGGCAATCTCATAAATTTCATAGAGTCTTCTAAAGCAAGGAAAACTCAAAGGTGGTTTTCCCACTTCCTTCCTCTGAAATATAGCCCACAGCACCTGGTATTCATTAGAGGTCTCCCATCCAGAGATGGCCCTGCTTAGCTTCCAAGATCATCTCATCTAGGATCTGGTGCCCTTCAAGTATTTAGGCTTGCCAGATATATTTTGTGCAACAGAAAAATAAAATGCGCAGTAGAAAATAGTGCAGTTAGCAATATGGGCATTAATTAGGAACAAAGTTATTTCTTAAAACAAATAAATGAGAAAAAGATGAAGAAATAGTTTTTTAAAAAGACTTTACAGCTTATATTAATAGTATAATATTGAAAGCAACTACCTGACCGATCTCTGACTAAGAGAGATAAATACATGGAGATCCAAGTGTGAATCCAACTGTGTTTCTGCAGATATTGTCAACTGCATGCAGCACTCCTTTTGCACCACAGCTACAGTGATCACTGGCACCTTGAAAGTATAACACAGAAAATAACATATGGTGCCTGGTAGATCAGGGAGAAGTGTGCTTTTGGTGCCAGCCTTTTGGCTTCTTGTGCAGAAGGAAAAAAGCTTAGCATAAACCCGGATCCTTCTCTTTCTTCTCCTTCCCTTCCTTGGCTCTTCCCTTACATGGATTTTGACTGGATTTCTGGACAGGAAATAAGTTGGGGTGGTGGTGGTTTGGTTTTGGTTTTTTGTAAAGGCTATTTGTCACTGTGAACCATCACAACTACACAGCTGTGAATAACCACAGGGGGGAAAAAGCAAGTTGAAATGGCAGCATTACCTCACCCCTCCCCTATGCCTTTCTCCTCATCTTTCGTTGCCTGGATTTTGATGGGATTTGTGGGCAGGAAATCCCTAATATTTTTAAAGGCTGTTTTTCACTGTGCACCTACAGAGTTGCACAGCTGTGAACAACCACAATTCTTTAAAGAAAAAAAAAAACCACTTGCATTCCTTCACAGCTGCAAAGGTGCACGTTCAGACACTGGGCCTTTAAAAAAAAAATAAAGCACCAGGTTGGAATGGCCACATAGCTCCCCCCCACCCCCCCAACAACTGCAGTACTCTTCACTAGTGTGTGGCACTTGGTCCTGTTATAAACATAGTGGATACTAAGCTGTGGTCATTAATCTATGATCCCTGAGCAATAATAGCATTTTGGAGGGGGAGGGGGAATAAATACTGGTACAGTAGTACTTTACCAATGATAGAGGTTTCAGTGCAGATCCTACCTGCTTCTTTGATGCAGAGTCAATGCAACCAGTGTGGACGGATACAAAAGAAGACAGGGTTTTCCCCTCTTTAATAAATGCTCAGAAAGAATTTTGGCTGTAGTAGCTAGTCACTTGAAGAAAGGAGACCTATCCTCTTTAGCATCTGGCCACACAAGGTAAATGCTGAGCCATATTTTGCAATTTGGAAACAATCTGTGATTATGAAAAGAAACAACTTGTACCAAAGATAGACCAAAGATCCTACCAAAAGAAAGAACTTTTACCACTGGCAGTCGCAATGCTGTTTTCTCATAATGCTTTACTACGATTACATGTTATCAATTAATATTCCTATTACTATTTACAGTACTGGCAAGACAAAGTCTAGCATTTGTTATCAGGGTATACCATTCTGGCGGTAGGGAGAGGACAGAGCTTGAAATTAACAACATTATAAAGAACAATAATGTACTATGGTTATGGAGTCAACAATGTTCTCTTTCAAAAACAGCATGATCACTGGTAACTTTGTGAATCCTCTCACCCCCATACAGGTAAGGAGAAATGTTCACCTGTTACTTTTTTCATTAAATTTTAGGGGCAGAAAATGTGTGTGTGTGGGCGGGGAATTTCAGGGGATTTTATTAAATTTTGAACAATTTTCTTACCTCTTTCTATAGACTCTTTTAAAAGGAACTAAAAAGTACTGAAAAAGTAGAAAGGAACATAACCAATATGATGAGCAACAGGCTGAGTTTACTAGAAAAACAACGCGATGTTGACCAAAACAATCTGTTTTGGGGTGGCCCTGCAACAAATTACACAATCAGTTACTTTTAAAAAGGACTTTTCCATGCTTTGGAAGAGGACATACTAGAGGCAGGTTTACAGTCAGGCAGCGTGAGGCAGACTGATCCAAAGGGAAGACAGAGATATAATTAAAGAGCAACCAGTTGTCAATTATTCAATTGAACAGTAAACAACTATTGCTTTGAAAAGTAAGACGTGGGTGGAGGAAACACCAAGACATATTGGAAGCAGCTCCAGAGAGAAACATGTGCTCTCTTTATATACTATATCTCCCCATGACCACAATGACTAGAGTCATGGACACATTCACACAGATATGCACATGCACACACACAAAACACACACAGACACAAACACAGATGCTTCCAGTGCAATGAAATATTGAGATCTATTCCCCCCCCGCCAACACTGGTGGACATAATTTGCCTCATATGGAGTGCATGTTTCAGTGCTGGTGGGGTGTGTATTTATAGCCTCTGAAGAAAACACAGGAGATAATGAATGAGAAGCCATTTTAATGGTGGGATGTTCAAAATGGAACATGTAAGTGAGGGAGAGATTTGCCGGGACTTGCAACATCATGGGCCATTTCCGCACTACACTCTTATAGCATGATTATTCCACTTTCAACATCCTATGGAATCCTGGGGTTTGCAGTTTAGGGAGGGGCCAGCCAACCCCATCCTATACTGCAAACCCCAGGATTCCATAGGGTGTTGAAAGTGGAATAATCGCGCTATACGAGTGTAGTGCAGAAATGGCCATGGGCACAATTATGGAAATGACTCCATCATTGGTATAAGTAACTTTCACATAGCAGATTGCCTCTAACTGTCAGTATTTCTGGGAGACAAACAGAAGCTTTCTATTGACTTAGAATGAGTAATTTGAATGTTGGCAAACAGCGATTTCTCCCACCACCATCTTGAGAAGCAAACACTAAAGCAGCCTTATCTAGTGATTAATTTCATCATCTGTTTCTAGGTATGAATGGACAGTTTTTATGGAATCTCATTGTTGATTTAGAGATGCAGCAATGTGGTATAATTGCCAAAACTCCAAGTCCCCACTGAGTTTCATGTTCCCATCTTGGGTCAGTCATTCTCTCTCAGCCTGACCTACCTCACAGGAGCATATAAAGGATAAAGGCAGAAGAAGAAAAAATACCCAAGTCAACTTCAGCTCAATGGAGGGAATATAGGCTATAAATGTAAGTAATACAATAAATAATATAGTCCAAGTATGCACTAATAGGGCGAAGCAGTCCACCATCTCATCTCTCTATGTTCCTAGTTACTCCTTTTCAACTATGAGTCCAGTCCCAGATGAATCATGTTCGGTTCTGTTATCCAGCCAGAGAAATTCAATACTCCCAATGAGTAAGTGAGTGACTGAGTGTAGGAACAACATTTGCCTTTAGCAGTAGAAGAAATGAACAAGTGAGGGCCACAAAAGGGGGAAAATAAATTCCAGTGTGGGCTAATGTGCTTGCCCAAGACATTTTACACAATCAAAGCACTGTATAAAGAAACAAAGGCCTTGCCTAAAGGAAAACTTTTGTAAGAGATAGTTAAAATTACCTGTGCTGATTCTAACTAAACAAGACAAAAAGTCAGTGAAAGTCAAGGTTCCAATATTGGGCATAACCAAGAAATGCTAACACACAAGTAATAAAAAAACAAGTTCCTGATACCACAAACTATCTTGAAGTATATATGATCATTTAGAAGAGATTACTGTCAGCAATATATAAAGTTATTATCACCACTGAGCATGGGGGAAGAAAATTGGTTACAACTCCCTGAAAACCCCAACCAACAAGGAGGAGTCTCAGAGCTCCCAAGAGTAACATTTCCATGCACTGTAAAAAGGAGAAAGGGAAAGAGAAAAGAAAAGATAGGAGGCAGCATCTTTAACACTAAATGAATTTTATTTTTTCAAGTACTTCTATGGATACAAACCTACTTCTCTGGATGCAGTACCAAGAAGTCAATTTTTATATCCACAAAATCTCATGGAAAAGTAACAGCCAGTTAGTTTTAAAGGTGCTACAACATTTTTTTTCTCCCCTTCTCTTCATCCTTTTTATGCTGCAAGAGACTAACACGTCTACTTCTTTAAACATTTCCTTGCTCTGCACTCTGTAAAGCTTTCCATTAGTTGATTACTACTCAAGCAGGTTATTTTCCTTCTTATCAAAATGAGAGAGATCATAAATTTTTAAGGCAGGCTGTCTGTCAAGAACATGCCTTGGAGAACTGCAAAGGAGTGTTGTTCCTTTGGGGAGATTGAGGGCAAGTCCAAATGCAACAAAAGTGACGGTATCTCTGTGACAGGATGCTGGTGTTCCTGCTTTTAAATTTGCAATTCACATGATGCACATAACGATCAGTAACTTCTGCCCACCACTCCTGTGGTCTAGTGTCACCAGTAGCACCTTTTCCTTTGTGCATTAAAAGGGACAACTGAGATCAGAAGTGACTATCACTTCTTCTATGTGATGTATGGTCTACTGTCTCAGTCCTTTAACTTCCCTCCCATATTGGTGATGTTCTCCCTCATTAGCAAATTCCTTCTTCCCTTCATTCCCCTAGCCACATTCAGCCACATTTCAAGTGCCAATATGTGCACTTGTAGGCCTCACACCACAGGAGATGTCACACAAAGGCAGTAGCACCTCCTTGTTGTTCCTACTGTAATGCCCTCACTTACTCACTCACTATTCTACCCTTACTCACTCACTATTCTACCCTTTCTTTGTTTCTCCAGGAAGAGATCTGCTGTTATAGTTAGGCATTTCTATGTTTGGCATTGAAGGCAGCTTGTGCATATGCAACATCCCTCTCATTGGGGCTTACTTCTTAGTAAATACACCCATCAAGACCAAGGTTCAAATAGCACCGCTGTACACATCTACCTCAGGGGTAAGCCACACTGTAGCCAGTGAGGCTTACCTCCAAGCTGACCTCTTTTTCATTGTACTAAATAAAGTTTCAAAAGGCTAGGAGTCATTGAAAAATAAATATTTACAAGTGAAACCAAAAGACATGACCCCACACACATAAAAATGTTTTTGTCAGTTTAATAAAACACAGTACAGGTTAGATGTCTGGATGATTGGGGAAGAGAAGCAGACACACTCACAGAGTCACCCTACAGGCTTATTCATGCCCCTAACCACTCTCTTTGAAATAACTGATACATACTGAAAGAGTGTCTGAAAGATGTGGCCCCAAAACAACTTCTCTGAGAATGTATGTGAATTGCTACATTGATTTAATGACAAAGAGTGATTTTTTTAAAAAAAGTTGCTGAAGTTTTCAGAAATATGGGAAGCATATATCTCTGCAAGGATTTGCTCTGACACTACCTTAAGACTCTAACAGCCAACCTCCTCCTCTTACCTCTGTCCCTTCTGTGAGCTATATATATGCTAACACCCAAGATTTTTGTGTGTTTGGACCTGGACTAGTAAAGATGTCACCATAACATGGACTCTGGCATTTACATTAAAAACAATTTGCTTTCCCTGGGATGCCTGTTTGCATGTTCCCTCCATCATCTTGTTCAATCTGAATCTTTGAGAGAGAGAGAGAGAGAGACAGAGAGAGAGATGACCCAATACTCCTAGCATAATCTTCTTTAAAAAGAACCAAAAAAATGCAGAAAACTGCCTTGGACTTTCTTTCCCGCTCAAGAAATTAGGTGGTGAAAAATGAATGTAAAGCATAAAGGTTGCAAGAGAAATATAGGGACAAGAGGTTTCATAGCAAGATCTTCTATGGCTAATTTTCAGTTAACTTCATGCAGGAAACTGAAAGAACACATTTGTTTTAAGAGCATGGTCTCTTTGTTTACTCATTGTAAACTCATTGTTTACCTTCTATCTGTCTGAACAACTGCAGTGTAAACAATACCCTGTTGACCTGCCTTGCTCCTTTTGATTGATTTTTACGATCAATGTAATCAATTGGTAAAAGTTTTCTTGTCCTATATTACTTCAGGATATGGTTGGAGTCAGGTTTATGTGTCTGAAAGCATTTGATAACAAAACAAACCTTGCTCATACAGAACCAGAGTGAGTAAAGTTTCTCTATGATCAGTGAGGAAGTTGCATATTTCCATCACTAGAGTCTTCTCTACATTGTACATAACTGGCACAAACTGTCAAGATAGTATCTGCCCTTCTTCTCAAACACACGTGTGTGTGTGCACATATACACACACACAGAGATACACACACACTACAGTCTTCAGACAAAAAAGGATGGAATCTCAAGAATCTAAAAGAGGTTGATCCTTCATCAGCTATTGTCTTCTTTAGTTCATTGACTTGATGGCAGCTATGCATTTTCCACTATTTTTCAGCTTTTCTTAGAATGCACAATGAATGCTCAGAGAGCCATTATGACAGTCTGTAGATGTTATTAGCAGAAAGTTGATTTCATGGGCTACAACATTAAACCTTCAGCATCCCAAAAATCTCAGCTTTTATATTCCTTTTCAAAAGGGAGTCACCTTCTTCCCACAAATTTAGTGCCTTTAGATGCCTTGGCCACTGACAGCACTGGCTAGGGACAATTGGGTTTCTAGTCCAACACATACAAAAGGGACAACTCTTGACAATGGTGATAGAAAAAAAATGTTACTTGTAGTCCAATAGATACAGAGGGATGCCATGTTGGGGACGATCTTAGGTCTGAATGTCTGTGCACAATTCTTGCATAAATCTCAAAAGCTGGAGAGATGGCTAAATGAGATTTCCAGCAGCTTGGAATTGAAGATTTCCATGCTTTTGTCCTTGAATAGCAATACTAGAATCAGCTGTGTGAAATATCATAGGATGCAGAGTACCTTATGCAAAATAAGATAAATGATGCTAATTTGATCAGGTTGCATACCCTAATAAAGCACAGAGTCCAGCTCTGCTTAGCCTAGGATTTGGTCACCTGGATGGAGAAATATTTACCTGATCTATTGAAGAAGTTCACAAACTTTGGTCAAAACCAGGCCATAGTTGACTTTCAAGTGCACTGAAGAGAATTTGTAAGGGTGGGTGCTGTGCATGAGATGTTTACTCTTCCCATGTTCACATCTGTTACAAAGGTTTTCCCTGTCACACATCTACTTAAGACTGCACTTGCCTCCTTCCTCCCCTTGCAGAAACACTGAGGTGTGTTTCTCTGAATGCAGGCAATTCTTATCACATTGTTAAAATTGAAAAAAAAATTAACTGCAAGTTTGCAGTGTTTCTCCAAAAATGGATATCTTGGTTATCAAAACTTTGGAAAATGAACAGGTACCTTAGCTGTTACAGAGGTTGTTTGAGTTCTTTTAGGCTCAATCCTTGCTCCCAGGTTGGTTTGTGTGTTTAGGAAACTCTTGTACACGCAACACTTTTAATCTGTGAACACAAGGCCCCTATTTTACATCTCAGTTTGTAAAGAGAGAGACGCCAAGGCAGATTTAGCAGCAGCCTATTTTTACCAACTGAGAAACAGCTGCACCAAGTGAAGTAAAATAAATAAATTCCAGACCAAATGAAAATTTCAGCAGCATGAGATGTCTGGCTGTCACCTGCCTGCAGGGTGTAGCTCAAGAAGAAACACAAAGACCTGCAACTTGAGCACATATGTGATCATAAGTCAATCTAGTTGGATATATGTAAGCAAAGCAGGCATGTACTTAGGCCTACTTGAATGAACTCAAGGGGAGACAGCTCTTTGGATTTCTTTGAGATTTCATCTTGGTGAGAAACAAACAAAACTATTCCCTCTCTGCAACAAAACATCAAAAAGGCTAACAAAAAGGCTTTCAATCTTATTAGGTTGAGAAATGTCCTGAAAGAAGAATTACACACGACTGCAGGATGAGGGTAGTGATAGTAGCAGATAGTTCATACTGGCAGGAACCATTACTTGCACTACAACAATTGTGCAAATAATGCTAAACAACTGGTGTGATGGAGGTGGAAGAGTTATAAAACATGAAGAAACCAGAATGGGCATGGCAGAGTTGTAATTGCCTGTGATGTACTCCTTGACTATCTGTATTTGATTTTAAAACTAGTAATACTGGAATCCTGGATAGGGACATAAGGTGAGATCAGGGGAAATCCAGGGATGGAGCCAGAGCAAATTGTGAATTTGATGAGTGAAACCTCACAAAATCAAAATGTTATTAATGTTTTAAACCCTAATATTGATTGCCTGACAGAACCCAGCTATACCTGTTGGTCCAATGAAATTCTATCTGGCTGGCAACCATAATATCTTCCATGACGCCTTCCCACCTTTGGTCCATAGCGCTTTTTTTTTTAAAAAAAATGTCAAGTTCTACATAAATCTTTTTTGAGACAAAATGACAAGAGGGCAGAAAATTCAATGTTTCACATGGGTAACAGTAGCTGTAAGACACCACCTTCCACCTTGTTGAAAAATAATGCCTCAAACTATTGTCTTTCCCCCTTTTCCTTATCCTCACTATTTGATATAATACTGAGTATGTTATTTTATTTGAATATTGCAATAACTTTGCGAGACAGACTAGTATTATTCTTCTCCAATAGCAGATTAGGCTGAGGTTGAGAGAATAGTAGCTTGATGGCTGAGAAGAAATTTCTGTCTGCTTAGCCAATAGTTTATATCCCTACCCACTATAGCACACCAGCATGTTACAACCAGGTGCTCCAGCAAGTGCACCCAGTCCTTTACTCACTGTAGTATCATGATGCTGTGTCAGAGGAGAAAGCTAATAGCCTTTTTTCCCCCTGTGTTTTGGCAGATTGTTGGAAAATGGTATAGTGGTTACCAACCTAAAGAGGTCAAATGACACAAAGGAACTGTGGGTTTTTTTCTTTTCTTTTTTTTTCAGACCCTGAACATTAAGTTGCCTATCTCATTTACATGTCTACCTATTTGGCAGCCTCATACCTTATCTACTCAGTGCTTGGTCTGCATCCAGACCATTAACATTAACAGTAGCTGTGATCCACACCTCTGGGATCATGTCGCATTCAAAGATATTTGGAATAAGAGCTTCAGAATATATATATTTCTCACATTTTAGAAGAGACAGAATTTTCAGATCTAGATGCCATAAGACACACTCTGTTTCTAGCTCATGCTGTTCAATACTTTGCACAAAGAATGCTAACACACACACACCCTGTATTTTCAGATTAAGTTGTCAACTTCCTCTAATTTAGCTGCTTCTAATTTATGCATTATGATTGTTTTATTATATTGTTGAGGTTTTGTTCCAGTCATTAATTTAGATTAGTTTCAGTCATGCCTTATATGTACACTACACTAGTATCAGTGAGGATAAAAAGTGGTCTGAAAATATTTTAAATAAGTAAGTGTGTGTGTGTGTGTGTGTGTGTGTGTTGGTATGTGTAAACATATACATATACATACCTTAAGCAGTTTAGCTCACGCTCTAAAAATAGTGAGCTCCTGTTAAACGGGAAACCACCAGTTGAACTGATTGCTTTCGCAGACAGCTCCCACACTGGATGGATAGGTAGGTAGGTAGACAGATAGATAGATGGATAGATAGATAAAAATAATTTTGTGGATGCCAGCAGATAGTATACACCCCTTATTCAAACATACTTCCACTGAGTGTGAGCAAAGCTCAGTCTTTATGTACTCCCAACCTTCTTTCCCCAAACAGAAAACGTATGAAGTGGTGTGGCACTGATTTGTCTGGGTTTTTAAAAAAAATTATCTGGAAGTATAAATCAATTTCAATAGTGAAAATTGCTTCAAGTATCCTGTTTTCACTAGGAAAATAAAGTGGGAGAAAGAGAGCTGTGACCTCCTCTTGCTTTCACTTCATGGTTACCTGAACTTTCTACTTCTAGGAGCAAATTCTAACATGAAAAAGTCCTCACTGAGGAACTATTACTAGCTCTTTTGTCTCGCTCTGTAGCAGCTGGCTGGCTGGATTCAGTTGTGAATGTTTGGGCAGGGATACACATTTCCACCCACACAGCTAGCTCTCTTTAAGATTTAGAAGTTTCCTTATGGTTCCAATGAGGTTTCCACATACCTAAACGAGGACAAACGATTTGTTAAAACCAAGTGTGTAAATAGGAGCTGGGAATGGGTAAAAGGGTAACATGAATGCCGGCAGCCCACAACCGAAGATCAAAAGTTTTGTTGGAAGTTTCTTTTTTCCACACAGTTCTGCTCCTCCAGGTTGCAGACAGAGCCAGAAATGAGGGAGAAGCCAAAATGCTATGGGAAAGACTGCTCTTTCCTTTTTCTTTTTTTTCTTTGAAAAATGGCTGACCTGGTCTGGCCTGAAGGAGCAATCATCTTGTGAAAGGCCCTCTTCTCCTTTCCTTCTTTTCCAGACAAGTTTGACAGGTCCAAGGAAGTCAGATAAGGTTCAAAATCTCAATTATTCTGTCTGAGGATCATCAAACGAGGCCATTCCCTCCCACCATCATTGCTGCAAGCATGTTCTTTGTAATGTCTTGCAGACAACACAAGGACACACCTTCCTGTATCTTGATATTGTGGCAGCACTGAATTTCTGATAAAACTAGAGACTTGTGTCTTGGCTGGTTATTCCAAATCCCAAAGGGAACCTTTACTTTGCTTTCTTTTGTGGTACAAGAGGGACGGCAATCCTCTATCACTCATCCCTCTGATTCTCTGCTTTTCCAGTTTTCCTCTTCCTAGTATTAGCCCCTTTCTCAACGCAAACCATTCTTGCTTCTGAGCTCCCTTCTTTAGTGTACTGAATTCTCTATCCTTGCTTTTAAAAGTGACCTGTCTGTCCTGTCTGACCTTTGCACTGTTTTTATGTGCCTTCAAGTCTGCTCCAACCCTATCCCTTGGGTTCCATGGCAAGATTGATTCAGAGAAGGTTTGTCATTGCCTTCCTATTGGCAAAGGGAGTGTGACTTGACAAGTTCACCCAGTGGGTTTCCATGGCTGAGTGGGGATTTGAACCCTACGCCTCACAAGTCCCAGGACAGGACAGCACCCTCGCTTTGCTGTTGTCTCTTTAATGTCACTCAAAAGCCAACAGTAATCATCATTCCTCAAGAACAGAGTAAATCAAACCACGGTAAACAAATTGGCTTCAATGGAAAGCTGCTGCAAAGTTGCTTTTTGATGATGTTATATGACACAATTGTGTTCAAGGACTGAAAAAGCACAGACTATGATACTTTGAATGTATTATCTGGAATCCTGAGCATCTCAGTGTCCCTCCTCTTCCTCCTCCAGTGGATTTCTAGCCCTCTTAAATGTGAAGTACACTTGAAAGGTCATGGATCATTCGCTGGTAAAATTTCACAAGCCTGAGAGACTGCTGCATGTAATTTCTAATACCTATAGGGATCTTCATTGCTCTGCATGGTTCCTTGACTGTCTTTATGACAAGCCTAAGTGTAACACATTATGCCAATGACAGCAGAATAAACTGATAGGAATACATGAAGTGGCTGAACCTGCACAAGGCGTGCAAGCCACGAAACTCAGCTCTTCCTGCAGAACAACCTCTGTCACCTTCATGCAAGATGTTGGTGAATATTTATTGAATGCATTTTAAACTGCACACTAACCAAAGTTCCTCGAGCTATGTACAACTCCTTTGTGTGTATATGTGCCTTTAAGCCATCTGTCTACATATGGCAACCCCATGAATTTAATAGGGCTTCCTTAGACAAGAAATACTCAGAAGTGGTTTTGCCAGTTCCTTCCTCCGAAATATGGCCTACAGTGCCTGGTATTTATTGGCAGTTTTCCATCCAAGTACTAATCAAGGCTGACCTTGCTTAGCTTCCAAGATCAGATAGGATCTAAATACCTTTAGAATATTTAGAAAACTATAAAATACCACAAGAATATAATAAAATGCCTACATACCTCTAGTTTAAACTGAAATGTGACAGTGAAAAACAGGCCTGGTTGACATTCTGCATGTTCGTCATTCTATGTGGCACATAATCTACCCATCCATGAATTAAACACCTGAATTGTACCTGGGCATCAACTCTTTGGTCATTTGTATTCTCTACGGAACCCAATCGACTGAGACTGAATTCTAGAAAGACAAAAGTCCTGTAATCAGGGAGTTCCAGGTGTGGTACTTGGGTAATTTCCTTCTCCTGGATAGAGATGTACACATATACCCTATGCCCACAGAGGCAGATACGTATTCTGAGAGTACTCTTGGAATCTTCCCTGCTAGTGTAGTCCCTCCCAAGTGTATTCAGTGGTGAGGAGTGCTTGCTACCAGGTTGTATGGTATAGCAGTTGTGACAATTTCTGGTCAAGGGTAGTCTGGCTAGTGGCCCATACTTTCATAACCCCCAGACTGGACTGCTATAATGTCTGCTTGACAGATGCTTAACCCCAGACTGATTCTAAGGCTGGGCAGCCCTAACTGTAATGGTTAAGAGAAAATAGTGTTGGAAACATTTTCACTTTGCCTTAAGGAAACATCCAGCACTAGTCAAAATCTTTCACATCCTTGCACCATCAGACAGTACACCGATAAAAATTATTTCACCGATTGTCCACACAAATTCTCTCAGCAAAGCAGCACAGAAACTGTTTATAGCTTATCTGCAGTTCCTTGAAAACAGATAAGAGGTTCAATCTCTGTTGCTTAGCTAGAGCAAACGGAAACTTGTGGGACTGCTGGATCAGCAAAGTATATTGAAATCTACATCCCCTTTATGTAACTTGCCACAGCTGGCAGGAAACCCCTCTCTTTTACTCTTGGCTTCTGATTTCCTTTTGAGAGACATGGACTCAGTATGTGGCTTGAGGGTATCTCCTACACAACTCCCTTTTTGGCTTCCACCCTCACTTAGTAAACCATCTCCCCTCCTGGTCCCGCTCCTTTCTAGTGTTGCCCTCCATTTTCTTAATTTAGATTACAACCACTTAGCTCCTTACTGGAAATGTAAACAGACTTGAGCTGTTAGTCTCGAACTCTTGATGTGATATGGTTGCTGTGGCTTTTGTTTACTTTAGATGCATTTGTGCTGAATCCTAATAGTCAAAAGGAAGCAAAAATGCATACTGTACAAACCCCATTTATAGGAGTCATTTTCCTTGTTTAAATACGTTAAACCATTATTGCTTCCTACTCAAGTTTTAATGTTTAGACTAGCAAGAAGCTAAAGCACAAGGAAACCTGCCATTCCACATACAAATGTTGGCCACATTAAGCAGTGTGCTTAGCACACTATGGTGTAGTCAATTTAAGAGAACAATGTGGGAAAGAGGAAGGTCTAGCTCTTTTGATTTGATACCAGAGTTGATAACAACAGTTTGATACCAGAGGAGGAATTGCCTTTGTTCCACCTGGTGATAAATGCAAAATTCAAATAGCTTATCAGTTTGCCATTTTATTATGTATCCCTAGTTTTCATTAAGGTTAAAAATTACAGGCAAGATAAAACAGAAAAGGCCTAGAACTACTGCTAAGTAGCACAAAATGTCTATGTACACTGCTAGAGAGTTTAATCTGTGTAAATGTTAACATATCTGAACTAGTGTTACTGGGTTTACTTTTAGCAACTGTTAAAGGGTAGCATACTTGATAGTCAAAGATATTTTCAGAGATTTGCAGGAAATTTGATTGTTTTTTTATTGCCAGAGAATATAAATGTGCCTAAATCCGAGAGATATACTTTATCTTCTGAGGCAAAACCAAAGATAACATCATGTATGGTTGCCATCAGTGTATTACCAGCATTAAGCCAGAGTTTACAGCAACCATTTTTAACCAAGTTTGACGAAATTTTGAGAACAAGCTAATATTAATTTTAACTCTTTTTAGAGGTGTAGCCTGAAAAACTACATGACATTACTAAAACAAAATCTTACAAAATCTTTTTTTTTAAGCTTCAACAGCATGTTAAAAAACAAGCAAATTCCCTTCATAGCCCCAAACACAAGAAATCTCTCTGTCAGGAGGTACGATTGTGCCAAGAATTCTCTCTAGCCACTTCAGCTGCTGTCTGTAAAAAATACACAACTGACATATTTTTTGGAGTGAGCAGAACAGTAAACAAGGCAGAAGAATGACAACTGCCTAAACTACTATACATAAAGACAAAATTATTCATTGCTATAGGTACAGTACTATATGCTGCCCCTTCTCTAAGATAATCATGTGTTGGGTAAAGAAGAGCTCTGTTTTTGCTCCCATCTCTCCGCAAGGCTCACTCAGACTACTATTCTTCTAGCCAAAAGTGGGGAAATGCCTCTTCTGCAAGTTTTCAGGATGGCAGCTCACCTTCTGAATAGGTCACAGAGTAGCCTGCACCATTTAACATTTTAAAAATTCTTTAAAAGCTTTAAAAGCAGAAGTAGACTTCTTTCTTTAAAAGCAGAAGTAGACTTCCACACTTTGAAGGCTTTTTCTAAAAAAGCTTTGTTTGCATTTTTGGAGGTCCCTGAAAGTCCCTTCATGGTCGCAGGAGCAGAAAATTGGGTGCTGGAGTTTCCAAACCTGCCCATTCATGATAGAAATAACCACAATTCAAAGAGGACTCTTGTATTTTCTTACTCGCTTTACAGTTGGCCCTCCACATTCACTGGGGTTAAGGTTGCAGGACCCCCACAAAAGCGGGAAGCTCACAAACATCAAAATGTGTGTGTCTGTGGGATGGGGGCTGAGGCATGGTGGGGGGAATGGGAACCCAGGTCAGGGAAAGGAGAGGGAAAGGGGTTGGGTTGACATGGCAGCCCTATACTTCCTCTCTCTCACCTATCTCCTTCTGTGTGGGTGGGGGCGTCAGATGAGGGTTTGTGGGTCTGAGAAACTGGGTTGTGAGCAGGGACGGGCCAACCAAATCCTCGGATCCTTGAACCTTGGCAAGGATTCAGGATTCGTGGATCTGAATTCCCATGCCAAAATAGGTGAACTGAATCTTTCGAATCTACACCTCCTCCCGCCCACCACCAGCGCAATCTGGCTTGGGATGGGTGGGAGAAAGTGGTGGGGAGCACGATCCCATGCTCCCTGTTCTTTTCCCGCCTGCCACTGGTGTGATCCTGCCCCAGGAGGGCAGGGGAAACTTGCGGCGAGCGCGATTCCATGCTCCCCGCTCTTTTCCTACCCGCCACCGGTGCAATCCGGTCCAGGGCGGGTGGTGGGAGGTGGTGGGGAGTGCAATCCTATGCTTCCCCCTCTTCTCCCACCTGCCACTAGCACGATCCTGCCCGGGATCCTGAAAGTTTTTCTGAAAGTAAAAACTACTATTTAATTTGTTTTTCATTAAACAAAGATGTCAAATTCTGCTTCAAAAACACTTTTCAATAGAGGTGCTTTCTTTCCCTTGCTTTTTAAACCCTTTTTTAAAAAAGGATTTGAAAGATCCATGAGATTTGTGGATTCCCAGAACTTTCCAGGGATTCAGAGCTGGATCTGGATTCAGAAAATTCTGGATTGATCCCATCTCTAGTTGTGAGCCATTGTTAGCTGGCCAGGTAGTGACTGGCAGAGGAAGAGCAGGACTGGAGGCAGGTTTTTAAAGGACCTGATTGGCACTACTGAGAGGGAAGGCCCCCTGGAAAAGAAGCACTTCAGGTGTGGGGAGCAAGTGTTGGAGAAACTCACAAATAATGAAGTCTGTGAATGTTAAACCCGCAAATGTGGAGGGCTGACTTTAATTTGTTTATCCAAAGGTTAAAGTTGATCAAAATGCTACAAGCAAAGCTTGAAAAAGGTGTTAAGAACTGTCTTGCTGGATCAGACTAAAACCCTTCTAGTCTAGCCTTTAATTTCCACTCCAAATACAACTGGATCAATGCCTCTGGGAAGCTTACAAACAGACTGTGAAGTCTTCAAATAGTGTTATGTCTTGAAAGACAACAAAAATTTCTATGTCTTGGTTTGAGCTGCAGTTTTTAACCACAAGAATACAATATCCAGTAACTGGCAGATTTTGAGAGAGAACTTTTCCATAATGATTCCCCAAATATTAAAAAAATTGGCTTCCTTCATTGCTGTATTCAACTTAGCCTAACAATACTTGAATTTCAAACTCACCAAACCCAAAGCATCACTTCAATTAATGTTAAGCCATTCACCCTGTAATGAAGAAATAATTTTCTGTTTATTTCCTTATGAGAAATTTATATTTATGTGGAATAAAAATAAAGCACAATCTGGTATTGTTTAGTAATTTGGCTGGTTCAGGGAAGCCTGCCAGTTTCTCAGTGTGAGCCTGCCATGCTCAATTTATATAAAATAGAATGGGCACATATTTTTTTCATTAAAAGAGACAATGGGACTTCATTTAAGCCTTTCTATTCCTCTTTCAACCCATAGTCAAATTCAATATAGAATACACATAAACAATCATACTGCTTTAAATACACCTGATTTACTCTAATTTCAGAAGTGAAACAGGGTTGGGTTTGGTCAGAATCAAAGAATCATAGACTCATACAGTAAGAAGTAGCCTCAAGGGCCATCGGATCCAACCTCCTATTCAGTGTAGGACCTCCAGCTGAAGCATTCCCAGTGGGTAGCTGTCCAGCCTCTTTCTGAAGATGTCCAGAGAAGGAGACCCCATCATCTCTCTGTACAAATGCTTCCATTGCTGCACCACTCTTACTGTCAACAAGTTCCTTCTAATGGTCCTACCATCTGGGGTAGCGGAGGACAAACTTGCCCTTTCTTCTGAAGTGATCGGATGAGAGACCAGAAGGGAATATCAGGGAGCTCCAGGTAGAGTTTGGAAATTATCTTGCCTGAAACCCGAAGAGCCTTCACCAATCCGAGCTGACAGTATTGGGCCAAATGGACCAATGACCCAATGCAAGGCAGCTTCGTAACCTAGTTATTTGAGGTCATGATGCTTCTGTTGATGATTAACATGTCCTGGGTTTTGAACCCATGGTTTGTAGACTATCAGGCAATTCATAATAGATGCCACTACCAGGCTTCAAAAGATACTTATCAACCATACCAACAAATAAATGCATATCCCACAATTCCACACAGTTCAAATCCACATCTTACTGAACCTCAGTGACACCTGAGTCCTCCTATCTGAAATGGAGACTGGGAAAAAATACTTTCCAAATTTCTCACCAAATAAATCAAATTGTGAATCCAAAGCAAACTGTACATGATTGAGTAATTATTATGCAGAATATTCCATTTCCTTTTAGCAAAGTTTTCATACTTTTAGTGTGGAATTCTGTGGTCAATGAAAACATATTGCACTCGGACCATATGGGTGGAATACACCCATCTTGTGATGATGGAGAAAGGACCTCCACATCAATGAGTTGATTAGTGATAACTAATTAAAATATTTATTTTGTTACTGTTTTTGCTAGTGAATTGCTTTTTCCAATTTATAACATTTAACATTATCAAAACTAAATTTCCAAGCTCTGTATGGTTGTCCAGAGATCCACAAGCTGGCTCCAGTCCATCACTGTGCATTCACAGCAGTCACATTGTACTTTTTTCAGCCTATAAGATGAGCCACAGTCATGAAGATCTACTGCTGATGGAGAGAAGGTGATTACTATACTCAGGAGTTTCTTCTCTGGATGGAAGATCAGCACCCTGGTACTGTATTATTTATCTAGGAAGAGATGTGGCTGTATCACAGAGCAGCTGCATTCTAAATGTGTGTCAGGAATTGTACCTCAACCCCATGCTATCCCAGAATTCAAGCTCATCAGATGCCATCTCTGCTATCTATGGCCTCTCCAAGCAAATAGGTACTAGTAGCAGCCTGGCCCACAACTCTTTAGTTGTGGCATGAAACAATCTTTGCTGATTACTCAGTGCTTTGCTTTGCTCTTCTCTTTCCTTCTCTGAATACCACCTGGTCTGCTGTTTGCCGTGTCTCTTAGAGTTGGAAAAATTACTTTTTGGACTATAAATCCTAAAACTCTCCCAATCAGCATGGCCAATCTAAAAAGTAACTTTTTCAAGCTCTGTTCTTTTCTTCTCTACCTTTCCTCATCTTGCCCCTGTAGATTTGCTGCTTTATTTCAACTTGGCTTCCAAGGAGGTGTCATGTTTCTTTGCATATGCACGTGTTCAACACTGTTACTGTGCTTAACACCCCCATTCCATGATACTGTATAATTGATGATGAATATTATTTGCTGGGCACGAAATATAAATTATACACTTATGGCTGAATGCCACATTGAAAGGGACTCTGACTGGGAGTATTGTGCTTAGGCAGATGACATCAACTTGGCCAGGTCATAAATTCATAAGGATTAGCCAGAGAACCCTGACTTAATGAGTTCAAGATAATTCTATCACTTGCCCAAACTCAGAAAACAATACCCATCAAGGGTGCTCTGATGAGGCAACTGATGACCAGTGTCCTGTAACTTCTTCCCATGAAAATTCCCTTTTGTTTCCTCACTTGCCCAGCCATTAAGTGGCTATGACAACCTCCATTAATGTTTTGTCTCTTAAAGTCAAGATCATTAGCCCATTCCAGACCTCTTTTGTTCATTCTGCCAGAGGGCAATTAACACACTCCTCTTCAGGCCGGGAAAACAGGGTACTTAAACCCTAGCTCTGACCTCACCATTTTGCTAGTACTTTGGACACATGTTGGTGTGTTATGCTGCGTGAGGCCCCCAGATTCCTATTCGCTGTATTGCCCTTAGACTCCTAGTCTGAGCCATATTGCACCCTGATCTTCTACTTCTGGAACAGTAACTATTGCCCATTTCATCCCAAAATCTCCTTGCTATCTAACCTTCTCTCCTTTCCCTCTATTAATCTTGAATGGTTGTGAGACTGCTTGAATCTTGTGTGTGCTTGTGATTTCTCCCTCAATAAAACACTCTTTTGACCTCCAATTGGTGTCTCTCAGTTAGTACTGATATATACAGTTGAAAAGATCCTGTGTGTACTCCCCCCCCTCGCAAGCCTCCTTTGAGCTACAATTCCCCATCTTTCTAAAAAGATGTTGGCACTGCTGGAAGACCTCAAGCTCCCCCACCTTTTGGGGTAACAAACACAGTATGTTGTCTAGGGGACTTCTGGCAATCTTGGATGATTACAAACTAAAGGCAGACTTACTTTCTCAGCTGCAGAAGTTATTCAGCAGAAACAAAATGTGAAGCTTATGGGTTTGACTCTTATTTTGACGCTGTTGTGGAGTTCCAGATTTTACAAATAAGATTCATTATTTATCCATTCACACTGCAGTCTTCTGTCTCTAGGCAGACACAGAAATAATTCCCAGAACTACAGAAGAAGACAACATTAGGGACAATAGTAGTTTTCCAAGAGGAAAACTGTTGAGAAAGAAAAGTGAGAAAGAAAAGTAATATCACTCTGACACTCTTTGAACCCACTCCAGCTTGTCTATAGCCTTCTTAATATGAAGTGCCCAGAACATACCTAAAATGGTAGGGACAGGCATGTGGATGCACTGCAGCATCCGTGTGCATATCACTGCCATGGAATATAATAGGATGCAAGCATTAGCGATTTCTGGTCTTCCCAAGGGTTCCTGGAACAGAACACTCGCAAATATCCACAGTAAATGCATTTTTTCTGTGAATCCTCAACAAGGCCCATGACCCAAGAAAGGTAAAGAACATCTAATTTAGAACAGCCTGAACAATTGTGCCCTTGATCACTAAAACACCACAGGGGAAACATTCCTTGGGTAAGATGCCACATTGCCTCCAAATGAAACATACGAACAAGGAACTCCGAGGGCTAAGAAAATAACCATGAAAGAAACTGCATCCTTGAAGCAGAAACTTTTGTGCACTAGAAACAGTTATAGGGCGATGGAATCATAGTGCTACAATCCTATACAAATATAGCGGTATGATTCCACTGTAACTAATGGCTGCATCTTGTGGAATCCAAGCGTTTGTAGTTTGGCAAGGCACAAGATGAGCTCTCTATCTGAGAACTCTAAATGCTGCTCCCTAAATTTCAATGCTCAAAATCCCATAGGGTGGAACCATGACAGTTATAGCCAGCCTTAGTGCTGTAACTGTATATTATGAAAGGGTTGGGCGGGCGAGGGGGCAGAATGATTTTGGAATAAAACTCTGTTAAGCAGAATGGCAATCTTTTGCCTTTTGAATAGGGTTTTTCCTTTTATCTCGTACAGATATAAATAAGTAGTTTCAAGGGTGGGGAAACAGAGAAGACATTAGAGATTTTAACGTAGTTATGATTTCACCACTATAACAGATTTATTTCCTTGCCAAAGATCTTTCCAATGCCAGCAGGTAGAAATAACTGACTGGCCAATAGCCAGTGCCAAGAGAAGCCAAAGTTTTTTTCCTGCTGGTTAAAATGGGAGTTGGATATGTCCCATACTGAAGTAACATTTGGGGAATGCAAATGCACAGCTCCTTGCTGGCTGGCTAGCTTTAGCTCTCGTATCATTTACACCAGATGGGAGACGTCAACATGCGGCTGCGTTCTCTCACTAACACCATTTTTCACCCCCACCTCCCTCCTCAAACTCCAGTTCACAGTAGTTGCTAATCCTGGCCCATCCTGAAAGTTCAGTGCATTAGGAATGGCCACTGAAAACAATACAAGGGGTTGCAGAAGAAATTTCACAAATTGAGTATGTGTGTATGATTGTACATGTGTGTATAAGCACTTCCATAGATATAAATATATGGGAGCAGAGTGGATGAAGCGTGGAGTTATAAACAAGAAAGAAAAAAAATCAAACACTCCAGAGTTCCATGTCAAGCCCAATTTAATCTTCCCAAAGGAGAGGGAAGTTTAGGGCCTTTCCACATTATACTGTTATAGTGCTATTATTTCACTTTCAACATCCTATGGAATTCTGGGGTTTGCAATTAAGGAGAGGCATTTAGAATTCTCAGCCAGAGAGCTCTTTGGCCTCAGTAAATGACAAACCCCAGAATTCCACAGGATGTTGAAAGTGCAACGATAGCACTATAGCAGTGTAGTGCGGAAAGGCCCTAGACAAAGAAGTGTTGATCAAGACACACTGAATTGTTACAACTATGTAGAAGTTCTAATAACTACAACAAAATTTAAACAATGACAATGAAAGTGATTTAAGGAAACCAAAAGAAGTGGGGCAGTCTAATTAGTGGACTAAAAACACTGGACATCTAGCATACCATGTGTTTTTTGCTTACAGCAACACCAAATGATTTATGCCTATGATTTTTAGTTAAAAAATGGTGCTGGTAATAGGAATTGGGAATTTTCCCTATGACTACTGCCCCTTTGGCTAAGACTATTGAGTGTTGGCCTACAACACTGGAAACCAGGGTTTGAATCCCCCCTCAGTCATGGAAACCCACTGGATGACTTTGGACGAGTCATTCTCTCTCAGTCTCAGAGGAAGGCAAAAGCAAAGCCCCTCTGAACAAATCTTGCAAAGAAAACACTGTGATAGATTCACCTTAGGGGCACCATAAGTCAAAAATGACCTGAAGGTACACAGTGACAATTGCCCACACCATCCTATTAGCCCTGGCTACTTCTTCCATTGTCCTTAATTATTAGCTAGGTGGGATGGTCACATCTCACTAAGGGCAACCAGTGTGTGCAAGATTGTCATTAGGCAACTAGAGCAAAAGAGAGGAAGTTCAATAAATAAGCTTCAATAAAAAAGCAAACATTTCTGCCAAGAAATGTCAAATAATGTTTCAAAAAGGACACACATTCTGGCAGCCCCACACGTGTCCATGGAAAACAGTGGATCAACATTTAGGTGCTTATTTCACTGCCAGTTTTAGAGCCTTTGCAACGTACACTACCAACATACCAAAACAAATCTTTTGTTCCAGGGAATCTTAGTAACAAGAAAAAAATTAACTCACTTTGTGGATTGTAAAATGGACAACAACTGTACACAGCCCGTTTTCTCTCTCTAGGGGAAATGTGTGGTTAGCAAAACCTTGATTTGCTATCAGCAGTTACCTCTTCCACCTCCCTCAGAGAGTTCTTCAGTGTTATTTACTCGTTTGATTTCTAATGTTTCAACTGTCCAAAGAATTTCCCTTGATTGTTGTAGTCCTTCTCCTCCTGTTTTAAATCTCCAAGAAACCTGATGCACCAAATGGGTGGGAGCGCTTATTGGATTTTTAGGGGTGGGTGGGGCTGGGGTCTGACATCTGCTTCCCATTAGCAGTCTCATGCATGCTGAATCAGGAATGGGAGTTCAGACTGGAGCAGATGGGAGTTTCAACGTTTCACTTTCAGCACCAAAAAGAAAATCTTTGCCTTCTTGGTAGCCTGTCCAGGAAAAGTTAAGAGTCCTCCAACTAGCCAACTACCCCCTGCATTTCAGTTAATAAAAGGAGAAGAGTTCAGATCTGTTCAGAACAAGTATATTGGCATCTACTCAGAAGTAAGCCTCACTACATTCACAGGTAGGTGAGTGTATGATGCTATCCCAAAGACCTATGCTTAACTCACAAAGCAGTGAAGCAGAGGCAGGAGGAACTGCAGTGCTCATTGCATGAAAAGTTAAAATGACAGCTTCTAGCCAACTTTGGAGTGCTGCTCCCACCACCATTGCCAAATAAACCTGAAGGAATCCAAGATACACAGAGGCCCATCTGACGTACTTTGGCCCTTCAGACCCAGAATTTGGAAAACTTAATTCTTTATGCTGCAACTCCCAGAATCCTTCCACCATCATGTTCAAATAACTAATTTCTCCAAGCTCTGCTCAAACCAAGAGCTCATACTGGAATAAAACTAAGGTAGTATTAAATAGTTTGCACTGATACAGCATCCTCAGAGAAATCATAGCTTGATAACATCTCAAATTTTCTCTGAGAGTTGTAACCTTTCCTGTGGAAAGGCAATTCCTAGAGTTCTTGTTCTGTTTTGTTTTGAGGGAAGAGAGAGAGAAAAATTATTAAAATAAATAGTATCTTTCAAAAGGTTATTAAGCCACTTAAATGAGAATTAGGTAAGATCCTCAAGTGCAAAAATATGCAATTAATTATCAAAGTCAGTTATCATTAAACCGGACAAGCTCAGTCGAGAAGCCTGCTGTCTTCCTGGGGCCAAGATCAACCACATAACGGAGAGGCTAACCAGGCTGGTCAAGCCCACTGACCATAAGCCCCTCATTTTGGTTCATGTCAGTACCAATGACACTGCGAGGAGCAGCTTTTACCACATTGCAAAGGACTACCAGCTTATGGGGACGAAGCTTAAGGACCTTGGTGCGCAGGTGGTTATTTTGTCTCTCCTCCCTGTTCAAGGATATGGTGCACATAGGGAAAGGGCAATAGCAGAGGTCAACAACTGGCTCCGCACATGGTGCCACCAGCAACGGTTTGGGTTTTTGGAACATGGCCTGAATTTCCATGAACGTGGGCTTCTGGCAAGGGATGGGTTGCACCTCACGAAACTTGGCAGGAATGTTTTTGCAAACAATCTCGCAAGGAGGATTCAGAGGTCTTTAAACTAAGTTCCGCTGGGGAGGGAGACAATATTATTCAAGGCCAGGACTCGGCGAGCGCAGGGGGAAAAGGCCCAAATGATATTGGACAAGTAGTACAAGTAGTACAAGCAGCCAGTGGCGGGAGGAGTAGAAACTATAGTACAGGACTTGCAGGAAGGGCCCGGGGACTTAAGTGTCTCTACACCAATGCACGGAGTATGGGAAACAAGCAAGATGAACTTGAACTCCTAGTACAACAAAATAAATATGATTTGATAGGCATCACTGAGACCTGGTGGGATGAGTCTCATGTTTGGAATGTAGGAATAGAGGGATATAGCCTATTTTGTAAAAATAGACCAAACAAGGAAGGAGGAGGCCACAAGGGGATCAAATATTCTAGATCTGATCCTGACCAACAGGGATGACCTTGTTAATGAGGTAGAAGTGGTTGGATCTTTAGGGGGGAGTGACCATGCCCTATTGGAATTTGGCATTCAGTGGGAAAGAAAAGATCAGTTTAGCCAGACACTCATCTTAGATTTTAAAAAAGCGGACTTCTGTAAACTTAGGGAGCTGCTGGCTAGAATTCAGTCGTCAAGAATACTGAAAGGGAAAGGAGTTCAGGAGGCATGGGAGTTCCTTAAAAGGGAGATACTGAAGGCGCAGTCTAAAACTGTGCCAATAAGGAGGAAAAATGGAAGGCATCTGAAGAAACCAGAATGGTTGACTAAAGAACTCTCAGTTGAGCTAAGCGTTAAGAGAAACGTGTACAGGAAATGGAAGAGGGGGGAAACCACCAAAGAAGAATTTAAGCAAGTAGCCAGGAGATGTAGGGAGGAGGTCAGAAAGGCTAAAGCACAGAACGAACTTAGGCTGGCCAGAGACATCAAAAACAATAAAAAGGGCTTTTTTAAATACATCCGTAGCAAAAGGAAAAAGAAGGAGACGATAGGGTCGCTGCGCAGAGAAGATGGCGAATTCCTAACAGGGGGAAGAGAAAAGGCAGAACTACTTAACACCTTCTTTGCCTCAGTTTTTTCCCAGAAAGATACAAGCAGTCAACCTGGCGGTTGGGGAGCAGGGGAGGAAGCAGGGGAAATGAGGCACATAATAGGTAGAGAGGTGGTACAGGAATACCTGGCCACACTGGATGAATTCAAGTCTCCAGGGCCAGATGAATTGCATCCTAGGATATTAAAAGAACTGGCAGAGGTCATTTCGGAACCGCTTGCTATAATCTTTGAGAAATCTTGGAGGACAGGAGAAGTTCCAGCAGACTGGAAGAGGGCAAATGTTGTCCCTATCTTCAAGAAGGGAAAAAAAGAGGACCCAAATAATTATCACCCAGTCAGCCTGACGTCAGTACCCGGAAAGATTCTGGAGCAGATCATTAAGCAGTCAGTTTCTAATCACTTAGAAAGCAATGCGGTAATCACGAGAAGTCAACATGGATTTCTCAAAAATAAGTCACGCCAGACTAATCTTATCTCTTTTTATGATAGAGTTACTAGCTTGATAGATGAAGGGAATGCTGTGGATGTAGCATTTCTCGATTTCAGTAAGGCCTTTGACAAAGTTCCCCATGACATTCTTGCAAAGAAGCTAGTAAAATGCGGGCTGGACAGGGTTACTGTTAGTTGGATTTGTAACTGGTTGACTGACCGAACCCAAAGGGTGATCACGAATGACTGCTTTTCATCCTGGAGAGAAGTGACTAGCGGGGTGCCACAGGGTTCTGTCCTGGGCCCAGTGCTGTTCAAGATCTTCATCAACGACTTGGATGAAGGAATAGAGGGCATGCTCATCAAATTTGCAGATGACACCAAATTGGGAGGGGTTGCTAATACGCCAGAGGACAGGATCAAAATTCAAAATGACCTGGATAGATTGGAGAGCTGGGCCAAAGCTAACAAAATGAAATTCAACAGAGAGAAGTGTAAGGTGCTACACTTAGGTAGAAAAAATGGAATACAGAAATATAGGATGGGGGACACATGGTTGGATAGCAGTACATGTGAAAGTGATCTAGGAGTTTTAATAGACCACAAGCTGAACATGAGTCAGCAGTGTGATGCGGCAGCCAAGAAAGCCAATGCAATTCTTGGCTGCATCAATAGGAGTATGGTGTCTAGGTCGAGGGAGGTACTGGTACCACTCTACTCTGCTTTGATTAGACCTCATCTTGAATACTGTGTCCAGTTCTGGGCACCCCAATTCAAGAAGGACATGGTCAGGCTGGAGCAGGTCCAGAGGAGGGCGACCAAAATGGTGAGGGGCCTGGAAGCCATGCCCTCTGAGGACAGACTTAGAGAGCTGGGTATGTTTAGTCTGCAGAAGAGAAGGTTACGAGGGGACATGATCGCTTTGTTTAAATATTTGCAGGGATGCCATGTAGAGGAGGGAGAGGGCTTGTTTTCTGCTGCTCCAGAGACCAGAACAAGGAGCAATGGATTCAAGCTGCAGGAAAGGAGATTCCACCTGAACCTCAGGAAGAACTTCCTGACGGTCAGGGCTGTCCGGCAGCGGAATATGCTGCCTCGGAGTGTGGTGGAGTCTCCCTCTTTGGAGGTTTTTAAGCAGAGGCTGGATGACCATCTGTCGGGAGTGCTTTGAGGGTGTTCCTGCATGGCAGGGGGTTGGACTGGATGGCCCATGTGGTCTCTTCCAACTCTACATTTCTATGATTCTATGATTCTATCTATGCCGCGGTATTTCCAAATTCTATGTATGGGCATGAAAGCTGGACAGTATTGAATGCCAACTGGAGGAAAATCAGCTCATTTGAAATGTGGTGCAGGAAGAGAATTCTATAATATTATGGCACGTCAAAAAGACAAATGAGTCCTTGAGTAAATTAGGCCTAACCTCTCAGTAGTAGCCAAGATGACTAAACTGAAGCTTTTGGACATATCATGTGATGGAATGACTCAATGAAAAAGACAATAATGCTGAGTAAAGTAGGAGGCAGTAGGTAAAGAGCAATGCTATACTACAAGTGGATTGATTCCATCAAGGAAACCATACTCCTGAGTTTGCAAGACCTGAGCAGGGCAGTTAAGGATAAGGGCTTTTGGATGTCTCTCAGTCATAGGGTTGCCATAGGCTGAAGTTGACTTGATGGCAAATGACACAGTGTTTTAATCTGTACTGGAGATACTGCAGATCTGGCTTAAAACCTTTGTGATATGGTATTTCAAAACAAAACAGGTTTCCCAAACCTTAAAACGTGCTATATGAAAGTATGTCTACAGAAATCAATGGCATTTCTTTGCAATGATTGTAGTGGGATAGAGGTTTTGATGATAAAATCATTTTCTCTTCATCAAGCAGAATATAAAATGCTTTGGCACAACCCCTGGAAAGAAAGACCCTGAAAACCACGTGTTCCTGTTAGGTTTCCCCTGTCTGAATGGCAACCCTTCCAAATATTCTTTAAAAAAAAAAAAAGAACAAAATAACTTTAGGTTCTTGAGCAGGATTAGAAAGCCATAACACAGAAGACCAGGAAACAAAGTTTGGCAAAAGCTGAAGACAAACGCCTTGGCAAAAAAAAGTTTATATTTTGCTTGGCCTGTCTCTGTCAACAAGACTGCTGCTACCTTCCCTATCAGTCCATCTTTATCCAGGGCAGCAATGAGAACAACAAATCTTAGACAGGAATGTCAATCTTTGGAAGTATATAATAGAAATACTTAGCATGTCTATAGAGTATTTTAGGCTGAAAGTAGTACATATACACTGCAGATAAAAGCTGGAAGACACTGGCTGTGAAGCCTTGCATGACTGTTCAATGCTTCATAAATCAAGGTTTATGAAGCAGTAGTTAAATCTCCTCCTTCAGTACACATCTACTTTGGTGTGAAGATCTTAGCTTTTGTTAAGTCAGAGTTCCATGTTATACTGACTCTTGGGATGTCAGCAAATCCGAAAAAGAAGCATGCACACAAACTATCCCCCACTTCTTGATTTTTCTTCTTCTTTTTCCTCTCTCTCTCAAACACAAACACATATATTAGTAAACCTGTGGCCTTTTGCTGTTGATTTGAGATGATCCTAGGAATGGTGCATAATTAAAAATGTATTTTATTTGGAATAAGTTGGACAAGAAATTAATTTGCTGTCTCTGCTATATGAAGAATATAAATCCAGAAATTGTTTTCAAATTAAACAACACAGGCACGCATTTGGATTTGCAAATTTTATGGAGATTTGTGTCTGTTCGGCCCAGACCCTTGTTCTTTTTGCTGCCTACAAAGACCCCTTTGACCCTTGCAAAGGATTATGCCTAGACCAACCTTCTTATTAATGGAAGCTGCAGCCATTAACATCACCTATGGGCCTTTTGCCACACACATTTTCACCACTTCGGGGAAAGCAGCACTGAGCAAGCCACTGTACACCAAATGTCATGGATATTCCAAGTCACTGTCCATCTCCCCAAATACTATGCTTCTCAGTGGAATCAATTCATATATTTTCCCACTTGATGTCTGATGTAGAAAAACCATCTGATGTACATGAATATAAGTATACTATAGCTCATGACTGAATACAATGACCTTTTATTATGCTGTATGAAAATACTACCACCAGATATACTTTGGACTGGTTCCTTTGGCCATTCTTGCCTTAGTGTCTTCTGCTCTGGCTTTTCCCTGCCCTCATAATAATTTTTTCTCTGTCACTGTTTGTAAGATCAACTAACTTATCTCCCCTTGAGGGCTGACTCCAGCTCTCTTTTGTTTCAGATATTCCCACGCCTGCACATACAAGAAAGGCCTTTTTTTTTTTTTTGGAAACTGATAACAGAAGTGACTAATTCAAATTCAAACATGAAGACTTCAAACTGTTTTTCTGCTAGAGAGAATGGAAGCATTCCATGTTAATTGTGTTGGCTGGGAGATTCTGAGAGCTGGGAATTGTAGTGCAAAGGAACTATTTCCAAGATCTCTTTGTTGTTGTAAATTCTCAGAATAAATTTATATACTGAACACAAACAGAAATAGAATAGTAGCATGTTTTCTTTTCAATCCCTCCCCATCCCTAAATCAAACCCTTTGCTGCTCAAACCTGGACTCATAATCTCCAAGGCCGGTCTTACCTGAAGCAGTAACTTCATGGCTGCCGAGTCTGGGTGGCAGATTTCACTTTTCTGCCTCCAAATCCCCTCTATGCCTGCTAAAATGAAACAGCTCCAGTGCAGAACCGCACAGGGAACAAATGGAGGACAGTTTTGACTTTTCTCTTGAGTGTGAGAAGGTCAAAGACCAATACCTAACCTGTAGGAGAGACAGAGGGACCATTTGCACAACACAACTATAGCACTATGGCCCTACAACTATAGCACTACAGCCCTTTCTGCATGATAACAGCGTCCCAGCATGGGGGACACGAGAACAACGGGACCGTGATGACACTTCTACTTGATGTCAAAATGGTTCTTTACTTCTCGCATTGCCAGCTGGCACGATCACAGGGTATATCATTGACAGTAAAACTCTATCAGTGTTCCCCAATCACACAAGCCTTCCACTGCAGCCAGCCATGCAGAAGGGCCAGAAATGCAATCTACGTGCTTTCTCCCCTAAAGCAGCATGAGGAAAAGGCCAGCTGCAGTGACAAAGTGTGTCCCTTGCACTCTCTTCCACCAGCAGCCAGTCACATGCAGAGAGGAGCACTGGGAACATGTTCCCATCCCAGCAGAAGTGTTACTGGATTGTGATGGGACAACGGGCGAGGCTGTCGTCATGTGGAAAAGGCCTATGACTGCAACTTAACTGCCATGGCTTGATTGTATGGAATCCTGGGGTTTGTAGTTTGGAGCAGCACCAGAAGAGCTCTCCAGAGAAGAATACTACATCCCACCCTCCTGTTGGGAGTGGCAACTTTTGCATGCTTAATTAACTGGCTAGGTTGTTTGCATGTTTATTGTAGGTATAGAGAGATAGCCTAGAGAAAACTTCCTGTTTGTTTTGGTCAACACCTCTTCCTCAGCACGTACACATTCTTTGGTCTTAAAAAGGTTCTCTTGCCATTTACTCTTTTCCTTTTGTCTTCGCCTTTTGTCCTGAAAGCATGCCCTGAGATCTCCTAACAGGGATTATTTTCAGCAAGCGTGTGAGTGCTTAATTTTCTTCCTACCTTCTTCAAGAATTGAACCCGTGTAGACTATGCACAAGATTTTGTGAGTAAATTCTTTTATATTTTTAAACAAATTGTTTTTTGTGTTTATTTTGAGCTAGGTTAAGTGTGTTTGGGGTGGAGTGATAGAAGTGGGACTGGTAATCTGTTCAACTTCTATTTTTGTGCAATTACTAAGATACTCTGTTGATTGAGAGTCTCATTACCAAAAATCTCTCAATTCCCCAACACCTCCGACTGCCAATCTCAAGATTCCACAGGATACAGTCATGGCAGTTAATGGAATAACACTGCTGTAATTATGTGGTATGAATCAGCCCAGAATCTCAGAATTTATAGAAAAAGAAAAAGCATTCCAAGAAATAACCCATTGAAACCTTTTCCTATACATCTTGAGACCTGTCTCTCCTTCTCACAAGATTTCTTTGGATGCTTTCAGTTTCTTCTGCCTTTTTTTGTGCAGTTACTAAGATACTCTGCTGATTGAGAGTCTCATTACCAAAAATCTCTCAATTCCCCAACAGGTTATGGGGTCTCAGAACAGAACAGTTACCAGATTTTTCGGGTTTTAGTTATTTTTTTGCATTGTGTCTTTCTTCTGAAAGCGGCTGTTTTTTTTTCCCCCCTTCCCCCCTTTTTGGAAACACACATCTAACTAGAGAATTTTTACCTTTTACCTTTTTCGGTGCTGATTTTTCTTTTTTCTTTCTTTTTTTTTTTGGAATTGCTAACTAAAGCAAAAATGCTGCATGCAGATTTAGACCTAGCTTCCAACCCCAGACTTGTGTGACTCACCAATGAGAGCTATACAGAATGGAGACAAAAATTAAATTTAGCCTTTAATCACCATAATGTTCTTGATGCAATTGAAAAAGAAAAACCAAGTGGTGAAGCTGCAGAACAATGGTTGAGAAAAGATGCCACAGCACAGTACCTAATTGGTAATGCATTGGAGGCTAATCAGCTACTTTATGTAAGAGACTGTACCACTGCAAAGGAAATGTTAGACAAAATTAAACAAGTTTATGGTCTTTCATATGAAAAGTCTCAGTCAATTTGGATGAGGGAACTTGTACAGCTTCGCCTTCATGCTAAAGCAGGCTGTGAAGCTTATATCAGCAAACTGATTATGATTTTTGATAAGTTGAATTCCTGTGGATTCCAGTTTTCTGATAGACAAAAGGTTTGTTTCCTGACTGGAACTCTGGGATCAGAGTTCAATCCCTACATCTCTCTCTTACAAAACTTAAAAGGGCTAACCTTTAATGAAGCTATGTCTAAACTACGAGAAGAGTGCATTGACCAAGGGGCCTCCCCTTTTGATCATATACAGAGACCAAGTGGATCAAATTACCTGGCCACTAAGAAGGGCAGACCCAAAGCTCTGCCTAGGGACGAATCAGAGCTCAGTTGCTATAACTGCAATAAGAAGGGTCACATTGCAAGAAACTGTACCCTTCCCAAAAAGTCCTCAGCCAATGGTAGCTCTCCAAGTAAGAAATTTACAAGACAAAGGCAGCATGAAGTAGGTGAATGAAGCAAACAGTCTTACAGAGGAAGTAATTTTCTTTTAATGGGACAGACTCTGGTAGTTAATGACTACAAGCAGAAAAATAATTGTTGGATTATAGATTCTGGTTGTACCAATCACAGCACATTTTCTGATGCTTATTTTGATAAAATTGATACAAAGGAAAAATTCAAGCTGCAAATGGTGAATCCATGCAGATCCTGGGATCAGGAAGCTGCACTTTAAACTGTCTATTGCCTAATGGCAAAGTTACCCAGAATGTAGCAAGTGATGTCTTGTTTGTTCCTGAATTACACTGCAACATGCTCAGTGTGTCTGCTTTGGATAAGAAAGGATTTGAAATACTTTTCAAACAAGGAAAATGCACAGTTACCAAAGATAACGTCCTTTTTGCAGAAGCATTTGAGAATAATGGTGTCTATGAGTTACATCTTTCAGCTCAACAAGCTAATGTTGCTAGAGCACAGATGAATGACAACAGCCTTGACCTATGGCACAGACGTCTTGGACATCATGATCCAAAGGCAGTTCTTGAACTACAGAACCAGAGTTTGGCCACAGGAATCAAGGTAAATCAACAATACAATGAGAGTACTACCAGGTGCGTAACTTGTGTTGAACAAAATTCAGTCAGACCCTCATTTCATCCAAGGACTGAAAAGAGAACCACTAAGGTACCGGATCTCATTCACAGTGATTTGTGTGGTCCATTTAATGTTCCTTCACTTGGTGGAAACAGATATGCTTTAATTTTTGTGGATGATTTTTCAAGGTATTGTGTTACTTATCTTCTGAAAGAGAAGAGTCAAGCTCAAGACATGCTACAGAAGTATGTTGTCATGGTGTGAACCAAGTTTGAGATAACACCTAAAGCTATCCAGACAGATGGCGCTGGTGAGTACATTTCACATCGCACACAAGCTTTCTGGAAGAGCATGGCATTTTGCACAGGAGGAGCGTTCCTTACACTCCTGAGCAGAATGGGATTGCTGAAAGGAAACTGAGATCTCTCCTGGAGATGACAAAGTGCATGCTGGCAGATGCTTGTCTTCCCAGTAAATTTTGGAGTGATGTCTTTATGGCCGCAACGTATCTCCAGAATAGATTGCCAACAAAAGGCACCGCACAAACACCATTTCAATTATGGCATGGCAGAGTACCAGACATGAAACACATTAGAACCTTTGGAAGTATTGCATATTCATACATACCACAACAGAAGCGACACAAACTAGGTGCAAGAGCAGAGCAGACAATTCTAATCGGCTATGCTCCTGGAAGCAAAGGCTATAGAGTAAAGAACTTAAAGACTGGTGAAGTTGCTACCAGGCATGTAGTTTACTTTGATGAACAAAGTAGAGTTGATAAGAGAGGAATTGTCGTAGACTTTCCAGATGAACAAGAGACTATCTTAGAATCACTGGAAGAAGAAGAGCAAGATGTTGAACTTCTCTTAGAAGTGCAGATGTTGCCTTCATCTGAAATACCACAAGCAGCTACACAACCTGATTCTGAACAAAGGACTGAGATATATGCTGCAGAAAGCAAGCTAAAGGCAGAGAGCGGTACACTAAGAGAAGGGGATGCAGATGGCTCTGACCTGAGCACTGGACCGGAGGATGCTGCAGAGACAGACCAGGTTGGAGAACAGGTTCCCAGACGCTCAATGCGACCCAACAAAGGTGTACCAGCTCCACGCTTGTCCTACCTCGCAACATCAGTGTTACCAAATGAACCATCAAGCTTTGAAGAAATTGAACAGATGCCTGCGACTGAGGCAGCTCAGTGGAGAAAAGCAGCACAAGAAGAAATAGATGCACTGCATAAGAATAGAACATGGACACTTACTGAACTTCCACCAGGAAAGAAAGCCATAGGATCCAGATGGGTCTTCAAGCTGAAACTGGATGCACAAGGAAAGGTGGAACGCTACAAAGCAAGGCTAGTTGCTCAAGGCTTCTCACAGAAATTTGGAATAGACTTTGATGAGACATTTGCGCCTGTTGTCAAACACAGTACCATAAGACTGCTTCTCAGTCTAGCTGCTTCCAAACAAATGGATGTCAGACACCTTGATGTAAAAACTGCTTTCTTACATGGACAAATAACAGAGGAACTGTACATGCAACAACCTCCAGGCTTTGTAGACCAGAAGCAACCACATCTGGTTTGCAAGCTTAACAAGGGTTTGTATGGACTTAAACAGGCTGCTAGAGCTTAGAATGAGAAACTAGACACAATGTTGAAACAATTAGGCTTTAAGCAAGGAGAAGCAGATCAGTGTCTATACACCAGAACCAAAGAAGGTTAATCAACCTTTATCCTGACCTATGTTGATGATTTGATTATAGCCACCAACAGAAATAAACTGAAGCTACCAGCTAGTAGCAATCCTAAATTTGTATGCTACACTGATGCAGACTGGGCTGGTGATACTGCAGATTATCACTCAGTCAGTGGTTTCCTATTTTTGTATGGAGATGGCCCTATTTCTTGGGGCAGCCACAAGCAGAGTGTGGTGTCTCTATCCTCTACAGAAGCAGAGTATATTTCAGCATCAGAAGCATGTAGAGAATTACTATGGCTTGATCAATTGTTGTCTGATTTTGGAATAAATGAAGAAAAACCAATTCAAGTTATGGAAGACAACCAGAGCTGTATTAAACTTTCTCAAACAGAAAAGATGACACCACACAGCAAGCACATAGGAACAAGATACCACAAAGTACGTGAGCTGACAGAGAGTGGAATGATCAAGACGATCTACTGTCCAACCACTGAGATGGTAGCTGATATCCTGACCAAACCTCTACCAAGAGACGGCTTTGAGAACCTGCGAGTCAAGATGGGACTTCAGGGGTGCATGCACGGTTGAGAAGGGGTGTTGGGAGTGGCAACCTTTGCATGCTTAATTAACTGGCTAGTTTGCTTGCATGTTTATTGTAGACATAGAGAGATAGCCTAGAGAAAACTTCCTGTTTGTTTTGGTCAACACCTCTTCCTCCAGCACGTACACATTCTTTGGTCTTAAAAAGGTTCTCTTGCCATTTACTCTTTTCCTTTTGTCTTCGCCTTTTGTCTTGAAAGCATGCCCTGAGATCTCCTAACAGGGATTATTTTCAGCAAGCGTGTGAGTGCTTAATTTTCTTCCTACCTTCTTCAAGAATTGAACCCGTGTAGATTATGCACAAGATTTTGTGAGTAAATTCTTTTATATTTTTAAACAAATTGTTTTTTGTGTTTATTTTGAGCTAGGTTAAGTGTGTTTGGGGTGGAGTGATAGAAGTGGGACTGGTAATCTGTTCAACTTCTATTTTTGTGCAATTACTAAGATACTCTGTTGATTGAGAGTCTCATTACCAAAAATCTCTCAATTCCCCAACACCTCCGACTGCCAATCTCAAGATTCCACAGGATACAATCATGGCAGTTAATGGAATAACACTACTATAATTATGTGGTATGAATCAGCCCAGAATCTCAGAATTTATAGAAAAAGAAAAAGCATTCCAAGAAATAACCCATTGAAACCTTCTCCTATACATCTTGAGACCTGTCTCTCCTTCTCACAAGATTTCTTTGGATGCTTTCAGTTTCTTCTGTTTTTTTAAAAGAGACAACAGTATCTATGCTGAAGAGATATTAAATGGGGCAATGATTATAAAATCGCCTTGTATAAATGTTGGATTTGAAAAAGTAGAACAAACAAATAAAGTAATGCCATGTGGAAAAATGTCTCTCTTGGTCTCCAGTCTCTTTTGGTCCCCAGTCTCTTTGTCCAACTATAGTAAGAAGGTATACAGTTAAAGCTCAACAGTGTCAGATTTTATTTAATGCATACATGTTCAAGCACAGAGAAATGGATGGACAAACTAACTCATTTCTTGATGATTTCATGCCAACCTTGTTCCCAGTCAACCTTTTATTAGATGTAAAGTATGCATGAAGCCTGTATTTCTTATATCCCTAAGCTTTCCCAACCACATTCAAAACTGACCAAGAGGAAAACAGTTGTGCTTCATAAAGTCAGGAAGTTAGGAAACAAGGCTATACCATGAGACATTGAAATAGCATCCATCTATCATTTTGAAGTGTCATGTAATTCTTCTTCCTTGGAGTAACTTTCAGCACCATGCTAAAGTCATGGGACTTGTCTCGCATGACACCGCCATACAAAAATATACTGGAAGAATTACTTCCAAAGAAGAACTAGTGGAGACCCAAATGCAACTGAGAAGTATCTACATCCTTTCCCAAAAGAGAAAAGGATTCTCATTACATGGATTTATTTATATGTTTATTCAGTTTGTACTTTGTCTTTTTCCAGCCTTTTGGCACACAAAAGCAGTCATAATAAAACATATTCAATAAAAGAACAACAAAACTAAACTGCACTATAAAAACTAGCATCAACCATTTACATTTTTAAAAGAAAGCAAAAATAAGAATGATTAGACTAACAGAAGCAGAAAAACCCCAGCCTTAACTCTTAAATGTAGAAGTATCCTCTAGGAGCACCTCCATGAATTAAAACACTAAGAGAAGTAGAATTATTTTACTGTGAGATAAAAACCACTCAGCAATTTAAGTGTATGGGTACAGCTAGAGCATTAGATCGGGGCAAAAACCCATGAAACACAATAGACTTCAGCATGCTCCAAATTCTTGACAATTTGCAATCCCAAATCTGTTCCAGAAGGTCCCTCAACTTCTGGAGCAGATATCAAAGCTACACAGGAATTCCAGGGTCAGTATTGCCCTCTCTCCCTTCTACTGATGGAAGCCATTCCATTGGTAGGAGCAGTTAACTGATACAGTTCAAATACAGAATTGATTTAGATTGTTCACCCAGACAAAGGGATGCAGTAATCTACCAGGTTTAAGTTCTGAAGTAAATATGGTAGTTCTGCCAATAGAGATAAGTATTGTTAACCTGCTAGAAAGAATAATGGACGCAAACTCTTCTACAAACTAGTCAAGGGTTTTTGATAGCTGACACACACATCCCATTGAGTTCCTGACCATGCAATATGTGATGTAGGGATACAACATGCCTACAGGCAAGGTTCATGCTTGATATAGCTAGAAGATGTATTTTCTTCCTGACTTCAAAAGTCCTATTTGTTTTTCTATCAGCTCCAGACCAGAGATGTTCCTTGGGGAGCTGTCCTACATGAGAAGGTGCAACCAGTGAGGGACCACTGTAGGTTCTACAATGAGGTGTTACAGTCTTTTCACAGGTTTCACTTTTATTGTAAGCAGTCTGTCAAATACAAAGAGGAAGAGGAGTGGCCTCAAACTAAGGTAGCTTCATCACGCTTCCATGGATCTATAAACTACAATTTGCAGGGTGTTGGGCTAGAGTTCTCGCTTCTTTGTGGTTAGTTCACTCATCATTCTTTGTACATATGAAGCTGCCTTATAAAGGACTGCGGAGCACTGTCAACTTGGAGTATTTCAAAGAGCAGCTGCCTGGGGTTTCAGCCCTAGCATCAGGCAAAGTAAGGCAGTCATCTCATGGTACGTACTAAGAGGCAACAGCAAGGTGACAAAAGAGAGAGATGCACCACACAGCATGCCCTGTCCTTCCTAAGTGAGTGTACACTTTATGTGTACAAAGCATGTGATATAATGCAATTGACTAAGATGGAATCTGGCTCCTAACTAGGTAAGACAATCTCTATCTTCTGCTCATAGGTCTAGTAAGAATGTTGCAGAAGAAAACTGAAAGAATACCTTTAAGGAGCTGACACTTTCAGTTCAACCTCCAATTCTCACAATTCAAATATTTCTGCTTAGATTTTTGTTTTACTTGGAATGTATATAATCTTTTAAATCAACTATGGAAGGTGAGGACACCACAATAGCCTGCAGGAGACTTAGAGGGCCTCATACACACATACCCCACACACAGAAAAGAACAAAAAAAAAAGCCCCAAAACACTTTTGGGGGAGTAGACTTGCCATGTTTTAAGGCCCCACGGGCTTCAAACAAGAGATGCCTTTTTAAAAGCAAGAAGTGAGTGGAAGTTTCAGAAAATGCCTCTCCTAGGCCTCAATTGCCCCACGGGAGGAAAAAAATGTAGCATTATACCACAGAGGGCATCTGAAGGCCAAAAAGAGAAAAAAAGAAAAAAATACATTTTTTTTAACCCCTACAGGGCCCTGAGAACCACAAAATGGCCCGGAGGGATGCATGCAGTCTGTGGGCCACACTTTGCTTAAATGAAGGGCTCCCTTCAGGAACCACAGCTGTAAAATCATGTCAATTTATTTAAATATAGAAATCATTTTGAAAATGTGATTATTAATGTGATTTTCTTTTTTTTTTATTTAAAGATAGCATTATATGCTTTCAAAAATCTCTCAGTTGGGCTTTGGGGGTTAGGTATGGATTAAGCCACTCTTTCCATCATCATTCAGGAGTCATTATAATTGGCAAACTGTACAATCATATTTCTTCTTCTTTCAAAAGGAAAGTACTCATTTTACAGTAGATGGCACAGAAAACACAACTCAGTGAAGCCTTTCTTGTCCTTACCTGTGGGCAGTCCTTGATGTAGTGTCCCTTGTTAAAGCAAAGATGGCACAGGTAGTTGGGGGGTGGCCTCTTGCTGGGCTTTCTTGCTTCTGATGAGAGAGAGATGTCAGAGAAATGTTCAGTGAGGGAGCTCAACCCATCTACTATGTTATTCAGGGAGCCATAGGGAGAGGCACTCTTGTATAGACTGCTGCTCAGCGCCTGCCAATGAGAAAAGACAAAATAACAGTGGTTTTGTTTTTCCAATTATGTCTCCTCATTCCAGTGGGACTTTAAGCTTGATTCGCATCAAAAATTACAATTCTGCTGAGAAGAGCATATGCTGGAAAGAAAAATAATGGTAATTTTAAAAAGACTGAACTGACCTATACTTTCTTTCATACACTTACTTTTATTAAGGAAAGTATAAACTTTGGTAAACTTGGTACGACAGTTAATGACAGGAAACCAAGGCTGCCACCCAGGTCATACTTCAAAGACATCTGTTGGGATTTGAGCAGCAAATGCACAAGATGATAGTTTTAATCAAGACAAGTTGCATGTATTCTATTTGTTCAGCAGGTTAGTTTCTGCCATATCTGAGTAACATGCACTATAAGAACAACAGACCTTTTTTCCCTAATGCTGAGCCATAAAATAGTTGCTTACAATTAATAAATGACGGTAAATTCCCCTTTACAGCCTCTTATTGGTAAACAAAATTCGTAATGGATCTATTTTTAAAAGAAACAGTGGAGCATCAAACAATGCCTGGAAATCCTATGGAGCAAGCATTAACCCATTTCCGTGTAGGATATTCCCACCCCCCGCCCCCCATGGTTTCCAGTCTACAGGGAATGATCAGGAATATTTTCAAGATCATAAATATCAACTCCAGCTAGATCCTTTTTGTTGAATGGCTTTGTGATCCATTTAAGATTTCTTATGGCAGAAATAGGCTTGTTATCTAAAACCTCTGTGCCTTTAACAACTGCCTGACAGGCAAGTACTCATTAGGTGCAGTTTTTCGTAGTGTGTCTATGTATCAGTAGGAAATACTGTACCTTCTGACTTCCTGTATGTCTCACAGCTATCGGAACAGCAGCCATCTAGTGTGCAATTTTGGATACCCTGCTCCATGCACCCATGCTTTTTGCTGCTTTTTCTTTCACAGAGACAACATGCTGATCCCTTCGAGCATTAACACAAATCTCTCCTATACTGTTTTTGTTAATGTTATCCTTATGCTTCAGGACTTATTCCACCATCTCCTTCCATATTAAGATACTCTTATTATTTCTACCCCACTTTTTGGCAAAAAATGGATCTCAAAGTGGCTTACACATTAAAGCAATAAAATTTAAAAACATAAATAGTACATACTAAAAACAGAATTAAACTATTAAAGAATTAAAACAGCTAAAAAAAGATTAAAAGATAGCAATGAAAATTAAAACAGGACAGTACCCCCTGGCCCATTCTTTAAAAACTTTCTGTATTAAATATTTGCCTGAATAAAAAAGTTTTAGCCTGCTACCAGAAGGACAACAAGGAAGGGGGCGTTATGGCGTCTCTGGAAAGGGGACATATATACTTGACCCTCCACATCTGCGGGTTTAACTTTCACTGATTTGATTACATTTGTGGGTTTCACTTCTGCGGATTTGATTATTCAAGGATTATTTGCTGTTAGCTCTGCTGCTACCCTATGTCATTTTTAATAAGGACTGCAAGTCTCATGAGACTGAGAAACTGTGGATGAGGCTAGCAAGTTTCTATTAAAAATGGTGTGGGGCAGCAGTGGAGGTGGCAGTAAGCCCTACCAGCCCCCCACTTCTGCCTTATGAAGGAACCCTGATATCTCGAAGGAATCCATGGTGGGTTGAATATGATGATCATACTTCTTTATGTGTGTTAAATATGGTGTGTGTTAAATATGGTTTGGGAGGACCTACTCACTTCTTTTCACTTTGACGTGGCTCCTGTGCCCCTAACCCTAGTGAATGTGGAGGAATGACTGTATTTGCAAGTTTCTCCAACCCCTGGCCCTCCCAGAGCATCTCTTCCACAGAACCTTCCCTCTCAGTGGCTCTGATCAGGCCATGCAGCCCTTTAAAAACCCACTCATGATCCTCTTCCTCCACCAGCCTAATATCTTAGGACCACAAACCATCTCCTGATGCCCTCACACAGCCCCCCAAGGAAAGAGATGGGTAAGAGAAAGGAAATATAGGGCCACCATACTGACCCCTCCTTCCCTCTCCTTCCCTTGATCTCATTTGGACCGTGGTGTCCATTCTCTATACCACATCTCAACCCCTCTCTGATAGACAGATACACACATGCATTTTGATATTTACAATTTTTTCCCCTTTTGTGGGGATCCTGTGTCCCTAACCCTAGCAAATGTGGTGGACCAAGGGTATTTCTAAGATGGCATCTGCTATTATCAGCACTACTTGTGTGCAACTTTGCCATCAGTCTAGAAAAACCAATTGTTACATCATGTGCTGTATCTGGAGAGGTTAAAACAGTTGTTTCCTTAACAAACAGATGCATTTTATGACTTTTTCCACACAAATCTGTTGGCTGTAAGTCTCAAGATAGACTGAGCAAATATACAAATTCAAGAAACAGAAAAGTAACCACAGTACATTCAGAATAGCCTTCAAATGACTAAGGAGTTACTGCCACCTCCTACAATCATTGTGTAGTTAGAGAATATGGGTGAAAACTGTCAAAGACTCTCTCTCTCTCTTTCCCTCTCTCTCTCTCACACACACACACATTCTTGGTTTCCAAGGATATTCTGAAGGAACTATTTTAAAACCTGGAAAAAGAAAGAACAAGAAAAATCTAAGACTAATTGTTCATTTGTGACTGGTTAAAGAGGCCCTAAACACAGTGTTCTGGGTTTTACAGCCAAGTGGTAACAAGGAGAACTCAGACCTACATCTGTCTTAGATTTTTCTGTGGGATGCCTGCTGTGATTTAACTATTCCCTGATGAATGCTCTCTTGCTGTCTTTCACCTCCTTGGGACATCTGCTCACTTTAGTGTGAAGGTCAGACCCAGCAAAAGCCAGGGCTGTGCCATTCTGAAGCTCCAAACCAGCAGGAAACCAATAATCACCTGGATGGGATTAATCTTCCTAGCAGTAGCAGCAAGCTTTTATTTTTTTCAAAATGCCTTTAGTAGTGACTTGAATGTCAGTAAAGAATGGACCACCCTTATTTATGGTTCATGATATAAAATCCTGTAGCAGCCATTTCTTGTAGACCAGCGTGCAGTCATGTTGGTAAAAAATTGTTTGGAAAGTAAGAGAGAACCTTTTCAATTTGTCAAGTGAGACCATTCATACATTACTTCACATGAGAAGAGAAAGGTGCAGAGCAAGGAGGTTTCCTTCCTTTCACTTTCTTGGCTTTCATTTTCTCTCATTCTATCCCATCTCAAAGGCAAATTGGTTCCGTAATGAGACCCTTCACACTCTCATTTGAAAAACAAGACATTTTAGATGTTCAGTAAAGGGCTGAATTGTCCTAGCATGCAGATTACAGTTTGTTTAACTAAAAGCAGTTGAGTATTAGGAGAAGAGCTAAGGCTGAGATTGCCAAGTAGCTGGTAATTTATAACTATGATTACTAGAAACTATGTTCTGTAAGGTAACCAGCCTAAAATGTCAGTACATTCCTGATTCTTTGAGGCTTCACTTGTAACATACCCAATTCTCCGAGGCTTGCTGGCCCACAATATTCTGCTTTGGCTGTCCCCATGAGAACTGATACTGCATCCTAACTCCACCTTGAATTTATGCCAGAGAATACTGAATGAGAGTCAAGAGAAAATTTCTGTAAAATTCCACATAGGTGATACTGTATCCTGGCTGTATTGCCCCTACAGATGGACAATTTGTAGCAATTTGTCTCACAGTTTCTCATGTTGCTGTTTGCTGCCTCTTGTCATTCCCTCATCTACACACTCTGTTTTCAAAACAAGGAGAATTAAAGGTGTGGCAGTGCTGATGCGGGAAGGCAGATTACAGATTACAGATTACAGAGAAAGCTTTATTGACAGCAAAGACCTACTGGATTCCCTTTTCTCCTATCATCCCCTTTCCAGCCTAGGTTCCCAGCAAGGGTTGATTTCTCCACTTCTAAAATACACACACTCAGAAGAAAGAGATACAAATGATACAAATGATTTTGATCTCTTCACAATTTCCCTTCTTCCCAACACTTCCTTTTACTTTTAAAACTTTAATGTACGACTTTCACTAGAGCCTTCATGCTAGAAGAGTAGGTTCCTATGCTCAAAAGACTTTTTCCAGGGGGGAAAAAGACACAAATACAATAATCAATTCCAGTTGAGTCAAAGGTGCAAGCCTGAAAAGGGGGTGAGGAAGATAGATGTTATTGGAAACTTTTGGACAGAAAGAGAGGAGATATGCATGCACAAATCCAAACATGGCAAATCTGCCCAATCTCAGCCGTAAAAAAGGAGTTTTGTGTTCTGTGACATGAATATCCTGCCACAGCAGAAAATGCTAGGTTCAAAGGAGCCATTTTTTGTTTTGGGACTCAGACCCCACCTCTGTCCTTGTAACTCAGTTTCTTAAAGTCAATTGCTCTTTAATTTCACTGTTGGTTTTAGTGACAGGTGTTGCTCCATCTGTTTTGGCATCCATTTTATATATAAGCAAATCCTCATGGCAGCCATTTCACAGAGGCACCCACACCACTTTCTCAAACTGACCCCCAACATTTGGGAGCTTGGTTTTCAAAACAGCAGATCTGCCTGCCTAAGCTGACACAAACAGGACACAGAGAGGATCTAGCAATTCGCAAAACTCCCCTCAGCTCTATTTGGATGTGTGGCTTTCTTAGAACTGCAGTCAGTCAGTCTGTTCACCATATGGCACTGTGACCACTTATACTACTGGTGACTAGTTAAACAGCAGTATATTTCTTAAATTCTGGGGGTGATTTTCTGGAAATTATTTGCTTGGAAGCAAATATCACAAGCTAAGTAGTCTCCTCATATTTTGTCTCAGTTTACATTTGGAGAAAGTTCAGAATGATAGGTTTGTTTTTAGTTTGAAAATTTTATTGCTTTTGTTTAAAAATCTACCCCAAAGAAAAGAGTAACAAAATGCCCACAAGGATAAAATCTGAGAACTACCCGGAGGTTGCAGCAAAGATTTCCTATCCATTCCCAATTTCTCAGTGTGAAATATATAACATCGTTGTTGTTGTTGTTGTTGTTGTTGTTGTGTGCCTTCAAGTCATTTCCAATTTATGGTGACCCTAAGGCAAACCTATCACAGGGTTTTCTGGGCTGAGAGTATGTGATGAGCCCAAAGTCATCTGGTGGGTTTCCATGGCTGAGTGGGGAACTGAACCTTGGTCTGCAGAGTCATAGTCCAGTGATAAAAACAGTACACCAAGCTAGCACTGAAATACATAGATAAGAAAAGAAGGTATACTTTTTTAAAAAAACCCAGATAGACTAAATGAATTTGTGAAATGAATATGAATCAGATCCTAGAGAACTTGAAGAAGCCTAGTACACAGATGAGATAATTAGGTCTTGTCATAAGAAAACAGTTGTATAACATGAGGGATGGGCAAATGCTGATAACTAGTTTCAGTCTCAGCAGTGCTGACTTTAGGTAGTTGGAAATTTTTGTAACACTGACATGTACACACAGATGCATATCCACTGTGTCACCATCTGGTGCTGTTCAGCTGGTCCATGTCAGAGTCTTCAGCTTGCTCCTTCTACTGCATATCAGGCCAGTGCTCTCAATTCATCTGCATCTCACAGCTGGCTCCATGTTTACTGGGCCTCATTCGCCAACTACAATTCCCTCTCTGTTACCTGAACTTTCTTGTGGAATATACTACAGGAGAAATGCAACGTTTATTATGGTGGAAGTGTAGAGGAAGACAAACACTGCACATACATGCATGCATGTTCTGCCTAATATCACTGTCAAGAAGACCAGGGGCTCATCCACACTTCAGATTTGTAGCAGTATTATTTCACTTTCACTGACATGTTTCCGTCCTATGTAAAAAAATCCTAGGACTAGTAGTTTAAGGAGGGGCATTTACAATTCTCAGTCAGAGTATTTCTCTGGTACCTCTGAGCAAACTAAAAACCCAGGATTCCATAGGATGGAACTATGGCAGTTAAAATAGAATCATAGTTCTATAAATCTGTAATGTTAATGTGCCCCCTGGGAAGTGACTCAACTGCAACAGTTCTTCCTATGCCCTGTCACTGAGTGACTACTCATTTACATGAGAGGAAGTAAAGAAATATATTGGTGGGGGGACCACTTGGGTACCGTTTAAACTTTCCCTCAGAGCTCCAGTTTTTAGAAAATAAGGATCAATTTTAGAAATAATTCCCATAAATAGGGTGAAGCAGTCATACTTTCTTATGAAACAATGCTAAGTAAAAGGGGCAGACTTTCTTTACAAAGCAGCTAGAGAGTATGTGGCCCAAGGAGACGGATATTATGGAACATCTGGGAGTTCTAACAAGGAAGGCAAGGTAAAGTCAAGCAAGTTCCAAGTCCAGGTTTTAGTGAGGCAATGTCAAGCAAAGCAAGCTTATTTTATTTTACTTTATTTGATTTATATCCTGCCTTTCCCAATATGTGACCCAAGACATTTAACAATGGGAATTAAAACAAAATACAGTTAAAACAATTGATGATACAAAAGTTTAAAAAATAACAATTAAACAAACAATTATATTAAAACATTATATTAAAACAGTTCTAAGAGACCATTAAAATGATAAAAATACAACACATCTCAATTAAAAAACCTTCTGCATCAGACATTTAGCACTCACAGGCCTGAGAAAATGAGAAGATCTTTGTCAGCAGAGAGGGAGACAACCTAGCTTCCTTTGGCAGTGCCATCTTATTGGAAGAAGTTATGGTTCCAATAAGGCAAAATCAAGCAAAGTAGAGAGTGGGTTCCAGTAAGCCAAGATCAAGCAAGGTAGCTAGCACCTTGGATAGTTCCTAGCAAGATTCAAGATAAAGGATCATAGGAGCAGATTGAAACATTCACCCAGGAGACCCTGGCTAAGCCACAGATAGAAGATGTAGCTTCATCTTAGAGACTAGCTCCACCTCCACTGGGCAACATCTCCTCAGTTAAAGGGGCCTTGCATGCTTAAGTAGCCACTGACTTCAAAAGCACAGGGGTGACTGTGGATCTGAGACAATTTCTGGACTTGAGTAACAGGAATCCTACAGGCCACAGGGGGCTGGCAACACAAACCAATTCTAAGAATGAAGCTGGGTTACACTTCAGCACTTCCTCTGAACCTGATCTCCCTCCCATATGGGAGCTGTATTATAGCTTTATGACAATAACATAGAGACTTCTAAATGAAGGCTGTTTGTTCCTCCAACACACACTCTTACCCTTCCCCTTTTTCTTAGAATCTTCCCACCACCAATGCAGGTTTCCGGAGGGAATGTGTGGAATACTAAATGACTGCCACTGACTGAATGTAAGTCACTCAGTCTGGAGTCCAAAATATTGTTATTTTTTGTTTTTAATAGAGCTTGGACAATTTTAAAAAGTAGGGGGAGAAGAGGCAAAATTCCTGTATGATTGCTTTGCTCTGAGAATATTTGACAGCTAAAATAAATTTAGTGCACTGTTGTTGCTATGTGCTTCCAAGTTGACTTCAACTTATGTGAACCCTATCACAGAGTTTGCTTGGTAAGATTTATTCAAGAATGTCTGCCATTGCCTTCTTCTCAGGGATAGAGCATAACTTGCCCAAGGTCTCCTGGTGGGTTTTAGCAGGTATTCAAACATAGGTCTCCCTGAGCCCTAATCAGTCACTCAAACCACTAGACCATACAACACATACCTCTAAGAATATTAAAATCAGCTTTATTCTCAAGCATCATTCATTCAAGTGGTCAAGCCCTGCTATGCTTACTCTTTTCCCACACACCACAAAATGTAAGCTAAAGGCAGACAATCTCACTGCAAATGCCAGTTGGAAAGTTCTGCATCATGACCAGCTGACTGCCAGCCAAATATGACTTGGTCTTCCCTTATTCAAAACTGCATTTAATATTTTGTGGTTTTGTCTCACCCCCTACTTAATTTGTACTACTTTTTACAGGTGGATGAACTGATTGATAACTTTTTCCCCACTTGTACTCTACCTTTCAGGCCACAAAAATAACCTTGTATATAGAAAGTTAGCATATCCAAGAGAATGGAGAGTAGCTTCTTTAGCACACTTTTTTTTCCTTGTGTGAGAGTACTGGTGATTTTATGAGGGTCAGTAGTCTTCATATATACAGTCTTCCCTTTCCATACTCCTGTGAACTTTGTTGAGCATCTTTACTGAAAGAGCTTCATTAGCTCAAAGAGCTGTTTTTGACCTATAAAGTCCTACACAGTTTTGGTCCAGACTATCTGAGAGCCTCTATCTTCCCATATGAACCTGCCCAAGTCTTAAGATCCTTGGGACCCACCATTTTCACAGGCCTGCTTGCTGAGGACATATCAGAGGAACTTCTCCGTGGCTGCCCTGAGATTGTGGAAGTCCCTCCCATGGGTGGCTGTCCCCTTCCTTCCACCAGCAGATAAAGATCTTTTTGTTTAAACAGGTATTTGGTGACTAACTGGCTATTCAAAAAATTAACTGAATGGAGTGTCTGTGTATGTGCTGTACTTTTCTGCTCACTGTTATTATTTTTTGAATTATTGTTTGCTGTTTTAAATTGTTGGCGTTTTAATAAAATAGCTAATTGGGAGAGGGACATTAAAACTTCTTTATCACCAGGTTTTTACTTGTACTTTGGGCCATCTTTACCCATGATCTCTGATGTGTGATTTCCAGCTTAAGCACACTGTCATGTCCCTGTACCTAAAATGGCAGTAATGTGCACATGAATGCTCTGAAGCGTCTGCACGCACGTTGCCACTACTGAATATACTGGGATGTATTCATTCACAAATTCCACTATTTATGGGGGTTCCTGGAATGGAACCCTTGCATATACAGAATGCCTACTGCATCTTCTATTGTTGTAAATTTCCTGGAGTCCCACACTGGGAGAAAAGCAGAAACAAATAAAATAAAATCTGAAATTGTACAAGAGAAAAGTTTTACTACATGTCTGCTAACACTATAAATGGAGGAACATACTACAATCAACCCTTCACATTCACTGGGTTTAGGGGCTCAGGACTCCTGCAAAAGTGGGGGGGAAACACAAACATCAAAATGCGTGTGTGTTTGTGTGTCTCTGTAGGAAAGGGGCTGAAGTGTGGTGGAGACAGCGGTGGCCCTATTCTTCCTCTCACTTGCCCATCTTGTTTCTTGGGTGTATGTGAGAGTATCAGAAGAGGGTTAGTGGTGCTGAGAAATTGGGGTGTAAGCCATCCTTAGTTGGCCAGGCAGTGGATGGTGGTGGTCCTGCTGCTGGTGGAGGAGAAGGAGGTGGACCAGAGGTGAGTTTTTAAAAGGCTGTGCAGCCTGGCCAGAGCTGCTGAGAGGGAAGATTCCCCCTGGGAAAGAAGCTTTTGAAGGGAGACAGGAGTTGATGAAACTCACAAATAATTAAATCTGTTGCAAATATGGAGGGCTGACTATATACATTAAGTTAAACACATCTTTGTTTTTACTATAAGCATCAACTTGGGGTAGAGAGGGTGATCATCATGATCACAGCAAGCAAGGAAGGGAAATTTAACTCCTTTTTGCCTGCTAGAGTTCAAGGCTAAATTCCCCCTCTGAAACTAGAATTTGGACTGGTTGCTATGAAGACACCTGAACAAAGATTGTCTGCTTTGCTATTGCTGTTCCCTGAGATCCTAGTTTCTTCATCCTGCTGCCTTGGCAATTTTCCTACTGCCCTCCAGATGAACCCGGCTACTACCCTTCCTGTGCTTGCTTGGCTTTGCCTGCTTCCTTCCCCTTTCCCAACAAATAGTTTGCCTAGATTTTGGATTCTGACACATGCAATGGAAAATATAACTGAGCTGTTACCTGGCCCAGGTACAGATTTTAAAAAGCAAACCAATCATACAAAAAAATCCCAAAATGGCCAGTCTAACTACACTATCATCTAGTCCACTTAATACCTGGAGACCACATCATTTGTCTTCTTTTTATTTGTATGTTATAGTAGGCCTAGTGGAGCTTCCTCATAAGGGAATACTTTCAGGATTAGCCAAACACTCGCTGGAGAGATGTCTGTTAACTGCAGTTTTCTTCTGTGATTCATGGGAATTCCGCAAGGATGAATATTTTTGGAGGTACATTACAAAGGGGAAATCATTCTGCTAACAAATTTTGCAAAGAGAAAATCTTATGAAAGTCGAAGTGCTGTTAGCATCTTCCAAAAACCTCTCCTCACTTCTACAAGCTGCTTTCACTCACACCGTCTTACTCTCACATGTTCTGGTACGCACATGCACACAACAGCTTTTCGTTTCATTACTGTATTTCAAAAGAGGAAACTCAAGGTCAAAACTAGGCATGAGTTTAAGTGAATTGCTGCTATATCTTTTTATGTATTTTAAATAAGTTTTCCCACTAACAATCTCCCCCAAAGCTGCTAAAATTTTAATCCACCAAATTTTAATGCAGTCTCAATCTAGAACAGGGGGGCCTGACTCTGTTTCATGGAAACAGAGAGACCTGGTCAACTGCATGCACATAATTGAAAAATGTTCTTAAAGTCATGTCTAGTTTAAAGGTCACTTACAGATACAGAAGAATATAACTACAGAATATGGAACAATACATTGCAAAAATGTGTAAGTTCTCTTGCGGGTTCACGTGGGCTGTCAACAACTCTCCAGAGTTTCAGTCAGTTAGTGCAACCCAGCCCTATTTGGACATGACAGGGCCTGAATCCAGGAGCTGCTGATTGAAAAGCACGTGCTCTACTACAGAGCTATGGCCTTTTCTTTCAACTGGAAGTTTCTGAATTGTAGCTATTATAGTAAGTACCACAAGAACTTCTGTGGGACTGTACATTCTTTTCAACTTCCTTAAGGTAATAAAAAGGAAAGTGTAGTGGTCAGCTTACTCACCCAGCCTGCTCCAGAAGACAGTGCAAAATAAGTAACTAACAAATATATATAACATACAGCAGGGCCTACAAAGAGCTTCATATTGCAATGTATCTGATCCAGTGGTGCATGAACATACATAGGAATGACCTGACAGGAGAGATGAGAGTTCTACTCTGGAGATAAGGAACATCTGTCCCACCACATGTTGTTGGATTTCAATTCTCATCAACCCTAGCCAACATAGCCAGTGGTCAGCAGGTTTCCCATCCTTGGTCTTATACAGTGTGCCCTCTGTAAGGGCTCCATTCCAGGAACCCCCACATAAAACAGAAAATGCAAGTGTCACATTCCATTATAGTCAATGGGCATGATGCAAGTGTACCCCTCACATCACAGGCGCAGGCCCACTGTGTCAATTGACTACAATGGGACACAACACTTAGCACCTTTGTGCATATGGTGGTCACTGGGTATGAGAGGGTTCAGTGCACTCCCACATATGCCACCATGCTCCTCTGACCATGCCATCTATTTCTTAAAATTTCCCACTACCTTCCTTATAAAGTATTTTTATTGCACAATAACATTAAGGGGAGCCCCATTGCTAATTTACTTGGGAGTGAACCTCACTGAACTCATGTATAGGATTACACAGTACATATGGCTGGAAAATGCCCATAGCATAAGCAGAAATAATCACGCATTAACACAACATTTTTAATGAGACAACACAAACATTGCTGATTTAGAGGATTCCACTGAAGTTTTGGCATGGAAAATGATTTCTTACTTTTATTCCAAAGTGGGAACTTTTTTATAAGACATAAAAATTGCATTGGGGAGGCTGTTCTAGAGAGTGTAAGGATAACAATAGGTGGAAAAGTCTCTAAAACATGTTAAGCTGTGCTCTGTGTGTTTATATAAATGGTCAAATAGTTTTATCTTTGTGTGCCAATTTTCTGCAGAGTGAACCATTTTATGGCCAATATTATAAGCCCCTCTGAAACTAAGGGGTTTCAGTGGAAATTATGACATCACCTGGACTAAAAAGAAGAATAATGAAAATAGGGTATTTTAACAAATGCAGCCAAAAAATGATCCCTTTGGGAAGGGAGGAGGCAAGGATTCCAGTTTCAATCAGCACTGGAAGTATGGTGGAACAAGAACTACAAGGAATTAGGTAAGAGGTCATCTAATGGCCCAACACTACATCAACTAACAGCTATTTAAGTCAGAATTAACTAACTATTACAGAGGGGTTATATACCAAACCACTGTGTTGCAACAGCATGGCACGTTGACTTAAACCTATTTCAAAGCATGTTGGTGCCATGGTAAAACTGTAGGACCCTCATAACAACATTGGCAAGGCATTGTAAAGCACAGGAAAAGATAACAAGGACACGAAGGCCATTTCCGCACTAGCCTATTATAGTGCTGCTATTCCACTTTCAACATCCTATGGAATCTTGGGGTTTGTAGTTTAGGGAGGGGCCTCAAACCCTGGATTCCATAGGATGCTGAAAGTGGAATAATAGCACTATAACAGGCTAGTGTGGAAATGGCCCTAGTCAAATGAGATGGAGTTGTCGTTCTTTCCTCCCCAAGATTCACAAGTGAAAACATTCATATTGTGCAAGACTGTGGTCTGCACTCTTGAAGTTTGTGAGCTACATATGGTTGTTTAGTTTGGGTGGTGTGATCAGGGACAAGACTGAGAAACTGGCATCAAAACATTATTTTTAAAACAAAGTTTAATTATGTTTTGTTCTTTTCTCGGAATGGGAGGCATGCTCTTAAAGGCACCATCTTTCTGAGGGCAGCAGGCCAAGCAAAACACCTTCAGTGATTTGCACACTATATCTGTACAGCACATTCATCCATTAAATATAACTAGAGTGGGAAGCAGAAAATTGGAAATATGAGTCTCCTCTAGATTTGATTGGTTACTCCTCCTAAATGGTCAATCCAGAGGTTTCTTCTGAAGTGGGAGCCTGCATCGTATAAAGAAAGTTTATTTTACTTTATTTTATTTATATTCTTCCTTGCTCTCAATTTGGGACCTGAAAAAAATAAATGTCATTTGTTCTTTTCCCATGCTGGTTTAACAAGAAGAAACAATACACGGAGTTGTGGTTTCATGAGGATACTGAGAATTCTTTGTTAAGGGTCCCTGGTCTCACTCACCAAGCCACAATTTCCAGGGAACGAGAGAATGACTATTAAGTTCATTTAAGGCTTCATGTTAAATAATCCAGAATGAACATCCTAGCCCAGGGGGAAGGGAAAGTGTGAGATCTTCTAAGCCATAAGATTCCCTCCATTTTTAAATAAAAAAAAAAAAGCCAGAAATGTCCAGAAAACATTAAAAATAAACACTGTTGGTATTAAATTCCCCTGTCTCCCCTCCTACCTCTCCAAACGCCTGAACTCTCACAAATCAACTGCATTTGGAATAATTCCCAGAGCCAAGAGGTACACTGTTGGTATCCCATGGGGTTCGTGGCCATCGCCACCTCCACAGTTGTCCATCCGTGCCTTAGAATTAAGATGTCTTAGCTACAGAGCTGTGCAGCTGTGGCAATGGGAACTAGCAACATTAATTGTACCTACATGAGGCTGTGAGGCTGCTGAATATAACTTTAGGATGCTCTCTTAAACCAAGGGGGAGCTTACAACCTGTCTCCTTTCCACTTGCAAAATTTGGCTGCTTTCTGGCCCCTCCCATGGATTGTAGGTATCACAAAAATAAGAAGAGTAACAGGAATTTGAAGTCAATTTATGAGGTGAAGCCTGGGGCCTGAAGTGACCAAAATATTGAGGCAAACCAAAGCTTTGAGGCAAATGAAGGAAGGTGACCACAACCATTCTGGGGAAATAAGGTAAACCTGGTCATAGTCAGGATTGCCAGTCCAGGATTGTCCCAGGCTGTGAGATTTTGGGGCCAAAACCTGAGACCTAGAGACAGCCCCTGGTGATGTCATTAAGTGTTATTCATTTAGTACTAACCACAGTTGTTCACAGCTTGTCTTTCAAACAGAGAGAGAGAACACGAAAGAAAGAGTGAGAGTATATTATCCTATTTGCAAATTAAGACAGAAATATTAGCTAAAGCCGGATGTTCCTCGATCAAAGTGAAATAAGAGGATTATCCCTTCTCACTCACTTACGGAGACGGAATAAGGAACTGTCTTCTAGCCAGGAGGTAGATGCAGAGCAGGGCAGAATGTGAGCCCTGATGCCACAATTGGAGGGAGGGGACAGAAGTTAAATAAAGACATAGACTTCCCAGAAAGTCTTTGCAAATTGCAGCAACAAATCAATTAAGCCTTGCAGTTTGTAGCTTGTTGCTGCTCTACTAGCTGAAAAATTGTAAACAGCCCTTTCTTCTTGCCTGAAACTGATCCCCTCCAGAACTGGAGAATCTGCACCCCTATCTCCCACCTGGAGATAAAAAACTGAGATTCACACATTTACAAAGTTTCAAAATCCCTACAATGCATACAAGGTGCACAACAGCTTCAGTTTAAAAATGTAACATTAAAAGAAATCAAGGAGGTTTTGTGTGCCAATGACCAGCTAATGGGATAGAGTCTTAGAAGAACTTTCTAATTCTTGTCAAAAGCTCTACAGGGAACATTTTCTTCCACTGAATGCTAAACAACCGGCTGCTTATACTGAAGAGAAGCCCTACACTCTCAAGTACTATATCAGGTTGGCCTATCAGCCCGCAAATAGCTTTTTATGCATGTGCATGTTTACATGTGCACAGGGGTCCCATATCTTGCCTATTAATCTAGCTGAAATATTCCGTCAGACAGAGGCCAAAAATCTTCGTGCCCTTTTCCCAAAAAGAGGACATACAATTTTTTTTTTTAAATAACTTTCAATTTAAGTTTGCCTCTGCTTTTTTAAAAACTTAAAACCAGGCACAACATTTCAATATCCCTTTGCTGTGTTAGGGACAGATATATATGGAAGTGGGAAATGAGCAAGAGTTGATGTTGTAACTCCAGTGCATTTGTACTTGTCATTAGATTCTGCTTGAAGTCTCTGCTTCCTGCAGGAAATGCTGTGTCAGTCTGACCTATGGTTTGAAGAAGAAAACAAAAACAGAGGTCAGCATTCTTTTTGCTGTGCCTTTAAATAATCCAAATGGAAGAGAAACAGCAGATGCAGAGAAGAACTCCTTTTTAAAAGAGTGATACACTTAAGAATGCCATTTTGCCCCTATAGAGCTTGCTGGTGATTAAATGTTTGGCTAACAAACCTTTATTGCCATTCCATTTTAAGCTGCACATCTGAACCCATTTTGTTTATATATCATTTCAGTGCAGTCCAGCACACTTGGCAGAGCAACTGACATATGTGCCAGAATTTAAAAGAGACCAGTCTTAAGGTCACTGACAGAAGTAGAATGAATCCAGTATCTACCCAGCATACAGCATAGCTATACTGGCAGGGAGTCTCTAAAATAAATGTATCCATATGAAGAAAAACAAAAAAGGCAAAAAAAATTCATTTTTACTTCCAAGATGGTTATCTAGAATGTTAATTTTTCAAATAATGTTTTCCACAATTGCGTTTTGCTGAAGTGTTGTATTTAGCAGTGGTTACCCGTCAAATCAGCCCGGTCTTCATATGACACTGATTACTTCTACAATCATTGCAACTTATTTTAAAAGCAAACAGTACAAATAAATATAGGACATCTAATTTTCAAGTGAGGCTTACAAATTCTTGGAAGTAGGTTTATTCCTCTGTCAGAGAAACAGATTTTCTGTTCAATAAAATGGAAATTAATTGGCCTTTTGGGGGAAAATATGTGCTCTTACTTCATATTTCTGGAGACTAACAAAAACAACAAAAGCTGCTCCAAGGCCATGGCTCCAAGCAGTGACTGTCAGACATGTAAACTGTTCAGTGCGTGAATTCATTAGCCCTTTTGTGCAGAATAGCTTCCAACCTATTAAAACAGAATTGCCAACCAACTAGTCTTTTACTAGTCCTGAGAGTCAAATCATATTCTGAGTACCCTTTGCTCTACAGGCTGCTTTAACATCCCTAAAAGGAGACAGCACAATTAGTTCCTAATAAACACTTTGCCATTGGTTTCTATTTGATCAGTGGAGCAGGTGAGCTTTTTGAAATGCATACTGGTTGAAAGAGCAATTTTCTTGCACCTTTTACTTCTCTGAGGCTGGCTGATACAATCAACAGCATCAAGCAGTAAAACTTTCTCTGGACTGTACCGCTTTGGCCTGTGAATGGACAGATATTTGAATATGCCCTCTTGCCCTGTAAACAGAACCTTACTCTAAACCCCATAAGGATTAAATTAGTGGGCCAAAGAGAAGAGATGAATTTAACTCTATAGTTTTCTACTTTCTATGCACAGAGACTCTCTTTCATGGGGATGTAAAATAGGAATGCACAACAGACATTTGTTATAATTTGACCTACAGACATACATACACACATAAACACAACTTTTTGTGCAGGCCATGCATTTTTACCAGCCCTGACAACACCAATTAATCAACCAACCAACCAACCATCACTCTCTCTCTCTTGTATAGCAGAGTCCCAATTAGGCCAATGGTAAATGCAAGTGTGAGTGAGAAAATCTTGTCACTTTCACTATCTTCTACATTCAGAACCTCATGTTCTATCTGTGCCAAGTATCCAATTGGTGGGTTTTGGTAAATTCTTCAAAAATGAACAAAAACAACATTCTCACTCAACTACACCATCCATGTTGAACAGGCACAGCCAGAATGGAGATGAGCATGTTATACCTGCCTGTTAGGCAACTAAAATAAACAAAATCAAAATTCAACACTAAGATGGTTGAATAGATAGCAGTTCAAAGGTACACTTTTGTGACTTCAGAGATCAAAGCTCTGGGCCTGGATGGATGAATCTGTCAGTTTTGGTTTCTCCAGTATCCTAATGTTTTAAGTCTGAAGTTCTTTCTGTCCAAAATATAAACAAATTCGCAAAAAAATTGGTAAATATGATTCACGCACACCCACACACATATATAATAGAAACATAACCCTCACAGAGTGTTGTTTTCTGGCTCCTCACACCAAGAGGGAGGATACACTTTATTTATTAAGGTCTAGAATGCATTGATTTGAGACCAAATTGTAAATCTTGTCTGATGATATTTACAGAAATGTATTTCTTTTCCTCTGTTGTCCAGAAGCAGTTCTAGGCCAGTCTTAAGCAGCATTTAAGCAGCATCTTCCGGTCTGAACCCATACTAACAGCCTTCTCTGGAACAGAAAGGATGTGTTTGTGCAGTTAAGCTAGGACTGAGAGGGACTGAAAAACTGAGAGATATATTTTCCTCTATTTATCCTAGCCTATTACAGCAGTTCCTTCTAAATAGACAGGAAGGAGGAAAACCAAGGCTGGCATCCTATTTGTAATACATACAAGTGTAAGTTCACTTGACACTCCAGTATGTCATTTTTTTTGGGGGGGGGATGTTGTGGAAGCTGGTATTCTCCGCCCTCTGCACTGGTCAGCCTCCCCCTCCCTTCATGGGTCTGATGCAATAGTCCCCCCTGAACAGGCCATTCCCTGACTAGTGAAAAGCATGATGGATTGGAGAAGCTGTGCTTCATAGTTAGTTGCAGACCAATGACATCATCTGCAGATTTTGTCAGAAGACGCCACTGGTCTGAATCTGGCTATGTGATATAGCCAGATGGTTCTCCAATGCCCTCCCCATCATGAAAAGCATGTTGGAACGACTGTCACAGGAAAATCTTGAGTTCTTGGAGTGGTAAGTAGGGAGTCGCAGAGCACCAGCAGAACTTTTATAGTACACTGGCAAATGTAGTATCTCAACCCTGATACGAAGGAAGAAGCAAAGCACCATAAGGCAGTAGCAGCAAGTACTGCTGTGGTTGTTTCTGTTAACCACCTAATTTCCTCACAGTTTCAATTAAACTTGGTAGATTGTGTTAGAGCAGACATTCACAGTTGCCAATAACATTTGTTCTACATTCTGTTCAGTCCTTAAATAAAAGACTCTGGGAACTCTGAAAACTTTTTAAATATCTACTTCACAAGTATCCAATTTATCTTTCTGAGCACTTTCCTTGTGAAATGTTGCGAAAGAAAATCTTCAAGTCTACTTCTGGGGGAAAAAAATCACCTTGCCCCACTTATTTTATAAAATGAGATCTACACAAGAACCAGCTGCAACTAATTTTCAGTGAAGTGTGCATAATGCTACAGATTTTCTGCACACAGCCTGTGACCATGGCAGTAGCTCTTCACCAAACACTCTTCACAAACTGGAGGTGTTACAGAACCAAATAGTTGAGCCTTGTCCACCGAGGGTAAACATGCAAGAGAAAATGACTTTGAGAGTGGGCTAGTTGATAATTCTGCAATGGAAAGGGCCAGAAAAATAAAACTTTAAAGTCAATTGAGATAATATTTGCAGCCACAATTAGAATTTTAAAAATCAATATAGTAACAGGTTAATTTCTTTATCAATGGCCAAAAAGTTACAAAATATTTTGCAAACTTGTTGGACTATTAGAATAGATATTATTCTTAAACAAACTCCACAAAGTCAAACATTTGAAGTATAGACAATGTAACAGTAATTTCATAACTAAACATACTTTTTTAATGGCTCATGAATTGCAGCACTGGTATAGGAAGGAGCTCATGTTACAGGCTTGTATCATCCCCATCCTCTGTGAATGATACTTGTCCATCGCCTGTCTTTCAAACATGAGATAGATGTCAACAGGGAAGGGGCTCAGCAGGAGGAGATTGCCCCTGGAGGTGGCTCTCTCCAAAGAAGAAGAATTGGATGAAGTACTGGAAGACTGGGTTTTCTCCTAGGTTTCTGCTTGCTACTGTGGTTTTAGATCAGGAAACACAAAACAATCTCTCTCGTATGTTATGTTTCTCAGCTCTGACTCCGAGTTGAAGCCAACCAACCTCTGGAAGCTGCATGATTCCCGTCCATGTTGTAAGATAAGTCATAAATCTAGTTACTAGTCCTAATCATATCCACACCTGCTAAATGATAAATCAACATCTGCCTAAATCCCATTGATTCCAGAAACCGACTCTACGAGGGACCAGCCGTTAGCTTTATGCCTAAATCATACCCTCCAAATGTCCAAATTTAGCAAAGACTGTTCCAATTAATCCTTTGTTATCCCAATTTTCAGCTGCTATGAAAATGTCCCCATTTCTCTCTCATTTTCACTCTTTGTCCTCAGTTTACTTCACTTGCTGAAAACTGAATTCAAAGCATGAAACAGGCTTGCTCTCAATTAATTCGGCAAATGGGAGACAAGTGGAAGAAGCACCATCTTGCACTTCCTACTAGGCTCAGGCAAAAGTAAACTGCCACAGCCTCTTCTAACTTGTGTGTTCTTCCCCACTCTGATGTTGCTTAGCCACACATGTCCTGGTTTCCATCTGTGAGATGTTAGAAGGTATGCTAGATCATTAACACTAGTACCATAGTGCAGATGAGTGGCGAGATGTGAGAGATGTGTCTTGTTTATCTAAGGCCATGGACTTAAATTCCTAGCAGAAATAAGGCATGAAGCAGAAATGTCTGAATTTACTACTCTATCTCCTTGCTGTTGTGTCATACTAGCTCTCATTTAAAAGCCAGTTAAGGAAGAAAAACAGACAAGAAGACCCTCTTTATTTTATTTTATTTCTTCCCTCACCACCACCCTCCTACACACAATCATTTTAAGGAGATAGATATATCAAGCATTCTTGAATTTAATCCAGCCTCAGAGAAAAACCTGGCTATTTAATGGTAGTTACATTGCCTTTCTTCAGTACCTCACATTCTGAAACATTTAAACCAGCTGATAAATTGCTGTATCATGAAGCGTTTATTCCATGTTTAGCATATAGATTCCTGGAGATGAAAACGGTATGCCAAGAATTGGAAGGGCAATAAAATATGTGGGGAACGTTATCAAGGAAGACAAATGGAAACTTGGTTTGGAATTGCAAATTAATTTCACTACTTTGGAAAGGAGTGGAAGCATGTGTGCTTTGCATACATAAGGTCCCACATTCAGTCCATTACAGCTTTAGTTAAAAGAAGATTCAGAAAGCAGACGGGGAGGGGCGGGGTGGAGACTTTGCCTGAAACCTTTGGAGCAAAGCTTGGAGACATTACTTTTTTGAACTAGAACACCCAGCAAGTGGTCCAAGCTGGTGTTTGTTCTTGTGTACCTTCAAGATGCTTCCTAATTATGGTGAACCTATCACAGGATTTTCTTGGCAAGATTTGTTCAGAGAGGTTTGCCTTTGCCTTCCTCTGGGGCTGAGCCATTATAACTTGCCTATGGTCATCCAGTGGGTTTCCACAGCTGGGATTCGAATCTTGGGCTGTTTCTGCACTAGACTGTTATAGCACCATTACTCCACTTTCAACATCCTATGGGATCCTGGGGTTTGCAGCTTCAAAACTGCAAACCCCAGGATCCTGTAGGATGTTGAAAGTGGAATAATGGCGCTATAACAGTCTAGTGCGGAAACAGCCTTGGTCTCCCAAGTCATAGTCCAATGTTCAAATCACTACACCACACTGGCTATTTCAAGTATGCATGGCAGGCTTAATTTTATAAATTCAGATGATACAAGTGACAGAGAAAACAGCCTGCAATTACTAATAATTCTGGCATCATTTAGAACTGAGACAATTCTGGAGTTAGTTTTACAAGGAGTTGGCGCTGGCATTCTTGAGACTGAAATTACCGATCAGTTTGCTTATAAACCTCCTTCCTCACTGGTTCATTCAGTCACAGTTCTCCACTTCATATGTGCAAACTGAGCCACGAAGCTCATCCTACATCTCGACAATTTTGAAAATATACAACCAAATAAATCCATTTAAGAGGCGCTTTGAAGAGCTTTATAAAGGGTGGAATTTTAATATTTGCATGGTCTGTTTTATTTAGCTGGAACAGTTTTCTATTTATTTTTTTAACACTCTTGCATTTTCTGAAGTATAAATGGGCTATAAATTAGCCAGTGTATCTTCTCTAAGGAAAGGCTGTGGCCTGTAGATGGATCCTTTCTTTGGAACAGACATGCTGGCTGGAAAATATCTCAGTTTGCTGGCTGAGGAGGCAGGCTGGAGCCCTCTCCTCTAGTAAAACTAGTAATCAGAGGGCTGTCGGGCTTATTCGTAAATAAATCCTTCAGCTGTGGGAGGTTGCCAGCCTACCATTTGGAAAAGCTGCTTGGAGCCTTTCCCAGCCAGCAGATCTGCAGCAGCCCTTCAGCAGGAGTAGATCTGTTGCTGGGGAAGGGCTCCAACCTGTTGCCCCATCCAGCTAGAAATGGGAGGCCCATGAGGGGGCATAAGAAAGTGTAGGGAAAGAAATCCCCCTCGTTTGTTTGTTTGTTTGGTAGCCTTTTTTTCTGAAAATTTTAAAAAATGGGTTATGGAATATTTTCTTTTTGCATGATGAATGAAAAGTTTAAGAAAAGGTGTTTGCATGTTTAATACTCCTAAATGATTTCTTAAAAAAACTATGTTTTTATGTAAACTATGTACAATAATTGGTAATTGCAATCTCTGGTCTTAGTTTCACCATCTCACTCTGAGAAACCCCTCAATTTCTTACTTCTTCATGAGAAGTAAGAAGGAAGAAAAAACGTTGTGAAATAAATAAATAAATAAATAAATAAATAAATAAATACTGCTGGCCCTCCACATTTGTGGGTTTAACTTTCATGGATTTGAATATGCCTGGCCAGTGAAGGACAGTTTGCAGCCCAATTTCTCAGCCCCACAACTCCTCTCCCAAGAAAAGATGTGAGTGTGAGAGAGGAAGTATTAGACCAACATGCTGCCCCACTCCCTTTCCTTCTCCTTTCCCCAAACTGGTTTAGACCCTGGGTGCCTCCTTTCCCCTCACACATTTTGATATTTGTGTTTTTCCTACTTTTGTGACGGTCCTGCACCCCTAACCCTAGCAAATGTGGAGGATCAACTATACACTGATTAAATACGATTGGGCACAGAATCACTGAGTTTCTACAGAGTATGAAGATGCCACAGCATGGCCAGCCCAAGATATTTTATTTCCTGAGGCAAAGATAGCTTCACCCTCTCCTAGTTCCACACAATGCTTCTCCCACTTATCAGACAGGTTAGGAACCAGAGCACTGTCAGAAAACAGAATTGGTTGAAAAGCAGAACTCATGTCCTGTAAGTAGGGAGCATGAAGGAGGCTTATTTGGAGTTAACCACACACTGCTTGCAAAGTCTCTCGGCAGGTTTAGTGCCTTTTCCCCTTTCAGCTCACTTTGCAAGCAGAGCATGCATGCAAGTGGTTCTAAGTGAGCCTCTGTAGTCAAGGAGAATTGATGTAAGAGTGGAACCCCCATTGAATTAATGGAACTTGTCCTTAATTTGGAAATGTCAGAGCCGGTCATCAGATAATAGGGTGCCAAAAGGTGGGGGCTTCAGGTACAGAAGTAAAGTGAACTGGCAGTTGAATTTTACTTCAGCACTGGTGACAGAGCACAATTCTACACTGGACTTGAGGACTGTAGGACAGTTTGAAGCAGGAGAGGGAAAGTGTGACCCTGCAAATATCTGTGGGATTGCAGCTTCCATCATCCCTAACTTGCACAGTCCATTGTTCAGGATGAGGGACTGCAGTCCAACAACCCCTAGGGGGACACAAGTTGCCCGCCCCTGATTTATAAGATACAAAGAAGTTGTGTGATTCAGATAGCTCTGTTCTCCACAGAAAGTTCAGGAAGAAGGTACAGGGGGCTGTTGCTGCTACAAATTGTTGACTCACTTTGTCTAATGGTAGAACTGTAATAAAATTATAGAGCTGGAAGAGACCAGAAGGACCATTCAGTCCAATCCATCACCATGCAGGAATATACAGTTGAAGCATTCCTGACAGGGGGCCAACCAGACTCTGTTTAAAAACCTCCAAAGGAGACTCCACTACACTCCAAGGCAGTGTATTCCACTGTCTAATTGCTCTTACCATCAGGAACTTCTTCCTAATGTTTAGATGGAATCACTTTTCCTAAAGTTTGAATCCATTGCTCCATGTCCTAGGCCCTTTTCACACGGCATTTTCCATGCGAAAGGGCCCCTCGAGCGTCGCGCAAATGTGAGGAGCAGTCCACACGATGCACTCACATTTACGCAACGCTCCAGGGCATGGCAGGCACCGCTCACACACTTTTTCATTTTTGGCTTTAAGCCGAAAATGGTGCGAGCTTACCTTGCATGCGGAGCCTCGGGAGCTGGTCAGTCGTGCTTCCTGTCTCAGTGCAGCCTGGGAAGGTCAGGCACTGCACCCCAGCACCGAGAAAAGGTGAGTTGCAGAAAGGGCCCTAGTCTTTGAAGCAGCAGCAAACAAGCTCACTCTACCTTCCACATGATTAAATGTAGAAGCTAATTTACATGAGTGAAGGTCCAAGGACGTGGGTTTCATTGTAATAGGGTGATCCAAACTTTCCCACTCAATATAAAAGTTTTTCTAAATCTTCTATATTCTAAGTGCCTTAATAATGTAACACAGTGCCATTATTACAGAGACGAAGCAAGCATGAGTCAGTTGGGTTTGATTTTTTAACATTAGTTATTTTCACAATGGAAGGAGTCTATTAAAATCAATCATGTTTGCTCAGTTTTACCACTATAGTAAGACCAAAGAATATTTGTACAAAACTGAAATGATTGGCTATTTTGACTTGGCATATAACATGCTTTAAAAATAATATAAAGCATCTGAATAATTTTAAAATTCTTTACTTACACATTAAAGCCAAATAATTGCAACTTGACAGACAAGGATAAAATTTAAAAGGGATGTGATAAAAAGCAGACAGCAGGGCTTGTGCCAAAACTATTCATGCATGGTTTAATATTGCAGAACTTAGTTTTATGGTTCTCCTTTACTCTGAAACCACAGCATTAATCTCACACTGCTGCTAAGGTCTTAATTTTTAAAATCAGAACTAGTGTGATGACCATTATTAGGACAAAAATGGAGATAAAGGCCCATAAACCATCAAATGCCTAAGGAACACATTGACTAAGGTATATAACAGTGTGTTTGCATAAAATGGTGGTCTTCTGAACTGTGGGCCAGCCTTTAGTTCCTAACCCTACAATCACCAATCCCTTCAGCAGAGGATAAAAAGAAAGCTTTTTCAATTATGGTATCTCTTCTCTTTAATGCTGTCCCCAAGAGGCCCAACTGATGCCCGCATTATTTGTTAGATATTCATTCTGTCATTGTTGTGTGCCTTCAAGCTGTTTTCAACTTATGGCGACCCTAAGGCAAACTATCACATGGTTTTCTAGGGCTGATGTGTGTGATGTACCCAAGGCCATCCAGTTGGTTTCCACAGCTAAGCAAAGAATCGAACCCTGGTCTCCAGGGGCATAGTTCAATGCTCAAACCTCTATACCATGCTTGTTCTCAGTTATTCATTAGTTATATTTATATCATAGCTTTTCTTCAGTGAGCTCAAGGTGGTGTATATTGCTTTGCTTCTCCCAACTTTTTTGTAACAACAAACTTGTGAAGTAGATCTGGCTGAAAGAGAGTGGCTGGTTTCCAGAGCAAAATGAGACCTAGAACTTGGATCCAGTCCAATACTCTAACCATTACATCATGGTCACTCCCTATCATAAAATGCTACAATGAATTCCTCTGCCAACATTCAAGATGTATCATAGTCTTAAATTTAATTTTTTGAAACTTTGGTTTTTTGGTTGTTTGGGGTTATTTCACTGGACAGCTGCTGTTTGATATTTTGTTGCATGGTTGTGTGTTTGTGGTTGTTTTGTGGTGTTTTGTATTATTGTTTATCTATCCTGTTGGCTGTCCTGGGAATGCATGTTTATGTTGAAGGTACAGCATATACATTAAACAAATATAAGTAAAACTTATAAAAATATTGTGGATGGAGAAAGGCTTCAAAAGGTACCAGCATCAATGTCACCAGAGGAGGCCAAGTGCCCAGCAAAGAATGAAATCCACCCAACACTCTCCCTTCGTTTTCAGACTCCTGTCAATACTGGAAGGAAAGTCACTTTCACATATGCAAATAAATTAGTATATCATTATCTTCAACAGTCTGGCTGTTGCTGCTGATCCACGAAGGGCTATGAATTTTGCAGCTACTGACATTCTTCAAGATGACAATATTATCAGTTATCAGTGACAATCAAGTGAACAAAAAGAGGAAGCGGTTGAAGGGAAGGGCAGAAAAATAACTAAAGAGCATTGGACAAGTATATCGCTGGGGCTGGGGAGTAGAGGCCTTGCTGATTTTTTATAAGTTTCTGTTGGTATCAGTTCTGTTGGTATTCAGCAGAATAGGCAACTTTGGTGGTTCCACTGTGAAGAACTGCTGGAGTTGCCTATCCCTGAAGAATGGGGATGAGGAGTTGTACAGAACTCAATAGCCTTGCTTGGCCAGTGTTGGAGAAATGAAAGCAATAGTACAAAATGTTGGGAGTTTGAGTTTCTCAGGGTGTTAGCCCTTTGGGAAACTCTATAAAGGCTAAAGCTGTTAGGAATTAGCTGTCTTTTAGCAGAGTTGCAAAGAAAGCATGTCCCAATCTCTGTGTGGCTTCCCTGAACTGAAGGCTGACTTGAAAGCAAAATAAGGCAGGCAGTTTCAGGTTTCAAACTTAAAAGATTTACTAATAAACTTTACAATTACATATGCACTGGAGAAACTTGATCCTAACTAACAAAAGGATTAGGGAAGATAGTAGCTTCATTCTTAACTCACCAACTTCTTGGTGAAGAGAGCTAGCATAGAAGAGAGAAAGTCCTAGAAGCAAGACTGCAAAGGGGAAAAAGAGAGGGGCATGATCTTCTATGGAAGGCTGATGACTGACTCCAAGGTGTATCCTGGATCACACAGTCTGGATACCATAGCCAATCATATTAAATAACACGGAGCAACAGTTGAGACTTCAGGTGAAAGGACAGAGGGTTTTTACATGCAAAGGAAAATTAACCCTCTGCTAGCTAAGTCCCATTTGTCCTAGAACAAGAGGAGGGGGGGAGAGAGAATGCCAGAATTTTACAAACAAAACAAAAATTAGAACATTTAGATTTCTAGAGCAGCAGCATAGAATGCCATTTTAAGTGCTAGGAGAAAGGCTATGCAACACAAATAATCATGTGGTTGAAAGACTGACTGAGTCTGAGTGGGAGAACTTCTTTAATCCCAAATCTTCAATCTCTGCTTACAAATGGAATCCTCCTATGTATATTTATTACTGCAAGTTAGAAAAATGTGCATACAATTGCAGCCTGAGATGTTGTGTTATCTGAAGTGAGACATACCATAATCATGAGAAAGAATTATTAACACTGATTTTCAGCTGTGGTTGTCTATGTAGTGTGGTGTGGCTTGGGTTGAGAGATGTGAATGTGACTATGGGAGGGAGACATACAAATCTTCTCCTGTGCTTGAAAAGTGACCACTATATTGCAAGAAGAGCCCCCTGTGCAGCCCAAACAAAGGCTTGGCAGGCGCTCTTTAAGGGCTTGAGCCAACATATCTGATTCCTTCCCTTCCTGTTATTAAAACAGGCTGTAGGACATTGGCTCTTTTTGAAAATGCAGATTATATATTGGCTGATGGTTCTGAGGAAACTGACATATCCAGACTTGAAACTTAAGTGGTTCTAGGAATGGGAGGCATATGGAGCTAGTGGTGCTTGCCTTGTTTGTAAAACAGAGCAGACTTTGGCAGATGTAGAAAAAAATAAAATATTGGTATAGGGTTAAATGGATAGTAACACCACTATTTTTCTGTGGAGTAGTTCATATTTTCCAAAACTGAAGCAAGGAATTTTACTTTGCTCCCATATTAGAAAGGCAGCGTGGTATAATGATTTTATAATGCTGGAACACGAGCTCATTGAAGGAAGGGTTGGTTGAAAATGAAAATACTTGGGGCCGAACCTCAGCTCCTTCTTCAGCTCCTGCAACATATGCAACAGCATACAGGACTAGTCCTCTGAAGAAGCCTCAAGGGTAAAGGAGATGGAAGCAACTGGTTATGAAGTCTGGAAAAGGTGGAGAGAGTGTTTGTGGCTCTTTGGAGAGGTCAACAGAGGGTGTAGAGGAAGACTGCAAGAGGCTCAACCAGAAAGGAAGAAACTCTAGTGAAAGAGAAGAGTTTCTAGAGATGGTACAAGGTCCAAAGGTCAATCAGTGTTGCTCTGTGAAAGACGGGTTGTTAGAATTTAGTTTCATTTCCTCCTTGTAGCCCATGTAGGTAGTTTGTGTTTGTTGAGAACTAAGAAGTGGGTGTGTTCAAATGCAGTTACCTTAATAAAGAGAACTGTTTAATACAAAAGAGTGTGGGGGTTGGACAGCAGCATCATGAATGCAACAGAAGAAGAATGGACAAGCCCTCCTCTTCTGACTTTCAAACTCATGAAGACTGCAGCCCCTCTGTGCAGTGTCCAGATCAGGAAAATAACAATAACATTTCTGAGAATCCAAGCAGTTTCTTTTATCACCTATTGGCTCACTTGCTGGAGGTGTTCAAAACTGCTTGTAGTGCAGGTTCATGTTCCTCAGTGCACATGCTCTGAACAGGCATGCAACAATGCAGATGGTGACTTGGAGTGAGGAGGTAGTCCAGACATTGGGGCTGACGACTAGGATACTGAAGGTGCCTATATTTTCTAAGAAGGATGTAGACTCCTTTTCTCGGTGTTTTTTAAATAGAGGTGGGATAGGTTCTGATGGTGCTTTAGAAGGTAATTCCTATATCAACAGGGGTTGCACTAGATCAGTGATTCCCCAGTGACTTTGGTACTCCAGGTGTTTTGGACTTCCACTCACAGAAGCTCCAGCCAGCTTGGCCAACAGTCAGGAATTCTAGGAGCTGAACTGCAGGATCAAAATTTGGGAGCCACTGGACTAGATGGTCCTTGTAGAACCTTCTGTGACCACTCTGTCTTGTTTAGTCTCACCTGCACAATTGTATCTACTTTTGGGCATCACAGTTTAAGGATACTGACAAGCTGGAATACATCCAAAGGATGGCCACCAAGATGGTTAAAGATCAGGAAATGAAGCCCTGTGTGGAAAGGTTTAGGGGCCCGGGTATTTTTAGCTTGGAGAAGAAAAGACTGAGAAGTGATATGATAGCCATATTCAAATATCTGAAAGGCTATCATATGGAAATCCTCCAGAAGGTAGGACTCAAATGAGTAGATTCAAATTATAAAAAATTCTTGCTGACCATTAGGTAGAACTTCTTGATGGTACAAGCTATTTGACAGTGCAATGGACTACCTTGGGAAGGAGTGGGCTCTCTTTTACTGGGTGTTTTTCAATAGAGGTTGAAGGCCCACCTCTCAGTGGGTGCCTATACTGAGAGGGAGCTGGATGACACAGTGCTTGGGGTTCCCTCTGCCTCCATGATTCTATTATTTGTGGCCACATCATATCTAAGAAGATGGAAAACTGTGGCCCACAGGTCTCATACATACAGGCCTCAAAATTTTATTTGTAATTTAAATTCACTTTGAAAAGTCTTCTTCTGAGTCTAGAACAATGAGGGGAAAGTTTCTCAAAAGCACAATAAAATGGCCTCCCCCTGCCCCCTTAGGTGTGTGGAGGCAATTTTCATTTAAAAATTGGGGGTAAAGTTTAAAAATCAGAGTGCGGGGGCACAGTGGGAGGCAGCTTTGCATGGTCCTGTACAACGGCAATGCAGACTTGAAACCCCTGGCAGTTGCCCAGTGCTGTTCACCACTAACAGACTATAGACTGTTTCCCAGCCAGACCCCTTCCACCCAAGTTCCAGAGGCCTCTCTTGGGAAGAGGAAAGAGCTAATCTGTCTCCTCAATCCCTCAGTATTAGGCCAGGAAGAAATAGAGGGTACAGAGGAATTAATCTGTGCTTCTCCTAGGTCTTCCTTTTGCTTCTTATCAAATTGGGTCAGAAATGATCTGAATGGTAATGATAGTGGTGGGGATTTACTTTCCAGTAAAGCCTATGAATGTCTGTCCATCAGTTAATTCCACTGTATTTAACACCTCTTATTCATATACGCCCTGTAACAAAAGCAATGGATTGCAATGAAAAAGTTCCCATATATCTACTTGAGGAAACACACAGCTCATGACAGTCTAAGTACCATTGCTATATTGGCAACTGAAAAGAAAGGATCAAAAGCCCCTTAACCTTAGAAACTGGTGTCAGTCATTTTGCAAAAGTGTCTAAGAAATGAAATATTCAACTGCTTTGAATCTGCATACTTCTCCATATCCTCTCATTGACTGACAATCTAAGCAGCAAAAGACGGCTATCTGAACAATAAAATAACACGCATTAGGTTTATTATGTATACAGAAGCCTGATATCTCAAGCCTAAATCCAAATGCTAGTCTCACTAGAGTAGGTTCACTGAATCAGTGGCGCTTGCATAAATGTTGACTTTAAAAATTCTCATTGATTTGGATTACAGGTTACATTGGTGGCCTCAGTTTGCTTTCTGGTCTCCTTTTACTGAGAGTCTACATTCCTGGTTTGGCCCATAACAGTTCAAAAGTAACTGTATTCTAAAGAAAATGTTCTTTCTATCCATTTTGTACATCAAGGAAGTTTTTGTGTAATGACTTTATCTGGTTTAAAAGCCTTTCTATTTGAGTTTAATTTAAATTTGGAAAGTTTAGGGTTTTTTTTAATGTAAATTAATCAGCTTGCCTTATTTCAGAGAAAACATGTCAACAATAGCACTTAGTGGGCTGAAAAACTACTGAGAAACAAGGGCAGAATCCTGGTGAAGTCTGATCAGCTGGGCCATATGCCATCCCTAAGAAGTGCCCGTTTCCAGGTAATCACTATGTTTCCTGATCCATACCCCAAGTCTCATTTAACTGATTTATTGCATGAATATTAAGCCCCTTATGAAACCTCAAGCATTAAAACCAACAGCATAATACATTTCAAAACCCAAATCAATACATTTTGTTGTTTGGGAACCCATCTTAAATTCTACATGTTAAGCTTTGCTCTCAGTCCAACTCTTGGGAAAAAGGCAGGATGTAAATAAAGTGACTGATTTCTATGAGGTGGCAGTGGTGGTCGTGGTGCTGGAGATAATGATGATTATGATGATCTGAAGTTAGAAGATTTTGCTTCTTTGTTTAAACCCTCTTTATGGTAAAAATTACTGATCTTCAGCTTGCTATTTGAAATGGTTTTGCTGCCTTTAAATGGCACAACAGACTATTATGCATCAAATGTGTATTCACTAGGGTGTGTTTAGAAGGCGGCTATTGTGGTGGGAAACGTCAGAGGCACAAATAATATTGGTTAAACACAAGAACATTTTGTGGATAATGGTGCTTTTTATTTTCCCTGTCCAGTCCCTTTGGTCAGCATGCCAGTCACATCCACAGGCACTACCATGCAGTTGTATAAGCCCTCTTTCATAGCAACTCTTCAGAGACTGTCTGTTTCCAAACCCCTAGCTCCCACGCAGAGGACTGCTCCTTTGCAATTTCCTTCAGCTACACAGCAACATGTTTCCAGACTGCTACTTTTGCTTGCTATTTTTTGCTTCTCATTCGGTCACTTTCCAAATATTACAACTCACTATGTGTCAGTCACCATCACTGCTCAATCTCAAGCTGTTCCAAGGTAGGACAAAATAGGACTGCTGAAAGAAAGTGCAAGCCATGCAAGCACTACCATCCCTCCCTCTCTCCCTCTCCCTCCCTCTCTCTCTCTCTCTCTCTCTCTTTGGCTTCAGAGGAATTCTGAACTGTAAATACATGCACAGGCCTATCTTCTCCCTCCCAGACGCAGTGCTTTGCCACATTCTATCCGGGAGGGATCATGCACATGCAGAAATTCATGCACATGCATTCACACATACCCTAATCCACAGCTAAGATCACAAGAGGAGGCCCCAGCCCAGAGGAAGAGCACAAGTTTGCATATGGATATGGAGAGGTTGAATCCTTGGCATCCTGAAGCATGGAAGAGCAAGCTAGCCAAATCACTCCTTTAGAGCTTGGAAACATAACTCTTCTGGATAGCAGCTCCTAGAATTTCCTAACCAGCATGGGAGTTGTAGTCAAAAAAGTGTTTTCTGGTCCATTTTGCTCATTTATAGCCCACATTTCTCCTGATATTTCTCACTCCCCCCAAAATTCCCTCTTTTAATTATCTTAAGAGCCAGGTTGGTTCCTATGGAGAGATACAGTCTTTCAGACAGTCCAGACCTAAGCTGTACAGGGTTTTGCATGTTATACCCAGCACTTTAAATTGTACCCAGAAACGAACTGGTAACCAGTAAAGCTGTTTCAGCAACAGAGTTACAGAATCCTAGTTACAAGTTAGCATAAAGGTGATCCCTGTATTCAGACAGCTCACTTGCAATGATGTCTCAGACCCATGTAACAATGCCTCACAGTTCCCTTCCCTTTTAAAATTAAGTTGATTTCAATTCCAGGTTGTGAACCAAGAAAAGGTAGAAAAGTCACGGGAGCGGTGGGCCGGCAATACATCTGAACTGTATGTTTCTGGCTCTAGTTCTACACACTAAGGCCATTTCCACACTAGAATGTTATAGCGCTATGATTCTACTTTGAACATCCTATGGAATCCTGGGGTTTGCAGTTTCGGGAGGGGCCGGCCCCTCCCGAAACTGCAAACCTCAGGATTCCATAGGATGCTGAAAGTGGAATCATAGCGCTATAACACTCTAGTGCGGAAATGGCCTGAGTGATTCATTATCAGTGCCCAAAATAGGATGAAAAGCGATATAGGGTGGTTTCAGAGCAGGAAGAAAAGGAAGCAGCATGGCCAGGCCAAACTCAACACTGTCAGCCAGAAAAGATGTAGGACTGCATTCCACCCCACTGAATGTCTTTTTTTTTTAATTAAATGGACTTATGTACTAAGAATGCACACCAAAGATACAGAGAAGTGACCATTAGTACACTTGTATAACTATTATGATATAATTAAAAATCAAGCATAAGTTTTGCTCCATATTACTGCAGTAATGTATTGTTTCCAAATACACATCTAAATCATTTCTCTGACCCCTGATGCTTTTATTCTGGTCTTAATTTTTTACCATTTTACCATAATTGCTATGGAGTTTTATAATGCAAGTTTTATAAATTATATAAGTTACATTTAGATCTCCTCCAACACTCAAGAAAGCATACACAGCCCTTCTCCTTTGCACTTTATCCTTGCAGCATTAAAAAATGATTGACCCACGATCACCCAGTGAATTTTATGGCTCAGCAGAGACTACAGTCTGTATGTCCCAAATCCCAGTCCAACATGCTGAGCAATATCCTCTGTACCACATTAACTAGCATAAATTAGGAAATTTCCTTGGCATTAGTCATCTTGATGTGTTTGCTTATGGCTTGAATAAAACCAGTGTTTCACTGGTATTGTGAACAATCCTTGAAATTTGTTTCACACCAAATCCCATGCAAAATGGAGCAAACTCAGATTTTTTCCCCCAACCCAAGTTTTTCAATTAGTCCCAGACTTGTATAAAATTATTTCAGATAGCAATCTGAATATCAGTCAAAATGTATTCATAAATGTCCATTCTAGAGCAAAGAAAAAAACCATAAGTCTGAAGTAATTGTTCAGGAAGTACCCAAAGATGTTGACAGGTCAGGTCCAACACCTGATTACAATCTTGCTTTGGTTCCATCAGGTAAAACATAGATAACTGAGTGAGTCTCTGTTCAAATATGAAGATTCTGCAGGATAACAGGTGGATAAGCAGTGTACATTATACTATACATACGACCATCTTTTCTTAGCTATGCTGTATACTTTCATTAGAAACCTGAGATTTAAAAAGTCTTGGAAACAAGGTAATCCCTAGAGCTTTAAATGTCATTGGTGAATCTTGCTCTACCATTCTGAGAACTCTCTCATCTAAATCCTGAACTTCTGCTTCTGCAGAGGGCATCTAAAACTACAGATGTATAGCTATTATTTGTTTACATCTAGGGATGCTCTGCATGTATGAATGGGCCACGCAGTAGTTTTGAATCCCACTGCTGGCAATGGGAATTGGTAAAACACACGCTTAAATCATTCTCACTATAGTCAAATGGGATGAAGAGATCCTTAAATTTAACTAGACCATGCCTTGAATAAGTTACCTTGCTCTTCAGTCCCCTTTCATTATATTCTCTATCCCCAATGCCCACACTCCATTCAATCAAAAAATTTTTGCTAAATACTACAAGTGTGTTCAAAATATTTTACAATCAGGCAGCCTTTTCCATTTCAAGTTTTATATGAAAGAAATCTTGCATATTGTGACTTATCAGCAGGACATGGTAAACCTTTGCTGTAGCAACCCAAAAGATCGACTGCCAATTTGTAATGTCTAATTTCTAAATCTAATAGACTGCAAAGGAGATCAGTTGTTTTAGTCCCTGTTGTGATATATGATTGCCCATACTGATATATTATCAGCTTTAAGTTTTGGTCTCCCTCTGTTATTTTCCTCTGATCATATGACTCTTGCTCTCACCCTATAAATCTTTCAGATGTTCTGATTTGTTTTAGCAAGTATATTCTACATATACAGTGCTTTGTAACTGACATTGTGCCATATACACAAAAAACTAATGTGAAGCTGAACTCTCTCATATATTTCCCCAAAATCAACTGTTGAATGTTCCAGAGAACTTCCATTTTAGAATATATGAACATTTTAAGACACTGTTCCTCTTGATTTTGGCTTCTCAGATATTATGAGATCTGGGGCTCTTCCACACTACATAATAATAGCACTATAATTCCACCTTAACTTCCATCCTATGGGATTCTATGGGGAGTGGAATTTAAAATTCTCAACCAGAGAGTGCTAGTAGCTCAGCAGATTACAGTACCAAGGATGCCACAGGATAGAGCCATGATGTGGAATCATAGTGCTATAATTACACAGTGTGAATGGGCCTTAGAATTTGCGACATTAGATTTCAGAATGCACGTGGCAGTCTTGAAAATTAGAAACTTGGAGATAAATTTGTTGACATTAGTACAGATGACTGAGATAGCTTAATTCATTAAGTTAATGTTAATTTATTTGTTCCATCAGCTGTTCATTTTCAATACAATGCAGACTCTGAGATTTACAGAGAATAAGCATAGAGACTGTTACCACTGATGCCCTAAGGGAACATTTTATTTGCAGACTCTTTCAAAAGTGTTATTTTCTCATTTTGAATCTGCCTTTCCCAGCCTGGATATTTTTCCAGACAGACTACAAAGTCCGTGCTGGCACAGAACTGTGGAAGCTTATGTCTGACAACACTCAAGAAAATAAGTTAGGAACCACCCATTCTAAAGCACACACAGTTAGATCAAATATGGAACTGGCCAGATCTGCTAGATCTCATAACTGTCACAGACATATTTAAGGGTGCATTTTAGAAAATAATACAATTCTGTGACCGTGCAAGATTGGAAATGTGTAATCATGGTCAAGCGGTCCAGCTAGGAAAGAGGTCGCTAGACCAAATGTCTCAATTTAATAAAAAAAAAAAATCTCCAAAAAGCCTTGGAGGCACTCCAGGGACCCAAAAATAATTCTTGAAAATGATTACATTACAGTATCTCTGGAGTCTTTTGAAACTACTGTATGAAAGCCTGCCAAAGAAACATTCTGAAGTAGGAATGCCCATTTTCACAGGCAAAAATGTGGAAGGGCCTAGCCAGCTATTCTAAATATGTAGCCCGGGTCGGGGAACTTCTTTAGCTGCTAGCTCTATCCATTTTGGGAGGCAATACCTACTGAAATAACCAGCATGATGACATCACCATGGAACATGGACAGGATGTTTTCCCAGCAAGCTTCCCTTATTCTGTCTGGTATCATCAACACATTCCACACGCAGGCAGGCAAACTACTAAAAATGGAAAGGGCCAATGGCTGAAGAACACCTTGGGCCAGAAACACCTGTTTTGGGTGGAGGAAGGGCTGCCAGCTAAGAAAGTGAAGAAGTGAAGCACACTGTACCAGATAAGCACTTGTGTGAGCAAAGGCTATGTCCCGCATATTTAATTGTATTTTTGAAAACAAAAAAAACCCCTGGTGTTCTTAGACACCTGGAGTGCCACATTTTGGCAGAAAGTCAAGATAAAAATCAGTCAATAAAATAAATGCTAGGAACTTCCTTGGGTGGTCTTTACCCTTAAAGGCAGCTCTCAATTTTTTAAAAAATAAACTAATTATTCAGGAAGTCAACAGTCTTCCATTCACCACTTGTGATCCATGGGCATACAGTAAGTTTGGTTGGAATTTATATGTGGAACAATTCTCCGGCTGAGAATTCTAAATGCCCCTCCCTAAATCACAAACCCCAGGATCTCATAGGATGTTGAAAGTGGAATAACAGCGCTATAACAATGTAGTGTGGAAATGGCCAAAGTGTCTTATGCAGATTATTTTTTAAAAATAGTTAACACCTGCAGGTTCATAAAGGACAATACAGCCCTTCAAATAACCTGGATCTGAGCCATATGGGATTTTACAGGTCAAAACCAGCACTTTGAATCACACCTGGAAACAGACTGGCAGATTTTTCCATTGCTGCCACTGCTTCAGCTATGTAAGAGCAGGATTCTCTTTGAAGAGTATGAGAGAAAGGGCCGTTTTCCCACCAGGTTACTTTCTGCCAAGTGGAGGCGGAGGGATGCCTTGTTGGGTATGTATGTGTGTGTGTGCATTTGTGTGTACCTTCAAGTTGCCAGTCAACCTACAGCAACCCGATGAGTTTCACACAGTCTTCTTAAGCAAGGAATACTCAGAGGAGATCCTGAAAAAGAACCGGGAGCCTAAAGCAAAGAGGGAAGGAAAAATCCAAAACAGACAACACGATCTGAGAAAATGAAAGGCCTGAAACAAAGACAGGTAGAAAATGAAACCTAAATGAAGAGGCAGAGGGGATGAACAATTAAAGTAAAGGACCAATCCCCTAAACAGCTTGTAAAACCTGCAGTGGTAACAATAAGGAAAAATCAGCAAAGCAAATCAAAATATAAAGCAAGAAGCATCAGAAAATAGTGGCAGCCAATTAAAAGGAAGTCAAAAATGGTTGGATCAAGTACCAATCAAAGGAAACCTCCACAAAGATCAAGTTGTCTTTGGAGTACAGAAAGAGAAGGAAGGAGGAAGAGGTGACAAAATGTTGCCTTAAGCAGCATGTTTCTAGAAGATAACTTACAACAGCATGCAGAGATTTGTTTAGCTCATATTCACCACTGCAGAGGAAAAAGCAACACTGATGTTCTTTGTATGGGATTTATTCCAAAACAACAGTGTGTGTCTCTGTGCCAGCTTGTACACAGGAGGGCTGGATAGGCAGAACCTCAAGTGTAATAAGTAGTTGCAAGATATAGGGTTTAAAAGAGAGATGCCAAGAAATGTTCAAGCTGGGTTTAACTGTATTCTTGCAGAAGTGGTAGAACCTAGGCTTTTGAATTATCATCATTTAAACAAAGTGGAGCAGTCACTTACATAAATATTCTTGCTGCTTGAATGCTTAACATCAAGATTCTTCACTGAGAATACCAACTAAACAGCTCTCAAAGGAGCAGCTGTATTAGTCTACGGCTGCAAACAAAGGATCTTGTGGAATCCTGAAACCAGTAAATGGATTACGGTAGCAGCTAGCCTTTGCAAATCTGACGCCCCCCAGATGCTTTTGACAACAACTCCCATTATGCCAGACTGGCTGGGGCTAATGGGCATTATTGTCTAAAACATCTGGAGGATACTAGGTTGGGAACCTGTCAAAAAAGCTCTTATGGAATAATAAAAAGTTCTGAGTGGCAAAATTTCAGGATGCTCAAAACAGTGTTGTGATAAAATAATCACAAGTGGAAATGTGCCGCTCTCCAGACTGCAAAGCCAATCAGATCTAGCCTGGAAAGGCAACAGTAAGAGAATATGGGAGCTATAGTCCAACAACATCTGAAGGATCGCATATTCCCCAGCCCTGGTATAACATAATGCTCGCTGCATTGCAAACCAGACCAAAGCATCATTTCACCAAACTACTAACTGCAGTTTCATAAGTAACTATACAAAAGTTAGAGCCCCTGGCAGTGCAGTGTATCATGCTGGTATCAGGGCCACAATGCTGTGAGTTTGATCCTGCAGGGCTCCAGGTTGACTCAGGCTTCCATCCTTCAATAGGTCAGTAAAATGAGTACCCAGCTTGTTGGGGTCAATTAGCTAAACACACTGTAAAATCACTTAGAGAGTGTTTTACACTGATAAGTGGTATAGAAATGTAACTGCTATTGCTATAAAATTGCTAGCTCACATATGCACAATTCCTTAGCCTGTTTGCTTTCATTGATATTCACTGTTCACTATTGTTGTTATCTGCCTTCAAGCTGTTTCCAGCTTATGGCAACTCTAAGGTGAGCCTATCATGTTTTCTGGACAAAATTTGGTCAGAGAGTTTGCCTTTTCCATCCTCTGAGGCTGAGAAGGTATGACTTGCCCAAGGCCACCCAGTGAGGTTTCCATGGCTGAGTGGGGATTTGAACCCTGGACTCCAAAGTCATAGTTCAACACTCAAACCACGACACCATGCTGGCTCTTCCACTGTTCACTAATGGTCTAAAATCTTCAAGAACTCAAGTTTTTGCTGAACAGCTGAACAATCAACAGCACTATTGATTGGCATTGATATCCCAGAAAAAACTACGATTACTTTTCCCACGTAGTTATATCAACTACACAGCTCTTTGGCGTGACTGTATTTAACAGCAGAAGTATCCCGGGCTAATAGTATTAGAGAATCAATAAAGGCACTAAAGCAACATTGGTAGAGATATGGAAATACCAAAAAAAACTGAGCATGGCAGGGAGCAAAGATCATCCTTTGGACAGATTCAAAATCAATTTTTTTTAAAGAGTGTCATTTGAGAATATTCCTTGTGTTTATTTTCCTATCTTATAACATTTACATTTACCCTAAGATGTAGAGTATTCACTAATGTGTTTCTCCCTTCGACTGTTTAGTCCTTGGGAGAGGTACTGGAGAGGGATGTCCATTTTTGCCTTTAATATCTGCTCCATTTTGGAACTTTTGGCTTGTGCTATCAGATGAAAACTTCACATTCATGGTACTGTGTATGATTCTTTAGAATTAAAAAATGCTCTTTATACCAATTACTTTGTTTTTGTTGTTTATTTCTAACAGTCAGTCTTCTGTTGAGGCATTGATGAAAGTGATCAATGCTTTCGGTGAAGCATTTGGCTACTCAGTTTGTTGGATTGGCAAAGAAAGAGCTCTACTCTGCTGAAACCATGTACTCCTTGATCTTTTCCTATTTTATTCAAGACGATAAATCTGTGTTGATTATGCACAAGTATTTGTAAATAAAATTAGTTTTATATACCTTATGGAGAAGACTTTGCTTGTTTTCTTTCTCTGCTAGGCTTTGGTGGGGAGAACAGAGCATGGTTTGGTTAAACTGTTCAGCTTCTGCCTAACACGTTAATGACTCCGCTAGACAGATCCACTACAAATCTCTCAAACTCACCCAGTAAAACATTTGGACTAATAGAACAATTCTTACTCTAAATCAAGTAGTTGGTTCTCATAATGATGGTGTTTTTCCAATTCACAGGATCAAAGGTAAAAAATGTTTTTTTTAGCTTCTGCAGTATCCAGGTACAGTCCTGGTCTTTGAGTGCCTAGGCCTACTTTGGAAAAAAAAAATCACCTTTACAATTTGTACACCAGTAAATACAATATTCTGAGCTTTAGGAATTAATGGAACAATGAATAAGATAGCCCAGCCTATTCAACCACCAATGGTATCATGCCTCGGGTCTCCAAACTTGCTGTATCTATCAAGTTTAATCACCAACCTACACAGCAAAAACATTTGTTTTGTGTACATTGGACTCTACAACTTTCATTTAGCAAAGGGTTTAGTAAAGCTGCTAACACCACTGCTGTAATTCTCTTCATAGATCTTTTAAACATACGATGTGCTTGTGTCCAGTGGTGGCTGCCTTTTGGGGAAATGTTATCAGTAAAATGTATTTTGTTTTAAAGCAATCTTTGAATTTTGTGGACTTTGAATTTGTGTGCTCTTCAACTATTTGCCTACATCTTGGAAATTAACATTCGGTCAACAAAAATGTATTCTCTGTGTCCTCTCAGTAGCTGAAAGATTTACACTGAAGCCCTGGAAAGACAAATGGCCACCTTCTGTTATTTCATGGATTGTGGATCCCTTTCAGGAGCTGGATATATAGCACATAGATATCAACTTCATATGAATACATATTTGGATGCTTTGGTGATCTCTTCTAGAAGTGTATGCATACATAGCGTATCATAGGTATATTTTCCTTTTACTATTTGTTGGGTTATTCTTTTTAATTAATTTGATTTCCCTTCTTCTTTTTTTCTTTTTTTCCCTAACATGATTTTCAACTTCCCTCTCTCTTTCTCTCTCTCTGTCTCTCACATATACACACACAGTTTAAAAAAACCCACTGACTATAACAATGCTATTTATTTGTATTCTATCTTTCTCCAAGAGGCTCAAATCAGATATATGGACTACAATGCTGTATGGCTCAGCATAGCGCAGTATGGACCTATGCTAGGCTAACCTACATACCAGTAGGGTTTGGGTGCTGCAGAGAAGGGAAGAAAATACCAGCCTCCCCGGAAAAGGACATCAAAAAGCATAAGGAAGACTTATGAGTCCATTTGTCCCTAACAGAATGCCAGCCATGGTTTTCTCTGCCACACACATATACACATCTTGCACTTTATCCTTAACAGCAACCCTGTGAGGTAGTTTAGACTGAGCAATACCGTGCTTTGGATTGGATGGGAACCTGAACCTTCCCAGTCCTGATTCATATCACACAATTATAGCACTATTATTCCACTTTAACTTCCATGGTTGCATCCTGTGGAATTTTGGGAGTTAGATTTAGGTGAGGCACTACAACTCTCAGAAAATTCACACGAGAGTGTAGTATGAAAAGAGACCTGGGATTTGCAGTTTAAGGAAGTGTATGATAGTTAAATGCCATGATAGCTCAAGTGGAACCATAGTGTTATAACTGTATAGTGGGAAAGGGTTTATAACAGGGTGGTCAGTTTCAGAGGGCCTGCAGGCCAGGTTCCACATTTCTAGGCTGTTTTTTTTCCTTCACTGAAAGAAAGTACAGGACAGGGGGTTGTTTTAAAGGAGAATCACACACCCAAAAGCTTCTGTAGGGGAGAACAGGGTCCAAAAACATGACCTTGGGTTTACATGCCATCCTTCGGCCACATGATTCTCAGCCCTGGTTTATAACAAGTAACTCAATGTATTGAGGCAAGGTAGTCAGAAATAGAGGTTCTCACAAGAAATAACTGCATGTAATCTGGAATAAGAGAAGTATACACATACCTCCAGCCTCTGCCACTGCCACAATGCTATGCAAAGGAACTGCAATTGATTGAGTTCAAAGTTAGAGGGACCTCTCAAACACTTCAGCTAGTGGGATAAAGCCACACCATCACCGTTTCCAACATGCAAAAGACAACAGATATCTAAGTACTTTATCCCTTTCTAACCAGTTTGCAGATTGCTCTGTCAGGATGTGGGCTTCCTTTGGAAACTAATTCACTATACTGCCCAATGTTTATAGTAACAATGCAAAAAGGGAAGGAGGCATTTGATTGTTATAAAAAAGAGAAAAAGATAATAAAGAGAAACAGTTCTCCAACTGTACGAAGTACTTATTATGTCCAGACTATTGTGTAGTTACAATTCCTTTTTGAAGGTCTACTAACAACACTTGAAGATATCTAAGAATATTAACTAAAAAACTTAAAACATACTAAGAACATTTTATAGATTACAAGCAGAAACTACTTTCTTTGACTCAACCAATATAGATACACCTCCTACTGATACTGACCAAAACTTTTTTATCTTCAGTGATAGCTTTGAATGGAGGAGATGGAAGAAAAAAGACTGACAGTTCAGCCAAAAAAAAAGGGGGGAGGGAATTGCAGCAATAGCAGGAGCCATCATGCTCCTCTGGGTTCACTGTGTATGGCTGAGGACACTTCATACACAGAGGGAGAGAGAGAAATATTTACATACTACAGGCAAATGAGCCTCCCGTTCTGTGTCATGTCCATGTGGTTTGAGATCTAGTCAATGATCGTATATTTTTCCTCCCACCTCTGCCCTTGGTGACCCGTCCACAAACACCCGAAAGACAGTTTCACCGACTTGTTTAAAAGACCACACACACCACTCTGCTGGAGTATACAGCAATATTTAGAAAAAGAAAAAATTAAAAAACTGACAAAGCATTCTAAAAGTAAAAAAGAATGCTTGTCTTGTTGTTATTGTGTGCCTTCAAGTTATTTCTGACTTATGGTGACTCTAAGGCAAATGTATCCCAGGGTTTTCTTGGCAAGATTTGTTCAAAGGAGCTTTGCCTTTGCCTTCTTCTGAGACTGAGAGAATGTGACTTGCTCAAGATAACCCAATGGGTTTCCACAGCCAAGTGGGAATCTGAACTCTGGTCTCCAGAGTCACAGTCCCAATGCTCAAACCACTACACCATACTGGCTTTCTGCTTGCCTTACTGAGATAAAACCACTAGAGAGAGATGAAGTTATACACTCCATTCTGAGTTTATATTCAAATCCAATCCTAGGCCAAGCTCACTAGGGGCCAGTATCCCTACTACACAAACGAGGGTGCGCCTTCCTCCTGCCTTAAATTCAATGAAGTCTAATCCAGGAAAAGTAGAACTCATGAATGGGATGGAGCAGAGGAGAGAGAGAAATTCCCAAGTGGTGGAAACATAGGGAGGAGGAAAAAAAAGTCACAGAACAACATAAAAAAGGTTCTAGTGGAACATTAGAAATGCTAGAGTTTCTTTTAAAAAAATCACTTGTCTGACATATTTAATTACAACAATTATTGTTGATAATCCTGGGCTGCCAATGTAATTTTGTTCGTTTTAAAACTGATCTCAGAATTAGACTTCTACACACAATTAATTTGCCGATAAGAACAAAACGTTCCACGTTCTCCCAGTTTTCTTCTTCCCCTGCTTAGTTTGCTGCGTGCCAGTATTTGCCTTATTGAATTTTAGGAGACGGCTAAGCAAATTCAATCAACTTTGATCGGTCCCACTACAATCATTCACCGCAACGTCAACAGCAACGGAGCCTGCCTCCCCGCCGCTTTTCCCCCGGACTCTCCCAAAAGAGTCTGCAGGGAAAGGAATTCTGCCCGAGCTCCAGTCCCCCGAGGCTTCCGGACTAGCCGTCTCAAGCACAAGCACACGGGAACACCGAACAAAACGGTAGAAGTAACTCTGGCCATGTCCACACTTGAGTGTTATAGCGCTATCATTCCACTTTCAACATCCCGGGGAATCCTGGGGTTTGCAGTTTAGGGAGGGGCCTCAAAGGCCCCTCCCTAAACTGCAAACCCCAGGATTCCCCGGGATGTTGAAAGTGGAATGATAGCGCTATAACACTCAAGTGCGGACTGTTACAATCTAAAAGGGAGAAAAGGAGGACGAAACAAAGAAATGGGGTAGCACCTTTAAGTCCAACCGGTTTTTATTTTATTTTCTAACGAGCTTTCGTGGCTCTAAGCCCACGTCTTCGGATGCAGTACAACGTGCAGCACTTTCCCCTGAAGACATCACTCCGATTGGTTCATTTAGAGGAGTTTCCGAAACAACTTCAGTAACTTTCCAGGCAAAGCATTCAAATCAGTTATTCCCACCCCCTCCTCCAGGTCCTAGAGTATAAACCGAACGGCATGCAGACGCTCGCAGGGGCTGGGGGACATCGTGTATCATTTCTGTAGGACAACAAACAGCCAGGTCTCTCCAGCGGAACTACCTGGCCCTTATTTACCCGTGATCCTGCCAACTCCGTGACCCGGAGCTCCTGCGGGAAAAGAAGCAAGCTGGGCGAGGGGGACCAGAAACGTAAAGCGCCGCGAAGTCTAAGCAGAGGGAAAGGACAGACACACAAGACACGCAGACCCATCTGTATGTCTGAAAAGGCATCATGGCGGTGCAAAAAAAAAAAAAAAAAATTCGGCGTGAAACGTTCCGCAAACTTTTTCCCCCCTTCTTTCCTCCGCCGCCCGCCCTCTCTCCCGAGCGCGGGTCCCCCGGCCGTCCCTCGCCCGCTGCCAAGCCGAAGCGAGCCACGTACGGCCATTTCCGCACTAGCCTGTTATAGCGCTGTTATTCCACTTTCAACACCGTATGGGATCCTGGGGTTGGCCGTTTAGGGAGGGGCCTCCCTACGCTGCAAACCCCAGGATTCCATAGGGTGTTGAAAGTGGAATAATAGCGCTATATAACATTCTAGTGCGGAGACGGCCTATGGTTTTTCCGCACAGGCCGAAAACCCAAGCGTTTGTCTCTCAGCCGCTCTTTTTATTTCCGGAGAGGGGTTATGTGTTGTTATTCCCAAAATATGCTGTTTTTAAAAAAAAAGCTCCAAAACTTGTGGGCGGGCTCGGCTAGACGCACCGGGTGTTCCTTCGCCCGTCGGGCCACGACGGCCCCGCCGCCCGGGCTGGCGTCAGGAGAGCGCTGCCTCCCTCTCTCTCTCTCTCCCTCTCTCCTTCCTTCCTTCGCTCCCTCTCTCGCAAGGGCCCCCGCGCGGGCCTGCTTACCTCGTTCCTTTGGAGCTGGAGGAAGCTGTTGAGATAGCTGGAGTTGAGCGACGACCCCAGCTCCGTGCCGCTCTTGCTGGAGTAGCCGAGCTCCGGCGGGTGGTGCTGGTGCTGGTGCTGGTGCTGGTGGTGCTGCGGCGGCGGCGGCGGCGGCGGCGGCGGCTGCGTGGAGGAGGGCTCCGGTCGGAAGGCATCGAAGGCGCTGGCCTGGTGGGTGTCTTGCAGGGACAGATAGACCCAGTTGAGGAGCTGGGCAGGCTGGTAGACGGAGGCAGCGCTTGTGTCGATGGCTGACAACAGGCTCATCCTTGCCCCCCGCCCCTCCCGCAAAGGTGCCCGCTCGCAGATGGGTCCCCCCGCCTCCCCTCCCGCGATCAACTTTGCGCTCGATCAACGTGTCCGCCGCGCTCCTCTTTCGGCTCTTGGGGGTGGGGGTGGGGGGGTCTGCTTTCCCACCCCCCCACGGCTTTCTGATGGGAGGGAGAAGGGAGGGAAGGAAAGAGAGGGGGGCGCCTCTCCTTGAGCTTCCTAAATCGTTCCAGTCCTTCAGGCTTCCTTCTCCCTCCCTTCGCCTAAGGCGATCCGAGCCCTCCTCGCTCCAGCGCGCCACCGACCCCCAGCATAGCGGCTGATCGGCCGCGGCTGCTCCCACGGCAGCGCCACAGCAGCGACTGCAAAGTCGGTCGCAAACTTTCTTTGGTTTTTCCGCCCCCTCCCTCCGCGCTCTCCCTCTCCCTCTCCCTCTCCCTCTCCTCTTTCGGCGGCCGATCCGCTATCTGTCTTTATTCTCACTCGCTCATTCTGCCCCCTGGAAGGCGGGGCTCATTGAGTTCTCGAGCAGCCCCAGGCTGGCGCTCGGCGGGGGCCGCCTCTCGTTGAATATGTATCACCCCGGGGGAGGGGCCCCGGAGAGCAGGAAGGCCATTGGTGCCCGAAAGTTCCGTGCGGGGACAAAATTTGAATACGGGAGAGCCTATGGCCCAATCCGAAGCGAGGCCACGCCTCCTTCCCCCGGTGCTCCCCCGCGCGCGCCCCCCCTAGAGAACACCCGCCGGCGGCGGCGGCGGCGGCGGCCGAGGTGAGAGAGAGCGGAGCCCCCGACGTGGCTTGGAGTGGAGGAGCTGCAAGACCATTTTGAAGCTGGCTGGACTCGGGATCCAGAATCCGTCTAGCTCCAGCGCTCCACTTTACATCTGCGGCCACCGAACGGCCTCGAGAAGGAAACCTCCAAGATGTCTGTGAATCTTGCTTTCCCAAGAGGCAGCCCTTCCTTGTTTGGAAGGTAGACCGACGTCTCTGGGCGGCTAGTCGGGCTCTTTTTCCGCTTGCTTTTCCAGCAGTTTCTTTGCTCTGCCCTGGTGCAGTTCATGCATTGCCAAGTGTTTCATTCCTAACTTTCTCGGTTTCAGAAAGTGGAGGTAGTCCTCCCCAAAAAACGAAAAAAAAAAAAAATAGCTATGATCGTGATTGTACTTATTTACATCCTACCTTTTCCCAATCTGGGACTCAAGGCAGTTTACAAAAGCTAGAAATTACATTGTAGAAAAGTGGGAGATACAATTTAGCCAGCAATAAAATTAAAGTTGGTTAAAACTATGGCCATTTCTACACTAGCCTGTTATAGTGCGATTATTCCACTTTCAACATCCTATGGAATCCTGGGGTTTGCAGTTTAGGGAGGGGCCGGCTGGCCCCTCCCTAAACTGCAAACCCCAGGATTCCATAAGATGTTGAAAGTGGAATAATCGCGCCATAAGAGTCTACTGCGGAAATGGCCTTCCTTGCTAGTTACTGTTACAGTTTCGAGGGCCTGGGAAGATAGTTGTCATTGTAGCTACATTATAAACTACAGGTCTGATAACTCACTCAAATGTTACTTTTAGCAGGGAGACTGGAATGCTACAAATTGCAGGTTTGTGGTACCAAGAGCATTCCTATTCTTGTGGTCTGAACAGCCACAATGGAGCATGCAACATAGCACCAGTGAACACTGGAGCGGTCTTGATATCCCTCCTCCCCATAATGGTGGAAGTAACTGGAGACTTACAGCAACAGTGCCAAGGAACTGATTTTTTTTTTCCTTGTTGCAATTATAGAGTAATAATTTTTTTAAATTGAATTTATATCCTGCCTTTCTCCCAGGATGGGATTCAAGGTGGCTTACCATAATTTAAAATGATCAAGCTAAAAAATTCGTTTACGAAGGTTAAAAAAAGAATGGAAGAATATTAAAGATGTTTAGAAACAGATAAAAACCATTAAAATAGATTTAAAACATAATTTTCAATAAAGAGGAACAAATACAGCCCACCACTTTACACACACACACTACTGCTCCGTAATTTAAATTCAAAGGCCCATCTGAATAAAAACATCTTTACCTGTTGGAGGAAAAGTAAAAGACCGTTCTTCAAATACCTTTGTTATTTGAAGAAAGGAATTTATTTCAAGTAACTAGGTATTCACAGCTAATTGTAGCTAATTATTTCTGGGCTCCAGATCAGTCACAACTGGGCAAGGCCAACTTTACCCTTAGCGAAGTCTGTGCACCACAGGCAGCAGATTTTGAATATCACGAAAGAGCACCAAATTGCTGGGTTATTTTATTATGATTGCATTTTGAGTGCCAAGGTGAAGGAAAGGCACTTATAAGATATTTTTCTACTTCAAGTGCCAAAATACTTTGATTAGCCTAGGATAGAGTAAGTCTTGGACAGGAGAGGCATTTCCTACTTTGACTCAGATGCAACATATCCAAGCCGAGCCCTGCAGTTCTTATACAGTGAGCATAGGCAATGACAGAATCATGGATATACACTTACTTGCCTCTGTGTAGTGCAGCTGTGGATGTACAGTGCGCTCTCCATATCTGTGGAGGTCCCTTCCCAGGAACCCCCACATAAAAGAATGCTTGTGACCCATAATACTAAATGGCAGTAGCACGCATGTAAATGCTTCAGTGCATGTGTGTGCATGTCACCACCATTTTAGGCATAAGACACTGTCACAGCCACTCAAACTTGCATATCTGGAAACTCCATGTAAGGAGAGTCCACTGTATTAGTCCTGAAGGGTGCAGCTCTATGACTGCCATGGGCATTAAAGAAACAAAGTGACATCTATTCCAGTGGTGTAGATGCTGAATATATTAACGTGGAAATAAGCACAATTTTTGTAGACAATATTGATACATTTTAAAATTTAAAATAGTAATATTAGTATTTATAACTGTTAATTGCTCACTTGGCCACCCTACCTATCTATTTAGAAGAAGAAGAAGAAGCAGAAACAGAAGCAGAAGGAGAAGAAGAAGAAGAATTAGAAGGATGCATAGTAATGGCTTTAATCCTCTTCAAGTCTTGATTATACCCCCATGTTTCAGTCTGCCAGCATTTAGGTGTATTGTTGTTTGCCATGGTGACCCATAACTTGTTATTAACAGCCCAGCTCAGGTCTCGTAAAAGCAGTGGCAAGGCTTTGTTGGTTGAATCAATCCAGCTGTAATGTGGTCTTCCTCTTTCCTACTGTTTTCTACTTTACTGAGAATTATCACACTGGAAACCAGGGTTTGAATCCCTGCTCAGCCATGGAAACCCACTGGTTGACCTCAGGCGAGCCACATTTTCTCAACCACAGAAGAAGGGAAAGACAAAGCTCCTCTGAAGCAATCTTGCCAAGAAAACCACATGATTAGAGTTTCCATAAGTCAGAAATGACTTGAAGGCACACAACAGCAGCAGCAGCAACAACAATCTTAGATGTTGCTAGTACGTCCCTCTGTTTGTTCTGTATTGTTCTGATAAGTCATTATCTGAATTGTAATGCTGAAAAGATAAATAATAATTCTAACTTCGTAACCCAGTGATATAAGAAGAAATAGTACTGTAATGAACACGTCAGACGTAAAAGGCATTGGTACACCCATGCTGGTCTGGCCTAGCTGCTGTTGAGGGGTCAGTTTGCTGTTTCCTCATCTCCTGCCACTTTCTGGGTGATAATTTGAGGTGTGTGTGTGCAAGGACATGGACTTCAACTCTAAAATTCAATCCATGAGCTCCACATGGCCTCCAGGGCTGTTTTAGTAGCCCCTTCCCCAGGGTCCCCTAGAGTTCAAAAAATTCAAGAACTTTTTTCTTTAAAAAAGTGTTTTTGACCCCAACATGCCCCTTAATGCCCTCTTGGGGCATGGGAGAATTTTCACCATGTTTGGATTCCCCCTGGGCTTGCACTTCCTTTAAAAAGGCTCTCCCTGGGCTAAAATGACCCAGAAGGCACTAGGAAGTAAAAATTTTGAGTGGTTCCGACCCTTCTACAATTGCCCACCAGTTACAGGAAGGAGGACTCCTGTTTATTACAAAACAAAAAATAACAATGGCATTTGTCAAGCCAGGTATGATTGAAAGTGAGACAGAGGCATATATAAAGATTGCTCTACCAAACAGGGTTACAAGGTCTTAACTACTGTATAATGTGTTGGCCAATAATTCATTCATTAGTTACTACACAGACCCAGATCAGGGAGGTTTTATATTCTCTAGCACAGAGCTTTCCAAACTTTTCATGTTAGTGACACGCTTTTTGGACATGCATCATTTTGTGACACAGTGATTCAGTTTTACTAGCAAATCAGACATTAAACAGCAGGAAAGGCATCCCTGATCCTGGGCTTGCTGCCGTTGCCTTCACCAAAGAAAGACCCTGGCGAGGGCAGCAGCAGTAGGAAAGGCAGTCCCCCTACCTGATCCTGTCCCACTGCTGCAGTGGTGGCAGCAGCAGGAGAGGCTTGCGAGGGCTCTTTCTCAGCCCGGGGAGACTTCAGGCGACACACTAACATGTCGCGACACACCATTGCTCTAGCCAGCTGGCCTAGCACATTATTGGCCATTGAATGTGGTGCTGTATAGCGAGATACATTTTAAAAAACCTTTCAGCTTCCAATCACTAGACATACTCAGATTGTTTCCATTGAGCAGCCATATATGTTAAAATTAATAGAAAAAACATGACAAAGCCAATGGAAAAAAGATATAATGAATCTCAAGCAGTCATAAACATAATAAAATAGACTAACTTGGGTAACACTTGGGTAGGTGGACACATCAAGGCTGCTGTTTCCTATTTTACCATAATGATATAGCCACTTGTGGAAGCAATAGAGAAGGACATGGAAATTACAGGGGTGAAAATAAAGCAGGGGGAGGGGGAGAGAAAAGCATAAGATAAACTTATGTGCGGGTAACATTCTGCTTCACATGACCAGTCCAAAGAGAAGCATAATTACCTTTTAAAGGTTTTAGTAAGATCTGAAATGCTGACAGAACTGAAAATAAATTAAGAAAAGTCAAAACTATTATCTGAAACTCCGAGTAGCGATCACAAGAACTGTGAAATCTAACTTTAAGCTACCCTAGCGTTACATAGGCCATTTCCTCCCTACACTGTTATAGTGCTATTATTCCACTTTTAACATCCTGTGGAATTCTGGGATTTATAGTTTACTGAGGCCAAAGAGCTCTCTGGCTGAGAATTCTAAATGCCTCTCCTTAATTGCAAACCCCAGAATTCCACAGGATGTTGAAAGTGGAATAATAGCACTATAACAGTGTAGGGAGGAAATGGCCACAGTTGGGAGAGACTTTGACTAATGACACTTCCCAACTGATATACAGAAATTGCACACCAGTCTTCAAATGGGGCAATAAAAATTGTTGAATGGTCTAAATTTAAACAACCTCTATTAGGTCAATTAACAGTAAGAAGATCACACATTCTGACTAGATTTTTGTTTTTATTTCAAAACTATACCTGTGAAGCTGATTCAAAATACTTTTTAATTGGCAAAAAATATTAGAAGAAGTGATCTCGAGAAAGCAGGGGCTTCAGTTTGTAAAAAGCATCTGAAATCCTCTGACTTCCATAGAAAGTTTCGTGATTCTGAACCTGAATATTTAATATATAATATTCCAGTTAAAGCAATTAATCTAGCTCATAGGAGAAGACAAGTTGGTTGCTTGGACTGAAATGGAATGTGGGCGAGAGAGTGATGCCTATAGTTCTCTAGGATTTTTACCATACAACAAGGATATTCTAGAGTTTTAAAAAAGTAGGGAACTTCTTTTTGGCTGAAATGCTAAGATATGATTGGCCAGAGCTTTGGCCCAGACTCTCTCTCACTCTGCCCTTTCCTTGATCAACCACACTTTAAGTTTGAGGACTTTTTTGAAAGTAATATATGAATGAAAGGACAAAAGGCTTACATAGGATGAAGGAGTTGTTTCAAAGAGGAAGGCCAATATCTACAGCATAATAGCCGGGTGGAGAAACCTATACTTCCTGCATTTTTATGCACTCTCTTTAAGAAACAGGGCCTGCCAAGCAAGCTTATGGATTGGAATCGTATTGTGTGGCGGCAGTTAACAACATTAAAGGTCAAGTTTATGAAATCTACAAAAGTCTAGTGGAAATACATTTTGGTCATGCCTCAGGGTCAAAACTAATCTGGAAACTGGATTTGTTTCTTTCTACCACTGACCCCCAATGGTAAATTATAAAGTTATTTTCTCCTTTTAAATCAGTGTGAGCATTTTTTTTTCCATCTGAACCCCACCCCTACCCTTTGCAGGCTCCATCAGTATACCCAAACATTCTCCGAACAAATCTTGCCAAAAAATCCCTAAGACAAACTCACCACAAGTTGGAATCAACTTGAAGGCACACAATAATAATTTAACAATTACATAAAGAATGGTTTTCAGTATTATTAGGAACAGAAAGGTTGAAAGTTTCTAAAGATTGGAAAGATTTGACAAAAAGAAGTTGGTTGTACTGCTGAAAAACTGACTTAAGCAGACTTGGACTAGCTAAAGGACAAATTGAAAAGGACACACAGAGGTTTGGCTTCCATTTATAATGCACGAGTTGAAGTATACTTGGTGTCACTCAGATCCATATCTAATACCACAAAAGAAATCCGTGGAACCACCTATTTTTCCAATTCCACCTTTTTAAAACTCAGGAATCTTACCAGCAGTACTTTGGAGAGTTTTATTCAATTTTCCCATCTGTTTTTCTACCTTGGGAATGCTAGCAATTATACCTTAGTTCTCCTTTGTTTTCCTGCTTTTTTTGTCTTCTGAAATCTCTTAGAAGCAATGCTTCAGTGTTTTAGTATTACTGTCTCTGTAACTAATACCCCAAAAGGATCCATGGGGACCTCCTGTTTTCCCATCGCCTCCTTTGAGGCACTTGGCACATTTTTTTTTCTTCCTGCAACCTCCTCCCCATTTTGACTTGAAGCTCAACACTTCAGCTTGGACAGCTGTGGAAAACATCATCAAGTGTTAAAGCATTTGGCATGATGAATTATGGCTGTTACAGATAATTTAATTATAATACAGAGATTATTATAGAGACTCTCCACCCAAAAGTCCCCTGGTGTACATCAAAAATACTTTACATAATCTTGGTAAGTAAGTAACAGATAACAAGAACTAGAATTATGACTTGCTAACCATAGTTTGCATAAATTTTAGTTTGATTCTTTCTTTATTTAATAGGTTTTATGAGCTGCAAAATAAAACAAGAAAGATAAAAATTTAATGGCCAGCCACCATGCATCATTCATCATTCTGGTAAGGGATGGGGCTTATAGTCCAAAACATCTGGAGAGTACCAAATTGAGGAGGGTGTGACCAAGGGAATTAAGAGTCTATATTTAGCCTAGTTACTCATCTAGCTTTCTTAATCTACCTATACATCTTTTGCATATAAGTGTCAAATGATGGTCACTATGCAAAGAGCTTTCCCAGCGTAATTTTTGGTGAAAGTTTTTATAGGGGCTTGGATGCAAAAGGACAATTCCTGAAGCACTTGAAGGTTCATTTGTCTTCAGAACAAAACACAAATACAAAAACACACAAAAACACATCTTTGTAAATGTGATGTGATTTGGCATGCTGTCGAAACAAAAAGATGAATATTTGGCTTCTGTTTCTTGCCAGAATCATAACTTTGGGCTTGTTAAATCTTTGTCAGTGGCACAGATTGGGACAACTCTATGCCAGGGGCTTGCATCATGAAAGCTTCCCTCAAAAAGGCAAGGAAGGAGTGTATATGGTAAAATTTGATATCCCTTCGAAAAAATAAAAATAAAAAAATAAAACCCACCTCTTTCAGTGGAACAGGATTTCTTTTTTCAGAGCCAGAGGGCAGTGATAGATATTAGCATGTTTGGAATTAGATTGAGTCTGGTAACAGAACTTGGAATGATAATTCTTGGGAGGCAGGGAGTACGGCTCCCATAGTTCTCCAGCTGGCATGGCCACTGACAAGTCATAGCCACCGTTAATGATCCTGCCTGTGGTTTGCCACCTGTCTTCAGAAACTTCAGACCAGGCTTTAGGTAGAGCCCTACTCACATGCATCCTTATGTATTTATGTAGACCTCCTTCAGACAGATGCTGAAGTTAACACAGCAGCAGCCAGATATATATTTGTGCCGAGGGACAAGGGTTAGTTTGCATTGTTTTGCCACCTCCTTCTTGCATTCAGTACCCTTACTGCTAAACACCTCAGTAAGATTTACCTCTCTGTATTTCTGCCTATATTGTGGGCAAAATTTACCATAATTAAAATAATGCATTGTTTAAAAACAGGTCTGGGGAACACATGGCCCTCCAGATCCTAGCAGACTGCAACTTCCGTCAGCAGCAACCAGTGTAGCCAGTGGTGAGAGATGATGGGAACTGCAGTGCTACAATATCGAGAGGACCACAGATTCCCAAACCCTGATTTGAAGGTGTTTTTAGAAAAAAAGATTGAGTTTCATTTTGACTTGGCTGAGTGAACAACATGGAAACCCTGTCCTTGGTATGTGAGATGCAGTTAATGGCATGCATGGGAAAAGAGTGAAGAAAAATACAGCTTTAAGGAAGCAATGATATACATATTTATTTTTTAATCAGATAGGCCTGAGAATATGCTGTAGAAAACACTATAAAGCCATCAGCTATAAAGCTGGAAGATGGATGGATGTGTTTCCCATATGTGAATAGTTTTCTAACTGCTTGCCTCTCTGGTTACAGGATTTTAGTAAGAGAGATTGTGGAGAGGGTTAGAGCAAAAACATCGTCAGTCTTATACACTAGTAAACTGCTGACCACCATACTGACAATCCTGTAATATTTTAGAGGACCCAGAAATATGTTAGCAATAAAACTGGAAAGGTTCTACTAGTAACAATCTGAAAGAGGGAACTTCTGTATCAATGATCATACATTTTAATAAAAGTTTGAATTTGACGGGGTGCCTAAATCATTTCCTACCAGCTATTTTTCTGCATCAAATCTCCAACAACCTGCTTTTTTTTTTCTCCTTCATGCTCCTTTTGTGCCAGGTACCATTTCACCAGAGTTCCTAGGCTCATGTTCCCCACTCTCATACTCCATGTTCTCTAGACAGTGGGCAGAATATGTAGCCCTGTTCAGGCTATGTAAGTTATGGTTTTCCTCTCAGGCTGAGAATTCAAAAAGCCCCTCTCTCAACTACAAATCCTAGGGTTCCATGGGGTGAAACTACGGGCCTTTCCGCACTACACTGTTATAGCGCTATTATTCCACTTTCAACATCCTGTGGAATCTTGGGGTTTGCAGTTTAGGGAGGAGCATTTAGAATTCTCAGCCAGAGAGCTCTTCGGCCTCAGTGTCAAAGTGAAACACTTCCTATGTCCACAGGTGAAATATGTTGGAATTGACAAGACTTACAACTCTAGTTATTATGGGGTTAATTGGTCTATTGGTGTTACAGAGGACCTTCACCTGCTACTGTTATTGGGAGCAGGTGTAAAGACTATAAGGGTAGCATTGTTTTAGTGGACACTTACTTCCACTTCCAGATTTCCTGTTGCTGCAGTTTGTATCATATCCTGCTTCATTGTGGTATTGTATTATATTTTGATATATTTTGTATTTTAACTTGCCAAACTCGCTCATATTCTCTCTTAACCTTTTGTATATTAAGAATCTATATGCTATGCTTATTTTTAACTAGAATATATAAAAGACTATTTCTCTTTCTTTATATGTCTTCTGAATTCCCTTTTTATTTACAACAAAATACTTGCCCAATGAGAAAGAAAGGGAGAGAACATTAAATATCTATTCAGTCAGCCCTCCATGTTTTCAGGTTTGACTTTCATGGATTTATTTGCGAGTGTCTTTAACCCCTGTCCCCCCTTAGGCTTTGCTGGAGGATCCTTCCCTCTTAATGGTTCTGATCAGACTGCACAATCCTTTATAAACCCACCTCTGGTCTTCCTCCACCAGTGCTGCCTGGCCAGCTCAGCACAGCGCACAACCCGATTTCTCAGCATCACAAGTCTTCTCCTGATGCCAGAGGCAAATCTCGGGTAGGACGACTAGAGTGTGTGTCCTGGGCACCAATGTCAGGGGGGTGCAAAAAAGAGGAATCCCCCCACCTGCCACTGGCCCCGCTCACTTCCTCCCACCACTTGCCCTGCCCCCTCGCCCTGGATGCTGTTAAGTCTTGGTATGCCACTGCCTGATGCCCCCCGCTCCAAGGAAGAAGAGGGTCAAGAGACAGAAAATGTAGGGCTACCATACTGATCCACCCCCTTCCCTCTCCTTCCCCTGACCTGGTTTGAACCCTAGGCACCCATCCCCCCCCCATGCTGTTACCCTAATTTCTGGGGTCCCTCGGGGGACACCTCACTGTGCTCCATGTGATGGGGAGTGGAAACTAGCCAGAGCACAAGTAATAGCACTGCAAGAGGCAGGGTAACCTAGCAGGGTCTTTTTACTCGGTGTTTACGGGGTCAGGCAAAGCCAAAAACCAAACCAAAATGTCTAATAAATGATTTTATTGAATGCAAGTCTCACTCATCAACACACTCACACACACACACGCATCCAAGAGCTATTAAGAAGCAAAAGAGAGGAAATTGGACAGAGGGAGTATTGAAAGGGTATTGTTGGGGTAATACTGCACCTTGTCCTGAAGTCTTGGGCCCGGGAAGGCAGCAAAGAAGTGGGGCTCAGCACGGAGAGGGCTGAGGGGATTGCTCGGCAAATGGAGCAGCGGTCGGCTGGGGTGACCAGGAGTGATCCAAAGAACCACTCAAAAACTGGGACTATTTGTAGGGGAAAAAGTACCTGGAGGACTAATCCTTTCCTGGGGAGAACAATGGGTGTTAGAGTGCTAATGAAGCTCCACCATGGTAATTTCCTTCGTGTGATGGGATTGCAAGGTGTTGCCAAAGTCTCAGGATCTGAGTTTGTGGTGTGACTTCATGTAAATGGCCCTCACCTGATGGAATATTTGCTCAACTTGGAGCAGACATGCTAATCCCCTTGGGGCTGAGGACCCTTTGTTTATTGTGGGTTTACACATCTTGAGGTCTCCTGGGGCTACGTGACTGAGGTTTTACTGGCCTGACCTGGTTTTTGATCTTTGACCATTGCTGTCTACGTGCCCATCCAGGTGACCTCTCAGGCATCTTGAATCATATTTTAATATCAAAATTGTAGACCCTGGGATAGGGTTTTTCCAGTGAGATAACAATGCCTCAACCCCCTTCCGACAGATGCACACATGCATTTTGATATTTGTGATTTTGCTACTTTTGCGAGGGTCCTGTGCCCCTAACCCTAGCGAAGATGGAGGGCCAACTGTATTCTTACCCACCCCTGAATAAGGCCAATCAACAAATAACTGGTTAAAAATTACACTTAGCTCCATTAGTGTTTTATTACCTTATACAAAGGACATATAAATAAATTATTGATATAATCTTGCTGCTTGTAATATAGGAGCCGCTTGACTAATTAAATCTGTCCATTTAATAGTTAAGTGGGATACTAATTTGTATGAATATACTATCCTGTCAAAATTTGCAAACTGTATTTGAAAGAGAAACAAGGCAAATATGTAGCAATTTATTACAGGCAAAATAAGATCTACATGTGAACCATCTACAAATATGGTTCACGTGACTGATTTATAGTAATTCCATGAAATGTCATATCTAAATATTGAGATTTACTTTGCATATAAAACTGAAGTTTTTTGTTAAAACCAGAAACCGATAGATAATACTGATATACAATGGTTTTTAATGAATTCCTGTTAATCTGCAAGACTGCAATCATACAGTTCCTGCAAAATTGTTTAATGTCAGTCTGTGAGGAGGGTATGCTAGATCATCCAGGAAACTCTGCACAGATCCTGCCACAACTTGCATTCCAGGCAATCTCACAAAATTGCTTGGACATCTGACATCAAACTGTACAGAAACTATAGAGTATCAAGTTCCAGGCCTGCCCCACATGCTTGTCATAAGTATGTCTGTGTATTCGCTTTGCAACTGCTATGAGAGACTGCAACAAGGGATATAAATAGCACTTTATGAGCCTCCTCTTGGTTTGGGGCTCATGTGGATTTTGTAGGCCTTAATGCAGCCCTTGACCCTCCTTCAGCTGACCCTCTGGTTACAGCAATTTGTCCAGAGTAACATAATCACATTTTCTTGCTTTGTTGACAACATCATTCCTATTGATCAACTTGATGCTTCTCTTTCTTAGGGCACATTACTTACATTTAAGTATTAAAAAATCAAGATCTTGGAAGGTAACTAGTTGCAAATAATTAATTACTTCCTATATATTCCTTCCCCCAACAAGGAATGCAAAACTATATTACATAATTGTTGCAGCCTAACAAAGAACAGATTCACCCGTTTAACAGTGTAGCTAATTTTTATTTTTATAGCTGTAGGAATGTAGCCTCAATAAACTTTGGGGGACAAATAGCACATGGTTGGAATGCTGGCAGCTCTCTCACGGTCCTACCGTATGCTTCATGGGTGTTGAGGAAGAAAATGTGTCTTATACCACAGGCCAGCAGCTTCTCACTTTTATATATTCTGTTAAAAGGAACTAAAATATCTACTGAGATACTTATGAGCAGTGAAAATGGAAAGAGTTGCATTTTAAAATCATAACTAGAAAGGTAACTGACCACTTTGGGGAAATTTGTAATAATAACGGTAACTAATTACTTGTAACATAATGGTTCCCAGCTGTCGCCAACAGATGATTCCTGAAAGCCTATAAACAGGGCATAAAGTCATTGCTGGGGAGCACCAGCTACTCAGAGCTTCCCACATTTAAACATGGAGAGGCAGTATGGTATAGGCATTAGAATGTTGCACTGGGACTTCAGAGATCCAGATTCTAGTTTCCACGGAGATATGAAATTCATCGGATGCCTTTTGGTCTCTTTCTCAGCTTGACATACCTCTGAGGTTTAATTTGAGGAAAAAGGGGGCCACCAGATGAAAAAGCAGAACATTAGCGTAACTAACAAATAAATATGACATTCCTACATAGCTGGGACAACTAATAAATATGGTTGCTATACCTGTGCTTCATGAATTCATCTAACTGATCTGTTTCCATTATTGGACCTTATGGCAGTGAATTCTATAAGGTAATTGTACATTCTCCACTGCTGTACTTTATGTTCTGAACCTACTGCCAATCAATCTGATAGTGTGTCCTTATGCAAAGGAGTATAACAGTAAAAAAAGAAGACCCCTCAACTCTCACAATTCTAGCTGGGGGGAATTACAGTAAAAAGCAGGGTAAGATTACAGAAAGTGAATTAATGATGCCCCAATGCATTCTATATATTGATTGCCACAACCTCATATGGGTGGAATTCATGCATATTTTTGAAATGCTGCAAATAGACATATGTTAGTACTGCTCATCTTCAATCCCATATAAACTTCAGTTTAAAATACATTGATCTTGATCCAGGAAACAAGATCCATGCATGAAGCTGACTGCAGTGCTAATACGAAGTTCAGTCCTCACTTGGTCTTCATTTAACTTTATTTTTATTTGCATTATATTATATTATATTTCACCATTCTTTCTGTGAGGTCAAAGCACTGGGGTTGGCTTTCCTCCTTATTCTTACAATAACGCTATGAGGCAGGTTGGGCTGAGAGAATAAATGTGAAGGTTGTATCTGATCTGCTTTCTTACCCTAGCTTTGTGCCACAAAGTGCAACTACGCTTGGACTGGGACCTGTCCTTAGTTTTCCAAATATTTCCAGTGCAGCCACTCCAAGAAAGAGACTGGGTACTTTGTATCATCAGGATTACTTCTACTAAGAGACATAACCAGGGTCGAGTGCATCTATGTGCTGCACCCAAGCCACTCAAATTCACTGACAAAAGATGAACTCTGTAATCTGGACAAATCCTGGAAATGTTCAAAAAGTCATCTACACTGCAAACTGGTTTGGCATTTTCTATTAGAGAAAGAGAGAACATTTTGCATTTTTTGTTCTTTTTTCCTAGTCGTGTGAGCCTCAAGTCACTATTCCAGGTATTGACACATCAAGCAACTGCTCTTAAAACCCTGGAAATCTGATTCACCTACTGCAGGCATTTTGTGTTTTAAATTAAAGTTGAGATTTTCCAATACATGAAGTCTTATTTTCTTGTCCTGCCATGAAAGTGTGATACATATACAGCTCAGGATACACTAATCCCTTCCTGCTGTCTTTCTGACTATTTTGTGTAATCTCCACTCTGTTGATATAAGTAAATAGCAGCCTCTGAACACTGAACACCTCTCACTGCCAAACAACTCATTACCGGAGGGAGGAGCAGCAGCAGCAATAAAACATGCATGCGCATCGGGATGCATGCAGAGTCCAAATTTTGTATACCCACTTGCTTGCTTCTCAAAGCTTTCTCCCTTCCTTGGCAAAATTATCTGCAAGCTGATACGGAGGAGTATTTAGCCAAGATGCTCTTGCCCAAGGTGCTATTTATCCTAACACCAGCCATGGGACTAGGCTTTTGGTAGGTACCATGACTGGGGGCAGCTGGGTGAGGGCGGCATTTACCTTGGGAAGCAAAAGTGTCATGAGCTGGGCCTGGGTATCTGTATGGAGCCAGAACCAATGTTCATCTGACAACAGACTCTAGGGGGAGGGGAAGGGAGCATTAAGAAAACAATGAATCTTTTGAGAACAAGTAGGGGGAATATATAATGATCTTGCAGTGGAGCTGACATAAGATATTTAAGATTGGCTACCAAATAGAGCAAGCCATGCTGCACCTACTGTAATAACAGATACCACCCTCAGGCTGCAGGAAGGTTGGATCCTGCATGCTCTTACTGTTGCTAAAAAAAATGAACTCCAAGGCTGGAAAGATAAACATTCCCCATCTCTTGTTCAATGCTCAGAAGATCTCACTGTTTTAGCTGTTCGTGTACATTTATTTTATAGACACGTCTCAAAGAAAATATACTCAACTTGTATTAATGAAAATGCATAGTCCATGCTCACATCCTATGTACTTGTATTTTCCCCTTCCCTGTTCTTTTTTTCTTCCCTCCTTCTCATCCTCCTCCTCTTCCTCCTCCATCTTCTTTTATTCTTCATTTTTAAAGCAGATACATATATACATAGTGTGTGTATACTGTATTATAATAATACAAAAAATATAATACATATTATATATACACTAGCTGAGCAGGAATTTGGGTTCCCGGACACCTGCAGCTTATATCTCCAGCCTTTGGGGAGCTCTCTCTCTCTTTCTTTCTATATATATATATTCAGAGAGAGAGAGAGCTCCCCAAAGGTTGGAAATCTGAGCCCCAGGAAGTCCAGAAACCCAAACTGCAGATCAACTGCTGTCTGGGTCCCATCTTTTTGTTTCAGATCTGTTGTCCAGAGCTAGCTTCCCTACTGGGCAGAGTTGAGCCATTGCCTCAAGCAACCCATGCTGAAGCACAACAGTGGTAACTTCCTGGCTGCTCTTACAAACTCTCTGGAGATACCTTCTGTTGATAGACAGAGTAGTGCATCCCATTAGGTGTAACCAAGTGGGAGTGTAAAATCATGAGAATTTGTTCTTTTTCTGGCATTTCACATTTCAGTATTGGTTGCTTTATAGAATGTGATTTTACTGGGCAGACCACCAAAACGTTGGCAAATGGCAATGGTGGTAGATGGCTCCAATGTTGGTGGGACAGTGAATCCATTCTGGGTTTTAGTTCAAACTTTAAAGGAACTATCCAGGCTGTTGGATCTATTTTGGGGCTACAGTTCAGCACCTTGGAGACCTTTTTTTTTAAGTTCAGACTAAAACAGAGTGCATATTCACCCCCCTCTCCATGACATGGGCAGAGTAGCAACCACAACCCAGCTGGTGCAATTCTTAATGGACAGCTTACTTCTCTCGTTGGAATGTGCACATTTTTTATCACCTCAGAATCAAGTTTTTACTTATGCTTTCAGGTAAAATAATCTCTCTCCAAATTTATTAAAGCCAGGATGAGATCACTTGGAATGATTGGCTGCTTTGCAGGAAAAGGCTTAAATCCTGTTATTAGTCTCAATTAGAATAGATCCATTGGATCAATTGGATTTACCTACATGTTGACTCACCATGCAACAACCGATTGTAGTATTCATTGAGACCTACTTGAATTGAGGCTACTTTATAACATACTTTTCAACATTTTGCGGATCAAAACCCGTAATCTGGATAAGTATTATCAGAGGGTGTCCAAGATGGCAAACGTAATGGGAAAGAACATACAAGTGGAGGCTGCAGCAGTTTGCTTTTGCTTGAGTCTGTTGGGAAGGATAAGATTCCACTCCCTCTTCCCTTTTCTCTCTCGCTGAGTTAATTGAATGCAAACCACTTTTGTCCTATGGACTCAGTCTGCCACAAAACTGTAGCAAGCTGAGAACAAAAGGGGAAACTAAGAGTAGTAGAAACTGGGACATTTTAAAAGCAGTTGGAAAAATGGGATAGAGGATTGGTGACAGTCCCTGCCGAATTGGGACATTTTGGGGGTTTTATTTGTTGTTTGTTTATATGCCACAGAATTCCAGCCAAAGAGTGAAGAAAACTGTACCAGAGCATGATTTATTTAACACGACATCCCTACTACATGCATGTGAAACCAAAACTTTAAAGATTATGCTTCTTTGGGCTCCCTGCTCCATCTGCCATTATTAGCAAATTGGACTAGGTAGGCCTTTGATCTGATCTAACATGGCTCTTCTTAAATTTATTTTTTTATGCTCAAGAACAAAAATGATACATTTGCTCTTTTTCCTGCAAACAGAGTGAACTGTGATGGTTAAAGCCAAAATGTCCCTGCAGCACCAAGATATTTGGAAAGAACCTTGTTAAGTTTAAGGTAATTAAAACCAAACCTTTTAAACAGTGGCCAGGGAATGTTAAGATCATTTGGAGTTTGTCTGGCCACTTATGTGCCAGTGGTTTTTCAATGTCTCTCCAAGATTTGATGCTGCAAGCCTATATTAATTTACCACTAGCTTTAACTTTGAGACTTATTTTCAGTGAAAACCACAGCACAAAGTCCAGGCTTTTCTGCTTTCTGTCATGTTGATGCAGGATGGATTTCAAGTTAGGACTATTAGCTCTGTCAAATACTAATAAAACTGATCTGCAGAACTTTTATTGTCTGCATTGTTCTAGACTTTAGCTCACTGACATTTTTATGATCCGTATTATTACGTGGATGCAAAGACTATCCTTACATAAATGAGAATTGAGAACTGGCCTTCTTTATTAGTCTAGGTATTGTTTTCTGGCACTATTTCAGAGAACAAAAAAAAAAAAAAAAGGAAAATAAGTACTCATAAGCAAGAGCTAGAAACTAGAGTGCCCCACCAAGCCCCTCCCCCCGCAAAAAAGAAAGAAAAGAAAGCCTTACAAGAAAGCATAGTTTTAAATATTTGTTTATTTGATTTGATTTATATAGCCTGCCTTTCTTGTAATATAGACCTAGAGCAACTTACAATATAAGTTGAAATAAAATAGCTAAAAATATATGTGTGGTACAAAAGTTTGAAATGCATTAAGCCAGGGCTTTCCAAATGGTGTGCCGCGACACCTTTGTGTGTTGCCTGAATTGTGTAGGTGTGTCGCCTACAACCTTGGAAATGTATGTTCTTATTTATAAATCATATATTTTTAAAAAATATATGAAAGGTTTTCATGAGATAGGTTGTGTCTCCACACATTTTGTTATTACAATTTATATACGTGTCTGTATCTCTTATAATGGGGTTAGTTTAACCTCCAGTTTGCTAGTAAAACTGAATTACTGTGTCGCGAAATGATGCATGTCTAAAAAAGTGTGTCACCAACACGAAAAGCTTGGAAAGGTCTGCATTAAGCAATCAATCTAATTGAAACATTAATTTAAAACAATTATAAACATATAACTATAAACCCACCACATAAATTGCACAATCCCTCAGCCAGTTAAAGGCAGAAGGTCTATTTGAATAAGCAGATCTTTGCTTACTAGCGAAGAGAGAGAAGGGCAGTCAAGCTTTCCTTGGGAGGGAGTTCCATAACTTAAGAGCTGCTACCTAGAAGGCTCTCTTCTGTACAGTCACCAGAGGAGCCTGTGAGGATTGTGTGATGGAGAGAAAACTTTTCCCTGAGAGTCATTAAGACTTGAGCGGGGTCACATGAGAAGATGGTTTCAGATAGTTTTGACCTGAGCTACATAGGCTTTTATATGTCATAACTAGTCCTTTGAATTCTTCCTACAAGTAGATTGGTAGCCAGTGAAGCTGTTTCAACAAAGTATAAAGCCTATCGAAGCAAGATCGTGCAGATTACCATAGTCAAGATATAGTTCTCAAAAGTGTGCCGTCAAATCATTTCTGACTTCTGGTGCCTCTAAGGTGAACCTATCACTGGGTCTTCTCAGAAAGATTTGTTCAGAATGAGTTTTCCTTCTGCATTCCTGGGTGGCTGAGAGAATGTCACTTTCCCAAGGTCATCCAGTGGGTTTCCATGGCCAAGCAAGCATCTGAAGCCTGATTTCCACAGTCATTGTCTAATGCTCAAACCATGACATCACGCTGGCTTTCTCTAATGGCAATATTAGGAGCCAAACATTGAATATCACAGAGCTCCAGGAAAATAAGCAAGCTAGTCTGCCTCACTACAAATTAATCATAAGCACAAGATACAATAAAAGGGCAAGATCCTATGGTTGGTATCGAATAATGAACATTGTCTCTCAGCTGAGTTGTTGCTTTAGGGTACATTTGAATGAATAATTTTTATTGTTTTAGTCCTTGGATGATAGCAGATTTGTGAATTATATACAAACTCTTGAAAGAGACAAGATTTACCTGTACAATAAATAACATGGCTAATGAAAGGGGGGAAAGGTAGCATTTAAATTTTATATCAGAATGTTTTCTCATATTTTCAGATCTCTTTGATAGTTTACAGAAAAAGAATCCACATACATTTTCTTCTCATTGGCAGTCTTTACCGTTAAAGATGCAATCCTTCAGATAAGGCACTGGTTTATAGCTCATAGGAGAAAACCTGGATTCTTCATTCCATTCCAGAGCTTCATTTTCTTTTGAATGGGTTTTCCTTTTGCATTCCTGGGTGGCTGAGAGGATCCTATGGAATCCTGGTATCTGCAGTTTAGGGAGTTTCCCTAAACTGCAAACCCCAGGATTCCATAGGATGTTGAAAGTAGAATAATAGCACTATAATAGGCTAGTGTGGAAATGGCCTTAGTCTCCAGTCGTAATCTAATGCTCAAACCACTATACAATGCTGGCTTTTTATACACATTACTGCTACATAATTTAAACCTCAACAATGAAATCTCTCTTTTTAATTTTTTTTTATTAGATACACCAGAGCTTTCCAAACTGTGTGTCGCAACACATTAATGTGTTGGCTGCAGTGTGTAGGTGTGTTGCGTGAATGTAACAGGTAGAGGGGCTACCTCTCCCATTGCGGCGGCAGGCAGGTCCGGGAAGGGGCAGCCCGCTAGGCCCTGGTGAGGGCGGCAGCAGCGGTGGGCCAAGTACGTGTCAGGAAAGGTTGGACAAAACCTGTAGTCCAAAGAAAATACTTTGTGATGTAAATTGTCAAGTGCACCTGCGAAAAGCCATGTGACTCTAGCTGAGTCATGCTGAGTCAGGCTGATGGGCAATCAGGGAAGAAAGTTGCATCAGATATGGGGAGAATGCAATGGTAGGCCAAGATTGCATCAGCTGGGTGCTTGTATAAATGTAGCCAAGTACTAGTCAACATTGCACACGGTGCCTGAACGTGTATGCCGGAGGCTCTGCCAGAAAGAGCTAGCTGAGAAATGCTGGAACGCCTTCTGGACATTCTTGTAAATATGTATATATTGTAACTCAAGAATAAACTGCCTCCTTGATGGAAGATAACAAGTGGCATGGGTGAGTTTTTCCTGGCTACAGTGCATTGCTGCTAAGTTAATCTCTGCTGGGCACGCTTTCATAGCTGTGCGATCAATCTCTGCTATATTTGGGCCTTTTGTACACTTGACTCTGGTACAGTTTTTTGGCCAGAGCTCAGTGGTCAGGAGGGAAGTGCTATCGTGGTTTTGCATAGCTCCCAGCATCCCCAACCTTCCCAGTGACAGGGTGACAGTATGGATGGAGGGGCTGCCTCTCCCTCCGCCAGAACCCCAGACTGAGGAAGACCCTGGTGAGGATGGCGGTGACAGGCCAGGCTTGAGTGGAGGGGCTGCCTCCATTTACTGAATTACTGTGTTGTGAAATGATTCATATCTAAAAGGTGTGTCACCAAAATGAAAAGTTTGGAAAGCTCTGAGATACACATTTAACTAATATAAGCAACATATAAGGAAATACACATTCGAACAATTAAACAACTAATAATCTTCTAACTAAGCACCAACAACTACTAAACTAACCCAATAGACTACAAAAGCCCCAAAAGGGTTACAAAAATTTAAATGCTTTACCTCTGACTCCTTGGAACACAGTTACTAAAAAAGCTTGCTATACTTCCTCTCAGGCACATCAATATATCCATACTGAAATAATCCTCTTAATTATCTACTATTATATTAATATACATTTTTAAACTGCATTTTTACTTATAAAATAGTTATTTCACTACTTATTAATTGTAGAATACTATAAACAAATTAGCATAATGTCCTACAATAATAATTCTAGCCATTTTGGTCAAAATCTATTGCTGAATGTTACCTCACCTACTCCTTCTAAAAAATTATAATCTTTTCCCATTGCTTCCTGAATTCCTTCAAAGAACTATCTTTAATTAATGTCATCAACTTATCCATCTCTACCATATCTAACAAATTATGGTAATCATCCAGTCTTCTTGAGATGGTAATGTGGGATCTTTCCACCTCAGAGCGTACACTGTTCTCACCATTATCATGTATTGTACAGTTCTTGCAGAGTTCTTGGTTTTCTGGTTGCCCACCAGTCTCACTAGAAACAGTTCTGGTTTCATCTGAATTTTAATCATGAAAATATTTTCCACCAAACAGTGTGTATCATCAGCCAGAATGTCTTTGCTCTATCATAAGTCCTCAAAGGTGAAATCTCAAAGGTGAGTGAAAAAGTCTTTATGTTCTAGCTGAAAGAGAAGAGGGGGTGGGCCAACCAGATCTTCCATGGAATGGAATCTATTTAATAAATGCATAAAATAATAAATAAGAGAGTTGGAAAGCCTAGAAGCACTCACGGTGAAATGAAACAACTTTTACAGTTGATACTAATACTACACTATGGGGGGGGGGGGACATTGTATTCGTCCTCATTTGTAGGGATGGGACAAATCCAGAATTTTCCAAATCTGGATCCGAATGCCTGGAAGGTTCTGGGAATCCACAAATGTCATGAATCTTGAATCTTTCAAATCTTTTTTTTAAAAAGGGTTTAAAAAGCATTCGCCCACTCTGCACTTTCCTGCAGGCCACCTCCAAAGAGCCTGCACCGGCAGCAGTGGTGATGCGGGTGCAAAGAAGGGGTGATGGTCCTCTTTTCACACCCCTACTGCAGCAAGCTCAGCCTCTGGGGTGTGCAGGAACCTACTCGCCCCTGCAGACCTGATCCCAGGTGCCTGTGTGAGCTCAGGCCCCGGGGTTTGCAGGAGTGCGGCCATGGCTGACCCTATTCGCCCCTGCAGGCCCGATTCTGGGTGCTCACATAAGTGCAGGCTCTGGTGTGCCCTGCACACTGCTCCTGCATGGAGGGATGGAATGCGAGGGCGAAATTCGGGGAGCAGCGGGCACATCCGGATTCAAAAGATTCTGTTTGCCTATTTTGCCCTGGGGATTTCGATCCACAAATCTCGAATCCTTGCCAAGGATTCGAGGATTCTGTTGGCCCATCCTTACTCATTTGTCATACCTATATACTTCCGTCTTTTGCATTTCCATTACAACATGAAATTCGGTACAGCCAACCCCTGCCCTTCATTCAGGCTGCGGAAAAGTGCAAAAAGTCCCAAGCCATAATACATTTACTTTACAACTTTCTTTCCTAGAGTTATAATGCACTAGTGAAATGTCACTTTTCTGCTATAGCACTACAATGCTGTAAAAAAAAACATACAAAAATAAGAGACAAAAGAAATCACTATAAATAACACTCTAAAAGGATGAAATTATTGGATGTGGAGGTGACAACAACTCGCAAAACCAGGAGAAACCCAAGGAACTACATTGTAAGAAGTCACACTTCTTTTGCCCAATTTGGGAGAGCAGATCATCTCCTGTCTTATGGTGAAATGGTGTCCTAGTTAGATCTGGTTGCGGAATACTGTCTAGAGAAGTGCCAAGAATGAGTCTGAAAAGCTGAATGTGTAAAGACATTAACCTCATGTGGGTCTCAGGGTGACTTATTTGTCTGAACAGACATGAGTAGGAATTGGGCAGCAGGTATTTTTGCTATCCTAACAAGAGGTACAAAAGAGAAGGCATGCATATTGCAGTCTTCCTACTGAAGTGTGGGGAGGAAGCTACCTATTTTGTTACATAGGAAGAGCTATTTCTTAATATATGTATCAAGACAAAATAAAGTTTTAATGTCCTTCTTCAAGAACAAAATCCGTATCTTGTGAGTGTGATTTTTTTTTTAAAAAAAGAACATGGAAAGCAGATAGTAACTATTATTTCACTGCATGCAGAAAAAAAAACCCCCACTGAAAATATACAAATTGTTTTGGAAGAACTTCTGCAAAAGCCATACACACTGTTGCATTTTCCTTCCAAGATAAGTAGTACTGACCAGTTCCTCCCCTCTCTGTCTTGGCTTCTGCTCCTGTGCCTGCCACTCTTTCTCTCTCCTAGAGCCCTTGGTACATGTACATCAAGCAATTTAAAATATTTCACTGGTTGAAGTGCCTTGATTGAAATGAAACCATGAAAAGCATGTCTCTGCTGGGATGAAGAAGGACTGCCTTGTTTCCTGGAGAGATCCAATAAATCTTGTGTCACACCATCTCATGGCACAATGAATTACTGGAAGGGCAGCAAACAATGACCCATTGACAGCCACCACACTTCTGAACTTTGTCCATCTTTTCAGTTTCTAGACACAGGACAAAGAATGATGACAACATACATCATTCACATGGCATGGCTTAGCAGGCTGAGGAAGAGAAATGAATTAAAGGAAAGCAATGCCTGCTCCTATACTCAGTTTTCTGTGTGACATTGGTCATATCACTTTGCTTCCTGTTGCTTTTCTGTCTATATGCAATAATAATATACCCTAAATATACCAGATCCTGTCTGATCTTGGGAGCTAAGCAGGGTTAGCCCTGGTTAGTACTTGGATGGGAGACCACCAACAATGACCAGGTGCTGTAGGCTGTATTCCGGAGGAAGGAACTGGCAAAACCACCTCTGAGTATTCCTTGCCTCAGAAAACCCTACAAAATTCATGGGGTCTTTGTAACTCAACAGGCAACTTTAAGGTGTATGTGCATGCACAGACACATACCTGCAGAGAGTAGCAGGTTTTAAACAAGCATAATTGACTGATCTTACTTTTATTTTGGTGAAAAGTAGGTGCAAGGCTTAGCTTCAGATGATGTTTGGCTCAGAAGGCTACCGCTACTTTTCTCCAGAATAAAAGCACTGAGATCATATGTGCTTGTTCAAGCATTCTTCATCACCTATACTTTAGGTCAAAGATATTACGTAGAACAGTTGTGGATAATGTAAGCAGAACCTGGTGCCACTTTTCTGCCCCCAACATCCTTTGGGGGCCACACAGACTGCCAAAAGTATGTCAAAACAAAACCAGCGTTGACTTTTATTTATGGAAAAAACAAGTTTTTTAAAAAAGTTAACGGAGGATGGCCTGTGACCTATTTAAAATACGAATTGTTGCTCCTGAAGGCTTCCAAGAGAGGCAATTCAGTTTTGAGGGGTCTAGAAAAGTGTTGTCCAGTGAAGTTGGGAGTCTGCAAAATAGCCTGGGGCCTCCATGTTGGCCACCCTTGCTGCAGAATAATGGTGAGAGCTTTATTTGCAAACCAATAAAAATCTAATCTGCTTTAAAGCTCTTTCCCTGGGAAAATCTGTACCAAACAAGTTAAGCCAAACAACTGATCACATGAGACTTATTAATAATGTGTGGGTTATATATGTCACAGGTTTTATTATAATTATTACAATAAGGGATATATTTGTCTGTCTTATTGCACAGAACAACACAAAAGGGAGAACTTTACAAGTTAATGACGTAAGGTTGCTGTCCTATACTCATTGGGAGTAGACACATACAGGATTGCACTGTAAAAAAGATAAGAAATATGTCTTGTTCTTTTAAGGTTTTTGTTCTTAAATAAAGTGTGTGCGTGTGTGTGTGCGTTGTAACACAACATCAAATGACAAAAATGAGAGCACAAAAACATAGCTTGAGCAAATTTATCTAATTATATCGATAACTTTAAATGGCAAATCCTATATAAAACATAAACTCAGGTCAAATATTATAAGGGATATACCAAATAGAATTACTCAAAGAAACACCTTGAAGTAATTGCTCATGTGGTGCTTATCAAATTGTATCATTTCTGGATTTATATAGTCTTCTCTACTGAACTAGGAGAAAATGGCTTATGTACTTGGATCCTTTTTTGAAATCTCTCGGGGATTTTCTTCGAGTTTAGCTGGCACTTTGCCACAGTCAGGCCTCTGCCTGGAATGAAGGGATAACTAAGCTATCAGTAAGACTGCTCACACACATACTTGACCCACTTGTAGAGTCCTGAGAGCTCTTTGGTAGCCTGGTGCTGTTGAAACAATGGAGTCAACCGTTAGAATGCAAATGGTAGAAAACTTGTAATGAATACAACTGAGCAAAGTTAGCATACCAACTAACTGTCTCAATTTAGCAGGAAGAATCCTTATTAATCTTTTCTTGTCTCACTTTTTCAGCTGCTTTTAAAATGTCAGAGTTTCTCTCTTCTCTACTAGCAGAGCAGATTTTCAGGGGGCAAAGGACCTGCAAGGAGAAGGAGGAGTTAGTGAAAATGACCTCCCTACCCTTCTTCCAGTGTTAGTAGATCTCCAATTTTAAATCTTAATCCAATCCAATCGTAATATGTACTTCTAAACATGTAGCCTGCACCATTTGAGAATGCAGGTGGGGAATTAATGTTTGAACATTCCCTGGGGTGGGGTGGGGTGGGGAACCCTCAGGTCTAGCATCTTGCAGAGAAGTATTCTACTTTCTGATGTTCTGAAAACTGAAGACTTCCTATGTCCTCGGTTTCTACATACTGGACTTTTTGATGTGAGAGAGCTGTTGCTGCTGCTGCTGCTGCTGCTGCTGCTGTGTGCCTTTAAGTCATTCCCAACTTATGGTATCCTAAGGCAAACCTATCATGGGGTTTTCTGGGGCTGAGAGTGTGTGACATGCTCAAGGTCACCCAGTGGGTTTCCACGGCCAAGCGGGGAATCGAACCCTGATTTCCAGGGTTATAGCCTAGTGCTCAGACCTGAGCCCTGCAAGTCCTTGGTTGAAGTGAGCATCTCAGATCTGAAAATCCTGGGTGATTCACTCCAACATCTGCCTCCTTTCTTATCCTGATAGCACTCACATACTGTATCTCACTAAAGTTGATTCACAAGCATGGCAGGCATTGTGTGAGGGATGTGTATCAAATTGTGATTTACATGCCCTACTATTATGCACTCTGAGTTGTCACCTCAAACAGTATCTGTTGAATGTCATAAAAGGACAACAACTGCTTAGCTATTTTAATTTGCTGTGCTCACATACTTACTGCCAATGGTGGGGAGAGATGTTTATGGTGCTGGTTGTTTGGGCTCGTGTACCAAAACAACCGGTTTAGATTTGGATTATATGCAGCTTGACTTGGGTTAGTGTGGAAAACCATTTGCTCCTTCACTTCATTCGTTGGGTCAAACCTGTTTACATGTGTAAATAAAACCCTTTTCAGGTACTCATCTGTTTATATGGTAGATTAGATAGAATATGAGAATAGGAGCACACCTGTAAGCCCTGCCCTGAGCATCCTCACTGACCCAGCAGCATCTGCACACAAAGGTCCACATAGGGCCACTGTAACTATGTTCAACTGGATGTCATCACAATGCTGTCATGGTATGGAACCTAACTGTGTCAGAGTTCTGGATCATGTGAACTCTGTAGCTTCATTCAGCCAAACATGATTACAGAGACCTTGTCAAGCCACCTAAGGTGCTGCTGGGAGCATGAGAACATTTGTGAATGTTCTTGCCTACATGCTCACCTTCCCACTACCCATGTAGCTTTATACTCAAGAAGGCAAATGCCTGAATGCCTTGGGTCACATAGATTAATCACCACTCTTAAGATACCACTTCCATTTCACCTGTAGTCAAATTAGACAGATTAGTTTACTCCACATGTTCAACCAAGGTTCATCAAGTGAAAGAACAAGTGATCTGCATGCCTGTATAAACCACCTCCATAGCCAAGCCTGTTTTCCAGTTTGACCTTCTTTCTAAAATGGTACACTTCAGATGAAAATAGAGGAAATATTTTACTTCTTGAAAGCCCATAACTCAAAGTATTATGTTATGCATTTATTGTGAAGCGGGCAGGACACAGATTGTACAAGATGCATTAGCTGAAGAAATATGTAATAGGGCAGGAGAAGGGATCTTAATCTTGAGTAGATGAACTTGATATCCCCTTAGCTTCTTCCAGCTTGTTTTCATTTCTATATCTCCCTAATATTTCCCCCTTTGTAGCACTGATAAGTCTTGGGGAAAAAAGTGATTAAATAATGCCAGCTCAAAGCCAAACATTAGCTAACCATGATTAATTTGCCAGAGATTGGGAATATGAGTGTGATTTAAATAAAATGTAATTGTTGACTTTAGAAACAGTCATGTTTAGAGTCAAGAAATGTCTACCACCTGCAATCAATCAACATTTGTCAGCTTGGGTTGTAAAGAGTTCTCTGCTTCTGGTCTGAAGCCAGTTGTTGAAAAATAATAAAGTGGGGTGGAGCAGGACTGTGTGTGACATTCTACACTTTACATGGAAATGCTGTCAGTGGAGAGTCCCTAGCCCACTCACACTTTCCACTGTGTCTTTTCTTTGCACCATCTTCTCTCTCCTGTCTCTTTCACACTACGTATATAGCACTATGATTCTGCTTTAACTGCCAGGGCTGCATCCTGTGGAGCCCTGGGATTTACAGTTTGTCAGGCACTAGAACTATCTGGCAGAAAGATGGAAATGCCACTCCATAAGCTATAATAAACTTAATACCATCGTCAGTGCCCATTCTCCATGATATCAAAGGGCTCATCCCTAGGTCTCATGTTTTAGACCCCACACCCCAAGGCCTGGGATACTTCTGACTTGGCAACCTTACCTGCTTGTCCCTCTTCCTGATAATGATGTACCTATCAGCTAGGCCTCTTGCTGTGAATTCAACAGTAGTGTGAAAGTGTGGAAAAGTGGCCATAGTAGCTGGTAGATTCAGGGAGCTGGTCTTAAAAAGTTGCTCCCCCAAGCTCTGGAAGACTGGAAGGGATTCTCTGAAGAGGGCTGTTAATACTTTTCCAATGCACAAAATTTTCCTTCCAATCTCTCTTGCCCATGTCAGAGGAGCCCTTTAGGACATGAAAAAGGACAGATGGTCATGTTTGCACGTGTTTACATTACTGTGGAGCAGAAATGAGTAACATGTGGTCCTCCAGAAGTTGTTGGAATTCGCCTCCCATCGGCCAACATAGCCAATGGAGAGGAATGCTAGGAAATGCAGTTCAAAAAGATCTGCAGAGCCAGCTTGCCCCTACAAATTTTCCTTGTCAGATCTTGGGGCAGCACCTAAGCACTTAAACTGGTGGAGAATGCAGGGAAATATTTTCAGCATTTCAGAATTTTAATTATCCAGATAAATCATTTCACATTAGCAATCACTACAGAAGTAGCTCAAAGGTATTTTCCTGTTTGCATATCCATCCCTACCTCTGACTGCTGGTTTGCTTTTTGCTAAAGGAGTTCAGCCTTTGTTCTGATTTCAGTTCATCTTCTGCATGAAATAAGTGGAATCGCAAAACTGTCTGCATTTTTGATTTGTTTTTATTTTATTTTATTTATTTATTTATGGTAAGATCATGCTCACATTGCTCTGAACTTTTAACAGGACATTCCCTGGCGTTTAATTTCCCTGGCAGCCTATCATGTTTCTGAACAAGTTCTTTTGTGGGAGGGTTATCTTTAGAGGAGATCTGCTGTTTGAGAGGGCCAGAGTGTATAGCTGTAAGATTAAACACATTATAAAAGAACTCTTATTGAGACTGTAACAGTAGACATATTTCCAAGGGAGGAAGTCCCATGCAATTTGGTGAGGTTTATTTCTGAGTAAACATGCTTAGGATTGGGTTTAATTTTTTTTTCTGCATTCTGAGAGGTAGTTCATAAACCCTGAATTTCTCTTTTGCCCAATTCACTCAGACCATACCACACCACAGTTCCCTGAAAGACAATAACAATAAGCTGTACAAGTAGTCTTAGTGTTATTGAAATATCCCATTCTTTCTAGTTGTTGTTTTATGATTGCTCTCATATTAGTGTGCTCAGAAATACGATCTTCCATGACCTTTTTCTTTTCTTTCCCCCACCTCCACAAATGCAGATTTTAAAACATAGTTCCTCCTTAATACTCACAATTCATTTACGTACAAGAGAGACACCTAACTGGATGCAGATGGAAAGGGAAGGCTCACTTCAAGTCGCCCTTACTTGGGCCCTTTTCGCATCTTGCCTTGATAGTGCGACGAACTAGAGCCCTCACGATATTGCCAATATTGCAAGAGGCCCAGTAGAGAGCCCCGTGCAGTCTGCACACGGTAGGGCATTCGCAAGAGAGCACCAGTCCCCGCCCGGTGCCTTGTCCGCATGTCGGCATCCTGGGCCACGCCCAGGTCCAACCCTGTCCCAGCCCCACCACCCCTGATTGGTCAGTGGTTTTTCTTTTTTTTTATTGTTTCGTCGACTATCGTACTAACGTTAGCACGATAGGTCCTGCCAACAGGGTGTTTCGTACTACGTTGGTAACGTGCTAACGATAGCGCCGGTTTTTTTTTTTTAAAAAAAACCAGTCGGCCAGACCCCAGGGGCTGCTGTCGTCTCGAGTGTGAGTGGCGACGCAGCCCCGGGGTGGCCTCTTGCAGTGATGTGTCGTGCAGTGTTCTCTGCTGCGATGGGGGCAGCAGCTGGCCTGCTGCTGGGCGGAGCGTCCCCTGGGAGTTGCTGCATGACGGACAGGCAGCAGGGACTGCCCACACCCCGCCCACTCCCGGGTCCTCCCCGGAAGCACACAGGACGACGGCTCCGCAGGCCCTCTGGTCGCGCGACCGATGTGTGAAAGGGAGGTTACTTTCGCCTTTCAGGCGAAGATAAGAAAACGTGCCATCAGCCCTATCCGTGGCTGTGATAGCATCTGGTTCACCAGAACATCATGCGGTACGGTGGCTCGTGAAGGGGGAAGGGAGTGTGCCTAATACGCTTTAAAAATGCCATGCAAAAAGGGTCTTGGACAACACTGGTTCAGTGATAAGCTTCAAAAAACCATAAAGGAAATCAAAACACAGCAAGAAAATGTCTTATCTCTGCCTTTACCATAATAAACTGAAGCTGCAAGGAGCACTGAGAGATAAGAAAAGGAAAGGATTTCTTTAAGCATTAGTACTGTACAATGATACATTTTGGTCAGGATGTAAGGAAGCATGGAGTACTCCTCCTCTCTTCTAGTGTGAGCAGGGAGGATTGCTGCTGCTTTCCAAGACAGCAGAAGCCAACCATAGTGGTGTTTTGAAATACAGGGAACAGAGCTTGGAAATTTACATTCGAAAAATAGTTACGTATACAGTTCCGGGTCTCGTTAATAGTTAATTACCATGATAGTTGCAGGTTTCTGAAAGCAACCTTCTTTAAAAAAAGCCATCTGAATGCTACAAACCTGAAACACACTCTCTTTCTGTCACCCCAATATCCTCAAAAGATCAGCCAAGGCAGCCATGGAAGGAACAGCACAACCTAACACTTGAACTATGGCCATTTCTACACTACCTTATTATAGTGCTATTTTTCCACTTTCAACATCTGATGGAATCCTGGGGTTTGCAGTTTGAGGGGGGGCATTTAGAATTCTCAGCCAGAGAGCTCATTGTCCTCAGTAAATTACAAATCCCAGAATTCCACAGGATGTTGAAAAGGGAATAATAGCACAATAACAGAGTAGTGCAGAAATGCCCTATGTGACGTTCTTCCTCCACAGGCTGCTCCCCTGTGATGATAAAAATCAGATGTCAAACTTTCCATTACACTGGAAATGGAGTGGCATTATCCTTTCTCATGTTGAAACAGCAATGTAACTCAATTATGCTTTAGTTATTTCAACAAGATGTTAATTATTAATTGCAGGCTACTTCTTATTTGTAACTAAATAGTGGTTGTGGTAGGGACACACATTGTGCAGTCCCTGAACCAAATCAAAAATCAGGGTTGGATTATTCCTTTGTTGGGCCAGTGTAATATCATTAAAAATGCAAGCTTCCAAGCCCTGAGTTTGAGAGTTATCCCCCTGGTCTGTGCATGTATGTGGGGGTGGGAGTGGGAGTTGGAAAGCAGTATCTTTGGAATGACATATTTTAGAAATGCCCTGTAAAATTTCAGAGTGATCAGTTCAGGAAAATGGTATGAATTGCTTTTAAATGCCACCAGGGCACCAGCATTTAAATGCCAGTACTGCAGCCACAAGGTTGTGAGTTCGATCCCACAGGGCTCCAGGTCGACTCAGCCTTCCATCCTTCCGTAGATCAGTAAAATGAGTACCCAGCTTGTTGGGGGCAATTAGCTAACACATTGTAAACCACTTAGAGAGTGCTTATCTGATAAGCGGTATAGAAATACACATGCTATGTTATTGCTATTGCTATTTTGTTGGGAATTCAAAGGGAATTGCTCTTCTGTCGTGTGGTTCTGTGGGTAGTTGGCATGCATATGTCACAGAGGTGTCTTCTAGGCTGATTCCCTATAAAATCGCAGAGAGATAGGTATTTTGGTCTTTCTGCCAGATCAAAGTCTAAAGATAGGAGGAAGGGTGTGACAGGCCTTTATATCTCCTCAGATTAGTTTTGTAGTTCCGACCAAATAAGGCACCCTTACACTATCACTTAGCCCTCACTCCACCTTTTAAACACCACTTTTGTGTGTAAAGGCTAGGGTCTTATGTGTTCCATCAGAGCTAAATACTTTATTTATAGTAATGTGTCCTTCTTTATTATCAATGATTTTAGACAATTACGGCCAATTCAGTAGGTATAAAATAAAATGTATCTTTTAATTTAATAGCATTAGGAATAAAGTATCTCGTTAAAGTTCATATACAGTACAGTTCATATACAGTAGACTAACCAGTCAAATTTCTGACCGTCCTCTAACTCCCAGCCTTAGACATCAGGTCTCTGTGTCTTTTCCTTAGCTGCTGAAACACAACCCAGCCATCCTCTCTGGCCAAGATCTCATTGAAGGCTCCTTCATCTGCCTTATATATATTTCCTCTCATCCATAACCCCCTCCCATGCACACCACAGTGCTGAGTTTCACTCTTAAAGTACTATTCCTGTGCCTAGCAACCCATCATCAAGTTGCACTTGCATTCAAAATAGCTGTATCCCAAAGCAACTTCATCACAAAGGGTGTCTCAAAAGATTTTTTACTTAACTCTCTGTGATTTTTTCACCTTTCCTGCACTCTTTGCTACACATACACAATGTTACACATACACAATGTTGAGAATTTTTTAAAAAAGATGAAGAGGTACTAATTTGCCATAATACAATGACAATACCTGTGACAATACCTGTACTTTTGTTAGTCCATTCCAAAAAGGACAACATGGTGTGCAAGCTTATCCCAGGTGACCTGATGGTAATATGTTTCAACTAGCAAGTTCTTCTGGTCTTACTGGGATGGTGAAGGATTGTAACATTTGAATCTTCATTTTGTAAACACAACACCCCTTCTCTCTAGGTTGCTGTCATCCCGTCAGAAGCTTACAGGGCCCTTTGTCAGTGGAGATTAGGAAGTAACTAGGCAGGTTTTTTATATTGAAAATGCTAGATATACTTTCAGATTCCGGATTAGATTAAAAAAAAAGTCAGTAGCAGCCAGAATGGATAGCTTTACCAACAGGTAGAAGGGAATGAATCCTCAGAGAGTGAATTTCTTTAAAAATCCCAGTTCTAGATGGTATGAAATCCTTTTCCTAGGATCCCAATGCTGAATGGCTAAATTCGACATTCTTCAAGTTGCCATGTTGGTTCACAAGAATCCATACTGACATAATATCTTTATGAAGGCAACAAAAAGGTTAAAAAAAATATGAGCAAGCTTTTGAGATACTCAGGTTTCCTCAACAGTAAGATACTACAAAGTCCAGAAGAATGAGTTAAAAGCCATTAGGTATAGCTGTATTCGTGGGATGCTGCATGTGGAAAATTGCAGTGTGTGCATGAAGTTCTTTGAACACTTAGGAAGAGGCAGTTGCTTGGAGTGAAGAACAAAATGGCACTCTTACTATTCCGTATACAAAAGCCAGCTGGAGGGGCAACTGAATCTTTCTTCAGAACTGGTAATGGGACGCTGGCATCCATGGCACCTGAATGCACCAGGCTAGGTTGGCAGGATAACATAATCCTCTCCTGTACCTTTACTGTTGCTTGGCATCTGCTGCCTGATGCAATTGCATGAATGCTGGCAACCTGTTGAGTTGTGACTAGGGATGGGCCAAACGAGTCCTCGAATCCTCGAATCCTGGGTGAGGATTCGAGATTCCCGAATCCAAATCCCCGTGCCAAAATAGGCAAACCGAATCTTTCAAATCCACCAACTAAATAGATTGTTGGAGACTGGGACACCTGAAAACTTGGGAGACTGAGATGCCTGAAAACCTGGGAGACCAGGATGCTTGAAAAGCTGGGAGACCAGGATGCCTGAAAAGCTGGGAGACTATACATACAAGGGAAAATAGTAAGTAGGTGAGGTTTTCCCTTGGATTAATAATGGCCTTTGCTAACAATTTCAGAAATTACATCTGGGCTTGTATTCTAAGATACTTAAATTGAACATTTCATATTTAAGTTCAGGACTTGACTGGAAACTACAGGCTTGAGATTTCAAGGACAGCTGAAACATTCCTTTGCAGAGCTCCTTTACAAACCTCTTTCACACACAATTCTGGGGTTTGGAGTTTTACAAGGTGTCACAGCCTTCTCTGACAAAGTGTACTGGTGCATCATCAAACTACAAATCTCATGATGCCAGAAGGAGCTATGCAAGGAAAAGCCAGTTTTGACCTGGAATATCTCTCTACTGTAGTATGTGGCCCTGTTACACAGGTAGGAAAATGTGGGATTAATCCACATTTTCCTGCCTGTGTGGAAAGGGCCTTCATGTCATTTTCAATCTGGGGAGATCCTGAGGCAAAACTAGGACAATTGTCTTGGCCAAATTTCTTCAGAGGGAGGTTTGCCTTTGCCTAGCTTTTGGCTAAGGCTGAGAGAATGTGTCTTGCCCAAGATTATCCTTCTTTCCCTTGCTTTTTAAACTCTTTTTTAAAAAAAGGCTTTGAAAGATTCGAGATTCATGAGATTCATGGATTCTCAGAACCTTCCAGGGATCCGGATTCGGATCCGGAAAATTCTGGATTCGTCCCATCCCTAGTTGTGACAAGTTCATAAGCTGAATGTATGATCTCATAACTGCTAGGGATTAACCTTTATGGTCATTAATGACAGAACATGACCTTCAAAATCAACCTTTTTAGTGTGGCAGCACCTCAGCTGAAAGATTACTGAGGTCCTGCAGATCAGGATGCTGGGAGATGATGCCTGCAGTGCTCTCCTAGTTGCACTAAGACTAGCACTTCGGGCAGGACTCCAACGGATTCTTTCCAACTGCCTGTTTTCAATGCACTCCACAACTAGGAGAGTGCTGCAGGTATCATTTCCCGATATCCCAGGCTGCAGCACCTCAAAACCCTTTTGGTTATAATGCTTGCAGGCTGAAAAAGTAGGGGTTTGGGAGGTGGCATTGTCAGACATAACTATGATGATGGAGGTCCATTATCATAGTTACCTCCTATGAAACGGGATCTCAGCCAAAGTTTGAAATGACGACTCTATATTTGCATCACTGCCACACCTAAACTTTTATAGAAGAGTGACCAAAAACAGAGACACCACCTACACATGCAATTGAGTCACCACAGTCATACCAAACATTCAGTGATAGAGACATGAAGGAAAAGAATTTAACATGCAGGCAGCTGGAAAAGGACATATAATCCAGGAAAATAAAGTGTAGTGTGAGAGATATGGGGCAAAACCTACAAAATACATTTAGGATCTCCTGAAACAGGCTCTGGAAATAGCAGCTTTTTCATCAAGTTTACGATGCAGAAAAGATCCTCACATGTGAGCACAGGATACCCTTTGCCCTACTTGAGTGGTTTGTGAGAGAAACCACTGCATGCCAAAACGTTCATTTTCTTCACATGCCTCTAAATCTCCCTCTGCTGGCCTTTCCTTAAAATTAGAGTATTATTCTTGTAACAAAGGGCCTACTTCAAATGGTTTCAATTACACTCATAGGGATTTCACAAACATAAAATTTCCAGTATTTATTGTGGAACCCCACTTAATGAATCACATGGAAGGTTTGTGATGAGCAGCACTTATGTTGTTCCAGACTGCAACGTTGTGTCACTGGGTCTGAAATGGACAGGGTACATTATCAGACACTTTAGCTCTCACCGATGCAAGTGAGAACACAATATGGTCATTCAGATTTCTAAATTTTATTTTATTTGCATTCCACTGTTGGAACTTGCTTGAAGGGTAGGGCAGAAACTGCAACTACAACCAAGACATGCCTATTGTCACAGTATACAATCATCCCTCCACATTCACTAGGGTTAGGGGCACAGGACCCCTGTGAAAGTAGAAAACCCCTTTTTAACCCTAGGCCCTCCCAAACCATATTTAACACACACAACAAAAGTATGATCACCACATTCAACCCACCATGGATTCCTTTGAGGCATTAGGGTTCCTTCCCAAGGCAGAAGTGGGGGGCTGGTGGGGCTGACTGCCACCTGCACTGCTGCCCCACACCATTTGTAATAGGGACTTGCAAGCCTCTTTCGCAGTTTCTCAGTCTCATGAGGCTTGCTGTCCCTATTAAAAATGGCATAGGGCAGCAGCAGAGGCAGCAGCAAATACCTTATTTGCTGGCATATAAAATGCACCCGTGTATAAGACGCACCCCATTTATACACTAACAAATACTATTTGCCTGAATATAAGACACCCTGAATATAAGACGCACTCCATTTTCAAACAGTATTTTTTGGGGAAAAAAGTGAATCTTATACACCAGCAAATACAGTAATCTGTGAATAATCAAATCCGCAAAAGTGAACCCGCAAATGTGGAGGGCTGACTGTATATGTGTGTAGTTCAGTCTGGACTATGATATGGATGTGGATTACAATATGGATAATTCTCATAATGTGAATAAATTCCTCTCCATCTATCATGAGTATTGCCAAAGGCCATTTTCTCACTAGACTGTTATAGCGCTATTATTCCACTTTCAACATCGTATGGAATCCTGCGGTTTGCAGCTGGCCCCTCCCTTAAACTGCAAACCCCAGGATTCCAAAGGATGTTGAAAGTGGAATAATAGTGCTAAAACAGTCTAGTGTGGAAATGGCCAAAGGTTCTTCCTCATCAGTTGTAGTTCTAAAATAAGCTGCCCTGCATTGATTTACATAAAAGATCATAGTGTTTTTTCCACAGATCAGAATGAACTCCTGCATGTAAGATGGCATGGTACTTTGGCATTTGTGTGCATACACTTTACATGGAAGAGTGTTACAGTTAGATTTTAATTTCTAGGGAACTATAGGAAGGAAATAAACAAAAACAAATGTCATTCTAGCAACTCGCACTTCTGGAATTTTTTCATAGACAATAGTGGACAAATCTGAGTTAATTCGTCATAGTTTTCTGGAACCTTTTGTGGAGTAAAATAATTCTGTCACTATCAGTAGAACACACACATTGACACAAGCCAATGAAGAACAGAGCTTGGGAAAGCTGTACCTGTACAGTATATATGCACATATGCTGTCTTTTCTCCAGAACTGGGACACAAGATGGCCATGACCATACTTGCTGGGTGGGTAACATTTCCAAAGTTCTAATGAAGACTTACCTATCCTCACTTCCTTTTTCTTTCCCATCTTTCCACTTTACTTCTCTTTTCCTCCATTTCTTCACATTTCTTTATATTTCTTTTTCTCTCACTCGTAAAGATTTCACAAATGTAAACAGTCCAGTATTTATTGTGGAGTCCTACTTAATGAATCCCTTGGTAGGTTTTAATGAGCAACACTCATGTTGCTCCAGATTTACAATGTTGTGTCACTGGGTCTGAAATGCACTGGGAACATAGACACTTTAACTCTCACAGATGAGAGTGAAGAAACAATGTGCTTATAACAAATTCTGTTTTCTAAATTTTATTTTACCTTATTTGTAATCTGCAATTAGAGCTTTATTTTTGATCTGCTGTTGGAACCATCTCTTCTGTCTCCTTTCTGTGTTAAGCCTTTTTCGTTTCTGTAAAATAACCAAACAGTAACAAATGAAAACATATCATTTAAAACTGTAAGTCTGGAGAGGGAGACAGCATGGTGTAGTGGTTTGAAGGGTGACTCCAGGAGAGCACAGTTCAAATCCCCACTCAGCCCTGGAAACCTACTGGCAGACTTTGGGCAAGTCACTCTCTGTCAGCCTAAGAGGAAGGCAATGGCAAATCTCCTCTGAATAAATCTTGCCAAGAAAACACTGTGAGGGGGACACCATAAGTCAGAATCACCTTGAAGACAAATAGCAACAAATTTAAGAACCTTTGGCACTTCACAAGTATAACACAATTTAACTGTCATGGCTACTTCCTATGGAATCCCAGATTTTATCCACTGGTGAGCATCAAAGCTCTCCAGCTGAGAGTCCTGAATGTCCATCCTTAAAATGCAAACCCCAGGATCCCATAGGATGGAAACATGGCAGTAAAAGTAAAACCATAGTGCTCTAATTATGTAGCATGAAAGGGCCACTGGATACGAGATGGTGTACATTACAGATGGTTGCAGGAAGAAAATGGGATATTTGTATTCAGATTTTTGAAAAAGCAGACATTAGGTAATTTTAAGAAAGCATGCCTCAAAAGTGAAAATTGCAAGATTTTTAAAAGGAATAGATGCAAAGAATGGGGGCTAACCTAATAAATGGGGAACATTAGATGATTTACTGTGGCATCTGTTTGGAGAGACATCAGGCTGTAAGGATACCTCAAGGATTATTATGAATCAGCCTCCCAGCCTCCAGTGTCTGTGCTACTTACATCCTCAGCTCTTGAAACCATAATAATCTAATTCACAAAAATCTAACACCTGGAATGTTATTTTTAAAGCAGTTCATTACTTATCATGTTGGCATATTTCTTTGCTTTAAAGCAGAGGCTGGTGACTTCCATGGGTTGGGGGCTGCACGGGACCCTTTACCTTGAAGGACTGTGCCCTAGCCCTGAAATTTGTGTGTATGTGTAAAACCCACATATTCTATGTATTGCCTACGCAGGAAATGGTATTTTCCTGTATGTAGGAAACGTGAGTTTTGTTCAGTTTTTGCACAAAACAGTGTACTTCTCTGCAGAAAAATATCCCAGATGCTACAAGATGCTCCAATATGAAGAAAATACTGCACGAAAATATTTGACTTCTCCTGCAGGGGGAGGGGGAACTACATTAATTATTAGTCCCCACACAATCATGGATTTATATCTCTGTGTCCAGCCACCCACACAGGACCACATTTATTTATTTGTGTGTGTGCGTGTGTATGAGAAAGAGAGAGAGAGAGAGAGATACTATGGTAGCTTGAACTGGACAAAATAAAAAGATGACACTGAGTAACTGTGTAAAAGAGATGAAATGATGACAGATACCTTCATAGAAACACCATTGAATACAAACTCTCAATCTTAGAAAGTGAAGCAGAAAAGTCTCTCAAAGCACTTGGGAAAAATATATCACCAGAAACAGAAGATATACCAATAGACCTCTTTCATTTTTTAGAAATGCAATCCATTTAAATTCTAACAAAAATCTACCAACAAACATTGAAAACAAAGTAATGGTCCACAGACTGGAAATGCTCAATATACATTCCAGTCTCCAAGAAAGTGGATACCAGAGATTTCAGTCACCATTAGACTATTGCACTGAGCTCCCATGCAAGCAAATGATGCTCCCGATTTTACCAGGAAGGCTGTGATGGAGTAAGAAGTGTTAGATATCTAAGCTGGGTTCAGAAAAGGAAGAAGTACTAGGAATCATATTGCAAACATATCTTGGATAATGGAACATAACAAAGAATTTTGGAAGAAAATCAACCTATGCTTTATAGCAAAGCCTTTGATTGTGTGGATCATGAAAAACTACAGATTTCTGTAAAAGAAATGGGTGTGCCATAGCATTTGAATGTCCTGATGCATAACCTACATTCTGGACAAGAGGCTACTGTCAGGACACAACGTGGACAGACAGAATGGTTTTCCGTTGGCAAGAGGATCAGAGAAAGCTGCATGTTATCATCCCAGTTGTTTTTAGGTAACCAGAAAATTATTTTGGAGTTTTTCTCTCAGAAAAGTTAGTATAAATCTTTAGCTTTGATGGACTTATTTCACTTGTTGGATCTTATGTCCAACTTACTGCATTGCCAGTGACTGTTATTTTTGTTTCCCTTCACATTACATCTGGAAACCATTGCCATTGTGTATCATCCTCACCAGGAGGACAGGAAAAAATAGCATCAAGGCCTTTGTAATTATAATTACTGAAATTATATTAAACTGTTTCACTTTGCTCAGTGTTGAATAATTAAGCAAGTTTTTGAGATAGTAGGTCAAAAAAGACTTTTTAAGTTGCCTAGAGGCTTGGTGGGGGAAACAGGCCAGGGAGAGACACATCTTCAGAGCTTCTTATTGTGCCTGGAGCTTAATCCTATATTACACATTCAGTGGTGGGCTAAACGAAAAAGATTCATGAGGTCTTGGACAGAAGCAGCTAGTGGCTTTTCTAGATAACAGTTGTTGAGTAGGAGCAGTTGCTCAGAGTAGAAGAAACTTAGAATTTCAGCAGTAGGTCCTTTAAAAGACCATAACTGTTCTTACTGTTCTTAATTTGTCACAGTGCTAGTTCTCCTTGGAGGAGGTGCAACTAGAAAAAATAAGTAAGCATGAAAATACTATATGCATGATAGAAAGGAACATCCTAGTGGAAAAATTAACATAATATTTTCTCTTGGTTGCAGGTTGCAGAAGAATGTCATTCAGATAGTTCAATAATACAGCACACAATTGTATCCGGTTTTCCTCTTCAAATATTCCTGTTGTAATTTGTCTCTAAAGTGTTTGTGGAACTGACTGTTTAGATGAAGTTGCCAGTTGTGCTCATGCAAGCTGCCACAAAATTGACTCCATGTCAAATTCACAGATGAATAAAAACACTCACCCAACTAAGGAAATGAAGGAATGATCTCCTCTCTGTGATACTGCTGATTTAAAAAGCTTAGCATACTGTCAGACTGTGGATATAAAGCAAAGAGGTTATCTTTTGGAACAAACTTCAAATGAAAAAGAACTGTCCACATTTATTTTATCTCTTGGTTTGTTCAGAAAACATTCACTCTTATCTTCCTTCAACAAATTTGATATGGATTGTATCCAATATTCCTTTTAGTTTAAACTGCCATTGCCAAAAGAACTCCCTGGGAATTTTACTGCCAGTACATTACTCTCCATTTTTAAAAAGTGTATAAATGGAGAAGTCAACAGATAAAAAAACTTAACTTTCCTGGAGGTTATAGGGTCTTGTTTAATGTTGTTTTCCTTCTGGAGAACCAGTGCTGTTTGGCACAGCTGTAACAGGTAACCTGATCTGTGTGGCTGCACAGGACTGGGCAGTCCACTCTGTTTGTGAAGGTAGGTACAAAGTGTCCTCCATTATTGGAAACAGACCAAAAGAGTCCAGGGATAGATTTCGTTCAGGATTATATTTCTCTAGGAAGCTAAAAAAGGACAACAAAATCCCAACCTTGTACTTTACAATGAACCAAACACATACACACAAAAAATCTAGAGTATCATTTAAGGTGTTTGTGGTCTGTTTCTTATGCTGCTTTGGACTTTTACAGCAATATACTCAACCGTTCCTATCTGTCTACTTCTTTATCTGTCTGTCATCTTTCTGTCTGTCTTTTTTTCTCTTACACTATTTTGGACTGTTAGCAATGTTCTCAACCATATCTATCTATCTATCTATCTATCTATCTATCTATCTATCTATCTATCTATCTGATCTAGTATTTTTAATCCCTGCCTGATACTGGAACACTGGAATACAATGCAGGCTCCTTTGGAGCAAATATTGCTGAAGGTAGTAGTCCTTGTGGCTGTAGGCTTTTTTTTTCGGGGGGGGGAGAGGGGGAATTGAATATCCAAATAGCGTTTCTGTTGTCCCATATTATTTTTTGACAATTCCCAGCAGCAGCTGTAGCATTTTATTTCCACCCTTCAGTGGGTTTCTTTTTAATTCTGAGACGTATTGGAACAAAAAGATAACTTTGTCTTCTTTCTCTAGGTTTGGAAAAACAAAAAGAATTATACCGTTACAGAGCATCAGTCCATCAGTGGAATGACACTGTTGCCTTATAGCTTTAGAACTCTTCAGATTTTTTTTCCCAAAAATCCAGAAAGGAGAAATTTTACTCTTCAAACGATTGGACCACCTCAGTACACCATACTCGAGTTTAAAAAAATGAAAAAACTTTGGAAGAGTATAAATCCAGAAAATTACTACAATAGCCCCCAAAAAGAATGGAATGGATTTATACAGAGGCAACAACAACCAGAAAACCCCAGAGAGCTATATGGTGGAAACTCATGCTTCTTGTGCTTCTTTAGGTCAATCTGGAAGAGTTCATAGTTTATTTTTACACAAAATAGTACATCTTTAACCAAAATGAAAAGTACCTGTATGCTTTTAAAAATAATCTAATCAAATTCAGTGCGTGTCTAAGATGAGTCCTGTTCAGCTAACTAAAAACAAGGTACGATAGCACTTTATTCCTTTTATTCTATAGGTACAGTTAAATCCAGTGAGCAGAGTCATCTGAGACATCTTTGCTCTTCTGGAAAGAATTCAGACTAAACTGTCTTTTCTCATGCATTCAGAAAGCAATTGTGATGTCACATATGAAGGCATTCCAAGGTTACCTAAGCAATGCCTTGCAAAGTACATAGTCTGCACACATTTACCATGACTGAGCTTAAATTGGATATGGAGTTACAGACAAAAATAGTTTTAAAAATCAAATGTTATTTGTTACTTTATCACAGATGTCTCCTCATGCATTTCTTAATACCTTTAGCAGAAGAATTGTTATGCTGAATCTTGCCTAGTGGACATATTTCAAAAATGTACTTCTTCCACCGGAATCGTTTAAATTCTGATGATTTCTAAGGACTGAGTAGGGGCAAAACCATACATTATTCCAGGAAGTAAGGGTTACAAAATCCATGTTTACAGAGGCAACATGAATGTCTGGGAAGGGCATAGGAAGAGTGTGTGCCCTAAACCTTCATTTTTTAATTTTTTTTCCTCATCAGTGCCTTCCACAGGGGATCCTTCTGAGTTCATTTCAGATCTTGAAGCATGCTTGTCAGAAGGCTAGAGTAAGGATGAAGAGGCTGTTAGGGAAAACTGGTTAGTAGAAAAAAAGCGTAAAGCACCACCTCTGTACACAGACCTACTTGTACAGTCATTCACTAGGGTTAGGGGCACAGGACCCCCATGAAAGTGGGAAAAAACGTGAATAACTCTAGGCCCTCTCAAACCACATTTAACACACACAAAAAGTATGATCACCATATTCCACTCACCATGAATTCCTTTGAGGCAACTGGGTTCCTTCACAAGGCAGAAGTGGGAGACTGGTGGGGTTTTACTGCCACCTCCACTGCTGCCCCACATCATTATTAAGAGGGACTTACAAGCCTTGTTCTCAGTTCCTCAGTCCCACGAGGCTTGCTGTCCCTATTCAAAATAGCACAGGGAGGCAGCAGAGGTGACCAAAAATAATCCGTGAATAATCAAATCCGCAAAAGTGAAATCTGCAAATGTGGAGGGCTGACTGTATTTCTTTAAACATTATCTCCAGCGTCTGTTATTATCATGATACAAGTATAACAAGTAGTTTGTTTGTGTTTTCTCATAACACATAGCTCATTCCTAAAACAAACTAGGTTAGAACCAGTAAATTGTCCTGTGTGGGTTGCTGTGAAGTGGAGATTGCATGATCCTAAAGATACAGGAATATTCTGTGGGCACACATCAGCCAACTGTGGTTGACAGATCTTTGCTGGCACCTGTTCGCTGCATGTTTACAGGCAGATATCTTCCCGTCACAGCTCTCCGTGTTTTCAATGGCAAGGAATGGTATATAAAAAAGCATTGGAGTTAGGAGAATTAAGTGTGTGTGGAGAGGGGGAATTACAATGCCCAGAATCCTCCTGTTCGCATAGTCATTGCCCTTTCATGCTGGCTGGGAGAAACTGGGAGTTCAAAAATGCACATATGCACAAAAATGTGCAAATGCACAAATGCACATATTTCACAGGACAAAAAAAAAATTGCTTTTAAGAAGTTAATCACATTTCTTTTGCATATGTAAAAGTGTCTGAATGGATGCTATTTCTGTCATGGCATTATGTGCTCTAACTCCTTCTGCCTTCATTCATTCCACAGACTTTATTCCTTTCTTCTCATTGCCATAGTGCAGTTACTGGAATGCTTGAAACAAAAGATCAGCAATTTGTCAATACGCGCTCATGAAGAGCTCCCTCTGTTGGCGAACTGAAGCGAAGTGAATCTGTGATGCTTTAATTCAGGGCTTTCAAAATGGTGTGCCCTGACATATTAGTATGTCACCTGAGGTATGTAGGTGTGTCGCCTACAATCTTGGAAATGTATGTTACTATTTATAAATCATATATTTTTAAAAATATATGAAGGGTTTTCATGAGGTATGTTGTGTCCAATACATTTTGTTATTACAATTTATGTATGTGTCTCTATCTCTTACAAGGGGTTAGTTTAACATAAAATTTGCTAGTAAAACTGAATTACTGTGTGGTGAAATGATGCATGTCTAAAAAAGCGTGCCACCAGCTGAAAAGTTTGGAAAGCTCTGCTTTAATCCTTTCTCATGTTAGACTTTCATTCTGATAACAGAAGTTAACTTAGGTATTATTTTGATATGCCACCGGCTATATTTTGTGCAGTAGGAAAATAAAACATGCAGTAAGAAATAAAGTTGGGAATATGGGCTTTAATCAGTAACAAGGCTATTCCTTCAAACAAAATGACAAAAAAGAAAAAGAAAATTAAAAGGACTACTGTTACCTGTGTGCGTATGTGACTTCAACATATGGTGACCCCATGAATTTCATAGGGTTTTATAGAATCATAGAATCATAGAGTTGGAAGAGACCACAAGGGCCATCCAGTCCAATCCCCTGCTATGCAGGGACACACATCAAAGCATTCCCAACAGATAGCAATCCAGCTTCTGCTTAAAAACCTACAAAGAAGGAGATTCTACCACACTCCGGGACAGCATATTCCACTGCGGGACAGCTCTGACCATCAGGAAGTTCTTCCTGGGGTTCAGGTGGAATCTCCTTTCCTGCAGCTTGAATCAATTGCTCTTTGTCCTACTCTCTGGAGCAGTGGAAAACAACCCCACTCCCTCCTCAACATGACATCCCTTCAAATATTTAAACATGGCTATCATGTCCCCTCTTAACCTTCTCTTCTGCAGACTAAACATACCCAGCTCCCTTCATGCCCTCAAAGGACATGGCTTCCAGACCCTTCACCATTTTTATTCCCCTCCTCTGGACACATTCCAGCTTGTCGATATCCTTCTTGAATTGAGGTGCCCAGAATTGGGCACAATATTCCAAATGAGGTCTAACCAAAGCAGAATAGAGTGGTACCATTACCTTCCTTGATCTAGATGCCATACTCCTATTGATGCAACCAAGAATTGCGTTGGCTTTCTTGGCTGCCGCATCACACTGCTGACTTCTTAGGCAAGAGGTGCCTAAGCGGCAGTTTTGCCTGTTCCTTCCTCTGAAATATAGCCTATAGCACCTGATACTCATTAGTGGTCTCTTATGCAAGCACTAATCAGGGCTGACCTGCTTAGCTTCCAAGGTCAGATGAGATCTGGTGCCTTTAGGGTATTGTCTACTAGTTTTTATAACCTGATATTAATAGTGTCATTGAGACAAACTTATCTAACAAGTAAAAAAATACTCACATTAACTCATATTGAACTCTACCAATAAAACATTTATATTAGTATACAACAGTTACATGTTAGTACTAAGACAGAACAAAAAAAAAGGCAGTTGAAGGCCATTTCCACACTACACAGTTATAGTGCTATTATTCCACTTTCAACATCCCATGGATTCCTGGGCTTTGCAGTTTAGGGAGGGGCATTTAGAATTCTCAGCCAGAGAGCTCTTTGGCCTCAGTAGACCACAAACCTCAGAATGCCATTGGATGTTGAAAGTGGAATAATAGCATTATAATGGGGTAGGGTAGAAATGTCCTAAAGCCTACTGGTAGTATCAACCAGAGTTGACCAATTGTATCAACTGTGTTTGCCTCCTGACTGACTTCCTATTCAGCAACTGATTCAATGAGTCTGCTCCAGGACTAACCAACAGGATTCCAGCCTGCATGATGTGCAATGTGTCATATGCTGTACAAAGCATATTAACATTTCCTGTCTTGCAAGAGAGATAGTTGTGCAGTAGGACAGAAAACTTAGAATAAACTGCATTTGATGACCTGACCACAGTTAAATACATCCAGATTGTCTTCCATTTCAATCATCTCTGTTGACAAAAGTGTTTCCAAGAAAGATTTTTGTAACACAATCATCTAGTATTGATCGTGGAATTTAATGGTAAATTGCAGCTCTCCCTCTGTGTTTGTGTGCGTGTGCGTGTGTGCATGTTTGATACCTCTTGCTTCTTTCATCTTTTTTTCTTAACTGAAAAAAAATCAATCAGTGACAAGGAATGATAAAAATAGCTGCACAGTACTTTTGAACAGTAGCACTAGCAGCCTTCTGTCTACACTCCTAGAGAACCTGCCACCACAACTAGATGATGTTCCAAAAATGGCCAGAAGCGTCAGGACTTAACCTTTCAACAGGTCCTGAAATTGGAACCTAAGGGGGAAGTGGGTGATGGTAATTCAGTTTATGTAGCATATCCCAGCCAGAAACAACAAGGAGATTAGCCATGCCTACAGGGAAGCTGGAGATACTCCCCATGAAAGAATTGCAGCAGCTGAATTGCTAGTATGAGCCCTCTACACTTCCTTGTTCCGAATGAAAGGTAATTAAAAATATTCCACCATCACCCCATGGGATACTTTCTGAGTGGCTGTAACATTTGAATCAGGCTTAGTTTGTCAGCATGATTCACAAGAGTGTATAATAACCAAATGAAAGTCAACATTGTATCTACACTGCAATATGATAACAGTTTGATATCATTTTAATGTCTATACCTCCCACTGTGGGATCTCAGATCTGTAGCCTTGGTGACATACTTAGAATTCTGTGCTAGAATGTTCTGGTCCACTCCATTGTATCATAGCAGTAAAACCAAACTGCAGATCCCAGGATGGCACTTAAAGAGCTATCAGACTGTTATAATTGTGCAATGTGGATGGAACAATTATTAAGAAGTAAAAAAGCATTAATGAATTTTAAAAAGCAGATTTTGTTAAAAAGAAATGTGAGCCCACACATATCTATGTCAGCTGTAGCTGGTACTTTGCAAGAGAAATGGAGCGGAGGGAAGGAGACACTTGCTTCCAGTACATGAAGTTTTTCCTACCTTGTTACCTAGAAGCTCTTCTGATTCACCACAACCAGCTATTTGCATGTTTCAAATACATAAATACTGAAGAGGGACATTCATTCAGAACACAAACAGAGAAATGGGGTGTAGCTCAGACAAAAATTTGTTGTAGTTTTTCCTGGTTTAATTTCTTCCACTTTAGATGTGTCTTTATTTTACTACACCCTCTTTCCCAACCATATCCAGGAAGTCAATAAGCTAGTGTACATTTGCGTATGTCATATTGAATTGCACTTGTTTCCGAAGAGATAGCTGTGTTCATGTGGGCAGAGGGTATATGGCAGCGGGGAGAAAGAATCAAACAGCACCTTTAAGACCAACTCATTTATTGCAGCCTGAGCTTTTGTGAATATTAATGAATCTGTCTCTTCAGATGCACTGATGATGTTGAAAGTGGTATGGCCAGCACCGTCAGTGTACCTGAAGCAGTATTCAGTGAAAACTCATGTTGAAACAAGTCTCAAAGGTACTGCAAGATTCCTTCAACTTCGCCCCCCTTTCAAATTCAACTGTAATGCTTGCTTGGTTTTGTAAATTGTAATATTGTTTTTAATAATAATAAAAAAAAAGATTTCATAAAGACCTAGGAAATAGTAGCAATGAGGAATTTATTCCTAAACTATTTCATAGAATGTTGAGGCAAAAACTTTACAGATTATAGAAGCATAACAGATGTTTCCAAGTGATTTATTAGACCAAAATACCTATTATCTGCCACAAGAGGGCTCTGTATGTACAAGTCTCTGGAGCAGTGGTTTTTAAAGCTCCCTATGTTCAGCAGTCCTGTTCCAGGCTGATTCTTCCACGGAATTCCTGTATTGGAGAGGATTCTAGCGTTCGTTCTAGGGTCCATTGTTAGACTGTATAGAGTATCATTCAGGATCTTTAGGCTTTGTTACTGCCCCAACGAAGCTGAATTTACATTCTTATGGGACTGGTGTCCGTGCATGGGTATTCCATAAACTGCCCACTATGTTTTGGCCAATAAATATTTGTATGATCTTCTTCAGAAACTGTTAGAGAATGTCCAGAATGTATGAACACCTTTTCCCAGCACTTTTTCCAAGTACAGAAAACACGATGAAGGGCAAAGTAGAATCCTGAGGCATACCATAGGCAGACGGCCTTGGACAATTTTAGTGGACACCCTCAGCCTCACCTTCTGGGAGCACAAGTCCAAAAAAGATCATCATGCATCCAAGATGGAGATACGGTTTGAGGCAGGGTTGAGATAGGGTTTGGAGAAGCTATTTGTTTTTCGTTGGTTTGTTTGTTTGTTTGGAGTACAGCTTCTTAAATCCTCCACCTGTTATGGCCAGTGGCTATGCTTGCTGGGAAACTGAGGGAGTTGTAGTCTACAAAATTGAACTTGTCCAACCTCTAATCCAACCCTCACTCCAGTGAGATGATGCAAAAGGATTCCATAGCCAGTGATATCACAAACCAGAGCAAGGTCCAAGTTGCATATAGAACTCTCTATCTCTTAGTTTAGGTCATCCACAAGAACAGTCAGCAAATTCAGTCCAAATTTTGGCTGGAAACCAGAATGGAAAGGATTTAAATAAGTTGGATGATGCAGATCCTCCTGGAGTGAAATTACCATAATGGCTGTTGCTATAATATTGCAGTGGCTGCCCTTGGGCAAATACTTTAGGAACCTTCTTTCTAGGTGTAGTGTCATCCTGTGATTGATGGGAACAGTCCAAGGCTGAACAAGAAACCTGCAATCCTGTTTCAATTGCCAGCTACTTGGAATGCACATAATAAACAGAGCTTTTCTGGAAGTATCTTGCAAAAGCAAGTAGCAGAGCTGAAAAATGTTTGCCATTGCTGAATGTGTAGCTTGAGGGAGCAGTTTGCTCTGACCCTGAATTGGTTAGTCTAAGGAGTGGTCTAAAGGTATGTTGGAAGTAACATTGACTGTATGTTTGTTTCTGCATGCCCCTAACACCTGACCAGAATGCTTAGTTGTAAACAGGAGGATTCCATTTATAGCTGCACTAGATGTCCTAGATGTTCTAGAGGAAATGACTCTGATAACCCAATGGCCAAGAGTACATGACTCATATAGACAGTGCTGGATTGAACACCTGGCATGTCCAGGATCAGTAAGAAGGTGTTGGGAAAACCCTCCATGCCCCTGGAAAATCACTGCCTGTTGGAACAGGCAGAACAGTGCTTGTAAAAGTTACTTTTTGAACTGCAGTGCAATTCCTATAGAATTCTTTTTTTTAAAAAAATAATTTTTATTCACATTTCAACAAATAAAAGAAAAAAATACAAATTCTATAAAGTACAATTATATAATTAATTGTAGCTTATCAAGTAGTATCATTCTTCCATCACTTCTTTGTCAGAGCATATAATTATTCATTCTTGTCACATAAATAAGTAACTCTATTAAAGAAAAAGGATAGTATTATGTAAGTTTTCCCCAGATTAATCCTATCCTTAACCTTAAATATTTTTCTTGCTTCCTTATTTGTATAATTTATCAATACTCAAGTATCTTCATATCCTGTTAATTTTATTCATATTAGTATCTTCTTCTATATAATCTCTTTCCATTCAATCTCACATTTGTTACCTATTTTGATGCCACATTCCTCCTCATATTCAACAAAAATATTTGTCTATTTATTTTATGTTCTCTGACTTTGAAGAAATTGATTTATAGGATCCCACTCTTTCTCTATTTTTTCATCTGGCAAACCTTTGAGTCTTTGAGTTAGAATATCTGCTGCTTTTATCTCTAGAAGACTTTGAAGCCAGAAATTCCTATAGAATTCTTTCCAAAACTGTTAGTCTCTAATCTCTGGTACTGAGCTAGGTGGGCAAATATTGGGGCTGGTACAAAATTGTTTTCAGTAATCCTATGAAAGGGAGTAAAAAATAAAAAGAGCTATAGCAGAGGCACCACGTACAAGCCAACACTATTTTCTACTTTCTTCCCTGGATCTGGCCAGAATTCTGGCTAATGGAGACAAGCTTCTTGATCTTTTGAAATTGTGCTTGGCCCAGTACATTGCTTGGTAGGGGTAGGGATGAGCTCACCTATTTTTGAACAGAACTGTATTATGTACAGTTGACAGAAGCTGGAAAACTCACAGCCAGTTCATTTTCAAACCATGTTTTTTAAAAAAATCTCACACTATTACATTTGGTACCTGTAGGTAGCTTTTCAAAATACCCAAGGGTACCTTCCAATAATTTTCGGCTTTTATTTTCTATGTACTCTTGATATCTGTACTATGGGGGGTATTTCCAAAATAGAGGAGACTTGGCCAACAGAAAGCAGATAAAAACAAAAATGCTTTAATTTTAAACTGGAGAAATCCTGTTTCAATCCACAACACAGTAAAGATTTTCATAGTGCATTTGATAGTTTCTATTTATTTTTTGTCTTTTCTAAACATGTGAACCATTTAAAAAATCATGGTTACAGAAAGTATATTAAATAAAATATGTAAAAAAGGTGTGTACTTCTTTTTCCTGTAGTAATTACTTCAATCTGATAAGGAAGTGACCCCATTGAAAGGGCATGTGTGTCATACTAGTTTCTCCAGAAATAAATTTCCCTATCGCTTTGGAAATGTAGTATAGCTTCTGAATGACACAGTCATTAACATAATTTCGTCATGCTAATTACAGGCATCCTACCTTTGGTAAAATGATTGTATGTATCATTAGAAGTAGGAAGGTGCGGTTTATTCTACACAGCGCAGCCTCAGATCAGCCTAACACATTTTGCTAACTGAGAAAAATAGCAAAACGCTACCTTTGTCTGTCCTGTTACAGAAGCTGGCTGGAGAGTAGACTCTTAATTCAACAGTAGTGACTGGGCAGCCTCCTCCAGCTCTGCAGCACCAGAGAACAGCCAGCCTAGGGAGGCAAGGCAGGCTGTGTAACCCACACAGTGTTGTTTTCAGATACAGAGCTGGAAAACAGACTTCTAACCCCTAACTGCCATTATGGCTTCTTTTCATCCCTCATGGCAAACTCAGTCTCTGGAGTGATGCTGACAGACAAAACACGGCTAGTGTGTGTTATATTTGCACAAAGCAATGCATTAGGGCTGTTTTCTGTATCAGTTTATCTGGTATTATTTTCTGAAGCTCATCAAACTTGCTCTCCTTTTTTTTTAAACTGTAGTCATTTGTTCAGAAATCTTATCTTCAGAGAAACCAGCAACATTCTCTGTCTAATGTATGTGCTATGTTTTATAGACAGCCCTTGTGATAGTCTACCAGTCCATAAAAATTGTGAATGGATTGTGACCCTACAGTAGATCCCATCCATGCTAAAGGGAAGCATAGCTCAAATCGGTGGACAATATTTACAGACTAGACAGTTTTATCACTTATATAGGATAGTGAGGATTGAGATAGTGGGCATTATTTATGCATGGCAGGAGGTTGGACTTGATGGCACTTGTGGTCTCTTCCAACTCTATGATTCTATGAGATACAGGTATACTTCAGTTAAAGAAGCTTTTGACAGAAAAGCTTCATTTTGTAAAGTCCTGCACCTTTCCGTTTCTTATTCCTCTGCCTAGTTGGATGTTTTATAGCAGCATCAGCAGTGGCAGAATGAAGAAAGAGTACTGGAATATCACAGACTTTTGTTGTCAGTGTGCAGTTTATATACAGTAAACAGCGCAATAAACAAAGCCTGAGTTGGGAGACAATGGCATTCTACCATAATTGCATTAAATGTAGTCATGTGTGTACCTGCCTACAACAAGCAAAGTAAACTGCAGCTGCCCCCAGAATCCCTTGCTGAGCATGCATGAACAGCCACACAGAGAGAAAAGAGCAGAGTAGATAAGCCTTTCTCACCAGACACTGCCAGTTAGAAATGCACAAGTCTAGAAGGCTGGTCAGCAAAATGGAAATTACGAGACAAGTGAAAGCTTGGTGAAAGAAAATTCATCCCTGGATGAATTTTGGAAGCTGCTTCCAAATGGTCTGTAGAAAATTCAAAATGGTTTTGTTTACTTTATTGTTAATTTTGTTAATTTCTTAGTTTGCTGAAACATGGTGAGTTGCTCTTCTTTTTGTGATGTAGGGATTGATCCTTATTCGTTTCATTTCATTTCTGCCTCTGGTACCAAATTTCTGTTAAAGAAGTAATACCCAGGAACACATCTACTTCATTAATTGAAGTATATCCGTATGTGATTTGTTACAGCATCCTTGAGCCAAATTTCCTTTCCCACACCTTGAAAAAAAATGTGCTGCTGTGGCTGAAATAAAGCCATCTTTTTGCCAACTTGTCTACGTGTTTCAGAGCCAACCTAATCCATTTTTCTCCCTGAGGTAGAACAGCTGATGGCAGTCTTCCCTAATGCAGGGATAGGCATCTACCAAAGGGCTGGGTGCTGTTTTCTAACGTCCACTTTACAAGTCACTTCAGGCAAATCTGGAAGTGTCTGAAAGGACACACCTGGGTTTTCAAAGGCTGCTTTGATACAAGAGTTCCACGTCTTCTTGTAGAAGAGAGTCACTGGATGAATGCCAAGACGTGATTCTCCTTCTCTCCCAGAACTTTTGTTTTGGTGGTGGGGTGGAGAGTATCTGATGGCTCTAGAAGGCCTTGCAATGTTGCATTAAAGGCCCTGACTGGCTGCATGTGGCCCACAGGCTACATAATTGCCACCCCTGCCCTACAGTTATCAAGACTAACCATGTTATTTTAGCAGGTGGAGTAGGAAATCGCAACACCTCTCTTCTCTCTGACAAGAAGAATGTTGGCCAGTACAGTAGGACCCCTGTATCTGTGGGGGATTGGTTCTGCCCCCCCAAACATCCTGTCCCGCTGGCCGCCACCATAATTGGCCCAGGGCCAGAGACAGGCGGCGGGAAAACAGCGAGGAGCGCAATCCCACGATCCCTGCTGTTTTCCCACTGGCCGCTGCCACGATCAGGCCCAGGCCTGGCAGCCGGAGGTGGGAAAACAGCTGGCCCTGGGCCCGATCACGGCAGTAGAGCTGTTTTCCCACCTCCAGCTGCCGGCCCCAAGCCCGATCGCAGCCAGCCAATGTCGGCCAACTGCGGATAACTGAATCCGCGGATCATGACTCTGCGGATACAGGGGTCCTACTGTATTCTATATCAGCTACTAAGTTTACAGTCATTCCTCCACATTTGCTAGGGTTAGGGGCACAGGACTCTGTGAAAGTGAAAAAAAACATGAATAACTCTAGGCCCTCCCAAACCATATTTAACACACACACACACACACACACACACACAAAGTATGATCACCATATTCAACCCACCACGGATTCCTTTGAGGCATCAGAGTTCCTTCCCAAGGCAGAAGTGGGTGGCTGGTGGGGCTTACTGCCACCTCCGCTGCTGCCCAACATCATTTTTAATAGGGACTTACAAGCCTCGTTTGCATTTCTCAGTCTCAAGAGGCCTGCAATCCCTATTAAAAATGGCACAGGGGTGACAGCAAATAATCCGTGAATAATCAAATCCGCAAAAGTGAAACCTGCAAATGTGGAGGGCTAACTGTACTTAGCAAAATGCCATTCACTCGTCCTTTAATCACTGACAGAATGCACCTCCTTCTCTTCATGCACCTGATGCTTGGTAAAGTAGATTTAAGGAAATTACAATTGTGACAATAGTGTCGCAACCGTGACTAAGTAGTAACTGGTAATATGGAACAGTTACCTGGATTTACTCACCTGTTACTGTTCCATATTCATGCTGTCTATTTAGTCCCCAGCGTGATGCTAGTGCTGTGATCATAATCCCCTCCCAACGTACTTTACACTCTTTACTTTGAGAGGTCACTGGCATGGCTTCTGCCTACAGTGCGTGAATGGGCTCTGTCACCCCTCTGCCTGAAGGACTAAATTAAGGAAGGAAGACGTTTCAAAAACACCTCTTCTGTTTCATCTAAACATCAGAAGGACCTAATGGAAGTAGGAACTGTTTCACTGTGAAACAGACTGCCTTAGAGGTGGTTGGATCTTCTTCTTTGGAGGTCTCTGGACACCCTTTGGAAGTGCTTCACTTGGGTATTTCTGCATGGCAGGGGTTGCAGTGCATGGCCCATGTGGCCCCTTCCAACTCTGTGACTGTCTGATTCGACTTCTTTTCTGGAATTGTTCTGCAGTCTCATGAATCACACATTTCCTTAGTGGAATATGTTTCTCCCAGTTCAAAAAAGATGGATATTGTTCTAGAAGTTTATTGATAAAGACTGCAAGAATAAATTATTTAGGAATCCAAGATGGGTACAAAAAGAGGGACTGTAGAGCTCCCCCCCCCCTTCAATACAGACAGGACACAAGCATAGTTTATTTGGAAATTTTATTGTCAAAAGTTAAAAAATTGACTTACATTGATACATGTATGATACAGAGCACTAATACTTGATGATATATATTTATATACCATTAGGTGGATCTGTAAACTTGCCTTTTCTCTAGCTTGTTCTTTTTTTCCCTTTTGTTCTGTTCATTATTCTCGTTTTCTATGACTTTATAATAAAAAATATTTTAAAAAAATACAAAGCAGAGGCAGGTGTGTGTGCAGGAATGTAACGGGGGGGGCAGGCATTGCCCCCTGTATGATCATCCTGCTCTCCCAGATCGAATTTTCCATCAGTTACACTTCTTTAATAGTGAACGATGCCCCAACTCTTCTGCCTCCCTTTTTTTGTCTCTCTACCCACGCAGTGAAAACAGTTTCGCCAGAGCCCTGGATTACTGTGAAACAAGGAAAAGAAAAACGAGAAAAGACTTGAGAGAGAGCGCGAGAGAGAGAGACCGAGAGAGAGAGAGGGGCGGGGCCATTTCTGCACTAGCCTGTTATTGTGTTATCATTCCACTTTCAACACCCTATGGAATCCTGGGGTTTGCAGGTCAGGGAGGGGATGTTGAAAGTGGAATAACAGCACCATCCTCATTTCCGCACTAGCCTGTTATAGCGCGATTATTCCACTTTCAACATCCTGTGGAATCCTGGGGTTTGCAGTTTCGGGAGGGACTGACCGGCCCCTCCCGAAGCTGCAAACCCCAGGATTCCATAGGACGTTGAAAGTGGAATAACAGCGCTATAATAGGCTAGCGCGGGAGAAGGAAAGAGAGAGAGAAAAACCACACATGTGCGTGGAGAAATCCTTGGCGAAGCGGCCGGGCAGCCGCCGCCTGGCATTTCTTCCGGCTGTTCCCGCCTGCTTCTCGCCTCACGAAACCCGAAGCTCCGCTCCGCCTCGCAAGCCCTGAGGTGGGAGGAGGAGGAGGAGGAGGAAGACGGAGACGACCAACGAAAACGCAGCCCCTCCCCGTCTTGGCTCAGTTATTATTTTTTGCCTTCCCGGAATTAGGAAGAGTCCCGTAAAGGACGCTGCGCAGGAGAGGAGGAGCCCGCGGGACCCTCCGGACAGCCCCCGCCAGGCCCTTCGTAGCGAGGTAAGGGGCCCTTTCAACGCTCAGCGGCTGGGGAAGGGAGCTCGTAAGAGGGGAAGGGCCCCCCTGGCTCCCCCCCCGGTCTGGCTGCCGCTGAGCCCCGACGGCCCCGCTCTGGCTGCCTGCGGTTGGAAGCAGCCGGGCGGGTAAGAAAGGCGGAGGGGTAGCGTGCGAGGCAGGTGAAGCCGTCGGGCTCTGAGGCTGCCTTGTTTCGAGCGCGGTTGTTGTGCAAGCCAGTCCACCCTGCTTTCGCTTTCGCTGGCTTCCGCTTTCTACCTGTGCCTCTCGCTACAGTCCACTTCCGCACTGGACTCTTATAGCGCGATGATTCCACTTTCAACATCCTATGGAATCCTGGGGTTTGCAGTTTAGGGAGGGGCCGGCAGGCCCCTCCCTAAACTGCAAACCCCAGGATTCCATAGGATGTTGAAAGTGGAATCATCGCGCTATAAGAGTCTAGTGCGGAAGTGGCCCCGCACAGTTTTCCCTACGAGGACGAAGCAGCGGGGTGGGTGGGAGAGCGTCTGAGCAAGCGAGTGAAGGACGGAGGGCTTCCCCGTGTCCTCTGCGAAGTGGAAACATGGCTCACGGTCCCCTGTGCGGGGAAGGAGGCGCGGCCCGCCGAGGGCGTAGGTCTCGGGCTGAGTGGGGAGAAAGGGAGGGCGGCCTGAGGCTGTTTCTTATTGGCAGGTACACGGACCGCGTAGGTAACGACTTTTCTGTAATAATAGGATTCTAAATGCGGAGAGCAGACCTTTTAGCATTCTGACTTATCAAAATGCTCCTTTCCCTTCCTGTCAAAATAGATTGCAGACTCCTTGGGGCGGGGCTCTTTTTTTCGCGTCGCTGCCTATAGTTCACTGTGAAGTACTGTATGAAGTGCTGTATGAATAATAATATTCCTTCCATGTTCGCTAGGCAGAGGACCCCGGTGAAAGTGGAAAAACCGTGAATAACTCTAGGCCCTCCCGAACTGTATTTAACACACAAAAAAAGTATGATCAGCACATTCAAGCCGCCATGGATTCCTTTGAGGCCTCAGGGTTCCTTCACAAGGCAGAAGTGGAAGCGCTGGGGGGGCTTACGGCCACTTCCACTGCTGCCCCACACCGTTTTTAACGGGGACTCACAAGTCTGGTTCGCGGTTTTTCAGTCTCACCAGGCTTGCAGTTCCTCTTAGAAATGGCCTAGGGAGGCAGCAGAGGTGACTGCAAATAATCCGTGAATAATCAAATCCGCAAAAGTGAAACCCACAAATGTGGAGGGCTGACTGTGTGTCTGAGCCATTATAATAATGAAGCTTAGCAAATTTATATTGTTAATTGTTTGAAGTATTTCAACTACGTAACCAGTAATCTTTATAATTCCTGCAAGCATCATGAACCTTTTGGAACAGATTTGGGGTGAAATTCTTTGAGAGATTGTGCATAAAGGGAAATCTCTAAATTACAATAAACCCTTGCCTTTTTGTTACCTTGTTGTTTGCTTGCCTATGGCAGTGCTCATTAGTGACAGACTGAACTTGGAACTTGCACCTTAGATTCTTAACCATTCGCTGCACTATCTATATTCATTAGCAATGTGTTTGTGACTCATTACTCCCACAGTCTTTAAACCATTTCCTCTGCCTTTCTCCTGAAAAGTTGGCTGAAAAGGTCTTTTAGGGCAGGAATGTAAAGGTATTTTATTTTTCCTGTTATTTCACTTATATTTATATTTTCCCCCAACGTTTTCTCCCTCCCCCCCCCATTTCATCCTTACAGCAAAACTGAGTAGTAGGTTAGGCTGAAAAACAGTGACCTAGCTCAGATGTCACAATGATAGGTCAGGGTTCCATGGAAACTTTAGCTTATTATTTACTCGAAGTATGTTAGTGCATCCTGCCCAATTGATTCTGTGCAAGTGGGAGCTGCTCAACAAACCCATAGATCTTCTCTCTGTGATTTGCTTATTGTGATGTCCAGACTTGGCAAGACCTGGCATCCCAGTTTGTCTTTCTCTCTTGAGAAGCCAGAAAAATAAACCTAAAATAGAATGTGAGTTATTTCTCTGGTTTATCTATGGTTTATTTAGCCACACCCACTTGCAGCAGGAGCCCTTAGTATGTACTGACAGACTGGCTTATTGAGATCAAATAAGAATTCTGAATAATTCTGTTTTGTTGTCTCATCTGAACAAGAATCAGATTGGGGCCTTTTGAGAGTGGCCTCCTCAGTTCCAGTTCAACATAATCACTGATTTAACCACTCTGATTCTTACTACAATTAAAAGGCTTTTTTCCAGCCCCAGGGCTTCGTCATGACATAAATTTAGCCACTGTTGGAGACAGTGTAGACCTAGATAGACTCTTGGTTTGAAACAGCAAAGTTATGTTTATTTGAAGGGGGCAAAGAATGTTTTTTTTAAATGAGAATTACTTTTCTGATTTTTGTTTTTCCAAAAAGGCAGTTTTAAAGTGTCATGCATTACCATGAGAAGGCTATGGATTTGATGGGAGTGGTACCAGCCTGTGTTTCGTCTTTTTCTAAGATACCTGTTTTGTTTTTTTTAAATCACCATCTCCAAGCTGCATTTATCCTCACTGACCTGGAATCTTTGCCCTATTTGCAGTAAAGCAGCTTCGGGTGGCTTGTGGTCAGATAAATAGCCTAAAGAAAGAAGTTTATCCCACCCGTCTTGCTCTGTATGGATCTGCCTCTTCTTGTAGTTGCAATAAAATTAAAGAAAAATTACCAAGCATCCGTTTCATCACGTTGAATGTGATTTCTAATTCAGTGAGTTCAGGAAATGTAAGAAGTACTATGTTAGTACGAGAAATAAAAGAACCAGCTGTTCTTGGTTTAAATGGGAAGAAGTATGGGAAAACAAGTTTCTAGCCTTTAATAGTTGAAGATAAGCCTGCAAACAGACAGTTCCTGGTTCCACTCAAACGTGGGACAGGGAGGGTTCAAAAGTGAGATGGGGATGGTTTTTGTGACACTTTGCCCCTCCTATGACTAGCAGAGGAAGACTTACTGAAGTTAAATAAGCAATTGTGTGATGATCTGTTTATACTACGTAGACTATACTAATTCAGCGTTTAGATTGCTTGGGAAAAGATCTTCTTAAAGCGTATTACATGAAGTTGATTAAGTACTCTCCTGGGAGACAGAAGTTTTACATTCTGTAAAATGGTATTTTTAAAATTTACAAAATGCATTGGATCCTGTACAATAATGTAGTTAAAACAGTCCAAAATACACTATCTCAACCTCAGTTGTTTCCTGAATGATGAAAATTTTCTTCCCTCTTCCTCTTTCTCTCTGTGTCTGAACCCACAACAAGGAAGACCGCCTGTATGTTGTCTCTTCACGTTGTTCATAACATTATTTTTGTTGTCCTGTTTCTGGTTGTTCTATTGCAGATCTATCTGGTTTAGGTAGAGTCATAACCTCCTGATACTGCTTTCTGAACATCTGAAGGTAGCTGCTGCGCCAAAGATTATTTTGGAATGAGCAGAATGAGCTTTGTAGCACTTAAAAGGCAGGACTAGGCATAGCGATGGAAACACAGGATTCCCGCTATCATTCCCAATAATGGAAGGGAGAAATTGGAAGATGGCAGTAGGGATCATATTTTGTTTCTCCCACACACTATTTCTCTTGCACCCCTCTGTGCAGGAAAAGTAGTGTGTGGGAGAGACAAAATATGATCCCTTCCGCCATCTTCTAAAAGTGAGATGGGGATGGTTTTTGTGACACTTTGCCCCTCCTATGACTAGCAGGGGAAGACTTACTAAAGTTAAATAAGCAATTGTATGATGATCTGTTTATCTGCTTCATTTAATTTTTTTCCACTGGCGGGATCTTCAACTGAAAGTAAGACCAGTTAGGGGGAAAACATCTTGGAGAATTCATTTGCAGAGGAGCAGGGACAAAAATAATACAAGTAAGGATCCTTTCCTTTGTCCCTGCCAAGACTCCCCTTCCCATTACTACAGTGGCCACTTCACTTTTGTGAGGGTTTGGGGAACAGAACCTTCCTGAAAGTGGAAATACCACAAATAATTCCCTCCTCCGTGCTCCCCCTCCCATTCTCTTCCAGGGCACCCCATTCCCATTCCTTTACCCTGGTGCACCTTCTCTGTGCCCAGGCAAAGGAATGAGGGGGAAGGCATGCGTGCCTCCCCCACATTCTTTGCCTTTTGCCTGGGCACACCTGCCTTCCTTCTCCACACTCACACAAAAGGCAAGGGAATGGGGGGGGGAGCATGCACTTCCCCCATTCCCTTGCCTTTTGCCTGAGCTTGTACGCCTTCCTTCTCCATGCACACTTCATGAATAATCAAATTCACAAAGATGAAGCCTATCAATGTGAGGATTCTAGTTTAGCAAGTATATCTTTAGGAATGTTCCTGTGCCAACATAATACCCAGCTTTGCCCTAAGAGTGGGAATTAGGAATTCTCTGGTTCAGATTTCACTTTGATCATTAATGTGTTTGGTGGCTACCAACCACTGTCTTTAAATCTCATGTCTTTCCCATATAAGGTCCTGTTTAATAGATCTTTAGTACTATGCAGTTTGCATTCTGTAGTTTGTTCTGAGCGGCAATTTTTTGGGGGATGGGGTTGGTAGGAGTTAATGAATAGTCTTTGCTGCTGTTATGCATGTTTATGGTTCACTTTATTTATTCCAAAGACAACAGTTGACAGATGTGTATTTGTTTGGTTGTTTTACTATCTAGATTTAATGTGATTTTATCTGATTGGAAAAAAATGGTAAGAAAAATGCACTGAGCATGTGCAGTTTAGTTTCCGTTGACTTTTTCATTCTCATTTACTCACATATGTGTTTCCTTATGTGGTATAACTTTAACCAAACAAGGGCCATTTCCCCCTTTCCTTGCAGAGTCATAAATGGTTTAAGATGTCATTGATGGCTGTCATGGAAACAGTACTAGCCCAGCACTGTTACTGCTTTAAAGTCAAGGGTAGTGTCTCAAAACAGGGCAAATGTTGCAGGCATAGGCTAGGAAATTCTTTCTTTGGGTTTGAATCCACTACTGGTAGGATCTCCACTGAACATACTGCATAGTATTAATTCAAAAAAGATGTAACCAAATAAAAAGGAGAGTTACATGTCCAAGAAAAAGGCTTGCCCAAAAATAGTTTCAAAAGTTGGAAAAGACAAGAGATATTTCACACCTTACTGTGAAGATTATTATAGTTTTATATACAGTGCTTTAGCTAAATCTGAATTTATGTTTCCTGCAGTTATGAAACTCTTGTGATGGTGCCAGCCTCATTACAGAAGCTTCTGTCATTTCTATGTCAAAAGACCCACCTGCGTCCCAACCTGTTGTCTGGATAAAATACGAGAACACAAAAGCAGGCCATCTTCAGGTTACAATTTAAATGTGTGGTTTTCAGACTTCCTGCCTGCAAGGAATCTTTTTCACTCAATTTATCCATGAAGGAATGCCTCTAGAAAGTGTTCAAGGGCATATTTTGGTTCATATGGTTCATATGATCAAGCCATGGATTTGGCTACTGGAACGATGCCTCGGGCTTGTGCCCATAAACTGCTTGATTTGAATCTCATGGCAAACTATGGTTTTTCCTGATCAGAACATGAGAAAGAATTAGATAGATAGGTTTGAGAGTATGCTGCACAGAATGCTTTGTAATTTTGAATTTTTTAAATCCATGGTGAGAGACAGCTTTAAGCCTAAAACAGCAATTTTAGGAGGGCAAAGTGAGCTTTAAGATATGAACCTGTTTTCCTGCCCGTTTTTTTTTCTTTCTGTAGAATTTGCAAAAAGCTACAAAACTTACTAGTGTTGATACCAGATTTAAGAAGAGCTCTGCTAGATGAGATAGAAGGTCTACCTAGTTCAGTATCCTCTTTCTTAAAGTGGGAAGCAGAAGCTTAAAGGAAACCCACAAGCAGGAAACAATAGTAGCTGGCATCTCTGACCGTTGATACACAGAGACAGGTTGACTCCGTTCCTGCAGACAGGAGGTAGCCATCATAACTAATAGCCATTGTAGTTTTATGTTCCATGAATTTGTGACTGAAGCCTTTTAAAAATGTAAGTCACAAACCTCTTATGTTCTTAAAGTTGTTCTTGCCTAGCAGAGGTAGTGATGGCAACCAAATGTTGGAATTTTTCACACTTATAAAAAAAATAGGAAGTGTTTAGGGAACATGTGGACTGAATGAACTGTTGTTTGGGATACTGTTAGAATGCATACCACACCACCAATGTATAGCTTTATTCCATGGATTTGTCTATTTTCCATTCATATCTAAGTTGGTAGCCATAGCTACGTCTCCTATACACTGTAAGAACAATTGTAAGTACATGAGAGGTTTGTGTGTTACCTTTTCCAAAAATTCTGTATCTCATCCTATCCCAGAGCCAGAGCCAGGGCCACATCAAGGTTTTTGTAGGCCCTAGGCACTCTCATATTCAACTGCCTGCCTTGCTTCAACTTACCACTCGGGATGTTTTTGTAAGCCCTAAAATCCTGTTCTTTTCGGCCCTAAAATTTTCAAAGGCCCTAGACAGTAATGGATAAAGTGGCCCTGGCCAGAGGCACAGTTGTATGACATGAAACCTTGTAGTTGTTTGGTTAAAATCTTTTACAGTGAAACTGTTTGCAGCATAAAAGTTGTGGCTTTATTAATGCCACTTGGTCAAAAATATGCCAAGCTCATAGAAACCGTAATGGTTATGAGGTCACTATTTAGACTGTTGCCTTGAGGGAAAAGCCTTTTTTATACTTTAATGAGAATTCTCATATATGATTTTTTTTTAAAAAAATTCTGTTACCTTTAGGCAAATTAATATAATGACTCTTCAGTTAAAAGAATTCCATCTATCCACACGTTTATCCAAGTTTTATGATTCACTCTTTGTTTTCCTATGTGTGCTCCTTACTTTTTTTTAAATTTTACTTTTTTGTGGGATGGGGGAATGTTATTTTCTCATTTCTTATCAGAAGAAACCAGCAAAGAGGTAGTATGTGGCATCTGATGCAGCTTTTTAGTACAGTGTGCATACAGAAGCAACAAAGCATTTAAAAGAGCAGTGAACAAAATGTTATCCACCTTGTTGCTGCCTTCACATTTCATTATTATGTTTTGGGGTTTTTTGTTGCCAGTAATAACAGTATCTCAAATCACTTATATAAATACAGGGCTGTCAACCAATATAGTTGAGCAAGACTTTGGAAAAACTGAACAGTAATATATCCAGGACATTAAAAGTTTAAATTAGACATGAAACAGAGGGTGCATTAAAAGTTTAAATGAGTGTGTGTATGCTTGTGTGGATATGTGTGTGCATTTTAAAAGACATTTTGTGCTCCTAGAAGAGCCAGTGTGTTGTAGTGGTTTGACTATTGGACTACAGCTCTGGAGACCAGGGTTCAAATCCCCATTTGGCCAAGTCACACTCTCTCACCATCAGGTGACAGCAAAGGCAAACCTCCTCTGAACAAATCTTGCCAAGAAACCCCTGTGATATGTTCCCCTAAGGGTTTTATAAGTTGGAAATGACCTAAAGGCACACCACAACAGCAAGGGACTGACATAATAAAAAGACGAGAGGTGAGAGGGAGAGGCATGTAAAGTACAGGGGACTCCTGTACAATTTAACCATGATAGGCAGAAGACCCTAGAAGAAGATAAGTATTTTCCACTGACTTAGGCACTAACACATAAACAGAATTTGTAAGAATGGGTTGGATAAAGATTTAGTCATTCCTACTGCAGAGTCATTGAAAAAATGGGGCTGAAGGTTATGATGACTCCCTCCGTGTAACCATCTATGATCTGGATGATGTCAAATGGCCTGAACAACCCTTATGACTTAAGAATTCCAGGATGAAGCACTGGAGGGAAGTTTTCCACTTGCATTAGATTTCACTCAGTTTCTCTATTCCCTGCTTGTGAAAGAGGAAGAGACTGGAGCTCACAGTTGGCTGCAGTGATTTAAGGCTACATTAATGGAAAACCATTTAAGAATACCTTAAACTAGTTTTATGTTGTATTACAGTAATCAGGTTGCCTCTAGAGAACTGTGCCTAGTTCCAAACATTGCATTTTAGGAGGGATATAGAAAAACTGGAATGGATGCAAAGGAAGTCAGCCAAGATGATCAATAGTGTAGAAAGCAGGTGATTTGAGAAAAGGTTGGGGGAAACAGGTCATTTATAACCAGGACAAGATGAGAATTGCGGAGTGCAGAGACAAAGACATGATAGCACTCTTCAAATATCTGAAATCTAGAAAAGGACGAAGGCCTGTTTTGTATTGCTGCCTACAAAAACTTAGATCTACTGGACTTAAGTTGAAAGAGATTGACTTTCAGATGAATGGTAGAAGAAACTTTTGAAGGTAGTAGAAGTTCAGCAATGGTGGAGAACCCCTTGCTGAAGGCTGAAAAGATCAGCCAAAAGCTGGGCAGCCATCTGCTCATGATACCCTAGGTGCTCATTTCCTTCATTGTGTAGGGGATTGGACTATATGATCAAGAAGACCCTTCTAGCATCATAATTACAATGAGTAGTTTTATTGTTTTAACTATGTTTAGGTGATCTGAAAGTCCTTTAGGCTGAAGAGTGGGATGTACTGCAAAATAAATAGGTCACAATCTCTGATGAGAGAGTCAGCAACAATTGGGATGAATAAGAATTTTTTAAAAAAGGATTTCTTTATTAAAATGGCTTATTTTCAGTGGATTCCTAATATGGCATCCTTTTAAAAAAATCTGTTTTGGAAAGAAGTCTGAATTTAATAGGAGAAATATGTCAATGTCTGTGCTTGGTCCCTGAACTGAGTCATGGGCATCTATTAAAGGCAACTTTTCTAAGTGAAAAAAGAAGGGTATGGAAAAAATCTCCAACCACATGACTGTCAGTTGAGAGTTGCTGGATTGCAAGTGATCTTCTTAAGGGCTTGTCAGAATTACTATTTTGAGATTTTTTTTTTCAAAAATGGAGGAGGTATATTTTTAAGATTCATGTCTTTCTCTTGTCTAAACAGATATAATTCTGCTTTGTGTGTAGGCTGCACAACCAACATTTTAGATTGTTATAAAGTCTAGGTTGTATAGGAGTTCTATCTAGCTGTAAATTAGTGAACCTTTTTTCCCACCACTTATCTGATAAGCACACTTGCTTAGGGAACATAATATTCTCTTTAATATGAATCTAGCTGTCTGGGTCCTGACATTACGCCCAAACTGGAATCATTGAGAAACTAGGTCATTGTGGCAATTAACATGCTTGGGGGAATCCATATGTTTTCATACCCCTGCTGCTCCCAATAAAAAACAAATCCATAGTGAGCAGCATTGTTCAAATTACCCTCACAAGGGTAGAACATGCTCAGCATCCTTAAGGAGCCACAGAATGCTCAATATCTTTTGGAAAGTTTAGGGGTCGTGGGAGGATGGAGCCGATGTGCAGAAACCATCTGACATCACTCCGTATGAACCTGTCTTAGTTTTAAGATCCTTTGGGGAGGACTTCCTCTTGGACCCACCGCTGACACTTGCACATTTGATGAGGGCATTCAAAGGGATCTTCTCAATGGCTGTTCCTAGGTTGTAGAACTCTCTCCCATAGAATGGTAGGCTGGCTTTTCTTCTGCCAGCAGGCAAATACCCTTTTAGTTAGGCAGGCCCTTGGCTGTTAACCGGGTGTTGTAGAAGGATCTTTTAGTGGAAGATGCTGTACTTTTATTCTCATTATTCTGTTTTAAATGCTTTTAATTAATGCTGTTCTAAATATGAAAACTTATTAATTTTTTATTAAAATCATTGTGTATGGCTATGTTGTGTGGTCTTTGGATCCCATGTTGGGAGAAAGGATATGAAATAAAAGATGAATAAATACACTGACTGACAGCAACTCTTCAGAGCTGCTCTTTTTTCACACAGCATGTAGTTAATAAACTGTGGGATTCACTGCTACAAGATGCGGTGATGGCTGCTAATTAGTATGGCTTTAAAAGGAGACTGAATAAATTGATGGAGGATAGGACAAGACTAATAGTGGCTTTTAGTCAAGATAGCTGTATATTTCCTTCAGTGGCAGAGGCAGTGTGCCTTTGAGGGCAGTGTGGCTGGGGATTATGAGATGGAGGTCACAGCTGTAGCCATGTGGGCTTCCCATAGACAACTGATTGGCATTATGTGGACAGTAGGCTGGACTTGATAGGACATTAGTCTGATCCATCATGATGCATCTTACACTCTTCTGTAGTGATGCTGCTGAAAATCATTGTGGTGGGAGAGACGCTTTCACCCAATGTCACCCAGTGATACTGTGATCGATATAGGTGCTCTATGATACAGGTCTGTGAGAGGAGATCAGAACATCTCGCACAGGCTTCTGGTAAGATTGCTTGCTTCTTTTTCTGTAGTAAAGTTGGAAAGGCAAGTGGAGAGGGTCAGTACAACAGTTCCAGTGGAGAAGAGTCAGCTATGTTTACAGACAGTAGCAGATCATCATCAGCTGCTCCTTGTACTGCAGGGGGAGCAAGGGTATTTGGGCAGCACACTAGATCCTTAGAGGAATTATCTATGGCCTCGTATGGCCCAGTCTGCATTAAGGGGCTACAGGCATCCTCCAATATTTTAAGGCAGGTCTTCCTCATGAATTTCAAACAGAAAGCTTCAACCAATGATTACAAGTTTCTTTTAATGGTAAATCTTGAGTGATCTCAATTTAGTTTGTTTAAGATCACCTCACCCTGGCTAGCAAACATTTTCAGTTTGCAGTTGTACTCTCAAAGCATGTATTGTAGACATAAGGCCACAGGCAAGGAGGAAAAATTAGGTTGATTAGATTATTAAACTTTCTAAATGTCGTAGTATATTTTACAGTCTGAGAAATGTTTGAGCAATGCTAGCTTGCCATCAATTGAATAAATCTTAGCAAGTTGTATCCTCTTTTATTGTTGGTTGCTGTTAATTGCTGTCAGCTCAGCTTCAACGTATGGCAACCCTATGAATGAGAGACCTCTGACCCTGTTATCAACCGTCCTGCCCAGGTTTTGCAAATTCAGGGCTGCAGCTTCGTGGAATGAGTGTGTGTTGCGATCGTCCTCTTTTCCTGCTCCTTAAAATTTGGAAAGCATTATCGTTATGTCATCTCATGTTACCTCTTGATATGTCCAAAATAGCCTCAGCCAAGTCATTTTGACTTCTAAGGAGAGTTCCAGTGTGACTTGCTTTCAGATCCATTTATTTTGGGCAATCCATTGAACTGTCCTCTAAATACCTATGAGAGTTAACATTTTTCTTTTTAAGCAAAACAGCAGTCTGGAACTGCTAGATCATAATTCACAGATAGCCGTTTGCAATATAATTTGCAATCTAGCAGCTCTCAAGTGACAGTCATAAGACTGCAAACAGGATATGGAATGCTCAGCCATAGTAACTGTACATAGGAAGGTCCATGCCAGTTTTTGCTTCAGATCAATTTGTAATGCAAATAGTTAAAAACATACGTTAGTCAGAATGCCTGTTTACAAGTTGCCTGTCTTCTGTTTCTTTATAATCAGCCAGTAGGCAGTGCAGAACAGTGCAAAAATGGCTTGAAGCTGATTTAAGGCTTACTTTTAAGGACTCTACATTGGTACTCAGTATCTATCTAGCAAAGACATGAGAGGGAATCTGTGTTGTCTGACTGCCAGAAATCACAGCTTGAAAAATTACTTTCCTCTTCTAGCTAGGGGAATTCTGGGAGCTGAGATCCAAAAAGTAACACTTCTAAGCTCTACCACTAATAGCACCACATCTGGAAGGGCCCTCTGTGTACGGTCTGTGACAGTGACTTCTCTCCTATTTGGTGGTATGTCCTGGTGCTCTTGGCAGGTAGCAGTAGTTATGGTGGACAATGGCAGTAGTACTCCAAGGAACACTTAGTGCAGGCTGAGTCTAGCATTTTTTTTAATCATGCCTCAAATGAAGCATCACTCTGGATCCTTGATTAAAACCAGTTGGCTGTTATACCTAACTTTCTGACTATCTTTAGAGCAAGGCTGAGCATGGTGCAGCCTATGGACTCTGTATGAGTCTTGGATGCCACTTTTTTGGCACTTCAACCCCCAACCCCACTATTCCCCCAAAGCCACCTCCATCCATTTAAAAAAGTCAGTGCCAAGTTTGTGCACTTTGGGCCCCAAAACAACACAGAAAGGCCCCAAACACATGAAAACGTGCAAAAGTACCCTCACAAACTACCCTACCCTCAAATAACTCTGTTTTCCATAGCAGTCCCTCTCAAAATGTTAAGTGATTCCATTGGTTGAGGGGGAGTTCAGCCCCAGGAGCTCTTCGGGGTAGAAATTGGCTCCTAGCCCCCACACGGTTGCCTCTACCCACTTCAGAGCATTGTTCTTGTTTTGTTTTATAAATTTTTAAAGAGGGATCCAGGATAAGGGGTAGCAACGTGCCCTGCCTGAGTGCTGAGGTTCCAGTAGCTGCCTGAGGATATGAGGTATCAGCACCTGCTCTGGTTGTTTGGCCTTTTGCTTCCCCACTTCACCACAACACAGTGGATGCAAAAAGGAAAAACAATTACCCATTGCGTTTCTTGTTTCTAACTTCCTTCTGTGATCCCTATTTATGAAGTAGTATTTACTTGTATCAGTGATCTAGAGGCAGATCCAGTTACGTTTGCTCCTTTATCAGAATTAATTATTTCTTATCACCGGAAGAGAGGTGTCATAAAGAAAAGTTCATGACTGTGGATAAAATACTTCCTTTGTGAGGAATTGCTGACACATGATTACATGATTTGATATTACAAAGGTCAGAAATGCAAGTCTTTCCTGACTTTTGATGTGCCATATGGCACAGTCACATCTTTCTAGCAAAATCAACTTAATGTGGCTGACCTTTGTGATGCTGAAACTGTGTGGGTTCAGTCCTGCCCAACAGAGATGGTCAGACTATAACCCTACAAATGTTGATAGATTCCAATTTCCATCAGCTTTGGCCAGCGTAGCCAACAATAAGGGATAATAGGAGTTATAGTCTTATAACACCTGGAGTTGCCTGCCCTTGCTGTGTATCCTGTATGTGACATTAGTACATTAGGAAACCTGTGGGGTGAGTTGCCTTTGACAATTTAGAAAACCCATGTTTCTTAAATGAGCACATAATGGCTCTAGCTTGAGCTACAAGCAAACTAAACATTTTATGCCACATGAGGCTGAGATTAGAGGAGCTACTTTGGTTTAACTCATGGATGCCTATGCCATGGATGCCCTGCACGGACTCCCTAGAAGACTTTGGAGCGTTGTACTCCCTTAAAAAAATGTGGTGTTTTTTCACATAAATATCCCTTAACGTCTGGTTGGCTGCCTGAGAGCAGTTTCTCACTGTTTTTATCACTCTGTGGGCCATTTTAAGGCCCAGAAGAGGCCTTTTTTTTCCAACAGGAAATTACAATTAAGTCAACTTTTTCCTGTTGGGAAAAAATAGCCTTTCCTGAGCCTAAAAGAGCTCAATTGGTGAGAAAACTATGGTGAAATTGTCCTTGTCTCCTGGGATGATTAGTGGCCAGAAAAAGTGGGCCCTGTGGCCTGTGAGCTGCAGTTCACTCCAACCTCTACTCTAGGTGCTTTGGACATCAACTCCCAGAGCCCAGGTTCATGTTTACAGCTATGAAACCAAAATACAGTATTTATTTTAGATCAAGGGCAAAACCACATGTTATGTTGTTACCAGTATTCTTCCCCTTTTAAAAGTTGCACCTCACTCGTTTATTTAAAGCATTATAGTAATTCATTTTGATTTCGGTAAATAGTCTTTTTGTTCTTGTAAAGTATTTTCTGTGCAGGTACCCAATCTAATGCAGTTGCTTTGGTTTTTTTGAAAGTGGGAGTGGTTAGGTGTGTGACTAATCCTGTACTATTATCTTCTGCTGTGGCACTATCCCCCTCCACCGAATGTCATGATGTCTAAACTGTACAAAACTTAACTAACCTGATGTAATCCAGCTGAATGAAAATTTAGCCATGAGTTCTGCTTGCTGCAAAGGCTTGTCTTGTTTGAAAACTACATAAAATAATGAAATGAGGGAGTGACCACAGAGCATGTAAAAGGACATGGCACCAAAGGGGACATTTCCAGCCAGTTCTTCCTGTATGTTCTTGGGTAATTAATCCTGCCACTATGTGCATTTTTGTTTGCTTTTTCCACCCTTTGTCAATATTGTCTCATCATTTCAAAAGTCTCTGCTGAGACTATGCACCAGATGGAACACAGCTTAAGCATTCCCCTTTGTCTCTCATACACATGGGACTATCTCTTATGAAGTGAAGCCTGTTTTGATGCACATGCATCCATCTATCTAAAAACAAAGTATACATTTTGTTCAAAAGTATTGTTTTACTCATTTCAATATTTAATAACTGATCAGTTAAAATTTCTTTACATTTTAGGCATGCTGAGATGTTTTATACTTCATTTTATTGAAATGAAAGCTTTTTTTCAATACAATTTGCAAATAAATATTAGAAGTCCTTTTAGTGCTGTTCATGTGTATTACATGCAAGTAAATATGTGAAGGAGAGCCAGTGTGGTATATTGGTTTGAGCACTGGATTATGATCCTAGAGACCAGGGTTTGATTCCCTGTTCAGTCATGGAAACCCACTGAAAACCCTCAGAAAACCCCATGATCAGGTCACCTTAGAGTCACCATAAGTCAGAAATGACTTGAAGGCACACAACAACAACAACAATATGTGAAGAAGGCTTTAGTGTATGAGTTTCCTATGAACCAAATTTCTTAGAACTTATTTGTGCATGAGAAAGTGCAAACCAGACCCAGAAACAAATAAACTCCCACCCAAGAAATACCAGCTGCTCTCTAGTTGCCAATTGAAGTATATAAAGAATATGGAGAAAGTCATTGGCCTCACTTTTAAGGCTGGACCATTGCTTTACAGACTTTTTTGTGTTTTATTTTCATGTAACTTGATTGCTCTTTCCAAATTGTCTAGGTGGATGTACAAATCTGTTTGCTGAGATTGCAAAATGCCTTAAGAGTCCCATCACGTTTGGACCGTGGGTTTCCAAAGTTTGACTTCAGGGCCCTCTTTGAGAAGCTTGGGTTTTTTAGGTGTCTTGATACTTTGTTACCCAATACCTATCAGATAACTTCTGGCTGATCAAGATTAGTGAGAAAGAATTTAGTGGCTTCTAAGTGCTTCCGTTGCTTGTTTCTTTGCCCATGTTAGTGTGATGTAACACTTGCATGACATTCAAGATTCAGGTTGAGCTTGCTGGTAGAAGGCTGTGGGATGTTGCGCAAACTCTTTCTTGTTACTACAAGGGCACACTGCCTGCGTTGACAGCAAGCAGCAAGATGTTCTGGTCTCATCCACTACCTACCATGTTGCTTTAGGCAGGCTTCAACATACAGTGTGTTGACCTGATGATGATGATGATGATGACGATGTCACTTCTGCTCTTTCAATCAGGTCTTTGAAAAGGGCACATTGCTGGTTATGGAAACACCTGGCAGAAGCTAGATATAATTGAGGCAGATGGAAGGATGCTGTTGCTGCCATCTTTCGTGTTGAGTCCTTCCACATCCCCCAGTCTGGACTTGAAACAATGCATTAAAGGGAGAATTAATTAAACTAATTCATAAAATGTATTAAACAACTAGTGATTGGACAGTAGCTGAAAGAAGCTGGACTCTGCTGAATAGAAGTTACTTCTTAGTAAACATAGATTGGAATCCTGCCAGTAGATACGTGTATGATGGGGATGTTATGAGGGCTAGAATGGTCTATAAAATAATGTGTGGAACCATCATTTTAATTCTGCTACCAGCTATCTGTTGAGGACAGGGACTGGGGATTCTGTGCTTTTTGGATGCTTTGGACAACAATATCCAAGGGTATCTTGCTATTTGCGATGCTGATTGGTTGGAGTCCAAATCATCTTGAGAGTAAAAGATTGCTGTACGGAAGCAATGACTGGCATAAAGGATAAGAGCCTAGCATAAAAACATTGTTTTGATTTAATATTGCTGGTGGAGGTACTGAAACCTAACGAGATTTAGTTAACAAATCTCGTTAAGTTTCAGTACCTCGTTTCAGTACCAAATCTTGTTAGGTTTCATTGAATAATCCGCAAGTAATCCTATGGTGAACATGGTTAGCCAACTACTTTATACCTACAAAAATCCTTACATAGAGTTAAAAGGCCAGGAAGCACTTTTACTTTACAAAGTTTACCTATATGATCTTGTGGAAACAGTAAATTTTTTGCCATAGGAAACCCAGCAAATATTTTAATGAACCATTGCCATTCAATCCCTTTCCTTAAAACAAAAACAAAAAACAAAGCGAACAAAAAAACTGAACTGGAACAACCATTAAAAAAGTATAATAAAGATGTGGTTGTTTAGAATATCATGGTTCATTGACTGAATATAAGAAACCGAGTTTCAACTAGGAACCCCAAATTGTTAAGGCAGAACTCTCCAGAATGGAAAGGCATCTAAGAAACTTGCAGTGTTTGATAGTTACTGTGGAATGAACTTTAGTGGACTAAAACACTAGACTACAGCTTTCATAACCTGTTAGTGGGTGCTCTTATCAGAGGCATGCAGTGTACAGTGGCCCCTCAACTTTCACGAGGGTTTGAAGCACAGAACACTTGCAAAAGACCCAAAACCATGAATAACTCCTCCCACCCAAATGAGTGTTTCCCCTCCCATTCCCTTCTAGGGCTCCCCCTGTTTGCTTGCATTTTGCCTGGGTGCACTGCTTTCCTTCCAGGTGCCAAGGCAATAGACAGCCATATGGGAGGGGGCAGCCATGCGCCAAGAGGAGATGTGCATGCGTACCTTCCTTCCCCATTCACTTACATTTTGCCTGGGTGCTCTACCTTCCAGGCACTTTGGTGATAGGCAGGTGAATGGGAGGGGGCAGCAACATGATTGGAGAAGGCAAGCATGCAGGGCTGACCCCTGCCACTTGCTTGTCTTTTGTCCAGGTCCTTGGATGGAGGACGCAAGCGCCCGGGCAAAAGGCAGGGGAATGAGAGGGGGAGAATGGGAGAGTGAGTGGGTGCCTCGCAAATGATCAAGTTTGCGAAGGTCAAACCCACATATGTGGAGGGAGCACTGTATTCTTAAAGGTAATTCTGGTATATGTGTACAGAGAAGAGAAAATGATAAAAGGTAAGCTCAAGGAGATGCGTGAAATGATGTGAAATGTGAAAGGAAACAGAATAAACTCGTTAGACTTTAGGGAGGTACAAGAGTCTTCTTTTTTTCCTCTGACAGACTAAGTTGGCTATCCCTCTGGATTTTCTCTGAAGAGCTCAAGACTATTAAGCAAGGCACTGGGTACCCAACAGGTGAAACTACTGCCTCAAAACCAATTTCTGTTCCAATAATTCAAATTTGGCAGTGTAATGACAGGCCTGCACAAATTGGAGAGTGACTTACCAAATTATATGAAGCCCACCGTGTATATCATGATGACTGTGTCTGTGTGTGTTTGACTGTGTTCCTCTTAACAGCACTTCTCCACAGGAAGAGAGGGGTTTTCAAGCCCCTGGTAGATCACCCTGCATGGTTAGTGATATACATTCATCTTAGTGGGCCACAATCTGTACTGATTCTCTTGTAATAAGGGGATTATTCTGAATTCAGATGTTATTCGTCAAACTCCTGTATCACCAATCTTTTGTTAAATTGTCAAATAACAATTTTCCTCCTTTCTATTCTTGGAAAATTGGCAGGGGAGGAGGAAATCTGAACCACCCTGCTTTCCTTCAGTCCCCTTGGCCTTTCCGGGAAATTGCTCTTCTTTTGGTCTGGCATAACATTCCACTACGGGATCCTGTTGATGAGAACTAACAGAGGTTTTTCCCTTCTTTCATGTTTTGTAGCTCCTTATCAACCAGTGACAGGCTGCAAATTGTACTAATGCTCAGCATTTGTTGGTCAATCAGTGTTGATTGTAACTCACCAAATCAAATGGAGCTTACTAGGTCTGAATGATAGCTCAGGAAGGCTTAGTTAGCCCTCCTGGTTTTGCTGAAGGGAAACGCTTCTGGCCTACAAAGGGTCCAGGCCTCCCCACAATCTCCTGAATAGAGAAGAGAAGTTCTTCTTATCTCATCATTGACTGGAGATAGTATAGACTTCCTAGAGGTTGTGTGTGTGTGTGTGTGTGTGTGTGCGCGCGCCTTCCAATTGCCCATTGACTTATGGCAACCCCATGAATTTCATAGGTTTTTCTTAGTGAAGGAGTACTCAAAGGTGGTTTTGCCAGTTTCTTCCTCTGAAATACAGCCCACAGCACTAGGTATTAATTGATGGTCTCCCATCCAAGTACTAGTGAGGGCTGACCCTGCTTAGCTTCCAAAATCAGATAGGATCTACTGCCTTTAGAATGTTTAGTCCCTTCTAGAGCTTGGAATAAATGAATTGATTCTTAATTTGTGTGCATAATTAATTAACTTTTGGGCTATAATATGGAAATTAATGTAGACCAGAAAAGTTGCAGGGACATTCACAACAGATGATTGGTAACATTATATTTTGCCCTGTTTGCTGTGGGCTGCTAGAAGGAAGAAGAAAAAGCAATTCAATTGGCTTTATGGTTCTCTGCTGTTGGGCTGCTCCCCTGAAGTTTAGAACAGGCCCAGGCCTTGTGGGTAGTTTAAATAAAGGAGACAAGACAAAAAGAGATAATGTTGATAACGTCAGAGGAAATAGAAAAAAAGATGAAACAGATGAACTTGACTCAGTTTGAACATGCTAACAAAATTGGGAAATGGTTAGTGCATAACGCATAAACTTAAGAAGGAGAGAGAGAGGAACACAGTAACAGATTTGAAAAATGGGAAGAAAATGATTATACAACATGAGAAGATAAAACAGAAGTTTAAAGAATACTTTGAAAAATTGTTTTATGAAAAATCCATCAGTATCGAAATGAGAAAGACTGGATAGAATTTTTTACCAAGATCAAGATCCCAAAAATATCATTGGAGAAACAGGAGCAGTTAAGTAAGCCAATAACATTAACAGAAATAGAAAAAGCTATAAAATATTTGAAAACGATAAGGCATCAGGACCAGATGGATTTACTGTGTTATGTTATAAAAGATTTATAAAAGAACTAATCCATCCATATCAAGCAACCTCGAAAGAAATAGAAAACGATGGGAAACCGCAATCCTGGGGAGAGGCAAATATTGTATTGATACCTAAAGAAGATAAAGATAAAAGAGAAGTTAAAAACTACAGACCAATCTCTTTACTGAATGTAGACTACAAAATACTGGCGACAATACTGGCAAAACGATTAAGAAATGTAATACAGGATAAGATTCATGAAGGTCAAACAGGCTTTCTACCAGGCAGATATATGAAGAATAATATAAGAACATTATTGGACATGATTGAATATTATGATAAAAAACCCAGGGAAGAAGATAGCTATTATTTTATTGGATGCAGAAAAAGCTTTTGATAATGTTTTCTGGGAATTTATGCATCAAGTCTTAAAAGAATATGGACTGGGAGAAGCCTTTTGTAAATGGATTGAAATGATTTACCAGGATCAAACAGCAAAGCTAATTATAAATGGAGATATAACGACAAGTTTTGTTATAAACAAGGGGGTACAGCAAGGGTACCCTTTATCACCAATATTATTCATAGTTGTATTGGAGGTATTACTGATTGCAATAAATGAAGATTTACAGATACGTGGCTTGAGAATAAAGAATAAGGAAATAAAATACAAAGCTTTTGCCAATGATGTAATTATATTTTTGGAGGAACCTCAAGATTCAATTCAGGTGTTGATGGACATCTTACAAAAATATGGACAAATGGCAGGATACAAGATAAAGAAAAGACAATGATGATGACATTAAATATAACAAAAAAAGAACAAGCGGACCTGGTGAGAAGATCAGGATATCAAATTACTAAGAAAATAAAATACTTGGGTATCATAATCACAAACAAAAATCAAGAATTGTTTGATAATAATTACTCAAAGATATGGAAGGAGATTAAAGGTGAAATTGAAAGATGGGTGCATTTTAATTGGTCTCTCCTGGGAAGGATAAATGCTTTTAAAATGTCTTTATTACCAAAGCTTATGTTTCTCTTTCAGAACTTACCAATAATAGGAAGAGAAAAGATCTTTAAAGAATGGGAAAAAGAATTACGAAAGTTTATTTGGCAAGGGAAAAAACCAAAAATTAGGTTTAAAATATTACAAGATGCGAAAGAGAGAGGAGGATTTGATGTGCCATTGTTAAAAACCTATTATAAAGCATGCTGTTTAGCTTTAATCAAAGACTGGATGCATGTAGAAAATACAACATGTAAAGAACTGGAAGGAGTTAGTAATAGGTTTGGATGGCACGGATACTTACGTTACAACAAAATAACAGTGAATAAAGAGTTTAATAATCAGTGTATTCGAAAGACATTGTTGAAAGTGTGGTTACAAATAAAGCATAAATTTTATACAGGACTTCCGATTTGGACCTCACCTCAAGAAGCACATAAAATTGCCCCAACAAAACAAGGAAATTTACTAACCTATCAAGACTTGTTGAAATGGGAAGGGGATAAGCCAAGAATGCGCACAGAGAAGAGTTAAAGGCTTTGGGACATGAATTTAATTGATTCCCATGGAGGCAACTTAAAGAGAGATTTAAAATGGATCAAAAATTATATGGATTTGAAAGAAAAGGAAATGAATTAGATTTATTGATGAAGGAGGACCAAAAAAAGAGAATCTCCAAATTCTATAAGCTATTGTTGCAAAGAGAAATAGAAACTGTTAAAGATAATATGGTTAGATGGGCACAAAATATTGGACATCCAATTGAGTTGGATACGTGGGTGAGGGCATGGAAAACAGACATAAAATTTACACCAAGTTTAGATTTAAGAGAAAACTTTTATAAAATGCTACATAGATGGTATATGACACCTGAAAAGTTGCAGAAAATAACTAAAAATGGAAATGAAAGATATTGGAAATGTGATGAAAAGGTGGGGGTCGTTCTTTCATATGTGGTGGACCTGTAAGATAGCAAGGAAATTTTGGAAGGAAATACATGATGAAATTCAAAGAATTTACAATTTAAATTTTGAAATGAAGCCAGGGTTTTATTTGTTAAATATGTTGGGGCAACAAAGAGAGATAAGAAGTCATCAGAAGACATTATTATATTTGATAACTGCTGCAAGATTGACATATGCACAATATTGGAAAGAAAGGAACCATGTTGATATAAAAGAATGGAAATTCAAAGTTCTGGATATGATAGAGATAGAAAAGCTAACATTTTTGCTGAAAAATAAGTCTATCCAGAACTTTGAAAGGGAATGGAGAGAAGTCTTAAGTAGGATAAAGAGATAGTAATAAGAAAAGGAAAAGAATAAAGCAAGATTGTATATAATACAAGGCAACAATGTAATAAGGCAATGTAACAAAGCAGCAATGTAACAATGTAAGATTACTTTTTGAAGAGAAACTATGTATGAATGGAATGTAAATAAGCAGACTCAACTGGAAAAAAAGAAAAAAACTTGGAAGTGGGTAAGGGTTTTTTTTTATTTTTACTTTAAACTTTAATAAAAATATTTCCTAAATAAATAAATAAATAAATAAGTAAGTAAGTAAGTAAGTAAGTAAGTAAATAAAGGAGACAAGAAGTTAGTTATGAAGGAGTGCCCGGCCTGGGAAAAATGAAGTGTGTGGGGAATATGAATCACCATGTGGAGGTGGGTTAGGGTGACATTTTACCTCCCCAGGTGCCGTTGGCCAAAGATTACCCGCTTTAAGAATGCATCGGGACAGGCTGAGTAAGAGAGATCAACATGGGGTTAGGGGAAGGTTGCACTTCAGTCCCAGGCCCCTTGTCCCCTCAGATCCTTTACACTGCAGTTGTCTCTTCACATTTGTGGGTTTGACCTCAGATTTGATTATTCAGAGATTATTTGCTGCCCCCCCCCCGCTGCTGCCCCACGTAATTTTCAGTGGGGACTTGAATAACGCCAGTGCCCATCCTGAACTGTGTTCAGTTAAGTCAGGCTTAGTCAGCAGTCAGATCCGTGCTTGGTGAAAGGAGATCAAACTGGCAGGGTGGCTAGCCCAGCTGTGTGCTTGTTCCCTGATGCACTCACTCACACATGTCGGTGGGCAGGTGGGTGGGAAGGAGATGGGGTGGCAGAGTGTGAGGTGGGAGGGCAGGCATGCACATTCGTTCACTCACTCACGTGCACAGGCAGGGAGAAGGGGATGAGATAGGGGAGTGGGAGGAAGCAGGGTGCACCCATACTTCCCCTCAGTTGCTCATTCTGGTGGGTAGATGGGCTTATTCTGGTGAGTGGAAGGGGAGGAGACAGGGGATGGGGAGGAAGGAGAGCCTGCGCATTCTCTTGCTGACTCATGCGGGTGGGCAGACAAGGGAAGGGGGTGGGACAGAGAAGTGCCAGAAGGGAGGGTATGTCCATTTCCATGTGCACTGGCCCACTTGTGCGGGTGGGTGGGACAGGGAGTGCAAGGAGAGAGGGCATGTGCACGCGTTGCCTCTCTCTCACGCGGGTGGGAAGGGGGAGAGGGATGGGATAGGGGAAGCGCAAGGAGGGAGGGCGCACAGGTCTCCAGGGCAGATGGAGAGAGGGAAGTGGGGGAAAGGGGAGGAGGAGAGAGATGAGGTAGGTGGGCAGACAGGATGACACTGGTGGCAGTGGGAAGAGGGCAGGGACAGAGGGAAAGGGTTGCAGCAGCTGCTCTTATGGTGACACCACTCCCACACGCCATACGCTCTCCCTCTTCCCACTCCCCTTATGCCTAAATCCTATCAAAAGTATGGGGCCAGACCTAAAGTATTAAGTCTGCCACGGACTATTCCAATTAGTCAGTGCAGTGGTGGGTGAGCCCTGAATCAGCCTGGAAAGAGCCCCAGCTTTGGCCAAAGGGACTCTTCCCCTCCAAAGAAGACAGTCAGAACCGCTTCTTAGATGAGCAAAGAGAAGGAGCCTTTATTGTTTATTGTTAAAAGGATGGCTTTCTGTAGGTTAAGGTGACAATGATCTCATAAAGCATTCCGTGCATGTTCAAGAATCATTACTTTCTCAGGACCAAAGTTCTGATACATGTTCGCTAATAAAGTAACTTCTGGTTAACAATCACCAATGAATTCTGAATCACGCATCCATTCACTCGGCAGTGAAGTATAAGGAATACTGTTGCAGAGAGTAACAGAGTGCTGGGAACTATTGCTGTGAACCCGGACTTTGACTTTGCCAATTAATTTGCTATATAAAATTCAGTGTTTGTCTGTGAGTTTGTGAGTTTGTCTGTTTGTCTGTGTCAGGCAGGCGAAGACCTTGTATGATTGACTGAGTGAGGTGAGAAGACCTCATATGATTGGCTGGCTGTGAAGATTCTATGGAATCCTGGGGCTGAAAGTTTAGGGAAGGGCTGTTAGAATTTTCAGCCAAGAGCTCTTAGGCCTCAAGCCAGTTGCTATGGAGATGAGGCCTACCATCAATAAGGGTGCCAGAAAACGTTTGGGAGGCATATGTGAGAAAAATTAAAGTGGCATACACAACATATTTACAAGGTCTTCTCACCTCATACAGTAGATAATATAGGTTCCATATGTGAGGAATCCTAAAGTTGAAATTCAAAACAAAAAATGGTTCCAGAACAATGTAAAGCCATTGCACAAATTCAACAGAAAGCAAAAAAATCAAAAGCCAGTACATCAGCGTCGCCCGAGAAGACAGATTGGATTGGAGACTGTGGGGAAAAGTTACGATTACTGGAATAGGTCAGTTGCTATGGAGATGAAGCCTAGCAGCAAGGAGGAGGACAGTGTATTCCCTCAGGAACCCAACCTCTGTATGTTAACAACTGTGAATACAGATTGGATTGGGGAATATGGGGAAAAGTTTCAGGTACTGGAAAAGGCTTGCACGCATGGTGACAAGGCCTAGCAGCAAGGAGGCGGACTGTGTATTCCCTCACGAACCCAAACTGTAAATGTAAATAACTCTGACTACAGATTGCACTGGAAAATATGGTTAGAAGTTACAGGTATTGCAGAAGACAGTTTGGTGAGTTCTTAAGAGAAAAATAAAATCCCGAGCAATGCCGGGTAAAGTTTCAGCATAATTTTATGTAAGACAAGAGTCTGCCAACAAGAACAACCTTTAAAGTTGACTAGAATTCAAAATGGAGGAACTTTAGTTGAGCAAATGTGGAGAGACAGAGTTTGGCTTGTACATTTAAAAATGCAATACCTTCTATGGGTTGAACTGTCCAGGGTGCTGAATCTCTAGCAGTCTGACAGAGTAGACTGGGGAAGAGCTTGGGAAGCACCATCTGTTTTGTTGTGGGTTTTCCGGGTTTTGAGGCCCTGTTCTATTAGTATTTTCTCCTGACGTTTCACCTGCATCTGTGGTTGGCATCCTCAGAGGGTCCCTTGAAGATACCAGCCACAGATGCACGCGAAACATCAGGAGAAAATACTAATAGAACAGGGCCTCAAAACTCGGAAAACCCACAACAACCTATGGATTCTGGCCATGAAAGCCTTTGACTTTACTGTCTGTTTTGTCTAAACTCTTTTAGTGCTTACACTCCCATCCCATCCCATCCCTTTCCCTCCTGCCCAAGTGAGTGAGTGAGTGCCTTGCTGGGCCCAGCCACCTTGCCAGTACAGGTGCCCTTTTGTGTTCTGGGGGGTGGGGCTTGATATATTCATTGTTTCTCCATTTTTGTGGAGGTCCTGCACCCGAACCCACTTGAAAGTAGAAGACTGATTGTACATATTTTGAGGGCTTTGGATCACCTGTGCCACCTTGAAGTCCATTTTACTTGAGGGTGATACCTATTTTTTGCAGTAGCAATTGCTGTTTCCAAGTTAAGATATATATGAGATGCATTTATAATGCCTTATGCTTTACATATCCAAGTCTAAGCAAAAGTAGGTACAGTTTTATCAGAATAATTCAAGTTCTGAATTTTTTCAAAATTAGTTATGTATTAATTATTATTAACTACTTCCTCATGTGAAAAAGCTATGAAAGTGTTGAGGCTACTTTTCTTTCTCTGAACTCTGCCTTCCTCCTTGCCACTAGTTCAGAGCAGATAAAGCAGTCCAGGCCCATCTTCATCAAAGCCTACTTTGCCCAAGTTTGGGAGAAGGTGGTTTCTTTTTTTTTAAAGGCATGTTTGCCAAACTCTTCTTTGAAGACGTATCTCACATTGCATGGTAAACAGAAGCTATCAGTCTAGTTCATTCTTGGAACAGTCAAGTGGTGATAATTTCCCTGGGTTACCATCATATCAGTGCTGTGGAGATTAACACATTGTCATGATTCCCCACAAGAAGTGGATCTTCATCACATGTAGAGAATTAGCAGGGCGGGGAACACCATGGGTGTGTGTGCTTTCATGTTGCTTATCAACTTACGGTGACCCCAGTGAATTTCATAGGGTTTTCTTAGGCAAGGAATACTCAGAGGTGGTTTTGCCAGTCCTTTCCTCTGAAATATAGCAACAATCTACAGCATCTGATATTTGTTGGTAGCTGACTCTGCTTAGCTTTCAAGATCAGACAAGATCTGGTGCCTTTTGGGTATTATCGTCGTCTAACTGGAATAAAAATAAAAGACTAAATGGCAATTGCTAGTTCTAGCTAGAATAGGCATGTTGAAACAATGAGATATTGGTTTTGTTTTACCAAATCCCATTTGTTTCATTGGATCTACTGAAGTTGGCAATGGATTTATATTTTAATTCCTTTTAGCTTTCTCTAATTCAGACAAACAGTCCATGGAGGGCAGAAATTGTTGTCGGGGTGGTGGGGTGGGGTGGTGAGAGAAGAAGGATTCTGATTACTAACAAACATAATTGACAGCATTATTGAATACCATGTTTTAGGATAGACTTGCACAATCTGACAAGTAACAGCTGTGTTGAACTAAAAATCCCATCACATTCAGCCAGCAATTGGCCTATGGGACAAGTTATATAGAAACTGCTAGGTTGAGGGAGGGAACTTGAAGTACAAAAAACAACAATAGTTTAAAAGACCAAGCATGAAATTATTCTTCTCAGGGCACAGTAACACATGCCACCTTTTTCTAGAATTCTTTTCCAAATTAATAATTTACCATTTAACTCAACTGTTAACTAAGTGCATTAAACATTTCCTCAGTAATAATGTACATTGATTTAGGGTTTGGGGTCTTCAAACTACAGTCTTAATGAATTAGATTTTATTGTGCTAATGTTTGAATCTCTGTGTTTCCTTTCTGGCTCTCAGGCGGTATTTCTGGGAGCCAGTTCATTTGGGAATCAGCTTCTGCAAGTGCTCACTGAAAGTGCTTTGTTCCTCCTTCTTCCCCTTTTCAGTGTAGGGAAGTGGTGGCAGGAGTGAACCCAGAGGCTCACAGTTGGTGTGTACAAGTGTGAGCTGTCTTTGCTTTACCAGTCCTCCTCCTTCCTTGTGTGGGTTCTTGCTTGCTGTAACTGAAAAACTGGTCTGTTCTGGATCTGGGAAGAGAGGTGTGTGGCATGTTCATTCATTAGCTTGATTTCTTGGGTCTGTGCCCTATGATTGGATATGGCTAGTGCCTATATATTACAAAGGTAACCATGCACCTTGGTTAAAAGAAAACCATAACAAGAGGGGGAGGAATTCACATACCAGGGAAGGAGAGGGGAGAAGACTTTATTTTCTTCTACAGTTTAATCTCTTATTTCTTTTTATTAAAATAGCAAAATCATTGTTTTTATGGTGAGCAGCGGGCTGTCTAAGGAGAATTTATTCAAAGTATCTTCACCACCCTTCCCAAATGCCTTAGGCTAGTGGGAAACAATAAAGCTAGTAAAAGGTTGTAAGCTGCATACAGGAGCTTCTGTTGGAGCTTTAAAAAAAAGGCTTTTGCTAAAGGAAACTTACTTGTAAGTAGACACTATCTCACTATCCTTTTGGTTTGAGGAACTGTATTGTTGGATAGTATAGCAATATTGTGAGTGCTGATAGCCAGCACAATGTAGTAGTTTGAGCATTGGGGTATGATGCTGGAGGTCAGGGTTTGGTTCCCTGCTTGGTCAAGGAAACCCACTGGGTGACCTTGGGCATGTCACATACTCTCAGCCCCCAGAAAACCTCGTGATAGGTTTGCCTTAGAGTCACCATAAGTTGGAAACAACTTGAAGGCACACAACAACAACAACCACCGCCAGTTTCATTTCTTAAGGAGTGCTCAGAAGCACAGAAAGGCTATAGTGTGGCAGCTCCTGTGGGCTCAGAGCGGTTGTATGCTTGCTCTTGCATTTTTTCTGAATGGATTGTCATGTCACTGTGGTGGCAGAGATGAAAAAGCAGTGAATAACAGCAGCAGTGCAAACAGTAGTAGCAAGGAAGCACGTGGTTGTGATGTGAAACTACCAAGAATCTTAGTCAATGCAGCAGTGGGAATCTATTGAGTACATTTGGGGGGAAATCAAAGCCTCTGTGCCCACTTCATTGCTTTCAAAGTTACCTTGGAGAGAACTTGGGGCTGTGGTGCTCAGGTCAGGGACTTGTCATCACTGGCTCACCTAACTGGCAGTGGGAATCACACAGTAACTTCTACCCATGTGGGTCCTGGTTACTACCATTCTGTGGGTCTTCCCCTACAGAGATGGGTGCCATCAGATGGCAGGTGGGTCTTCTGGTGCTTAAATCCGTGCCCTATGCCACACCGTGGCTCAAACAGTTTTAAACAATAAAGTTACGGCCATTTGAGCCCCACTGTTCTTTTCTGTGTCTGTTAATGAAAGTTCTTTTGTCCAAGCCCTCCTCTTCACTAGTCTGGCAAAACTGCAACAGCTTAACGATCCTGCTGGTTTATTCCTCCTTCAACATTTCTCATGTGTGATTTCTGATTACCACTGTCTTGAATAACTGACATATGTTCCCCCCTCAGTATTAATATAGTTCCTAGAGCCAGGAGAGGTTTTGAAGGTTGACATAGCAAACTGATTTGGTTCAGACTGCTAGCAAAACAAATTCCAAGCTCAGGTAGGTAGCTAAATCAACAAACATTTCTGCCCACTGGGTCCCAGCACAGTTCTTCTCTTGTGCTGCTCATTACCTCTTCCCAGACTGGCATTCAGTGGCTGGTGGGAATGAATAAGTGCATTGTGGTAGTTGAGTTGTAACCTTAAAAGGTGTTACAGTTTTAGTGAGACCTAAGGATAGCATGAAAAACTTGCTTTCTTGGATTTCATGTTATTAATAGATCAAATGTGGTAGGTGTGCCACATCTGGGTGAGGCTCCCTCTTTTTAAGACTGGGCTGATTTATAGGATATATTTCTAGTAGGTAGTATCTGTCCTTCCAAAAATATAGTGTATGTGACTTCTTGTTACTTTCCTTTTGAAATCCTGCTTTTTGAAATGTAGAAGTCATAAAAATGGCCAAAAACAGAAATTACTTACTTTTTCCTGCGGAAAGGGAAGAAATTACATGCAGAATTTCTTACTAACTCTGGGAGAAGCTGAAGAAATAACTCAAAGCTAGGCCAGCATCACATACTAACTTTTTGACTTGTGCATTGGAAGCCATTTTATATATGCAGGTAAAAATATAATGTGTGTGCGGTGAGCATATCTATCTCATCCTGTGTGCATTGTTCCAAATACAAAAGTGGGTGCAGCTCCTTGCTATGTAAACAGGATGATCAATATGCATTCAGGGCTGTGTAATATGTAAAGCAGCTTTGAAAGATATGTATTCAGGGTTGAGAAAATTACTTTTTTGGACAATGGCTCTTAGAATCCCTCAGACAGTATGACCACTTGTCATGCTTGGTAGGGAATTTGGGGAGATGTAGTTCAGAAATGCAATCTGAGTGTATTCCTAAGAGGGCAGACAGTACACCTGGGTTTTAGCAAATTTGTATCTCACTCCAAACACCTTTACCTTGCAGTAAGGATGATATATAGTGCTGCTTTTGAAAAGATGTAAATTGTACACAGTAAACATTTTGTTCATGACTAGATATGTATATAAAATATGTTGAAACGGGAGTGTACCAATTTTGCAGTCTGAAGAGGGAAACCGTAAAAGCTGCTGTTTACTTTTAGTTCAGTGTGTGTTGTTAACAAGCTGCAGTATATGAATAAAATTTTTGTTTGTTTGTTTCAGGTTTACAGAATGAGTTATCCAGGGTATCCCCCTGCAGGTGGGTATCCACCTGCTGGTGGGTATCCTCCTGCTGCCCCAGGTAAGTTTATTATTTTTCATTTAGGTTGGTGGATCAGACTAGATAGAATGGGAGAAATTGGATTAATAAGAAGGTCCAAATCAAATGAATATGGGTACAGAAGATCAGAGATTCATTTCCCCACGTTGAGGATTAAAAGGATCTTGTGTAGCAACACTAGGAAGGAGATGGCTGTCAGACATCTTGGGAGTGTGGCAGTCATTCAGAGTACGTAGAATGGTGTTAGACCAGTGGCTTGACACAGCTTTATAAATAATCCTGCGTAGAGGAAAAAAAATACAGATGGACCTCAACATCTAGTACATTCCACTATCTTCTTTGTTTTGCTCCTCGCTCTGGCAAATTTGCTAGCATAGATAATTTTCATAGCATTTTTTCAAATCTACAGAATAATAGGACTTGGGACTTAGAACTGTATGATGCCCTCGAAATTGTGCAGATTTGTAACCTTCTAAATACAAACTATTTGGAATGTCATGCACGATGACATTTCCTTTTTAAAATGATGTTGTTATGACTTCCACTGGTCCATAGAGCAAAATATCAAATGTGAATTCCTTTCATCTTCATTAAAACAGTTTTTCCAGTTCTTTTCCAACTGTTTCTCCCTCCCTCTAACTCTTTTCCAGCCGTGTCCCCCAAAGAAAAAAACTGAATCTCACTGTAATTTTTTTCTTTTTCCCTTAGAATTTTCCGTAGCCATTTTCGAAAAACACTTGTCTCCAATGATAATGTACTTTGTAATTATCTAACCTTCCAACCCACATATAGATCAAACTTAAAATCATATTAAACAAGTTCTTAAATTTCAGAAACCCCAAAGAAAAGCTTTATTTTATAACAACTTTGGTTACATTAAAACAGCATTGAACATCAAGCAACACAATAGCCTTTGCAGTCCAACAGACTCAGTCATTATTTCTTTATCCATTCATATTTCGATGTTCACCTTTTTTTTTTTTTTTTTTTGGCCAAACCTCCGCGATTGCCTAAATTGAGCATTAATCATCAAATTCCATAAGATCTGGGAAGGAAACATCCTTCTATTAAAAAAAAAATCTTCCTATTGATCTTGTTTTCTTTGTCCTCTTCTTTCTCCCCTTCCAACTGTTTGGCTGAAAACCAAATACCATCCGCTTTTTTTCCAGAACTACTCCTCAGTGACACTGTTCTCTCTGATGTCTTTACTGTAGGCCTTAGCATTCCTCCTTCCAACATCTTAAATGTTTTTCAGGAAAAACATCCAGCTTTTCTTCTCCTTTTCCATGTCTCCGATGTTATTCCTTTCTCTATTTTTTGCAATATATTCATTAATCTTCTCTGGTTCCTCCAGAATCATGTCTATTTCTCCAAAACCATCTTGGTCTGGCTGTACATCATGACCCATAATTTTTTTCTCCATACTCCAATATCTCCTTTTCATCTGATTCTTTGATTTTTATCACATCATGTATCACTAGTCTGAAGCTCTTAAGATTGTTTTTCATCAGTTCAAATTCCTCTTGAATCTCCTGCCAGATGACTGGATCACATTCATTTTCTAGAGGCTGAATCACTGTCATTCTTATGTTAAGCGAAAGCATGGCATATACAGGATTAACACTTTTATCTCCAGTGACTTCTTTCTGACAGTGCTGCAGTGGCACAGCCTGGCTGTGGCCAGGCCTGCTTTTTCTCCTCACAGACTGGTATCTCTGCCAGTCAAGATAGTCACTCCCCAAGACTACATCACACTGGCTATTTATTTTCTCTTGTTAATCCGGCTGCTTTCAATGGGATACTTTTCCCAGACAAAACAAATCTACTTTCCTACAACAAGCTGATCTCTTTTCTTAGGCTGTTTTTGCTTTGAGAACACTTGTAAAAACAATCAGTCTTTCACCTTTAAAATGTACCTTTCCAACTTTTAATATTACTATACCCTTTGTCCACTTAAGAAACCTTTTTAAAGTTCACACTCTTGTTAAACTTTCTGCTTTCAAAATGAGATCTTAAAAGTCTTAAAAATAGTGACTCACATTAGTACAGATAGCAGGAAATTCACCGAGGTAAAGATGTCACCACTGAATCGAAGATTTCTTTTGGTTTTAATTCAAAGAATTACAGATTTTAGAAAAGAATAATTAAGAAAGTGAGATACTCCAGATGTAGTGACCTTTATAGGCTCACATACAGCAACATGAGTTTGATGGAGTTTTCCTCCAGTCCTTCCATTTCACTCACATTCAACTTCTATGGTCCCTGAAAGCTTGCAAAGGTTCTTGGAACCTTGTGGGTGATCTCTGTGCTGTCCCTTTCTCCAGGGAGAGAACTACCAGCCAGATGTTGTCTGTGAGCTGATGAACTTTGCTTCTATAGCTTTCCCTTTCATGGAGCTCCTTGATGGGATGCCAGCCTGCCATGATCTCACCCAGAAGTCCCTGCCAAAAACTCTATCCTGATGGACAATTGGCCCTCCACCTTTGCTAGAGTTAGGGGCACAGGACCTTCACAAAAGTGAAAAAATCACAAGTATTAAAATGTGTGTGTGTGTGTGTGTCTGCCTGCCTGCCTGCCTGCCTGCCTGCCTGCGGGAAGGAGACTGAGGCATGGTGGGGAGAATGGGCACCCAGGGTCCAAACCAGGTCAGGGAAAGGAGAGAGAAAGGGGGTGGGTCAGCATGGCAGCCCTATATTCCTCTCTTGCCCATCTCCTTCCTTACGTGTGGGGAAGCATTGGGAGAAGGTTTGTGGTGCTGAGAAATCAGGCTGTGAGCCATCCTTAGCTGGTCAGATAGTGGCTGGTAGAAAAGAAGGAGAGGCAGAGGTGGGTTTCTAAAGGGCTATGCGGCCTGTCTGGAGCCACTGAGAGGCAAGATTCCCTTGTAAAAGATGTGCCTGATGTGTGAGGGGAGCAAGGGTTGAAGAAACTCACGAATAATCCAATCTGTGAAAGTCAAACCCGCAAATGTAAAGGGCTGATTGTAGCTGACTTTGGCTTTGAAACTGTAATCTCTGTTATGGTTTCCTGCCTTAGAAATTGTACGAAATATACCCTACAAATATTAATATACGTTAAATAGGTGTGGTAGCCATAGAATCCTGGGGATTCTTTTTTATTTTGGTTTTCCTGCTATTATCTTCTGCTACCTTCTATTGGATAAAACAACAGAGAGAGAAAAGATGGTTTCTTTTCTCATATGCCTTGTACCCATATCATTTGTATATAGCACAAACAGATGAGATGACATGCTGTTTGATGGCTGTTCATTAGCTTTTGAAATATTGGAATGATTTTAGAATAGCTGTCAGTGAACATCCTGCTTATGTCAAAGTGTCTTTTGCTTCAAGAGGGTGTCTTTGATGGAGAGTCTCTGCTGGGGATGGAAGTGAAGCAGCTGGGGATGGAGAACTGAACAGGGCTACAGATCCAAAGCTGTCAGAAAAACTGTTTTTGCCTGTAAAAAAGAATTTTAGCCATTAAAATTAAAAACAGAGCTTTTTCACTGTAGCTTCCAGAATCTCCTAGCCAGTGTGGACAGTGGCCATTAGAATGCAGAAGAAGAAAACCATTCACGTAACAAATAAGCATCCAGTGATTTGATCGATGATAACTGTTTTGTTTTTAATTCCAGGCAGCAACCCCTGGGGTCCCCCTAGCTATCCTCCTGCAAATCCTCCCCCAATTGGACTAGAAAATGTTGGAAACTATGCTAGTCAGTTTAATCCTGATTATATGGCACGCATGGTAAGTAATTGCAGTTTAAACTAGATGAATCTTACTGTCTCCACTGATGTTAGTTATAAAATTCTGATGCCTGTGTCCTCCCCTCATTACTATTAAGTATATTAATAATATATTTAGATTAAAGTGGCGGAAGCATAGCCTGTGGGCTACATGTGGTCTCAAGGCTGTTTTTGTGCCTTCCAGGATATCCTATAGCCTGACCCCAAATTGGGAGCTTAAAAGTGACCATTATTGGCCAGTGGTGCTTCAGGTTGGGCCTCCAACAGGACAAAGAGTTGTAAAAGGACCCCAAATGGAATGAAATACAGTGGGTGCAGCAACCCAGTGCTCTGTGGGGACAGCTATTGTTTCCCATACCCTAATTAACTTGCTCACCCTTGCTTTTTAGGGGATGGCCCCAAAGAGGCTTACACCAAAAGTAATACAAAATTAAATATTTTTTCCTTCCCCCATTCTTTCCTTTTTGTCTCATTTTTATCTAGTTTACCCACCCATCTTCTTTTTTACTTTTCAATTTTCTCTAGAGGTTTTTCCTACCTTCCCTACTGATTTGTTCGGAAACAAGACTAACAGAATACATAAATAAGTTTTTATCTAGGAGTAGATTGTCTTTTCAAAACTTTCTTTCTGCTACATGAAACAAAACAGAGACATTCCTAAGATTCCAAACACCTACATGTATGCACATCTGAATGATTGTAAATGGGGTGTTGTCACACCAGTGCCTCACAAGAGACTTGTGTGGGAATCACCAGGTTGCTGGCAGTGAGTGTTGACCATATCAGCAAAAATCAAAAATTTCCCTGAGGAAGAACAGCACAGTTTTAATAAACACTTTTAGTAAGGAAGCTTAGATGGTCTGATTAGAAAGGGTAATTAGAACTGTTATTCATAGCAACCAAACACAGGTCGTCAGGGGATGACAAGAGTTCTGACAATATTTGCCAACTGTTATAACTATAAATAGAGTCCTTGTCACCATTAATTTTGTGTTTGATAATGTAAAATAGAAGTTGTTATATGCTGCATTTCTGGAGTACAGCATACTGTGTTTTTTGAGAGATGAATAGTCATTTGACATGTAGTTATGTGACAAGGTATCCCCAGTTCTGTTCAACATGACAGTTGAAGTATTTGTGTATACACATACCTCAGGTGAGCAAATGTTTTAGAACATCAGATCCTGTTTTATACCGGTGAAGCCTCCATATTATTGAAGAATCCTGTTTTGCATGTGCAAAGTATTTTCAGCTATTTGCATGTTCATTCAAGTAGGCAAATGATATACAGAATGTAAAATGCTATAGTATGCCTTCATGTTTTCAGAAAATCCTGATGCTTCTGTGTTTAATACTCCTTGCAAGCATTCTGAAACTGAAATAGATTATAATTCACAAAGAACATGCTAAAGTGCAACTGTTAGTCTTAAATATGCTGGTTATGCTGGAAAAGAGTAGTACTACTAACCCTTTGAAAATTAATCTATGTGTGAGGAAAAGGAGCAGTGAGGAGCTCCTTTTCATCTATTGCCACGACTAATTCTGATGCAGAGGACCTTTTGCATCCATGGAAGCTTTCTGTGTGATATGGAGTCTGGATTTTCCAGGGCTCTGCATCATGCAGTGTCTTCACTGAGACATAAGGCTGCCCACTGCAGATGTTCACCCTCAGCATAAGCTGGTGTGTTCATCCCTGCTCTCCTTCTTCACCGGCAGAGTCTGCATGACTTAGGAACCTGTGTACAAAGCTTACATTAGTAGACTTTGTAGAGGAACTTTTTAATACCACTCAAGACATGCAGAGCTTTTTTTTTTTTAATTCAGCTCACATTAGTAACGGATTCAAGTTAAGATCTCTGGACTACATCTTCCTGCTTTGCAACATCAAATAATACCAGCTTGTGTTACAGGTCTATTATGAAAATGATTGAGCCTTACCTGTTTGTTTATTGTGTACATTTAATTGATTGTCTGTCTGTTTCTTGTTGCAGGCTTCCAATATGTCAGGGACATTTGGTGGTGCAAATGTGCCGCAGCAAGGTCTATACCCTCCAGTCCCTGGGGGCTATCCCCCTGTCCCTCCTGGAGGATTTGGGCAGCCACCACAAGGACAGCAATCCTCTTATGGAATTTACCCACCACCTCCTGGAGGAAATCCACCCTCAGGAATGCCATCTTACCCATCATATCCAGGCAGCCCCATGCCACCTCCAGGACAGCAGCCCCAGCCAGTGCCATATCCTGGGCAGCAGCCCATGCCAAATTATCCTCCTGGCCCAGCTGTTAATCCTTCTATGCCATCGTTTCCAGGACCTGCAATGCCCACGATTACTCCTGGAGCAGTAAGAGAATACTTGCCTGTGTTTCTTCCTTCTTTCAGTTAAAAGAAAAACTTGAGGCAAAATGTAGATGAAGAGAAAGGGCTCTGTCTGCAGAAGACAAGCAGTAGGTGTGAGAGGATACATAACATTTTCCAGATAATACTCCCTGAGCCATACCACTGTCCAGCTGTTCCTTTAGAGAGGGGTCCTGGATACATATTTGCCATGTTGAGTGGTAGGGAAAGGATGAACGTAGAGGAGATGCAAGAAAAACTGGAAAGGCAGAAGGTTTAAGAGGAGTTTTCCACTTATTTGCTACTTGTCATCAGCAAGTTGAATCTGCCTTCTGCTGTTTTGCAATTTTCTGTTGATGGCTGAGGTTGTCAGTCCCTTTTACTGCTGACCATCTAGTTCTGCCCCTAGTTGTAAGATGTTCTTTGGCTTAAAGAAAAAATACTGTTATGTAGAAATCTCACGCTTTTAACATAATTTTAGACATAATATGTCTAAATATTTATGGAAAAATATTAAACTCTTCTACCTCAGTGACCAAATCTTTTTCATGCTTAGTTTGTCGGACTTCTGAATGAGCAGGTAATATGGTTTACAAGAGCAAACTACTTCAAATCTGAAACTTTGTTCTGTTATATTTTGCAAATTTGACTATGAAAGATAGCTTGGTTATGTCAGGTTTGTCAAGTTTAGTTGATATCTCTTATTTTCTTGGGGCAATATAGTCTGGAAATCGAGGCACAATCCGTGATGCTTCATCATTTGATCCCCTGAGGGATGCTGAAGTATTGAGGAAGGCCATGAAAGGATTTGGTGAGTGGTTCTTGAATGTACATAGATGCTTTTAGTTTTGCACTAAGATGTCAATTCACTTACATCACAGCCAGCCTTTCTTTTTAACAGAATTTCTTCATAGGAACTTTATGAAATGTTGCTGGTTGTACCTGTGTCTGCAGATGCCTTGAAAGAAAATCTGAGAATTGCAATGTGTGCAGTTTCTGTCCTTCGAACACAGTCTAGGTTCTGCCTGAAGAATATTAAAATGCCGTGGTCAGAACAACTTACCTGTTCTTATTGCAGTGTTCAGTTTTTCCACCCGCTTCAGGTTTCCAGGGCTTCATGGCATGACACTTAATTTATTTATTTCTGTCAAGGTTGTAAAGATGTAAAACTTGTTTTCTTTTTTTATTTTCAACATTCTCTACTTGTAAATACATTTTCCCGTTCTTTTACAATTTTTCTTTCCCTTTAACAACCAGATTTTATGCTTCCAACTTATTATCCTTCAGTATTAACAAAACTTGTGTGTGGCTTTAAACCAGCTAGATGGGCAATTTCCTTTTGCCTTGGGGAGGTGGAAAACATAGAAGCAATTGGAACATTCCTGAATATTTGGTGGTATCATACCAACTTAGATCTTCAGTGTTGTCAGAACCTTAACTACCAGAAGAACAGTATAATAAAGATAGGCCATTGACTGTTGTATGGGATGATAAGCACTTAATGTATTGATGTAAAGTTGAAGGCTTTCATGGCTGGAATCCATAGGTTGCTGTGGGTTTTCTGGGTTTTAAGGCTGTGTTCTGTTAGTATTTTCTCCTGACATTTTGCCTGCATCTGTGGCTGGCATCTTCAGAGGATATCATATCCTCTGAAGATGCCAGCCACAGATGCAGGTGAAACATCAGGAGAAAATACTAATAGAACATGGCCTCAAAACCCGGAAAACCCACAACAACTTAATGTATTGTTGATGGGCGCTGCATTGGAAGCAATGCCGTACAATAGTGATTTAAAGTAGCAGAAGAGATATGATGAATGAGTTTACTTCTTGTTTGTTTCAGTAATAAACTTTGTGTTAGCTTCTGCTGGTTAAAACAGAAAAATACTGTGATAGCTGTATAGCTGGATTTCAGCAGTGTGTCTGCAGTAAACAATGCAAGAGGCAAAGATTTAGTTGAGAATGAGTGGAATTTTACTCTAAGCTGAGGCTACTGTAGCCATGTGTGCCTGCCTACAACAGGCAAGATGAACAGCAGCTGCCCCCAGAATCCTTTACTGAAGATGTGTATATGGTAAAACAGGGAGAAAGGGGGATGGCAGATAAGGCTGCCACACCAACAACCCCTCACTCGGCCAAGCATGTTTTAAAAAAACAAACAAACATAGATATGTATGTTTGGCCACCAAAATGGAAATCAGAAATGTAGGCTGGCAAAGGAGAAAGTCATCCTTGGAGGTTTTGGAAGAACCCTTTACATAGTCTCTGGAACAGAACTTTCCAGACTTTTCTTGTTGGTGATACACTTTTTAGACATGCATCATTTCACGACACAGTAATTCAGCTTTACTAGCAAACCAGAAGTTAAATTAACCCCATTATAAGAGATATGGACACATACATAAATTGTTATAACAAAATGTATGGGGATACAACATATCTAATGAAAACATTTCATGTATTTTTAAAAGTATATGATTTATAAATAATAACATACATTTCCAAGATTGTAGGCGACACACCTACACACTTCAGGCAACACTCTTAACGTGTCATGGCACACTATTTGGAAAGCCCTGCTCTAGAACATTCGAAATGTTTTTCTTTACTTAGGTAAGACTTACCTGATCTGCTTATTTCATTTCATGTGTGTGTATTGTTAGTTTTGAATGAAATCTTTGCTGAAACATGTTGAACTGTTTTGGTTTGTTTGTTTGTTTTGTGCTTATAAGCTTATGTCTATTTTTTCCATGTCATTTCTGCCTCTTGTACCATTTTTTCAATTAAAAAAATAGCTTGCAGGAACACATCGACTTCATTAACTGAGGTATACCTTACCGCCTTCATGGAATTTTGAGGAGGATCCAGACAATGTTTTCTGCTTGTTAACGTTCCCATCTTTTCCTACTGATACTTCCCTCTTTTTTCTTTCAACAGAAAATTTGTCAAAGAAATGGAGGCAAAATAGTTGCACAATGCATTTTGATAGGTAGTACAAGGATACATCCATCTGGAAGCACTCTGCGTTATTTGCTTAATGTCCTTCTCTGTGTTTGCAGGAACTGATGAGCAAGCAATCATAGACTGTCTTGGAAGTCGTTCAAATAAGCAGAGGCAGCAAATAATGCTCTCATTCAAAACAGCTTACGGAAAGGCAAGTCTCTTCCCCTACCCTGATAAAATACAAAGTAATGGCATAGATTATGCATGATGAAGTTATGATATAGCCATATCAGTGTGCACAGTGCTTCACAGTGCATGAAGACAGGGTCTTGTGGCAAGGAGTTTGCAATCTAAAATTCTATTCAGGAAAAGCCATAGAAGAATGGGAAGGAAGTGGAGATGGGTGCAGTCCGTGAAAGAGTGCTGAGGCTTCATAAGAGGCAGAGTCACAGCATGGGATGGGAATTAGGGAGCTCAGTCATGGAAAAGATGATCTTAAGGCAAAGATTGGAAGAAAGGAAGAAAAGTGGCATTACATAGGAATATGGGGAGCTAGTTCTGTCATGTGTGTTGTATAGTGGTCTGAGTTTTGGACTATGACTCTGAAGACCAGGGTTCAAATCTCCACTTGGCCATGGAAACCCACTGGACAATGATCAAGTCACATTTTCTCAGCCTCAGAGGAAGAGAAAGGCTAACCCCATCTGAACATATCTTGCCAAGAAAACCTCATAACATGTGGACCTTAGGGTCACCGTAAGTCAGAAATGTCTTGAATGCACAGAACATGAACTTCTGAAAAAGGAAGAAAGGAAAGAGACATGGCAAAATTATTGTCTATATCCACAACAGGTTGGGAGGGCTTGCTTGCTTTCTTATGTATGTATGTATGTATTTATTTATTTAAAGGAAGGGAATGTTGAGACCCTGAACTTACCTCATATATATTATACCGTATATATCATCCCTGATACATGTATGTTATTCTGTCATTTATGCTGTGAAGCTGCTCTGAGTGCCCAATGGACGGAAGAGAAGGGTGTCAATTTTCATAATGATAGTTTTTGTTACTATAGTTTGTTAGCATATTTTATGCTCAGCAAAAACAAAACCTAAAAATCTGTATAACTTCAAATATTTGTTCTGTTATATTGGTTTTTCACCTCTCCCTTTTCTCTGGAAGAGATTTATACTCTGAACTCTGTTGGGCAGGGATTTTGATTCCTGTCCTTGTGTTACTCTAAAAAACCCTGTGGATGCTGGTGGTGATGTATATAAAAAAGAAAGATAATTTTTAATGAATGTAATTGTGTGATGCTGCCAGCTAAGAAAAATAGACAGTAACCTGGCTCCTCAGAAGTAAGTGTGATTAAATTCAGTCAGATTTACTTCCAGGTATGTTTGCTGGCAGCCTCAGACCATTCATACCTCTTTAACAGGAAAATCTGTCACAAAGCTCTGAATTCTAGGCTCATTTTTCAGAATAACATCACTATTGAAACTCATTATACAACTCCAACATGTTCCTTGTTTTATCTAAAATAAAACAGGATTTGATCAAGGACTTGAAATCTGAGCTGTCAGGCAACTTTGAGAAGACAATCTTGGCAATGATGAAGACACCTGTCCAATTTGATGTTCATGAAATAAAAGATGCCATCAAGGTTTGTATTTTTTTAAATTAAAGCTGTGACTGTGGAAGAGTTTTGCATTCTTGAATTCTTGTTCCCTCATGTTTTCCTCCTTCTGACCAGCCCTCTAAATTTACCTTTAGAAGGAGGCCTCTGGCTTTAATTCCTAATCTTCATCATCTGAAGGTATATGCTTTTGGTTGTGTTTGCCCGTTTTTCATACCTCATCATCTTTGCTCTTGTCTTCTTCCCTGTTGGTCTCTAGAAGTGGTGGACTGCAATTCCCTTTCACACCCAGGCAGCATGGTCATTGAAATATTGGCTGGGCACTGTAGGATTTATAGTCCAGCACATCTGGAGGGGGAAACTAGTCTAGGTTCTTCTTAGTCACTGCTAACTCCTGATGTATAAAGATGATACATTGCATGTAAACAACAACTTTTCTGTTTTTTTTTAATCATGTCTTGGGGAAAGAATAGAAAGCATTTACAGATTGTTATAACTCAGGGATAGACAGTTTGCAGGAACAGAGGGGCTACATCTTCTTCTCCAGAATTTCAGAGAGCTGTGCTCCTCTCCATTTTCAAACACACCCCTTAAAATTGGCTTAACAATTTATGGGAGTGTAACAAAGGCAACAGCATTCACCCAAACCTTAGGGAGAGCGACAGTTGGCCAGTTTGGCCCCTTTCCTCCACCAGACCTGTTTTAGGCCATGGGGGCTTTTTTCAAAATCAGAACAAATGGCCTTTTCCTGTTTGGGGGGGATGGAAGCCTAAAACACAGTGACCTGAAGTAATGCATCTGCCTGTGAGGTTTTGCGGGGGCAGAGGGGCCATTTTTATGGCCATTTTTATGGCCATTTTTTTCAAGAAAAACATTCTTAGAAGTAAGGAGCAACAGGGGTGAAAAAAACTTCCTTGTGCTACATACAGCCTACAGTCCACATTTTACTCACGCCTCCTCTAATTTCAGAAAGTGGGAGCTCATTTCCTGTATTTCTTGCAGTCTGGCTTTTCCTCAGTGTTCCACTCTTGCTGGTCTTTGGCAATCCCTGTGGGGACCAACTTGTCCTATGCAGTCTGTCTATTCTGTTCACTGGTAATGAGAATGGTGTATTTTAAAGAATGTGATTTTAAAGAATAGGTGATTTATCCACATGGTCAAGATGGTTGACAGAGGATGAAATCCCTCAGTGTAGATCAGCTATTAGATGCAGCATTTCACCACCTCATAGAAAGTTCAGAAGGTTGCTGCCCTTCCAAATGGAACATGCAGTTGTTCTGGGGCACAGGGTCATGGTGGTAAGAACTGAGGCTTTTACCTAATGAAAGAAATCTTAATTTAATTATATATGTTCTGGATTCCTTACTCAAATATGTATTTAGGAAAATGCAGTACTTCTAGAGAAACAAGTCTACTTGTTTGTGCCCCCATGTCACAACAGGTATTATTTTAGAAAAGAACCATTTTCTTTTCACTCACAGATAAGAGAATGTCTCATCTAGGGCAGTGCTTGCCATTTGTAGTTTTATTAAGTGCTTATTTTACAAACACTGTTTAAAATCTACTGAGTGGTTAATTTGGGCACTCCTTTAGATTAAAAAAAACTTTTCAAAAGTACTGGTTTGACTAAATATTACATCCCTGTTAACAGTGCTTTCAACCAAAGTGAAAGGCAGGATTGCCTACCAAATCTGCCTAGAGAAATTAGCCAGATCTGAGTCTTCAGCACCAGTGAGCAGTGGCTGGGGCTTCCTTGTCAGTGGAATGATCAATCTATTGTGGGTTTTAGTCCAAACTTCAAAGGAACTGTCCAATGTACTGAACCTATTCCCCAACTAGGTTTGGTCTCCTGGATCATTCATTTAAAGTTTAGCCTAAATCACAGAATAGGTTCACCAACCCAGAGCAGGGGGGTGATCAGTCAGTGGTAGGGCTGACCCTGATTTCAGCCCATGTGAAGTCTTAAAATGGCAGTCAAATCAGTTCAAGTATTCTCCTAGTCTTAGAAAAAGGTCAGTGGAGAGATGAGGTTTTTTTTCTCTTTCCTAGGGTGCCGGCACAGATGAAGCTTGCCTGATAGAAATCTTGGCATCTCGCAGCAATGAACACATTCGGGAAATCAGTAAGGCATACAAATCAGGTTAGTTTGCCACAGCCTATACTGTTCTAATTGTTAATGAACAAACCATTATTTGAAAATGGAGTCATATTAAGCAGCCACATTTAGATGAGGAATTGGTTTTTGGTTGTTGGTGTAAGTTAGCTGAATGGATCAGCTGTTTTCCTTCAGACTAGAGCTTGATAACTTGTTGCATGGAAACGTTGGTGTATCCTACAATATTCTGGGTGATCGCCAGAGGTAGAATTTGTGCAAGTTTGCATTTGGCAAGCAGTTATTTGATGCAGGAGACTGTGAAGAAAAGAAAAAAATTTGGTGATATGATATTGTTAATTGTTTCTATATTGTATTGCCCAAAACTGTACTTTAGCTCAATGTTCTCTTAGCCTATGAAGTCTCTCTCCCTCTCTCTCTCTCTCTCTCTCTCTCCCCTGGTGTTTAAAAAATACCTTCTCTCCCCACCCTACCTCCTGATCATACTTGTTATGATTTAAAAAAAAGTGCTGGCTTCATTTTTCATCAAGGGCCTATACTTATACCCACTTACCAAGAGTAAACCCCACAGAACTCAGAGATACTTGTGAATTTGCACTATAAGACTGTGCAGGCTGGGTGTGTCCTTGTAGCCTCACAAAAGTAACTTTCACAGTACTGAATTTCTGGTTAATCTTTCCCTTTTTAACACTTTTTATTGTTTGTTAGTTTTTGTATACTAGCTACTCTGTGTAAACACTTTTTTTGGAAGGGCAGAAGGTGAATCACATAGATAAATACATCAGTATAAAGAAGTGTGGAAATTTGTGATTAATGATAAGTTAACGTGGAAAAAAAGGAATAATGAAAGGGAATGATTTTGAAGCAATATGGAAGATATTTGTGGAAAAGGTTTTAATAAAAGAAGAAAGTGTCGTAACTTCACAAGAAGAAGTACAATTTTGGAAGGGGGAGTAACTTGAAATATAATTGGCTTTGCAGATGGGTTCACAGGTAGGGTTAATAATGATATGTTTAGTCATAAGAAAATACCTAGAAATAGTAAGAGGTTAAATTGAGTTGAAAAGGATAGAAATAAGAATAAGATTAGTAACAGTATATTTTCCTAAATATTAATTATGAGAATAAATAACAATAATGGATATAATTTGAATGAGATTTAGATGCATGCAATAAAAAAATATACAAGCAGTATGATTTATAATATGTAGAATAAGTATGTTATGTTAATAGAAGATTTGGAGAAAAATAACAATGTAAGCATTTTTCTGTTGTAATTTTTTTTTTTATTTTAATGATCACCAAGTTATGATTTTCTTCTTTTGTTCTGTTTTTTCCTTTTATAATCGATAACAATAAATAAATAATATATAAACAGTTCATTCCTAAAAGCAGGTATGATTGTGTGTGTTTTGCATGATGCTAAAAGTATATGTTGTCTTCATTTGTTTACAGTTAACCATTTACAAAGTCAGTCTCTTCTGTCTGTCTTTCACAGAATTTAAGAAAACTCTGGAAGAAGCCATTAGAAGTGACACATCCGGGCACTTCCAGAGGCTTTTAATTTCACTTTCTCAGGTATATACAAGATTGTTAAAATTGGTTGTTATTATCTTGTTTTTGTTTTTATTATTAGCATAAGCAGATTTATCATATTAGAGCAAAGAGGATCACATCCAAACAAGTTTTTTTGGTTCAAATGTGAGATGGGGAAAAGTCCAAGATGTTCCATTGTGCAACAAGGGCTCCGATTTTACATTGGGATGCATTGCACCTCTGGACATGTTGTGTAACAGGACACATTATTCAATGGCCACACTGCTGGGTCTGCTAGCACAGTAGTTCCGATGGTATAGCTATGTTTCTGAGAATACAAATGTTATGTAATGGTGCAGTTTGGTTTCACACAATCATAAGTCAGTTTATGACAATGTAACTTCCCAACAGGGTGCCAGCCAATGTTTTAAAAGTTGCAGTTTGTGTGTTTGTGTAATTCTTGCTGTATATTTTTCCCAGGGAAACAGAGATGAAAGTACCAATGTGAACATGTCACTTGTCCAAAGTGATGCTCAGGTTAGTGTGAGAATTCTTATGATGTCTATTTCTTACTATTTCTCAAACATTTTGTAAAAGTTTGTACAACTATATTGTCCATGCTGCACTGAGCAGAATCTTCATTGTAAAAAATAAAACACCAAATTCCTATAAACTCGATTAATGAGATGTAAAGCTTCTGTTCATTTTGGCAGTTCTTCTACTCCATAATTTCTAATCTATATTTTTATAGAGTAGAAACATGATTTGATTTAACTTAAACAGTGTACTTTGAATATATTTCCCCATCCATCCAGTGCTCCTTGTGGCTGGAAGAAAAGGAGATTGATATGGATTTCTCATTTTCAGATCAGGACTACACAGTAGATAACACAGACTAGACAGTTTTTAAAGTATTTCTTGCTGTTGTTTTCAAATTGACAGCAGCAGTGGTTATTGTAAGATTGGATCGAAGTTAGTTTTTGTAAAACATTGTAAAATTCATCTGAATCATCTTTTGAGCTATCCTTACAATAAACTGTCGCCAGATTAAAAGGGTTCTGAAATATGCATTAGTCTCCTTTTAGCTCAGGCTGTTTGCTTTTAGTTCAGGTTGTTTACTTTCAATTGTATGAAAGGAGGCAACATAAACCCATGTTTCTCTTCCTTAAGTTTTCTCCCCAAAAACTGTACTTCCCACTGAAAATACTTGCTTTTGACCCCACTTTGTCTTGGCATTAGTTTTAAGAAGCATGGGAACATTGTTTTCAGTGGGTTCCCATGTCCTGGTGTAATTATAATAAACATTTTTTTCACCACCATCAGCTCCTGGTAAGAAAAAACATATTGCTTGATGACAAGCACAATAACAGAAAGCAAAGGTGTCCTGTGTGCTTCATGTTGTGGGATGGGGAGAGTCTTGCGTGCAAATGCTGATTTCTGGAAGCAGCCATCAGTTTCTTATTATGCCTGTCATTGTGTTTAATAGACAGAGAGGCTCAGGCTGTCAGGTGAACAAAGCAGGCCAATAAACCACCTTCAGTCCCAGTTTTGAAAGAAAGATGGGTTGTAAATAAAGTTAAAGGCAACAAGTCTTAAATCGAAAGAAAATCAGGACTGCTGAAGAATGAACACTGAAAGAAGAAGATATGTGTTTATCTGGAAACCAGAGAGATAATTCTGAAAGCAACTGGGCAAGAGCAATTGAATAAGGAATACATGTGGTGTTTTGTTTTTAGGCCCTATATGCAGCAGGAGAGAATCGACTTGGTACTGATGAGTCCAAGTTCAACGCAATTCTTTGCTCCAGAAGTAAAGCTCACCTGAGAGCAGGTATCTTTGTTTATTACTGTGTGTAATATGTCAAGCAATAAAAAGCAAATTGTTTTGTGTTCAGAGCTGTAACGGAAATTTGCAGCACACTCTGACTCTGACAAAGGATGGCTGGATACTTATACCTTTTCACTGGTCATGCAGGAAAGCTGAAAAGAGCCTCACCACTTAAAGTTCCTTCTTACACACAACTACTAAATGTGGAAGAGGTGGACAGTGTGTGTTCTCTTTTGCTCCTTGTCACCCCATGGGTACGTTTCTGCTCCTTGGATCCTCAGTTATAATTGTGGCAGAGTGCTTGTGGTTCTTACTGCTCTTTTAGGGCTCAGGATCTGCTAAATACCAAACAAATTTTTTTTAATTTTAATTTATTTTTAATATGCACAATACATTTTTAATACATTTAACATATAACATTATAACATTATAAAATACATATAACATTATAACAAACCAATCGTGTCAATATAACATTTGTACAAGACAAAACCAATGTGACAAACCAAACATTTCCTCTCCACACTACTCCTCTTCACAATTTTTACAATTCCTAATACCCATACATACATACATACGTATATACATACATACATATTTAAATCCCACCACCCAATTCCTATCATTTTTCCACCCTACTAAAGATATATTCTAAAATCTTCCCATCATTCTTTCCCTCCCCACTTCTGAAACTCAGGGTATTCATGCTACCTTATCTATAATTTCCTTCATTAAACTAATTTTATTTTACAAATTTATTACACCTTTTATTCCTTCTTTAATATCCTAGACCGTATTACTTATATTCAAATATTTAAATATTTTCTATATTTCTAAGACACAAAATTCTCTCTAAGACACAAAATTCTCTCTATTGCTTAACTTTTTAAAGCAGCACTGGGAGACCAGACATTTAACTCTGCTGTCCCCCTCCATTACATTTCCCAATTAATTTGCCCCCAAAGCTGCTGTTAATAAATCTGCTATAGGCTAGAAAAATAGCAAGAAAGGAATTGAAAAAAGTGTGACAGTGCTTAAAGGCAGATGCTGTTTTAAAATACATCTTTGTATGCCCCAAAATTATCTATGAAAAGATTGTATTCCATAAATTGATGGGTAGTACATTCTGGAATACTGCTATGATTTTATTTTTGAAGTGTATTTGTATATTAAATTCACAAGAAGAGTTTGAAGCAGATGCCTGCTTAAGGTGATACTTGAAGAGTATCTGAAGTTCCTCAATAGAGTTGGTGGTTTTAGGAATTACTTCACCAACTGGATTTTAAGCTTTGCTAATCTGGAAAGAATTTCTGTGCTTTTAAAACTCCAGTCAATAACTGTTTTGGTTTTTTTAGAGAGCCACTGTCAGTGGGGGATTATAGACCATGTAACCACTATACACTATACTTGCTAGCATTTTCTCTTACTGGTTCATATTCCCTTGCTACTTGATTAGGAACTCAGAAGCCCAGGCAGCATACCTATTTAATATTTTCAATTTTATTATTTAAAAATTTTGTTGGGGGAACCCTAGAGAGCATAAGAATATGGGTCAAGATATCGCTTAGCGTTAATTGTTGAATTAACTCTGTCTCATATTTGCCATGAATTGTTGAGCGCTATTTTAATAGTCCAAAGGAGAACTTTGGAAGGCATAGCTTTTGTAGCAAAATTGTTGTGACTGGGAAAGTCGCACTTGCCTAACACAAAGGTTTCTGCCAATGTATTGAGATGCACCAGCATTTTCCCAGGGAAGTGGTTACTAAACTTTACATATAATGTAATGTACAAGACAGCAGCAGAATGAAGACTTCGGACTGTAGATTGAATATCTCATCTGAATTAATAATTTGTAATTAGTGACTAGGACTCTTTTTCCCTGTACAGTTTTCAGTGAATACCAGCGTATGTGTAACCGTGACATTGAGCAGAGCATAAGCAGAGAGATGTCTGGAGACCTTGAATCTGGGATGTTGGCAGTAGGTGGGTAGCTCTTTTAAAGGTAAAAACAGATGTCAAATTTTAATTGTGGCTTAATTGGCCCTTTATTGCCTAGAAAACACACACATACACTTCTGATCTGGAGCGCCTTGCTTTAAATATAAGTTTCTTAAAATATGTTATAGGTTAAACTGTCTAAAGCCCAAGGGAGCACAAAGTGTAGGGAACACAGAGATTCCTCTCTGTCCTCTCCTGGCAAACTAAGAGCTAACAGAGCAGTGGAGTCACATAGATGTGTGTACAAGATGTATGTCAGAGAGAGGGAGCTGTGTTGGAGCAAGAGCCTGGATTCCCCAGTGCACTGCCTGCCTTGGATTGGATGACATCTGGGACAGGGCCATGTCTCCTGATATCCTTAGGTTTCTCAGCCAAAGCATTGTGTAGATCTTTTCTGCCCAGCACTTCAGCCAGGGAACCTCCTTTAGGAACATGGGGGTGGGCAGGCTGCCTTATATTAAGTCATACCTTGGGTCCCTCTGTCCCAGTTTTGTCAGATTTGACTAGCAGCAGTAGATCTCTAGTAAGATTCTTTCCAATATGCTGCTTGGAGATCTCTGATAAACCCTAGTGGTCTCCTATCCAAGCACCAAACAGGCTCCCCCTCACTTTACTGCTGAAATCAGACAAGACGAGGTATATTCTAGGTGGTACGTCAGTTCTCTGGCCTTTGCTCTTCCCCACTCAGGAAGGATGGACTTGACAATCCCAGCTGAGAATTCTGAACTTTGCTCTCCTGCACTCTCCTTGACCTGGGTTTGCAACTTCCCAATGAGGAGTGAAGTGGGAGTGGAGCTTTGGGGAAGGGCATTCCTGGACCTCTTGTGGGTCAGGTCCAGAACCAGCACAGGCTGAATTACGCCCAAGGCCTAGAGGTTCCCCTGCAAGTGTATCTTCATTTCTTCGTAATATTAAAAAGAAAACCAGATGATTGATTTTTGTATAACTTCATATACAGTTTGATATTGATAGTTGCTTGATATTGGAGTAATTATTATGCATCAGACTTCTCTTTGGTTCTGATGATTTTAATGGAGGGCAACTTCCCATCCCTTCCTTTTTCTCCGTAGGCTGGTAGGCTAAACCACTTTGCCAAATGTATAGTTGTGATGACGAACCTGAGCTGGGAACTGGGAGGAGCCAGTTCAAGTCTCATATTTGCCATGAATTCACTGGGTGGCCTTGTATAAGTTATTTTCTCTCTACCACAGCCTTCAATCTGCAATATTGGGATAATAATAAGAGTGACCTACACTGCAGGATCATTTTTAATGATAGATGAAGAATATGAAACACCTTTTGAACATTTCATATATGCTATATATAAACGCCCAGTCCTTGTCCTGTAAAACAGCTTTTACAATTTTGCAGCTTGCCTGCCAAATCTAACTGGAAATATGTACTCTTTTTTTTTTTTTTGGCTTCATTAAAGCTTTTGGGATTGTATGTATGGTAACCTTATGCAATGCGCTTGCAGTGTGTGTGGCAAAATTCATGTCCTTGCGTTACTTTCCCTTGAAGTGAACTATGTGTTTTGTTCTTCTACATGACTAATGTAAACATTGCTATTCCAAAAACAAGTATGCATTAACCTAACAATTATTTGTTTTGCTTTCTCCATCTCTGTGAAGTACCCAGTCAAAAAAATCTATGGATTGCATGATTGTGTTTTTACCACCTGAAAGAGTTCTTTATTGTCTTCATTTTGGAATACTTGTGTGCAGGGGGAGGGGGGCACTTGAATGCACATGCATTCAGTTGCATTTATGTTTCACTTCAGATCCTAGGTAAGTTAGGCAAATATAAATAGATTGTAAAATTATTTTGACCTATTTTGCAGTTAGTAAATTATCTGAAAAGAAATAGTGCAACTGCTTTTTTTTGTTGAAAGAGAATTTGTATGACAGAGCCATCATTGCCCATCAAATGTGCAATACCCTAACCTTTCCTAACTAGTGCTGGCCAGACTGGCTGGGGTGATGAGAGTTTTAGTCCAACAGATCTAAAAGGTGCAAAGTTGGGAAGGTTGCGCTACCTTCTCTAGTCAAAAAGGTTTTGCTGGTTTTCGAAGCCTGGTAAAGATTTTCTAAATTTGTTTTTACTGGAAAGGACAGTAGGACTGAATCTAGGAGTGGGCATCTATGATGGGGTGTCATATCACCTTCTCAAAAACTCTTTAAAATTCTCTAAAAAATGGTGGCTGGCATCCAACATTGACATCTTTGCCATGTGGGTTATGATTAGGAACTCTACATTTCTGTGACAAAACCCCCACATTCTTCCCTTACATTAATTTTTTTCAGTGTAGCCATGTTGAGTAAAATTATTTATTACTTTTAATTTATATCCTACCTTTCTTCCAACATGGGGCCCATATTATACTATACATTTCTACAGTCATCAGTACATTCCAAGACTGATTCAGAGAAAGAACAGGACACCAGAAGCTCTCCTCCCACCTCTCTTGGCTGGCCACCCTCTCTTTTGCTTTGGCTCCTCCTATGCAGTGTGGGGATAAAAATACTAACTCAATTTCTGGAGTTGCTGGAAGAGTTACATCAGGATAACGTATGTGATGGGCAGTAAATACTTAAAAAGTGCTTTATAAATGGGAAATATTATCACTTAGTGTGTTATTTTCTTAGGCCATTTCTGCACTACATTGTTATAGTACTGTTATTCGACTTTCAATATCCTGTGGAATCCTGGGGTTTGCAGTTTTTTACAGGGGCATTTAGAATTCTCAACCAGAGAGCTCTTTGGCTTCAGTAAGCTACAAACTCCAGAATTCCACAGGATGTTGAAAGTTGAATAATAGCACTATAGCAGTGTAGTGTGGAAATGGCCTTAGACTACACAATCCTAGAACAAAGTCAGTAGAAAATGCATAGCTGCCAATAAAGCCATCTCAACTTCTTTTTGCAGTTAAGTGTGTAAAAAATACACATGCTTTCTTTGCGGAGAGATTACACAAGGCCATGAAGGTAAGTAACTTGAAATCACACAGACTTCTCTACATTAACATAGTCATAAACTGAAAACACTTTGCCCTTTAACAAAGTTTTTGACACTAGTGGGATGTAGAGCTGAGACAGGATTGTATGTTTAGGGCCCATCTATGTGTTGCATCCAAATTCATATACAAAAGATCAAATTTATGCCCTTTTTATCATGAAAAAGTCATGAGTAAAAATGGTGTTTAATACAGAAAAGTGGCCAGGTTAGGTGGGTTGTTTTTTGCTTTTTTTCCATGCAAATTGTTCCCAAAGAATTCCATGCAAATTCCCAAAGAATTTAGACACACTTTTGCATCTTAAATGCCATAAAGTGGTTGTGCTCTTTTGGAGGAGTGATAATTTGAAATGGCAGAGAGAGCAGACAAGAAAAAGATTATAACCCCTCCCCCCGCTGCTTTCTTTCCCTCTTTAAATTGTCACCTCCCAAGTTTTCAGTTTTTGAAAAAAAATATAGGAAGGTTATAACCCCATCTTAATCAACTTGCCACCCCTGGATGTTTTGGATGGCAACTCACATTGTCCCTAAGCAAAGGGGGTTTACTGGGTTGGAATGGTGGGAGTTGTAGTCCATGACAACCAGAACATGGCAAGTTGGGAGAAGCTGAATGATTACAGTTATATATGCCAATGTCTAAATACTTTTGGTGCTACATTTATTTGCATGAAGACCTGAGGCTGGCATCTTGGAATAAGAGTGAATGTTACAGATTTAGGTTGAGGATTAAATCTGATACAGATTCACTTTCTAGCCAGTAAAAACATTTGTTTGTTTTTTTTGCAGGGAGCTGGAACCAAAGATAGGACTCTCATTCGGATCATGGTTTCACGCAGTGAGGTTGACCTGCTGGATATACGGCAAGAATACAAGCGAATGTACGGCAGATCTCTCTACACAGATATCACGGTAAGATTGTGCACAGTTTGTGTCATCCTATACTCCACCTTTGTATGGCAACTTAGAATGGCAACATGTTAGCTAATTAACTAGAACCAGAGACAGAAAGTGTTGTTTCATGTTGTTGTTTTCTGTGATCAAAAGCCCCAACAACTCTAGAAGACCAGCTCTGGACAACCTGATGGCAAGAAAGTGAGCTGGGCAGGGTAATTATCCAAGTGAGGAGGACATGGTTAACCTTATATAACTGTGTTCATTGGTGGTCAGCTACAAGAAGCCCTTAGGGCCAGCCCCCTAGGCTTTATGAGTGGAATCGTGTTGGTACACTACATCAAGAAAGTCAGTGGCAGTAAGAGGGAAAAGGCCATGAGTGGGGCAGCTGCGAAGGTAGGAAAGCGCTGGAGAAACAAGCTCCATGCTGCTGGCAGATTTGTCTGTTTTCCTTCACTACTGCTGTGTGACTCTGGAAAAAAGTGCAGTCAACAGGATTTCAGCTTCTGGGTTCCATCCTTCCTCATCAATGAAAGGACAGGAAGTACACAAGCATGGAGTAATAGCTGATGGCAGTAGCTGTGCATTCTGTGTATTCAGTCCTCCTCCTCCTCCTCAGAACATGCTCCAATAAAACAGTTCAGCACAGGATCATGTATTTGGATTTTTAAGGCCCAATTTCCCTCACTTAAAAGAAAAAACAACTCAGGTACCTCATATAAAGGTAGAACAGAAGAACAGAAAATAATGTCTGGAATCCTGCGCAGGAAAGTACATATGGCACATGTTCTCCATAGCCACGTTTCCTGGTGTTTCCTTTCAACCCAACTTCTAAGCGATGCAGCTCCTTCCATGTGGTTGGAGAGCAGCGAGACCATCAGAGATGTTTCCAGCTACTCGGAGGCACTGCAGCAGATATCCACAGAGATCTCTGGGAGTCTCTGGTGATCGCTGTGATGATGTCTGTGCAGCACATCCAGCTATAGAAAATAGAGGGGCATGTCTCCACTGATCCCCTGCTCACCAACAATGTAGAAAAGGCCATGGCTGGTGGGTGGGGGCTGCATTGCTTAAAAGATGGTCTCGAGGAGAATTTAGTGCAAGGTCACTGAGGAATTCCACTCTTACAGTGACAAAAAAAAAATGGGTTATGATAGTGTAAGTGGGATAGATGCTGTCCAAGCTCACTAACAGGATGCCAGCCAATGTTTTTAACTTTCTGGGGGGGAAAATGAAACTAGGACTCTCAAGAATCTGAATACATGACCCAGAACTTGGAAATGTTACTATTGGGAGGATATCCCATGCTTGGTTGGTAATTTCTGGGAGTTGCAGTCCGAAACATTTGTTGTCTAAACTCTGCCAAACCCTATGCAGAATGGATCTGAGTACAGAGTAGTTCTGCAAAAGGCTCCTATGAGAGCTATAGCAATACTTCTGTACTCTCCAGGACACCATAGGATGGCACCCAGTCACATTCTTCTAAGTATACTGTGCAGTTACATAGTCCTTCAAGCTCTTTGCTTGTGTCCTTAGGCTCTTTGCCTGCTGTAATGTGCAAGATCAATTCTTTTTCTGGCTTCTGTCCCCTTTGGCACATCTGAACTTTTTGTTTATCTTCACTTTTGGTTTTGTTTTTTGTTGCCAGGGTGACACTTCAGGGGACTATCGGAAAATCCTTCTCAAACTGTGTGGTGGAAATGACTAAGTGGAGCTCCCCGCAGATTTAGGGATTTCTTGTTTGTGTGTTTTAAAAAATAACATCTGCCATTATATTATCATTTCACATTTTTCCAGATCTCTTCCTGTACAGTGCCATGTTTGATAATTTTTTAATTATATTCCTTTCTATAATGGTGCATAAATACAGAAATTCTGCTATGATAGAGGCTGCTGCACTGGATAGTTGTAGTTTAGAAATAAGTTTTTGCATTCTTTTGGGGAGAAAAAGGCCTCCCTATAAAAAACATATGTTGTATAAATAGACTTTGTTTTAAGAAATTCCCTTTTTGGAGCGCAAAATGGTTTCATGCAGCTTTTTTAAAAAAAAATCTACAAAAGATTTTTATTTCTGTAATGCATGGTAGGTTTTATATTTACACACTTCTTGCAGCTTGACTCAAAAGTGCCTGTTTTGAAAAGTGATTTGATAGAGACTCTTAGCTCCTGCTCACTCAGGGTCTTACTACCAAGGAGAAACTTGTTTTCTCATGGGGAAAACAAAATAATAAGTATATTGGGCTCTACCATGTGAATTTGAACATGAACTCCACCTGACCTTAGGATCCATCCTTAAATTTGAAAGAGAAGAGGCTATGGTGGATTGTAACTACACGTGAAATTAAGCACATATTTGGGAAGCATGTCACTACTTCACTATTCAGAGCTCCCCTCCCGCCCCCTGGAGCGAATTGCAGCATTGGAGTAGGGATTTTCATTGAGAATGTGATGGAGGGAAAGGGTTATACCTCCAGTCTCTCCACACCATAGTATTCATGAAACTTCCTTCTCCTTCCTCCACTCTGGCTGCTAATAATAATAACAACCAAGATCCTGCATTGGGCCTTCTCTTGGTATCAGGGCGTACTTATGACAGTGGAGTTATATCATTGTAGCTACATTTGCCAGTGCTATCCCCAAAAACTTACCTTTGAATCCAGTAGTCCACCCAGAAGGATTTCTGAGGCACAGAAGAGCAGGGTGCTGACCAGTGACACATCCAGCTCTCTCCTGGCGGTGAGGCAAAATGTGACAAGCAGCAGTCAGAGGACATCACAGGAGTCCCTGCCATTGCTGTGTGCTCTACTGTAAAGAGAGGGCTGGTCACATTATCAGAGCCTCATTCTCCAGCATCTCAGAAATCCTTCAGTGGGGGGCTCCCTGATGTCAATGATAGGCTTGGGGAAGAACTTTCAATTGTTGCAATGATGTAATGACTGTGATCTGAATTCCAATAATGACAGTTTCATAAGTCCAGCTTACGACATCTTAAATACTAGACTGGGATGCCAGCTGATACATTTAAAACCCTAACTGGCTCCATAGTGTAACCATTAGTGGTTGGTTTGGCGCTTGAAGAAATCTCACAGTTAAATACCAGTCAGCTCCTTCTTTGCATGGAGAGAGAATGGGCTTCTTCTTGGGCAAGGTAAAGAAAAAATAAAGCCCTTACTTTGCATTGTTAGGATACAACAAGGCACCAAGTTGTACAGATTTCATTCACTTAATTAGGACCTGCACAGAAGTGAATGGAGATTCTGCTTTGATGGTTGGCTGGCCCATGCTCTCCCCTTTATGCAGAAAGAAGTCCCACTCTTATTAATGCCTGACTCATGCTTGATTTTCCTCATTCAAACCCTTTGTTTCCTAAGTGGGTTCTGCTTTGGCTAGGAGCCTTATCACATAAGACAGGTAAATCATAATTGCATCAGGGTAATAGTGCCTTCTGTTAGGGCTTCCCACATGACATCATTGCTCTCCTTTTGTTGTCCTGTGGGAGACTGTTTTAAAAGCTGTCCTTTTTACAAACATGTAAATCTGTCAATGATCTCCTTTCCTGCTTCTGGCACACTATAATTTCCTGTGTGAAAGTTCAATTGTGCTTTTATTCCAATTTTGGGTTGTCAGTGGGCATGCTTTGGATGGGAAAACTGTTGATCACAGGGAGATACAGCCCTGTTCTCGCTACAGTACTACAATGCTGTGGTGCGCTAAAGGCCTCATTCTTTCTCTTTCTCTCTCTCTCACAGACACACACACACACACACTCCTGGAAGTGTAAGGGGAAAGGCTTACAGTTTAAAAAAGCATTTATTTTATTAACCTTTTGCCTCTTATCTGCTGTTTTTTTCTTCAGACATACTAGCTGCCATATGAAACCAGGGAAAGACCAGAAAGATAAATCAGTGGCTGTTGACTTTTTCTGTCAGCAGTTAGTTAAGTCTGGGAACTCTGATCTCTCCTGGTCAGAAATCCACCCCCCCCCAACTCACTTTTAAAAGACAGACTATTTTCATTTATATTTGTGGAGGGTGGGAATCTGTATGTGTGTATGCATGTGTGCCAAGCAATAAAAAGGGGTGGGAATAATGTCTTGGGGCAGCTATTGGACATGCAATCCAAAATGCTTTGTGCGGTACAGTTTTAGTGTGTCCTGTAATCCCAGAATGTTTCTGAAGATGCACAAGAAAAGAGAATGATCCCAATTAAATAGCATTTTAACAGGCAACGCAATTGTAGCAGGAGAGGAGGTGTATGCGATAAGGCTTTAAGCTGTGCCAAAAGTCTTTTGAGATTCAGAATGCCTTACCCTTGAGTGCATGCCAAAGCTTTTTTAGTGGTTTTTGAACTGTGCCTTTAAAAATCAAATACATGTAACCTTTTAAAAAGCAGATTTGTATGAATAAAGACATCTATATTCGAAGTCTCTGAAGCACTTTACTCATTTAATCCATATGTACACTGATGTAGGTTCTCTTCCAACAACCCCATCTAAGGCCCTTTTCGCACCTTACCTTTTCGTGGAGGTGAGGGGCAGCGCTCACACGAGAAGCCTTCAAAGGAAGGCTTTCGTGTCCCTGCTGCTTGGGCTCCGCAGCAGCTTCCTGGTCGCGCGAGCACCCTGCCTGTGCCCCGCTCCTTCCTTCTGCAGTGCAGCCTGGGAGCTGTAGGCTGCACTGAGGACAGGAAGCGTGACCGGTCCAGCTCCAGAGGCTCCACAGGGCAGGTAAGTTCACCCCAGGCCCCTGACAGGTGCGCAAGTGTGCACCATTTTCGGCTAAAAGCCGAAAATAAGGTATGTGCTGCGCGTCACGCTCTTGAGTGTCGCATAAATGTGAGTGCGTCATGCAGACCGCTCCTCACATTTACGTGACGCACAAGGGGCCCTTTCACTTAAGAAACGCTGTGCGAAAAGGGCCTAAGTATCTTTACTGAGTGACTCCCTTTGAGATAACTGTATGAAGTCATTTATAAATTCTTTTAGGAAAAGGGCCTTGTCTCAAGCCAAATCAGACTGCTGAGGGACCCACTGATTGTGGATGGGTCCTCTAGCTTTGGCAGCTTCTGAGATGAACTTTGCAGTGGGTTCTCATTTGCACAGCAGCAGTAATAAGGCAGATACACAAACATGCAATTCAAGTGTCACTGTTACACAATTTTGGTGCTTTGCTTTCACCCCAGATTGCCAGCTTAGAAGAAAAACAGGGGCTGAGGTTTTACATTGTTCAGTGTAGTGTAAGAGTTCCACATATGGAACTATGCTATAGCCCCTTTCACCAATCCCAGAAATCACCATTTTGCTGTGATAGATCTTTCCACTGGCCTCCCATTCTTGGCAGAGAGTGAGGGAATCAGAAAATTGTGTGGCTGTGTTCCTATAATCAGATGCAGACTGGAGACATCTTCTGCTGAGATCTGCTAGGTCCCCTGGATCTTTCAGCAGATGTTGTAGTAAATAAATAAATAAATATCACCACTACCACCACCTATAGGAACATAGCCAGATGCAGTGGAATGGCCATGGGAGGGATTGCAGCAAAACGGTAAGTCCTAGCAGGACTTTGGATGTTGCATAGGGGGATATCATCTTCTGCAACAACCCAAAAAATATTTATGGAAGATAAGGTGGACTTACTCTTGTCTATGTCACTCAATAGGATACCAGCCAAGGAGTAAATAGGTAAGAACAAATTTTTGACATGGTCATCACTGGTCCACCAGTGCGTGTGTTCTGTTTCCAGCATTGTCTAGAATTGGCTGTTTTGGAAAGTTTCAGATCAGTGGGGGCCAACCTTGTGGTGATGGTGGGGATCATTAAGCAACATACAGAGTTTAAGAAAATGGCATTTTGGTGTGTTGCTACAGTGTGTGTTCCTGTGTTCTCCTTAGACATTTTATCATAACTTTGAATTTTAACTCAAGAGTACTGCCACATAAGAAGTTCCCTGCTGGAATAAATGAGAGTTCTGTATAGGTCAGCTTCTTGGTTCTTAATGGGTCAGCTGGATGCCTCTGAGAAGGGCCAACAACAGCCAAAGGGCAAACAAATCTGTGTAGGTGCAATATTATGGTATAGCCAGGCTCTCCAGTACTTACTCTTTAGAAGTGCCACTATTATGTTTCTTATGGCATCAACTCTTTTTAGTTCAAATGATGGCAGGCTGCTCATACAGTATTCCATTCCTCATGTTCAAAAACCTTCCCAGTCTAGCAAAGCCAGCATTTATTTCCCCCATAGGATGAACACTGCCCCACACACCTATACCTTCAGACACAAGGCATGCAGTGTAGATGGGATGAAGTACTCCAACCATTGTCTTGAGTTGTATGTATGTTGTCACCTATGTACTGTTGGCAGTGCCTGGAGAATGGCTTTCATGTTTAAGAAGACTTTTTAGGAGGATGTCCAGGTAGTTCAGAGAGCCAGCCTGGTGTAGTGGTTTGAACACTGGACTATAACCTTGGAGACCAGGGTTCAATTCCCCATTTGGTCATTGAAACCCATTGGGTGACCTTGGGCATGTCACACACTCAGCCCTAGCAAACCCTGTGATAGGTTCACCCAAGGGTGGTCGTAAGTCAGAAACAATTTCAAGCCACACAACAACAACAACAACAACTAGGCAGTTTGCTACAGTAGCAGTTGGTGCATCCTTCTCCCCAGGTTATGCAGTTACTTTGGTGGTACAATAAATTTGGGTGTACATTTGGAAAAGAAAAGAATAACCATTTCCAGAACTCTGTACAGGAAATAAAGTAAGATGCATATTTTAAGTGGCAGAGAAGAGAGAGAATCCAATTATTTTCATTGAGTAGAAGAAACTCCCCTGTTGAGTTTGTTCACTTTTTTTGTATTTCAGACTTCCATAATTTAACTTCTTAGGTCTCCTGATTGGCTAAGCGTTGTCTGTTATTGGACTTGGTAAATACTGGCAAGCATTCCACAATGTCAAAAATGCCCTTGTGCAACTGCTGGCCTCTCTCTTCTTCTTCTTCCTCCTCTTCCTCCTCCTCCTCCTCCTCCTTCTTTTGTTTCATGGATTAGTAGTTTCAGGCATAAACCCTGACTCATTCCCTGACCATGAACAAATCTGATTTACACATATGGAATGTAAGAGAAAACCACACCTGTCCAGCAACTTTCAAAAGTTTTCCTTTCCCTCTTCAGTAGCTGTGCTGGATCAGACCAAAGGCCTATCTAGTCCCATATTCTGCTTACACAGTTGCCAAACAGATACTTACAGCAAACTCTCAAGTACGACATACATGTGATACCATCCTCCTACTCATATTCTCCAACAACTGGTATTGACACATGCCCTAACATCTAGGGTAGGCTGAAGACAAAAGTACCCGGAAGCCACTATGACACTAGCATAGGTTACAATGGGTTGGTAGACCAAGCTACAACCAAGTCCACTGGACTAGCTGTGGGGAGGAGGGGCCTCCACATGATCAGGGAGAAAATACTGCTAGAAAGATATTGCCATCATCTCAAAGACAGAGGCAAGTTTTTGATTTTTTTTTAATTAACTAGCATAATCTGGTGGTAAAATTACAGCAATCTACATCCAGGAGTTGGTATCTTGAATCATAACAGAGAGTTAGAAAATTTCCCCTCCCTTTTTACTGCTCTAATGCTTTAAATATTAAAATGGTGGATCTTTAACATGTCACAATCAACATACTGCTTGCTCTCTTGGTAAATCAAATATCAACCCAATTAAATTTGACTCTCTAGCAAAGAGTAGGCTTTCCAGTAACAGTGGAGACCCTATATAGTGGTTGCTCTAACTTTTTTTCTTTTTTTTTTTCTGTGCCATTCTCAGTCTGCTAGCACTTCTGAAATGGTGACTTTGGCTTTCTGGTGTAACACCTAGCAGTGTTGAGTGTCATGTGTTCAAACACCTGCTAAAATCTTCATGAAAACCAACATTAATTTTACCTTTAGACTTTATATTGTTCATGAAGAACTTGCTATGAAACACTGTTCATCCCAAGACTAAATGCATCAGTTTGGTTTTTAAAATAGGAAGTGCATTCAGGGTAAATTATTTAGGTGGATGATATAGAGGTTTACAAGAGTACTTTTCATCCATCCTCTTGTGTTCAGCTGGGATCTAAAAAGAAGGAAAAAGGAAAAACCATGATGGCATGTCACCAAAACACTTCTCCCAGAAAAGACAATATTGGTCACTGACAAAACTCGATAGTAACATCGCATTCAGTGTTGTCCTTCTACTAAGAGAAAATGAGGGAGTTGATTTCTATCAGTTTCAGTGTTGTTTTCCCTAATCATCCAGTGCACTTCACCAGAGAACAAGGTTCAGGGAAGGAAAAAGTAGCTGGAATCCTGTTATGGATTTATGTATAAACAAACACCACAGTTAAGGTGCAATACGATGAATCCCAGTCCAAATCCCCAGTTCTCACTTGCTGGGCAGCAGTTGCTGCAATCGAATCACAATTCCCCTGTCAATTATGAAGCAGTTGACTGACATTGCCACTCCCTGTCACAAGCACACACCAAGTGTGTACAATTGAAGGTTGGGGAGGGTCCTGCCAAAATTTTTGCCCAGGTAAAGAAGTTTCCCAACAGGAGTTCTACCTTTTTGTGGGACTGCAGAGTGTCCATGATGAAAACAGACAGAGTTTTGGTGTCATGTATTAAGAACAGATTTTATATAGAACATTGAACTTGTAGACTTTAATCAGCAGTGGGAAATTTGGGCTCTCCAGTTGTTTAGGGCTATGACTCCCATCTGTCCCCGCATAGCATGGCTACTGGTAAAGGACTGTGGGAATCGTAGTCCAAAAAAATCAGCCAAGCCAAAGATTTCCCACCCCAATTCATATAATAGATTTGCTACCTCGGTGTGATTCATACCTTCAAAGAGATCCATCATAGGAGTTCCAGGAGCAAGGGGAACCATCCATGCTGTTTCACTGATGGTTTTGAGCAATGATTTGACTTCAGAGTCCAGGTGGTCAACCGTTTTTTCTACCTGCTAATGGAAGGAGAGAGAGAGATTCTGGTGGTAAAATCACAGCAATTCACATCGAAGAGTTGATCACTTGGATGATAACAAACTGAGAGCTAGCAAACAGCACATAAAGCCATTCCACATAGACACAACCAACTTCCCATAGTTAACAGGATCCACTGTTCACCTGAACCCAAGCATGTTGGGGAAGCCTAAATCAACACAAATCTGAATGATACTTTGGTTTGGATTTATACTGATTTAGGTATATACTTTGTTTGTTTCTCCTGGTAACCATTATAAGTGACAGCCAGTGCGCTGTAGTGGTTTGAGTGTTGGACTCTGAGATACCCCTTCTCAGCCATGGAAACCCACTGGTTGACCTTGGACAAACCATGTCTGCTTGGTCTCAGAGGAAAACAAGGGCAATCATTCTCCAAATAAATCTTGCGAAGAAAACCCTATGATAGATTTGCCTTAAGGTTGCTGTTAAGTCAGGAATGAGGCACACAATAACAAAAATATGACGCTGCACAGTATCCATTTGTTGCTTTCCTGTCTTTCTTGGTCTTGTTGCAGTGCAGTTTTACCCTTGGTTTGCTGTCTTGAAGTGACACAGCCCAGAGACTTCATCCAGTGCCTGCTAGTCTGGTTCACAGTGCTTTAAGATGAGCCCAGACGAAAGAGAAGCATTGTTAGCCTTTTCTCACCATTTTTAGGCATACTCAGTCCTCATGGTTACCAGAAGCATGGGTGATCACATTACTCTTTTTGTGTGCCCTTTCTTTTTGGAATCATTATACTCACAGCATATGCAGAAGGAAGCGACAGTGTATTCTGAGCAGTTGAGCATCTAGGGCTAGACTTAATGGTCTTACAGGGTCCATTTAGACAGCCATGGACATTACAGATTCTCCTTGTTTTCCCCCTCCTCCAAACCTTCTGTACTGTAAATTCCATGCATTACAATTGTTACATTTCTGATATGTTAAAGAAAAGACAAATGAAATACCATTTGCCAACCTCTGGATTTTGTAAAACAAACAAACAAACCAGACTTTTGAGCATTTGAAGTTGTGCCTTGGAAAACTCAGTTCATGGCACCATCATGACACAGGAATAAAACGGAGTTTGTTTGTGCTGAGCCAATGCAAAACACATTTATGTGGAAAGAAGCATCATTTTGTCATAAAAATTGATTATACATTTTTAAAGAAAAACAAATAATAAGATGCAGACACTGGCCACAGTGACGAAACAAATTTGCATTTACTGTTTATAAAATTCAAGGTTAGGATTTCTGATCGTGTGCTGCCCTCTGGTGGAAAAGGGTAGTGAACTTTTTCCAGAGACGGAATTGAGTTGAGATGTTAACATTAAAATGTAGTTAAACATTTCCCTGCCCCAACTTCACCATTGGCGAGGCTGGCTAGGGCTAGTAGGAGCTGCAGTCCAGCAACATCTGCAGCCCTGGACAGATGTTCACCATTTCAGAGTTCATAGGTAATGTGTTTTAGGTTTTGTTTTTTTAAACGAAGCTTCCATTTCCTTCCTCATGGCTGACTTGGAGACCAAAACAACTTGGGGGTGACTCTGTTGGGATCTAGGGGGTCGTGCATGCCAGTGGAGTGGAATTCGGTGCCATTGACTGTGATGTTCCTCTGGGGCATTTGGAGCATGTCTTTCTGTGCTTTTGATCTCATTTGACTAAATATTCACAGAAGTGTGGCTGTGGGAATATTTATCAGCTCTGTGGCTACTTGCCTACAAGGCCCTTCAGGGCTTTGTTTTGTCCATAATTCTTTCTTAACACCGTCATGAATTTGCTGGGAGAAATCCACTAGTGTTTGGGGGTTGGGTCTCTTCACTGTGCTGATTATACCCAGTACTACCTGATGCCAAGCTCATTACGGAAATCCTAAAATGTTATCTGGACAGAACCTCAATTTGTAATCCACATCTGATTCATCATTGTGTCTGGACAAGATGGAGGTACTATTCATCAATAGATAATTCTATCTGAGATGAAGAGTACAGCCAGTTCTGGGTTAAGTAGCATTTCCTGTGAAGGATCAGCCTGGCAGCTTGGAGATGCTCTAGACCAGGAAGTCTCCAGGAGGGTCAGATGGCTCCTGTAGTCCTAGAATCCTCGAGTTGGAAGAGATTCCACGGACCATCAGATCCCCCCTTCTCAATGCAGGATCTCCGCTAAAGCATCCTCAGCATGTAGTGATCCAGCCTCTTTCTCACCACTTCTCTAGGCAATTGGTTCCATTGCTGAACTGCTCTTGCTGTCAAGAAATTTCTTATTAGGTTCAATCAAGACCTACCTCCTGTAACTTAAAACCATCAGAGCTGGTTCTATCCTCTTAGGCAGCAGAAAACAAGCCTGTATCCTCCTCTTTGGGGCAGCCCTTGAGGTATTTAAAGAGTACAATCATGTCACCCCTCAGTCTTCTCTTCACCAAGCTGGACATACTCAGCTTCTTCAACCTCTCCTCATATATTTTGTTCATATCATCCTCATTGCCCTTCTCTGAACTTGCTCCAACTTGTCTATATCTTTCTTAAAATGAGGTGCCTAGAACTGAACACAGTATTCCAGATGAGGCCTGACCAGCACACAATATATGGAAATGATCACTTCCTTTGACTTAGAAATAATGCTTCTATTAATGCAGGCTAAGAAAGCATTTGCCTTATTTGCTGCAGTATCACCCTGCTGGTTTATGTTCAACTTATCATCAACAATAATTCCAAGGTCTTTTCAGATGTAGTACTGCTGAGCCAATTATCTCCCACCCTATACATTCACATTTCATTTTTGTGGTCTTTCAGCCCAACCTTTTAGTTTATCAAAGTCCTTTTGAATTCTGTTCCCATCTTCCAATGTGTTAGCTACCCCTCCCAGTTTTGTATCATCTGCAAATCTGATGATGATTTTCTCCACCCCATCATCTAAATCATTGGTAAAAAGCATTGAAGAGCATCAGCCCCAAGACTGAACTCTGCAGCCCTCGACTTGAGACCTCCTTCCGATCTGAAGCAGAGCCACTGACAACAACTCTCTGAGCAGTTTTCCAACCAATTATGGATCCACCTGGTGGTACTTCCATGTATTCTGTATTCAGCCAGTTTCCTGATCAAAATATCATGGAGGACTTTATCAGATGTGTTGGGAGTTAGTTATCAGAGTGTTAGCCCTTGGGGAACTCTTACAAAAGCTAAAGCTGTGAGGAATTAACCTTCTTTTAACAAGAGTTGCAGAAAAAGCATGTCCCAATCTCTGTGTTGTCTTCCCTGAACTGCAGGCTGACTTGAAATAAAAAACAAGAGACGCTGCTTCAGGTTCCAAATTTAAAAGATTTACTAATAAACTTTGTAATTACATATCCATTAGAGAAACTAGATCCTAACTATCTAACAAAAGAATTAAGGAAGATGATATCTTCATTTTAAGCTCACCAATTTCTTGGTGAAGAGGCTACCATAGCAGAGAAAAAGTGCTAGAAGCAAGATTGCTACAGGGAGAGTTGTTGCCTTCTAAGGCCATTTCCACACTGGGCTAGTTAAACGGTGCAGAGCGACCTCTGACGGAGGTCTTCTGCACCGTGGAGTGGACTGGGGCGGGCTACTTTTTGTAGTTCCGCACCTCAGTCCAGTTCGGAGCGACCGGAACTGGTCGCGCAGCGTGCTTTTTAAAAACGTCTTTTTAGAGGTTTTTAAAAAGCACGGAGCGTGTGACTCCGTGTCGCTCCATCCCTGCGCTCCGGAGCAGATTTGCAGGCGCGCCCAAGTGCGTGCCTGCAGATCTTCCAGGGGCGGGCTTTCGGCTGACGAGCTTCTCCAGTTGGTGGAGAGCCTCCACCAACCGGAAGCTGCCATTTTGGACGCCGGAGCAGTGCGGAGCGACGAGCTCACGCTGCTCCTCGCCCCGACGGACTCGCCCGGACGCTCAGGAAATCCGGTGAGTCCCGTTTTCGCGCGGCTCCTTCCCCACGTCTGGAAAGGGCCAAAGTATGACCAGTAACTGACACCAGAATGTATCCTGGGTCACATGGTCTGGATACCATAGCAACAGAGCAACAGTTAACCCTATACCAGCCAAGCTCCATTTGAGTGGCGGGAAGAGAGAATGCTATAATTTTCAAACAAGACATTTTGGTGAAATTGAGATAAATGACACCCACAGCATCCCCACCATCTACTAAACTAGTGACCTTATTAAAAAAAAAAGATATAAGATTAGTTTGGCAGGATTTGTTCTTAACAAACACATGATGGCTCCTACTACTCAGCAGCACCTTTTTCCTATGCTGACTAGTACATCAATTTTGTTCCATATTTCTTGGAGAAGGCAGATCTGACCACTTTGATCTATGTCTTAATAACATCCCATTCAGGTTATTACAATATATTCTAAATGACCATGCCCTTGAAGCATGCTCCAAAACTGTGACTAGTGTGAAATGCAGCAGCCAAATTTTCCTGGTTAATACCTGGACCACACTGATAATTTGAGACCCTCTTCGGAAGCTCTGCTGTACATCCAACCACCAAGAGAGTATAGGTTGGTGGGAATATAGCACAGGGCCTTTCTTGTGGTGGTACCCTGATTGTGGACACCTTTAGTTAACAAGATTAGACTGGGCCCTTTTTGCTAAATTTTTAAGCAAACCAATGAAACAATTATGTTCCACTTGCCTTTTGAGTAATTTTAAATATATTGCCTGGTATTCAGTAATGTAGAGTTATGGAGATGTAACTGGTCTGTAGCCATCACTTCTACATAGTGACAGTTCACCTCAATAGCCAGCAGCCCACCTTAAGAGGCAGCTGCAGAATGGGGCGAGTAGGAAGTCCATTCAGCTCGTGCAAGGAGGATGGTCTATCTCATTCTCACCAGCAAACAAGGACTAGCAGAGGTAGGACTCCTGTCTCAGACCCTTGTTGCAGACTGGCTAGCTGGCAGGAAGAAGGTGGAAATACCACCTGCTGGCCCTCCAATTGCCAAGTGAATGCAGCTTACTCTTCAGGTGGATTGGGAGGATTGGCTAGGAGACATTACTTAGTTATGTCTCCTTAACTAAATAACTGATCTAGGGTTCCAGCAATCAGTTCTACTCTTTGTCCTTCAAGAGATTGTTCTTCTTTTGCCCTTGAGTTTGCTATGCGATGATACTTTCACATTTTTAATTTTTTTTTAATTTAAGTTTTAATTAGCAAGTCTTGACTGCCCATTCTGAGTTGAAAGGCAAACACAATAATAAACAAAAAATAAATAAAAAATAATAAATAAAGGTAAACAAATGAACAACAATTTTAGGGGAAGGTAACTGTGACAAAATTCTGGGGGAGTGGCTATCTGAAGTGCCAGTGCAGCCTGGAAAAAGGTTGCAGGCAACCAAAATAGCACCTTAGGAGAGAAACCTAGCCCAGTAGTGTGTGTGAGGGGCTTGTGGCTGAGAAGAATATTTATATAAAGACAAGTATTTGTGTGCATTTTTATTCCTTCAGTGAGAGCCTAGCAAGGAGCCAGGGAGTAGAGTCCCTCAGGCCCTTTTCGCACGAAGTTTCGAAGGCGAAAGGGCCCCTTGAGCGTCGCGTAAATGGGAGGAGCGGTCCGTACGATGCACTCCCATTTACGCGACGCTCAAGAGCCTCAAGCAGGCCGCGTACGCATTTTTTAATTTTTGGCTCTAAACCGAAAATGCTGTGCGGTCGTGCAATGCTCCCGGGGCCCGCGCGCACTTACCTGCCCTACGGTGCATCGGACGAGCCTGGCCGGTCGTGCTTCCTCCCCCAGCGCAGCCTACAGCTCCCAGGTTGCGCTGCGGTAGGAAGGGGTGGGGCATTCACGCAGTGTTCGCGCGACCGGCAACCAGCTGCGGTAAGGAAGGAGAAACCTCGTGCAAAAGGCTGCTCGCGCAACCGCCGCCGCCCACCTCAGCGAAAAGGTAAGGTGCAGAAAGGGCTTCAGTCAGCCAGAGAGTGCGGCTGTCGTGGTAGATTTAGTTCTAAATGGAAGCCTACTGAGAGGCTGAAGAGTAATTGAACCCTAGTAGGATCTGGTCAGAGAGTATGACCAGATGAAGGTGTTGAGCCTTTGATGGGAGTTTGCCCAAAGGGCTACTATATAACACTTGTCTTTTATATGAAAGTCTAAAAATATAATTAAACTGCTTCTGAGCAGAGAGCTACCTGTTACATTGTCTATGACAGAGCTTTCCAAACTTTTTATGTTGGTGACACACTTTTTTGACATATATCATTTTGCGACACAGTAATTCAGTTTTACTAGCAAGTTGGAGGTACCCAGAGGCGTATCTAGGGTGAGGTAAGGCAGCCCCCCCGGTCCTGGCCTGCTACCATCTCCCTCGCCAGGAAAGGCCCCAGCTAGAGCAACGACAGGGGGAAAGACAGCCCCCTCCTACCCAGTCCTTGCCCACTGCCATCGCTCTTGCCGGGGAAATGCCCCAGCAAGAGTGATGGCAGTAGGTCAGGCACAGGTGGGGGGGTCTTTCTCGGCCAGGAAGGCGACACACCAACACATTGCAGGCGACACACTAACGTGTTGCAACACACCGTTTGGAAAGCCCTGGTCTACAAAGTGCACTGAGGAAATGCATCAACCTTGACCTGCATATGAACTCTAATACCTTATTGTTATCTTAATAAATAATGTAATAATAAATAATTTTTGTAAACACTGACTCAGTTTGAGTTGTATATAGTATATAAAGTAACATAAAAACACGCTACCATAGAATTATCAGGTGGTTCTAAATAAACATTGGAAACCCTCAGCCCTTTATTCCAGAGCTTTCCAGACTTTTCATGTTGGTGACACACTTTTTAGACATGCATCATTTCGCGACACAGTAATTCAATTTTGCCAGCAAACCGGAGGTTAAACTAACCCCTTATAAGAGATACAGACACATACATAAATTGTAGTAACAAAACGTATGGGGACACAACATATCTCACGATTTATAAATACTAACATACATTTCCAAGATTGTAGGTGACACACCTACACACTTCAGGCGACACACTAACATGTCATGGCACACCATTTGGAAAGCTCTGCTTTATTCAAAGTTAGTGTTATGAGTGGGGAGGCAGAATCGGGTGATGATGACAGGGTGGCTTATCAGGCTGGGAATCGCCACATCAATCTGGGAGAAGTCAGGGCCTGTAACAGTAGCAAAGAAATATGAGTGCTTGCAAGAGTAAATACGGCCTCATTATTCTAGTGGATCTTCTTACCTCCTGGATAGCATCTAAGCGTCTATGACTTGTATTGTGATTATCGCACCAGTCACTCTGTTCTGAGCTTGTTTGGCGATCAATGACAGGATCTGCCACAACTGTAGGAGAAAAACAAGCAACATTAACGATTTCCATAGCTTTTTGTTTTGAGTAATAATGGAATTTGTGAATACATCCCAATTCAGCTGCTTCTCTTTCAAAACTTCCTTTGAATTTTTTTATATTGGAATATATTCACAAATTCCAAAGCATTAGCTGAAGTATGAACAGAGGCAATAATTTCCAGAAAACCTTCCCACCACAAGGGAACTAACTGTTGGGTAAGCATAATTTATTGCTTTCACATCTCAGGATCAACAGACTCAAGACTTTTGTATTGTCAAGCTGCTTAACAGACCTATGTTTACTAAGATAGTGACATTCCTGGCTAATTAGGAGCAACATTTGTGATTGTGGCCACCAATAGCATATGGTAGTTGCCTGCTCAGTTTCTCTGCTTCCTCCCAGAAGCCTTTGCATTTTCACGGTCTTCAAGGAAAGAGAAAGGAGAGCCCAACAAAAAACTACATGTGTCTCAGGGGTGGAGCAGGGCACAAGTGGAAGAAGCCCTGCCTAGGCTTACACTCAGGTCTGCTGGCTGCCTATTTAAGCCAGCCACCAGGGCTTCCAGTCTCAGTTTGTGTTCGGATATTTTGCTGCCTCAGGTGTTAAGACAAGGTGGTGCTCCATCCATATTCTACATATGGGAGTTACTGGGTTGGCAGCTGAATCTTAGGCCATTTCCGCACCACACTGTTATAGTGCTATTATTCTACTTTCAACATCCTATGAAATCCTGGGGTTTGTAGTTTAGGGAGGGATATTTAGAATTCTCAGCCAGAAAACTCTTTGGCCTCAGTAAACTACAAACCCCAGAGTTCCACAGGATGTTGAAAGTGGAATCATAGCACTGTAACTGTGTAGGGCAGAAATGGCCTTACTTCAAGAAGTGTGATGGGATAATATCTTCCACTGGATCTGGGGGCAACTGGATAGTTTAGGGACCACTGGACAAATGTGGCGCATTGCAGTTCTCTCCTCCTCCAGAGGGAAAAGGGTGGGATGCGTCAGGAGGACCAGATGGGGATCTGTTGCTGCCACTGCTGCCCCACAACATCTGTTGTTTGAGGCAGCTGCCTAGCAGGGCCCATCCTGCTCCTAAGTGAAATCCTTCTAGGGCTATTTGTTCGTATCACTGTTTATTTTTTCCTTAGCATTGTTTTTCTCTAAGGGAAACTGTTTCCTCATAAAAGCAACACAAGCTCCCTTTTAAATTAGGCTTTCCAAGAAGAAAAACAAGATGTGATTTAAAGAGCAAGAAAAAAGGCTCTCAAATATTTGGCCAGCTATCAAGCACTAAAAGGTTTGTTGTAGAACCCCCACCCATTTCAGAACGATAAAAGCAAACCAAAACTATGTGGAACTTGCTTTTCTCAAAGTCAGGGAATTTGGGTTGAAAGGAAGCGTAAAACTACACTACCGGTGGGGCTTTGGAAACTATTTTATAGCTTGGAGGGGAGGAGGGGGGAAAAAAAGGCAAATGTCAATAATGCCTCCCCTGACTATGAAAAGGGCCACTTTACACAGGCCCTTTTCACAATGTTAATACAGAAGAATATTAACGCTGCTAATTCACAAATGTTTCTAGTTTTGGAAAATGCAGACTGTCAGCTTATAAAGAAGTTCATAACTGAATGTTGCAGTGGCAGCTTTCCAGGTGCCTTGCTGTTTCTAACCAAGGCAGGTAGAGGGGGTGGAACTATGGGATGGCTGCCTCAGAAGGGTTCTGAGTTTGAGCCAATCAGCAGCCCGCATTAGTCCTGGGGGTTGGCCCCCTTAAAACTATCGACCACATAGTGCAGCCTTCTTTCAGTGGCTGGCTTTCCCGCTCTTCCTCCGTGTCTTCCCCTCACTTTCCTTCAACTTCCACTCTTGCTACACACAGCAACTGATTGCCAGTTAACAGGGCTGGGGAGGAATTTTTACCTTCCAGTTGAGTGGCTGGAGAGTTTAATTCTTCTTTTCTAATCTCTGGCCCTTTTCACATGTGGAGGGGGAAACGGGCGAAAACACGCTAAAACGGAGCTTACCCGCAGCCGGGTAAGTCCGTCGCCCCATGGAGCAGCGCGGGCTCGCTGCTCCACACTCCTCCGGCGTCCCAGATGGCAGCTTCCGGTTGGTGGTGGCTCTCCACCAACCGGAGAAGCTCGCCAGCCGGAAGCCTGCCCTCGGCAGATCTGCAGGCACGCAGTTGCGCGCGCCTGCAGATCCACTTTAGAGCCGGGCGACGGAGTGGCACGGGGCTGCGAGCTCCGTGCTTTTTAAAAACCTCGAAAAAGAGGTTTTTAAAAAACACGCAGCCCGGCTAGTTCTCGCCGCTCCTGAGTGCATTCTGGTGTGGAACTACGAAAAGTAGTCCACGCCAGTCCACTCTACGGTGTAGAAGACCTCCGTGTGAGGTCGCTCTACACCGTTTTAGAAGCCCGGTATGGAAATGGCCTCTGTCTGTGTTAAGGTTCTGTATCCGTATGCTCCTCAGTGGCCTGAGGGTGCTCTGGGGCACTGGGCAGGATCTATTTTGGCACAGAGAGTATACGGAGCATGTAGGAGGCCACATTCTAACTCTCTAAATCCAGATAGCCTATTTTGCTTAATATGCAAACTATGCACTTTCATCATGGCGTTGCTTGCCTGTCCGGTAAATGTTTCAGCCTTAAAGCTATTTGTATTGCTAGCACTGATCTGAAAGAAATAAAGTATTGTGTAATTATTGGAAGACAGCAGTTCAAATCCCTCTGAGTAAGGAACATTCTTGGTGAGCAAGCAGCAGAGGCATAAACAGGAAACCCATAGTTTAATCTCATCTTTTCCATGAACTCACTGGGTAATACAGCCAGCCCACCCCTTAGGTTGAACACCAGAAGCAGAGGACACCTCTACTCCCTCCTTCTTGGTGGTGGTGGGGAGTCCTCTTTCACAGCACCTGATCTTCCTCCATTCCTCTCTTTTTCCTTACACTGCCTCATCCTTTCCTCCTTTGCCTGCTCTCTCTGCCCCGCATCATGGAGACTTCAGCAGACCTCCTTTCTCCTTTCTGCTCTATCTTCCATTCATTCTCTCTGCCACTACTACTTGCCTCCCCTAATGGTGCTGCCAGCCTGTCTGTTCCTTCTGTATGTTGGGGAATTGAGAGATTTTTGGTAATGAGACTCTCAATCAGCAGAGTATCTTAGTAACTGCACAAAAAACGGAAGCTGAACAGATTACCAGTCCCACTTCTATCACTCCACCCCAAACACACATAACCTAGCTCAGAATAAACACAAAAAACAATTTGGTTAAAAATATAAAAGAATTTGCTCACAAAATCTTGTGCATAGTCTACACAGGTTCAATTCTTGAAGAAGGTAGGACGAAAATTAAGCACTCACATGCTTGCTGAAAATAATCCCTGTTAGGAGATCTCAGCGCATGCTTTCAGGACAAAAGGCGAAGACAAAAGGAAGGAGTAAATGGCAAGAGAGCCTTTTTAAGACCAAAGAATGTGTACGTGCTGGAGGAAGAGGTGTTGACCAAAACAAACAGGAAGTTTTCTCTAGGCTATCTCTCCATGCCTACAATAAACATGCAAACAAACTAGCCAGTTAATTAAGCATGTAAAGGTTGCCACTCCCAACACTGTAAAGTATCATAAAGCAGCTGGCACTACTTTGAACAGACGGCAAGAACATGGGCACCAGGCACCAGTTGCAGTATCGCTGCCAGAGCTTGAAAGCAAGGAGAAAGGGGAAAGGGAAATGAGGTGAGGTGAGCTGAGATGTTGGGACAGGGAAGAGAAAGGCAGTGATGGCAGATGTCAGGTGGAACTGGAAAGAAAGCAGCAGTAAGAGGGAAAGGTGGCTCTTTTCCTCCCACCTCAGCCAACAGGATTGTCCATGTCATCAAGTATGGCTTTAGGCATACAAAGAACCTCAACTAGCCATCCCAGATGTGATGTTGTTATATTTGATAACAGCTGCAAGGTTGATATATGCGCAACATTGGAAAGAAAAGAAAGATATTGATTTAGGAGAGTGGAAATTAAAAGTTCTAGATATGGTAGAGACAAAAAAGTTAGCATTTTCGTTGAACTTTGAAACAGAATGGAAAGGAGTTTTAGATTGGATAAAAACATAAAGCTACATGAAATCAAAGAAAGAGATAATGTAATTGCTTTTCTCTTCTGTAAATGGAAATGTAATTGTTATTTTATTTTTTTTATTTTTTTTGGTAAATGGAAGCAAAGAAGACTCAACTGGAGAAAAATAATATGGAAGGGGGGAGGGTGTGATATATCTGTCAATGGGGTATATCCACTCTGTTTTTTATACAATGAAATTTTTAATAAAAAATTTTTTTAAAAAAAATTGGCCATCCCAGATGCGTAATTTGAGGACAATATAGTCCTATCATACAGTGCAACTGTAAAAAATAATCAAATTTATGTATGAACCTTTTAAAAAGTATTATTAAAATGTCTCACTGAAGTGAAATAATTCTGAACTTAATTGCATAAACTGTAGTTTGTTGTTGTATTCCTTCAAGTCATTTCTGACTTATGGCGACCCAAAGGTGAATCCATCCTGGGGTTTTCTTGGCAAGATTTGTTGGGGGGGGGGTTGCCTTTGCCTCCCTCTGAGGCTGAGAGAGTGTGACCTGTCCAAGGTCACCCTGTGGGTTTCCACAGCTGATCAGGAATTTGAACCCTGGTCTCCAGGATTTGTAGTCCAATACCCAAACTGCTACACCACACTGGCTTTTTATAGACTGCAATATTCCTCATAATACCGCCTTTCTGTTGACACAGATGGGAATGTATTGTTATATTCCTGTCCCTATGTTGTTAGGTTGTGCTTTCTTCATATGTCACTTTGGGGGATTTTTATCTGAGTACTGCCAAAAAGAAAACCAGCGTGGTGCAGTGTACTAGAACTCTGGGAGCTTAGGGTTCAAACCCCTGCTCAGTCATGGAGATCCACAGGGTCATTTTGGACAGATCACACTCTCTCAGCCTCAAAGGATGGCAATGGCAACCGCCCTCTGAACAAATCCTGCTGAGAAAATCTGCGATAGGTTTGCCTTAGGGTCATCTTATGTCAGAAACAACCTGAAAGCACATAACAACAATAACAACTGGCACCCCCAACATAAGCCATTTCCGCACTAGACTGTTATAGCGCTATGATTCCACTTTCAACATCCTATGGAATCCTGGGGTTTGCAGTTTCGGGAGGGGCCGCCTGGCCCCTCCCGGAACTGCAAACCCCAGGATTCCATAGGATGTTGAAAGTGGAATCATAGCGCTATAACAGTCTAGTGAGGAAATGGCCATAGTTATCTAATATATAAAAGTTTGTGAGTTTGTCTGTGTCAGGCAGATGAAGACCTCATATGATTGGCTGGCTGTGACAATTCTATGGAATCCTGGGGTTGTTGGTTCAGGGCCGGTTCTTTAGAATTCTCAGCCAGAAAGCTCTGAATAGGCCGGTTGCTATGGAGACGAGGCCTAGCAGTAAGCTGCCTCACAAACCCGACCTCTGTATGTTAAGAACTCCAAATACAGATTGGATTGGGGAAGATGGGGAAAAGTTACAGGTACTGGACAAGACAGATTGGGGGATTAGAGACCCAGGATCTCAAATCTGTATTTCAATCGCATGTAGTTCCTAAGGTATTTCTAACAAGTATTACTTATGAGAAAATAAAATCCCAGGCAACACCAGGTAAATACACTAGTTAGATATAAACTCAAACTTTTTTCATAGCCTGTTTTAGAATATTCTACATAAAAGATTCCTACATTACACTTTGAACTTCCAGTGAAGCCATCTTTGGAGTTCAGGCTCAGAGTGAAGTTTTGAGAATACTACTCAGAGAAAGAATTAGATTTGTGTGTGACTCTGCTTTCCCAGGGAGAGCCAGTGTAATGCAGCAGTTTGAGCACTGGGCTACCACTCTGGAGAACAGGGATCGAATCTCTGCTGTGTGGCGTTGTATATGTATACAAATGTGTGTGTTGTGCACGTATATGTGCATACACACATGCACATTCCTAAATAAATAAATATGTTTTCTATATGCCCTTGCTGGGCACATTTACATAGGTGTAGCACCCATTTAAGTTAGCAGGGCGTATGTCTGAGCACACAGTTCTAAGGACTATATCAAGGCTGTGAATCTACATTTCGCTGCATAGCAACTCCCAGCTTTCCTTATCCTTGGCTTTGCTGCCTAGGGCAGCTGGGAGCTGCAGGGTCCATGAGTTATCCAATGAGCACAATGCTAGCAAACAATCCAAACCCTCTTTTAAACAGCTATATTTGGCCCCTGTCTTAGTTTATGTGGTGGTTTATGATCTGGCAGAGGACTACAATGCAAGTTTAAGCATGTTTACTCAAAAGTTAGTCCACTGAGTTCAAAAGGCCTTAACTGGCAGCAAAACATGTTTAGGACCATAGCTTTTAAAAAGCTAGCCACCTTAAATTTATTAATAATTTTCTTTGAAAGTGGAGAATTGGTGGATGTTCTCCGCTTGAATTAAAAGGATTTTTTAAAAATAATCTCTCAGACTGAACTTGGACGGAAAAGTGGTGGAAGACACAGAAGGAGGGCAGAATCAAAAGGGTGAAAATCAAATATTTAACCATGTAAGTGTTGCATTTTATACTTTCCAATGGGTTTGATTTTATTTAATATATTTACTATTGCATTAAGTGAGTAAACTGGTAGAAGATTAGGCAACAACAACCTGTCTTGGATGGCATTTCTCCTTTTCAAGGGCATTGTTGTCCATCTGTTGTTCTTTTCTTCCTTGGACACTCCTAAGGCAATGTATATAGTTTTTATCCTTGGTTCTTATTTTTTGAAGTAGGTTAGGCTGAGAGTGTGACTGGCCCAGGGACAATCAGTGAGCTTCCATGAGGAGTGAATCAGTGTCTCCCAAGTGTGAGTCTAACCACTATACCATGCATTTTGAATTCTTTGTTGAATAATAGAAGTGGATGAAATAAAAGGTAGAAAAGATTATTGACTGTGGAATTAACTTTCAGGCCACATAATAATAAATGTAAGTTTATTATTATTAAGAGTGAACCCTTCTGCCTCTGCGATATAAAACCACATACAGCCTGTGCACCTAGAATAACTGTTTCCACATATGATATCAACATCTGCTTGTTATTTCTTGGGCCACTGAGTATATAAAGAGAGAATTCCAGTTCTCGCTGTATGCAATATATTCTTCCAGGCTCAATTTTATTATTTCTATTAAAATACTTCTGCTCATTATGCTGGTAAAACATCACCAACATTTTTTTTTCTCATGCATTATGCAAGTGAGGTAAGGGAAATAAAATCCTAGAAGATAAAGGGCTGGGTTTTGCATGCAGATTGAAATGCATGACTACAACCAATAAAATCCCCCAAACGTTTCTTTTTCAAAGTGACAGCTAGTCGACAAGTCCCAATATAACATTCCCAGCTTCATGTTTTGTGAAATTGGAGACAAGCATCAGGACATACCTCTTTGCTCACTCTTCGGCTATTTCCGCACTAGACTGTTATCGTGCTATTATTCCACTTTCAACATCCAATGGAATCCTGGGGTTTGCAGTTTAGGGAGGGGCCAGAGGAATAACAGCGCTATAACAGCCTAATGCGGAAATGAGATTCCTCTCCTCGCAGACAAAGGATCACTGCATCACTGGACCAGGGGTGCCTAACTAGGCCCAGTGCTTGTTTCTTGCCTCATAAAAGTGATGTACAAGTTGGAAGTGTTTGTCGATTTTGACACAAGCTTCTATCTGATTAATCAACACTCCATGTCAAAGTATGTTGATGTCTTATTCAAAGGAACAGGGCTGACTGCTCTTTAAAGGTAAATTTAACCAGTTCTCTCCCTTTAGAGGTCACATATCTCAAGCTGGGAGCTGAGGTGGGGACCTCCTTCTAGAACGGGGTGTTGGGGATGGCAACTCAGCCAGCTCTCCACCCACTCTGAGCTCTGTCACAGTACACAATTATAGCAGTAAGAGTCCACTTTAATTGCCATAGTTGCGCCCTGTGGAATCTTGGGGTGTATAGTATGCTTAGGCACTAGAAATCTCTGATTGAGAAATCCAAATGCCCCTCCCTCCACGGCAAATTACAGGAATCTATAGGATGGAACCAGAGGAGTGAAAAGGGAATCACAGTGTAGTGTGAAAAGGGCTCTTCTTCTCACCCACTCTACCAGATGCCCTTCTTCTTATGCCTTTACAACTGGGCTGAGATGTTATGTGTTAAGCAAAGGAATACTGAGCACTGTGTAGCACTCCTTATGTTATTTCACAGCAATTCCCCAAGTTCTTCATCATTGCTGCTAGGAGATGCAGTCCAACAATACAGTTGCTAGCCCCGCTTTATAAGCAGCTCAATACATAAATTCAGCAATTGAGCTTCTTACCATCAATTTAACTCCATATCAGAAAAAGCTTCCTCTGCTACTTTTCTGTCATGTTAGTCTGCTACTAAAATAAAGGTAACCAAGCAGAGCTGATAAAACTCATGGCAACCCTGGGAAATATGATTTCCTCCTGGGCCTGTAGAATTCAGTAAGTCTATTTCTTTCTATGCTTGCGTGTGAGCTAGGCTTACGAAGATGCAGAGGAGGATTTTATCTGAACAAAAACAAAAATGCTTAACAGTGGATTGCAGCCAAGGGTGGGGAACTGATGTCTAATAAGAACTCTGTGACTGTAGTGAGGGAATTTAATTCTGCTGAGGTCATTCTCTCCAAGAGAGACTATGTCATGCACAGAGCCTACATGGATTAATGCAAAAACAATTACTTTATGAAAAATAGATATAAAGCCAGGATTATAAAACTGTGTTCCAGAGAACCTTGGATTTCAGACAATTGTTAAAGGCTCCTCAATGATAAAATCAGGAATAGTGGGCAAATTTCATTGCAATCACCTTACAGGCCCACTGCTGGCTTCCTTCCTGCCAACAGACACATGCCTGTGTTCAGTTTAGATTGGTAGACAGGGATTCCCAACAGATATGGCTCATTCCCAACAATGACTGCTTCCAGATGAGGCTTATATTGGGTCGTTGCCCTGGCTCATTCACAAGGATGGTCCAAGGAACTGTGTTGCCTGTGGTAAAGCTGGAAAGGGTTCCCCTGACTCCCCATCATAGGACTGAAGCTAACCAAGTTATTTTTGCACATGAGGCAGAAAATATTACAAATGTTCTTCCCATCCATGGTAGTAAAAATATTATGACAATAATAATAAAAACAATTACTTGCTTTCCCTTCATGATACCCAAAATCTGCTGCCTCAGGCAGCTCCTTCCCTCTCTCTACTGCTAGAGAGAGTTCTGCTCATTGATAAGACCGGATTGCAGGAAGAGAATAGAAAAGTCTGTGGCCATTTCCACATGGTGTCGGAGTCCTGCTATGGGGACAGGATGGCAGCAGTCCATGGGTCATTCTTTCACATGACATTGTCATGGTCCCACTCCCACCCTGCCCCCACCTGTTGCTATCTTGGGAGATTTGCTTAATGGAATAAATCTGTTAAGTGCCCATGATTGCGCGACACTCCCATCTTTCCTTGTCACGAAGAACGATGGATGCATTTCCTTCCCCAGTGCAGCATGAGAAAGAGCCCAGCTGTACTACAGAAGGCAGATGCATGTCACTCGTGCTGCCTTCCACAGGGAGAGAGTCAGGAGTGGAGGGGAGCATTCCTGTCACACTCCCTTCACAGCAAAGGCGCTGCCAAGATCACGACGGGAGGACAACGGGATCAGGTGATGTGTGGAAATGGCCTGTGTTTCATCTGTAACCTTTCCATGTTTTTCGCCACCATTTTTTTGTCACTACAGAAATTCTGTTCAGGAGGAAAAGAAAGAACTACCACATAATGTCTTTTCACTGAGTCCTCTCTCTAGAACAGGCCTTAAAAATGAGATTTTTTTTGGACTATGACTCCTAGCAATGCTAGCTGCAGTAATTTGGGGTTTTTTTAACCCCAAAAGTCTCTTTTACAAACTCTGTTCTAGAAACACTTTACATTGCCCTGGTTTAGACAGCATCCCCAGGATCTTTCAACAAGAAAGACACTGCAGCATATCAGTACAAAAAGGATTCTCTGAAGGAATGACAGTCTAAGGTGGCCGGTTCAGGAATGTCTAAGGCCCTGAGTTTTTGGGACCAAGACTTGAGACCTAAGGATGGCTCCTGGTTATGTCATTAAAAAATTACATATTAAGTACCGAGCACAGTTACTTACAGCTTGTCATTCACACATGTGCACACACAAAACATGTTTCCTGTTTGAAAATTAAGACAGAAATCTTAGCTAAAGGACTTGTTCCTTTATCAAGAGTAATATCAGGCGATTATTCCTTCTCACTTACTTAGGAAGATAGGATAGGAAACATTTACTCTAACTTCTAACCACAAGGTGAATGCAGAGCAGAGGGTGAGTTCTGGCACCAAAACAACTGAGAAGGAAGAAGGAAGCTAATACTGCATAAATACACAAACCCTTTTGGAGAGTCTTTGAAAGCTGTGACTTCCAATCAACTAGCTGCTACTCTGCTAAGAAAGCTGGAGATTTGTACAAAGTCCTTTCCTTTTCCTTGGAGCTGAGTCCCCCCAAGCTGGAGAATTTGAACCTTTGTCTTTTGCTTGGAGATCAGTCATAAAAATTGCAGACTCAGGCCCAAGCCTTGAGATCTGACAACCTGAAAAAACACCTAGATGCACCTTTTTTCCTTTACAAAGTCAAACACAAAATTCGCATTGCTGCAGAGGTTTCTTCTTTCATGTTCTTTTCTACTCACAGTTTAATGTATTGGTCTAGTAAGTTCCACTGAGTTCATTAGAATTTTTCTCCCAGGAAAGAAGATACAGGATTGCAGCCTCAGTTTTGACAACTTCCTTGTATAAAACATTTCTTCAAGGAAGTAAGAACTTGCTTGATTTAATTCTCTGTCTGTTTTAGTTTCACTTGTTTGTGCTTAGAAAGAAGTAAATCTGTATTCAGAAACATTAAACATAACTGGTTTTGAGCGCACTAAATGGCTTTCAGTTGCTCTTCACCAAGTGATGAATTGCACTAATGTGCCTTATAATAATACTTAGCAGTTTATAGAGAGTGTTCAGAGTACTTCACATACATTATTTTGCTGTAATCCTTCCAACTTGCCTGTAAGATCTGAACTGCCAGAAAAAGTCTATTAATAATATCATTTCTTTATAGCTTGCACTCTGGAACTACATATTTCCCCAGACTGGCTGCATCTCCTCAAGAACAATTGAAAGAACAATTTAAAATAATTATTAGCCATTGGGAAGAAAAAAAACATGACTGCAAGAGCTAATACCCAGCAAACACATGATAAAACAGTGCTCCACCCTCCCCCATAGCATTGCTTTCTCAGTTTGTGGCTTCTCCTAATAAAAACCTGTCCCCTATCTCATAAAACCAGAATTGTATGCATTCCTATGAAGTTAGTTTGGGCATAAAATTCTGATTGGTTCCCATTATTAGAAAGCACAGAATACAAATACACTTTAGAACAAGATTTTGTGGTTACACTGGGATTATAAACCTCTAACTTGGCTAAACAAAATTTCAGTAGGAAATGGTGCACTCTTCAGGTGCACTTTTTCCCATTTTAGGACTGTCCAGAACAATGAGATCTAAATGATAATTGTAGCAAGAGAAACATACTTCTTATTATGATCACTGCATTAAACCCATACATCTTGTGCCCAGTTTATCTTTTTACAGAGTACTTGCCATCTGTTTCTTTATTATTCTGTGGAAAGAGCACTTTTATTTCTCAAGTACATCAGTAACGTAGCTAGTAGTGGAAGTTTCCAATCATCAGAGAACTACAGTAGCCATCAGAAATGAGCCAACAAGTAATTTTAAGCATGCCTAAGAATCTGGGTCTACATTCATTGGCTTTTATTTTCAATTGCCTTTTGTTTGAAGAGCAATCGTCTATTCCATATCAGATACTGCTCTTGAAGTTACACTCTGGACTAAGCGCCTTTCCGCTATTATTATTATTCCACTTTCAACATCCTGTGGAACTCTGGGATCTGTAGTTTTCTGAGGCCAAAGAGCTCTCTGGCTGACAATTCTAAATGCCCCTCCCTAAACTGCAATCCCCAGGATTCCACAGGATGTTGAAAGTGGAATAATAGCACTATAACAGTGTAGAGCAGAAAGGTCTTAAGTTAGAAGCAATGGCTGCAGAGCACTCCTTTCTAAAGCCAGGGTAGCCAGTTTTCTATATCAGCAGCTTCTATACTATGGTTAAGTATATCGAACTAAGTAACCTCTCCTGGCCTGACTACCCCAAATCTCATAGAAATATCATTCACTCACACTCCAGTCACCAGCAGAATGAACCTTCTTTTCCCTATGCAACTGATGCCTGGCAATTTTGAGGATAGTTATGATTACGGCAATAGTGTTACAATTGTGACTAAGCAGTGACCATGAATATCAAACTATTGTTGTAGTTCTGTGCCTTCAAGTTGTTTCTGATTTGTGGTAACCCCAACATGAACCTTACATGGGGTTTTCTAGGGCTAAGAGTATGTGGCATGCCCAGCATTACCCAGTGGGTTTCCATAGTTGATAGGGGAATCAAACCCTGGTTTCCAGGGTCACAATCCAGTGCTCAAACCACTATACCGTACTGGCTCTCATGGAACAGTTAAGAATGAGTAAATCTAGGTTGAGCATAGCTGATATAGAATACTGACTGATACTCTGTTTCAGCTGTATGAGCCATAACTTAAAAACCATGAAATCTATATACCTGACACTTGGTATCCATATAAAGGGGAAATGATTGGTGTTCCCTTAGATAGGAACTATTTATTATTTTGAACTGCATTGAAATAGTTACAGATTTTCTAAACCTTGGCTCAGACATTTATCAAAATAGAGATTGGCTGAAAAAAACCCCAAAAAAACCAGAAGACCTTGGAAGGGCAGCTATGAAGGAATTAGATAAGATCCTCAAGTGTAAAGATAGATCATTAATACAAAGTCTGATTTATCCACACCACAGTATGTCTGATTTCCATGTATGGTTATGAAAAGTTGGACAATGAAGAAACTGAGAAGAACATCAACTCATTTGAAGTGTGGTACTGGAAGAGACTTATACAGATACCATGACTACCAAAAATGGGTCTGAGAGCAAATCAAGCCTGAACTCCCAAGAAGAAGTCAAAATTACTAACCTGGCTCGTTTGTCCTCTGGTCACATCATAAGACAAAATGACTCATTGGAAAAGTAGGAGAAGAGGAAGACCATATTACAGGTGGGATTACCTTGAGAAAGAAAGCGACAGCCTCGAGTTTCTAAGCCCTGAGGAGGGCAGTTGATGACTTGGGCTCTTGCAGATCACCCATTCATGGGGTCACTGTAAGTCAGAGCCAACGTGACAATGAACAACAGCAACAAACTGCATTAATTAATTTCAATTAATTCAATGTGTCCAAGCGTTTGAAATACATTACATTTAAACTACCTTGGCCATGTGACCTAACTGTCCAGTTCCCTAGCCAGGGTTAAATGCTCTGAACATCTGATCTGTTTCCTCTGAGGGAAAAGATGGAATCTAGATTTAAAAAAACAAAGCATGAATAAAGTCTTTGTGTATATGTTCGAAGGAAAAATGTTGCTTTTTTTCAACTGTGACTGCATTTAGTCCTGCCAGCCAATCAGCTAACCAATGTTCCTCAAAATGCACCCATGCAGAGTTGGATGATTCCAAAGCATCTTTCCCAAGTGTTCAATCCTTGTAAGAGTCCTGTTAGGTAGTCTGTATTATTATCCACATATATCAGATCTGGAACTGAGGCTGAGAGGACAGTTGCTTAAGGTGGGAATTAAGAAGTGGGCTGTGAATTTTCCTGATTTACAGCTTATTCCCTTAAAGCTTAACTAGCGTACTCTCTGAAAGAATGGCTAGAGCTAACTCACTAGATGTAACTGAGAACCTAGCAGGACATATGCGCAACCTGCCAGATGTCAGGGGTGGGAGAGAACAATGAAGTGCATATTACAAATAGCTGTATGCATTTCTAACTAGAATTGCTAACTGGAGGCTTATGTGATTTTTTTTTAAAGCTGACTGTACAATCTAATCTATTGCAGGCTTCATGAGGTGTCTTTTTCACCTTAGCCTTCACCCCTGCTGCCCAAGAATCCAAATCTATCAGTTCCCTACGTGACAGGAAAAGTATCTGATTTTGTTGTTATTGCAGTGTTTCACATGTAAAGCTTTAAGTCATTCGCATAGTAACCAGCCTCTGCCAGTGCCTGCTCATCTTTATAGCAGAAATGAGCACTTTTTTCTATATCAAGGAAGAGATGCATGCAAGAATTCTTGCATGGGGTCCTCTGGTTTGTTACATACACACAGATGTCCTTATAGGGGATACCAACAGGACTCCTCGAGGATACACCAGCTCTAAGCTCCATATGACTGGATAGATGGGCACACACATGTGCATACACACATATACACAGAGCAAAAATATAAAGTGTTCACAATTCACTAGCATTTCTGTCCAGTGTATAAAGAGACAACTAAGGTGAGCAAGAGCAGGGACGTACCCAAAGAGACAGCATGAGAGAAGCATGAAAGCATATTCCATGTTAGAATACAAATCTCTGTAGATTTGCACCATAACCTAGTTAAAAAAGCCTTAGATCCAATTCCTCTCAGTTAGAAAATAATTTGCAAAGTATTGCCTATTTAAATAAATAGACAGACAGACAGACAGACAGATAGGAAAGACATTTAGGTGGATGTGGTACACGTTCGTTCAGAACTAAGATCCAACAGACTGAATGACATTTACTCCTAACCAAGCTGGCATGTACAAGACTGAATTCTTCTCAGTGCTTCAGTTTGGCCTGACTGTCTTCTCACACAGCAAAAGCATTATCTAAGTCAAAGCCATCATAAAATCATTTCTACCACACACACACGTGTGCACCTGAGTGCTAGCTCTTTGGAAACAGTTTCCCCTTTCCATTTTGTTTATACATGTGCAATACTATAAAACACTCAGCCATGGGAAATGAAGCATTATTCACTGGGGTGGGAACCCATAAGAACTGGAGTTATAAGATTGTTCATGATGATAAGCTTCTTGAAAACGAAAGTTTTCATCTTGAAAGAAGCTCTCCATAGATGAATCATTCTGGGAACAACATTCATAACCACAAAAGTGGCTCAGGCAGCACAGCCAACATGCCATCTTGTTGACACTATTGCAATTATTGGCAAAAGCTTAAGAGTATCACTTTATTTTGGAAAGCCCTGTAAAAGTATCTCTATAAAATATATTCTTTGTTAAAACAAAGTTCATGCATACATACATATATTCTTATGGAACTTCAAAAATTAAAATAATCATCTGGCTTTTTCAGAGAAAAACAGGCATGTTTTACATTCACATTAGCTTACTTTTTCTTTAGGAAAAAAAAATGCTGAGGTTTGTGAGCTTTGAAACACTTACCTGATCCTCCTGGTTGGTTCAACATAAAAATAAAAAGCAGAAGCCAAATGTAAAGCATGGTTTCAGAGTCTCACTTTGAAGGCGTCTCTCCTTGTTCAGCAGATGCAGAGGAATGAGCAGTGTCTCGCCCCAGTACACTGGCCCTCTAAAAAAAAGAGAGAGAGAGAAAGAAAAAAAGACATAAAGTTTGGACTGGCAGCTGGAGAATTGGGAGGAAACAGCCTCTGGCTCAGCCAAGTTTCTTAGGCAGCCCTCTCATCCCCTTCTCCCTCCCTTCCCATCCGAAACCAACCCAACCTTCAAATTCCACATAGGGTCTGCTCACCCAGGCAAGCTTATTTTAGGCCAAATCTGTAACAGTGAAGGAAGGGAAAAGTTTGCTATTTATTTATACCGTGTATGAATGGAATGTGCCGAGAAAGAGCTCTACTGAATACATCCAAGTGGGGGAAGCACAGAGCAACTGACCTGCATTTCTATGTAGTTTTTTATCATGCTGTAGAGGAGAATGTCATGTGATATACCTGGAAGGTTTCCTATTATTTGTTTATTTAGATTTTTAAAATCCACTCTATCCTGTGCATGTTATAATATTTATGACTATGCACACGCACACACACACCAGCTCCTCTCTCCAGCTCCACCTTTGGGCTCCTGTCACCCACCTTGCCCCACAACTTTGAAACTTCTCCTTGTGTTTAGTAATGGGATCCTAACATTACATTAACAGTGGACAAGCAGATGTGCTTTGTGTTAGGTTCAATTTGTTAATGTGAGACTGATTCTTATTTTAATCTTCCAAATCAGTGGTTCTTAACCTTTCATTTACTGAGGACCCCCTGTAAATATAATTTGTTGCTAGGGTCCCCCAAGACTTAACTCAAGATTTAGATATTTAAATTTAGATTTAAATATTCAAATATGTATTTAAATATTCAAATATTTGTTCAAAGTTGCTCCTCAGTTGCTCACTCTTATGCCTTATTCTTCAGGCAGACAATGCAAAAGAAAGGGGGCTTGTTAATGGTCTATGGAGTACCAGGCTGAGATCTTACAACTGCCAGGAGAGTAGAATAAACTGGAATTTCCTAAAGGAAGGTTATGAATGGGAAGGCAGTTCTAAAGAATAATTTCTTTTGCTGTTTCCCCCAAACCAGCACTGGAAAGTAAGGGTCTTGGTGATGATCTGTGGGAAAGAAACGGCAAAAGAAATGCCGTTTCCCTCAGAAGGAGCACCAACAAGAGAGTGCTTGGTGCTTCTTTGGTGAAACAGCATTTCGTTTGCCCTTTCTTCTCCCCAAAACAGTACCTGAAAAGTAAGGGACTCCATGTTGCTTTGGGGGAAAGCATGAAAGAAATGACATCTCCCTCTGAAGGAGCTCTGAGAGAGTAGAGATGGTAAGTGCTTCTTTTGAAAGCACCTACCCTCTCTATTCTCTCATGCTCCTTCAGAGGGAAATGGCATTGCTTTCATGCTTTCCTCAAAAGCAGCCCCGAGAGCCTCGCTGCTTTGCTTCTTAGCAGCCACAAGAGTAAGAGACTCCTTTCTATTCTCATGGCTACATGGAAGTGAAGCTCTGCTGTGCTGCCTGCCCCTGGGCTCAACCAGCATTGCCACACTCATCACACAAGGCCTGGGCTGGACATCTTCCCTCATCTTCTAGGCTCTCTTGCCTTCCCACCTTCTGGGCTCCCTGGTGCACTTGTGCAGTAGCACTTGGAGCCTCCAGCTCAGGATGAGATGCCTGTCAGCACATCGTTGCTTTCCCTGGTACCATCATACTACTGCCTTTGAAGAATTTGGAACATGCTGCATCAACCAACCAGGACAATTTTCAGTCCCTTAAATCAAGGATTTCCCATTTTTCCAGGATGAATGGCAACCCTATACAGAGTCGGAGTTAAAAACCACTGCTCTAAACAAAAGACTTCCAGACAGTGGTGTAGAATAACAAAACTTTTTTTTTAATAGCAGCCATCTTAAACATTTACATTTAGTTCGTTTTATAAGTATTTCAGTGTAACAAAGGAATCAGAGAGCCACTGTGATACATTAGTTTGAACACTGGACTAGGATTCTGAGAAGCCAGATTTCAAATCCCCCTTCAGCCAGTTAAACTTACTGGGTGATCTTGGGCAAGTCACAATATCTCAGCCTTAGAAAAGAACAGTGGCAAACCTTCTCTGAATAAGGCCATTTCTGCAACAGATTGTTACAGCACTATTATTCCACTTTCAATATCCTACGGAGTCCTGCAAACCTCAGGATTCCATAGGATGTTGAACATGGAATAATAGCATTATAACAGTCTAGTGTGGAAATGGCCAAAATTTTGCCAGGAAAAATCCATGATAGGTTCATCACAGGACTGCAATAAGCTGGAACAACTTGAAGGAACACAGCAACAAAATCAAACTCAGATTCAAAATAACTTTTGCCTGAATTCTTTAACACATCAGTACACTCTCTGCTCCCTTGAAATCAAAAACTGTATTACATCTTACTCTACCTCCGTTACCAACTAGTCCTATTTCTATTTCTGATGGCCTTGTCTTATTCCTGTCTCGATGTATTTCCTCTCTGTTCCCTGTCGCTATCTCTCTCTCTCTTTTTTAATAAAAAGTTTTTATTAAAAAAAATTGCAATCTCTAACTGTCCCTGTCTGACAGCTGGACTTTTTAAATTATATATTTTTTCCCTCAGCCTCTCTTCCTCATCAGGAGATGCCAGGTACTAAACCAGGGATATTTTCCATAAAAAACATGTGCTCTGCCACTCCCTAAACTGGATTATCAATTACTATATGCACTAGCTATACTTCTGCTTGTAGCCTACTTTTCTTTTAATGAGACCCAGGGCAGCATTGTTGAGGATTGTCACATTTTTCCTCCAGTAACAACCTTGAGAGGTAGGCTAATAGTCACCTATGCACCTTCATGCATAAATCAGGTCTTCCTAATTTAAGCCCTGTATTATCTGCTACATCAGTGCTTCTCAGGCTATTAGATGTGGGAGACTGGCAATTTTTTCCCCTAATATGTCAGGGACTTGTACTATATTCATGCCCATTGGCTATAACTATTTTTTGTTTTCTTGGAAATTTTCTATGGACAGGAAGCCGAAGGCCCCCAGATTAGCATCAGTCCATGGACCACCATTTTTAGTAGTGCTGTGCTACGTCACATTGGTTTTCATATTTAGTACATCTGGTCATATGGATACATGGTCATTTGCAGCTTACTGAAACTTCCATAAGGCTGCTGTTTCGATACCTGGGAGGAAGTGCAAAATATATATTTTTTTAAGTTAGCATTCACTGCTAGCAGGAAAGACTGCCTTTAACATTGTCCTTCTCATCCTATGTTTCAATATACTGCCCTGGAGTGTGGTGGAGTCACCGTCTTTGGAGGTTTTTAAACAGAGGCTGGATGCCAGGGGGTGCTTTAAATGTGTGTTCCTGCGTGGCAAGGAGTTGAACTCAATGGCTGTTGTGGTTTCTTCCAGCTCTTGTGATTCTATGATTCAACAACACAGTAGAACAGATTTTAGTCTCCCAGTGAAAGATATACATTAAACTACAGTGTCCTTGCTTAATTGCGCAATGTAATAATAACCAGGGCTTCCAAAAAGTGAGATTAGGCCCCAGTTCATATTTACAAGCACTGGAATTTTCCTCAAGGTCCCTTGGGTGCATGGAGGGACATAGTCACTGCCACCTACAACCAGTACGCTCACCCCAGCCACCTGCCCTTCTTGATGCTTTGTTTAATGCAGCTAAAGCAAACACAAAGGTAGAGAATGCATTTACCACACTGTCTCAGTTGTTACAATTTTCACGTGGAACGTGGCAATGGAGAAAGTCATAGCTAGTGTGTTCCTCTTCTTGTCATTTACTTTAACTGCTTTAAATAATACCTTCCTAGGGCTTTTCTTTTCTGTGGAAGAACCACGTAAAGTTACCAATAGCTGATCTAAAGAGTACTGTGACTTTGACTGCTGAACAGCAAACATCCATATGGATGTTTGGTCACAAGGTTTGTTCACCAGCATATTTTAATGTTACTGCCCTGGCTAGCCTGAGCTTTGGGGGATATAAAAAAACATCTTTTGATATCAATAATTCGGTTTCACATACCCATTCCCCTCCACGTGCTTGCGAGGCCCCCAGACAAGCACGCACACAGGCTCGGCCGATAATCTCCGTAATATTCCGAAACAATACAGGCAGGCCAGAAACAGCTGACTCGCAGCTTTAGGAGACCTCAAGGCAAGTACCTCCATTAGGTATGCATGCAACTTTCAAAAGAGCCTCTGCCCAGCGCTGGCAGCTTGATGATTGGACTATACAACGCTCAAGTACTCCGCGTTTGCATACCGGCTATCCTATTGACAATTTGGCTGTAACTCAATCATTCAAATTCTGACCTTTCGGAGGCTTTGTCTCCAGCCCCAAATCTATTGTTTCCCCCAAGTCCGACCTAGCCTGCGGTCACAATTCTCCTTATAAAAACCCCTGACTTTGAGCGCTTCCTCGGATCGCTCTTGGCTTCCATCCCGCCTTGCTGTCGTTTTGTCCAGAGAGCCTTCCCCTCAGCTCCACGTGCTGAGATCCACACTCTCCATCTTCTCCGCTTCCAACTGGGCTTCAGGACAGGTGAAGTATTACCCAAACCAGCAATTCCTCTAAAAACTCCTCTATCCCACTCCAACCTTTATTTCTTTAGTTATCTTGAGTGAGTGTGTCACATACACTGTTTGATTGTGTTTGTAATAAAACCAAGTTCATTATTTCAACTTCTGTGTGCTTCTTGACTCGGCCTGCCCCGTAGACATACGGTTCAAGATCCTACTAAGTTACCCTGCCTCTCGTATTGCTAAAGCAGTGCTCAGAGCTAATCTTCCCCACCTATTGTTGAGCACATTTTGGTGTCCCTCACGGGACCCCCAGTAAACAGGGTAACATTAAGACCAGTTTCAGTTTTTACATACACCTTCTGAAGAAGTATGTTTGAATATGTATTAACTTGCTCCCTCTCATATTCCCAAATGTTATTACTATAAATAATAGTAAAACATACCAGTGGTCCCTAAAGAGCTCAGAAAATATTCTATTTCAAAACAGTACCAAAGATTTTTGGCAGAATGGTTGTCAGGAAAAAGGAGAGAAAGCATTCTTTAGTATCTTTAGCCCAAATATGGTCTAATTGGAGAAATGAGCAAAATCATGTAAGAGGTCTGTACAAAACCCAGGGTTCAGTGATATTTAAAGAAATGCCAGTACCCAGACAGAAGTATCTCACAAACATGATTGTCAGTGTTTTTATGTGAGCAGGGAAATGTTAAGAGACTGTATGTATGTGGTTGCTAAGGAACTGCCACACATCAGCCAAAATCCTGCAAGGTGCTGATAGAGTACAACTGTGCACCAGCCTCTTACAGATTTGGTGGGGAGTTTGGTGGAAGTGCCTTCCACTCCTAGGTGTGTGATAATAACTGGTAGCTGGTGATACAGAGCCATCTCCCAGTCGCTGCTCTGGCGTGGGAGGCACCCAAGTGTATTCTGGCTTCTCTTGAGCCCCTGGGAAAGAAGGAGCAGCCTCTGCCTCCAGAATAACTCTACACCAAGACTGTTGCTATGAGGACACAAAATGAGGACACTGCCCCCCATGGAATTTTCTATCCAACCCCAAATTTCTAGCACTGCACTAACTGTAAACTTCAGTTGGGCTGTTTAGAAATAGAGTTTAGAAAAGGGGGAGGCAATATTACCATGGGAATATAAACACATTAAACATAAGAATTTTAGGTGTGAAAGATTTTTAGTGTCTTACTCTCTGCAATGCCAGAAATGTTGAGATTTCTGAGGAAAGTTTCACGGGGAGAGAGGGACAGGGTTCTTTTTTGTGGAGGCAATGCTATGCCACCATTTCTTTTTAACTTGCCTCCGAGAAGCTCAAGGTGGCATACATGCCCCCCCCACCACCTTTCATGTCAACCTCAGAGCAATCTTGCAGGGTAAATTTGGTGGTGAGACAGATTGATTCAAGAAGCACTGACTGATGCCTTTGAGCAGATAGGATGCTCACAGAGGGAGACAAAAGGTCTCAAATGGGCTGGCTGTTATATATTAGGTAAGAGAACAATTTGCTGAACAGATAGGCCCAAGTGCCTACCTCTGGTGGGGTGCAGTACCTGCTGTGGGAGTATTAAGAAGCTGTTTGAGATTTAGGGTGACAGATGCAAAGGAAACAAAAGATCCTTTCCCATTACAAATTGCATAGAAATTTGATCCCTTCCCCAACGATGACACACTGTACCTCTTTAAATGTCTGCTTGGTACATTTTAAGGTACAAGAACTCTATCCCCTTTTATATCTGCTCATGCTATTGATTATGCCATTTGTATGTGCTAGAATAGCTTTTAAAAACATGGCAGTGGTTGCTAAATTCCATTTTCAATTGTAAAAATGGCTCCTGTGTCATGGGCTGAAATAATGCGGCACTCTAAGAACTAACTACAAGCTGTACAAACCCTAGCCATGCAACTAGTGGTAAGGAATGCTGGGAGTTGCAGTCCAATAACAGCTGGAGGGCAGCATAATTCCCACCTGTTTTCTATATGTTTGTTGAGATCTGCTTGAAATATATGAACTTCTGAATGTTTGGAAAGCAGATATATGCCTGAATAATATCTCCAAAGTTTGACGTTGTAGCTTTGGTGGCTTGAATGACTGCTTGTCCTTTCATATGGTATGGAAAATACATTATGCAAAATAAGAAAGGTCATTCACATTTGTGTGAAATGCATAGAGATTGTAGAGTGCGGCCTTTGCTGGCACCTACTTTAGATGCAGAATTCTCAACCTTTCAGCATGGAGTTCAAACAGCCCAGGTTCTGTCCCCTGCTACAGGTGTCTCACCAGTCCAACTGGCAGGCTGGCCTTGGATACCTCTTAAAATACAAAACAACTGGCTCCATAGTGATGTGTCTTAGAACAAATAGACTGCATAATGGCGCATATAACTATATAATGAGAACCATGTGTTGTGAGGGATGAAAGGAGTGACACAAATGTTATGTATCCTGGAGCAGGTCCTGCTGAAGACCCACATCTGTTCAAACACAATAGAGCTTGTACTATGCCAAGTGGTCCTGCCAGCACTGAATCACCCTTCTAATGCAGTTTTTTTTTTCCAGAGAGTGACAGTAATAGCATGCTAATCATTGTTTGCTGAAACTGGTTGACGCGCTAGCCCTAGGTTTGCGTTCAGCGATGTCTAGAGGGCACAGCAAGAGGGGCAAATTTATTCCCCCTCCTCAATTATTCTCCCCAGATTCTCGGTTTTCATTTTAATACAAGCAACGCTTGAGATCTTCTAGAATCCGAAATATATGACAAAAATATGCAAGTGCTTTTGTGGCTATTTTGCGCATCTGTGAAACTAGCCCGTTCAAACTCTTCAGTGTTTTCAGCCAATAAATGATTGCATTGTTCACTGACTGACACATATATGACTTGATGAGGGAATTTTATGGATCATTTTAAAGCCATTTTGGGGCTCTTTTCTCGTCCTTAGTCCAAGTGCCTTTATAGCAGTGAATGAAAGGAAGATATTCAAAGTTTTAGCTGAGAAGGGAATCTCCTTGTCTAATCTAACCTGCAAACACATGAGAACTCATGGCATAACTTCTTAGAGGTCAGATCTATCTATTTTGGTAAATCTGATGCCTATGTCTTGTTGGTGCCTAGTCTCCACATGTGCCAGAAACAGTTTATATGTTCTTTGATGTTATCAGGTTTTTTGTTTGTTTATTAATGTAACCAGGCCCAATACGTGCAGAGGAAATCATGTGAATTCAAAAGAACATTTGTGCAATTCACATTTAAAGCTATTAACAATGAAGTACAAGGCAACAGCTCAGGAACCCAGTACTTGAACCGTTGTTCCTTCTCAGTTTAGTGAAGCCTCCCTGCAATAACACTAAAGGTTGTAGTTAAACTACAAAAGGAGTGAAGTCCTGCCTCATGAAGTAATAATTATACTGTGATGTAGTTTCCTATCCTGCTACACACAGGGAACATATATTGAGAAGACTAGAAAGTTTTACCTGGAAGTAAGTTCAACTGATTTCAGTGGGACTTACGTCTAATTACTCAGACACAGGATTGCAGCAAAGAATCTTTTCAATATAAAATGATACAAAGAAATTAGAACCAGAACAGAAGTCATAGTTTATAAATGGTTTTCATAAGCAACAAATTTGGTTAAAAGACCAAAGAAAATATGTGGTAACATTTAGATGCTACTGGGTAACAGTGAGATATAATAGTATCACTCTTATATCACTCTTCCTTGAAGCCCTGGGAATCCTGAAATGACAGGGCCATGTCAGTGGTGGGCATCACAAAGTTGTTGTTTTTTTGTTTATAAAAAGAAGAGTTTTACAGAGTAGATATGCTGTGCATGGATGTTTCAGACAGCTACACCTCTCATTTCAATTCTACAGAATGCAAGTACTTCTGGCCCCACAGGGGACCAGAGTTATTCCAAGAAATCAAAATTAGTGCAAGTGTTTAGAGCTTTGTTGCACTGCAGAATTTCCTCTTTACTGAAAAGTTCCTGAAAAGAAGGATAAAAGTTGTGCCAACTGTCACTTCTGTTAGCTGATAACGAAGGCAGGTTCCATTTACCCGCCAGCCGGAGGAATCCCTCTTAGCCGGGCATGTGACTGCTAGATGACCCTGGCCCCCATAGTAGAGGCACAGGCCCTCTTGATGTTTTTGTACTTTCACCACCGATGTCAGCTGAAGCCTGACATCCCTGACCTGCATCGGCTCTTCTGCAGGTGGGAATTCCAGCACGGGTGGAGGGGGGAGACTCTGCGGAAGGGCGGCAACCAGCCTGTTTGAGCCTTGGGCTTTACATTGTTGCAGGCGGCCATCAGTTTTGAGGTACAAGTAAATCAGGCATTGCAGCTCCCCTGCACACTCTGTATAGGCAAGTTCATCAAGAATTGGGTCTGACAGCTCTTCCTGGAATTGATCCACTAAAGCTCCCTGATTCTAAGCTAGATCCTGAGCCAGTAGCTTAAACTCACTGGCATACTCCACCATTGACCTGCTCCCCTGTTTCAGCTCCCATATCTGGCAGCTGGTGGTCTGAGTCTGGACTAGGTCTGTGTACATGGCCTGGAGCTGTTGGCCAAAGGTGTCAAAGTTGTCCAGTAGGGGGTACTGCTGTTGCAATAATGGTGTGGCCCATTGGGCAGCACTGCCAGAAAGCAAGCTGATAACAAACCCCAGTCTATGCCAGTCTGTTGGAAAGTCTTCCACCTGCAGGCACATATGCAGAGTACACTGCCCCCCAAAAGCTGGAAAGTTTGCTAGAGTTCCATCAAACTTCTCAGGGCAGGCTAGGGGGCACTTTCAGTGGGGGGGGGGGACTACCAGGCCTGCAACTGAGCAGTTAAATCTACAATTTGATGAATCAATTGGTTTCTTTCAGCCAACAGCTGTTCATAGGCTGCATCAGGCTCCATAGTAGCTGGCAGCCAGGTGAATAGGGGTTCAAGGCACCAGAAACAAACTGTTGTAGGTGCCAGCTGTCCTTTGTCAGGCAACGGAGTGCCAAGATATTCAGCAGGCAAATGGATACAGCTTAGCAGTCCAATAAAGCTTGTCTGGTCAGGATGAAGCAGAAGCAAAGTCCAGTGGTGGTCCAAAGGTCAGGAATCCAGCGGGCAGCAAGTTCAGATAGGCCAAAAGTCAGAGAACACAGGTGAACAGAGAGCAGGGAATCTGTAGCACGCAAAGGCTAACAAACACACACACAAGAAGATGACTCCTAGCTCGTGACAAACTGGGGGAATAGTACAAGAACTCAACCATGGGGGGGGACCCTTAAATCAACAGTTACAGAGAATGACTGAAGGTCTTAGATGTTTCTACTATAATGCACAGAGCATGCAGAATGGATGTCTAAAGAACTTTCAACTGAGCTGAGATTTAAAAGCATCATGAACAAGAAATGGTAAAAAGGGGGAAATTACCAAAGAGGAATTCAAACAGATAGCCAGCATGTGTAGAGAGAAAGTAAGAAAAGCTAAATTGCAGAATAAGGTCAGGCTTGCTACTGAAGTTAAAAATAATAAAAAGGGCTTTTTTTGGTTACATCCATAGGAAAAGGAAAAAGAAGGAAATGGTAGGGCCATTACACAGAGAAGATGGTGAAATGTTATCAGGGGACACAGAAAAGGCAAAACTATTTTATACCTTCTTTGCCTCAGTCTACTCTCCAAAGGAACACAGTGCTTGACCACAGGAAAATGGAAAGATGATGCAGTAAGGAAAATACAGCTACTGGCTACCCTAATGAATTCAAGTCTCTATGGCCAGATGAACTACATCCAAGGACAATAAAAGAACTGACAGAGGTAATCTGAGAAACACTGGCAATAATCTTTGAGAATTTGTGGAGAAGAGGTGAAGTCCCAGCAGACTGGAGGAGGGCAAACTTTGTCCTCATCTCCAAAAAGGGGGAAAAAGAGGACACAAACAATTATCATTCAGTCAGCCTGACATCAATACCAGGAAAGATTCTCGAGCAGATCATTAAACAGACAGTCTCTATGCACTTAGAAAGGAATGCTATGATCACTAAAAGTCAACATAGGTTCCTCTAAAACAAGTCATGCCAGACTAATCGTATTTCTTTTTTTAAAGAGTAACTAGTTTGGTAGAGTAAAGGAATGCTGTGAATGTAGCATATCTGGATTTCAGTAAGGCCTGTGACCACGTCCCCCATGATACTCCTGAAAACAAACTAGTAAATAGTAGGCTAGACAATGCTAGTGTTAGATGGATTTGTAATTTATTTACTGGCTCACCAATGGCTCTTCTTCATCCTAGACAGAAGTGACTAATGGGGTGCCACAGGGTTCTGTCCTGGGCCAGTGATATTCAACATCTTTATCAATGTCTTGGATGAAGGAATAGAGGACATTCTCATCAAATTTGCAGATGACACCAAATTAAGAGGGGTAGCTAAGACCCTCAAGGACAGGACCAGAATTCAAAATGATCTTAATAGATTAGAGAGCTGAGTTTCATTAAGAGTTGTGTAAAGATGATGACCATGACATTTAAAAAGTATGCAAAAGTCTTTTGAAACTAGAGACACAAGATGAAGCTATTAAAGATTATATGATAAAGGGAGCCCAACATCTTGTTCAAATGGCTGTATGGAAAAAAATGTGGTCTAAAGATATAAAATTTACTTTGTGTAGTAACTTAAAAGAAAATATGTATAAGATGATGTATAGATCCTATCTAACCCTAAACATTAAAAATGTCTAAGAATGATTCAAATCAGCGTTGGGAATGTCAAGATATATATATGGTAGTCTTGCAAGAAGGAGAAAAATTATTGCCTTAAAATTTACGTGTCAATCTAAAAAATTTTAAAGGTGGATTTTCTAATGTCATCAGAAACTATTTTGTATTTCTGGTGACATTACATTATGGATAAACTGGATTAGTAAATATGACTTCTTCATTATACTATAACAGAAGCACGAATGTTGTTTGTTCATACCTGGAAATGGACTGAAGCACTGACAGCAGAGGAATGAGTTGTTAAGGTTGCTGAGTTAGCCTAAATTGCCAAACTAACATGGGTTTTAAAGGATAAGCCAACTGAAGATTTCTTGAAAGACTGGCAACTGTTTATGGACTTTCAGAGCTATAAGAAATCCAACGATGCAACAATTTGTACCTATGGTTACCAGAGCTGTCCAGCAGTGGAATATGCTGCCTGGGAGTGTGGTGGAGTCTCCTTCTTTGGAGGTTTTTAAGCAGAGACTGGATGGCCATCTGTCGGGAATGCTTTGATGTGTGTTCCTGCATGGCAGGGGGTTGGACTGAACGGCCCTTGTGGTCTCTTCCAACTCTATGATTCTATTTATAATTCCAGTATGATTAGTAGCCTGATCTGTAATGATAGAATTTTTTTTTTATTTTTTATATTTCATAGAATCATAGAGGGGGAAGAGACTACAACGGCCCTTGAGTCCAACCCCCTCTCATGCAGAAACACACACTCAAAGCACCCCCAGCAAATGGCCATCTAGCCTCTGTTTAAAGGCCTCCAAAGAAGGTGACTCCATCACACTCCGAGGCAGCATATTCCACTGTCGAATGGCTCTTACTGTCAGGAAGTTCTTCCTGATGTTTAGGTGAAATCAGAGGCAGATCTAAGGTGGGGCAACTGGGGCGCGTGGCCTGGGTTGCCATTCCACAGACGTGCAAGAGCCACCCCCCATGCTCACTCGCCACCCCTCTGCACCCCTTGCCACCTCCCGTGCCCGCTCACACCCCCTTGCTCTCGCTTACCACCCGCATATCTGCTTGCCACCCCTCTGCGCCCGCTCACCACCCCTGTGCCCCCTCACCACCACCCCACTCCTGGTCGCCACCCCTCCATGCCCGGGAATGGTTTCCAGACCCCTTCACCATTTTGGTCATCCTCCTCTGGACATGTTCCAGCTTTTTTTCATTACAGTTTGGTGGGGGGGTTGTCAGAGTCCTTTTATGTTTTACTAACTTAATGTTTAGGGTTCTAATTAGTGTTCAGTGTCTTCGCACAGTGTTAGTACTGTGTTTTAGTTTTAGGGGGTTTTTTTGTTCCTTCTGCTTTTTCAATTTCTTTCTTTGAAAGTACATTTCCCTGACTGTCGTGATTTTGATGGTGAATTAGAGTGATTTTTTTTTTAAAAAAAACCTAAACAAAGTGGGGAAAGATGGTGTCTTCAAGGGTATTTGAGGTCAATAGAATAATTACAGGCTAGATTAGGGAGACTGGGCAGCAAAGCTGCTATTACTCCAAACGCCCAGGATCCTCCACCTGCGTGAGATGCCTCAGTGTGCCTAAACATGAGGCCAGACCTGAGTGGAACATGGCACAAAAGTTACCAAGTTGTACAACTAAATAAAAATAATCAGGCTGTTGACTTTTGTTGGCAAGTGGCCTTTAGCCAAATAAAATACAAAATAGCCACCTGTTGTCTGGCTAGCAAGCAGTCCAGTGAACCATCCTAATCCAGAAAGTTCAGTTTCCCTTTTACACTAGGAGAACTGAAGCAAAAGAGGGAGAGTTGAGTGAGTTCTGGGGTGGCACTGAAATGGCTATGCAAGTTGCTTTTAAACCCAGCATGAACTGTGATTCAAAGCTAAGTTGATCTAATTAGACACCACGGGAAGCATGGGTAAAGGGATTTAGATCAATGGGAGTCTAGAACAGGGTAAGAGACTTTGAACGTTTAAGCACTTAACCTTGAGGCTGCTTATACTGACAGAAAAGCAAAGGAGTTTAGTATCCCATTTTGACTACTCTGATGGATTGCATAAGGCAAGGTACTGCATTCTCATTCACAGGGAATCACTCAGCAATTAGACACATAACAGGGCACTTTGGCAAAAGTAAGAATGTTCTTTATCAGCAGCATAAGATAGAACACGTGCTTGGTCTGAGGAATTCTAAATTAAGACTTTTCTAATTACCTGAAAAGACACAAATGCTGTCTTCTTTTTTTAGCAGAATATGTGAGCTATAGTTGGAGAGATTACACATTTAAAAAACATATATTTGAAGGCCATTTGGATAAGGGATAACTCTTCACGCTAGAAGCTCACATCACTTTTGAGTCCGCTTTTATTTTTTAAAAACAAAACCTTTTTGTAGTTTCAATGTTTGCGAAAACTGTTCAGCCAAATACCATTAGTGGGATAAAATAAATGAGTGTATTCAATCTCTTCTCCCAACCTAGATCCAGGTGCTTTGGACTACCACTCATGTTGTGCCCTGCCAACATGTCCATGGTGACTTAGATTACCACAATGACAGTCCAACACTTCTGTCCAACACTTCTGGACTTCCCAGTTGAGGAAGGCTGGTGCTCACTATGGAAAATGAAATTCTCCCTCAAACACATTCAGGTCTCTTAAAAATAACTGTTTATCATCAGCCAATTTAAGACTGCCTCCATATAATGAGCTGGAGCCCATGCTGAGTTGACAAAAATCACCAGCTGTCTATTTTGCTTATACTGCATACATTTAAGCTTTATGTACGTATATTTACATATTGTCATACATTGTATTTCATTGGCATTTGTTGCCACTGTTTACATTTTACACCAATTTCAGGCTGGTATTTCTTGCATCTTATATAATTGACTATATTTTATGGTCCATGCCATGGTCGATTTATTTCTTTTCAAGATTCTCCAAGACTGTTCTTCCCAGCAGACAAACCCAGTTACTTCTCTGGAAGTTAACTATCCCCCTCCTTGTTCAGATTGTCTTAATGTAAGTTTGTCATTCATTTTATTAGCCTGGTAGTGGGCAGAGTTCCTGCCATCATTTGGGAGTGTGATTTCATGGCCAACTTTCCTTGGAACAGAATAATCTCCTGATCAAATTATTATGGCAGAAACAAATGACCACTTGAATAAAGAGGGATATGCTGCTGTTATTAAAAGCTAGAAAGAGTTCAACTAGCAGAATGGTTTCCAGTGAGGAGTCAGTCTGCTGGCTCTTTCAGGCCTTCTTGAATTTCAGTCAAAGAAAAAACTTAAGTTTCTAGTGTAAGCGCTGCAGATTCTTGTTTAACCAGTTTAAAAATATTTCCTTCTAATTCTAGGAGTGTAGGAAGTCTCAGTTATTCACTGGTTACGTAAATAGATTCTGCACTTGCTCAGAAAGCACTTTTTCAGAATCCTTGAGTCTGAAGGGGCTTTGTAGGCCATCTTGTCCAACTTCTGCTGAGGGCAGGAAATCAAGTGGTAGAGCATCCTCAACATCTGGCTGTCCAGCCTCTGCTTAAACATAGGCCCTTTCCGCACCTTACCTTTTTCTGGCGCTGGGGTGTGGGGATCGCACGAGCAGCCTCCAGTGAGAGGCTCTCGGGTCCCTGTAGCTTCAGCTCTGCATGAGCTGCCTGCTTGTGCAAGAGCCCCGCCTTTCCTTCTGCAGTGCAGCCTGGGAGTTTCCCAGGCTGCACTGGGGCAGGAAGCGCGGGGTCCGAGAGCAGTGAGCGATCGTGCACCATTTTTGGCTTCCAGCCGAAAACGAAAAGGTGTGTGATCAGCGCCTGCCGGGCCCTGGAGCATCGCGCGATTGTGTGTCGTGCAGATCACTCCTCACAATCGCGCGACACTCCAGGCGCCCTTTTGCATGGCAAACACCATGCAGAAAAGGCCACAGTGATCCCTCATTCTGATTGATTCCATCGACAAACTTACTATCAAGAAGGTTCCCATATTGTTCAGTCCAAATCTACCCTGCTGAAGTCCTGCTTGTTCTAATCCAACTGTCAGGAGCAGGAACACGGGGAGAAGGGGAGAGAGAGGGAGAAGCAGGGACCCTAGTGCTGTTGTATATTTTTCCCTCCTGATCTGCTGCTAGCCCTGTCTAGACCTCCTACTCCATCTTCAACTCCTGCCTGAAACCACCACCTTTGCCCCCATAGATCAGCTCTTTGAATTCCAATTTGGTACGTGTGAGGAATCTGTTCTGGCTGACTCTTTAGGAAGACTTTTTCTGGTTTTTCTGGATGTAGATCAGATCTGCTTTGTGTTTCAGAATCTGCCGATTCTGAGGTGGCTGCAGCACATCCAGTAAAATATGTAAATATGTACATCCAGTAAAACATTGTAAATGGGCATAAAGGGAAAAAATGCAGCTACCAAATGGCTTATAACACAGCACAAAGAGTAAGGCCCTTTCTGCACCACCCTCCCATCCCACAATGGGGACAGGAGAAGAACAGGACTGCAACAACACTTCTTCAGGACGCTGTCGTGGTCCCATCCTTCTTCCCAGGCAGTGCAATCATAGATTAAATCATTGATGAGTTTTCCATGTCAATGAAACGCAATCACACCATCATCCTGGACTTACCCATCCTGCAGAAGCCGCAGAAACACTGTGCCTATGCTTCCTGCCCCAGCACAGGCTGGGAAAGTACTCAGCTGCTCTGCGGAAGAAGAGGTGTGGCCATCGCGCTCCCTTCCACAGGGTGACAGCCAGTGTGGAGGGGAGTGCTCCTGACGCACTCCCCTCCCGGCAGAGCCGCCTCCGGGATCCCCACCAGATGTATGCACTAAAAGGTAGGGTGCAGAAAGGACCTAAGTGGGTGGAATCAATCCAAGCAATGGATATGACTTGCAAAATGTGAAAAAAAAGAGTGCACAAAATAAGGATTTTGGTTCATTTAGAAATACACCAGATCAGTCAGCAGGAAGCAGCCATGGATTGGTCAGGGAAATGAAAAGAGGAGGAATTCTACAAGTGCATATGAAAGACATATATTCTTTATTTCAATGTTGTTCTTTTCATAATAATATCTTTGTTCTTTGGGAAGTCATTCCAGCCTGGTCTGCTCCTCTAATATTGAATCCTGGTCTCTTCATCTCAATTCGCCTTTTTGTGCTTGTTTAATCTCTCAAGACTTTGATCCTCTCAGGGCCATTTACGCACTGACTGTTTACCACTTTTCAGAGATTTACAGAACTAGAAATCAAATTAACCTTGTGCTTTCTGAAGATGGAGCAACACTACTTCAAGTGGAGAACGTTCTGAGGGCTTGTGACTGTCTGACATATAATCTTTATCTTACTGACTAGTTGTAGAGGAAAATATTTTTTTTTTCCCCTGCTGAAGGTCTGGTGACAACTGAACATTAGGGTCATTCTTTTCCAAAGTAAAAGACAACAAAGTCACATGAGAAAGCTGATCAGGATAAGCTTAATATAGCTCGCATCCTCTCTGTCTATAAACACATCCCTTCTCAGTGAAATCTAGACATTAATGGCAAGACTAGTGATACTCTGGATAAGACTGATTCACAAGTTACATCACAAAAAGACAGAAGTAATCCTTTGTTACACTACAGTAATAATGTAACTTAGCTAAACCTTAGTTGTTCCAAAAAGGAACTAATTACATGCAACTCATTATTTGTTACAAAAGCTTTGTGCTGGGTTATATGAAAACTTGTGAACAAATTACTCATTTCTTGTCATATAAGAGTTTGCTACTCTGAAAGCTACTGAACTACATCTAAGGGTGTTTCTAGAGAGGGGAGTGAATTGAAAAATGGGGTGAACCATAGGGGGTTCTTGAGGAAAATTTAACTGCAGCAGTGTTAGCAACAAAGGGGGGATGCTGACTTTTCTGGGAGTGTAGAGAAACGACGGTGGGAAAGTGCAGATGAATTCTTCAGTAAAAGCTGTTCTTATTAGGGAGAGGATCTGAATCAGATTACAGTGGGAAGAGAATGGGGGCAGGGTTAGAAAAACTGTGACACATTTTTAAATAGTTGTCTATAAGAATAAAGGGGAAACACTTTTTGTTACTGTATTGTTTTTACAGTATATGTAATAGTGCATGGTTATCTGTTGCAAGAATTATGAAGGCTGAGTCTGGACAATTAAAAGAATGGAGAACTAGATAAGAGGATTTTCCAGCAGCAACGATGTTTGGCAGGTGGGAATGATAGGAAGGCCAGTATAATAATAGCTTCTTTACCAGTTTATCTGCCATTAAGAAGCTAAACAGCTCTGACTATGGTCATAGTTAATTTTAAACCAAGGGTGGCCACTCAGCACCTTCCTGACGGAGCTCAGTCTGTCACAGTATCATTGCAATCAAATTTTATGAAAAGTCTGATCTGAAAATCTTTGTCATAATGCATTTTCTAAGGAAGTCTCCAACTTGCATTTTTGCAAGAAAAAAATGGAGACTGGAAGTAATCTCGAACTTCAAATGCTTGGGTAACACTTGTCTACTGCTTTGCTGTTCTAAGTACCTTTGAATGTTGTCGTTGGGGCAGTACTCTCTGCTTTAGAAGGCCTAAATGATTTAATCTCCTCTTTATTCTGTGTGCTCATGTCCTTGAGTAATATGAGAGAGCAAAGAACAGACCAAACCAGAGAGTTGTAGACACTGTTACCCACTACAAGATCCAGTAAAAGGCTATGAAAACAGTGTGTGCCCTAATGTTCTCCGATCACAAACCTGATATCTATATAGGCAGAGGTTCATGTTCTATATGCTACAAATATTACTGTTCTTCAGCCAACAGCCACTGTGCAAATATATTAAACTTCCATGGTTCATTCTATAATGTTTATCATATGTGTACTCACACACACACACACACACACACACACACACACTTATATATATTTCTGGTTATGCTAATCAGGGAAAGGATAAATGCTTACAAAGAGCACTTGTAGCCATGGAAACTTTTACTCACCATTAGCTCCTTTGGGGTCAGGCATATTTTCAAATCTTAAAGGCTCAACAGTTGCTCTTTGAAAAATGAAGTTCTCAGGAAGCTGGGTTCTGCAGCACATTTTCCATTTTCTTGTGCTTCCTCAGAATCAATCAAAGGATACACACAGCACTTTCTGTCAAGAAACGGAATGATGAAGGAATGGAAAGGCTAAAGGGATTGGGGAAAGTGCTGGATATTTTTATTCTTACTGAGTGTTACAAGCACTTCATCATGAATTACAGTCCCTCTCACTGTCAAAGAACAGGCAGAAGAGATGGATGGAAGGAGTTTTCAGCCTATCTTTAGTTCCTCTGTATTGGTAAGTATAAGAAGGGGCTCTGCACACACAGGTCAATATCCACCAACCATGGGGGTAGGAAGCATGGCCACCTGACAAGTCAGCAATCCCACCTCCATTTGCTTGGGGACCTGAAGGAGACATATGAACCTTTAAAACCACTGGTGGATCAGGATATACTAGTGGGCCTCTCAGTTGCGTAGGGATGTGGGGACAGGTAGGAAGATTCGCCCCGGGCAGCAATGTTTCTGGGGTGTCTCAGCCCATAGCCACACCCCCGCATGCCCTGCTACGCCCCCCATGCCGCAGCCATGCCCCCATACCATAGCCCCGCCCCCTTCTGCTCCCCCCTCCACACACTTCAAGCTCCGCCACTGGGGCTTCTGGATTATTTGCAGAAGATCAGCACAGATTTCTAGCAACCAAAAATTTAACCAAAGCAATTCAGATTAAAAAAAAAACTGTCATGGCTAGCCTTATGGTAATTGCTCATATCCTGGCTGATATCCTCAGCTATGGGCAGCCCATAACATTTTGCTGCCAGAAGGAAACAGGACACTCCTATCCATTCCATGTACAGAAGTAACTGAGCTTAGCAAGTAAACCTTACTTCAACAGTGGCTATAGGATAGATTCCTCTGCCACATCTGGCAAATTTCAGTGATGCGCAACAGGGCATATGGCACACATATCTCCGTCCTAGAAGACAGGTAAATGGCTAACAGGCTTGTGCATAACAGCTAAGGAACAAGAGGAACAGGAACATTGCTGTCTCCAGCACATGCAGTGGCAAAACTTGGAGTGTATGGAGGGGCGGATGGGACTATGGCACGAGGGGTGTAGCCACTGTGCCGGGGGGCATGGCTGTGGTGTGTGGAGGCATGGCCAGGGTGCATGGGGCTTGGCCAGAGCATGCAGGGGCGTGGCTACAGGCCACAACACCCCAAAAACATTGCCACCCAGGGCAAACCGCCCCCCCGTCCCTACACGACTGAGCACATGCCGCTGGAGGCCATTGCTTTAATCTGCCTAATGATTCGGCTGGCGCTGGCATTTGTGTTCCTTGACCTTAAAAATGAGTATTAATTGATTTCCTTTGACCAGGTCTTTGGACAGCCTAGAATCTCTGGTCTATAGTAGCCCTGATTATAGGTTTCCATATGAACATACAGTGTATAGCATAGGAGCAAGATCTGGCAAAGTTACCTTTTTTACTACAGCACCCAGAATTCTTCAGCCAGCATGGAAAATTCTGGAAGTTATAGTCGAAGCTTCAACTTGTACAAGCTATGCTTAGGGATGCAGTAGGCAGTCCCCCCGCTCCATTCTCCGAAACAATGGTTTGATTAGTGGTTCACGCAATCAAAAAAAGCAAACGTAACAAGTTAAGCCCATAGGCTCATAATGTATCTGTCCCTAGTACACAGTATTGGAGCTTACACTACTGTGTCTCACTAGCTGAACTTTGACTTCTATGTATTGTAAGCTCCACCCACATCACACTCTATTTGGATTAGATCACACAAGGTAGGCGCGGCTTATTTCTGAAAGGTGACCTATCCACGTTGCTTAAAAAAAAAATTAAAAGCTTCTCAAAGCTCATGTCTCTGCTTTAAAAGGCAGTAAATAAACTGCATATTCAAGAAGAATTCAGTAAAAATGTGTGTGGGTAGCTGTCTGAATTCATTCAAAACAAGATGGGCAAGTGACATGACTGGGCTTTAATGTTTATGCACTTTAAAAAGAAATTTAAACAGCTGTGCAGGCTTCAAATACGAAAGGTTGGAGTGAAGGGTTGAGATTGTGAAAGAAGGAATGGCCAGTTCTGTTTTAGAAGTAGACAACTTGTTCCACTACTCTAGTTAGGGATGCAAAATATTCTAGGTATCTCCCAATAAAATATTAAAAGGTGGTCACTTAATAGCTCTCTGCCTCAGAACCAGGATGCTGCCACTCAGACAATACTGGGACGTATAAATAAACCTGTGAGCTGGTATAAGGCAGCTTCTTGGGTGTTCAGTTTTGTATTGTCAAACAGAGGAAATACATCACCAGAAAAGGATATATAATTGCACAGCATTTGTGTGTGTTGATTAAAGCATATTTAGATGCAACTTAGAATTGTTGTTGTTGTTGTGTGCCTTCAAGTCATTTCCAACTTATGATGACCCTAAGGCGACTCTATCATGAGGTTTTCTGGGGCTAAGAGTGTGTGGTGTGCCCAAGGTCACTCAGGGGGTTTCCACGGTCAAGTGGAGAACTCAACCCTGGTCTCCAAGGTTGTAGTCCTTTGCTCAAACCACCATGTTGGCAGAAAGAATTACTATCATTTTAATGGAAATACAATACATCTTACCATGGCAGGCAAAAACTCACCATGGCAGTTGACTTTCTCAGGTGCCAGCTGTTGATGGGCAACTTCAAGGTCCCTGCTTGCCCTTTTTAGGGGTATCTGGTTGTTCAGATAAACTGTCCTGATGGCTCTTCAAATGGAGAGCTTTCCTCTGTAGGATACATGGCCACCCTACACCTTCCTTTGTGCTTATTAACATCACAAGAAGCATCTGATCAGTTCCATGGGTGCTATGATGTGGATGGGCAATATTAATTCTGTGTACAGATCACTCTTGCTGGATTGGAGCAAAAATGTATGTTCATTTATATTTTGAGAGTGTTAATATATTTATGAGTTTGTTATGAAAATTCTTTTGCGTCACACATATACTTCAGCCTGCTTGCTCACATTTCTTCAGCATCATGACTGAATGTGTATAATGATGGCACCACAGCTCCCATCAGTGCTTGATGTGTGTTCAGGTCCTCCATTCTTGGGCAGATGAAATCAACAGCTAAGCCAGATGAGAATAAAACAGTTGCAAGGTCACTTGCCTAGGCTCAATGCCTGTTCAGACATCTGTTTGTTACAGAGCTAGACCGTTGTCTTTTTGCCTCCTTGTCTTCATTCTCTCCTTTGTCAGCCTTAACATATTCTACTCCCGTTTGCTTCCTCCTGTGCCCAAAGTCTGTGCTTTGAAGCCTTTGAAAATTTCTACTATGAGAAGTATATTTTTATTTGTTTTATATTCCTACCTTTCTTCAAAAGAATGGCACTCATGCAGAATAAGAAGAAAATATAACGAATGCAATAAAAGAGATACAAAACACAACAGTGCATCAGTAAAAAAGAGAGCAGCAGCCACCCTGTTAAAAGTCTCTTCTACAGCAACCGAACAGTCGTCAAAGGCTGATTGATACATTGGGCTACAAAAGTTGAATCATTCTGTTTGTTTTCTTTCCTAGAAACAACTATGCTTTCACTTTATAACAAACCAGACAGTTTTCTCTAGTTCACTGTTAAGTGTCTAAAGCTTTAAACATTCAGCTAACTGAACACCAAGTAAGTATAATCCAAGCCCTGAGTCAAATTGACAGGGACAGGTTGGTCTGCAAAATAATCTCTTTAAATAGCCGCAGCCAATACTCAAAGTCATTCCTTTGTCCCATCTTGAGTGGGAGGACAGCTTGTGGCAGCCTATTCACCAGGCAGGCACGTTTTGTGTAGTTCCCTGCCCTTCTTGGCAGTTTTTGGAAAGGCAAGTTTTGCCCACGGCCTGGGAATTCCACCATTTCAATTACCACCAGGGAATTGCTATGAATTTTGTTGCACAATTTCTCTACTCCAGGGCTTTAAAGAACCGAACTCCCAGGGAACGCATCAGAGAAGAGGAAGAATATGATCCTTTCTGGCAAAGGTTGGAGAATGTTGCCAATGTGACGTAGACCTAGAGTGTTGGTTTCTTCCCCTTAGGAATTATGGACAGCCCTAGATTTGTACCCGGGGCCAAGCCAATGGCCATCACTTCCCTTGGATCTTTCCTGCCTCCATATGGTGTAGTAGTTGGAGTATTGCTTCACTTCTTTGTTTATTGCATTGCCATACTTTATAGGTAATAATAATAATAATAATAATAATAATAATAATAATAGTAGTAGTAGTAGTAGTAGTAGTAGTAGTAGTAGTAATTCTGTGTTTCCTGCTTCTCTTTCTTTAGAATTTCAAGTCAGACTGTTTGTTTTCAGAATGTGGATAAAATTGATTCATATCTGAATAAACAGAATTCATAAATTTATTTTATTATGCTACAGTTTAGAACAAGTAGATTTGTTTTCCTTTTCTGTGATTTGGATCTTTTTGTTTTCTTTTTTAACCTGCATCTGCAAAGGCATTGCTGAAAGGGGCCAAGAAAATATAAAAAGATGGCAACTATCTCATGGATTGTTTCCTATGTTTCTCTTGAAGTTATTGTCACAAACATGTTACACATATATTTTGACTGGTGATTGTGGGCTGTGCTTTAAGCTAATTGCATTAAAGAAGTGTCTGGGGTCATCAGTTGAGATTAAGGAGCCTTGTGGAAGGTTCAAGACACTTTCTCCCCCCGCCCCCCATCTTGAATCAAAAGATCTGAGCCTGCAGAAGAAATGAGGACAATGCGTAGGCAATGCATAGGCATTTATTCTTGTATAAATACTATAGATTGCCATTAAATAATGCTGCTGAGGTACTGCTCTTCCCACAGTAGCTAGAAGTAGAATTGGAGCAGGGGATCCAGACAATCCATGTAACATTTCATATATAGGTCTTCCTCACTTGTCAATGGTCCACTTTTCAACAATCCGCTTTTTCAACCTTTTTCAATTACAACCAGAACCCGTATGTTCAATGTACGGCCAGCTCTTTCAGCCACACATCAGGCATATGGGTTCTGGTTGTAACTGAAAAGGTTCGAAAGAGTGGATTGTTGAAAAGTGACCGTGCACTGCTTTTTTTCCTCAATCAACTCAGCGCCATCTTTTCGTTCAATCTCTGTACAGACTGAACAAAAAGATGGCGCTGAGTTTATTGTACACTGTTGATTATACACTGTTGATTGTACACAGACTGAACTAAAACAATAGCACTGGGTAGATTTGTGGCATGTCTCTCAGAAATTCTGCGCAGTGCATCTTTTATACAGTATTTGTGTGTATAATACAGTCTACGTTTGTTCATTTTACTGTACAGTACTTTTGTATATTTAAAGGTAAGCTTTTGTTCATTTTACAATGCTTTTGTGTATAAATTTATACTGTAGCATGTTATTTAGCTTTCGCATGCATTTACAAGTGATATACAATGGGTTATTTACTGACTTCCACTTTTCAACAATTTCTGATTTTCAGCAGTGCTCTGCTCCTTACTCTGTCAAATAAGCAAGGGAAACCTGTACTGCTACGTTAAGTGATAATGCTCTTTTCTATGGTCCAGACTGAACAGTGTGTACCCACTAGTAACCTGCATTTACCAGGGATCCCTGGCAACTTCATCTGATGTTTAGAGCTTGTAGGTTTAGCTGTTTTTGTTGCTTCCTATGATTATACATGCATTCCACTCTTCTACTAGCAGGGTACGCAGAGCAGCCTGTATCAGTTAATTATGTACAGTACTGCTATTAACGATTATAACATTACCTGTAGGTTTAAAAATCAATAAAATTTTTGAAGGGCAATTAGTAAAACATAGCTTTAAAATAGCGGCAGAAATTATTTCAGAAGGCCTGTTGAAATAGAATAATGCATTGTTGATGACAATACGGTATGTTTTTTGAAAAAGAGGAGAATGTTAATTAAACAAAACACTGGAAAAGAAAGTGACATGTGGCAATTTTATTGCAATGGTTCTTGAGTTTTTAAAAAATATATCCAAAGGATGTTCCTATTGTCCTGGACTTTTTTTCTTTTTCTTTTTCTCCTTTCTTTCTTTTTTGGGGGGGAGGGCGGGTGGTAATTTCAGGCAGCTGTTGCAACATTTTATTCCTGTCTCAAGTGATTTCTTTTTAATTCCAACATGTTTCAGAACAATATGTTTCCTTCTCTTCTTTTTTAACTGTTTTAGCATTATAGTGCTATACTGCAACAGTGAAAGCGCACTTTTGCCCTCTCATTCTATGACTCTATTTTTTTTTAATTCAGAGAAAAGAAAAATGGCCCTTCAAACAACAGGACCTCTTGAGCAAACCACAAGCTGGTTTTGAAAAAAAACTTTGGAAGAGCTCTAGTGTAGATCCGAGAAATCACTGTACATCCGCCCCCCCTCCAAAAAATAAAAATAAAAATAAAAAATGGAGGCAACAACAACAACCAGCAAAACTTAACAAAGGCCAAGGAAGTGTATCGCAAGAACTCACATATCTTTAGGCCAATTTGCAAGAGACATCAGTTCCCACAAGAAGAAGAAAAAACAGAGAGAAAAAAATGATATGAAGTAGTCATTGACTCACCTGCCCCCCTCAAATCTGACTTTAAGAAAGAGTAATTAAGAGAAATTATTCAATGGGCAATTAACAGGATACATATCAATAATAGAGTCAGTGTGGTATAGTGGTTTAAGCACTGGACTAGGACTCTGGAGAACAAGATTCAAATCCTGACTTGGTCGTGGAAACCCACTGGATGACCTTGGGCAAGCCATACTCTCTCAGCCTTTAAGGAGGGCAAAGGCAAACCCTCTCTGAACAAATCTTGCTAAGAAAAATCCATAAGGCAGGCAGCAGCAACAACAAAAAATATCAGTAATCCTTCGACTTCAATCGTCGGGAAGATATAAAAATATGCAGGAGTGATTTTACTTTTGAATACAGATCTTTCCTGAGACTTATTTATGAGCATACATGGTCGAAGGTCATTGGGCATGGAAACAAATATTGTTCAATAACATGTGTGGAATCTCCGTTCTTGTTCCACCTTCTGCTCATGACTAAAAAGAAAGAGTGTTAAAGGGTCTTTACGTTGAAGTGATTTGTCACGTCAAACCAAAAGATCCCTTATTGTATCTCTCTGTCCTCCCTCTTGGAAAAAAATTGAATGCTAATATATGCCTCTCAAGGAAGGGGAAAAAATTAGTGTCCTTGTTCTGTTCTACTCTTTTTGTTTACCTTTATAATGTATCCATATGATTTTTCTCTATTTTTTTCTCCCCAGCAATGGAAAGAAGCTATTTGCAAAAAAGTAGGTTTTAAAAGCACATTGTATGTCTTACTAACCCCACTGAAGCTAAAATGGAATACACAGACACTCACACACAAACATATGTATCAAAACCTAAATATTTACCTCATGCAAATATTGAAAACATCTGCATGCAAATAAAAAGACCAGGACTTCTCATTGTATGCAGAAAACAATTCATTCTTGTGCATGGTGACCTAGAATAAACCTAACTGGACACAGTGGGGCTTACTTCTGAGCAGTGATGTAGACTCAAGCTGATAGACTTGGACTCAAGTCAGACTTAAGTCACTTCAATGACTCAACTCAGACTCGACTCGGCCATAAATGATGCACTGACTTGACTCAACTCGACTCAAGATTTGTATATTTTTAATGAATGACTTGCTGTCCTTGGTTCAGTAACAACGCATTCATCTAGGAACTTTATGACTTTGAACAAAGCCTCCATCTCTTTTTGCCTACTGGTCACATGACAATCTCTCTCAAGCCCAAAGTGTGAGTGCATTTCTCAGACAGGAACAGCAAACAGGTTAGGCAATGGGCTTGAGGTCTGCTCGGCAGCCTGTCCCTGCTGCATATTGGAGGAGCCCTCTAAAACGTTTTCTAAGAACGAAAGCCAAGGCTTGCCCCCAGAGTGTAGGGTGCATTTCTCAGAGGGGAACAGCAAATGTGTTAGGCAACAGGCTTGAGGAAGAAGGATGCTTCCTTCTAAATCTTTTGAATCTTCAGTAATGGGGAGTAAGATAGGATCCTATTCCCCACTTCCAAAGCTGCAGATGGCAAAATTGCAAATGTGGAAAGCCCACTCTGCTTAAATTGTTAAAACTGAATTTATTCTCTCTGTCCAATAATTCTGGAATTTTGGTTGGAGTATAAAGTTGGCTTACAGAGTTGAGACTTGCCTTGAGACTTGCCTTGAAAGTATCTTCAAGGACTTGAGACCTGACTTGAGACTTGGAGTAAAAGACTTAAATACATCACTACTTCCGAGTAAATACACATAGGATTGCACTTTGTTTTCACCTGCTCAAATAATGTGATAACCAAATGGGTTGATAAAACTGACTAAGACATATCTAATCTTTTCCTTGATGACAAAATAACTGCAATTTATTCACAGTCTTTGATCCCAACAAAAAAAAAGGCTTGCCAGCAGTAACTTCACTGACTCCTGCTGCTTCTGTGGGGCTAAAATGAAGAAAGAGTGATTTTCTAGGCAGGTTGCTCCTGAGAGAATTCAGAAGACATAAGAGCTGTAAACTATGACTATAATGAGCATAGCTTCCATCTCTATTTTTGTTGTTAACTGATGTCAGGTCAACTTCAACTTACAGCAGTTCTATGAAATGAGAGACCTTTAACTCACCCTATCTTCAGTAGCCCTGCTCAGGTCTTGCAGATTCAAGGCTGGGCTCCCTTGATTGAGTCTATCCATCTGTAATGTGGTCTTCTTTTACTACCACTGCCTTCTACCTTACCAAGCATCATTGTCTTTTCTAGTGAGTCATTCCTTCTCATGATACGTCCAAAGAACGACAGTCTTAATTTAGTCTTTGGCTTCCAGGTAGAATTCAGGCTCAATTTGCCTTAGGACCCATTCAATTTGTCTTTTTAACAGTCCAAGGTATCTGTAGAACTCTTTTCCAGCACCACATTTCAGATGAGTTGATTTTCTTCCTATCAGCTTTCTTCATTGTCCAGCTTTCACAACCATACATAGAAATTGGGAATGATAGCATGGACAATCCTAACTTTAGTATTCAGTGATATAACTTTACACTTCAGATCTCTTAATTGTCTGCTTTAAAGTTATGTAAAGCATCTGTGGTTATTATTTTTGATTTCTTAATATTCAGTTGAAAACCTGCTTTTTATACTTTCTTCTTTCACTTTCTTCAGTAATCGCTGTAAGTGTCTCCTATCTTCTTGTAGTAGTGTGGTGTCTTAAAATATTGGTGTTCTTTCTTCCAATTTCCTGCCTACTTCCTCTGACTCTAATCCTGCTTTATTTGTATGTTCAGTGTACAAATTAAACAGGTGATAAAATTCATTCTTCCCTGACCTCCTTGCCAATTGGAAACCATTCTCTCTATATTCTGTCCTAATGCCAGCCTCTTGTCCTGAGTACAGGTTACTCATCTGGACAATCAAATGTCATGGTATACTCATTTATTTAAGAGTGATCCATAGTTTTTCCTGATCTACACAATCAAATGCCTTGCTATAACCGATAAAGCACAGGCTGATTTTCTTATGAAATTCTTTAGTGTACTCCATTATCCAGTGTACCTTTGCAATATGATCCTTTCCTGAACTCAGCTTGGACATTGGTCATTTCTCAATCCATATATTGTAAAAGCAGTTGTTGTAGAATTTTGAGCGTCACTTTGCTTGCATGGGAGATTAATGCAGTGGTCCAATGGTTACCCGCAATCCTTGGTGTCCCCTTTCTTGGGGACTGAAATGTATAGTGAGCATTTGTGATCTGTGGGCCATTGCTTTGTGTTCCATATTTGTTGGCAGATTTTAGTTAGAACTAGATTAAGTTCTGTTTCTGTAGTTTGAATCATCTGTATTGGTATGTCATTTGTTCCTGGTGATTTAGTCCTCCACAGTGATTGGAGTACACCTTCCAATTCATTTTCTAAAATTGTAGGTTCATCTTCAGAGGGTTCTTCCATGAATGAATTTGTCATCCTTTCATTTCTTTTATATAGTTGTTGCAAGTGTATTGTTTCCTTGTTTTTTATTTCTACTTGCTCATGTAATGTTCTCCTGCAGGTTGTTGACCATTCCCACTATTGCTTTAAATTTCCCTTTGATTTCTTGGATCTTGTGGAAGAAGTCTCTCGTTCTTCTTTTGTGTCATCTTCTATTTCTCTGCATTGATTAGTATAGTAATTCTCCTTGCCCCTATGCACAAGTCGCTGAATAGTTGCATTTCAGTGTTCTGACCCTATTTTTGTCATCTTCTACTCTTGCTTCTCATCTGTCCTTAACTGGTTGAAGAGGTTCATGTTTCATCCATGGAGGCTTCTCTTTCTTATTGGTTGCAACTGTTTCCCCCCACCCTATTCCTCCCTGTCAATGTCCCTGGCTTCAGATCAGAGTTCTTGTGGCTCCCAGTTAATAATCTTAATAGCACAAATCTATTTTTCACATTATCTTTAAATTCTATGGGACTGTTCTTCAGGTTGTATTTTGGCATGATGATGGATTTAGTATTCTTCTTTAGCTTTCCTTTAATTTTTGATATCAGCAGTTCATGGTCTGTGCCAATATTTGCTCCTTTCTGTTTTTGGCAGAAAGAATGGAGCTTTTCCATCTTCTGCTTCCAGTTATGTAATCTATTTTAATTCTATATTTGCCACCAGGTGAAATCCATGGAATTTGGTTGTTTGATGAATGTGTTTGTGATTTGTGGTGAACAAACTGTTGGCCTCACAAACTTTAATCAGTTGCTGTCTTGCTTCATTGTTTGATCCTTGGCCAGATTTTTCTACAGTCTTTGATTCTGCTCTGTTTCCTATTTTTGCATTCTAATCACCAATGATTAACAAGTCCTGTTTGGTGTATAATCAATTTCCTCTTGGACTCCAGCACAGAATCTTTCAATTTCTTCTTATGCCTTTGTATTTGGAGCATAAACTTGGATTATGGTTATATTGATATGTTTTCCCTGAAGTCTTATTGATATAATTTGGTCAGACTTTGCATTATATGCTTTGACTACCGTTGCCATATCTTTCCTCATTGTTAATGCCACCTCATTTCTTCATAGATTTTCATTCCCTCATTAAAACACTGTGTAATTATCTGACTCAAAATGTCCCATTCCTGCCTACTTCAGCTTTCTCACCCCAATGTTCATTGCGATGTTTATACATTCCATTTTTTGTTTTACCATGTCTAGCTTCCCCTGATTCATGCTCCTCACATTCCATGTTCCTATAACATGTGGTTTGCACCTTTGGACTTTTCTTTCACTTCTGAGCATGTCAACAGCCGAACATCCTTTCAACTTGAGTCCAGTTGCATCCTTAGCCACAGCACTACTTGTAGTTGACCTCTGCTCCTCCCTAGTAGCTTGTGGAGAACCTTCTGACCTGGGGGACTCATCTTCTGGCACTATCTCTTGTTTCATTTTATATTGTCTCATTATAGGGTTTTCCTACTGAAAGTCATTCAAAAAGTGTTTACTATGCCTCCTTCTGCACAGTACTAATAGGTGTTAGCTATAGTGCCGTTGCCGTTCTTTCTAGGAGATCCTCCACCAATGTCACTCTCTCCCCCACCGCCACTACTGCTGCTGCCCAGTAGTTGTTTGGCACATTTAGTCTGGTTCCTCAGCAAAAGCCTGTTTAACATCGGAGGCCCTATTAGCAACACTACTCCCATCAACATAGCCTCTGGCCTCACAGGAGCATGCCTTCCCACCACTGTCCAATCTCTATTTAGCCTGCTTGAATTAATTTTTATTCTGCACAGAATTACGTTGCACCAAGGCAATCCTGAGTTTTCTTGCCTTTTGATCTGGAGTGTTTAATTAATAAGCTCTCTCTCTCTATATGTATGTATGTACATGAGTGCTGAATGTTGCTTTTGCTACAATAGATTAACATGGCTGCTTTCATGGATCCATTCTGTTTTGTAAAGTGGATGGACCATACCCACTCAAGCCTTTCTTTCAAAGCTTACAGCAACAGGGGAAGGTTTGCCTGGACTTCTGACTGTGCTGGGAAGACCAGATGGGGTATATGGGAATCATTCTGGTGCCTTCCAGTTGTGGAATTTGTTGTTGATGATGGTGCTGGTGGTGTGTGACATAAAAACTTCTACGTAATGCTTTACATTTCATGGGGGTGCGGCTGATGTAACAGGCGTGGCTGTACATGTCAAGCATATTACCAAAGGTATCAAATCCTTGTCATGCTTTAATAATCTACCTGTGACGTAACATGATGGGAGTGGCCCAGCTATCACTAATGTCTTATCATTTTTATGGCCTGGCTAAATAAGCACAAGTCTCTCTCTCTCTCTACCTTCAAACTTATAGCCTGAGCTTCCATGTATTTCTTTTGGGTTACAGATATCAGATTTCCCCAGCCAGCAGGAGCATATGGATTGTGCTTCAAATAGCATCTTTTGTAAACTCTTTTCAAGCTCACAAGTATGTGAGGAATTGTATTTGGAATCTTACTCTGTCCACTTGCTCAGGGGCATAATAGGACTCTCTTTCAACAATCACAAGGATAATATTCCCAACCTGTGTGTGCCTGATCCCAAGGACACTGTGGTAGACAAACTTCACACCTGTGGTAGCTAGTTTGTTCTTTAACAGAACCCTAAAGTTCAGCTGACCAGCACAGAAAACACTTAGGCCATTTCTTCCCTATACTGTTATAGTGCTATTATTCCACTTTCAACATCCTATGGAATCCTGGGGTTTGCAGTTCAGGGAGAGGCCTTTAGCATTCTCAGCCAGAGAGATCGTTGGCCTTAGTAAACTACAAACCCCAGAATTCCACAGGATGTTGAAAGTAGAATAGCAGCAATATAACAGTGTAGGGAAGAAATGCCTTACTTTCTACCGGAGTTAGGAGTTAGAGGCCTGTGTTTTCTGTGCTGTCTGATGTAGGGGATTGCAGGGTCTGGTCCTGTATTTGTGCCCATTAGCTTTGACTGTTTCTTTTTCTCCTGGGAAAACTCATCAGGAATGGGCAGCCACATGGCTCAGGAACCAGTACTATTCATGGATCACCAGACTGAATACAGTCCTCCCTTTGCGAACTTGATTATTTGCAAAGCATCCACTTACCTCCCCCACTATTCATCCTCTCTTGCTTTTTGCCCAGGCAAGGAGTGCCTTCCTTCTTTGTGCCCATGCAAAAGGCAAGTGAAGGGGAGGGGGAAGCATCATACACTGAAAAGGAAGGTGTGTGCATGCCTCCCCCCATTTTCCCCCTCCCATTTTCTAGCCTTTTACCCCTGCATGGAGAAGGAAGGTAGCACACCCAAGGCAAAAAGCAAGAGAATGGCAGGGAAGAATGGAGAGGAGGCATGCACATGCCTTTTCCGTGCCCAGGGCTGCCTCCTCCCATTCTCTTGCTTTTTGCTCAGCCAAGGGGAAGGAAGTCAGCATGCTCGGGAAAAGGCAAGATAATGAGAGGTGGAAGGCACACGCATGCTTTCACCACATGCTGGGCTGCCCTCTCCCATTCACCTGCTCTTTGTCTAGGCACGGAGAAGGAAGGCAACTCACCTGGAAAAAGGCAAGAGAATGGGAAGGGGAGAATGATGAGGAGGCACCTTCTCCACCCGTGGGGCTACCTCTGCCCATTTGGCCTGGGAATGGAGAAAAAGGCATAAGCGGCCAAGCAAAAGACAAGGGAATGGGAAGAGGAAGCCCCAGATGGAAATGGGAGGGGGAGAGCTCACTGGGTCAGCGTGGGGAAGAGTTCCTCACGGTTTTTTATTTTCATGAGGGTTCTGCACTCCAAAACCTGCAGAAGTCAAGGGGCCACTGTAGCAGTATTCTAGGTCCCAATGGGTGGGGCCCTAGAATACTGGAAGATCTGTGCTAGTACATTTGGAAAATATTGCAAAATAACAATTAACCCTTAAATATACCTCCGCTGGAAGGATTTACTTGCTGTGGCCACCCAAACCGCATGAGTGTTGATATCTGTAACAGCAAAACAAAGCATGTTTTGACACATGGATATTGCAAGTAAAATCTAGGCACTGAGTGTACGTCCCCCTTTCCTTCACATACTAAGCTTTGGTTTGGTTAATGTTTCATAACATGGCTTTTTTATCTCTTTTTCTTTTCTTCTTAGGGATGAAAATAAAGTAAGAAAACTAGACGCCCCACCACACTGTGAACTTCATTGCTGTAAGGATGGGCCAGTCAGAAACGGCCACATTGGGCAACGACCACCTTCTATCAATCCGGAGAGGCTAAAAGATTTTGGCGAGGAAGATTACCTAAATGGGGGTGTGAAGACATGGGAAATGAAGATAATTGGCCATAATGAGGAACTGCTAAGGGACTCTGTCGTCCCCCCAGATAGGATTAGTCAACCGGCCTTCAATAAATCTGTTAGGTTTGAAGATATCAGTGCAGCAGCTTTCAAAATCCAGTGTGGAGTTCAGAAAACACCTTGTATGGTATGGTATTTATTCTTTCACAGTGTTAGTTCACAATGTTTGTGAAAACACCTGAGGTACTACTTGTTTGTGAGACACCTCACTGACTTCAGTGGAAAAACTGTTGTGGAAATGGTGGCCTTGTTTGAGTTTGCCTACAGATGGCAAGTGTTATTTCAGATAAGTTTCATGTTAATTATCCAGATAATGTCCTATAGGCTTGGTTTATGTTGGCTTCCTCTCTCTTTATCCACGTTGCTCGCCATATCAGATTGCTATTTGATTTGTGTGGTATGGCGTGAGCTACAGGGCCCTTTTACACTACACAACTGTTAGGCTATGATTCCATTTCAGCTACCATGGTTCTATTCTATAGAATTCTGGTTTGCAGTTTGGGGGGGAATGTTTCGAATTATCAGCCAGAGAGCTTCTCCAGTGCCTCTGACCAAACTACAAACCCTAAGATTCTCTAGGATGCAGCCATGGCAGTTAAAGTAGAATCATAGTACTATAATTTTGTAGTGAGAAAGGGCCCACCTGTCTCTGGCTGTCTATGGTGCTGACTGAGAAAATATTAGTATTGTTTGCATCAGAGGCGAAAAGCTGCAGCCACTTTATTCCAAATCAGAACAAAGAAAGAAGAGGTGTGTAGAAGCCAGAGTCTCTGAAAACAGTTTAATGCCGATCTTTAAAAATTTTCTGAATATTTTTTGAAGCGTCGATAACTTGTAGACCCGAGCAAACATGCCTCTTTCATATTTCATTATGTTCAAGGACATGAATGATTGACTGACTGCCTATCTTCTAGATACCTATTATGGCCACGAAGAAAACTAAGCACATTGTGTTCATTTTTTCTGATATGCCAAGCTATAATAAGTAAATCATTTGATACTGCTTTTTCTTTGGTTTCTCTGAGCTATCTTTCAAATACACTCAGCCCTTTACATTTGTGGGTTTCACTTTTGCAGATTTGATTATTCACGGATTGTTTGCTGTCAGCTTTGCTGCCTCCCTAGGCCATTTTTAATAAGGACTGCAAGCCCCATGAGGCTGAGAAACTGCAAATGGGACTTGTAAGTCTTTATTAAAAATGATGTGGGGCAGCAGTGGAGATGGCAGTGAGCCCCACCAGCCCCCCACTTCTGTCTTGTAAAGGAATCCTGATGCCTCAAAGGAATCCATGATGGGTTGAATATGGCGATCATACTTTTTTGTGTGTGTTAACTATGGTTTGGGAGGGCCTAGTTATTCACATTTTTTTTCACTGTCATGGGGGTCCTGTGCCCCTAACCCTAGCGAATGTGGAGGGATGACTGTACATTACATTACTTTGTATTCAGTGCACTTCTGAAAAAAAAGCTGGCATTGCATCAGGATTCTGAAACAAGCATCTTTCTATCTCTCACTTGGTTTTATTAGTAACTCAGATGCACTGAGTGATTTTTGTGCCTTCAAGTTGCATGTCAACTCACAGCAACCTATGAATTTCATAGGGTTTTCCTAGGCAAGGAACACTCAAAAGAAGTTTTGCCAGTACCTTCTTCTGAAATATAGCCTACAGAATCTGGTATTTGTTGGTTTCCCATCCAAGTACTAAAAAAGGCTGCTCCTGCTTAGTTTCCAAGATCAGACATGACCTGGTGCCTTGAGGGTATCTGGAAATCTCAGAAAATGGTGCAAACAAATGTTGTTTAGGAAGATGGGAGTTAAATAGAAAGTATGTCCACAGCATAATTTATTTAGTGTTACTAAGCTCTGTTCTAGATTGTGGTCTATAGATTTAACAGGGATATTATAAATCTGCTAAGTTAAAGTATTAGCAATCCCGGTAATATACCTTTTAGGAGGTATTTTCTCTCCAGATCTTACCCAATCAGTTCACAAGTGACAATTTTTACCTGTGGCAGGTGTGAGGTATGTTCCCTTCCAGATGTTGTGGCTCCCCCAGCCCTAAAAACATAGCCAATAGTGAGGAATTATAGGAACTGTAGTCCAAACAACATCTGGAGGGCCACGTATTTCTTGTGAGTATAAGGTATGGCTGCAAAATATTCGGTTGGAACTTTGCCTATTCTGTAGCGTCTGCTACCAGCCATCTTTGTCCTATCCACATGTTTTGTGCCTCATTACCAAACAACCCTTTAGTTTCACATTGTTTGTGAGCATAGTTGGTTTTGTCTGTTTTGGCACTGGTATCCCTACAGAGGCCATACTGATGTTGATGTTTCACGTTAGAACCAATAGCAGATCAGTAGATCTACTGTAAATCAGTAACATATGTAGAGTTCTCTGCTTCCTTGCATAAATAGTGGAATTTGGTGTTGTTGTGCACCTTCAAGTTGTTTCCACCTTACAGCAACCTTAAGGAATACGTTATGGAAAAAGGTAGCCACCCTCACTGAAGCAGGCTTGATTTTATTGGCTTTATTTGCAATGAGATATTTGGAATTTGTATGCTGGGTTGCTGCCACATTAAAAAACATCAGAAATGTGGGTTGTGCTTGGAGATGGAACTATGTGAGGATAGAGACTGTCCAAAAATGGGTTCAGTGTACAGAAATGTTATTATTCTAGATATTGTGCACCTATGTTTGGGGTGAGAATGGTGCGACTCTCCAATAATTGTTGGACTGCAAATCCCAACAGCCTTCACCAGCATAATCAACAGTAAAAAAATTATGGGAGTTGCAGTTCAATAATATCTGGAGGGCCACATGACTTACACCTCAGACTCATATCATCTATATGTGGTCCTGGTCTTCCACAGATCACCATGATCCTGACCACAGCCAAGTTTATGCCATAATGATAAAGGAGGAAGTAGCCTACCTGAGGAGTAGATGACACAAGAAAGTGAAAAAAGCCATACCCTGGAGGCTAAGTTATACATCTAGGATGGGGGGGGGGCCAAAGTGTTGCCAGTGGCCCAGTTGTGGCCCCCTGGGGATTTTTTTTTTTTTGCATCTCCAGCCCTTGTTCTGCACCCCAAAACTCTTGCACTCCTACCATGAAAAAGAAAATGGGAGAAAAAACACTGTTCATATTGTAGCTAGTTTTGTATATCCAAGACAAGATCCAGGCTCAGACTTTAATCTCATCTGGTTTTTGTACACACATATGTACACACAATGGGCCTCATAATCTGTGGCTGCTTTAGTTTTGCACTTGCTGGCTTCAGTACATCCCTCCATTGTTATGTTGCCTCTCTGCTACTATATCACTCTTTGTACATCTTAGATATAGCTGTAGATGAGTAGAGTTCCAGGCAGGTGAATACTAGACTGATGCTAGTAATGAGGTGTATTCAATATAGTATGCCAGGCAGCTTGGCTGTTCCAACCATTTCCTCTTATTCCATTGTCATCAGACCATCACTTGCCAATATTCACACCAAAAAGCCAGATAGACATCATCATTAGATAAGAGAGTGTATGCTTTGCATACAGAAGGTCCAAAGTTCAGTGTCAAGAACTTCTAGTTCAAAGGCAGGTTTATACTGAAATGCCCTTGTAGAGCAGTGGCCAGACAGATTATTAAATCTTTATATCTAACACAAAGTCCTGAACTAATGGGGGCTCATATGCAAGATCTTGCATGTTGCTGGACTTAACTGGAAAACAAGAGGCTGAGCACAGTTCATAAGGAGAACTGGTCTAGTGAAATAGGCAAAATCAGGCATGTAGGGTGCCACTCTTCTGGTCATCTAGAGCAGTGCTACTCAAAGTGATTGACTGGAGCCAGTCTGCAAGCCAATGACAAACAGTTCATGAGAAGTCTCCATGAAACTATACAAATAGAGTAACATTGCAAAAACATGGTACTGTTCCTGGCATGTTGGGAAAAAAAAACTGTTGGTTCACCACACAGATAGCTCAAGAAGCAGTGGTCCAGAGCAAGTAGAAGGTGATTAGAATGGAAAATCCTTTCAAACTGCAAGTGACTTGATTACACGGATGCATGAGGATTTTTTTCAATCTTCATTTTTAAGTGAGCCAGTGTGATTTCCCAAATGAATTAGGGGATCAAAATGTTGTCATTAGTTTTTTTTCATATATCTGAAGTTTACAATACAATATCTTGACCTTTTTAAAAAGCATGCCGGAAGTTCTGTTTGAGCATAAAATGTGTACAAAACTGTACATTTTAGGCTATAAAATTCTACAAATTTGTTTTTAAAATGCGCTAAAATAATGCAAACGTTCCTGCAGTTTTAAAAGAAGTTGCAATTTGATGCAGAGATCAGGGAGAACAGACTGTGAATGAATACTGCAACACTGACTGAGATCTGTCTGTCTCTTGGTCATTTCTCTTTTCTCTCCAGACTGCAAAGTATGTGTTTAATTTGGGTATGTGTGCAATGTGCTGAACAAGGTAACTCAGTAATGTCCCTCTGTTTTCAGTATTCTAGGCTTTCAAAGCAGTATGGAATGGACATATATCTAAAGAAAGAGTACCTTCAGTACACAGGATCTGTGAAGGAGCGAGGTGTGCTTTACCTTCTAATGTCTTTGCAACAGGTAGGAAAACTGGTGGAGCAAAATTTAAGCATCAGAGAGAACTGGCTATTTGTTGAATTTTATAACAACTCTGTGAGGTAAAGTTCTGTTAGCCTGAAAGATGATCTGAAACATCTTCCCTAGGTTTGTCACTTTTCCATGAAATTGCCTAAAGTGAGAATAACATATCTAATACTTCCTAATAAGTTTCACAGCTCAGTGAGCTTTTGAAGCAGGATTGCGATAGGTAAGTCCTACTGTACCACATATATCACAGGCCTGTGCTTGTTTCACCAATGCCTTTCAGTTGTCTGAGTCCTGACTTTCATAGTTTCAGCCTCTTATATTGATAGTGTCTGCTCCTGTGCTTTTAACAACTGATTCATACATGTTAAAGTAAAACTGGTAAAGCATTTTGTGGCGTGGAGAACAGAGGTGGAAAAAACTCTTCTGTTTTAAAACACTGATATGTCCACCTGTGGTGGCACAGGAACAATATTACTAAAAACAGCTATATTCACCTCCCAATGCCTGCATTCTATCCTTTTACTTGCTTTCCCTCTCTTAAGTTGTTAAACTCTCTAGTTTGAAAACTACTTGATACTTCGATACAGTGTTCACTCTAATGGCTGAACCACTCAGGTAGACTCTTCAGGACTCAAAGAGGAACTGGAAGCTGGTATCCTGATGAAGGAGAGAGCCAAAGTGGCTTGAGTGTTGGAGTAAGACTCCAAGAGACCAGGGTCTGAATCCCTGCTGAGCCATGGAACCTTACTGGGTGACCTTGGGCAAGTCACACTCTCTCAGCCTTAGAGAAGGAAATTAATTGCAAACCTTCTTCAAATAAACACTGCCGAGAAAACTCTAGGATAAGGTTGCCATACATTGGATTTGACTTGAAGGCACATAACAAAACAACAATCCTGATGAAGGACTGTTAATTTGCCTATTTCATTTATTTATTTAGGTCTCTTGATTCAGCAAGTGTGTTTGTGTACGTGTGTACCTGCAAGTCGCCTGTCAACTTATGGTGACCCCATGAATTTCACAAGGTTTTCTTAGGCAAGGAATACATAGTTTGCCAATTATTTCCTTTGAAATATAGTTTACAGAACTTAGTATTCATTGACAGTTTCCCTTCCATGTACTGACCAGGTCTGACCCTGCTTAGCTTGCAAGATCAGACAGGATCTATTAAGCAGGACATATCCTGATGGCAGTTCTTTATAGTTATAGACTATACTGGCATCATGCAGTGCTTTAAATATTATCCTATGTACTATATAATTTTTTATATGGATGTATATCTCATATACATCTGATCTCATTATACTAGAATTGATGAAGATCCAGAAAAAGCATTTTTGTACAGAAAACATTGCTTTATGCAAAACTGTTTTCTAAGTAAAGCCGAACATTTTTTTCACAAAATGGTCCAAAATGGGAGGAAAAAAATCCCAGGCCATTTCCGCACTAAACTGTTATAGCGCTATTATTCCACTTTCAACATCCTATGGAATCCTGGGGTTTTCAGTTTAGGGAGAGGCCAGCCAGCCTCTCTCAAAACTGCAAACCCTGGGATTCCATAGGATGTTGAAAGTGGAATAATAGTGCTATAACAGTCTAGTGTGGAAATGGCTCCAGTGATTGACCAGGGTCTCTTGATGTGTCAGGATGAGAAAATTGCCAGTATTTTTTACAATCCCATTAGACACGCATTTATGATTTTTTTATTCAGGGAGTGTCTTTTTTTACTTCCATATTTCTTTCTTTCTGATCTGTTCAGCCATTATGATTCACTGATAGGAGTCAGCAGCTTACAGTCTTCAACGCAAATCTGTATTTTTAGGGGTAAATTCTACCCCTCACTTGCCAACCCAGAGACGAAAAGGTTATGTGAAGAGAGTTACAGCTGTGGCCCATTTTAAGAAGTAGCTTTGTCCTCAAAGTAGCCTTCTGAAAAATCTAGTTGCTAACCACCTTCCTGTGTTTTGATCATTCATGTTTTGCAGGATCAGCAAAGAAAGGGTGTGATTGTTGCCTCAGACAGTAACTTTTCCATGGCAGTAGCGTACCATGCCTCAGAGCACCAAATTCCCGTGTTTGTCATTATGTCCACCAGCACATTGCCAGCTCGAGTTAAGATGTGCCGCGAATATGGGGCCATGGTAATTTCCTACGGCTCTACAACAAGAGATTCCCAGCTGCATGCTAGGAGACTAGCGAAAGAAAATGGCTATCTGTATCTTGAAGAGTAAGTGAACATTTTACAAAATCAAGGCTTGTAATCCAAGTAGTTGTTACACATCTTGTGCCTAGAAAGCTGAGATTAGTGGATATTTGAAACGGCCTTTTCTATAAACAGCTGTGGGCCTCTCTTTCCAGGGAGTTTAGGTCAGTATCCTTTTTCTTGTCCTGTAGATGGCTGATGAAGAAAATATTTTCCAACAAACTTTAATTATCATTAAATTTAATTATGTAATTGTACTCTCTAGTTTTACTATTAAAGTCTGCTCTTAATGAACAGCTTTTGTAGTTTTATGCATTTTATTCTTGCTTTTATTTGTAGAATTCCTTTGATTTCTTATTGAGTAGAAATACCTCTCTAAACAAATAAAACAAATCTCTCTAAACAAATAAAACAAAACTTAAATTAGGCCCAGGATAACAGCTCATTGTTTTGTTGAGTTTGGGCTCACTTGTGTTTAAAACTATGGCAGATCGTTTGGGCCTCCCCAAAACCTGGTCAGAATTGGTCAGCTTCTGAGCTTTCATTTAGCATTGGACTCAGTGTAGTCAAATCAATTCCTCAGTTGATTAATCTTCCTTTTTTCTCAGGTATTCTGTCTCTTAGTGTGTTGAAAGACAAACTGTATACTTGAACAGGTCCTAAATGGGAACATGATTCGCTTGTGGGACAGCGGTTCTTAAAGTGGAATGTTCAGTTCTTTTAATTAAGAAATTATTCCCACAGGAGTAATAAGAAATATAATAATGGGGAAATACAGCAAAAGGAATGTACAGCAAAAACTGCTGCTGCTTTCCAAATTTGCTTGATAGCTATCATTGTTAATCAAAGCTACCAACCTAGTTCTTTAACCATAAATTCATACAAAGCTTTTTTTCCTCAGTTCAAGAAGACAAAGAGGCTCAAGAGGGGGCAGTGTGGCCCTAAAAGGGGGCTGAAGGCTCTGCCCCCTCCCCACCCCACCCTACCACACGACCCTTGTCGTGTGGTAATTGTGTGATCTCCCCATGGGGGGCCAGCAAAAGCACCGCCCCCACTAAGCGTGATAACATGGGCAGGGGAAGACAAATTCGACATGGATTGTCAGTTGTGTGAATCCAGGGTAATAGCTTTCCACAGCTAATATGTCTTTTAAAAGAAGCCAGTGTTTGACAATAAGGTATCTTTACATTTGGCTGCAGTCTGAAACAAATGTATATGGGACTTCGGAGCTATTGGAATTGTCATGCACAGAGAGCATCGTCAGCTTGAGTTGTGCTTTGTGTTTCTGCACATCATCACCATAACAAGAGAAGACCACAGATGTCTTATAAAAGGCAAGATTCAGTGACATGTGAATTATCTTATGCAGTTTTTCCAAGTAGACAGAGGAAAGTCATTTTGGTTTTGGATTCTCCAAGTGGAAAATATAACACATGTTCTGGTCACCATAATGGTCACAGTATTTTATTTTATTTTGTTGAGATGCCTTGGAATTGAATAGTATTTTCCTTCCTGCAAGTCATGAGCCTTAAGTGATAGGTATCCTGACCTCAACTTGATTTATCTATTTGATGAAATAAATGGAATGAACAGTTTCCAAATGCCATTTTGTATAATAATTCCACTGATTTGTTATTCTTCAAGTTAATAAAGCAGAACTAAAGAAGTAACATTTTATAACCAGTTCTCTCCAAATTTTCCAGCTTGATATACCTATTCCCACTTTAAAAACTAATTTCCTTGTGCTTGCTCATGATCTGCTTACTGAAAATGTTTTACCAGTTAAGACTTAGGCTGCCTGAAATCCTCCTCACAATGCTCAGGAAGGTCTTCCAAATTAATGGTAAACGTATCAGATTTTGTCTCTGGACAACGGAAGAAAAGCTTAAGCAGTTTTGCTCTGCTCTGGATCTGTACAACAGGCTAAATGGAAATTTGTAGTTTACTATATATTGTATTCCTTGCTATTGTAAATATTAACCTGAGTTTTCCCTCATGATGAAATAAGAGGTATATTTAAAACAATATAGTATCTATTTCTTGCCGTTTGGCTAACAGTAGAAACCAAGGAGAGAGAAAGAGAGAGAGAGAGCGTGTCAAAAGGAAAAGCAAAAGAACTCTGAGTCCCTGCTGAACCCAGTCGCGTAGGGACAGGGGGCGATGGGAGTGGTTTGCCCTGGGCGGCAAGGGGGCATCCTGTGTGCCCTGTCCACACCTCATGTGCCCTGGCCACACCTGGCCACACCATGGCCCTGCCCCCATGCACAGTGGCCTCGTCCCCCACGCCGTGGCCCTGCCGCCCCACCTCCCCTCCACACACTCCAAGCTCCACCACTAGCTGAAACCACAGCTGAAGGTTTTTTAGCTAATAGCCATATAGTTCATCTGTAAAACATTAGAAAGCCACCAGACTAAGCTTACAGGTCCTTGAGAATTAAACATAACACAAAGGGCATATTTTTGCCATATACCTCATTGGACTGCAACTGTTAGGACTGTTAGCAGGGGAGTTCCAATGGGAATGACAGACCAGGACATGAGGCTTTAGGAAAGTTCTCCCTGGAGACAGCATGCATAAGGCAACAATATGGAATACTTGCAACCAACAGAAATTGCCCCTTGGGGACAAGGGGCTCAGAAGACCTCACACTAGTTCAGATTCCTGATCCCGCCCCCTGGTGGGGGGGGGGCAAAGTTTAAGTATTCAGAGGCAGTGGCAGAGCTTGGAGTGTGTGGAGAGTGGAGGGTGGGGCTCCAGCACGAGGGCATGGCCACTGTGCATGGGGGCATGGTTGTGGTGCGTGGAGGTGTGGCCAGGGCATGGCTATGGGCTGGAACACCACAAAAACATTGCCACCTGGGGCAAATCACTCCCACCACCACCCTGTCCCTATGCGACTGTTCAGAGGGTCAGAGGGCACCTGAGGAAGACATTGACCCCATTGCCTGGCTGCTGCTACTGAAAACAGCTATGATCCATCCATCCATCCATCCATCCATCCATCCAATTTTTTAACTACCTTAAAAGAAGCTGTATTGATCAAGAAGATCCTTAGAGATGGAAAAGACTGAATTTTGACAACTACGTTCTACAAACGACATGAGTGTTTGATTTTTATTCTAAGCTTAAAACTTAAAATAACCTTTCTGGGACCACAGGAGCAGTAGTGGCTAAATCGGAGATCCTGATTTAAAGAGACAGTGTACTGAAATACTTAATAGTATAAATAAGTGTAACTTTTTGAAAAAAATAAGTTTTAAAAGCCTACCATGGGAAACTGATAACATCCAAGGCCATGTTGGAAGATATAATAACAGGAAGTGAACTCTAATTGAACTTTAAAGGATTTGTGCCTAACCTTCCAGTAGAAAGAGAGAGCTAGAAAGAAAGCTTGTTGGAGGGTACTGACATCTAGTGGTGGAAGCGAGAATACTAATTGAAAATATACTGAACTAGTCTGCCAGCTCTCAAATTACTGAATTAGGCTTAAAATGCATAGAAAAGCTGCAGAGGCAGCTAAAGCAGCTCTGGCAGCAGACAAAGCGTCACAAGAAGCTCAAAGAAGACATTCAGTGGATCAATTTATAGAGATGGATTCAACTTAGATGATGCTGAAGGAGATGAGGAAAATGAGAGAGGAATTCTCCCAGTTCAGAACTGAGATAAGAGTTTCATTGGCCCAGATAAACATTGAGATGAAGCAGATGAATGACGGAATGGGCAAAAAAAGACTCAGAAACTGGAGGAAACCACTGAGAAATTGACAGTCTATCAAGAAAAAAATCTGGATGCAATGGCCTTGTTGGAAGTGAAAGAAAGAGGAAAAATGTTTGAGAATAAGGAGTACACTGGATAAGCAGAATGAGAATATTCATGTAAGAATACGTGAAGTGCTGGCAGAGTTTTGGAAATGAAGAAGAAGCAGTTTGATGGAGAACTGGATAAAGTGCACACAATTGATTCACTAATTGGTAAACAAATGAATTTGCCAAGAGATGTGATTGTATATTTTCTGAGAACTACAAGGGAGCAAGTGCTGCAATTGCACTTTACAAATAAATGGCAGATTGAATGGGAAAGTGTAATAACGTTTAAAGATGTCAGCCAGAATTTTGAGGATTGTTAGCAAGGAGTCACGGCCCTTAAAAGTATATAGAACTAGTCAATAGAGTGCAGAAAAGATAGCTGGCTGGAAGATTTTGGGAGTTGTAGTTCAAATGAAGAAACTTTCCCAAGATCTTTCTGTAGTTTGGCATAAAGATATACTCACCATTATCATCTGGATTGTTTTATTGAATGGATATCAGCAAGTCTCCACTGAGTGTGTTACAACTGAAATGGCAAAGAGAGCTTTTATTTTAACAGAAACAACACAAGATTTGGAGGTGATAAAAACACGAAGACCCTTTCCGCAACTCACCCATTTTTGGCGCTGGGGTGCCGTGCTCACGCGAGCAGCCTCCGGAGAGAGGCTCTCACTTCTGTGCTTCTTCGGCTCTGCACGAGCTTTCCGCCTACATGACAGCCCCGCCTCTTCCTTTCGCAGTGCAGCCTGGGACCTTCCCAGGCTGCACTGAGACAGGAAGCATGACTGGCCCGGCTCCTGAGGCTCCACATGCAAGGTAAATGCGCGCAGGGCCCCGGAGCGATTCGCGCAGCATTTTCGGCTTCAAGCCGAAAATGAAAAAAATGCGTGCACGGTCTGTGTCAGGCCCTGGAGCGTTGTGCAAATGTGAGTGCGTTGTGTAGGCCGCTCCTCACATTTGCGCAAAGCTCAAGGGCCCCTTTCGCATCAGAAATGCCATGCGAAAAGGGCCCATGACTGACTGAACAGAAAATAGTGGCAGGCTACATTCTGGTGCACCAGGATCTCAGTGTTTTATCTTATTCTGAAACTATCGAAGCCTCGAGTTTCATCTGTGTTCCACATTTTTAGTGTTCTAGCTTTAAGTTCTGTCTTTCAGTTCAGTTATTTTTGGAACTGTGAGATGCTTTCACTGAAATTCGTGCACTATATTTCAACAAAAAAGTAGGTTTGTTCCTGATAAGAACTGGAGTTCCAAAGAGCAACAGCTTTGATGAAAAGGAAACTGAAGGCACTTACTTGCCGTGACCGGTAATTGTTTAGGGGAGGGCCTGCTCGAACCTGTTCAGTTCAAGTTTAGGCTGTGGTTTGCCCTAAGTGGTCTTACTCACTTTAATTTATTTTAATGAAGAAGACAAAAAACATTTTGGTGATTTATACACTGAGCTGCTTAATACAGCCTATAACAGCATGTTCATATTATTGGATTTGTCCTAATTGGATTTATCTGAACAGAGATAGGACCCAATGGTTGGTTTGTGTTGAAGAGCTGGCAGCTACATGTTTACAGATTCTAAAAATTCCTTTTGTAACCATGTCCTAATTGTGAGCAAACCTGCATGGGAAAGAGATGTTTTGGGGGAAAAAATCCCCAAAAGATTTTATTATTTTACCTACTCGAAATCAGATTAGGATGAGGATTGCTTAATTCACTACTGAGATGAATTCAGCCGGACATAAAATGAGGGTTGAGTCTTCTTCCTTGAACATCACTTTAGCACAGGTCTTTACCATTATGTACCCACCCAAAGGATATGGACCAGGCTGTAATGAGTGTAGTTCAATAAAAGCTGCTAAAATCTCCCAGTGGTAATGATCGCATTTCCACTCCACTGCTGGACATTCAACTGGTTGATGCATCTCTCTTTGATCTATCTCCTCATTCATTGTTTGGAAGATTGTCTGAATGCTTGCTTGTTTGAGCTATTGAAAGAGATGCAGTGCTTTCTTTTAAAACTGGAAAAAAAGAGGTGAATAGACTTGTTGGGATGGTGGTGTATCCAAATATGAATCAAAACCAAAATTCAAACCCAAATTGATTTTGAGAGGTGTCCTACTGAATATTTCCATAGTGCCTTGTTAATGGTGGAAAATGCATTGTCTAAAACACTGGAGCAAGGGAGGCCAGCAGTTACAAATTACAAAATTACAAAATTACATGTTTTCTCCTTGCCGGCTAGATTTCTTCCAGTTTGACAATGTAAATTTTCAAAAATATTAGAAATGTTGTCAGAGTGCTGAGTCTGGACAATACGCCAAGGGTGATGGTTTATTCTCACAATAAAAGGATCATTGTAGTGTAGTTTGACATGGAGGGAAATTCGATATAACCAATATATCTTACATGTTCTATATAGGAGTGTCTTTAGTGTTAAATTACTGTTTTCAAAAAGAGAGCTCATCAAATAAGAAGGAATGAAACCTGATCAAAGGAGGTTGACAGACTCATCAAACTACCATGCTTTAGGCAATTTATCATCATGTGAGACTTAGTAGAAATGGAATATGAATCTGAAGAGAGAGATGCTGAGGGTTTTGAAGGACCCTCTGGAGGCTAACATGAACTTAAGTAAGAGTTTAAAACAGCTGAAGTGGGAGAATGGATTTTTTTTTCCTGAGGCACAGCCATTCTCTGATGAGGAGGATGTTGGTTATTACATTTTTTAAAGAATACCGTCTACTATACAGGATTACACTCTGAATAGTCTGAATTAGTGATATGAAAAACTAGCAATAGTACAAAGAAAGCCAATGGCCATTTCCACACCGGGCTTCTGAAATGGTGCAGAGCGACCTCTGATGGAGGTCTTCTACACCGTAGAGTGGACTGGCATGGACTACTTTTTGTAGTTCCACACCAGAATCCACTCAGGAGCGGCCGGAACTAGCCGCGCTGTGTGTTTTTTTAAAACCTCTTTTTCGAGGTTTTTAAAAAGCATGGAGCGCGCAGCCCCGTGCTGCTCTGTTGCCCGGCTCCGACGCGGATTTGCAGGCGCACGCAAGTGCATGCCTACAGATCTGCCGGGGGCGGGCTTCCGGCTGGCGAGCTTCTCCGGTTGGTGGAGAGCCTCCACCAACCGGAAGCCGCCATTTGGGATGCCGGAGGACTGTGGAGCAGCAAGCTCACGCTGCTCCGCGTTGCAACGGACTTACCCGGCTGCTGGTAAGCGCCGTTTTTGGGCATTTTCGCCCGTCCCCCCCCCCACATGTGGAAAGGGCCAATGTCTGAGCAAAATCTCCAGTACAGTCCTATATTGACCAGAGAGTTATATCAGTGTAGATGTAGAGAACTGGATGAAGCAGAATGAGCTGGAGTCCTATGAACTGAATTCACCACAGAGCAATAAGAAGAGGGAAATCAAAGAATAAGCTTGGTGCAATGCAAATGGAATTCTGTGTATAATAGCCACGCGTAATGTGTCACTGTACCATGGAGACATCATGATAGCATAATTACTAGTTACATCTTATGAAACAGGACTGACCTCTAAGTAGTTTCCTTGAATTTCAGTGGTTTTGGCTCTGTGATGAAATAACACATAATATGAGCTGTGAGAGATCTAAACCCAGATCCCGTATCTCTTCAGGAAATGGAGTCACATAACCATCAGTATGATGCTATCACATCCCAGAATAGAAAAGCAGTTCTCTGCAAGGTGCTCTCCTGAAGCTTGTAGAGAATTGCAGTGGCAGAATAGGTAAGCCACAGTGTGAGATTTGAGGATAGGGAAAAAAGCAGAGATTAGAAACAAAGTATTCATCTTAATAAAGCTAAATCATGTTTTGCTAAAAAAAAATTGTAAAGGCACTTATCCCCCCTTCAACAGCAGAAAACTATATGAGGTGTAGTCTTTTCATTTTGTATTTTGTCACCCCCTTCACTGACTCCCCCAGTGTCACAGATGCATAGAGTGCAGTGAGAGCATACTACTATAAGCAGTAAGAGTCACACTTTTTTAAAAAATGGAGTACATTCTTTAGAATGTTATAAAGGGAAATGGAATCAGTACCTATTTTCAAAGAAGGGTACCAGCAGTTTCAGTGTCTTCTAGGCATTTTTTAGTGTAATAAAATCATATATTAGTGGTTCTTAACCTGGCATCTGGGGACCCCTGGGGGTCAGGAGAGCACTCACAAGGGGTCCACAAATCCACGCTGCTGGACACCAACAGCAGTGGCAGCAACAGGGACACAGCAGCAGTGGTGTGTGCAAGTGCGGAAGCTACTCCTTCATTTTCAAACGAGGGAGCAGTTTGGGCATGTCCCCATGCCTGCTGCCATGTCCCTTGGCACGCACACCCCTGCTGCTGCATCCCTCATGAAAGGGACACGGTGGTAGGTGTGTGCGCATGCGCAAACTATGACTCTGAAGACCAGGGTTTGAGTCTCCACTCAGCCATGGAAACTCACGGGGTGACCTCAAGCAAGTCACATTTTCTCAGCCTCAGAGGCAAAGGCAACTGATCTTGCCAAGAAAACCCCATGGTTTGTTTGCATTAGGGTCATCATAAGTCAGTTTTCAAAGGGGAGAGACAAGATGGCTACAAAAAGCTCCCTGTCAGTGGCACTTTGTTATTGTGCTTTCAAGTCATTTCTGACTTATGATAGCCCTAAGATGAATCTATTATAGGTGGGTTTTTGTTATGTTTTTTGCAAGATTTGTTCAGAGGGGGTTTGCCTTTGCCTTCCTCTGAGGCTGAGAAAATGTGATATGCCCAAGGACACCCAGTGTCTGAGTGAGGATTTGAATCCTAGTCTTCATAAGCCTTTAATAAATAATAAATATTTTAATATTTAAATTTCAATTTAAATATTTAAATCTTGAGTTAAATCTTGGGGGTCCTTGGCAATACATTATATTTACAGGGGATCCCAGTAAAGAAAAGTTTAAAAACCACTATTATATATCATTGTCTTGCTTTTGCATTCACTAACAGCACATACAAAAATGTAAGGAATACTGGTATCTTCCTGAGGCAAAAAACTACATAAAATCTGTAAGTTTACTAGCACTCTAGACAGATTTGGAACTTCTTTAAGAACATGCATGTGGAGGTTAACTTTTGCTTTATATTTTAGAAACACATAGCTGAGGTATTGTGTCTTGTCAATGAGCATTTTTTTTCTTTCTGCTTCCTTTTGCAGAGAGGACAGTGCTGTCTATTTGTCAGGCCTGGGGACCATGGGGCTGGAAATCTATGAGCAAGTGCCAAAACTGGATGCAGTGATATTCCCAGCAGGGGCTCACTGTGGATTGTTAGCAGGCTCAGCTGCTGCACTGAAACATTTGAACCCGCATATTTCTGTGATTGTAAGCATCTGTGTAACTTTAGTTCTCACATGTGTGCATTTTGGAAACTGTAGTTACTGCATTCCCCCCTCAAAAAAAAAATTCTGGTAGTATTATATTGAGCTAATTAAAGAGAAAGGTGGAGGACCCAAACAGTTTCAACAGAAAAGCCAACCCAAACAGCTGCTTGATAAATGACATCCAAGAACTGACCTTACATTCTGCTCTGTTTGTGCTTAGCATGTATCCAAGTCCAGTTAAGATTTTGGGGGGAAATATTTTTGAAGGTGAATGAGCACTCACATTCAGATGTACATTTCACTAGAAGCTATAGCCCTGTTGGGGCATGTTTTTAAATAATTCAATGAACTGTTGTTGGACACAAGCAAGGATGAAAGTATTGTAGACCCATCTTCATTGCAACAGAGAGCCTTTTGTATCTATGAAGGCTCCTGAGCAATGTCAAACCCTGAACTACTAAGATTTTTTGGAGGAAGGAGGTTCTCCATGTTTAGGTTTCTCACTAAAAATAGGCAATGTGTACAAGAAGGGAAATGAAGATGAGCATGGAGCTTGTTTGCTTGTTGTTGCTATCCTCTCTAATTGTTCACTGAAGTTTTAAAAGAATGTCTGAACGAAACTACAGCAGCAAGGATCAGCAGGAACCAGAACTGGATACAAATCCAGCTTAAGCCTGTGATTCCTAGGACCCATTCACATGACAGGATTATAGCATTATTATTCTGGTTTAACTGCCGTGGCTCCATCCTGAGGAATCTTGGGGTTTTTAGGTTGGTGAGGCATTCTTTTTTTTTTTTTAATAAATATTTGTATTAAAGTTTATGCTGACAATAATAAAAAAAAAACCTACCCCACTTCCAAGCTTATTTTCCAGTTGAATCTGCTTGTTTCCATACCACTGGCTAGGAATTCTAAAAGCCCCTCCCTAAACTAACAATCCCAGGAATCCACAGGATGAAACCATGCCAGTTGAAGTGGAGTAATAATGCTATAATTCAGTAGTATGAATGGACCCCAATCCCACATGCAGAAACCTCAAAGATTTCCTTAGGTGATAAAGGTTCAGACTTTGTTTTAAAGAAAAATGCTGAAGAAACCTGTAATGCTGCAATCAAAATTTGTCCCAGTTCCTTTCAAGGTTAAGCCAGGCAACTTGACCAGCTTAAAACAAAGGGCACCATCAAGCCAAACAAGGTTAATCCCCCTCAATCTTGAGGGGAAAAAACCTGAGCAGTGCTTGAATGTCTTTCACTCTTATTGCTTGCTATTTCTTTGCCACCAGCAGAGGCTTCATGATTTTCAGAATGAAAACAAGAAGAGTAACAATAAAATTATAAGAAATCCATGCAGTCTCCTAAATAAAATAAATGAAAGTAGTCCAGAACACATAGACTTGAAAATACTTGCCTTTGTTGGCTTGTGTCCCAGATTCTGAAGGTTCAGGATCAGATTCTAAAATGGTTTGGTGTGAATATAAGTTAGATTTGGTTAGTTGAAGTCAAAGGCTGCCTCCTGATAGAAGTCATAGATGTTGTTCATGTACAACCCAATTTCATTTTGGAAATCCATCTAATGTTCTTCTTATCTCAAAGTATATCAAAGCCTTTTTATTTCTATTGTCTTGGACACAGTAAAAATAGCAATCAAGTAAATAGAGCTGTTGCTTCAGTGACACAGATTCAACAGAGACCAAGTGTGAAGAAAAGGAATGCTAGCATTAGAACTAAATGATCCTAATACTAGACCTGTATATTATTGTTGAAGCACTTTAGCTCTGTGATTAAAACTCTTGAGTTTAAAAAAATACTCAGTGGAAATTAGTGAAAATCAATTACTAAAATGTTGCTGAAGATTGGATGTGACATGTGATCAGTGGGCATGAGAAGGGGAAGGACACAAAGGAGGGAGGAAAATCTCGTATGTTTGCACTAGAGGACTGGATGCAAACCAATGAATATGCAGGAACAATCAAAACCTATGAGGAGTAGCTTAGGGTGCTGGGTCTGTTTAGCATGGAGAACTGAAGGTTAAAAAGGGACATGATGTCATATTGAAACTGGAGCAAGCTTGTTTTTTACTGCTCCAGAAACTAGGACATGGAGCAATAGATTCAAACTACAGGAAGAAAAAAGATTTCACCTAAACATTAGGAAGAACTTGGAAATTGCTGTTTGACTGCAGAATACACTGCCTCGGACTGCAGTGGAGTCTCCTTCTTTGATGGTTTTTAAACAGAGGCTGGATGGCCATCTGTCAGGAGTGCTTTGATTGTGAATTCCTGCATGGCAGGAGGTTGGATTGGATGGCCCTTGTGGTCTCTTCCAGCTCTATGATTCTATGAAAATGAACTGGAAACTCCTGGTGCTTTGAAGATTCTGGGTTTGCCCAAAGATGTGTCCGTTCTCTCCTCTTCATTTACATAATTTATCTGTCTGAAGCGATGCCCATCCCTGAACAGTTTTTACCACCGCATAGATTGCCTAGTGAAGAGCAAAAATCAACATGACAGCCCTTCCTCTATGAAAATAAGATAACTGCTGTTTCTGCTTTGTATGTTATAAATGGCTTTAAAGAGGAGGAGGGAATTCATGAAGAAAAGATCTATTAAAGTAAAATAGCTATGATGGCTGAATGGAATTTGGGTCTTCAGAGGAAAGGTAATGTGTCTCACAGTACCAGTTTCTGAGGAATGAATGCTGTTATTGTGGATTCCCCAGAAACATCAGATAGGCATTGCTAGAAAAAGATATTGATGGATCCTTAATCTAACCCAGCAGGGTTCTTGTCTTGCATGTTCTTAATAGCCTGGAATAGTGCTGGCTCTGTGAAATCTCAGTTTAGGAATCCAAACTATACAATCAGCACATTCTCATGATTCATCTGTTGTACCACTGCAGAAGAGGTGGGCGAGTGAGACTCTGAATGCACTCCAAGATCTCTTGCCATCCCCCTCTCCCAAAGTGGTGCAGTCCAACAGAAATATGGTGAAAACTGAACATAATCTCAGTTCTTGTGTTAAGGATTGAAAGGCCTGAGGAAGAACAGAATGAGCTTCCCTCCAGTGGTAACTGCCCATTCCCAAAAGGCTTGAAATGAAAGGTTGCTGTTCCACATTGGCAGGAGCCCTTGACGGAAACCTTTCTCTTGGATAGGAATACACTGCAACATTTTATGGCAAGCCTCACACAGTGGGGAAATGGTGATTGTTCTAGATTGCTGTGCCCTCAGTTCATGCATAGTGATAGTCAGGCCTATTCCCCGTGCACTGTATATCCTAAAGCAGAGGATGGCATCCTGGTGTCTTCCAGATGTTTAAGGCTCCAGCTCCCACTAATGCCAGTCAGCACAGTCAATAATTATTAGAGTTGTAGTCTGGATGCAAGGCTCCTTAGTCTTATTATATGCCCCACAGTTCTTGCCATCTGCAGAGTTCTATAGCAAAAATGTAGAATTTCCTTGACAAACTAGATGGCATGGAAGGGCTTCACTACATATTGAAAATCTGAAAATCAGTGAAGTAAGGGAAGAGTAGATTGCTGCAGATTCTCTGGGAGCCACACCAACCCCATATCCTACCCATGGGATCCCCGTGAGCTACAATTCCAGAAATGCTCCATTGTGAGGAGTGAACTGTATGAACACCCATGTCATGTTTCAGCCAAGAATCACATTCTTGAAGACTTCCAGACTTGCAGTTTTCCACAATGTAGTGATTAACTGAACTAAAACACTAAACCATTGTGTTGTTTCCTCTTTTTTCAGGGTGTGGAATCAGAGGGTTTCCCCGTACTGCAGCAGTCCTTAAAGACTGGCCACTCTATTGAAGACCTGACCCACAGTAATTGTCAGTTTTACAAAGGTAAGGGTAATCTGTGGTAAGCTTTAGTGATTTATGGCTATTTCCTGAAAGAAGAGTGGTTCAAATATCCTGTTTTGCTTCATGGAGTTCTCTATTTAGAAATGGTTTGTGGTTCTTATGTGTCATCAAGTCAACTCAAACTTACAGTGACCCTATCAACAGGGTTATTTTGGTGAGATTTATTCAGAGGAAGCTTGCTGTTGCCTCCCTCTAAGGCTAAAGGAGTGTGCTTTGCCCAACGCCACCCAGTAGGTTTCCATGCTGAGCAGGAATTTGAAGCATTGTCTTCTGGAGTCCTCGTCCAACCCTCAGACCACCATACCACACAGGCTCTTGCCATTCAAATGTGTTTTCTGTCAAAGTCATATTCTGGGAGCTTGTCATTTGGAAAGATGTTTTTCCTCTGATGTTGCAGGAAGCACAGCATAAACATGAGATGAAAATAAAATATATAATTAATACTACAGGTATAATAATCCTGTATGTGCATTCTGAAAAAGTCTGCTTAAATACTGCTAGTTAAATAATTTTTTAAAATGAGATTTATTTTGCAGTGACTCCAGTGTAATAAAACTAAGGTATAGAATTAAGTGCTGCATGTCCAGGGGCGAGACCTACTCTGCTTAAATAACACACCGATATAAATTGGAAGAATCAGGTCACTATTATTATTAGTATAGTTATTATTAGTATTCTTATTCTTATATTTATTTGTATCCCGTATTTTTCCTCGGAAGGACTCAAAGCAGCTTACAGTACTTTTAAAAATGAAAACATAGGGCCTTATCACACGACACTATTATAGTGCAATTATTCCACCTTAACTGCCATGGCAATATTGCATGGAATCATGGGATTTGCAGTTTAGAGAGAGGCATGTAGAATTCGCAACCATGGAGGTCCACTGCCTCACCAAGCTATAGACCCCAGAATTCCACAGGGGTACAGCAAAGGCAGTTCAAGTGGAATAATAGCACCATAACAGTGTAGGGACTGTAGTTAAAAAAATCATAACATACAAAACTTAAAACAGATTAAACAATCAAATAGTAATTAAAACAGAGTCAAAACACATATTTAAAAACACAGACATATTGCAGATACTACATAAATTATGAATTGCCAACACCTTTTGTCAGCCAAGCAATGATCATATATTGAATGCCTGATGAAATAAAAATGTTTTTGTTTGTCTATGGAAGGAAGAAAGGAAGGGTGCCAATCTGACCTCTGTGGGAAGGGACTTCCGGAGGCTGGGAGCAGCCATGGAGAAGGCCCTCTTCCATGTTCCCATCAAATGCACGTGTGAAGGTGGTGGGACAGAGAGAAGGACCTCTCCAGCAGATCTTAAAGCCTGGGCTGGCTCATAATGGAAAATATGGTCCTTCAAATAACCAGGACCTGAGCCGTGTAGGGCTTTAAACCAGCACTTTGAATTGTGCCCAGAAACAGACCAGCGGCCAGTGGAGCTGTTGCAACAGGGGGGTTGAGTTTATTAGAGAAAAGTTGTGTTTATTAGAGAAATTAAAGTATGATTATGCATGTGATGTATAGTACATGTAATAAAGTAAGTGATCTTTTGGGTTGAGGTGAAAACATGCAATGTTAGGGGTGATTGGTGATTGGGTGAATGTCTGAAAGGGAACTAGGCTGGTAGTCAGTGAAATTTTCATAATAAGGAATTTGTATGCTTTATGCAATCAGCCCTAGTTTCCAAACACTTTCCAAGGGCATCCCTAACATACAGCAATTCAAACCAGGTGTTACTGAAACATGCACCACTGCTATCAGAAAGCTCCAAGAACTAGTACAGCTGTGACTTTGGTTTTAAATGTGCAAACACTCTACAGGCTACCACAGAAATCTGGGCATCCAGGCTCATGGATGAATCCATGAGTATACCCAAACTACAAACATGTGCCTCCAACTCCAGCAGAATTCTACTCCCCAATCTGCCTTTTAACTGCCTTAGGTTTTGTAATGTGATGACATTTTATCAACATGTTGCATTTTATTGCCATGTTCATCAACAATTAGGTGGAGACTTATGTGATGAAGAATTTTTTCAGCTTGTCACCATCCGCAGTCTGGTGTATTTTAGTGCAGGTATGAATCAGAGATGAATAAGGCTACATCCAGTATTGGCTTTCCACACTACACTGTTATAGTGCTATTATTCCACTTTCAATATCCTGTGGAAAACTGGGGTTTGTAGTTTACTGAGGCAAATCTTAGGATTCCATAGGATGTTGAAAGTGGAAAACCAGCACTATAACAGTGTAGTGCGGAAATGGCCCATATATGAGCATGCATGCATGCTCACACACAAAATCTTCCCCCTATACACAAATCTCAGTGCACTAACAACCCTCAGCAACCTACACTCAGATTAATTGTGTACCCAAACTACTAGCAGATAGTACAGTAGGAACCTGGAGCAGAACATCCCCCCCCCCAAACTTATTAGCGGAGCTGTGAGGAAAAGTGAGTGTTGTCTTGCTGGCTTTGCTGGCTGTACAGAGAAGAACTGAAAGCTGCAGGCTGTGCACCAATAACCAGTGAAGCTGCTGGAACAAGGAAGTTGCATGTCATAAATAGTACATTTCAAAAAGAATTAATGTTATTACAGACACATGTAAGAAATCTGTCTAGAATTACTAATTTATGTTAAAATTTAAACTAGAGACCTGGAACTATTTCTGTTGCATCAAAGCATTCAGTGGCAGTTCCCAACACCAGCATTTTACATCACAGCAGCAATAACAACACCAACAACAATACAATATTAACAATAAATCAATTCTTTAAACAATCCCCAAAGACCTCGAATGCTTCAATACTTGCAATCAGATCAGGTTTTTTGCCCAGCCCTTCCTCCTCTTGTCTGAAGTGAGAGGACATGTGGTTTAACCTAGCACAATAAGATTTTTGAACACCGTTCCTTTGAAAAAGAAAGCATGCCCATCCAGGTCTCCAGAGCCAATAGTGAGCAAAGACACTGAAAAGATCTAATGATTGGCCAGTTGCTACATTGTTATATAGGAGCTCTTGCTTCTTTTCATTTATGCTGAAGGGCCCTTTAGTTTGTCTGCCCCTACCTCAAGCATTTCTTCTTCCAGTCCTCTTATCCCAAGACCTATTTCCCTTAGTCAGCTAATCATCAGGACTGGGCATCTTCCTTTCCTAATTCTGCTATTCCTATTTCTTATAATCTCTTTTCATATATCCTTCTACAGTGTGAGTAGATCAGTCAATGACAGCAGACTCCACCCCTATTCATTGCCCCAACTCTATAACAAAGCACTGCAGCCAATCACCATCACCAGATTCATTATCACTATATTAATCTTTTACTGTGTTACACTGTAGGCTGCAAAATGATGTATTATTGTATTTATGTCATTTTGTTTCTATTAACATGCAGTGGGGAAAAATAAATTACTACTTATTCTTTGATATCTTTGTATGCATATTCATCCTACAGAAGTCAGTGGACCATGTTTTGGCACCAACTCTTTACAGTTGACTGGGAAATTTGTTGATAAGGTTGTCACAGTGAGGTAAGTATAGGATATGTATAATTTCATGAAATCTTGTTTGGTCACTTCTTTGGACGGTTTCAAGTGATTTTAAGAATCATGCCACAATTTAGTGTGTATGTATGTATTTAATCAGAGCACGAAAAGGAAGAACAGGAGAATCCACATGTGACTTGTGCTGCCACATTCATAAACAGAAACACTCTCCGAATGACGACAGGAGCTAAGTATTCACTGGCTGGAATGCAGAAAGGAATCATAATGTACCGTTTCCCCACAGTGAGACTGGCTTCCTCAGTCCTCATTTTGTACTCTGGCTCTGCACATGCACATTTAAATGTCCAGATTTTCCTATCACACAACACAAGAGGCTTCCTACTCTTTTTTAAGTTACCACTTAAACTTTAAACTGTAAACTGAAGTGGGAATCTGGTCATTTGAATATGGGGATGCCATTTACACCTGATTGGGTCACTTCCTCCAATTTATCTTAAAATTCATTCTGTTCCTGCATCTAAACATTAAGTGCATTCTTGATAGTGACTACAAGTCCTTTCTCCAGTATTTCTGATAATCAGAAAATAAACCTTACAGGGCACTGCAGTAGAATTCCTGCCAGTCCACATGGATAGCATTTTTTGCAATGAGTACTAGAGCTTCCGGAAAGAGAAAACGAAATGACAACTGTCTTTTTCTCTTACACTTTATATAGATCTGTTTATTGTTTTTGTGTGCCTTCAAGTCGTTTCTAACTAAGGTGACCTATCATGGAGTTTTCTGAGGTTCTGTGTGTGTGTGTGTGTGTGTGTGTGTGTGAGAGAGAGATGCACCCAAGGTCACTCAGTGGGTTTCTATGGCTGAGCAGAGAATCAAACACTGGTCTCCAAGGTCATAGTCCAACACTCAAACTACTACACCATAGTGGCTCTCATGATCAGCTGTTCATGCTAGATGATATTCTGGGATATTAGGATATTCCTTGAATGTGCTTTGGGTATGTCATGACAACCTGATCAAGCTGATTTGGCATTTTGGACACAGAATGCATTACTAGAATTGACAGCTGCATAGAAAAATGAACATAACTGTCTCTCTCAATATATCTGATTATAGCTCAGGATTTTTCAAAGTACCTTTGAAAATGTTCACTAGCACACAACACTTGAATTATTTAATCTACTTAAGATGAACACAAAAGAACTCATTTAATATTAAGCAAGCGTACTGGGGCTATTCTTTTTTTAATTTAAGGAATGTAGTTAAAGATAGTTAAATTTAAAGGCTAGAATCCTATCGGGTAGTTAGCGGACCGCTTCATATTCCATTGATCACAGCAGCTTCTGACCAATAGTGAGCAAAGGCACTGGGATGAACTACTATAGAGCAATGTAACCACCATGGTTACATAGCAGTGTAGTGGATAAACAATTCCAGCCTTTTCAAATTAGATTTTTCCTGCCACGTTTTAGAATTCTTAACAATTCAATCCCATATATATCTGCTCAAAATTAAGTCACTTTACATTCAGTGATGCTTAGTACAAATGAAATGGCTATATGATAACAACCTAACTGTTTATTTCTGGTCTAGTTCAGAACTTCATGTTAATCATTTGGTTATAGTGGCATAACAGGGTTGGCTCAGGGATTTTGCTGCCTGAGACAGAACACCTTTCCCCATCCCTGGCAGTAAAAATTTGTAACAAATAACTAAAAAAATTGCTGCCCTTTAGGAACCCACAATCTGTTACCTGAGGTTACCGCCTTACTCTGCCCAATGGTAGCATAAAGCAGCAGCTCATATATGTGAAAAGCTCACTTGAGAGCTAACACTCCTGAGAGCACTTCCACCATGCAAGACAGCACCAGAAATTGTTTCATCTTTGGAAGTAGAACATCCAACTGGCCATGGCAATCTACAGCATTTTATTTAAAATGCTCTGCGACATCAGCATATCAAGCATGGCACTATGACATCACAAAGTCGTGTGGGTTTCCTCAGGTAACAGGATTAAGTGGTAGCATTGGTCAAGAATTCTCATCCCAGTGGAGGAAAAATGCCACTGAGATGCCCTGCAGCCATTTGAACTTGATCATAAGAATAACAAACAACAAAAATCCAGATGAATATAGTTGATATTTTTGCGACTTTTTAAAAAGGGGCAAAAAGTAACTTGTTTCGGTTCAGAAGTACTTTTATGTCCCCTGCTGTCCACTGAATAATTATGTGAGAAATCAAGTGATGCTTCCCTACATTTGATATTTCTCTCACTGTTCAGAGAAGAGGACATCCTGATTTCCATGCTGAGGTTGCTGGAGTATGAGCACGCTACTGTTGATGCTGAAGGGGCCATTGGACTCGCAGCACTGGTCTCTGGAAAGCTGCTGGAATTAAAGGGCAAAAGGTACAGAAACTTTGAAGTACTCATCAAAGGAAACAGAGAATGATAGTTTGTCTACATAAGTAGGATTGTTTGCTCACCTTCAGTCACTGCATGCATGTATAGGAGCAATCAATTTCCCACCTGCCATTTTTACCTTAAATTCATGCTTTTAAAATTTGATTGGGAAGCATGAATAAAGCAAAACACCAATGATAGTAATGGAAGGTATTTCCCCTCATTTTTAGAGGAATACATGGTTGGGTTATATGGAATAAGAAAGGAAACCAGAATTATAGTAGGTAGGTTTGATGAAATGGCAAGCCTATGGGTAGCTGCTGTTAAAAAAAAGGGGGAGGCATCTACCTTTGGTATAATTAGAAATCAATCCAGAAATAAAACTGTCAGTATCATTCTGCCCATACATATATCTTTGGAATACCTGGAACACTGTGTACAGTTCTGCTTATTATGGAAAGGATCATTGTAAAACTGCATCAAGTGCCGAAAAGGGCAACCCATGTAATACAGGACCTAGAGCAACTGCCTTAATGGGGAAAAGTTATAACTGTGGGACTTTTTAATATGAATAAAGAGGAAAATGGCAGAGGTTATAAAATGTGCACAATGAGATGAAAGTGATGTCTGCAGCCAAACTGTAAAATTCACTGCTACAAGGAACAATGATAGCTGCTAACTTGGACAAAGAAGATAGGGCTCTCTTCGCTGCTTATTCTGATAATAGCACTATAGCTCTCGTATCATTTGTTAAGGTACAAAACCAAGAGACTACTCTGACTTTCAGGTCCTTTTGGTGAGATTTCTGTGGCTGGATTGGTTGGTCATAGTGTGAATAGAATGCTAGACTAAATAGATCTTTGCTTTGATCTGCCAAGGTGCTTCTAATTTTTTTGATGTTATTCTGAGGAAACAAACATTATTTGGCATATACTGTGTGGATTTAGTTGATGAAAGCAGGTGCAGTAGATGGCAAAGGGAGTTTTATATGGTATATTTAACAGCTGATTATGCTAGTATTAAATCTGTTGAAGAGTGTTCTTCTGAGTGTGGAGAAATCTGCTTATCTCATTCATTTCCTACCATTTTCAGAGTGGCTGTTGCTGTATGCAGTGGTAACCTGGAGCTTCCTCTGATGCGGCAGTGCATAGATCGCGCTCTCACTCTTGATAACAGAGTATGCAAATTCTCCATTATGATCTCTGACTGCCCAGGAGATGTTTCCAAGCTGTTGGAGATTTTGGCCCGGGAGGAAACCAGGTAGTGTAGAATGATAATCATGTATAGTTGATAGAGGAGAAAACTTTAGAAGCAAACCACTGAGCTGATGACTGTCATTTATTATTTTGTGCATCTGGGAAATGTTGCATCCAAAGCTATAAGAAAAGATTTATTTATACTATTGGCTATCTGTTTCTGCCATCTGTCCAGCAAAGCTCAAGGAAACATACAAATACAACTTTATTTAAATTTTAAAAAATAAAGTTTTTATTAAAAAAAACTCTTTAGAAATGATAAACTGAAAAGCAATGCCTTCTGGTGGGGAAAAGAGAACTGAATGACTTCTCTTTGGAAAATTTTTTCACAGCACGGTACCACAACAGAGAACATTTATCATGTGGACTCTTGTAGTTTCTAAGGGTACAGCACTCTTAGAATCCCTCGTTTAAAAAAATCTTTGATTCTCAGCAGCCTGTCATAATAAAAAAAAGTCTTTGCTGACAGAAGATAGGGCCATTCTAGCCTCCATAGCAAGGGAGTTCCAGAGTTTCCACCAAGAAGGCCCTAGCACATATTTCCATTAATCAGACCTGTGAAGATGGTGTGATTGAGAGAGTTTTACTGTGGATCTCAAACCTAGGCAGGATCATATAGGGGATATAATCTGTCAGCTGAAGAAACTGTCAGGAACCAGTCCCAATACAAGCTGTGTTACAATGGAAGAGAATTTTACTGTACCATTTAGTACTAGAAAGGGATGGCGTGAGACTAACGTGTTTTCAGGAGCAGGGATGGTGCTGGCAAGAACCAGCTTAATCATCTCTGAGATGACCATTGAGGGCCCAAATGAAGTAAACAACAGAATACCAAGGGTCTGGAGGGACAGGCTCCTAAAATGCTTTCCAGGTTTCTACCATTCTGTCTTCTAACTGGTACTGCCTCACACAAACATTGCCCTCCTCTGTTAAGGCTATTCAGTCTCTGCAAACAGACCATGTGCAACTGTGACCCAATCTCCTGTGATCTCACAAAAAGATCTCTTTTTCCAGAATACTGGACATCAAACAGGAACACATGTACGTGACATCTGATTTATTCACCAGTGAGGTAAGGAAAAGCCTGCAATTGAGTTTCGTTTCTACAATTTCTGCATAAACTTGTTATGAAGCTGCCCTATCTAGGTGGCTGTCTAGTCCAGTGTTGCTTGCTACAGCTGTTGGCCGTGGAATTGCAGACAGATTTTTTGTGTAGACGTGACATCTGAAATCCTTTTAACTAACCTGCCAAGGATTATACCCAAATTTAACCATTAGAAGTGGTACAAAGAGAATATACCATAACACTATATGTGTACTTGCCTTCAAGCTGTCTGTCAACTTACTGTGACACCATGAATTTCATAGGCTTTTCTTAGGCAAGGTATCTTCAAAGGTGTTTTTGCCAGCTCCTTCCTCTGAAATATAGCCTATAGAACTTGGTATTCTTTGGTGGCCTCCCATCCAAGTACTAACCAGATCTGACTCTGCTTAACTTCCAAGATCAGACAGGGTCTGGTGCCTTTATAGTATTTAGGCTCTCCAAAAGTATCAGCTGCCAAAAGGATCACCCATTAAAGAATCCAGACTGCTGTGGAGTCCTTGTATCCCCTTGCCTGTGGGAGTACTTTCAAGACTTTCATGTCTAAAGTTCTATAAAAACCTTGATGTCTGTTTTACATCTAGCTCTTGTGAAAAAAAATTATCTATCTTTCTTGGATAAATAGACAAATCTAGGAAAAGTAATTTTCAAAAGTTGTTGCGGGAAGTTATACATCTTCTTTCCATGACTGGTGTTATAACTCCAACATTTTGTTTTTCTTAGATTCATTAAGTTATTAAGGAAAGTTCAATCTACTAATAATTTATCTTTTAACCAGTTCATAGAGTTTTTTCAATTATATTATATAGATCTGCATGTAATTCTGGAGCACAGGCACCATTTTGCAACATTAAAAGATGTGGGAAATAACATACAATTGAATACGGAAAAGTCCTATTTCATTGTTATAAGAAAAAGTCTTCACCGTTACACAACAGAAATTCAGAGAAATGGTTCACAACAGATATGAGATAAAAGAAAAAAAATAGAGAGAACCAGTTCCAGTCGAAAGGCCTACTCAATTTTTCAGGCATTTCTGAGAACTGTTTTTCTCCCTTCTGGTTATCAACTGTCTTCCCTTTTTGTGATTTTAATAGGTTTACCACTGATATACCACATCAACATGAAATTTATGTATCCACATTGTGCTTAGATGGCTGGGCACAAAGTCAAGACGAGACAGAGCTCTGTCAGTGGCATCCCCATGTTTACAGACATTATAACTCTGGATAACAGTGGTGTTGTTTTGTGCCTTCAAGTCATTTCCAACTTATGGTGACCCTAAGATGAACCTATCACAGGGTTTTCTGGGGCTGAGAGTTGTGAGGTACTCAAGGTCACCCAGTATATTTCCAAGTGGGGAAGCGACCCTGATCTCCATCTGTGCCAATGCTTCCTGCGGTAAACATGTAATGTGAACAACAGGGAGGACTAGGTCAAGATTTTATTTTCTAAGGGATAGCAACCCATATCTCCACCCTTGCCGGTCAAGATGCAGAAAGCCCAAAGCCAGGCAAGTTATTTTAGGACCTAAGGTAAAAAAAAATCTCCTGCAAGTGCCTCTACCCTCCTTGGCAGCAAAAATACAATCATAATGTCTTCTCATGACATGCAAAATATGAGGCAAGTGCCTCACTCGGTCTAATAGTAGGGTCAGCCCTGGGCAGAGACTCATTCTCAAATGGTCCCTGGAGTATAAGTGTGATAGCTGTGGCCAAGCAGGTTTCCCCACAGTGAGTTCTTAATTATTTAGGAATGTGTATCTGTTCATCATACTTGACAAAATCTATGTGGAATACACTGATGCAGACATAACAACTGAAGTGCTCCATAAAGCATGACATTCTGAGAATGAGGGTGTCATATGCCAAGCACTGCTCCCTCTCCAGTGTAGTCATTTAAATAATAAACAAACATCAGCAGTGATTTATATTAGCTCCAATCTTACTTTCCCTCTCACCATGCAACACAGTTAAAATTCATAAGCCAGCCTTTGCTTGAACGTTACACATCCATCCATGAAAAGCTGTGTATTTCCTGGCTCATGTGGGTGGTTGGCACAGTAACAATGAAGTGGTTTTCATTTCTTTTACATAGCATTTATTCAAGAAGCATTAAGGTATTTTGGCCAACTCTGTACAATTTTAACCATTCCCAATGGGCCAATTTTTATTTTACTGGTAAAATGCCATACAAGAATATTTATAGCAGAAGTTCTCAATTGGTTCCAGATTTCTGGAGCTTTCAAAGCCAGCAGGAATACATGCAATACATTAAAACATATGTTGGAAATTCACTTAGCTTGCAACAATATAGGCATTTTTAAAAAAGAAAAGTACCCCATTTCAAGAAAAAAAAAGATTTTTACTTTCCATCTGTAATGTGGTTTCTTTTCAAATTGTGTATTTTGCTGAAAAAAGGAGAAAAGTATATTTAATTAACACAAAACAGCGTGCTCCCTTTTTCTAAGATTTGTTGTTATTGCTGTGTGCATTTGAATCATTTCCAACTTACGGTGGTCCTAAGGTGAAACTATCATGGGCTTTTCTGGGGCTGAGAGTGTGTGAACGCTCAGCCCCAGAAAAGCCCATGATTTTTTTCAATATCCTGTTTCTAAGAGATCCTAACTAAATAAAGAGCTGAATCCTACACCTTATTTATAAAAACAGAGTAAATCTGCATAAACTCTCATTGACAGTTTATCCTTTTTTAAATAATTCATCCCAGTTTGCCTCGAACAGAGACTACTTTGGCTGCCCAAGGGAACTTGCAGCACTATACCCCACTCACCAGCACCCACTGCGCAAAATGCCTCCAAGTCCTCTTTCTCTGCCCTATCTTCACACTAACAACATACAGTTACTGCTGCTTCTGCTTCATATGGCAGGGTTTTCCTTTTCAGGTGGACTTTATATTTCCCTCACAGAATCTGCATTGTATTACTGACAATTTCCATTTAGTGTTTATGCCCCCTGAACTAAACCAATGCCTATATGGGAGCATAGGCAATATGCTGGAAACAGTTTTAGCCTAATATATATTTGCACTGCAGACATGTTTATATATGTTTTGGACTCCAACCCAAGCAGTTCTTTCCACATACTAGATCTCACTTGGAATTAATGTAAACAGTGCCAAAATATACTCAGTATAAACTAGGTGTAAAGTTAAAACAGTTTGCAAATTCAAAGAAATTATTATGCCTTTTTAGATAGGAATGTTCTACTTTTTTGGTTCTCATTTTGGGCTGCAGATCTTGATAGGTGAAAAAAATTAGAATATGTTTGATCTAATAAAAAGATAAGATGCCTTGCAACAGAAGTTAAATTATCAAAAATTATAACAACTCCTTTACAATTCTAGATGCAAAATAGCATGGGATGGAAAAGATGTGAATACAGTTTCATGATGAATTCATACGGACTCAAAGATCTCAAAGTGCCAATGAGATCTGAGTGCAAGCGGTGTTTAATCTCACACTAAGCTATCAAGATGCCAGTCAAAGAACAGGAAGAAATGTCTGAACACTACAGTGAGGCCTAGCTTGTTATTTTAACACACAGTCCTTGCCCAGGCATCCCTTAGCACTTATTTTACATTCAGTTGAGGGTGGAATTATACTTTGATTTAGCAAGCAGCCCTTGCAAACACATTTGCTAGTCAACGGTGCTGCTGGAGAAGCATTCATGGAGAGAATTAGAGAGCAAGGCTGGGGAAGTTAAGTCTTTCCTGTATGCTGATTTACCATGTCATGCCATCCCTTCTCTTGGGTCTTTTTCCTCCCAATCACACTTCTATGTTTGGGCCTCTTTGCTGCTGGAAGAAAAAATTGATAAACTGGTCAGAGGGAGGAGCTATATTAAGGCTAGACAGGGATTCTGTAGTATGTGCTTTGAAATATACAGGGCTTTTTTAGTAAGTGTTGTTGAGCATTTTCAAAATGCAAACAAAACAGAAAAAGATATGACAAATAACAAGAAAAGAAAAACGAAAAAGAAAAGTAGCGATAATAAGGAGCATTAAAAAAGAAATACAGGTTTGACTTCCAGCTTTCCTAACACAGATTGTATAAAGTAACTTCTCTACATGCAAATACCATTCAAATGCTTCAAATGCTTATTTTACTAATTATCAAAACCTACAGTCAGTATATTGTATCCTCTTTCTTGCAAAAAACCTATTAAAGGTTTCCAGTCATTCAGAAAAATCACCAATGACATTTCTCTTATCAATATTGTTAAACAAAGTTCTGTTCTCATACAAATTCCATTTTATGAAATCCTATTAATTATTTCAGTCTCTCTGTTTCCTCAAATCATAATAATTTCTTAAAGTCTCTCAAGTCTTGTTTTTTGCTCTATATTATGGCTACTTTTACAAAACAAAGAAGCCTCTAAACAAACGTTCCAAGTTAGTTTATTCAGAGAAGCTTGGTCATGAAGAGAAGCACTTTTGCAAAAGTTAAGAGGTCTTATCTACGTAGTGAGAAGACTTCTTTTAAACTTAATTGCTTAGCTTTAAGATCCTAGCTCCTAGAAAGAGGCTTTTGCAATGCTTGTTGCTTCATTACAAGCAGGCAGTTCGTGTGTCAGGGCAAGATGTAAATTCCAATCCCTCACCCCTCCAGCCATGGTTGCTTGCCACTTATAAGGCATTTAGATTGAAAGGAAGGGATCCCAGGACATTTCTCTGGCAATTCTCTGTGCTCCCTTTGTCCAGGGGGCAATTTTCACCAATCTCTAAAGCCCAAGACCAGGAAACCCCAAGAGAACAACCCACACATTGCCATTTTCCTCCCTGAAGTCAAAACATACGGTACGTTGAGAGATGTGAAATAATGTGAGCTGGGCTGTGCACACGTCAAGACACGCATTAGCATTGTTTTGAATACTGTGTGAACTGGATTAAGTATGAATACCTGAAAGGCCAGCCTGGAGCATCTTTAGCCTATAGGGAGCACACCTGTGGATGGCTCCTTCTTGCCAGATAGCTGGGTGGGTTGTGATGTTCTGGCTTTTGTGAAAAAAAGAAAAGTTCTGTTTATTAGACAAATTAAGTATGGTTATGCATGCGGTATATAGTATATGTAGTAAAGGAAGTGATCTGTTGGGATGAGGGAGCAACATACAGTGTTGGGGGTGACTGGTGATTGGCTGAATATCTGAAAGGGAAGTAGACTGGCAGTCAGTGAAATTGCCATAATAAGGAATCTGTATGCTTTGCCCAATCAGTGCTAGGCAAAAATTTGTTTGGTTTCTAAACACTTTCCAAAGGCATCCCTATCATACAGAAATTCAAACTAGGTATTACTGAAATATGCACCATTGTTACAACACACTCAGAAAGCTCCAAGAACTGGTACAGCTGTTACTCCAGTTTTAAATGTGCAAACACCTAGCCTATCACAGAAACCTGGACATCCAGGCTCATGGTTGAATCCATGAGTACACCCAAACTACAAACCTGTGTCTTCAATGGGAGTGTAATGTTATTCAACTCCAGCAGAATCCCTATTGACTGCCTTAGATTTTGTAGTGTGATGACATTTTATCAGCATGTTACATTTTATTGTCATATTCATCAACAAGTAGCTAGAGATTTAAATGATGGAGAATTTTTCAGCTTGCCCTCATCCCCAGTGTTTTGTGTTTTAATTGAATGCAGGGAATACAGTTTATCAGCCTGAAAGGCTCCATCCCATATTGGCTGGAAGCAATACAAGTCTGGGCATGCATGCATGGGCACACAAAATCTTCACCTATATACAGACCCCAGTGCCTGTAACAACTAGTCATCACTGTGCTTCAGCCTTGCCACTTTAAGTTCAATTTTTGGTACAGTCACCAGAGCCAAGGCAGACATCATTCCCTACTGCCTCATCAGTCCATTCAGGTGATCAGTCGCTGCAGGAGTCATCAAAGTCTGATGAGGATTCTGATTTGTCTGCTTCATCTGGCCTCCCATTGATGTGTTCACCTGACAGTTCTAGGAGAGGATGGCCTTGGCTTCAATGATGTGAGGGCATTTGCAGACAAAATGCTAAGGATGGCAAGGCCTTGGACCTGGATGTCTCTGACCACATGTACCACTGTATACAGAGCAGGGCCCCAACTCCAGCATTCATTTGTCTTCTGCCCTCCTTTTTAAGAGTTGCCAAAAAGTTTTGAGCCTCACTGTCCCTCATTCTGTTTACATCCAAGAAAACTGATGGACTGTGTTGCATTTACAAGGCAGGATGTGATTGGCTTTCTAGAGCATCCAAAGCTAAATTTGATTATCATGGAGATGACCCAGTCCAAGTCCCTCCAGAAAAACATTAGACGCCTGCAGACAGAGAGGGCAAAAAACTTGACACCGCACATGCAAGTTTTACAGTTGCTCTTTTTTTCAGATACCAAATTATGAAGCTTGTATTGGGGCATACCATCAGCTCGTATGCCCCCATTTATTGACAAGCTCCTGGAGGAGGACAGAAGGGTAGCTGCCATTTGGAAGTGGAAGCACACAGCTTGATGGCTCAACAAATAAACACTGCAGTGGGAAGAAACTGGCAAGGGCCATTGCTTTGCATTGGCATATATGACTACATTCTTCAGGCCTTTCTCCCCAGACTAGACTAGCTATTGATGACCTTCCATTTGATGAGGGTGGCGACTTCAATAATGAAAAAGGTGACAAGCTTGAGCTTACACATAAGATACACTCTACATTTCATAAGTCCCCTTCCAGTTGCCAGCTCTGTTATCATCTGATACTCACTATCCCTGGACATGACAGTCATCCCTGGACATAACAGGTCCTTTAGCACACTCACCAGGTCCTTCAGCACCTCACCAGTCCAGGTTGGCTGCTCTTCCCTCTTTGCCATTCTGGAAGACCTTCATGTCTGTTCAGTACTGCTTGCAGTTGTATAAGAGGAAACATCAGATCAAGGCAAGTGGTGCCTTTGACTTGTTTGCTGCCTGTCTTCCTATACCCACTCTAATCTTCCATGACAGATCTCAGATTTCTTCTTAGTGGTACCTGTAACTGGAGTTCTTTGAGTAGTCGTCTGTAGACTCCCACAACCCCGCCCTACCTCCCCTCTTTTTGTCACGTACTGGACACATACTTCCAAGAGGCTATTGAAGCTCATTATGCAAAGGACCCCTGCTTACATAATTCAACTTCAAAGGTCTCTTGGATTGGTGGAATAGCTACCACAGGGGGAAAAGTTTATGTTCTACTCCCTTGCAGAAACAACACCAAAGTTGGCCGGACACTTTGGATTTCTGAAAACTCTTCATGCAATACAGAAAGACTTCTTTTGGCCTGGGCTCCAAAAAGATGTAGAAACCTATATAAAGAATTGCCCTATTTGCATCACAAACAAAACTCCCACTACCAAGTTGCAAGGCTTATTGCATCTTCTGCCTATGCCGACCAAGCCTTGGGACTCTATTTCTTGGGATTTCATACTAGCACTACCTCTGAGCGGAGGCAATCAAGTCTTATGGGTAGTAACCAACCAGTTCTCAAAACAATGTCACTTCATACCCCTGAAAAAAGTACCCACTGCAGAAAAACTTGCGAAACTATTCATCACTCATGTTTGAAGACTTCATGGCACCCCTTCATGTATAATTTCCAACCAGGACCCTATCTTCACATCTAAGTTTTGGAGATGTTTCCTCAAAGCTGTAGATATTGAACAAAAACTGAACACTACTTTTCATCTGCAGACAGATGGACAAACAAAAAGGGCGAATCAAACTCTTGAACAATACCTACGCAGTTTTGTAAACTTTCAACAAAATAACTGGACTTCCTTTATTCCTTATGCAGAATTTGCCTATACTTTGGCTGTACATGCTTCCACTGGAAAAGCACCCTTCAAAATAGTCTATGCACTCCTGCTGAAACTTCTCCCTTCAGTTCTGACTTCAACTGAATATCCTGTTGTATTAAATGACTGGATATCCCATATTACTAGTGCTTGGTGTGATAATGGGGCTTCCCATTATCTAGACTTGGCTGAAGGGGGATGCTTCCCTCTTCAGGTAAACCAAGGGTTAATGAGGTGTTGGGATTAGGTTACATTTTTACTGTGGGTCAGCCTCACAGGTCACAGGGGGAGAATGGCCCAATCAAGGGAAGAGAGGTGAGCATCTTCGAGATGCTTCGAAGGAGAAGCTGTAAAAATCCTTGAGAGGCCATGTGGCAAAGAGACAACAAAGGAACCTCCTGGAGATGGGATCTGTGCCAGTAGTAGGCTGCAGGCCCTGGGCCTCGCTTCCTGGTCTCATTCCTCTCCTAGACCATCTAAGCCTGTGAACTCAAATGTGAGTAACTAGAATCAGGTAGTTAGTCACGTTAGGGCTTTTTATTGTTTTGGAGGTTGGCTGATCTTAAGAATGTATCTGCTGTTATAACCACTTGTAACTTAAGCGTACCTGGGAGGGGGGAGCCTCTCATGTGTATTATTGTCTTGTTTACTTGCATGCCTTAAAATAAATGCTTTTCTGTAAAACCTCTGTTTCCTCTCCATTTCCACGCCATTCTTTGGCACACGCTTAGATAGAACTTCTCTCACTCAGAAGGAGGAGGGAAAGGAAAGGTCCTTAAGCATAGAGATCAGCAATTCACTGACAGGGTCCCACTGTCCTGTTCAGTTACAAGTATATTCAGAATTCAGTGGGTGGTGGCAGCATGCGAAACTAGTGAACGCTGGGGAATTTCCTGCTCCTTTTCAAGGGTAGAAGTCAGGCTTGCGGGGGGCTGGAAGTAAACTCAGTATGACACTTGGGACCAATTTTCAAGACTCCACTGAAATATCCAAATAAGCTCCTAAGACCCAAGCGGACAAAAAATGGGCTTCTACCCCTAACTATAAACCCAGAGACCTTGTGGACTTTTCCAAAAACAAAAACAAAAACCCTTAACTGTTTGTGAGCCTCTTGCAAACTTGCACCAAAATTCATTAGGCCATTCCCTGTCAAAGACTCATAAATGATGTGACTGTAGAGTTGGAATTACCAAATGAATACAAACAAATTAACCCTGTTTTTCATTGCAGTCTGATCAAGTCTGCACTGTCAGCGCATGCTACTTTGAACAATGAACCGGCTGACAGCAACATTGCAGGCGTTCTAGATTCTCACATTCACAAAGGCAAACTTCAGTACCTGGTCCTCTGGAAAGATTTTCCATGACAGTTTGCTGAATGGACTTATGCCAATGATGTTTTTGCTCCTGATCTAATTGACAAATTTTATCTCACTAACTCTCACAAACCCTTCCACTAGCCACTTTTGCTTGTTTCCTAATCGTTTTTTTGCAAGGAGGGGCAGACTGTCAAACAGCTAGTTGCGCCTGCCACTAATATGGGATTTAGAGTGGTAATAGTGGAGACAAATGTAGAAGAGTCTAAACTGGCACCAAGGTCTTGGAAACATCTGAAGAGAGATAAGGGAGAGGCAGCCCAGGAAGAATGCATGGGATAGTCCAGGGCTAAACTGCCTTGCTCTATCCTCTTCTTTTAGCTTGAGCACTGAAGTTAGTGCAGTGTACTACAGCTTCAATAAACTATGCTTTCCTGCATAAGATTGTGACTGTGGTTCATTCCTGACAGAACCTAGACTCTAGATTTTATAGGAGCCATTCAGGACTCAACCATAGCAAAGACTTTTCTCCCATGTCAAAGAGCTTGAATCCTTTGTGACACTATATTTTCTGTACTCAAGAGATCTCACTGTTCCGCTTTCTGAATTCAGCAGTTACTGGGGCTCATGGCAGCTGCCATGTCCATCAGCTACCTTCAGCATTGGTTTCTCCACCACTTTGACCTCTTGAGGGATGACTAACACAAGCAATTCATTATTCTTCATCAGGTGAAGGTGTCTACTGTGGTGGACATCCAATTGCAATTTTCTTTCCAGGATGCTGTGCACTCCCTCACAACCCAAGGTGACAGTGACTACCAATGCCTCTCTCAGTGGATGAGGAGCTCACTGCGGGTCCACAATGGTTCAGTGGCATTGATTTCATCACAAAAAGTCTCTTTATGTTAACACCTTTGAACTTCTTCTGGTCCTCAAGGTTTGTCACGCATTCAAGAGGTTACCCCTAAGAAAAATTATCCAGATGATTTCAGAGAATACAACTACAATCTGCTATATAAATCACCAAGGGGAAACACAGTGTTCTACTCTGCTAGAGCTGGCCATTCTCCTCTGGGACTGGCGCATACTTCGCAGCATTCACCCTGTTTCCATCCACCTAAGCAGGCTTAGACAATGTTCCTGCACACTCACTGTGCTGCAGCAGTCCTCTTCAGCATGAATTGTTCTTCTCTAACTGGATTGTTCATCAGATTACGTCCCTTTGGGGTGCTCCCCATGTAGATCTGTTTACATAACTTAGCAACAAGAAGTGCAGCCAATACTGCTCCAAGGCTGGCAGAGGAACAGGCTCTCTAGGAGATGTTTTCCTGTTCCAATGAATGGGATGCCTATTCTATCTGTCCCCCCCCCCATCCCTCTTCTTGGGAATGTGATTGCCAAACTGGTAAGAGACAGGTTGAATGCTATCTTAATCATTCTGTTTTGGTCCAAGCAACACTGGTTTAGATCTCTTCTCAGGATGTCTCATGGCCATCTGATCTACCTTTCCTGCCAGCCAGACCTCCTTTCTCACTCCAATGTCCGAATACTCCACTTGGACCTTCCTTTCCTCCACCTGGCCATTTGGAGAATAACTCATTAGATTCACCTAGGTTGAATGCAGTCTTGCAGGTATCTCGCAAAGACTCCATTATGAAATCTTACTATTACAAATGGAGGCAATTCTGCACATTCACATGCTATAGGTCTGAATGCAGTTCTCCAGCATTCCTATCCCAATTAACTTTCTCCTCTCCTTGAAGGAGCAAGGCTTAGCTTTTTCTTCCATAAAGGTCTGTTTATCTGCTATTGTTGCATATCAACTAACTGCTCCTTCATAGAACTTTTTCATGAATACTGCAGTTTAAAAAGGTTCCTTAAGGAACTGGTGCACCTATATCCTCTTGTTTTGCCTCCCATTACTCCCTGGTAACTTTCATTAGTATTATCACAGCTCATGAGGCACCTATTTGAGCCACTGGCTACCATAGATGAGTGGCTACTGACTTTGAAAATTGTTTTTTTGGTGGCTTTCACCTCTGCTTGTCACTCAGGAGAACTGACAGCCCTCAGATGTGATGAGCCTTTCCTTATCTTCCATGGTGACAAGGTGGTACCACAATCAGACATCACCTTTTTGCCCGAGGTTGTCTCTCAATTCCATCCTGGTCAGGATATTGTGTTGTCTACTTTTTATCCTGAACCACCTACTCCCTTGGAACAGTCATTGCATTTTCTCAATATTCAATGAACACTTCCCTTCAACACACTGCCTTTTTTTGTCAGTCTACTAACTTCCTTGTCTGTTACAGTGGTTGACGCAATATACACAAGTGTCAGCCCAGTGTCTTTCCAAGTGTGTTGTCAAACTCATTTGCATCTTCCATGAACGTGAACACCAACTAGTACCCCCATATCTATGTGCCCACTTTACAAAAGCAATGTCATCCTCTGCTGCACTGCTTTGAGAGGTCTCCCTTCCCAAACTTTGTAGTGCAGCTACTTGGTCTCAGCCCTCTACTTTCATCTGCCACTACAGATTGGACTGCATAGCCTGATGAGATGACCAATTTGATTAGGTTGTCTTGTTCGCTATCTTTTAGGACTTGACTTATCATCCTTTGGGTAAGCTCTTTAATCACCCATTGTATGAGACACAGAGACCACGATGGTTCTTCAAGTGGCCATCGGTGCCCTTGCAAAATCCTACCCTGTCTTGCTCTTTCGGGTCTCCCTGCTGTTTGGCAGATTTTGAAACTGAGGAGATGGTAGTTTCGTGGGCTGGATCATGAGTGGTATGAGGGAAGAGGTCGGTTTCCCACCAAACCATTCAGTTTTGGAACATTCTGATAGGGCTCTGCACAGGTGTGAAGAACTCATTGTGTGGAGGCACAGATGATTACTCAAAGAACCACAGTTACAGATAAACAACCTGTTCTTACAGTTGGGCATTGGTGGCAGGGTTATTAAAAAAAAATCCACGCAGGGGACAAAGGTGACTCATGGGGAGTGGCAGCAACTGGTTAAGCTGGGTACTCACAGCAGGTGGCAGCAGCTTGTATAATTGTAAGGGTGTCTTATAGGTGATGGCCAGAGGTAGGTTTCAGGTGAAGAGCTACACAGAAGCCAGTTTATGCAGAAGTCACAGAAAAGTGGTCATGGGACAAGCAGAGGTCTGATATAGTGATAGTAGAAGGTGGGATATGTGAAGCCTCATCTAAAAATGTGCACGTATCAGAGGGTATAAGGAATGGACCACCCTCAAAAGGTGTTAGTTCCTTCGTTACCTTTTCCTCTCTTTAGACCAAAGTTGTATCATTCTTTTTCTCACACACAGTTCTTCTCTGTCCATTCCTCCTTTTTTTAAACACCCCTCCCTCTTCGTCCATGGCTTCTGTGACCTTCACAGGAAAGGAGGCTCTTCCCACTGAAGTTAAGGGAGAAGTCTGTAAGTTGGCATGGCATTGATTGGCTGAGAAGAAGGTAGAAGAAAGAACCGTGAAAGGTTATTTCTTTCCCCTCTTCAGGAATAGGAGTTGAAGCGTAGGAAGTGGAAAGTATGTGCATGAGTGAGAATGAAGTAGGCAGAAGGGGCAGCGGCAGTTTACCTGCTGCAACTTATAAGTATTTTTTGTTTTTCAGAAAGGTGGTCCCACCCCGCCACAGTTGCCCTAGGGTAAGGCGAGCTTAATCAGCCTTAGCTTAGGCTCTGAATCCATAAGTGCTAATGACCATAATTTTTCCCCAGAAGTCAGGGATAAATTATATGTTCCTTCCCAGTTATGTGCAGTCACCAGTCTTGCTACTAAACATGTAAATGATAATGGTTTTTTTAAAAAAATATAAATTTTTGTTATCTCCAACATATACTAAGCCCAAAGGTGGCAAAAAAAATTGTTACTTCTTCCCTTTCAGTAATTTTTTTTAATCAGGCATCTTTACCAACTGAACACAACTATCACATATGAAAAAATGTACCTACCTTATTACAATTTCTCCAATATTTTGTTGATATCTGATAATTTATATAGATAAGCTTCAGTGTACTGTACCAACAAAACACATTTTAGGCCATATTCATGTATCTTAGTAGAAATTGATTTAAATGGTGGGGAATTCCATAGAGAAGCTCAATATTTATCAGAAATTTCATGTTCCAGATCAGCTTCCTACACCTCTTTAACACCTAAGATATCCTCATACAATGTATATAGTAAGATGGAGTACAATTTTGATGTCATTCCAGTGACAGCAAATTTAATAAGAATTCGAATGGGGAAATAGAGCACAGGTTATAGTGGGTTTAACCTCAGAACAGGATGCAAAGTGTTTCATCTGAGGCGTGTGAAATCATGAAAAAGGCTTTTCCTCTATTTTTTTCTTTCAGTTGTTCTCCATATTTAGGGTTTGCCCAACATATAAATAACCTCTGTATACTGTAACAGTCTTTAGATTCCTTGAGATAAGTAGAGAATGAGATGTTTTTGCCAACTTCTCTATATGTGTAAAGTAGTATTCATAAATACACTTTGAAAATTTAGCAAAATACTGGATGTAATTGGTAGATATTATAGACTCCTGATCCAATTTGAATGGTGACCAGCTGTTTCCATCAAGAACCATGTATCAGTCTTGCTGTGTAATGTGAACCTTACCATCTGCCTCAACTGCAAGGCTTCACGGTTTCAAACAACGGATACCCAGACCAGCCACCATCGGGTTTCTGAAACATCATTTTCAGAGGTTCTGGGCTGCTTTTGGTTATATATGAGGTCTATTACCACCTCTTGCCATGTTGATAACATGTTCAGTGAAAGCTAATGTGATTATCTGAAACAGAAAATAAAACTTAGGCTATATAGTCATATTGTATGTTGTTATTTTGCCTATTCAAGCCAAAAAAGTAATTTATTTCCCAGATTTTATTTATTTATTTGTACAGATTTAAATAGTTTTGTAGTTCTTTAAAACAGTTTTAGAAAAGAGCACTTTCAAACACATATGAAGGGCTTTTCATGTTACTGCTGAGGACCTGTAGCCTTCATGCCTCTTAGACAATTAGTGGAATACCACCATCACCACCACCCAGAAAAGTATTTCTTGCCAGCAACCTTAAGCCATATTGCCTCTGATTTTCGAAATGCAGCACTGGCTTGTAATTGGATACTCACGCCTGCTGCTGCACATTTGTCTAATACTTTTGCTAATGAAGATGTATTCATCCATCCCTGTGTTCAGTACAGGTGAGTGAGCAACAGCAGCATAAACTCATCTGCTCTGCTCACATGACAGATTTATGACACAAAAGCTTTCCTTCTGCTTGTGAACATGAAGCTCAAAGGAGCTGGTGGAAAATGAGAGTGGATTTTTAGAAGCAAGACACCGCTTCTATAGCACTCAGGAGGCCTCTTTAATGGTACTTTTAGTGACTAATTATTGAATCTTCCTTTGTTACAAAGGCTCTACAGTAGTCTATGGTGATCTTTCTTTGTGTGGATCCTTCAACAATGAGTGACGTTATCAAGCTCTGCCAATTTTATTATGGTATTGCCAAGAAAACCCCATAATAGGGTCACCATAGTTCAGAAATGACTTGAAGGCACACAACAACTGCAAAGATTTTTTGTGAGCTAGAGCCCTGGGAATAGTGCGATCAGTTTCAATGAAATCCTTAACTTTTTTCTTCCAGGTCACCTGCATTGTGGAAACCAGAGACAAAATCCACACTGCTCAGTTAAGAAATACCCTCATAGATCACTATCCCATGATGACATGGATGGAACGGTGATGAGAACAGCAAGATTGAAAACCTCCATGATGTGTATCTATTTTTTTTTCTGTTGAGTTTACAGAACTAAACATGCTGTTGTTATCATCACTACTTTCTGTTGTAGCACCATCTCTGTGTGTGGTGCTTTGCAATGAACAAGTTTGACAGGTTGCTAGGCTAAAGTGGTTACAATCTAAAATGGCATTACAGTAAATCAATGTGGAAATGTTGTTGCTGAACCTTGCAAAAAAAGAGAAAAGAAAAGAAAAAGAAAAAAAGAAGTTAGCAAGCAGCTATAGGGTTTCTTTCTTTTTTCTCTGCATCCTGTCAGTCAGAAAAATATGACGCACATGTCCTTTAATAAAGCCAAGCAAGCTTAATTTTAGATTAATTTAGGAGTGCTTCATACCATCTTGCAGGATTTCAGTTGAACTTCTGCTGTGTATTGGCTTTGCATGTTCTTCTATATGACCCCAACCCTAAGCTACTTTCAGTATTATATCAATAAAAGACAGCTGAAGTTTTGCTCCTATGTATCCTAGGCTGTATCATGAATTCTAAGAAGTGACTTACTTCTCTGCTTCATACTAAAATCTTTCTTCTTCTGCATGTCCAGACCTATTGTTTCTGATGACAGTTTGTTTCTGAACTGCTGTGCTTCTTCTGTCCATGCCTTTCAAGCCAAAAACACAACTTCCAGTCTTGCAGACAAGTCCACAGAAATGTGTAGTATCTTGCCCATACTCTTAGTTATTTGTTGTACACTCTCAACCTGAGAGGAAAAAAAAGAGAGGAAAAGAACACATGCTCTTCCAGTTCCATAGAGTTTTTTGGCTGTTCCCCTGGAGGTAATGCTCATTAGGCACATGGTTTTGTACCATCTTATATCTTGTCCTGATGGTTTCGTGTATCCAGATAGGAACTACACAAGATCTCTGCATTGTCATGTAAAAAAACACCGTTATAAGACTGAGTATTTTTAAGGGATAATTTTCTCCAAATTAGATTACAGCACACTTCAGAGCCTCCCAGTGTTAAGCAAAATATATTCAAGTCTCCCAAGCTATAACAGCTATAAAGCAGATCTGATGATGTGTCTGTTCTGGATTTCACCTGTTACCCAGTGGAATTTAGTTCCAAAGAAAGGGAGGGATCCATGCTATGCAGATCCATTGTGTGCTTCACAAAGGATCACAGAAAAGCATGACAACCAATGTGTGTCCATTGGCTTTTAAATCTATCCCATGATAGACATTTAACATAGAAATAGCTGTGCCTCAATGAGCTCACATTTATGGCAGGTTTAGACAAGATTCTTGTCTGTTCATAATCATCTCCCCTCTTTTTTTCAGGGCTTCTTGAGTTGTTTTTTTTTTCCATATGCAGCATTTAAATGTTTTTCGAAAAGGACAAAAAGATAGCATATTCTACAGAAGTGGTGACTTTGGTGCTAGTTTCTCTCTTTTAAAAAACTGTGGTTTCTACACTGATACCAAACAGCAAAAATTCAGCATAATTTTGTGTTATATAACACTTTACAATCATGTGAATTTTAATTGATCATTTAATTTCTGCTGGAATGCTTTTCCTTTTACTCTTAAGAGTCCTAAGTGGACAGAAAGCATACCAACGCCACGAGTGTGGTAAATATTTTGGCGTTCAAATCATTTGAGACACCAAAGAAGCCACACAGAAGAGAAGCCATTGTTTTTAGAAATTAAATTAGTGAAATAAGTTCTTCTTCATGGTCTCTGTGAATCACACAATGGGGTATTTTGAGCCTGCGGGATACAGCATTTGGAACCTTCTGGAAGCCTAAGATCAGGTGTTTTGGCAGCTGGCCCATCCCTCACATCTCCAGGGCATATAAGGCCCCTCCCCGAATAACGGTCAGTTCCTTTTCTTCCACCGCAGTAGCAGCAAGCAAGGAGCCTGTCTAAGCCTTACGTATAGTTCTAACGGTTTTTTGATTCTTGTCTGTTATTGGATTTTGATTCTCTTCTTCGGTGTTTTGCTGGTTGGTCGAAAATGGTGCATGGTTTATTGGACAATGAGTAAGGATTGTGATTTGAATTTGTTCTTTGTATGGCAACCACGTCATTTAAACGTTGCCTTTCTTGTGGAGGATAGATCCCAGATAAAGACGGTCATTCCAAGTGTCTTCTTTGTCTGCGTGAGGGCCATAACATGGCAGATTGTGAACATTGCCAGTTATTTACTTCTCAGATGAGGAGGAATAGAGCAGCTTGCTTGAAAGTGCTTTTGTGGGAGCAGGTTTTGTCAGCCTCAGAAACCACAACTTCAAAAAAGCCCGCTCAGTCTACAAAAAGGGCCCAGACATCATCTACGTCCTCCACAGTTTGACACCGCACATCAGAGTCTTCTCGAGATTGAGAACACCCAGTACAACCATTGGTGTCTACAAAGAAAAAATCTGATGCTAAAAAGCAATCTTCCACCTCACCGTTAAAAAAGATGGCTCAAGGTGAGAAAAATGAAGAAGAGGAGGAAGAGGAAGAAGAAGAAGAGGAAAAAGAAGAAGAGGAAGTTGAAGGACTCTTCTCGTGAGGAGCCAGCAAAGAAACCAAAAAGAATTGAGCAGCCAAGCCTTCCTGCTGCAATTCAATCCCCGTCTCCAACGGTACCGAGCACCTTTGTTGACAAAACGGCAGAGGACACACATCACTTGGTTGTGCAGAATGTATATAAGGACATGGTGCCATCTAGCGTGATCGAAGAGATGTGTATTGCTTCTGAGGGAGAAATTATGGATTCGTCACCAATCCTCTCAGTAGGATCAGTTACATGCTACCAGGAACCGAGATCTCCTGAGGTCAGACAGTCAAGATCAGTGCAATGTTAAGTTGGAGACACTTCTAGTCTGCCTTGGCAGTGACGAAGAAGTCTTTGCCTCCAAGGTCTGTGAGTAGGCACTCAAGTTCATGCACTAGATCGCCACGTCGATACCACTATGTGAGAGAAACACCTCCATTCCATTATCGACACTACTTTGAGGATGAGTTTTCAATTGACTCCAGGGATTTTTCTACCTGTTCTGATGACATCTGGGTGTGTAGACAACCTTGATACTGAGGGGAGGATTCAGCAAGTTGCCATCAGTATAGAGAAGAGGCAAATAAATGTTCTTGTGCCCCAAGGTCAAGGTCTAGATTGCCAACTCCTTCTTGTTGCAGAGTGTTACCTGCAATATCTAGACCTACATATGACAACGACAAGGAGAGGGTTCACCAACATTCCAATTGCAGCGCGATCTCCCCTGAGGAAGTGACGAGCTCTCGGTACCAATCTCCTAGATACTGAACCATAAGATCTCCTTCCGTGTCTGAATCGGATGTATCTCATGAGTCTTATGTGGCTGAGCAGTCAAAGACTAATTTTGTGTCAACGGCTGAATGCATATCGCCCACTGATGATGTCCGCTGATTTTCAGATCTAGTTCTAAGAATATCCAGATCTTTGAACCTCCAGGCTGAGGTAGACAAAGAAGATCTTCAAGATCCCATATTTCAGGAGTTGCAAGACAGAACACCTGTTCTGCATGGTTATTGCACCATTGCCTTACTTGTTAGAGACGGTCAAGAAACCTTGGGATACACCATCTTCTATTCCTTCCATGTCTAAGAAAGTAGAAGCACTATACCATCTGATTGAGAGTGATCAAGAATGGCTGACTCAACATCCATTGTTGATGCAGCTCAATCCAGACAATCACAAAAACTACATGTGTCACCAACTGATAGAGAAGAAAGGAGGTTGGACAATTTGGGAAAGAAGACATATTCGAATGCTGCTTTGTTGTTCAAAATTTCAAACTATGCAGTGTGTATGAATGCTTATCAGCAATTTCTGTGGACTAGAATGAAAAGATTCATAGATATGCTGTGGGAGGAGGAAAGAAAGATTGCTACTTCATTGTATGGTGAGGTGTACCACCTATCCTTACAGCAGATCATGACATCAAAGCACATTACAGACTGCAGCGGGAAAGCTATTGCTGGAGAAGTGGCCTTGAGACAACATGCTTGGTTGAGATCATCAGGACTGTCTCAGCAGGCAAAGAGCATGATCAAAGTTCTTCCTTTTGATTCTGCAGGCTGGTTTAATGAAAGTATAGACAACAAGTATAGACAACAAGTTGGAACACACACAGAAGACGTGCACTACTGCCAAAAAATATGGTTTCCAGTACCGACATACTCCCCAAGGTACTGATACCATTGTTACCAACATATGGCAGAAGAACAAGAAGTCCAACTCCCACTCAGCAACAATGCCAAACAACAGTGCAGCAGCAATTGTCCAGAAAATTTCCAACGCTTAAGTTTAGACTTCCTCAATACAAAAAGAGACACCAAGACCAGCAGAAATGAATTTGACAACCAACCGGATGATACCTTGGTCATACACTGCGCCATCCATCTACTGTCACTATTGCCGAAAACCCAACATTTCCTGTGCAAACTTCAACCATCTGTACCACCGTTGATTCCAATTACACCTATGGTATTGACATCAAAGCAGCACAAGGTACCGACACCTCTATCGACATAGTTACTGTCACTGGTACCATCACCGCTACCAACAAAACTGTTGGAAGCTACAGGACAGAAAGAAAGCCCTTTAGAGACAGACTGAAACACTTCATTCATGCTTGGTCTTTGAAAACAACAGACTCATGGGTGTTGTTGGATGTAGCAAGACTGGGCTATATGATAGAATTTCACTGTCTACCACCGGTAGGCAGAGTTTGTATCACACCTTTATCTCTGGAGCTAGAGGAAGAAATAACAACACTGTTGCGAAAAGGAGCAATAGGAAAGATTTCATATGCTCAGCTAAGAAGGAGTTTTTCTTCCAAATACTTCCTGGTACTGAAGAAAGATGGTGGGCTTTGACCCATTCTAGATCTAAGAGGTGTCAGCCATTATATAAGAAAAAAATAGTTTCGGATGGTAACATTAGCATCGATACTGCCGCTTCTGAAAAAAGGGGACTGGATCGTAACATTGGACTTAAAAGATGGGTATTTCCATATATCAATAAGGAAAGAGCACAGAAGGTACCTAGCCTTTGTATTGGAAAAACAAGCTTATTGATTCAGAGTCCTCCCCTTCAGCATAAGTACGACACCAAGAGTGTTCACAAATGTATGTCTGTGGTGGCGGCATATCTGCGTCAGAGAGGTATCGTTCTATTTCCATACATAGACAACTGGCTGATAGTGGCATCATCGCAGGAGAAGGTGTTGCAACACCTCAAGACTATGATAAATCTACTGACTGCACTGGGGTTGATGATAAATTACAAAATATCACACCTTGTACCATATTGGAGCCATATTGTATTGGAGCCATATTGGATTCAGACAAAGAGATGGCCTTTTTGCCAGATAATAGATGGCAAAGAATACAGAGCACTCTATGGGAGTTGATAAAGACTCGAAGAGTGAGAGCCAGATCCATACAGGTGGCTCTAGGATTAATGGCATCAACCACTATGGTAACTCCAAATGCAAGACTAAAAATGAGACCTCTACAACATAGGTTCATAAGGAACTTCAATCCGCTTCTGCATCAGCAGAAGAATTCCTAACAATTCCAAGGGTGATTCGTCAATCCCTAATTTGGTGGTTGAAAGAAGAAAATGTGCTAAAGGGCATGCCATTTCTACCAGATCCACCTGTTTTATCGGTGATGACAGGTGCTTCCACGGATGGTTGGAGAGCACACATGGGAAATGTAACGATAAAGGACATTGGACAGTGTCAGAGAAAAACCAAACCCATAAATATTCTAGAGTTCCTTGCTGTAATCAAGACATTCAGAGCCTTCCAGGCACACCTGCACGGTTTTGCAGTGCAGGTGAGAACAGACAATACAACTGTGATGTATTATATCAACAAGCAAGGAGGGACTCATTCTGCTGCACTTCTAAAACTAACAATCAAGTTTTGGAACTGGTGCCTCTCCAGAGGAATAACTCCGTTGGCAATTCATTTGCCAGGGACAATCTTCTGCCGGATGCACTAAGTCGAGCACCAATGTCTAAGCAGCTAAGCAGCTATTTGTCTGTTATTCAGGTCAGAGTCTACAATAAAGTTGTGTTATGAAATTGCTAAGAAAAATTTACTGGAAAATATAAGAGCGCACTCCACTAGGTCACTGTCAGCTTCAGCTGCTTTCATGCATGGTGTACAATTAGAAGAAATATGTAGGGCCGCTTCTTGGTCACAGCTACTAACATTTATTTCACATTACAGAATAGATGCAAGAGAGAGGAGTGATGCAGCTTTTGGAAGAGCTGTTTTGTTTTCTTCTGTTGTATAATGTAAAAAAACCCAAACAATTGAGTTGAATGGAAGGGGGAAAACAGGTTAAAGAAACACAACAGGAATGTTTTCTTTTTAATAAGTGTTTATTGTTTAGCACATGAAAAAGAGTTTTTTCCATATTTTTTTAAAATAATAATAATATATATATGATAACATCAAATGGTAGTCATAAGAGATATTGTGATATCAATTCTGTTATATTTATAGCTTTTGGATATTCGGAATGTGGCATTTCTCTCCTCCATCATCGACAGCTCGCTAGTCTCCCCAGTCTGTGATTCACAGAGACCACAAAGGACAGGTTGCTTACCTGTAACTGTGGTTCTTCAAGTGGTCTTCTGTGAAGTCACACAAACCCACCCATCCTCCCCACATGATGTTCTATTTCTATTTGGTTCCTGCAGCTGCTACCGTAGCAGCAAAGGAACTGACCGTTATTCAGAGGGGGGCCTTATATACCCTCGATATGTGGGGGATGGGCCAACTGCCAAAACGCCTGGTCTTACGCTTCCAGAAGGTTCCGAATGCTGCATTGCACAGGCACAAAATACCCCATTGTGTGACTTCACAGAAGACCACTCGTAGAACCACCGTTATAGGTAAGCAACCTGTCCTTCTATGACACTGTAGCGCTAATTTTAAAATCAATAAAGAATAAAAATTTTCTTGTCATCATGGCATCCAGGCACTACCCCACTTCTTCAATCTGTGGTTCTAATCCCAAGCAGATATTCGACTCTCCAAAGTAATAATGGATAATCATGTGGAAGTAAGTATTTAGTGCTAAATAAATAAGTGGATTTTTAAAAAGCTCTCTCAGACCTTTGTTTTCTTTTTTCAAGTGGCCATTCAGGTGAACCTTCTCCACCCATAGCAGCTATGTCATAATTGATTAGTGGGAGTGGAACGTAATGGCGTGAACGTGGGCAAACGAGTGAGTTGTCCCCAATAGTGTAGAAAGTAAGCTTCAGTTCATCTTGCCATAGTCAATGGAAAATTAATGATTTATCGGCTGCACAAGGAGCCATCCATATGGAAACCACTTAAGCCTGTAAATCAGCTCAGTTTACAGATAACCTCATAGCCTAAATTCCACAGCTGTAATTTTTACAGGCTATTTTGTCTCTGTCCAATAAAATTTTGGATATAAAAAAGTGAAAGGAGGAGAGGCAAGATGGTGGCTGTGATTGGCAGCACGGAGTGAAGTCTCCACTCCTGACTGTCACTTGGCGCTGTCTATCTGGGGGAAAAATTAATCAAAAACCCTGTTCCATACCCCTCCGATAAAGGGGGTACTGAAGGAGTTTGGAACTTAGGAAAAAGACCCTACACTAGGATCGAGGTTCGGAAGATTTCAACGTTGAGGTTCCTGGAGACTGACGGAAAAAACTGACAACACAATATGATTATATACCCGGACAGAATTCCAAAGACATTTCTTCTTACAGAGACTACAACAGATGGTTAAAAAGTTGGAGACTTTTAAAACTACTGTGATTTAGGAGATTTTACAGACTTTTATTATTGACAAGAGCTACGGTAGAATGTCAAAAACTGGAACAAATTGGGAGAAACAACTGGAAAAAGGAAGGAGAAACCAGGACATCAGGAACATGGATTAAAGAAAATAAGAACAATTCCACGTGGACTTAAAATGGTGTACAACTGTCAAAAGCCACGGTAGAGGAGAGGGGAGACCGAGAAAAGAGCAATCTTCAGTCAGATCTTAGTTAAAACTCTGGACTTTGTGAAAATTGTTTCAAAAGAGCTTTTTGGGGCCACCAAAAGACATTTAAAGAGTTTATTGGAATCACGAGTAGAAGGCAAGTACATACAAGACGAATCTCACAGAAGCTACAAAAGACTGAACTATAAATATTAAAAAATATTATTCTCATTTTAATTTCTCTTTTCTTTTTCTCTCCTTTCATAAGGATGAAGGAAAAAACAAAATAAGAAAGAAAAGAGAAAGAAAGAAAAAAGAAAAGGGAAAAGGGAAAAAAATTAATAAGAGTCAATTTATATTTTTTTGGTTATTGAGAGTAGAATTAATTAGGAAAAGAAGTATGGTTATTCACTGAATGATTATTATAACATTGTATTACCAACATTTAGTTAATGAAAGCTATTTAATTTAAAGTGTTCAATAACTGTTCATAAATACTTACATATATAAATTAATAAGAAGTTAATTGATGAATTTTTAATGAAGGATTGCTAACAATTGAAGTGATATGAATGTCATATGATTCATATGACAAGTAATTTCTTGCAATTTCATTTAATCAAATTAAGCTCTGTGATAGATATATTGAATGTTGAACTAGATAGATTTGAGAATTTTGCTTACTTTTACTGAATTCCATATATATATATATATATGTGTGTGTGTGTGTGTGTGTGTGTATAAATATAAATATAAAGGGGGGCTCTCTTGGAGGAACTAAATAGATAAATACGGATAAACAAAATGGTAGAGACACAGAAAGATTATTTGGAGACAAGACTGCCACCTGCTGGACTAATCCAAAATTGCAGTGAAACAGTATTAAAGACTATAGGATTGTGAATGTATAAAAAATGTGTAAAAACATTACTGTATAGTATCAATACTTGATTTAAGTCTTGGTGAATGATTAGCTTGGAAAAATACTAAGAGATCTCACAGTTTGATAATAACAATTAATAAGAACACAAATGGACAAGCTAACAAGAAAAAGTACAGCAACAATAACAACTACTTTACCTTCGACCTCTGATTCAATGAGAAAGCCTTCTTCAGAAACATCAGAAAAGTCAATCGACATGATAACACAAATTCTAGAAGAACTTAGATGTTTTAAAGATGAAGTCAGACATGAATTAAAGGAGACTCGAACAGAAATAAGAAAGGATGTGAAGCGAGAAATGGATGAACTTGGAAAAAAAATGGATAACATAACAAAGGACATATCTAATCTAAAAGCAGAAACAAATATACTAAGAGAAAAAACCCAACAACTCGAAGATTCAATAAGGATGCTACAAAAAACCCAAGAAGAAGAAAGAATCAAAGTGGATCTACAGGAACTACGTTACCGAGACAGATGTTTAAAATTCAGAGGCATAACAGAGAAGATTTCGGAAAATTTAAATGAAAGAATGACTGCACTGCAGATAAAACAAGCCTTTGTTAAATATTACCAACAATTATTTGATGTGAAACAACAAAATGCTGCGGAAATTCAGGAAATATCAACGTTTTTAAAGAAAAAGGAAATCATCAAATTTTCTGAAAAACATAAAGCAATTCTGAATGGGCCAATAACACTGCCCGAAGTGCTAAACACAATTCGAAAACTAAAACTGGATAAAGCTCCTGGCCCAGATGGCTTCTCAGCGAGATACTACAAAACACAAGAAGATGAACTTGCTAAACCGTTTTTAGCGACTTGTAACGAGAATATTGCTTCAGGTAAACCCGAAACATGGAGCAAAGCCAACATATCGTTAATTCCAAAAGAGGGGAAGGATTCAACAGATGTTAAAAATTACCACCCGATCTCATTACTCAGAGACTATAAAATATTTACAGCAATTCTAGCCAACAGGATGAAGAAAGTACTACCAGACTTAATTCAAGATGATCGAAATGGCTTCCTCCCAAAGAGATCTTTAAAAAGTAACATAAGAACAGTTTTGAATATAATTGATACAAGGAGAAAAAACTTGTGATGATATTCCTGGATGCAGAAAAAGCTTTCCATACATTTAAATGGTCTTTTTTAAAAACTACATTAAAGGAAATGGACCCAGGAAATAGATTCATGTCATGGATTGAAGCGATATATGAAGATCAAGAAGCACAACTACTGATCAATGGAGACAAAACAAATACCATAAGCATCAAAAAAAGGCACTAGGCAAGGATGCCCACTATCACCTTTATTATTTATAACAGTGTTAGAATTTTTGAACAATACAATTTGAAAAGAAACAAAAATTAAGGGTGTACAGATAAACAAACATCACTATAAGTTGAAAGCCTTTGCAGATGACATGGTACTTTTCTCAGAGGACCCAGTACAAAGCATAATACATCTAACATCAATTCTAGAAGAATTCGGAAAGCTCTCAGGTATTAAAGTAAACAAAGAAAAGACAGCAATCTTAACAAAGAATTTGACAAAGCAAGAAAAAACAGACATAACTAAAATATCAGGATATAACACAACTAAAAGAATCAAATATCTAGGAATATGGATATCAGAATGCAATAACAAACTCTTTGAGAATAATTATACAAAAAACTTGAAGCAAATCAAGAGAGAAATGGAGACATGGTCAAAGCTTCAACTATCCCTGATGGGAAGAATAGCCACAGTGAAAATGAATATCTTACCAAAATTTAGCTTTCTGTTTCAAAATCTACCCATCATTACAAATATGAAACCCTTCAAGCAATGGCAGAAAGAAATATCCAAATGTATTTGGGCTGGTCGAAAACCCAGAGTCAAATGGAAAAGCATGACAGACCTGCCTACAAGAAGTGGAGCTGGTATTCCTGATTTTTATGTATATTATCAAGCTTCAGCATTGACGTGGCTAACAGACTGGCTGACTTTGCAAAATGAGAAATTATTAGCACTAGAGGGTGTCGATAAAAGATTCGGATGGCATGCTTATATATGCTATGACAAGGGAAAAATAGACAAAGAATTTACTAACCACTGTATAAGAAAAGCTTTAATAAAGACATGGAAGTCCTACAAACCAAAACTATTGAGAAAAATACCTGTGTGGACGTCACCGCAGGAAGGCTTCTATGGTAGATGGCCAGGTATATCAAATAAATGGCTACAATATGAAGATTTAACCAAAAAAGACCATACAGGAAGACTAAATATTAAAACCAGAGAAGAGCTTAAAGAGGAAGGAATTGAACTGAATTGGTTCCCCTATCGACAGCTTCACGAGAGATTCCAGATAGACTCGAAATTGCAAGGATTTGAAACTAAAAAAGAAATGAACCCAATAATTAAACTTTTATTGGAGAATCCACCACATCTCATGGCAAAACTATACAAGAAATTAATACTCTACGATAAAGAAGAAGAAACAGTTAAAGATGAAATGATAAAATGGGCCCAGAACATTGGACATACAATACAGTTGAGTCAATGGGAATCAAGTTGGAAGAGGACCATGAAGTTTACAACAGCGCAAAACTTGAAAGAAAACTGTTTCAAAATCTTCCACAGGTGGTATATGACTCCGGAAAAAATACAAAAAATATACAAAACGGGAACAGGAAGATGTTGGAAATGCAACACTCAGACTGGTACAATATATCATATGTGGTGGACCTGCCCAAAGACATGAAGATACTGGAAAGAAATACACAAAAATATAGACAAAATCTTTCATATTCAATTCACTATGAGCCCAGAAATTTATTTATTAAATATACTTGATGGAATAGATAATCAAACCGACAAGAGGTACTGGAGAATCCTACTATATATGGTAACAGCTGCGAGAATAGAATTTGCAAAATTTTGGGAAAATGAGGATGTTCCCAAAATTGAGCAATGGTTTCAAAGTATACAAGAGATGAAAATAGCAGATGCTCTTTCACGAAAATTAAGAAACCAAACAGAAGAAGGCATAAAAAATGAGTGGGCTCCAATAGATAATTACCTCCAACACAAAATATAATTAATATACAAAGAGCATTTGAGAATGAGTAGTTGGGTAAAAATACATTGTTATATTCCAAAGGGTTTTAAGAAAATATGTACTAAAGTGTTAAGGCTACTCAATAGAATATCTAGTACATAAGGACCTAGATAGAAGGTTATTAAAGGACAACTGTTGAAGTACGTAAACAACAGGTAACATTTATGTTAATATTAAGATTTTAAGTAGAAGTGTAGGAGGATAGGAAAATACAGTGAACTTTCATGTATGTAGATAAAAATATGATGGAGAAACTGTTTTTAAATATTTGTTTTGCGTTATAATAATATATAAAAATGATAAATTAAAAAAAAAACTGACACAGCATTTAGGAGGATCTTGTATTACATCCAATAGTTGTTCATGATACCATAGGAAGCACTCCACCTCGCTTTCTGAGATGTACACATGTACATCTTGTCATCATGGCATCCATGTTAAAGCAATAAAAAAAAATAGCATTGATCTAGTTTAGTGATTCTCAACCTGGAGTACATGAACCCAAAAGGGGACACAGGAGAACATTTAGGACTCCATGAAAAAGATTGAATAATGATAGGAAAAGGCACATATGTCAACAGGAAGACAGGATACAAGTCACAGACACGTTCTGGCACGCATAGCAGGAAGGGGGAATCCACCATGCTCCTTTTGCCTGAGTTTTCTTTCCTCTCTTTCCCCCACTTCTTCTCATCTTCTCTCTATTCTGTTTCCATTCCCTTCTTCTTTTCCTGAAACAAGGAGAGAAAGAGGGAGGCGCTGCGAGACTCCTTCTCTCTACTTTTTCTTCACTTTCTTCCCTCTAGTAGGAGAGCTCGCCTCAGCAGCCTTTGTGAGGGCTAAAAAATTTGAAAGCCTTTTTTAAAAAAAGAATACGATAAAGGTACAATTTCTTTCTTAACAGAGAATGGGGTCAGCCTTTGTGATGAGAGAGTTGAGAGACAGCTCTCTTGCTGTTTTTGCACACCACGGTGTGCCTTTCTCTATCTCTGTGGCCCCTGGGCTTGTGGCAGGTGAATGTAGCACAAGAACAGGCCCGGGGCTGCTGATCTTGGCTTGCTTCCTTCCTTGTTCCTCCCTGCCAGTTGGCCAGCCAGCTGTGAGCCAACATCTGTCTTCTCCTCCTCCCCACTTTCTCTCTCTCCTTCCCAATCCATTTCTTCCAGTTCCACTGCCTGCCTCTCAGTGGCTTTCTGGCTGTGCCTTTCCCCATCCTCTCTTATCTTATCTGCTAATCTTAAAGCTGCTTCTAGATTTATTTTTAATTCCTCCAATTTTCCTTCATAGTGGTAGTAGTAGTAGTAGTAGTAGTAGTAGTAGTAATTGTAGCAGTACTGGCAATAATAATAATATTCAGTATCTCTGAAGTAATGGACTGATATGCACAAAACCTCATGCTAAAATATGCACCAGTTAGTTGTAAAAGTGCTGCTAGATTTATTTTTTCTCCCTCCCTTTTACTGTCTTAAGAATAATAATAACTACTACTTGCTTTTTAATCCGTTTATTAGGCTATTTATTTACCATTGCAACATATAAATTTGAAATAACAGCGACTATATGAATTACAATCATTTTGCTAATATGAGGGGTACAATTTATGAAAATGGGCTGCCAAGGAGTACGCAGGTGAAAAAGGGTTGGGAGCCACTGATCTAGTTGATAAATCATTTCTGTAGCATTTATAATCACTGACCTTTTGGTTGCTCAGTTGTACAACATATTCAAGTTGCAGATCAATATTATTTGGATTTTACTGAGGAAAACATGAAAATGAGAACTGACACATATCTAGAAACGACAATGTTTTAAAAACATGACTTGTCAGCTGGTCAAGGTTTTTTCTCTCTATATTAAGCACGTCTACATTCAAAATTTCTCAAATCACAGTTAGATAACAAAGTTTAGAGACAGCATCAATATCTAGTGATGTCTTAAAGAAAAAAAAGCTACAGTTGCAAATTAGGTGAAGGAGACACACATTTGCTCTCAGAGAAAAACTGAGGCCATTTCCACACCGGGCTTCTGTAACGGTGCAGAGCGACCTCTCACGGAGGTCTTCTACATCATAGAGTGGACTGGCGTGGACTACTTTTTGTAGTTCCACACCAGAATCCACTCAGGAGCAGCCGGAACTAGCCGCGCTGCGTGTTTTTTAAAAACCTCTTTTTCGAGGTTTTTAAAAAGCACGGAGCGCGCAGCCCCGCACCGCTCCGTCGCCTGGCTCCGACACGGATTTGCAGGCGTGCACAAATGCGTGCCTGCAGATCTGCCGGGGGCGGGCTTCCGGCTGGCGAGCTTCTCCAGTTGGTGGAGAACCTCCACCAACCGGAAGCCGCCATTTGGGACGCCGGAGGACTGCGGAGCAGCGAGCTCGCGATGCGGAGCAGCGCGACGGACTTACCCGGCTGCTGGTAAGCTCCGTTTTTGGGCGTTTTTGCCCATTTCAACCCCCCCCACATGTGGAAAGGCCCAAAGAGCCAGCCACTCTTTTGACTGCATCATACCAAGTCCCAGAGCAAAAAGTGAATAAAAATAAAACTGATGAGCTAGCCACTTCCTAGTGAGTCTCTGATCAAGACTCTGAGTCCGTATTGAAAAAGGTTTGTATTCCTTCAAGCGACAGTGAAACAGGGAGCTGGTGGCAAGAACAAATAACTGAAATGAAAAAGACCAGATAAGGCAGAACCACCAGTAAGTTGTAAGGAGAAAGTAGTGGCGGAGGTTGGAGTGTGTGGAGAGGGGGGCAGGAGGGAGCGTGGCTACTGTTTACGGGGGCGTGGCTGTGGGGCATGGGGGCATGGCCAGGGTGCATAGCCAGGCATGGGGGTGTGGCCAGGGACACCCCAGAAACATTGCTGCTCAGGGCGAATCATCCCCCACATCCTTACGCGACTGGGAGAAAGGGGAGGAACTACTTAAGAATACAAAAAAAAAAATACAAACAAACGGAAGTTAGTAAGTTTAAAGAGGTACTGGGACCATTTAATGAGGTTGGATCAGCAGTGAAATCACTAGCAGCCGCTTCAATCAACCCTATTGGAAAGGCTGATTCTAAACCGGAAGAAGGCATTTTGACTGGGCAGAGAAAAGCAGAGAAATGCTGAAACGATAACACACAGGCAACCAAACCTCATGGAACAAACTATTCTTTCAGATACGGAGGTTTCTCATTAAGTATTAATTTCCACCTTTTAAATGCTCAAATACAATTCCTTTCCTATGTACAAGAGCTCACAGCAGATGCTCTGCTTGCTTTTCCTTCAGACACAGTGGCAACAGCAGCAACACTGAGAGACACAGCAGGAACAGTAATTACTGAGACCTGCAATGGAAAAAATAACAAAACAACGGCAACTTACAGTACAGTAGTCGCAGGAAGCAGGCAGATGAAGCAGGCATTATAATTCAGGAGATAGTGGACAGGCAAATAAGAGAAAGTTTTTTCCAGCATTCAAGTTTTTTAAGGTTCTTAAATGAACTAAATGCATCCGCATTAGACATGAATGTAAGAACTAATTTAAACACAAATTAAAGTCAAGTGAGTCCACATTTAATTAATTTAATGAATTTTTGAATAAGTTTTCACAGCAGGAAGCAAAAGAACATTTAATGAATTCTGCACAATTACAGAATTTAATTACATAGACTTTGGCAATGGATTTAAAGGGAGGTGGACACCATAGAAAGGATTGGTTGGAAAAAACAAGAAGGTAGGGGATAGGGTGGCGAAATGGGGAAAAGGGAAAGATTTTTTGTTTGTTTTTTGTTGCAGTGAACAAAGAGATATAGAGGAGTGAAACAACAAACAAGAAAGACATCTTATCAGATGAGGAAGGAAATCTGCTCAACAATGAACACCTGAAATAAAAGCATCTCTACCGGTAGATAGTGAAAGAAACTGAGGGGACAGTAGCTTTGTGGGGGAGTGAGACATACATAGTGGGGGGGGGGGCAGTGATTCTCACCAAACTACTCAGCTCTAGAACATTCTGAATAGGGCGTCTGTGTAGGCACAAAACCCATCTGTGTAAGGCACTGAGACTACACAGAAGCAATCACTACAAGCAAGGTAATAATGAGAATGGCGGCAAGCATACGAAATGTCTGAATAAATCTGTACATCTATCCAGTTCTAAGAACAGATCAAATCAAAACAGCACTATGAAGGAATTATGTGTTTCCTCCTCTACCAATTTTGCAGAGAGTAATAAAGGAATGCAGTTAAAAGCAAGCACAGGTAGTGTTGATTGTATCCTACTGGCCATGCCATTCATGGTTTCCTGTCAAATACAGTCAAACATTCTCTTCATTTACCACAGAGAGAGGATCTGCTGTTACAGCAACCAGTATTATACTCAGACCCCAAATAGCTGAAGCTGACCACGTGGCTATTGAGTGGCAGCATTTAAAAGATCAGGGGCACTCTGATTCAGTAGTGAAAATCAGCCTGGCATCAAGGAGACAATCTACTCAAAGGATATATGAGATGATTTGGACATCTTCCTAGAACTGGTGCAAAGAGAAGTTGGTATCCATTGATCAGATTCTAATATGAGATATTTTGGACTGTGCTTCCGGATGGCATAGAAAAAGATACCAGGCCAAACATTTTGAAGAGGCAAGTGGTAGCACTGTGAACACTTTTGACACCTCAGAGTCAGACCATTTTCTTCCATCTTCATGTAAAAAAAGTTTTTTGGAGGGGTGGTTACTTCGAAAACTCTTCTGATGGTTCACAGGTTCCCATAATGGGATATGAATTTAGTATTAAATGCATTGATAAATCCTCCATCTTCTGAGCTGCTGCATGAGTCATCATCTCTGAGGATTTTGTCATTAAAGGTAGCATTTTTTGTTGCAATTCAGCAAGAAGTGTCAGTTGGTTTCTCTGTTAATCCAACCTCATGCGGGTTTGAAGAGGACAAAGTGATGCTGACTTTACATCCAACATTCATTCCAAAAAGCCTGTATATGAAGGATCCAAATAGAACTACACGCTTGCCAAACTTTTGTCCAAAACTAATGCATCAGTTGGAGAGGAAGTGGCACACCTTAGAAAAAACCATTTATGCAACAGCCAATTGCATGAATGGTGACAGGGCTACTTGAGATCTTAAGCAATATGCAATACATTCTGGGATATTCATGTCCTAAGGATGTGATATACTTGGCCTTGCCCTAGTGACTCCTTGGTGTAGGATATATCCATATTTGTGTTAAAACAAAGCTAAGGGGCCCTAGTCTTTTCCAGTGTGTTTTATCTGTTACAGAAAGAGATCTGACAAAAGATGGTTTGGAGGAGAGAATTACTCCTTTTGAAGAGGAAGATGGTTTCAAAGACAAAGAGAAAGTAGAGGATCTAAGCCACAATGAGGTAGAAGTAGATTCCAATATAAACAACAGGGACAGCAGCAATCGAAGCGAGGGGCAGCCCAGTCAATAAAGCAGGGAAACAACAGTTCTGACTCAGCAAACATTCCGGTGCGGGGGAAGATTGATTCACTTTGGTCATCTCTGGTAGGATATAACCTCAGACAATAAGTGTGTTACCCTGATTTCTGGGGGTCCCGGGAGGGACACCTAAATGTGCTCACAACAATGGGGAGGGAATTAGCACAGAGCACAAGTTGGCAGTGCGAGAGGCAGGGTAACGTAGCGAGATCTTGAACCCTATGTCTACGGGGTCAGGCCGAGTCAATGATAAGGCAGAAGCTGAAATAATAATTGTTGGTTTATTGAAATACAATCAAACACATGTATGCAACACACTCACACAAGGAACTATAGAAATAAAGGTAGGACTGGGATAGAGGGATTTTAGAGAAGGTTTGGTTTGGGAAATACTATACCTGTCCTGAAGCCCGGTTAAAAGCAAAGAAGCTGGGGAGCGTGGATTCTCAGCACGTGGAGCTGAGGGGAAGGCTCGCTGGACAAAGCGACAGCAAGGTGGGATGGAAGCCAAGAGTGATCCGAGGAAGCGCTCAAAGTCAAGGGTTCTTATAGGGAAAATTGTGGCCGCAGGCTAGTCCGTACTTGGGGAAAACAATGAATTTTGGGCTTGAGACAAAGCCTCCGAAAAGCCAGTACTTTAGATGAATGAATTATAGCCAGATTGTCAATAGACTAGCCAGTATGCAAACGCGGAGTGCTTGAGCGTTGTATAGTCTGCTCATCAAGCTGCCTGTGTGGGGCAGGGGATCTTTTGAAAGTAGCGTGCATACATAATGTGGTACTTGCCTTGAGGTCTCCTGAAGCTGCATTCAGCAATGACTGGCCTGTCTAGATCGGGATGTGAATGGTTCAGCTATTGTCGGCCACGCCTGTGTGCATGCTTGTCCGGGGGCCTCGCAAGCACGTGGGGAGGAATGGGTAGAGAAGGCCAAATTATTGATATCAAAATAATATCTTAATATCCCACAAGCTCAGGCTAGAAACAGTGGTAACAAGTGTTAAGAACAGTTCAAGAGGGGTATTGGATAGAGTTTTCAAGACAGACAAAGGAAAGATATCTACTTTCACTGGTTCCAAGAGACAAGAGGAAGAAGTTAGTAGTGCTCAATGAAATTCAACATTTATTACAAAGAGAGGCAATAGAACCAGTTCCAGTGGAAAGAAGGTTTCAAGGCATATATTCAGTCTTCTTCACGGTGTTCAAATGCAATGGGGGTTACCACCTGGTTTTGGACTTAAAATTCTTGAATGGATTTATGCAATACAAAAGATTCAAAATGGAGACATTACAATCAATTCTTCAGAATCTACAGTTGAAAAACTACTTTCTATCTATAGATTTACAAGAGGCCTACTTGCATGTTCTGATGACTTTCAGCTGCAGGAAATATTTAAGATCTCAATTCAACAGCAGACATTTCCAATTCAAAGCGCTTCCATTTGGTCTACCTTCGTCAGCCAGAGTATTTACAAAAGTGTTAATTCCAGTAATTGCTCATGTGAGACAGCAGGGGATTCACCTCTATTCATATTTGGATGATATTCTGCTCAGGGTGAGCAGCATGGAGAAAATCAAATTAGATATCTCAATTACTTTGAAGACTTTGGAGAAATTAGGCTTTCTAGTAAACCTCAAGAAAAGACAACTGATTCCAGTGCAGAGAATTCTGCATCTGGGAGCAGAAATAGATTCCAGGCTGGGATGTGCATTTCTGTTGAAAGAAAGGATTGTGAAACTAAATCAAGAACTTCTAGATGTCTTGAGACAGAGGAGAGTGGAACTGTTGAAGATGGCCAAGTTATTGGGAGTCCTGGTGTCATCCATACATTTAGTTCCATGGACCAGGTTTCATATGAGGCCGCTACAACTTTTTCTGAGACCTTATCAGGGGTACATCATCAAAAGAAAGTTTATGAAATTGAGAACAAGATTGTTAAGGAAGAAATTAAGATGGTGGCTGCATCCAGAAAAGTTGGAAAAGAGAATGTTATACATTCCACAGGAAAGGATTTCAGTTACAACGGATACAAGTCTTTCAGGTTGGGGTGCTCACTGTCTGCACAGAATAGCCCAAGGGAAATGGTCTCAAGAGGAGAGATCTCTAAGCATAAATCTTCTTGAAATGAGAGCAGTGAGACTAGCTTTGCTAGAATTTGCTGAGTTAGTAAAGGGCAGGAATGTGCTTGTTTACATGGACAATGTAACTGTAAAAGCGTACCTGAACAATCAGGGAGGTATGAGATCAAATCAGCTTATGAGAGAAGCCAAAAAGTTGTTGACCTGGCAGAACAGAATGTGGGACTCATTGCAGCAGTTCATCTGAAAGGAGCTTTGAACGTAAGAGCAGATTACTTGAGCAGAAATGAAATTTCTTCTGGAGAATGGAGTTTAAATTGGGAAGTGTTCCTGATGCTAGAGCAAAAATATGGTGGTTTTTCTGTGGATTTATTCACTTTGGCACAGAATCACAAACTTTCAAGATATTTTTTGATAGATGGAAGTGCAGGTGCCGAAAAGCAGGATGCTTTAAGATCATATTGGCCAGACAGCCTACTGTATCTGTTTCTACCTCTATCAATCTCAGAAAAAGGTTATACAGCAGATAAGACTGAAAAAAGCTCAAGTGGTCTTGATAGCTCCACATTGGCCGCGTTGGCCTTGGTTCCCTCAGTTGATAAGTATGTCAATGAGTCAAACATGGCAACTACCAATCAGACTGGCCCAGGGACCAATTTTTCATACAGATCAACAATGGCTAAATTTAAACACCTGGAGGTTGAGCGGCTCCCTTTAGAGGATAAAGGCTTTGGGCAAGCAGTGATTTTGTTAGCTTCACATAGAGCCTTCACTCAAAAGATTTATGAATCAACTTGGGAAGTATTCAAGAAATGGTGTGGTGTTAATTCAGTATATATTGAGAATGTTACCATGGTTGAAGTTCTGCAATTTCTTCAAGATGGTCTTGAAAAAAGGATTACATCCAAATCCGTTGAAATATCAAGTGGCAGCTGAAATTATGGATCATTTAGTCACCATAAGAGGTGCTCCAAAACCCCAGAGCTATGAAAAGAAAAATCCTAGAAGCTAGCAGTCATTTCAGGAAAGAGGCCCTGACAAGCCAGAAAAGCCACCCCATAGTCCCAAGAAAAATGGTGGAGGAGTAAAGAAGGTTCCTACACCAAAAGAAAAGGCAGGAAATAAATTATAAGTGTAGGAAAATGGGACATTTCCACTTTCATTGCCCAGAAAAGCTTGAGAATGTGAAAACTGAAAAGCCCAAGCAATCTTTCTGCATATCTGCAGTTCAGTTGAATTACCCTTTACAAGTTGAATTGGCTAGGCTGGCTGCCATGGAGATGGGGCCTAACAGCAAAGAGGAAGACAATATATTCCCTCAGAAACCCAACCTCTGTATGTTAGTAACTTTGAAATATTTGGGAATATTGGGAAAATTGGAGTGGGAAATATGGGGGAAAATTACAAGTTCTGGACAAAACTGTTTGGGGACCTAGAGGCACAGGATCTCAAATCTGTGTATTCCAACTTTATCCAATTCCTCCAGAGAACTTTGTACCCCAAGAAAAAGTACTTCTGAGGGGTCTAGGAGGGCCTGCATTTTAGGCCCTTTGCACACGTGGGGAAGGAAACGTGTAGAAACACTACTCACCGGCTTTTTCGTGGGTCCGATCAGGTCCGTTGGGATGAGGAGCAGTGCGAGCTCATCGCTCTGCACTGCTCCGGCATCCAAAATGGCGACTTCTGGTTGGTGGAGGCTCTCCACCAACCGGAGAAGCTCGCCAGCCTAAAGCCCGCCTCTGGCAGATCTGCAGGCACGAACTAGTGCGCGTCTGCAAATCTGCACCAGAGAACAGCAATGGAGCAACACGGAGTCACGCGCTCCGTGCTTTTGAAAAACCTCTTAAAAGAGGTTTTTAAAAAGCACGCTGCGTGACCACTTCCGGTCGCTTCGGAGTGGACTGAGGTGCGGAACTACGAAAAGTAGTCCGCCCCAGTCCACTCCATGGTGCAGACGACCTCCGTTGGAGGTCGCTCTGTGCCGTTTTAATTGCCCCGTGTGGAAAGGGCTTTACACTCTGACTGCTGTGTTGCCTATTAGGTATAGACGCTGGATAGGGAACTGGGAAGTGGCTATGTGTTCAGATATTCAGCTCCATGCTTGATTGGGAATGATCAAGCAAAGCATGTCAACCCAGTCTGCGTAACCACCCGCCACAAGGCCCAGCAGTAATGATTGGCTCAAGCAGTATTAACCAGGGAGGAAGAGCTTAGTGAAGAAACTTCTTCCCACGAGGTCAGCAACAACGAACCTAATGCACTCAGCATAGAAGAGGATTTACTGCAGATGAGTGCTTTGGCTGAAACATCATCTTCAGAGTTTGTAAAGGAGCAAAGGCTGGATGAAAGTCGGAAGCCTCTGCTTGCAATGGCAAACAGGAAAGCAGAAGAAGCACCCTCACCAGATGGGTAAAATCCATATATCACTGTGGGGATGCAGAGGCAGAGCCAGAATAGAAAAAGATATTAACAGTTCAGAGCTGAGATATGGCATAAAAAGAACCACTAAATTGGGGGGAGTGATTTCTAGAAAATAATCACATTTTTCCCAACTATATCTAATTATATTTTAATTTCATTCTGTTTATATTCTGATGTAAAGATGTTATACACCTCCATTTTTAGCCTCAGAATAATCTTCTGATTTAGATTATGCTGAGAAGCAGTGACAACAAGAGGTGCATGGAATGTGAACCTGTGGTCTTACCTTCTTTGGGCAGCATGCAGGGGGATAGAGTTTCTATGCACCCTGAAGAAAAAACTGTAAATTTTGGCAGCATCTGATAAAGATATATTAATTTTTAGCTTCAGAAATACATGTTCAGGTACAACTATTAGTAGGCTAACCAAATGGCACCAAAATATGAGCAGAATTTTGATCAAGGTAGTTTGGGAGTAAAAATTGTATAACTAGTGGCAGGTTTTGTTTTGTTTTTTTTAAATTGCATGAAGGTCCATGTGAAGCTATGGCTCCCACTGTTAGGGAGAGAAAGATGTAAGAGTTGTGTAATACCTTTGACACTGTGAGGCACTGTCTGTACAACAACACCTGATGTACAGTGGGGAGTATGGAACACAGGATACATCCCGGTCACCAACTCTGCCGTGGTTTAGATTAGAATCTGCAAAGTCTGTGCATTATGTTACTGCAAAGAGAAATAAAATCTCCACTGGAAGAAGTTCAGTAAACGACATGGACCCCAACCCAAGGAAATTTTTATCACTCATGACCTAATGTCATTAGATTCCACTGTGGGAGCAGTAGCCATATACATTACGTCATTTGTCTTGTGGAGTATTGGAGGAAAAAGTCAGCCTACGTTTTTTGCTGTTGGAAAAGTTCTGAACTAAATTAATTCCAGTCTCTTGGAATCCTGAAGGAATTGAGTTCCTGACATTTTTGTGTTGCTGAAGGATCCAGAGATTCAGAATGTGCCCTCTGTTTCTCTCTTCTACTGATGCTGTAGGGGCATAATAATTAGGAAACAATTAATCAATAGCGTAATAGCAGGCACATTGAACTAGGAAAAAGAGCAATGTGGCCAGGGAAAACAAGAATGCTTATGCTTGCAGCTGGATGCAGACAACAGGAAAATCAGCTTGTACAACTTAGAATGACAGGAAGCCAAGTAGAACAATGGTAGATAGTAAAAGAGATAACTAACTGAGTAAGCTCAACGGGTGTGAAAGAGAGGTAGACTTTATGGATTTGAGTGTCTGGAGTAGGACAAACTAGGCCAAGGGGAGGGGGAGTGACCACAAGAGATGAACTTTGGTGACTGAGAGCCTCATAAAGCTTTATTTTAATACTAAAAATCACACCCCTAGGGAGGGGTCTGGTATTAAAATTTGGGACTGCCTCTGGGGCATGCGTAGTGCTTGTATGCTGACACAATAGTGTATTCATGACATAGTTCCTATATGGATGTATTTGGATTAGCCAATAATTAGCATTTCTTGCTTCTGTAATGGATGCTTAGCCGGGTATAAAGCTACCTGGGTGCAGCCATTTTCTTTGGAGTAGTATATTTTTAGTGCCTGATGCACAGCTGCTTCCCTTTTGTACAAGGGAAAATCATTTAATAAATTATTTACATTTTTTTGCTGCTAAAAACCCTGATGTAATTTTGAATTAATGCAGTAACAATGCTGCTGCTCTTTCTCAGTGTAGCTTGCTTCTTCACTTTGCCACCCACCAGCTTCTATGCTCTTCTCTCTCTCTCTCTCTCTGTCCAGTCCTTCAACTCAATCTCGGGACAAAACTTACAGCATTTTAACAAACTACCTCATCTACCATCTCTGATAGGGAATGTACCTCATATTTTTGCCCCAGTGTTGGGTGAGGTGACAGTCCCTCCCTCTGGATTCCAGTTGTGATTGCTTTGGCATCTGAAAGAGAGAAGAGCAGCTCCATCATGCCCGGGCCTCACCTGCTGGTTGGAAACTCTCCCTCCATATATTCCAACTACAATGGCTCTGTCCTCTGAAGCAGAAAAAGAGCAGTCAGGATTTTTGGAACTTGATCCTTTCATCCTTGACATCCCCTTTTCCTTGCGTGCCCTGTCTTAAGCCATTTCCGCACTAGGCTGTTATAGCACTATGATTCCACTTTCAACATCCTATGGCATCCTGGGGTTTGCAGTTTCGGGAGGGGCCAGCCAGCCCCTCCCAAAACTGGGTGTTACTGGGTGTTAGTGGGTTTTCTTATTATTTTTAAAAGAATCTTCAATAGTAAAACTTACTTATTTTAAGAAGAAAAAAAGGGAAGGTAGAAAGGGGGGGGAAAAATCAAGATCCATAATTGTAATTATATACAAATATAACAAGAAAGAATAAATAATAGAGTAAGCCTTCCCCGAGTATCATTGGTTATTCCTTTAGTTATATGTATAAAGATCCTTAATCATATACATCTTTCTTATCTAATTCCATCATAAATTTGCTCTTTATATATGAAATATCAAGATTAGTTAGTTTTTAATCTGAGAAGCCTGCTACTGTTATTGCAGAATAATTGTATCTCAGAAAATTAATCAACGGGTCCCAAGTTTTTAAATAATTATCTATAGGACCTTCTTTTATCAAAATTATTTGCTTGTCCATAATTGCTATGTCCAATATTTTTAGTAGCCATTCATCTACTGATGGCAATATTTCTGATTTCCAATTTTTTGTGAATAATAGCCTGGCTGCTGCAGTCATATAAAAAAAAAAGTCTTCTAAACTTTTCTCTAAATTATCATTTATTATAGTGAGGAGATACATTGCTGGGTTCATTTGAAATGTAATACCTAGAATCTTTTCAGTAATTAAATGAATGGACTTCCAAAACATTTTAAATTTGTTACCAGGTGTGATAAAAGGTACCTTTCTCCTCTTTGCATTTCCAGTAGATATTTTTGCAATTTTTATACATTCTGGATAATTTTTCTGAGAGAGGTACCACCTATAATGCATTTTGTAAATGTTTTCTCTTATATTTTGATTGGTAATATATTTTCTTTGAGTTCATGCATGTGTTATTGTTTTGCTTCGATTTCAAACGCTCAGACCTAGCAAGTTCAAGTCCATGTGTTGCCTGAGGAGAAGAAGACAGGCTCCTATGCCGCTTTAGCGCATGTGTGTGCCACCTGCTAGGTACCAAGTCAATTTCCTTCAACAGCAACATCTGGAATCTGTAGCACTAGGGAAGAAAAGAATGGAGAAGCTGGGAGATCCACACCAAGCTGACTGTTGAGATACTTGAACGATGATGGGGTTCAAATGTAATAAATAAAACATCTTCTTAAAAAATAGAAACAACATTGGGAACTCTACCTGATTCATCAGTTGCCAGCTATTTGTCCTAGTCCAATCATTAACTACATGGCTAAATTCTTTGCAGCTCAATTTTTACCTAACTCTCAGTCAGCTACTGTTGTTAGAAGGAACCTAGACGGTGGACCTCTGTACCAAAAGAGGCTAGGCTGCCTTCCTCTTTGTGGTTTTTCTGGCAATAGGCAAAGATAGTTTGGTTTTTTTAGGTAGGCTTGTGCCAATTGACTAGGTGTTGAGGAAGAGTTCTGCTAATAGTTGGGTACTGTATTTTCCTGAACAAGCTATTTTTAAATCATATTTTATTGTGACTTTAAGTCCATTAATGCCTCATCTGGGGGGAAAAAAGCAAAAAAAAAAAAAAAAAAAAAGCCCCCTCCATTTCCTTTGATGCCTGTGAGCAAGAGAAAGGCAAAGTTTGGATCAAAAGCAGGCAGCGCTATTGACTTGCAAGGTTGTCAATAATAGAGATTTTATATCCTCTGTGAAAATGCTATCAGAAAAAGGTACTGTTGCTTCTGCCTTTCCACGGCAGTGGCATATGTAATGTGTGGGGAGAAGCAGCCTGTGCGGACGTGTAGGAATTTAAAGTAGGAATGTTAAACCATCATATCCCTTTTTAATATCTGTTTTGTAACAGAGGCCTCTGCTCACAAGTGACACCTGGTGTGTGAATGACATTTCAAGTTTTGCCTGTCAAACCGAGATCTGTGTAGTTACCAGATGGCTTTTTGTTCCTAACTCTGAAAATTAGGTATATCTTGTTTTTTTTGCCCTGTGCCAAACAGAATAAAGTTGTGAAATTATATGCAATTACACAGAAAACTCTTGTGTGTGTGTGTGTGTAAATTTCTAAGATGCCACCTCAGGAAGGGCAAGAAACAGTGTTAATATGCTTAGATTAGTGTTTAAACCAAGATCCACTAAGGGTAAATTTACCTGAAAGAGAAAGAACAAACCATTTAAGAAGTAAGCTTAAAGCTGTGTATCCATGATAAGTTGCAATTACAGTTTATTAGATCTCAGGATGATCAACCACCTGGAAACGCTGAGAAAATATAATACTTTGTTTCAGGAAAACTAGAATTGAGATTACTATTCTTGCAATTAAATTCAGAACACTTCCAAGGTTACATTTCTTATAGCATCTTATAGTATCTTCCTGATAACAGAGATACACACCAATATGTTGTTGGTTGAGCAAACAATCAAGCTGGTCTATGCAACTGTTATCTCAACGAAAACTTTCCAGTTTTCATTTCTTAAAATATTTTCAGTCAGTTCTTCTGTTTTTATTTCTAGACATCAATTGAGACATTCATGAATTGTGTGAAGTTGGCAAGCCCCACTTTCTAGTCCATATTGTTTCAGCAAATATTTATAACTGAATTACTAACATGTTACATTAGTAATATCTGGGTCTTACTGGCTGCAGGTGGAACCCAAAGTGGGCTTTGCATAGTTAGAGCAGAACCGGTAATTCCAGGATTCAGGCCCTACTGGGCTTTGGACTAGTTATTCATTCATCAGTTCTTCTGCTTCCTGCTCTCCTGCCTCCTACTGGAGGGGTTCCTTGTCTGAGAACAGAGGGAGTCATGTTCAGAATCTCTCCACATCCTCCTCCCCCACAAAGCCTCTGGCACCATCTGTTGATTGTGGACAAACAAGTAAAGCTCAGAGTTTGGGCATGACAGAATTGTCTCACCATCTGCTAACTACCGGCACTCTTTAAATATTTCAAGGATTGTCACAGGCCATTTCCTCATTTTGTTGTTATAGTGCTATTATTCCACTTTCAACAGACTGTGGAATTCTGGGGTTTGTAGTTTACTGAGGCCAAAGAGCTCTCTAGATGAAAATGCTAAATGCCCCTTCCTAAACTGCAAACCCTGGGATTTCATGGGATGTTGAAAGTTGAATAATAGCATTATAACAGTGTAGTGCAGAAATGGTCACTGTGAGGAAGGGCAGACCTGTTTGTTCTCTGCTGCCTCAGAGGGTAGGACCAGGTTTAAGGAATTTAAGTCACTGTACAGTAGATTTCAACTGAACTTTAAAAGGAACTTCTTAACAATAAGAGTGGTTTGGCAACAGAATGAATTATATCCACAGAAATTAAAAGAACTGGCATAAGTCATTTCAGAACCACTCGCAATAATCTTTGAGAACTCTTGGAGAACAGAAGAAGTCCCAGCAGACTGGAGGAGGGCAAATGTTGTCCCCAGCTTCAAAAAGGGGAAAAAAAGAAGATCCAAATAATTACCACCTGGTCAACCTGACATCAATACCTGGAAAGATCCTAGAGCAGGTCATTAAACAGTCAGTTTGTAATTGCTTAGAAAACAATGCCGTAATCGCTAAAAGTCATCATGGGTTTCTTAAAAACAAGTGATGCCAGACTAATCTTATCTCTTTTTATGATAGAGTTACAAGCTTGATAGATGAAGGGAATGCTGTGGACGTAGCATATCTTGATTTCAGTAAGGGCTTTGACAAAGGTCCCCCTTGACATTCTTGCAAAGAAGTTAGTAAAATGCAGGCTGGACAATGCTACTGTTAGGTGGATTTGTAATTGGTTGGCTGACCAAACCCAAATGGTTCTCATCAATGGCTTCTCTTCTTCTTGGAGAGAGGTGACAAGTGGGGTGCCACAGGGTTCTGTCCTGGGCCCAGTGCTATTCAACATCTTCATCAATGACTTGAATGAAGGACTAGAGGGCATGCTGATCAAATTTGCAGATGACATCAAATTGGGAGGGGTTGCTAATACGCCAGAGGACAGGATCAAAATTCAAAATGACCTTAACAGATTAGACAGCTGGGCCAAAGCTAGCAAAATGAATTTCAATAGAGAGAAATGTAAGGTCCTACACTTAGGCAGAAAAAATGGAACACACAAATATAGGATGGGGGAGATGTGGCTGGATAACAGTACGTGTGAAAGGGATCTAGGAGTCTTGGTGGACTACAAGCTGAACATGAGACAACAGTGTGATGCAGCAGCCAAGAAAGCCAATGCAATTCTTGGTTGCATCAATAGGAGTGTAGTGTCTAGATCAAGGGAGGTAATGGTACCACTCTATTCTGCTTTGGCTGGACCTCATCTGGAATATTGTGTCCAGTTCTGGGCACACATTTCAAAACGGATATTGACAAGCTAGAGCATGTCCAGAGGAGGGTGATTAAAGTGGTGAAGGATCTGGAAGTCATGCCCTATGAGGAGCAGCTTAGGGAGCTGGGTATGTTTAGTTTGCATGAGAGAAGGTTAAGAGGGGATATGATAGCCATGTTCAAATATTTGAAAGGATACCATGTCCAGGAGGGAGGAGGCTTGTTTTCTGCTGCTCTAGTGACTAGGACAAGGGGCAGTGGATTCAAATTGCAGGAAAAGAGACTTCCTGACAGTCAGAGTTGTTTGGCAGTGGAATATACTACCTTGGAATGTGATAGAGTCTCCTTCTTTGGAGGTTTTTAAGCAGAGGCTGGATGGCCATTTGTCTGGAGTGATTTGATGTGGATTCCTGCATGGCAGGAGGTTGGACTGGATGATCCCTGTGGTCTCTTCCAACTCTATGATTCTATGACTGTATGAGAACCAATTACCTAGAGAGGCAGTGGGGTCTCCTTCTCTGGACATTTTCCAAAAGAGGCTAGATGGCTACCTGCTCTAGCTGGAGATCCTGCACTGAGCTGGGGGTTGGACTCGATGGCCCATGATGACCCTTCTTATTCTATCCTTGAAATTTCCTTCTTGGGGTGAGAAAAAGTGACAGACAAAAAAACCCTCAAGAACCAGGAAATTTATTTAAAGCAATAGCACACCAACGATAAAAAGACAGCCAACCCTGAATATGAAACAAGCAAAGCTTTTACATTTTTAGGAACTTTGTCTGGTCTACGATTGATTGGCTTAGAAATGCCGTACAGCTGGAGGATAAGGCAGTGAGGCAACTGCCTTGCTATCCCACCCCCTTACTGGTGTTTTGCTGGTTAAGCTCAAGGCGTTTGTTCAGTCTGTAACTGCTTGATCACTTTTCCACTGAACACACCCATGGCAATGGCCATCGCCTGAGGCATGGTGAACCCCTCAAAACTCCTCTTTCCCACGTAAAACCAATCTAATGTCTTTACATGCTCTGTCCTTATATAAAGCACGTATTACAGACGCCTGATTTAACGAAACAGTATTTCACCACTTCCATATAGCATCTATCAGCCTGTAGTACTGTCTCTGGTACTTGTGATTTGTTATTTGTTTTTCATATGTTTTCTAATTTGTTTTACAGTCCTCCCTCCACGTTTGTGGGTTTGACCTTCACAAATTTGATTATTTGGAAGGACATGCTTGCCTGCCCCCACCCAATTTTCCTCCTCCCATCCCTTGCATTCCTCACTCCAGGCTTGGGAGGCTTCTGTTTCAAATGCATGTGTTTTTTCATTTGGGGTGAGCAAAGACCCCTCCCACTGCTGAAGGTATGGCCTCTCTGCCATTTTGTTGCACGTTCTGCTGTGTATTGGTTGCAGATTGGTCAAGTGCTCCTTTCTCAAGATGGCCTCCAGAAGTAATTAGAACTGCAGAATTCCCCTCTTCTCTGTCTGAGGGAAGGGTACCAGTAAGCTTTTTAGTTTGTCTTTTTTCTCCCCCCTCTGGGGTCAAAGGCAATGGAATGGGAGGAGGACCGTGGGGGGCGGGAATTCACGGTTTGTCCACTTTTACAAGGGTTCTGTGCCCTGAACCCTCGTAAATGTGGAGGGGCTACTGTAATTATTACTTGTTTGTTTAATTTGTGTTTTAACTTTTTTATGTCCGTTTCCACATGACAACGCTTTTCTGTGTCATTGTGCTGCAAGTCAGGTCCGGAAAGGAGAGTGTCCGCAACGCTCCCCTCCACACCTGCTTGCTGCCTGAGGAAGGCTGTGCCTCTTCCTTCTGCAGCACAGCCGGGCACTTGTGGTTTCTGTGCTGAGGCAGGAAGCATTGCAACCACACTTCCATGGCTTCTGCACTATTGTAAAGTACGAGAGTGCTGTGGGATTAGAAGTACAAAATGGCTTTTTTTCCGTTTTGCAAATGACGCGTGAATGTGACGCTTCGCAACAAGATGGCAGCGGGATGGTGACAACGTCATGTGGAAGCATGACCTGTTGACCGCTGCCATCCTGTGGCACAAGTGGGATAGTTGTAAGGGAGGAAAAAAACAAGAAAGAAGTGAATTTCTGGGAATGGAACGTCAGGTCTGTTCCCAGCTACTGTTTCTTGCTACATTGCAACATTTTAGTACAGCTAAGAGAATGGTCTATTGTAGTGAAGAGAAACCAGTCAGCTTTGTACACCACAACTGTGTCCTCTCTTGAACATGTGATGACCCTGCACTGTAAAATGTATAAATTGCTGTTAACATGTGGGGGCAGGGCTCTCTCAGTCTTTTGGAGGCGACTCCGCCGAGATCCTCAGCCGGCTGAATAAAGGCGGAATTTCCTTACCATGGGTCTTATCTCTGACTTCTGCAACACAGTGACATCGTGTGGAAAGGGCCTATGTTATGGTTTTTTAACTCTGTTTTCTTTATTTAAAGTACTGTAAGCTTCTTTGAGTCCCTTGGAGGAGAAAAGTGGAAAATAAATAAAGATTATAGGTTGTTGTGGGTTTTCCGGGCTTTGTTCTATTAGTATTTTCTCCTGAAGATTCTATGAAGATGCCAGCCACAGATGCAGGTGAAATGTCAGGAAAAAGTACTAACAGAACACGGCCCCCAAGCCTGGAAAACCCATAACAACCTATGGATTCTGGCTGTGAAAGCCTTTGACTTTACATTAAATAAAGATATAACAACAACAACAACAACAACAACAACAATAATAATAATATCCTGAGGGATGTCAATATTCTCAACCTCAGTTACCTTATTATGATTAAATTGTATGTTGGCCAGTCCTTTGAATCTCTCTCTGAATAAAGATCAACTCCTTTATTTTGTTAATGTCATACTGCCCCTGAGGTCTGTTGTAACTGCACTCAACACTCTGCAACCAGTAGTATATTGTTCACCTGTCCGTTATTATAAATAACTGGATGCAAAATAAGGGTTCAACACAGAAACTTGAAACCTCAACAGTATCTAGTGCAGTACTTCTGCAACTCTATCAGGTTGGTTAGCAGGATAAGTGCAGTATTCTTGAGCCATCAGCTCAGCACAGGACTAGACCCCCTTTATTTCCAGCAGGAAAACAGATTTACTCTACTTGCCAACGTATAAGACGCACCAGTGTATAAGACACACCTCATTTATACATCTGAAAATACTATTTGTCAGTGTATAAGACACACTGGCATACAAGACGCACCCCATTTTCAAACAGTATTTTTCAGGGGGAAAAATCTTGTATACCAGCAAATAGGGTAATTGCCTTCCCTCTTTTCCAATCAGACACAGCCACTTGCTTTTTAACTTACCTCCTTTTTTTCTATCTATAAATCTGATGCTATATCTCATTTTCTCCAGCAGGCGGTGTTTGTAATCCATAAATACAGTGCTGGTTGAGCTAAATAGTCTATGGCCCTTTTCACATGTCGGGGGAGGAACGGGCGAAAACGCCCAAAAACGGACCTTACCTCCAGCCGAGTAAGTCCGTCGCCACGTGGAGCAGCATGGGCTCGCTGCTCCACACTCCTCCAGGGTCGCAGATGGCAGCTTCCGGTTGGTGGAGGCTCTCCACCAACCGGAGAAGCTCGCCAGCCGGAAGCCCGCCCCTGGCAGATCTGCAGGCACGCACTTGCGCACCCCTGCAGATTCACTTTAGAGCCGGGCGACGGAGCGGCACGGGGCTGCGCACTCCGTGCTTTTTAAAAACCTCGAAAAAGAGGTTTTTAAAATACACGCAGCCCGGCTAGTTCTGGCCACTCCTGAGTGGATTCTGGTGTGAAGCTACGAAAAGTAGTCCACGCCAGTCCACTCTACGGTGTAGACGACCTCCGTGGGAGGTCGCTCTACACCGTCCCCCCCCCCACATGTGAAAAGGGCCTATGCTCTGTTTATTTTCCCCTGACAGCCTCTGGTAAAATCGTGAGATTCTCTCCCCTGGCTTTCTGGAGCCTGGTGTGACTGGCCTCTGGAGATGCACCTAGAAATTTGTGCCATCTTCGCACTGGACTGTTGTAGCGCTATTATTCTGCTTTCAACATCCTCCGGAATCGTGGGGTTTGCAGTTTTGGGAGGGGCCCAACCATTTTCGCACTGGACTACAACAGTCCAGTGTGAAAATGGCCTTGTTTTTATATTTCTTGTCAAGAAAGTAGTGTTTGAGGTCCCAGTTGGATGTGTGTGTGTGGGGGCTCCAGCAAAGCCTTGTAGCCTGTGTCAGGTCGAGTGGAGCAACCTGTTGATTAGTATGATTGGTAGAGGGAAGCTTAAGGTGGGAGTTGGGGTGTCACCGGGACTCCCCTTCAAAGAGAATCACAATGACTCTAAATGCCTCTCCCTCTTTTCCCTTTCAGCTGGGAAGAGGGGTTCGTTTCCCTCCTCCTCCCATATCAGAGGAAGGCATTCCCTCTCTCTCTTCTAGTAGAGGGCAGCCCCCCCCCGCCCCAACAAAACACCATAAAAAGACAACAAAGGAAACACACACCCATGCCTTTCCTTAGCAGCAAACCAGAAAGAACAGAAGAGAAAATAAGAGCTGGCAAAGAGACATTAGCAGCTAAGCTCTCCTGCATGTGAAGAAAGCTCCCCATTCGCCACACAAGGAAAAGAACCTGCTACAGTCTCCCTTTTTGTACGCACATGCAGTGTCTGATTATGACTCAGAAATACAGACACCCTCTCCTGTAAACCCTTCATTCCCCTAACCTGTCCCAAATCTTCACAGAAGTAGGAACAAGGAGACAAAAGAAGCTTGAAAGAAACAACACACTCTCTCTGTTCTGCACAAACTCACAGTTCTCAAAATTCTCCTCCTACTCTTGAGCGAGAGGAAGAGAGCGACTCCAAAAATTCTATCAGATTATCTCATAGTGAAGGAACGTCTTGACAGTAAGAGCAGTTTAGCAAAGGAACCAATTGCCTAGAGAGGCAATGGGTTTCCCTTCTCTGGATATCTTCAAAAAGAGTCTGGACAAGCTACCTGCTGGGGATGCTTTAGCTGGAGATCCTGCATTGAGCTGGTCATGGACCACTGAGCCGACGAGGCCTGTTCTGAGTTTATGGGAGGGCTATGTGTCAGCTGCTTGATAAAATGATGTGGGGTGGGCCTAAGCCTTGAGAATTCTGGCTACCACACCCTCTTTGGTTGAGAATGAAAAGTAATCTGCTACATAGCAATAGGCATGGCCTCTCTTGGGGGTGGGGGCTTCCACACACACTTCTAGGACACTGGAACGCAGTCAGCCACTGTTCAGCAGATGCTGGGTTTTGGAACTCTGGCAATGGAAGACACATGCATGGGTACTCACTTGCAGGCACTGTCTAGCTCTTCACCTTGGTCTCTGGTGGTTCCAGATGCTCTAGAGAAAAGACACAGCTCAATCACGTCCAGAGTGAGTACCACCCCTGCAAATTGTACCTGCAGAGTCATTTGTAACTCTTCAAGTACTTCCCCCTCCCATACCCCTGCAAGTACCTCCAACTCATTCTCAGGGTGATAACTAAACTAAATGGGTGTCCCAGAATCCACCCACAATTAAAGCATTTGAAAGGAGTAGCATGGCTGAGTTAGGGTTGGCAGGATGAACACTGGCGATAGATCCTGTAACTTTAATGTTTTTGTACCATAGGGAATTTTAGCAGTGTTACTTGTCGTGCAACCAGGTAACAACACCTGCTTAAATTCCTTCTTCTACGCAAACATAACAGGAACAGGTACAGGAAGCCTCTCCAGTTTTCACTCTGATAATGATACAGATGTGGTCCTACACATTTCACTCAGAAGTAAGTTCCAATTTCAGGGCTTACTCTTACTCTGGATGAAGTGAACTCAGTGCTGTCGATGAGAAGATTTTATATCTCCAAATGGCTAGTGGTTCCTGATAACAGCTTTCTCTCATTTTCCCACCCTTTAAAAAAGCTTCAGTGATTGTAGCAGGAACACCCCCACTCTCTCATGTTTTCCCAACTTATTCCTGCACTGGAAATCTTAGCAACAGGGCCTTAGAGAGTTCTCTACTATTTTCTAGCTGAATTGTACGCAGTGCAACCTGAGTCTGTACCATATGCTTTTCTCCAATGGAGTTCATGGGTCTCCTGTTCCCTTCTTCTTTTCGTCTCATGATAAATAAATCTCATGAAATCTTAACCAGCAATATTTAAGAGTCATACCCAGTTTTTTCATCCTTTTTCAAACTTCAGGGATCTTAGAAGGCAGGCTCTCTCTCTCTTCTGTTTTCTCGCTTCTTCCTATCTGAGAAAACTTAGTGGCAGTGCCTTAGACAGCCTTCTCCTGTTTTTCCAGTTCAATTGTAGGTAAGTCTAATATAATGTTTTGTCCGCCACTTTTAGAAGAAGTCCATAAAATGGTAACTTGCTGCTTCTGATCAGTGCCAAAATAGAGATGTTTTAAAAAGCTTATGTGCGTATTTATTTTTCCCCTGCTGAAAGAAATAAGTGGCATTTACCAACCAAGGGTGGACAACTGGGGAGTACTGGGGGGCTGCACTTGCTCCTGCAATGAATATACTTTTTTGCCCCCAAGTACCCCATGTGGAACAAGGAGGCATGTTTTGGTGCCTTCCTGGCCCCCTACAGGGCGTTTTGGAACATTTTGAGGCAAGCATTTAAAAAGAAATCACAAAATTTTGTTTTGACAGTGGTGGGGAAGTCCACTGAGACAGTAAGCATGTAGATATACCCTGTAAACCCTCTAGGGGTCATTTTTGGGAATTTTGGTACAAACAAAATTTAGGGCAAAATAGAAAATTGGGGCAGAATTTGAAAAAAAAAATTGCAAAAAAATTATTTTGATCCCTGGTGGCTACAGAAATTGATCCTGGAGGCCACATGTGGCCTGCAGGATGCACTTTGCCTACCCCTGGCATATATGGTAGTGCAGTGAGGAGGTGGGTGGGACTAAATGGACATTCTGTCACCAAACCTCTCAAGGTTCAGATGGCTCTGGTTCCTATGACTCCACTGCACTTTATGGGAAACCCAGAAGCCAACAGTAAGTCATTGAGACAATTATGTATCTCTTTCATCTCCACCCTATGCATCTCCTTCTCAGGCAGGTTGGGTCACCATGACCCATTCCGCACTGAACTTCTATAGCACTATTATTCCACTTGCAACATCCTATGGAATCCTCGGGTTTGCAGTTTTGGGAGGGGCCAGCTGGCCCCTCCCGAAACTGCAAACCCTAGAATTCCATAGGATGTTGCAAGTGGAATAATAGCGCTACAGCAGTCTAGTGCGGAAATGGCCCATGAGGTGTCAAGAGTGATTCCAGCTTACTGGGATAAGTGCTTTAGGCAGAGAAAAAGATTCAGGGCTAAAGAAATGTTTGAAATCTACTTGATGTAAATACTGTGACATGCCCATGGGAGGCAGGCCAATTTCCTGGGTTTGCTGTGTGTAGGAATTGGGCTCTTTCCAAAGCTGTACCACCTCCAGGCACTCATAATTAAAATGGTATAATAGAAGAGTGAAGAAAAATTTGCAAGTGTTTTGCCTTTGAGTTCCTGAGTACTTTCCTTTTGTTTCTGCTTTCATATCTAAAACCACAGGAAATGTCTGCATTCTAGAAAAACAAAGAAACAGCAAAATCTGAGGGAAGCCAGGTTTTGCCACTAATATGGCAATGCTTCTGTGAGGTGAGTTTTTAGGTAATTTCTATGGTTAAAAACAGACAGTTTGCTGCAGTATGGACAAACTGCTCCTGCTTGGAGTTCAAGGCATGCTGTTCCCTTTTCCAGGGTATCACATTTTCCTTCCCAACTCAACTTTAGATTACTTCCTCCAATAATCAGCCAGTATACCTGTCCCTATCTACAAAGCACCCTCAGACCTTCTTGGGCTGTCTTTGGGGTGCCCTTGTAGGATCCTTGGCAAGTAAGACCTTCCTAATAGGAATGAGCATAAGATTGCGGTATAAGAAAGCAGTGCATTTTACTATGCGTAAATTCATTTCTGTTTCTTTTTTCCCTTTTTTCCCCAGAGTGAAAGTTTTGGGACCAGCCTCCCATACAAAGAGAGATGCATCTAACTAGATCATGGGGGAAGCTGTAAAAGCCAGTGGAAACCACATGCCTATTTTTGCATGACAGAACAAAGTATAGTGGCAGATAGCTCTTCCAAACTGAGGTGAGTCACTATCTTTCAGTTACATTGATTATACTATATTGCATCAGAACTTAGACTTTGAAAATTAGAAAACTGAGAATTTGGTAGTCAGATTAGTTATAGGGCTCTTCCAGATTGATCCAAAGAAATGTGAGTTCTTATGATATCCAGTTGGCCCTCCACATTTCGGGGTTCAACATTCATGGATTTGATTATTCATGGGTTATTTATTTTATTTTAAAAAAATCTTACTTTGTTTGCCTCTGCCATGGGGGAAAAAATATATCTTCTCTCTAGGAATCTCTAGGTCTTCTGGAAGTGGACCATAGAGTCATGCTGGAGGACATAGAGATTCCTAGCGAGAACACTTCTCTAGGCATTGCTTCTGCCAGAAGTGGACCATAAAATTATTGGAAAATGAGAGAGATTTGATGGATTTCTCTACATAGCAGAGCAATTAGGATGCAAACAGAAGTTTTATATGGTTTCATTGGAGTTTCTCCTCTATAGTGCTCCTGACCAAAGGCTTGAAGGAAGACAGGCAGAGGAAGAAGATGGGAACAGATAAAAATCCCAAGAACAAAGGATGCTTATGTCCCAGAGGAAGAGAGTGGGTGTGAACAAACAGGAAATTATCTTGGGTTTTGTCCCCAAATTTACCCAGTGATCATGCAACCTAAATAGCAGTAAATTCAGAGCATGCAAAGGTTGCTATTCCCAACAAGAATTGCACTAGAGAACCTAGAAGTTCCTAGTGAAGTGTTCTCAGGCAAGAAAAATAGCATTTGTGATTTGTATTTTATTTACGTTTTCCCACTTTTGCAGGGGTCTTGCATCCCTAACTCCTGCAAAAGTGGAGGGCTCAGTATAGTTCCTTGGGTTTTCTCAGTTGTTGCTCCCACTTGTTCTGTTATTGTGGGAGGGGTTGTTTTAGCATTTTCTTGGATCTGCACTAGGGTTCTTCAAAGGTTTTTGAAAACCTGGACATGATTTCAGGGTGGTTTGAAGGGTAAATTTTCTCCTCAATTTTTCTCTGATTTTTTTTTTTTAAACTGCAGATACAGTGCAAGATTGCCACTTCACTGGTGCGCTGCAACTCTTAATTTAGAGAGAGAGAGGGAGAGAGAAAGGACTGAATGAGACTTTGGTCTGATACGTCTCAAAATTAAAAAGAGCCCTCTCTCTGTCTTTAATCCTTATCGTTAATTGTAACAGATTATGATCAGAGCATAAATTGGGAAGAATGTCCATATTTGTAGTTTTCATCAAGAGTTGTTCGGATACTAGCATCGTATCTATTCTTGACATTGACCTATGTCTATCCGAATAATATGTATGTCCATCCAGTTGCCTGTTCTTGTATCTCCAAGTGTCATATAAGTTTAAGTTGTCCATCATATTAAAGAAGTTCTTAGGAAGTTTGCCGTTGTTTCGGGGAGTTGACTTTTGCATTGTACTGTCAACTTGGGGACTGATTATTCCATTGAAATCCCCCAAAACAATAATGTTAGAATTTCCTGTTTCATTAAGATATCTCAATGCCTCTTCCTGTATTGTAGGGAAGATTTCACCTTTAGCTCCGTTTGGTGCATATATTCCAACTATTAATATTTTATCCTGTTTCAAAGTAACTTTAACTCCTATATAACGCCCATTGCTGTCCTGAAAGATTTGCTTTGCACCTAATTTTGAGTTTACGTATATCATAACTCCACTCTTCTTTTTATCAGTCGTAGCTGCGAAACAGCTACCTGGTTTCAAATTCCTGACATATCTCAAATCTTGAGTTCTAATTCGAGCTTCTTGCAGGCATATTATATCTATATTCTGTTTCTCTAGATGGTGAAAAATTTGTCTCCTTTTGTATTCAGAGTTAAACCCCTTAATGTTCCAAGAATAAATCTTCAAATCCATTTTGTGGGTCATATTAATATTTTATTACTGAAGTTTAGCTTATTCCTTCAGTATATCTCCGTCTACCTCCCCTTCTTCTTGTTCCACAATTCCTTGCACTACTTCTATTACTTCCTCTTGTTCTCCATTGTCTTCTTCTTCTTGTAGTTGTTCTCTTTCCTCCTCTGGAGGTAGCTGTTCATGTTCTTTTTCTCCTTCAGAGGTGTCCTTTTGTAAGTCTTTCTTCAATCTATCCATCATTTCTTTTGCTTTGTGTACTGAGTTAATCCTATATCTCTGCTGTTTATAAGTGAAGGACAAGCCTTCAACCTTTTCCCATTGATAATTAATCTGACACTTTTACAGAAGGTTGGCCAATGGTTTATATTCTTGTCTTTTCTTTAGGATTTGATAAGGTATATCTTTGAAAATTCTGACGTCTTTGTCTTCAATCTTCAGTAGTCCATCGTAGCTTCGCTGTAATATTTTGTCTCTAACCATTGTCCTCGTGAACGTTATAATAATGTCTCTTGGTAATTTCCTCTCTCTTGCTACTCTGGAGGAAACTCTGAACGTTCTGTCAATATATGCCTCCATCTTTTCTTCTTCAATATCAATGAATTCTGCCAAAGCCGGTACAATTTTTTCGTACAAATTCTCTGCTGAAGCCTCTGGAACACCTCTAAATCGAAGACTTCTTTCCCGATATCGTAACTCCTGCTGAGTAATTTGAAATTCATCTTCTTGTTGCTTCCCCTTCATCTCTGTCATTTCCTTTTCGACTTGTTTAACTTGTTGTTTTATCTCCTTTGTTTCTGTCTTTAGCTTTGTCACATCCTTTGTTATATTTTCCAATTTCTTCCCCAGTTTGTCTATTTCTTGTTTCATGTCAGCTCTCATCTCTTTCCTTGTTTCTTTTATATCGCTTCTTATATCATCTTTCATGCTTTTAAACTCTTCCATCATCTGTAACGTGAAATCTTGAGGTTTCTGGGGTATATCCACTGATGTCCGTCTGGTTGCCTGGGAAGTTGTTGCTGTTGCAGCTGCCGCCGCTCCTCTTCTTGTCCTTTGGTCCATTTTTGATTTTTTTTTATAGTACCTAATGCAGATTGCTTTTTTGCTTTTTGTTAACTTAATCAATATTCAATATTCAATATAAAAATCAATTCCTTATACCTATATTTTTTACAGTTAGCACATAAAAAGCTTACTATTTATAACCTTGTAGTTTTCAAATTCTAATAAAATTCAAATTGTTATATCTATAATTCCTTCACTTTAGATCCAATTCATTGCATGTATAAATCAATCACATCAATCACATATATCCTTAGCTTGAATTAATTACTTTAAATTGAAATTATCACTGCTACCCAGTCACTATATCAATGAAATGGAAATAAAAATAGCTGTATATATGTAGATTAAGCAAGTATCTTATGTATCAATTTATATATGTGGAATTTGTATAGATATATACATTTATTCTATGGGATTATATATAGCTAAATAGAAAAGACCACTTATTTTCAAATCTAGTACAATGTATTCAATTCATTCAGCAAATTCATTCAATAAAATCATACACTGAGTTCATTCAATATAATCGCTGGGCTGTGCCTAGGCCCAATTCTTTCACTTCCCCCTCCCAGCGAGTGCTGAGTATCCTCTCTCTTCTGGAACTGTTCCCAGACCTTGACTGTGAGAACTTCTCCTGCTTCTCCTCCAATGTTGATAACAGGAATCTGAGCTGCTCCGCTGCATGGGGGCAAAAGTCTCTCTGTCTTTCCTGTCCTTCCAGCACAGCCTCAAAAAACACTCCCTTATGAATAATTTTAAATCCTCGAATTGTTCTCAAAAGCCAAACGGACAAAAAATAAAGAAAACAACGCAGTTGCAAAGCAAAGTCCCCGATTTTAAAAATCAAACCATCCAAATGTCACAGTCCCGAATTTCAATATCCCATGTTCATTGTTCCAAGTTCAATGTTCAATGTTGTTCAATAGACCAAAAGAAGATAATAATAATAAAAAAAAGAACATGGAGACTCAATGATGAGATTTGGAATAAGGAGAAGTACACAGCGAAAGCAAAAACAGAGATAATTAACTATTTTAATGAGAACTTAACATCGGAGCTGTCGATGAAAACCATTTGGGACTCCAGTAAAGCAGTGATACACGGTAACTTTATCAGATGGACTGCAGAGATTAAAAAAGAAAAGAGAAACATTGAGCAGTGAATTTTGGAAAAGATGAAAGAAATTGAACAACAGATGAGACAAAATCTGCTGGATAAACAGATTAGATTACAGATGAAGGTACAGCAAGCTGAATTAAATCAACTTAATTTGGAAGAAATAGAGCAACAGATAAAGAGAACGAAATATAATTTCTTCGAACAAGCTAATAAACCTTCAAAACTTTTGGCAGGTTTGCTGCGTAAAAGAATGTCCAGAAATATCATAACCGAGATCAGAACAGGAGAAGAAAGAATTACAAAACAAGAGGGAATAAAACAAGCTTTTTATAATTACTACGTGAAGCTGATGAGTAAGATCTCAAAGGGGAAAAAACTACAAGAAGTGGAAGAATATTTGGAGAAAATGAATAAAATGAGATTTAATGAAGACCAAAGATCAATCTTGAACAAATCTATTACTATGATGGAAGTAGTTGAGGCTATTAGGGATTTGAAGAACGATAAAGCTCCAGGACCTGAAAGTTTCACTGCAAGATATTATAAGATTATGGAACATGAGATTTCAATACCTTTGCAAAGCACTATAAATGAAATAATAAAGGAAGGAATACCAGATACTTGGAAAGAAGCTAACGTTGTGCTGATCCCGAAAGAAGGAAAAGATCTGAGTGATGTAAAGAACTATAGACCAATATCACTTTTGAATACAGACTGCAAGATTTTTGCTTCAGTTCTCGCAGCAAGGCTCAAAAAAGTGCTGTTAGAGGTAATTGATAAGGACCAGAATGGCTTTCTACCAAAAGATCTTTGAGAAATACCATCAGAACGGTCTTAAATGTAATCAAATACTATGAAAAGCATAATGAACGGAAAATGGCCATGATATTTGTAGATGCGGAGAAAGCTTTTGACATGATCAGCTGGCCATCCATGAAGACAGCAGTTAAACAGATGCAGGCAGGAGAAAAATTTGTTGCATGAATTGAAGCAATTTACAGCCAACAACAAGCTCAACTGGTCATAAATGGTGAAAGAACACAAATGATAGAACTGCACAGAGGTACGAGACAAGGGTGTCCCCTGTCTCTTCTGCTGTTTACCATGACAATGGAAATACTTAACAATGCTATAAGAGAAGATAAAGAGATAAGAGGAGTCCAAATTAAGAAATATCATTACAAGTTAAAAGCTTTTGCTGATGATTTGGTCTTCTTACTGGATGACCCAGGGAAATGTATTGAAAAATTGATTATTACAGTTCAAGAATATGGAGAATTCTCTGGTTTTAAAGTTAATAAGGAAAAAACAGTCTTCTTAACCAAAAATATGACTGAAAGAGAAGAGATGGAATTAGTACAAAAAACAGGATTCAATAGAAGACAAAAGGTAAAATATCTAGGTATTTGGATAGCCAAAAGAAACAGTGAGTTATTTCAAAATAATTATGGGGAAAAAAATGGAAAGAAATAACAAAAGACTTGGAAAGTTGGACCTCCATGCGTTTGTCAATGATGGGGAGGATAGCTGCAATAAAGATGAATGTTTTGCCAAAAATGAACTTTTTGTTCCAAAATCTTCCCATAATAACGAACATGAAACCTTTCATACAATGGAAGAGAGAACTAACCAAGTTTATATGGCAAGGGAAAAAAACCTAGGATAAAATGGAATACTATGACAGACTTAAAAAGTAGAGGAGGAATGGGACTACCAGACTTTCAAATATACTATAAGGCCGCAGCTTTTACGTGGATAAAAGACTGGGTAGACCTACAAGACACGAGAATGTTGGCACTGGAGGGAGCAGACCTGAGGATGGGGTGGCATGCCTATATGTTTTATGATAAAGCAAAAATAGATAAAGACTTCACACATCACTGTATCAGAAAATGGCTTCCGAAAATTTGGGAGGATTATAAAACTAAAAACATACGGCAGCTCCCCACGTGGGTCTCGCCGCAAGAGGGTTTGTTTGGTAGATGGACGGATACAGATAAATGGTTGCGTTATGATGATATAATTGAGAGATCAATGTCCAACAACCTTAAGATTAAAACAAGAGAAAAACTAGAATAAGAGGGAATAACATTAAGTTGGTTCCCCTACAGACAGTTAGCAGAAAGGTTTCAGATGGATATAAAAACATATGAAATTGAACTAAAGAGAAAACTGGAGTAATTAAATGGCTGTTCGAAAATCCGCCTCATTTACTTGCCCAAATGCATCAAGAAATACTACATCAGGAGAGGCAGAAAGAAACAGTAAAAGCAACAATGATTTCATGGGCACAAAATATCGGACATTCAATACAATTAGAGTCTTGGGAGCAGGGCTGGAAAAAAACACAGAAATTTACAGTAGCACAGAATTTGAAAGAGAACTATTACAAGCTATTTCATAGCTGGTACATGACACCAGATAAATTAAAAAAGATTTATAATACAGGTACTGGACAATGTTGGAAATGTCAGAATGAGGTCGGTACGATATATCATATGTGGCGGACATGTCCTAAAGCTAAGAAATATTGGACTGAAATACATAACAAAATATGTGCATTAATGAAAGTACAGTTTGCTAAGTTACCAGAATTGTATTTGCTAAATATGACTGATGTATTAGAAGGTACTGGTATAAAGAAGTACTGGAGAATATTACTGTACATGATAACAACAGCTCATATTGAATATGCAAAGAGGTGGAAAACTCAGCAAATACCCACATTAGAACAATGGTGGGGTACACTGATTGAAAACAAAAATGCTGATATGGTCTCTCAGAGATTAAAAGGGAAATCAGACAAAGAGATACAAAAAGAATGGCAAATTGTAAAGGGTAATTGCTGGGTCCCATCAGATGGAAATCTGTTATTCATGATTTAAGATAAATTATGAGGGGGCTACAGGATATACATCATGAAGCGGGAATATGGAGATGGAAGTGCAAGAATCAACAAGTAATAATAGCACTAAAATGTAGTACAATATTTTAAGCATGTTAAGAAATATTGATAATGAAATCTAGATCAGTGTGGAAGATCACAAATATTTCAAATAAATTGACAGTTATAATTGTTTGTTTTATATCTGAATTTGAATAAAATGACTATAAAAAAAAATTAAAAAGAGCCCTCTCTCAAGGATGGGAATAAATGTTCCAGCTGGTTCCAGGAATTGCCAGAAAATAGTCTAGGACAAGAGAAACATCCTTTGGATATTATTTAAAAACCAAAGAACTACAGCAACAAACACCACAACTTGCTGGCACATTTGTCCCATTTAAAGGAGTCCGTAGGTGGTTCCATTGTCAATGATTCCACCCTTTGGCCTACCATCCCCAAGGTGTGCTGTCTGTCACAATTCACTCTTCCTTATCTTACAGTGAGAATGGGTACGCTCATTATATCCGCCTATGTTGTCTCTTATATTTGTTGTTATTCAATAGTATTGATGTAACTGTTTTGAGTAATCACGTTGCCTGTCTTAAGAATGATGTTACAAAACTAGGACGCAAGTTAGTGTTCCCAATGCCTCCTACAAATGGGCAAACATACAAACCCTACAGCAAAGAGGGAAGGGCATTGGGGAGACTTCGCTGCTCCCCTTCTTTAGGAGTTGTTTCCTTTTTAAGCCCAGATAGAGTAATTCATGTGGTTTGTACCGGCACAGCTGCCACTGGCACTGGCACTCTGTGAAGAAGAAAAAGTAGATACTTCATTCCTAACAAGTTTTCTTCCATTCTCCTGGTAGCATATTACAAACAATGGGCTGACATCCTGTTTAGTGCAGTTCTCCCTCCACATTTGTAAGTTTCACTTCTGTGAATTTGATCATTCACGTGGTGCCCACTTGCCCCCCCCATAGTCCCTTTCCCATTCCCTGGCCTGGGCAGGGGGGCAGGGGGGTGCAGGGATGGCGATTGCCTGTTCCCCTTGTTCCTTCTGCCGCTGTAGGCACACCCTGGGCTGGCAGCAGAAGGTGTGGGGTGAGAGATCACTCATTCCCCACCCTCCTTCTGCTACCACTGCCTGTGTGAGGGTGGCAGAAGATGCAAGGTGGGCAATCTCTCATTCCCTGCCCTACTTCCGCCATCACCACCCATGCGGGCGCACCCTGGGCAGGCAGCAGAAGTCGCGGGGTGGGCGATAACCCATTCCCTGCCCTCCTTCTGCTGCTGCCACCCATGAGGCCGCACTGCTGAGTTCAGGACAGAACAGGCAGGGAAAGAGCTTCCCTGTTTGGCTTTCTCCTTGCCCCCACTAAGGTCATCCATCTTAGTGCCCTTTGCACATGTTAGTGCTCTCTGCAATGAGGAGAGCACAGCAGTCATCATTTCCTTGTGCCTCAATCTGCAACACCTTAGAAACTCTTTGGTTGGTATTCTGCTTGGCTTATTAGAATGTAGAATCATGTGTTTGTCTTGAGCTCAGTCATGGCAACATATAGATCTAAAGATAACTAGACAATGGACTCCCACATCAACAGGACTGGACTTTGTTCTAGCAATACTAAGTAGAGAGATGTCACTATTTTAATTGTACCTGAAGGATGTGCATGGGAAGAATCTGTGAAGGGTGTTAGGAGGCCTTGTGACATATGCAGAGGTGGACTTAAGCTCTTTCTAGGCCAAGGCAGGAAGCAAAAAACCCACCCCATTATTATGTGATGGAAACACCAGCATACGCAACCTTGCAGAAATGTAGTAGGCAGTGGCACCCAGTAGGCAGTGCATTCTCAACTCACCAGCAGCCAAGGGGAGATGCTACACACACACACACACACACACACACACACACCTTAATCCTCTGCCATAGATAGGAAGGAGGAGCAGGATATGGCAGCAGCTGTAGCTTCTGCAACCTCTTGAGGCCTGCTCTGGTCATTCCTTCCATAGGATCTGATTCTGAGAACCTCCCAAGGTCAGACAGTGAAGAAGCAGCCTGTCTGGAGAGCTGCATGGAAAAGTGATAACTCTCCAGAGCCACTGGGACACTGCCAGGGGCAGGGTGTCCCAATGTCAAGGTCAGAGACCTGGGTGGCGAGCCAGCCCAGAGAAGAGAGTGGGAGAGCCAGCAAAGTCCAGCCGGGAGGAGACAAGCAAGCACTTACTCAAGGAAGTTCATTTACCAGAGCGCCAAGCAAAGCCATAGTCAGAGTTCCAAAGCCAAGGGTCAAGAGTCCAGAGATCAATTCAAGGTATCAGGAACCGGGTGCTGGGAGCAAGGTATAGGCAAGAGGAGGGCTTGTAAGAAGTTTGCCACAAGCAAAGGGAAGCTTCCAGGCAGGCAGTTATACAGCCCCAGGCACAGGTGTGTCCAGTCACCGCTTCTTAAACTTAACCAAGGAAGCCTCCCTTTGCACAGCCCTCTTGAGTCTCTGCCTTGATTGGGGGCTTATTGAACCAGGCTCCAGAGCCTCTTCAGAATCGGATCCCTGTTGCTCCAAAGGAGCATGCATAGAATCAGATCCCTGTTGCTTTAAAGGAGCAGGCAGAGGGACATCTGCGCCAGCTCAGTCCATGGCAGCAGGGGGAGTTTTTGAGCTGCAGGACTCATCTCCAGCCAGAGCCACAGGGACCAACAGCTGTTGCTCGTCATCAGCAGCTCTGACAGGGGCTTCAGTTATCACACCCAAAGACTTTCTCCAACCACGAGAACTACTTGCAAAGTCTAGTTCCTAGAAGACTCGAGGATGCTAGCCTAATTATATTTTGTACCTGAAAAGCTTCCTTTGGTTTAGTTAAGGTCATACTCATACTTGTTGGACATATGAGAATATGGAGTCACAAAGGGGATTTATACAGCTTGGAGGAAGCTATGCTTGCTAATGCTTTAGCTGGCTTGTGCTAAAAACCTGAAACAGGGTTATACTAGCGACTATAGACTTTGGGCCTTATAACTTCTCACCTAAATACAGACATAAAGCTTGTTGCTGAGCTCAGAAGAATATGCCTGAAAACATAGAATGTGACTTTGAAAACATACAGGATAAATCTAACTTTGTGGTTTTGACACAAGAAGAAATACCAATAGGCTTAGGGGACCAAAAAAAAAATCTGACTGGCATATCTATTTTTATATGATTTTTGCAAAATATGCACAGACAAGAGTCAGAAGTGTTTGTCCAAATGATAAATATGAAACTTGCTGTAAATATAGACTATTGAAAATTGCTGAGATCAACTTGAAGTGGTCTTGAGGAGAGGAGGGTATAAAACTGTTACGAGTTTCAATGTCAGTCTGCTCTTCTCCTAACACAGACTTCACTTTGTGCAGGGGAGGGAACTGTATGCATGAAATAAAGCCTTGTGGGAATTGCCTGTCTTGGAAGCCTCCAGCTGCAACATGTCCCCTTTTACATAATCTTCAATGTCTCCTTGCACTGTTTAACATAAAAATAGCAATTTTTCAAAATCAGAACCAGTTTTTTTCCCCTGGCTTTTTTGCAGTCAATACAGCCACAAGATTGGAATAGAAAACTGGCTCTTGTACCAATCACAGGTGCTCACCACTGATTTAGACAAAAAATGTGAATATCGTGGCTAAGGTTTGCTGGCTTGGTGTCCTTGACAACCTGATCCTTCTATTCCAGGGGACAGGAACCAGCAGAGATTGAGTCTGCTCTTTAAGGTGAGCTGCTTCCTCAGTGCCTGACTATGAAGATTCTCTAAAGCCAGGCCTTATGAAAACAATGACAAGAAAAGATCATCTGTGTATTGTTCCTAGTTTCTCCTCTTATAGGTCTGATTCTGAGGATCCCTTAGAGTCAGACTGTGAGGAAACAGCCACTCTAGAGAGCTATACAGAGTGCACTTCCACTTATGAGGCCAACACCTTGCTGAGGCTAATGGTGGGGCCAGCCATGTGCAGCAGAAATCTAAGGAATAGAATTTATGAAGCAGTGTCTTTGTGCACACTACTAACAACATTCAGTTCTTACACTTGCCTCAGTGGAAGATGTTGTGCCTAAGTAGCAGGAGATAATGTAACTGGGCTGTGCGGACCCAATTTGATATGGTTTAATTGGTAAAATATATTAATTGGCAGATATATTTAATTGGCATAAAATATAAATTATGACTGGAAGCCATGTGGAAGAAGGAATCCTGGCTGAAAAGCAGGCCAAAAAGGTTATCCCACCATGGCCAGGTTATAAAGTTAATCCTTTCGATGAGAACAATAGCTGAGCTTGGACCAGAGCAAAACCCACTGCTAGGTACATTTCCTATAGAACTCCTGTATTAAGGAAGGGTCCTTAGTAAACAATTCTGCCCCCCTTTTTTCCCCTGTACTAAAACACAGACAAAGCAGAGCAAAACTCCCTGCTGTGTGCATTTCCTAGCAAAGCCTGCAAAAGTCCTCCTTCATCGCACAAACCTCTTCCATAATCCAGTCTTCAAACGCAGTCCTCAAAACCTTTGCCACTTAAATGTTAAAATCATCAACATATTTCCTTTACACATTACAACCATAAACCCATTCTGCCACCTTTTGTCTACCTGCAAACTTTTTGTTTGTCCAAGCAGAGAGTCATCAACCTCTCATGTCTCCAGGGCAGGTTTTTTTGGGTATAAGAGACCCTCATTTTGGGTCACTCCTCACGGCATTTTGATTTCAGGGATCCACTTTGTCACTTTGACTTTTGATCGGTGCTGTCTTTGGGCACAAGCCTATGCCATCTCTCTGGATGGTAATTATCACCCAGTCCTTGCTGTCCCTGCTATCCATTTTCCTACCTTTCTTTTCAGTTAGCCTTGTGTGATTGCTTGTGTGTGTGATGATTTTGTGTGTTTGCATGTGAATTCCCCTTCTCCCCAATAAAACACATTTAAATTGAACTATAAGTCTTCTGGCTGGTCTCTTTAGCACGAACCCCATAAACATGGGTGAAAAGGTCCTGCAGTTACCTCTCCACTTGCAATATTCTTATATGAGTTAATTACCATATTTGCCAGTGTATAAGATGCACTCCCCCCCCCCCAAAAAAAACTAACATTTTAAAATGAGGTGCATCTTATACACTGGTGCTGGCAAATACCAACCCCTTTCCTATTAATTTTGCCATTGTGCGAGTTCTCAGCACCAAGGCAAAATGCATAGGATAGAGAGGGGGAGCTCTAGGGGGCTAAAGGAGCACTCTTATGAGGCTGCCTCCACCTCTTCTTCCTTTCCGTTTTGCCACGGCATGAGTTCTTTGCGCTGGGTTCATATTCACTGGAATTCAAATTCATTGGAAAGGGAGGGGAGCTCCAGAGGGAGAAAGGAACCCTCGCACAAGGCTTCCTCCACCCCACTTTCCCTTCTGTTTTGCATGGGAATGGAAAGGAGATAGCTCCAGAGAGGGGAAAGAAAGTTTGCACGGCTTTTCTTTTGACTCTCCAGAGCTCCTTCTTTTTACTTTCCCTGCAAAACACAAAGGAAAGGGAGGTGGGAGAAAGCTCCTAGGATCTCCCCCCCCCAAGCTCCTTCCCTCCCTTCCCTTGCAAAAAGGACAAGAAAGGGAAGTGGGAGAAAGATCCTAGGGCTTTTCTTTTCCCACCTCCAGAGCTCTGTCCTTTCCCTTCCCATGCAAAATGGAAGGGAAAGGGAGGTGGGAGAAAGGTCTTAATCCAATTCTTTCCCCCTGCTCCAGACCTCCTTCCCTTCCCTTCCCTTCCCTTCCCTTCCCTTTCCCTGCAAGACAGAAGGGAAGTGGGGTGAGGGAAGCCATGCTATTTTTTAAAAACAATCCCCCCCCCCAAAAAAATAAAAAATGGGGTGTGTCCTATATGCTGGTGCATTTTATATGCCAGTAAATATGGTAATTCCCCATTTTTACATTTAATCATGGGTTCTGATAGAGGACCTCACAGGGTCCCAAGCTTTTGAAGTAACAATAATTCAAATATTTCTTCAGTGACAGCTACCTAAAATACTTCCTGTGTGATATGGACTCCCTCTTTATGACTGCAGGAATGTTTTATTTGTATGTGGATCTGCCAGATTACATGAGACTTGGCCAATTAACAGCACTTTGGGAGACAAGGCACTTACTATTGGCTGCATTTTAAAAAAATCTTCATTCTGTGACAAAACATTTAGTTGGGTATCAATACATGTTCCAGCTTTACAAGATGTTGATCAATTATACTACGTACATCTGCATAGATAAATATGTTACTTTGTTTTTCAAAAAATCTGCATAAGTGGCTTGCAAGAGCAAAACTGCTGTCTCAACATGCTAACTCCAGAATCTCAAGGTAGTTGGTTCAGTTTCCTTGGCTGAAATTAAATGGCTTTATGTTTGCCGTTGTAGCCTGGATTCTCTAGGTCTTTTCAACAGCAGGTATACAACAGTGAGTGTGACACATAGAAAACATCCGAGGCTTCAGCTCTGCTGCAGAATGCATGGGAATTTGAAGACAGTTTTATCCATGCTGCTACTTGTGATGAAAACATAATTTTGGAGTCCAAAGAATTCACTGAACAGGGCAAGCAGCTCCTCAAGGACATCTGTATCATTCATTACCTAATATCATTAATTTCTGGCTGTTAAGTGTTGCAACTACTGCTGTATGTATTGTTTGCTTTATGGGATGCTTTTAAGACCATAATGCTAAAATTTGGCTAAAAACGATGAAATATACAGCATGTCAAGATATCAGCGAGAATTTGTATAAGATGTATTTTCGATGGTATTTAACTCCTCAAAAATTGGCGAAAATGACGAACAATTGCTCTAACAAATGTTGGAAATGTGAGCAAGGGATAAGTTCCTTTTATCACGCTTGGTGGACATGTAAAACTGTGAAAGAATTTTGGAAGCAGATTCATATGCGAATAGAAAAGATGCTAAATATAAGATTTAGTATGTCTCCGGAAATATATATGTTACCGATGATGGAAGTAGACCTGGAAAAAAAAAACAGGTAAACAACTGTTTTATATGGCGGCAGCAGCAAGAATGGTTTTAGCACATAGATGGAAAGGGAAAATGATGCCATCAATAGAAGAAGGGGAAATGAAATTATTTAATATAATCCAAATGGATAAATTAACAAGTATATTGAAAGGGGAGAGTAAAGAAAGCTTTATAAAACAATGGGAAAACACAATAAAGTATTTTAAGAATTCATGGAATAATATTAAAATGGTGAATATAGATTTCTGAAAAATACTCAAGGATTTGAGAGTTAAAATTATAGACGATAGGATCAAGAATGAAGTAGAGTAAAGTATAATAAGCTCTCATGCCGAAGTTGGAAGTACGCAGGAAAAGCAATTCTTTTATGTATATACAGGTAAATAAGAGTTAAGATAAGGTAGAATGTTAAGAAAGGATAAATGTGAAATAATATGGCAAACCCTTTTTATGCTCCCTGTTCTGTATTATTGTACGTTTGTATGTCCATTTTGATTTTTGTTCCTTTTTTAATATCTGTAGGTTTGCTATGTTTTTTGTTTGTTTTTTGTTTTTGTTTTCTTTTTCTTTTTTCGGTTTCTGTGTTTGTGTATATTTTAAAGAATAAAACTTTCTATAAAAAAAAAAGACGATAATACAGTCGGAGAAACTCTTCAAATCATTTGCAAGAATAATTATCTTAATTCCAGTTTCTGGAACATCCACTCTGTATTGGCAAATGAAGTATTAGTTCTCTGACATTATGGACTTCTGTTAAAAATGTTGTGTTTCATAGAGAAATTATGGTAAAATATAGTTATGTATGTAATGTAGTGCACCATTAATGTAATGTGGTAAGTGATCAGTTGGGAGGGGTGATAGTATAGAATGTTGGGGTGATGGGTGATTTGGTGAGTGTTCGAACTGGATTTTAAAAGATTGGCATATATCCAGACACTTGGAGAGAGGCAAATGTGGTCCTGATTCCTAAAGAAGGTAGAGATCTTACTGATGTAAAGAATTATAGACCAATCTCACTTTTGAATACAGATTACAAGATTTTTGCTTCAGTCTTGGCCATGAGACTTAAAAAGGTTTTGTCTGAACTTATTGGTGAAGACCAGAATGGTTTTTTACTGAAAAGATATTTGAGAAACAATATCAGAACGGTCTTAAATATAATTGAATATTATGAAAAGCATAATGAAAGGAAAATGGCCATGATATTTGTGGATGTGGAGAAAGCTTTTGATATGATCAGTTGACCATTCATGAAGACAGTGGTTAAGCAAATGCAAGCAGGAAATAAATTTGTGTTGTGGATTGAAGTGATATACAATCAGCAAAGAGCTTGATTGGTCATCAATGGGGAAAGAACAAAGCAGATAGAACTGAACAGAGGAACAAGACAGGGATGTCCTTTGTCTCCCCTGCTGTTTATTATGACAATGGAAATACTGAATAACATTATAAGAGAAGACATAGGTATAAGAGGACTTCAAATTAAGAAATATCAGTATAAATTTAAAGCTTTCACTGATGATTTGGTACTATTTCTTGAAGATCCAAAGAGTAGTATTAAAGACTTGATTGGAATAATTCAAAAATATGGAGAATTCTCTGGATTTAGAGTAAACAAAGAAAAAAACAGTACTATTAATGAAAAATATGACAGAGAAAGAAGAGAAGGAATTAGTGTCCACAACTGGATTTAATAAAGCACAGAAAGTAAAGTATCTAGGTGTCTGGATAGCAAAAAGAAATAATGAGCTATTTCAAAATAATTATGAGAAAAAATGGAAAGAAATAACCAAAGATTTGGAAAGGTGGACTTCTATGAATTTGTCATTGACGGGGAGGATAGCGACAATAAAAATGAACGTACTTCCAAAGATGAACTTTTTGTTTCAAAACCTTCCCATCATAACAAACAGTAAGCCTTTTATACAGTGGAAGAAAGATCTGACTAAATTCATATGGCAAGGGAAAAACTCAAGGATAAAATGGAATATTATGACAGATCAAATACTTAGAGGAGGAATGGGGCTACCAGATTTGCAGATATATTACAGAGCTGTGGTATTCATATGGATAAAATATTGGATTGATCTACAAGCCACAAGAATGCTAGCACTTGAAGGAGCAGACTTGAGGATGGGTTGGCATGCCTACATGTTTTATGACAAAGCAAAAATTGATAAAGACTTTACGCACCATTATATCAGAAAATCACTTCTGAAAATATGGAATGAATACAAGAGTAAAAACATGAGGCAGCTACCCATGTGGGTATCCCCTCAGGAAGCTTTCTTTGGAAGACGGAGTGAAACAGAGAGATGGCTGCGTTATGAAGATATGTTGGAGAAATCTAATACAAATGACTTTAAGATTAAATCAAGAGAAAAACTTGAACAAGAGGGAATATCATTAAGTTGGTTTCCCTATAGACAGTTAAATGAAAGATTCCAGATGGACTTGAAAACATATGGAATAGAACCTAAAGAGAAGACAGGGATGATTAAACGATTGTTTGATAACCTGCCTCATCTATTAGCTTACATATATCAAGAATTCTTATTACATGAAAGACATGAGGAAACGGTTAAATCAGCAATGATTTTGTGGGCTCAAAATATTGGACATCCAATTCAATTAGAAGCATGGGAGCAGAGTTGGAAAAGGACACAAAAATTTACAATGGCTCATAATCTAAAAGAGAACTATTTTAAATTGTTTCATAGATGGTACATGACACCAGACAAATTAAAAAAAGATTTATAATACAGGTATGGGAATATGTTGGAAATGTCAGAAAGAGGTTGGAACATTATTTCATATGTGGTGGTCATGTCCTAAGGCAAAGAAATATTGGACTGAAATACATAAAAAGATGTGTGAGGTATTGAAGGTTCAATTTGCTAAAATACCTGAATTGTATTTGTTAAACATGACAAATGTATTTGAGAATACTGAGTTAAAGAGACATTGGAGATTAATACTTTATATGATAACGACAGCCCGAATACAATATGCTAAATTGTGGAAAACTCAGCAAATACCTGCAGTTGAACAATGGTGGGGAACATTTATTAATAACAGAAATGCGGACATAGTCTCTCGGAGACTAAAGGAGAAATTGGATGAGGAGATAAAAACAGAATGGCAAATTGTAATGGGTAATTGCTGGGAATTACCAATGGAAATGACTAATTCATGAGTACGATAATATGTGAAGAGGCGACAGTTATACATCATGGAGCTGAAATATGAAGAGGGAAAAGTATGAACTAACATGTAAGATTAACAGTGTATAGTGGTACAATAATGTAACAGTTAAAAGAAAGATTGAAAATGAAATCTAGATCAGTGTGGAAGATCAAAAATATTTCATGTAAAAGTACAATTATAAGGTATGTTTTTTATTTGTGAAACTTAATAAAATTATTTAAAAAAAAGATTGGTATATATGACAGAAAGTTAGGAATATGAGTTAGAGATGTTAGGAGAATTTGTCACAGTCAGAGACAGATTAGTTAGACTAAGGCTTGTTAGGACTGGAGAGTGAGAGATACAAGTGTTGAAGTTAGGAATATGAGTTAGAGCTGTGAGTCAAAACTGTCTGACATGTGGATCTAGGTTTAAATTAAATACTAATCCAGTTTATATTTGTGGCTCCATGTAAAAATGTGCAAAATACTCATTTGCTAATCAAAGTAGATGCAGGAAATCAACTTTTACTACTTATTGTTGCCCACAGTGAAAACTAGACAAATGTCAACTTACATTTGTCTTACTGTGGGGAACAGATGATGAGGCTACAAGTATCCATAGTGGATTTTCATAGATGATTAGATAGCATTTGGAAACCTGTATAAGTGAGACAGCTTTCCCTTCTCAGCCTCCCGAAATTCTGATACATTCTGAATAAACAGAATCATTAGCTTGGTTGTGAACTTTTCATTTCCTCAGACTCCTGTGTGGCTGCTGCAAAGGCTTTTGTAACCTATTACCTCTTTGGGTCATGACAGCTTTAACAGGTGTCAGCTTAGGGATATGTTATCTGATGGGTTGTCAAGGACTTAGAGCAAATACAACCCCAAAGAAGAGAGCTGAAGTCACCTCCCACAATGTGTTCTCTTCTCTTAGCTGCAAAACTGCTGTTTTCTACTCTCCCCAGCTCATCAGTGGCTGTGGCAGCATGTGCTGGTGCTTGAAGGATGCAGATCTGCTCAAATAGAGCACCCATGGCAATGTTGGATCCTGCCACATTGTTATAAATGTTTTCATCCTATTTGGGTCCCAAGAATTTAACCTTTTTTTAAAAAATCCTGTAGAATTTTCTTGGAGAGCATTTACTTATTGGTGTTTTTGTTGGCAGATAAACTCTGGAAAAATGTTAGGGCACCAACCTTGAGAACTTTTGGCAACAACCTAGAAAATGATCAGGGCACCAACCCTGAAAACTGTGAGGGGAAAAAAAAACATAGGACCAGACCTAAAATATTAGGTGCACATGAACTACCTCGGGTAGTCTGCATGATTGCAGGTGATCTCTGAATCAGCCTGGAAAGATGCCCAACTTTGGCCGAAGGGACTCGCCTCCCTCAGCAAGAAAGCAGTCCAAATTACCACTTAGAGTTAAATAGGTTTGGGATGACAGTGATCTCATAAAGCATACAGCGCATGTGCAAGAATATTAAGAATATTTCTTTTCCCAGGACTGGAATTCTGACACATGGTTGATAGTACAGTAACTTCTGGTTAACAATCAACAATGAACCTTGATTCATACATGTATTCATTCAGCAATGAGTGTAAGCAATATTGTTACAGAAAGCACACTGAGAACAGATGCTGAGAACCAAGGAATTTGCCAAGTAATGTTAGCATCATTTTAAGCAGGATATGGGGCTAACAACAGGAACAACTTTTAAAATCAACTAGAATTCAAAATGGAGGACTTTAGTTAAGCAAATATAAAAAGACAAAGAGAGAATTTCTTTAGGTTAGGCATTTAAGCAGGCAATACCGTCTGTGAATTGAACTGTCCAGGGCACTGACTCTCCTAACAGCCCTGCAGAGTAGACCAGGGACAAAGGTGGGAAATACTGTCCATTTTGTCTGTACTCTTTTACTGTTAACATTTTCAGAGGAACAAGAAGAGGAAGAAAAAATACAAATTGCAGTGATCATTACCCCAGCAGTGGTCATTAATAAATAGTAGTTTTGTTTAGTAACACAAGCTTTTCTTAATTGCTATTTTAATTCTTTATCATTGGAGGAGCATCTGTGTGTATGTAAATATTTCCTATTTTGTGTTTTATATGTGGACTTATACACACCATCTTCCCCCTATCTTTATTGTTCTGAATACTAGGACTACAATGACTGCTATTCTTTTTGTTCATAGTTCCCCCCGTTAACCACTTTGGAGAGTCTTCAGAAAACAAATGCATGTTGTTAAACTGTGAAATCAAATTAACAAAATATTTTCCACTTATCTTTGGGGTTTAACATTGCTTTATACTGCTATGCACTCAATATTAAACTGCATGTTACGTGCGAACTGTACCCATGGGCCCTAGGCAGCCCATAACTATAACTAAGGTTATAGTACATCCTCTTGGTGCCAATCAACTGATTCATGGGGTGTGTGCACACATGGAGAGAGGCCTTCAAGTTGTCTGTTGGATTATGGTGGCCCCATGAATTTCATAGGATTTTCTTAAGCGAGGAATACTCAGAGATGTTTTACCATTGCTGTCCTCTGAAATATAGCCTACAGAACCTGGTACCTCTTGGTGGTCTCCAATCTAAGTGCTAACTAGGCCTAAATCTGCTTAGTTTCTCGGATCAGACAGGTTGTGGTGCCTTCAGAGTATATAGGCTGTTACCTGTCATGTAGATGCCTGGAAATAGATTGCTGCCATTTCTCTGTCACTAATGCCTGCTTTCACCTACCCTCATAGTGATTGCAACTGATGTTTATGCACTGTTCTGCCACCTGGCATTTCTGTTAAGACTTCCTGTTATCTGGGTTTATAATTACAACTCTGTTACTCTTTTTGTACAGATCTACTAGCACCGTCGAGCCTGACTATCATGTTTGATTGGCTGTCCTTTGCAGATCATCTCTCTTTTGCTCAGCAATCTTACTTTATTGATCTCAGACTGGTTGGGTATTGTTACCCTGATTTCTGGGGGTCCTGGGAGGGACACCTAAATGTGCTCAAACAATGGGGAGGGAATTAACACAGAGCACAAGTTGGCAATACGAGAGGCAGGGTAACGTAGCGAGATCTTGAACCCTATGTCTACGGGGTCAGGCCGAGTCAAGGATGAGACAGATGTTGAAATTAATAATTTTTTCATTCAAGGACAATCAAACAAATGTATGCAACACACTCACGCAAGAAACTATAGAAATAAATGTAGGAGCGGATAGAGGGATTTTTGAGGAGGTTTGGTATGGGAAATACTATACCTGTCCTGAAGCCCGGTTAGAAGTGGAGAAGCTGGGGAGCATGGATCTCAGCACGTGGAGCTGAGGGGAAGGCTCGCTGAACAAAGCAACAGCAAGGCGGGATGGAAGCCAAGAGAGATCCGAGGAAGCGCTCAAAGTCAGGGGTTCTTATAGGGAAAATTGTGGCCGCAGGCTAGTCCGTACCTGGGGAAAACAATGAGTCTGGGGCTGGAGACAAAGCCTCCGAAAGGTCAGTATTTTGAATGATTGAGTTATAGCCAAATTGTCAATAGAGTAGCCAGTATGCAAACGTGGAGTGCTTGAGCGTTGTATAGTCTGCTCATCAAGCTGCCTGTGCAGGGCAGGGGATCTTTTGTAAGTTGCATGCATATATAATGTGGTACTTGCCTTGAGGTCTCCTGAAGCTGCATTAGGCAATGACTGGCCTGCCTCGATTGGAATATGAATGATTCGGCTATTGTTGGCCTGTGTGCGTGCTTGTCCGGGGGCCTCGCAAGCAAGTGGAGAGGAATGGGTAGAGAAGGCCGAATTATTGATATCAGAATCATATCTTAATATCCCACAAGCTCGGGCTAGCAATGGTGGTAACAGTATGAATGAAGGTATCTGGGTAAAGGCATATAAGTTGTTGTGTGTTCAGGGCAGAATACCGACTAGTAATAAAATGAATAAAACAAGTTGGTCTTTTCCATTGCTTTTATGTTCAGGCTAACTATACACATCTTCATATCTTCATTCCCCAAATTCCCTTTCCAAACTGCTTGCAATCACATAAAATGGACAAAAGGACTCTCTGTGGGTAGACGTGGGCACAGAATTCCATGCCTCTGTTTATATGGAGAAAATGGAAGTAAGCATGGGGTGGGGGAAGCAGATGAATCAGGGCTTTGGCATGGCAGCTACCCCTTCCTTATAATCCATTTTACCAGATTAATCCCAGAGAGCAATCCAGCTCCCCAGAACCAAAATAGTTCTCCATTCCTGAATTGTCCAGTTGTGGGAATGAAGATGTAATTTGTCTTGATTTCAGCAAAAGCATCAGCAACATACTGTTTTAGAACAGTGGCCAAATGCAGACTAGAAGGTAAGATCTTACAATCAGTTCACAGCTGGTTGGAAAATTGTACTCAAAAGAATGCTCATTAATGGGTCTACATCTAATTGGAGCTAGCAATTGGAATGTTAAAAGGGATCTGTATTGTGCCTGCTCTATCTCTGAATTTTAAAACAAACTTAAATAAAAGGATGGAAGAAATTCTTATCGAATGTTACATGGCACACTCAGGAGTCATCATTAACAACTCGGATCGTAAGAATAACATTCAAAATAATGTTAGTGGAACCGATAACAGCACTGAAACTTTGGGACTTCTTCAGAGACGATTGCAACATTGTGCCTTTAGGGAAAAATAGAAATAAAATACACAGGTACAGAATGGAGAGAAACTTGGCTTGGTAGTTATACTTGTGAAATCAGGATTGTACATGATCACAAACTCAACAAGAATCTGCTGTGTGATGTGACTGCAAAACAACACAATAACAACAGCTTAATGTGAATTGAGGCTGCATCACTAAGAGAAAGCTCCATTTTATTCTGCACTGGTGAGGTCACAGTGGGAGTAACATGTGCCCACACCATAGGAAGGTTCTAGACAAATTGGAAACAATTTCAGGAAATGGAGCAACAAGGGAAAATCATTCCTGTGAAGAACTTTTGTCTTTTCAAATACCTGCAGGATCACATCTCTCCTGTGTGTATGTGTTTTTGACTATTTTTTATTGTAAGTTTTAAAATATACTAAAATTCTACAGATACATAAAAAGAAAGAAAAAAAAAATTCTAATGAAACCCTTGGGAGCACCTAAGTGAAGAATTGTCATGTTTGAGACAGCTCTCTGGAGCCTTGCTATGCTGTCTTTCTTCATGCAGCTGGGAACTGAGTAGGTGTGTTTACACTGCAAGATGGGGACTTAGATAATAGCACTGAATGTTGATGCATTTAAAGGAAACTAACAAAAAATTTAAGTATTTGGTGTTGGTTTGCTCCAATAAAGATTCCCCTCGGAAGTACTTGCACCAGGATGACTTTATCCCTCATTTAACTTGTAGTCTAGGGTTACAGTACATCTTCCTTTTCCAGGATGTGTCCTCTTTTTCAGAGCTAAAATTTCCTCAGATTTTTTTTTAAATTGTCTGGGTTTTACAAGGTCCAGACTGGAAGAAGCAGGTGATCAGGTAGTACAGCTCTGAGGAGGCAGAAGAGAGAGATGGCAGATTACAGCAAGGTAAGGGAAGCCCCAAGGCAGACAGTCTCAGCCCAGGAAGGAAGAGTGTGAAGAAGGATGCCCCACTGCCATCATCAGGATGGTGCCCATCTGGAAGGAAGGTCTGTCTTGTCTGTTGGACTGACTCAACTGAGGAGTGGTGGCTTGTCTTAGAACTGCCTGGAGCTTACAGAGTATTTAAAGTAAGAGTCATAGTGACTGGTAGTTTGAAGTAGTTGGTAAATATGTGGTCTTTTTCAAAACCCCATTGTAGTCATAACAGTGGAATGGCTGCTCGTCTGAAGAAGATGCCACAGATTCACTGTTATGAGGTTAGGAATATTTGGAGTTGAACAAATCAAAAAACACTTTGTTAGAAATTTAAAGGAATGTTTTTATTTGCTCTTCTTGACATTGCTGAATTAAAGCTCCCCTACTGATCCTTTCTGTCAATATGTTAACTGTTGTAGGTCTGTAATTAGAGAACCAGCCTCCTTCTTGTGCAGATGTATGGTTCTCTAATTAATTTGTTTTAGTTTTTCCAACTACAGCTAAGCTTGGAACTACAGATCCCTTTCACTGGACTACAACTCCCAGAACTCTCCTAATATTCATTTTGTGTCTTTTGTTCTTTTTAGCTGAATTAGTTATACAGTTGCCCCTCCACATTCACTAGGTTTAGGGGCACAGGAGTCCTGTGAAAGTGGAAAAACCGTGAATAACTCTGGGCCTTCCCAAACCATATTTAACACACAAAAAAAGTATGACCACCATATTGAACCCACCATGGATTCCTTTGAGGTACCAGGGTTCCTTTACAAGGCAAAAGTGGTTGGTTGGTGGGGCTCACTGCCACCTCCACTGCCGCCCCACACCATTTTTAATAGGGACTTTAAAAGCCTCATTCACAGTTTCTCAGTCACAAGAGGTTTGCAGTCCTTATTAAAAATGGCATAGGGAGGCAGCAGAGGTGACAGAAAATAATCTGTGAATAATCAAATCCTCAAAAGTGAAACCTGCAAATGTGGAGGGCTGACTGTACTTTGTTTTGAGAGTCAATATAGCATTGTGATTTAAAAGACAGAACTGGAAATCTTGGTTTTAATCTTTCCTCTGCAGTGAATTTATTTGGTGGCCTTAGACAAGCTATTGTTTCTCCTTGTTAGCAAAATTATAATAATGCAGAAAAACAAAATAGGAATGTTCTGCTTTTCAAGGCTATTATAAGGCAATAATGTATATGAAGAATGCTGAACACTAGAAAACACTGTGCATTAAATATTGGTCATTGGCTATAATGACTGGAGGATTCTGACCAATTTAGCCCAGAAATGTAGTTTTTCAAATTCTGTTTTTTATTATTTGTCAAGCAATTGTGAGTTGCTCTGGGGGACATGTAAAAGGTAGAATGGAACATTTTCAAATAAAAATCTAGCCTGTGTCAATACAATCCCCATGCCCAAACTAAGTGGTATCTGCCCTTGTTAAGTGAATACACAATTTTTAAAAGTGTGTGGATGCAAAATTCTGAAATGAAAGACAAAATTTCTTTGGTGGACACCCAACATGTGAACTAATGGTTTCTCTTTTTAATAATCTTTTACAATTTTATAACTGTCTTTGAACAGAATTGGCTGGGAATCTTTTGCATGACTTAGAACAAATAGCTGCTCCATTGAATGCAAATGTTTCTCCTATGCCAACTCCACTTTGAGATGGCCTCTTCAGATGGCCTACCTCCCTCCTCTCCCCTCCCCTCCCCTCCCCTCCCTTCTCTTCCTCCCACTCAATGGTCTGGTATGAAGTGGGCTGAGATACAAACAGGCTAAAGAATTTAATGGTGGGGAAGCTTCCAATTTTCTCGCTTGGTTAGCAACCTTTGGTACATCATGGAATAAGTGTTTCCTTCAAGTTGCCTTATGGCGGCCCCATGAATTTCATAGGGTTTTCTTAGGCCATTTCCATACGTGATTTTTAAAATGGTGCAGAGCGTCCTCCAGGGAGGACGTCTGCACCTGGAAGCAGACTGGGTTGGACCTACTTAACGTAGATCTGCACCCCAGCCCACTCCGGAACGACCCCAAGTGGTGTCCAGCGTGCTTTTGAAAAATCTGTTTCTTGAGGTTTTTCAAAAGCACGGAGTACGCCAGTGTGAGCCTGCTCCTTTATGCAGATTCACAGGCTCACATTGGTGTGAACCTGTGATCTGCCGGGGGTGGGCTTTAGGCTGGCGAGCTTCAGCGGTTGGTTGAGAGCCTCGACCAACCGGAAGCTGCCATTTTCGTCCCCGGAGCAGTGCGGAGCGGCGGCCACGCACTGCTCCAGAGCAGCATGGACCGGACTGGGGAGCCCAAAAATCCAGTGAGTAGCGTCACGGGGCGATTCCCTCGCCCCATGCAGAAATGGCCTTAGACAAGGAATGTTCAGAGGTGGTTTTCCCACTTCCTTCCTCTGAAATATGGCCTACTTTTTGGTGGTCTTCCATCCCAGCACTAACCAGGGCTGGCCTTCCTTAGCTTCTAAGATCAGAGAGGATCTGATACCTTCAGGGTGTTTAGGCCCCTGCATCATGGAATTCCATGCTGGAAAATCATTTGACTTTTCTGGAATGGCCAGATGCAAAAATTGATAGGGCTTTTGTGGTTGTACAGGAGAGCTATTCAAAGCGCTGATCTCTGGACCAGTGCTGGTCCCTGAGTCATTGGCTGTCTGCCCTGGCAAGTTTCCAGGGGAAAAAGAAAGAAACAATTGTACCTAGTGGATACAAATGTTGTGCCGTTGTCTGGGAAATGGAAGACAATGATTGCATCTCCCACATCAGATAGCCTGAGAAGTACATCAATAGAGGGAATTTCATTATCACTGGAGGGGAGTGACTGTCAGAAAAGCTTTCAAAGGTGCATGGCATTTTAAATCTTCGCATATATGTATATGCAAACTACTTCATCTGCTGTAGAAATGTACCAGAAATCTATGCTGACCTGTGCCTTTCCTTACCTGCTGTGACAAGCAGCTCTCCCCGTGAGGGAGGATGACAGGGTGAAGAAGGAAACAAAGGGAAATACTATACTTGGAACTGATCTGTCTCCTAATATGAGTAGACAAAGAGATCTTTGGTTGGTGGCCAGAGCAATGGCGGAGCTTGGAGTGTGTTGAAGGGGGTGGGAGTGGGCAGGGCTACAGTGCGGGGGGCATGGCCACTGTGCGTGGGAGCATGGCAGCAGTGCCCCCACCGCCCCCCTGTCCCTGCATGACTGGGACAGAGTGAGAAGCAGCCTTTCAAGCTAGATCAGTAATCCTATGAAAGACAGGGGTTAAGTGAGGGATTTAGCTACAGTAGGGGCCAAAATGAGAACATTGCCCCCTGTAAGTAATCTGCCTTCCCAATGAATTTTTTCCTTCATTCCCCGAATTTCTAGCATTGCAGAGCATTCCCCTAGAACTCTGGGCAAATTCCCTTGGTAGATTTGTCTGCCCCTTTTCTTTGAACGCCTAAACTGGATTTCTAAATGCTCCATTAAGTTTTAAATTGCTGCAATGCTAGGAATAAGAGGACTAAAGGAATATTTCATTATGGAGGAACAGAATCCCTATATATTGTGTGGTTGTTCCTTCATTTTCCTCCATTACTTTCCTAAGTTGAGCACTTGTAAGCTCATAAGACCACAGTACATCTTGATGATATAGTGAAATCATCCTGGCCAAACCTGGATTTAATCATCTTTTACAAAATAACAACTCTCATTCCAGGATGCTCAAACTATGCTGTTTCCCCCCATACTTCTGTTACCGTGACTTCTGGAGGTCGCTTGGGAGACATCTTGATTCACTCCAAAATGCAAAGATTGGGGAAATTAGCGGAGCACTGGCAATAGCAAAACGAGGGACAGGGTAACCCAACAGAATCTTTTACCCAATTTTTGCGGGGTCAAACCAAGCGCAAAGCCAGCCAAACGTACCAATAACTGGATTTTATTAACAAATGTACTCTCACGCACCATCGCACTCACTCACTCGTACACACAAGGCCAATCGAAAAGGGAGAGAGGTGAAAATTGATAGGGGATTCAGCGGAGAGAGTGTAAGGGCTGTGATACTGCACCTATCCTGAAGTCTTCAGTCCGGGAAGCGGCGAGAAGAACGGAGCTCAGGGAAGAGAAGCAGCTGAGGGGATCGCATGTCTAACAGGGCGCCGGTCTGCTAGCGTGGCAAGGAGTTCTCCAAAGAGACCCTCAAAAACTAGGACTACTTATAGTGCAGAACATACCTCAAGGGCAGGCCCTCTCCCAGGAAGAGCAATGGCTGAAAGAAAGGGAGAAATGCGGCACAATAGCAAGTTGGTAGTTTGTATGATTGGCTTATGCAGATGCCGTGCAGGGTTTACTAACGTCGGAGTTGTTCAACCTGGGGAAAACCCGATAATCTACTTAGGTTGGCTGAAAACCTTTTGTTCGTGCAGACGTGTTTAGCCTGAGGTCCCTTAGGGAAATGTGACTGGGGATTTTCCTGGCCTGACCTATTCTCGGTCTTTCGACCTCTTTGTCATTCAGGCAACCTCTCTGGCATGGTGGGCATATTTAATATCAAATTTATAGTCCCCGGGATAGGGTACGCTAGTGGGGTAACACTTCCCATTCCTTTTCTATATTGTAAGTCTATTGCAACAGCTGTGTCTTCACAAGTATAGCTCTTTTTTTAAATAGGCACTCTAGAAAAGATAACTAAACTAAACTAAACAGCAGTCAGCGTATTTACAAACTATGCTAGTCATTATGGAACCTTTTTCAGATCGAGGGCCAAATTAAATTTCGGAGTCGTCCTCGGGGTCAACATTACAATGGAGGGAAGAGACAAAGGAAAAAAGTCGGGCCAAAATTACCAAGTGACTATTAGCTTAAACCTTTAATTCTCTGATTTCTTTGAGGGAGCATGTCTCAAAATTCTCACTGCTGGAGAACGTGAATTCTGTGGCAGACCTGATGGGAGGGGGTCTTGACAACAGAGCCTCCTTGGCAACTGAGAGCCTTTAAGCTGATTGGTTGATGAAATGGAACCTGGGATAGCCCAGGGGAGGGGCTGGTGGAAAGAGGAAAAATAACGAATTTTAACTGTCTGGGGTGTGTTCGAAGAGGAGAGTGTGATTTGTGGTGTGTTTGAGGGAGGTTGGAGATTTAAATAGCTCTGTGGAGGAGAGAACTGAGAAATTGGGTGTGCGAAAGATAGTGAATGAATTGAAAGAGAGAGAGAGAGAGAGAAGAATGGTGTGCTGTTTGTAAACATTGAGATACAAAACAAATTTATGCAACAGTGTTACAATAAATGTTTGAAGTTCCGTGTTCTTTAAAACAGTCTCCCAGAGTCTTATTCTGTATCCTGGAATATATACACTACCAATAATACCATCTTGACCTTAGTGCCAACAGTACCACAGTCTTGGAAAATATAAATCACTGCTGATCCTTACGTCTGGGGGAAGGGCAGATTTAGGGAAGGCAGTAAAGGGGGAGAGTCCTGAAAGGAAGAAGCCAAGGGGGGGAAAGAGTGAGGAAGGGACTGCGTTCTCAGAGAGGGAGAACTGAGGCAGTCCTGGCCCTGGCTTGATTCAGAGATCTCCCTGGCTGTTCAGTTCTGATCACAAAGAGGTGTCGGGCTGGGCAGGTCTTGAGGGCGAGGCTTGGGTGCGCCTTTCGCACTTGGCACTGACGGGCGGTGGTTTTCCACTTAACAGGAGCATGCCTCAAAATTCTCAGTGCTGGAGAATGTGAGTGAGTGCCATATCCTCTTGCCCTACTTGTAGGGCTGGTTGACTGATGTGGTAAAAAAGGATAGTAGGTTAAATAGGCCTTTGATATAATCCAGCAGGACTCTTACCTTCTTTCGTTTTAAAGCCTAATTACATTCCAGTTGAACTGGCATGTACGGAAATACATCCTTATGTCTCGATACATCAAGACTCAGACATTCCAGTCTTTCATTCTTCATATGTTGGAAGAAAGATTTCTTCGCAATTAGTTCATCATGCTTGGCAATTCTGAACATGCACATAATTAAACTTGGCGTGAGCTAAATCATGTTGCTGCAGCAGAAGACTAAATATGTAATTAGGACAGGTTTTTAATAACAGATTTCATCAAAGTGCGGCTTTACAACAGTGAGCACATGCAAAAATGTAATGCCCAGCAAGCAGAGAATTAACATCTGAGATGATATCAGTCACGAGGACACAGATGCTGGCCTGAATAGCACTGAGGATCACACAGAGAGGATTTTCCTAGCCCTGCTATTGACATTCCTGGAAGGAAATATTGTCCGGTCAGACCTGAGGTTCTTATATACAGCAAATAAGTTACACACTGCTGTTTCCCAGGGTTTCACAGGATTTTTGAGCCATCCCTAACAGATTTACTCCAACAAATTCATGTCCCGCTGTGCTTCAGTACAGGCAATTGGCACATGTAGTGGTCAGTATTCAATCACTGTCATCTTGAATCTTCTGAAACTGTAGGGATCATTGTCTCCCATGAAACCCTGATCCACACTTTTCTTTATTGAAACTGACACACTTGGATGGTCCAGTCAGTCCCTTCCTAGAGGGTTTAAGCCTCCTCTCTCATGCCATTTCCACACTACACTGTTATAGTGCTATGATTTCACTTTCAACATCCTATGGAATCCTGGGGTTTGCAGTTCCGGGAGGGGCCAGCCGGCCCCTCCCGGAACTGCAAACCCCAGGATTCCATAGGATGTTAAAAGTGGAATCATAGCACTGTAACAGTCTAGTGTGGAAATATGATCATTTGAGCCCCCTCTCTGCCTTGGGTTTCCCCCACCAGCTTTGCCACCCAGCTGATAATTAGCCCCCTGCCTGTTTAAAATCTGGCTTTTGGTTGTCTTTCTGCCTTTTTTTTTTTTTAACACCAAAATGAGCAGTTGCATTTTTAAACTATTTTATTCTCAGAGGGCAAATCCACACATAGATATATACTTCCCTGATTGATTAGTTGGTTGATTGACTGAATTTATATCCTGCCTTTCTCCCAAAATGGGACTCAAGGCAGCTTACAATTATTTTTAAAAAAATTTAAATGAAATTTCAATTTATTAATTTAAAGACATTAATTTACAGAAGTTAAAAAGAATTATACACCATTATTATTAAAAACATGATTAAAGACAAAAGACATTAAAAATACTTAAAATATAGTTTCAGTAAAAGATTAAAAATACAGCACACTACTATACACACACACTACAGCTCCATAATCAAAATTCAAAGGCCTGCCTAAATAAAAATGTCTTTGCCTGCAGGTGGAAACGGAACAGGGAGGGGACCTGTTGCAAATCACAGCAGCATTCTCTCCTTCTCTCCTCTTTGGCTACCCTGGCTGGGGTTCTCGACTGTCAATCAGTTTCCGCTGTCACTCTGTCTCTGACAACACTGTTCTCCTTTAACTGCTATTGTTCTATACTCTCTGACTCTGGCCCTTTTTGCACGGCATTTTCCATGCGAAAGAGGGCCTGGAGCATCGCGCGATTGTGAGGAGCGATCTGCATGATGCACTCACAATCGCCCGACGCTCCAGGGGCCTGCAGGTGCAGATCGCACACCATTTCATTTTCGGCTAGAAGCTGAAAATGGTGCGCGATTGCGCATTGCTCCCGGGCCCCATGCACACTTACCTGGCATGCGGAGCCTCCGGAGCCACGCCGGTCACGCTTCCTACCCCAGCACAGCCTGGGGAAGTCCCAGGCTGCACTGCGGAAGGAAGAGGCAGGGCTCTCGTGCGAGCAGGCAGCTCGTGCGGAGCTGAAGGACCCCGGACACAAGAGCCTCTCCCTGGAGGCTGCTCGCGCGATCCCCACACCCCAGTGCCAGAAAATGGTAAGGTGCGGAAAGGGCCTCTGACACATACTGCTGCTGACCTGTCAGCTGGCTCTTAACTTCTCAAATATATTAAGCATATCTCTAATCTAATCAATTAATTGGTGAACTTAATGTTTCATCATTTTTTTTTAGTAAATATTTTCTTTTACATTTTGAATTCTGCTGTCTGCCTTGTCTTTCAAGTCAGCCATCATATATTTGGAAGCCACACTCAAACTGGGAAACATTTTCTCTGCCGCTCTGCTAATACAGATTTCCCACAGAGGGAAAAGAAAGGGAGTGGATAGGGAGTGTGTTTGTAGGAGCCAGCTCCTGGTTGGCTAGACACCCCCTTTCTCCAAGAAACGAAAAGGAATGGGCTTCCTGCCCCCATCTGATGGTGAAGAACTTACTTCCCCTTCTTCTTCTGGAAAGGAGCAGTGCATCTCCCCTGCCTCCCCTGCAAAAGTGCAAGTGTATTTCTGCTGAAGAGATAAGTAAAGGTACCTACACATGCACACATACAGTTGCTCACCCTCTTATTCTGCCTGGAAGCCAATTAGAGGCCTCAGCCACTTCCTCAAAGAGATGGTTCCCTTGCAGGAGAAGCAACATTTCTCTTTCAGGAAATTAGGCAGGAGAGAGGGAGAAAAAATACACAAAACCAAAGATGCTTCCATTTGTGTTTCAGCAAGCAGCATGAACCGGCCATGAGTTCAAAAAGTGAAACTCAGCCAGGGAACATGAATGCTTTATTTGGCATAAGCTTTCCTGATTTTCAGCCCATTTGCATCTGATGAATTAGGCTTCACCTTATAAAGTTCGTCTGTCTTTGACATGTCACAACATGCAGTTTACTTAGAAGCAAGGACTCCACCATCCATGTGTGTATTTCCTTGTAAGTTTGCTTCTAGCTACCATTCCTAACGAAGGGTAGAGCTGAAGATCTATCATACCAGGTTCGGAAATGTCCATGGAGAGGGGAAAAACAGGGAGGAAGGCAAGTGGAGAGGCCAAGCAAGGGGCTACAATGAGAACTACAAAATGCTGCTACTGATTCTGCATGACAGCTTGTGTGGCATGGAAGCCTGTGTACACACATATATACTGCACCTAACAATACAGATTAGCCAGAAAAATGTGGCTGAAACTATGGTCAGGGGAGGCAGGCCTTTGCTAATGGGGCCAGATCACCACCACTAGGGAAGGGGATCAAAAGCACCACAGATCTGCAGTAGAGTGAAACACATGCCCCAAAAGAGGGACAGCAGTTGGAACAAATTTCAGTTCTCACCTTTTATTAAGGAAAACCTGGTGCAAGTGCAGGTGCAGAGCATACATGAAGGATTACTTCAGATGTGTGCATGCATCGTGTAAATAATTTAAACATGGGAACAGCCCTATTCTTTCAGGCACATTTAGGGTTACATTAATCCTGTGTGAATTCAGCCACTGTTGGCTTTGTTTTCTTTGATCTAGAACGAACACTCAGACTTCACATGTACACCAGATAATCTACTTGGAATAGTCCAGTCAGTTTCAGAATAGCAAAGATGGGCCCTTTCTTCTCAGTGGCAGGGAAACTCCAACTCGCATGCATTAAAGAGGCAGCACATTTCCACTGTGCACACACACCTCTCACGGTAAACCAGACTGGGAGAAAAAACATTCCACTGTCATTCTGTCAAGGGCTTTTTTTTTTTCCAAAGCCAAACTATGTTGCAGGGAGAAGGACTATGCAGGAGATGATGAAGAAGGAAGGTTAACCTTCCAATGAGTGCATGCACCCCACCACCACCACCAATGAACCACTCCCTACTGGATAACAAAGTTTGGAAAAAAGTCTTCCACTACACCCAACAGAAACCTTTTTCAAACCACACTGCAGCAGCATTGGAACGGAATCAAAACTACATGGTGGAACAGTGTCAATTTGTTATCTATGAAGGAAAGGGGTAGCCACATCCACTGTCTAATCCTTTTCCCCATTTCTTCTGGACATAGAGATAGGTGACATAGGGATAGGGAAGAGCAGTCTGCCAGAAGGAAGAACTGAATACAGCTTTGGGAAGCCGTGAAGGACTGAATAGTTCAATGGTTAATGCGTTACTGAAATGTACCTTAACAATCTCATACTTATTTATTCTTTTTTTACCACTCTGCCTATTCCTATTAAGTTTGATAGAGGGTCTAATCACACCACAGTGAGCCCACAGAACATCCACTTGTCCACAGAGGGCTTACTTTGACATCCAAGGACCCAATTCAGGGAAGAATTAAAAGGGAGAAAGATCAAAGTGAGTGACAGGAGACCAGGGGTTGGAGCTGCAGGGCCACCCCGGAGAGGAATCCATCACACCATCTGTTCTCTTTGCCTTATTAAGATCCAAAGACCACTAAGATTCACCCCTATCTGCAGCAAGGCAAAGGAATGTCTGCATTAGGAATCTCTTTGGGGTCGTACACCTTGTTGGCCACCCCAGCTTTAAGAATATGAAACCACCTCAGAAGCCCCATGTTAACAATCCATCCATGTACTTGATTTTTAAGCTTGTTATTCCTTTCTTTCAAGGCTTGCAGTGAGCAGATTTTGAAAAGTAATGCAGTAACATACTCCTTGATCACCCTTCTTTTAAGAAGTTTATTATAAACCCATTAGGTACAAAGTGCTGTTATCTAATAGTTTTCTCTTTTCCTTTTTATTAACAGTACAGAGAATAGCAAGGTTTACATTTTAATGCCAACCAGAATGAAGTAGTATGCATAGTTTCAGAAGGTGACAAAATGGTCCACAAAAAACATTGAGAAACTATGTTCTTTAAAAAATAATCCAAGTGTTTTCATAACACAATAAAAACAAGAGTTTCACAGGACAATACATATATTGTTTCAGCATTAATGGAAGGGAAATGGAGCAATGTGCAGCAGTGCACTGGGGCTCCATTTCTTTTCCATTAATGCTGAAACAATATATGTACTGATCATAGCACTTTTGGTTGGCTTTAGAAGTAGGCCCAGAATAGCACCAGCACAGAACTACTGGTCCTTTCTTCTGCAACATAACACTAGTGATTGTGTGCTGCAGGATAACGGTAAGAAACTGAACACGCACATACACCAAGAATGAGGAAACTGCTCAAGCCCCAGGCCCTAGTCCTTTCTCCATCATACCCAAAAGGTCCTTCATCTTGCTTTTTGGAAGCCTTTCCAAAGGTCTGACTGTCAAGAAAATTACTTCTCCCTTGCAAGCCATTTCAGGATTTCCAAATGTTTGGACTGGTGTTACTATTGCAAGAACTGACAATGAAAAGAAAGCTCTGGAAATCTTAATTGTGTACCATACGAGAAGGAAGGGAAGCCATGCAGTTTCCAGGCACTGTAGTTATTCCTTCTATGTTGAAGTAAGTTTGCTGTCCCTGAAACAAGGTTGGAGATTTGTATTTCATAAAGTTGTTGGGTTGTTTATTGCCATAAATAAAAAAAGAAAAACACATATGCACCCACCATGACTGAGGCTTAATATTACATTGTTGTTGCTACCAAAATGCTGTGCAGTACCGAGCTTAGATAAGTTATCTTTGTACTAAAAGTCTGAAAATCTACTAGCCATTTTAGCAAACCATGCTTGCTGGGAGCAGCAACTGATCCAAGCCCAGACTTTTATATAGGCTTGAGTTGTTCAAATGGCATCAAAACAAAATGGCAACCACAGAACCTGCTTTTAATCCAAACGTTAGAAAAGCCAAGTATGGGTGAGTGGGTGGGTAAGTGGAGAGTTTAAGATAAATGGTTAGTAAATTTTGAGGGTTTAAATCCTCCAGATGTTGGGCTGCAGGACTTTTCTTGCAGAAAAGCCCATTAAACTTAGTAAGACTTAAGCTGAGGAAGCATGGAAAAGATTGGGCAACAGCCAAGCGTGAGCAATGCCAGCCAAACCAAATTTTAGTAGAAGATACAACCACTTCAAAAGATATAAAGATTAGTTCTATTAAAAGGTTGGACAAAGGTCTCAGAAAAAAAAAAGTGTACAAAAGCACTGGGAGTGTACATGGTCCAGGCCAGGTTCTGCCCTCCTGGTTTCCCAGCCAGAGTTGTGCCCTCTGCATTGGCATAGGAATCAGTTATCTTTAGTTGGAATGCAACTCACAGCATTCCTCACCACTGGCTGAGCTAGTTAAGGCTGATGAAAGTTGGGAATCCAACTACATTTAGAAGGCTATATAATTCTCACCCTTGCTCTGCATGGTATGTAGTGACAGAAGTCATTGACACAGCTAATGTATAAAGCAAATGTGGGCAACCTGCAGCCTTCCAGGTATTGTTGCACTGCAGTTCTTGTCAGCCTTAGCTAGCACAGACAATAGTGGGAGATGCTGGGCACTGCAGTCCAACATCTGGAGGGTCACACCCCCCAAAAAACCTAATATATAGCTCAGCCAAGAGGACCAATAGTGAGGACCAACATGGGGCGCACCCACACGGGCAGGTATGATCTCACCACACCACACATTCAGTCTAGAAAGCTCAGCTTGTGATCAGGGTTCTTGCTAGACCTCAGAAGTGGTGAGTATAGTCCAATTTTCAGAGTGAGCATTAGTCCAGCATTTTATACAATCTGTACACAACTTGTGGATGGTAGTGCTTGGTCTCAGTTACTTAAAGTTGGATTTCCCTGATCCAGCTATCAAGGCTCTCTCTCCTATTATCAACTTCAAGAAAAAAAAACCATTAGCAAATTCCTTCACTTCCCCTATAGCTGCAAAACACAAAGGAGATGTTAAAATGCAGCAGTGTCTTTCCTGCTTAGAACATGACATACTTTGAACACATTAAAATCTAGGGACTCAGTCATCTTCAACCTGAAAACAATACCCAAGTGCCAGACTATATTTCTACTTTGTCTTCTGCTTGAATGCTTCACTGGCTTTCCTTGGCAGATTGTACATCCACAACTGGTAAAGAGAAAATCCTCCGAAAACAAGTGTCTGAATAAACCACAGAAGCTGAATTATACTGTTTGTGACACCTTTGCCCCTGTGAAGAAAAGACAGACAAATGGACTTGAGATTAAACATGTATGCCACCTTGAATTTCTCGACAAATGATAGAAATATCAAACCTGCCATTCACACTCCTGCCTTTGCAGATCCCAGAATAAATTGGGAACTGCCTGAATCAGCTTGGTATTTAAGTTAACTGAAGGAACCTCAGAGGAAGGATATGGCATCCTCTTTTGATCTTCCCCTCTGCCTCCTCCTAAGAAGCAACTCAGAGGAGGATCAGTTAGGACTGCTGCACAGTAGGAGGGGCATCGGGGAGCAAAGAGTTCTTGGACACTCTTGCCAGAAAAAGAAATAATCAAAGACGCATATGAATCTTAGGTAATTTCCACACTACACTGTTAAAATGCTATTATTCTACTTTCAACATCCTGTAGGATTCTGGGGTTTGTAGCTTACTGAGGCCCAACAGCTCTCTGGCTAAGAATTCTAAATGCCCCTCCCTAAACTGCAAACCCCAGGATTCCATAGAATGTTGAAAGTGGAATAATAACGCTATAACAGTCTAGTGCAGAAATGACCTGAGTCGAAGTCATTTTAGCCCAAGGTTCAAGAAATGGGCAGTGAGAAAAGAGAGAGGAGTGAGAGAAAGGAGTTTGAACTGAGTGATTGGCAAGGGTCTGATTTTAGCTTGACCGGCATGACAGTGGTGTCTCAGTGTAATATATAGGTAATATGCTGTGTGATGAAATAAACATTTGTTTTTATACAACTTTGATCTCTGGATTCACTGTCAGTCTGTGAGCTTGGTTTCAGACAAGGCCCTTTTTGTATGGCATCTGCCATGCGAAGGGGCCCCTGGAGTGTCGCGTGACTGCGAGGAGTGGTCCACATGACGCACTCACAATTGCGTGATGCTCCAGGGCCTGGCAGGCACTGATCACACACTATTTCATTTTCAGCTGCAAGCCGAAAACAGTGCATGATGGCGCATCACTCCGGGGCCCCGCGTGCACTTGCTGTGCGTGCAGAGCTCTGGAGCCGCGGCGCTTGCGCTTCCTGCCCCAGTGTAGCCTGGGAAAATCCCAGCTGCACTGCGGAAGGAAGAGGAGGGGCTCTTGCATGAGCAGGCGGCAGCTGCGGAGCTGAAGGAACTGGGATGCGAGAGCCTGTCGCTAGAGGCTGTTTGCACGATCCCCACACCCTAGCTCCGCAAAAAGGTGAGTTGCAGAAAGGACCAAGCTGTCTATAGTGGCAGCACTGAAGGTGGAAGGGTGCAGTCCCATTGGGGATAAAGTAGTATAGGAACCTCATCGTAGGAACCTTTAGGGCATTTAGACTGACCCCACAATGGATGTCAAAAAAGGGGAACAAGTGGAAGTCCTTATGTGTGGCAGAACATGCACGCACACTTTTACCACACATGTGAGCTTTTTCTCTATATGATGTGTTTGGAATTCATGTACCAAAGATCTGCAAAAGAACTTCATTCAAGTCTAGTTCTCACTAACAGAAACTGAAATGATACATATTCATTTATTTATTACTCCAGCTTTCTCTTCATACAGAATCAAAGGGGGCTTACAAACAATTAAAAATTGGGTACAGCTAAAAAAAAAATAGTATGATAAATCACGGTTTAGTTAAACATACAAAGCTAAAACAATATGAAACACAATTAAAATATAGCACAACTCCATTAGAAGCTCTTTCTATTACATGAATTATAAGCCAAAAGCCTCCCTGAATAAAAATGTCCTTGACTGTCAGCAAATGAAAGAAGAGGGGCCAACCGATGCTCCGGGGAAAGGGAGTGCCACAACTAGGGAGCAGCCATCTAGAAGGTTCTCTCCCATGTCCTCATCAAAAATGCCTGTGGTGGTGATGGGAGACCAAGGAAAAAGCTTTCCTCAAAGATCTTAAAAGTCTCGCAGGCTCATACAGAGAGATATAGTCTTTCTGTGCTATACCGCTCTGCTGGTTGGAGGATTCTGAAAGTGTAGTCCAACAAAGAACTTTTCCAGGCTTTGACATTTGTATCAATTTACACTACCTAAGAGACTGTCTTCTCATAAATGCACATGAAGAATATTTGTATCCCAAGGAACTGGCATTTCAGCTCAAACCAAGGCCTGCTCTATCATATGCTATTTATAAGAACTGGCAAGAATGTGACTACAGGGGTAACGAAAAAGGGAAAGAAATCAAAATAGCTTACTTGCACAGCTTGAGAGAATAAAGTGCTTCCCCAACGTGAATTGACCAGCTGATCAAATACCTATAAATTTAAAAAAACAAAACAAAAAAAACACTGTTTTTGACTGGAGTTAATTAAATGACATTTCTATTGCAGTATGCTTAGAGACAGGCAACTGGTGGCATTCTAGATGTTGTTGGATTGCTATTCCCATCACTTACCACCACTGGCTATGTTGATTAGAGATGCTGGGAGTTGCAGTCCAACAAAATGTGGAGAACCACAAGTGGACCACCCCACCAAAGTAGACATTACAAGGAATTCTATGTTAGAATCAATTATTATTCAGCTACCTCTCTGGTTACTAGGACCTGAACAAATATTACCCAAATGTGAATGTTATGTGCCTTCATTTAGCCTGTTGACTTATGGAGACCCCATGAATTTTATAGGGTTTCCTAAGGCAAGGAATACTCAGAGGTGGTTTTGATAATTCCTTCCTTTAAAATATAGCCTACAGTATCTGGCATTCACTGGTGGTCTCCCATCCAAGTACTAAGCAGGTCTGACCCTGCTTATCTTCCAACATCAAATGGAGATCTGGTGCCATTAGGACCATTATTCAAACACTATAAATCATATCTTCACAGCCACAAGGGCTTAGAAACACGATTTTCTTCTAAAGATAAAAGTATGAAAGCCATATTTCTTGTTCCCAGAATCATTCTCCATGCTCTGTCTGCACTACCGCAGAACTCTGGCACATGGGCAGCCTGAAAAACAGTCATACATATATGCTCCAATCCTACTGTATTAATTTTATACCCTTTGAATGAAGCCACAGGATGGTTGGTAGATGATGTGTTATCCAGAAAGAGATAAATCAGCAGGGGAGTCAGACAATGCCTTGTAGCCATCTTACAAGAAGACCACAAGAGAGAGGAGCCACACAGAGGTCTTGCTCTAGGAAATTAATATTCTAGCACATTGTGTAATGCACACATCTGGTTTTATACTGTAGCAAAGGTCAACAAAACTTTGTATTCCTCTCCCCGAGATTTTCTACTACAAAGCAGTGATGCCTTAAGCATCACACCTAGTCTTACAAAAAAGTATTTAATGGACAGGCTTCTGTTTTTCACGTCATGAGAAACATTATTGCACTGCTCTGTCCACAGTAGACTTGCTCCCTCAGTCCTTCCATTTGCCCACTGTACAGCATGTCTCACTTAGGCCATTTCTGCCCTACAATGTTATAGTGCTACTATTCTACTTTCAACATCCTGTGGAATTCTAGGGTTTGTAGTTTACTGAGGCCAAAGAGCTCTGAGAATTCTAAATGCCCCTCCCTAAACTGCAAAGCCCAGGATTCCATAGGATGTTGAAAGTGGAATAATACCACTGTAGTATGGAAATGGCCTTACTGCAGATTTGACCGCACCCTGTTTTCACAACATCCGTTTTGAAACATTTCCTTGCTGAACCCTAAACTCCTGAAACTCACCCACCCACACCTACTTGCACTTTCACATACACAGTTAAACACAAAGCAGAGTGTAAAGAAGGAAACATTGCGGGTTTCTACATTCTGCTTACCCTGTCTTCAAAGCAGTATTATGCTCTTTCACCAGATACTCAGTGAAAGTACCTAGTGGTCCCAGAGTGTCGTAGGGGATTGTTGCAGGTGCAAAGACAGCCCACTGGTAGAGGTTGATGGGGAAGAGAGACAAAAGACATACATTTTGTTAATTATGTATTAGACACATCGAACACATCATCTTTCAAGCTTAGAGTTCACAATATCGCATCACCATTGTCTGTGGCACTTCTGTCAGTAATAAATGAATTTAAGGGACATGATCAAAGGACCCCTTGATTTGGGATTCTTTTGTTTGAAGACATGGCTAGATCACTTAGGCTATGACCTTAGAATTCCCCATTCACTAAAGTCTGTAGCAGATCTAAATAGTATCTTTCATCTGTAAGCCCATAATTTTCCCCCTTTCTTTCACCTGCCTTCTTAGCAGAGAAAAATTGTTCATCTGAATAACGGAGAAAGACAGAAGAGAAGACCTTTATTGTTCACAACCCCTTTTAAATGTTAGCAGTAAGGGGCCTCCTTCTAGAAACACAATGTATCAAGAGAGGAAACAGATGAAAGAAGGGTTGGTCTACCAAGCATACCCTATCTTGTTGAGTGATACTAGTTTTATCTGGGTTTAGGGAGATGAGGTGTGTTATGGTCCAGAAATTTGCAGCTACTGCGGAACCCTGAATTATCATCATAAGCGCAATTGTTTTTAGTTTGGTGAATTTAAAGCTCCTCAGATTTCAGTCCAGCACCTTACCAGTGGATCAGACAGGCAGCTGGACAAACATATAGCTCAAGACCTGTCTATAATCTCCAGAAACATACAGCTGACTACCATCCCAATCTCAAAAAATGCAAAAGCATCTCCAAGTAGCAAACCTGTGGAAAATTATTATACAGGTTATCTCAGAAGACAAAAAACATGCTCATGTTACCTAGCAAGAACAGAGCTTGGTAATGTTATTTTCTGGACTACCACTCCCGGAATCTCCCAGCCAGCATGTAGCACAAAAGTAAATTTTCCAAGCTCTGAGCAGGAGGAGACAACTGTGTGCAGTTTAGAATTAGGAGAGGAAAACATTGCAGAATTGCTAACAGTGCAAGGAAGGGGAGGCATTGGCTCCTAACAGAGCCAGAAAGGAGGGCAGTCGAAAGTCAAGGGTACCCTCCACCCAGGTGAAAAACGTCCCCATGTTTTGCGGGGCCTTGTTGTTACGCAGGAACCCCTGCTGCACAGAGGGACATTGTGTGTGGTGCCCGGTTATGCAGTGGAAACCTGCTGACCAATGGGACAACTTGCATGGTATCCCACAGCACATTCTATAAAACAGTTGTGTATTACAATGTAAAGTTGAAGGCTTTCACGGCCAGAATCCATAGGTTGTTGTGGGTTTTCTGGGTTTTGAAGCTGTGTTCTATTAGTATTTTCTCCTGACGTTTCACCTGCATCTGTGGCTGGAATCTTCAGAGGATATATGTATATTGTGTATGACAGCTGTTACTGCGATGGATAAGCCTGAACCCGGGGTCCACAATTTACTATATATTGGCTATTAAAAATATACCCCTCCACGTGCTTGAGAGGCCCCCGGATAAGCACGCACACAGCTGAACGGCTGAAAAATACAAGAAAAATCTTGGTCAGGCCAGTAACTTTTCATCGCGCCGCTTCAGGAGGCCTCCACGCAAGTACCAATCAAAGCACCATTAAGTATGCACCAAGCACAGAAAAGATTCTCAGCTCTGAACTGTCTGCTTGACAGGATTAGCGCTCCTGACTACACAACTGTCAAGCGCTTTCCATTTGCATACTGTCTGCGCTGTTGACAACCCAGACGAAAACCCATCAAGTCAAGCACTGACCTTTCGGAGGCTTTGTCTCCGCTTGAGAATCTACTGTTCTCCCCGGGAAAGGTTTAGCCTCCAGGTACATTTTCCCCTATAAAAACCTCTGATTTTGAGTGCTTCCTCAGATCTCTCCTGGCTTCCTTCCTGCCTTGCTGCCGCTCCGTTTGCTGAGCCTTCCCCTCAGCCTCCACGTGCTGAGCTTTCACCGCTTCCTGACTCTCTGGCTCCATGTCGTCTTCCCGGACTTGAAGATCAGGTGTAGTATTCCCCTGATGCTCCTCTTTACATCCCCTATCGATTTTCCTCTCTTTATTTCTTTTAGGTCTGCGTGAGTGAGTGCGCAAGTGCGCAGTAACATAGGTTTTAAATAAAGAAAATAATTATAAATTGATTTTGTCTGCGTCTTGACTTGGCCTGACCCCATAAAGTTGGGTACAAGGTCTCGCTAGGTTACCCTACCTCTCGTGTGTGCTGGGCGCATGCTTGGTGCAACTTGGAAACCACCTTAAGATCGGGGTCAGATTAGGTGTCCTCTGAGGGACCCCCATAACTCAAAACTACTGACTTGGTGACCGGGACCCCCGGAACTCAAAATAACTGATTTGGTGACCGGGATCCCCTGGACCCCCAGGAAATTAGGGTAACACGGCAGTGACATAGCTCTGTCACTGTAAAGTTATGCATCACATCCCATGATGTAGGATGTCAACCACAGTTACAAACAGCTCATGCACACATCAGACTAGCAAGAATACAGGTTGGATGTATTCCTGCCAAGTGCAATACATAGCAAAAGGGATGAAGGAATGCTGTCGCACAGCTGCTTGTTTTGTACTGGGGGTTGCCTTATTCATTCATGTCATTTATATGCCACCTTGCTCTCAGAGTAGGATCCAAGGTGGTTTACAAAAGAAATCAGTTAAAACCCAACAATAAAATTTTAAAAATTCAATTAAAATAATATTTAAAACTATATAAAATTATTTTAAAAGTATACAAAAGCTTTTTAAAATATATATAACACATACCCTGATAAGAAATCTGCCTGTCAGCACATATTAAAAACCTAATTAAAAGCCTGAAATGTCTTTGCCTGCTAGTGAAAGGAGAGCAGGAAGGGGCCAGTGTAGCCTTCTGCATGGGAACAGCCACTGAGAAAGGATGTCTCCCTAGTCTTTTCTCCACAGCCATCTGGTTGCTGCTGACACTTGTCTTTCAGAGGGAAAATGAAGCCTGGTACTCCTCCTCTTACAACTTCACCTGCATGTTGGAGAGTTTATTTCAACTACTCATAGGGCAACAGGCACTCTGTAGATATTCTGCTGAGAACCCTCCTATTCATTTAATGCAACATTAATTCCTGCATAATCTCCACCATCAAATGTTCTGCACTGCTTTTTCATTCATACATCTGATGCATCTCTTCCCACTACTGGAGAATGTTTGAAGCAATTTATCCAGCAACAGAGAAGAAAAGCATAACAACTGTGTAAATGAAACACACGTAAAAATATATTTAAATAAGTAACGCTAGGAATGTTCAACCACCAGGGGAAAAAAATATAACAGTAGTTCTCTGCCCTCCCAACCCTAGAATGACCACGACATTTTCTAAAGATTTCTTTTCCACCAGCTATATTTCCTTACACTGCAACAGTTAGTCTAGTACACCATATGAACTGGCACAAATTTCCATGCTCACACTGCTGCAATAAAGACAGACCTGCCAAATATATGTCATTCTGGAACTGAATTTCCATAAACCCTGTGGTCCATTAAAAGAGACTGAAGATGGAAAAACAGGTACAATTCAAGTTGTAGCTACACTCCAGTTATTCCAGTTTCACAGCACTTTACCCTGTCTTCAGCCTCAAGAATCTTGCTGGGTAAGATGCTAAAGTAAACTAAGACTGAGGATTAAATCAGTTGAATTCTCTTACAAAGAGTTTATCAGGAACTGTAATTTGAGGGGGGGTACAGCTCTCTAGCTGTCCGCCTTCAAGCCTCCTGTACAAAGACCCCATGAATTTTCATAGGGTTTTCTTAGGCAAAGAATACTCGGAAATGCTTTTGACAGTTCATTCCTCTGAAATATACTGTAGCTTTAACCACTTGGTTGTTGTTGGCGATCTCCCATCCAAGTTCTAACTAGATCTGACCCTGCTTAGCCTCCAAGATCAAAAAGGATTTGGCGCCTTTAGGGTACTAAGAGCGGGTATCGCAATCAAAAGTGGTACAAATGGCAGCCGTTTGGTGCCAAAGCGCCCTCTGATTAAGAAAAGTCAAAATCCAGTAAATAAAACAGGAACTGGACAACCTAAAATGTACAGGCTGTGAAAATCCTAGGCTTTTGCTGGCTTTTGCCCTTTCCCACCTCTGGCTTGGAGCAAGTCCCATTGAATTCAATAGGGCTGACTTCTGAACAGGCAGGCATACTTCTGCTTCCCCACAGGGATGAACGGATCTTATGTTTGAAATGGGCTAGCTGTTCTGTTGTTGCCTTTTAACCGCTCATCATCATCATCATCATCATCATCATTATTATTATTATTATTATTAATCGTGTTGTTATTGTAATGTAGATAATTAATAATTATTTTTAATTAATAACAACAATTAATTATCTACAACACAATAACAACAGGATTTGGAACTGATCGCCTCCTGCCCTAACCGCGGGTTCTCCTTCCCCCTCGACAGAACTCAGCTGCCACCCAGCCAGCGTAGCCAACCCAGCCCGACCCAACCCGGTGCCTCCCTTACGCTGTAGTAGCCCATGCCGGCCACGATCAACAGCATCACGTAGGTTGGGGGGCTCCGGAAATAGGCGCCGCCGTTCCGGGACCCATAGTGCGATGCTGAAGCCGCTGCCATCGCCGCTCAGACTCTGTCACTCGACTCGCCGCCGCCGCCGCCGCCTGCCCCGTTTTAACCCTGCCAACTCTCGCGACCGCGCGTGCGCGCCACTCAGGAAGTGAGAAGAGCCGCTGCCCGGCGTTCTACCCATTGTGTCCCTCACAAAGCTCTTCCCCGGCCGAACGCGAAGGGCCAACGGTCGGGACTGCCTCCTCCTTCGTCGTTCTGAGCCTGCGCACTCGCAACTTTATGCCCCCCTCCCGCCGCGCTCACCTGAGGGAACGGGGGGAGGTAAGTATGAACGTGACTTTGCCACACGGAGCCGTGGTACCGTTTCCACCGCTGCCCCTTCGGCGAAGTGTGGAAACGCTTAAGTGAAGCGTGCCGGCAAGCAGCGTAGAACCTCAATGCCCGGAAAACACCAGATCCCATCTCATCTCGCAACCTCATCAGGACCAGGCCTGCTCGGTAGTAGATGGAAGAGAGTTCACCAAGGAGCAGGAGGTGCTGCGGGCTGTATTTCGAGGATGGCGGTGGGGAGTCGCTGCCCAGCCGCCCTGTGAAATTCATGGGTCGCCACAGGTTGGTACAGGTTTGCAGTTTAGGGAGGGGCCTCAGGCACTACAATAACAACAACAACAACAACAACAATAATAATAGCACTATAACAGTCCAGTGTGGAAATGGCCAAAGTGACATAGGGCAGAGCTACTCCAACTGGAGTTCTGTGCCCCTAAGTAAGCGTCTGGTTTATCGGACACCATCCCCTCCCCTCTTAAGCCCAAGAGAGCCAAATTCAAATGTAGGGTTTGGGGGTGTTCCATTGTTGGCTATGTCTAAAGATAGGTCAGCATTTTTCATAGTTTCGTATTACAGGAAAAGTACAGTAGAAAAGCTGGGAAGTCAGCAAAGGGTGGGATGAAAGGGAAGAGATGTTGTCCCTCCAAGGAAGGACAGTGCACCTCCCTTTGAGGTAGTCTATTCCACTGTCGAACAGTGCTTACAGTCAAGAAATTCTTCCTAATGTTTAGATGAAACCTCTTTTCTTGTGATCTGAATACATTTGGTTCGTGTTCTAATCTCCAGAGCAGAGGAAAACAAGCTTGCTTTATCTTATAGATGGCATCCCCTTCAGGTGTTTATATGTGGCTATCATACCATCTTTCAGTCTTCTCTAAGCTGAACATTTCCAGCTTGCTAAACCATTCTTCACAGGGCCTGGTTTCCAGATGTTCCACTGTCTTGGTCCTCTTCTGAGTATGTTCCACCTTGTCAAACCTGATATGAACTGAAGTGCCCAGAACTGAGTGGCATGGTAGAATCCCAACTCTCTTGTCATGTCTTTCATACAAGGCAGCCCAAATTTCTTGCAGTGGGTGGAGGAGGAGGAGCACACTTCGCTAACTCTTTTTACCAGGGACTTGCAGACATCCATACGCATTTCCATTCTGGCTTTTGCATTCAGGTTGTTGCAGAGCTGATACCATGGACAGGGAAGAGGCTGTGGAAAACATACAGTCCTTTTCCCCCATGCTTACCTACATCTCCCTTTCAGTATTGCACAATTTCAGTGTTGTACGAAGAATGACTTTTTTTCCATTGAGGGATCATAAAGGCTCTGATACTTTGCTGCTGAGCTTCCAAAGGATTCACATAGCAAATAACAAACACCAACCCAGTCCCAGAGTTGGTATGCATGCATTAAAGATTTTTGGTCTTTAATTCTGTCATTCATGTACGAGCAAAATCAAGAAAAGGAATATAATCAGGTTGTTAATGAATGAATTTCCACCAAGAGCGCTAGAACAGGCAAAGTCCTGAACATGATGGGGATGCTTTTGAACATGTCTAAAAGGCATGTTCTGAGATCTAGAGAAAGAACCCCAAAATCTGAGTGTCACAACCAAAGCCTGCGACCAAACAACCCTCACATGTGTGCTGTATTAAAGGCTTGTGCTTAACAAGCTTATCAGTTTTGGATAGCATAGAGTTGCCAACTACAGAAGTGCTACTCAAAGTAATGGGCTGAGGGTTTGTGCTGGTCCGCAAGCTAGTCCACAAGCTATTGGCAGCCAGTCTGTGGCAAATTTCCATGAAAGAATGAAACAGTCACAGTCAATGAGCACAAATATGTTGCCAGTCCCTGGTACTTTGTGGGGAAAAAACCTACCAGTCCCCCACATCAGATAGTTTAGGAAGCCCTGCCTGGGCTGATTTCTTCACATATCATAGTCTAATCAGTGTTCCTCACAGCCTTGGAGGAATCTTGTCAATAGTGGGAACCAATTTGGTTTATATTCCTGTATCTTTTTCAAGATATGCTTGGCTAAGCTAGCTGGCTGAAGCACGTGTGTGCGTGTGCCAGACAGCCACCTCAACTGTCCTGGTTAACCCCCATCTGCCATGGGAGAATTGGGGCTTCTTAACTAGACTAGATTTTTACCAGCTAAGTCTCAGGTTTAACCAGCAACATACATTTATACATATACAAGTCGAGTTTCAGTAGGAATGTTGTACAGGCTTAATAGTCTGCCTACAGGAGCCAGCGGAAGGGGGGCATTCAGTTGATGAGCAAAGAGTAGATCTTCCTCTGCCTCTACACTGTGAACCTATCCTGCCCACCACATGTCAGTAAGACTTATAAAACCCCATGAGTACCTTTTTCTAGGTTTTTTTTTCTTAACTTGTACCCAGGGGAGGGGCATTTCTGTGTGCTTATTTGTTGCCTCTGTAGTTCACTTTTCTTCCAATGAACTCAAGGTTTATTGTACATGGCTCTCCTCCTCTCTACTTTATCCTCATATCAGTCCTGATCCTGGCCAGGCTGGCTGGCCCCAAGATCATCCACTGAGCTTCTCAGATCAGTGGGGATTTGAACCTGGATCGCCTAAGTCCCAGACCAATACTTTAACCGCTATACCACATTGCTCTTGTGTGAAGTGCCTCTCTTGCTTTCTTCTTTTGTCCCTAACCAATGCTAGCCCATAGCTCTTCAATATTTAGCCAGGTTCTGTGGTCTGAAAGAAGTTCCCCATTTATGTTGTACAAAGAGGCGGAGGAATTACACAGAGGCTGAACATGTAGCATCAAACCTAAAACTGTTCTTGGCCATGGGAGTCTGCAGAGCGCAGATATGGACAAAACAGAGATTATCCTTATTAGGACGAATGGCGGCAGTAAAAATGATGATATTACCAAAAATAAATTATTTATTCCAAAACTTACCAATAATTACCAATAATAAATGCTTTCAAGAGTGGAAAAAAGATCTCACGGACTTTATTTGGAGTGGAAAAAAACCTATGATAAAATGGAAAACACTGACAGACAAGAAAGAGAAAGGAGGCTGCGGAGTACCAGATATGAGAATTTATTATTACGCGAATGGGATGACGTGGATAAAAGACTGGATTATGTTGAAGGAAGAAAGGACGCTGAATCTTGAAGGTGCAGATCTCTGGTTTGGCTGGCATGCATATTTGTGGTATAACAAGGCAAAGGTGGATAAACAATTCACAAATCACTACATAAGAAGATCTTTGTTAGAGATCTGGAAGGTGTGGAAAAGAAAATTATATTTCAAGATACCGCTATGGGTTTCACCACACAAAGCTCTATATGGTAAATGGAAACAATCTTCTGATAGATGGATAACATATAGAGATCTAATGATAAATATTGGAAAAGAAACACAACGTATAAAGACCAGAGAAGAACTAATAAATGAAGGATGGAATTGTCAGTGGTTCCTATACCTCCAACTTAAAGAAAGACAAAAAATGGACCAGAAATTAGAAGGATTGGAAAATACCACCCAACTAAATGAATTTGAAAAAATAATATTTGAGAGGAAAGACCATCTGACATCACAATTATATAAATTCATGTTAGAGAGAGAGCTGGAAACAGAAACTATTAAGGATACTATGATAACTTGGGTGCAGAATATTGGTCATGAAATCAAGTTGGAACATTGGAAGAAAAGTTGGGAGAACACTCAGAAGTTTACTCTGGCACAGAATCTAAAGGAAAATCATATAAAAATGCTGTATAGATGGTATTTAGATCCGGAGAAATTGAGTAAGATATATAAGATCAAAGAAAAGAAATGCTGGAAGTGTGGTGGTGAATGTGGTTCGTTTTATCATATGTGGTCGCAGTGTGAAAAAGCAAAAAAATATTGGAAGAAGATCCAGAGAATAATTATGGAGATTTTGCAAATAACGATACCATTAACACCAGAAATCTTTTTATTGAATATGTTACATCAAGTGAATAAAGAATACCACAAATATAAAAACAAAATATTGTATATGATCACAGCAGCCAGAATAATATATGCTAAATATTGGAAAAGAAACATAATACCGGAAATGGAAGAATGGCTAATGAAATTACAAGAGTTTGTCTCTCTAGATAGTTTATCACGAGCAATGAAAGGAGGAAGAAGGGGAGATAAAGATAATGGAATGAAGGAAGTTAAGAGATATATAGAAAACAATTGGGTAAGAATTTGCCAAGAAGGATAAATTGTGCAAGATATGATAGAAAGAAGCAGGAAATGACACAAATATGGAGAAGTGTAATGTTAGAGGCCAGTCAGCAGTAAAGTTTAGGAATGGAGGTAACAGATATAAGAGAGAAAAAATAACCAAGTAAAAGAAAGTAGGAAGTGAAGGATGACAAATGAATTTATAGTTAAATGAAAGATTGTATAATTAAAGCGCCGAATGGAACGGACAGGTTTTTTTTGACATTTGTAAAGAGGACTAATATGAATAATGAAATATAAGACTATCTTTTTTTTCTTCTTTTTCTTTTTATACAATCAAAAAATGAAATATGTCAAGATTGAATATGTAGATAAAAATGTGTGAATTTTAATAATAATAATAAAAAAAATAGCTAGTAGCCCAGCAAGGGAGCAAGATCTACCACAAGAGTGCATTGTGATTTAGTTTTTACTACTCTTTTTTTTTTCAGGATGAAAACTGCTCCAAAAATGCACTAATATTTCTTTTTTTTTTTTTAATTTTGTTTGTTTTATTGGGGGAATTAACAATCACACACATTTGTTATCAAAATGTGGAAGTCCCTCTTTTCTTTTTTTTAATAAATATTTTTTATTAAGAAATAAAAGAAACATTCTCAACATTTTCTTGGTACAACATAAATAAAGTATCAGTATCTTCTCTACCAAAATACATATCCACCGTGTTACAGTTGTTTACTCTATAATAAACAAATACACTAAAATATAAATTCAGTGAATAGAATTGACACGGAATAAGTCAGTGTACCATAATATAGACTTCCTTCCTTCCCCGGTTGGATATTATTTATTAAATATGTATATTTATATTTTTATCCAAGTGTTTCTGTACTTAAAAGTAACTGATTACAACCATTCCTGACCTTTAGCAAGGTATCTTGAACTAAGCATAATATCTTCAATTGATGAGCTAGATTCTAATTGGCTTTTTGTTCTGAATTAACCAGAAACTCATAATATTCTACCTGGGTACAACTTCTCAACCCTTACTCATCATTTGAACTGTGAGTAGGGCTGTACTGGTGAGTCTCTCTATTATAGGAGCCCATTCTTTCTGAATTTTTGTTTAGCTTTCCCTTTGATCCTATGCCTTAAAATGGTCATATTTTTCATATCTAGAAGATCATGAAGCCATTACTTCAAGTCTGGAATTTCTTTTTTCTTCCATGCTTTAGCAAAGGTAATTCTGGCAGCCATCACCATGTATAATAGTGTTCTCCAGTAATTTCTTGATAAGGTTGGATCTAGTTTGTGAATCTTTATTTAAAAGATATAATTTCAGTTACATAGGAAAATTATATTGAAAAATCTTCAAAAGAGTATTATGTACTTGTGTCCAGTACGCTTTCGATTTTGGACAAGACCACCATATATGGAGAAATGTTCCAGCTCCTTCTTGGCACTTCCAGCATAAGCCGGTATCAGCTTTGTAAATTTTACTGAGTTTTAACAGAGTTGAGTACCAATAGTGAAACATCTTTAAGTAGTGCTCTCACAGGTTCTGTGCAACCGTAAATTTCTGGATTATTTTCCAACTTTGCTCCCAATGTTCAAGTAAAATCGGTTCTCTAAAATTCTGTGACCATTTAATCATCGAATCTTTTATTGTGTTTGTCTCACTAATATTTTTGACATCAACCCATGACTGTCCTGCCAAGCAGAACAGACAGTAAACTCACTTCTGCCCACACTGTGTTTTCATTAATGACTACATTGTTATGAAACCTGAACAGATATAAAAGATAACTAAGTACAAAGCTAGCATTTGTTGATCTTTCACAAGCGATCATTGGTTTCACATTATCAGTCCAACACCAGCTAAACCTGTCTTGGGCCAAATTGGATACAGATCTTTCAACACCTTTGGTGCAATTGCTTTTGAAGCTGGGCAAGTGAAAAATTCAGCACTAAAACCATGAGTCTTGTTTACATTCCGAAAATATTGACACTTTCTGGGGAATGTAGCTATTGGCTTGGAGCTCCACAACATTTACTGTCATGGTTAGACATACGAAAAATTACTCCTGCATGATGAGAATTGTTGGAAGAGACGAATGGTGGCACAGTTCAAATACCTCTAAGGTTCCTGTGTGTGTCTATTTTTCTCTAGGGGAGTGGGAGGAAAAAAGAGGCAATATTTCATGCATTTGATTTATTTTATTTATATCTCATTTTTCTCCCAGTTCTGAATCCAAGGCAGCATATGACAGAAATTAGAATACACCTAAAAATCATGAAAAAGAGTCTTGGCACATTACGTAGGCTAATCAATTTATAACGGCATATTTTTTCATGGCCACTGCCCACTTTATAAAATGTATCAGATCAAGTGGACAGTAGCATCCACAAAAGTTTGTGCCGTGTAAAATCTTTGAGAAACCACAAGATTCTTTGCTAGTTTTTGTGCAGCAGAAGTAAAAGAAGGGAGCCAACATGGTGTAATGTTTTGAGTGTTGGACTATGGCCATTTCCACACTAGATTGTTATAGCGCCATTATTCCACTTTCAACATCCTATGGAATCCTGAGGTTTACAGTTTCCGGCCCCTCCCGAAACTGCGAACTCCAGGATTCCATAGGATGTTGAAAGTGGAATAATGGCGCTATAACAATCTAGTGTGGAAATGGCCTGTGACTCTGGATACCAAGATTCAGATCCCCACTCAGCCATGGAAACCGATAGGGAGACTTTGGGCAAGTCATAGTCTCTCAGCCTCAGAGGAGGGCAATGGCAACAACCCCACTCCCACTGAACAAATCTTGCTAATAAAACCCCATGAAAGGGTCACTTTAGGGTCGCTGTAAGTTGGAAATGCCTTGAAGGCGCAGAACAACAAGAGTAAGAGGGCTGCCCTCTCAAAGTTCTTGTAGCAGGATAAGTCTCTGTGCATGTTATTCACCCTTTAACTGTGCTTAGAACAGAAGGGAATGCGTTTGTACTGAAGAACATGGGATAGTCTCATGATAATAAGCTTGGGAAGAATTGGAGTTGGATAAGTGTAATAAATATTTTATCAGGAATATTCTTAATTTCCTCATGTCGGCTTTGTTAAGTTAGAGGTCCCCCTGGTGACTCTTGCTGTTAACATATTAACAATTCTAAGACAGCAGTTACAACAGATCGAATATCCTCAACCTAATTTATGCCTTGTTGCTTAATTTACTCTTGGTTGTGCTGAGGAGGAGTAGAGATTCTCAAGACTTAAATGTCCAGGGATGTTTCACACATATATATGGACGGATTCTCTTACCACCTCCAGCCTCCTGAATTCCAGGGAGTTTCCTAAAACTGTAGCCTGAATCCTGTTGGCTAATCCCACCTAGAACAGACCCATTGGATGAGTTGTTAAATGGTAAATTCCATTGACTCAGTGCATTTGCTCTAATTGATACTAACAGCAGAATCCAGCTTTGTATCTGCTAGTATAGATACTTAGGAGGATCAATAAGGTAAGAGGGTGCTTTCTCTATGCCTGTCAACAATTTACTGTGTGTGTGTAGTTTACGGAGACCAAAGAGCTCTCCGGTTGAGAATTCTAAATGCCCCTTCCTAAATTACAAACCCCAGGATTCCACAGGATGTTGAAAGTGAAATAATACCGTGTTTCCCCGAAAATAAGACATACCCATAAAATAAGCCGTAGCAGGATTTCTAAGCATTTGCGCAATATAAGCCATACCCCGAAAATAAGACATAGTGATAGGCATGGCTATGCAGCGTACCGGCGCGGAGCGGTAAAGAAGACGGGCAGCCCTTCTCATCCACCCCATCGTGACAGCTGCTATCTCAGAGGTGACCGGAGAGGTGCGGGCAGCCCCATCAACAAGGTCGGCTCCCCCGTCAGGTCCCGGTCGTTCTGTGCGTGCTGCAAGCTGAGGCATAGAGGGAGACAGGGTAGAAGCAGCAGGAGGAAGAAGGGGGAGCGAAAAACCAAAAGTTCCCAAGTTTTGCAAACTTTCTTTTTCTCCTCCCTCCAACCCCCCCCTTCGCAGAATCCATCCTGGATATAGAATTCCTTTGGATGCTTTCCTTTAGTCACTCCCCCGCTCTTTCCACTGTACACTCCGGACCCCACCTCTCCCCTCCCACTTCCCTCCCCTTTACACAACTTTGTAAGACAATCCCCCCCCCCGGCGTTCCCCCCTTTGTGCTCTTGAATCTAGCGAAGGTTAAGGAAGGGGAGGGGAACGCCCCAAAACAGATCCAGGAAAGGAGACCCAAAACAACGCACCAGCCTGCCCGATCCCCCCAACAATTGGGGGGGGCGAGGGAGGGATTACACCACCACGCTGAAGCCGAGAGTCAGGAGGTTTGGGGAGGGGAAGGGGAGGTTATCAAGGGGATGTGCCGCCTTTCCCACTTACCAGCCAGCCCGGGTATTGGGCCGGGTTGGAGAACTGCATGTGCTCCGATCTCACCCGTGCCTTTTCCCCCAGATGTGTAGCTGTGCGCCCCCCCCTCTTTCCTTGCTCCGTGCGATGTTTCTTGTTGCTGGCAACCCAGCGGCGGCACTCCTGTGTGTGTGTGTGTGTGTGTGTGTGTGTGTGTGTGTTGTAGAGCAGGTTGTTAGCCAGGACTGGCTCTCGCGATACTTCCCCCCCATTCAGAGAGAGACACACTGTGTGTGCGCGCGTGTGTGTTTATGCGTGCATTTTCTTTTCACCTTCCTCTTCGCGGCGCACACAATAGCCGAGTCCCAAGCGCTTCTGCCGGCAGCCGGGGCTGCAGCAACAGAGATGAGTCTCTTTGACGCCTCCAGGGGGCTGGCAAGCAAATTTAAAAAAAAAAATGGGGGGGAAGGGGTGGGAAGACTCGATCTCTCCCTCTCCCAGGCCGACGCGGCTTTCACTCCGCAGCCCACCCGGCTTTCTGTCCTCACAATGGGTCCTTTGCGTTGGGAAAGCCCCGATCCCAACTCTCCGGCCAGCACCCAGAGGCAAAGGAAAGGGGGGGGCCGCGTCCGCACTGGCATCGTCGATCCCGCGGCAAACTCCCCAATCAGGTTCCTAGAGGGACGCCTCCCCTGTTTGTCCTCTCTTCAGCTTTGCTTTTAAGCAGCAATGCAGGGGAGGAAAAAGACAAGACGGGTGGGTAGGTTTTTGCTTTGGCTACACATGAAAAAAAGAGGACTTGCATGGGGGAATGTAACTTTTGCAGAAAGGGGGGAGTTGCATTGGGGAAAGATGGGCTATTTTGCTACCACAAGGAGTGAAAAATGGCTCTTTGCAACTCCACCGAAATAGAAGTCTTTTTTTGGAGCTCCCAAAGCCTTGGGCAGACAAAGGGGGGATCCGGTTGCGCTCCTTGCCTTGGAGAAAGTTCGGCAAGAAGCGAATCCTGCTTGTTTGCAAACACGACAGCAGGCGGAGGTGGTCGAGAGGAGTGGCGTTAAGGAGGAACTGCAAGGAAACGGGCTGCCAAGGGATCGAGGTGGAGGAGGGAAGGCTAGACTTAACTATATTTGAATAAATGTAGATTTTTGTACCATACTTAATAAAAATAAGAGATCCCCTGAAAATAAGCCATACTTTATCTTCTTGAGGAAAAATAAATATAAGACAGTGTCTTATTTTCGGGGAAACATGGTAGCACTATAACGATGTAGTGTGAAAATGGCCTAAGACCTCTTGAGTCTTCTAAAGTCTAAGGATTGTTTCCTCCCATGGGGGCCAAGCCCACTGTCTCTCTTTTACTCAAACTGTCTTTCAGAGGGCACTCCCTTCCTAGAAAGTCTGATGTCTTTCACTCAAGGCTTTCTCTCTTACCTAATAATATTTCACCGGCATGTGGTTTAAAGGCTGATTTCTAGTTGTTGTTATTTTGCATTTTGTTGTTACTCTGGCTTCTGGGGGTCCCTGGGGGACACCTGAATTTTATAAAAGGTTGGGGAAATTAGCAGAGTACTGCTTTTAGTGAAGTGAAGGGCAGGGCAACTTGCGAGAAGTTTTATCCTATGTCTATGGGGTCAAACTGTGTGAGAAAGAAAGAAAAGCCAAGTGTCCTTTTAAATGGTCTTTTATTTGACAGAATTGGCAAAAATACTCATGCACACACACAAAGCATTCACTCACACAAGCACACAAGGATTACTGAGTCTGAAAATCTTAAGAGAGGGAAGAGTTGCAGGGACGAAAACAAATATACTATACCTGATCTTGAAGGCTGCTGTTTTGGGAAAACACAAGACAGCTCAGTAAAACAGAGAGAGAGAGAGAGAGAGAGAGAGAGAGAGAGACGGCGAGCTGGCCAGCCAGCGAGAGAAAGGTAGAGAGAAAAAGCTAGCTAAAGCCCCAAACAAGGAACGTAATATAGGTGCGCCTGCCTGTAGGGGGGCAGATTCTGTTCCTGGGAAAAACAAATAATCAGGGACCAGGAAAAGGATAGGTGTGAGGATGGTGCAGTTAGGAATTTGTTTGAAGTCTTCCTGTTTTCCTGAACCAGAGTTATCAATCAAAAACTCTTTTCTTTGAAGTTTCCAACAACTCACTCAAATTAAGTGGGTAGCCAGTCTTTCTGGCTTGGTTTTCCAGAGGATATGCAAACCACAGGGATTTTTTGGTTCTCTCAGAGATGTCCTTTTGTTAAACTCAGCCATGCTTTGAGATAATCTCTGACCTGTTTTTCCAGTCAGGTCTCTTTTCACATGGCCTTATCCTATCATTGTATGTGATTTCTACTTTGTGTCAATTAAACATATCTGCCTATATATATATAATAGTAGAATATCAAAAGTGAGGTTACATTGTTCTCATGACTAGATGGCTTTTTGTGTTTTAAATTGTGTTATTATTATAAGTATCTTGCTTGTGTTCTTTTACCTAAACTGGACCACTCTCCAATCTCATATATATGGCAGGTAGTTTGCTTAGTAGTGCTTAACCCACTGCTGACCGGCAAAGACAGACTCCTATTTCACATAGCTTCTCGGACCTCAGCAAGACACATGCAGCCCACAGCACACATACCCCACTGTCTTTTTCCACCGTCACCCAGGAGAGTTGTTTCAAAACCCAAACTGTGCTGCTGTAGAGAGGGAGCATTCAGGAAATCTATTGAGAAGTGAAGTTAACTTTCTGCATGTGTGCACTTGCAAACTAATGAATCTCTCCCTATTGAACAAACATGCTTGGAGAACAGCCTCCCATTATAGCCAATGGAAAGCTTTTTTCAAGGTAAATTACAGCTGAAAATGAAAGATGATCAGCACCATATGGGTAAAACAGTGTGAATACATATGAGGGAGGTGAAAGAAAGGTGGCCACATCTACTATCTGACTCTGTCCCCATAATCAGTTTTTTCAACGTGTTAACTATCTCTGGAATGCGGTCCTAAGGTTAGCTATCACCCAGAGAACTTGATAACAGCACAGCACTGAAAAGACAGTAAAATTGCAGCCAGTTGTGGATGTTTTCATGTGTTATTGCCTCTCAACTGGTGATGTTTCACATAAATGGAAGAATGAAAAGGAGTTTGTGTGTGTGTGTTGTACACACAAAACTGCATGTATCTGGGTTGTGTCCTTGGGCTTCCTAAACCACATTTCTTTATTCCACTTCTCAATACCTACCATGCTAAATCAAAGGGAAGTGAAGCAGAGGCTGCTGCCATGACATGTACTAGCACCTATTCTGGAGCCAATTGAAACCTAAGGAGAACTCAAGTTAACTCTTCTCTAAAAGGGAGAAAAGAAAGCCTGGATCAGAAGCCTCTTAGGGGCCCTAACCTGATGTCAATTCAGTTCAAAATGTTTATTGTGCTAGTCAAAGGCTGTGACAAAGAGCTTTATGATATATAGAACATTCAAGACAAAAAGTACAAAAGTACAAAGTGCAAAAAGCACACTATAAATTTTACATGCAGTAGCTAAAGTTATTGTCAAGCTAGTATAACAGTTAAAAACAATTCAAATTATAAGTAGATTTCTAAGTTGCCAACATGAAAATCGTGTTAATACTTTGAGTCTCCATAGCAATTTGTAACAGTTTTATCTAACTCCAATCTTTTTTGCAGCTGAAGCAAAAAGGGCCATTTTATGTGTTACATAATCATTGGTATCAAGAGAAATTGGACTGTTTCTAAAAGAGAATTCCCATTTCCATTCCCATTTGTCCACAGGGGTGTCAGAAATCTCTCTGGGGTTGCTATACAGGGGACAAGCTAACGTGTAATGCATGTCTTCCACCTGACATTGGCTACAGATACATAGTCTGTTTCAAACAGCACCTTTTTATAGTACTTGTCTAAAACTGTAGGTATTACCTGAAATTGCAGTTCAGTGAAGGCAGTTCTTAAGAAAGATGGCTTAAGTTTGATCCAATAGCTGGCTCTGATATGTTCAGTTTTCAAAAAGGAGAACCAGGGGAAGAAATTTGAGATCCTAATTGCTGTAATCTCTGACATTAAGCCTATGGTGATCTCTGGAGTTATTGAAGAAGGACTTAGTTGTTTTAGAGAAATATTGTGGTTTTGAACTGCCTAGGGATGTCCCATTTTGATTTGAGGACCAGTGCATTTCTTCTTGTTTTCTTGTTTGTAAAATCCTAACAAGATGTTGTTTGGATATGTAATGAAGTGAGGATCTTGTAACTCTGATCCTTCCATCTCCTTCCATGTCAGTTACCATTTGTAAACTGCCTTTCCTTTTCTCTTTGTAATGCAAGTGGTGGAAGACTAGCTCACCACTGATAAGATTTGTTTTGTGGTTGATTTACTTTAAATTGCAGATCTCTATTAGTGAATCTACAGACCAAAATTTACACCGCCCTTCTAGATCCTGAAATGTTAATTCCTTGGTGCCTCTTGGTCCATACTGGGCCAGACATTTGCAGAAGGCACTACTGCTCAACTTAATGTCTACTTCTTGCTTATCCTTGCCATGATGATCTTTCAAACCAATCTTGTCCTCCTTTGCTTGAGTATAAGAACTTGTCTGAGGGGCTACAGTCAAAATCCCAAGCTCTACCAATCCAACTAATGTTCCAATAATAGTTTTTAGGCCAGAAACTTCCTTTTGCAGCACACCAATTCTATTTAAAAAAAAAAATCTGCAGTTCAGATAAAAAACACTGATGGTGTAAAAGGCCATGCAATGAGGTGATGTTCTGTTGCTGCAGTCGAGTTTATTAATCCTTCCTTTACATGTATCTATTATTTCTTTATATGAAGAGAACTGCTTTTGCAAAGATGATGGAAGATTTGCTTCATCCAGACCTGGATCAAGGGACCAGTCTGTAGCACTTCCATTTAATGAGTGCAGAGATGAGTTTCCCAACTTAACTCTATCATCTCTGTTACACGAACACTCTTCAAGGCAGGGCTTTCCAAACAGTTTGCCACAACACATTAGTGTGTTGCCTGAAGTGTGTAGGTGTGTCACTTACAATCTTGGAAATCTTATTTATAATCTAATCTTTATTATATTATATTATATTATATTATATTATTTATAAATCGTATATTTTTAAAAATATATGAAAGGTTTTCATGAGATATGTTGTGTCGCCATACATTTTGTTATTACAATTTATGTATGTGTCTGTATCTCTTATAAGGGGTTAGTTTAACCCCCAGTTTGGTAGTAAAACTAAATTACTGTGTCACAAAATGATGCATGTGTAAAAAGTGTGCCACCAAGTTTGGAAAGCTCTGCTTTAAGGAGCCAGGACTATCCTTTGGGGCCAGATTTACACTCACTTGATTCAGCCACTGCTCACGTATTTCAGATTCCTTTTCATCATTTGCTAAATCATAATATAATATTGATTTCTAGAGTAAGATGAGTAGTTTATTTTGAGCTAAGGGATTTCTGTGCTGTGCCCCAGTAGAGAGCATTTTGAGGTACTGGCAGAGTGGTGTTTTTTTTTTCCCTGGCAGAGTGTAAAATAAACTCTTCAGTCCTCCTGTACAGTGCACCTTAAAGCCTACACTTTCGAAAATATTAAAAATAAATTTCAAAAATATATTTTAATATTAAAATACTAAAATTACCAAAATACTAAAAATATATCTACAAACTTACACTACAGTAAATCAAAGACATGCAGAGCTTGTCTAGACTTTAATTAATGATTCTATCGAGTCAGATGTTTTCTCTGATAGGCAGACTTTTGTACAGATAGATTCTTTCAGGATGGATTAATCAGGGAAGCTGTTGATCTCCATAGTACCCCAAGTTCAGGAAGACCTTGCAAAAGTTCACAGTCAAAACCCAGTCAATCTTGCCTTTTTGTAATTTCTCCTTAGTCCTTCTTTTCCTCCTCTACCTCCTGGTGATTCTCCCCTTATGACAAGTACATTTAGGGCCTTCCACACGAGACTGTTATAGTGCTATTATTTCATTTTCAATATCCTATGGAATCCTGGGGTTTGTGGTTTTGGGAGGAGCATTTAGAATTCTCAGCCACAAAGCTCTTTGGTCTCAGTAAACTACAAATCCCAGAATTCCATAGGATGTTGAACATGGAATAATAGCACTACAACAGTGTACTGCAGAAAGACCCTTACATTTGCAGAAAGAACAGCTATAAAAATGTAAACAAAAGTGCCTCTGAGTGACAAAGTAGCTCATTTGTTATTTCATTAGCAAAGATTTAAGAAGAAACAAATGTTGCTTCAGGTTCCAGCTTCAAGAAAGAGCACTAAGACAGGCTAACTTGCTGGGGTAACTTTCTCATACTCTTCCTCCTCTTCAGAGTTAATTCAAATTCAAATCCGCCTGATGAAAGAACTAAAATTATCACTCGGTTAGGAGAACTTCTGTTGGATTATGCAGCTCACAAGGCAATAAAGGAGTGAAATAAACATACACGTCTCTGTGCTTGCATCTTCCCTCCACTCCCCTATCCTGATATATATGAAATGAATATGAATCCACCCAACCAGCCTTCACCCTTTGTAATTGTATCTCTATGTACTTGAATTGTGAAGATTATTATTGTTTTCCTCCAAGGCTGGCAGTGAACCAGATACTGAAAAATAAAATACAGCATTAAATTTATCACTCTCCTTTTAATATGTTTATTATAAACCCAGCAGATTAGAAATACTGGAAAAACCCTTCCCCTTTGCTTTTTAATATTTACAGAAAATAGCAAGACTTACTTTTAAATACAACTTAGCGCAAAATAAATAAAGCTGCACGTTTACAGACAAAACACATTTCTAGACCCTAAGACATTAAAATAAGGCAAACCTGTGTGGGTGTGTTGAAAGTTTAAGACAGCTTGCAAGTTACGACAATACTATCCATGCTTTCTTGTGGTAAAGCTCATTTAACTCAGTAGGTCATCTGGGCAAAAAGGGAAATGATGGAGAAGTAAGAGAGGTATATTCCACAAGCAAGAAAGAGCAACACACAGGCAAGCTGACTTCTGATACTGGAAGCCCAGTGAGGACTGAATTAAACATTCTGTATGCACAACAACCAAATGTTGATGGAAGAAATATTAGTTAGGAAAATATGAATATTAGCCCTATTAGCATATCAGATAACACAGAATGACAGTGTGCAGAGCCAGTGGGATTGTATATGGTCCAAGTTGGTTTCTGCCAGTTTATCTCTCAGTTAGAGCTCTATCCTCTATATCAAGTGCTTATACAAGTACAAATCATTCCCACATTGTAACCAACATGTAAAGCAGAGATAAGCAACCTGTAGCCCTCCAAATATTTCTTGACTGCAAGTCCAAACAACTTTAGCCAGCATACTTAATGGTGATGGGTGCTAGGCATTGCATTCCAACATCTGGAGGGCCACAGGAGCTCAGCCAGAGATACCAATAATCAGCTCCAATATGAAACCAGTAGCAAATGCCCAGGCACAATCCTGCTGCTCCACACTTTCAGTCCACGGCTCAGCTTATGACTTGGGATCATGATCCACTTGAGAATATGACTGTTGGTAGGCTACAAATAAGATTCTAACTCTGTTAAAAGACCCGTTTTAAGTTACAGGATAGGTTTTAGTCTAGCATTTTATACAGGCCCTAGACTATAAGCTGTGGGTGGTAGTGCTCAGTCTTAGTTGTTTAAAATCAGATTTCCTTGACTCAGCTATGTAGACCTTTCCTCTCGCCCTTATCAACTTCAAGTGTAGTTTTCTTAAACAAGTTTGCTCACTTCATCTACAGCAGCAAAACCAAAGGAGACATACAGAAGGCAAGAATCAATAATATACTTTGAATCAGAAATGTAAAATTGTCTGAGATCTTGCAACCATGGATCCCCCCCGCCCCCCAGAAAACAATGGAAGTTTTTGGAAAAATTGAAAAAATACCGCATGTTGTTGCTTTAGGAACATAAAACATGGTTGTGACATAAAATCATATTTGAAATACTAAAACTACAATAGGTCCCTCATAACCGTGTGAGCAGTATGTCAGGAAAGGTTGGACAAAACCTAAGTCCAAATAAAATATATATGATGTATATTAAGATTTGCACCTGGGGGAGACAGTGGATGATGCAATCCCTTGTAATACCTGCATGAGTCAGTGGGTTGTGTAACCAGGGAAGAAGGTTGCATCATACCTGGGATCTAGCAACGTTGGCTGGAATTGCATCAGAAATGTATGTATATAAGGGGGGGGTGTTCTAGTCAACTGAGCCCTCTCGATGTCTGATAGAGCGGCTGGAGCCTATGTTGGATACATATCTTTGCATGCTGTGCTGAAACTCCATTGGAGGACTGTGTATATATGTATGTATCGTAACTGGAAAGTAAAAGCCTCCTGTTGGAAGATAACATTGCGTGGGAGTATTTTTTCTTCCTGGCTTCAGGGCTTTGCTGCTTCTCTGCTGGGATGCTTCTAGCTGTGTGAGTAAACTCTGCTACATGGTGATTTTTCAAACACTTGACTCTGGCACGTTGTTTTGCCAGAGCTCAGTGCTGGAGGGAGGTGCTACCGAGGTTTTTATGTAGCTCCCATCATCCACCATCCCTCTGACACAGTATACATGATTTCAGTTACCGTTGATGAAATGCAGTCCAAAAATATTAAGCCATTAACCTCCATTAACTTCAGTGGGACTTTTTGCTGCTTAGATCTACTGTGACAACATTTTAAATTAAATTGTGTGGCAGTCCTAAATACACTTACTAGGCAGTAATCCCAGTGAACTGAACGGGATTTACTCCTGAATAAAAATGCTGTTAACAACCACAGTAAAACACTAATTCAGCAACCCCACAGGATGGACTCTTGAGGTGAGGCTTCACGTAGTGCTGGCAACAAGGCAGTGTGGATCTGCCTGTTGGAGCCAGAAACCAGCCAAAGTTGAGCCAGTGGTTGAGGGATGGGTGGTGGCTGAGAAGGCTCCTTCGTGGTGCTGAGCCAGAATAGTCCAACTGTGCAGGAAGGCCACAGTCAGGTTGTGGGCCTCTGCCAGCCTAACAGACTTATGAGGGGTGGGCAAGCACTTCAGACCAGTGTCCTTTCCACTCCACACAGCTTTCATTCAACCCAGGGAGCAGCTCTGGCTCTTGCCTCACTGTCCCACAAGCACTTGGCTGGGAAAAGCGAGGCTGGCTCAGTCCTAGGTCTTGTTTTTAAGGCCTGAGAGAGAGTTATATGTCTCTATCAGGAAGGGGGTTAGTGTTTGATTCCCTACTTACGTTTCTTCCCCACAAATGTATAGAGCTAGTTAAGTGGAGGGCTGGGTTGGCTGGGTTGGGTTCATGTTTTTATGTTTTAATATTTCATGATTATAAAAATCTGTAAGGTTTCAGATCTTCCTCCTTGAGCTTCATACTCGTCTCATCATTCACTTCATTGAAAAAATAATAGCATTTGCTATTATCCATGTTTTTCATCATCTACAGTTAAATCCAGGAACATACTCTTGTGGATATGAGTGACCGACCGTACAGTTTACTCAGGCAACAATTACACATTAAATTTGCTTTTAAAAATGTATATGTTTCGTTACAAATGGAGCCCCATGGTCCTTAACTGTAAGAATCACCTGAACTGCAAGGAATTTCGGGTTTTACCAGTTCAAGAGGAGCAGACCAAAAAACCAAAAAACCCCAACAGCATTAGCAAAACAATTTTTTTTCTGTCTTCTCCATCCATAGCATCAACCAATCATAAAGTACTCATTCCCATAAAAAGAACAAAGAAAACCAGCCCCGGGAATAACATTGATATATTGTTTAAAGGTTACCCTTTTACATATCTCAGAGAAATAATATATGCTGAGTAATCTGTATTTCAGAGGAAGGAACTTGGAAAACCACCTCTGAATATTCCTATGAAATTCACAAAGTCACCATAAGCTCACAGGTGACTTGAAAGCACATACAGTGTACATATAAGTATATTTCAATCATTTTATTTCTCATCGTAAAAGAAAATATTCCACAATCCAATTTTCTTCTGTTTTTCCAGAAACAAAGGCTTTAGAAAAAAACAGAAAAAGACTTTTCCCACTTTTTTTCTGGACCTTCACATCTCTGCTTTGTACACATTAAGTAGTTAGGGACCCAGCTGGCCTTGGGCAGAAAACTACACCAAACTGCCAAACTTTTTTCTTGTTTCATCTTTTGCTTGAATCCTTCACTGGCTTTTTCCAAGGGGTTTGTAAGCCCACAAAGAGGCAATTGAAAACATTCCCAATACAAATGTTTGAACAAACCACAAAATCTGAGTAAAATCATCGGTGATGCCTTTAGCCCTGCAAGGAAAAATAAAGTACATGAAGGCATCTCACACTGAGGCAATATGGAACAGAAACCTAAAGAAAAATATGCCTGCTGTTACTGCGGTGAACTAGCCCTCTCCCGGGGTCTACAATTTATTAATTCCTATTATTTTATAAGATCTCCACATGTCTGATATTAAAAATCACTCCACATGTCTGACAGGGTCCCCCGGAAGAGCACGCAGGCAGGCACGGCCGAACAGCCACAATTAAGAAATACCAGCTCTGGCCACTAATCAATCTGTCACGTAGCCCCAGGAGCCCTCCAGACATGCAAACCATCAAACAGACAAAGAGTTCTCTGCCCCGAGAAGCCAGCTTGACAGGATTAGCAATCCTGACAAACAGCCTGTCAAGCGAGAGCAATTTACGTACTGCCGCGGCTTTTGACGAGCCCCGGCAAATCTAATCACACTAAGCACTCTGACATTTCTGAGCTTTGTGCTCCAAATCATGCACATTTTGGAGCTTTGTCTTAGCTCCTCAAGCCACTGTTTTCCCCGGGAAAGGATTAGCCCCCAAGGTACATTTTCCCCTATAAAACCCCCTGATTTTGAGTGGTTCTTCGGATCGCTCCCGGTTTCCTCTACCGTCAGTCCATTTGCCGAGCATTCACCTCAGCCCTCCACGTGCTGAGACCTTTCTCTGCTGCCATCTCGGACTCCCAGACTCCAGGACCAGGTGCAGTATCTCCCAAATCCAACTCTCTATAAACCCCCTATCAATTTTCTCACTTTTATTTCTTTTTAGCCCTTGTGTGAGTGCATAAGTGCAAACGTGTGCAGTGACTTATTTTTAATTAAAATAAAAATAAAAATCATTTCTTTAGCAATCTGGTGTGGTTTTTGGTTTGGCTTGACCCCGTAAAAATTGGGCTATAAGATCTCACTAAGTTACCCTGTCTCTCGTCTGCTATAGCTTGTGCTCTGGCTAATTCCCATTCCTCCATTATATTGAGCACAGTGATGGATCCTCCACGGGACCCCCAGAAATCAGGGTAACACTACAATCCTAAGTTTCTTAGATGAAAGGGTGGAATCTCAAGTCAGGCAGTAGCCCAGACATTTCCTTTGTGCAGGTACTGGAATAAACAGGGCATTGCTTACATCAGCTTGGATCTTAAGTCAACAGAAAGAAGTTCATGGAAGGGTTGATTTTCCCTTCCTCCCCACTGCAGTCTCCTGAAAACTCTTTGGGGAATCAGGGAGAGATTCTATGGAACAGGAATGGGTAAAGTGTCTATGGGCCATGTGGCCTCCCAGTGGTTTAAAAAAAAATTGCAACTGTTTTCTCAATTTTGTTTTGCTCCAAAATGACCTCTGGGGCTGTGGAGGGCATTTCCACCACATTTAGAACCCCCCCCCCAACTCCCTGAGGCTCAAGACAAAATTTTGCATATTTTTTAAAAAAATTGCCTCAGAATGCCCCATAATGCTCTGCAAGCACCCAGGAAGGCCCCAAATATGGTAAGAATACCCCCATGTCCCATAGAGGGTGCTTGGAGGCTTTTTTTTTTTTTTTGGCAAAAGCAGATAGAAAGAGGGGGTGGCCCTCCAAGTTCTCTTAAAGGACTAATGTGGTCACCTAGCCTTCCACAGTTGCCCACCCCGGTGTGCAGTTTGGGATGACTGCCACATTTAAGAATGAGACAGAAGTTCACCCAATTATCCCCTTGTCTAGAACACCCCAACACTAGAACCAGATGTCAGTAGGGAGGAAACTTTCCTCTATGAACTAATCTTAGAATCCAAGCCATTGTTAGGACAACATGCCCAAGATCCAAGCTGTCATTCCAAGTTCCTTCAGTATTGCACTTACTGATCAGTGAATATGCTTAGTCGAAATGGTGAATATGCATGCTGACCAGGCAATGAGTAACATACTGTATTCATGGGCTTGTGTGGTTCTCAACATTAAGCTGGACAATGTGCCAAACCCCCTGCTGGTGATATCCATTGTGCAGATTCTCCATAATGCATGGTGAACACCTTATTTGCATGGACTACCTCAAACAATAAAATTTAGACTAAGCTCTAGCCTTGGAATTCTAGGGCATCAATACTTTGCCCTGCACATACCCCTTGCCAGTCGTGGAAGGGACATACTGTGCTACTTGACTGTTTTAAAGGATTGTATTTTACACCAGTTCTAGTAAGGTCTATTGTAAGCTAATATTTAAACAAGGCAAGAGCCAGCTTGGTGTAGTGGTGTGAGTGTTGGACTATGACCCTGGAGACCAGGGCTTGATTCCCTGCTCAGCCATGGAAACCCACTGGGTGACCCTTGGGTGTGTCACACGCTCTCAGACCCAGGCCTTTCCGCAGGATGTTGGTGTCTCACATTAGAGACAGGAGAAGTACAAGACCTGGACAACAGTTCTGCCTGACCTTGTCCATGTCCCGGCATTCTCCCATCCCCAGGCAGTGGGATTGCACTGCAAATCAATGACAGGTTCTTTCTGTCAATGACCAGCAATTATGCCACCCTTCTGCCACCCTCCTGCACTTACCCGAGCTGTGGAGGGTCAGGAAGCACAATAGCTTCACTTCCTGCCCAGCGCTTCCTGGGACAGTGCCTGGCTGCACTGCGGAAGAGGTATGGCCATCATGTCACCTCCATTCCTGCAGGCAGCCAGTGTGGAGGGGAGCTCTCCTGTCGCACTCCCCTCCCGGGACAGGCTCTACCAGGAACCCCATGGGATGCCACCAGGATCTGGTAACCTGCAGAAAGGGCCTCAGAAAACCCTATGATAAGTTTACCTTAAGGTTGCCGTAAATCAGAAATGACTTGAAGGCACACAACAAGGGTTGAAAACCAAGAACAATGTTTGTGGTAGAATGTTGGAATATGCTGGATGCTGATTGGCTTATGAGACAGAATGTGAAGGTTGAAAGAAGAGAGCAAGAAAGGACAGTTGAAGAGGGAAGATTTGCATGTGAAGGTGACATTGGGGCTAGTATGTAGGAGTTGAAGGTAGAGTAGGCAGGGAGTTAGATTGTGCCTTTCTCCGAGATATGTAGAAACACCAAGAATACAGAAAAAATTATAACCACAAATTTCTATAAACACACGTTTAGTCACTTGTTTGTTTTACACTGTTTGTTAAAATTTGTTTGTTCAATGACATCTGTTTATTTGACCTGGCTTTTGTTAAAGCAACAAAAAGAAGGGCATCAGAAATGAAATCCCTACACTGCATTTCATCATCCTTACCTGAAGTCTATAGCCAGCCATGTCCCACCACTGGCCAAAGATGCTTAGATCCTACTCCTACTTGGCAGAGATATTCTGTGAGTTCACCAAGGATCCACCTCATAATGGAGGTGGTCCTCATGATGTCCCTTACATACAAAAACTTGATCTTGTGTAGGTCACAGTGGGCAAGATCTTCATAGACCGGCCATGCAGACCTTATAGTGTAGACGTCTTTGCAACAGATGTGCTAGAGAATGGACAGGCTTCACATTTTAAAAGATGCCCAGAGCATTTTCTAATCAAGGAGAACATTTGCTTAAGAAAGGGTCTGCTTTCAGTAACCCAACTGTACAAAGATATTTCAGTGCAGTGGGGGTAAGAAGGCACTCTTAGGAATACATTTTTCCAGACAACCAAAGACAATAACAAATCCGCCTTCTCAATAGATAAAGATTTCCTAAAACTGATGAATAAGGAATTTTTAGAAGATGAATCTATCAGTTGGGTGTCTCCCAGCTTCCCAACTGAGAAGAAGCACTATCTCAACTTTCTTCACTACCCAGCACCTTGAAGAATAAGCCAGAGATGAAAGTTCATTTTGTGACCTTTATGGAAGGCATGTTCAGGAATGGCCATGCTGTACATGTTCCACCACTCAAGGAGGGTGAAGAATGCTGGTACCTTCTTAAATTTGTCATCTATCACCTCAGAAAGCCTGCAAAAATTAGAGTGGTCTTTGACTCAAGTGCTATATATCAAGGAATTTTCTAACAATATTCTCCTCACTGGCTCAGATTTAACAAATAACGTCTAAGGGGTACTCATCTATATCAGAAAGGAACACCTCACCACAATCCAACAGATGTTCTGCTCCTTTGTTGTTCCCAAAGACCACAGTGACTTCTTGAGATTACTATGGTACAGTGATAAAGACCTCAACACAGAAATAGCTGAGTATTGTATGCAGGTTCATGTCTTTGGCAACAGTGCTTCACCTTTAGCAGCCACCTATGGAATGCATAGAACAACTTAGGAAGAAGAGAAAAAATATGGTCAAAATGCCAGACAGTTTGTAGAAAGAGCTTTTTATGTAGGTGGTCTAAAGTCATTGCCTACAGCCGATGAAGCCATCAGCCAACTGAAAAGAGTACAGAAAATGTTAGCCACAGCTAACATGAAATTTCACAAAATAGCATCCAGGGTAAACCTCTTTGGTCCAGAAAACTGGGGGACAAGGTGCATTCCAGCCGTTCATCTCATGCAAACCACACGGTGAAAGGGAGCTGAATTCCTCTTGAACCAAGATGTTTCCCTGAAGTTTGTTCCCTGAAGTTTGTTCCAGACTTGTGACGCATACAATGAAATTTGTTCAGAGGTGACCAAATTCAAGACTCCAAAGCAAGGAACAATAAAAAAAAATTTTTTAGACCTGTCGCTGATGTAATCCTGCTCGTGTTATGTGATAAGGCACTAATACAGAAAATGTGCTCTTAATAGTTAATGCTGTTGGTGTTGTTTGTTGTTTTGTGTCTTCAAGTCATTTCCAACTTAAGGTGACCCAATCATGGGCTTTTCTTGGCAAAATTTGTTCAGTGGGTTTTGCTTTTGACTTCTTTTGAGGCTGAGAGATGTGACTTGCCCAAAGTAATTCAGTGGGTTTCCATAACCAAGTGGGAATTTGAACCTTGGTCTATAGAGTCATTGTCCAACACTCAAACCACTACCCTACATTGGTTGTACTCAGTTAACACAACAGCATTATATTACAGTCCTCCCTCCACATTTGTGTGTCTGACCTTTGTGAATTTGATTATTTGTGAGGCACAGACATGCCTTCGCACCGTTCTACCCCTCCCACTCCCCTGTGTTTGCTGGGCACAGAGAAGGAAGACAAGCACGTGTCTTCTTTCTCTGCCTCAGGTGCTCCCCTTCCCATTCTCTTGCTTTTGGCCCCAGCACAGAGAATGCACACCAAGGCAAAAGTAAGGGAATGTGGGAGAAGACAACTATGTACCTTCCTTCTCTCCTCTGCTCCTCCGCCTACCATTCCTTTGCCTTTTGCCCAGAGGGGAGTTATTCACAGTTTTTCCACCTTCACAAGGGTCCTGCACGCCCCCAAGCCCTTGTGAAAGTGAGCCACTGTAGTTAAAACCATATGAGTAGTAGAGTCTACCAATTTCAGGCAGAGTGTCCTGCTCCAGCAGGGCATATCTGTTACAGTGTGCTGCTGTATGTTTAATTATAAGTGTATTCTATATAGATCTGTTATCAATTGATCAAGCCTGATTCTTTGTATCTCTGCTTGTCCACACATCTCTTTTTTATCATCCCGCTGCTAATCCTGTCATTCATCTTTTGATTCCTTATCTCCTTTTTTAGTTGCTGTTATTACATTCTACACTAAATTTAAGATTTTGTTTGCTTCAGTGGTTGGATATGAGTTGACTGTCTGGATAGACATATAACTAGACACAATATACGTATTTGGAAGCCAGAATACCTACTTCTCATGAACAGTTTAAATGATAGGCTTTTTAGGGCTAAGTGAGCATGATGGCTGGAGGATTCTGGGAACTGTAGTTCAAAAAAGTATCGTTACCAAGCTCTGGCACTTCTGTACCACTTTGGATGGCATGAGAAACTGTTCCCCCGCAAACACGTACAAAGAATAATTGTACACAGAAGGAACTGGCATTTCAGCATATATGCTTCATCTGCTGTTTATGTAAACTAGAGGAAATGGAAGTAGGAAAGAGACAAAAAGAAGAAAACAGAACAACTTACTGGCATAGCTTGAGACAGTAAAGTGCTTCACCAGTATGATTTACCAGATGTTCCAATAGCTGTAAAGTGAAAAAACAAAAACAAAAAAACCCACTGTTTTTTGACTGGATTGGATTAAACGACATTAGCTCAGATCCAGCACAACAATGCTGGCCTGAGAGCAAAAGCAAAAAGGCATGTGCTCAAACACCATCTAATAAATATTTTCTTGTATTTGGCCTGTTCATTTCAGTGGGACACAGTTAATGCATGGTTTCGATTAAAACTCCATTCCTCAGTGTGCCACACAGATCAGAATTTCACCCTACAAATTTACATTAAAATGAGCAGAAATACCTTAGTGCACAGATGGGAAACAGGCAGTTTCTCAAGATGTTGTTAGATTACAGCTCACTTGATCTCATGTAGCTTTTATGTTCACAAATGTTCACCTTCCCTGTTCTCACACCCATGTACAACATATTACAGAGGCAACTCCCATCAGTTCTTGCCAGCATAGCTTATGATAAGACGTGCTAAGAGTTGCAACTGAACAACATCTAAGGGCTGCATAATCGCCTTAGAAAGACCAGATGAAATGTGCACATGTGCATTGAATGCCACCCATCATTTTGTCATTAAAGAGAAACACTTGTTAGTATTGCAACTCTTCAACCAGCACTTTACATTGCAGTGGGCAACATGTGGTCCTCCAGATGTTGTTGGCTGGCTGCTCCCATCGTCAATCACCCATGGTTATTCTGGCAAGGGCTGATGGAAGTTGCAGCCCAACAATGTCTAGAAAACCATATGTTGCCCACCTTCTACTTTACAGTAAAATAAAATCCAAAGTAAACATTACCTGGAATTCTATGTGAAAAACACAACAGAAAAGTATTGCTTGTTTTCAACTGGGTATTTGATTAGCTGCTCAGCTACGTATCTGGTTTTTTAAGACCTGAGTAAATACTACTCAAATATTTTTAATTATTTCTTCTCACCCAAAAGGGGTGGAACTTTTTTCTTCTTGTAATGACAAAAAGTATGAAAACACAAAATTCCAAGGAAGTTTAATTCTGTTCCCAGAACAACTTTCCACACTTTTCCTGCACTGTCACTAGTATATGCACAATTATAAAACTGCCATATGATCACTTTTAATGGTGCCATTACTAATTCTATGCATTTTAACTGAAGCCAGAAGATGCTTGCTGGGGGATCCAGTAAAGTGGATGAGCAGGCTTCAGCCATCATAATTGCAAAAGGGTTCTCAGCTGAATAACCCAGAAACTGCCTCTCCTGTTTAAGGTAGTTTCTAATGGCATGAGAAATTCCAGCTAAAGCCTCCAAAGTGGATCAACAGATTACATAAGTAAACAACAAGGCCTGATAATTTGACATACACTTGCAAATAATGATGACTAAGTCTTCTAAAAACTGTAACATTTGTGTACTAAGGTGTGGGGCCTAACTTGTCAATGTTGTCTTGGCTGGCCACTGTGGGACACAAAGGCATCTGGGGAAAAAAACAAACCAGCCCTGATTTTTAATTCGCTAAAAGCCTCCACCTATGATAGGGGAACTCTGGATCATTTTCCCCAACATTAGAATGAGATAAACCCATTGTGGTCTTAAATCTTAGAAAAAGATTGCAAAATGAGAAGAACCACACTGAAATGCTTTTGAGGGGAAGGAGTACTCCAGCATATTGTATAATGCATACATATACCTTTATACTGCAGGGAATATTGTCAGACATTAAAACTCATCACACATAGCTTTTTCTACTATATCCTTTAGAACTGCTCATGTAGTCTGTGGGATTCTGGGAGTTGTAGTCCAGGAAAGTAGTTTTTCCACACACAGTCTTTAAGAGCAATCATAATCCCATCTTGATCAGGTTCTGGCTCCCCAAGTTCAATGTGGTAATGCTATCCATGCTTTTAGTATGCACAGAGAGATTATGCTCTGAGTATTACACTCAGCCTAACAGGGAGGATTCTTGATTTTCATCTTTGCAACTTTTTTTTTGTGCCTTGAGAAACTTCAGTACATTGTTCTAAGCATGGTGACCTCTCACCTACATTCACCAAGTCTTTCCCCATGCCCAGATGTATATATTACTGGAGCCCTGGGTATAGCCTGCTTTCATGCTACCCATTTGGAAACATTTAGCTTCCCTACCCTAAATTCCTAAGAATTCACATCTAAGAAAGTGCAAAGCAGAGTCTAAACAAGAAAAGCACACACACATACACACACACAGTTTCTCAATTCAGCTTACCATATCTTTAATGCAGTACTATAATTTTCCAATAGATATTTTGTTAAAGCACCTAGTGGTCCCAGAGTGTCGTAGGGGATGGTCTCTGGTGCAAAAATTACCCACTGGGGTGAAGAAAAGATATACGTGTTATTAATTATGTATTAGACACTTCAGCATGCCATATCACCTATCAAGTTCATATCTCCCACCATTCCACCCCATCACACTTCCATTTGTCATAAATGGGCTCAAGGGACACAGTCAAAAGGTTCCCGATTTTTTTGTAGACATTGTGAATGCTTCTAGATCATTATCCCAGAATGTGCTATTTCCTGAAGTTTACAAGGAAGTTAAATGGTGTGCTGTTGTTGTCAAGTCATTTCTGACTTATGGCAACCCTTGCTAGGAATGAGTTTCCCAGGGTGTTAGCTGTGATGTAGACTCGAGTCGATAAACTCGGACTGAAGTTGGACTTAAGTCACTTCAGTGACTCGACCTGGAGTCGACTTGGCCATAAATGATGCACTGACTCGACTTAAATTGAGACTTGTATATTTTTAATGACTGGCTTGATGCCCTCGGTTCAGTAACATAACACATTCATCCAGAAACCTTACGACTTTGAACAATGACTCCATCTCTTTTTGCCTTCTAGTTACATGACATCTGTCTCAACCCCAAAGTGTGGGTGCATTTCTCAGAGGGGAACAGCAAACAGGTTAGGCAATGGGCTTGAGGCAGGCTAGAGGTCTGCTCAGCAGCCTGTCCCTGCTGCATATCAGAGGAGCCTTCTAAAATGTTTTCTAAGAGCAAATGACAAGACTTGCACCCAGAGTGCAGGGTGCATTTCTCAGAGGAGAATAGCAAATGTGTTAGGCAATGGGCTTGAGGAGGAAGGATCCATCCTTCCAAATCTTTTGAATCTTCAGTAATGGGGTAAGATAGGATCCTATACCCCACTTCCAAAGCTGCAGATGGCAAAATTGCAAATGTGGAGAGTCCACTCTGCTTAAATTGTTAAAATTTGAATTTATTTCACTCTGTCCAATAATTCTGGAATTCTGGTTGGGGTATAAAGTTGGCTTCCAGACTTGAGACTTGCCTTGAAAGTATCTTCAAGGACTTGAGACTTGATTTGAGAGTTGGAGTAAAAGACTGGAATACATCACTGAGTATTAGCACTTTTTGGGAAAAATATGAAAGCTGAAAGTGTTAGGGATCAACTTTCTCATGCCATTGGTTTCCTGAACAGAAATTGACTTAAACACAAAACAAGGCAGACAGTTTCAGGTTACAAACTTAGAAGAAGTTTCCTAATGGCTTTTATATTTACATGTGCATTGGAGAGTTGATGTCCTAACTAGCTAACGAAAATATTAGGTAAAGGGTAGTTGCTTCATCCTTAACTCGTCATCTTGTTAATGGAGGTGCCAAATGTGGTTGAAGAGAGGAGGGAGAAAAAGCAAAGATAGAGAAGAAAAAGAATAAAGAGACTGAAAAGCAGGGAGTCTTTACAGGATGGATGACACTAGGAATTTTCTTGGGTCACATGATCTGGTTAGCTGAATACAGAAGGCATAATTGATCATGCATTCCAATGGATAGGAAGAGCAAATGGGGATTCTTCAAGCTAGAAAAAGAAGGCTTTCACATGCAGGAAATTCTGTCCTATCTAAACCCCAATTGCTCTAACAACAAGTGAGAGAGGGAGAGAGAATGCCTGATAGAGCCTTTATGCCATTCACAGTAGAGGCATTCCTCACAATGGTGAGTTCAAAAGAACCAAGTTGCAGCCAGAAAATTAGTACAGAACCCTCAACAGGAGGAACATTTATTAAGGAAATACGTTCCTAGATTGCAATAGCTTAATCCTTTCTGTGCTAATCTAAAAGAGGAAATAATGGTGAAGGAGACATGTTGCTACATGTCCTTCCTCATCAAAAAGCAGATTAGAAGAGACTGTGGAAGGGTTCATAGAATCATAGAATCATAGAAATGTAGAGTTGGAAGAGACCACACGGGCCATCCAGTCCAACCCCCTGCCATGCAGGAACACCCTCAAAGCACTCCCCACAGATGGCCATCCAGCCTCTGCTTAAAAACCTCCAAGGAAGGAGACTCCACCACACTCCGAGGCAGCAGATTCCACTGCCGGACAGCCCTGACTGTCAGGAAGTTCTTCCTGAGGTTCAGGTGGAATCTCCTTTCCTGCAGCTTGAATCCATTGCTCCTTGTCCTGGTCTCTGGAGCGGCAGAAAACAAGCCCTCTCCCTCCCCTACATGGCATCCCTTCAAATATTTAAACATGGCTATCATGTCCCCTCTTAACCTTCTCTTCTGCAGACTGAACATACCCAGCTCTCTAAGTCTATCCTCATAGGGCTTGGCTTCCAGGCCCCTCACCATTTTGGTCACCCTCCTCTGGACCTGCTCCAGCTTGACCATGTCCTTCTTGAATTGGGGTGCCCAGAACTGGACACAGGATTCAAGATGAGGTCTAACCAAAGCAGAGTAGAGTGGTACCAGTACCTCCCTTGATCTAGACACCATACTCCTATTGATGCAGCCGAGAATTGCATTGGCTTTCTTGGCTGCCACATCACACTGCTGACTCACGTTCAGCTTGTGGTCTATTAGGACTCCTAGATCCCTTTCACACGTACTGCCATCCAGCCACATGTCCCCCATCCTATATTTCTGCATTCCATTTTTTCTACCTAAGTGTAGGACCTTACACTTCTCTCTGTTGAATTTCATTTTGTCAGCCTTGGCCCAGCTCTCCAATCTGTCCAGGTAATTTTGAATTTTGATCCTGTCCTCTGGCATATTAGCAACCCCCCCCAATTTGGTGTCATCTGCAAATTTGATGAGCATGCCCTCTATTCCTTCATCCAAGTCATTGATGAAAATATTGAACAGCACTGGGCCCGGGTTCAGTCTGGGCCTGTTCTTCTTCTTTTACAACAGAGAGCACTCGCTTAATTAACCTTGAACGAACCAATCAATGTTATCTGCCCATAATACTTTTGGGACAGGTAGGTGCCAGAGGAAACAAAAACAAGCAGGAAAGATAGACAAAAGATCCTAACCCTTCTTTGTCTAAGCCATCTCATCCCTAGCAGACAAGACAGCAGCAAAAACAAGTACAGAAATTGCTGTTTCTTCCAAAAAATTGTACTTGAAAATGTTATTTTTGGACTACAACAATCCTGCCAATGGTCAGCAGATTTTGGGACCTGTAGTCCAAAAAGGAATTTTTCCAGGCTTTCAACGAGTGGACACCATTTGTAGAACACTTCAGGAGTAGAGGAGGAAGAAGCTGCTAGCAGGCGAGCCAAAGGCAGATCACGGTCAACCGGGACATCTTCAAGTGAGGTGCAAAAGATGAGCAGGAATTTTTTAAAACACTCAATTGTTTGAATGTGGCAAGGGTTGAGAAAGTGTGGTCCTCTAGATGTTGTTGGACTGCAACTCTCAGCACTTCTCACCATTCACTATGTTAGCTGGAGCTGATGGGAGCTGCAGTCCACATTTTGGAGGCCACATTTTGCCCACTTATCAACTACAGCAGCAACAAAGTTACAACCTTCCACCGCTGTATATAATGTTGCTGAAGTGAAGAAAGCTGAGCAGGGAGAACAGACAAGAAATGGATCTGTGTGTGGCAGGATTATGAATTCCACTCCATTCTGATCCCCAAAATAAATTCCTAGCTCTGAATTTTTTTTTCACTCAAAAGTCTAGCTCTTTTGCTCCAGGCTCCATTGGAAGGCTTCTTGGGTTATATTAGTACAGCTGACCCTCCACATTCGCTAGGGTTAAGAGCATGGGATGCTTGCAAATGTGGAAAAATTGTGAATATCAAAATACATGTGTGTGTCTGTGGCAAGGGAGCCAAGGCATGGTGGGGTCCAAACTAGGATCCAAACCAGGTCAGAGAAAGGAGAGGGAAGGAGGGGTACCAATCTCCTTACTTGGGTGTGGTGAGAGGGTTTGCAGTGCTGAGAAAACAGGCTGTGAGCCATCCTTAGTTGGCCAGGCAGTGGAGTCCCTAGCTGGCCAGGAGGACGAGGAGGACCAGAGTGTTTTTAAAGGGCTATGTTACCTATTCAGAGCTGCTGAGAGGGATAGTTCCCTCAGAAAAGACGTGTCTGAGATGGGACAACCACTGTTTGAAAAAACATTGCAAATAGTCAAATCTGCAAAAGTCAAACCTGTGAAAATGGAAGGCTGATTGTACTTCTCTTAAGTATGAAGTTTTCTTACCTGGATCTTAGAAGGCTGATGCTCTGCAGGTGGTGTATTTTTAAGCTTGAGATGCTAGGAATTGAACCTGGGTCTTTGAGGATGCAAAGCATAGCTCTGTCACTTACCATGGCCTCTCACTTGGGGCCCACCTAGGAGGCTGAATGAAACTTCAGGACAGGAATTTAAAGATCAGTATGAATTCTACCGTCTCAATCCATGACACTAAATGACCACTGAATTCTTACTGATGCATTACGTCTTGTAATATAGTCACAATCTATATAACTTACCCAAATCAGAGAAGTATTATGAAATGCCTCTTTGGCTATACGTACAAGAATTATGATCTGAAAACTGCAGCTGCATGAAAATAGAGTGGTCAGGACTCAAAACTTATTCCGTGAGAGAAGTATTTTGTACATTTTTTTCCTATGTAAGAAATTGAATGATTAAATGTCAGAGTCTGTGGATTTAACTAATTTGGGAATTACTGTGTTGTAATTCAGAGTAAGAACCAATTTATTACTTTCAGTGGGTCTTTTGGCCGTATTGACTGAGAGTTGGTGCAAGCACTTCAAACACTGTGATACAGCGAAGTTGCCGTAAAGATCTGTGATCAGAATCCTACTTAAAGGTTCACATTGCCATCTGGCCCAATTTTATCCCAACAAATTTTATCAGAACCAGAACTTGGAAGTTTTATTGGTCTTAACAAATTAAACCACCTCAGAAACTTATGACCTACCAAGCATGCTTTTTTTTTTAAAAAAAAGGGTATCAGAAAACAGGGAGTCAACATAAGACTGATAAAATCCATTCATCTCATGTTGCTTCCCTGTTTTCTGCAGTCCCAATTGTGTTTTGGGCCTAGTCCAGGCAGAATTCTGTTCAAACTGATCTAAATAACTCTTCAAACAGTAAATCTGAGGATCTCTTAGGCTGGGGTCTAAAAGTGATATGAGACTGCTACGAACTGTGCAGTGCAAGTTCAAATGGAGAAACAACACAGTCTTACCAAAGTTCAGGACATTCACAAGCTGCATTTCAGTGAAAGGCTCAAACACATGCTTTAAGCCAGTGTTTGGCAGGCTATCTAATGAGGGGAACTGATAGTTCTATTTTTTCAAATGTGCCACGGATCAGCACTAAAGTTGTGCCCACTGAATACAAGTGTGTGTGTGTGTTGCGTATTTTCCCCTTTTCTGAAAACTTGCCAGTAATTGGCAGCTGATGGCTCAGGAAGTGGCACTGATCCAGGGACCAGCACTTTGAGAAATGCTTCTTTAAGCTGTACCTATTCAGCCAGGAGTAAGTCACGTTAAACACGACTGGACTGGCTTCTGAGTAGGCATGCATGGACTGCACTGCAAGTCTTCCCATAGAAACAAATGAAATCTTACTATGTTTGTAACTGGTGGGCTGTTCCAGTTTGTTTTTTAAAAACTGAGTGTATGTACTACGATTCTGGAGACCAGGGTTCAAATCCCCCCTAGACCATGAAAACCCACTTGTGGTGATCTCGGGCATATCGCACACTCTCAGCCCCAGAAAACCCTATGACAGGTTCTCCTTAGGGTTGTCATAAGTCTGAAAAGACTTAAAGGCACGCAACAACAACTATCATGAATGGATATCTATTGAGGTCATAGGCCAGTCCCCCCCCTCAAATCATCCTGTGCGTTGCACCACCCACCGACCCGCCCACCCACTCACTCCTGCAGAAAAAAGCAAAATCTCCCTTTTCACATCAAAGTGTCTTTCCAACAAAAACAGAGGGATGGGGTTCTGGTGGGCAATTTTTCACGCGTTTCTGAACGGTTTTTGGAATTCTGCGGGGCTGGAGGGAGGGTTACACTCCGTATCGCCATTGCTATAAATAACCGAGGTCGGAACTGACTTCTTCCTGCCCCAACTCGCGCTTCTCTTCCCCCCTCAAGAGCCCTCAATTCCCCTCCGTGCATCCGAACCCTGAAGTCTCGCTTACGCTGTAATAACCCACGGAAGTCGCGATCAACAGGATCACGACGACTGGCACGCTTCGAAAATACGTGCGGATGTTCTGGATCCCATTGCGCAATGCCATTCTTCTTGCCCCTCGCCGATCTCGAGTTCGTCCCCTTCTACGCTCCAAGCCAGGCAACCTGAGGAACTGACCAGGAAAAGAATGCAAGCTACGGGATGGGTTGTGCCTTTCTTGCCAACCCTATTGGCTGCGGGGCGGGGGAGGAGGAGGAGGAGGAGGAGGAGATCAGTACGAATATTATCTTAGGGGGAAGGAGGTGTCACTTTGATCTTCTCATCCCTTTAGCAAAGATTCCAAGAACTTGCCGAAATTCAGGCGCTGTCATTTTTCCCGGTATTGTTAGGAAAGAGACAGCAGGGCAGAATGAATTCCTGCCTGTGGTGCATGGCGGTGCGCAGACATTTTTCTTTTTCTTCCCCATTAAGACTGACTGATTTATATTTTAGCATGAGCTTTGTGGATATCAATCCTCAGTCATTGCATCTGAGAAAGTTTTCTAGATTCCCTTTTTTTCTCCCCGCACCTCCGCATTTTTCCTTCCACTGCAACACAAAGTAGCAGGACTACTCTGAGGACAGATGGTTTGATTTTCAAAAGGAAGTGGCACCATCTACCATTGCGCCACCCCACCCATCTCCTCCCTTGTTGTTGGTCTCCAGTGGCTACTTTAAGGAATGCTTTAAGGAATGCTCAGATCTTTTCCTTAATATATGCACGTTTTAAATCATTACACCACGCTGGCTTTGTTGCTGTTGTTGTGTGCCTTCAAGTCCTTTCCAACTTACAGCGATCCTAAAATGAACCTATCAGTTGTAGATCTCGGGGAGCTGCCTAAATACCATGAAGGCACCAGACCCTATCAGGGATCTGATCAAACAACAAATCAACCCTAATGATATCCCAATACTTATAAACAATGCAATCACTGAATGGATACGTAGGACCTTTTCACACTACACAACTATTGTGGTATGATTCCACTTTAACTGCCATCATTTTGTTCTATGGAATCATGGGTTTTGCAGTTTGGGGGGGGGATATTTAGAATTCTCAGCCAGAGAGCTCCAGTACCTCCCAAGACTACAAACCCCCAGGTTCCATATGAGGCAGTGATAGTAATTAAAGTGGAATTATAGTGCAATAATTATGTAGTGCAGAAAGGCCCTTAGATTTAACACTTTTGACATCCCCTGCTTCCTTGTAGGTTCTGACTAGCTCCAGTCCATCTCTATGCACTTTTACCATAACTCCATGCTCATGTTTTTGCAAACTGGTCAATCATTTTTCCATCTGGCTATTCTTACTCAACAATTGGGATGAGGTGTCACATTCATTCCCATTGCCCAATTGAAGGACCATTCTGGTGTTACCCAACCTAAATTCCTCTCATTGTATCTGATCAGCAGGTAGCGTCCATTTCCAGCTTGTATTCTTGTCATGTTGCAGCTACATTCCCTTACTGGTGCAGGTGATTCTTCATCATTTTTCCTTTTTACTGGCTGAAATGATGACACACATACGCAACTTCTCCTATTGTCAGTGAACCATGGGATATCTTCATTTAACTTGAGACCAAATACAGGTGGCACTACTGAAATTGTAGCACCAGGCTCAAATGGAGTAATATACTAAAGGCACAACCATCTTTGGGAATCCCACTGCTCACACTTGGAAATCATTATGAACTTGCTCCCTGTTGCCAGTCTTGAATTAAAATGTGGTATCCATAAGTGTTTTCCTATTGGTTCTGGTAGTGGTAAGAAAGGGTAGGCTATCTTTTCCTTACCTTGGATTACCACTTCCACTGTATAATTTACCCTATTCAATTTTTCTTGAACAGATTTTACTCCTATCCATACCCCCCTTGTATCTTGTTTCCCTAGTACCTCTTCCCACTGTTCGGAATTCCCTTTTCTCCACCTGTTTCTACCCTTCCCTCATTATGTTTCCAAGTTGCATTATGGTACATCTGATCATTGTCTGAGTTTTTTCATCTGGTTGAAGTGTGAAATTATCTGCTAACTGGGTCAAACGATGGTACTGCACCACCACTTTCAGTCCCTGATGCAATATTCCCACTTCTAAGGGCACCTGATCCTCTGTCAAGCTACTCATAGTCTGTATATGATTTCTTAATGAGGCTAACCTATTTTCTGAGGCCTCTACATCTATGGCACTGATAACTCCCATTCCTGTTCCTATCTCTCCCAGCAGGGTCTCTGTCAGAGATCTGACCCTTCTAGTTGGTTGTCTTTTCTTCCAGACATCACACATTGGCAGGCACATGGAACACATTTGGGTTCATGTCTACTTATGTTGTATGCTGCGGTGTTTATGGTTACATAATGGAAGCCAGCCAGCAAAGAATTTATTATCACATGAGACTAGTGTCTCAACAAGATTATAGTAGAGGGTGGCTTGAAAACTGGCTGGTTATCTCTTATCAAAATTATATGCCAGAACTGCCAGTCCATGCCACTTATATACTCCTCCTTAAGCCTTCCTTCATTCCTTCCAGTCCAGTTTAGAACTGAAACACTACTACTTTGGGTCATCCACCTAGAGCCACTTCTAACCTGAAAAGTTATATTCCATGGGCTTGTGCAATTCAAACTGAAGGTAGTTTGATTATAAAGACCCATTAAAAGCAAGCACTGTCCTGATTCATAGCATTTTCTGTTTCTTGTTACATTCAGGCAGTCAGACTCATTCTCTTCATGCAGGATTGACGGTTTCTGACTCAATGCTGGTTAACTGCAAATCTGAACTGTTTGACCAATTTTGACTGCTTCCCAAAGCGGGATTGCTATTCCCAGGAGAATTCCAACTAGTAACCCTGCGAAGTATATTTCAGTAATGATAACAAAAATGCACAAATCCCAAAAACCCTAAGATAATGCAGACTATTGCAATAACTAGTTCATGCATGTCCAAAGCACAGGTGCAAGCCATAAAGCTCACTCAGGATTATCAGTATTATCAAAAATATATTCCTCTACCGTCTTGTGTGCTGCTGTCCACTCACTGATCAACTCAATGAATCATGTATTGTTTTCTTTTACTACGTGTTTGATTCTTGCAATGATCTCAGCCCAAGTGACCCCTTAGGATGATATTATCTCCTCTGGGTCAAACCCTATCATTCCTTCTACCTTCTGAAGTGTATCTTGACTGTTATTTAGGGCCAGGGTTGCCAGTCTGGCTTCCCAAACGGAATGACCTGTAATGTGTTTCCTGATATGTACCGTCTTCGCTGTATTCAAAAGATTAAGAGAGAAGAAAGGGCTTCATCGAGAGAAGAAAAGGGTGGCGTGACAGGTAGCTGGCAAAAAAGCTACCGTGAAGCAGGGCTAGGGACCTGTCTGTGTGTGGTGAGACAGGACAGATTCTCCCCAAAAAGTTAAGAGGGGAGATCGGAGGGGCTTGATTGAGGTATCTGCTAGCAACTAGCGCTCGCTAAAAGAATAAAGAAAAGACAGTGAGAGAGAGGAGAGACGAGGCACGGACGTCGCTGGCAGGCTCTGCGAGCATCCCACAGCCCTGCAATCGCTGCCAGAGATCGGCTTTAGCACCGCCGGTGCCAGAAAGAAGCTTCAACTTGAAACGCTTCAAATCTATTTGGTAAGAAGTCAGCTCAGGACGGATCGTGACAGTTTAAGTCTTCAGGACATTTAAATACCAAACAGAGCTGCTTTTGGATAGAATTCTTTTGGATATAATTGTAATATCCTATTGTGTGTCTCCCAAACAACAGCTTTCTAAAAGTTTCTAAAAGTTTTTTTTAAAGATTGCTACAGCCTGGTAAGCTCTCAGTTGGAGATCAACTGGGGCAACTTGAATCCTCGGGAGATTTAAATATCAAACAGAGACTCTTTCACACATAGCTGTTACATCTTATTGTGTGCTTTCTCAAGCTACAGTTTACCACAGTCAGATACAAACTTCATAATTAGATAATTAACATTACGCTGACAGAATATGACAAGACCTTCAGCTACAGGTGATTTGCTGGACTAAACCCAGAATTTAAAAAGGCAATATTTATCGTGGACTGGAATGGATTGACGTGTCATTCAGGGGCTGACTCCACTGACTCCACAGAACTCATCTCTGGTTATGAGGACAGCCTCTTTTTTTTTTTTCCTTAGAAAGTGAGCAGTGGAAATTAAGGAGTTGCTGTGCCAGTTATTTGTTTTCTTCCAGAGACGGTGATCGGGACAAACTTCTTTGTATTCCTCTTCTCCCCCCCACCCCACCTTTGGACTACTATTCCCTCCCTTGCATACGTATTGCCAGGGAGTCGTTACAAGAGAAGAAGACGGAGGACAATTTGTAAATCATAAGGACAGATGGGGCAATAGCTGGGGATCTATTTTGACTGGACCCTTGCTTCTTTGCTGGTTGTTTTTTCTTTTTCTTTTTTTGTTTAACCTTCATAGATACACAGAGAAAGGCTGCAGCTGTGGAAGAGCAGCTGACGCTGTTTGGAGAGCAACAGATTAACCAATCCAAGGACAAACAATGTAACAGGAACAAACTTGAAACTTGCTTCACTTTCCAGTTGTTGTCTCCTCTGACTTCTGTGTTAGCTGTTTGACTATAATCCTGAAGTATTTCAAGCTGTTGTGTTAGCTCAAGTGATTTTAAAAGAGTGAGATATACTCCTCAGGAGATATATTACATTTAATAGACTATTGAGACTTTTGTATGTCTCTCAGAAGATCTCACTTAAGAATTAATTAAGGATACAGTTCTCTTTATCCCTCTACAACAATTAATATACAGATCACATTTATTTATTTATTTTTATTTCACATACTTGTTTTTATAAGTCACATACTTACTTTTGTATTTATATAAACATACAAAATCGTCTATTAGTGGGGTAGTGGGTGCATTTCATTATAAAAGGGTTGAACTATAAAGGATTTTTGCTTTGTTTTTTCTTTTTCATGCCAAACAATTAACCAATTGGCATTTGATCTGAGCAAGACTACTATAGCTAATCTTATTGTCTATTAGTGATTCAGATATTGTTTAAAAAAATTAGATAGATCAGATATTTTACTTTTATATAATTTATCTTTATCATATAACTTTATCTCATAACCTACCTTTATAGGATTTATCTGTAATTGTATAATATCAAATAGACAAAAGTTTATTAAATCTACTGGTAGAGGGCTATAGATAAGACTATTTAGCCTATATAAGTACATAAGTTAATATAAATACACATACTTATATACTTCTCTCTCTGTTTTTTCCTCTCTTGTTCTCTTTGTTTTTCTTTCCTCTTTTTTCTTTGTAAACTTTGTAAACTTCGTAAACTCTAAATTCAAGATAAGTCTTTCTCTCTCTCTCTCTCTTTTCTTCTTCTCTGTATTCATCAGTACCAGATTGTGTCTAAGTATAATACTAGTAAGAAAGGTTATAAATAATTTGGGATACAATAAGTTAATTGGGAACAGGAGGTTTCTAGTTTATACTAAGGGGAATATAGTTAAGGAATCAACAGTCCCACCTTCTGGAATTTGACTCAACGGAATCCATAGATAGTTGTATACAAAGGGATAGAAAAAGCTTCCCCTTTTTTCCTCTCTCTCTCTCTCTCTCTCTCTTTTTCCTCTACCTTGATCTATTTAAATACTTGATTAGTGGAGAAGCTAGTCAGATATTGTCAATTTTCTCTATCTTTTTTCCTATCTATAGCCTTTTTGTTCTCTTTTTTTTCTTTTTTTAATATTTAGTTATGTAATTTATATACTCCTTTAATATAGTTATTAAATTACAGGAAGTAAGATAATTAAATAATATGTCATATAGGTACCAAGAATACTCATATTTATATATAAACTCAAATCTAACTGTCACTTTCCTAGATCCCCAATAAAATTAATTGGGATACTTTAATAAGTTAATTAAGAAATTTAAGATAGTTATAGTATATACTAATATCCTAATAAAACTTTTGATTGATAGAATTAAGTAAGTATAAATTAATTAATTAGACAGCTAAGATAATTTTCTTTTTGAATTGATACAAATACAGTGGTTTTTTATTGTTTTTTATTCTTTAGTGATTATAGACTATTGTAAACTGAGTAAGTGTTGAGTATAGAAACTTATTAAATTCTCCAAGAGAAACATGGCTTCTAAAACTAGACAGGCAACAGCTCTTGCACAAAGAAGTAGCTCATTGGAACTGGAGACTCAAAAAGAAACTTCGGAAGCCAATTCTGTTGTTGTGGATGAAATTAAGAAGTTAGGAATGCAAATTAGGTTGGAGATGAGAGATTTGAGAGCGGAAATACATATCGATCCGCGAGAAGAGTTGAAAAACATTAGGGAGAAGATGGAAGTACTGACCAAGGATATGTCTGTGATAAATGCTAAGACTGAAGAATTACAATTAAAAGTATAAAAAGTAGAAGAACAAACTATCCAGGTAGAAGATACAGTTAGAGAAGAAATATCTAGAACCAGAACTGAGATGGAAATGAAATTTCAAGAGAAATGTCTGAAAATTCGTGGCTTGAGAGAACTCACAGGAGAAAATCTAGCGAAAACAATAGTTCCTGTTTTGGCAGAATTTATAGGATGGGAGATACCCTAACTTAATATGGAAGTGGACAAACTGTACAGAATCAATTCAGTTATTGCCACTAGGAGGCACCTTCCTAGGGACATCACCATCTATTTCATCAGGGAAAGGGTTAGAGATCTAATCCTTCAACAGAGTTATAAAAATAAGCTAATTGTAAATGGGAAAGAGCTACAGATTCTGAAAGATATTCCATTTCAGGTGCTGAGCAAAAGAAGAGAATATTCTGATTTAACATGTTTTTTGAGAGAAAACCAAATAAGATACAAATGGGCAAGAGATGAAGGTGTGTCCTTTTCTATGCATCATAGAAGGTTCCTGATTAACACAACACTGAAAGCTAGAGAATTTTTAAATAAATATGGTGACTCCCAGGATTTTGTGGTAAAAATAATAAAGAGGATGATAACACCAGACAAGAGTATGATATACACTTGGATAGTATTTCCAAGCAAAAGTTTTATCAACAGGAAAAAAAACGAGAAAATAAGGAGACTGAAGAATCACAGGAACAAGACTGTGAAACAAATGAAGAAAAGGAAGAACTACTTAGAAAAAGACAACATGAATACTCAATTATGAGTGATAATAGTGAATTAGGTGATAAATAGGGCTAGTAAAGAATAAGACAATAGTGGTAAAAGAATAAGAAAATAAAAAGACCTCCTCAGCAGTCTTCACCATGACTTATAAAATATTTACTTGGAATGTAAATGGCCTGAATTCCCCAATTAAAAGGAAAAGAGTATTCCAGTATTTAGAAAAGCAAAAACTTGATATTATATGTATCCAAGAAACTCATTTGATAGAGAAAAATCAGACATATTTAGAAAATAAAAAACTAGGTATTTGCTATATGTCATCTAACAAAAAGAAAGAAAAAGAAAAAAGGAGTGGCCTTGTACATTAACAAAAAGTACCAAAGTAAAGAAATATTTAAGGATGTAAAAGGAGAACTCATTGCAGTAGAGACACAAATTGAAAATATGAAAATGTTGATAATTGGCGTTTATGCACCCCAAAACAATAAGCAAGAATTTTTTAGAAATCTAGAAAAAACGATTGGTATGGATTATCAAGGAACGATCTGGTTAGGAGATTGGAATGGTGTGATAGATCCTACAATAGACAAGAGTCCACTACCTACTAGGAAGAAAGATAAAACTTCAGGGAAATTACCAAAATCTTTTAATGAATTAACTGATTCCCTATCATTGCTAGATATGTGAAGTATGGAAATACAAAAGACTTTACTTTTTACTCACACAGACATAAATCATGGTCAAGGATCGATATGGTATGGATTTCTAAAATATTAGCTAACCGAATTTCTGATATGGAAATATTACCCAGGACGATCTCAGACCATAACCCTATACTAGTGGAATTGAAAAATAAAAAGAGGGAATATACATGGAGATTAAATGATTTATTATTAAAAAATGAAACTATACTTAAAGAAGCTAAGAAAGAACTTAGAAGCTTCTTCGCTACTAATATGAATAAAGAAACTCCGATACACATTGTCTGGGATGCAGCTAAAGCTTATATAAGAGGGTTTTTTATTAAACAAGATATTACATTTAGGAAGAAAAGGAAGCAACAGGAACAGAAGATTATGAAAGAGTTAAAAGAAAAAGAAGATTTATTGAAAAAACATCCTAGAGATAGAGAAATAGAAAAGGATATTAAATTATTACAGAAACAGTTACAGAAACACCTTTTCGATTAGGGAAATCGAAACAAAATTAAAATATGTAAAACAATGGAATTTTGAAAATGCAAATGAACCTGGTAAATGGTTAATGTATAAATTAAGAAAGAGACAGGAAAGGAATTTGATCTCTCAGATAAAGGAGAAACGACAAATAATAACAAATCAGGAAAATATAAAAGAAGCATTTCAAAAATATTTCTCCAATCTATACCACGAGACCCCAGCCCATGAAGAGAAAAAGAGAAAATTGGATTATTATCTTGGAAAACAAGAAATACAAAAAAATCACAGAAGCTCAAAAGCAAGAATTAATTTGAATGATTTCACCACAAGAAGTATCTCAAGTGATAAATAAATTAAAGATAAATAAAGTCCCTGGGCCAGATGGTTTCTCTGCATTATTTTTATAAGCTATTTGAAGAGGAATTAAGAACGCCCCTATTAGAAACTATTAATCAGATAAATAGCATACATAAACCACCAACATGGAGTGTGGCAAATATTACTCTTATCCCTAAAGAAGGGAAAGATACAAAAGAAATTAAAAATTACAGACCTATCTCCTTATTAGATATAGATTATAAGATATTTGCCTCAATTTTAGCAGATAGACTCAAAAAGATATTAAGTAATTGGATCCATCATGATCAAACTGGTTTTTTACCAAAAAGGTATATGAAAGATAACATATGAACAATTATTGATATAATAGAATATTATGAATATAGATCTAATAAGAAATTGGCCTTAATCTTCATAGATGCTGAGAAGGCTTTCGATAATGTAAATTGGGATTTTATGCTTCACGTCATGAAGAAATTTGATCTAGGCAAGAATTATATTAACTGGGTTGATTCAATTTATAGTAATTAAATTGTGGAATTAATAATAAAGGAGAGAAAACAAATGAAATAAACACAGAAAAAGGTACTCGCCAGGGTTGCCTTCTCTCTCCTTTATTATTTGTAATGGTATTGGAAATACTTAATAGAAATATAAGGAACAATATTACGATTAAGGGGGCACAAATTAAAGATCAACAGTATAAATCGAAAGCCTTTGTGGATGATCTAGTTATAATTTTAGAAGATCCCTTAAAGAGTATAAAGGTACTACTAGAAGTTTTAGAGGAGTTTGGAGATTTGGCTGGCTTTAAAATAAATAAAGATAAAACCATGATGATGACAAAGACTATGACAAAGGATCAAGAAAAGGAATTAAAACAAATGACAGACTTTCGGATTGCGGAAAAAAATTAAATATTTAGGAATAGTGATTACAAAGAAAAATCTGGATCTTTATGAAAATAACTACAAACCAACCTGGAATAGAATTAGAGAAGATCTTAATAAATGGGCAAATTTAAAATTATCCTTACTGGGTTGAATAGCTACTATTAAAATGAGCGTACTTCCAAAATTAATGTTCCTTTTTCAAAATCTACCTCTTGTAAAACATGAAGAAACATTCAAAAGGTGGTATAGTGAAGTAAGAAAGTTTGTGTGGTTGAGGAAAAGATCAAGAATTAAATGGAGTTATCTACTAGATAGTAGAGAAAGAGGAGGCCTTGGCCTCCCAAATTTCAAGATATACCACCATGCTTGTGCTTTGTCCTGGATTCTTGATTGGATAAATTTAAAAAACCAAAGAATTTTACAATTAGAAGGGTTTAACATGAAGTATGGTTGGCATGGTTATTTGGGATATAACAAAGCCAGTATGGATAAAGAATTTAATAAACATACTATAAGAAAATTGCTGTTAAGAATCTGGAACATATATAAAAGGAAACTTTATGCCAAAATCCCACATTGGATATCCACCCAGGAAGCTTTTCATAAACAAGAATGTGGGTCAACAAGAAAGTGGTTAACTTATGAGGATTTATTAGATAATAAAATAGGTAGCGACACTTTTAAATCCCTCGAGGTATTACAAAAAGAAGGAATTAAATGTAATTGGTTTTTATATCGACAATTAAAAGAGAGATATAGAATTGATATAAATACAGAAGGTATTGAAGGGAAAATAAATGGTTTTGATATTAAAGTATTGGATGGCAAGGACCATATACTATCACTAATATATAAGAGTTTATTGAAATTAGAATTGGAGAAAGAAACCATCAAGGATAATATGATTAAGTGAGCCCAAAATATGGGGCATACAATGGCTCTAGAGGACTGGGAAAAAGCATGGACAGTGAATTTGAAATTTACAAAATGTACTGCCCTTAAAGAAAATTATTATAAAATGTTTTACAGGTGGTATCTGACCCCCACAAAGCTGGCGAATATATATAAAAATATCTCTGATAAATGTTGGAAGTGTGGCGAGGGAGTAGGTACTTTCTTTAATGTCTGGTGGACATGTAAAATGGCTAGAATATTTTGGAGGGAAATCTACAGTCAAATTAGAGCAATAAAGGGTTTACAATTTCCTATGTCCCCAGAGTTATTTTTATTAAATATACTAAAAGGAATTAATGGGAACAGGAGGCTTCTAGTTTATGATCAAAAGAGATATGGAAGGCTTCTTTTATATATGATAACAGTGGCCAGATTATTGTACGCAAGTAAATGGAAAATTAAAGAAACCCCAACATCTGAAGAATGGTTATTTAAGCTTCTTAATATGTATCAAATGGATATGTTAACTATGCTCCTGCAAAATCAAAGTATAGACATGGTGAATCAAGAATGGAATGTTCTAAAAAGTGTATGGAAGGAGAAATGGGGAGAAACATCTCTTTTAGAACTGTAAATCATAAAATAGAGTTGTAAATTCATTTTATATGTTATCTTTTTTCTCATAATCTTATACCTCTCATATTATCTCTTCTCCTTTTCCATTTTTTATTCCCTTCTTTATTTTTTTCTTTCCCTCTCCCTTTCCTTCCTCTTTCTTTTATTTTTTATATTGCTTATATTTGTATCTCTTTTACTCTTCCTTTTTTTTCTTTTTTCTTTCTTTTTTCTTTTTGTTAAATCTAAGTTTAATTAGATTCTTATCTAAGACTTTAATAATAATAGGATATGAAATATTGAATAGATAGAATAGGTCTGGGCTGGGGTATAATAACCGTTAGGCTAAAATAATGATTGTTCTTCTAGGTTATATTAGGTTATATTAGTTATAGATAAACTCGAAATTATCTAATGATTCATCTATTTCATTTATATTTTCTTTGGGGGTATAATTGTGTATTGAATAATACTGTAATGCTCCAGTTACACTGTTCATTGATAATCTATTATGGAATGTATGGCAACATATATATATATATATGGATTTGTTGTATATTGATTTATATGTATTGTGTTGATTAGTAATTAAAATTTGGGGGGAAAAAAAGATTGAGAGATTAAAAGAATATCTGTCCATCTGTTCCCAGCCTCAACTGATACTTCAGCTAAAACTTGTCCCCTCTGGTTAATATAACAATTACACAAATGCTTGGGGGAAGGCCTTCCTCCCATCGATAATCACTGATTCCAGGGGGATATCCCTTTCTGGTTCCCTGACTAGAGGTGGGATATAGAAAGGAGCATTTAAGCATCTGAAATACACTGTACTCCTCAATCTTCTTCCCCTGTGATACGATACAACTGCTCCTACCCTAGGGCCCCAGTGATTGTCTAAATGAACAGTTACTAAGTAAGTTAGTCTCAAGCTCCCACTCATTCATTCATTCATTCATTCATTCATTCATTCATTCCGTCTTATGAATTTAAACTTAAATTGTCCTTGGGATATGAAGTCCTACATTGGCCTCAGTCTCTGGAATGGGCCCTCTGTCCCACCAAGTTGGTCTGCTGACATCATCAAATGGGAGGGGGTAAACATAGTCATAGGTTAACGTTATGTCAATTCTCAGTTTCGTCCACTGATTGGCATCTTCCTCTAACCTCTGGGTTAGGATTTCCATGGCCACCTTCCTTTGCTCATGTGTATATAGATGGAGAGGCTTTTCTGAATTTAGCAGTTCCAAGACTGGTGTTGTCAGCAGCTCCTTCTTGAAAGATCGTAACTGCCACTTTATCTACAGCCCTTAAATCTTGCAGATTGATATTCGCACTTCCCTGGTTTATGAACAGGGAGCATAGGGGTGTTAAAGGCTGTCTGACATTCCTTCAGGAGGCTGTGTGTCGAAAATGTATCTACCCATTCTAAGAAATTTACAGCCTAAACTCCTTCCTCATTTTCTTTGTTGATTGTCTAAGTGTGCAAGTACCAATGTCACTTCCCTGAGGTAGTCTCAGTATTATCCTATACCATCCTATTGAGATGAAATGAAATGTCTTACTAATTTACAAAAGAAGTCTTGCTCCAGCAGAGAGAAGGACCACTAAGGCATGTACAAAAAGGCATGCTCCAACCTGCTCTCACCTGTCCTTACAATCCATTGGGGTGTTAGTGGCTTATAGGCTTTTCTTCCTGTCATATGCCTCTCTACCTACTCCTTTCCCTTTCATCAGCGTCCTCTGATCTGTATCATCTTGTCCTCTGAACCCTTTACCTGCTATGCTAGCTGCAAGCAGCTCTGCCTGCATCTTCAATCTCTTTTTCCTCTTCTTATCCTGCCTCTTCTCCTCCACCCTGGGTCTATCCACATAGACTGTACTGTATAAGCTATCTCCAAGAACTACCCTATCCTCAACATACCTACTCCCTCAACTTTCTGCAACCTTTTTCAAATATCCTCTGAAGCCATCGTTTGATTTTCTGGATCATACAGATCCAGATCTGCATATGTTTTAGGGGCCTGACATATTCCTTCCACAAAATTACTAGGATCTTTGTTAGAACCCTAACGCATCTCATATGGCTTACTCACATCTCAGGTTTTTGGTATTACCAATCTTAGCCAAATAACATGTCCTCATGATATCTATTTAAAGCTATATAGCCACCTATGTCATTAGGATTCCACCCAGGGGGACCAACCCTATTTTATCAGAGCTTTCCTCTGGGTTATTTTCCTTTGCTAGCTCCTCCTGTATCTTCTGCCTAATTTGATAGAGGAGTGAGGGGCCAAAAAACTGCACCATAATCTCATTAGTCTCTGTCCAGGTGGGTCTGTGAATAGCAAATATGGAATGCAGGATATCTGTTGCTTTATCAGTATTCATACAGTAATCCCCATCTCATTTTTCCAATTAATTCTGTGGTAGTCAAGGGGACCTGTACCGAGATGGATTCCCCATCAGGGGCCACATCCTATGTATCCAATTGGTTTTGCAACCCTGTATTTTTCGCTGGGGACTTATCATCCAGGATCCCTGACTCTGGCATCAAACTTACATGAGACAAGGAACCTGGCTTATCAGCTCCCCTACTCTTTAAGGCTCTTGATCCTTTCCATGCTCCCTCCTCTGGAGCCCTAGATGTTTCCTTAGAAATATTTCCATGAGAAGGAGGGGCACACAACACTGAACATCCTCATCAGATTCTTTTACTCCTACCAAAGGTGCCTGAACCCTACACTGACACACCATACTTAGAGCTTAACATCAGAAAGGCTCTCAGATATTCAAATTCATCCTTGCTCTTTTCCTAAAGTAATTTCTCCATCGCACTGTTAGCCCCATATCACTGGACCTGTTGGCTGGCTACTAGAGTCACAGGACTTTGAACTGCTGCCACTCAAGATTACATCTTCATTTTAATTTATCCTTATTCAAACCCTGGCCAAATTTCTCCCAATTTCCCAGTATGCATCATGAGAGGTGTACTTCGGGAGATCCCTTTGGACTGGGAGAAACTCACATTACCTTTTACCTGGACCTGAGGCTTGCTGCTATCTCCTATTCCTACCAAGCTTACGGTTTGGCACGTTCCTTGGCTACCACCTGCCAGCCAGCTTTCGCTCTTTCAAGCACAGTCCCTGCCCTATTGGCTTTTAACTGGAGACCAGATGCCTGTTATTTCAGCCAAACCTTTTTCATCCATTTAAGGGGAATCACCCAGCCCCACAAGTCTACACCTGCTGATCCTTTTTCCTGTTAATACTCACGAGTCTGCTGGAGTCCTGTCCATTCTCCTTCCTTCAGTAATGTCTGTTGGGACACTCTGCCATTGCTCTATGCATCGGTCCTTGACCACCCAATCCCAAGGAGTCTCACCAGTCTGCTGAGCAAAAAGCTCAGGTGCGCACTCAGACAATGATGGCCCAAGGGACCAGCCAGGGCGGAGAGCTTAGACACCAGGCAAGGAACAATCTTGCAACCAACCCCCTAGAGCTCCTGCCTGGCTCACTAGAAAAGCTGTCACACCTAAACAGGCAAAAGTTCCCCTAGGGTTGTGCCTGGCATGCCCAATACACCAAATACCAGTCAAGTGTCTTCCAACAGAAGCTTTTATTGGTTTACTGCATAGTAAATGGTCCTAGGCCGTATAGCAAATCTAAAATCCAGAAGACATTTTTGCCAGCATTATTTAATTGGTTACAAGTTTAGGATCCATTACCTGACTGATTCTTTAAAACCCAACCTGACTGGTCACAACACTAGCAGGTTACTGTATTACCTTTTGGTTCACCCCTCCTTCTTAGTTCATGCTTATAACATGTTTTCAGGTCATACTGACACTTTGGATTCCTTTCCCAGTCGTGTCTATTTGGCTCCATTTGCTAAAACCCAACATGTTCTTCCTTAAAGCATTATTTATCCCTTAGTTAGTCAAGGCCATGTCCACTTCCTTGACTTCTCTCCTTTCTACATGTTCTTCCCATGAACCCATCTTTACAGTTTCCATATGGACTATTACAGTGAAGCTCTTATTAACTACTTCAGCAAATTAATAATGCTAATAATATCAATCAGCTTAGCAATTTAGCAAAGCAACTTTCCATTTTCTATATTATACCAACTTCCATTGCCTCATGCATATATGACAATATTCAACTGTGCCGTTCAAATTCCTAAACCATATTTCTTTCATGACACTCAGACATTCATGATGATGATTCCAAGAGAACAAAATAAGAGGCTTTCATAATGCACAAGAGCACCTGTTAAGTCAATTTCTTTGCTCTATTAATGCCTAAGTAAAAATCAATTTAACCCTTATCTACAATGGAGCAAAAGAAAATCTTCATTAGAAAACACTAAGGATCCTATACCTTCTTTTTGCTGCACCTCCTTTAAGAATATGAAACCACACAATGAGCCTCATGTAACAGTATCCTAATGGGCTGAAGAAGATTATTCCTTTCCTTCAAGGCAATGATATAGATTTTGGTCGGGGGGGGGCGTGATTCCAGCAATACACTCTTTAATCATCCTAATTTAAATATGTTTATTGTATGCCAACTTGCTTTCCAGGATTAACAGTAAAAAGAATAGCAACAGATATCTTCCAACACCCCAGCACCACCTCTGAGCAAATAAAAAACATTAAAGCAACGTGTGCGTATATGAAGAGCATATGTGTGATGCAGTTTTCTGAAGCTGACAAAATGGATCGGATAAAACAAAGCGAAGACATGTTGTTCAAAGCCAACTAAAAATAATCCCAATGTCTTCATAAGAGTAAGAGTGTCACAGGACAGTACATAGATTGTTTAAGCATAACTTGACACAAGGACCGATAGCCCCAATGCATGGTAATGCACTGGGGCAGATAGTGTTGGCAGGACCCTTTCACTTTTGCCTGGCCCTAGAACTTCTGACCAAGCCCACAGCAGCACCAGCACAGAGCTACTGGTGCTTTCTCCTGCAACATAGCACTGGCAGTTTTGTGCTGCAGCACAATAAGAAACTGGACACATACACCCCTAGAATGAGGAAATTGCTCAAGCCCCAGGCTACAATCCTTTTTCCATCTTTCCCCAAAGTTCCCTCATCTTGTTTCTCAAAAGCATCTCCAGAGGTCTGAATGTCAGGCAAATCACTTCTCCCTGCCAAGCTATTTCCAGCTTTCCAATTGTTTGGGTTGTTGTTGCTACTGCATGATAGGAGAACAGAAAGCGAGCCCTAGAAATGTAGAATAGTTGTGCCATGCAAGAAGTAAGAAAGGCCATGCAGTTTCCAGGCAGTGTAAGGATTTCTTCCATGTGCAAGACAGGACTGGGGAATATGTGCCCCCCCCCCCAAAATCCCTATTTCCTGTAGCCAATGATGAGAAATGATGGAAGCAGTATCCATCATCCTTCATCACTGTATCCAGCTGTATCAACAATACCCAGACAGTTACATCTTTCCCACTCCCTGCTTCAAGCAGCCTATTATGGAAACCTATATAACAGAGGAGAACAGAGGGGGTGGGGACCAGTTTTCACTCTTGACCTTCCTACACAGGCCACACCTACTACTCCAAGCCCAAAATTACCTCATTTTAATGGTGACCAGATGTGTTGTGTATTAGAGGGCAGAATGTTCCTCCTTAGCACAAGAGCTTCCCCTGGGAATGAGGGAATTACTTGATTATTGATTATTCTTGGCTACTATTATTATTGATTATTCTTGGCAAACTTGATTATTCACGAAGTGCCCACTTGCCTCTCCCCCAATTCTTCCCCTCCCATTCCCCTGCCTTTTGCCCAGGCACCTGTGTCCTCCTTCCATGGACAATGGCAAGGAGAAGCTTTATGTGCGTGCCTTCTCTGTTCATGTCGCTGCCCTCTCCCATTCATTTGCCTATTGAAACACAAGCAAATTGTGGGGGAGCCCTAGAGGGAAGTGAGAGGGGGAGCACACACTTAGATGGAGGTGAGTTATTTGTGGTTTTTGACTTTAATGAGGGTTCTGCTCCCCAAACCTTCACAAAGGTCAAGGGGCCACTGTAGTACATGCTCTGGGGGTCCACTCAGCAGTCATTCAGAGCAGGGCATTTAGTATGGTGGCAACTATTATGTGGAACATCCCTTACGCAATCAGCATGCTTCAGTTTTTCTCAGTTTTAGATTTGTTGGTATGGTCTTCATGTCCTTCTATTGCACCTTGAGAAGAAATGCTGCAAGATTTTAAGGGCATAATACTATGCACATATTATGGGGGAGAGCCCATTAAATTCAATCAAACATATCTCTGGGCAAACACAGAAATATTCACGCAGTAGTGAAGAGTGAGCAATGCCGCCAAGCCAAATGTGGGTGAAAAAACTACCTGAGAAAACACAAATATTGGTCCTGTCCCCAAGTGACATGAAGGCACTGGAACTGTACGCAGCCCTGGCTAAGCTCTGTCCTCCTTGTCTCCCAGCTGGAGGTTTGTCTTCTGGGTAAGGGTAGGAACCACACACCAGATATAGTCTGAATACAACTCCCAGCATTCTTCATCTTGCTATAGCTGCTGAGAGTCAGACTCCTACTATATCCAGAGGGTCTTTTTTTATATAACGCATAAACACACATATAAATAATTTATACATTACATCTTACCTATACATTAGAGGTGGACAAGCTGTGGCCCTCTGGATGTTGTTACACTGCAAGTCCCATCAGCCCTAGCCAACAACAGGAGATGCTGGGCACTGCAGTCCAATATCTGCAGGGCCATACCCTCCAACCTGATATTAAGCTCAGCCAGGAAGACCAACAGCAAGGCCCAGTGTGAGGCTTGTGATCAGAGGCTCTTGCTAGACCTGGGAAGTAGAGAGTATGGCTGCTGCTAGGCTATAGGCCCCATATAAAGTTCAAGAGTAGGCTTTAGTGCAACTTTTAAAAAAAAAACAGTTCCTACATCACAATTCGTAGGTGGAAGTGCTTGATCTCAATTATTTCATACAGGATTTCCCTGATGCAACTCTGAAGGCTCTCTTCCCCATTATGTGCTGCAATACATTTTCGTAAGTTCCTTCACTTCCTTCACAGCTGCAAAATCCAAAAGAGACATGTAGAAGGTAGTGTTTTTTTCTTCCCCAGCTACAAACCAACATGATATACTTTGAACTTATTAAATATATAGGGACCCCGCCCTCCTTAAGCTGAGAACAAAACCAAAATGCAAGACTGTGTTTCTATGTTGTCTTCTGCTTGAATCCTTCAGCGGTTTTTCTTTGGTGGTTTGTAAATCCACAAAAAGAAAAGAGAGCCTAGGCCAAATGCAACTGTTTGTGCAAACCACAGCAACTGAGTTACAAGATCAGTGATGCCTTTGTCCCTGTAGAGAAGAAAGAGAGAAATGGATATGACACTAATGCAAAACAGAACAAAAATCTACACAAAGAAAGACCTTTATGCTCGTCCCAGGAAATCTCCCTGCCCTTGTAACACTTGTTGCTTTATGCTCCTAGCAACATTGTTGTTGCTGTAGTGTGCCTTCAAGTTGCTTCCAACTTATAGCAACGCTAAGGCATATCACAGGATTTTCTTGGCAAGATTTGTTCAGAGGGGGTTTGCCCTTGCTTTGCTCTGAGGATGAGAAACTGTGACTTGCCCAAGGTCACCCAGGGAGCTTTCATGGCTGAGTGGGGATTTGAACTCTGGTCTCCAGAGTTGTAATTCAGTGCTTAAACCACTATACCACACTGGCTCAAACTGTGGGTTTGTTTACATCCATTAAAAACAAATAAAAATAAAAAAGACATCGAGCTCTTTAAAAGTTGTTCCATTAATTCCCTTGACTCATTGTGTACATCATGGGGCTAAGACAGGCTGGGTGGAGAAAATGCAAAGAAAACAACCACCATGCAGTGTGGTGGAGAATATGAAGCCATCAAGATAAACAGGGAATTGCTCATATCAACTTGGATCTTGAGTCAACTTAAGGAAGTTCACAGATGGGGGAGAGGGGGGTCAGTTAGGACTCCTGAACTCCCATGAGCTGCCATGTCAACAAAATTAGCTCAACATTCACCTCATTTTCCTTCACCCTCTCCTTCCTCAGCATTGCCTCTCCCACAGCAGCTCCATACAGCAAATGGCTGTATGGAGGTAACTTTCCTTCTATGAACAGATCTTAGGGTACAAGGTATTTTCAGTTCAATATGCAACAGCTTCAAGCGATCATCTTGGATGAAATTGGTATTATACATTTTGATCAATAAATGTGCAAATCAAGCCCCATGTTCCTACAGATATGCATCCTGACCTGGCAGTATGTGAAATACCTCCTTGATGGGCTTGCGGGTTTTCCAAAATCAAACTGGGCAATCTGCAGAAGACTCTACTGGTGCTGTTTATGTGTGCAGATTCTCAATAACATCTGGTGGACAAGACTATTGTCTTCACAGGCCATTTCAAATGTGCTAGGCTCCTGCCTAGGAATGCTCACACCACAGTATCCCAATGTACTGTTAAGGACATTGGATTTAAGAGATCCAGGTTCTAGTCCCAAAGAGGAGAGGAGAACATGTACTCACCTCACACTAACTGGAGAAAAAGGCAACTAATAATACAAAGCTTTGAGAGTCATAGGAGCTTTTGTTGTTTCAATCCCCTCTCACAGGAGGAGCCACATGAGATAACAGATCTCCCGTTTCTACCCCACTAATCCTAGATTTGCCAGGATGCATACAGCAAGGCAACAGCAGGCTACCAGTAGTTCTCTCCTTCCATCTTCCTGCTAGGCTAGGGTCACAAGCATTGGTCCTCCTCCTGCTATGATCCAGTTTCACTTTGCTCTAAACTACAACTGGTTTTAAAAGAATATGTCAAAAAGTGTTGGATGGATTCCCCAGTAATCCTACTGGGCTTTTACACTACCAAGACAGGGGTGCAGCTGCACGTGGCATGAGTTCTAATCCACATCTATCTTTAGTCTATCCTTAGGAGAGGGAATTGTCAGAATAACTATTAAGATTAATGTGTCAAAAGAGGTTCTAAACTGAACAACTTCTGAAGTTGGAGAGCTGCATCACCATCATCCCCTGCTGGACCTGATGGGACCATACTGTGCTGACTGATTTTTTTACAGGTCAAGTTGTATTGTACCAGTAAGGTGTATTTTAGAGTTAAAGCTGTATGTATATGCATGTGTACATGTGCAGAAGCTTTCACGTTGTTTGTCAATTTATGGTGACCTCATGAATTGCATGCTTTCTGAGGCAAGGAATACTCAGAGGTGGTTTTGCCAGTTCCTTCCTCTGAAATATAACCTACAGCACCTCTTCTTCATTGGCTGTCTTGCCTCCAAGTACTAAACAAGGCTGATTCTGCTTAGCTTCCTAGATTAGACAGGATCTGGTGCCTTTAGGATATTTAGGTCTAGAATAAATAGTATTCTAGAGTAAAATAAGGTAAAGTGTGGTAGAATGTTGGAGTGTCATACATACTGATTAGCCGGAGAGACTGTCATGGTTAAGAATGGAGGGTGAGAAATAGTAGTTTGAGAATTTGGATGTCAAAGTGGTTCTGATGGATAGAAATAGAGGGTAGAGTTGACAGGGAATCAGATTAAGACTGTAGTTGAGATAATCTATTGAAATATAAAGAAGAAGAAAGTAACCATAAGCTTATATGAACATACTTAAGTCAACTGCTTTATTTTACATGATCTTTCTAGTAACAATTTTCTAATATGTGTTCATTCAGCTTCTTTATTTGGCCTGACCATCAAAGAGTTTGTCAAAGAAGTATTTTAGGAATGTGGTGGCAGTGGATTACCAGAAAGAAATGGAAAAGTAACTAGTAATTTTTTAAAGTATTCTGTTGTTCCTGAAAAAGTATTCTCTTTACTCCTTTCTCAGATGGCAAATATACTGCCCATCTTCCTACTCACTTAAAAAAAAAAATGAAGAGGCCTCTTGTGCCCTCTAGGGATCTTCGTGGGCACAATCACCATGCTTCCTTTAAAAGGAAGGAAGGAAGGAAGGAAGGAAGGAAGGAAGGAAGGAAGGAAGGAAGGAAGGAAGGAAGGAGGCAAGCTTGTCTGTCATTTACACAATTGCAATAGGCTTAGTCCGGGAAACACTACCTACCTTGGCCACTAGATGGTGGGAAGAATCTTATCTTAGTTTAAAAAAATATTTTAAAATTGGGTGACATGATGGGAGGGAGGGGACTGCACTGGCACCCCTGGTGGGCAGGCTGCCCTTTGTTATCTCCTTGATCCACAGTCTACTGAAATGTGTTCCGATGACATGAGTAATGTGTAAGTATATATCAATTTTGCCGAATGAATGAATGATCAAAGCTTCTCAGGTTGCATTCCCGCCAACACACTATTAAAGATCAAGTCCTTCTGGTGTTTGTGCTGTGTGGTCTTACTCAATGATAAGACTGGCCAGGAAGTTTACCTTCCATCAGAGCAGGCTGTTTTTTGAACCTCGCTCCCAGCAAAACATGTGTAGGCTCATCAATTAAAGGTGGGAAAATCAGACCCAAACCCACATAGAAATCAGCAGCATACTCAATTTTGTGAATGGCTGATTGCCTCAGGCACTGCGATAATTGAGTTCTCCCTCTTTCAAAGGACCTTTTCCCCACAAGAAGAATTTGCTTTTCTCTTTTCCAAGGATTGTGAGGAAAGGAGGCACACAGGGAAATATGCTCTGCAATGCTTTTCTTTGGACTAAGCAGAGCTCACGACCCTCATCCCCAAACAAATTAATCATCTGTTTTGTACCACTTTAAATTTCATGAGGAATAGTTCCCCTATGAACAGGCATAAAGAATATTTGTGCACAAAAGAAAGTGGCATTTTAGCTTGGACCCTTCATATGCTGTTTATGAGAACTGAGGGAAGCAAAAAAGAGATCAAAAACCAGAGGAAGAAATCAAAATAGCTTACTTGCATAGCTTGAGACCATAAAATGCATACACTGTATGAAGTATCCAGATCATCACAAACCTGCAAGTAAAGGAGGGAAAACCACATTATTTTTGAATGGAGTGGATGAAATTAGGCTAGTTCTCAGCAATGTTGGGGTCTGAGAGAAAGAGACAAAAGACATATCCCTTAACACCATAGAGGGCTTGCTCATTTCAGAGTGGCACAGTTACTGCATGGTTTAAATCAAACTCCCTTTCCTCAGTATGGTAAACACGGAAGTGTAACTTGCCCAAGGTCAACCAAAATGTTTCCATGGCTGAGTGGGAATTTGAACACTGGCCTCTCAGAGACCTAGTCCAACACTCAGATCACAACACCATTTATCTGAGGACAAGGGAGAAAGATCACACTCAAATACTTTATAGAGTAATGATTACTCTGGCATAGTATGTAATACAAACACCTAACTTTACATTTTGTGGGGAAGGTAATCAGAATATAAAATTCCCTAAACAGAGTTTTTTGAATTACAACTCTCAGAATCTGCGATGCTGGACTCTGGGAGTTGTAGTACAAAAAATTAATTTTTCCACACTTGGTCCTTAAGAATAAATACTCATCTTGAACAAGTACTGGCTCCCAGTAATATACCCCAAGTTTTAGGAGTCATAGAGAAATGATTCCCTGTGCATCATACGCAGCCTTAGAAGAACGAATCTTAACTGGTAGCTTTGTGTTTTTCATGATTTAAGAAACGTCTCTTCCTTGCTCTGATCATTGTGGTCTTACTCCTGCTATTCCCAATATCTTTCTTTACGACCAGATTTATCAATTACTGGAGACTGCAGTTTGCTTTCATGTTACCACTTGTGAAACATTTGATTTTCCCAACCTAAACTCCCAAGGCCTATGCACACACCTGGGTAAAGCAGAGTATGAACAAGAAAAGCATCCTTGGTTTCTGAATTCAGCTTACCATACTCTCAAAGGAGTGTTATAATGTTCCAATAGATATTTTGTTAAAGTGCCTAGTAGTCCCAGACGGTCATAAGGGATGGTTTGAGGTGCAAAGAATGTCCACTGGAGGAAAGAGGGAGAGAGAGAGAAGACATACATTTTATTAATTATGTATTAGACACTTTAGCACAGCATATCACCTCCCAAATTCACAGTTCACATCACCCGTCATTCCATCCCACCACACCTCCATCCACAACATAGAGAAAAGAATACTTGTTTCTTGATTTCTTCTGTGTAGAGACTGAATACTTCCTAGACTACTTATGCTATGATCTCTGTATGCCTCATTCACTATTGCTTATAGAAGACTGAATGATATCTTTAGTTTTTAGCGCTCCCATGTTATCCCTTTATATGCAAACGTATAACTCAAAATCCCCCTATAGACCTCCAGAAATGTGTGGTTGACTGTCCGGGGTTTGGTATTTGAAAGATAACTTTTCCAAGCTCTGCACGAAAGTAGATGACTTGTAGACAGCTTCAGGAGCAGAGGAGGAAGAGGTGATACAGCCACTAAAAGTGGACAGAAGCAAATGAGGATCAGCCACTAGATCTCTGGGAAATATACAGAAGATCAGCAAGGATGTTTTATTCCTAATTGTTTAACAACAAAACAACACTCCGCCACCAAAAAATTATATTGGGGTGGGGCAAGGAGTCGTTTCTTTGGCGGCAGGATTGGAAGTTTGATTCTATTATGATGCTCAAAACAAATTCTTGTCTGCAGGATCCCCCCTCCCCATCAAAGGTTATTCTTTTGCCTCAAACACCAGTTGGAAGAGTGTAGGGATTCAAAAGGTGGATCGAATAAACCTGAAATCTGTCCTGATGCGTTTTAGGAGGCTGAAGCTTTATAACAGATGGTGTGTTTTATGTGGAGATACCAAGAATTGAATATGGATCTTTTGGATTCAGAATTTGTCACTTACCATGCTTTCTGTCTTGGGACCGAACCAGAAGACAGAATGAAGCAGGAGGATAAGAATTTGAAGATTAATATGTATTCTACCATCTTAATCTTGATTCTAAAATGATCAGTTATTAGTGCTACATTGCTACTTAAAGGAAGGGCAAGTAGCTTTTCTAATCAGGGCAAATAACAGGACGGAAAGGTTAAACAAGGGGCTGTAGAAATTTTGGCCCTCCAGATGTTTTAGCCTCTAAACCCCCAAGAGCCACAGGCAACATGGCCAATGGTAAGGGATTGTGGGCCTTGTGCTCCAGAAACCCAGAGACCCAAAATTTCCCTTTCTCAGATCAAGTCTTCCTCACATAGTCCCAGTTTGGATTGCCCCCTTCTCAGTCCATACCATATAGCTGCTTTCTGCAAAATAAAGACACCAGGACTTTCAAATAACTTTCCATGTCTTGTCATGGGAAAATGGGGAGAGACCTCCTGCCCATGTTAATCTCTGTAAACCAGTCCACCTTGAGGAAAATGAAATACTAGTGAAAACAAAAACAAAAAACCTGTGTCAAAGCCTTCCTTCCTTTGTAATGTGTGTGGTTCACCTCACTTCCTGACATGACATTGCACAATGTATTTCTCTACCTTGCCACTTACATATGACTCTGGAGGAACAGAAACTTGATAAGCAGGTCTGCACAGCTTATGTCTCCCTACAGCTCTGGTGTCACATATAGAATGACAAATAATATATGTGCTTGGGGATGCAAAAGCAGAGAGCTTGTTATGCACCAGATAGGCCAAAATATATTGGCATGGTAGTTATGAGGTTGCCCAGGCCTTTAATAATGTAGGCCACTGGTAATAAAAATATAATAAATTCAGACTGCATATTACTCTGTTATTATTGTTATGAATATATTTGAAAAGTGCAACTCAGACTTTCAGTGCCTCTCATGTAAAGTCAAGTAGGCTTTTATATGAAGAAGTTAACATGGATTATCTTGTCTCCAGCAAACAGCAACAAAAATTTGGAGCACAAACATCTTTCCCTCCCAACAGAGAAAAGCAGGACTATCCCATTCCTCTTAGACAGTTTAAGTTTGCTCCAAAAATAAGAACATTTGCCAAACAACTATCTAACAAAAGGACTGGCAGGAGGAGAGAGAAGAGATAAAGGGAAGGTACAGATACATTTCTGACACCATAATGACCTAACACTGGTAAGTTCCATAATCCCCATCCTATATATGGCTAGTCATAGCCACATGTCCACAATAAAAGACAAATCTTGTTTCCCACTAAGGGACAGAACTGTCTCCAGATGGAGCATAAAATTACAAACAATCCATCTACACACCAGGTTAGCATGTCAAGAATATGGGTTCAATGCATTTGTGCCAAGGGTAGTACATAACAAAAAGGACGAGAGAACACTATTGCACAGTGGCTTATAGTACACTGGGGGCTGTCTTTTTCCCACAGCCATCTGGTTGCCACCAATGCTTTCATTTTAGAAGAAGAGCTCCATAGGAGTCACATATGCCAGGAAGCCTGGGACTCCTTCTCTTATGCCACCTGCCTGTGGAAGAGCTGATTTCAGTTACTGAAGGGAAGACAGGCATTCTGTTTTTACCATACTGTAGCCCTACTGTTCACAAATTCAGGATAAATGCCTGAGCAGTCTCCACCGTCAACTATTATGCACTGCTCACTCATTTATTCACTTCACTGATGCATTGCTTCCCACCACTGAAGAACTCTTGCAGGAATGTATATGGGAAAATAGAAAAAGGATGGAGTAAGTATAGCAATAATAATAATATAGATTTCGGTATAAGCAATGTTTGTAGTTGTTGTACCTTCAAGTCATTTCTGACTTATGGCAAACCTTGGGAGAACTTATCACAGGTGTTTCAGGGCTTAGAGTAACCCAGGGTATCTCAGTGGGTTTCCATGGCTGAGTGGGGAACTAAACCCTGGTCTCCAGGGTCATAGTCCTACAGACAAACCACTATATCATGCTAGCTCTCAATACTAGGAATATTAAATTACCATTAGTATTAGGCAATATTAGGAGTGTTAAAACACAGACGCATATCAAAGAACACCTCCTAAACCCTCAAAATGACCACTAAACCTTGTTGAAAACGAGCTCTATTCCTCAAACACTTCAACAGCCAGTACTGTGAATATTTTTTTTTTTTAAAAAAAGGAATTTCATTCCTTTGATTAAAGATTTATCGGGGGAGAACTGTTCACCAGTACAGCATGTGAGCGTGAAAACATTCCCACATGGGTGAGCAACTACAGAAAAGGTATATCTATCCAGGACATCCCATTCCAGATATATCTTTTCCAGTATGTCCCTTTCCAGAAAACTTGGGTTGGGAGAAACTTAAAAGTGGAAAAATACTCACGGGCAAAAATCAAGGTACAAGCATGGTTATAACAGTTCAACACCACTTTCAGTGCCATGCATCCATTCTCCAAAATCTTGGAATTTATAGTTTAGTGAGAAGTTCAGGAGGTACTAGATTATCCAGAAAAGAAAATATTTAAAGTAAAATCCTTTTTTTTTTTGTAGTATAGGCAGCTTTTCAACATATATTGGGAACTATAATTCAGGAGAGTGGATTACAGTTCTCTAGAAGAAAATTCTACCCTGTCTCACCAAACTGAATTCCAAGACTCCTTAGGATGGAGCCATGATAATTAAAAGTGATATCACCCTGGGTAAAACTGTGCAGTTCAAATACTTGGCCAAATTAAAGAGCAGCATAATCTCCCCAAAATCCAGGCCTGTCATAATCAACGGAAAGCCAATTTATACTCAAATCTCGTTGGGAATAAGTCCCATTGAACTCAATAGGATTCACTTCTGACTAGGTAGATAGAAAATTGAACTGTGAGGGCATTTCTGCACTACACTCTTATAGTGCTATTATTCCACTCTCAACATCCTGTGGAATTCTGGGGTTTGTAGTTTATTGAAGCCAAAGAACTCTCTGCGTGAGGATTCTAAGTGTCCATCCCTAAACCAGGTTCTCAACCTGACAGCTCCTCTAGTGCCTCTGACTAAACCTGGTTTGCCAGCTGGAGGCACAAGTTTCTAATCTTCGTCTTATTAGGGAAGGTGAGGAGTTTTTAGATAGGGCAGAGAATACCTTCCTGAAGACCGAATGCGCGGGGGAGCTGCCAGATCAGGAAGTCAGCACACTGGGCCGAGAAACGGATGCTTGGAGGAATGTCACACAGAGGAGTAGGAGGACCAGGAAGGAGACAGAGACTCTCAACCTAAACAATCGCTTCAAAGTTCTTGGCCTTATGAACGATGAGGAGCACCAGGAGCAGGGAACAGAATGTCAACACGAAAGAATCCCACTTCGGCAACAGGAACTAGATCAACACTCCCAGCCTCAACAGAGCGCCCAGGCAGTCCTAGAAGAACCTGCTCGTTGAGGAGCCCCGGACAAGCCTCAGAGGAGGCAAGTCCTGGTTGTTGGGGACTCCTTGCTCAGAGGAACTGAACCGGCAATTTGCAAACCCGACAAGTTCAATCGAGAAGTCTGCTGTCTTCCTGGGGCCAAGATCAACCACATAACGGAGAGGCTAACCAGGCTGGTCAAGCCCACTGACCATAAGCCCCTCATTGTGGTTCATGTCGGAACCAATGACACTGCGAGGCGCAGCTTTTACCACATCACAAAGGACTACGAGCTTATGGGGACGAAGCTTAAGGACCTTGGTGCACAGGTGGTCATTTCATCTCTCCTCCCTGTTCAAGGATATGGCGCAGGTAGGGAAAGGCCAATAGCAGAGGTCAACAACTGGCTCCGCACATGGTGCCGCCGGTAACGGTTTGGGTTTTTGGAACACGACCTGAATTTCCATGAACATGGGCTTCTGGCAAGGGATGGGCTGCACCTCACGAAACCTGGCAGGAATGTTTTTGCAAACAGTCTTGCACGGAGGATTAAGAGGTCTTTAAACTAAGTTCTGCTGGGGAGGGAGACAATATTATTCAGGGCAAAGACTCGGCGAGCGCAGGGGGAAAAGGCCCAAATGATATTGACCAAGCAGTAGAAGCGTCCAATGGTGGGAGGAGTAGAAACTATAGTACAGGACTTGCAGGAAGGGCCCGGGGATTTAAATGTTTCTACACTAACGCGCAGACTATGAGAAACAAGCAAGATGAACTTGAACTCCTAGTACAACAAAATAAATACGATTTGATAGGCATCACTGAGACCTGGTGGGATGAGTCTCAGGATTGGAACGTAGGAATAGAGGGGTATAGCCTATTTTGTAGAAACAGACCAAACAAGAAAGGAGGAGGAGTAGCCTTGTATGTCAAGGATGTTTTCACCTGTGAAGAGATCCATGACTTAAACCCAGAAAGCCAGGTCGAGAGCATCTGGGTAAGAATTAAGGGAGCGAGAAACAATAGGGATATTCTGGTGGGGGTTTACTACAGACCTCCAACCCAGACTGAGGACCTTGATGACGCCTTCCTCAACCAAATGACCGCGCATTCAAAAAGGAGAGATACAGTAATAGGAGATTTCAATTACCCGGATATATGTTGGCAGTCAAACTCTGCCAAGACAGCAAGGACCAGCAAGTTTCTTGATTGTCTTGCAGACAATTTCATGGTCCAGAAGGTGGAAGAGGCCACAAGGGGATCAAATATTCTAGATCTGATCCTGACCAATAGGGATGACCTTGTTAATGAGGTAGAAGTGGTTGGATCTTTAGGGGGGAGTGACCATGCCCTATTGGAATTTGGCATTCAGTGGGAAGGAGAAGATAAGTGTAGCCAGACACTCATCTTAGATTTTAAAAAAGCGGACTTCTGTAAACTTAAGGAGCTGCTGGCTGAAATTCCGTGGTCAAGAATAGTGAAAGAGAAAGGAGTTCAGGAGGCATGAGAGTTCCTTAAAAGGGAGATACCGAAGGCACAGTCTAAAACTGTGCCAATTAGGAGGAAAAATGGAAGGCATCTGAAGAAACCAGAATGGTTGACTAAAGAACTCTCAGTTGAGCTAACTGTTAAGAGAAACGTGTACAGGAAATGGAAGAGGGGGGAAACCACCAAAGAAGAATTTAAGCAAGTAGCCAGGAGATGTAGGGAGAAGGTCAGAAAGGCTAAAGCACAGAACGAACTTAGGCTGGCCAGAGACATTAAAAACAATAAAAAGGGCTTTTTTAAATACGTCCGCAGCAAAAGGAAAAAGAAAGAGGCGACAGGGTCGCTGCGCAGAGAAGATGGCGAATTACTAACAGGGGGAAGAGAAAAGGCAGAACTACTTAACACCTTCTTTGCCTCAGTTTTTTCCCAGAAGGATACAAGCACTCAACCTGGCGGTTGGGGAGCAGGGGAGGAAGCAGGGGAAATGAGGCACATAATAGGTAGAGAGGTGGTACAGGAATACCTGGCCACACTGGATGAATTCAAGTCTCCAGGGCCTGGCAGTGGTCATTTCGGAACCGCTTGCTATAATCTTTGAGAAATCTTGGAGGACAGGAGAAGTTCCAGTAGACTGGAAGAGGGCAAATGTTGTCCCCATCTTCAAGAAGGGAAAAAAAGAGGACCCAAATAATTATCGCCCAGTCAGCCTGACGTCAGTACCTGGAAAGATCCTGGAGCAGATCATTAAGCAGTCAGTTTCTAATCACTTAGAAAGCAATGCGGTAATCACGAGAAGTCAACATGGATTTCTCAAAAATAAGTCATGCCAGACTAATCTTATCTCTTTTTATGATAGAGTTACTAGCTTGATAGATGAAGGGAATGCTGTGGATGTAGCATATCTCGATTTCAGTAAGGCCTTTGACAAAGTTCCCCATGACATTCTTGCAAAGAAGCTAGTAAAATGCGGGCTGGACAGGGCTACTGTTAGTTGGATCTGTAACTGGTTGACCGACCGAACCCAAAGGGTGATCACGAATGGCTGCTTTTCATCCTGGAGAGAAGTGACTAGCGGGGTGCCACAGGGTTCTGTCCTGGGCCCAGTGCTGTTCAATATTTTCATCAATGACTTGGATGAAGGAATAGAGAGCATGCTCATCAAATCTGCAGATGACACCAAATTGGGAGGGGTTGCTAATACGCCAGAGGACAGGATCAAAATTCAAAATGACCTGGTCAGATTGGAGAGCTGGGCCAAGGCTAACAAAATGAAATTCAACAGAGAGAAGTGTAAGGTCCTACACTTAGGTAGAAAAAATGGAATGCAGAAATATAGGATGGGGGACACGTGGCTGGATGGCAGTACGTGTGAAAGGGATCTAGGAGTCTTAATAGACCACAAGCTGAACATGAGTCAGCAGTGTGATGCGGCAGCCAAGAAAGCCAATGCAATTCTCGGCTGCATCAATAGGAGTATGGTGTCTAGATCGAGGGAGGTACTGGTACCACTCTACTCTGCTTTGGTTAAACCTCATCTTGAATCCTGTGTCCAGTTCTGGGCACCCCAATTCAAGAAGGACATGGTCAGGCTGGAGCAGGTCCAGAGGAGGGCAACCAAAATGGTGAAGGGCCTGGAAGCCAAGCCCTATGAGGATAGACTTTGAGAGCTGGGTATGTTCAGTCTGCAGAAGAGAAGGTTAAGAGGGGACATGATAGCTATGTTTAAATGTTTGAAGGGATGCCATGTAGAGGAGGGAGAGGGCTTGTTTTCTGCCACTCCAGAGACCAGGACAAGGAGCAATGGATTCAAGCTGCAGGAAAGGAGATTCCACCTGAACCTCAGGAAGAATTTCCTGACAGTCAGGGCTGTCCGGCAGCGGAATCTGCTGCCTCGGAGTGTGGTGGAGTCTCCTTCCTTGGAGGTTTTTAAGCAGAGGCTGGATGGCCATCTGTCGGGAGGGCTTTGAGGGTGTTCCTGCATGGCAGGGGGTTGGACTGGATGGCCCGTGTGGTCTCTTCCAACTCTACATTTCTATGATTCTATGAAACCGCAAACGCCAGGATTCCACGGGATGTTGAAAGTGGAATAATAGCGCTATAACAGTGTAGTGCGGGAATGCCCCAAAATCTCCTCTGCAGAAGCAAATGAAATCTTAACGTGTGGGTCTGGTTGCCTGCTGGGCGAGTCCTTAACCTACTTAACATCAGAGAAAGGCAGTAATTCTAATGGCACCCATGCCCACTGCAAGGCTAGGAAAATCCACCCCGAGGGCGTCCCGCCCTAACCAAAGTTTCTCCCCACCCCCGACCCCACGAGGGCGCCCTGGCGGCGCTGCGCTTACCGCGTGGTAGGCGTTGACGCCTCCGATCAGGAACATCAAGAGGAGGGGGGTGCGCCGGAAGTAGGTGCTGGGGTTCGGCGGGCCATCGCGCGCTGCTGGAAGAAGAGCCATCGCCCGCCACGAGCCGCCGCCGCCCTCGTCTGCTTCTCCTCGTCCTGCCGCTCTTATCCACGGCAGCCCACGCGAGGGGAGTGACCTCCCGGCCTCTCCGGGGAGGCCGCCGGGGCACGTGCATTCCTTGACGCGCCTGTGTTCGGGGAGAAGAGAGAAAAGAAGGGCCGGCGTTCTCCTCACAAAGGGGGCGTGTCCCTCTTTCTCTCCTCCTCCCCCTCTGCCAGTTGCTACGAGCTGCGTGCCGGCCGTCGGAAATTCAGGCAGCATTTTCCAGGTATCCCCGTGAAAGCGGCGCGGGGAGGGCCAGCTTCAGAGTCTTTTCCTGCCTGTCGGGCCTGGGCGTCCGCCGCTGAATTTTATCCTGAGATGGGGCCAAACCTTGCCTGGTGGTACGTGAGCGCAGTACCCCCCCCCGCACACACACAGCTGGGTCTTCGCCGTCTCATACTTTTTAGCCTTCCGCACTGGACGGTTATAGCGCTATTATTCCACTTTCAACCTCCTATGGAATCCTAGGGTTTGCCGTTAAGGGAGAGGCCCCTCCCTAAACGGCAAACCCTCGGATTTCATAGGAGGTTGAAAGTGGAATAATAGCGCTATAACAGTCTGGTGCGGAAACGGCCTTTGCTCCGTTTTACATTAGCTAACCTAAAGTCGCTTCTGCGTGACGTGAATTTTGAGGCTGCGCGAAAAATTCTTTTGGAATTGACCATACCTAAGTTGGTTCCTTATATGCATGAAAATCCGAAGCGCGCAAAATCGTTCAGGTTAATAAAGACACGGTTTTGAATGCCCTTGCGCTCCAAAGACTTCTGTTAAATATCCCATGTTGCTTATTGCCATATAAATATCTCATAGTGTCGAATGAAGAACCAACTTCATCCTTTTTGGAACTGCGAGTGTTGTGCATGAGGGGGAAAAAAAAACAATTCTAACCCACATTTCTGATATTTCTGATCCCTGTACAGGTCTACCAAAGGTAGGTAGGAGACCTTTTCACACTACACAGTTATAGCACTATGATTCCATTTTAACAGCCATGATAATATCCTGTATAATCCTGGGATCTGCAGTTGAGAGAAGATACTTAAACTTTTCAACCTGACAGCTCCTCTAGTGCCTCTGACTAAACTAGAAATCCTAGAAATTCCATAGGATGAAGCCATAGCAGTAAAAGTGGAATCATAGTGCTGTAATTATGTAGTGTGAAAGAGTCTCTTATCTGTGAAATCACTATACTTGATTTATTGCTTCTCTGTTGTTTCCCATGGTGTAGATCACAGATCTACCACAGATAGGCAGTAGACTTGGGACCCTTTCCCACTGCACAGTTATAGCATTATGTTTCTACTTTAACTGCCATAGGTCCATCTTGTGGAATCCTGGGATTTGCAGTTTAGGGAGAGGGACTTAGAATTCTCTGCTGGAGAGCTCTAGTACCTCACCAAATTACAACTACCAGGATTCCATAGGATGCAGCCATGGCAGTTGAAGTGGAATCTTACTACTATAGTTAGGGAAGATGTTATAAATTGGCAGGGGAAGCTCACTTGATGTTGGATCATGAAGTCTATACTGTTAGAACTTTAAAAGGAAAGGAAGGAAGACATTGCATTCTTTTAACATCTATAAACACACATACATACAGCATAAATCTTCTATCCCTTAATAAGCTACGTGTCTTCCCCTGCAGAAAAATCTAACTCACCAGGAACCTGAGTAATATTAGAAACTGAGCAATAGGGATTCATCCTGTGTTAGATAGGTTACACTCCCAAAGACGCAGGTTTGCAGTTTGAGTTTACTCTGGAACTCAGCTTTGAACCTGGAGACCCAGATTACTGCGGTGGCCAGGAGTGCTTTTGCACATTTAAAGCTTATGCACCATCTGCACCCTTTCCTTGAGATACCAGGTCTAGCCATGGTGGGACATATTTTGGTTGCATCCCATTTGGACTACGACAACACACTCTAATTGGAGCTGCTTTTGAAGAGGGCTTGGAAACCACATCTGATCCAAAGAGCTGCGACCAGACTCTTAGCTGAGGCAGATAATAGAGACTGTAATATGCTCTTGTTGAAACAGCTCCACTCGCTGCCAGTTTGTTTCCAGGCACTTTTCAAAGTGCTGGTTATGACCTATAAAGCCCTACATGGCTTAGGTCTAGGCTATATGAGCCAGCCTGGACTCTGTGGTCATCTGTCAATCCCACTACTTTCACAAGCACAGTTGGTGGGGATGCAAGAGAGGGGAGTCTCAGTGGCTACCCCTAGACTCTGGAACCCCCTTCCCAGGGAGGCCAGAATGGCCTCCTCCTTGTTGTCCTTTGAGCATCAGGCCTTTTTATTCAGGCAGGCTTTTGAGACAGAAATTTTGTAAGGAAGGGGCTAGGAGATGCTATACTATTTTAATTTTAATTGTTATCTTTTTATATCATTTTGAAGCTGTTTTAATTCTTTAACAGTTTAATTCTATTTTAATGTGCATTATTAATATGTTTTTAAATTGTATTGTATTAAAGTGTAAGCTGCTTTGAAGCCCAATTTTGGGGGGAAAAGTGAGATGCAAAGAAAATGGAGGAGAAGCAGCCACCACTGCCACCTTCTCGCCCCTAAAGGGTGCAGAGGAGCAAGTTCAGTATAAAATTTCAAAAAATTTCTTTCATTGAGAGAATGGAGGTATTAAGGTGGCCCTTTGAGCTACAGTGAAGGGCCTTTTTTTAAAAGTTAATGTTAGTAGAACTTATGCCTATACCAAAGTAAAGAAAGCCTGGAAGCCATTGCAGGAAAGCCAGTAGCAATTTAAAAAAATCACATTGAAATTGCAACTGCATTTATGCAGACATTATTTGCACTGGTTTCATATTCTCATTTGTGTTTCTAGACTACCCAAATCTTGCAAATTTACCAAGACAGCGCCATTACATCAGCACAAACAGCATTCACGTGAGCTGGCTTCTGGTCCTAGAGAGGAGTGCAGATCACAGGTGGGAATCCTGCAGTTCTTCACAGTTTGTTGGACCAGAATGTTCAGCTCTCTTCACTGCTGACTATGAAGCCTGGGGCTGATTAGATTTGTATTCCACCAGCATTAAGGCTGACTGATTCCAACTTCTGAAACAGGCAGTGGAAATCTCAACAGAATGTCTGAGATCCCTTCTTGCTGATTAGCTGGATGTGAATTTATGCATACATAAACTTAGGATTCTGAGTAGTAGCTCTCCTGCCCTAGCCAATATCCATGCTACTAAGTAGTTATTAAATGTACAGCAACATTGCAAAAGAACAAACACTTGTTTGAAAACATATTCAAAGTATGTGGGCAGGAGAGATCCACCCTGTTCCAAGGAATGAGAACCTCCCACCTAAGAGACACCCTGAGGTGTGAATATTGTGTCACCTCAGTTAATTAACTCCATGACTAGCATTAAATAACTTTGGACTAACCACCTGACTTCCTTTATAAGGTGCTGTGAAAGATAGAATGGAATGTTGTAGGAACAACACTGAATAATACTCCATGAATGTTGAGAGATGATTACCTGAGAACAATATTTGAGAACTGAAACCTCTCCATTATTGCACTTTTAGTAGTCTCTTACTATGAAAAACTAAAAGAAACAAACAAAAACAGCTATGTTTAAATATTTGAAGGGATGCCATGTAGAGGAGGGAGAGGGCTTGTTTTCTGCCGCTCCAGAAACCAGGACAAGGAGCAGTGGATTCAAGCTGCAGGAAAAGAGATTCCACTTGAACCTCAAGAAGAACTTCCTGATGGTCAGAGCTGTCCAGCAGTGGAATATACTGCCTCGGAGTGTGGTAGAGTCTCCTTCTTTGGAGGTTTTTAAGCAGAGGCTGGATGGCCATCTGTTGGAAGTGCTTTGATGCGTGTTCCTGTATAGCAGGGAGTTGGACTGGATGGCCCCTGGGGTCTCTTCCCACTCTATGATTCTGTGATTCTGTGACTGGTCAATATGGCTGGGCTACTCAGAAGTATGCCGAAACTATTTTCTCAAGTACAGATTTTGCCCAGAAGAGTCATGGGCAGTTGCATCTCTCCTGTCCAGACACATGTGTGTGTGGTGAATTTCATTGATTTAGCTTAATAAAAGGTAGCATTCTGGGCCATTCCTAGGTAGTTTTGAATGTCAGGGGCCTATTAAAAGTATCACGTTGGAAGTTTCCCTTCTAAAATAGTGTTCTCAAATGTGTGTTAGTCGTTCCAATGTTTTTAGTTTTAATTCTTTAATAAAAAAATCTGTTCCAGTCCAAATAGAGGAGAGTCTGTGGTGGTTCTCAGAACAAAATTGAAAATGTTTACTCAGTTTAATCTAGATCTCTGTCTTCATATAACTTACAGCTCAGAGGAGCCCATCTGAGAACTGCTTACCACCTATTACAGCTCAAAGATTGGAAAGCTAGCGGGAAATAGTTAGCATGTTTAATTAATTATTAATGAGCTGAGAAAAATGTAAAATGAAAAAAGTAAGTCATTTGCATTTATTGTTACTGGAAGAGGGGAATTAAATTGTCGTCCTATTCTTCTTCCCTTATAACCTCATCTGTTTACCACTTTCCTTCCGTCCTTCCTTCCGTCCTTCCTTCCATCCTTCCTTCCTTCCTTCCTTATTTACTGACATTATATGGATCCCAGCAAAATCTCCAGGGTGAAGAACTTCAAAATTCAGTTTCTTTGGATAGATGAGGAGCTTCTTTGCAGTTTCTGATGTAAAGGTCAGGCAAATTATCTAGAATGGTGATTTTGAACCTTTGAGCCTTCAAATATTTTGAACTTAAACTCCCAGAAGCTCCAGCCAGCACGACTGATGGTCAGAAATACTGGGAGTTGAAGTCCAGAACCCTGTCAGGCAAGAGTTTGAGAACCATTAATCTAGAAACAAAGAAGATCACCTCTTTCCAAACTGCCCTTATTATATGCTGGTTTAAAATCTTCAAACCTCAGAATTAACTATCGTACTCTTAATTATGGAGTAGCTAAATGGTTCAGCCTTGTGATAAGGTAATCAGGTAAACAAAGTACTTTTCCAGCACTGAGAGACTAATAATAAAGCAAAAATTACTTCTACAGAATTCCAAGAGAATTAGACTTTGAGTAAAGAACCAGCTGGGAAATGTAAAAAGAGACTGTCAGGAACCAAAATCACACACACAAATGTAACAGTGCTAATACGCTATTTATTAGGAGTGTGATGTGTTGTACAGGACTTCAGTGAGCGAACTGAGGGCAATTAGCAGAAATCAAACATTAGAAGCAAGAGATTCTGTTCCCACAGCTAGAGACCTTGAAACGGGGCAGCTTCGGCTGGTAGTTCTTATCAGTGCTGCATTCCTAGCTTTGTTTATCTAACGGTCTCTGGTTCCCATCCTTGGTTACAAGCAAGCAGCTAATTAACTACTGCTACATGTCCCATACTGAAATATGGAGGGGTACCTGACAGAGACAGTCCCCAATGCCCAGTTAATTGCCTGCCTGCCTCCTTGCCCTGCCTCCTCCATCGCAGTAGCTTCACAGAGCTTGACAGCTGCCTTGGGAAAGTGAAAGAGACATAGCAATTATACTCCACATACTCCATCTTTGACCTTGGCCACTAGTTGCCACTGTTGTTCACATGTTTTATTTTTCTCACGGAAGATGCAAAAATACCCACTCTCCTTTCAAAATCTGGATGACTGACTACACTAAGAGCAGATCTTGGGTAGATCATGGTTGTCCTGCTTGCTATGAAGGCATTCTGCTAAAAACATTTCTACATGAATTGTACATGCATGTATGATTCATAATAAAAAAATAAATTTGTGGGTGTTTTTAATTACAAGGTATATGAGGAAGGATATAATTATTATTTTTTATTTTTTTAATAATTTTAAAAAACACACTCATTTTTAAAATATTCCTCACTCCATATGGATTTGGCAGATCCTAGATATTAATAATCAAGTAAATAGGCCACCCCATTTAAAATAAACCAGGACCTGTCCTCAAATTTTCTCCTGCAACTGTTTGTCAAAATGGCTCCCAAAGCCCTAGGAGCTGTCTTCTCACACGTCTCCTTCCCTTGTAGTCCACATGACAACTGGAGACTTTTGAATCTGCTCAGGGCAGAATGAGCAGCTGCTGACAGTTTAGGAGGTTGCCCCCTCCATTATCATACATCCTGGACTTCGGTGAGTTGTACCCACCCTTTTTTCCACAAACATGTCATCAGAAGATAACTTCTTATTTTGAATGAACTGCTGTTTCAGATCTTTAAAATGTCACCTTCCCTGAAATAGCTTTTAAATGGTCAGTTGCACCCGCTGGAGTCTTCTGGGCTTATGGCTGGTTGCTTTTAGGCCATTTATTTTGTTTTCAGCAAATAGGATCTGAGGCAATGAGAGCAACTGGGGATGGAGGGTGGGATTGGAGCCCACACCAAGAGCCTGGCAGTCACAAAAGATGCAAAGGCAACAAAAGTCCCCTCCCTGTGTGGCTTAAATTTGTTGTTGTTATGTGCAATTAGGTTGACTTTAATTTACAGAGACTGTATATATGGGAGAGCCCCAAGAGACCCTGTTCTTAACAGCTCTGCTCAGGTCTTGCAAATTCAGGTCTGTGGCTTCCTTGATTGATCCTTACATTTGATAAGTTTATCTAGTACTTTCGTAGATTCCTCTTTTAGTCTTAATCTTTTAATTTCTTGACTGCAGTCTCCATTTTGATTTATGATTGAGCTGCAGTATAGAAAATCTCTAGTTATTTCAAAGTCTTCTGTTGCTGATATGCCGTCATCTGTATATATTAAATTTTTGATGTTCCTTTCTCCAATTTTTGCACCTCTTTCCTCTGAGTCTAATCCCACTTTCCGTATGATCTGCATATAAATTAATTAAAGGGTGATAAAATTGTACCCCCTTGTCAACTGGAAACCATTCTGGATCTCCATGTTCTGTCCTAACAATGGCCCTTTGTCTTGAATATATGTTATGTATCAGGACAATGAAATGTTGTAGTACACCCATTTGTTTTAGAGCAATCCAAAATTTTTCTTGATCTACACAGCCAAAGGCTTTGCTGTAATCTGAAAAGCACAGGCTGATTTACTTCTGAAATTCTTTGGTGTGCTCCATTATTCAACAGGTGTTTGCAATATGAACTCTAGTGCCTTTTCTGTTTCTCAACCAAGCTTGAAAATCTGGCATTTCTCACTCCATGTATGACAAGAGTCAGTTGTGTAAAACCTTTCCTTGTGTGGGAAATTAGTGCCATGGTCCAATGGCTAATGTCATTCCTGGTGTCCTCTCTTTGTGGATAATACAGAGACAGGTTTTGCTTAATGATGATGTTATACCCATTAGCAGATCCCGTCCTGGGGGGATATGAAATTAATATCAAAAATATCAGCTGTGCCAGAGAGGTTGCCCGGATGGGTACGTAGACAAATAGGTCAAGTGACTGGGCACAGGTCAAGACCAGGAAAGTCCCCAGTCACGTTTCCCCAATGAGACCTCAGGCAGACACGTCCGCACAGACGAAGGGCCCTCAGCCACAAAGCCAAGTTGAGGGGATTACCGGGTTTTCCCTTGTTGAGCAATGCTTGCAACAGCAAAACCTACTAGGGTGAGGTCCATTTACATGAAACAATCATGCAAGCCATCAAATAGCCATTATGCAGTATTCTCCTTTTTTTTCGACTGTTGTTCTTCCTGGGAAAGGTTCTGCCCCTGAGGTACGTTTTGCCCTATAAATAGTCCCCCTTTTCAAGACCTTTGGAAAACTCCCCCGCTACACTAGCAGACCAGCACTCTGTTAGCTGGTGCTCCGCTCAGCCTCCTTGCTTCGCTGTTCCTTCTTTCTCGCCACTTCCTGTACTGAAGACTTCTGGACAGCTGCAGCATCACCACCTTTACACCCTCTCTGCTTTATCGCCTACAAGTTTTCACCTCTTTCCCTTCTCGATAGTCCTTGTGTGAGTGAGTGAGTGACTGCTTTTGTGTGTGGGAACATATTTGCTAATAAAATTCATTCATTGATACGTTTGGCTGGTTTTTGCATGATCTGACCCCATAAAAATTGGGTTGAAGATCTCACTAGGTTACTCTGCCCTTCGTTCTGCCAAGGCCAGTGCTCCACTAATGCCCATGGTCTTTGCATATTTTGGAGTGAATCAAAGTGTCCCCCAGGAGGCCCCCAGAAGTCAGGGTAGCAATGAGAAATAAAATACACTAACAGAATGTAAAGGACCAATTCTGTCAGTGTTGCCACCATCACCATGAAATGAGGAGCACAGGGAGAGAGAGAGGTGAGGTTGAGCGCAAGAAGGGATGGCAGCAGGGAGGGAATGGGGCAACCTAGGATCTCCCAGTGCCAAAGGAGGGAGGGTAAGAGCTGCCACCTGCCCCAGTTATTGCTACCTTCCCGCCTGCATCCCATCTCGTACTCTGTGCACATCCCATGATGCAGTGGTGATGGCACTGCTGACCTGTCCTCTCTTTAAGGCAGCACTAGGCAAAGGCAAAACCCATCTGAACAAACCTTGCCAAGAAAACTCTGTGATAGGTTTGCTGCAGGGCCACCATAGGTCAGAAACTACTTGAGGGCACACAACAATAAGCCATTTTGTGCCGCTGTACAGCTTTTTTCTCAGAAGATAGCCAGGCGGTCATGTGAGCTGAGGCAAGGATGGAAAAAAAGGGGGAAAAGGTGGGTAGTGTGGAGGTGAAGTGTGAGGTACAAGGGAGGAACGTACAGAGGCTTCAGTTGAGAGAAGGGGCAGTGAATCATAGAATCATAGAAATGTAGAGTTGGAAGAGACCACAGGGGCCATCCAGTCCAACCCCCTGCCATGCAGGAACACCCTCAAAGCACTCCCGACAGATGGCCATCCAGCCTCTGCTTAAAAACCTCCAAGGAAGGAGACTCCACCACACTCCGAGGCAGCAGATTCCACTGCCGGACAGCCCTGACTGTCAGGAAGTTCTTCCTGAGGTTCAGGTGGAATCTCCTTTCCTGCAGCTTGAATCCATTGCTCCTTGTCCTGATCTCTGGAGTGGCAGAAAACAAGCCCTCTCCCTCCTCTACATGGCATCCCTTCAAATATTTAAACATAGCTATCATGTCCCCTCTTAACCTTCTCTTCTGCAGACTGAAGAAGGTACCAGTGTTGTGGCACAGAGGGAGAAAGGAGGGAGGGAGGGAGTCATGCAACAGAAGTCCTTCAGGAGGGGAAAGCTTCACAGTTCAGTTTCTGCAACCTAAGCCAGCCACTTCACTCTGCCTAATGCTGAGGTTGGCTGTGAACGAGGGGAAGGGAAGCTGGGATGGGCGGGGGAGATGACAAGAATGGAAGAGTGGCTCCTTTCTTCCTGCCTCAGCTGACAGAAGAACCCAAAAGCTGGCCTTGCTAGAGGAGAACCTGAATTCCATCTAAATCTGCATTTTGTTCCCACTAGTAGTACATTTCCTTCCTTCCTTCCTTCCTTCCTTCCTTCCTTCCTTCCTTCCTTCCTTCCTTCCTTCCTTCCTTCCTTTCTTTTGAATTCCAGTGGTTGCAATGGGGCAGGGGGAGGTATGTTGAGCCTTGTGCCTGTTAGCACTGTTATGATGCTATTATTCCACTTTCAACATCTTGTGGAATTATGGGGTTTGTAGTTTACTGAGGCCAAAGAGCTCCCTGGTGGAGAATTCTAAATGCCCCTCCCTAAACTGCACACCCCAGGATTCCATAGGAGGTTGAAAGTGGGATAATAGTGCTATAACAGTGTAGTGCAGAAAGACCCGTAGTGTTGACCTGAGGCACATTTTTTTAGAGAGACCAGTTAAAGCTTTCAAACCTTTTATCGGGAGATTTATTTTATTTGGAGATTTTGCCACTCTAGAGGACAGGGATGGGCAACTGTGGAGGATCTGATGGCCAGTTTTCTGCTTCTGTACTACAGTACTACCAGCTACACTGCTATACAATTTCTAGCTCTGCTTCCATTTCAATGTTTCTGAATCATGGACCCTTAATTATATTTCCCTCAAAGGCAAAGTTTTACCTTAGTGTTGACCTGAGCCATATGTTTTTAGACAGACCAACTAAAGCTTTTAAACCTTTTACTTGGGGATCTTGCCATCCTGGAGGACAGGGGTGGGCATCTGTGGAGGATCTGGTGGCCAGTTTTCTGCTTCTGCTCTGGGGGGCCACATGGACCATGAAAAGCCCCCTCTGCCACAAACAAGAAGAAAAACAGGATGTGATTGGATGTCCCCTTTAAAAAAACCAACTTTTTTTTTAAGCTAAATAATAGAGGAGGGATTTGCAACCTATTTGAAAAGAGGAACTATCTATCTGGAAGGATTCCACACCCAGGAGACCAAGCTCAGTCTCTGTTGCAGGGCATTCCTATATATTAACTATCAGTATTTTCATCATCATTAGCTGTATTAAACATGAGCATGGCCCAGAACAAAATCTCAACCCCACCCTGTTCTTTTTTCCTTCTTTTAGTCAGAGATCTCAGGGAACCTCCAAGCAAAGTGACATGTGTGAAGGACAATGACGTTTTGCATTTCATTAAAAGAAAATACACTACCATTTCTTTTGACTATTTTTTTAGGAAACTTCAGCACTATTTACTACTATTAGTAACAGTAATAAACAGCAGCAGAAGACCACCAGCAGCAACAACAACTTTTAGAACAGTATGAGTATCAAATTAAAGAGATCCTGTTTCTCTGAAGGAGGCCTTGGCAAAACAGTTTGGAAATTGCTGCTTCAGCTTTTGTCCAGCTCTTAAAGTAATACATCAACCTTGCTGAATGCCACAGAGACTGGAACACTTGGGGGCTTTGCTTTCCCAGAACTCCAGTGGGAGAGCGCAGTGGCACAAATCAAGCCAACATTTGCTGCTTCAGAAGGATGAGTCTGCAGAGTGATGGTATGGAGTATCATAGACACACTGCAGTGCACCCCAGCTTCTGCCACTCTGCTCTGTGACGTCACATTGCTCAGCAACCACAAGGACAAGAAACATAAAGGAACAAGGCAATGATGCTGGTTGCAAAGATACTGTCTCCTCAGTCTTCCATGGCTGACCTGCATAAATGCTCCCCTCTCTCTTTACGGAGCACCATACAGAATCACCTTCACCATATTGTACTAACACTGACTGTAAATTCTGTGTCACCATTTCTATCAATAAAACAGGGACATGGTGCTAGTCACCTAGAAGGTGGTAAACACACTGTACAATAAAGTAAATATGGATTATAACTCCCAGAATTCCTCAGATAACGTGGAAGTTCTAGTTCATAAAGAATAAATTTTCCAAGTTTTGTGCAGCCCCTGGCAGAAGAGATATACCTGAAGAGGTAGGTGCTGAAAGCCAAAAAGAGCTACACGTGTGTATGAGAAAGAACTTTGCAGTAGAAAGAGGCCTGGGAAATGAGCAACAGAGATGATCAGGTGTGTTTACATACAGTGTACATTTACTTGTAACTACTACAGGAGCCAGTGTAGTTTAGAGGGTTGAGTGTTAGACTAAGGGTTTCTTAGAATCATAGAGTTGGAAGAAACCTTAAGGGCCATCAAGTCCAACTCCTTGCTAAACAGGAATACAGAATCAAAGCACTCCCAACAGATGACCATCCAGCCTCTGTTTAAAAACCTCCAGAGAAGGAGCCTTCACGGAAGGAGCCAAGTCAGCATATTTCACTATTGAACTGCTCTTGCTTCAGGAAGTTCTTCCTAATGTTTAGATGGAATTTCTTTTCTTTTAGTTTGAAGCCACTGCTCCATGTCCTAGTCTCTGGGACAGCAGAACATATATGATATGCCTTCAAATATTTAAACACGGCTAACGTGTCGCCTCTTAACCTTCTCTTCTCCAGGGTAAACATATCCAGCTCCCTAAGCCACTCCTCATAGAATATGGTTTCCAGGCCTTTTATCATTTTGGTTGCCCTCTGCCGGACACATTCCCACTTGTCTCAATATCTTTCTTGAATTGTGATGTCCAGAATTGGACACAGTATTCCAGGTGAGGTGTCACCAAAGTAGTACCCCTGCTCAGCCACGGAAACCCACTGGGTGACCTCAGGTAAGTCACACTGTCTCATCTTAAAAGGAAAGCGGTAGTAAAACCGCTTCTCTGAAAAAATCTTACCAAAAAAAACAAACAAACCCCATGATAGGTTTACCTCTGGGTTGCTGTACAGTCAGAAATGAACTGAAGTCACAGAAGGAGAGGGAGAAGGATAAACAATTTGTAGCATTCTGTATGTGCTCTGCTATACAATACCATTAAGGGGGTGCACAGCCTCATCAGCCCAACTGGCACTGGACACGGAGGAGGAGAGTCAAGAGTGGATTGGCAATGGTCCAAGTGGAATAATTTATCAATTTAATTGTTTAATTTCTATGCCACCTGCTCCCACATGGAGCATGCATGTACAGAAAGGGGGGAATTTTTTGAAACTTTTTCAGGGCCCCAACCACCTTAATCCAGCCTTGGGGATAAGTTGTGGTCCACCTACCACAACTTATTGGGTAGGGTGGGAGTAATAGCTTTCTCTTTGCCTCCCCCACTGTGGAAAAAGTTTCCACATTACACTTTCTTCACCCCATTTGCCTCCACTGGGTGCCCAAAAGTCAAGACTAAGTGTCCATTTGAATACACAGCGATTACTTAAAAATGCCTAACTAATTAGGCTGCTTATCGTAACCTACATATTGCTCCTCCACCCCCACCACTCCCATGCATGAAGGTTTCTTAGCTTACGTGCAGTCCTATATAAAAAGGACCTTTTGTTGTATGAATTGCTCTGGCGTCATTGTGACCTGGTATACATCCAGAACTTGGTAAAGATAGTGTTTCTGAAGTACAAGTTCTAGCCTATCATTGGGAGTCCAGAGGACTTGGTTTTCAAAGCTCTAAAGAGACGTCTGTTATCCCCGTCCCCAGCCATTCTTTCATTCTCTGCTGCCCCCAAGTTAAAACACAGCCAAGTTATGCTAGTCCAGATGATGCTTCACACCTTTTGTTCTGAACAATGACACTGCCAGACCTTCAATTCTATCATGACAATGCAATATTCTCATCAAGGTCTCACAGATGCGCACATTCTGAGCTTAGTAATTTGTGTATTAGAACTGAATAGAACTGGCTGTCCTTCTGTGCACAAATCCAATTCCATCCCCCCACCCCCGTTTCCTCCATGTCAGTTGTGTTGGAGACATCAAGACTGTTTTGGAGTTTTGGGCCAGTTAATGTACTGTAAATTTCATTTCAAACGGACAGGTGTTAGATAGCCCTAATAACCCTAACACAGGCTTAACTATTCAAATGCAGCATTGACAATGATCTCGAGGGTTCTGTCAACACAGCAACCATGTGGATGGATGACACAGTTTTATTTAATTGTCTTAGATAACATCAGAATGCTAAAATATGTATAGAGTTGTGTTGTGTTTTAAATAACCCCTGACTTTACATTCATTATGTTTTTCCTGTGATTGCAATAATCACAATAATTCAAATAAGATAATTATTAATTGCATGTTGTCATTGCGTTGATGTATGCCTTCAAGTTCTTTCTGCCCTAAAGCAATCCTGTCATGGTTTTTTGGGGGGCTGATACACCCAAGGTCACCCACTGAGTTTCCATGGCCAATCGGGTAATCAAACCCTGATCTCCAGGATTGTAGTCCAATGCTCCAACCACTATACCACTCTGGCTCTCTATTAATAGCGTACTGTAGTGAAATACGAGATTAAGCAATCATATTCATATTCATAGTGGAGACTTCTCTCCTAACTCCCAGATGTTGGCATCATTTCTACATTGCCATTGTATCAATTGCACACTAATTAAAAAGAGCTTAAAAAGAAATTGTTTCTATACTGGGGCGGGGGGGAGTAAGACCCCTGTGGCTGCAGGACAATGTGATGTAGTTATAGTGCTGAAGGAGTAGCTTGGGGAGGTCCAGGTGCAGGTTCCACTGACCTATGAGATTAGTTCAATAGTTTAAAAGAGTCAACCTTCTTCAGCCTGACCTGACCTACCTTATAGGGTTGTGGTGTGGGGAAGGAAAACTGTGTACAACTTTAGCTTACTGAGAATGGTGGCATATAAATGCAATGGATACATGCATACATATTGGCTGGGGTTGTACACCCCAGTGGCAGGTAGGGTGTTACCCTGTGTACTGGGGGTCCCAGGAGGGACACCAAAATGTGCTCAACTAAAGGTGTGGAAAATTAGCTCAGAGCACTGCTTAGTGTTATGAGAGGCAGGGTAACACAGCGAGATCTTGAACCCTATGTCTACGGGGTCAGGCCAAGTCAAGGAGCACACAGAAGTTGAAACAATAAATGATGTTTATTAAACACAAGCAAAACAGTGTATGCGACACATTCACACAAGATAACTAAAGAAATAAAGGTTGGAGTGGTATAGAGGGATTTTTAGAGGGATTGCTGGTTTGGGTGATACTTCACCTGTCCTCAGGCCCGGAAAAATAGAGAGCGAGGCTGGGGTGCAATGTAACTCAGCACGTGGAGCTGAGGGGAGGCTCGCCAAGCAAAGCGGCAGCAAGGCGGGATGAAACTCGGGAGCGATCCGAGGAAGGTCTCGGAATCAAGGGTTTTTATAAGGAGAATGTGACTGCAGGCTATGCTGTACTTGGGGGAAAACAATAGATTTGGAGTTGGAGACAAAGCCTCCAAAAGGTCAGAATCTGAATGATTGAGTTATTGCAGTGGTTCTCAATAGAGTAGCCAGTATGCAAACGCAGAGTACTTGGGTATTGTATAGTTAACCCATCAAGCTGCCATCGCGGGGCAGAGGCTCTTTTGTAAGTTGCATGCATCCCTAATTAGAGTACTTGCCTGGAGGTCTCCTAAAGCAGTGAGTCAGCTATTTCTGGCCTGCCTGTACTGTATTAGGAATATTATGGCAATTAACGGCCGAGCTTGTTTGTGTGCTTGTCCGGTGGCCTCGCAAGCACGTGGAAGGCATAGAAGGCCAAATTATTGATATCAAAAGGATATCTTTTAATATCTCCAAAGCTCGGACTAGCCAGGGCAGTAACAAGGGGACATCCCCCAAGAAGCCTATATAAGAATCTGGAGAGGGATCCCTGCCTTCTCTCCACCTGTTACCCTGTTTACTGGGGGTCCCGTGAGGGACGCCAAAATGTGCTCAACAATAGGTGGGGAAGATTAGCTCTGAGCACTGCTTTAGTGTTACGAGAGGCAGGGTAACTTAGCAGGATCTTGTAACCCAGTGTTTACGGGGTCAGGCCAAGCCAAGAAGCAGACCGGTTTGAAAATAATGAATGATCTTTATTAAATACAGGCACACGATGTAAGCAACACAAGCACACAGATAACTAATGAAAATAAAGGTGTGAGTAAAATACCGGGATTTTCAGAGGGATAGTTGGTTCGGGTGATACGAAACCTGTCCTGAAGTCCGGAAGAAAATGGAGAGCGAAGCTGGGGTTCGATGTATCTCAGCACGTGGAGCTGAGGGGACACTCGCCAAGCGAAGCAGCAGCAAGGCGGTCTGGAACTCGGGAGCGATCCAAGGAAGCACTCAAAATCAGGGGTTTTTATAAGGTGAATTGTGACCACAGGCTAGGTAGGACTTTGGGGAAACAATAGATTTGGAGTTGGAGACAAAGCCTCCGAAAGGTCAGAATTTAAATGATTGAGTTACAGCCAAATTGTCAATAGGATAGCCAGTATGCAAACGCAGAGTACTTGAGGGTTGTATAGTCCGATCATCAAGCTGCCAGCGCTAGGCAGAGGATCTTTTGGGAGTTGCTCGCATACTTAATGGAGGTACTTGCCTTGAGGTCTCCTAAAGCAGCGAGTCGGCTGTTTCTGGCCTGCCTGTATTGTCTAGGAATATTACAGCAATTATCAGCCGAGCCTGTATGTGTGCTTGTCTGGGGGCCTCACAAGCACGTGGAAGGGATATATGAAGCCGAATTAGTGATATCAGTAGATATCTTTTATATTCCCAAAGCTCGGGCTAGCCAGGGCAGTAACACACCCCTCTCGCTGATCCTCTAAAAAACATCCGGGAAAAGGTTCTCAGGAGGAAATCTTGGGAAATCAAGGAGCTGGGGAAGCTAGTGTTTAAGGCAACTCTGGATGGCATCTTGTAAAAAGATCATAAAAAGAGCTTACTCTTGAAATAACCCCTGGTTATGAAAGGATGCATATTGTAATGGTCTGAGTGTTGTGCTAGGACTCTAGGAGACCAGGCTTCAAATCTTTGCTCAGCCACGGAAACCCCTTGGGTGACCTTGGGCAAGACACGTTCTTAATCTCAGAGGAAGGCAATGACAAACCCCCTCTGAAGAAATCTTATTACAAACACCATGACAGATTCATCCTAGGGTTCCTTAAGTCGGATGTGACTAGAGGCACACACCCAACAATATGCAGGCATGAGTCAGCAAGCAGATACTTGCCTAAGATGTGGATTACATTTATATTCCTTTCTTCAGGGAATTCTTTCTTATCAAAACAACCACAGGCTGTGAGAAGCTGAGTGGCCCAAAGCCTCACAGTGAGTTGCATGGCTCAGTGGAGAACTGAATCTATGTCTCCCAACTCCCAGTGCTACACTACAATGGCCAAAGTGTACTGGCCTCATAGGCTGACAAAATTCAGACAAAACCATGTCCTTAAAAAAAAAAAATGAGACAATACAAATGTAAGCTCAAGAGAAAAGTGTGACTTGTCATTTTTTCCAGTGGCCTAACAAACAGGTATACAATATGTTCTGGTGGAATAAAATCAAGCTGAGTGTCAAATACCAGTGGAAAAAAACATATTTTGAAAATCTCTGTTATTTGAAATCAAGTAGGATCTGCATTGCACTGTTCCACTTCAAATCACAAACCTCTGTGTTATTTTTTGTTTCACCTGATGCTTCCATTTTCTGTTGATATCCATTCCAAGATAAGCCTAGAATTCCAGTTATAGGATATACTTAACATATAAAGTCTTCCCCTCTCCCACCAAAAATCAGCATTTCAAAGTGAACCATAGTTTCTCCGGGCTCTGATGGTAGTCAGTTCTCTTCTGGAAGTACCATAATGCCTCACCCATCTCAGGTGTCATGAAAGGAGCGCAGTTTGTTTAAAGTGAGATCAAAAGACAAGGATGATTGCATAAAAACAACAAAGAAGACATAGATTTTAAAATGGTATATATAGAGAACAAGATTCAAAAGCTCTGCACCCTTCACCATCTCTTATCTGATCACAGTTGTATGCCTTCATTCATGTGCACTCAGAATCAATTGGAATTTAATTCCAGTCCTGCTTAGAACCTCAACATGCAAAGTACTTTAGAATTGTCCCTCAAGCAATTATTGCTCCCAGGAGAAGGCTATTGCAATAATATAGAATGTGCTTTGGACTTAGGCCAGGGCAGAACTTGGAAAAGTTACATTTTTGGACTACACATCCTGATATTTCCCCCCACTAACATGATCACTGGCTGGATTTGTCATGGTCAGAACCACACTAACTTTTTGGTGCTCCAGTCCTGGAGAGGCTGACCTTATCAATATTATATTAGGGTTTTGGCATATTGTCCTCGCACTAGGTGCATTTATGTAGTTCTTTCTTATTTACATTTACACCCCACCTTTCCTCTATTGAGCTCAAGGCAATGCATGCAACTCTTTTCATCCACACATTATCCTAACAACAACCCTGTGAAGTGGGTCAACCAAAGAAAGAAAGAGAGAGAATGAGGATAAAGTAAAGCCACCCACTGAATTTCATGGTTCTGTACACTCTTGCCCTGAATCTCCCAGCTTTTATTCTAACTACATTTTAATTTTACATTGAATAAATATAGTTCACAATCCACTTTGTAACACATTTCAGAATTTCCCTTCCCAACAATCTGTTTTATGGTTTCACAGATCAGGTTGTGAGAAATCTGGCTTTTTTAGTATCATTTTGGAGGATAATGTAACCACGAACAGCTCATTAACTGTTTGCACAAACACAGCTCATTGAATATTTATCTCAACTTTGGTAAATATTAATATATTCATATTCATAGAACTGCAGTTTAGTGACTCTTAATATACAGGTGATGGCAACAAAAAGTATGAAGCAGAGGAGAGATCAATGAGTGTAAATGAAATTAAGGATGAAGTCTTGTACACTTGTGAATGAACAGTGGCAACTTAATGACTTATCTTTGATCTAAAGTGGCTGATATAAGTTGTTCAGCTCACTGTGTATTTGAGCCAACTCAAGGTGGGGAAAGTGCCTTTTAATTCCTCCAAAGCAGTTGCAAGGAGAAGGTGGTCTTTTTTTGCTGTCTCCTGCAATGGTGCAAAGCCATTCTGGAATGGTCAAACAGGGAGTATTTTTTTTTAGAAATTAGGACCTTTGGATTTCCTTCATACAAAAAGCACTGGGGCAGATGTCCTGTACATCTTATTGATTGTGCTTATCACTGTTGCTAGTTCCACTTGTCCTTCTGCTCCTACTGTTCTCTCCTGCAATTGTAGACTATTTATCAGAACAGTTGTGGGAAGCTCTCCCCTCCTTGTCAACTTATGTAAATTGATGTGGTTGTGTGTATGTTCCCATGCAGGCCCCCAAACACTCCTGCAGCAAGTATACTGTTAGGGCTATTCATACCCTACCATTCCTTCAGTAAACTCAAGGTGGTCTGTGCAGTTCTCCTCACCATTGTATTCTCACATCAGCTCAGACTAAGAGAGACTGACTGTCCCAGATCATCCAATAAGTTTTATGGCTCAGTGGTGACTTAACCTTGGATCTCCCCAAAGCACCCCCCCTCGAAACTTATATGGTGCCCCCAGGACCACAAATGATTGCCACCACTACCCAACAACAACAACAAGTCTTGCCCTCTGTATGGGACTATAATCAGTGGAGGGCTTTCCATCCTTCAGTCCATTTATGTGCACATTCATGTTTTTAGGAATACTGCAGAGGCACAAACAGGCAGGCATATTCCAGAGCAGATCCAGTGATCCAGGCTAGGCTTGCAGTTGATACTCTTTTTGCCATAGCCAGCTGGCCTGCAAAAAACCTCTCTCTGCATCAGCTTCTCCCTCAGGTCTCTTTCTTCGGCAGAATTTCCCTCGCAGGCCTTTCTGGCTTCTCCGGTTTTCCCTGTCATTCAGAGCTCGTCTTTCCACACTCCTTTCCTAGCAGAGCAACCTAGAGCAGGCTCAACCGCCAGGACTCCCATGCTGGCTCTGGGATTTGGGGAGGAGTAATAGCAGCAGTAATAATACTGACAGTTTTGTCAAGCCCTTTTCCAGGATTAGGAAAAATATTGCCTTGGGGGGTGGAAAAGTGAGAGAGTTTTATTTTTTATTTTTTTTAAAAAAAGAATTTTATGACATGGGAGTTGTACAAAAGATTCCCTATCACAGAAGTAATAGAATGTGACTTGTAATATACATTAGGCAAAGAGAAGAATGTTGATTGCTTAGGTGCTTAAAATTTTACGGCATTACCAGGCTTGCTGTTTGGGAGGGACCAGGGATTTGTAATCCATATAATTACCATTTTTCAAGGTCTGATCTACTACCCATTTCATCACACAGCTGCCTCCTGAAGTGTGGGGAATAAACCCTTACCACTTGACTGGATGGCGTAATACAGTGACACCTCTACTTTCACAAGAATTCAGGACAGAGAACCCTCCTGAAAGTACAAAAACCATGAATAGCTCCCTCCTGCACTCCCCATTCCATTTCCTTCTCTTTTGCTCCATGTGCCTACTTCTCCTTGCTTGGGCAAGGCAAGGGAACGGGGGAGGCATAATGCTTCTCTCTCATTCCCTTGCCTTTTGGCCCAGGGTGGAGAACAGGTGCAGAGGCAAAAGGCAAGGGAATGAGAGGAGAATGGGGGAGGGAAGGTACACATGTGCCTCATAGTTAATGACATTTACGGAGGTGAAATCTGTGAGTGTGGAGGGAGGACTGTATAGTTTGCTCAGTGTGGTGGCCCAAACAAAATGTCTCTTGCATAGTGCCAAGACAGCCTGCCTCTGACAGACTGGCCCACTTCAAGGCTCCCCCAGGGACACAGCCAGGGACAAATGTATCATCCTCTCCCCCCACACCTCTGACCTTTTCTTCTCCCACTTACTTGAACTGTTTTTGTGTTAAGGACATGGAAGCAGCCTCAGTGATTGCCCAAAGGGAGGGCTTAAACATTGGAAGATATGTGGGCATGGAGGCACATAACCCAAATTCAGGTGCTAGACATGCCATGGTGTCGTACAGGCTAGTTCCAGTTAAAAGAAACAGGCTCAGATGTTGACAGAAGCTTTATTCAAAGAACCTTAAGAGAAACAACTGTACATTTTGCAAAAGCCAGGATGAAAGCAACATAGGATTTACAGCACCTTACATACTGTAACATTTCAAATAAGTGTAGGCTAACATTCTAGTATTCTGTTTGTTAGCTGTGCAAAACAATCCCCTTTTCTCAGGCTTTACTGTTCCCTATTTTCAGGAGCCATGGCAACAGTCTGACTTTGGAGTCAGGTCACTTAGCAGGCACCTGGAATCTTATCACATTCCGTTAAATTATGAATTTGCTTTCGCAATACACTGATTTCCCATCTAATCCTTTCATCCCCTCACTGTATGGTAATTCCCAATGAAGCATCAAAGCCAGGCAGTAACACTTCAAAGCAAGATAACAATTTTCCAAGAAAAGTATAAAGCATTAGATAAAATATAAAGTCTCAAAGCATTATAGCAATCATCAGTCATCAAGGCAGAGTAGTGCTAAAATATGGCGAGGAGAGGCAAAGTGAAAAACACTGAAGCAGAAGGGTAACAAATGATAATCAGTCATCAAAGCACATAGCTAAACAACCAGATTTGAGTAAGAAATTAATAGGCAACTTGCGAATCAAACAATGGGCAGGTTCCTTAGCGACCTCCAGTATAGGTGTGTAGATGGCCTCCTTGCGCTGTTTTTTTAACTTTATTCTTATAAGCAAAAATCCAGAAAAATTAATTCATGATATCAGTTGTAATATCACATAATATTCTAAACAGGAGATAAGAATGAAACAAGCAGGTATTAGAACATTATTTCAATTCATAGCATCTTCCATCTTAGATATTATATTCTGTGTTTTATCATTTCTCTTCTTGCTGTTCATCTTGATATTGCTAATTAATTTCCCTAAATATAAATAAAATATATACAATATAGTTAAATTTAAGTTCATTCTTACCTCTCAATGGAAAAACAAAAGCAATTGTCTATTTATCCTATACTTCCCTATAGTGTAAAACCTTTAAGCCCAATCAGTCAGCTGGTGCAAGTTAGTTTGGATGACTCAAGTGTGAGTAAATATATCAGGATAAACCCACATTTTAAATTCTGTTCCAAAGACTCCCCCAACACTTTGCTTTCCTTGGAGAACATAGAATATTAAATGCAGACTACAGAACGCAGAATACAATGTAGTTTTTGGCAGGGCAAAGCATAATCTCTCTCTCTCTCTCTCTCTCTCTCTCTCTCTCTCACACACACACACACACACACACACACATACACGTGCGCGCATACATCCTAGGTCCACACCCTATGACCATGGCAGGGAGTGCTGTGCTCACAAATGGGAACCATACCTGGATATGCGAGTCTACGTTGCAAGGAGATCTGCAGTGTGCTAGGATGTGGGGGTAAACCTTATTTCATTGCTGTTTTGAGACTAATTTCTAGCATACCTGTTATTGACACGCTTGACAGTGTTCTGTGTGCACAAACACCTTGTGATCAGACCAAAGTCTATGGCATCTGATAGAGCCCATTCCCCTGATGTAAAGGGGCATGATTGATGGTGGTTTATTTTGGGCTGCAGAAGACAACTCCCTTATCATTATGGGCTGGGATTACAATACTTTTCACCACTGTTTCCAAAAAGGCTGTATACATTGGAAAGATTGTGTGTGTGTGTGTGTGTGTGTGTGTGTGTGTGTGTGTGTGTGTAAATTTGATCTAGAAGGTGAGAGTTCACAAATTATTGCAACATGCAATATTTAAAATCTGCATTTGGGGTTCAGGAGCAAGTAAACTTCAAGTCCTTACTGGCTGTTTTTGAAAGTTTTGCACAAATGCAGAAATGGGAGTAAGAAACCAATTCGAGTCTTGTAGAAGCAAATCCAACTCAAAGAGCTTTGAAATATATATAACCTGGTTCTAAGAGATTTGTTCTTGGCTTAGGTTTTTGTATAATAACATGCTGAGGGTTTTTAGAAATATTTTATCAGGGTCACAATGAGGCTTTTGGCTGCTCTCTTCCATTTTAGGAATATGTTCATTATACGGGCATACCTCAGTTAACAAAACCTCTGACAAAGAAGATGCTTTTTATAAAGTCTTTTTACAAAAGCCCAGCCCAGCCCAGCTACCCTTCATTTCAGTGCAGCAAGTAACCATTTGGAGTTTCGGGATACTTTAGGAGTTGCATCCAGATACATAGTTGCAGGTAGCTTTTAACAATAGACACATATTAGCACTTCAGCCCACCATCCCCTATCTGATCTATGAAATCTATTCTATTACCTATACTGTTGCAAAGAAATGACAGGCGCCACGCATCCTGACAAATAACAAATATAAACCATGTTGTGTACATTACATTTTAAAGTAATGAAATAGATTCATAATGCATGTTAGAAGTTTCATTATATAGCTTCTGCTATAGGGGATAATTTTGCAGTGCTTACATATCGCGCAGTTCTGAAAAAACAAAAACTCCAGCTGTTCTATGCTTCTGTGAAACATTTAACATAATTCCAAAATGGAGTTTGGCAGATTTGCTCCATTATTCAACTGCAACTAGCCTATGATGCTTGGCATGTTGTCTTCTGGATTAATTTCTAGTCCTCCTGGCCAAAGACACACAGCAAACTGGCTGATAGCTCTTACTGAAAGGGATGGAAGAGTATTAACGTTTTTTAATCACTGGAAAGTAAACTCAGATACCACTTGGATTCCAGAGGCACTCCCTTTGTCATTGGGCAAATTCTAAAAGAATTTTTACACAGCACAATGATAGTGCTATTAGTGCACTTTAACTGCCACAGAGATCCTGAGATGTGTAGTCTAGTGAAGCATTTACAGGAGCTCTTCATCTGAGAACTCTAAATATCCCTCCTTGAATGGCCAGTCACAGAATTCCATAGGATGGAACCACAGCAGTGAAAGTGGAATCATAGTCCTATCATTTCATAATGTCAAAGGGCCTTGTCTTCTACTGTACTCTTCTTGAAACTAGAAAAAGTAGAAGCAGTGACTGAGCCCATCACAGGAGCTTGATCATGTTGATTGACCAGGGCAAGGGGTGGGGTCACTGAGCAACAAACATCCCATTCCCAATATTTTACCCTGACTGATGGGCTAATAAATCTTTTGCTCCCAGTGGCAAAAGCTCACTCAAGGTAAACAATCTGGATCTAAGCATCAAACAAACAAACAAAACTCCACCAGTATAGACTAGAACCTTTTCTCCAACATCACGAACAGATCTGAGCAACTCCAAGCTCCACACAACATGGCTGTCTATTTTCTCTATCCTCCTTTAGTTTGCCAGATTATTTCATTGGAACACAAGTTATTCTTTCCATTCATTCACATGATCTCACACTTCAGCAGTCAAATTTCATAAAAGAAATGCAATGATGGAAATAACACACATTGCATATTTTAACCATAGCTATTTTTCCAAACCACTTCATTCCAGTTGACTAAAATGCTTTTTATATATCTGAATATACTATTCAATCCTGCATCTTTTAAAAAACTCTAAAAGATTTTATGGTGTGGAAAGAAGAATTGCTTTGTTTAAAGTTCAAGTGAATTAATTATTCCATAATGTAAAACAATTCACAATTTTCAAAAGCAATTCAGGAGTGAATAAAATGTTCAAGCTTCTCAACTGCATTGCCATTAAGTACACTCAAATATAACTGACATATTTGACTTATATTCTGCATTATGGTAGCCAGGAGATTCTGGAAGTTGTAGTCCTAGCTCCAGTCTTATATTCCAAGGAGAGCTTCTATCCTGCAAAATTAGACAGTTACACACACCCTGGACCAATGGCATCTGAGGAAAATATCATAGAAGTAGATTTTGAGGACATTTTCTAAATAGAAGATACCAGAGCTCAAGTATTCATAGAAACAACATTTTTGCCCAAGAATCATCCCTACTGTAGAAGAAACTCGCTGGAAGACTGTTGCATGTTGAGGAGACATGATGAGATGCAGTGATTGTTCATGCCAGTATCTGCTTGAAGGTTAGAAGACTCTTATGTGCCTAAATAACCTAAAGGCAACAGATCCTATCTAATTTCAGAAGCTAAGCAGAGTTAGCCGTGGTTAATACTTGGATAGGGGACTGCCAATAAACACTGGTTGCTGTAGGCTATATTTCAGAGGAACAAAAAGGCAGAACCACCTCTTAGTGTTCTTTGCTTAAGAAAACTATATGAAATTTATGGGGTCACTGTAAGTCTACAGACAACTTGAAGGTGCATGTGCACGAACACACATGCTCACATACACATGGGACCTTTCTTTGCTTAACTCCTTATTACCTCCATGCGAGCCAGGATGGGACAACGTTGAAATTAGGTAGGGCTTTGTTACTGCAGTTTCTAGCCCGAGTTTTTGGCATATTAGATATCATTTGATGTCAATAATTTGGCCTTCTTTACCTATTCCTCTCCATGTGCTTGCAAGGCCCCCGGACAAGCCCGCATACAGGCACGGCCGATAATAGCCGAAACATTCCAAACAAATCCAGGCAGGCCAGAAATAGCCAGACTGCCACTTTAGGGGACCTCAAGGCAAGTACCTTTTAAGATCACTTTATGTATGCACGCTGTTTACAAAAGATCCCCTGCCCCGAGCAGGCAGCTTGATGAGCGGACTATCCAACTCTCAAGCACTCCGTGTTTGCAGACTGTCTACAGTATTGACAACGCTCTCATAATTCAATCATCTAAAGTACTGACCTTTTGGAGGCTTTGTCTCCAGCCCAAAACTCACTGTTATCCCCAAGAGCGGACTAGCCTGCAGCCACATTTTCCCCTATAAGAACTCCTGACTTTGAGCGTCTCATTGGATCGCTCTTGGCTTCCATCCCGCCTTGCTGTCGCTTCATCCAGCGAGCCTTCCCCTCAGCTCCTCATGCTTAGAATCCTTACTTCCACAGACTTCATCTTCAGACTACCCGGGATAGGTGTAGTATTCAGGACAGGTGTAGTATTTCCCATACAAAACCTCCTCTTGAAATCCCTCTATCCAACTCCTACTTTTATTTCAATAGTTCTTCATATGAGTGTGTTGCATACACGTGTTTGACTGTACATCAATAAAACAACTATTGTTATTTACTTCTGTTTGCTCATTGACTCAGCCTGACCCCGTAGACATTGGGCTCAAGATCTTGCTACGTTGCCCTGCCTCTTGCATTGCTAACTAGTGCTCCCAGCTAATTCCCATTCCCCATTATTTTGAGCACATTAAGGTGTCCTTCTCGGGACCCCCAGAAATCAGGGTAACAGCTTCACACTTGTCTGCATTGGCACTTGGCATGTGCTAAAGTTTACCTCTAAGAGGTCAAGAAATTCATAAACATCGGCAAAACTGAAAAGGTAAATAAAATAATAATCATAATACTATTAGGTAGTACACATGCCTGGGTTACACCCCAGTTACTGTAATGCTCTCTATCTCAGCCTGCCTTTGGAAACTTCAGCTGATCCAAAATGCTATAGCCAGGGGTCTGATTGGTTTTTAAATTATATGGTGGAATAGTACTGGTAGTGGTGTGATATGTTTTTATCCTGCTCATTTTAAATTATGTTTTAATTGTATTTTTAAAGTGTGTTTTAATTATCTTTTTTCATAGTATTGTTGTTAAATTGGTTTTTAATTTTTGTAATGTACAGTTTAGCCAACTTCATCTAAAATTTTGTAAGCTGCCTTGGATTCCTTGGGGGAAGAAAGACAAGAGTATAAATTAAGTAAGCCAGCAACAGAAGCAGGCCAAGTATGAACTCTACCAATTGGCTGGTTTGCAAGGTTTCTTTCACTGGGGATGTCTACTGGACATCCAGGAGCTTCAGCATTTGGAGAACCTCCCCACCATCCAAGAGGATCATTTGTCTGTGAGAAGGAGGGTTAGGATGCTTCCCTATCCTCACTCCCAGCTATGCTCCTTGCCTAACTCTCTTGAAAATCCTTATTGTCCTTTAGCTGGTCTTTGGCTTTGCCGTTGCATTAGCGCTTCCTGCTGGCAATAATACTGCTTGACCACAGACTGCAGAATGTGATCCCTTTTTTATTCACAGCTAACATGAATGGGTTCATGGAACAAGTTTTTTATGAGATTACAGAAGTTGCCTTGAACACTATTTTTCTGTAGAAAGTAGATGGGAAATGTAATCAAATGTAGGAAAGCAAGAGAAGATGATCACAAAAAATAGCGTCCTCCAGACGCAACCCACCTTCTGCAGGAGCTCCAGCCTTTAAGAGTGTTGCCAAGTCAATTGCACCTGGCCTGGAAACATATGGAATCATTCTCAGCTAGGACAGCCTTTAGGATGCTATCAGGTAGTTTATCCATCTCAGCAGCAAGAAGGGGAGCATCCACTCCCATGTAAACAGTGGTTCTGGAGGCCACCTTCACCCAGGATGCCTAACATGGGCATCCAGGAGCTGATGCGCTTGAGCAGCCTCCTGGAAATCAAAGATAGCTGTCTCTCAAAGGAGGGGCCAGGATCCTTTGCTCCATTCTCCCCCCAAAATTACCTTCAATGGTGTCTGCCCGACTCTGTAGGGTTTGGAAGCCCCTGGAACTTGAGGGGCCACCAGAAAAATCGTCCTTGCCCTTTGGCCTTCCTTGTCCATTGAGGACAGAATTTAGCTTTTGGTTATTCCATGGCCCACATGAAGAATGTTGTGGTCCCATTCTTATTAAATGATAGCAGAAGCCACCACTTATCCTTTATCTTAAAAAGCTGGTGGGTAATTTAACTAATAGTGATGTTGATTCAGTGTTTACATTTAAGAATTTAGGTGCTGATCATGTTGAAAAAGAGGCAGACAGAATGTGTACATCCAGTCCCAGCAGCAATTGTTGGCTATAGGCAAGTGTTACGCAGGGGAAGGGGTGCAAACTTTATAACATGCCAGTTCTCATCTGTAGGAATTGAAATAAGGATTATAACTGTTACAGGCAATCGTAACTGTTAAAGTCACTTATGACTTCCAGTAGGGCAAAGATACATTCACCACAGGGGGAAAAAAGTAGATTTCACAAAGGAAAAAAAAGGGGGGGTGTTAAAAGAGTAATACTAAGACTAGATGGGATCTCTCCTGAACGTGAAGATTTGAGAAGCCTGTCTTTGATTTGATGCTTTATAAAAATGTTGAGCTATTGATTCACCGTCTAGAAATAATGGAAAAGTTCTTTCCCTATCCTTCTGATTTAGGCCTGGTTTCAAAACAGGAGAGCCAGACATCCAAATTCTGCAGGACTAAATGAAGAAAAACAGGAGGAGCCACCGAAGAACATGAAAAAGGCAATCTTCCAGAGCTGCCCAAGAGACATGCCACCCACTGCAGGAGCTCCAGCTGGGGGGGTTGCCAGTCAGCCAAGCTGGTCTGGAAACAGATGGAATCCTCAGTCAGGACAGCCTTTGGGAGGACATCCCCCAGGGTACCCATATCAGTGGCATCAGTACCATCCAGTTCCCGAAGGGGCTGCCTATCAGCCTCTGAGCAGTCTCTTTGGAACTGGATAGGCCACCTCTTCTGCTGAGACCAATTTCAATGTTTGTCCTCCAGTCCAAGAGAATCCGTTTGGAATTCCAGATGTGGGAAACATCAGTCAGACACAGAACAACAATTACTGGCCCTCTCCTTTTGGCTTTAACAACTCCTCTGGCCAAGAGCCACAGTGGCTTTTGAGAAACCAGTCTTTGATTTGAGGCTGCATCAAGAGTGCTGAACTGTACAGTTGTTGCCTGGAAATAATGGCGTTGTTGTTCTCCTGTCCTTCTCTCTTCACTCTGGTTTCAAAATGGAAGGGAAACTCAATTGAATTCCACTGAATCAGATGCAGGAAAGCCTTTGTCTTTGCTGCCACATTAGCACTTCCGGTGCTGTTCACACAGCTTGACCAAAGACTGTAGTGTTGTTTACTTCTCAGCTCAGGTGAATGGCCTTTTTCTGGAACAATAGTGGAACCCACCCTAAGCACTATTTATTGTCTGGCAGAAAGGTAGAAAAGAAGTGCACTTAGTAATGGTGATCATTCTGAAGCACACACACAGAGAATGTATCTATATTCTTAGCAGCCAATTAATAGACAAGCATTATATATCAGTTAGGAGGAGGAGAAAACAAGGACATGCTGTTGAGAACTGGCAGCAAAGGAATTAAAGGAGGGGCACGCTTTATAAAATGTGATTTTCCTCTGTTATTAAGGATAGAAAGGAGAAAATGGAAACCAGCCCCTGTTAGAAGCAGTTGTGACTACCAACAGGACAACTGCAAATTCATCACAAGAAAAATAGCTTTCACACAGGAAACGTTGAAAAAGGAAGGGAAAAAAGAGACCAAGACTCTGAGAGATCTCTCCTGTTGCCCAAAACCAGGACTGTATCTGGTCAGCAAATGGGGACAGGCTAGAGGATTGCTAAAGTATTTAGAAGAAGAGTATAGAGTATACCCTACTAGAACAATGGAAAAGTCATGGAGACAAACATTTGACCTGTTAAAAGCCACCAATTTGAGAGAAAACTATTGTAAGATGGCCAACGCAACTTGCAAAGATGACAGGAAACAAAGAATACTTGTTGGAAATGTGAGCAAATAGAGACATTTTACCATATTTGGTAGAAGAAGTTTTGGAGGGAAATACATGGAAAAATATTAGAAACATTTAAGCTAAATCTTTCAATGTCTCCAGAACTGTGTTTACTTAGTATGATTAATGACCCAGTACAATTAAATAAAACATAGAAAAAGATATTGTTATATACGGTTACCGTGGCAAGACTGATATTTGCCCAAATGTGGAAACAACCAACAGCCATGATGATAGAGGATTGGTTGTTAAAATTATTTGAAATTGTTGAATTAGATAAATTGCCAAACTCAGTGTTGAACACAACAGCAAACCAATTCAGAAATGAATGGAATATGTCACACCTCTTTGGGAGCTACATTGGGGCAAAATGGTAACCGCTAGTATAAGGGATTAGAGTTTTAAAATGTGGAACTAGGAAATAATGAAAATCCGAGAATGTACAGAATAATATATATGAAACGTACTTATAAAAAAGTAGAAAGAAAAAGAAGTATGTTATAGGTGAGTATACATATTAAATGAATAGTTTGCCTTGGTTAATTAATATTTAATAATCAGGTCAACTAATGAAGAATTGAATGCTAATAAGAATTAAAACATATAAAAGTGATAAAATTATGATAATCTTAAAATGAGCAGTTACATAGAAGCTCTACTAAGACTAAATTACATTAAGAATGAAGACTGAGAGTTAATAATGGTAAGAACAAATAAGCTTTTGTTTATAGAAGGTGAATACATATAAAGGATCAACCAACACCTTGAGAGTAAGAAGTTAAGCAGTAGGCAGGAGTTGTTGTTTTTTTGGAATATTATTTTAACTATGTACACTATAGTTTAGTAACTTTGTTTATATTATACACTTGTGGTAAGAAAGATATGAACTGTAAAGAGTTCCATAATAATTGGTTTGTATTTACTCTTTACCAACGAATACATGGTACATACATGGCACAATTTTTATTATTTTCATTTTTTATTTTCATTTTTCATATTTATTTATTTTCATTTTTAATATTTTCATTTTTAATATTGTTTAATATTTTAATATTGTTTTTCAAAAAAGGTGATTAAAAAAAACAACCAAAAAACAAAGTAGCTTTCACACAGGAAAATGGAAAAAGGAATGGAAAAAGAAACAGGAAAAGAGTGCAAGATTTTGTGGGATCTTTCCAGAACTGTATTTACAACTAGGGCTGTATCTGATCAGCAAAGGGGAACAGGCTGGAGGATGCGCTAAAGTATTTAGAAGAAAAGTATAGTTACACAAAGGGCTCGTGATCTGGGAGTAGCCCAGTTCTCTACTGGGGGGAAGCCAGATGAGCCCCCCCATGGGGTTACTCAACCGCCCCTCTTCCTCCTCTGCATAGTGCCCAGAGTCTTTTCAGTGAGGTGGGAAGGGCTCTACCAAATCAGTACAGCTCCAATGAGTGGCAATTGCTACCATTTCTAGCAGTGTGGCCATACATATTTAATATTTTCTATTTCTCCATATTCATATTGATAATATGTATTCCTTGTTATTCCTCAGTGTCTCAAGGACATTGCAAGAACTAGACAAACTTTCTTCCAGAGAAATCAAAGGAGAAGTAAATTATAGAGCTATCAGTTATATACTTTGATACAAGTAATTGATTACACCCCAGGGAATATTTCTGTACATACTATGGGGGAAATGTAATGGGTACAATCTATGTGTCTCTGGCGAGTAACTCTAGTTAACATCTAGAACATTGAGTAGATTCTCTTTTCGGAGATGGCATGGATCACTACGTTCACTTCCTGGAGCATTTGGGAAAACTCCCGAGCCCCTGTCATCTTGACCTCTGCAGACACTTCATTTCGGGGGTTCAGCCTGGCTGTGCTGGGACTTGGCCACTTAATCTTGGCCCAGGATTAAATTATCTGACAATCAGAGCAACAGGAATACTTATTTTAAGAACCTTAACAGTGTTTAAGTCTTTGCATTTGAGTAGTTATGGACTATTCAAATTCAAACATTACTTAGGCACTTAAGAGGTTTTGGTAAACTCTTCAGAGAGAATCTTGAGTATCTGTTTTTAAAAGCATTGCATATATGTCACTTAAATTTGGGAAAAAAAAGTTTTGTAATAGATGTTTTGTATTAAAGATTGACCTTGGCAACTGGTGTACCTGTGATTTTCCTTTTGGCCTTAATCTCATGGCTGGCTTGTGGGCTTGGCATTGACGTCTGCTGGGCCACACTGGGGGAAAATAGAGGCTGGACTTTATAAGCCTTTGGCCTCAGCCAGCGAGGGTCTTCTGTCTCCAAATTACGCAGAGGAACTTGAGCAAGGGGAGAGGTTGTTATTTTTTAAATAAGTTACTGAATGTATGCGAGTACGGTGCATTGATACAGTTTAAAATCGATGCTTAACAAAGCTACATTTTCTTCTCCTGGATTCCAGATGAGTGTTTGCGAAGAGAAAGAGAGAAGAAACAGAAGAAGGGCAAGTTACTTGTGGGGGCCATAGCTCCTAGAATTCCTCTGCATGAGCCAAAGCAAGTGACATTTCTGAAAGTATCTTTTTCCCAGGATTTCGGGATCATTCTATGAATCCCAAAGGGTAATTTCTTAGTAAGAAGGGTGAGGACCTCCTATCCCATCCCCAACAAATCCCCTTCTATGCTGTCTGCCTAGACCTGTGGGTTTTGGAAATCTTGAAAAAATTGCAACAGAGAAACCCTTTTTGCCCTCTTGCAGTCATAGTTATAATCATACAGATTTAGATCCTGTGTGGTACCAAATCTTTTAAAATTTCCTTTTAAATTTTATTTTTGATCTCTCCAAACCAGGTGCTTCTATGCAAAGGGAACCAGTTGTATCGCATGGTCCTCAATGTATCCATGCATCTAAGCAACCAGATGAAGTGACCAGAGAATCCACTAGGTGTGCCTGCAACCACTCCTCTCTCTTTTCCTCCCTCACAATGCTGGCTACCAGCTCTGCTGAGCTGCTCTTCTACTTACAACTTCCTTCCAGTTAGCCAAGGCTTAGGCAATGTACGTACATGTTTTCAATGTGCGTTTCCACACAAGTAGTAAAGTTTTTTAATTATGAAATTTGAATGGTACCTGTCTGCCTTATTTCACCAAAGCTAGTCTGAGAGGAGACCCAAGAAATTCTGTACTTTCACTTGCATGCTTTGCTGAAGGAAGCTTGATTCTTAACCGAAATTAATCTTCATCTTTCCCCAAAAAAGGCTCTTATCCTGGGAAACCATCCTTAATCACTGATCGGTTGTAATGCACGGTCATCAATTATCAATATATCTCAGCAACCAGGCCACATGACCCCAGAAACCCCCAGGTGTCTTGGGTCCCATAGAGACCCTTTCTCCCCCTCCTCTCTCTCATCCTCTTTCCCAATCATCCAGAGATCACCTGAACTCCTTTTTTACCTGAAACTTTCTCTTAGTTATGATTTAGGCAACCTCACTATATATCCAGAATGCATGTATGAATGCAGTTCAGCTAACCTTTCATCTGCGTATCTTGAAAGCTGCCTGTTTGCCTTGTGGTTTACTAAATTTCATCTCAGAGGGATATAAAAGACATCCAAACCAGTTCTCTGCCAATTCTATTAAAGGAGACGACCTCTCAACTAAGTCAGCTGCATTCCTTCTGCAAACAGGCCAAAACCCTGGGAATCTGCCACTAATCCAACAAAATAACCAAAAGCAAAGCAAGGTAGGCTCTCTCCTGCCACTGATGAAATGCCAGTCTTTGCACTGGTCTTCTACCTTGAACGTTGAGCTATATATACAGTATCTATCAGGGAGAGCTTTGGAACTACACCTGAATGAATTCTTTCTCTCCTTAGCATTCAGGTGTGGTTCCAAAATTAAAGAGCCAGGGAGAAAGAACAGAAAGCTAAGTCCAAGGCAGGTGAAAAGCAGGAGGTACAAGAATAAAACCAGACGAGACAGATGCACAGTAAAACGGTAGCTCCAGCTGGGTGGTCGGTCCCTCAGCCAGGCTTGCCAGAAGACAGGGGAATCACCGTCACAAAGTACAGCCCTGGGGATAGCGGCAGCCACGGCAACTTCAGCACCAAGACCAGCGCCAAGACCAGTATTGCATCGCAATACCAAGTGCAGTGGCCACAGCAGCAATATAGGGACGGTATGAGCTCCAGTAACACCACCCCCGGAAGCAGATGCAGCATGATACCGGCAACACCAGGCACAATACCAACACTATCAGCTACCACAGAAGCAACACTGCCCTCAGCAACAGGTGCAGCCACAATACTGGTCAGGTTGCCTTGCAAAATACCTAGATAGGCAGCAGAGCAACTAGTTTCCCTGGGCAACTCAGTATTCCAGCTTGTACCAGAACAGTCCATAAGCAGGTCCTGTTGACATTCTTCCATATTTTTTAAACACTGAAGGGAATTTTCAGGGAAGAGGGCAGCTTTCTATTCAAGGCTAAAGAAAACATAGTTGCCTTTTGTATATCCTCAGGTGCTGCGTTGGGTGGGGGAGATACACAAAGATTGCAGATGCCAACCGACTCTGTCAGGTTTAGTTGTTTCTCCTGGCAGAGGGACACCTGTTTCCAAAGGGCTACATAAAATGGAAAATAATCCAAGACCTACTTTAATTTAATTTTGTACTCAGAAGCATGGTTAGTGACTAACCTCCAGGGAAGTACATGAAAAATGGAAAAGAAGCCAAGATCTCTTCATTTCCATTTGAATGTAATTTGGTGGCCAGAAAAGTGATTGGTGATTAGATCTGTACAGATGGAAATTTAAACAAGGCACTCAGCTTAGATGTAAAATCATTTTTGTATCATGGCAATAGTATTTCAAGTTCTGGGTCTTAGAAAAGCTTCTTAAATTTTCTGTGCATGATTATGTATATTCTATATAAAATGAAAGGGGTATTAGGGCTCCACATCATGACTCAATTCCACTGTTCTGATTTTAACTGCATTTGCCTTTCTGTCTTCCACATATACATTCTACAGACCAGGACTAACAAGAAAGTGGGTGAAAGTGTTCCTTAGAACACTGTAGATAAACCCCTGAATGAATTTCCATCTGACATAAATGCAGAGATAGCTGAAGGTGCACATTTTCTGTAATGGACGCATTTGTCATAAGGAATGGGGCTGCTTTGGTGCTATAGTGCTTCAACTGTGAAGACAGTGGTGTAGAGGCCAATTCTGAGGCACAAGTATCCTTCAGGACTGCCCCGCCACTCCAGAAGAACCCAGAAAATGCACCCAGTTGTGTTGATCCATATCAGCAAGCCAGCTCCAGTAGAGTTTAACTCTACACACACAAAAGATCTTTTGAAAGTATAAGGTCTTACTTGCCTACTCAAGACCAAAGCACCTCAAAAGACCTGGCAGTATAACAGGAACAGCCCGCAAAGGTAAGTAATGCAAAAAAATCACTCGCACACACCAGCCGCTGAGAGAATTGCAATTCAGATCACAGGAACTCCTGAAATTGACAGCAGAAAATGTCCTTTTCCCTGGCAATCAAAGAGACCAGGACTTTGATCCTGTGAGCCCAAGCTCCACTACACTGGCAGGTGAAGCACACAAATAACATCTTGTCCCAAGCCTGATATTCCATGTTTTTTATCTGCTTCTGTGTTTCTGATAAGTAAAAAAAAAAAAAAAAATCCCTGGCAGAATATACTCTGAGCACGTATAGTTTCATATTTCAAATCAAACCATTATAGCTACTTTAACCAAAACATAATGTTATAGCACCTGACCTGTTGTACAAAACACACAGAGACCCTGAAATGCTAAAAAGCATTCAAATGAGCAACATTTATATGATAAAGAAGACTGACATCATCCGGTTCACTTTGAAATAAACATGCAGCTGTTAACATTTGTAATGGGCTGGAGAAGGAATCAGTTACCAGAAATTCATTATTACTAATGAGTTCTTCCTAGCCCTAAAGTTATATTTGATCAAACGATGAATCAAACTTCCTCTCCTGATCTCTGAAGGTGTGGACTGCAACCCTCTTCATCCACTAGCAGCAAGACCAGCAAGTTCTGTCAATCCCCGTTCATATCGCTTCGCTCAGCTTAGGCATGATCAAAACTGCTCTCAAAATGGAGGGGAGACAGAGGCAGTGAAATTCAACAGTCCCAACACTGAAAACATCTCCCTTCCTCAAACTTTTACTTAATCTTTCCCTCTTGGGCAGTAGCTAAGCAGGCTTCCACAAAAGGCATGGAGAAGAGAACACTTCTTTGTGCTGCCCATTGTTTGAACACTGCAAGAGAGTTTCCATGTTTGAGAGTTGGAAATCCAGCCTGTGTCTGGTCTCTAGTTTTCTCAAAAGTCTGCATGTTCCAAGTCATGCTGCTTGGCTGTTTACATGACTCATATGGGGCTCAATATGCTAGGCTCTATGAGGAAGCAGAAAAGGCACTATTTCTTTTTGATCTAGAAAGAAAAGCTGCTATTTCTGACATAAGAAATCAAAACAATGCACTCCGGGTGTTTCTAAGAAAATATTTTTCACATTCAAGATGGTTTTTACATAGCCACCAAACTGTTTTTTTTTTTTCATTTTAACTGAACACTTAACAAAACTGTATACCCCTTACAATGGAAATTTCATTTCTGACTGTAATACCATTACAGGAAGAGAACTTGATAAAATGTTAACTGAAGAACTCCTGGATGAAAGGGTGTAAAGCACTCTTGCCAATAACAGCAGGCAGCCAATTCCAGCACAGAGAACTCTCTTAGGGAAGGGAGGGGTTTCAGTGAGGGAGAGGAAGATTTTAAAAAGAAAGAGATTGAAAAGTCTTTGTATGTTTCAGGATTAGTACCATAGTATGTTTAATTACTGTACATTCACCTTTTGGTTAATGACAGGACACTAATTCTTCTTTTGAAATTGACAAACTGCTTGACTTATATAAATCTATTTTCTTTCTGTTGTCTGTGCGTAGTTTTCAGAGTTGTTGTTTGCCGAAGGGTCTGTTCACTGCGTTTTGTAAGAAGCCAAGAGCATTTTGTAGCAACTAAAAGGTAATGTATGGGTACATAGAATCAGTCCTTTGTAAGAAGTTGGCTTTGTTTTTGGAAGCTAATTGTGTCTGTTTAATATGCTCTGACTTTCTGTGGCATGCTTTTAGTATTACTATCAGATGAAGGAAACTTGACTGTTTCTTTTGGAATTATTAATGCACCTTGAAACAATCTGTTTTTTGAAAAATAAAAGTGTATGCAGAAAAGGAAAAAAAAGAGGGTTCATTGGGGACAACTGGAGACAGTTGTCCGAGTCCTTTGGGAGTGAATGTATACTGGGTGTCTGAATTGATTGGAGGAAAAGGTCTGGCATAACATAGTCTGAACCTAAACTGAGCTTAAAATAATATACAGAATGGCTGCTTTATGAAGTTGAACTAACTCTGCTAAACCTTACTCTAACTAGCATAATTATTCCTGAATTGTAGGTGGGTTACGCTTACCACAAAGAACACAAAGCTAAAGCTAATGTTCACTCTCTCTCTCTCTCTCTCTCTCTCTCTCTCTCTCTCTCTCTCTCTCTCTCTCTCTCACACACACACACACACACACACACACACACACAAGTCCACAGTTAGGCCACCTGAAGGCCTAGGACCCAAAACCAAGGAGGGATTTTAAAGGTGACTGTGGGGCAAGGTGAGAGAGACAATTTCCAAGGCTAGGAAGTGCAGGGCTAGCCTAGGAAGGCGATATACCACATTGGCATTCATGAAGTGAAATATTGGGATTTCCTTTACTACCACCTGTCCCCTGTGTAGAAGCTCTACATAAATTGAGAGAGACACCACTTTCAAACCTTGTCTCTGCCATGCACTCATCAGGTAGAGCTCGACATAACAGTGGCTGTAGTGGGTAAGAGTTGCAAAGAACACAGTTTGATATTTCTCTTCCCCCCAGCTCCTCGATGTAATTATGCTCTATAAATGCTTCCACGTTGCTGGTATCAGAGCAGGAAACTAAAAAGCCAAAAACATTTTGCCAATCTCTATAAAAACAAGTACACTGAACACAGGAGGCTTCGCATTTTAAATTCGCTTAAAAGCATCACCCCTTCTTGAGTATAGAAGAAATCTAATTCTGTGGCAAAATGTATAGTCAATTGCCCAGAAATAAGAAACTCTCCTTTTCTGGTGCATTTTGAATGTTAAAACAATAAAAGGAACCCGTGTCCCTGTGTGTGCGCTCAGTCAGGAACCCTTAGACAAAGGAAAAGAGGAGAAGAAACTTCAGGGTTCAGAGTTAGTTCCATTTGGATTCCCAATGGCACCCACTTGTTCACTGCTGCCCCCACTGCCTGCCAGCCTCTCCACCCAGTCCCAAGCCTGTAAGATGCTGGCCCTTGGGTCTGAAGTACACCACTGCACAGGAGCCCTGGTGCACAAAGATTTGGCGACTTCAACAGGATTCACAAATGTGAGGCACAAGTGAGTAAACTACTGGAAGGAAAGGTACAAAGGGAAAGACAGCTTCTTCATCAATAGTTAATCATCAACTGGACTGTCCTTCTGCTGCTCACCACAATGGTATCATTCAGCAAGAGGAGGGTACATTTTAATTCCCTAGAGGAAAAGCAAGAGGACAAGATAGCAGCTTGCATTACTCCTGAGCAGACCTACCCTTTCGACTTGCTCTTCCCCTTTGTTTCAGGAATCTTTTGCATGCCTTTCTGTTACATTGTATTATGTATGCTGGCATCCTGCTGTGTTACATTGCTTGGGATTTGCTCTGCAGTGGAGAAAAACCATTTTGGATTCTCAGACATCTGGGTTCTTCTTTTCTAATGCAGCTTAGAGACACATTGTTGACTCTACTACTGAGCACAAATCAGCAGGATCAGCTTGTATTTGTGCTTCATCTGTTTCAGTCTAGCTTCAGGTTTTGACACAGGACAACACTGATTTGTATCACCTAGGTGGACTATATATAACACCAAACAAAGGGTGTTTCCTGTTGGTTCTTCTGAACTTCTTGGCAGGCTTTCACACCATCAAGTATGCCAACTATTCCTGTGATAAGGCTTTAAGACACTGTTTTTGGTGACTTTGGTAGCAGCTGGAGAGATGAGTTTGAAAGGTGATGGCGAGGAATCCTGTTCCATGTCAGGATAATTGATCTGGAGGGTCCTAACAATTCTCTCTTGTCCTCTCATGCTGGAAGATCTGTCTCAACCCAAAGAAGTGGTTTCAGGTCTGACCCAGGGTGTGATGTGTGCAAATGCTTGTGCAAGAGCAAAGCAATGAAAGCTCCAGGCAAAAAAATAGGGGCTTCTCCTCAATTGAAAAAAAGAACAAGGTGGGTTGCACTCCCCATGGAAACTTAAGTACAGAGTTTGGATCTACTCCTGAAGTCAGCCCTGAAGTACATGAACACAGTTGAAATGAATGTGGCAACTGCACCGATACTTAGAGAGGCCTCATCTGGCTGTACAGTGGTCATATCCTGTTTGGAGTATCATAATACAGTGTGGAGCTGTTTTTGCAAAGGATTCAAAAGGCTTAGCTTGTCCAAAATGCTGCTTTTGACTGGGGCTAGTTTCAAGAAGTACAACTCCACTGGTTCCCAAACAAATAATGTTCAGCTCTAAATTGGGAACTTTTGGCTGGAACCACTTATCTCAGAAAAGTCAAACTGACACCAGTGCAACCAGTTACATAAGGATAGTTTGGATTTGGTGAGAAAACCTGTTTCAGAGGATGCAGCAGAACTAAAATCCTGAGACAAACTTTGTGTTCAACAAGGCTGGGTTCTAAGGGCAACCACAGTAATTTCTCTCCAGCTCTTCCGGATGGAAGTCCACAAACAATTCTTTCCAATGCCACAAAGAAATGAAGTTTCATTCTGACCACACTCTCCCAAGGACAACAGAGGAACAACAAGGGTGGTGGCAAATTATGGGCTAGCCCAGTCAAAGACCAATACCTTGACAGGAAACCAAGAATGCTGTGGAATAATTTCTCCTCAGTTGCTCCTAAAACAGAATACAACATTTAATTAAAACTACCAAACACTGCCTTCATCTTACAGAAATAGCACACATAAAACAAAGCTAAGAGAGATAATACTAGCAAAAACATATCTTACCATATAAGAGTTAGCAGCCTTTCTTCCCAGTTTCAGCAACACACTCCATCCATCACAGTATAACCATCAAGTGCCTTATCCCTCTATATATACAGAACAGCAGCTTCAGTTTTAAAGGCACATTGCAGTATAATTCACTTAATGCCCAAATCACTTTTCACATCAGGACCTTTTGGTGTAAGAGAATATAAAGTTAAGACCCTTTCTGTAACAATAATCTTTTACAAGAATGTATCCTGGACTCTCCAGTGGTGATCACAATTGGCTACATGTTTCAGTTCAAATCTTCCCTCTTTGAGATATATAACATTGGGAAAAATCCTACTTCTGATTACACTGATAACACAGAGTATCACCTACAGATGGATAATTTGGATGTAAGAAAAGGAGAGCAGATACAGCTTTGTGTTAATAGTGATTTGCTCATTTGAGTGTTTCATTCCTCACCTTGGTTATTCTCAACGGAATATTATCCACTGTCTTATTCCATCAGGAGATTCATTAGGAAGCCCTGGCATTTGTTTAGAGGGTACCTCACTGTACATAATTTACAATTGTGAATTATTGCAGAATCATCTCCTTAAAGATGTATTTGTTTACTCTGATTTAAACTATAATATCCCTTGGAGTAATAAGATCATGGTTCACTTCAAGCCTGGCTAAAGTAGTTCCTGTTGACAAACAATTCAAATAGAAAAATGTATACATCTGAAAGATAGATGTTTTAGACTGAAACATGTATCCAATTGTATTAGCAGGTATGTTGACTGTAGCCTACAATGCTCCTGTTATTTGTTGTGTATGGGTAAAACCATGCCACTTTTCCTGAATATCATGGTAAAGTCAACAGTAAGTTGGAGACAAAAGATTGCTTCTCTCTCTCTCTTTTTGCCATTGATTGTCTTTCAGGAATGCTTTAGTCATGTATTCCTAGGTGATAGGGAGTTGAACTAGATGACCCTTGTGATCCTTTTCATCACAAGGGATGATCACCTTCATGGAACAGTGTAGAGGCTGACAGAAAAAGACTTTCAGATATTCACCTTGGATTTTCTTCCAACAACAAATCATTATTAGTGCAGTAGACTCCAAAATTTGATCCTCCAGATACTTTAGACTTCAGCTGTCCTGGCTGTTGTTGAGTGATCTGGTCCAAAACACCTGGGGGACCTACCTTTGGGGACCACTGGACTGATATATATATTTGCATACTGTGTGTATACCATGTGAGTTATATTGCAGTATTCCTTTAAAATCAGAGCTGCTGTTCTGAGTTTGTAGGCTTAATATGCTTGATTGCTATTATATAGCAACTGAATTGTGTTTGTGGAATAGGTAAAGAAGGCTGGTGGTGATTATTACTTTCTGTGAGCTTGGTCTTGTAAGGAGAGTTTTCTAGTTTTCATTGAATCTGATACTCACAAGTAGTCACAAGTGCTGCTGGGAAGTAATTATTCCCCAGCCTCTCAGTCTAACAACAACAATTTAGGTTGTTTGTGTTGAGGTTTGATTATGCCAGTTCACACTTTAGCACATCTCTCTTTGTGCTTTTGTCCTTCAAAAAGTGTGTTATAAAAACTGATTTCTCTCTCTTTGGGGGAAATGTTATTTGGGTAAAGTGTGCATTGGGAGAAGAGATTTCAGGTGGTGGGACCTGCAAATTCTCCATAGGACCCCTCCATGCCTACTCCTTCTTTCCCATTGGGGTGCCATTTTGAGAAAGCAGAAACTTGAATGGAGCTTCTAACAGGGTCCATGAGTTCACATATCCTTCTGGCTGAGGGTGATGGGATCTGTAGTCTAATGTGCAGAGGTTACCAGGTTTGGGAAGCCTGGGTCATCACTTTATTTACTGGAATTACAGGACTAGGAAAAAACTTCTTACAAATAATGAGTTATTTCTACTTAATTCCGTTCACCTGAATAAGACATTTACATCTACATTACTTGTTGGATTAAATACCCTAAAAGCACCAGATGCTTTCTACTCTTGGAAGCTAAGCAGGATCAGCCCTGGTTAGTACTTGGATTGGAGGCCACCAGTGAATATCAGGTATGGTAGGCTATATTTCAGAGGAATTAACTGGCAAAACCACCTCTGAGTACTCCTTGGCTAAGAAAACCCTATGAAATTCATGGGGTCCTCATAAATCAACTTAAAGGCATTTATACACATAAGACAGAGTTATAATGTGGTGATGGACACCTATATACCAGTTGCTGTGTATCTGTACCTGATTATTCCTTACTTTTATAATTGTGGGGGCAGTGTTGTATACCAAGGGTGAGTGTTTATGCTAGTCCAGTTTGGCTCTTTTAAGTAGAGAAAAGTGCTTTGAAACTAAGGGAAGTTAAAAGGTAAAACTCTGGTGCTTGAAGTATTTTGTCTAGTTTGTCAAAACTTTCCTCCTTTCTGCTTGGGCAAATCAGGAAATTTGAAGCAAATATAAAACCTGGAACACTAGTGAGAGTTGTGGGTTATAGAGATGAAAAAGAAAATGTTATTTGCATACTTTACAGCTGAATTAATGCACCTAGCCATCTGATGTACAAGCATAGGTGAATGTCCAGACTGACACACATTCATTTAGTACTCCTCCTCCCTTTTCCTGTATGACCAGCAGAAATTGTTAAGGAGATTTTCCTCCCATGATGAATCTTTGCCCTCCAGTTACTGAATTTTGTGGGTTGTATTTGCATAAGTACTTTGAGAGTACTGTGCTGTAGAAAATAATTATGAAATCTAGTGAAAATAAAGTGTTCAGCAATCAAGTGAACTGGCAGAGTTGTAGTCTTCAATGGGACATGCTTTTTCTTTTTCTTTTCTTTTCTTATTAAAATTCACACATTTTATCTACATATTCACTCTTGACATATTTCATTTTTTGATTGTATAAAAAGAGAAGAAAAAAAAAGATAATCTTATATTTCATTATTTCTATGTTAGCCCTCTTTACAAATATCTTGAAAAAACTATCCATACTTCGACGCTTCAATTATACAATCTTTCATTTATCTATAATTCATTTGTCATCTTTCACTTCCTACTTTCTTTTACTTGGTTATTTTTTCTCTCTCTTATATTTGTTACCTCTATACCTAAAAGTTACTGCTGACTGGCTTCTAACGTTACATTTCTTCATATATATGTCATTTTCTGCTTCCTCTCTATCATATCTTGCACAATTTATCCTTCTTGGCAAATTCTTATCCAATTGTTCTCTATATATCTCTTAACTTCCATCATTCCGTTATCTTTTTCTCCCCTTCTTCCTCCTTTCATTGCTCGTGATAAACTTTCTAGAGAGACATACTCTTGTAGTTTCATTAGCCATTCTTCCATTTCCTGTATAATATTTCTTTTCCAATATTTAGCATATACTGTTCTGGCTGCTGTGATCATATACAATATCTTGTTTTTATGTTTGTGGTATTCTTTATTCACTTGATGTAACATATTCAATAAAAAGATCTCTGGTGTTAATGGTATTGTTATTTGCAAAATCTCCATAATTGTTTTCTGAATCTTCTTCCAGTATTTTTTTGCTTTTTCACACTGCCACCACATATGATAAAGGGTACCGCATTCACTACCACACTTCCAACATTTCCTTTCTTTTATCTTGTAGATCTTACTCAATTTCTCCAGATCTAGATACCATCTATACAACATTTTGATGTAATTTTCTTTTAAGTTCTGTGCCAGAGTGAACTTCTGAGTATCTTCCCAGCTTTTCTTCCATTGTTCCAACTTAATTTCCCGACCGATATTCCACACCCACGTTGTCATAGTATCTTTGATAGTTTCAATTTCCAGCTCTCTCTCTAGCATAAATTTATATAGATGTGATGTCAGATGGTCTTTCCTCTCAAATATTATTTTTTCAAATTCATTTAGTTGGGTGGTATTTTCCAGTCCTTCTAATTTTTGATCCATTTTTTGTCTTTCTTTAAGCTGGTTATACAAGAACCACTGACAATTCCAACCTTCATTTTTTAGTTCTTCTCTGGTCTTTATACGTTGTGTTTCTTTTCCAATATTCACCATTAGATCTCTGTATGTTATCCATCTATCTGAAGATTGTTTCCATTTACCATATAGAGCTTCATGAGGTGAAACCCATAATGGTATTCTGAAATATAGTTTTCTTTTCCAGATTTTCCATATCTCTAACAAGGATCTTCTTATGTAATGATTTGTAAATTGTTTGTCCACCTTTGCCTTGTTATACCACAAATATGAATGCCAGCCAAACCAAAGATCTGAGCGTTCCAGATTCAACATCCTTTCTTCGCTCAACATAATCCAGTCTTTTATCCACGTCATCCCATTAGCATAATAATAAATTCTCATATCTGATATACCGCAGCCTCCTTTCTCTTTCTTGTCTATCAGTGTTTTCCATTTTATCCTAGGCTTTTTTCCACTCCCGATAAAATCCGTAAGGTCTTTTTTCCATTCTTGAAAACATTTATTATTGGTAATTATTGGTAGATTTTGGAACAAGTAATTTATCTTTGGCAGTATCATCATTTTTACTGCCACCATTCATCCTAGTAAAGATAATTTCTGTTTTGTCCATATCTGTAAATTTTTTTTGACTTCTTTCCATTTTGTACCGTAATTATTTTCAAATAGTCCATTATTCTGTTTAGTTATAGTTATTCCCAAATATCTAATCTTATTTTCTTCTTTAAATCCTGTCCTTTGAATCAGGTCCTCTATTTCCTCTTTCGTCATATTTTTAGTCAAAATCTTCGTTTTTTCATTGTTTATTTTGAAACTTGCAACTTCCCCAAATTCTTTACTTATTTCTATCATTTTCTTTATACTTGTTTTTGGTTCTTCAAGAAACAGCACTAAATCATCTGCGCAGGCTTTCATCTTATATTCCTGTCCTTTTATTTTCGTCCCTTTTATTGTTTCTTCCACCCTTATCTTTCTCAAAAGTACTTCCACCACTATTATAAATAGAAGAGGTGATAAAGGACATCCTTGACGTGTTCCTTTTTTTATTTCAATTGGTGCTGTCTTTTCTCCATTAATAATTAGTTGTGCCTTACTGTCTTTATATATCTGTTTCATCCAAATTATGAATTTCTGTCCGCATCCCATTCTATCCAGTAATTCTATCATAAATTCTTGATTCAAATTATCAAACGCTTTTTCGGCATCAACAAAGACCAGCACTCCTTCCTTCTCATTGTGTCTCTCATAGTATTCCAAAATATTTATTACTGTGTGCACATTATCTCCGATATGTCTTCCTGGGAGGAAACCGCTTTGATCTGAATGAATTATTACTTGTGCGATCTTCTTCAATCTTTCCGCTATTATATTTGTAAATATTTTATAATCGATATTCAGCAATGATATGGGTCTGTAATTTTTTGGTTCCTCCGGATCTTTGTCTTCCTTTAATATCAGAGTTATATTTGCTTCTCTCCATGATTCTGGTTTACCATTTATTATAATCTCATTAAACATTTTCTGCATTGGCATGGAGATTTCTTCTTGTAGCTCTTTATAATATAACGCTGAAAATCCATCCTGTCCGGGTGATTTGCCTATCTTTATTCTTTTTATCGTCTCTGTAATTTCCATCATTGTTATGTTTGCATTCAATTTCTTTTCTTGATGTTCCGTCAACTTTGGGATATCTTGTTCCTGTAAATATTTATTTATTTTTCCTTTCATATCCTTGTTATTATCCTTGCTATATAAGGTCTTATAATATTGTCGAAAGATTTCCATGATTTTCTTTTGGTCTGTAAATACCGTGTCTTCTTTCTTCGCTCTGAATATTAAATTTCTCTCTCGTCTTTTCCTCAATCTATATGCTAACCATCTTCCCGGTTTGTCTGCACTCTCAAAATGTCTTAAATGTATTGTTCTTAATTTCTTTTCCATTTCAACCGTATTCTCCTCACGGATCTCTTCTTGTAGTCTTTTTATCTCCCTCCTCAGCTTTTTATTTACCAGGTCTCTTCTTAATTCTTCTTCTTTCTGTTTAAGCTCTGTTTCCAATTTTGTAATCTTCTCTGTCCTTTTCTTCTTGCATTCTGTATTCCATTGTATCAGCAGCCCCCTCATTACAGCTTTCCCAGCATCCCAGACAGTCTTTGCTGCAATTCCCTCCTTTTCATTTTCTTTAAAATAATTTCTTAATTCTTGTTTTGCTTTTTGAATGTATTCTTCATTCCTTAACAACAAGTCATTTATCCTCCATGTAAAATAATTGCTTTGTTTCTTGATACTTATTTTAACTTGAATAGGGTTGTGATCCGAGAATATTCTAGGTATAACCTCGATATCTTTCACCGTTTTATGTAATGATTTCAAGATTAAACATAGATCTATTCTGGACATTCTTTGATGTCTGTCCGAATAGAATGTAAATCCTTTTTCATCTCCTTTTTTGTATCGCCATACATCTATTAGTGAGAGGTCTTCCATTATTCTGAAGAAAGATTTTGGAAGTTTCCCTTGTTTAATTTTTTTCTTTTTCTTTATCGTTCTATCTTGTTCTGGTGCCAAAACACCATTCATATCTCCCATTATGAAGATTTGTTCCTGGTTCTTCTCTTTTATGTATTTTTGCAATTTTTCACCAATCTTCTCATAAAATTTACTCTTATTGTCTAATGAGGAGTATATTCCAAGTAGCAATAATGTTGTATTTAGAAACTGAACTTCCACTCCTAAATAGTGTCCCTCATTGTCTCTGAATACTTCCTCTGATGGATACTTTGGGTTAACATATATCACCACCCCTCTCTTTTTCTTCTCAAAGGCCGAAACATAACATTTCCCTAATTTGGGGTTTTTCAAATACTTTATATCTCGATCCCTGATCTTCATTTCTTGAAGACAAATTACATCTGCTTTTGCTTTTTCAAGATAATGAAAGACTTGCCTGCACTTGTAATTAGAATTCAGCCCTTTTGTGTTCCAGGATATACATTTTACATTCATCTCTTAGTCTTCTTCTTCTTCTATAGATTTCTCTACTGTTTCTAAGCTTTGCTGTTCTTCTTCTATATCTTCCTCCTGCTCTTCTTCCTCTCCTTCAATTTCTCCATCACCTCTTTCTTGTTCTGACCTATCTTCATCTTTATCTTTCCCGTTTTCTTTTTCTCCTTTTCTTTTTCTGGAACCTCCGTTTTTATTTTCAAATATTTCCTTTACTTTTTCGATAGCTTCACTTGCTTGTGAAGGTGTCATACATCTGTATCTCCTGGAATTCAAGGTGAAGGAGACTCCTTCAGGTCTCTCCCATTTGTATCTAATGTTATATCTCTGTAAAATTATTGTAAGATTTTTGTAATCTTGTCTTCTCCTTAATATTTGATAAGGGACATCTTTAAAAACTTTCGCTTCTTTCCCTTTCGCCATCAGTCTTTCTTCATAATTTCTCTGTAATATTTTCTCTTTCATCCTTATTCTTGTAAAACAAATGATAATGTCTCTTGGCCAATTCTTCTCTTTTGCTACTTTTGAGCTTATTCGAAAGATCCTATCAATTTCCCTGTGTATTTCTTCTTCCCTCACATCCATACATGCCGCTAATTCAGGTATCAATCTCGCATATAAATCTTCCCCCGACTTTTCCTCAATTCCTCGAAGTTTCAGACATCTATCTCGATATCTCATTTCATGGACCTCTATTGCAATGTCATGTCTTTCTTGGTTATCTTTCATGTCTTTCCAGTTTTCATCTCTTTGCTTTATTCTTATGTCCATCTCCTTCATTTCTGTCTGTATAGTTTTAACCTCTCTATTTTCTCTATTTTCCTGTTAAAAACCTCCATTTCCTTTTTTATATCAGTTTTTATCTCATTTCTTGTCTCTTTTAGTTCTTGTCTAATTTCTTGCTTGAAGTTCTTAACTCCTCCAATATTTTTGTTCCTATCTCAGTTGAGTACTGGGGTTGTTCCAGTGATGGTCTCCTCTCCAGGGCAATTTGGGATTGCGTATAAGTAACTGCTTTCTTCCTTGTTGTCATGATTTATATTCAAAAGCAGCTCAACAAGTACAATACTATAAAGTATGTTATAAAATAAACCACTGTTCTATGTTATTATACACTTATATATGTTTCTCTTTTCTTATAAATTTGCTATAAAACTTCTTTACATTTTCTAATAGATATTTTCTTATAAACTCTTATTTACATCTATTTGTCACTTTTCTATTTTTTTCTTAATGTCAATCAATAGAATATTAACTTATTATATCAGCAATCTTATTGTTCAACAATATTTAAGCACTTCCTATACAATCTTATTCTTATTATGTACAACTTTTTCAAAAAGACTCAACAGTATATCGACTTATCAAACATAATTCCCAGAAATTAATTATATTCATGTCTTGTAGTATTCTATTACCGCAGGAGATGGAGCTCCTTCCCCGCCCTTTATTCCTCTTATACTTGTGCGCTTAATCAACGGTCTCTCTATTCGATCCGTCTTATCTTAAACAGTTTTTACATATTTTTATATTCCAAATTAATTAAATTTATATCCCAAATTAATTAATGCAACAGCAGGACTGCAACAGCAGGACAGCAGCAAATGCAATCTTCCCAGACTTATCCCTTCAAGATTTGTCGCTGCTATATCAAATCTCCGTTTCTTCGTGTCCTTGAAGTAGCAGTCTGTGTTAAAAAAAAAAAATTTCAGCCTCTCCTGCAAATCTATTCTCCAATTTGTCCTTACAGATTAAAGTTCCAGTTTATTTCTTTAAAAGACAGTTCGTTCATTTTTTTGTTTTTGTTTTTGTTTAAATAGTCCTTTTAGATGCTTCCTTTACTGAAATATTTTATGCTCACTGAGTCTCCCTCTTCCCGTTGTCACTCCTTACAGTTCCAGTTATATTCCATAGTTCGTTTAGTCTTATTTCATGTCAATAGTTCCTTCCCAAGTTATAATAGTCTACTTCACGATTTAATGATCCTCCGTAGCTTAATTAGATTAATGAATTTAATAAATCTACAAATCTTTAATCTCTCTATATATTATTTAAAGTTCATACTTGACAGCTTCAGTCCCTCAGTATGATTTACTTAACTCAACCTCTTCACGACCGGCTCAGTCCATTCCCGTTGAGGTCTTTACGATCCCTCGTGAAAGAAAGCATTAATATTCAATATTTCACCAATATTATTCTTCTCGCTTCTTTTTAAAAAAGGTCTCGGCGTTCCTTTGTCCCTCTTAGAGCGACTGCTCGGCGTGGCTGTGGTTTCTCTTCGGCCCTGCTCTCGTCTCCGTACCTTCAGCGCAGCGATAATTGCTGTTCCTTTCCGTCCGACGAGTTCTGTTGAGCCCCCTTCGAGACCCTCCGGACCCCCTTTACTGGGGGGGTTCTGGCCGGCTCCAATCTTCCCGTTTTCCCTTTGGCTAGTCCACGCTGGGCGGTTGTGTTTCAACTAACAAACTTCTACACAACTGCTCGGTCCGCCATAAAACCCGGAAGTCCAATGGGACATGCTTTTTCATAAATATCAACACAATCAAACCACAACTAATTAATTTGCTCAACTATGAATATCTGATCAACTTTTTATTTCAATAGGACACAATTTCTAAATGTCCAAAGCATTTCACGTTCATTATTTTGTTCCATTATTTCTGGTAACTTTCAACGTAGACAACAAAAACCGGTTTTAATTTTTTTAAAAAAAATCTCACTTTGTTCAAATTTTTTTAATTTATTTATTTTTTTATTGACGCACAATACATAAAGGAAATATATAACATACACAAGACAACATAAATACTTAACTAAACAGTACATATCTAAAAAACACAAAATACAAACATTAATGTATTAAACATCTACAAAACATCCACAAAATCCTCTGAACAATTTTGAGACAGAGACCCCTTGCACACCCAGGCTAAAGGTGAGTGGTCCAGCAGAGGCCAAGTGCATCGCCACAAGCAGGACATAAGGGATAAGGAACAGGTGACACTCATGGGCAGGTCATTTTCAAGAAAAATATTTATTAGAAAATTTTCTTAAAAGTTCTTTATTACAAAAGTTTGTTAAAATTTAAGTGACTTACACATAATGGTTTTCACAACTCCCTCTGAAGAGCTTGTTATGATCTCTTAAGTGGCTTTACTAAGTACTCTTTGAATGTGAACAGTCTATAACTTCTCAAGTGCAAAGAACTTCATAAATACTGATAAGGTCAACAGTAAGTGTCATTGGTGCTAACGACATGGAGTATTCAAAGTGCGGCAAAACAGACCTCCCTGTATTTCAATCAAATGCTTCATTTAGGTTTTCAGTTTTTTACACGTCAAATTAATAAACACTCTCAGGTGGGTATAAAATGCTAATTGTCAGATGAGAGGCCAAGTCTCAGCACAGCCAGGCTGAACATCACGGAAGTGAAGTGCCTGTAGGAGTCAAGCTGGTTGAGGCTCAGAGCTGGCTACTCCCAGATTATGAGCTCAGGTGGCCACACTCTTCTAAGTACTCCAGGACATCCTCCAGCCTATCCCCATTTTCTGACCAGATGGTGTCCTGATCTTGGGCTACAGAGGCTTGCCCTCCCACCTGTTGGCTTTCAGGATGCCCCGGTGTCTCCGTGGAGGAAATAAAACCAAAAGGAGGGTTCCAACGGCGGCTGTTTTGGATCTGCAGTGTTTGGCTGCTGCCTCCATCACCTGAAAAGCCAGACAGAAGGTTTTGGGTGGGAGGACACAAGCTGAAATTGGTCCTGGCAGAAGAGAGGGCCTCTCCAGTCCCAGAGGGGGTACTCTCATGCTGAGAGCCAGCCCCTGGTGGAAATAGATGGGACTGATGCCACTGTCCTGGCTGAGGAGTCCGCCTGTTTCCAGGCCAGCTGGGCTGACCTGTGCCCCTTTCAGCTGGAGCTCCTGCAGCCTGTGGGATGGCTTTTGGGCAGCTCCGGAGAGCTGCCTTTTTTGTGCTGTTCTCTTCCTCTTCCTCCTCCTGCTTTCCTGCCTTTGGATCACCAGAATTTAGATGCCTGGCTCTCCTGTTCTGAAACCACACCTAAAACAAAAGAATAGGAAAAGAAGTTATCCATTATTTCCAGATGGTGATTGAATAGCTCAGCATTTTTGATGCACCATCAAATCAATTACTGCTTTCTCCAAAGCTTGGAATTCAGGAGAGATCCTATCTAGTTTTGGTGTTACTCTTTCACACACACCCCTTTTTTTTTTCTTGTATAAAAGCTCCTTTTTTGTGGTGAATGTGCATTTGTCCTGCTGGAAGTCATAACTGCCTTTAACAGGGGTAGGTTTCCATTTTCTCCTATCTGTCTTTATTTTGGCTCTGACAGAGGAGAACTAGCACTTCATAAAACTTGCCCCTCTTCATTTCTGTGTTGCTTGTTCTCCACAACACTTCCTTGCTTTCTGCACCTCAATCCTCACACATAACACTTGCCTTTGAGGTGCCTCCCTCAACTGCAAACCACAGGATTCCACAGGATGTTGAAAGTGGAATAATTGCACTATAACAGTCTAGTGCAGAAATGGCCACGCTCAAGGTCGCTTCGGCTATTATTCAATAAGGCCATTGCACCCTTCCCCGGGCGGTGAATTAACCAGGGGAGGGATTCTGCCTTCTATGGGCAAGGAGCCCAAAGGGCAAGGAGGATTTTTCTGACCACCGGCCCAGAGTCAAAGCCTTCCAGAGCCCGCAGGCAGCATCGAAGGGGTTTTTTTTCGGGGGGGGGGGAGAGGGGTGCCAAGGACCCTGGCCTCTTACCGAGAGTCGATCATCTGGCATCCCCAGGAGGCTGCTCAAACGGGTCAGCTCCTGGATGCCCGGGTAGGGGTCCTGGGCGAAGGAAGTCTTCAGAACCGTCACTTGGTGGGGGTCATATTTGGTCCTCTTCCGGCGCTTGGAGAGTCCCTGCTGGTCTCGTGGGGCAGCCCCGTTTTCTGCTGCAAACAAACAAACTTACCAAACAAACTTACCATCCAGCGCTATGCTCCCTTCTCTTGGCAGGAGATTCCTTTCATTCCCATTCCCACCACTCCCCCAGATGTAGCAGGCAGGCGGCTTTCAGTCCCGATCCCTTGCGAGGGACTTCGCAGGGGGCGCAGGAGAACGTCGGATCCGCCCAGGGGCCCTATCCTCCCATCTGAGAGGGGGGACGCCCGTATGCAAGCAAAAATACTCGCCAGCCTCTTTCCCACTCGCCAGCCCTCCCCGGTCGAAGCCAAGACTGGGAAGCCACCCCAATCTCACCCTCGTCCCCGGGGTAGTGAAAGAACCCCGGCCGTCTCCCCCCCCAGGTCCTCTCCGGAGGTCAGTTGGAGAGGGGCAAAACAGAAGCCGAGGAAAAAGGTCAGAGCTTTTATAGGTCTCAGGACACCGCCTGGCTTCTTCCTCCCCTGGCCGCCTTTTTCGCAGGACAGACATCCAGTTAAATTTATCTGGGGACGCAACGTCCAAGGACACGCCTGTAGGATCTCTGGGATCCCGGACGAGCGGTTCCCGGAGCCCCCGTTTTCGAAGTCGGATTTACATCCGAGGAAGCGGAGGCAAGACCAGGCTGCGGAGCGCATTTGCCAAAATTCAAGTTTCTTGAGCTAAGCGGGATTTACTTCCAAGGAAGCGGATGCCACAGGAGGCCCGAAGTCCCACCCATGTGGTTCTTATTTTTGTTTAGCTGTTTCCCCCCACGGAAAAGAAACCAAACCAATCCCCGCGTTTCTTATCTGGACAGAAGCCCCTCCAAACGCCCATCAATTCCCCGTTTAATGGATCGGACCGCCCCAGCCCGTTCTTTGCCCACCCCCTCCTCCCGACCGCTTGCGATTGACTGTCTCTTACTTGGGAAATTGCGATTTCATTCAAGTTACTCTTTTTTAAAACTGCGCCATCCTAATTCCCCATCCAATTTCCCAGCCTCAGTTCGGTTTCTCCTCTTTCCTTTTGGGTCCTCCGGCCACGTGGAGGCAGAAGGGCCTCAATCCTAACTGGCCATTGATCCAAAGGGATTCACCTTCGTGTTGACTCGGCATTCAACCGTTAAGGCAAACAGTCTACTCTAGTTGCGGCTAAATCATAGCACAAAACGGCGCCGCTTTCGGCACAGGTGAAGCGGAGGGAGAAAGCGGCATACAAATCTAAAGAAGGATGGACTCAACCGAGTTGCCAGGTTCGCTGGCCTTCGTGGGCCTTTACGGTGGGCTGGATTGGACAGCATACGCCGTAAAAGGGAAGAAATACCGTACTCCTAACCCCACATCTAAATTCTTTGCCCTCTCCTCGGACCAAATTTAAAATGATTTGCCCCCATTACCTTTGCTGCCTTCACTCCCGTTGGCGGTGCGTATCTTTCTGGAAGATGGCATCTCAGCAGACGGACGTGGCGATGTTTCTCTGGCGATGGTGGGCGATTTACACTGGGTAGACCTTGCCATGCCATGGGTTTTATACCCTAAGCCCCCTGAGGTTCTGTGGCCTCACCGCGGACCCGATCCTCCTCCTCCAATGGGGACCACAGGGGCGGAGCAACCTCCTTTCCCCTTTTGGGTTAATCCCGAGGGCCCCTTCTATCCCTCCCCCTCTCGGCTTGTTTGAGTTCGGAGCACCCTCGTGGATTCAAAGGAGGTAAAACATGGCAAAACTTTGGTAATCAATTCCTGTCCATTGCAATGGTCGAGCCAGGACATCATAGGAGAGGGGAGGTTAGATTCCTGTCAAAGAGGAAAATTGTGTCATGGTGTTGACTGAATGAAGCCGGGTTGGGTCTCAAAAGACCCCAAATCATGCTTTGGATGTCTTTCCTTTAGAGCCCCCGCCCCCCAAATACTAGGGCAAAATAAATACAGTAACTAGACTGACACTGTTTGCAGGAGTGGGCTGGGTGGGAATTGTAGCACTGTGGCACCCCCACTAGTCACTTCTCTCCAAGATGAGGAGGAGCCATTGGTGAGCACCCTTTGGATTGTGTTGGTCAACCAGTTACAAATCCCCCTAACAGTAGCCTTGTCTAGCCCAGGTTTTACTAGCTTGACATTTAGGAAGAAACTTGCAAGTGGTCTCTAGGAAGTTCAAAATGTTTTTGTTTATTTATACAAGAACTTTTTTGACCCCTTCATTTCATATGTGCATATTGTTCATTTCTGAATAAAAACTTTGCTGAAACAGTTGTATTGCTTTTTCTGGTGTAGAAACATGCTTTCCATCTTATTTCTGTGTCTGTTACCAAAGTTTCTGTTCAAGAAGTAATGGCCAGAAACAAATCCGTTTGGTGAACTGAGTTATTGTTCTACATCCCAAAGAGGGAAGGCACTTTGGAGAGAAACATATGGAGTGGTTACTAACGCTAAGAATACATTCAGGTTTAAAAAAAAAAGCACAGTGACAGGTTATTATTACAGAAAGATTCCTGTTGGCTCTTCACTTTGCATTCTTTTATACTCAAGGATCCTGCTGGGAAAACTGATTTGTATAGTAACTGATTTATAGTGTCATTTGTCTTTAAAACCTGGAGCTGCTAGTGTGTTTGCACACAGGGAGAAGGAGCTAGATTGTTACACCCTGACTGCTGACCTGTGTTTGTGGGACTGTGAAGAAGTGTTTGTCAAATCTTATCTGGTGAGATAGGTTTGTTTTATTATTACCTCTGTGAGCTTTGTTTTGTGAATTTTAATTTAACATAATGGAAGCATTTGGTAGTTTTAATTAAATATGGTGCTCTAGTTCAGAAGTAACTGAGTAGAAATTATTCCACCACGTTCTTCTTTAAGACCATGTAGTGGAATTTGACTGTGCCAGCCCATAATTTACTACAGCTGTAGTCCCTTTGTCTTCGAAAAGGGTGTGGTCGAAATGAAACTTCACTTCTTTGTGGAAAGAAATGTTTGTAGACTTTCATCTGGAGAAACAAGAGAGAAATTTACTCTAGCGTCTTCTCCCTTAAAACACCCTCTTGTTGGACACTGGGTTTCTCTAGAATTTTAACTCCTTTGTATCCTCTAAAACAACCTTTCTCGTCAGATCCTAGCTATCTTTACATAACAGGTTGCATTAGAATCAGTCTGACTTTCCCCGAAGTAAGTCATCCCAGTTCCAAAAAATTATTTGTCTGGGAGCCAGTGGAGGTTGTTCTAAGAAAATGTGCTCACCATTACCCACCTCTAACAAAAGTCTAGCCGCACCATTTTGGACAAGCTCAAGCTTTTGAATCTTTTTTTTAAAGACAGCGCCACATAGTGTGTTATGGTATTCCAAACAGGGTATGACTATGGCTTCTAGCCAGATGAGACCTCTCTAGGAATGGGTGCAGCTGCTACAGTCACTTCAAAGGTATTGATGAACTTCAAGGCTGAATTGGAGAGTACACCCAAACCATGCACTTAGGGCCATTTCTGCACCAGACTGTTATAGTGGCATTATTCCCCTTTCAATATCCAATGGAATCCTGGGGTTTGCAGTTTAGGAAGGGGCCTGAGACCCCTCCCTAAATTGCAAACCCAGGATTCCATAGGATGTTGAAAGGGGAAATAATACCACTATAACAGTCGGGTGTGGACATGGCCTAAGCTTCCAGGGGTCCTCCCTAATTCCAAAGTTGTCCTATCTAGGCTGATAGGGGTGTAATAAAGAATTAAGTGAAGAAATGTATGGCCTTTCCAGGGACTCTAACCTTCAGGTCTCAAGTAGATGCTGGCAGGAAGGAACAATTGATGCACAGGAGGCTATCCCCTCAATAGATGATAATTTTTTGGCCAGTTTCCTCTAAAGAGTGGGAAGCATTTTGATCCATGCCTTGTTAGTTGCCCTTTGCTGAGGCTATCCTGAACACAACTGAGTATATCCAGGACAGCTGGAAGACAAGGAGGTTGAAAGAGACAATACCAAAATACCACTTCAACTCACCAGTTTAAAAGCCCAATGAAAAACAGAAAGTTTAGTTAGTGAGAAGCATTAAATCTACAGATTTGGGGTAGGAATATCATGTCTTTATTGCTGATGCCCACGGTATATGGTTTGTGATAAGTTCTGGAAGATAATTGTTTGGGTGCTACAGTGAACATGTTGCATGGTGTGCTTAAAAAAAATTAAAACATATAGTGTACTAAAAACAATACCTATAAACCACATTGTGTGCATGACATTTTAAAGCATTTAAGCAGCTTTATACTTCCCTTTGACTAACCTATATTAGAATGTGCATTGCATACTATATGAATATCTATATTGCATTTTAGAATGTATCATATGTACTATATAGCTTCTGTGGCAGGGAATGTTTTGCAATGTTCACGTATGATGCAGCTCTAAAAGAACGAAACTGCTGTTTTGTGCTGAAGGGTAACGTTTATCCTAATTCTATGTAATTTTTCCATCTCTGCTGTTGTTTGCCTTTGTATTTTATTAGAAGGAACTCGTTCTTTGTCACTCATAGAAGTGATCTGCCATTTCAACATGCAGTTTTGTTTAAGCAACGAAGGAGCTGTCCGTATGTTAAACATAGCCAGTTCTCCCCTAATTAGTGGAATTTAAATGACTGAAAACGTCCCTGGCGTCGCCTCACCGTCCTTCCGCAGTTCTTTCGTGGCTCAAGGCGGAGAAGACAACCGTGAATAGCGCCTCGTTAGTCCGAGCGCCGGTTCTTTCCGGAGGCGAGAGTTTCGAGTTTTACTGAAACCGTGAGGGAGAGGGCATGGCCCTTAGGTATGTGTCAGCTCACCTTTCTTGGTGGATTCACCCATAGCATCCACGATGAAGAGTTCCTCCTTTTTGGGTCAGTGAGGAAATGTGCGAGGGGCTTGCAGAGAAAAAAATTGGTTAGGTGCACTTTTCCAAGAGAGCCAGCGTGGTGTTGTGGTTTGGTTTAGGATTAGAACCCTGGAGAAGAGGGTTCGAATCCCCACTCAGCCATGGAAACCCACTGGGTGACTTTGAGCAAGACGCACTCTCTCAGCCTCAGAGGAAGACAAAGGCAAACCACCTCTGAACCAATCTTTCCAAGAAAATCTGGTGACGGGGCCGCCACAACTGGAAGGCACGCAGTCACAATATTTCCAAATAAGTGGGTAGGAGACATCTCCCTTCTTCGGAGGTCGTCTTAAGTGATTTCCTGTCTGCCGCATTCAATTTGGATTAAATTGCTCTGGTATAAACTATCCAACCACCTTTGGGAGGACCTGAAAAAGGCACTTGCTAACAGTAATGGATGGCTGGAAGTTGAAATGTGGTAGACACCCCTGGAAACAGCATTTAAAACTGAAACCTGTCCAGAATACACTTTCATTTGTCTCTTTATCCACCAAAGAAACCACCTCTGAAGCCTACTAAGCAGTCCACTATCACCACATGAGTGAATGGGAATCATGCCACAAAGCAGGATTTTGTGTTTCTCTTCTGTCAGACCCACCTCTTCAGGTGTGACATTCGAAATTGGTCTGTTCAGGCTAGTTGGAAGGTGGGTGTTTGGAGCTACTCTCCGGAGTACAGAAGGGGAACTGGCATGGAAGTTTTGCCCGGTACTCCATTCCTCCCATCCAGTCCTGTGTGACTAGTGAATTTGGTTGGCTTCCTTCAAAACTGGTGTTCCAGGCTGTTTTATGAAACATGCATTTTGCTTCCCTGACCCACCATTTAATTTGAGAAATACAGAAATCTCCACAGAAATCTCAGTCTTGCTGCATTTGTAATATATGTGTTTAGGGAACAGAAATCAATGTTCCTCTGAAATTTCTTTCAAAAGCAAGTGACCTTTTAGAATTTAACAAAATCAGACTCTTCAATTTATGCACGCATCCAGATGTAGCAAGAACCTAGGTAACATACAGTACTTGAAGGTGACTGTGAGGCTGCAGCTTTTTTCTCTCTCAATCTCTTATAAGTCTTCCCTCGGCTGTATTCTTGCTGTAGAAACCAGGCCCACTTTATTTGGTTCCCTTTTAGCCAATTACTTGCAGATCCAATTCACTACCTATCACTACCATCTGGTCACAAACAAACAGAAACTGGGCAAGTTTGGTGTACCCAAAAGAGAGACTCCCAGGGTGTGCGTATTAAGAGATTCATAAGGTCTAATCTTGGAAGTGTTTCTTGTTAAAAATATTGTTCTCAGATGGTCTGCAGTACGATTATCTTTACAAGAGAGTCGTGGATAGTATATAAATACATGTTCTTAACATTCAGTTTCTAGAACTAGGCTGATAATGGGGAATGTAATAGTGCAGTAACAAATGTTAAATGACTTGTTTTACGCCTGCCACACCATTTGTACATTACAATATGTTACATAGAGTGTATTTAGTAGTTTAAATAAACAAAACAGAGGGACATGAAATCACATATATACTGGCAGAAAATGGGGGGAAAAAACAGAAGGGAAAAGAAGAAACAACAACAATTGTGTAGTACTATGGTTACTATGGAAGTATCTTGTCTTATTTAATGTTTTGATATAAACCCATCAAAAGAAAGTTTTTGGATGTATAATTTATTAGGTTAAGTATAAATAGAGAGTACATATTATAACAACAGATCATATCTTAATTTGTGATGCCTAGATTACTTTGGGAAAAGATCCCTTCTTTTTCTTTGCTCTCTCTAATAATGTACGTGTCATTTTTCAACTATGTATTTTATGTGTTTATATATGTGACAATCATAATTACTTTGTTTATATTACTTGAATTTTTTTAAAAAATATTGTTCTCAGACATGTCTAACACCTCCCATTTATTTTGCCATTAATTCTTGCTTTAAAGGATCATTGCAGCACAGGTCAGTGAGAGTCTGTGGCTATTTTCACAACAGGAAAAATAAGTATATTTATTATGTGCACTCAGATTCTCCTCTCACAGAATTATAGAGCTGGAAGGGGCTATAAGGGACATCTAGTCCAAACTTCTTCCATGCAGGAATGCACAACTAAAGCACTCCTGGAAGACACCTAGCCAACCTCTGTGAGGCTTATTTTTCTTTTTAGGAGACAGCTCTACTATCATTAAATACCTATAGCCAAATATTCAGTCAACACAGCAGATCACGTGATGGCTGTGGCTTGAGTTCATATGAAATCCTCCTTCTTCAAAGGTCCATAAAGCCAAGCTACAGCCATCAGCGCCATATTTCATGAAAGTTTAGCTATAGGTATTTAATGACAGTAGACCTGTCTCCTGAAATATAGGCTCACCCACTTTCCTTGAGTGAGTGTTGGCCACTCAGACATAGTGCTGGCCAACAGAGAATGTTAAATGTTTCAAGAAACTGCAAGCACCAGGATTCCATAGGATGAAGACGTGGCAGTTAAATTGGAATAACTGTGTAGTACTGTGTAATACCAAAGAGTGTAATTATGGGCCATTTCCACACTACACTGTTATAGTGCTATTATTTCACTTTCAACATCCTGTGGAATTCTGGGGTTTGTAGTTTACTGAGGCTAACGAGCTCCCTGGCTGAGAATTCTAAAGGCCTCTCCCTAAACTGCAAACCCCAGGATTCCATAGGATGCTGAAAGTGGAATAATAGCACTGTAACAGTGTAGTAGCAAAATGGCCATAGTTTGCGGAGTTAAACGATCAAGATGTTGTCAGAGTGCCTTTCATGAGACTAAAGTGCTTGGAATGAAATGAAACCTCCAAGGCAGCTGAGAGGGTGACATAACCGAAGTTTATAAAAGTGTGGATGGAGTAGATAAGGAAATCTTTCTCCTTCATTTGAATTCAGAGTCATTTAGCATCCTCCAACTGAGGTCTGGCTCTGAAGAGATGGAAGGCACAGGACAGAAAAAATAAAGCCTTCTTGGTTTTCTGCCTAGCTGACTTAGGGCACTGGGCAACCACCCTTGATGGCTTTGCAAGGGAAGGTTTTAATCAGTCAAATGAACTGAAAATGGGTCTGTTAGCCTCTGTTAGCATAGTTAGGCCTCTGAGGACAGTTCATCTATGAATAGGGAGGGGCAGAAAAAGGAAAAAGCAGCAGCCTGGAGTTCCAGGGGTAGAAACTTGCACGTTTCTTCAATCCAGCATTTTTAGGCTTTTGTTTTTCTCTACTGCCATTTGTGCTACAAACACCCTCTTCAAGATTCTGGTGGAAGCAGCATTGATTTCAGTGGTGCTGACACAAACAAGAAGGGCCTGGTTTCTGCAGAAAATAGAAATATACCTATTTCTAGGATCAGTGGTGCTTGAGAGATATTGTTTAGAATTATTGATTGTTGATCCAGAGCACTGTCAGCGGTCGCCAACATTTCGGACCTCATAGACCACTAAACTCCCAATTTTGAATCTCATGGACCACTAACATGATTTTTTTTTAAAAAAAAGGTACAAACATCTATAAAATAATTATCATAAAATTTCCATTAATATGAAATGCGCTTGTTTAATTATAACAAAAGTATTATTTACAAGCAACTTAAATCATTGAGTAAATATTATAGAGATAAATCAAAATACCAATTGATTCATATTCTGATATTTACAGACACCTTAGTTCATCAGGCAGGTACTATAAAGATAAATCAAAATATCAATTCATTCATTAGCCACTATGTCAATTCATTCAAAATATCTATCCTAATCATATAGTTAGTGTTTCTGCAGTGTGGATGTTACAGAATTCATACACTGACTTTTGGTTTCCCAATCTATGCAGAAATTGATTCAATAGATTAATCAAATAAATTCATCTAGCCGTTTCAATAAACAAGTTCATTATCTTTGACTGTCCCTTCCAGACCTCTCCCTTCTCCCTCTCTCATTGTCTCTTTCTCCTTTACTGTCATTTTCTCACAGTTCTTCTCACTTCTTCTCACTGAGATGTTCTTTTCTCTTTTTGTTGCAGTAGGTTTTGGAGGATAAACAGATATAGCCGTCAAATGTCTAACAGTATAGCTCTAAGTGAGAGCAGGAACAGTTGCAGTGGTAGAGCTCACACACAATACCCTCCAACAAACCTGGGCGAAGATGACAGGAGAATCACACTCAAGTTGGAAAGGGGGGTAGCGGAGGAAAAATCAACAAAATGCAGCATCTCAAACAGTCAAATCTATATAGCTTGGGAGAGTCTTTCACATCGTCAATTTTCACACACATGGGGTCTCCAAAATAAAAAAAAAGGGGGGTGGAATCAGGTTTGCAAAATGGATCTTGCTGAAAATTGAAGCTAAGTATTTCTGGGCTGTTAGTTCATTTTGAGTTTAGAGCAGAAGGAAAAAAGAAACAAAGAATTGTCTTCAGCTGTGTCTTAGCAAACAAAGAGGGAAACTCCAGGAATTGGTCCTCTGTAGCAAGTTAATTCAAAGTCCAAACTAGAAGATCTTATTGCCTATCCGCAGCACAGGTCTTCCAGCTCTATCATGTAATGAAAAAATAAGCAATAGTATATATGTATGTATATAGGTATATGTATGTATATATATCTGTATGTATGTATACACCGCAGAAACACTAAATATATTATTAGGATATTAGGATTTTCTTCCACAAAAAGATTTTTTTTCCAAAAAAGGAAATCATGGGATCACAGTTTATTTCAATGGAGGACTATGTAGCTTTAGAGAGCATATGGGGGAGGGGAGGGGAGGGTTTCCATAGTTAAAGGCAACCACTTTGAGGCAAGATTGTGTTTAAATTTACAAAAAGGGCTTGGTTAGAACCTGCACGCACTTAGCATGTGGTTAATCCAATTCACCCTTAATCTCATAGCTGGGTAACATGTTTTGCATTTACGAAGAGACTATGTTTATGATGTGGCGATATTTCCCAATCTCAATCAGCTCTGTGAGTATGAGTTGCAAGTGGGACGGTGGGACAGAAATCAATGCCTTTCAAAATCCCTTGCTTTGCTCCTTTGGTTCCTTATTCCCGATTCCCTATTTACATAAAACTTTAAAACAGCTCAGTCATTCAAGTAGGGCTTTCTGCCCCTGAGCCCCAAATCCAGATTTTAAATTAAATAAGTTGTAAAATTGCATGTTCTCTCACCTTCAGGATAAAAAAAATCATTCTTTCCAGCATTCCTGGAAACAGCACAGAAATGCATGATGATTCTAACTGACAACAAGAGATAAAGGACTTGCACCCCCAAAATAAGCCAACATGAATCATATACCTTTACATCTGGGGGAATGGGTTCTGTCAGATGCCACAGACTTTATACTGGCCCCAAGCTGCTGGTGCAAGCATGGTACAGCTGAGTATGCCAACTTATTCCATGTGTGTGCCAACTTATTCCAGATACAGTAGAAGTAGTCTCAAAAGAACAATGAAACGAGCTTTGCTTCTGTCCCCCAGCACATTGCAGCTCATCCCACATCATGTAAGCACATATCCAGACACAGTTCCGTGGGCATATCTAGCACTGGAATCTGGGTTATGTGCCTCCACGCCCACACACTTTCCAATGCTAGATTTTCACTACCAATCGCCAATGCTACATCCATATTTTTAAAAACAGTTCAAGTAGTCAAATTCTCACACTAGCCTGTTATAGTGCTATTATTCCACTTTCACTTTGAGGCCCCTTCCTAAACTGCAAACCCCAGGATTCCATAGGATGTTGAAAGTGGAATAATCGCACTACAACAATCTAGTGCAGAAATGGCCTAGGTGGGAGAGGGATGAGTCAGTGATGGCAGAGGGTGATCTATTCATCCCTGGCTGTGTCCCATCATTCCCTGGGGGAGCCTGGATGTGGGCCAGTCTGTCAGGGGCAGGTTGTCTTGGCAGTAGGCAAGAGACATTTTCTCTGGCTTCCACACTGAGCAAACTATACTGTGCCTCCAGTGGAGTGCAAAGAGTCCATTCTCCGCACCTCAGGGGGCAGCTGTGTCATGAAATGGGTGGCAGATCAGACATTAAAAATGGTGCCTGTATGGATCACAACTCCCTGGACTCTCCCAGAAAGCAAGTCTGGCAACGTTGTAAACTAGTGGTTCTTAACCTGAGGTCCAGAGATTTCTGGGGGTCCATAGAACGCTCACAGGGGGTACACAAAACCCCACTGCAAGACACCAAAGCAGCAGCAACAGAAATGTGGCAGCCGGGGGTGGTGGTGGTGGGCTGAAACTGCTCCCTAATTTCAAAAGCAGTCTATGCACTTTTTAAATTACTTTGTCATCCTCTTTGAATAACTTATTTTCTTTAACCTTTCTTGGCTTGCTGTCTCCCTTCAGTGACTCTGATGAACTTTTTGCTCACTATTTTTGTTCCACAAGCCCATCTTGCAGCACTACCTTTCTCAAGCCAGAGAAAAAGACACAAGGCAAAGATCTTACCACAACCAGGCCTTTGGAATTTGTTTTGCAACCCACACTTTTTGCTGTTTCCAACTTATGGTGACCCTAAGGCAAACTGCCACAGGTTTTCTTCACCAGATCTGTTCAGAGGGGATTTGCCATCGCCTTCCTTTCTGACTGAGAGAGTTTGACCTGCCCAAGGTCACCCAGTTGGTTTCCACTTTGAGCAGGGATTGGAACCCGTGGTTTCTAGAGTCCTAGGCCATTTCTGCACTACACCCTTATAGTGCTATTATCCCATTTTCAACAGCCTGTGGAATCCTGGGGTTTGCAGTTTAGGGAGGGGCATTTAGAATTCTCAGCCAGATTGCTCTGTGGTCTCAGTAAACTACAAACCCCAGAATTCCATAGGGGGTTGAAAATAATAGCAGTAGAACAGTGTAACCCACAAAGGTACTTAGCCTGCAGGTTAAATAAGCTAAACCGGGTGCCTTAAAAGTCAGTTGCTTTTCACCTGGGCGCAGCAGCCTCTTTTGTTATTCTTGTGTATTGCTGCTGATAAGCAAATACATGAATAAGTGTTGCAATGCATGTCGAGCTGTCTAGGGCCAATCAAATGCAAATTTCTTTTCAAAGGCCCAGCTGATGATCGTCGGGGAAGCGTAGAAAACCGCCCTCTGGACGCTGGAGCAAACATAGCTATTTAATTTCAATTGTTTTGTTGGCTATTCAAACTGCTCCGAAGAAGTGTTTTCCCCTAACTACCTTTGGCAAAACCAGAAAATACCCTGATCAGCATTATTAGAAATCTTCGTCTTAAACAAAGGACCGCCTGGAACTTATTTCTTTGAGAATGCGCACAATAATGGACTGAATGACAGATAAGCTCCCACCGATGATCGGGAAAATGAAACCATAAATACAGTAATTTTGTTCAAATGAACTTAAGAGCAACCGATTATGGAACACAGGATTATACATTTATGTTTGTTTAATTTATATCCCGCCTTTCTGCAGGATTCTAGGCAGCCCATGAAGATTTCTCTTTTCAGTTCCAGATTTTAGCATTCCCCGCATATCAACTATATACGGTCTTAGGGAAGCTGAGAACAAGATTTGTTCCTATCGCTGAGAGTTGGGGCGGGGGGTGGATGAGGTGATAATGGTAACGGTGATGGCAATCGCAATCCTAATCCTTTGTCGTCCTGGAAGCGCCATGTAAATCGAGGGAGGGTGTCCCTATTGAAACGTGGTGTGTGTGTGTGTGTGTGTGATTCGAGATCGGGTGACCTGGGACTGCCTCCCCCTTCCTTTGAGCTGACCTACCTCGCAGGGTTGGTGTGAGGATCAAATGGTGAGAACCACGCAGGCCACCTTGACTTCACTGGGGGAATTGTGGGCTCTGAATGTCCCTGACGGGGTGCAGAGGTGTTCTGGGGCACACGTGGGCGTGTACACACAACCATCAGTGCACACATCTTGAGGAGGGAAGGAAAGGCTCCATTGGTAAATCTGCCAAACTGCATGAGAACTTCTGGGGAGAGGGAATGGAGCGCTCTCTCCCCATCGCTCCCCCCGGGATCCTGGGACAGGTAAACCACCCACGGAAGCACGGGGGGGGGACATCCAAATACATTGTGAAAGAAATGTTGATAGTGTAGAGAAAACGTGGTAAGAATCGGAAGGGATACAAAAGAACAGAGGGTAATACGATATAACAAAGAATCGCGTCTTACAAAGCCGTCTACAACTAACCAAGACCAGGACCAAACCTGTAGAAAACCAACAGCGCGGACGAGAGAGATTTGGGGGTACATGCAGGGGGCTCAATTTAAGTCTGGGGGGCAAATGGTAAATACTACAGCTTCCACCGGCCTTTATTTTAAAGAATTTCCTGGCACTCCTGTAGGTTAAAAATTCTGGATTGTGAGAGACTGACTGGCCCCAGCTCATCCATGGAGAGTCTAATTGGGTCTCCCAGATCCCAGTCGGATATTATAATCTAGATTCTGGAACTCTCTTCCCGGAGAGGTCAGACTGGCATCCTTCCTGCCTGCTTTCCGGAGACTAATAAAGATATTCTTCTTTCAGAAGGCATTTAATACGTGATAACTGTGAAGAAAGGTGCTGGTTATTTTAATTGGGATTGGTTTGTTGTTTTTAATATATATTTTAATATTGTTTTAATAACTACTGTTGTTTAATATGCGTTTTAACTTTTATATGTTATAATTTGAACTGTGTTTTCTTTTTAAACTATTGTAAGCCGCTTTGGGTCCTTTCAAGGAGAAAAGCGGGGTATAAATAAAAATCACCAGCACCACCACCACAACCTACCGACCTTATAGACTGGCACTACACAAAATCCCAGCACCTTCTTAACAAAACTGAGCAACAACACTATAGGAACAAGAGGCAGGGCTTAAGCTGCCATAGCTCAAATTTCCTTGCCAACAGAAACGGCATATCTTCGGGGTATAAGACAGGACAGAAAAGCCTGCCTAAATAGCCCGAAGACAGCAGAGCCAGCACTGGTTAGCACTTGGGTGGGGAGACTGTCAATGAATACCAGCCACTGTAGGCTATATTTCAGAGGAAGGAATTGGCAAAACCACCACAGAGGATTGCTTGTCAAAGGCCTTTTCCGCACTAGCCTATTATAGCGCGATGATTCCACTTTCAATATCCTATGGAATCCTGGGGTTTGCAGTTTCGGACGGGGCCGGCCCCTCCCGAAACTGCAAACCCCAGGATTCCATAGGATGTTGAAAGTGGAATCATCGCGCTATAACAGGCCAGTGCGGAAAAGGCTTAAGAAAACCTAATGGAATTCATAAGGTTGTCATAAGTCGACAGACGACGTGAAGTCACAGACCCGCACAAATGTTCCAGCTATCTGGAGGGTGGAAGCGGGGGTCAGATACCGGTGGATTTTTAAACCGGTCTCTTTTGCTTGAAATCAAGTAAGGCTTGCAAATATATTGTTCGACAGATTGCCGTTTCTGTTGATATGTGTTTCCAGATCTGCCTAGATGCCCAGTCACAGGACATCCTCCACACAGAAAGCTCTCCCCTCTCCCACCAAATATCAGCATTTCAAAGGGAGCCTTCTCAAGGCTCTGATGATAAAAGTTCTCTTCTGGAGCTACCGGAGTGGATAGAACCCCACCCGCCTCAGGTGTGAAAGGAGCGCGGTTAGTTCAAAGTAAGAGCAAAAGACGAGGATCGTGGCATAAACACAACAAAGATGACATAGGCTTTTTTCGATATAGAGCACCAAGTAAACCGTGTGCAGTCTGCCACCGTCGTTTGTATTAAAACATTTGTACACACTCTCTCAACTCCATTCATAAACTGGAATTCAATTCCAGTCACATTAGAAGTCCAGTATTTGAGTTCCTTTCCGTTTTAGTGGAAGTAAATCTGGGCCATCTTTTTTAGAGAACACATGACAATACTATATCTTTTGAAAAATCCCATGAAGCATTTTGTTTATCACTGGTGACCAAGTTCATTAAAGTAGGAAACCAAATTATTTGGATGCACTTAGAGAGGTACTTTAAAAAATCACCATAAGATTCCTCAATTTGGTCATCTAATATTTGTAAATACCGTATTAAGACAATAAAACCGTCTGCAAGGGAACTGTTAACCATCTGGCATACTATTAAAAATTGCTGTCTCCAGTCTTTACTTTTCTGTTGCTGCTGTTGTGTGCCCTCAAAGCGGTTTCTGACTTATGGCGACCTATTGCGAAGTTTTCTGGGGCTGAGAGTGTGTGACTGCCCTGTGGAGTTTCATGGCGGAGTGCGGGATCGAACCCTGGTCTCCAAAATGGTAGTCTGACCCTCAAACCACTACGCCAGCTGGCTAACCTTTTCTAAGTTGTCCGAGCTTCAGACCTAAGAACATATATAACCAGTTTGCCAGATGGAAACAAGCAGGAAGGTAAGGAATCAGAGATTTTTTAAATAAATGGTAAACCCTTCCAACTAACCAATTACAGAAATGAATTAGAAAAATGAACAGCACCCTGTTCCAAACTGCCCACTGAATTTGTACAATGTCGGCACAGATCACTAGCACCACTGAGAGCTTTAATTGGCTATGTATGAAACTGAGGTTTAGTCTCAAAGGGTTATAAAACCATCCTAGAGGGTTCATTTGGTACCCCCAAAAGGGTAAAGTTAAAATAGGAATCAAACGTAAAGAACAATAATTTCAGACGGGAACCGCTGGAAAGGTTGGACTACCCAACTACACACGTCCGTCCCAGTTCTTTCCAAAGTCTTAGTCATTAAAACAGTTTAGAGTCATAACACCCATCATAGAGTTAATAAGGCAATCTCACAAAGATGTTGGAGGCATTGGGTCATTCACCCTATGTGAGATTTTGCAACAATATTTAGAACAATATTCTAAATTGGTTCCGTGAAAGGACGGGGCAAAGTATTGGTCTTTTCCTCCCTGAATCATTATTAACGTTGCCAGTTTTTGACGGAGAAAATGCAGAACTGCCGCATAAAGATCTGATTTCAATCATGGCCGGAACTTCCAGAGCGGAAACTGCAAGCTCTTGGAGAAATTAAGAGTCGGCTCTCCCTTCTTCTCGCTGGCCGGCTCCTCGGGCTGGAAAATAAACAGCAAAACCAACGAGTAGCAAAAGGATAAACAGCAAAAGTTAGCTTTGTCACAAGTTTCGGATTTAACAATGGACCAAGGCCCACTTTGGACTTTTTGATATGATCATATTCTTTTTTTTTTTTAATCAGAAGAATATTTAATATAAAGACTGTCGTGAAGTAGTTATCTGAATGAGATGGTAACGATGCAATTCTCCGTTAACGTTGTAAAACTGATTTTTAAGAATACAAAAGGGAAAAAAGAGTTAAAAGTACAACATTCCAAGTTCTTCAGAACTGTTCTTCAAACGCCCGTTATTCCCGAAGGAAAGCTAACGCGATTCAACGGCGTGTATTTCAGACTTAGAACAGGGCAGAACTTAGAGAAAACGTCGCTTCCCAGCACGGAAGTTTTTTTTTTCTTTTTGTATTTTTTAAAAATTAGCTTTACAACATTAAAAGTGAATTACATGATTGCCCTCTCATTTGCATTACGTGCTCCATGACCCTCCTGATCATAATAATGTTTCATGTTAAGAGTTTAGTTTCCCTGGACTCTTTGTGAGGAAGGGCAGAATATAAATAAATATTTATATGCCATCGCACGACTATTTGCTCCAATGGAGTGAAGACTAATTTTTTTAAAAAATTATTTGCCATCTTGAGAGGCACAGCAGGGGAGCTAAGCAGACCTGGGTCTGGTTGGTGCCTGGATGGAAGACAAATTGAAAATCTTACACTTGACTCTTTGTATTCTGTGATGGAAAAGGATGAGATATAAGTATGAACACTTGCAAAGACCGGATCCACCAAGCTACTGTCGATTATTTCACAAGAGATCTCTTGAGATCTCCCCCTCACAAAAAAATCGAATGTCTCTCTACCCCCAACCCTCATAAAGACAATGGGAGGATTGTCCATTCTATGAATTTCGTAAAGGTGTGTCATAAGGCAACTAGAATCTAAAAGGGTTTTTACCATATTATCTGTACTGAATCAATGATATGATATGCCAAGGCAGAGCTTGAATGGGTTGTGCAGCCCAGATTTTGGGGCTTAGTTATTAGTTATGCAGGAAGAAAGGAATGACAAGCAATTCATTGTTGCTAACCAGTTGCTTCCTAGCACTAGAGTTCTAGTCAATAGATTCCCCAGAGCACAAGACCAGAAAACCTATAGATCTCAGGGGAGGTGTCTATAGTCCTTGCCCAAGCACAGGCGTGATTAAAAACCAGGTTCAAAGCCAGTAGAGGAGAGAGGGAATAGTGGAAATCACAAGCCCCAATACTTGAACGCCCTGCCCTTGTTTGCATAGTTTAGTCAGTCATTTCCCCCCTCTGTGCGTGTGTTCCTTTAAGTCTCCTGTCAACTTGTGGCAACCCATGAATTTCATAGAGTTTTCTTAGGCAGGAAATATTCAGAGGTGGTTTTGCCTATTCCTTCCCCTGAAATATAGCCTATAGCACCCGGAATTCATTGTTGGTCTCCCATCCAATGTGACCCCTTTAAAAACAGTAGCTTCGGGGGCCGCCTCAAAAGGCAGGTCTTCCGCACACACATTAGGCAGATGGCTTTCGGGCCTCTACGTGCTTCCCCACAAGTAACTTGGAGGGGGTGCTGGAGAAACTTGGGCCCTCCAGGGGCAAGGGCTGCTACCTTCAAGGGAGGAAGAGGACAGGCGGGGCTTTGTACTAACAACAATTAGCTATGATGTGCCTGCCATTGTCTCTGAGAGATCCCCCACCAGTGTCACCTCCCCCTCCCAACTAACGCTGCTGTGCAGGAACTGTCTGGCACATTTAGTCTGGCTCCGTAGCAAAAGCCTGTGTGATATGGGAGACCCTACTAGCTACACTGCTGCTGCTGGTATAACCTCTTGCCTCACAGAAGCACCCAATCCCATCACCATGGAAAGGTACTGCTATTTACCTTTATATAATACATTTATCTAATGCACCTAATAAATGCCATAACATTCCACCCCCAGTCCATAACACCATAGCAGGGTGTGCAGTTAAACATGTGTAGAGTAAAAGTTGAAAGACAGTTCATCAAGAAATGGTGTCTGTTTATCCTCTATTGGGAACACCAACGTTCATAGTGCCATACAGTCTTGAAATAGAAAACATGTTTTTATAATGACTGATATGTAATGTATGAAGTGTTGTGTATCTTCATGCATACTAGCAGGAAAGCCTGAAGAAAAATCTCACATGGAAGTAACAATAATCAATGGCTTTTCTGCTTTCCTACAACAAATCTTGATGACGAGGCCTTCCACACTAGCTGTGCCTCCTGTGGTGTCATTGACTGTAGACTTACTAGGAAAGAAGACCAGCCAACAGGTAAGGGTTTAACTTAGGCCATTTCACTAAGCTTTTCAAATAAGAGCTGCAGAGGGAGCTACACAGGGAAGGCTCTGGCGAGGGTGGGCGACCCCCACTTCCTCCCCAGCCGTTCCAGGGTGAAGGACTCCCACCCCAACTGTAAGTCATAATCTCTAGCTTGCAACTGGCCAGATGAACTCCATAGGGAAGGTCTCTGCAGTGGACTTCCCTCTACAAAAACGTAGAGGAAGGAGGTGTTCTGGGTTAGCCCCAAAGGCAGTCCCTTCCATCACCCTGAGGGTTGAGATGCCCCCTTTGCCCAGTGAAGAATCTCAAGGTCCTCACCAATAATTCAAATTGTGCCCCCCATCCTTTACTACCTGTTGAGTGACTATCTCATGTGCCACATGCGACTCAGGGCAGGAGAGGCAAAAATACTCCCTTTTTCATAAGGCCCCCAAAGGGGTCAGTTTTCCCACGGGGCCCCTCCAACTACTGTTTTCCATGGGCTCATGGCTGGACAGGTGACCAGGAGTGAACTAAGAGGGAGAGAGAGGAGGGTCAGGCAGCTGGGATCCTGGTTTCTCAGGGGTGCTGGGCCAATCTCGCTCTCTCAATCTTTCTTACTTACGTACTTACATACATAGCTACACACACAGGCAGACACACAGACGCACAGAACACAACAGCAAGAGCAAATAGGGCTACCCTTATGTCCCCTACCTGCCACAGGGGTGTACAAATCTCTCTCTCTCTCTCTCTCTCTCTGTGTGTGTGGGTGTGTGTGTTCCATTTATATGCCATCATTCCCAGGGAGCTAAAGGTGTACACAGATCTCCTTCTCCCCACCACAACCCTGTGAAGTAGGTCAGATCAGACTGAAGGTTGACTTTTCTAAACTATTCAGTCAGTCTCATAGCTCAGTGGAGCCCACATTTGGATTTCCCCAAATTACACCTCCAGCACTGTAACCACTGCATCACACTGTCTTGGAGTCACAGAGTTTTACCTCTCTCCCCAGTAGAGCAACAATTTTTTTTAAGATCTTTCTAAAAAGTATGCAATTGATACAATGAAAATGTTGAAATGACACCAAAATTTGCAAGTTCAGAGAGAAATCTGCATTTGAGTATGATAACTTAATCCCATATTTCACTATGGTATGCTCTTAGTAATTATCTTATTTGACTTGAATTATTGCTATTACTATAATCACAAGAAGAATGTAAACAATAATTAATCAGGGTTATCTAAAACATAAAATGATAGTGTACATATTTTAGCTTTCTGATGTCATCCAAGACAACAAATCAAAGTCGTGTCATCCATACACATGGTCACTGTGTTGACAGAACACTTGAGATCTGCATTTGAATAGTTAAGCCTGTGTTAGCACTGATAGGATCGTCTAACAGCCCTCCCTTTCAAATGGAATTTGCATTAACTGCTAACTACTCCAGCGCAGTTTTGATAAAGAGCTGCTTGCATCGGAGCAGGGGTGATGGAAATTATGGTAAGTTGCCTGATTAGCTAGGCATTTTTAAAGTAAACAAAAGGTAAGGGCCCCCCATTTTTTAAACTTCGCCAGGCCTGCAACCACTTTAATCTAGCCTTGAGGAGAGCTTGTGGCCCACTCATTATACACATATACAACAATTCTCTCTGCTTGTATTGTGGGAGTAAACAGCTTTCTCTTGGCTTCCCCCACTATGGAAAGGGTTTGTTGATTATCAGGCAAGGAAGAAAAGATGACACTTTCTTCTCCCCATTTGCCTCCCCTGGGTGCCCAAAAGTCAAGACTACCAGGGGAGGCAAATGGGGAGAAGAAAGTGTCATCTTTTCTTCCTTGCCTGGTAATCAAGAAACCCTTTCCACAGTGGGGGAAGCCAAGAGAAAGCTGTCTACTCCCACAATACAAGCAGAGAGCATTGTTGTATATGTGTGTAGTGAGTGGGCCACAACCTCTCCCCAAGGCTAGATTAAAGCGGTTGCAGGCCTGGAGAAGTTTAAAAAATGGGGGGCCCTTTCTGCACATGCCTGCTGTATTTGGCGGGCAGGCAGCATTGAAATTAAAAAATTGGATAAATTGTTCCAGCTGGACCATTGGTAATGCAACCTCAACTCCCCCCCCCCCCGGATCTAGGTGCTGGTTGGGCTGATGAGACTGTGCAGCCCCTTAACATCGGTGTACACAAAGCACATACAGAATGCTCCATATTATTTCTCCTCCTTCTATGCCTTCAGGTAATTTCTGACTTAATAGCCAGCCAGAGACAAACATATCACATGGGCATGGGTGGGTTTCTTGACAATATTTGTTCAAAGGGGGGTTGCCTTTGACTTCCTCTGATGCTAAGAGATTGTAACTTGCCCAAGGTCACCCAGTGCATCTCCCTGGCTAAGCAGGGATTCAGACTCTGGTCTCCTGCAGTATTAGTCCAGCACTCAAACCTCTACATGACATTGGCTCCTATAAGTAAATATATACACATATAATGGAGAGCAAGTGTGGTGTAGTGGTTTGAGTATTGGCCTGTGACTCTGGAGAACAGGCTTTTGAATCCTTGCTTAGCCAGGGGCTGCACAGAGCATAGGGAATATTTTTCTTTTGGACTAGAACTCTGATGCTGGCTGTGGTCATTCTGGGAGTTGTAGCCCACACTTACCTTATTGTACAGTGTGGTGATTATCTTCTAGGTGACTGGCACCATGTCCTTGCCTTAACAGGAACAGGGGCCCTAGAATTAGTACAATATCATGAGGGTGATTATACATGGTGCTCTGTAAACAGGGATGGGAGCATTTCTGCAGGCCAGCCATGGAAGATTGAGGAGACAGTATCATTGCAGTCAATGTCATTGCCTTGTTCCTTTATGTCTCTTGCCCTTGTGGTTCCTGAGCAATGTGGTATCACAGAGGAGACTAACAGAAGCTGGGGTGCCCTGCAAGTGCTGTCTGTGATACTCCAGGCCATCACACTGCAGCCTCAGCTTCATCCTTCTGAAGCACTAAATTTCTCAAAATTATCTTTGCCACAGAACTTTCCAGTGGTAACTTTTGTAATTGTTGCATGAACCCAACCAGCTAACTGGTCCATGCCAATAGGGCAATAAATCCACTCCAGATTTTAGCCTGAATGTTGAATGATCAGTAATAATGTAATTTATTCTAGTTACCTGTTGACTAATGATGATCTCATGAACGGCAAAGAGTACTCACAATTGGTTTATCCTTCCTCTGAACATAGCCTACAGCACCTAGCATTCCCTGGTGGTCTCACTCCCAAGTACTAACCGGACCTGACTGTGCTTAGTACCTTGTCCCCAAAATAGATTCACCATTGTGGATAGCTCCTTTAAAGTTGTAAATAAAACCCAGAGTGGATTCACTATTCCACGAACAAGGAACCCACCAGCTGCCATTGCACAGATGAACCTGTGGCTGTACACAATAGCAAACCTCTCTTCCTGCACTTCCTATTCTGATACCTTCCAGCTGTTGCAATGTTAATATGTTTGCTCATCTTCTTCTGGAACACTGGGTGGCAGTAAAACATTGATGATAAATAGAGGAAAATGTATGTTTCAGGGCTTTATCTATCATAAATATCGATCATAACATAATCATATCAAGTGTTAGCTTGATTTGTGCAACTGCTTTTCATAGTCCATGTGGCTTTCCAGAGCAGAAGCAGAAGCAGAAGCAGAAGCAGAGAATTGGCCACCAGATCCTCCACAGTTGTCCACTCCTGTCCTCCAGACTGGCAAAGTTCACAAATAAAAGGTTTGAAAGCTTTAGCTGGTTTCTTTAAAAGCATGTGCTTCAGGTCAACACTAAGGTATAGTTTTCCCTTTGAGGGAAATATGATTAAAGATCTGTGATCCAGAAACACTGAACTGGAAAGGAGACCTTTAAATTATATACAGGTGTATGAGGAAACAATCCTGGGGTTTTTACTTTGTGGAGAAACTGGAAGAGCTCTCCAGATGATAACTCTAAATGCCCTTCCTTAAACTCCAAATCCAGGTTCCATAGGATGTTGCCAGGGCAGTTGAAGTGGAATATAGTACTTTAGCAGTGTAGTGTGATAGGGCTCTTACAACAGTATACCCATCATATAACATTGTTACCCTGATTTCTGGGGTCCCTCAGGGGACACCTCAATGTGCTCCAATTAATGAGGAATGGAAACTAGCCAGAGCACAAGCAATAGCAATACGAGAGGCAGGGCAACCCAATTTTTATGCACTTATGCACGCACTCACACCAGAGCTATTTAGAAATAAAGGAGAGGAAATTGGATAGGGGGGGTTTGAGGGTGATATCAGGGAAATACTGCACCTGGTCCTGAAGTCTGGATAGCAGAGACAGCAGTGGAGAAATGGGACTCAGCACAGAGGGAGCTGAGGGAATAGCCGGACGGAGTGACGGCAAGCCAAGAGCGATCCTAAGAAACGCTCAAAAACTGGGAGTATTTATAGGGGAAAATGTACCTGGAGGGCTAACCCTATCCCGGAGAGAACAATTGGTGGAGGAGCTAGAACAAAGCTCCAAACTGTCCACATCTTTTGCACGATTGGAAGAACAAAGCTCCAAAACGTCAGAGTTCCTTGCCTGATTAGATTTGCCGGGGTTGTCAAAAGCCGCGGCAGTATGCAAATCGTCCTTGCTTGACAGGCTGTTCAAAGAGCTAATCCCTTCAAGCACGCTCTTCGGGGCTGAGGACTCTTTGTATATTTTAAGTTTTTACCTGGCTGGAAGTTTCCTGGGGTGATGTGACTCAGAGTTTACTGGCCTGACCGGGTTTTTCCTGATTTCGGCCGTTCGACCATGCCTGCCTATGTGCTCGTTCGGGGGACCTCTCAAGCACATGGAGATACAATTTAATATTAAATTGTAGACCCCGGGATAGGATTATCTACCGCAGTAACAACATAATGAATCTCCAAATACCTGTTGGAATAGAAAAGTCTTCACTTGACTTTTCTTCTCCATCCTCTAAACCAAAATGCCCAGGTTCCTTTCTGGAGGAAAATGTAGCTAAACTTCTTAGAAGCTCAGAGGTTAAAGTTAACTGTCACTATGCTGCCCATATGTTCTGAAGGCAATTCACCTGCTCCCTGCTTTGATGTCATAGCACCGTCTTCTTGGAAAAGGAACTGCTTTATTTTAAAGCTCCTACCTTTGTGGCTCTTTCAAGGTAGAAAGGTACTTTTTATTGCTGATCCAAATAAATAAAATAATGAATGAATAAATAAATAAATAAATAAATAAGAAAGCCATATTTTAGTATTCCTGTGACTGTATAGTTGGATATCTAACAACATCACTAGCAAAAATTGGGTTCGTTATCTTTCTAATTTGGATTTTATTTTAAAATTTGGGTTGATTCCTCATCCAGTGTCTAAACATTGAACTTAATCTGCTATGGCATGCAGATAAAATCCATAATTCTTTTATACCCCCTACAGGTTATGCCAGTCCTCCAAAGTATCTCATGGTTGTTATTATACTGCTTTTGCTGGACGCAGAAAACCCTGCAGTGTAGTCTATTGCTGTAATCCAGTTTCTTAGTATGTTGTGGGTTTGGATGGAAATGTAGTGTGTGGGGTCCATGGAGCTGACTGTAGTGGCAATGTAAGTCATCCAGGGAGAGAAGTGGTTTGTCTTATTAGGTGTGTATAAAGGTTGGAAAGAAACAGCACCCATTCTCTTTTTTCTTACAGACTTCATGACTTCAAGATCAAATGGACCTTATTTTTCTCCACTTCTTCCTCCTTTTTTGTTACAGTACATCTAGTGGTCTTGAACACTTGTTATGACTTTTATGGCTGGCCTAATCACAGTATTCTCTAACATGAGTTTTAACATTTTCCTTGTTGTTACTGAGTACCTTCAAGCTGCTCCAACTTATGGCAACCCTAAGGTTGTGCTTTCTTGGCAAGTTTTTTTGTGTGTGGGGGGGGCTGCCTTTCCCTCTCTCTGAGGCTGAGAGAATGTGACTTGCCTAATGTCACCCAGTGGGTTTCTACAGATGAGCAAGGATTCAAATCCTGCTCTCCAGAGTAGTAGTCCAATGCTCAAGCCTGTTGAAGTGAGAGAATTCTCTAGACTTGCTGTCTGGAAAGCCATGATAAGGTATTTCTGTGTTAGAAAGGGAACACTGCTTGGAGAGATATTTTCAAAAATGTTCTAACCATGAGTTTCCTCCCAGTCTGACACCTCGAGTATCTTTCATGTAAGAAAAGCAGGATATAAATGAATGAATGAATGAATGAATGAATGAATGAATCAAATAAATAAATAAATAAATAAATAAATGCAATAAATAGATAAATAAATAAATGCAATAAATAGATAATTATAATCAGTCAGTCAGAATTCCCCTTTGAACTGGAATGGCCAGATTGTAAGCTTTCAAAATATACTTTGTTTTCACTGAAATAAACCAATAAAATATTTAAATGACCTAAATACCTATCTCAGTGTACAGGACAATATAATATGAGAAGCAAAGATACATGATCTCTCTTAAGAAACATGCTTCTGCATGTTTGCAGGAGCAATACCTTTAGATTTACTCCCTGGTGGACTTCTTAAATTCTGCTTTTTCTGGTAGACAGACAGTACTTCACCTGTGAAAAGCTTTGACTTCAAAAACACTGATTATTCAAAAGCTTATCTGGATAAAGCGAAAACAAAAACAAACAAACAGTTTGCCTGCCAGTGGAAGGCCACCAACTCCAATCTCCCTAAGAAGGGAATTTCAGTGTTTAGGAGCAGCTACTAAGAAGGCTCAGTCTTGAGTCCCCACCAGATGTACCTATGAAGATGGTGAGACAGGAGAATTATCACTAGAAACTAGCTGTGCCCTGTCCATTACCAGATTTCTTTGGGTCCTCTTTCTGGTTGACTTCAGTTACACCCTAGAAGAAAACAGTGACAATCATAAAAATGAGTTGTTTGGAAGTAACTGGTAAAGATGGGGTCTTGGGCAATCCTGATCCCAGAATATGTCTTACTTTGAAATCAGTGCCATTGAGATAAATTATGCTTTTGGTGTTTTGATTATGATATTCAGGAGGAAAAATCAGCATTTTTTAAAAAAACTGATTTGCTTGAGCAAAGTTTCAGGGTTTTTTTGTTTGTTTGTTTTTGTTTTTCTTGTTTCTAAGACTAGCAGCCCTCCCTATTGTGCCTCAGAAGCAAGGCATTAAGTCAATGTTTTCCCATTTGGTTTGTGTACTGCTGTCATTCACAGTTAAATTGCCCCTGCTAGACCTAAAGATGTGTAAGGTACCTATTCTTCATTAATTGTACTAAAGCCAGCCCTTTTAAAGCTATCAAAGATGGTCTCTCAACACCCTTTCCTGTGAGGGGGAAATCCATGGGTCAATTAGGCAGAGAGAGAATGCCTTGTTTTCTTTGTCCTGCCTTCCAGCCCTTCTGAACCCAACTTTGGGTGGTTCAAAGTGTAAACAGTATGAGGAAGAAATATTTTCCTCCTACTTTGTTCATAATGTTTATAATCTTTAGCCATATTTCCCTCTAAGCTCTTTTCCTGTTTTAATTACAAGCATTGCTTTACTCTTCAAAGGGGCTCCAACCTCTTAATCATTTAACACTGCAGTCGTATCTGTATTTATCTGGAACTAAGACTCACTGAACTTTCCACCATTCTGTTTAGATATGGTTTCAAACCCCATGGACAAGATACCTGCAATCTCCTAAGTCTAAAGCCATTTCCACATTAGCCTGTTATAGCACTATTATTCCACTTTCAACATCCTATGGAATCCTCGGCTTTTCAGTTTGGAGAGGGGCCTCAAAGGCCCCTCCCCAATCTGCAAACCCCAGGATTCCACAGGATGTTGAAAGTGGAATGATAGCGCTATAACAGGCTAGTGCGGAAATAGCCTAAGACAAGCAGAAGACAAAGAGGCTCCTACAGAACCAAGCAGGAGAGATCCATGAGTAAGACATCTCAGAAGTTTATCAATTGGCTGACAGAAGCTGGAATCTCCATCACCCAGTACAGCATTTGGGGCTTTATTAGCTATATCAACAATACCACTCATTTCAACAAGAGACTGTCAATATGAAAAGAGCCCCTTGGAGACAGGTTTCTTCTCCACAGGGAGATGTTAGCTCTAGTCATGAAGGTGGAACAGATATACAGTGCTGGGGACCTCCCAGATACATAGTGAAAACAGCATGTCTGGTGAGATATTGTTTATCAGAATGATCTCATTGAGAGATACTTCTCTGCTTTATATCTGTTGGAGATTAGAGTTTCCCAGAGTGTCAGCCCTTGGGGAACTCTATGAAAGCTAAAGCTGTGAGGAATTAGCCTTCTTTTAACAGAGTTGCAGAGAAAGCATGCCCCAATTTCTGTGTATCTTCCCTGAACTGAAGGCTGACTTGAAAGCAAACACAAGATAGGCTGCTTCAGGTTCCACATTTAAAAGATTTACTAATAAACTTTATAATTACTTACCCATTCGAGAAACTATATCCTAAGTAATGAATAAAAGGATTTAGGAAGATATCATTTTCATTTTAAACTCACCAATTTGGTGGTGAATAGGCTAGCATAGAAAGAGAAAATGCTAGAAGCAAGATTGCTATAGGGAGAGTCTTTGCTTTCTCAGTATGAACAGTAAGTAACATCAGAACGTATTCTGGGTCACATGGTCTGGATACCAGGGCAACAGTTAACCCTATACTACCTGAGCTCCATCTGAGGGAGGGGGGAGAGAGAATGCTATAATATTCCAACAAGATCACCTTTGGCCTTCTAGAAACCTACAACTAAAAGAACCTCAGAACCCCACCACCAGCACTCAGGGCAAGAGTAGGTTGCTTCCCTGTTTCTTTGTTGTCATTTGTGAACACAAACCTATGGTTATTCTGTGTCAGCACAGTCCCTCTTTGGATACTTCTGGAGCTAACCTGTCCTTTGGCAACAGCTCTCCTCCTCCCACTGTGCATGCTCTGCTTGGTTCCCACTTAGAGCTTAATTCCTGTCCATCCTGCCTGAAGTGGCCAATTGTCTAAGTGTGGGAAGATAGAAATTCCCTTTGCATTGGGGAAAGACAGCCACATCTACCGTGTACTATGTAAATATGCATGGAGAGACAAATGAGAAGACCAGGGTCTTTCAGGAAGAGGTGTTTCCTAATGTAAAGCACAGGAAGGAACAATGGATCTGTCTTGATGGAAACACAGAAATGCACAACCTGTAAGTCAATTGCAGCAAACCAATCTCAGTGTGAAACAGGGGAAAAAGTGCTGAAAGGATGATCATCGTGAACTTTCATGGTTTGATGTGGTGTTCATGTGGTTGGTTAATTTATATCCTACTTTTCTCCCATTAGAGACACAAAGTGGCCCAAAGTGTTTGATGCCTCTTTAGTTCTAGAATTGGGTGAAAACCTCCATCATATTTGGGGAATGGGATGAAGGGGGATGATAGATGGGGAACCTCCTCAGTCGCTCCTCTCTCCAGCAGATTAGCAATGTTTTCTTGCAGTACTGGAGAGGTTGGTGGTAAGGTGTTGAACTCAGTAGTACATCTTCTGGCAATATTATCAAGGACTCAAGAATCCATTGTTGTATGGTCCCATTGGTGGTGGTAGGGAGAACAAGATGGTCCCCCCGTGTTAAGGTGAGCTGTGGTGGTAGAAGGTGCTGACACAACTGAAGGCCCTGTTTTGAAGTTTGCCTTTTCCTGTAGGAGAACTAGTATTTAAAGGACAATTGGGATCACTTTGAAGAAGAACCCTGGGAGGACATATTCTGATATCCAGAGGGTGAGTATGATGACCACCCAAAGACTGACACACCGAAGAGTGCCTGCCTCTGCTTCTGCTGACAAGGATTTCTTTGCCATGTGCTCCATCTTGTCATCCATTTTGTTATTAAAGACACCCTCCTTATCAAAGGAGAGCTTTGCTTTTAGATTGATAAATTACTTCAGACACAACATCCAGTTTCATTCAAACTAATACTGCTACACTGCCAATGACTCTTCCTTTCTGGTAAACTTTTATTGCAGAAAGCAAGAAGGAAATGTATGATTGTTCAGTGGAAGGACCTGGGGCTAGCAGCCCCGGAAGGGAACAAAAGATGGTTTTGGAATTTCATCAATATCAAACAGGGGCTTTAATCCCACATTAGATGCTTGCATTTCAGTTAATGCCTGGTGTACTTACTTAAGCAGTTTTTTCAGAAGTGATGTAGATAGAGTTTTAATTGATGAATTATGAATCAAGCTTTGTTAATTGCATTACTAGAATGGCTTCTAGTTTCAGGACTAGAGGTGAGCAAACTTACATGTGCTCTAGCAGCAGACAAAGCACCTGGTGTACTCCATCAGAGATCTTCAAGAACAATTCTGAATGGTAGGATCCTCTCCTAGTAAAACTATTTTCCCATATAGCCACTGCCTGGATTTTTTCTGAGGGATGGAGAAGAGCATAATCTTCCTAGCTGATAAGAAATGAAATAAAGTAAGCCCTCAGAGCTATAGGCCAATTAGTTTATTTTATATTAGCTCTAAGAGTTACAGCTGCTTCCTTCTACAGAAGCTGAAAAGATAGGTGAATGAAAATTATATTCTTCATCAGGAACAATCTAGGTTTAGGCAAGATCACAGCACGGTCAACTAGATTTTTGTTTTACATCATTTAATTCATAAATACACTAGTGGTCTTCCCAAGTGGCTTTTTACTGCATTCATTGACTTCTCTTCATCCTAAAATCTAGCTAATGGGAATTGTTTGTGGAATAAGCTTGCCAGGACCAATACCGATAAAGGGCTGTTACTCCTAATTTCAGGAATTATACACTAATACAACTATGATGGTAAGGATTAGCAGAGATGGAAGATTGATGAAAGAAATGTGTATAACAAAAGGAGTCAGACACAGTGGCTTGCTAGCACTCCTTCCTGTATCATCTTTATATTAATAATACTGTAACTATGTTAAATTGCCCTGATCATTTCCCTCCCTCGATAGGAAAAGTAAAATGTCAACCCTAAGATATGCTGATGACATTGTACTATTATCTACGAATAAAATCAGCTTGAAGAGAGTTTAAATATTAGTACTGCAAAACATAACAACTTAGAATAATGTACGCTAAATCTAAGGTGATCATCTTTGGCAAACGATCGCCTAAATTTAACTGGAATTGAGGTGGAAATAAAATAGAACAAGTCCCTTCTTCTAAATATCTGCGGATATATTTTGATGAGAAAAAATCTTGGAAGACTCAGCTACAAAGCACAAAGAATAGCACAGAAGTCAACCCATGTTGTTCTGAACCTTTTCTGGTAATTCCAGCATTGAAAGTGTTTTTAGGGGAAGTAGTTGTTCTAATGCAAATGCAACAATAACTTGAATGACCTGGGGGGTCTGTCAAAGTTTTCGAGATGCTTGTTGGCAGTATCTCTGGGAATTCCAGCTGTGTTCTTCAGGAAAGAGCTGGTGTGGTATGTGCAAAATCTAGAGCTGAGAACCCAGACCTTTTGTATTATGAGAGTGTCTTGGATACGTCAGAAGACTACCTCTCTAAAGCTTTGTTTAGAGGAACAATGGAAGAAAGGTGGGTGGGCTAAGCTATCTCAAGACTTACCCTCTAAAACCCTTCCAACTGTAATTTTTATCATACCTGGAGTTAAAAACAAGTTGAGGGACTGGATCTATCTATTACCGTCAGAAAGGTGATCAAGCACGGAGGCATCTTTTCCCATAGCAATTGTTGGTAGGCCCTCATCCAAGCCTGTTAGTTTGCAATCCAAGCCAACAAGGCTGCCATAGAGTAGACTTTCTAAGACATGTGTCAAGCTTCCTGCCCTCCAAGGCTGAGGGTGCTGAATAGGGCTTGCTTGTTGCTTTGGACAATGCTGCTTCCACCACCAGTAAATTTGGTGGAGGATATTTAAAAAGCATAGCACAATTAGTGTCTTGAACACAACATAGGTACTCAATTTTCCACGGTGTGGGAGGAATAGATGACAGTGAGTTCCAGCACTTCTCACAGCGACAGCAGGGGTGAGATGATGACAGTAGGCAAGATTGCTATCTGACTCTGTGAAATATGTGATCAGAAACAGGTGATTCTGGTTGCCGGACTTCTTGCTCCAAGGCCTAGCCATTCTAATGGTCTGTTCTGCCTAAGGGCCAGTTTCATCTGACAGAGACAGGTGTTACCCTGATTTCTGGGGGTCCCAGGAGGGACACCTAAATGTGCTCACAACAACGGGGAGGGAATTAGCACGGAGCACAAGTTGGCAATGCGAGAGGCAGGGTAATGTAGCGAGATCTTGAACCCTATGTCTACGGGGTCAGCCCGAGTCAAGGATGAGACAGATGTTGAAATTAATAATTCTTTTATTTAAGCACAATCAAACAAATGTATGCAACACACTCACGCAAGAAACTATGGAAAGAAAGGCAGTAGCGGATAGAGGGATTTTTGAGGAGGTTTGGTATGGGAAATACTATACCTGTCCTGAAGCCCGGTTAGAAGCGGAGAAGCTGGGGAGCGTGGATCTCAGCACGTGGAGCTGAGGGGAAGGCTCGCTGGACAAAGCGACAGCAAGGCGGGATGGAAGCCAAGAGCGATCCGAGGAAGCGCTCAAAGTCAGGGGTTCTTGTAGGGAAAATTGTGACTGCAGGCTAGTTCGTACTTGGGGAAAACAATGAGTTTGGGGCTTGAGACAAAGCCTCTGAAAGGTCATCATTTGAATGATTGAGTTATAGCCAAACTGTCAATAGAGTAGCCAGTATGCAAACGCGGAGTGCTTGAGCGTTGTATCGTCCGATCATCAAGCTGCTAGCGCGGGGCAGAGGATCTTTTGAAAGTTGCGTGCATACATAATTGAGGTACTTGCCTTGAGGTCTCCTGAAGCTGTGAATCGGCTATTTCTGGCCTGCCTGTATTTGTTTGGAATATTACAGCGATTATCAGCCGAACCTGTGTGCGTGCTTGTCCGGGGACCTCACAAGCACCTGGAGGGGACAGAAGGCCAAATTATTGATATCAAAAGATATCTTTTATATCCCACAAGCTCGGGCTAGCAATGGCGGTAACACAGGAAGTATGGCATGTCCACTTCACTATGATTCTGGAGAGCAGGGTTCAAATTCCCACTCATCCCACTGGGTGGGCAAACCCACTTGGTGATCTTGGGCAAATCACACTATCTCAGCCTCAGAGAAAGGCAAAGGCAACCCCTGCCCCCTGGACAAATGTTCACAAGAAACCCCATGATAGGTTTGCCTTAGGGACACCATAAGCTGGAAACAACTTGAAGGCACACAACAACAAATGTCTGGTGAAGAGACAGATGACAAACTAGTAGACAAGGAGTCAGAATCAGAGTCTTCAGAAGCAGCAGAACCTGAATTTAGCAAGGCAGGTGTAGATGCTCACAGGAAAAAGCAGGCAAATTCAAGCAGGTTGGTCAGTGGTAGGACCAGGCAACGCCAAAGCATCCTGCAATTAGTAGAAGCCACAGCAATCAGGGTTGGGGTCAACTCTGAAGACTGAGGTGGGTTACCTGAGCAACCTGAATGGTTCTTGGCATGTTGAAGGTGCTGAGGCAGTAGTGGTACTGCTGGAGAATTAACAGTCCCTCAACAAGGAAGAGGTGGTGGAGGGTGAATAGCGGAGGCACAAGGAACCAGGATGCCATTATATTCATAGAACTGTGAATGGTGATCTATACAGTTCTGATCATGAGGTAATCTGAGAAAGATGATCTGTATAGTCCTGATCATGCTATCTGGGAAGAAAGTAATCCACATGGCAGCAATTACACTCACAGTACTGATCCCACTCCCCATGGAGGTGCTGTGGCTGGTAGTCCCCACAAAAATCTGGATGAGGCTGTCTTCACGTTGAGAAGGCAGAGGAGAAAGTGGCGAAGGACAATGTCTCGTTAACCAAGGGTCCTCCATAGGTCAAGTCAGAGAATGTAGAAGGGAAAGTGTGAGTGATAAGATGCAGGGGAGTATTTACCTGGAATTATGGATCATTGATGTATCATTGAAACATATGTCAGAACTGAGGAGTGGTCAATTGCCTCCTTTCTGAGCAGGAGTCCAAACATTGCACATCATCTGGGTGTGATTCCAGAAGAAGGAACTCATCCTCAAGGCAATGGAGGATAGCAACCAGGGAATCCAGCAGCTGTTGGTTCTGGTAAGAAGCTGGAACAGCAGAATTGGAGGACAAATCTGCTGAGAAAGTTGGTGGCATAATCGGTATGGATGGGTTCATAAAGTCCACAACCTTGTGAGGTAGGTAGCAAGTCCTTCCTGGAGAAGGAGGTTGTCATTTGCAGTTTCTTTCTGGAATTGCGGAGGAAGACTCCTTAGTCTTTTTCCTTTTCTTTTTTAGAGGGATCAGTGGATGACGCAGATGGACCAGACTGATTCCATCAGTCTGCAGCCAAAGTAGGAGCTTGTAGATCCTGTGAACTCCAGTGATCTTGCTGATTCACTTGCTTGGATTGCATGGTAGTGGGACCTGATACCGAGGGACAGGAGGCTAAGGTAAGTCCACAGATCTTTCCATAGCAATCCATTAGTAGAGAAGGTTAGGAGCAAATGCTCACAGATGACGTATACAGTAGTTTGTTCTGAGAGGCAAACTCTGAGGTTTTAATAGCAGATTCCCAAAGGAGCACTTTGAGCTGCGACCTGTGCTTACAGTGCTCCTTCTGGGAGAAGGCCTGGTAATGTGGGCACTCATCAACAATATGGGTCTCCCCAATACACGGAAGACTCTTAAAATGCCAATCCAGGAAAGAAGAGAAATGAGAAAATGAGACAACAAAAGAAGGAAAGGAAATACCAAAAGACCAAAGACATACACACAGCTCAAACTCACATGGAGAGAAGTTTCCTATGATGTAGCTGTGGCAGATGAAAGAGAACTCAGGGAAACTGAACAGGAACCAAATACAGCATGCTTGGTAGGAGAAGGAGGAGGAGGGGCCATGCAGCTCTAGAATTTTCTGAAGATGGCCTGTGCAGGTATAGAAATGTGTGAGTGACAGAGATCACAAAAGAGGGGGAAAAAATCTGAATAGACTAGCAGATATGTCTGGACCCAACCTTTTTCACCCTTTTTTCCCCTGGAGGTACAGTTAAAATAATTTTCAAATGTCAGGGAGTTCCTACATAAAATTTATTATATCTACAGCTCAAAGAAATTATTTTTTCAATCACAGTATCAGTCACTGATCCGCAAGGGGCTTCTTACAAAATGCTGGAGTTCCAGGGAACCTTGGTTTAGACGCTAACTATAGTGCAGCTGATCAGGGATGCGGCTATGCCCACACTCCTCCAGCTGATGGCAGATCAGTCAGGTCTATATGGAGAGGAAGCAGAGATGGGAAGAGAGAACAGGCCACATGCAAGTTGTAACAGTTGTATTTGGGGTCTAGAAGAATGGCATTTCTTGCCGCACTGTTCCCAACAGTGAGGCAATTACTTCCCCTGTGCAGCTCAAGCATTCAAACTCCTGCTGCTCTTCCTTTCTTCCCACACTGGAAATCCCTCAAGTGCTAATTTGGGGGCATATAGAAGACAAATATCAGAATAGTTGAAATCTCCCATTATTGCAACATCTCTCCTTTCTGAACGTTTGGTTATATGTTCCAGGAAGGCATCATCCAAGTCCTTGGTCTGGCCTGGAGATCTGCAGTAGACTCCCACAATGATATTGCTGTTGTTTGTTTCTCTCCCCCTTAATTTTTTCACCTAGATGTTCTCAGCTTGGTTTCCAGAATTACTTGCAGCCACCAACCTAAGAGGTGCCAAACATGCAACAGGGCCTCCTCTGAAGAGCTCAAATTTCTGGTAGACTCACACGGGGAAAGGGGTTCTTGCAGATACCTTTGCCCCAAGTAATTTGGCGCTCTGTAGATGAACACCAGCACTTTGATCTGAGCTCAGAAGCAAACGGGAAGCCAGTACAGTTCTTGCAGGATCAGTGTTATGTGGTCTCTAAAATACACTCCTGACACCAGTCTGGCTGCTGCATTTTGCACTAGCTGCAGTTTCAGAACACTTTTCAAAGATAGCCCTACATGGAGCTGGAATGAAACCTACAAATAGGACAGGCAACGCTTGAAAATCAAATGCGCCATTGACATGTATTGTGGCTTTCCATTAGCGCAGTGGGAGAATGTATGTTGCTCTTCACCTAGGCGGGAGAACAGGTGGAATGAGAGGCTTTTGTCACTCCTATGTCTGAATGTCTTCCCCCAGTGCTCTCTCTCCCTCCATTTCAGGAGCTTTTGACTTCTATGTCTATTAAAATATGCCCTTTTTTCCTTCTTTGGCTTATTTGCTGCCCCAGAGCACTGAAAGGCCAGTTTGGATCACTCAGCCAAGTGCATTTCTTCTCCTTTGAAATTAATGGGACTTTTTTTTCCTAGGAAAAAGACTAAATGCCATGCCCAGACTTTCACTCCTACTAGTCCCTTCTTACATTTAACTCCTGTTGGCCTTGGCCACCATTGTAAACTCTAGGTCTTAAGGTCTTCAGTACAGAGTCTTTTTATGTACTCATCTGATTCACTGAACCCCTGCCCCAAACCAAACTAAATGGCCTGGATCCTTCAGTCAGTGGAATTTGGTTTAAAGCAATACAGTATTTCCAAGGGGAAGTTAGCAGGCAATTTTGTTGTTCATTTTTCTAGGGCAGGGCTTTCCAAATGGTGTGTTGCCTGAAGCGTGTAGGTGTGTCGCCTACGATCTTGGAAGTGTATGTTATTGTTTATGAATCATGTATTTTTAAAAATATATGAGCGGTTTTCACGGGATACCTTGTGTCTCCATACCTTTTGTTATTCCAATTTATGTCTGTTTCTGCATATCCTATAAGAGGTTAGTTTAACCTCCGGTTTGCTAGTAAAACTGAACTACTGTGTCTTGAAATGATGCCTGTCTAAAAAACTGTCACCAACATGAAAAATTGGGAAGCTCTGTTCTAGGGCCCAAATTGCTCCCATCCCCCACAGCTCAATATGATAAGATCCCCCCCCCCCCTTTTAGTACAGTTTGGAGTTGGCCCTGTCGCCCAGACACTTACTGCTCATTAATAAACCCTGAGGCAAAGCCCCCACCCAGGACCTATCTTGCAAGAGGGAAATATCCCCAACAGGATCTCAAAACCCCTGCAGGTATATTCCTACAAATCCGACCCAGCCCACTCCTTCAAAGAGTCCCATCCTGTTTATTGCATTGATTTCACCCCAGTATTGGGGGTGAGAGGTTCTAAAGGATATTTACAACACCTACCTCTAGGTGTTTGGCATGGCAAAGTCTCCTCTGGAGTAAATCGCCCAACGCACTCCTGTAACTGGCACGATTTGGGACCTTTTGAGCCCCCCCCCCCGCTTCATTCAGTCAACACCATGACACAATTTCCTCTTTGATAGAAATCTAATCTCCCCCCTTCCATGATGTTCTGACTCTACCGTTGCAATGGACAGGACTTGATCAGCAAAACTTTGCAACGTTTTACCTCCCTTGGGCCAACGGGGTGCTAGGAGCCGCTCTGGGTTTAGCTCCGCACCCAAACAAAGGGGGAGGGGGAGGGACAGAAGAGACCCTCGGGAATTAACCCAAAGGTGGAAAGCTCCGCCCCTGTGATCTCCATTGGAGGAAGGGGAGCGGGTGGCCTCGGGCCTTGACAATATCGAGAGCTGCCGGTATTTATAACACCTACGTCCCCGGTGTCTGGCATGGCAAAGTCTCCTGCGGGGAAAATCGCCCAACTGCGTCAAAGAAACACCGCCGGGTCCCTCTCTTGAGATGCCCTCTTCCAGGAAGATACGCACCGCCAACGGGAACGAAGGCAGCGAAGGTAAAGCGGGGGAGATCGTTTCAGATTTGTTCCTGGGGGGTGGCAGAGAATTTAGACGGGGGGTCAGGAATACGGGATTTCTTCCCCTTTTCAGCTTATGCCGTCCAATCCAGCCCGCCGTAAAGGGCCACGAAGGCCAGCGAACCCGGCAACTCCGTTGAGTCCATCCTTCTTTAGATTTGTATGCCGCTTTCTCCCTCTGGGTCACCTGCGCCGAACGCGGCGCCATTTTGTTTGATGCTCACTCGCACCGAGCGTCGACCCCTTCAAGTTAATAACCACCCGACCTGGAGGGAAAATCCCATTGATTCAATGGCCAGTTCGGATTCACCACAACAGGACTGAGACCATTCCGCGTCAGCGGGGCGGGAGGATCCAAAACAAAAGAGGAGAAGCCGAACTGAAGGCGGCGGCGGGGAGGGGACTGAATGGGGAATTAGGAGGAGGCCGTCGCTTAGCGCCAGTTTTTAAAAAGAGGAACTTGAATGAAAGTGCAACTTCCGAAGTAAGAGACGGCCGACCTCGAGCGGTCGGGAGGAGGGGGTGGGCAACGAGAGGGTTGGGGGGAGTCCGACCCTATGGGTCGGCAGAATTAAGCGAGGGAATTTAAGGGCGCTTAGCGGGAGGGGGGAGGCTTTGTCCAGATAACCGTTGGATTGGTTTGGTTTCCTTTCCGTGGGAGAAAAAGGCTAAACGGAAATCAGAACCACCTGGGTGGGACTTCGGGCTTCCTCTCGCGTCCGCGTCCTTGGAAGTAAATCCCACTTAACTCGAGAAACTTAAAATTTTGGGAAATGCGCGCACGGGAGTGCCGTACTTCCAAGGACGCGGGGTCAGCGGCGAGAGTCCAGTCCTACGGTTACACGGAATTAACGAAGGGAGTGGGATTGGGCTCAGTGGGACGAGTTCCTTTTCTGGGGACGGGGAAAAAAAAAATCTTAGGATTCCTCAGTGCCTTTAATGCAGCAATAGAAACAACTTGGTTGCCCTGAGGACTCCGCAGCCTCGTTTCGTGTCCGCTAAATACTGTTTAAAAAACACGGGCCATTTCCGCACTAGACTGTTACAACGCTATGATTCCACTTTCAGCATCCTATGGAGTCCTGGGATTTGCAGTTTGGGGAGGATTCCATAGGACGTTGAAAATGGAATAACAGCGTTATAACAGTCTAGTGCGGAAATGGCCACGAACTCCAGAAAATGAAGGGACGGGATCTCAGCGATCCTGCGGAAATTTCCTCGGGAGTTGTATCGAACCAAACCTTTCCAAACTGCGAGGAGTCAGCAGTCGGAAGGTTACTGAAACAACAAAATCATGAGTCCACCCGCACAGTTACCCCGAATTAATAGAGCCGACTGCAGTTGAGTTCATGGGGTTTCTGCCCAGATCAGAAAGCTCAGGACAAGGTTCCTTTCCGAGGGGAAAAACAAAACTAGGACCCGCGACCGGGCGGGCCGGTGTATTCAAAGAATTCAGTCGTAGCAATCCCGTCCTATATATTTAGCCTATAGTTCTCCTCTAGCAGTCCATTTCTGTTAGGTAAGAAGGAAGTGGAGTTGAGTTCAGTGGGGCTTGGGCCCAAATCGGAAGCATGCGAATTAGTTTCCTTTGCGGGAGGGGGAAAACGAGGGTCCCGGGGACCCTTTGACCGAGCAATGGAAACAAAAAATAACTGGGCCCCTCTGCAGCCTGGTCTTGCATCCGCTTCCTTGGAAGTAAATCTCGCTTAATTTAAAAAGCAGGTATTTGGGGGGAACGTACGCCTTGGGTCGCAGTGAGCCTCCAGGCGTTGGCTCGGACGTTGCATCCCCGATCAATCAGACTGGATTTCTGTGCCGGGAAGGGAGAGGGCGGCAGGGGTGGGCGCGAAAACGCTCTCTCATCCTCTTCCTCTGCCGTTTGGCTGCCCTCAGACTGAGGCCGTTGCCGCACTACCTTTCAACATCCTATGGAGTCCTCCCGAAACTGCGAACCCATAGAATGTTGAAAGTGGAATAACAGCGCTGTAGCAGCCTATTGCGGAAATGGCCTGACTCCGGAGACGCTGGAAGAAGATCGGGGTTTCTTTTCCTTCCCAGGTGGGAGGCGGGGTTCGCTGTAATCCCCGATGGAGATGAAGGGGGGGGGCTTCCCTATCGCTCCAGGTGAGGGGCTCCGGCAGAAGCGGAGCCGGGGAAGGCTTGGTCCCCAAAGCGGGCCTCAGCGTGTCGTCTTTCCCTCTGAAGGCGGCTGCGGAGAGAGAGGATTGGAGTCCATGGGTGTATCCTGCGCCCCCACGAAGGCCCTGCAAGTTGCACACCGGACGCGCAGGGGATCGGGGCGAGAGAGCGTCTGCCTGCACTGTGTTGAGTGGGGGGGGGGGCGGAGGGGTTGAAGGATGGGAAGAGCGGCGGGAATTGGCAAAAGCGCTGGACGCACGCTTTATGATTTTATTTCTTTTCTCCTTGCAGAAAACGGTGCTGCGCCGGGAGAAGAGCAGAGGCCGTCCAAGCGCCGGAAGAGGACCAAATACACGCCCCAGCAAGTGGCCCTTTTGAAGGCCTCCTTCGCCCAAGATCCCTATCCCGGCATCCAGGAGCGCCAGCGCTTGGAGGACATCCTTGGCGTCCGGGAAGATCGTTTGTCGGTAAGAAGCGGAGTTCCCCGTCCCCGCCCCTCTTCCCTACCTGGCGAACTCGCTCGAAAGGGTCTTGCGGCTGTATTAGCGCCCCCTGCTGGCCGGCGCGCTGCTTTAAGAAAGACGGCGGAATGTGGCCCTTTGTTAATTTCACCGCTATTATGAATGGTTTTATGGAAGGCGTTTTTGGTGGGATTACAGAAGCCACCGCGAGCACTATTTATCTTTGAGCAGAAAGGAGGTGGGAAATGTAATCAGTGGTGCTGGTCATATAGAAAAACAACACAAGGAGAATTTAGATTTTTGTGTTCTTTGCAGTAAACACTGGCAATAGGCAAGTGATACCTAGGGAGGTGCAGAAAGCAGGGCAGGGTTGCAGCAAACAAGCAACTCAGGAATCAGAAAAGGAAACCACCTTCTGTTCATGCCAGTTACGACTTTCTGCAGGGCTCCTGCACATTCACCACAACAAGTAACTTTGACAAAGGAAGAAGGGAGGGGGAGAAAAAGAGCGAACCCCAACACTAGGTAGGATCTCTCTTGGACTCAAATGCTCATGAGAAGCCAGTTGCTGATTTGATGGTGTATCAGAAATGCTTGAACTATTCAATTGCTGTCTGGAAATAATGGACAAGTCGGTTTCCTGTCCTTCTGTTTTAGGTCTGGTTTCAAAATCGAAGAGCCAGGCATCCGAAATCTGTGGCTGTAAATGAAGAAAAAGAGGAGAAGACGAAGAAGACACAGAAGAGAGTCCTCCAGAGCTGTCGAAGCCCTGTCCCATCCACCGTAGGTGCCCCTGCTCCAAGAGTTGCCGGTCAGCCCGGCTGGGATGGAAGCAGGGGGCAGCCAGGGCAACCATTGGGAGTATACCATCCAGGCTGCCTGAACCAGTGGCCTCAGTGCCAACAGCTTCCGCAAGGGGCTGGCCCTCAGCATGAGAGTAGTTCCTTTGGGACCGGACAGGCCACCTCTTGTCTTCCAAGTGCTCCTTCAATCCAAAACCTTCCATTTGGTTTTGGTGGTGCTGAAGACTGCACCCAGCTACAGCAGCAACAGAGCCAGCAGAATGAGGCTTCCTGGAACTCTTACATTCACTATAACTCCTACCCTGATCAAGACCCACTGTGGCAGGAGGCCTCTCCAGCCCAACACCAGGACTCAGTGAATGCAAATACATTAACGGGTGCCCTGAACTTTTCACAAGGGGATTTTGGCTGTGCACAGAGCTCTTCTTCTGGAGGCAGCCCAGTCCTCTATGGGGGGGAAGGGCAGACGAAGACGGAGCACAGCCCCACGGGCACTTACAACAGAAGCCACTCTTCTCCTTCCTGCGCTGCACAATGGCCAGGCCCTTGTCAATGGGGGATTCAGCCCACGCAGTACAGCCCAAGCAGTACTTGCCAAGGTTATTAAGGCCCCTTAGGTATGGCACTTGTAAATGTCAGAAACAGGCAGGAAAGTAGTTAATAACGCTCTCTCCTGATCTTCCTGCCTCTCTTTAGCTAGTTATGAATTGCGATGATGTGTATATATACAATTGGTCCTCCACATTCACGAGAGTTCGAGGCATAAGACCCCTGCAAAAGCAGAAAAATTGCAAAATATCCAATTTGTGTATATGTCTGGGGGAAGGGGGACGAGGCATTGTGCGGAAAACAGACACTCAGGGTCCAAACCAGGCGAGGGAAAGGGGTGGTCATCATGGGGGCCCTATACGTCCTCTCTCTTGCCCATCTCCTTCCTTCGGTGGGTGGGGGGCACTGGGAGAAGGTTTGTGGTGCTGAGTAATCAGGCTGCAAGTCATCCTTAGCTGACCAGACAGCAACTGGAGGAGGAGGACTAGAGGCCAGAGGGAAGGTTCTCCCAGAAAGAAGGGACTGAGGTGGGGGGCAGGGGTTGGAGAAACCCACAAATAATCACATCTGTTAAAGTTAAACCTGCAAATGTGGAGGGCCAACTGTATTACTTTAAACCAAGTTCCACTGAGGGAGGGGCCCAGGCCTTTGCTTTGGTTTAGGGTTTCAGTGAATTTGTAGTGCTGGGACTTGGCCTCTTCAGCTCAGCCCAACATTAATTATATGTGGCAGTCAGAACCTGTTGTAAACTATACAAAGAGCTGTTGAAAAGGTGAAAGCGAAGTCTGTTACCAAACAATGTTTTAGCTGTTCGCAATCTCTGCTCATGGAGTCTACACATCTAGGGGACACGGCTGGGTGAGATGGCTTGATAGGCCTTCGTAACAGCCAATTCTTAGTCCCACTTTTAAGAGTTTGCAGTAATTTGTTGAATGTACCTAACTGAAATTTGTAAATACTATTTTCTAATAAAGTTTGTTCTTGCCATTGGACTCTCTGTGATTTTCCTACTATTTTCTTCCAGCTCTCTGTAGCTTTCTTGGGCTGCAGAGAAGAAATCTACTACTGTGGCCATTAATGGATGAGTCCTCCTCTCAGTAGATGAGGCAATAAAACTTTTAATGCGTGGAAGGTGGTTTTAATCCTTCCTTCTCCTTTTAGGGAAAGATGTCCTCTGTCTCCATGTTTGGGAGATAGTGATGTTGAGTTAATTAGGGCTAAAGTGGAAATTAGCACATTGAGAAGCAATATGGTATCAATCTCAAAGTTTTCAAAAACACTTAAGGATTAAAAAGTAAAATGGATCAGTAGATTGAAGACCCTGGAAAGTTAAACACAAGCTTATCTCTTTTCCAATAAATCAGATGGAGTTAACAGTACTTTGATTTGCCATTGATCTTGCCTAAATCTTAGTTCGTAAACTCAGGTCCTAATCAAAGGATTACTGGCTAATTCTGCAATGACACCTGATGATGAAAGCAATGGGGCTTTTCTCCTTTAAGCACAAGTTCAAAATTAGGTGTACCTCAGACCAAAATGTGCAGAAGATAAGAGAGACTACCAAAACCAGACAAAAGGCAACAATTTCCTTTCACATATCAAATCCCACAGTGCAGTTGGCAGGCCTTGGATAAGTTATGGTTGGTCCACAACTCAGCATCCCCCAGTCATCATGGCTGCTAGTTCAAATATAACATTCTCAGGATTCTCATTTGGGTAATGCAGCCAGCCCTTCAGGGAACTGCTTGAAAAGAATGTATTAGGCATGATCATAGCCTCCAATATTTCACAGATGAAAGCTGGGATATAAGGGGTCAAGCAACATCAGAGTGTGGTCCAAATGGCAACAGTTATCAATGAGGAAGAGAGAGGAAAGACTGCAGCAGTTAGTTTTTGCCTATGTCTATAGGGAAGGGCAAGATTCTGCCCCCTTTTCCCCTCTGCTGCATTCAGTATACAGCGGGCCTCCCTCATACACAACTTCTACAAGCAAGAATTTGTATTTGTATGAGGTGTCACGTCCCTATATATAAAATGGTGGCAACAGGCTCACACGTCACTGCCATTCGGCATTATAGGATGCAAGCATTCACATTTCTTCTTTTACACGGAGGTTCCTGGAATGGAAGCCCTGCATATACGGAGGGCCCACTGTAAACTACTTTAGAATTTTGAACCCAGCTTGCAGCCACAGAGGTAAGCTGAGGACAAAGGGGGAAACTGGGAGAGGGGGAGAGAGAAATTGTAAAAGCAGCTGAAAAACTGGAAAGACTGAAAATTAATCAGAGCTGTTCCTACCAAATTGCAACAGTTGGAGGGTATTCATTGTAACAAATCTGGGGCTTGCATTCTTATTGCCTTCTTAGTTCTGCATGCATTAAAATTCCAGATATAGATTATAGTATCTATTAAGGAAAACCTTATATGATAAAGTGACTACCTCCACAGAAATCATATAGTAGGAGCTAAAGGAAAGCATAATCTGTCCCCCTCCATCAGCCACTGAGGGGCAAAGGCTGCTGAAAGTTCTCCTGCAATAACTCCCCCACAAAATATGACAAAAAGAAGACTGCCTTTGAACCATCCATTAGCCATAGAAGGAGTCTGGACCTCACGCTGAAATATAGTCACCAAAGGTACAGCCCTAATGCTAACTGTTACTCCTAGTTATAGAGAAGTGCCACATGCAATCAATTAAACTAACAGAACTATTGAGTTATCAAATTCCAATTTACTCAACAAATCAGCTCTGGTTGGAACTAACTTTTTTACTGCTTTAGTACCACTTCTGATTTACATTGTAGAAACCAGTGTACAGGGTTAAAAACTGATTCACTTAATATTCTGCCTTTCAGCCAGTATGGGACCTGAGGTGGGTCACAATAAGGCTTTAAATTAAAAGCAAATACAGTCAAAAATGGATAATAAAAAAAGCTGAAAAACAAACATATTGAAAACATTAATAATAGCACAGAAATACATGCACTGGAACACTGTCATATTCATAGTGCTTCCTAAATACGCTTAATGCTAGCTCTCTTATTGTTGTTGAAACTGTGATTTTTTTTCTGCTGAAGTAGAGTGAGATTTCTGTACAGGAACATTCTCCCTGGCATGCTGAACTGAGCAACAGACCAATTACTTGAAAATCATGTTCTTGTGAAGATTTTAATAAATGTTGATGCTTCTTTGATACAAGCAGGGGTATCTGAATTTAACTGATTTTGTTCCTGTCTTGTAAACTTAAACAGATCAAAATCTATGAAAGTAAACAGGCAAAAAAGAAAAGGGAAGTTACCTATTTAATCACACTGGATTTCTGGGGAAGTGTGTGTATTTAGCGGTTCCTTGAGCCTTCTGTCTCTGTGTGTGTGTGTGTGTGTGTGTGCGTGCCAGGTAGCAGCATTTGCAGACTTATGATAAGCCCAGCCAGCTTCTCTATCCTCTCTTGGATTCAGTAGGAGTTGCAGAAGAAGAAAGATGCGCATATTAGTTAAGGGAATCATTCATCTATTCATTTAGGATGTGGGTGGGCAACCAGATTCTGCTGGACTTCAACTTTCATCATCCCTCACCATTGGTTCTGCTCCTTTTTTTGAAGGTCTTTCAAAAGAGTTTGGATGGCTAGTTCTGTGGCAGGGGGTTAGAATAGATGGCCCTTCCAACTTTATGATCCTAACTACTTCTAGAGGGCTGCACATTGCCCAAACTGAATCAGAATTCTCCCTATGGTGGTGGTGGGGAGTTTCTCCAGAAATCCTACTGCCTTTTTCTGAGCCACATGTCAGACAGCTTTAAGTCCAAAGGATGCCTGGCCAGTGTCTCTACCTTTACTTGCTAAAGTATGACTATAGGAGCATCCTTATCTGCACTTTCTTCCCTGAGTAAGCTGGCTTGAAATCTCAGATGCTTGTATTTGCTTTTCTGCTATTGTTTAAGTAAAATCTTCCCTGAGGCAAGGAGACTGATGAAAGTAATGAGGAGGGGTGTGTGTGTATGCTTTTAGTTCTGATAGATTACAGCCACTGAGCACCTATCTCTGCCAGCAAGTGTAGCAGCCTAAATTAGAGAAGGGCTCTGTGTCCATCCCTGCTACATACAGATGCCAGTAAATTTGGCTTCTGCTCTCCCTTTTCTGTGTTTATTTTAATGTATCTCATAACGCTGAGTTCAAAGTCACATAAATAGACCAAGCTGGATAAAGCAGTTTTTTTAAAATTTAAGATATTTATAATCTGTCCTACACCAGAAGATCTCAGGGCAGCACGCAACAAAATCAATTTAAACCATTTAAAATAACTTAAAATTAAAATGGTAAAAGAGACACTATTGAAGAGCCATCTTAAAATTAGAAGGTTTAATCTAAGTAACTTTCCCTCTGAAGCACAGACATAGTTCTGCTGGAGGTCACTAGACATTATACATTTGCATCACATTCTTAATCTTTCTGTACTTCTTTTATATTTCCCACTGCAGCATGGTGTAGTGCTTAGTGCATGGGACTGAGATTGGGAAGATTCTGGTTTGCATGCCCCCTCAGCCATGAAACCATTGAAATACCCTTAAGCTCGACTATGGCCATTTCCACACTACACTGTTATAGTGCTCTTATTCCACTTTCAACATCCTGTAGAATTCTGGGGTTTGTAGTTTATTGAGGCCAAAGAGCTCTCTAGCTGAGAATTCTAACTGCTCCTCTCTAAACTGCAAACCCCAGGATTCCATAGAACGTTGAAAGTGGAATAAGAGCACTATAACACTATAACTATGGAAATGGCCATAGTCTTTCAGATCAATGTATTGCACAAGAAGGGTTGCTCTGAACATAAGATGGAGATGGATGACATGTACATTGCCTTGAGCTCATTGGAGAAAAAGTGGGCCATGAATCTAGCTAATAAAGAAATAACACTAATCATTAAACAATCATTATATTCATTAAACAATCATTATATTCATTATAATAATCATTAAATAATCATTAATAAATATGTCACTCATTCCCTTCCATCTCCAGTCACCATACTCCATGCAACGTTGTTATACTTTCTCCTGAAAATGTTGTACTTGCAGTATCAGTGACTTTGCTGCCAATTGATCAAGAAAGAAACAAAGCCTTAAGAGTATTTTTCATTCATCATAACTAGCTTACTCTCACACTTATCCCTGTTGCCTAAGATACTAGTATGACAAACTTTCTTCAGTTGCTAAAATCCAAGAGAGAAGAAAGAAGCAAATCGCCCAACCCTACAGACAGGAAGATCCCATCCCAGAAAACCATGACAGCTCTCCTTCTGGAACGTCGCAGATTTCTTAACTGGGGCCTCCTCCTTGCTTTTTTTCTTGATAACAATTGTTCACAGAAACATGGGGGCAAGGGATAACAGTATCTTTTTCCCTCTGTGTGGGGGAATGTTAATGAACACCTTTGGAAAACTATCATTCATTAACTTCTGTAGAGCTCCAGATTCTCTACCCTGGTATAAATACAGTAAGCTTTAAAAATGTATATTTATAAAAATAATGTAAAAACTATCCTGTCCCTACCTTCAGATAGAGTATGTATAAACCCTGTCAATACTGGTAAGTTATTTATTATTTGTACATTTTAAAGCCACTTCCTCTGCAAAGTGAAAAATGCTCAGACAAATTTAGTTTGTAAGCTGTAAAATTTAATGCAATAGTTAGTAATCTCCAATTTACAATTACTTTTGTAGATTATCTTTGTTGCCTCTAAACATGTATATTAAAGTCTGAGGAAGTCTTTTTCACTTTGCAATCACCCCTTTTAATCACAGGTTGGACTAAATGATATGATAAATCATTGCCTTTTAACTGATTAACCAATGATTAACCAAGACCTGATTGCTATTTAAGCCAGGGGTGTCCAATCTTTTGGCTTCTCTGGGCCACATTGGAAGAACTGTCTTGGACCACACATAAAATACACTAACATTAACACTAGCTGATGAACTAAAAAAAAAATCTGTGTATAATTTTTATGACGTGACATAATTTTCATGACATTCATGACAGATAAGCAAAAAAGTCCTTGCATAGCAATCATAATTATGTGCCGCCCCGTTTGGAGGATTTTTTAAAATCATCAAGCACGTCCCAAGTTTGCAATCACTGATATAGAAAATGTACATAGCTAAGTAATAAAACTTCATTTTTTGGATATTTTTTATTATAAAAGTAAAACAAAAGAGGGCAACATAAAACTAGTGGGTTATTTGACATTGTTTTTGAGAAACTAATGCATCGGTATTTGGTTCGATGGAAGTAGTTGCAATTCCCAGTGAGTTCTCAAGATGCTCATCAGATATTTCGGTTCTAATTTTACTCTTTGTGTACTTCATCCTTGAAAATAGTTACTCACAAATGTAAGTGCTGCCAGAAAGTGATGACATGAATAAGGCGTGATTGTGAAGCGAGGGATATTTGTCTTTGGGAACATAGGTCATTTAAATGAGTGGTCAAATCTACTAAAAATGCTAAATCTCTAAGCCAGTTTTCATAGTCAAGTTCTGGTACAAATTTTGTTTTTGATACCATAAACAACTTGATTTCATGTCACAAATCATAAAATTTTTTCAACATTTTGCCTTGACTGAGCCATCTTACTTCCAAAAAGTAAATGATAGTGCCATAGTCAGCATCCATACTTTTAAGGAATTCCTGGAATTGGCGATGATTCAATCCCTTGGCCTTTATGAAGTTCACAGCCTTGATGACAATTAGCATGACATTCATTTCTAAAGCCTTTGCACATTTTCTTGACGTACTATGCAGTGATACTTCATCAAACGTGAGTTTTGGGTGGCAACTGTATTGCCTTCTATAAATTTTACGAGTCCCTCTCTTTTACCTTCCATTGCTGAGGCATCATCAATAACTATGCCAGATATGTTCACAATGGACAAAGAAAATAGCTTTAACGTATTTTTTACTGCTCGTATAAATCTCTTGATTTAGTTGTGTCTTTTAATGGCACTAAAGAAACCATTTCTTCAATGACATTATATTTGTCATCAATACCTCCAATAAAAATGGCAAGTTGTGCCACATCTGTAGCATCAGTGCTTTCATCCATCAGTAAAGCATAAAATTTAAAATTAGCAGCTTTACTCTCCAAACCTCTTTCAATAGATTTTCCAATTTGTTCAATTTGCCTGGTTATAGGCTGGTAAGACAAACTGATTTTAGAAATATCCCCATTTTTATCAGGGCAAATTATATCTGCCATGCCTTCCATACGTTGCTTAAACTCACTGTCAGTAAATGGTTTTGATTTTTTGCTATTAAATTTGCTACTGCATAACTAGCTTTTACAATAGAGCCTGTTTGAGTTGTAACTTTTTTTAAAAAAATGGTTGAGAAGACAGACTTTTTTTCCAGTTCCGCTACTTTGTCCTTATGACACATTCCTTGATTATGCACTGAATGTGGCAGCATGTTTTTGTATATAATGCCTTTTCAAATTATAGTCTTTGAAAACTGGCACAAATTCCCTATAAATTACGCAGAGTTCTTCACTATTTGCCTCAACAAAAAAATAGTCATCTGTCCACTTTTCATTGTACAATCTTCCTTCATCTGTTTTTTTTTTTTATGGGTTCTGTTTTCTTTTTAGACATTGTGGAAGCCATGCTGGAATTAAAAAGTAATAATAGATAAGCAACTATATTTACTTTTATTATGAAAATTAATAGACAGGAAAATAGAAAGCAAGGTTTAATAATCAAATAAGAATACTTACATATCTTCTAAATAATATTAAACCCCTTTCATTTAAAAAGGTAGGTTTAAATATTATTGATAATCACTGTGTTTTACTCAGCAAGTTGCCACAAGCACACGTAACATCTGATGGTGTCAATTTGACTGTCTACACTTGGAAGATAACACACTGGAAGCCGCACACCACTGTAAAACTGAAGCCATGCATGCGTACAAATAGCAAGAGTATACAGCGCATGGCGGCGCTATATCTAGTACAGAATACACACTTGAATTCTTTGTCACAATTCACTTTATGTGACATTGCAACAGGGTTCTCTCACTCTTTATTAGTTAATTTTAATGGTTTTTCGTTTCTTCTGGCCAAGCTGTTTGCAATCATAATGCGAATTACAGATAATACTCCGATATTTGTGGACGTAACATATGCTGATTATTCCATTCCGTTCTGTTGTCGTCTACAAAGTTCGTGCTCGAGAACCGTGCAATCAAGTTACAAACACACCCACCCCCCCCACACACAAAATCTCATAATCTTTTAAGAAAGTTTACAAATTTGTGTTGGGCTGCATTCAAAGCTGTTCTGGGCTGCATGCAGTCCCCGGGCCGCAAGTTGGACAAGCTTGATTTAAGCCTTACTGTAGGGGCCCTTTTGGGACTAATGAGGGAATGTGAAGTACAACTTTATAAATGAAAAAGTTGTTCTGTGCTGAGAAGAAAATGCATTTTGACATATGACTTCTGAAATTAAGACTGTAGTCCAAAATGCATTAAGAGGTTCCTTTGTTTATGTTTATTTACAGCACCTCAAAGCAGCTTGTGTACGTGTGTGTATATGTGCGCGTGCATGTGTGTGTGTATGTGTGTGCATGCATTCTTAAGACTGCCTTATGTAAACACACTGGGGAAGAGAAAAAAATGTCCTCCCTCATCCCCAAACACAAATTTATAACACAAATTTATAGCAGTCTTTCACAGCCTGATTCCCTCAAGATGTATTGGATGGCAAGTCTCAACATCCCTGTAAAGAGTGTCAGGTTGGCAGATGCTGAGGGGGAAGAAAATTCCCTCCCCCCCACTCTTCCTAGAAATCTTCTCCTGGTGTGATATATCAGAACGGGGGGAGGGGAGGGGAGGAGAGGGGAGGGAAGGAGGGAGTGGGAGAGTAGGAGAGGAAGAGGGAGAGAGAATGGTGTTTGTGAAGACTGTAAAGTTATCTTCTATCCAAGAAATTTTCTATGCAATGGAGGGATTGATACACCCCATCAATAATATCCCACTAATGCTGGGGTCTGCAACAGGATAAGTCTCTTTCAATACTCTTAATTCTTCTGTACACTCTAATCTGACACCCTTAATATGCTGTGGAATTTTAAACATTCAAAAAGATTGTCTTGAAAATACTAATAGTCCCTTATCCCCATATTACAAAGGTAAGATTGAAATTTATGCTAAAATAGTTGCTTACAACAGCTTTGCAAGGTAGTTTACTGTTCCTATTATACTTCAGAGAACAGTTGAGGCTGGTCTGGATGTTAAGATGCTAATCCCACATACAAATCAAAACATCCTTAGGTTGTTGCAAGCAACTGTGCAGCTCACCAAATGCTATTGGTTTGCAACTCTCAGCAGCCCTAGCAAGCACAGTTAACTTTGAGCAATGCTGGAAGCTGCAGTGCTCCCCCCACCAATATAAATTCAGTGTGCAGTGGCATGCAGGTTTTTTTTTCACGTGTTAAATGTTTAAAAACAGTAAAGAAGGCAAAACTGTAAAGGTGCTGATATGAAGTTGGCATTGTTACTTTTTATATTACTGTTTATCACTTATATTGAGTCATGGAAAATCAAAATTGATGTATAACATTGCAATGTGCATACCGTGTGTGTGTGTGTATGAAGAGTTATAATCCTTATGTGAATGAATAAACCGATAACTTGCTGAAATTCAGCTATACATGTGTGTGCTTTCAAGTCCCCTGTTGACTTATGGGAATCCCATGAATTTCACAGGCTTTTCTTAGGCAAGGAATATTCAGGAATAATGGTTTTGTCCATTTCTTATAACTAAACTCGCTTAATTTCTCTTGTCCTCAGCAAGATCAAATTCACCAAAACCAATTTTTATTTATATTAGGGTAACAAGTTTGGATTCATTGGTTACATTAAAAATTAAAACTCTTTTTCAAAGAATAAAACAAGGTATTCCTGACCATTATGAATGTTATTTTTTCTGTGTTAGTATGTATTTAAAACTGCAGTTTGTAGGTATGTTGGAACAGACATTTGCAGAGAAGGAAATGTCCCTTCGTCTTCTCTAACATATGTGTCAAAAATTTGTTTTCATCATATTTGTGTGTTGTGTGCCTTCAAGTCATTTCAGATTTACGGTGAGCCTAAGGCGAACCTATCACAGGACTTTATTAGTAAGATCTGTTCAGAGGAGGGGGTTGCCTTTGCCTTCCTTTGAGGCTGAGAGAATGTGACTTGCCCAAGTGGGTCAACCAGTGGGTTTCCATGGTCAAGTAGAGATTTGAACCCTGGTTTCCAGCATGGTAGTCCAACTCTCAAACCACTATGTCATGTGAGCTCTCTTTCCATCACATACAGACATGTGATATTTTAACTCTTTTAACTGGGAGTCAGAGTGGTACAGCGGTTTGACTGTGATGTAGCAGTTTGATTGCTCAACTAAGCGTTCGGGAGATCAGATTTTGAATGCTCTTACTCACTGGGTGACCTTGGGCAAGGTACAATCTCTTAAGTCTCAGCGAAAGGCAATGGCAAATCCTCTCTGAACAAATCATACTGAGGAAACCCTGTGATAGGTTTGTGATAGGGTCACCACAAGCCAAAAACAACTTGAAGATAAAACAACAAATATTTTAACTAATTACATGTAAGATGTAATTTGCTTAATCAAAATTTTTTCTTTAATGAGATGACCAAATTGATGACCAAATGACACCAAATTGGGAGGGGTTGCTAATATGCCAGAGAACAGGATCAAAATTCAAAACGACCTGGACAGATTGGAGAGCTGGGCCAAGGCTAACTAAATGAAATTCAACAGAGAGAAATGTAAGGTCCTACACTTAGGTAGAAAAAATGGAATACAGAAACATAGGATGGGGGACACGTGGCTAGATAGCAGTACGTGTGAAAGGGATCTAGGAGTCTTAATAGACCACAAGCTGAACATGAGCCAGGAGTGTGATGAGGCAGCCAAGAAAGCCAATGCAATTCTCGGTTGCATCAATAGGAGTATGGTGTCTAGATCGAGGGAGGTATTGGTACCACTCTACTTTGCTTTGGTTAGACCTCATCTTGAATCCTGTGTCCAGTTCTGGGCACCCCAATTCAAGAAGGACATGGTCAAGCTGGAGCAAGTCCAGAGGAGGGTGACCAAAATGGTGAGGGGTCTGGCAGCCATGCCCTACGAGGATAGACTTAGAGAGCTGGGTATGTTTAGTCTGCAGAAGAGAAGGTTAAGAGGGGACATGAAAGCCATGTTTAAATACATGAAGGGATGCCATGTAGAGGAGGGAGTGGGCTTGTCTTCTGCTGCTCCAGAGACCAGGACAAGGAGCAATGGATTCAAGCTGCAGGGAGGGAAATTCCACCTGAACCTCAGAAAGAACTTCCTGATGGTCAGGGCTGTCCGGCAGTGGAATATGCTGCCTCGGAGTGTAGTGGAGTCTCCTTCTTTGGAGGTTTTCAAGCAGAGGCTGGATGGCCATCTGTCAGGAGTGCTTTGAGGGTATTCCTGCTTGGCAGGGGGTTGGACTGCATGGCCCCTGTGGTCTCTTCCAACTCTACATTTCTATGATTCTATAACAAACAATCCATAATTTACACGCCAATTGCTGCTATTTGAGGTTATCTCACTTTGATCACATTTTATCTAAGGAATTTTGCAGTGTTATGTCATGTATGTAATGTTATGTCATGCAGAAAATATGCATAATTGGTTAAAATTGGCATAAATTCTCATCTTAATTTGAAATCATCAGAATTATAGCACTTTGATACCACTGTAGTTGCCCTCGCTCCATCATTTGGAATTCTGGGATTTGTAGTTTGGTAAGGCATCTAGTTTTCAACTAGGTTAGGATACTGGAGTGCCATCCAGCTCTAGAAGCAGAGATTTCTAACTACAAATCCCAGTCTTCCACAGGACGGAACCATGATACCAAAGTTCCATAATTGTGCAATGTGGATACTCCCTCTCTGTATGTGCCTGTCAACATGACCCTGTGAATTTCATTGGATTTTCTTAGACAAGGAATGTTGCCACTCCCTTCCTCTGCAATTTAGCCTACGGCACCCAGTATTCCCTAGTGGTCTGTCATTCAAGTGCTAATCAGGCCTGACCCTGCTTAGCTTCCAAAGTCAGACGGGATGGCACCTTTAGGGCATTTAGGCCATTTCCACACTAAACTGTTATAGGCCATTTCCACAGTAGACTGTTATAGTGCTATTATTCCACTTTCAACATCTTATGGAATCCTAGGGTTTGCAGTTTAGGGAGGGGCATTTAGAGGGCCCCAGTAAACTACAAACCTCAGAATTCCACAGGATGTTGAAAGTGGAATTACAGCACTGTAAGAGTGTAGTGTGGAAATGGCTTTAGATATACCTTTTCTTAACCTGTTCTGCTTACAGTGTGGCAGCGAGACATATTTATTGGGGTGGGGAGGATGGGGAGTTACTGCCAGGCAAAACCTCCTGACTATTTCTGTGTAATCCTGATTTATTAGCCCAACTTTATTCAATTGCTCAGTGATGGAGCACCGCTGACCACCTCATCCTCATCACCCACCTTCTCTCATTTCACTAACTCGGTTTCTTGGCGCAGACTTCACACGCGGGAATTTTCCTGGTGTGTCTTCGGTCTCCGTTCCACCTTTCCTCGTCAAGGGAACACATCGTTCCGGGCTGCTGTTTCCAGAAGGAAAACTGGACGGAACGCATCTGGTTTTTTAATATCTGTCCACCATGCTTTTCTTTGTCTTCCAAAATTTCGTCTTCCTTTGTCCATGGAACAAAGCAAGTGTAAACCAGGACAGGGTTTCTGGGGATGCAAAATGGGGGAAGAAGAGAGAAAGAAAACGGGGAAAGCATCTGGTTATCATGGAGCCTTTCCGCACGGCACTGTTATAGCACTATTATTCCACTTTCAACATCCTATGGAATTCTATGGTTTGCAGTTTAGGGCCTTTGAAAATTTAGAGCAAGGGACACGGTTTACCTCTTCCTGGATCCTATTACATTCCATACCAATTGTATTAAGTACGTTTGGTACTTGAGGCCTAATGCCACTTGGCACTGCATCCGAGGAAGTGGGTTTATAACCACAGAAGTTCACGCTAAAGTAAAAACCAGACGGCTTTAAAGCCGCTGCCACACTTTTTAAACCCCTTCCTTCCTCCTCTTTATCTGGTTACTATCGTTTCCCTTTGGTGTTCCCAAAATTACCTTCCTTCTTCTACGGAACAAAGTATTGCGGGCTGCTGTTTCCGGGGAAGTATGAACGTGTCAGGTGAGTCAACGTTTGGTTGCCATGGTTTCCCTTCGGCGTCGCAGTTATTGCCTTCCTTGTCAACGGAGCAAAGCCTTGCGCTCTGCTATTTCGGGAGGGGTGGGGAATGGGGGGGAAAAAAGAACCCTTCTCGCTGCTTAGCGTCCAGTTGCCACGGTTTCCCCCCGGTGTCCCAAGTATTGCCTCCCTTCGTCGGCGGAACAAAGTACTGCGGGTCGCTGTTTCCGGGAGGAAGAAAGTGGAAGACGGAACGGACAGGCACGCTGCCTCTTTCTTGGGCTGTCTGTGGAAACGGACGGAGGGGAGCAGAGGTGAGTGTAGACTGGTCGAGCCTTGCCGAGCCGGGAGGTGGCTCGGCGGTGTATGATATGGAAGCCAGTGGATCAGGGAGAGGAGAGTGAGCCAGTCAGCTGTCCTTTCAAGACTTGGGGAGGAGGAGCCACGTGTCCAAATGGTGCTCGTCCGGAGGGACAGTCGATTAAGAAGCTCAGGGCGAGGTGTACATGCCGTGCGAAATGTGAAGGGTTAATCGGGTGTTGACGTTATCTCTGTTACATGTAGAGGCGGGTCACACAAAATGCTGATTTTTGTCAATAATCGGAAACGTGTGGCTGTCCGGGGATCAGGGGTGCCAGGCCGAAGGCCTGGATCTGAGTCCCCACTTTTCATGGGTCGTGTCCGGGTGGGGAAAAAGAGGGTACAGTTCGCCAGTTTTGCTAGTCACAGCTCCGGGCAAGAGGAGAGGATGTGTGCAAATCTCCGACTCAGCTAGTAGAGCAGGAATTTGCTGTGATTTGCAAGACTTAATTGATTTGTTGCTGCAGCTTGCCAAGACTTTCGGGGAGATGAGGGTCTGTGTGTTTATTTAGTTAGCTTCCTCCTTCCTTCCCAGTCATTCTGTCACCAGGGCTCAATACCACCTAGCTAGAAGCAAATGGACTAGATTAAATGTTCGTTATTGTTTAGTAGGTGAGAAGGAATAGTTCTCTCATTTTGCCTTGATCTGAAAATAGACCCTTTAGTTAAGACTTATGTCTTAATTTCCAAAAAGGAAAATAACTTATTCTTCTTACCCCCCCCCGTGTTTGAATGACAAGATGTGAGCAAATTCTGTTGTTACTTAGTGCAGAATACTCAGTGACATCACCGAGACCTATCCCTAGGTCTCAGGCTTTGTCCCATAAACCTCAGGACCTGCGATGATCCTGAACTGGGAACTCTAGTCCAAATGTTGGCCTGCAACACCTGTCATTCCTCACAGATTATGCTAGCAGCAGGTAGTTTTTTGGTAGTCCAACAAGATCTTGAGGGGACCATCTTTCCCATCTCTGATCTATACATCTGTGCACTTATTTGTAGTTATTGGCATTTAATAATCAACATTTGCATACTATACTGACTGGTAATCTGTACAGTGGGCCCTCAGTATCTGCGAGGGTTTGGTTCTAAGACTCCTCAGGGATACCAAAATTTGTGGGTGTTCAAGTCCCATTATGTGCAGTGGTGTAGTTCAGTGGCATCCCTGCTATATTTTCAAGCCATGGTTGGTTGAATCCATGGATGCAGAATCCGCAAATGTGGAGTGCTGACTGTACATTTGATCATATATATGTATGTATTTAGGATTGTACATGTGTTCATCCGGAGTTTCTAGATGATAACTTCAGGCCTGGCTATGGAACAGAAATGACTTTGGTCATACCAGGAATTCACAAGGAGAGTGTATCCCTGTTGACTCTGCTAGAATTCTCAATGGCTTTTAATATCAGCGGTACCCTTCTGGGTTACTTCTCAAGATGGGACATGGAAGCACTGTTTGCAGTAGCTCCATTCCTTCCTGAAGCAATGAAACCGGGTGGTGCTGGGAGATGCCTGCTTGATACTTTGGCTGTTGGCCTATGGTGTCTCTTGGGGCTCAAGTTTTGTCCCCCATGCTATTTAACCATTGGGAGAGGTTGGCTAGAGTTTTGAGTTTCATTGGTACCGTTATGCTCTCTTTTCATGGAATTCCAAGGAATTTCAGTACTAAGCCAGTATTTGTTACTAGTAACAGAGTAGATGAAGCCAAACAAATTGAAGCATAATATAAACAAGACATAAGTGCTCCTGATCAGCCAAAAAACATGTAAAGGAATAATAGACATTCAATCTGTGCTGGATGGAGTTATATTCCTGAAATTATAGGTTCTTAGTTTGAGTGTACTACTGGATTCAGCCCTGAGCCTTGAGACACAAGTTTAAGCAATGGCCAGTAGTGCATTTGCACACTTAAAGCTAATGTGCCAGCAGTGACTGATCCTGGAATAGTATGATCTGACTGTGGTGAAATCTGCCTTGTTTACATCCCTTTAGCATTATTCTAACACACTGTGTGGAGCTGCCTTTGGAAACAGTTAGGAAACTTTGTCAGATCTAAAATAATGTAGCCAGACTGCTGATTGGGACTAGTGTGTTGAAACAGCTTCAGTGGCTACTGGCCCCATTACCAGGCAGAAAGCAAAGTGTTGGTTGTGATGTGTAAATCCCTTCAGCTCAGACTGTTTGACAGACATTAGCTCCCTCTATGAGCCTGCTTAAGTTTTAAGATCTTCAGGGAATAGTTTTCTCTCAGTCCCACCATTATTACAGGTGCATTTGATGGGAATATAGGGGAAGGCTTCTCCTGGAATTCCTTTTCAAGGGAGACTGGGTTGGCACCCTCTCTGTTCTCTGTTTGATGGCAGCTTAAGACCTCTTTATTCAACAGGATGTCAACATTTATTAGGTGTGCAGAAGAGTTTTTAAATGAAGTGTGCTAGAAATTGTTCTTTTTATGTTTGAATGTTGTTAAATTAACTTTTAAAATAATTTTTAATAGTAGTATTTTACGTTTTTTAAACATTTTTTAAACATCCATTTCAAAAATATCCCTTGTTCTAGTTGTGTTTTATTTTTTCATGTATACTATCAACTGCCTTAGGTTCCATATTATGAAAAAGGCAGTATATTAAATAAATACATACATACATTCATACATACATACATTCATACATATATACTTTGTATCCTTTTTCTATAGAAGGGCATTTCTTTCCTGACAAGAAATCTCTGGAAACCAGGACTTTTTGTTATGACGATAGTTCTTTTAGACTGTAGTCATGGGCACTTTGCAGATAATGTCTGTGCTGAGCACAGGGATCCATAAGTCCATAAGAGTGCAAAAGATTGCTAGTGGACTATCTCGGTATGGTAACTGTCAGATGTTTGGGATTACAGTTCCCATCTGTGTCACTCAACATAGCCAGTGGCTAGAAATGAAGGAGTTGTAATTCAAAACTGCTGGATGGGCACTGGGCTGGAAAAACTACTCTGAAGTCTACAAGGCTCTCCTAATGGTCACACTTGCACTTCACATTCTGCAGCTGGAGAATTTTATTATGAAGCATGAAAAGCAAAGGAATAACATCTTTCACTACCATGTCTTTAATCAAATATATGAATAAACATACATCTTCATTACATTATAAACCCATGTATTCCAAGGTATCAGATTGTATTGGATTATAAATTAATACTGTGGAGAGAGATTATAAATCAGGAAAATGTAAGAGGAGGGCATTTAGATAGTAAAATGGTTTGGAAGTAGGAATGTTAAAAAAAATCCAAATTGTTTATATTTTCGCTCATGAAATTTGGGAAGACAAGTATAAAAGATGTGTATTTTTACCCATGAATTACCAGATATACATAGTGAAACTAGTGTCCATCGCCAAGTACTCAAGGTTGGTTAGCATACTAATAGGAATGTATTGGTGTTAATGGTTGTTGAAAGGACATGATTACTCATCATGTGAAAATAACATCCTATGTAATAGACATTTGTGTTTACTTGATATTGAGAAAGGCCTTACTTCTGCTGTTAGCTGTGGTGATAGCTGACCACTGTGAAAAAGCATGGAGGAAAATGACAAGAAACAACATCGCAAGAAGCACAGTGGACCAAAGGCTGGGAGAAAAAAGAAGCGTCATTTGAAAGACTTAGGACTTGAAGATGAAGAAGATGCCCGGAAAAGAAACCCAAAGGCCTTTGCAGTCCAATCTGCAGTCCGGATGGCCAGAACATTCCACAGGTATATTTAAACTCGATTTTGTTATGCTTACAGTATTCCTGTTTCTGACCCTGGTAACATTTTAGAGCATTTGACACTTAATAACAACACTGTGACATTTAGAGCTTCAGGAACTCCTCTACAGTTGGAATTACTAACTGTGTAACAGTTAGTTATACAGTTGAGCTCTTTTCAGATAGATCACTAGGGAAGAATCTTTCTGTTATAGTTTGTGCATGCATTTTTCTTGTATTTTTATCCTGCCCTTTGAGGAGATCAGAGCATTGTATTAGCCCTGCAGTAATACTTTGTGAGCTTACATTGAATGATTAGCTGAAGATCATGCAGAGAGCTGGGCTCCCAGCATCCAAACCTGGTCGTGTAATCATTGTATCACACAGGTTTTCATAATGCTTTGTAAGATTCACTAGTAATATCTCTGTAATTTGACATTTGATGAAGACCTGAGTGTAATGGATAGAACAAAGTATTCTACTAGAATTTTGAGCTGTTATGATTCATTTGTGGGATGGTGAATCGTTTGAGTAGAACAAATGGAATTATTCATGAGTTTCTGTGTTCAAGCTTGCTCAGTATTAGTTGTTTGAAAGGAAGTTCTATGGAAATGGCAGATTATTGCTAATTTGTAGAACTTTGTCACTTCAAGACCAAGTGAGCGAGGTTTTTTCCCCTCTATTTCTTTCCTCCCATCCCTTTTGTGTAGGATATTTTAGAGTTTACAAATGAGGGCAGGGACTGTTTTGTCAAGGAAGTTACGTCAGCCGCTGTGGCAATCTTTTCAGCTAAAGTGTGGGATGCAAACTGTAGATTAAATAAGTGAAATGAACAGCGGTATTGGGCATTGACAATATTTAGTTTGACAGTATTTACTTTCATTTCTTATTAATAGCAGCTAATTTAAAAAATCCTAATTTTTAAAAACAGGACTCAGGATCTGAAGACAAAAAAGCATCATATCCCTGTGGTTGATCGCACTCCACTAGAGCCTCCCCCAGTGGTGGTGGTGGTGGTTGGTCCTCCAAAAGTTGGAAAGAGTACCTTGATCAAATGTCTCATTAAGAATTTCACAAGGCAGAAGTTAGTTGAAATCCGAGGTCCTGTAACAATTGTCTCAGGTAAGAATAGACATTCAGATACAAGTTAGCATTCTACATTTATTATTATCTTTTGTCCAGGTATCGCATTGAAGCATATGTCGTGTTAACTAGTTTGGAACCTGAGGCACCATAATTTGAACTTTTCAGTGTGTAGCAGGCAAACATGTTTGAGGACTGCTTGTTTGCTTTTGCTTTGTAAGTTTATTCCTGTCTCATAGTCCTGTAGCTTCAGAAGGTGAAACTATAGCTGTAGCTGTAGTTTGTCCATTCAGAGTTCACACCCAGCTATAAGTAGCATAAGGTATGAGTTGCAAATTCATTTTCAAACCATGTTTTCTGATTCTAGCTTGTTGGCTAAATTGTATGGTTTGTCAGCCATTGTGGTGAGCCATAACCGAGCTTCTTTAATCATAGTTTGGTATGATTTATTAAATGAGTCACTGTAAATGGCTGTAGTTCCCAGCAATGCAAACTGAAGACATCTTCCACTGAGAATCTGTTTTATCAGGGTTGCAGAAGCTAGTGTTTGTTCTAGATTTATGGAATCAGAGATGAGAAAGGAGCAGTATTGAAAGTGAAAGGTATACCATGGTAAACTGAAATAAAAGAGAACATTGCATTTTCCTGACCACTATTAAGACGTCTCCCAATTGCCTGAATCCTATTAATAATCCTACCTAGGGTAGATCTACTGAATCAATGGGATTTACCTTTTACTTTCCATTCAACAATGGGTCTGCTGTAGCTTGAAATACCGATAGGATTCAGGCCTATGGACAAAATCCTGCAAAGTTGGATGTTTTAAGTACTGATGATTTTAATGCAAAAATTATGCACTTACTGAATTCTTCTGTTGAGATCATTGTAATTTTCAGGTTTCTGTCTTTGACAAAACCTAACTCTACTTTTAAAAATAAGATATCTTTGGAGAATAGTTTCTCTTTTATCTGGTGTGTAAGTGTTATGAGTAGATACCAGTTGAATCACAGGTAGGAATCGTTTGCCCTGCCATATGTTGTTGAACTGCAGCTCTCAGCATTGGCTGTCCTTAGTAAGGTTGCTGGGAGTTGCACCCAGCAGCATCTGGAGGGCCACACAGTCCCCTCACCTGAAGTAAATGTGTTTTAGAGAATGTGACAATGGTGGCAGGACTTAGAAGGACCTAACACTGGTCACCACTGATCTCAGATTGGGGTGATGCTTCTGTGGTACGGTGTCCAGTGACAATCTCATACATTGAGCAGGTGTGCCTTTGGATTTATCTGAAAGCCACAGGTATCAGTAATTAGACATTTGTTTCTATTGAGCCAAGATACTGTATATAATCATACATATAATAATGTAAAGTAAAACAGAATAATAGCCAAAGCTATTTTGGTTTCTCTTCTAATAATCCGATTTTAACAAGAAACAGTTCATGGTAGTGTGGCTTTACTGTTTGAACAAGAAAATAGTTTTAGTCTTATACTAGTGTATATACCTGGCTTTGTCTGGGATTTTATTTTCTCATAGGTAATACTTGTTAGAAAGATTTGAGATCCTGTATCTCTAATTCCCCAAACTGTCTTGTCCAGTATCTGTAACTTTTCCCCATATTCCCCAATCCAATCTATATTCAGAGTTATTAACATACAGAGGCTGGGTTCCTGAGGGAATACACTGCCCTCCTCCTTGCTGCTTGGCCTCATCTCCAAAGCAACTGGCCTATTCAAGAGCTCTCCAGCTGAGAATTCTAAAGACCCCCCCCAACTGCAAATCCTAGGATTCCATAGAATCTTCTTAGGCAGCCAATCATATGAAGTCTTCGCCTGACATAGACAAACAGACAAACTTTGGCTTTTATATAGTAGATATAGCCTGTCTGTTAACCCTATATTCTAGGAACTGTAAAGTGCCCTTATACCTTATATAGTACTAACAGGTATTATTTTCTGTTCTTTTCCTTTCCTTTACAGGTAAAAAACGTAGGCTAACCATAATTGAATGTGGATGTGATATTAATACAATGATTGATCTGGCTAAAGTTGCTGATCTGGTAAGTTGTTACATTATATAATGAACAGGTTTACAATGAGATTCTAGCTGTAAAACATACATTGGAAAAAATATTGTACATTAATTCCTAGATGTATGTGATTCAAAATTAGTACGTGGATGTGGTCTTTATAGATATGTTGCGTGGTCCCTCCCACATGATTACAACGAAAAAAGTCCCATTAATTCCATTGGACTTACTTTCTAATAAAAACAAAAAAGAGCTTTGTTGCACATTAGCTATGAATGTATTTCATGAGGCATAAGCTTTAGAAGTCTGCAGGCCATTTCTCAGATACATGGACTTTGATCTCAGTTGTAAGATTGTTATACCACATGATTTGTGCGAAGTGTTAGTGAGAGGTGCTAGTGTAATAAGTGCAGGCAGAAGGAACTCAGTCAGTTCAGTCAGTGATTTTGCTTTAACAGTGGCCTTTAACAGACAGTAGTTGGAAGGTAATTCAGATATCCTTCCATTGATGCATTGTTTAATATGTGTAATAGTGTGAAGGCTCTGTCCAATATTCAGGTAACAGAGTATAAAGTTGAATTTTCCAATGGATTCTTGTTTAGCTGTTTCCCCAGTGTGTGTGGTTGCAACTCCAATCTTAAATGTGGATCCTAAAGTCTTTATCTGTGAAAAGAAAGAGCGTCAGTTCAGCATAATTTCTTAAACAACTAAGATTATTCCATATAAGCCAGGGCACTATATTATAGCTAAGCCACATTCTTGCATTGCTGTTCTTTTGGTTTTATTCGTTCACATTAGCCTTCCACTTGAAAACAATTATTCCTCCTTATTTATTTTGGTTGTCACAATTTTAAATGTAATGGGAAGTGTAGCGCGGAAGATGGAAACAAATAGTGTTTTCTAACATGTAAAGTTCCTTAGATTAAGAAGAAGACTGTCATTTCAGAGGATCCCTCACAAATTCAGTAGCAGTAGAGTTGTTTTATTTTTAGGCTGCTAAGAAATATAGATGAAAAGATTTTGAATTTAACGAGGTTGAAAAATGACTGAATAAAAGAAGTTTAATTATAGCCACCTACATAATACTTTCCATTTGAATATACATGTGAGAAACCTTCCTGGAGTGGCTGCTGTTGGCAGTATAACTGAGGCTATGTGTTGTGGTTATATTTGTTTTATTTGAAAAAGAAGAAAGGGGGTATTTATCATACAACTTTTTATTTGATTCACTTGACCTTTGTTCTTTAAATCTTCCCTCTATTAATTTTCCCAGAATGGTGAGTGAAGGAGATTTCTTCCTACTGAAAACCCAGTTGGAAATTGTTAATTTAAACTAAAAACTAGTTATAGTTCATTGTTGGTACATTTGTTTTTTCAACTGACATTTTTTATTATTTTATTTCTCTCTCAGGTTTTGATGCTAATTGATGCTAGTTTTGGATTTGAAATGGAAACATTTGAATTTCTGAACATTTGCCAAGTACATGGCTTTCCCAAAATAATGGGCATTCTTACTCACTTGGATACCTTCAAAAATAACAAGCAGCTTAAGAAGACTAAAAAGAGGCTAAAGCACAGATTCTGGACTGAAGTATATCAGGTATGATATTGCAGGAACATTTCTAAATGAACTGCCTATGTGAAATGCATACAAAAAATGGAAAGACACAAGTACCCATATCATTTGAGTCAGCTTTGCAGTTGGATTTTGAATTATAGACAGTGACATGAATAAACAGAGTTCTGTTTCTTTAGGTGATTCCTACACAATTTAATTTGGTTTCATCTTGAAAATGTTTTGCCTTTTATAGCTGATAAAGCTGATATTTATGGATAAACTCACAGACTTTGATTTTATTGGGGGGGGGGGGACTGCAACATCAAGTATAGCAGTTATCCCCAAAGAAGGCAAATGAATATGCATATAGGGTAACCCTCTAGTAGTTGCATTCTAAGGTAATCTTGAAACTGTGGCAGTAACATTTGTACCTGACTGTGTGGTATAAATCCCATTGCTAGTCCTAATTAGTCCCATTGAATTGATTGTTTTTACATAAGTGAATCATTAATTCAGCATTCGGTTCACTGTGTCTGCTGTAGTTGAGACTAGGCGTTGGGTTTCATTCATGTGTAGGAATCATGGGCCCCTTTCTGATGTTAGATTACAGCTCCCAGCATTCCTCACCAGTGATTATGCAGAAGTTGCTGGAACTTTCAGTTCAGCCATGTCTGGAGAGCTGCAAGATTCCCACCTGATTTAGGCCTCAGTTAACATGAATTTAACCAAATTAAAAAAAAAGAAGAAGAAAAGTTAAATGCTGTGATCTGCATGAAGTGTATGTTGTTTTGCCTTTTTTTTTTTTTGCTATTGTTGTTGTCTTTAAGCTGTTTCTGACTTACAGTGACCCTAAGGCGAACCTGTCATGGGGTTTTCTGAGGCTGAGAACGTGTGATGTGCCCAGTGGGCTTTCATAGCTGAGCGGGCAACCAAACCCTGGTCTCCAGGGTCGTAGTTCAACACTCAAACCGCTACACCATTCTGGCTCTTTTGCTTATTTCACTGTATCTCCCCCCCTCCCCCCCGGTTAATCATGGTCGAAGAAAGATAGGCAAAAAGTTGTGGGAGACAGTGAAGCTTTGCATTTCTAATAAATAAAAGTCTTACAGAGACTAATGAATAAAAGTCTTACAGACACTGAATAACGTAACATAACAGCAAGCCAAGGATCTGCAGAAAGCATGTGTGTATGAGAGCATTATATTGTTCCATGTTGTTCTCTTATACAACATACAGTGTTGTATGCCCTATTGCAGTGTTTGTACACAACAAGTCAGGGTTTCTGTTTCCTTGTCTTGTTGTAGCATATGAGTTGGACATCTGTCTGGCTTCTGAAGCTTTAACAGATGCTGCCCATGCAATTTCCAGCATATTGTTGCAGTCATTCATGAAAGAAAAGTATGAAAGTAAGTGAAGATAAACAAGGATATCCTAGGACTGTTGCTGAAAATGGTATACCCAGGTCTAATTAATATGTCTTTCCCCTCCCTCCTATGTAATATAATCTTTATCTCATTTGTGGTGATATGAGGGTTCATTTTTTCAACTGCAGTTTTCAGAGAAGCTGAATTTCATATTCAATGTCATAACATGTGTCATTACTATTTTTGTGTAGAATTAAAGCGTGCATATAGCCCTATGATCTATGCTAAGCAGAAATCCTAGCCTTGTTGGAAAAACAGCGTTGCTGCAGTGGTAGTAAGACATGTGCACTTTGTATTTGTGAATTTAGGGTGCCAAATTATTCTATCTGTCTGGGATGGTACATGGTGAATATCAAAAACAGGAAGTCCACAACCTGGGGCGTTTTATCTCTGTTATGAAATTCCGTCCCCTTACATGGCAGACATCTCATCCGTATGTTCTAGCGGACAGGTAATTTTTATTTGCATTATTCCTGTTTTGTGTCCAGCCCTCCACCATGCTGGATGTTATCATTTGAAATTGCTGTGGATATTTCTGATGTTTCATCCTCGTAAGGACAGCAAATCTTGTTTCGAGAATGAATCATGTTGGAAGAGTTGCCAGTGCAGAAATTTCAGGTCCATGGATCAGCCCAGATATTGTGTTGAATGAAGTTTTTGAATGTGTGAGAGCTATCTAAATTGTGAAGATCTGTTACCTGTAAGCTAGGAAAACATGAATCTTAACTGTAAATAGCCTTGATCTCAAGTGCTATAATATTAACTCTACAGTTGACAAAATAGTTGACAGCTGAAATGCACAAATTATCAGCTCACTTACTACTATGGAAAGAGATGTGAAAATAAGATGGTTAATATCATGAGTCTGATGAAGTAGTGGGAATAATGTCACTCTCCAGATATTGTTGAATGGGAACCCTCATCAGCCCTAGTAAGCATAGCTGATGGTGAGAAAGTCTAGGAGTTCAAGTCATCTGGAGAGCTACAGAGTTCTCATCCTTGGTTATAGTTAAAAGTCCTGCTATTGTGAAGGTTGTTCCAATTTACATGATTAAGTTCCCATCATTGTTTTTTTTATTACGCTTATTTATATTGTTTTTTTCAGGATATAAATCTTTCCAAAGCAGATGAGAAGTAATATTCAGATGATCTCTGTTATGGCTTTTCAGGATGTTATGAACATATAACCAGATTTGCCAAATCCTTCCCAAACGGGCAGCAGTGGCAAATTGCTTTTTGGGGCAAGGGAAGGGATACCAACTGGCCCTTTGGGCAGGAGAGGAAGGGAACAAGGCATTTTAGCAGCACTAGGCTCTGAGACCCTCTTTACTTCATTCAGCTTAAAGAGATGTTTCTTCAAGTCTGGAGATGACCAAAGTCTTCTGCGGCATAACAGTTCCTGCCCAGCCAAGTGTTCTAAATACTAGGTCTAAATGCACCTCACAAACACATAGACAGGCACACTTGGGACGTGGCATGTTTTTTTCTAAATTAAACTTGAAGCATAGCTCCATTCTTACAAACCAATATTGTATATACTTCCAAAGATATCTTCAAGCAAGTATCTACTTAGGAATTGCAAAGCAGTCCAATTACATTTACCTTGCAGCAGCATCTGGTGCCCTTTGCCAAGTCATTGAGTCAGGAGTTTGTGTTTTCTAGGTAGTGGCAATGCTACTGAGATTTCTCTGCACCTAACAGAAGAAGCACACACTGCATTAGAGGCTCCTGGAGCATAACTTGAGTTATGTATTGGGAAAGCAGAAGGAGTTATTACAGCTACCCTAGAACTTTTTTTTTCCAGGTAGAGAATAAAAGGAGAATCTAACATGATAGATTAATACATCAAGAGACATTTCATCCCCTCTTATGGCTTTATAATACAGCCCTTCCCAAACTGTTGCTGTCCAGGTGTTTTGGACTGCAGCTTCTATCAGCTCCAGTTGTCATGGCCATTGTTGAAGAATAAGAGACTTGAAGTTCAAAACAAACTGGAGCGTTCCAGGTTGACCTAGGCTGATCTGATGTGTCCTTCTTTGGAAGTAATTAGTGGAAAGTCTAAGTTGAAGTGGTGGCAGCCAGAGTTGCAGGGTTTATGCTTGGTGCTGCCTTTGTCTATTTTCTGTGGGATACATAAAACTATCTTTAAACCTGTTGTACATAAAGCGTTCCAAATATTGTCCATGTGTGGAATTATAAAACATAAATGCTTAAACTGAGCTGATCAGTTCATTTTTATTCCACTGTAATAGGAAAAAGAGAGTGACGCATGCACAAATTATATAATATAATTATATAATATCATATAATGTCAGAAGTGTGCAGAATGAAGAACAAGAAAGGAAAAATATATTAAAATAAAGGATGCAATAATAAATTAGGTATTATGTAAATATGAGAAAAAACAGTAAGCCTCCATCTCTGTGTAAAAGTCTCTGAAAGGGCATGGAAACCCATTGCTGTAAGAGTGATTCTAGTGTGGTTTGTTTTGTTTTAGTGTACAGGAAAATAATTTGGAAATTAAACTTTCCTGGTAATTACCTGCTTCTTGACTTCTGTTGCTCTGTGTCTAAAATTTTGATGCAGTATCTAAAATTATAAAATTATATAGTAAAACTTGGGTTCATGCTGAAGGTAAGAGATTATTGTAAATGAGGGGCTGTAAGCAGAAGTATCTGTGGTATCAGATAACATCATGCTAAATTTTCCTACTTCATTCTTTCTGAAAACTAGATAGTACAGAACTAAGTTATCTCCTTATATCCTGTAGAATGGAAGATTTGACAAATCCAGAAGATATCAGAGTTAATCCAAAATGTGACAGGAAGATTTCGCTTTATGGCTACTTAAGAGGAGCCTACTTGAAAAACAAAAGCCAAATACACATGCCAGGTTGGATATAATAATTTCTGTTTTCTTAATTGTACTATGTTTTGTTGTTCTCAAAGAGCCATCTTGAACTTTTGTGATAAATATAATTTACAGTCACCTTGATTCAGTGGAGCACAGATAGAAACTTATTTTTTGAATTTGTACATTTCCTTCCTGTTGTCTATGTGGCAGGGACAATAATTTAGCATCCCATTTCTCTATTCACAAAAATGTTTTGCTTTTAAAGTGAGTTTAAAAGAAGTTTAATAAATATTGCTATTTCCATATTGCAGATTTGGGGATGGAGTCACTTCCAGAACCCTGTGTGTATATGTATGTGTGTGTGTGTGTGTGTGTGAGAGAGAGAGAGAGAGAGAGAGAGAGAGAGATTGAGAGAGAGAGACATTTGTCATTCAAATGTGATTTTGGTGCCTGGGCTTATATTAGGCCAGAACAATCATTTTTCAAAGCTAAGAAGGATGGTCCCTTCTTGTTTCTAAAACAAAATACTGTGTGCATAGGAGCTTAATATAGTTTAAGGGGGCTATGTTTAAATGGCAAACTGCATCTTCCAAAAGTTTGTGGGCATGCATTTGCCATAAGCATTTGAAAAAATTTGGAGGGGCTTGGGGGGCAGCCCCTAAGGTCTCAGGGTAGACAGAAATGGCCTCAGGATCCTCAGAAGTTGTCCTCCCCAAATTAAGCTGATTTATTCCATAGAAGTTACATGTATTAAAACAAGGTTAAATGTATACTTGGTTGTACTACTTCCATTTTTCTGTTGTATGTTGAAGGAATGTATTAAAGTTCTTAATATTGTAATATGCTTTCATTTGTTCAAATGGAAAGGGAATATTTAATATTAATATTTAAACTGGAGGTCGGGATTCAGCTTTATAGATAGTAGTGTGCCATCTATCAAAATTGACTCATTTTTCAGCAGCATTCTATGTGTAACAGATTTCTATATCTAAAGCATTATGGGAAATCTAGCCCATATAATGTTTCACTGTGTTGAAATTGGTATCATTCTGATTTTAATACATGAATGGTTACTTGTAATAACGTTTTTTTTAGTTCTTTTTATTGTTCCATTAAAACAGAAAGAGAAAGAAAAAAATAAGGAACTTCAAACAAGATATATCCATAAACCATGATCAAATAACAAAAGACGCCAATTTCACATACAGCAGTAATAAAAGAAGATAAAAAAGAAGGAAAAAAATGAATAACAAAATCATAATTTACAGCATAATTTCAATAAAATAAAATATAGATACATATCTAGTGATCTTCCCTTATTTACACTTCTTATTTCATAGTCAGTTATATCTTATCTAGCATTTACCAACAAAATTTAACATTTATTTAGTATGTCAAAATAAACCTCTACCTTAACTGGTCATGTTTAAGCTACATCAATAGGATTCTTACCTCTCACAGTTTCAAAATCCATTTTTTTAATTATATTATTTGTGAGTGGTTATAACTCTTTGATCTTAGGTTCACGTTTCTAGCTTTTATCTTATTTATCCAATCTATATAGATACCTCTATCTAGACAAAAAGTAGTATCTTTTAAAATATTAATCTGTCATTTGTGGTATAATAAGGCAAAAGTAGATAAAGAATTCTCAAATCATTACATTAGAAAACCTCTATTAGAGATTTGGAAAATATGGAAAAGAAAACTATACTCTAGAATACCATTGTGGGTCTCACCTCATGAAGCCCCATATGGTAAATGGAAAGGACCAACAGACAGATGGATAACCTACAGAGATTTAGTGATAAATGTTGGAAAAGAAACTCAGCGTATAAAGACAAGAGAAGAACTAATAAGCGAGGGATGGAACTGTCAGTGGTTTTTGTATATCCAGCTCAGGGAAAGATTAAAAATGGACCAAAAACTAGAAGGACTGGAAACAAACATTCAATTAAATGAGTTTGAAAAAATAATTTTTGAGAAAAAAGATCATATAGCGTCACAATTATACAAGTTTATGCTGGATCAGGAGCTTGAAACGGAGACCATAAAAGACACAATGATATTTTGGGTTCGAAATATTCGTCATGAGATTAAGTTAGAACACTAGAAGAAAAGCTGGGAGAACACTCAAAAATTCACCCTGGCACAGAATGTAAAGGAAAACCATCTTAAAATGTTGTATAGGTGGTATTTGGATCCTGAGAAACTAAACAAGATGTACAAAACCAAGGAGAAGAAACGTTGGAAATGCGACAGTGAAAATGGTACCTTCTACCATATGTGGTGGCAGTGTGAAAAAGCAAAGAGATATTGGAAAAAGATTCATAAGACAGTTAGGGAGATCTTGCATATAAAAATACCATGAACACCAGAAATCTTTCTCTTGAATATGCTGCACCAAGTGGATAAAGAACATCATAAACTTAAAAATAAAATACTATACTTGGTGACAGCAGCCAGAATAACATATGCGAAATACTAGAAAAGAAATGAAATACCGGACTTGGAAGAATGGTTAAAGAAATTACAAGAGTATGTCACCCTAGAAAGTTTATCTTGCGAAATGAAGGGAGGAAGAAGGGGAAGAAAAGAAAATGAAATGATGGAAGTGAAGAAATACATAGAGAATAATTGGTTAAAGTTATGCCAAGAAGACAATTGAATATGAAATAGTAATGTGTGAAGAACAAGAGTGTTTGGTAGCTGAATAGGACAAATAAGGTTAAGAAATTCTTTTTGTTGGCTAGTCAACAATAACGTAACTGTATAGAGGTAACAGGTATAAGAGGGGAAGAATAACCAAGTAAAAGAAAGTAGGAATTGAAAGATAAGGGAATACAGAGTAGGATCTGAAGTAGAATCTCTTGGTTTTCTCTTCCAATTGGTTTATAGGAATTGGTGAGAGAAACTGAATGTAAGAAGATCACATGAAAGCAAATAGTAGATCCTTGATGGAACATAGCATGTTATATAGGAAAAATGGATGATTGTATTATAAGCATTACATGCAGTACAAGTATTTAACTATGACAAGCTATATAAGTATCATAAGTATTATATTATAAGTATAAATATACAGTAGGATAAGTATAAGTATAATGAGTTATATGTTTTTATACAATCTGAAAAAAAAAGAATATGACAAATAGAAATATGTGTGTAAATAGATGGAATTTTAATAAAAAAATAAAATAAAATGTTAATCTGTCACACAGATCTTCTCTTCTACCATATGAAGAAATTCTTGACCTATGTCTTATAGTTTTAATCCAATCGTAGCTCTTTTCCCCCATTTGGATTCCCAAAGAAGGGAGATTAGATTCCATTCTTCATTAAGTTGTTTCATGGCTTTGTCCAATAATATAGTTGTAAATTTATCTAATTCATTTAAATCATATAATTTCCATAACCGCTCATCAATATCTGGAGCTTATTTTTGTTTCCGCCTTTGCGCAAATACCAGTCTGGCTGCTGTAACCATATAGATCATCATTTTTCGCAATGAACTTTTTAAAGTATTTGACTTCAAATATATTTAGCAAATATATTTCAGGATTCATTGGGAAATTAATTTGAGGAGTTTTAGTAATACAGTCATGCACATTCCTCCAATACTTCTTTGCTGTGTCACAACTCCACCAAAGGTGGTACAGGGTTCCCTTTTCAGAACATTTCCCATATGTATTTTTAGTATTCTTACTTATTTTAGGCATTTGTACCGATGTATAATACCGTCTGAAATAAATTTTATAATAATTCTCTTTTAAACTAGCACTTTTTAAAAAATTTTGTGTGTCTTTCTGTGAGTTCTCCCAACTTTCCAGTGGAATTGGGCGTCCAATATTTTGTGCCCATTTTATCATACTATTTTTGACGACTTCCTGTTCCATCTGTAAGGCTAATAGTATTTTATATATTTTACCAATGAGATGATCTATACCAGGTGTAATAACATCTTTCATTTCCATACCTTTCCCATCAGGTGTAGGGGATTTCACTGTAAGTGACATCAGTTTTCTGCCAGATCCATGCGCGCTTCCTGATCACCAAAAGAAGCGTTCCTTAAATGAGAAGGAAAAGCTGATCTATGCCCCACTATCAGGTGTTGGAGGCTTAGTGTATGACAAAGATGCAGTTTATATTGACCTTGGAGGAAGTCATGCTCATCAAGAGGAGGAGGTAAGAGTTTAAGGTTCTTGACTTGATTTGTTGTTTTCCAATAATCCAGTATCGAATCATGTACAGTATCAGTGAAGTCAATTCTAATCACTCTTAGGTTTCTGTCTCCATCATGCTTTTGTTGCACAGAACTAATCTTTATGAAGGAAATCTACTGTGTTCTGTAATGTTTTGCATCTGGCATGAATGAAGGTATATTAATCAGTAAGGTATTGTTTATACTGGAAAAAAGTGGTATGAATGCACAGACAACAGGAATAGACTTTGGATAACCTGGAATGGTTTTAGCATGTGCAGTGTCAAAAGGAGCGCTCTAAAACATTGCTTCTTAGGCTATCTAATATGGAGGACTGGTAATTTTTCCAGTTTCCAGTACAGTATTTGTGCCCTTGGCTACAGTTGTTTCTTTCTTTCCTAGAAGCTCCCCAGGGACTTTATAGCAGATGGCTCAGAAATCAGCTTAATACACTATTTTATATAGTACTTATCTACAGTACATTCTGATAGTTAGTTTTTCTCTATAGGGGTTTCAGTCTCCTTGTGTTCTTGTTTATACATCTCCAGTCGCTCCCTCAGGAGATACAAGAAAGTTTTCTTGTTGAGGTGGTTACTTTAGTTCTGTGTTCTGTGCTCTAAGAAATCTAGGGAACGTTTTTTCATAATTAAAAGCAAAAACATTGCTTGATCAGATCCTTGAAACATTTTAAAACCAAAGAACCCTCAAGAATAACCCTGCTGCTTGTACATCTGTATAGGCTGTATCTGCATCTGTTTTGGCTTGGTGTTCTGGGCTCTCAGAAATGTCAGCTACTTAACTTACCATGACACATAAATATCCCCATGCAGCACATTAGCTTGAGAATTTGATGTTGTAGTTTAGACTCTGAAGACTTTCTTTTTTAAAATGAATGTTTTCTGAATTTAGGGATTTGTGGAAATGCTTGCTTACTATAGATGACCTACACCTTAGTACGTGCTGCATGATTGCTTCCACCTACAGAAGGAATAGCTAAACAGACCACAGACTTTCACGTCATAATTTGGTCTTAGCTTACCTTACTGACTTGTTTTCCTCACAGTAATTCAGAAAACTAACCCTAAAACACATCCTGCATATCTTGATTTCAGTAAGGCCTTTGACAAGATTGCCCATGTTATTCATGCAAACAAGCTAGCAAAATGTGGGCTAGACAATGCTACTGTTAGGTAGATTTGTAATTGGTTGACAAACCAAACCCAAGGGTACTCACTAATGGCTTCATCCTGAAGTGTAGTGACTAGTGGGGTGCCACAGGGTTCTGTCCTGGGCCCAGTGCTGTTCAACATCTTTATCAATGACATGGATGGGGGAATAGAGAGCATGCTTATCAAATTTGCAGATGACAACAAATTAAAATGGATAGCTAATACCCCAGAGTACAGGTTCAGAATTCAAAATGACCTTAACAGACGAGAGAGCTGGGAAAACTAACAAAATGAACTTCAATGGAGAGAAATGTAAGATATTATGCTTGGGCAGAAAAAATAAAATGCACAAATATTGGATGGGTGACACCTGACTTGACCACAGTACGTGTGAAAGAGATCTAGGAGTCTTAGTAAACCACAAGGTGAGCATGAGTCAACAGCCTGATGTGGCAATTAAAAAAGCCAATGCAATTCTAGGCTACATCAACAGGAGTATAGTGTCTAGTTCAAGGGAAGTGATAGTATACTCTGTTCTGCTTTGGTCGGGCCCTACCTGGAATACTGTGTCCAGTTCTGAGCACCATAATTCAAGAAGGATGTTTACAAGCTGGAACATGTCCAGAGAAGGGTGATGAAAATGGTAAAAGGCCTGGAAACCATGCCCTATGAACTTAGGGAGCTGGGCATCTTCAGCCTGGGGAAGAAAAAAGGTGATATGATAGCCATGCTTAAATATTTGAGAGGATGCCATATGAAAGACAGGGCAAGCTTGTTTTCTGCTGCTCCAGAAACTATGACATAGAGCAGAGGTTTCAGGCTATGCGGAAAAAAATTCCACTTTTTGAAGAACTTCCTGATGGTAAGGGCGGTTTAACAATGGAATACACTGCCTCAGAGTGTAGTGGAGTCTTCTTCTTTGGAGGTTTTTAAACAGAGGCTGGATGACCATCTGTCAGGAGCACTTTGTGTATTCCTGCATGGCGGGGTCTTGAGGGCCCTTGTGGTCTCTTCCACCTGTATGATTCTATGACTTCTGCATGTTTACATATCAAAATGAACACAGTATGGATCCAAGGCTGTGATTTGTTTAGCCCAGAAGTGAACAAATTTTCAGAGCCTGGGGAACATGTTTGCCCTCTCCTGCCACCTTGATGAGCCGTATCCCCCACTTATCTTCCATTAAGTAGCAAATCACACACCCAGAAGCTTACAGGAGGCATGTGATCTATCATTTCAGGCCAGAAAATAGATAATTAGCTAGTTGTATCAGGCATCTGAAAAAGCTAATAGTTTCAGGTTTGTATTCAGTTTTCGATGATTGGCTAGTTTCAGGTTTCTCAAACAGGAGCTCAGGGATGGGGGTGGGGGTTATATTTAGGTGTCAGCTGACACAACCCCAAGAATTTTTATGTGTGATTTGCCATTTTGGGGGAGGACGAGTCCTGAGGCTTCTTGAGTGCCCCGATTTAGCCACTCCACTTATAACCAGGAGGGACTGGGCAGTGTGCACTGGTACACTGGCTTGTCCTTAACAAGCTGAGATTTTTGGAATTCTGCTTTGTTGTGATGTCTGAATGTGTCCATTTTGCCCTGTATAGCTGATGCAGAGAGCTGGTTAAAGCTGTGCACCAGCATTTCAGGAATTTGGCTTGTGTTCTACTTTTTGTTCAGTACATGACATTTTATATTTTTACCATTGGTAAATGTAAGTAGAATATATTGTGTTGTTTGAATATATTGTGTTCTTTCCCAGTTTTTTGCATCCAGTGTAGCTGTAATTAATGATTGTTAATGAGATTATTAGAAAATACAGTAGTTATTGAAACAATTTCATTTTTTCAGGATAATGTAAGACCAAATCACGAACTAGTCCAGAGCCTCATTTCCACACGCTCAACCATTGATGCCAAGATGGCTTCAAGAAAAGTATCTCTCTTTATGGATTCCAACCCATTAGAGGCTGGAGACATTGAAAGCCAAGAGTAAGTTCCAGGCTCCTGGTCAAGTGAAGGCAACATTTCTTGATTAAACAAAGGAGCATTTTAACTTACTATTTTCAGATTTAGTCCTAGCAAATGCAGTTTCTGTTAAAGCCTCTAAGCAGCTAAGTACAATAATGTAGGAACTGTGGTTCATTGGTGACATATGCTATATATACTAGTATCTGTGCAGGTCAGAACACATCCAGATTTCTCACCTGAACAGTACCTAGAGTTGGGTGAAAGAGACTAATATTATCTAACTATTCATATCATCATATTACTTTCATATCCCTAGGATGTCAGTGTGAATTTTACTTTAGAATTTTGAAAATTCCAGTATTTGCTCTTAGACATGCATGTAGCCCTTATAATAAGAGCCAACATAGTGATTTGAGTGTTGCAGTGGGACTCTAGGAGACCAGGGTTCAGATTCCCATTCAGCTATGGAAACCCACTGGGTGACCTTAGACAGGTTACACTCTCTCAGCCTCAGAAGGTGGCAAACCTCCTCTGAATAAAATTGTGCCAAGAATTTCCTGTTATAGAGTCACTATGTGTTGGAGTTTATTTGAAGGCACATAACAACAGAGTCTGGAGTGGGTTTGAATGTAAAGAAAGAAGTTAGTTCATATATACAATCTTCATTACTCTAATAGTAGGACTGGGTTACTTTTGTACACCAATAGTTAAGTTAAAAAGTCACTCCAGTGAAGTAGACTTTTACTATTTTCATTTTTGAGTAGTTTGTGAAACTTGGCTTTCTTCTTGTCTCTTTCTGTTTCTTTTGGAAGGATTTTCCCAATGCCTAAAGAAGTACAAAAACTTGACCCACATTCTGGGAGGGTACGGCGGAAAGCAGTGTTCGAAGATGAAGAAGATGAAGAAAACGATGATGGAGGAAGTGATGAGGAAGACGAAGAAATGTCTGTGGATGAGAATGAGGATGGGAGTGACAGTAACAATGAGGAAGGAGAACATAATGATAAAGGTTTTTTAGATCAGGATCTGATTTTGTCATCTGCTAGACATCTTAAAAAAGAAAGCAAAGAAGCAACACTAACTGAACTGCCAGCCTTTGCTGACAGCGATGACAATCTTGAGATGAGTTCAAATGAGGACGAAGAAGAAGAAGAAGGCAGCCTTGGTGGGGACACAGAAGAAATAGATGGAGAGGGACGTGAATGTGAAGGAGAGGAGATAATTGATTCTGGATCTGAATCTAAAAATACAGATTTTCTTAATAAACCTATGCATTGTGGCAAAAAAGACAAAGAGTTAAAGAATAATAGCAACCTAGGTAAAACAGTAGCTTCTGCTACAGATTCTGCAAATGGGATGATCGAAGAAGCATCAGCATCTGAATCAGAAGACTCCTCTTTGGAAGAGGAAGGAGAATCAATGGATGATTCTGTTGCTGAGGAATCTGATAATGATTCGCTACCACAAAGTGCTGGAACTGAAAAAGATGTAAAATACAATGATGATGTTGAAGAGCTCTTGAAAGAGGAGGAGGAATATAAAGAAGCATCTGACTTTTCTGCAGACACAGCTGGTATGTACTCTTGTTTCCTTTTTCTATGTCTGATGCTGTATTTAAATGTGGTTGCCAGTTTTCCTTTGGTGCTGTACAGTTGCTGGAAAAAGGAACCATGTGTGAAATGGTTTATTTGTCAGTTGTCAGTCATCCAATCAGTTCTGGAGCCTTGATTTGCTAAAATGTAATTCAGCTTTACTGTTTTTCAATATTCTTTTTTTAAAACTTATTTTCTTACAGTTTTCCAGTAGAAGAAACCAGAGCTGAAAATCTGTATGTGCTTGCCTCTTAGTAAACTCCACTGAACTTGATTGGACATGGTATTAAGAAGATTTCTTAAGGTTCACATTATAAGCCATATATTTGGGATCAGATAAAAAAAAATCACAATTAGAAACTGAAGAATTTAAAATGTCTCTTGGAAATTGCTGCAAGCAAACACAATTTATCATAGAAGTGTTTCAAAAATCTTGTCTAATTAATTAATCTGATACAGATAAGGAAACAACTTGCTTCTTCCAGGTGCACTTAAATGGAAAGAAGACCTTACTCGAAAGGCTGCTGAAGCTTTTCTGAGGCAGCAACAGTCAACTCCCAATCTCCGCAAACTTGTTTATGGCACAGGTAAAAATACTCTCCTCTGTGTTTGCTAGAGAATGCAAAGAGGCTAACAGGATGGTCTTGAGAAGGAGTGAAAAAAGAGCAGGAGCAAGCAAAATTGTTGCTAGCGTGCATGCTGACTGTAGTTTAAATGCTTATTTATCTATAGCACATTGGCAACGTCAAATTAAAAAGGACCGTCTTGTTCCCAGCATATGAAAATTTGTCTGCCTGATTATGTGGATACTTATTTATCACAGTCAAAAAGCTCATGGCTGCATATAAAACAATATGTTCTTCCCTGAAAGACACCGTTCTTCGTAGGTTCTAATGAAGTCACAAAGCTGCAAAAAGTTACTTCTAAGATTGCAGCTTTTAGAGTCTCTACTGTGATGGCCACAATGGTTGGAGATTCTTTCCAGCTCTGTGAAGTGGTGGGTAGAAGGGAGTTTCTTCAATAAATGATAATACCCAAGAAATAACAAAGTTTGGCAAGTTACAACTGAAGAAGACAGAAATAAGATCATGATCATTCCAGTATGGTGTATAAAACTTATGAAGAAGAGATGAAGCTAATGACAGCAAACGTGGATTAGTATTAAATAGGAGTATCATGGTTACCCTTACGGGAAGATGCAAGAACTTTATTGTAAATAAAGTTAAAGATCTTGTCTAACTGCTAAATGTTATACAAGATTCTCCACTGCAGCACAAATAATAATAATGAAAAAATCTGTATCTTGCTTGAAGCTCTGTTAACACAGAAGAGTGTGGGAAGAGTGGTGTTTTTTGACATTTTTGCTGACATACACACTGTGCTTCAGACCACAGGACAGATTAAAGCATACAGGAAAGGAGGTGCGCTACTCAGTTTGGAAAAGTTGCTTTATGGGCTACAATTTCCAGAATCGCACTAGCATGGCCATGCTGGCAGATTCTGGAAACTATAGTCCAAAGAAAGCTTTTTCTCCTGAATTCTGATGTTGCTTAACATCTTTCCTGCTAAACGACAAAAGCTTGCACCCCTGGTGATGGTTTTGTGGATCTGACTGCTTAGGCATGCATTTATTATAAAATAATATATAAGTGTTTCATCTGGTGGAATAAGCTGGAAGATATATGGCAATGAATGACTGTTTCTGGGAATACTGAAGGACATAAAACTTTATAATAACTAAAGATTTTTTTGTTCTTGTTCAGTTGCTGAGGTTGAGGGGAATGAAGAAGAAGAAAATGAAGAACTTGGAGGATTGTTCCATGTTAGCCGTCCTGACAAAGAATCAAAACGAAAAGCTGACGCCCTTGACTGCTCTAAATTCCCCATTGAAGCGCCACAAGATTGGGACTTAGATGAGGTGCTTCTATAGGAAATGTCTTGCTTACAGTGTTCTTAGAACTGTATATTGTAGGGGTGATCCTCTTGTGAGCCTCATAGAGTTGAAGCCAATAAAGGAATAGTTACACCAAGCTGTTCCAGAACGCAGATGTTCTAGAGATGCTGTACAAACATCTGTGTTTGTTCCTGGAAGCAGTGAAGGCTGGGAGGAAGGGAGTGTTGGTGTTGATGGATGCCCAATGTACTAATTCCTGAAATCAAAGCTCTCTAGGAATTGTTGATTTTGCTCATGAAAAGAGCAGAGTCATGGCTGGGGTTTGGAAAAGGAAAAAGAAATAATGAAAAGTGTGTCAGAACTAGAGTGAAGATAGGAATGTATGATTGTTTCAAGGAAAAAGAGAACTGGTGGTGGGACATATTTTAAAGGGAAGAGCAGCTGTAATGGAATTGCACATACATGTAGGTAGGTTTTATGGCTGGAGCATTTAAGGCACAGGTTACTTTTGTCTAAAGAACTGAAAGAAGAAGAAAGTCATTTTGAGGCACAATAGGACAGACAAAGTAAGCTCTCAAGTGCTGAGCTGAGCCAATTTTGCTGGGCCTGTAAGCCCTTGCTTGCTGGAAAAAATGCAGCAGCTAAAGTGTTATTTTTGCTTCCTTCAAAAAAGTGTAGATTGGCTGCAGCTAATGACTTGAAAGTACTTCGGATGTTTAGTGTGGTGAACTGAGATCATTATAATTTAGCTGGTACAATGGTTGCATCTAGCTGCCTCTAATATGAATTTGTAACATATAAAATGTGAATATATCTGTAACATAAAAAATGAAAAATGTTGTTGTTGTGTGGCTTCAAGTTGTTTCCAATTTATGGCGACCCTAAGGCGTCCCTATCACAGGGTTTTCTGGGCCTCAGAGAGTGTGACTTGCCCAACATCATCCAGTGGGTTTCACTGGCTGAGCAGAGAATAGAACTGGTCTTCAGGATCATAGTTCAGTGCTCAAACCACTATACCACACTAACTTTCTCTATATATGATATACAGATAAATATTGATATTTATATGTATATATAGTGTATTTTATATTTTAAAATATAAGCTAGTTTTAAATGTACTCCTAGATGCTTTTTTCCCTTCCTTTCTTCCTTTTTATCTGACAAGCTTGGTACTCTATCCTTTTGGCAGGTCATGAACAGTATCAGAGACTGTTTTGTGACTGGAAATTGGGAAGCTGATAAAGATGCAGCAAAACTACTGAAAGAAGATGGTAAATTGTAAACTTTTCTTTGCTGGTTAGTCCTCTGATAGCTGCAGTTAAGATTCTTGTTTTGTAGTATTCTAAGTGAGCCCTTGTGGGTGAAGCTGTTTTGAAGGGAAGAACTGGAAGCATCTGATGAATCTTATGTAGAAAGGAGAGATAGTGTTTCAGGATGTGTAAAAGAAGATTGCACATCCTCAGACTGCTTTGAATCTCTCATTAGTGCAGTAAAGGCTTATGTAAATGTAAACCAAGGAAAGAGAGAAAGAGACCGGTAACTCATTTAGAAACAATTACTCATTTGTGGGAGTTGTAGGAATGGTCAGAACTGCTTCCTTTGGGAGAGAAGCAGTATTTGGGAAAAGATTTTTGTTTGAACGTTTTTGTGGTTAAGAAGGAACAGGCTCTGGGAAATGATTGTGATTGTGATCTGGGTGGCTGATCTCCCAACCATGAAGGTTGGGGAAGAAGCTTCATATTGCTTCTGTAAGTGATGGGCATTATGCAACTTTTTTAAAAATTTGTATATTACCATAACTCATTCTTAGCCTAGAAGGAATGGCACATGACCAATCTAAGTAAATAATCCATGTATCACTTTGCAACAGAGTTTCCTGCCTTATGAAGAAATCCAAAATAGAGAAACATGGGGTGGTGGGAGCTAGGAATCAAAAGGACAACATTGCTGTGTGTGCGTAATTCAGAGCTTTTGTGATGATATGATGTCAGATGACTTTACAAGGAAGACTAAGTTGAAAAATATTAATGACGTTTCTGTTTCCTGCCTTTTATAGAAGAGTTGTACGGGGATTTTGAAGACCTCGAAACTGGAACTGTACACAAAGGAAAACCAGCTGATCAAAGAGATGAGGTTTGAGGAAAATGCATATGATTGTCAAGTTAGAAATCTGTTAAGAAACATGTTTGGCCCCACTAGTAGGATCCTCGACGCAGTGTGGCAGCCAACTCTGCAAAAGAATAGCAGGGAGGAGTGGAGCCAAATGAGAAGAGGGGGTGCTGCTGCAGCAGGTTCCACACACCCCCCACCGCAAGATACTGGAGGTTGGAGCAGCAGGTCATTGTTGGCAAAATAAACCACCACTCGATTCAGATGAAAGCGCGCACACGTATGAATGGAAATGAGGAGACGTGCTCGAGGTCTTTTATAGAGAAGTTGCTTTAACTCCCCTGCCCTTTTTTTTTGCCTTCAACCTCAGTGGTTTGTTTTTTGTTTTTGGGGGTGGGGTTTTTCCTTTGCCCATCTCAGTCGCCTCTCCTCCTGCTGAAAAAGGCAGAAAGGGGCGTGTTTGAACTTTTCTGATAATACACTGGACTGTTCTCCACTGGAAGGGAGAGAGGGATTGAGAGAGAAGAAGGGCAAGCACTGCTTGGCCGTCGGCTCCACTGTCACTGAGCTACTGAGCCTTCCTCTTTCCTGCAGCAGAGCAGCCCCATGACAGGCAATGTGCAGGCGCAGCCAGCCAGCCTGACTGCCTGCCTCCTTTTGCTTTGGTTGCTGCCGTGATACCACTCCGTTGCAGGGGAGGAGATGGTGTGAGCAGCCCTCAAGCCTTTTGTGGACCTCTTGTGAGGCCATCATGAATCCCTGGGGGTCCACAGACCAGAGGTTAAGAACCACTGCTTTAACCATTCCAGTTCCATGAGGTATCATCTCTTTTGTCCTCCACTCTTTGCTTGGACTGTAGAGTTCTATTTCTTATCCCGAGGTGTATGATTGCAACAGTTATTAGAACTTGTATCCTCCCCATTTTGAAAAGCCCAGCGCATTTAGGTTAATTCTTGGCTGCTTCAGGACCTAAATCCAATGGGAAGATTCACAAATGGAACTGCTTCCCTCAATGGAATAAGAAAAGAGGCAATCTCTCCTTCCCACTGAAATCCCTGTGCACCCCAAAAAGTGCTCTGGAGTGCTGGGAAACATCCCTGGAGTTGGCCTCTGGATATTGGTGATAGTTGCAGGGGAGAGAAGAGAGGAAGAAATTTTTCAGTGGGTTGAGGGGGAGATGAATATGATGTGATTTGTATATGTTTTTATTCAGTACGGACAATTCATTCTCTCTCGCCAAAAATATGGCTTCATTTGTATCTGTGCTGGCCTACTTTTTGGGGAATTGCCTTTTTTTTGTTGTTGATCTTTTTATTCAGAAATAGGCCATCATAGTAACAATAAAGAAATGACTAACAAAAAAACAGAAAAAGTACATCAAAAAAGAGAGAAAAAACAACAACAAAGAACAAAACTTACTTCAAAAGATTACCACATATCCTATATTATATATATATATCAACTTATTTAACTGCACGATTATTTCCTTCTAACAGCACATGAAAGAAAAAATTACATAACTCCAAAAACAGTCCAGATTTTCCAATTAAAACACATAGAAAATAAAAAGAAAGAAGTCTTCCCTTATTTTCTTCTCTTGTTCCAATTGATTATAATGTTTACCAACAATAAATTATCCAAAGAAAATTTTATCCCATAGAACTCTACCTCCATTTGTGTTTCTTAAAGCTATCATACTATAGATCAATTCATAACTCAAGGTCTTATATATCGTTCATTTTTATCTTTACTTTCTTTGAGTGGTCCTTGCCTTAGATATTCAACATAATTCTCTATTGATTCTTATATTGCACTTGTTATAAACCTTATCTCCAGGTTCTGTGTTCTAATCCTACTCCTATATTATCTTCCATATTTATTTGAACTACTACTTGTATCTTTGTATAGATTAAAATAAATATTCTATTACAATAGTTAAGTATTCCATCGCACTATATCATTGGTCATTCAGATAAGGTACACAGATAGAGCAGATTTATTTGAAATTATATTTTAACCTATGTCCATAACCATTAAATCTATAAACCTATTACTTAACCAATTCTCTTATTTTCATAGCAGAAAGATTTAGTCATTTCTCCCCATTGTAGCTAACTCCCTCCATTTAGCTTCTAATGTTGGTAAAATTAATTTCCAGTCTTTGAATTGTTTCATCAAATTTTCTTTGGGGAGTTGCTTTTCATTGCATAAAGGCTATGAGCCTACGTAATAGAAATTTCACTAACAGCATGCAGGGCCATCACACAACCCATGGTTTCTTTTTGTTACTTAGTTTATGAAAATGTCACTTTCAGAGTATCTTCTTTCACCATTGCTACTACCTACTTGAACTGTTTTAGAAAGAAAGTGTATAAAAAGCCAAAATAAGAAAAGACCCTCCCCCTTCCCTTAGGGAGAAAGTGCAGAAGAAAAAGAAGACAGTGCAGGACAAGATGCCAGCGCTGTTGAGGAAGAAGAGGAAAAGAAAAAGCGCATGGATAAGAAACGTAAACTGAAAGAAATGTTTGATGCTGAATATGATGAAGGGGATGCCACTTACTTTGACGATCTGAAAGGGGAGATGCAGAAACAGGCTCAGGTATGAAAATTATACTTGACAGAATACTAGAAATTCTCTTGTTTGAATATGACTTCTTCATTTCTTATGAAGGGCAGACTGCTGTGTCTCTTTCTCAATACTCATTTGTCATAAGGATGATAAGGCAATATATGTGAAGTAGTTTGAACTCTCTTTGAGAACAATGTGGACTTTTCCTTATTCTGCATTAATATGTACCAGGAGAATCATAATATTTTTAAATATTTTTAAAACACTTGAAATACTTGTTGATGAAAAATATGTTGATAGGTGATAGTGAGAACCAAATTATACGTAAGGTAAAGGTGTGATGCAGCAGTATTTTGGGGGGTTTTTTTGCTTGGATTTTATTATGTGCAGATACAATGGAGGGAATTCCATTGCACACAAGGGAAATTTCTTTTTTTCTCATTAAATATAGAAGTTGAAGGAAAACTGACGTTCTTTGTCAGCAGTGCTTCCCTATGGTATGAATGTACTCTGTTTGCTTGACTCTGTATATTTAATTTCTAGCCTTGTCTCTCCCAGTTGGGTAGACATAGCAAGAATTCTCTCGAGTCAAAGCTGTGAGTGTGTGTTACTCAGCTTCTTTTAATATATCATCTGTCCAGAATGCAGAGTATCATTGTAGGGACTGTGGCAAGAGGAGTCCACAATTCCTCTTAACATGGTGAGTCTTCCATTGGATTTTGGCAAGAGTGAGAGGAGCCCCATTATTTCTCTCATCTGTGCAGCATGATGGGAGGATGACAGATTGATGTTGATTATCTGAGTGGGGGACAATTGTTGTGTCTTCTTCTTGTTCTTAATTTTCTTTCTTTCTTTCTTTCTTTCTTTCTTTCTTTCTTTCTTTCTTTCTTTCTTTCTCTCTCTCTCTCTCTCTCTCTCTCTCTCTCTTTCTCCCTCCCTCCCTCCCTCCCTCCCCCTTGCTCTCTGGACTGGTTCTGTCACACAGCTTAACAGGTCTGAATTTGAAGATCAAGACGATGAGACCAGAGTTCAGTATGAGGGTTTTCGGCCAGGAATGTATATTCGGGTAGAACTTGAGAATGTCCCTTGTGAACTAGTGCTTAATTTTGATCCACACTATCCACTTATCTTGGGTGGCCTGGGAAACATTGAAGGAAACGTGGGATATGTGCAGGTATGTAGATTGCTATTTGTTAAAACAGTGGCCCAGGTTCTCTTGCAAGTAACTTCTCTGTATGTGTAAATTTCTGTCCTTATCTATTTGATTTTAAAGCTCTAAAACAAGCCCACTCTTTACAAATCTGCTGTAGAATGCACCTATTAAAACACCATGCAAATTCATAGCTAGTACTTAAGCAAGAATTTGCAAAACAGTGGGCTAAATATCATTGCTCCTGCCTACTAAACTAGACTGATTAACTCAGTGGAATTTACACAAGTGTTGACTGTTTAGCAAGTAAGTCAATAGATTCATTCTTGCTGGGGTTAGCCATTGGATTGAGACCTGTGTTCTCCTTCCACTCACTGATGAGGAAAGGGAGCAACCCTTTAAATACCTTTTACTTTTATACTTTTTATACTTTTATACTTTTAACACTTATTTGATGAATGTTGTGGAATGTTTTCTGTAGTTCCTTAATCCTTGAGATCCTGTTTCTGATTTTTCTGTTTAGGAATTCAAAGTCATACCACATATATATGTTATTAATCCTGAGCCAGTGGCTAGCAAATCTTCAATATTTCATTGACACTTTTATATATAGGAAATGTAGGGATTGCTAAACTAAGTGATGTTAATTGTGAGATTCGCTTTTGCGGGGAAAAAACCCACTCATTCTTGCTTTTCCTCAGATGCGCCTGAAGAAGCATCGTTGGTATAAGAAAATACTCAAGACTCGCGATCCCTTGATATTCTCATTAGGCTGGAGGCGGTTTCAGACCATCCCTATGTACCACATTGAAGACCATAATGGTCGTCACAGACTACTTAAATATACACCACAACATATGCATTGTGGAGCAATTTTTTGGGGTAAGAGAAAACTCCTACAACTCTCAGGCCTCAGGAAAAGCATCAGGACTCTCTATAAATCTGTCTTTAAGCAGGTTGGGGAACCTGTTTCCTCTAGTTGTTTTGCACTTCAACTTAGAGAAACCCCAGCATGGCCAGTATGGCCAGTAATAAAAGATTGTGGAAGTTCTGGCTCAAAGTACATGAATAATCAAATATCCCCATTCCTGTCATTGAGTAATCATGGTAGTGCTATGTAAAATGTAGAGAAGTTATTGGTGTGATTTTTAGGGCTGGGAAGGATCTGAAAGCCACCCTGTCCTCTGTGAGAAGGCAAGGCTGTTCAGTTGCCAAGCATTTATTGACAGGCCAGTTTACATACTTAGTCCATTGTCTCTGGACTAATACAATACAACAAACATCTTGTTGGTAAATGTTTACAGGGAGAGGATAGCAGAGTGCGGTTGCAGCACCCAAAATAACAGTTCTCTGGTACTGAAGATGAATACAGTACTGGCCAATATTTTTAAAGTAAGTTACCATGTGAACTATATGCATATTAAATATCCTCAACTCCCTTTCCAGTTATATAAAGGCACTTCCTTCCCCTTTGAAAACAGTAAGCAGTATTGATCTTAGAGAAAGACTTGCCTTGTTGTTGTTGTTGTCGTTGTTGTTGTCTGTGTTCAAGTTGTTTCCAATTTATGGCAAGCCTAAAGTGAACCTGCCGCTTGATTTTCTTGGTAAGATTTGTTCAGAGGGGGTTTGCCTTTGCCTTCCTCTGAGGCTGAGAGAATGTGACTTGCCCAAGTTCACCCAGTGGCTTCCCATGGATTCAGACTCTAGTCTCCAGAGTCGCCCAATGTTCAAAGTACTACACCAGGCTAGCTCTCCTAGACTTGCCTTAACTGGCCATAATACATTAACAGCCTGATGCAAGAAGTCTGTCTACTTCTTTAAACCTTGAATCACATACATATTCCTTGATGTTTACTTATGCAGCTATTTGATAAATCCTTTATATCCTTTTTTTAAAAGGAGTTGTTTTGAACACCTTCATTTGCTTACTTTCTCTATTATTTTCAGCAGAAGGTGCACTGCTGATCCATATCCTGAAGTTCTTGGTTAATGTTTGCTTCTTTGCAGGTCCTATCACACCACAAGGGACAGGGTGTTTAGCAATCCAGTCAGTGAGTGGTACAACAGTAAGTATTTGACCATCAGTTTCCTGCCACTTCATGACAGTTTTCCCCAACCTGGTGCCTTCTAGATATTTTTAAATTCCAAGTCCCATCAACCTCAGCAACTGTCATCAGAACTTGGGCTTGTTTGTATAGGGAGAGATGGTCTTTCAGATAGTCTGAACTGAAACCATTTAGGGCTTTAAATGTCAAAACCACCACTTTGAGTTCTGCCCAGAAACGGCAGCTGGTGAAGCTGTTTCAACAGAGGAGTTACATGATCCCTGTAACCGGCCCCAGTCAACAGCCTGGCTACAGACTTTGGACCTGCTGAAGTTTCCAAAACAGTTTCCAAAGGCAGCCTTATGTAGAGCATATTAACAATACTCCAAATGAGATGTAATCACGGCATCTGTCACTGTAGCCAGAGCTGATATCTCAGGGAACAAGCATAGCTGGTACACTAGTTTTAATTGTGCAAATGCACTCCTGGCCATAGCCAAAACCTGGGCATGCAGGTGAGTTCCAAGGCCAGAAGTATCCGCAAGCTGCAAGCCTGAGATTTCAGGGGGATCGCAACCCCATCCAGCACAGGTGGAATCTCTGTTCTTTGATCTGCCTTGCAAGTGACCAGAAGTACCTCTGTCTTGTCTGGATTAAGTTTCAGTTTGTCCAGCCTCATCCAATCGATTACTGACAGCTGACATTGGTTTAGTACCTAAACAGCTTCCTTGGAATCAGATGGAAAGGAAAGATAGAGCTGGATGTCCTCAGTGTACTGGTGACATTGAACCCCAAAACTCTGGATGCCCTCTCCTAGTGCCTTCATGTAAATGTTAAACAGCATGTGGAACAGAACTGATCCCTGAGGCCACAGGTCAATGACCAGGGTGTTAAAGAGCGATCTTCCAGCACCACCTTCTGAATCTACCCCTCCAAGAAGGATCAGATTCACTATAGAACCATGCTCCTGAGACCCATTTCACAGAGGTGCCCAAGCAAGATATCATAGTTGATGGTATCAAAAGCCACTGAGAGACCTAGTAGAACCAATAGGGACATACTCCCCCATCTACCTCCCTGTGTAGATCATCTGTGAAGGCACCCAAAGTGGTCACATATTCAGACCTGAAGCCAGATAGTAACAGATCTAGATAATCTTTTTTATCCAGGGATGCTTGGAGTTGGGAGGCCACAAAACTGTCCCCACACCTTGTCACAAAAAGGGATATTGGAGACTGATAGTACTTCTGTATGGTGGGGTCCAGGGGGGACTTTTTCAATAATGGCCTCACCGCAGCCTCTTTGAGACAAGCTGGAACTCTGCCTTCCTGCAGTGAGGCGTTCACCACTTCCTTTACCCTCCACAGGTCCCCCTGAGGTAGTAGTTAAGAATCAGAAAAGGCATGGGCCCCATATCCAGTGATGGCTCTTACATCTCTACCAGTACACATGTGGTAGCTCTGACATCTCTTTATTCTGTCCTGCCAGTTTTATTTTGGTTTTATAGTCTGCTACCTTTAGTCATTGTTTTGTTTCACTGTTGTAATTTATATTTTAACAGACTAAACACTGCCCAAAAGAACTCTGTTGGTGCATGGTTTAAAAATGGAATGATAAGCTAAATAAAATAAAAGTTGTAAAGTCGAAGGCTTTCACGGCCAGAATCCATAGGTTGTTGTGGGTTTTCTGGGTTTTGAGGCCATGTTCTATTGGTATTTTCTCCTGATGTTTCACCTGTATCTGTGGCTGGCATCTTCAGAGGATCTTCAGATTTATAAACCATGTTTTTACATTTACACTTCACATTTTTAAACCACACACCAACCAGAGTTCTTTTGAAAGCCCACAACAACCTATAAAAGCCAGAAAACCCACAACAACCTATAAAAATAAAAGGTGGTTTCCAACTTTGTGTCTGCAGGTGTTTCTGGACTTAGTTCCTTGATGTTCTAGCCAATATGGTGAGAGGTTTTAGGAGTTACATAGCAACAACATCTGGGGAACCACAGTTTGAGAACCATTTCTTTAAAGCACAGTATGAATCCCTGCCTCACTACACACAAAACCAAAACTTGTAGCCCCGACCCTGGCCCGATTAAACTAAAAGTAAAGGAAACAATTTAAATCTGACATTTTCAAACTTAGTTTAATTTTCAAAAGTTTATATATTATAATGAATGTATAAAATATAAACTTGCCTGTACTGTGATGTATTTCAGCCTGATTTCCGGATAGCTGCCACTGGAGTTGTTCTTGACTTAGATAAATCTATAAGAGTTGTGAAGAAATTAAAGCTAACTGGTTTTCCATTCAAGATTTACAAGAATACAGCATTTATCAAGGTTTGTAATGTTTTTGTAGGTATGTGGAATGTTATCTGTGGGAAAATTTCATTTTCGAAAAGAAAAGTTTCTTAGACATTATAGTTCTATGTGAAATATTGACGCAATATGCCACTATATTTGTGAAAGCTTTGAGGCTTGCATATCTTTATGCAGTATTCAGACAACAGCATTTAGCGGCTGTTCCTTCCTTGCTGACCTTTTTAAATTTTAGGTTTTATATTGAGACTTTTGCAGAAATCCGTATGTTTGAACAGTTGGATTAACATGTCAAGAGCAGTCCTGTTAAGGTTTCTGATTCTGTAGTACCATAAATTAAGGCATGTATAATCTGTGAATAATAATATTGGAATGCTTTTCAGGGCTGTTATAAGGTGCATTAATTGTAGAACATCAAAACGTAGTAAACAGATTATTCTTCCAGCGTCCCGTGCTCAAGAAATGAAACAAAATATTTCCCATATGTTTGTTGAAAATAAAACAAAAATTAATCACAGTTTCAGTTTTGGTTTTGATTGATCTGCATAACAAAAAGGTTACTTTGTAACTCAATATTTGTTTTGGGTTAATATGTGTATTTGTTGTTTTGTCTGACTGTTTACAACTAAATAAAAAGTGTATTTTTACACATGCTTCCTAGGAATAAACACCTAAAAAACATTAATTACAACTTTGAAACTGCCAAGCTTTCTTAATAATTGTATTGACACTCATTCATTAGTACTAATAAATTTTATGAATTTTTTGTAAAGAGATGAAGTCTCCCATAGAAAATTTAAGCAGTGGGTGATTTTTCCACTCATATCACTCCTGGCCAGTGTTTGATGAAGAAGCAGAAAGAGAACTCACAAATAAGTTCAAATTCTGTGCAGCCAAGAAAAGCTTGGAGTTATGTTTCTTTAAACAAGCAGCTCTCTGTGCAACACCACAAACCATTTCTGGAACAGAGACAAAATTTAACTGGCCATGCCCTAACCCAGCCAGTCTAAAGTAGTTCTTTGGCTCTTGGCTAATGTTTACAGTGCTAGGAGTTTTTGAAGACTTCATTGTTTATTATATGTACTATGATTTTTCATAAATCTAGAAAGTAGTTAAGCAGGTGTATGGTAAATGAAAAAACCTTTAATTACTGCTTTGTCTTTATTTTGTACTACATAGGGGATGTTTAACTCTGTACTGGAAGTAGCAAAGTTTGAAGGTGCAGCCATCCGTACTGTGAGTGGCATCCGAGGGCAGATTAAAAAGGCGCTGCGAACACCAGAGGGTGCATTCAGAGCAACATTTGAAGATAAGCTGCTAATGAGTGGTACGTTGCCTGTACCACTTATGTTCAACTTATTTAATAGGATTATTGATTCATGTAACTTTTCTTTCAAGCCAAGCACTCTTGAAACAGTATTAATTGGATCTATTCCTCAGTACTTTCTGAGGGAGAATCTGTATTTTGACTCAGTTCATGTAGAGATCTATTGTTTTAAATTGTTCTCTTGTGGAAGTCAGTGATTACTGTATCAGGGATGAACGCTAGTTCTCGCTCAAGAGCTAGAAAAAGATTCTTGTTGTGATTTCAGTATATTCTTTCTTTCTTGGTAGCAGGGAGTGGTGGAGGTGATTGACGTATGTAGCATGTGTATGAGACTGCAGCAGTGTTGGTGCATTTATGATTACCTTGTGACAGTATGGTCTGTTTGTGATTTATGGTGGGTTACATTTATAACCAACCATTCCTCCAGAGACTTAAGGACAGTATATATGGCTCTCCACCTCCCCTCCTTATTCTCATAGCAATTCAGTGAGGTAGGTCAGGCTGAGGGCAAGGATCTGACCCAAGGTTACTCCATGTATTTAATAGTGCATCAGAGAATTCATTCTAGATTCCTCAAATTCCAGTCTTACCACTGCAGAATGAACTGACCAAATGGCCAACATGTATGAAGAGGAATCACTTTCCTGAGTGTATCCTGTGTGAAAAAGTATAAAATTAGCATACTGGTGAGAGGGCTGAGGAAAAACATTGCTCCCTGATGTGTTGTGTATGCTTTCTTTTTTTTTTAATTTTATTTTAACAACTCTTACAGCTTTTCCAATAATATTACAATAGTGTTACAACAGTGTTACAACAGTGTTAACCTATCCCCTAATATATTTAATATGTTCTATAGTATACTCAGTTATTTAATTTAGCTGTAACTCCTCAAATATTTCCCCTTCTTTTTTTATTTTTTTATTCCCCTCCCTCCCCCCAACCCCCAGGGAACAATCTAGTTATTTATTATAATTCTGATTTACCTATTGTATGGAATATTACCTTTATTTACATTCTTGTACCCCTTTCACTACATTCTCAATCAATACTCTCCAATTTCTGAACCAAGGCTCCTCTTTCTGTCCCATATAAATCCCTCTTTTTTCAAATAAATAATTGAACATCATATATTCTGATCATGGGGAAAAATTGAAGGTGGAAAATTATAATTAGCATCCAATAAAATATTTAAATAAAAAAGGAGAAGATGGTAAAGGGAAAGTATTAAAGAAAATAAAAGAGAAAAGATACTAAATAATCCACTCAAGGCTGTTCATATAACAGAACTGAAAAACATCATTACAATTCACCTAAAACAGCAGCCTGAAAACATTACACAGCTCGACACATTAATTTAAAACCAATTTAAACAATGAGGCAGAAAAGCCACTTTTTAAAAAAAGCTTCACTGTTTTCTTCCCTTTTCAGATATTGTCTTTATGCGAACTTGGTATCCTGTATCTGCCCCAGCCTTCTATAATCCAGTGACTTCTTTGCTAAAGCCTGTGGGTGAAAAAGACTCCTGGGCAGGAATGAAGACAACAGGCCAGCTAAGGCACGAGAAAGGCATCAGACTGAAACAGAACAAGGATTCCCTGTATAAGGTATGGTCGGTCTATAGGGTGCAGAATCTGGTTTTAGTGTTGAGGATGTGTAACTTTGATAATTTATCTCAGCAGGACTCAACATCAGTGAAAAAGTGAACATAAGCATTGATTTTATTGTGAAGTGGCAGCTAATAAAACCTTTAGCCTTAAAAAACGAAAATGGATTTAACATTTTTATATAACCCCACCCCACGCATAGATCATTAAGAAACACTGTGCTACAAGTTGAATTTGTGGATGAGATTTCCCATTACTTCATTTGAGCCATTTCATGACTATGTTTTTACACTCTCCCTAGCCACTTTTCCTAATTTTCTGCTTTCCATAATAAGAAAATAAAAATGCCAAAAAGGAAAAAAAAAATGCCCCTTGCAAAACAAACCATTTTGCAGGAGTGGGGAACTTGTGAAACTACAGATGGTATTGAACTACAGAGTCCCCAACATTTGGCCATGTTATTTGGGGCTTATGAGAGTTAGAATCCAACAACATCTGGAGTGCTACATGTTCCTCACCACACCCTAAGGTGTATAACCTTCCTCTTGTTCAGAGATTTGGCTGTATATTTGCATAGTAGGTATTTCAACTGCAGAAGTAAGGAACCTTGCACGATTTTATGTATGTGTGAAACATTGTGGTTTTCAGTTAATGAACCTGAGCCCAGTTTCCTGGATACAAAGCATACTTTAGCAGTAAACAGAGCAGGATTCTGTCTGAGCATTTCAGTACTGGCAGCTTTATTTTAAGATCTGATAGGAAATCTTAAAATCAAAATAGAAGATAGTCTGTTAAAAAGGGTCCTTACTCAAGTAGGATTTTCAGCTCCTTCCTAATCTATCGGACCAGCCTTATGCTAGCGTTAGGAGCTGCAGTATAGACTCCTTCCAAATAGGCAGGAGTTCAGAAGTTACTGTTGTGTTGTGGGGAAGAGCTGAGAACATAACCTGAGGAGAAGGCCTGAGGCAAGTGATCTTCATTCGTTTTCATCCAAAAATGTGTTATAAATATGGAATGTTGTATGTGAACAGAAAGTATTTTCATAAAAAGTTAAATACTGTTACTCAATTTACATTTGACTTTTCTAGCTTATTGTGCGGGAGAAGAAACATTTCAATAAGCTGCATATCCCCAAGGCTCTTCAGAAGGCCCTGCCATTTAAAAGCAAACCTAAGATACAAGAAAGAAAAAGAAAAGTCACAAAGGACAAGTGGAGACCAGCTGTTATCAGGGAGCCTCATGAAAAGAAGGTAAGTTGTTTTCTGTGTTTTGCTATACTCCTTTCTTGCACACAACTAAAAGAGCACACTAGGAGTTCATTCTTGCCTCTGACTCATTACATCTTTGCATGCTGGCTTCTAATTCAACATTTGAAGTATTGCTGTTCACTGGAAGGCTGATTATATCATACACCGGCACACTTCAGTTGCTTGTGCATGTTCTACTTTCAAGTATTAAGGTGTGAGCAAAAAAACTGGTGGTTTAAGTGAATCTTTTTTTTTGCGAGTGTGTGCGTGTGTGTGTGTGAATCTCATTTTTCTTCTAAGCTTAGTGTAGCAAACATTATGTAAAATCAGAGCTTGGGAAAATAACTTTCTGGATTACAACTCCCAATTTTCTGGACATTCTGACTTCTGAATTCTGGAAGTTGTAAGCCAAAAACATTAACTTTTTCATGCTCTATATAAACCTCAGGTCCCAAATTAGTGGCATATGTTGAAGCAACGTACAGTAGCTTAAATTGCTTCGGCTAGCATTGAAGTGTCCTGATTCCTCTTTTTGTCATCAAATCCTTAGAATTATATTTGTGCTTGTCAGTTCTTATGCTACTTGTCAGCTTTGTCGTTACAGTGGGCCCGCCATATATGTAGGGGTTCCATTCCAGGAATTCCTGTGAATAGTGAAATTCACAAATCCTCTTGTCCCATTATGGTGGCAGCATGCTCACAGACACTTCAGTGCATCTGCGTGCAGAATGCTGCTGTTTTAGGTATAGCGACATAATGCTCCCGGGTGACCTGGAAATTGCACATGTGGAGGTCACAGGTAAGGAGGGCCTACTGTGTGTAGATATGTAGCTCTCTCACATGTTGCTCTTTTTTTGGTTCAGATTGCAGCACTTCTCTCTGCTTTGAGTACTGTACATAGCTATAAGTTGAAGAAAGCCAAACTAAAACACCGTCAGGAGCTTAAAGAGCGTCTGAAAGTGAAACAGAAAGAGGAGGAAGAGAAGCTTAAGAGGCAGAAGGAAGCAAAGAAGAAACTTTTCCGTATTATTGGACAGAGGGAGAAGAAGAGGCAAAAGTCAAGCCTGAAAGGGACTGCTGAGTGAGAGAAGTGAATTTCTTCTTGTCTTCAGGAAGTGAAAAGTCTTTCTCCTCTGAGGTGCTTCCTAGAAATCAAGACCCCACTGGCAAAAAAATACTGCAGTAAGGTTCTGGACTCCTGTAAACTTGCCTTGGAGGAAATGGAGAGAAGCCAATATGACATTTCAGAATAAACATCAGATGTAAATTATTATTTGCACTGTTCACCACAGTATGCCCCGGTAATTCATTGGACACAGCACAGTATCTGATTATCCATTAAAGTATTTTACATTATATTGTTGAATGGGATTCATTTATGATTTTTATATTTAGTGTTGGAACAGTTTTATTTGCCACGACTGAATAAGAAATCTATTTTGATATGTCATGTCTATGTGGCTTTAGTGCTGACATGTGAATGAAACAGTTCCTTGAAAGGTCAGGAATATCTCCTGGACTAAACTGAATTTGCCTATAAATTATTGCTTACACATTGAAATATATGTCTAGTTTCCTCTTCCTTTCCATAATAGGTAATATATGGGTGCTCTTCCGTGGCTGTCAGCCCCATCTGGTATAGCCATGGTAAGGGGATATGACAGTTGTACTCCAAAATATAACCTCCTACTGATATAGTACAACCAACACACTTCCTTTGTATCATTATGCCATTTTTTTGTCAACAGCAGTAGCAACCAGGTGAAGGAAAGATGCACTGTATTATGATGTGAAGGCTCATTTTAGAGGTGGACAAGTCTGGCCTTTGTCTAATATATAAAAGTCGAAGTTTGTCTGTTTGTGTCAGGTGAAGACCTCATATGATTTGCTGCCTAAGAAGATTCTATGGAATCCTGGGGTTTGCAGCTTAGAGAGGGGCCTTAGAATTCTTAGTCAGAGAGCTCTTGGGCCTCAGTCAACTGTGCCTGTCTTGAATAGGCCGATTGCTATGGAGACCAGGCCTAACAGCAAGAAGGAGGAGGGCACTGTATTCCCTTTGGAATCCAACCTCTGTATGTTATTACCTCTGAACACAGATTGAATAGGAGAATATGGGGAAAAGTTACAGGTACTGGACAAGACAGTTTGAGGAATTAGAGACACTAGAGACAAATCTTTCTAACAAGTATTACCTCTGAGAAAATAAAATCCTTGGCAACACCAGGGATATATGTTACTTTCTTATACAGGAAGCCCCCACATTTTGACACACTGTTATCTGACGACTCGCTCTTTTAATGCTTCCAAATTAAGGACAAGTTCATTAATTCGATGGGGGTTCCTCGTTTTTGCCAGTTCTTCTTGCCTATGGAGGCTTGCATAGAATTGCTTGCATGTGTGCACTTCCTGCAAAATAAGCTGAGAGAAGAGGTGCTAAGCTGGCTGAGAGACTTTGCAAGCAGCGTATGGTTGGTCAGTCCCAAGTGAGCCTCCATAAGTAATTCATGCTTCCTACAGTACAGTACATGGGTTCCGCTTTTCAACCAGTTCTATTTTTTGACAGTGCTCTGGTCCCTAACCTGTCAGACAAGGGGGGGCGGCGGCGGAGGGAAGCCTGTAGCATTTTGCTCTACTCTGACATAGTACTGGCCTTAGCTAAGAAGAGTGATCATCTTATGTGGCATTTGCTTCATATGAATTACCAGCTAAGACCGAAAGTCCGGGTTCATTGTTGTTTATCTTACGTAAAAAGAACAGAGTTAATTAAGTACCCATGACCTGTGATCCTTATGCACTGAAATCCATAAAAGTTGCTGATAACAGTCTTCTTGAAGAAAATGGGGATCAAAGCAAATGGTGTCTTTTTGCTCCTTGTGTGCATGAATTTTGTGCAAGACAGCAGACCAGGTAAGAGAATGTGTGCAGTTTCTGGAAGCAGTGGTGTAGAGTTTTAAGTTTGAGTTGGATAGATAGGAAGAGTGGAACCAAATTCACAGCAGCGAAGCAGCTGGGTCAAAGCAGTCTTGGCACCTCCTCAGTTCCTTGATGATAGACAATACAGCAAGTTTAAATATATTGAATATATTTATCTGGGCTTTCTCTGTAGTAGCATGCTGACTGTGGAACTCCGTGCCCAAGGAAATCAGGCTGGCTTCAACTCTTTTAAGCTTCTGTCAGGCAGCCAAACCAGTGCTGTTGGCCTGGCATTTAATGTTTGAAAATGTTCTGTTTTAACTGCTTTTAAATTTTTAAAAAATTGAATTTTAGATCATTTTCAGATGCCTGGGAAGTTAACTTTCTGGTGAAAGCATTAAAAAAAATAGTAAAGCCTTTCTTGCCCTATAGTAGATCTTGGGTCCTCCTTTACTACAGTATTTTTCAAGTTAGCTATTGAGCTATTGAGCAATGAGACCCAGGTGAGGTGAGTCAGTGCTGCAGCTTGCTCAACAGTAGAAAGCCCTGTAGTAGGGTCATATTGTGCAGCCTTTTCATTGAACCAGGCTAAATGCGGGACACGGATCCTATATGTTTAATAGTTAACATATCCTGATGAAGAAATGTAGCACAAAGTTATGCCTGGTGGAACTATGCAACATTTCCCTTGCCCCCAAAACCCTCCTTTCAGCTGCTCTGCCCCCGACACCCAATAAGGCTAGGGGAGGCAGTGGAGAGGCATCCAGACTATATTCCTGTAGCTGGATGCACAGCACTGGTGTCATCTTTCAGTGCTGTGTGTCCGACCGTAGGAACATAGCTGGATGTTTCTCTGTCCCCACCCTCCTGTTCTCCACTGGCCAGGAAATGGGTGTGTTAAGGACGATGCAGCATCCAAAGGGTGCGTTGAGGGTGTGGGGGAGAAGATGTTGCGGAACTTAATGCTACATTTTCCTTTTCCACAATATGTTAACTGTTGGACAAACAGGAACCTTGTCCTGTATTCCACTTGGCAGCTGTACTGATGCGAGTAGTAGGAGCTCCCAAACTGTACAGTGTATGGATGCGTGTGAGATTGGGATTAGTTCAGACAGCTAAACTGCAATTTGCATCTTTGGTGGAAAGAAAAGAAAGGAATTCTTGTTTTCAGGGACTTAATTTAGGTAATTTATTGTAGTCCCTGCTGTCCAGCCTTTGGGACTTGGAATCCCTGGCTGATCTACTGCAAGTCATTCATAGATCTGCCAGTGGATCATAGTGTAACCTGTGCCTATCTCTAAAATGCAGAAGGGATCCAGGGAGGCCAGTGGGCAGAGAATATGGCGACTCGGTAGCCGCAGGCAACTGAGTAAAATATTAATTACTACTGAGATCCATTTGTTGCTTGTGTTCATATGCTGTCTTCCAGTGGGTTCAAAGCACTGTGGATGGCTTTCCTCTCGCTCAGAACAACCCTCCATACGAGGCAGGTTAGGCTGAGTGATGTTGACTGTCCCCCAGTCACCCAGTGAGTTTTATGACCAGGAGAACAGCTGACACTGGATCTTCCAAATCTCAGTCTAACACACTACCTCCCACAAGATACTGCCTCTCCTTCAGTGGAAAAGAAAGGTTGAAGGATAGAAAGATTAAGAATGTAGTGCAAGCATTATGTCTTGTGGTCCGCATCAGAGGAAAGAAAGGAGAGGGTTTTTTTGATTTAGGATGCCTTCTGCTTCATCAAGCTTTGCCTAATGTATGTGTGTGTGTGGGGGGGCGCGGTGGCTGGATTTCAGGGCTAACAAAGTCTGGTGCCCCGACTCTATTGCACATTCAGCACTGAATATAAGCAAAGTTAACTGTAACTTATGTCTAACAAGAGTAGAAGATAAGACACTGAAAGCTGCCTTATTCTGCCTTACTCATGGCCCCGCTAGCTCAGTATTGCCAGCACTGACTGATGGCAGCTTTCTGGGGTTTTAAACAGGATTCTTTCCTAGCCCAATTTGAAGACCCCTAGCATTTCCTGTTGGTCTCTGATCCAAATATTAATCAAACTGGATCTGCTTAGCATTCAAAATTGTAATTGGTAAAACTATTTGGAAAGAATTTAAGTAGATAGGGCTGTCATTAATTGATTTCTTATACTCAGTTTGACTTAACATAGATGACTTAAATTATGATATTTGGTTAATCTAAACAAACCTTTAACTGGATCATTTGATGAAAATAAATTTGAGTAAGTAAGTTCCTTTAATTATCTTGGGGTGGGTTTTTCAGTGGACTGGTACATGGACCTCACAAGTTCAGTCTAGCACTTTGTCAGTCACCGGATCAAATGGTTTATTGTAGTTCTGTTGCACAAAAAATAGGTTCAGCTCATCTTAGAGCTACGTAGCTGTTTAGGATTAAAGTTATCCCAAAACTGTTACATGGGGCTGTTCTTTCAGCCACATCTAATTTGAACTCATTAGAAAGACCTTAAATTTTTATACAGAGTTTTGGCGTTCCTATGTTCACTAAATATGAGATAGTGCGGAACTGTGTGTAACGACTATCAAAGCTGAAGCCCTTAAATTAGCTCTTAATTTATTTATTTATTTATTTATTTATTTATTTATTTGGTTAGAAATTATTTTCAAGCTGGTTTTATTTTGATGGTATTGGAGGACATAGGCCTAAATTCGAAAAAGTAAAAAAAATGCATTCGGTCACTGTGCACTTGGGATTTTCCACTTCTTTCCTTTTAGCTCAAGAATATGATAGAATTAAATTAATCTTAGTGCAAAAGCCTGAAGACATAGAGATGCAGTCTCAGCTACAATTTAGACTTGTCATTTTAATAATTTTATGCCTCATTCATTCTTCCATATCTTGCCACTTCCAAGGCATCTGGCAGATTTGACACATTTCAAAATCAGAATAACTTTGACTTGGACAAGATTAAATGGTCTTTCTTTGGAAGATTGGATTGGTCAGCAAAAGGGGACTCTTAAGCAGGATATGCATAGGTAGTTAAGATATTATTCTCATGCTTTTGCATTGGTCCCAGCATAACGATAAATAAATACATTCAGCCATAGTTAAAAACACTGAATTAAAAGTCATATTCTGTAAAAGATTGGTTGTTACTGTCTAGTGTTGATAAATAGATGTCTTTTAGAACAGCTACATTTCTTGTCAGTGCTTTACAGCTGTGTAATTCAAGGTTTAAAGGTTGACCACAAAATTACCCATAGGAAGAGTTTTAAATTCTCTAATACTATAACAATTAATTTGCTGAGTTTTAATTCTGTATAGTGACCAGTTGCTAAAATAAAATAAACTGCTTGCTTGCTTGCTTGCTTCTTCTCATACAAAATCAGATGAGATAGTCAGTGTGGTAATAAAATGTTAAGAGGAGAGATAAAGCCTTGCTCTATGGAGCGAGCATTGGCATACTGATTCAGTGGCAGTGATGGGTCTCAGGTGACTATAATCTTGTAAAACTAAAACCACTCTCCCAACCCTTTGCAGATTATTTTTACCTCCTGGGAAAGTTTTACTTAAACAATAGAACAAAGATAACATTAGTGCAAGAAGGAGAGGCTATGCAGATAAGTGTTTCCATGAGGTAGCAATGTTAGTCTGTTGCAACAAAGCAAAACAAAACAAAACAGAAAGGGTGGGAGGACCAAAATACAGGGATTCTTATGGTGCATTAAAGACTAACAAGTTTTATTTGTCATATGCTTACGTGGACTTATGTGGACTGAAGGCCACTTCATCATCTGCAGGGGTCTATGAAAGCTTGCCAATCTTTGAGGTGCTGTAAGACCCTATTGTTTTTGCAGATAAAGGTATTCCTTTATTTAAAGTCAGAATGACCAAACTGATGCTTTGGCCATATCAGGAGATGACATGACTTACTATTTTGTAGGATTTGAGCAGGGCTATTGATGCCATGGTGCCATGGAAATCTCTCATTCATAGGGTTGCTATAAGCCAAAGGCTCTTAACAGCAATTAATAACTACAATATTTATTGACTATTAAGCCAAGGTAGAGACTCTTAGTTTTTGAGTGATCTCAGGAGGTCTCCTTCTGCTCAGGAGGTCTCATTGGCAGGTCAATCACATTGACCATCATTTGGATTTACTAGGCAGCTGTGTGAGATGCGGCAGAAGTCAGTTGGATTTGTCACAAGGAGAATCCTAATTCAAAGTCCAGATGTTGTTGGGCTGCAGCTCTCTTGCTAGCTTAGTTAATAGTGAGGGGTTAAAAGAGTTGCCACCCAACAAAATATGGAGCTTTTTTTCACCTTTGTGGAGTTATTTTCCGTGTTGGTTATCTCAACCTTCCAGTATAGAGAACCAAAGATTTTGAAGAAAGAAGCCTCGTCTCCCCCTCCTGTTCTTCTTTCTTCTTTACTTCCTCCACTTAACTTAAAAAAGTGGTGGCGAGGATTTAGCTCCAACGGAGCCCTTCAGAGGTAATGGCTGCTCCACGGATCCTCTCCCACGCTTCGCAGGTTCAATATTAAGATGTTAATTCTCAAACCTGGCCATGGAGTTTCGGGTCCTCCGCTTGCGCCTCTGAACCCCCTTTACCAAGGGGGTGTTCCCCCCTCCGTTTCTTCCCCGAAACGGTGGGTTCCCGACCTCGTAGGGGATCGGCTCTTCATCAGCTCTGACGAGAGGTGACCAGACTCCTCACCGCAGCCACCGGAAGTCAGGATTGTTATATGCCTTCAAGTCAACTCTGACTTATGGTGTCCCTATCATAGGGGTGTTCTTGGCAGGATTTAATCAAAGGAAGCTTGGCATTTGTCTTCCTCTAAGGCTAAGAGAGTGTGACTTTCCTCAATGTGCCACAATGAGTTTCCACGGCTGAGTGGGAATTCAAGCCCAGGTCTCCTAGAGTTCTACTTCATTCAAACTGCTACACCATGCTGGCAGATTAGTTATGTTTATATATGTTTATATACCTCTTTTCCCCCACTGACTCTTCTCCCTACTTTATCACCAGAATAAACAAGTGCGGTAAGTCCATCAAAGAATGGCTCAAGATTGCCCCATGAATTTCATGGCTCTATAAGGACTTGAAACTGGATTTCCCAAATTCCAAGTCATCACTATAATCAACACACCACACAGGCTCTTCATCTTGAAGAACAAGTTAACAGCTTAGCAGGGACATTGTGTCAAAGGTATATGTTTGTAGGTGCTCCCTAGTTAGAAAAACATTTTTCCTTTTGTACTTTTAGACGATGAATTGAAGCTTGACCAAGCCCTGCTCACTGTCAGCAATTAGCTTCCTGAAGGAATTGTCGCTTTCGTTGAATCTGATGGCTGCTACAGAGTAAGTAAAAGGTTCTCCACTCTGTTCAAAAAATAACCAATATACTTTTTTTGCAATTTTGTGTGGAGAATCGCCTGAATCAGGACAAGGTGAGAACTGGATGAAATGTAAAATTTTACGTCCATTTAAGGAGCCAAATTATGCTTATGTGTCTAAAGCAATAGCAATCACTGCAGGTTTGTTGTAGAGCTGAGAAATCAAATATAAAATGTAGCAGCTATCAGTCTTATCCAGAAACTGGAAAAGTTGTGCATTGTAACTACCTGGATCCATGTTGGCTTGTTTTTTGGTGAGCTGTTTTCCAAAAAAGGTAAGCTTTCCAAGCTACTCCAGCACTGTATTTCTAACAATGGCCAATCATGATTCCTGGAAGCCTACACTTGAGGTGTGAAAACAACATCCTATCTCTTTTGTTTGTCCCCAGTTTGAAGTACTTTATTTTATCTGCCTATTGCTTTCACTGAGTAACTTGAATATGAGAAAAAAGAAGAACATATTTTGCCTAGACACTTCTTTCTGGCTATTTCTCCCAGTTCTTCAGCTCCTGTCAGTTTTTTCTTTTCCCTAGCCTTGTTTTCTTTGAATTCCTATGACCTGGTCTATCACCTTGCATTTCAAGAGTACAGGCATATCTCAGTTAACAAAGTCTCTGGCAAAGAAGCTCCTTTTTCTGAAGTCTTTTTACAAGAGACCGGCCCCACTTTTTCCCTTTGTGCTCTTTCTAGCTGGAAGTTTCTTTAGCAGCACTGAGAGTGGAGGGATGTGGAAAGAAGAGTAGCAAAATAGATTTTTCTGCTGGGTTGTAGCAGTACATCTCCAGTAAACAATGCAATAAACCTTGACCTGGGAAAATGAGATTCTGTTCTAGGTGATCCTACAGTGTCTGTGTGTATCAGGCAAGGTAAACAGCAGCTTCACTTACTGAGCATGTGTGAAGAGCAAAAGAAGAAAGAAAATGAGAAAGCAGATTTAGACTGCCTTAAAGCTCACCTTGGCATTATGAAATAGCACAAATATAAGTCTGGTCAGCGAAATGGAAATCATAAGAAAAATGGAGGCTGGTGGGGAAAAAAAATCCCTGGATTCAAGTAGTCTTTAGAAAATTCAAAATGTTTTTGTTTACCTGTGCAAGGGTTATCTGATGGTTGTTCCATTTCACTTCTTTATATTGTTGGTTATTGTTGTTGACTGCTGTGAAGCTGACTTCAATTTATGGTGACCCTATGAACAAGAGAACTCCAGTTCACCCTATAGTGCCATCCAACTTGGGAGTTTCATCCTCTGGTGCTATCTCTTGCTTCATTCTGGATTGTCTCATCATAGGGTTTTCATGGTAAAAGACATTCAAAAGGAGTTCCTCATGCCTCCTTCTGTACAGTACTAACAAACATTAGCTATGGTGCTGTGTCTGTTGTCTCTGAGAGTTCCTGACAGTGTCACACAGACACAAACACACCCTGCCACATACACGCACACACTACTGCTGCTGCCCAGCAGTTGTCTGGCACATTTAGTCTGGCTCCTCAGCAAAAGCTTGTCTCACTTGAGAGATGCTACCAACAGCACTACTACTATCAGCATAGTCTCTTGCTTCTCAGGAACAAATTGTGGAAAGGTAATGTCATTGCTGGGCTGCATATTGTTAGCTCTGAATAAAAAGTTAGCTGAAACATACTGAACTGCTCTTCTTCTCCTTTGTGGTGTAGGAACTTCTCCCTGTTCTTTCCATGCGATTTCTAACTCTGGTGCCAAAGTAAAGTCCAGGAACACATCTATTTTGTTAACTGAGGTATACCTGTACTTTTTCCTTATGCTCTCTTGTTCTTCTGGCCCTTTGTCTTTTCTTATTTCTGACTCCTGTTTTTTTAGGTCCATGCTTCCATCTCCTCTTCCTCCTGCCCATCACCCTAACCAATGCTAGCTAGAGACTGTTATGACCAAAATGGCCAAGTCACTTGTGGCCAGCTATATCCTTCTGCCTGCTGTGAAATCTCTGTGACATTAGGGCAGCACAGTCAGTCATTGCCAAAAGCACCATCACAACCTAGAAGCACCACTGCAATACAGACGCACTATTAGAAGCACCAGTGCAATACAGCAGAGGTTGGCAAGCCTTCCCAGAGCCACCAGATTTTTGCATTATTTTTTGCCAGTCCCCCACCAAATTGATCAAAACTACTGTACTGCAAAACACAGTAGTTTTGCCCAGCAAATACCACAACCTCCCACCACTTGTGAACAAAACCTCCCTCTGCAAGTTGGCTGAAAATTGACCAAAAAATTAAATTGGAAATGAAGTATGCAGCAGGGCCTTACTGTTCTTCTCCCTCAGATGGGTATGGCAGCTCCCCAATCTGGATAAGGTGCTCTGTCTTTCCCACACAGCTCTGCCTTCCCCCTCTATAAAACCACCTTTGTGTAAAAGGGTGAGGCCTTTCAATGGTTGTTTAGGACCCTTTAATAGTTCTATAGTAGCATGTTTTCTGAGTTTCTTTAAACAATGTATGCCACTCAGCCAAGTCAGTATTTATAAAAAAAAAACTCTAATATTTATTAAAATAACATATAAAGGAAAGTATTGGCATTCATATGCAGGTCAAAATTAATATAGTTCTTTAGAGTACTTTTAGTCAGTTTCCTCATATCTTTAAACTCTCATATAAGCAGAAGTATCATAAACAGCTGTCTGGCTACACTGTCACCAAAGGACCAACACCCCAATCTAGGTCACACTTTCTGACCAGATTTGATAATGGTTTAATTATTCTTCTGCCTCTCTCTAGACCTTCCCTGATAATTAAACCCTTTCCACACAGACAACCTCTCTAGCTGACTGAGGGACTTTACTCCAGAGTTCTTTTTCACCGCAGAACTGAAAATGACAATCAGTATTTGCTTTTACATACCTTTTCCTCTCAATCACCAGCCCCTCCATCACAGTAGTGGGCTTTGCTTCTCTCCTGAGGACCTATTCCGTTTGCCAGGCAACCTGCTTCTAGGCTGCTTTGGCATTCCAGAAAGCCACACTCCTAGAACTCTGTCACTATGTGATATTACTGATGGTTGGGTTTGCCACTGTGGCTTGCTGGGGGAGATAGATTTCACAGCCATTCAGATTCAGTCTGGTTTACAGCATTTCTTAGAAAAATTACTTTTTTCTTAGAAAAGCATCTCTGTAATTAAAAAATTACAGAATAAAATAATTAGAAAAATATACTTTCGGGGGCTGCAGTTCCCATAATCCCTCAGACAGTATGACCATACTACCTAAGGATTTATGAGAACTACAGCAAAAAAATAAAAAATAAAAATCATTTTTCTGCTCACTGGTTTTCAGGTTACAATTCGCACCAATTATTTTACCCATTCCATTCCCCCAACCTGAAATAAGAAAGCATCATACAAACTTCAAGCAAAATATCTCCCATATTGATTTGAGGAAGGGTTGGCATTTATTTGATCTCATTTGTGCTACACACATTCTGTTCAATGATATTCTGTGCCTGAAATTGGAGCTTGAAAGTATTATTTTTTTTTTGGACTACAGTTCCCAGTATCCCTTCTCAGCCAGTACTCTCAGTATTGTTCATCCCAACTCTGGATGAAGCAGTCGCTTTTTCTCCACCCCCACCACACCTCCCCGCTTCCGTGCTTTACCAGTGCTTTTACATTCTGGATGGACTTGAGCTAAACAAGGGAATACTTTGCAACCTCTTGTTTTTTATTTGTATTTATTTTATCTATATTCAGCCTTTCTCCTACGACTGGAAAAGGAAAGAGAGGTAGGAATAATAATAGCCCAGACTTCTACTGGCTGATAGAACTAAAGACATATCTTTTTGACTTGTCTAAGCTGCCTTATTAATATTACTATTGTGAGGGAACAAGACAAGCATTTAATCAGAAGACTAAATGCCATGCTTCATTTCTAAAGCAGTGAAACTTTGACTCAATATTTCACTCTCTTTGCAATAGCTTCTGGGGACTGATGAGTATTCATCATCCTAGGACATGAATCCCACTTTTCCAGTTGGGACCATAATCCATTGAATATTGATCGAAATATTCACATCTCTTCCACCTAATAGAATTTATAGGAAAACTAATTGTTTTCTCTCCTTTCATCTCATTAAATGAGATCAATAACAAGGACAGAAATAAGAGGTAGCTTTAAGTGTTCTTGGCGTCAAAGCTGGCTTTGGAAGAGGGGTGCAACACAGTTTGATCCTGAAAGCACAAAATTGTGGTTTATAAGACACAGGAAGGCTTTCCAAGAATTCTAAATATGGAGTTGCCTCAGATTATTGAGAGTTGTTTTAATACAGAAGTTAAGTTGTCTGAATACTTCTGATTTCTGTGTTATGTATGCAATGCTGGCTCCTTAATATTGCAATTTTTAATCTACCTGGCACTAAATTTTAGTGAATCACAAGAGGACTTATTTCTGAGGAGACATGCATGAGACTGCTACATAAGTTGGTGGATGTATACATGTTTGATGGTGGTCAGCAGCAATATAAAAGACCTTACACAGGGCAATCTTATATGTGTCTACTCAGAAACAGTTCTCATACAATTCAGTGGGTACATCCCCAGCCAACTGAGTGAGAGAAGATAGAGATCTATAAAGGCCTTTGTCTTATGCCACTTCCTTGTTGCCTACCCCAACCTTATTCTTCATTTGGAGAAAATGTCAAAAACATGTAATGGATTCACAATGCTCTGAAGTATTCTCTGCATATAGAAAATGCTTGAGGTTCTTTGCTGAAAATTTGCCAATTTGAAGTCAGAGGAACATTCTGTTGAATCTCCATTCTTGTGAAGTTCTTCTTGTTTGACAACCAACCCATTCTTGTAAAATTCCTTTTTGTTGTAAAAGTTGCATGCTTGTAAATTTCATCTTGTTTAAAAGCCACATGATATTTAGAAAGCAAGAGGGAAGGCTGCTTAAATGTAAGCTCCATTTAATTTAGGAGTGGGCAAGTTGTGGTTTGTCATATTTGTTGCCCTGAAACTTTCAACAACCCCAGCTAGAGTAGTTGAGGGTAAGGGACTGTGGGAGCTGCAGTCCAATGACATCTCATCACTGCGTACAGGTCTGCAATCTTAATTTTTCAAATTCGTAGGAACATCTTTACTAGCACCCTCTTTAAATAAAAGGATAGCTTACACTTTCTCAGGCACAAAGCATATACAGAAAAAAACTAAGGACAATGTGAACAAAATGATTGCCTTGAACAATTAACCAAGCAGCTCCCACATGTAGGGACCACATCCCAAATGGGGTATTATGCCATTATAATTCCAGATTACACTGTTGGTTGTACTGTTGTATATTTGAATAAGGGGATATGCAGCACCCCCTTGTGCAATCAATTCTTCTCTGCTCCACAGCATAATGACCTGGCTTGAAGCCTGCCCAGCAGGCAGGCACAACTGTATTCCTCCATGACTAGCAGCAACTGGAATGTTGTTGCTGCCTGGTAACTTGCTGCCACTGTAGAGGATCTCAAACAGGATGTTTTGCTTGCCCTAGTGTCAGCTGTCTCAAAATGGCTTGTGACCAGACACCATTGCACTGGTTGGGTAACTAGGACAGAAGGTTACTTTTATGCCAATCTGACACCAGTGGAGTCTTCTGAGGATCAGGCTGGTATGCTTACACAGTAGAGAAGCCATGCTATAGCAGGCCACAGAATATTGAAAGTGTCAGATGAAAATAAAAAATAATTGCATAGGAATGCACTCGTCTACTTTTATTCTCCCCAAAGCACACAAAATCTTGAGGAGGAGCACTGTGGTTGAGGGATGCAGACCATAAAGTTTAAACATACACTTGTTTTCAGGAAAGAAGAAAAAAAGGGGAGCACTTTTGTTTTTTTTTTCTACTTTCGAGAAATCTCCAACCACCTCCAAAGATGGTCAAGTTTAAGGGCTGCCGGGGCTTATGGAATGTGAGGAATGTGGAATTGAATATTTTTAGTGTATGAGAAAAGTTTCAGAAGGATGGGCGGAAATGCATCCCTTTTGTATGCCCCTTCTTTTGTAAGTCCCTAAAGAGCTCTCTTTCAGGTGGGCTGGAGCCCTGAACGTCTGATGACTCACCACTCCATTTTGTTATTCAGATGATGAAATCATTCTTCAGATCCACCCTCCTCTGAATAGTTTCCTGTCATTCAACTTATTGTCCCCATTTCAAAGAGTAAATTATTCTTTTCTTTCCTTCCTCAGTGTCTGCCACAGCCTCTCCTCATGCTTCCACCAGCTTCCACTGGAGTGCCTTCAAACACCAGTACAGTTGTTAGTTCTCACTTTGTTATCACAGTCAAAATATTTACAGAAGTGAATGCCACTGACCCAGTTTGCAGGTACATAATGTAAAAATTCAAAGGCATAGCTATGTTAATCTAGACCAGTATGCGAGGAGATCTTGTAGCATCTTTGAAACTAACCAAGAAAAAGAAGTTGGTAGCCCAAGCTTTTGCAGAATACAGTCTTCTTCATCAGATACATGGAGTGAAGCCTAGGATCAGATCTTTATGTGCAGGCTGTATGTGGATAGCAATAGAAATGCAAAACTTGTGAGTTTGGTGATGAGGTGACAAGTTCAGTTTTAACTCTGGTCATTGGGGGATAAAAGCAGGAGGGAAGGTGATGTGGTTCCAGATGCCAAATGTGTCCAAACATCTACTCAGGAAGTGTCATCTAAGGTCCTAATCACATTACCCACAATTTCAGAGGTACTTTTACTTGCTCATCCTCTAATGTGATATATGCCATCTTCTGTCATCAGTGCCCTTCAGCAATCTACATTGGTAAAACAAGATTGTCTCTGTGCCAGAGGATAAAGGTACATAAAATGAATTTCAAAGCAAGACTGGTGGGGTGAAGGAAATCCTAGGGGATCTAGCTTCTTGGGTTTGAACAGTGAAAAAACAAAAATATTATATGAAATAAATGTTAGTGTTGCAATAGACCAGAGAGTGGCTATGATTCCTGTTGCTAAATTTTGGGAGATGGGATGGGTACCCTGAGACCAGTGCCAACTGTCAGTGGCCCTGTTTCAAAGTTGAAGTTCTGATGTGGGAAATGGTGTAAACTAAAGGTCAGGTCATGCATTAATTAAGCATTGAAGTCTTTTCAAGATTGCACATTTGAGTGATAGCCATGCCAAAAACTTTCCGCTCATAGAACAACAGAACAACAGAAAGAGAAGGTAGTAGGGATGGGCCAACCGAATCCACGAATCCTCGAATCCTTGGGAAGATTCGAGATTCGCAGATCCAAATCCCTGGGCCAAAACAGATGAATTGAATCTTTCGAATCCCTGCACGCCTGGAGGCCTGAGCTGGTGCACGTGCCCCGGATCATGCCCACATGGGCGTGCAGGGGCAGCAAGAGCTACTTTCCTGCATGCCCGGAGGCCTGTGCTGGCACGAGCGCCCCAGATCGAGCTCGCTCCTGCTGCCTGCCCCTGTGGCTGCCTCCCTCTGCAAGGTAATTATTCTCTTCTTCCCATCTTTTGACTTGAGACTGGAGGGTAGGGATTGGGACTGGGACTGGACTAGAGGCTGGTGTTACTTTGTTTTTGTTAAGTTGACTTGAGACTGGACATCAGAGTAGAGAATTGAGACTGGGCTAGAGGCTGTTTTAGGACTTGAGACTTGACTGGAAAGTACAGTGCTCTTGACATTTCAAGGACAGCTGAAGAAGATTCCTTTGGATGGCTCCCTTGCAAAGCTCTTTCATACACAATTCTGGAGTTTGTAGCTGGACAAGGTGTCAGAGCCTTCTCTGCCTTCTCTGCACTCTGCTAGTGCATCAGCAAACTACAAACCCCAGGATGCCATAAGGAGCTATGCAAAGAAAATCCAGTTTTGACCTGGATTATCTCTGAACTGTAGTATGTGGCCCTGCTTACACAGGCAGGAAAATGTGGGATTAATAATCCATATTTTCCTGCTTGTGTAGAAAGGGCCTTCATGTCATTTTCAATCTGGCCAGATGCTGAGGCAAAATGATGACAATTGTCCTGGCCACATTTCTTCAGAGGGAGGTTTGCCTTTGCCTAGGCTTTTGCTAAGGCTGAGAGAGTGTGTCTTTCCCAGATTATCCTCTCCCTCCCTCCCTCCCTCCCTCCCTCCCTTCCTTCCTTCCTTCCTTCCTTCTTTTTTGTAATAGTCAACCCAGGAGATGGCATTGTCTTGAGCATCCTCCAACATCTGGAGCTACTTCCAAATTACATGTAATTCTCAATAAGAAGTATATGGGTATCTTTCCTTGGAAGTGAAAACTATTATTTAATTTGTTTTTCATTGAACAAAGATGTCAAATTCTGCTTCAAAACACTTTTCAGTAAAAATGCTTTGTTTCCCTTGGTTTTGAAACCCTTTTGTAAAAAAGGATTCAAAAGATTCGAGATTTGTGAGATTCATGGATTCGCATCCGGATCCGGATTTGGAAAATTCTGGATTCATCCCATCTCTAGAAGGTAGTTAGAGCCCTTCTTTCTCACATTTAGTTTCCTGTGTGAACGTATTTTTGGTCCTAAGAGGAAGGATTAAAAAATACAGCAATACTCCCTCTAATCTTCTCTGCAGCCTGAAATCGGGGGGGGGGGGGGGGAGGCACTACTATTTTCATGTAGAACCAGTCCTATCACCAAGATGACTAGCTTCAGATATCAGATGATAAACAGTACTGAAGGACTGACTGGGTATTGCAGATAGTCAGACAGGTGTTCCCAATGTTGCCTGCTATCCTTGGATGTGGTGGAAAATGCTGTGCCATTGATTGTCCAGTCAGCATCTGTAGGCAGGATGGCAGGGGCAAGGTCATCTTGTTCCAACTATTAGGCAACAAAATCTCTCAGGCCAATTGTGATCTGATTCAGCTGAATGTATAAACTGGCTCTAACACAAGAATGTTAAGCCTTTGTGTCCGGATAGCTACCCATGGCACACTAGGGGGCTACATTAGCACTTTAGGAGACCTTGGGGACCACTCTTCCCATTGTGAAAAAATAAGAGGTTTTTTTTGCTTGCAGATGTCTTCTGTTTTCTCCATGATTTTAGGCCCTCTGGGCCATTTTAGACCCAAAAGAGTCCTTTTTTTTTACAAATGAAAGTGAGCAGAAGCTAGTTCCTATCTCAAAAAAGCCACTATTGAGCATTAATTACCTCTAGAGGGCATTTGGGGGAGAATTTGCAAAGAAGTTGTAAAAATTGCATTTTTTTTTTGACCTCTGGTGCTAGAAAATGGCCCTGGAGGCCACATGTGGCCCATGGGTCACACTTTACCTTTGTGCTTTTTACAGCCAGCCTATCCATTGGTGAGGAAGTCACGTGAGTTGCATTCCAACAATGTCCAGAGAACCATGAATTGCCCACCCCTCTATTAAATCCAGAACATTACATTTAAAATATAATTCATCAATCATATTGGCTGGAAATGAGGAAAGTAATTCACTGCTTTTAATATTGAGAAAGGGGTACAACTGAATAAATTGTTTAGATGGAATCTCTTTTCCTGAAGTTTGAAGCCGTTGCTCTGTATCCTAGTCTCAGACTCTATCCTCTATACGACATCCCTTTGAATATTAAATACATCTATCATATCACTTCTTAATCTTCTCTTCTTCAGGCTAAACATACCCAGCTCCCTAAGCCACTCCTCATATAGCATGGTTTCTAGGTCTTCTACCATTTTAGCTTCTACCTTCTACCTCTGGACACATTCCAGCTTGTCAGTATCCTTCCTGAACCATGGTGCCCTGACCTGACACAGTATTCCATGTGGGGTCTGGCCCTATTAATTAATTAAATAGATTGTTTTTAACATGACATTTATACAGAATAGCCTGTTTTGCTGTCACCATTGCATCCTGGTGGCACATTTCATTACTGATTCCATTAAAAACCAGGCTGTAAATTCTACCAATTTGCCCTAAAACAAAAGCTTTCAGGCATTCAGAAGTTTTCCATTTTTGCCAACTAGAGCTCCTCTGCCATACAAGACTTTGCCAGGTTGCAAAACTGAGCTTTTGCAACATGCAAACACTTGCCAGTCAAATATCTCATGCCACACAAGCCCTTGCCAGCCTACAGACTTGACCTCCTGTACGAAGCACAAATTCCCAGGACTTGAGAAGTGCAGGTTATTGAATAAATAAATAACCAAATTTTATATTGCTCAATCGTAGCTGAATCAAACCAGGAATTTGAACCAGATTTTCTCACAGCTGAATCCAGATCACACTAGCTATTATACCATGCTGTTTCCCAGTCTCTGAGGATCCAGTGGGTAAAATGCATCCCACCACTGCTTATGTTTAGCTTTGTGACATTTGTCACAAACTGTACTCCTTGAATATCAAGGACACTTTTTTTTTTGGCCTCATTGTTCTGTCTCCTCCCCAGAGCTACATATTGGTGGTGGTGGAGTATAACATGCTGTGGATAATTCTCAGTCAGTTATTGTTTGTGCATGTTTTTGCTGAATAAGCAGACCTCAGGGCAAAGGGCTACATGGTATTTTAAACATCACACAAAGCTACTCAGTGCAACCCTTTCCTCCCACAGATGTTGAGGCTATTTGTTTTAAATCATGCATGCATATCAGTGGAACAGGCTACCTTGCAGGACTGAAGACACAATTGGGAGGAGTTGAGACAAAAGGTTGAGTGGGTCTAGCTTCACTAAGCATTGTCAAAAGTAGACGCACTGGTGTCAAGCTGGGTGTGCCTGCAATATGGTGAGAAGGTTTGGTGAAGGAGGCTTCTGGCTCCTTAAACTGAAAGTGCAATTGTTTGCATGGATGATTTTAAACAATTTTTCAGGCATGAAAAAATTGAAACCATTGGTTTTCTGGTGACTGCATTAGAACTTTCTTCCTTGAGCCACTACATCTTTGGGGAAAGCCACAGTCCTACCGGGGCTTAACCTGTTCTTTGACTTTCTCAACCCTTCCTCACAAAGAGTGTTCACTGCCCTTTTCTAATCCAGATCTGATCTGATCTGATCTGATCTGATCTGATCTAATCTAATCTAATCTAATCTAATCTAATCTAATCCATATATTTATAATATGATATAATCCAGATATAATCTAATCCAGTGAACACAAAGAGTGTTCTCTGCCTTTTTCTAATCCAGATATAATATAATAATATCTAATCCAGATATCATCTGTTTGCTTACTTTGTAACATGGATATCTCAGAGGTTGCATCCCCAGCCTTGTTCATCCCTGATTGGTTCTGCTCTGCCTCTCTGGATGAGGTCCAGTTTTGGGAAGACTGGAGGCTTTGTCTCTGTGTGTGAGGTGTGTGTGATTGAGGGCTTTCTCCCCCTGTGTGATGTTCCAAATGAAATAAGGAACAAGGTCCCTGTCCCATTAATGGTTGTGTAGAAGAGGGAATGTCAGAAAGTGTTGTTTGTGATACAAGTAACCTCTGCTAAAATTCTCTCTTGTACACAACTATTAAACCAAAAGGAGTCCTCTCTCTTATATTACCTGGCAACCCTACTTGAAGGAGTGTGCTTATTTGCTAAGCAGTGTGATCCACTGTGACATCACTGCAAAGATGGATAACAACAGAGAAATCATTTGGCACAGAGTGGGTTTCAGTCACAGTGGTCTGGGAAATGCTACACATCAGTTGTGCTCTGCAGAGTATGGTAAGGAATCAGATTTTGTTTAAAAAACATGACAGTGAAGAAAATTAGTTGAACACTTCCATTTCTTTTTAAATCATTTTATTCAAATTCACATATAAAAAATAAACAATTGTAACTGTAATTTACATGAATTATCTTTGATCTTCCACACTGATCTAGATTTCATTTTCTATATCTCTTAACATGTTTATATTAATGTACCACAGTATATTGATACTATTACACATTAGTTCTTGCATTATCATCACCACATTCCAGCTTCATGATATATATCCGATTGCCCCTTCATTGATTATCATAATCATGAATCACTCATTTCCATCTGTCAGTACCCAGCAATTACCCAGTGCCATTTGCCATTCTTTTAAAATCTCATCATCTGATTTCCCTTTTAACCTCTGAGAGACCATATCAGCATTTCTATTATCAACAAATGTTCCCCACCATTGCTCTATTGTGGGTATTTGCTGAGTTTTCCAAAGCTTTGCATATTCAATACAAGCTGTTGTTATCATATACAGTATTATTCTCCAATACTTCTTTATAGCACTACCTTCTAGCACATCTGTCATATTTAACAAGTACAATTCCGGTGCCTTAGGAAACTGAACTTTCATTAGTGCACAAATTTTGTTATGTATTTCATTCTAATATTTCTTAGCCTTAGAACATGTCCACCATATATGGTATATCGTACCGACCTCTTTCTGACATTTCCAACAGAGACCAGTACCTGTATTATAAATCTTTTTTAGTTTGTCTGGTGTCATGTACCATCTTTGAAACGACTTATAATAGTTCTCTTTTAGATTCTGGGCTACTGTAAATTTTTGTGTTCGTTTCCAACTCTGTTCCCAAGAGTCTAATTGAATTGAATGTCCGATATTCTGAGCCCACAAAATCATTACTGACTTAACTGTTTCTTCTTGCCTTTCCTGGTGTAATATTTCTTGATATATACGTGCTAATAGATGAGGAGGATTTTCAAACAGCCATTTGATCACTCCAGTTTTCTCTTTTAGTTCTATTCCATATGTTTTTAAGTCCATCTGAAATCTTTCAGTTAACTGTCTGTAAGGGAACCAACTTAATGTAATTCCTTCTTGTTCCAATTTTTCTCTTGTTTTAATCTTAAAGTTATTAAAAGTTGTCTTCTCTAATATATCTTCATATCTCAGCCATTTATCTGTTTCAGTCCATTTACCAAAAAACGCTTCTTGAGGGAACACCCATGTGGGGAGCTGCCGTATGTCTTTAATCTTATATTCATTCCAAATTTTCAAAAGCGATTTTCTAATATAATGATGTGTGAAATCTTTGTCTATTTTTGCTTTATCATAAAACATATAGGCATGCCACCCCATCCTAAAGTCAGCACCAACACTTGCATTTTTAAGACAAAAGGTACAGATGTACATGGGCAATGTATCTCCAAAGAAAATCCAGCAGAGTAAGCTATTTGAGAAATAAGCAGTAAGCCCAATTTTGGGGGAAAACTAGGTTACAAATAGGAAAGAAAGGGAAGGGCTTGTACAGATCTAGATATATGGAGCCATTATATAGAAGATTCCGTGTTGTATTCATTCTCTTTTCGATTTGTGTCTGTACGCTTTCATTTAGATGGAGAGCATTATATGGAGAACAAGGTCAATTTTTGCTATCTGTTGAACCTGATCCTTCTGGAAATAACACAACAAAAGTCTCCTGTACTTTAACTGTGGAGAAAGACCCTGTGAATGGTTACATACGTAAGTATTCACACTATGAAGTCATAATATGAAGGGAAAGAACAGATGTGTCACAAACATGTTAATGAAACTGAGTTTGTTTCAATGTGGATTTCAGTGGAAATCTTCACTATGAATATGTTCTTAGTTATTTCAATCTACATCCAATTGCTATTCCTACAACAGGCACACTGGATGTTAAGACATTTCCTTTGATGGGTTTACTCTAGTTAGGATTAGCAATCTGATTTAGACTTTCCTTTATTTATTCTAAAAATCTTTATAGCCTGCCTTTCCTTAGGAATCCAAGGTGGTTTAGAATTCGAAATGAAAACAAGAAAATAATTTTAAAAAATCAGTATCCATTCTTTTTGATCATGTGTTTATTATGTTTGAGTTTTATTCTCTGTTGGCATAATGACTGGTTTGTATGTTGACTATTCTGGTATATTGACTAGTCTGCAGTATTATTTTTATTGTATATTATTAGAGAAGGTTAAGAGGGGACATGATAGCCATGTTTAAATATTTGAAGGGATGTCATGTCAAGGAGGGAGTGGGCTTGTTTTCCACTGCTCCAGAGACTAGAACAAGGAGCAATGGATTCAAGCTGCAGGAAAGGAGATTCCATTTACACCTCAGGAAGAACTTCCTGACAGTCAGAGCTATCTGGCAGTGGAATATGCTGCCTCGGAGTGTGGTGGAATCTCCTTCTCTGGAGGTTTTTAAGCAGAGGCTGGATAGCCATCTGTCGAGAGTGCTTTGAATGTGTGTTCCTGCATAGCAGGGGGTTGGACTGGATGGCCCCTGTGGTCTCTTCTGATTCTATGATTCTATGAGTTAATTATTAGTCAAGCATTGCAGCTTGCCGGGCTTCAGGTGAGATCACTCTTGTGAACATCAAACACAATGCCACAGAGCGGCAGCCATGAAAAGTTGACTTCCCTGAGGATTCAGTATTTGTCTCTGCCTTTGCTGATTGTTAGCAAAATGTGGCTCAGAGAGGTGCAACTCTATTGTCTTTGCTAGTCTTGCTGGCACCTCTGAGGTGATGTCCATCACACTGTATCTGCTCAAGAGGAACGCAATCTTACACCAACTTATCATTCCTTGTTTATTCTTCATCTGACTCTCTAGTTATCAGATAATTTTTGTAATACAAGCAAGATATGTTACTGTACTACAAGGTAATCTGTTTTCACTATCTTGTGGCTACCGCTGTAAATATTTTATTGCTGCAAGACAAATATTTCATTTTCAAAGCCCATAAAACCAAGAAGCATCACAGAAAGTTAAAAATGTTCTCATTCGAAGTGTTTGAAATGTAAGAGCTAAACTCAATCCATTTCCTTTTTAGAGGAAGTGAGCTAAGTTTGTTAAGAAATCGGGAGTCATGAGTCACTCTTGAAATGTTCCCAATTAATGATCCATCACCTCTCTCCAGAATTTGCAAAGCACCTTTAACACAGCAATGCAAATATCAGCTTAGCTATTTTGATTGTTAAAACTATTGTTATAAAGTCTACAAGATATAAGTTAGGCTTTCACACTGAGTAATATTCCAAATGCCACTGTGTTGATGTGAAGCCAAAAATTAGTCTTTTGCAGAATAATCACAATGATGGAAGATTGTATACTGTACATCAGAGTAATCAAGACAGAGGAGATACTGACTGAGAACGTGTGATCCCTCACTTTAGTTACTCTTAAAGATCAATTAGCAACTTAAGTCACAATATGAAAATTTTCAAAAATAGGTTTGTACCAATCTCAGCTTTATCTTATCAGATGCTAGCAGTAGCATCAGTTTTACCTGGACCAGAAATCTCTGAGGGCCAATTTTAATGTGCTTTCCCTTCTGAACCACTCTTTTTCTTTCTTACTGATGTTAATCCCTCTCATCTATGCTGTCTTGATTAAGTCTTTCCTTCTTCTCCCTTCATGTCCTGGACACCAGTAAGTCTTTCTCAATCTGTCAGCTATCTGAAGCATTCTGGGTTCTGCAGGGAACTACTCAATTTAGTGGTCTGTGGACTGGTATGTGAGCCATTGGAGGTTGGTTAGCAGCAAGTTTCCAGGGAGCCCTGCTGATACAATTATAATAATATGACACATTGGCAAAAAATATGTGTCAGTCCACCACATCAGATAGCTTGAGAAACACTGGCCTAGAGAAATGAATCACTGGTCTACAGAAATGAATCTGCCAGGCCAACTTCTTGTCTTTAGGGGAGATTAGGGACACCTAGTGTCTAAAGACTGTATTGTAGGCTATGGACAGTTTTTAATTAACTAGAATACATCAATACATTTTAAAAACCAAATTATTGGTGCTTAGACAATGGCCATTTCCGCACAGGGCAAGGGAATCGCCCCGCACCGCTACTTATTGGACTTTTCGGCTCCCCTGTCCGGTCCACGCTGCTCCGGAGCAGTGCGTGCTCGTTGATACGCACTGCTCCGGCATCCCAAATGGCAGCTTCCGGTTGGTCGAGGGTCTTGACCAACTGCTGAAGCTCACCAGCCTAAAGCCCACCCCAGGCAGATTGCAGGCTCGCATTGGGGCGAGCCTGCGAATCTGCATAAGGGAGCAGGCTCGCAGTGGCGTGCTCCGTGCTTTTGAAAGACCTGTTTTTAGCGATCTTTCAAAAGCACGCTGGATGACCACTTGGAGTCGTTCCGGAGCGGGCTGAGGTGCAGATCTACCTTAAGTAGGTCCGACCCAGTCCGCTCCCAGGTGCGGACCGCCTCCTTGGAGGACGGACTGCACTGTTTTAAAAACCCCATGCAGAAATGGCCAGTATCCCCCTGGTCCCCTTACTGTTCATGCCAAGTTTCAGGTGGCTATGTTTCACAGTCTTGGAGCTATGCTGGAGACAAACAAATAAACACACCATTATTATTAAAGATTACAAAACAACGACATCCAAGGATTCCTGTCATGGATCTCTAATTCGTGGACTTAGTTGGTGGTCATGGGAATGAATAAATTATGACAGATTGAACTGTCTTTAAAGATGTTTCAATCTACAACATTGACAAGTTGATACCAGCTATTTTTTTTTAAATGTTACACTTGTAAACCCATTTGCTGACTATGAATGTCATTTATATGGTATGTAATACAGAAGAGAAATGTACTTTGATTTACTTTTACATTATAAGCTATAATGTAAAACTTGTATAAAAACAACCTTAGGACAAAACAACTTTTCATTGATCTTAGGTTCCCAGATACTGTTGGACTCTAACTCCAGTTGTTGCCAGCCAGCATGGTCAATGGTCAGGGATTATGGGAATCTAGGTAAATGCAGAGTAAAATACTGTGGGATCTGGTTTGTTGGCAAGATAATCCTGCTAAATCTAGAAAGTTGTAAAGTTCTGTAATAAAGGACACAAGGGTAATAATGCAGTAATCAAAGGCAATAAATAGAAATAGGTATGGCTGAGTGTTCATTATGGCTCCCATCACTGATCCACCCAGTGAATTACATATACAGGATGATTCTGCTTTAGTACCATTTGCTGTTGCTGAGGCACTGTTTTTTCTACAAACATTTGGAATCAGAATTGAAACAGAGCACGTTAGAGATTTGTTATCTGCCAGAGCCCATCCTCAAAGATAAGCTCTTGTGTAATGTTTACTTAGAAAAAAGTCTCCTGCATTGTTAACTTTCTTGTACATTCTGCCTTCAGTTGCTCTCTTTTCAATGTGACAGCGGTATTGCTGATCAACTTCTTCATTCCCCTATAATCAGTTCCTATACAATTATTTTTTTTAGTTAGAAAATTAACCAATGTCCAGTGCCTCCTATTGCTGGGAACAGAAAGTGACTAATTAAGGGCCAATCAAGGGCCAATTCTCCTTGGCTGTGCTGTAGCAGTACTGAGAGATTTTTACTTAGAAAGGGTGGCTCTTAGCTGACTAACTGCAATTTTAAGGCAGGGCGGATCATTACGCATCAGGTATAATATGTGGTATAATGGTTTTAGTGCTAGGCTAGGATGCTTGGAAGACTAGGGTTCAAATCCCCCCTTCAGCAATGGAAATTTACTAGGTAAATGTGGGTGCGCCACACTCTGTCAATCCTCCAGGAAGGCCATGGCATATCTCTTCCGAAGAAATCTGGTCAAGCAAACCTTGGAGACTTGCACTATTTCCGCACTACCCTCTTATAGCACGATGATTCCCCTTTCAACATCCTATGGAATCCTGGGATTTGCAGTTTAGGGAGGGGCCGGCTGGCTCCTCCCTAAACTGCAAACCCCAGGATTCCACAGGATGTTGAAAGGGGAATGATCCCGCTATAAGAGGGTAGTGTGGAAATGGTGTTGGAGGCTGTAGCAACAACAAATGCATGTGGAGGAAGAAATAATCTGTGGGATAAGAGAAGGGTATTCCAAGTAGGCACGTCCATTTTTACATCTGCTAAATTATTTGGTGGTGTGCCATATATGTAAAAACATACAATATGAATTGGTAATACCCATATAGTTAGTAATTAGTAATAAGGTTAGCAATCAGGCCCCATAAGTGGGGCATGCAACAGAATGTTGCAGTGTGGAGCACTTCTATTCAGGATTCTAGCCAGCCAGCCAGCTAGCCAGCCAGGCCTCTTCTTCCCCTGGATATTCCATTCTGTGCATCTTTTTTATTTTTCTGTTCCCCTCCCATAATACTCAGTCAGCATCTCATGGCCACTGTGTCTGATCAGTTCTCATTTAATTATTTCTCTCCCCCCCCAGCAAAAAAAAACAACAACCCTGTAACCCTTGAATTTCTGCTGATACTTCTTTCCTGTGAATGAATTGTGCTGTTTTGGCTACATGAGTACTCATATTCACAGAATGACCTTGCTTATTGTCTTATTCATTGATAGCATTTCTATGCTGCCCATTCTCTGTAAATTTTCTTGCCATTTTACAGGGAAAAAAAGTACAAACATGGCGAACCAAGCTAGGCTTTTTTCTCCAAGTAGGGTCAGAATTGGAATCATAATTGCTGTACCAACTTAAATTGATAAAAGCTGCCAGTGCCACTGAGGTCTACTGTGCTTTCAGGGATAGCACTGGATCCAGAAGTATTGATTTAGAAATCAATAAAAGTCATAAAGGCATTCCCCCTCATTTTAATTTAATTAAAATCTAGGCATTTATATCTCACCATTCAGATTTCCAGACCAGCTTATGAAGTTTTAAATGGCAAGTGTTCTTTGGAATGTAGAGATATTGATAAGAGAGCTTCCCACCTCCTAAAAAATTAAACTTCCTGTCTTCAGTTATAAAGAATATCCCCATCTTTGTTTTTTGTTTTTTTATAAAGTATCTTCAGTGCTTTTTCATTCATATGACTTCTTACTATCCTATCTCCATGGAAGGAAAGTGCTACACTGTGGAGGAAGGGAAGTTATTTTCACACCAGCCCTATGAGATAGGTATTGGGACTGGATTCGAAACAGCAACCTAGGGTGAGCTAGAGGCTGGGAATCAAGAAGCTATAGGATCCAGGAGACAGAAGCAAAGGACAAGCTGAGAGATAGTGTTGAAGAACAAACTACAAGTCACAGCCAAAGAATAACCAAGGATGTCAGAACACACTGGAGGTTAGGAAGGCTTTGTTGCTTGAGCAAATTTCATTTGCAACAGGAACTCATCTTGGAGTACTTCCTGTCCTGGAGGATCAAGTGGGCAGCCTGAGTGTGGAGACCTGGCCCATTTCTGCACTACAGTTTTATAGTGCTATTACTCCATATTCAACATGCTGTGGAATTCTGGGGTTTGCACTTTACTGAGGTCTAAAACTTCCCTGTATGAGAATTCTAAATTCCCCTCCTAAACTGCAAACCCGAGGATTCCATAGGATGCTGAAAGTGGAATAATAGCACTATAACAGTATAGTGTGGAAAGGCCCTGATTCAAAGCCAAAAGATTCTTCACCAGGATGCAGAACTACTAGCCTTCCATATTTTTTTTTGACTACAACATCCATAATACCTCACCATTAATCATGCTGGCTGGGGCCTTAATGAGCTTTAACTATCTGGAGGAAGAAGAGTTCCTCACCCCTCTTCACTGTGAAGCATGCATTAAAAGTAGCCAGTTTGGCTTCCTTTACCTGATCCACATTTTAACTCATCTCCAGACTTTGTCAGTGCAAGAACTGTACCTAGTCAAAGGGATCTGAGAGTTATGCATAGGACAGAGAGAGCTTTGAGTTTTCCAAAGTGGTGGTGTTTTTGTTTTCAAAATGGATCATCATAATGCCATGTATTGCTTTTGATCTTTCCAGCAAACCTAGGGGCCATTACATTGGATGAGTCTGGCAGGCTATAGATCTTGCTAGCTTGTATGGATATTGTGACTTTTTGGTTGGCCTAGTAAAGATATTAGAGTAATAGGGATTTTGGAACATGCAGTTAAATGATTTGCCACATGAGGGAGTCATACACATATCCAACAGTTCCTGACTATAGACTGAACTCAGAAGGAGTGAATGGATTCAAATCACCAGGGGAACAAATCTAATTTACACACGCACACACACAAATGCAAAAAGCAATTTAAAAAAACCCTGATTTCCTCTTCTCATACCGATCAGAGTCCTTCTGCAGGCCGGGCACAAATGGTAGAAATACACAGGGAAACAAAGGAACATTATAAATAGTGCAGTGTGTGAAATTTCGTTTTGTTTTGTGCTTTGGAATAAAGAACACTACACTCAAAAGTTTGTTTACTCAACCTCTTCCTTCATCATCTATAAAGGGAAGTGAAGCTGATGTTGAACATGAGAGGGAGGAGGAACCAGCAGTGGAATATTGAAAGTTGGCATGAATTGTCTATCACATTTTATCTGCTTTGTTTATATGTGTGAGTTAGTGGTTTGGAAACCAAGTGCTCCTGTCTCTTCTCAGTTCAAGTAGTGCTAATGCCACAATTTTAAATCAACTTTTAATTCCATACTGAATGATTTGGTTTGCCACAGAGACAGAAAGGGGAGATTATAATCAGGCTATTTGAAAGGCACAGCAGAAAGGAAAGGGAGTGCTTGGCTAGAAAATGACAAATAAAGGACCCATATTTCCAAAAGTAATAATAGGCAGACTAAAGTATGCAGTGCTGGGGCAGGGAATGGGGAGGGGGAAGCATTTATCTTCCGTACTTATTCTTTTGGTACTTCTCATCTAAATAGTAAACAACAAAAAATCCCATATCTCATGTCTAGTTTGTCCTAAAGAAGCTCATGCAGCCCCCTGAGTAGCATCTTTCCCTCTCCAAAAGAGTGCAGGATAGAAGATCCTTCTCTCCACACATCCTCTGTGTATGACAGGATAACTGTATCCAAAAGGATAGTGGGAGACATAGGAATTGCCCCAGCAGCTGCTGCCATGCATCCAGTTTCCATACCAGGCAAGGGGCTAAGTCTGCTCCTCTACAGATGCCAGAGGACTCAGGGGCCAGGCGGTTCGGTCTTGTGTGCCCAGCACAGAGACCTGCTTCCTTTGGAATTAACAATTAACAAAGCAGGCATGAAGGGAAGGGTCTAAGTATTATATCTGCTAAGGGCATCTGGAAAACAGTATGTTTACGGCTAGGAAATCTGTGGCTCTCCAGCTGATGATGGAGTATATATTTCCTGCAAACCCCAGCTGGCCTGGTTAGACATCGGAGACAGTGGGAATTCTAGTCCCACCACTTGTGGAAGGCTAGAAATTCTCCAGTTCTGCTGTGTAGTGACAACACTGTCCCAACTTTACCTTAAAGTGCTGTTGGGAGGATTGCTGATAACATTCAAAGAGCTTTCATCTCTGAAAACATTATATCACTGTCAAGTAATATCACAGGAATGCACAGAAACATTAGTGTGAAATGGGCTGGAGACAGATGCAGGTCACATGCCAGCACCAGCCAGAATCAAGTGCTTTTAAAAAAAAAACAATCCAAGTTGTTTCTCCTTTGTTGTGTTTGAGGAGGGTGCCATTGCCTTGGTACACTGAATCCCCATTAACATTTTGGGGAAAAAAATTGCTTTAGTTTTAATCTAAACAAGTAGACATCATTGCTGCTATTGAACATGTATGTATGTGTCTTCAAGTTGCCTGTCGACTTATGGTGACCCCTTTAATTTTACAGAGTTTTCTTAGGCAAAGAATACTCAGAGATAGTTTTGCCAGTTTCTTCCTCTGAAATAGGCATGTTAAAAAACAGAGCGGGGAAGAAGCCTGGTCTGTTTTGTGTGTAGAGATTTGTATTGTGTTTGGAAATGATGGCAGACATATTTTCTTCTTTGTGAGGATGTAAACTTATCATAGAGACATGAAAAACATTTCTGCTCTGACAGCCATAACAGGCAGGGGGTCTCAGACCATTTTCTTGGTGAACAAGATTACATGTCATAAAGCTGTCATGAGCCAGCCCTAATTTGACAGTCTGTTGGCTCTAGGAGCTGCAAGATGATATATGTTGGAGATGGGAATATTTCAGGCATGCCACAAAGTCCTCATGAATGGCACTGTCAAAAGGCGGGCGAATTTTATGGGCAAGTGAAATTGTCTTTACAAAGAAAAGAAAGCCATTTTCGGTGCTGTGAGGAAAGATGTCACACAGCACACAGTGTCTCTTGATGTATTCTTGATTTTGCATTGGCTTCTTCAATCTATACCTTTGAACATTAGTGTTGTTCATTTAAACAGATAGCACATGCACTTTACCATTTTGCAAATGGAAACATGGATGCTCTCATATGATGAACACAGCTTGCAATTCTCCCAATATTGTTGAAGCCTCTGCCCTAGCCTCCGAGAACCCAGCTTTTTGAAGTGAAGTAGATTTTTGATGGTATATGTATGTAACTTCAAGCTGCCAGTTGACTTTTGGTGGCCCAATGAATTTTTATAGAGTTTCTTAGGTAAGGGATACTAAGAGGTGGCTCGGGTGGTCTCCTGTCCAAGAACTAACCAGAGCTGACTCTGCTTAGTTTTCAGGATCAGATGGGATCTGATTTAGGCTAGATCTGTGATTAGCTCTTCTACAATGCTTTTTGCAGAAGCAGCTGTGGAGCGTCTCTCAGTTTGGACTGCGACTGTGGAACAGGGAATAGCTCACCTCACTCAAATGTTTTCTTAACTAGGACTCCTGTCACCACCAAGAATTGCTCTTAGCTACCAAGAGAAAAAAGGCAGGGGAAGGAATTTAAGTCAAAGAAATTTCATAGCAGCAAGGATGTATCAGGTTGTATGTGGTTGCTTTTAGCAGTCAGAAGATTGGGCCACAGACCTTGCATATCACATGTAGTTTTGCACTGAAGCTGGATGCATTAGTGAACTGTCCAGAACAACGTAATATATTTAATTTCACAGTTCAGTCACAAGATTTGATTTTGATTCATATCCTGCTCTTTTTCACAGTGTCAAGAGTAGTTTACAGCAACATTTCTGCATGTTAACTATTCTTTCTCTAGGAGCTTCACAAACAAAGGAAAACAAATGGTTGAGGGCAGTGTTACTCAAACTGCTGGTTCATAGACCAGTGCTGATGCATATGCCATTAGCTGCTGGACCCTGGAGAGATTTCCAGGAAAGAAAGAAAAACTGCAGGCAATGCATACCAATATGGTACTGCTTCCTGACATGTTAGGGGAAAAACTTGCTGGTTCCTCACATCGGATAGCTTAAGTAGCACTGGTTTAGGAGATTAAAGGAGCCAAATGAAATAAAAATGATATTGTATACAATATCCACAGTGGCTCTTTGAAAAAACAGATATGGGTGAGCACTTTGGACGTCAAGGGTAGGAGCCATGTGGATCTCCAGATGTTGAATTCAAACTCCAAGCAGCCTTAGCCAGCACAGTCAATGGTGAGGAATGGGAAGAGCAGATTCAACATCCGGATGGATACACAACTCCCACCCCTGATCTCTGTGAATGAATTAGAGCAATAAGCTGTTGTGCTAGAAATTCAGATACTAGAAAATAAGAAGAGTCACAGAGGAATGGGAACTTTTGTAACCTATACTTATAATTAATCAAATCTTTAGTCAGTCATTTGATGAGTGCAAATTTTAATCTTTGGAGTTTAGAGTGGATGATGTGTTTGGTTCTGAAGTTATCAGTGAGTTACTGCAATAGGGAAATGAGGCAAGAGAAGATTAAGGGTATTCTAACAAGGAATGGCAGTTCTTGTTTATAAAGCGCTATATTATCTACCACTTCCTTCAGTATATTTTAACTTTTGTTAAAGTTAATTGTAGGCACATTTACTTAAACGGAATCAGATTAAAATGCACTAAGCAATGATCAATAAAACAATGAAATGAACTTAACATTTATTTAGGCAATTATTCTAATTCACGCTCTCAGGCTTTGCTACATGTTGGCTGAAGTTGCCACAGCTGCCTTCCTCTGTGTTCTCAGACGAGCAGTTCAGCCATCTTCCTGCAGAGGAAATATGAATCAACAGCATGTTTCCCAGATGGGTCCTTCAGGCACAGTATCCTCAGTGGGTCCAGTTCACAAGGATAAGGCAGCATGTGCAAACAGAGAACCCTCAAATTCTGTTTCCAAACCTCCTGAGTGCTACATTCAAACTGAGAATGATGGGTGTTGTTCTTAAATAAGATCGTCTATTGCTAGTCTTGTGCTGAGGATGCTAAGTCTTGCCACATTCAGGACTTTCTCTTGAACTTGAAGAGCAACATATCCAGAGTTTAGTGGAAGGTCAGGCTGTCTGCTTCCTTTTCTGGTAGATGCAAAAGTTTTCCTTGTTATTAAAAATCACATAATCCCTGACATAGGGAAGAACAGCTGCCAAAGTGGTGTGATGTACTTCTTTTGCAAGATGGCTGCCATACTTGGAATCACAATCCAGACTTTTCTCGTGTCTTCAACTACTAACCCCCTAATTCTTTGTACAGCCCCCCAGCCAATTTCTGCTGCATGTTGGGAGGGCATGCAGCCAGCGTTGCAACCATTGCTCCCTTGCAGAGCTGCTGACCCAGAGACTGTGGGAGCTGTCAACTTAAAATGTAATGTTTCCAAGGCCTTTGTTCTCATGCAACAAAACAAGCAGCTACAGTTGTGAACTGTAAAGAATTGCTTAAAGGAGCGTAGCAAATGAAGCAGAATAGATGTTTTTTCTTTTTTCTTGATATAAATCCCCTTAAACTATTATTTCTGACAGAGTGCTAGAACTGTCTTTTTGGCTAGTGTCTTGTTTCATAGTTTCTCCTACTTATTGGTTAATCTATCCCTCCTCTCTTTTCTAAGAACATCTTAACCCTTAACCATGTAGTTTAACACAGGCATCTATAGGATGAAAGCACTTGTTTATTTAATTATACTTGATCCATGTGACGCAACTGAGGTAAAGCAAGTTCATGGCCTTTCTTTGCAGAGGAGTTCATTTTGTTCTCACAACAAGTTTATACTATTAAACTGGCACATCCGGTCAATATCTAATTTAGCACAGCAGGCAAAGCTCACTGACAAGCTTGATGACAAATGTGGTCCTTGCAGGCAAGTAGCAAAAAGAGGCAAACAGAGACAAAAGGCAAAAGGGCTGCCAAAGGATTAGCTGTTGTTCTCACCTATTTGTTCAGCTGGTTGAACCGAAAGAAAAGCCAACTTTAAGGTCATCCCATGATCAGAAATATCTAGTCAGCACCTGTTACCAAGAGTGTGACATATGCAATGCCATCTTTACAGACTAAAATTCAAAGTGATAACAGAGGAGTCCTGAAATGGAGCAGAACACAGTGAATAGACACACAGAATAGATTGCTTATATGTCTCTCCATAAAAATAAGGGTTCACCAGATTGCACACCCCTTCAGAAGATTTCTCAGCAGCAGTGTAAATCCAGCTTTGCAACTGGAATGTGTTCCTGGCCATTTCCACACGGGGCGAGGGAATCACCCCGTGCCGCTACTTACCGGACTTCTTGGCTCCCCGGTCCGGTCCGCACTGCTCCAGAGCAGTGTGTGCTCGTCACTCCGCACTGCTCCGGGGACGAAAATGGCGGCTTCCAGTTGGTCGAGGGTCTCGACCAACAGCTGAAGCTCGCCAGCCTAAAGCCTGCCCCCTGCAGATCTCAGGCTCACACTGGTGTGAGCCTGCAAATTTGCACCGGAGAGCGGGCACGGAATGGGGCGCTCCGTGCTTTTGAAAGACCTGTTTTAAGCGGTCTTTCAAAATCACGCTGGATGACCACTTGGGGTCATTCCAGAGCTGACTGAGGTGCGGATCTACATTAAGTATGTCCGACCCAGTCCGCTCCCAGGTGCAGACGTCCTCCCTGGAGGACGCTCTGCACCGTTTCTATTAGCCTGTGTGGAAATGGCCCGCGCCAGTAAAACAACAGCTGAATCTCAAGTGAGTTAATCTACAGCCCTATCCTTTTCCTTTTGGTGCCTGGTAATTGAGGCACATTTGTGTTTATGCATATACACGTGTCCTTCCTTTTATTCCCTGCCTCTTTAGTTTGGAATAGTTAGAAAACTGCTCCAGGGATTCTGGTGAAAGGAGAGCAAACATTGGTGACGTCATGAGTCCTAGTCAGTTAGCTAGGGACAGAACATGGTGAGTGTCAGAGGGGAAAAATGGCTCCCTGCAATTCAGCACGAAATTACACCTAAAATGTACAGAACTGTTCTGCAGTGTGGATGAAAGTTCACAAGCTAATCTTTAATTTTGAAGATGTGCAGTACTGCTGGAGTTGAATACTGCCTAATCCTAAAAGTTACCTTTGACCAAAAAATTCCTAATTTTAGCCGGCTATGGTTTCTTGGTAGAGGGGGAATAGCTATCAGTAAGATTTATAAATCTTTCTTCTACCATGTCTTTCCACAATCCTTATACAAACACAGAAAGGCCAAGCTACTGGCTAGCACCTTTTTAAACTGGTTGGGTAAACAGGACAGGAAACAAATACATTTATAGGATCTCCATTTATCAGGCTTTGTTGCCTTGAAAGAATGTGGTATTATAGACTTCTGTTACATTTGCTTTGCTGTGCTATCAAATTCCACACTATTGTACAGCTGTGCTTCGCAGGTCTCAGGGCTTGGACATTTGATTTCAGTTTCCAGGATGAAAGTGAGGAATCTCAGGGTGAGAACACTGTTTTGAAAAGAGGAAGTAGACACATATCTCCCCTGGTTGATTTTGTCTTTTCAATTTGAACAGCAGATTCTGTGCAACCGTATCATGCTTGAGGACATCAGCAATGGCTGCCCCTTGTAACATCACCCTTGTGACATCATCAAGGCCCACTCCATGACATAAAAAGGGCTCCGGTCTCTGGTTTTAGTTCTAAAACCTGTGGTCTAGAATAGTCCGGACCTGGCAATTTCACTCACAGTACAGTTTTTCTGCTTTAAAAGATTAAATAATACCTGTGTTGGAGGAAAGAGGGGAGAGTGGATTAGGACACAGGGATGTGGGAAAAGAACTGAGCCCTTCCTCTCAGTTCTAGTCCCAATGACTCCCCTCTCACCAGATGGTGTCCTAGGAAGCTACTCTCCTAGGCACTGGTACCCTGAAATATCCCTCCAAGGGCTAATAGCAGCTGGAAGGGAATTTTGTCTGCACTACTGCAGGAGGGAGGAGAGTTAACTCCATTTGTGCATGTTTTTTTTTTTTTATGAGAGTCAGTGTGGTATAGTGGCTTGAGTTCAGCCATGGAAACCAACTGGGTGACCTTGGGCGCATCACACACTCTCAGCCCGAGAAAACCCCATGATAGATTTGCCTGAGGGTTACCGTACATTGGAGATGACTGGAGGGCATGTAACAACAACAATGGTCTTTCCTCTCGTCTTTTTCTCCCCCCTCCACTTCTATTTCCCTTTTCCCTTTAATCTGTGTGATTTCTGCCATTTTTATGGTACTTTTAAAACTCTTAATAAAGAAAATGCGGCATAAGACTGAAATGAGAGAGGCCAATGGGGATGGACACCCTGCAGTATACTACGACTCTCTAGCTTAGTACTGCTTGAACCTTATTCTCAGCATGGAAGCTGACATCTGATACTTGAATCTGGCTTTTTGAAAAAAAGAAAATTGACCTTCCTTTTTTTGCTTAAACTGTTATACGGGTGGATACACAATGGCCCTACTTGCCACCTCTATTTTGTTCTGGTTATCCAGTTCATGAGCTGGAATTTGGGCTATATCAATCAAAGTGGTTTGGGGAATATCATTCTGAAATTTTTTTTCTCTGACTGCAGTCTGCCATAATCACTGATTATGAAATACAAACATGCTTTTTAAAATAGGATCACTGAAACCTTAACATTTTAAGGCAAATAAAAGTGTCAGGCTTGCTTCAGGACATCGTCAAAAATGTCTGCTTGCTACCTGTTAGTGGAGTGGAGAAAATTGGAAGATCAAAGCACACAGGAATAAAATGTTAAATCCAGGCAACAAAGCCTGTGCAGGTAGCAATCAGACTTTATTGTTTTCCTATGCTGCCTCACCATGGAGGTCCAAAGGGAAAACTGAAATCATAGGGTAAACATGTTTCACTCTGGCAGATGAACACACTGTTAAAAAAAAAATGCTTTGAAATGTTCCTTTAAAAAAATGATTCATTATGTGATGCATTTTTTCAGATATCAAGAATATCCAAATGGAAACAGTACAACGGGCAATGACAGTAGTTTTGAAGCAGGGGAAGGATTGCATTTAGGACACAAGTTTAGAAGGAGAGGATATTTTTTTCTAGGCCTTAAGATGATGGATCTGGAACCATCCTAAATGGCTGAAAGGCTCACATTCTTTTTAATGAAAGAGATCCTATTTCATAAATAAATTCAAGGAGACAATTTTTAAAAACATCTTTCTGTCCTCTTGTCAAAAAGGCACCCAGAATAATATGGAGACACCTTCTTCTGAATTCATATCAATTCTAATAATATGTAACTCTAATATATACTGACTGCGTTAAATGGCCATAGATTCTTCCAAAGAAATCCTGGGAATTTTTGTTTTTATGATGATATGCTGGGAATTCTATTTAGATAGCCCTGTTCCATCTCACAAAACTGCTGTGTTCAGAGCCGATAGGGCAAAAACATTCCATATCAAATCAGGTTAAGCCTCTGGTAGAGAGAGAGAGAGATGTTTGTGCATTCTGCCTCTGTGCAGCTTAAGTTCTTTCATATGATCAAAGCTGACATCTGATAGTTGAATCTGTGCCCTGTCCAGCAACTCCCACGATGGGTAACACAGAATGAGGCACGAGGCAGAAATGTTTCAAGTAAAATGAAGCCAACATGTTTGATGTGTCTTCCACATTGTAGTGTCTATTGCAGTGGATCATACCTATGCACCATTGATCCTCACCCTCAATATAAGCACAATGAAATGACATCTACCTGAAGAAGCATGTAAGGATATGCCAGGATTCACCAATAGGGTATATCCCAGAAGTATCTGCCTGGGTCAGAAAACATTGATGAGCTTTTACTGACTAAGCAAAGGGAAAGGTAAAAGGCAATGGTAACAGAAGTACTTCAGTTCCAAGGGGGATGATAGGATGTTATTTTGAGTGGAAAAAAAAATCAGAAAAAAATGTCTGTTGATTCAGACAGATGATCAAGGCTTCACAAACCGTGGATGATAAGCATTGCTCTCTCTTCTCCTCTTGACACCAACTTCAACATTAAGATCCCAATTTATGTTAAGTTAAGCTCATGTTATGTTGAGCTTATAGTAAGACAGAGTTTCCTGTTATATCTGGCTTTATGGTAAACAAGCCATAATATGTGACTACAGTGGTCCCTCTACTTTCATGAGAGTTCAGGGTGCAGAACCCTTGCAAAAGTGAAAAAAACCTAAATAACTCCCCCTCCCCCTCCCCTTCCCTTCTGGGGATTCCCCCTTCCCATTCCCATGCAAAAGAGAAGGGAATGTGAGGTGGGGGTGGCTCACATGAGTCTTCTTTTCCTCCTCCAGACCTCCCCTGCCATTCCTAGGCATTTTGCCCTGGTGCTGAGAACTCCTTCCAACATTCCTTTCCCTTTTTCTCAGCAGGAGTTCTCCATGCTGGGGCACAATGCATAGGAATGGCAGGGGGAGCTCCGGAGGGGTAAAGGAAGGCTCACGCAAGTTCCCCCGTTCCCCTTTCCCTTCCATTTTGCATGGGAAGGGGAAGGAGGGAGCTCTGGAAGGGAGAAATTAAGGCTCGTGCAAGCTTTCCCCCACCCTCTTTTCCCTTTTGTTTTGCCTCAGCACAAGTGCTTTGCACTGGGCCAAAATGCATGCAAATGGGAGGAAAAGAATGTAGGAGGGGAAGGCACACGCGCTCACAAATAATCAAATTCATGAAAGTTAAACCCACAAATGTAGAGGGAGAACTGTATGGATATGCCACATGTTATTCAGAACTGAGCCAGTGTGCCCATCCTCCTTGGATTTCCAGGATGTGAGGAAGTTCTTTCTATTATATAAGACAATGGATTATTTAATGTAGTATAACTTAAGCTGATTGGCTACAATTCTTCAGTGTTGTTGCCAGGTCTGAGGGCCCTGTAAGCAAGACGTCATGGGGGCTCCCTTTTTGTTCTTTAATGATTCTCTTTCTTTTAAGGTGACAGCTTTCTGTACATCCTAGCAATGACTGGCTGCTCTTCTTCTTCATGTGAGTCCCTTTCGCTCCCTCTTCCCATTCCACCCTGGGTGTTTTACTATCCCTTCTCCCATAGGCTTACAAAGCACTCAGAAGGCTGTTCCTCCTCCTTCCCTTGGTGCTGTGCTGACTGCCCTGCTGTCCCTCCTTAAAACCCATAAACTCACAATGTAGCAAGAGGGAATGGATCTGTTCTGTCTTTTTCTTCGGAACTGTTTGGGCAGCCAGATTGAGGGACACTGTAAAGCAGACTGTTAATCAGTGAAGGCTCCAGCTGTTTGCCATCTTCCTTTCCCTGGTGTGTCTCTGAAATATATGCACAGGTATGGGATATTCAGATGGGGATAAAGATGGAATCAGTCTTGCTAGACTTCTATTTTACTGTCTAGAATTGAGGAAGCAAACTTGGGGGCAGACAATATCCTGCACTAAAAGTCTACAGAATTCTGGCCATTTACTGCAAGGTTTCCAGGAGAGCATTAAGGGTCCCCCCCTCCGCAACCTTTGAAGATTTGGTTCATCCGGGTTCAGGATGTTCTTTTCCTTCTTTATTAATCCCCTTTCCCATTACGTGTATGTCTGTTTACTTTTGCAGAGGCGCTTTATGTATTTTGAAGGACAGCTTCCTATATCTTACGCAAAATACACAGCAGTCTTTCTGTGACCTTTTCCAAAGGCATTTTGTAAAGCAGGGTCCTTATACTCAAGAACAGGGCAAATCTGCATGCTCTGTGATGCGTTGGAGATAAACGATTCCATTTAATAGAAAGTACTGCTAGGAGCTGTTAATTTAGCTTTTGGCAGAGTTGCATACAATGATCCTATGCTGCAATGGATATTAAACTGAAAAAAGTATTTCATGTGGCATGACTGTGGTACATAAGCAGAGTAAATCTTGGCAGCTGGTTGTAAGATGGCTATCGGATGAAAGGAGGGGCTGCTTGTGCCATTATTAAACTGCTGTAAGATAGATGTACCTGTTGACTCATTAATGCCAAAAGATACAGCTTCTCCCATTTGTGTCTGCATCTAACTTTATGGTTTTGTTCAGCATATGCAAACCGATTGAAAGCAATAAATTGCCTGTTAAGACTTTATGGAGGCTGCTGTTTAAAATCAACAAAGGAAGTGAAGAGAAAGAAGTTCATTAGAGAAATACATATTAGGCAAAGAAGGAGAATGGGGTCTGTTACCACTGACTACATGACTTCGAGAAGGAAGAAGTATTAAGGTGTAATCACACCTGGGAACATTAGTGTATAACACAGAAAGCCATACAGCAGGCAAGACAAAGGCCATTTCCACACTAGCTTGTTATAGTGCTATTATTCCACATTCAACATCCTATGGAATCCTGGGGTTTGCAGTTTAGGGAGGGGCCTGATGCCCCTCTCTGAACTTCAAACCCCAAGATTCCGTAGGTTGTTGAAAGTGGAATAATAGCACTATAACAGGCTAGTGCAGAAATGGCCGAAGTGGAAACACTCTAGGGAACCTAGTTACTTGCCTCTATCTCTGTTGTCCCTAGTAGACAAATCATTGCCTGTGTAATCCTTGTTGTGCATTTCTCTCCTTCTGTCATTGCAGGCCAGTTTTCAAAAGACACTGTGATTTCTAGTTATATTGCTCAACCACATTCATCTACTCATATTTAAACAAAACAGGGGGAAAAAGCTAGTAATTATCCTTCCATACATACAGTTCCAATGCCTTACAGTTTTGTGAGGCTTTTTGTAAAATATTCATGTTTTCATTTCGAATTGTTGCACTGTACTCACACCTTTGTGAATAATCCATGGGAGTTTCATTTCCTTGTTTTCAGTGAAAGAAAGGAGGGATTATTGAACAGAGAAAATGGACAAATAATAAAAAGGAGGAAGGGTGGGAAGGGCAAAAGGAAGGAGTGTAGTGGCACCTTTAAGACTAACTGGTTTTTGTTTTAACATGAGCTTTCATGGATAAAAACACACTTCTTCAGATGCAGTACAAAGTGATATCCAGGCTTCAAGATATAAAGCATATTTACACAGTTCTGGGAGTGGGAATGGGATGGAATGTAACAGGATTCAGAAAGATGCAAATCATGATCCTTGCTCTAAAAGTGCTGGTACATTTCTTCTTCTCCATCCCTTCCTCCTTCTTTGCTGCAAGAGATTAATAAGACTACTTCTTTGAAAACTAGAAAAATCATGTCTTATATTGCATTTCCCTTCCCTGTTCTTTAAAGCCCAGCTGAACTAGATCAAACAGACTAGCTAGAAATTGGAAATATGTATTCTTTCTTGCCATTGCTAGGATGTACAGAAAGCTGTCACTTTTAGAAAAAGAATCATTAAAGAACAATAAGAGAGACGCAAAACAGTATGGCCATTTGCCACTGCAGGGACTTCTCATAGTTCTTTTATCATAGCTGTGAGAGACTGTATAAGAGGGAAAAAATGCTGTGGCAGGGATGGATGCTACAGACCATGGTATACAGTCTAACTCTACACATCAGTAGTCCTCCAGATGATGGTGGACTGTAAATCTTATGGTTCCTCACCATTTGGCTATGTGGCTAGAGCTAACAGGAACTACTGCCCAACAGCATCTGGACCAACTCACATTTTCTAACGCTGCCTTACACAATTGTGGGTCTAAGCACAAACAAGAAGAATGGAGAAATATCTGGTGTGAACTGGAATTTTGGAAGGAATCTTTTGAAACAGAAGAACATGTTATGTTGCCCTGTGAGAAAAATATTTTGTCAAAATGCATTGTGCAGTGTATAGGAATAAACCCTCCAGCTGTGAGTGCAAAGTTTGCCTTTCAGTAGGTTTCTGAAATTTTTTAGTGCTACTTTACCTTTTTCCTTAAGCTTCAGGAGAGACAAGCACCTCCCACAGTTTGCCATTGGAAAAACAGATTTGGTCAGTGTTGCAACAAGAGAAACCTTAAAGTTTCCCAACATAAAATTAATGATTTCACTAAGGCAATCATGCTTTCCCAATTTCTGTTGTACAGTCAGATCTGAAAGCTGCACAGAAATACCTTCAGAACTAAAGCTTGGCAGCCCCTGTATATGGTTATACCCATTGGAAACAGTGTGATGAAGTGTTTGACTTAAAACTAAGGTCACTCATATGCATGGCCAAGGGATTCCCCCTTTCTTTTACCAAAGTTTGGTTCAGCAATATTAACTGGCACTGGAACCAAACATCTCTACATTATACTCTGCTGAAACACTGTCCCTCTCATCACAGGTAATCCTGTGTGTTGTATAGTTTTTGACTTTGAGATATCAAAATATCCCATTTGTTAATGGTTAAGATTTGTCATCAATATGTGTATCAAATTCCACATTTCTGAATAGTACAAAGTGTCTTCTCCTGGTGAACACTGTTCTACCCACCGACCCACCCATGTCTGAGGAATAAAGCCATTGTGGTCTAGTAGGTAGAAATCTTGCACTGGGACCTAGTAGAACCAGATTCAGGTTCCCACTCAGTCACGTAACTCACTGGATGACTGTGAAGGAAGTGGGCAAGCCTGGATGAAGGCAGCCAATCACAGCTCGGGGCATGCTGTGATCCCCCTCACAAACTGGGGCTTGTTTCTGTCAGAAGGCAGAGAGGGGAAAGATGTCCTAATGATAGGGAAAAGCTGGCACAGAGATAGGAAAAGATGAAATAGAGACAGAGAGTTAGACAGAGGGAAGAACTGGTTCTGATTTTGGGGAGCTATGACTGATTGAGAATTTCAAGGGTTAACATGTTATCTCCTGTGTCCTCATAAACTTCCACTTGTTATTCTTTGTTTAAATTGTCTCTGGATTTCTCACTGGAGGAGATGTGGGATATAAATGTTGCAAATGAATAAATAAAGTAAAATATCCCATTGGCATATTTGTTTTTAAATAAATAGTGTATAGTCCAAATTTCCTAACTGTTTCTATATACTAGCTGTGCCAGTTATGGGCCTTCCTGGACAAGGACTACTTTGCCACAGTAGTTCAGACACTAGTAGCTGCCTAATTAGACTACAGTAATGCACTCACTGTGGGGCTGCCCTTGAAGATAACTCAGAAGCAAAATGTAGCAGCAGGACTGCTGACTGGAGTAATACATAGACAACACAAAGCACCAGTCTTAAAGGAGTGACACTTGCTGCCAGTTCTCTTTTGGTCTGAATTTCAGGTGCTGCTGCTGACATTTAAAAAGCTTGGGACCTCAGTACTTGAAGGTGCAGCTCTCTCTATTTGTTTCTGCTGATCCCTGCAGGAGGCTATGTGACATGGAAAGACCCAGGCAAGGGCCTTTTTGGCTGTGTTTTCTCCTATGAATCAGATGGAAATCACTGTTGGGGTGTCCTGTGATATTTTCATCGATCAGTACCTCTTTGCCATCAGTGAAAAAAATGATGGCAAAAAAAAAGTGTTTGGATGGGAATAGCATCACAAATGCTTGTGCATGACAAAATGTCATTATTATTACTACCTTCTACTTACTACTTATTATTACTACCTTCTACTACCTTCTTCTACTGCCACCACTATTTTTACTACTACCTTACAACTCTGCAAGGTAGATTTGCTGAGGCTATTCAGATACGTATAGGTTTGAACTTAGGTCTCTCTGTCCAGCATAAACATTATTCTGTAGTGGTTCTTTCAGAAGAGCAGTTACTATACAAAATGATACCAAGACAGAGATGCAGTGGTAGAAAAAAAATGCAACTATTAATCTGTTAAATTTGCAAAATTAGAATGCAAATTAATATGTGCATAATTATGATAATTGCACAATATGCAAATTAGACACCTGGATTTGTGATGCTGGAATATGAGCAACCTGATTGGAGGATGCTGTCTGGGAGAGCATTCTGTGCAAAGAGGAATCATGTACATTCCGCACAATTACAGCTCCAGAGGGACTCACATGAACCAACTTTTCTCAGTAACTTTGCAGGCAAGTTGTCACTCTATAGAAAATAGGAAGCTGTTTAGGTACTTAGTTTTCATGCTAATTAAAAATTTATTTCCAAATCTCCATTCTAAGGTCATTGCTAGTTGGTAGCCAAGAACAAACCATATCAATCTCTTGAGCAGTATGAGACTATTTTAAATGACTTTTTTCTCCTTGTGCCAAGTACATGAGGTAAAGTACAGCCGCAGTGGAATACGTCTCAAAAATATGTGCATTGTTGCTAATTTGTTGCATGAGATCAGTATATCTAACATCAAGATGCCCTCAAGCTGAATGTCTTCTTGCCAGAAAAATGTGGGATTTTGACCCATATCTTTTGTGATCTGGAGTGATTGTCCAAAATGTGGTGGTATGACTATACCAGACTTTAGGATATCGCTTGGAACAATATATCTTCCAGATCTTTGAAAAGATACTTCTATGGACCACAGTTCCCAGAATCCACCAACCAGTATGATCACAGGTCATGTTGGAACACAGGTCATGTTGGAATGTTGGAACTGTAGTCCAAAAAGTAATTTTCGAAAGCTCTGTTGTTTCTGCTCTGTTGTTGCAGAGGACAAAATTTCTTAGATGGCCCTGTGTTGCCCACATGGTTTTGCCCCCCAACAGTGGAGATAGGCTGGGGGCTCAGGAGGTCTAGCAGAGAAGGTGCTGTCACTTCCCCCCATGAATCTACCTCTTGGCACAAATAAATTGGTCCTTAGAAGGAAACACAAGGCAAAACATGTCATAAAATATGATGATAAAACACCAAGCAGTCCTTCCATTCAATTTCATGCAGTCTTCTCTGTGAGTCAGTGCTTTCAGGCTACATTAATTCTCAACATAATTGAATCCTATCATCTTTGTGCCATTCCACTGGATGGACCTAGTCTGAAAAATGAGAGAGTGTTTAGTTTACAGACTTGGAGGGAAAAGGGACTTGCTTTTTTATTACAATCAAAAATAACCATCCTTCTTTTCAACAAATATGAGCAAGCCAATGGAGAATAGATAAAATAATAGTTTCTCTTTTATCTGCTGCACGCTAGGTTGGGATGCAGTAGGAAATAGCTAGTTAACCCTGAACTTTTTTCAAGACTGGTGGCAACAGTATTAATATACTGAAAGAGATCATCATTTTCCTGGAAGCCACTGGCAGGCTACCAGTGAATACCCTATAGGTTTAAATCCTATAGGGTTTAAGGGAGCTATCCCAAGTGCTGAACCTATGTTGGAAATAAAGTTCAGCACCATGGATAGCTTCTTTAAAGTCTGCACTACAGCCCAGGGCAGACTCACTGCTCACCAGGGGGAAATACAGAACCGATATAACCAGATCTCTCTTAAAATGCTACAAATTGAAGTAACAGGGTAGATCTTATATAATACATGACAACAAATTATTCAAATTGTATTTCGTATCCCTTGCTGAGAAGTGTGTCACTTTGAAATGCACTGGGATTTGATACTTTGAATTCAATTATTTTTTGATACCCATTTATTGAACACCTGCCACTAGGACATGCATAATCACATTCTTGTGTACTGTTTCTCTGGGCACATCTACTCTACAGATGGAATATGGTTTAATAATATTTTCCTCTCCAGTGGGAAATGTACAGATCTACAGCTCTGTATAGGGATGGGCCAAGTGCTGCATGCTGCCCCCCAAGGTTGCTTTTGCTGTTTTCAACCCATCCAGTCCACATACCCGCAACCACCCATTTTCTGTCAAAATAAAAAGTGGATGACCTCTCCTGGAAGCCTTCAGCAGTTCACTTTTTAGATAGGTTACAATCCCACCCACCCCCCGCATACACTATGTAGCATCAAAATATACCCATATTTCAAAACCAGAAACAAACCTTCAGCTTTTCTTTATAGTATAACGGTTTGAGTGTTGCACTATGACTTTGGGTGATACTCAAAATTCAAATCCCCACTCAGACAGGAAAACCCACTGGGCAAGTCACATTCTTTCAGCCGCAGAGGAAGGCACTGGCAAATCCACCTTGAACAAAACCCCTTGATTGCATGATTGCTTCACCTTAGTGTCATCATAAGTCAGACACAACCTGAATGCACTTAACAACTATCATGATGCCACCAGGGGCCTTTCTGCATGACACTGTTATAGTGCTATTATTCCACTTTCAACATCCTGTGGAATTCTGGGGTTTGTAGTTTACTGAGGCCAAAGAGCTCTCTGGCTGAGAATTCTAAAGGCCCCTCCCTAAACTGCAAACCCCAGGATTCCATCAGATGTTGAAAGTGGAATGATAGCACTATAACAGTGTAGTGTAGAATGGCCCAAGACAGTACTCCCTGCCTACTCTTTGTAGTGGGGTTAATAAAGTGTAGGAGATAGACCAGAAAAAGCCCAGGGTTCAAATCTTACGTGGTTACAAAGCCCACTACGTTAATTGCAGGCAATCTAAGCCCTCCAAGAGACCTATTCTGCAGGGTTATCTTGAGGTTCAGTGAAGTTAAATACAGCTTGGAAAAAGCTAACTGAGGGATTCTGAAAATTGTGGTCTAAAACTATTCAAACACTCTAGGCAAAACAATATTTTGAGGTTTGGGATCCCCCTAACACAGAATGCTCAGCACTTTCAGGGAACTAGAAATCACTGGGAGACCATTCTTTTTGTTAGTGCTTGTACTGGAGTTATGAGCTATACATCTCCTGAAAGATGTGCTCTGCAATTAACATTCACCAGCTTGCCATATGCAACGCTTGTGAGGAACACTTGGATCCAATTTGATGCTAGTCTAAGAATTACAGGGGCCACTCAACTTTTGCAAAGGTTCAGAGGCAGAACCCTCATGAAAGTAAATAAAATAAAATGCAAGCAACTCCCCCCAAGTGAATGTTCCCCCTCCCATTCCCTTCCAGCATCCCCCCCCTCCCATTTGCTTGCCTGTTGCCTGGGTGCAAATACTTTCCTTCCATTTGCCTGTGCAAAAGGCAAGCAAATGGGAGGGGGCAGCCCTGCATGTGGAAAAGGCTTGTGTGCTTCCCCTGATTCTCCCCTCCAATTCTTTTGCCTTTTGCCCAGGCATGCTGCCTTCCTTCTCTGTGCTCGAGCAAAAGGCAAGAAAATGAGAGGAACACAGTCCTTCCCCACTCTTGGGGTTTCCCCTCCCATTTACTTACCCTTTTCCTGGATGCAGAGAAGGGACACATGGTACACCTGGGCAAAAGGCAAGAGAATGGGAGGTGTCAGCCCTGCACACAGAGAAGTCACACATGTGCCTCCTCTTCACCCTACCATTTTCTTGCCTTTTGCCCAGACATGCTGTTTTCCTTCCATGCACTTGGGCAAAATGCAAGCAAATGGGTTGTGGCAGCCTCACATGCCTTCTCCCCCCCTTCACTTGTATTTTGCCTGGACAGGTTTGCCCTCCTTCTCTGTGATTGGGCAAAAGACAAAAGAATAGGAGGGGTCAGCCCTGCATGCGGAGAAGGGACGTGCATGTTTTCCCCCCATTTCCCCCCACCAATTCTCTTGCCTTTTGCTCAGGCACGCTGCCTTCCTTCTCTGTTCCCAGGCAAAAGGCAAGTGAATGGGAGGGAAAGAATGCAGGAGGAAGGCTCAAGTGTACCTTCTTTCGGTGCATGCAGGGCTCCCCTCATGCCCAATTAATATTCCTTTTGCCCTGGTGTGCAGAAGGAAGGCATGGCATGTCAGGGCAAAAGCCGAGGGAACTGGAGGAGGAGAATGGAAGGGGGAGGCAAGCAGGCACCTCACAAATAATCAAATTCACAAAGGTTAAACCTGTGAGTGTGGAGGGAGGACTGTACAGTTATCTGAAGGCCTTTTTGAAATAGCAGGAATAGAGTCCCCCAGTTGTTAATTAACTGGAACCGCAAAAAAACGTGTAATTGTGATTAATTTCACCTTGCATAGAAATCTAAGAATTTCAGTTCTGGAAGATGAAGGGATTCGAAAATTTACCTAGGCTAATGGGGTCCCAGTGTTGGTTGAATGTAGTCCAAATGATATAATCCCTTAAGGATTTTAATAACTTTGGAAGTAGAACAAGGGTTTTTTTTAAATGTAATATTGGCTAGGATCCCATTTCCTTTCCACACAGCATAAAAATATGTCAGCATAGTTATGCTGTATTCTGCAGGTGGTATAGCCAGTGGCTCAGTGTGCTCCACAGCCTTTTTAAACAGAGTTCAGGGTGTTGTCTTAATTATCATGCCAGTCAGTTCCTGTGTTCTGGGAATTACAGTTCAGTATTTGCATATAGTAAGTTCAGCTGCTCCCAACTCAGCATGGGATCAAGTTCTGAGTACTTCTTTGCATCTAAGCCACTGCTCTGGCTTTGGTTCTCAATTTATCTGCTGAAATTACTGGCTATGAAGCTTCATAGACATTGCCCAGAGTATCACTAGGCCATGACCTCCAACTCATCCGCCCACCAGTCCTAAATGACTATTCTTTTTCTGTGTGAACTCTGGACACCATTAAGCACTGTGTTTTTCATGATTCCTGAGATTTTAATCAACTAGAAGTTCATCTTGGTCTTGATTGATTTTTATGAATGTATAGTGCTGTTAAATATAATACACATGTGCATATACTTACAGAGTTAAATCTATCTTGGAAATCACAAAGGAAACAATTTAGCAGGTACAATAATATTAATTGGAATTGCCAGATGACAGTTATGTGTTAACCTTTGTTCAGCAATTCCTCCATTTGCATGGCAATGCTAAGGATTAACTGTTTAGCAATGACAGCATTGCTTTCTAGTTGTATGCACTGCTTACTTTCGCAAAGTGGAATATTTCAACAGGTTCAAATTAAAACAAGTCTCAGGATCAGCCAGGGCTTTTTGTATAGTATGACCCATTTACTGGTACCTGCTAAGGTAAGCAACTTAAGTTTGCAGAATGGAGGGAAGGGAGACAGTCTTTCTTCTAGGAGCCAGCTTGGCTGGACTGGACTGTAGATTCCAGAACCTCCCATCAGCATGGTATCCATGGGATTCTTTGTGTAGTAGTAATAGTGGTAGCAGTAATAATAGTAACATTTCCAAACTCAGGCATGGATTCTCTTAGGCCATTTCTGCACTAGACTGGCCATTTCCACACGAGGTTTTTAAAACGGTGCAGAGCATCCTCCAAGGAGGACGTCTGCACCCAGGAGCTGACTGGGTCGGACCTACTTAACATAGATCTGCACCCCAGCTCGCTCCGGAACGACCCCAAGTGGTCGTCCAGTGTGCTTTTGAAAAACCTGTTTCTTGAGGTTTTTCAAAAGCACGGAGTGCGCCAGTGCGAGCCTGCTCCCTTATGCAGATTCGCAGGCTTGCATTGGTGCGAGCCTGTGATCTGCCGGGGGCGGGCTTTAGGCTGGTGAGCTTCAGCGGTTGGTCGAGAGCCTCGACCAACCAGAAGCCGCCATTTTCATCCCCAGAACAGTGCGGAGTGGCAGCCACACACTGCTCCGGAGCAGCGTGGACTGGACCGGGGAGCCCAAAAGTCCAGTCAGTAGCATCACGGGGCGATTCCCTCACCCCGTGCGGAAATGGCCACTGTTACAGTGCTATTATTCCACTTTCAACATCCTGTGGAATCCTGGAGTTTGTAGTTTAGGGAGGGGCCTCAAAAGGAGGGGCCTTTGAAGCCCCTCCCTAATCTGCAAACCCCAGGATTCCATAGGGTGTTGAAAGTGGAATAATAGCACTATAACAGTCCAGTGCGGAAATGGCCTTACAGTGTATCCTTTTCTCACTGCATGCTTGGGCTGTGGTTTGAGGCTGTGTGAAATTTCTACCTTGTGGTGGTTTTGCCTTGTGGTGAACAATACGTATAACTCCCCTCCAGTTCTCATGTGACAAACATATATTCAGTGAACTAATTCAGAGTTCTAGGAAAAGGTAGTCTCATTTGCCCTTCCTTCACGACTGTATCCCCTGCATGCTGAAGCACTGTTCCTGCTTTCTAAAATAGATCCAGGCCCTGAAAGCAGCTGGAACATAGTCAAATTTGATTTCTTTTGAAGAAGCTAATCAAGATTAAATAATGCATGGCACATAAAATTTACTGGCTTGTTTAAGGCAGTACAAGTTAATTAAGCTAACGAGAATCCAAGAGCAGCCAAGATACAGGGGAATGTGTAATATAATTTTTTTAAAAAAAACAAAAATACAGCGTTACTATATATCTTCCCATTGGTAATATTTTGAGTGTTCAGACTGATTTACAGACCTTAACATATTGATCCAATGTTATAATTTAATTCTTGGGCAGGCATTGCTTAGGTGTTTCAGAACTGAATGAATGCAAACAAACTGGATACTTTGAGGACTGAAGTCTGCTACTGTGAATTATTGTAAAGGTAGGAAGAGTAGGGAGTTGTCATCTGTTAAGAGGATTATTACGCTTTCTCTTTGTTTACCACAGGTGAGGTTCACTCCCTCTTAGCCACACTTCTTCGTCTTGCGGAACCAATTGGGGTCATTCCCAGTTCATGTTCTAAGTCATACACACTTATGATTCCCTCTCAGTCTTACACCTCCATCAGACATCTTTTATGTACCCTTTTACACATGTGGAGTTCAAGCATGCAATCTTAAACAGATGTCATCTGCATAAGCATAAGTAATCTGCATAAGAAGATTATTTAAGCAAACAATTAGGCAAATTGTTTATCAGAACAAAACAGTCAAACGAAAAGGCCATTAAAGTTCAGCTGATACTCTAAAAGGAAATACATCCTTGAGGATTCAGTAGGTTTTCCATAGGATTGTACTCTCTGAACATTTCTAGCTGCTGATGTGTGCTATGTGATGGGATTTGTGTGCTCTACAGCTTTCCCCAGTTATTGCTTTTTATTCACTTTCTCACTGTGCTATCTTTCCTCTTTTAAATTTTCCATTATCTCAGAACTGGCTCCAAAAACAATCAAAACAAAACAAAAACACAACACTCATTAGAATCTTCTGTAACAATATAATTACAAAATTATTGTGTTCCTGGTAGCCTGTAGGAGGTGTCGCCTTACATAAAAAGACCAAAAACTTCCAGATTTTGATCTTGTTCTTTCCAATTTTATTTTGGAGATCCACACACATTTTGTTTATCCCAGAATATTTTCTGTCAGTTCCTGGTATGATCTGAGGCCAGCTCCCCAGGCCAGTTTATTTTAACCCAGTATAAAACCAGAAAGTCCTAAATTTTTCCCCCAACTTTACACTGGGTTAAAATAAACTGGGGAGCTGGTATAAAAAGTCTCATATTATACCAGGAGTGGACAGAAAATATTCTGGGATAAACAAAATGTATCCAAGAAATCAAAGGGAAAATTAAACTAAGAGCAGAGATGCTCTGTGACCAGCAGGGGAACATATTACATGACCAAGTAGAAATAAAAAGTTGATGAAAAACATATACAGAAGAACTATACAAAAGAGAAGGAACGATGACAGAGTCATTCGAGGAAGAACCACATGAAGATTAACCTCCAGTTTTAGAAAGTGAAGTAGAAGCTGCAGTCAGAGCACTTGGGAGAAATAAATTACCAGAAACAAATAGCATACCAATAAAGCTGCTTCAAGCCACAGAAACAGAATCTACTCTAGCTATTAATAAATCAACACATATAAAAAAAGATTGGAAATGCTTAATGTGCATTCCAATCCCAAAAAAGAGGATTCCTGGAATTGCAGTAACTACAGGGCCATTGAATCAATTTCCTGTGCAAGCAAAGTCATGCTCAAAATTCTACAACAAAGACTTTTACTATATATGGAAAAAGAAATGCCAGATGTCCAAGCTGGGTTTAGAAAAGTAAGAGGCACTGTGGATCATACTGCGAACATACATTGGATAATGGGGTGTGCCAAATAATTTCAGAAGAAAATCAGCCTGTGCTTTATAGATTATAGCAAAGCTTTTGATTTGGTCAATCATGAAAAACTAAAATGTCCTTTTGGCTTGAGTCTAGTTGTGTCAGTAGCCACAGCGCTACTCATAGTTGCCCTCTGCTGTACCCCAGTGCCATCCAACCAGGCAATTTCATATTCTGACAGTATCTCTTGCTTGGATTGTTTCATCATAGGGTTTTTGTGGTAACAGATATTTTAAAGGATATTTACTGTGACTCTTTCTGCACAGTATTAACAAATGTTAGCTATGGTGCAACTACTATTTTCTCTGAGAAATCTTCCACCAGTCTCACTCACTCACCCACCCACCCACCCACTGCTGCTGCCCCGTAATTCTTTGGTACATTTAGTCTGGCTTTTCCACAAAAGCCTGTCTCACTTGGAAGACTCTACCAGCAGCACTGCTGCCATCAGCATAGCCTCTTGCCTCACAGGAGCAGGCAATCCCACCACTACAGAAAGCTAGTGCCCTTAGTGAGTAAGTATTTGGAGTCCAACCAGGTATGAATGCCCATAGAAATATTGTCACATCCATCTGAATAGGTGTATCAACAGTGTGAATGCATGTTATGTGAACACCCCATTTTTCATTTGTTAAATGTAATGTCATCTCTTGAGGTATGTGTTGATTAAGATCATGCTGGTAGATGGAAAATGAGGCACTATGTGAGGTAGTAGTTAAAGCACTGTGTTACAATATGAAGAGCAGCAATCTGTTTTTCAAATCAATAAAGGTGTCAGACAGCCAAATAGCTGGAAGTTACAATTCCCCAAACTCTTCTGCAATGCTATTATGCTATACCTTCATTGTTAATCAGATGCCTAACATCTGTGAAACATCTCCTTAATAAGATGCTGAGAGTGCATCCATCTTTTTCCTGACCAAAACTAACTTTGGGGATAATAATAAATGTTAACTTGAGAGTAGCATTGAAAAGACAAAACTAAAGCTGCTTCACTTACTTAACAGAGACTGGTGCTTACCAAATGACTGCATTTGGAATGTCTCCTCTTCATTTGTTTCTGACAGGTCAATGAAGCAGAACCATTCATTTCATTACTGGAAATGACCCAAGTCCTCCTGCTGTGTGTGTCTGTATCTATTCTTTTTATAAATTTAAAATTAATGGCCAAATGGAAGTGCACTTAGTTCCTCAGAGCAATGTAGTTGAATTTTCATTCTTTGGCTTATAATATTTTCTTAAGATTGCTGAAACGGTGCCAAGCTAGCCCTCCCACTAAGGAGAATGAGGTAGCTGATGCTAAAAGCTGTGTGGGACAGCAGTGAAAGACTCCCTAGCTATTCTTCATAATCACATCCAGAATCAGTCTCCTCTCTTGGAGGACAGAAATACGTGTCATAAAAACTGACCTACATACCAGGTATGCTCTTAGAGCATATGAATAAATTCATACGTGTTCTGAGTACACATGCCTATCAGGAATCTTGTAACTCTGGCAAATAGTGTATTAGGCAAATTGGACTCAAAAACCCATATTCACACTAGGCTCTTTAAAGGGGGAATTTTATTGAACAGCAGTCAAGACATACACAATAGTTGCATTGGGGAAAAGCAAATATCATGGCAGAGCTTCACAAATGACAAAAGTACATACAGAACAGCAAACTTGAAAGGTTGTGAGGGTCTGGAATTAAAACCAGTTTGCAGCTGTAGGAGTTGCTAAGAGGTGAGAGAAAGTAGTGCAATTTTCGGGAGCTGCAATGTGTTAGTAAAGTACTCTCAGACAGGTTTAAGAATTGAGAACTTACCCTTCCTTGGTCCTGTTGGGCTTGCAAGAAGTGAGGGAGCCCTCTTGGCTTGACCAGTACAAGAAAAGGAGGACAAGTTAAAGATCCTCTGTGCCAGAGCCAGGAATCTGAGAAAGAGAGTAAACTCACAAGATTCTTTGGCCAAAATCCTGGATTCCTGGAGTCTGAAAGAATGATTTCAGCTCAGCAAGGGAGCTCCAGAAGGAGGCAGACAGGTCAATCTCATGCTTCAAGTAAAAAACCCACTCCAGAATGGATTACTCTGAATGTGGAACTCCCTTGAAAGCATCTCACAGAGAGGAAAATGAGGATGACATGAGAATTTCTCTAAAACAAATGGACTTTTTAAAATAAAGGGTGTCCTCCTGGACTTCTTGAGGCACAATACTTGGTTATTCAAAGGTGGTAATGACTCAGACAAGCACCTCCTTAAGAAAGATATTACAGAAGTGTTAAGTCAATCACCTGCGCCCCAAAGGTGATATTTTCTATCAGTGTTCTTTCCTGTTTGTAATGTATTGTTGAGACAGCGTTTAGTAGTAGCTTAATGTTGGACTAGACCCTAGAGACCGGACTTCGATTCCATCCTCAGCCATGGAAACCCACCGGGTGACCTTGGGTGCATCACACAGAGCCAGAAAACCCTGTGATAGGTTTGACTTAGGGTCACCATAAATCAGAAATGACTGGAAGGCGTACACAACAACAACAGCAGCAGCAACAACAACAACCAGGGCCACATGCTGGGAAGGACAGAACTTTGTCTTCAGGGTATTCAGCATTTCAATTGCTTGATCAGAAAACTTAAGAATCTCACTTGATGATGTACAGATCTAATTTAGCCCATTTACTGCCATTGTGGTGGATGACTCTTACAAGTGTTTGAAACATGATTCAGCAACTTGTTATTTGTTTCTGTACGTGGAATGCCAAAGGACTACCTTATTGTTTGCCATAGGCAGCAGAATACCTTGGGGCAGCCTTGAGAGCTGCTGCTTATTATTAGTGCTTCACAGACATTGTCCCAGTAGTCTTGAGCATTCTGTGAAGTACTGTGAACACTTTTAGATCCTTCCAATTAATTGTCACAGGAACAATCCTTACCTAAGTAATATTTTTCTTCTTTTCATTCCTTTCCTGCTGGGGGAATCAGAACTAAATTATCTTTGGATAGGGCTAACCTAAACAAATATTGTATTGAATCTCAACCATTATATAAGTAGTTCCAGCCAATAAATTCTTCCTGAACTTCTTTTCCCGCTATTGACAATTATTATTGCTAATACTAATACTGGATGTTATTATTGTTAAACACACAAAAAATCAAGAAAAGGAGCAGAAATCATACAGATATAGGAGGCAAATTGAAAGTGTAAGGCTCTATTTAAAGCTGTGGAACCCTTTCTCACATGAGGTACAGCTGGCCCCCCCCCTTTTTTGTTTATTTCATAGAATCATAGAAATGTAGAGTTGGAAGAGACCACACGGGCCATCCAGTCCAACCCCCTGCCATGCAGGAACACCCTCAAAGCACTCCCAACAGATGGCCATCCAGCCGCTGCTTAAAAACCTCCAAGGAAGGAGACTCCACCACACTCCGAGGCAGCAGATTCCACTGCCGGACAGCCCTGACTGTCAGGAAGTTCTTCCTGAGGTTCAGGTGGAATCTCCTCTCCTGCAGCTGGAATCCATTGCTCCTTGTCCTGGTCTCTAGAGCAGCAGAAAACAAGCCCTCTCCTTCCTCTACATGGCATCCCTTCAAATATTTAAACATGGCTATCATGTCCCCTCTTAACCTTCTCTTCTGCAGACTAAACATACCCAGCTCTCTAAGTCTATCCTCATAGGGCATGGCTTCCAGGCCTCTTACCATTTTGGTTGCCCTCCTCTGGACCTGCTCCAGCCTGACCATGTCCTTCTTGAATTGGGGTACCCAGAACTGGACACAGTATTCAAGATGAGGTCTAACCAAAGCAGAATAGAGTGGTACCAGTATCTCCCTCGATCTAGACACCATACTCCTATTGATGCAGCCGAGAATTGCGTTGGCTTTCTTGGCTGCCGCATCACACTGCTGACTCATGTTCAGCTTGTGGTCTATTAAAACTCCCAGATCCCTTTCACACATACTGCTATCCAGCCACATGTCCCCCATCCTATTTTTCTGTATTCCATTTTTTCTAACTAAGTGTAGGACCTTACACTTCTCTCTGTTGAATTTCATTTTGTTAGCTTTGGCCCAGCTCTCCAATTTGACCAGGTCATTTTGAATTTTGATCCTGTCCTCTGGCGTATTAGCAACCCCTCCCAATTTGGTGTCATCTGCAAATTTGATGAGCAAACCTTCAAATCTGGGATGGAGTTAGTGTGTTCTTCATTTTGTTGACCAGCAAGCTGTGGGCCTGAAGGTCTTGCACCTTCTTGCTCCTGACCAGAAGGCACGTATCTTAGTACAATAAATGAATAGCAAGGTATCCAAAGGTGGGGCACACCATTGCTACCAGAAACTAGGACAGTCTCTTCAGGGTAACCCCAGCTCAGATGAAGGAACCTGACTTGGAATGGTTCTCTCCTGCCACTGAATTGCCCAAATCTGCGGTGAATGGATGAAATAAGGATGCAAAGATATGCTTTTGAGATCTACTGAGAACAGAGCCTTTTTAGGACTCTTGAATATGGCACAAAAGGCATACATACGTGACTCATCATCACCTTTCTTCTTCTGTATGATTTTTAAACATCTTTTGCCTAATGAAAAAGCTGTGCAGCTTTGAAAATTTGCATGGTGTATTTTGTGTATTTCAATTGGCCAGCAAAGAGATCTCTCTTTTGTGGATTTTGTTGTACTTTGCTGATGGACAATACAGCTACTCTTGAGCATGTTATAGATAGTTTCTCTTTCCTGGGGTGGAGATTCACTGTTTTTAAGTCTAGGATGGCTTGAGCATCCCTACTTTTCTTTGGGATTGGTAGGAAGGCCAAGAAAACTCCCTTTTTCCTTTTCCTACTTTTCTTCTTGTTTGAGGGAGTGGGAAGAACCAGGAACAAATGGGCTGGATGCACAAAGATGCGGCTCATTCAGGGTTTACATACTGTGATGAATCTTTTTGGATTTCCTTGTTCACACATACAAAGTTTGCTTTTAAAAAGGAAACTGAAGATAAGGTTATAGAAACAAAGTTCTAATGGAACCAACCAGTTAATCCACTGAACAGAATGTGTACCACTAATATCATCATTGGCATTAAGTAAAATATTTCTTTCCCATAGATGTATATTGCTAGAAATGGGAGAAGATATGACTTCACCTGTTTTGTGAAAACAAACTGAAGGAAATGCTCTAGCTACATCCAAGAAGTGCATCTCAAGCTACAGTGGCATTTGTCCTTCAAAAGTTTTTTTCCCTTCTTCTTTTAAAAAGTGCTTATTCATGGGACTGTGGAGATTATCTCATATGAGGGAAATGGTTATATTAGAAGTAAGCCTGGTAGCATAGTTTTTCTAGTGTATGGACTCAGCAGATTTTAACTCTTCAGCACTGGGCTTGTGTGCAACTGTATTTGATATGAAAATCAGCTTTAATTTTGTTAGCTTTATGACAGTGTATACATGTGTGTGGGTGTAATGGTTATTCTAGGTCAGCATGGCAGCACTGAGGCAAAAGTGACTCCGTCAAAGGCAATATTTATGAATGGGCTTTCATTTCACTATAATTGAAATTAGCATTGAGTCATCTTTTTTTCCAGTAACTTTGCACGGAGACAAATTTAACTTGACAGAGGGATAAAAAGGTCTGAACTCAAGCCCTCCAAAAGAGAACACAAAATGTGGCCAACATCGTAAATTACACCCTGAAATTACAGTGCATATGCTAATTGGTCTCAAGTTCCATTTTTAACTGTTCCTGTACTATCCTGAGGACAAGAAGGGTATCTTAGTATTTTGTGGAGAAAGACAGAGATTGAAACTGGATGAGGAGCACCTTATGATTCTGTCATGGGTTCTGCAGATTCTGAAAGTAGTCTGTGATTCTACTTAATCTGTACCTCCTTCATCCTGAACCAGCAAGACATGATGACGTAAAGAAACCTCTGTTTTCAGAGGCAGTGTACCTCTGAGCAGTGATGTAGTCTTGAGTTGACACTCAAGTTGGACTTAAGTTGCTTCAATTACTTAACTAAAACTCAGCTTAGCAATAAATGATGCACTGACTCGACTCAACTCGAGACTTGTATATTTTTAGTGACTGACTTGTTGCCCTTGGTTCAGTAACATAACACATTCATTCAAAAACCTTACGACTTTGAACAATGCTTCCATCTCTTTTTGCCTACTAGTCACATGACAATCTGTCTCAAGCCCAAAGTATGGGCACATTTCTCAGAGAGGAACAGCAATGGACTTGAGGTGGGCTTGAGGTCTGTTCAGCAGCCTGTCCCCGCTGCATGTCGGAGGAGCCTTCTAAAACTTTTCCTAACAGTAGAAGACAAGACTCGCCCCCAGAGTGCAGGTCGCATTTCTCAGAAGGGAACAGCAAACGTGTTAGGCAGCAGGCTTGAGGAGGAAGGATCCTTCCTTCTAAAGCTTTTGAAGCTTCAGTAATGGGGAGTAAGAAGGTTCCTATTCCCCAGCAATAAAGCTTCAGACTCTTTTACGCCCATTGGCACAAAAGCCTCCAGCTTCAGGAAGGGGGAGTAAGAAGGATCCTATTCCCTGCTTCCAAAGCCACAGATGGCAATATTGCAAATGTGGAGGGCCAACTCTGCTTAAATTGTTAAAACTGACTTTATTTGACTCTATCCAGAAATTCTGGAGTATAGGTTAGGGTATAAAGTTGGCTCCCAGACTTGAGACTTGACTTGAAAGTATCTTCAAGGACTTGAGACTCAACTTGAGACTTGGAGTAAGAGACTTAAATACATCACTGCCTCTGAGGATGATATCATTCTGCACATACCTATTTTGGAAGTTAAGTAGATTGACCTGAGAAGCCACCAGGGAATACTAGATATCTCCAGGTAGGGCTATGAAACAGTCCTACAAAGCTTCTAGTATCATTCCTATAGTCTCAAGTAGTAAGTCTAGTACTTACTGGCACTGAAACAAATTCCTGCAAGATTTCAAAATTAATTATTCAAATTTCCAAATTGGAAAGTCAAATTTTACAGTGAAAATATACCTCAGTATTTGAAATGCATATATGTTAAGATACTTGGCATTCTCTTGGTACTTTTGAAGGGAAACGGTGAAATATGAATTATACCTAGCATTTTTAAAACACTGGGGGTTTTGTTGGTTTTGGGGGTTTTGTCAGAAAGGTACAAGACAATACTTTTAAAAATAGCATAATTAATTATGAAAAGAATGAGAAACATCCACCTCAGATTTCACCATACACAAATGTATACAGAGTTTTCATACTGAGGGTATAGATATCTACGGATATACTCCAAAGTCAGATGTGAGTGCCCCTAAGCAACATGCTTTTTCTAAGAGAGAATATATTACTGAACTTTGTTTAGGAATAAAATAATACCACAGTTTGACAAAGCTGTCATGTTTTTTTCTTCCTTTTGTTAGCTTCATTTGATAGGACTATGCTTCTCTGGCAAGCCAGCTAGTTCAATTATCCCAGCACTGATTTCTAATGCTTTGCCACCTCTAATCTGGCTGCGGTTAATAAAACTATAATAAACTCTTTAGGAAGAATGTTGGTGTATCATTTCTGGAGAAAAGAGAGGATCAGATAGAAAAATACACTGAGTAATTTCTGATATAGTAGTAATGTCTGGTGTAGTTATTCTCCAAAAAATCATCTCACATGGGCATAGGAACTAGAGAGAAATACTCTATATTGGGGTGGACAACTGAGGAAGGCTAGGGGTCACATTAGCTCCCCCAGGAAACTCTGGAGGGCCGCATACCCACCACACCTGCTCTGCACCTCCCATCAATTATTTTCCCCCAGTGCCTTCTTGGGGACATGGGGGTATTTTCACCATTTTGGGGCCTTCCTTGGATCATTTTAGGTCCAAGAGGGACCTTTTTTAACAATAGGAAGTGAGCTGAAATGACTTCCAGTTCACTTCCTGTTTCAAAAAAGTCCAGAAGCACCAGAAACTGGTGTGCATCTGATTGTCCTCATACATATTCCATATTCTGGAAGACATCATTGCAGGACACAATACGGAGAAAAAGAATGGTTTCCACTTGGCAAAGGGGTCAACCAAGGCTCTATTTTATCACTCTATCAAATTATATGTACAACACATCATACAAGAAGTAGGATTAGACTCAGAAGAAGAAAGCATAAAAACTGGGGGGAGGGATAGTAACAATTTAAGGTGCAGATGACACCATATTATTAGCAGGAAACAGCAAAAACTTGAAATGACTACTGGTGATGGTTAAGAATGAAAGTCCAAAGCAGAGTTAAGTTGAATATATAGACAAAACCCTAAAAATAATGACCACAAATGGTTTACATGACTTTAAAGTTGGTGATGAAGATACTGAAATAGTCAGAATTTCTATTATTTCAGTTCATTCATTGATCCAAATGCAGACTATTGTCAAGAAATCTGAAAAACACTAGGATTTGGAAGGGCAACTATGAAGGATCCAGGTAAGACCTTCAAGTATAAAGACATAGTATTGGCAAACAAAGTCAGAATGATCCATGGCATAGTATTTCCAGTTTCTAGGTGTGGTTGTGAAAGCTGGGCAGTGAAGGAAGCTGATAGGAAGCAAATAAACTCATTCAAAGAGTTATGCTTTTTGGACTACCAAAAAAGACAAATAAATGAGTCTTAGAGCAAATCAAATTCCCAGTATAAGCCAAAATGACTAAACTTATGCTATCATGTTTTGGCCATGGCATGAGACACCATGACTAACTGGGAATAGAACAATAATGCAAAGTAAAGTAGAAGGAGGCAGAAAAAAGAGAAAGGACATGTTACAGATGGGTTGATTCAATCAAGAAAGCCATGGCCCTGAGTTTGCAAGGCCTGTGGATGAATGGGGCTTTTGAAAGTCTCTCATTTATAGGGTCACCATACGTCAAAGCTGATTTGACAGCAAATAACAATAAATACAGAAAGGGGAAGAAATTGTTGCTTTTTAAAATTATTGTTTTATTTGTACTCTCAGGGATGAAAAGAGGTGTTTGTGGGGTTTTCTGTGTTATGTGCCAGTGATGTACACTCGGGTCGACTGACTTGGACTCAAGTCAGATTTAAGCCACTTCAGTGACTCGACTCGGCAATAAATGATACACTGACTCGACTTGACTTGAGACTTGTATATTTTTACTGACTGACTTGCTGCCCTTGGTTCATTCAAATAACACATTCATCCAGAAACCTTACAACTTTGAACAACACATCCATTTCTTTTTGCCTACTAGTCACATGACAATCTGTCTCAAGCCCAAAGTATGGGCACATTTCTCAGAAAGGAACAGCAATGGGCTTGAGGCAGGGTAGAGGTCTGCTCAGCAGCCTGTCCCTGCTGCATATCGGAAGACCCTTCTAAAACTTTTCCTAAGAGCGAAAACAAGACTCACCCCCAGAGTGCAGGGTGCATTTCTCAGAAGGGAACAGCAAACGTGATAGGCAACAGGCTTGAGGAGGAAGGATCCTTCTTTCTCAAGCTTTTGAAGCTTCAGTAATGGGGAATACGAAGGATCTTATTCCTCACTTCTGAAGCCGCAGATGGCAAAATTGCAAGTGTTGAGGGCTGACTTTGCTTAAATTGTTAAAACTGACTGTATTCGACTCGGTCAAGAAATTCTGGAATATAAGTTGGAGTATAAAGTTGGCCTCCAGACATGGGACTTGGCTTGAGACTTGAAGGTAGAGACTTGAGATTTGACTTGAGACTTGAAGTAAAAGACTTAAATACATCACTGCATGTGCTTAAAAATACTTGTCTGGCTTTCAATATTGTGCATGTTGACTTGGAGGGAAGTGTCCGCCTCAGCATCAGTCAGTAAAATATTGTGAGATGGTCCTGAATCTGCTTCATCAGATGCTTTACATTAAGTTGCTAGGAAGTTTTCCTGACATTGCCCGGGCTGACGCTGATGATTTTGCTTTGATAATTTATTATCACTTTAAATTATAGTAAAGAAGGTAAGATTTTAAAATGGAATTAGTCATTAAATGAATGCATACAGAAGGTAACATGGTAATCCAGTTTAGCTGTAACTAAGGAATTCACTCTCCTCGTGACTAAGGAACATGTCACAATGGCCCACATCAGGAATTAACATAGTGGGTGTGCTAGCATAAGTACAGCCACCACATAACAGCCAGGAGGTTTGTTTCATAGGTACCCAAAGCAGTTGATGGATCAGGCTCAAAATGTTATTACAAACCATCTTTGTTTTAATTCCATCAGATAGCACACCAATTTTGGTGGCTGTGATCAAGCATGTGGATTTATATAGCATTGAAAGACAGACAGATGATTGAAAGTGTTGTAAAATGTTCACAACTTTTGAAATTGGCTTGAACTGATAGGACTATTATCATATACTGTATCAGCAGGCCAAGAGTGAACTAGATGACATTAAAAAAAGGGAAGAAAACTTCATCACTCAGCTGTTGCCAAATTGCCATCTTGTTTCCAGATTTAATATGACATAACATCAGCTTCAAGAGCAATCATGGTGGGCCAATCTGTTACTGATTTTGTTACCTGTGGAAGTATTCCCTGGTGTACTTCGGTTTCCTGTTGTGAAATGGCTTCCGCATGACTTCAGAGACCAGCTTGATGTCTGGGAGCTCTACCAACAATTCCATCAGCAATGATACATAACAGATACACTATGCTGACTTCATTCCCACTCTGGCCATTGACTTGTTCACCTTATTGTTTTCTGAGCAGCAAAACGTAGTTAACCATGGGCCATGAATTCTAGCATTCTAAGTGAGCCATGACAAAGTGAGACTATGGCCTTGCCAGAAATGTTGAACAATTGCTCTCACGTGGTGAGAAACTGCCTGTTCTAACAGGCTTTGTTCCAAAAATGATGTACTCCAAACGTGGTTTGGAAACTGATTGGTTTCAAGGGGATTATTACAGACTACTGAGCTGAGGATTCCAGCTTAAGCTATGGCAAGCTGGGAGGTAAGCATCACATTGGAATTTATTCTTATCAGGGAAAATCATTTCAAGATGTTCAGCTGTGGAAACTGCACTCTCCTCCCCCCCACCCCAAGAAAAAACAGAATAAGCAAAAGATCACAGATTATGGTAGCAGTGGGGCATTTCTCTAATTCTCTAACCATTTTTTTAAAAGTTCTCTTAGGCCAGAGATATTGCTGAAATAGGTGACCTTAACCAGCCATGTTCATTTATGGCCAAAGAAAAATAGAGCTAGCAGTGCTGAGCTCCCTGAGTCAAATCAGACTACTCATTTTTCAGATGTGCACTTTCCCTCTGACTCCAGAGTCCATTTTAGAGCCCTTAAATATTTGTCTTAGCGAAGATGAGCGTTTGGCATCTAAGGAGGTACCCCACACCCTCAAATTAGATAAGGCTTCAGGTGTGGCTCACGATGTAATTTGTCAGTTTTTCAGTAAAGAATTATTGAGATAATTTTTGCTTATTATTCATCAACACTTGTGACAGGATTAAATCGCCACCTAGAAAACTAAAGTTATATCACCATTGCAGGTAACTTCAGGTAGTTATTGTAGTGGCATGTCCTAAGAGAAAACATGGGATCTGAGAGTAGTTTTTCATTTTTAATGCTTGTCTTTGAAAATAATGAATGTATTCATATTTCTCTAGATCTATGGATATGATCCACAAGCATGTGTCTAGTGCTCCAGAAAGTGATTGTGTTTGTGCAAGTATGTAATAATGTACCAAGGCAGCACAGATATTTGTTTGCTAAGCTGCTGGGGCAATTGAACTTGGAAGTGTTATTTGTCTGCAATGAAAGAATTGTTGTTGATACACAGTCTAATGCATCTAGGTGTTATTCCTGGATACTTGGACTGCAATTACTTAGAAACTGGATGGAAATGTTGTTATTGTCATCAGGCTCTTGGAAATATCAGACCAAATGTTTAAGGAATCTATCAGTATTTTACATGAGAAATTTTAAGCATCAGCAAAATCAGTATTCATAGGTCCCTGTTGGTCTCCTAAGTGACATTCGAAGGCATCATGTAGCAAGTGGATCTGTGCTCCATTTTTCTTTGCAGCTTGGAGAAATGTCCAGGCATATGCCTGGTCATCAGAAACTGATGTCCATCTTTGCCTCCGTTGCAGTCACTTTATTATAACTTCCTCTTCTCTCTCTTTCTCTCTCTATGTTACACGATGCATAAGCAACAGACAATAATGTGTTTTCACCACTTGGAGGTGCTACTTCATAAATATACAAAATGATATTAAATTGACCATGGTCCCAGTTTCTAGGGAGTTTTTCTAGCAATTTAGGTCCATCTTGATTAACTTTCTCACTCACTTTCTCCTGCAACTGCTGTCATTTATTTTGTGTTGTTTTCCTTATGTTTAACATGCCAAATTCAAAGTCTCATTTTAAGGTACTCAGGTTGAAATCTTATGTACTTTTGTCCAGAAATAAGGCCCACTGAAATCAGTGGGATTTGCTAGTGGAAAAAATATGCATAGCGCTGTGCTACAGTTAGCTTGGCTGTGGGTTACACTCTTTTCAGCTTTCCAGAAAACTGAGAGGCCTTGCTTCACAATATGATACGGCTTGGTGAACACTACGATTTGCTGAGCCACATGCAGTGTGCATTCCCAGCTGACATGATGTCGCATATTTTATTATAGCACTATGGTTCCCCTTCACTGCTGTGGTTTCATCCTGTGGGTTCCTAGGGTTTGTAGTTTAAGGAGGCATTAGGACTTTCAGGCTGTGATTTCCTAATGCTTCTCCCTAAAATGACCTAAATACCCTAAAGGCACAAGATCCCCATCTGATCTTGGGAGCTAAGCAGGGTCAGCTCTGATTAATACTTGAATGGGAGACCATCAATGAATACCAGGTGCTGTGGGCTATATTTTAAAGGAAGGAACTACCAAAACCATCTCTGAGTATTCCTTGCCTTAGGAAAACCCTGTGAAATTAATGAAGTTGCCATAAGTCAATAGGTGGCTTGAAGGAGACACACACACACAAAGTGCAAATCCCACTATTGTGGTGAGCCAGTGAATTGAGACCAGCAGATCAGAAAACAGGAGTTTATTATACTGCGCAGGGATCTCAGTGGAATCAATTTCCAAAAGACTGAGAGCCTCGTTTTAGGTTTCAGCACACATTTATACCTTCTAAAAAACAAGTACAGGAAATGATTACCATATATGAAAAGAGTACAGGTTACAAAAGTTTAAGTTTCGAAATGATGTATTACATTTTCAAAAATGAAGTATCTCTATACCAGGGAGTATTTTCCCTCGGTTGCATCGACTCCCAAACTCCCTATATTCTATGCATTGCCAAGCCGCATACCTAAGCTCTTGATAAGAGAAGGGACGCATCCGCCTGACTTATTTTTCTCTATTTTTCTACTCAAGCAAGCAGTTTCTACAATTTAACCCCTTCATCACCACAATTCCACAGGATACAGCCATGGCAGTTAAGGTAGAGTGATAGAGCTATAATTTGGTAGTGTGACAGGGCCCACATAATACCCATGCTAGTTGACTGCAGCAAAAAGCAACAGTCTTATGGCAACTTAAAGACTAACGTGTTATGACATAAGCTCTCATTTTATGGGCTGCCTGACTAAATGAAGAGACAGTTGGTGTACACTCTGTTTTACATTTTACAGTTTGGGGTAATTTGCATGCTTTGTGACCTCCCTTATTTGAGGCTGAATGAATGGAAAATCTAAGGAGAATCACTGCATTAAGAGGAGTTAGGTCAGAATTGACCTCTTTTATGGTTTGCTGCAGCTTTGAATGATGGCACGAAACAAACAGAATTGTGCTCTCAGGACCCCCAGGGTTCCAGCTCAGCCAACCTCAATCTCCTGATTCCGTTCTGTGGACCAAAACTGGCAGGAACTGCCCTAAAGTTGCCATACCCCCAGTTTGGCCAGGTTTTATGAGGATTCTAGGCATGCCACCCAATTCCTGTTTGGACTATGACCTAGCCTGAATTTGATGTTCTCATTTTTTATTATTTTTTTTAAAAAAATACATCTCTAGGTGTTCTAGGAGCCAAATGATGAGGCAAAATGTGGAGGCAGTCGTCTGTGAAATTGTTCTGCTAGAAACAGGTCTGCCCATGCCTTTCAGGCATGAGGAAAGAGAGGGTGAACAGGGAGAGTGACAGCTTATAAGAAACAAGGAAGTGAGGCATTGCAAGGATGTGGTATTAGGTAAGGGAGGGAGTAGGAGGGAAGAGGAGTGAGCTCTGCAAGAAGCAGTGTGTAAGAAGCAAGGGAGTGGTGAAGTGAGGTGTAGGAGACAGTATGAAGGCAGGAAACTGAGTGGTACAAATTGCAAAGTATAAAGCAGGTTTGCCAATGGGGAGTGAGGGCCTAAGATGGATAGTGAATACTATGACCAAACAGAGATTTGTACCTGTTCCAAGTCCAGCACTGTAAACACTATTTAAGCATTATTCTGCACTGGTTGTTTCAGATCAATTGTAATCAGAAGTCTGAAACATAGTGGGAGAAGAAATGCAACAGTAATGTCCTGGATTTGCATATTTAGAATGCAAATTAGAGTAATTTGCATAATTAGAATAATGTACACAATATGCAAATTGGTTGCCCAGATGTGACAAAATGGAATATGACAACCATCCAAGGTCCCCCTCCTGTCAAACATTTACTCAACCTGACTCAGGAGTAACGCTATACTCCTAAGATTCTAAGAGCCAAGGGGCTAAGCCTACACTCTGCTCTGGGATTCCAACAAATATTTTATACACCAGTATACAGTTGGCACTCCACATCTGTGAGTTTGACGTTTATGGATTTGATTGCTTATGAGTTTCTCCAATCCCTGCCCCCCACCTCAGGAACTTCTTTTCTAGAGGAATCTTCCCTCTCAGTGGCCTTGATCAGGCTATGCAGTCCTTTAAAAGGTCACGTCTGGTCCTTTTCCTCCTCCAGTTTCTCAGCACCATCAACCATCTCCCAATGGCCCCCACAGACCTAAGGAAGGAGTTGGGCAAGAGAAAAAGTATAGGGCCACCATGCCAACCCCTCTTCCTTCTTCTCTCCTTGACCTGATTTGGACCCTGGGTGACTGTTCCCCCACCATATCTCAGTTCCCTTCTCACAGACACAGAGACACACATTTTGATATTTGCAATTGTTCCACTTTTGTGAGAATCCTGCACCTCTAACCCTAGTGAATGTGGAGGGCAACAATACAACCGAGACCATTTCCACACTAGACTGCTATAGTGCCATTATTCCACTTTCAACATCCTTTGAAGCCATTTCCACACTACACTGTTAGTAGGGGCCATTTCTGCACTAGACTGTTATAGTACTATTAGTCCACTTTCAACATTCTATGTAATCCTGGGATTTTCAGTTTAGGGAGGGGTCTCAAAGGCCTGGGATTTGCAGTTTAGGGAGGGGTCTCGAAGGCCCCTACCTAAACTGCAAACCTCAGGATTCTGTAGGATGTTGAAAGTGGAATAATAACACTGTAACAGTCTAGTGCGGAAATGACCTGAGTCACAAGGACTAGTCTTAGTACTATGCAATGCTCAGAGTAAGCCAAATAAACCAAATTAAAGAAATGGATTTGTTTAAAAGCGGTTGAGGAAAAGGAAGGGGTGTTTAGCGCTAGAACATACTTAGGGAAATCTAATACAATAGGCAAAGACAACAAAGACACAGTTAAGCAAGCTATACATGCCAAGATGACTTCATTAAACAAGTCTGAGTACCACAGGAACAAAGTGCAAGTACTATTTCCAAGCAGCAGGAAAGAAATGACGAGCTCCTTCAGATAAGGCAAATATGTCAGGAGGTTGTTAGAGGTAGCAGTATCTGTTACTGTGTATTCAGGGTTTTTTAAAAAATCCAAATGATGTTTTTGTTGTTCCCATCTATTTTCTGGCAATTTCTAGCACCAGCTATAATGTCTGATTTCCAAGTTTGTTTGTTTTTTTATTCAAAGGTGAACAGTGATATAGAACATCAATGAAATGGTACTTTTGCATTATCATATTATAGCTCTTAAGATCTTCTGTCTGAAATCAGACAAGAAAATTTGCCCTGCAGATCTTACAACTACCTCGGTGTGCCTTAGTTCAGAAAAAATAAAAACAAAAATTGTGGAACATTCCTAGTATAGATCAAAGAAATCATTGCAAACAGACACAAATACACCTGGAAAAAGTGGCTGTGCAAGCAACAACAATGGGCAAAACCCAATGAGTTATTGCAAGAACTTGTACTTCTTTAAACAATCCTCGAATAGGCCAAAGTTGTATTAAAAAACAGAAAGCAATAAATAAGAGGTGAAAGCTACTTTTATATACGCAGCCCATAGCAGTCACAAACTAACCAACTAGATCCAAACTAAACGATCCAAACCAACCAAGTAGAAGGCTTAAAAAAACAGAATTTTCAAGCTCTTTAGTCTACATGTTAGTTCACATGGGAAACCTTTTTAGATGAAATGGTCCCAGTTGGTATATCTGATTATGATTCTGAGTCAGCCAAAATAAGGCCTTGCAGGTGCAGATGATAATTAGGTCTAAACCTTAGGCTGGGAACTGAAAGCTGCCAACAACTTACAGAAAATGATGTTTTCATCACATTGTGTTTTGTCTGTAAATAGAACAGTTGTTGACTTAGCAAACTTTTTTAAAAAAATCAACTCTCCCCTCCTTAAACCCCTGCAAATCCCGGAAATTATGAGCTAAAAGTACAGAAACTTCCACATATCCTTGGTGAAATTTGAATGTGACTCTCTGAATCTGAACACTGCATTGTATCTATTTTAAAACATGACTAATTTGATGAATTTGTTTTGTCTGGATGCTTGCAAGTTCAAAATATTTTATCAAGTACAGCAGACTCTCTGATGCTGGGTGGGCCATCTGCCAGAAACAAGGCACTTGGATGAAGCACTTGGCTTCTGGAAAACCGTTACTGCAGTAGTGATCTCAACAGAAACGGAGGTGGTTCAGAGAGTTGCCAGGGAAAGACTGCAGAGTCTGGTAATAGCCTTCAAACCTAATTGGGAGGTTTGTTCATTTGCTGTGTGCCTTCAAGTCTTCTCTGACTTATGGTGACCCCAAGACAACCCTATTATAGAGTTTTCTTGGCAAGATCTTCAGAAGGAGTTTGTCATTTCATTCCTCTGATGCTGAGAGAGTGTGTCTTCTCCAAGGTCATGCAGTGTGTTTGCTCAACCCTTTGGCAAAAGTATGATGCTAGCTGAGGTGCCCAGTTTTGCATGGGTTAGAAGCCTAATAGTCTCACCTTACCCCAATGCTTTCTTCTTCTTTCCCAACTTTCTGTTCTACCTTCCCTAGATTGCCTTCCTTTCACCTCATCCAACCACTTCATGTTCTTTCTTCCTCATGGAACAAAATGTTCTTTCTCGCTCCTACTCACCCCAGTGATTTTTGATCCTTTTCCTCAGCCACCCAGTTGATCATTTTGTCCTTTCACTGTAGTGTTCTTTTTCTTCTCTTCTTTTTCCTTCTCACTGGTCTTTCTCTCCCTTCACCTTAGTACTTTTCAGCCTTTCCTTCAGTTCTTTCTCCCCACCCTTCTTAGAATACAGGACCATCTTTCTGTCTTTTCATTTTGATAAGTTTAAGGGCTCTGAAGAGGGAAGCACCCTCTGTGAAACTACCCAGAGAAATTAATATTCCAGGGCTGGCAGTGGCTTTTCTCCACAGGTTAGGGAAATCTGCCATCTAGTAATTGAAGAAGGGACTGGAGACTACAGATAGATTTTAATTAAAATTAATTAAGGCATTTAAAATTAAAACAACCCTGAGATGCACAATCTTAGAATCACCTCAAAATGACAAATTTCTGGTGTTTCAGTTTCATGGCCTAGGAGCTATGACAGACAGATAGACACACATATTCTATTATTATTATATTAAGAAGACAACTTTTTCCTGTGTACATGTTTTCTGAATATTGTCTTGGCAAGCCAGCAGCTTAACCTCCTCCTCAAATATTACTTTCTTTTGGGGTTTGTTTTCAAGTTTGTAGCAATATCTCTCTTGCTTATTGCAATACTGGAAAAAGATCTACACACAGGTTCAGGACACTACTCTCTTTTCAAGTTTGTGTGTCAACTTAACTCCCATTTTGAAAGAGAAGGAAAAAAATATAAAATAAATTACAATGCAATAGATGCTTGCTCTGAGGTATCAGAATGAACTGCCAGGCTACTTTTCAGTTTCAAACACCAGCTCAGCTCCTGTTTGTTGTTGTTCAAGTGGTTTCTGTGGCAACCCTAAGGCAAAACTATCATGGGCTTTTGTGGGGCTGAGAGTGTGTGATGTGCCCAAGGTCACCCGGTAGGTTTCCATGGCTGAGCAGGGAACTGAATGCTGGTCCTCAGGGTCCCTTCAGGGTCCTATTCTAATGTTCAACCTCCTACACCACACTGGCTCTCACACCATGCTGGCTCTGTACCCATTTCTAAAGAAGTCCCTCTAGAGCATTCAATGATCACAGCACAATTTGGTACATATGCCTGAGATTTTTTTTTTCTTAAGACTGAGCATGAGCTCCACCACTGCACCTAATTCTAACTGATATTTGCACTTGATTGCGCTTCCTATTGTCACAGATCCATGAGTGGGTAGACGTGCTCAACTTGTCCCTACCTCAGCAACTCACAGAGCAATCTCTGCCCAAGAATCGACAGGCCGCTTCCAGCACTCCAGGGGCAAACATGGAAGGAGAAGCAGAGAGAGGATCACATACTCTCAACCTTTCCCCTTCACTCAGGCCACGACCATACCTGCACACTCATGCATCTGCTGGTGTTGATCCCCCAGTGTGTTCTTTTTTCCCCTAGGCATTTTCTTCCATCCATTTGCCTTGATCCAATTTGTGCTAGTTTTAAATAAGTTAATCCCATGTCCCCTGCATCTTTTCTGAGACCTTGCTTTGTTGCAGTGGGTCACTCATGAACTGAACCTTCCTAGGCTGTTCTTGTGGTATCCTCCCACACAGATCCTAATTCTAACTCCATGCTCCTTTCCCACCGACAACTGTCTCCATTATAAAGACCTGATTCCTCCTATTCCCACAGGCCACGAGGATGTGCGGAAGGGAATGTGTGCATCCATATTCCATGGGGTGCTCCAGTAACATCCAGTCCAGATTCTGGCCAGCCATGTGCTCCCCTCTGCTTCATCATACCACAGCATCAATCAAGGTTGAAGGCTGTGAGGACCACCTAAGGCCCTAACCTTCTACCCAATACCACACCTATACAGCGCTTTCCATGCATGCATATGGGCTGCTCCTGTCAGCCTGCTATGTTCTTGTGCTGTGTGTTTCACCCTTTTCCTTTCTGTTCAGGATGTACATGCCATTACTCAAAATGCTGCATGCGCAGGACACAAAGAAGAAGGAAGCAGATAAGGACACGTGGCCAGAACTTTTATGCTCTCACTGACACCAAGTCCAAGGTGCAACTTGTTGTGACTGGAAAGTGACCCTTGTACTGCCATTTTCCTAATACCACCAAGATTGGATAGTTTCCCTTGGCTTACACAGTGATCTCCCCACAACCATTCAGTCAGACAAGTGAGAACCATGACATTTGTCCAAGAGGTTTTAATGTACAGTTTTAAATTCTAACATAACTATTTACAAAATAATCTTGGCAACAAAGACTGGAGCATTCTATCTAGGTTCCTCCAACTGGTCCCACCACTCCAGAAGGAAAACCACTCAACATATTCAAGCTGTTGGGCCACCATGGCCTGCAGGCAAGCCAGCCCTGCACCAGTCCTGCAGTCGTGGCCTCCACAGAGTACAAGAGTGTTTCATCTCCAGAGAAAGAGAGGTGGGAACAGGGAGTTGGTGCAGAGCATATACAAGTCCACAACCCATCCCCAGGTTGTGGGCCCCAGGGATGGTTTCATCCATGGCCATCTAGTCACTTACACTCCCTCCTACTCCAATCCTCAAAAGCCTGAAACTGCTCCAGGATCCAAGCATACCTGGTGGGGACCTGCTCAACCAGTCTGGGTCCCCCATCAGCTATGGCTAGGCCTGTTGAATGAACAGTTGGTTAGTGAGTGGTCAGTGTGTGGTGGAGGTGGCTGAGTGTCCACAACTTGCAAACATGGCTGCTTAATCCTTGTTGCTGACTGGCCTGGAGAAGAAGGAAGTACTGGCCTTTCAATGCAATCACAGAACCACCTATTCTTTACTCACCTCCCTCAGCTGTTGCCACTGATGTGGGGCTCCCTGGCCTTCCAACTCCCTGGAGTCCCTCCTCCTCTACCACTTCTGACTAGCCCAGGGCATGTTGTTCCACTGCACAGGGGAAAAAACAGCATGATCAGATGATGTGTTTCCTTTCTTTTCCACACAAGGAAGCCATCACTCATAACCTGGCACAACTACCTGGGTGGCATTGCAGCAGAGCTTTCACTTACTTCCAGCATGCCTCGGGCCTGCAATTGGTAGACCATCACCATCATCCCTCCACACATCAATCTGCTTCTCAGATGTCAAAACTCGCTGGGGCGTCAGTCTGCTTGGGGCTGCAGGACATAGGGCACAGTATCAGCAGCAACATGGCCTTTCTATTCTCTTTCTGGGGCAGAAGTGGGGAGCCTGGGCCACATTCCTTGTAAATGCCATAAACACACCCTGGCTTCCCTTCTTACTGAGGCATATTGTCATGGAGAACCTTGGCCACAGCCCCTGTGGTTCAGCTCCCTGGTCACATATTTGGGTTTCCCCTTCCCTGATCCAGGGTAGCGCCCAGGAATGTTGTTGCATAGCACAGTATGAAATAAAAATAGCATCATGAAATCCTGTGTTCAAACTCCTGACAGCACCAGGGCCTTCACTTACTTCTGACATTGCTGGGTCCTGCTGCAGGGGGGCTATCCATTCCAGCAACCCTCACCACCGCCTCAGCCTCTAAGGAATGAGGGGATTCTTGGAGGACCCTCACTGTGCATTGAGCTGCAGGGCAAAGAACACAGTAGCACCAACATCATGGCCACAACATTAGCCATTGTAGGTGAGAAGAGGGGAGCTTCTACCAGATTTTAAGTGGCAGAATTGCATCCTGGTCTGCCCAGACATGTAGACATGGTTCCCTGTAGGACAGTGGCCCACAGAGCAGCACTTCACATGGCGAGAGAGGGTGACTGACACATGGCATTGTTTCTGTGTGTGTGTGTGAATTGCGACGCCTTCCCTTTCTCTCCAAAACCTGAAACCCCACAGGCTTCCTTCCCTTGGCATAGCAAAAGACACATACACACTGATACCTATCAAAACAGCCACTCACATACTCCACTCACTCACAAACCACTAATCCTAATGCCTGCAAGAGCCTCACGACTGTCACCTCTAGCTCCTTCTCACAAAAGATTTGTTCTGCCCTCTAGAGAGCCTAGGGACAACAGGCAGCAATGTAATAAGCTAGTGACATATGCAACGTTCAACACAGCTGCATACTGGCAGCCAGCAGTTTCCAAAGCCACCAGCAGATGCCATTTTTCCACCAGCTGCCATTCTGTAACAGTGCAGTAACACTACCACATAGCTGTGATTGAGACTGCAGCCTCTCCTGCGTAACTCACCAAGCCAGGACATCTCCCTTCCTTCAAAGGGGAAATAGAAGCATAGATGTAGAACTCCCTTCCCCTCAAAAAAAATCCAAAGTAGAAGCACAACATGCGAAGATGCCAAAGTCAGGGATATCTGCGGGAGGGCTAAAATGCAGGAGGAACTGCACACTTGCCATAGAAATCTGGACATCTTTTTATGGCATTGCCAGAGAGATGCAGAAAAGGGGACACAAGCGCACAGCCATAGAATGCCACTCCAAAACAAAAGTGATCTGTTTGGAGTATAAGCACATCATGGCCACAACAGCATGACTGGGAAGAACAGAGTCACCTGCCCATACTACAAAGACCTCCATAGGATTCTGCATGGAGATGCAAGCATGATGCCCAAACATGTATGCTGCAGCCTGAAACTAGATGTGCAGAGGAGCATGGACAAAGGAAGGAAGGGAGCTGCTGTGGCAGACCTAAACATCACTGATGCCTCCCAGAGACAGGGAGAGAGTTCAGCAATGTCTACAGGTATGAAATTGTGGGCATGGCTGCCTGTTGGCTTCACTGCAGCATGCAGAAGGCATCCACTGCTGTTTCACTTCTCTTCCTAGAGCAGCCATGATGAACATACCTGGAATGAAGCCCTGATATTCTCCCTGTGTGACATTCAGGGTCTCCTAAAGCACTCTGTGGGAGATGGCCCTTCTTTCTTTCTTTCCTCACAAGTCAATGGGCATTTTTTAAAAAATAATGTTTATTAAGGTATTGCTGTACAACAAAGAATAGTAACAAAATTCAAGAGTCCCAATACACAAACCCGATTAAAACAAAAACAAAAACAAAAAAATAAAAAAGCTCAATTCTTATAAAACATATAACATGATCAAATGTTTATGCGTAACTGTTGTTTATAAACTCCTTTTCTACGCTTCCACTTTATATTTCCCTCAGTCCTAATCTCTTCTATTACCATATCTATCACAGTATGTTTTATAAATATACATATATTTCTCTTTATATTATGAAGATGTTATTCTTATACTATTCTCTCAGTTGTACCACCTACCCTCCTATACCTTATACATATAATATACTGTACCACTATTTCATTTACCCTTTACCTACGTAAGAACATCTCTCCATTCCCTTTCCAATTTCTGTGTGGAATCATTTTTTAATGCTCCAGCAAGTTTGCCAGATTCCATCATATCTAAGATCTTTAATTTCCAGTCTTCCAAAGTTATTATTTTTTTCTCTTTCCAATATTGAGCATATATTGTTCTGGCTGCTGTCGCCAAATAAAGAATTATCTTTTTATTTCTCTTGATTACTGGATTTTGGTCCAGTATATTTAATAAGTACAGTTCCAGATTCATTTCAAAATTATACTTGATTATTTTTTGAGTTGCTTCATGAATTTCTTTCCAGAATTTTTTTACAATTTTACATGTCCACCACATATGGTAATGAGTACCGATCGTTGCCTCACATTTCCAACATACAAAAAATTAGAAAAAAAGGTAATGCAGTAACTTGTCATGTCCCATCTGTGTAGCATCTTAAAATAGTTTTCTCTAAGATTTAGGTTTGGGGTAGACTTTATGTCCTCTTTCCAAACTCTCAACCACTTTTCAAGTTCTATTTGATGTTCTATGTTTTGGACTCATTTTACCATTGTATCTTTAACAATTTCCTGCTCCATGTCTCTTATCTAATAACAATTTATAAATTTTTGATATGAACTTTTTGTGGGTTCCTTTCAAGATTTGATCTAATTCATTGTCTTTTCTTTCGAATCCTAAAAACGTTAGATCTATACTAAATCTTTCTGTTAGTTGTCTCATCAAGAACCAGTTCAATTCATGTCCCATCTGCTTCAATTCTTCCACCATCTTGATTCTTGCTTTGTCCTTATCCCAAACAATTAAATCTTTATAGCTTAATAATTTGCTTCTCTGGTACTACTTATCTTGAAAGCCTCTTGCAGAGCTGTCCAATTAGGGAGTTCCCTATAGAATTTTGGTTTTATTTTCTGCCATACCTTTAATAACAGCCTTTGCACGCAATTATTGTTGAAATCGCTGTTTACCGTAATTTTGTTATACCACAGATAGCCATGCTACCCGAATCTTATATCATCTTTTTCTAATTCCATCAGTGTGGAATTTTCTAGTTGAATCCATTCTTTTATCCAGTCCAGGTAGCAGGCATAGTAGTAAAGTTTCAATGTTGGTAGCCCCGTTCCTCCTCTCTCTTTGGTATGCTGAAGCGTCTTTATCTTAATTCTTGGTTTTTTTCCTGCTCAAATAAATTTTGAGATTTCTTTTTCACAATCCTGAAAGGGCTTTTGATTCATTCATTCATTCATTCATTCGGGAGGTTTTGAAATAAAAACATAAACTTTGGAATTACTGACATCTTAATTGCACTAATTCTTCCTAATAAGGAGATTTTGAGCTTGTTCCATTTTATCAGATCATTCCTTATCTGTTTCCAAACTTTTTGAGAGTTTTCGAATAGCTCTTTGTTTTTCTTTGTAATTATAATGCCCAAATATTTTACTTTTTTTGCAATTTGGAAGCCGGAAATTCCTTTCAATTTTTCTTCTTCATATTTCTGCATATTCATTGTTAACATTGTTGTCTTTTCCTTGCTTATTTTATAACTGGCTACTTGTCCAAATCCTTGAAGTGTTACTAACAATTTGTGCATTGAGTCCTGAGGTTCTTCTAAAATAATAACCACGTCATCTGCAACTGCTCTTATTTTTAATTCCTTTTTCCTAATCTTCAGACCTCTTAATTGCTGATCGTCCCTTATCTTTTCAATCAGAATTTCCAACACCGTAATAAAGATCAGAGGGGATAATGGGCAGTCTTGTCTTACTCCTTTAGAAATGTTGATTGTATTTGACATTTCTCCATTGATTATTATTCTGGCTGATTGTCTTTGATAAATGGAGTCAATTCATTCAATAAATTTTTCCCTGAAATTAGCTTCTTCCAAGACGTTTAGTAAGAACTTCCATGATACATTATCAAACACTTTTTCAGCATCAAGGAATATCATTGTGGCTCTTTTTCCAGGGTTTTTATTATAGTATTCTATAATGTCCAGTATCGTTCTTATGTTCTGCTTCATGAATCTACTGGCAGAAAACCTGATTGATCTTCTTGAATTGTTTCTTGTAATACCGTTTTCAGTCTTTTAGCTAGTATTGATGTAAATATTTTGTAATCGATATTTAATAGTGATATAGGTCTGTAATTATTCACCTCTCTTTTGTCCCATCCTTCTTTTGGTATCATCGTAATATTTCCTTCTCCCCATGTTTGGGGTCTTCCTTGTTTTTTGATTTCTGCAATAGTAGCTAATAGTGGTTTTGATCATTCTTGCTGAAAAGTCTTATAATAAAAGGCAGTGAACCTGTCTGGACCCGGTGCTTTTCCTTGTTTTAATTCTTTAATAGCTTCCAGAATTTCCATTAGTGTTATAGGCTTGTTCAATTGTTTTTGTTTGTCATATGAGATTCTCAATATTTTCTGATTTTTCAGGCATTCCACTATTTTTTTATATGAGTCTGTGGAAGTATTTTTCATTTTTTCTTGGTTGGTGATGGTCTTCTTTCCTTCTTTTATTTCTGTTATTATATTTCTTTCTTTTTCCATAGTCTATATGCCAACCATCTCCCTATTTTATTTGCCTGTTCAAAGTGACTTTGTTTCAAAAATTTCAGTTTTTTCTCTGTCTCTTCTATTGTCAATTGGGAGATTTCTTTCTGGAGTACCTCAATCTCTTGCTGCCCTGTTTTCTTGTGGGGGTTCTTCTTTAGCTCTTTTTCTTTTTCCTGTAATTCTAAGAGTAACTTTTGCTGTTTTTCAAATTTTTTTTTGTTTAATTATTGTTGCTGCTGCATTAAAAAACCCTGCATCATTGCTTTGGACGTGTCCCAAATTATATGCATCTTTGTTTCTCCATTCATGTTTTCTTTAAAAAAATAATTCAATGTCTCTTTAGCTCACTTGACAATGTCTTCATCATTCAGCAAATTATCATTCAATCACCAGTTGTATTGTTTTCTTCCTTCTTTTAAAGTTAGCAGTACTGGATGGTGATCTGAAAAAAATTTAGGCAATATTTCCACTTGTTTAACATCTTTTAACATATGATTTGAGAGGAAAATCATATCTATTCACATCCAAGATTAGTGTGTGCCAGAATAAAAAGTATAGTCCTTATCATTTGAATGGGTGTATGTCCACACATTCGTAATCAACAGGTGATCACATAATTCAAAAAATACTTTAGGTAGTTTTCCATGTGTTGTTTCTTTCCTCCATTTGGGCATTGATTTGTCTAATTTAATATCATGTACTCCATTCCAGTTGCCAATTAAAATCTAATTTTCATATTCTTGTATTGCCAATTTTTCCAATAGGTCAGTATAAAATTTTTCTTTTTTGTTGTTTGGTGCATACACTCCAACAACTAATATCTGCTTTCCTTCACTCTGTATTTCCACACCCAACATCCTTCCTTCCTTATTTTTAAATATTTCTTTTGCGGGTATCTTCTTGTCGATAAATAATGCTACCCCTCTCTTTTTCTTTTCATAAGAGGACGTAAAGCATTCTCCTAATTTTGAGTTTGTCAAATATTTTTTCTGACTTTTCTTTATGTGGGTCTCTTGAAGGCAAATAATTTGAGTTTTTAATTTGTACAGGTGTTGAAAAATTTGTCGTCTTTTAACTAATGAATTTAGTCCATGAACATTCCATGAAACAATTTTCATTTCTAATTTTTTCCCCTTTATTTTTTATTCCTTATTTCTTCTATTTGTAGACTTTCTATTCTGTTCCATTTCCTCTGTATTTAGATTAGATTCATCTTCCTTGGCTGTTCCTTTGGTTTCATCTCTTGAGGTGCCATTCTTCTGTCTCTGATCTGTACTGTTTCGTCTTCTTTCTTTGGATTCTTTATCAGGTTCTTTTACGTTCTTCTCTTGAAATTCTTTTGCTTGCTCTATTGAGGTCAATTTATGTCTTTTCCCACTAAAAAAAAAAAGGACAGTCCCTCTGGAAATTCCCATCTATACCTTATCTTCAATTTCTGTAGACTTCTAGTCAATGTTATATATTTTCTTCTTTGTTTTAATACACTAGGTGGAACATCTTTAAGAATCTGTATTTCTGTATTCTCCAGAATCAGTTTTTCTTTATAGGTTTGTTCCAAAATCAAGTCTTTAACTTTTTCTCTTGTAAAATAAACCATGTCTCGTGGTAATCCTTTCTTATTTGCGACTGGGGAGTCTATTCTGAACAATTTATCAATCACCAGTTCAAATTTTCCCACTCGTTGTCCTATATACAAAGCCAGCATCTCTGTTACTCTCACGTGTAAATTTTCACGTTCCTGTTCAACAAGTCCTCTCAATTTTAAAAGTTTATTGCGTTGTCTCATTTCCAATCTCAGAATAATTTCTTTATCCTGTTGCTGTTCTTTCTTCATTTGTTGCACTTGTTCCTCTAATCTTAAGTTTTTCTCTTGTAGATCATCAACTTTTTTATCTATAGTTGACAGTTCCTTTCTTATTTTTTTTAAATTCAGGTTCACATTTTCAACTTCTTTCTTTAAATCTTGTTTAATTTCTGCCCTTGTGGTTCTAATTTCAGTCCTAGTTGCTTTCAGTTCTTCCATCATTTCAATACTCATTTGTTGAATTTCCTCTATTATTTTTGAAGACTCCATTTTTTTGAACCTGTTGAGCCTCCTGTTGAGGCTCTTCTCTAAAACAGCCCTGGATGTAGCTGTGTTTGTATTATCTTTTTTTTTGGCTTGTTGCCATACCCTTTCCCAGGATCTTTTCTTTCCTTTTCCCTTTCTCTATTGTCCTTTATAATTTACGATTGTACCAAAATGCATTTCTATGCAATCAATCTATACAATTAAATCAACATCAAAATGAATTTCTTACCAGATCTAACTGAAAAACTGACAGTTTAATTAAGCTTATTATCTGTATATTACTATGTTTATATTTATACTGTCTATTACTGTATATATACACTATATTTTACTATATGCAAATCCGCAAGTGGGTTTCTTCACCCCTTTATACCGAGCTATTGTGTTGTGTTGTTATTCTCTTATTCTTCTTCTTCGGGTTCCAGTGACAGCCAATTCAGGCTGCCACCCATGCCAACATCTTAATCGGAAACCACCTGATACAGTAGAGTCTCGATTATCTGTCCTTCGGTCATCCGACATTCTGGATTATCCGACGTCGCAGCTGCTTGGGGGTGTGGCTGGAGGCATTTCCGCGCCCCCAGACACGCCCCCAAACATGGCGGCCGCGACAGGCAAGGAGAGAAGGGCGAGTGAAGCCTCGCCCCAAAACACGGCCCCAAGCGCAGCGGCGGCGGCGAGCAGGGCGAGTACCTCCAGGCCCCAAAACTTCAATACGTTCGCAATTCATACTGATTTCAAGGCTTTTCTTAGACCCTCCGGATTATCTGACATTTTCGGCTATCTGACTATCAGCCCGCCCGTTTATGTCGGATAATCGAGACTCTACTGTAGCTGTTTTCTCAATGGGCATTTATCTGTTCCCTGATAGGGTCACAGGCAGAGGGAGGGATTTTCAATCCAGAGGACCAAATCTTGGAAATATCCAGTGGTGAGAGCCAAGGGACATGTGGGATTAATATGAGTGAAGCACAGCCTGCTGAAAGAGTGCTTGGCCACCATACTTTCCCACTCACACATGGTATGAGGACCTCAGGGAATGATCTCTGGCTGGAGCCACATCCTGGTAATTTGAGTAAGGTTTCTCTGTATAACGCTAGGTTAACAGTATCCTCTGGGGAGGTAATTCCATGCACAGGAGGGAGGATGCCATAGAATGCCCTAGCATAGGAGCTGATAGGTTTGGATCAGTGAGCATGTACAACTGTGTCTCCCCTGCTTGACGACACAGATGTCTTCAATGAGTTTCATCACTACCACAGCAGGGGGAATGCAAAGAACAGCAGGTAGTATCAAAAACATTGGAACATGCCAGGAGAGCTGGGCAGGACAACCTTGAGAGATTCACTGAAGGTGAAGGGGTGTAATGATGGTCATGCCTCTCTGAAGTGAAAAAAGGCAGGGAATGCCTTTGCAGTGCATGAATACCAAAGAATTAGTTCCTTTTCAGAGGTGGCCACCATTGTGAGCAGCACTTCAATCAATCCTGACCCCGCATCATTATCCCCCTCTCAAAGCTGAGACTGGCCAGAGGAAGAAACAGACCAGATTGCAGATGGAGGTGATTGCCATTGCAATCATGGAGCATTCCCAGGGGGAGAATAATTTGGCTAGAACCATGAGCCAGGAGGAACACAGGGAAATAGTGTGGGAGATGAGGAAAGCAAATGCAATGTTCAGGGAGCTTGTCGAAGTGTATGAACAGGATGTGGCACCCAGCATAGAGAAGTGGTGGGAACTGTTGGAACAGACATGCATTGGGGAAGAGCATCATGACAGCCATCTCCCTGGAGAGACAGATGTCCACAGAAAGCAGTGCTGCTCCAGATAGCGCCAGTAAGGAGGGAAGAGGGCAACACAGAGGCTGCTCTGCCCACATCCACAAATCCCTCTGCTTCAGTACTGGGCACAGGAGACAGCTGTGCCAGCACACCACTGACCAAGGAGATGCCCATGGGCAGGCACACCCCTAGGTGTCAGGAGATTGATTTACAGCCTCAGCACAAAATCCTCCCTGGAACCACTGCTCCCTAGACAAAACGTGTCCCAGAGGCAAGCTTTAAACACAGCAGAGTTTCAAAACAGCAACAAGCACATGCAGCAGAGTGTGACTTACAGCATCAGCTCTGACCCCTCAACCCACTGGTTAGTAACTCAGACACACAGAGTTTGTCATCCAAGAATACCTGGAGGCTTTTAATCTTCACTGTTCCAATATATACACATCTGTACACATGATACGCAGATCCACAGTCATAGATTCAGCATCATAGACACATCAAGCAGAGGTTCACTCAGACAGAGGTTTGGAGTCAGAGTGTCTGAGCTGTCCTCTTTTATACACACCTGCTGATAGTTGCATCAGCTAGGGACAATGGCTGATGCAACCCCTTGCCATGATTTCACACTACCATGACTCAGCCTTACTACATGTCCCCTAGGGATTACATCATGACTTGCCAAGTCATTCCCCAGGGGTTTCCCCACATGCTCATCAAATCTATTTTCAACTGGGGCAAATGTCACAGCATTTCTATCCAACACTAGGAAGGTGAAGCAGTACAGCCCCTCACAGTATGAAAACTAACCCAGGCAATTGGGACCCAAGTTGGCTTTGGAAGCCAACACAAACAGTCCTGTTGCTTCAATCCTTGTGGCAGCGTTTTTTGTGTATGTTGCTCTGCTCTGTCCAAACTTCCCTGTTCCTTCCATTCACACTGACTGTGACATGCACTGTGTTGTTCAAGCCATACGTAGAGGCTGTCTGTTGTGAACTAGCAAAGCAATCGATTAAAACCAAGTTCAAGGCACTATGCTTACACTTTGTCTCCCAGACAGCTACAGGTGGGTCCTACCAAGGGAAACTTGCACTGCACATCACCTAACACCAGGCTACTTCCAGCATATGATGTTTTCATAGTAAGCATCACTTCCCCCCAGGTACATCACATGGTTGGGCCTTGGAATAGCCTACAGCTTCCAGAAAACACCACACCAAAAACAGCAATGGTCCATGCAACATGCATGCTGATAGGTGTCTGAACTTCAAATAACAGGTAGTGGTGGCATGGGTACCCTTCACTTTCTATCTGGGAGACTTATTCACATTTAGAGAATACAGAGGGCAGATGCAGCGTTTGTAGGGAGATGTCAGGGTCAGAGGCACAGGCAGCAAGGGCTGTTCAGTGCAGGCACTGGGGCTGGACCAAAGATCAGGAAGCCAAGGGTCAGAGCACAACAAGAGTCCAAGGCAGCAGTCCTTCAGGTAGCCAGAGTCCACAGGGCCAGAGGCAAGAAGCAGGTCCAGAAGACTGGCAGGAGATCTGAGCATAATGGGAGTCCAAGGCAATGGGAGCCTTCTAGGCATACACAGGGCCAGAGTAAAGAGGCAGGTCCAACAGACAGGCAGAAGGTCAGGACACAGCAAGGGTTCAAGGCAGTAGAAGCTTACCAGGTAACAAGAGTCCACAGGGTCAGAGGCAAGAAGCAGGTCCAGAAGACAGGCCAAGATCCAAGTCCAAGGGTCAGGTGCCAGCAGGGTTAGGAGAACCTGCAAGCAGCACTAAAGAAGATGTTACTGTGACAAAGACTGCAGAAACAGCCTAGCCCTTATATAGCTGGCTCCTAACCCCTCCAGCTGCCATGCATCAGAGCATCCTGCTGGGTCTGAGGTGCTGGGCAGGATTCTGCAAGAACTATAGTCAAAACTGAGCCCCTGGAGGCAGAATCCTGCAAGGACTGTCATCCAGGCCAAGTCCTTTGCATCCTGCAAGGCCTCAGTCAGGGACCCAAAACCTTACAGAAGAACTACAAGTTAAGGCTCCCTCTTTATGACAAGTAATCATTCCTCAACAATGGACTGGCACACTGCACCCACTCAGGCCACACAGTCAAGGGAAGAAGCCATGGCTGCCAGTTTCCCAAAAGTCAGCAGGCCTCATTACCTCTGTGCAAGGCTTAACATGGTGAACAGTAATGTGTACTTGGTACGTAGAGCCCCATAACCTTTTTGCATAGGACTTATGCTTCTAAACCTATGGCCCATGGAGTATTGTGAAAAAGAAACTGTATGCCTCTCCCTGGGCACTGTCATTACACTATCTAAACCTGATTCATGTGTGCAATTTGTTGCTGCAAGGAAAGGAACACACTGTCATGGGCTTCCAGGACCTAGACTCAGACTCAGAGTCTGAGGCAGCAGAACCTGCTCTGAGCCCTGACACAGAGACTGCTGCAGTAGAACATGCAGAGCAGATAGCAGCACCACCCATCCCAGGAACAGAAGTGTCAGCTCCGGCAGGGAGCCCTGTTTACTCTGACACAGAAAATGATCTAGCTATACCTGCCTTTGCCCAGTGTAGACACTAAAAGGGTCTCCAGCATTGCTCCTTGCAAATTTATGCCAAGCACCAATTAATCAGGCACCAGCTGTGCTGACCCTAGAGCCTATAAGAACTGAGACTTTCCCCTCTAGCCTTTGTCAACAATCAACTGACCATTTTGCCTGTGCATGCTTCTGGTTGGTTTCCTTGCCTGTGTTTCTGCCTTTGATTTGTGCTTGTTTTTGCCTGCCTCTGATTTATGGGCATTGTTGGGACCCTTATTGCTTTGCATTTGCAGAGCTGTTTCCTTTCTTCAGTAAACTGACCACTTAAGTTGCTGAATTTCTGACTTGTGTTTGTTATCAGCTTCTCCTGGCTGCCAGTCCAGACCAAGCTCAGACATACACATGGTTTTCTTGGGATCACGATTCAAAATCTGCACACAAACAGAGAGACAGAGAGAGAGCAAGCCAGAATTTTTTTATTTCTTGGCATGAAAACTGAAGCAGTTGCAATGTACCATGCATTCTAGCTGGATCAGGAAACATAGCAGAGTGTAGTGCACATCTTCCCAAAAGTGGCCAATAATGTGGAACACACCATGCAGACCATGCACACCAAAAGTCTGGCATACAGCAGTCAACCAGCAATCTTCCTTGCTATGGCAGATCTAACCCTCTTCCCCTCTGTGGCAGTCCTGCAATCATATGACCTGTAAACATAGTGGCCTGGATCAATGGTCACAGGTGTGGGTGGCCAGAGGTTTGGATGTAAAACATGCTCCTTGATTTCACAAATGTTGTGCAGTATCACTCAGGCAGATACCACCAGCACAAATTTTCCTCAGCGACAGTCAAGGGTGCTGCAAGACAACCCTATCTGCCTTTAGCCTGCCAAAAGTACACTCTACCGTGTTGCAGCAATGATTGAACATTCTGTTGCAAACCATTGTTTGCTGGTCCAAATGACCTATGTAGTGCTTCGTAAGCCAATGACCCATGGGGTATGCTCCATCCACAAGGATGAGTGGCCCAACCTGAACCCCATTGTGAGGTTCCCGTGAAGAAATTGGCCAGCATCCATAGACCGCCACAGAGCAGAGTGAAGGAACACATGGGCATCATTGGTTCTACAAGTGTAACCTAGTTCAATGTCAATGAATCATCCTGTATGATCAATTGTGCCCTGGAGCAGAATGGAGTATGTCTCCTTCTTGTTGATGAACTCCCTCCCCTCTTCCTTTAGTGGGGCGTGTAGGGATGTGGGTTCCATCAACAATACCAACACACTGCAGAAATCCCATTTCCTCGAAGCCACCCATGATCTGTGGCTGGAAGGGGAAAAAACAATGATTGAACATGTCAGTGCAATCAAAAGAGCAACTTTGCATTTTCTTGTTTCCTTTATTGTTTTATGGCTCTTCACAGCCAACAATGTTAGAATTTGAAACCCCACCACCAAAGAGGAATAGATGGGGATTCTGAATTTATTTCTTGTTTGTGAGTTAGCATTTCTTTTTCCAATGCTTTTAGATAAAAGTTATTGGTGTTATTTTATTTGTTTGTTTGATTAATTCGTGATTTTTAATGTTAAGAGTTTTTCATGTCCAGCATTTTAATTAAAGTTTCTGAGATAGATTTATGGTTAAAAAAAAAAGAAGAGCAATGAGTGATATTCTTTCAATATCTAATATATTCCATCTTAGCATCTTCCATACTGAATGGTAATTCCCATATATTCTTCTGGGGTGGGACAGGCTCTCTGATCAGGCATGGTTAACACCATTGGAAGAGGTGGGAACACATCAATGCCAGAAATGGCAGCAAGGAGACATATGAGTTTTTGATTATGGTAGCTACATTATGCCAAGGAAAATATCCTTGCTCATTCCTGCTGCTGTTGGCTTGCTAACCAAGCCCTAGTACAACTCATCATGCCAATAGAAACCCACAGAGCTCATATGAAAAGATATTGTGCACTGTCCGGGCCCATTGCAACACAAAAGAAGAGGGCAGCAGAACTGCAGTGCTACACACACAGCACCTAATGACGCAGGAATGGTAATCACTGTCCTTTGTGGTGTTGCCAGTTTTGGGGGCGCTCTGATGACCTATTTCCTTTATGGTGCAGCATGAAATCACCATGACATTACAATGTTACATCATGGCTGTGCTGATACAGCTTACCCCCCTCCCAAAAAAAACAAAAAAAATTCCCAAAACCCTAAGCAATCAGGAGCTGTGGGGCGGGGAAAAGGCAGGGGATGGGACTTGCCAATGATGCTGCAATGCAGAAGAAACACTGGTGGCAGTAACACTACTCATCCACTTAAGTCGAAAGGGTGCAGTAGAGAGTGTTCAGAATCTGGAAACAACATGGAAACGGCAATGCTGGAATTGAAACAGAACAACGCGCTACTGGGCCACAGTGTGGTAAGGACCTAAGTCATTACCTACATAATTCCCATTGATTGATGTAATGGGTCTACTCTGTTTGGATCTAAGAATGAATCAAAACATTTTAGTTTCAAGACTGCTACAGAGAAAAGGTGTATTACATTGGAGCACTTTCCTTAGACAATGCAGACAGAAGATTTAAGGCAAGAAAAAGGATCCTAAAGAGGCAGAGCAGAAAAGGCCAAAAATATATAAGGATGAGGAAGGCCTGTCAGTAGTTGTGAGCCTCGTATAAAGCTGCATTAAGCTATTTACTGAGAACCACAATGTTATGTCCATGTCCGCTGCAAATGGTGCTCCTCAGACATTACTTCTGATGCAGTCAATGCCTTTGCTTTTGATGAGCAATGCTGTATCATCTTCCAAGTTGAAAGGTTAGAAAATGACCCACTTATCAAGAATTTCATAGCCATATGACAGCAGATGGGAAACTTTTAATACCATGTGCAGAATAAAGAACATTGCTATCTTCAGTTTCTTGGGTTCTGGCCTGTGGCTTATATACATGCTCATATGTAAAGGTTCCTTTCCAGATGTCCACACTCTGTGAGTTGGAGTGGGCGAGCAGAGAGATCTTTTCTTCTATATATAGGTAATCTTTACTTATATAATGTATGAAAGGAGCCATTGCGTGTCCAGAGCCATTGATGCTGATAGCTTTAACATTCAAAACAATACACATGAGTTAGTTGTTTACAAGTATAGCACAAGATAAACTGGAATTAAATCCCAGGGACCTAGTGCACTGTCTAAAGGACATCTGTCAGTCCAATATAATTAATTCACATACATGCTATACTGCTCTTGTCTAGCCATAACACAAATCAAGCAGTCAGGAAAACTAAAGAAAAACAAGAAAAAGATAAACAAAAGAGGTTGAAGGAACTAAAGAAGCTAACGAATTCTAATCAAGCTTCAGATTTAAAAAAAGGATCATAATTTTTTTTTTTTTGTGGCAATATAGTACCAGGTAGTTGTCATTGGGATGCAAAGTGCAACCAAATAAAGGTATTTCAGTGCCACACTGTTTGAGAACTTTCATTATGTATGAAAATGCATTCTATTTGTTGGATGAATGAATGTTTAAGAATCTAAATCTATGGAAAACAATTCTGGAATGAGGCATCTTATCCTTAGACATTCTGGCTAACAAAGCATTCGATTTGTATTATTAACTCTGCTGGAAATAGCCCAGAAGCATTATATTTGATTGGGCTTGTATCTTCCATTGTACGCTTGATGAATAGATATTGCTTGCCGGCAGGATTATAAATCCAGTCAGATTTGTCATCGGTTTGCAGATAATAGGAAATAGTTGTACACGATTTTATAAAGCAGTGGAGGGACCTTCAAGTTTTAAAAATGAATGCCATTGCTAGGACTTACTTTTTGAGACTAATGTTAGATAAACTGCTTGTCATGTACTAAAACTGCTCCTAGTCTGTATCACTTTGCCATGGGGTGAAAATTGAGGAATCAATTCTATGTAGGTAAAAGTCGAGAGCCAGCATGCTGTAGTAGTTTGAGCGTTGGACTACAACTCTGGAGACCAGAGTTTTAACCCCTGCTTGACCATGGAAATGGTCCTTGGGCAGGTCACTCTCAGCCTCACAGGAAGGCAAAGGCAAATCCTCTCTGAACAGGAAAACACTGTGATAAGTTTGCTTAGGGTTGATATAAATTGGAAATGACTTGAAGGCATACAACAACAACAAAGGTAGAACCACAAATAAGATATCAAAGATGTTAGTTTTCTGTGTGTAGCCCTGTGTGGACTTTGTTTCATTATTGAATCAGATGGCTTTGCCCACCTTTATCCTGAAATAGTGTAGTCCAGTAACAATTATACAACATGATCTGCTCATAAAAATGGGACCTAAAGCCCATTTTAGCTGTTACATCTTGTGTGTTAGAGTCAAAACCTAGGATTTTAAGGTTCAACTGAAGATTTTGCATGCTCATTTTTAAACTCAATAGTAACGATTCTGGCAGGCCACCAAGAACACACAACTTCTAGCCTATCTTTCTTGTGGTTGCTGCACTGATAACACAACACCCACATGCAAACATATATAATGGCTTAGTTCCTCTTCAAGTGAGCTTAGCCATTATATATTACATACTGAAAAGGTTTCCAACACTGTGCATGCTGTCAAGTTTACTACACTGTTTCATCCTTTTGTGGAAGAGAGGGCTGCTTTTGCCAGTAGATGAAAAATGTTGCCTGTGCATGAAAGATCAGAGTCCAAACTGAGCCCAAATAATAAGAACACATAATAAACCATCTGGAAGAAAGACAAGGTAGAAATCCAGACAACAGATAAAAAATAAACAACTTTGCTTTGGGTTCCAATGGTCTCTGGGCACGTGCTCAGATGCTTCCAGATGTGCACTACAGTTTCCACCATTTCTTCTAAGTGCAGCTCTTTGTGCTGCATTAAATGGAGATGTTCGAAAGGATTTCTGACATTTGGCTATGGATTTTTATAGGCATGGGGTGATAAAAGATAAAGGCAGAGGCAGAGGACAGCAATTTTGGAGTATGTGTGGAATATATATGGATTTATTGGGTCTCCCCGCCCCCCAAATGCACCCTTTTGTGAGAGTCCCAAGAGGTCTGTGGTAGTTCCTTGAAATACAGTAGAGTCTCGATTATCCGACATAAACGGGTGGGCTGATAGTCGGATAGCCGAAAATATCGGATAATCCGGAGGGTCTAAGAAAAGCCTTGAAATCACTATGAATTGCAAACGTATTGAAGTTTTATTGCAGTAACAGTAAAAGTAACATTGCAGTAACGTTACAGTAACAACATTGTAATGTATAAACAGTTCAGTCCTCTGAAAATGTAAAGAAATCACTGATCAACATTGTGATGTACAGTATAAACAGTTCAGTCCTCTGAAAATTTAAAAAAACACTGATCCTTTTCTGCTTTCCTGATGATTGCCGTTTCTTCGCAGCCTCTCTTTCACTGCACCATCAGTAACTCTGGAGGAACACCATTTTTCTATCTCCGGTCGGTTCCTTCTCCAGTCTCCTACAGTTACCCTTCCAACGCCATAGTCATCTGCTACCTTCTGCAACGTCTCTCCAGTGTCCAGTCTCTTGATTGCCTCAAGTTTCTGCTCCATTGATACAACAACCTTCTTCCTTTTCGTTGCAATGCTTGGGGGCGTGTTTGGGGGCCTGGCTGTGCCTGTTGCTTTCCCTGTTGCCATGCTTTGGCCCTTGTTTTGGGGCCTGGAGGTACTCACCCTGCTCGCTGCCATCGCCGCCGCGCTTGGGGCCGTGTTTTGGGGCGAGGCTTCACTCGCCCTTCTCTCCTTGCCCGTCGTGGCCGCCATGTTTGGGGGCATGTCTGAGGGCACGGAAATGCCTACAGCCACGCCCCCAATCAGCCACGACGTCGGATAATCCGGAATGTGGGATGACCGAAGGACGGATAATCGAGACTCTACTGTATCTGTATTTTTTCCCTTGCTTTTTTTTTTTAAAAAATGGTTGACTACAATTTTACCATTTTTCTCTGTCTCCAGTTTGTTTACAAAATAAGACAAAACGTTTCTTGGCAAACAAGGTCTTTACTCATGTGGGTTTCTGTGAAAGGATGGAGCAAGGACCAGAATCTTAAACTACAAGTAACTCTTATGTTTTATCTTCAGCTTTGCTGATTGCCTTTGCCATTTTGACTGCTGCAGCCATTCTGTGTTGTTTCACACCATATGTGTCCAAGTAAGTGTGTGTTTCTTGTTTTATATAACTCTCCCGTGTTATTACTGTGTTAAATGATCTTAAATGAAAGATGGAATTGTTGTGCTTACTAGTAATCATGGAAACAAGGGGGCAAACAATTGGGAAACAAAACCCGCCCAATCAAAATACATTACAGAGTTATTATTAGGTTAAATTAAAGGAATTCTGCACGAAAAAATCATGGGAAAATTTGTTTCTGTTTAATAAACTTTGCCAAAATAAACATTTTTACCAGAAATGAAAGAGTTTTCCTCAAAATATGCATATCTGGACTGTCAAAATCAGGGACAAAAGAGTAATTTGTAAACTTTGGGCTTTTAAGGTGATTCCAGATGAGGCATTTACTGTGCGGGCACCCTGCCTCATTCATGGAATTTTACCAGTATGTGCACGTCTGTCCAGATGCCACTGATTTCAATTTGTAATTCTGTCACATTTTCTGACTGCTTATTCTGCTGGTTTTTTTTTCCTTACCGCAAAAATCCATTAAGAAGGGAATAACTTCACAATGCCTTTGATAGCACTAGAGGCCGTCCTTGTGGAAGCATACTGAGTACATATGCCTATATGGAGGAAGAAAGTAGAAGGACAGATTGATTGAAATCTGATCTTTGTTTAGTTGTTTGAAATGAGAATCATAATCACAATGTGGGGTGTTTTTTTTGCATTTTCCCTATATTTATTGATTGGAAACTATAATTTGAACATGTATCTACTGTTGTTAATTACTATTCCTGCATTCCTATATTCTGGTTTCCCCATATTTATAGTAAAGGGGCTTTATACAGGGTTTCTGTGGCTGGGACTGCTCTTGTCTAGCAGGATCAGCGTTGTATCATAGTTTGAGCATTGGACTACAGCCTTGGAGACCAGGGTTCAATTACCTGCTCAGCCATGGAAACCCACTGGATGACCTTGGATGTATCTCACATACTAAGGCCCCCAAAAACCCATTGATAGGTTTGCCTTAGGGTTACCATAGGTCAGAAATGATATGAAGGTACATAAACCCAACTGCGAGATCATGCATGGCAGCATTGTTCCACATTGCTGATTCAAATACATATATGATTACACATTACTGTCTGTATTACAATGTTCTGTTTTGATGAGTTCACATGACTCTCAAATGCATTTTTTTTTGTAAATCTCAGGCTATGAATTGTTAACAGCACAGATGCCTATGATTAAAACTGGATGCTCCCATATCTGAGATTACCACTTGAATAACTGAAGGATACATGTATTTAGGATCTACTGAGTGACAAATCTTCACATTTTTGATTTAATAACCATAGATATATGAATGGTGAGATTTTCACTCCGATCAGCATGGGAAAGTATGTGTGTATGTGGTCCTTCAAGTTGCCTGTTGACTTATGGCAACCCCATAAATGTCATAGGGTTCTCCTTGGCAAGGAATACTTAGGGGTGGCTTACCAGTTCTTTCCTGTGAAATATAGCCTGCAGCAGCTGGTATTCATTGGTGGTCTATCATTCCAAGTATTAAACAGGGCTGACCCCACTTAGCAATCAAAATCAAACATGATCTGGAGCAGTGTCGGAGCTTGGAGTGTGTGGAGGCGGTGTGGGAAGGGGGAGGGGCTAAGGCATGAGGGGCATGGCCACTGTGTGGGGTGTGTGGCTGCAGTGGGGGGCATGGCCAAGGCACGTGGGGGCGTAGCTACAGGCCAGGATGCCCCAAAAACATTGCCACCTGGGGCGAATCACACCCCCCGCCCCCATGTCCCTACATGACTGATCTAGAATCTTTATGGAATTCAAACATCTACCAGGATGCAAGATTTCAAATTTTTACCACAGTCACTGGCAGTTACATTGGCAAACCATTTCTGCATGTAAACCTTGGCTCGTTTCTTTAACTGAACAAGTAGTCACAGTGCAACCTGAAAGAAACCTCTGGTAACATGTGTTTTCTAGCTATAAAGTTCTCCTATGGTTGTGTGCCTCCAAGTCGTTTCCAACTTACGAAGACCCTAAGGCAAACCTGTCATGGGGTTTCCTGGGGCTAAGAGTATCTGATGCATCCAAGGTCACTCGGTGCTTTCCATGGCCAAGCAGGGAATCGAATCTTGGTCTCCAGGGTTGTACTCCAACACTCAGGCCACTAAACCACACTTGCTCTTTTCTCACTCTAGGAACTGATAGTCGCCAAATCCTAAATTGATAACAGTAATTTTACCTTTTTGATTTCTTGCAGTCTTCATTGTACACAAGAATACTGCCATTGTCTTCAACATAAATCTGTTTCCTTTGTAAGTACTTGATTTTCCACATTTTTAAACATTTAATTTTGATGTATTAATGTCTCATTTGTATATATACATCTCACACACGGGCATATTTTCAAGCATATGAAGAGAGAGTACCCATATGGCTTATTTGCTGGACTGGTAATTTCTATTCTGAGGGAGGTGATGTCCTGAATTCTCAGCAAGTGTCATTTTAAAGGGCTTCTTCTCTCCCAATCAAAAGATGATTCAAGTGTCTGAAAGCAGAACTCTGTCACACCTTCCTACAAGCATTGGTTACATTCACTTTATGATGTAACATATCTTGGGTTCCATTAGTTGCCTAGAGGAGTTGTTCCTCCCTCTTTCTCAGAGCCTCTCTTTTCCATTAAAGTTTAGTTACCGAATGATAACAATCATATCATTATACTGAACTGCTGTGGGGTTGTTGCTTGTGTTCCTGTCCTCCTCAATAGTGTTATCTGTCAGGCGAGATGGAGGCTGATCTTCTTTTTTGTTTAATGTGGTAGCTAAATTGACAGTAATGAGAGAATGTCACTTCTGGGATAGATCTGAGGTGTGTCGAGGTCAGCAGAGAAGATTATAACTTTTAAAAATATATGTAGCAGAAAAGCCTGAGATTTTATTCTTCTACAAAAGGCATTCTCAGTGTGTGTGTGTGTGTGTGTGTGTGCGTGCGCGCGTGAGAGAGAGAGACAGAGAGTAAGTGCTCAACTTCAGATAGTCTACTATGAATAGGATAATCTGTTGTGAGAAGTCAAACTAGACATTAAGGGGAATGTCTATTCCCTACAATTAACTTCTTTCTCCTCCAACCGTAGGGTTTTCTCGGAGATGCATGCCTCGGTAATCAGACTTGCAGGTTAAGCCTGTGTTTACTTTTCCATGACTAATCACAAAACAAAGCACACTAAATGCAAACATACACAGATAAGGAAAATCACATGCTATGACAAACATATATCTTCCACCACTTGGTTGCATACCTCTGCAAAAATTAGACAAACATATGAGTAGCTGTGCAAGAAACAAAGACGAGACCTGGAATATTTGTATTCAAACCCTTAGTTCCTCCACCCAGGAATTAGAGACAACACTAGAGTGCAAAAGTTTTTACCTTTTGGGCAGTAGGCCAGGCATGTAATACATCCTGCAGGTATATCTTATTCAGAGGGCTCATTCTAAAGGACCTAATGTTGCACTCTCACCCTTTTCTTTTGTGCCTGAGTCATGAGTCCACATAGTCCTGTACAGCTGGATAGACTAAGTCCCAGAGTTTAACAACGAAGTGCAGAGTTCAAGCCTCAGATCACCTCTGTGTCTATTATAGTATCGTATCGCTAGAAAAGGAGCTGCTATCTGTCCATTGTGTAAGAATGTGTTGCCAGATGACCAGATACCAGGCAGCCTTGCCTCTGGAAACAATGAAACGTGTTCATTACAAGTTAGGGTGTTTGCCATACCAAAACTTGAACTCTGTAAGCAATGAAGATGTGAAAAAATAGCTGTGAGAAATCTCATTCAGGATTTAGAAACAAATTAGGGCCCAGTTTATTATTGTAGTAATATGATTCATGCCACCTCTGTAACAGGTAGAAGGTTCCATCAGATTAGTGCTTAATCCTGTTGGGACTCTGTTGCAGATCAAACTCAAAACGAGGGTAGGCAATTGTGTGGGACTAGGGCACTCTTTGCATCTCTGATAGGCCATGCTGATGTGTTGCCTGGAAATGACATCAAATCACTCCTGGTTCTTGTTTGGGCTGACATTTGATCATTTATGTAGGGTTGCAGATGCTGCTGATGTTGGGAATTGCAAACCATTGTATTTATGGGTGCTTTATCAATGTCTGGGGGTGATAAGCCATCTGAAAAAAAAATAATGGGCAGGGGGGAGAATCCAGAGATTCCACTGCTTTAGAGCTTGGGAAAACTACTATTTTGGCACTGGGCTAACAGAGGGAACCTGTTAAAGGGTAGCAAAAGGATAGCTTTTCCAGGTTCGTTCTTGGTGTGCTTGGGTAGGCAAGCCAGGCAGAATCTCTTTGTACTGAACTCACATGTAAAGACTCCTATGAGGATGTGAATGCTGTGAACAGTAGCAAGTAGAAGCTGCAGCTGGGAAGCGGACTTAAAGCAGTGTGATCAGAAGACTGTCTTATATATGCTTAGACATTTGTCTGAGCCCAGTATTGTTTCCTCTGACTAGCAGTCCAGAATCTCAAGCAAAGGGATCCTGAAGTCCTTTGAACTAGATTTTTTGAATTAGATCCTTTGAACCTGTGACCTTTGGCGTACAATAAGGCACTCCAGATGTAATTTAATCTCTGCATGATACTATTGTTATTACCAACCTTTGGTAGTGTCAGTACCTGGATAGGAATCTACGGGGAAAGATTTTGGGGAAGCCACAAATGAAGGTACATGACAACAACAACTGTTATACTACTATGCCCTAAATACCCTAAGAGGACCAGATCCTGTCTGATCTTGGAAGCTAAGCAAGGTCAGCCCTGGTTGGGCTTGGATGGAAGATCACCAACAAATACAAGATGCTATAGGCTATATTTCCAAGGAAGAAACAGACAAATCCACTTCTGAGTACACTGGGCCCTCAATATCTGCTAAGGTTTGGTTTCAGGACCCCTTGTGGATACCAACATTTGTGGATGCTCAACTCCCATTATGTAAAATAATGTGATAAAATGGTATTCCTTATAGGAAATGGCAAAATCAAAGTTTGCTTTTTGGACTTTTTTTAAAAAATATTTTCAAGCCATGGTTGAATGAATCCATGGATACAGAATCTGAGAATATGGAGGGCTGACTGTATTCCTTGTCTAAGAAAATCCTACAAAATCCAGAGACCTGAAGACACACACACACACATTATATTACCGTAGTTGACATCTGAATTTTGTCCTAATCATAATAAGATTCCAGCAATGTTCTAGTTCAGAGGTGGGCAACTTATGATCCTAGAAGCTCAAGTGGTCCTCAATAGAATTTAACCCAACCCTAAACTGAATTTCAAGATCTCTCTGTAAGTGACACGTTGAGACCGCTGACAAAAGTAACCTATCCCTTTTGTGACAATGCACTATGTGGGAAGAAAGACAAAGAACAAAAAGGTGGGCAGAAAAGAAGAGAAAAGCGATGAGAGAAAAAAAATGTGTTAAAAAAAGGAGATTATCCCCTTACATTTAGCTGTGGCCCTTATCACTTACTGCTCTAAACCTTCCCATTGCTGACATGTGGCTCATAAAGACTGCTTGCAAAGGAAAATGGCATTCAACATAAAGGTTCACTTACCCATGCTCTGGCATATTGAAATTTGAGCTCTGGGGAGGTTACTGCATACTCGCCAGTATTTCCTAGATGAAAACTAGAGCACATATTACCAAATAACACCATAGTGTAGTCAAAGTTATTAGTGAGAATGGACAAGGTAAAAGAGACTGCAGAAGTTTACTTTTGCCTGAGTCTACAGGGAAGGGCAACGTTCCACCACCTCCTCTCCTCTCCTCCCTGCTGAGTTAATTGAGTGCAAACTGTTTTTTGCACTTTGAACATAGTTTGCAGGAAATGAAATAAGATGAGGGCAAAGGGGGAAAGTGGGAGAGGGAAAGAAAAACTGGGACATTTTTAAAGAAGTGGGAGGGCAGAGGATTAATAGGAACTGTCCCTTGTCAAAAAGTCCCTGGAGGGTCTGTTATTGTTAGTGGCAGCATATCTTCTCATCTAAGCTTACCATAATTCTCTCAAAGCACTATATCCAGAAATTGACGGAGTGTGGGATAACTATATTTTTGGACTGCAACACCAAGAATTCTCCAACCATAAGATCGGCCAGTGGAGAATTCCAGGAGCAACTCTCGATTCTAGGAGCAACAATACAAAAGTTATAAATTTTCTAAGCTCTGACTTTTTATCTTGATACAAAGCTCCTTCATAGTTTGAGGAAATGTGTGGCAATTTAATAAAATGTCCAGATTGGGCACTATACCGATTTCTGGCTTCCTAGCATTAGCCATGAAACTGTTTGCACACTACAGCCAAATCTGAGCATGTTGCAGGACCATGATAAATTGTATAAAAATACAGCTCTGCGAGTAAAATAATAAAACTGGAATGAGAACCTGTATGGTAAATGTTTTCCCTCTTTTTTTCAGGTGGTACAATCTCTACTAAATTCGTGAAATACTTCTTGTCCTTCTACAAGAAAAATGAATGACAATTATGAGTTGGTTTGAAATGGGCCTCAGTTGGCTAGCTGGTATAAGGATATAAAATGAAAATAAAACAGGGAATGCCATATATCAAGGAAGGAAAAAATGAATTTGGAGGACTGTGATCTGGCCTCTAGCACCGGCTTTTAATCTTGAAGGTTTTCTTTTACCATGATGTGATTGCTAATAATACTTCATAGCAAGTTTTAGGAAATTAACATTTTAAAATGAGGTGGGGATGGTGAGGAAGACTGGAAAATGCTGATTTGGATTACATAGTTTCTAGATGCTTAGATTTCTGCTCAGTTATGCACTTCTTAGAACAGTGTGCTTAAAAATGTAATGTGCACATTTAACATTTTGTCCTCACATTCTAAAGGCTCGGTTTGGGATTTTTATAAATGCATTAAACTAAAGATAAAATTTTAAAAAATTGATTAAAAATAAAACAGGTAAAACCAAGGCCACTACTAAGGCTAGCCTACATCAGATTAAAACAATTTATGTAGCAGGAGACCATCCGCTTTAGACATGTCTTTGCTGCTTCCTATATTCTTCTTTCTACTCCTCCATATGGGGCAAGGGTATTGGGAAATTGGGGAATTTATTGCCCCATGCCCCCGCTCCTCCTTCTCAATCCAAATGAAATTTCTCTTGTGAGAGACTGTTTTCTGGTAATTCCTGCCACCAGCTGCAACATTTTAGTCCCACTGATAGGTGTCTTTTTTTAAAAAAAAAAAAAATCTAAGACGTATGGGAAGTGCTGTTAAGCATAATCATAATCTCATTTGGAATTTCTTGCAATGAAAGAGAGAGAGAGTTTTTGTTCCCTCAACCTGTAATTGTTCATTTTCTTCTTCACTTTGGTGATGAGTTCTTTCCTCACATTAACTGAAAACCTCATCACCCGCTAGTCAGAAGCTGCCAGGAAGAAGTGAGCTGTTACCCACTCTCAATTTACTTAATGGAAAGCAGCTGTTGCCAGAAGTAGGTATATATGGTAAATATGCATTGTGATGTGGATTGAACAGTATTGACCGTGCTTGGAAGATCTCACAATCTCACACTGTGCATCACAGTGGGCATAACGTGGCCCAAAGAACATATGCAGCCCTTTGACCCTGCTTTATGGCCCTGAAGCCCCTACCAGATCTCCAAACACCCCCAACCTCCTCATGGTGTGATTTTCACACATTTTTTCTCTTTTTTGCCGACAACTACACAGAAAGTCCATATATATGATTCTATCTGTCTGTCTGTCTGTCTGTCTGTCTATCTATCTATCTATCTATCTATCTATCTATCTATCTATCTATATGAATGATTATATATGTATAGTCATAGGGACTACAGAAAGTCCATATATGTGATTCCATATATATATATATATGATTATATATGTATAGTCATAGGGACTTTCTGTGTAGTTGTGGGCAAAAAAGAGAAAAAATGCCTGAAAATCACACCATGAGAAGGTAGAGAAAATATGGGAAAACATGTGAAAATACCCACATCTACCCTCACAAGTACTCCAGAACTCCCAAATACCTGTTTTCCTCCACAGACCACGGCAGGAAGTGATGTGACATCAGTTTCTGTTGCCATTTTGACTGAGATCATAGAGGAATAGAAGCTATTTGGGTTTTATGGGGTGTGTGTTGTGGCCTGCTGTGGCATCTGAAGGGGGATTTGGCACAAGCTTCACACACAGTTGTCCACATCTGTTGTACACTGTGGTAGAAGAATGAACATACCTGAAGTCCTCTCCAGCTGCTTCACATTTTAGTAGCCATGTGTGAGAAATTTTTAGAGACAGTGCTGGTCCTCTGACAGATGAGAAAGTAGATTTGGGGTGATAATGGGTGCATACATTGCACAGAAGAAGAATTTAGCTTTGAGGGATGTAGAATGGAGTCACACTATTTTAGTTTTTACACTTATTTTAGCTTTTCTCTGGACTGAGAATCGTAGTGAACCTTATGAATAGGGTGTATCTTAGGCTCAAAAACTTATAATTTGATAGCACCTGTTGGGAAGACCATTTCAAAAAATGAAACCTGAAACTTAACTGTATTAGAATGTTGCAAGGGTGTGGAGGAATTATTTGGGAGAGAAAGGTACATAGTTTTTTTATGTGCAAAAATTTGTTTTCTTCCAGAAACAGAAAGCTATGGAGGAAACCCTTTTTCTGCATGGAAAACAGTGTAACTCCTATGTAATACTTTGCCATGTTTAAATAACCAGAGAAAATTTTATCCTTCTCAAATCAGTTTGTGACTCTTCTTAATCTTTGTTGTTTCCATACCAGCATATGCACTCTTCAAGTAAAAAATAATGATTTACTTCAGTTAGAGGGCACTGGTCCATCATGAGAACAGCAATAAGCAGATAGCTACAAAAACTGTTCAGTGAATCAAAAGCAGAGAACTTCTAGTGTAAAATGCTTACACTGAATAATTTTCAGCTCATTAAATAATTGCGTCCTTTCTGTCTCTCCATTCCCAATCAGGAAGTGTGGTCTGTAAAGATCAGTGGTAGATTAGCATTGGATTTGCATGCATAAACCAAGGATCCTAAATACAGTTTGTGGCATCTGCAGCTATGATGATCACATAGGTAACAAATCAATTATTCTCTGCACCCATCTTACCTTAATGGTATAACTAAAAAGAGACAGAGGAGGAAGAGGAGGAGATATTAGTGAGTGGGTAAAAAGCAGAATGGGAAGGTGGGGATAAATTAAGAGGGAAGGAAATGGGGGTAGGTCTGAGGAAAACAATTCATTATCCAAGAGCCTGGCACTGTATGATTAATATATTGAAGAACTGCAAAGGATTTCATTGCAGCTCACACTCAATAATATTACATAATAGTTATATACTACACAATAATATATAACAGAAATCAATCCAGAATATGACCAACTGAGGGGGAGAACTTACTGTATCCCCAGCAGATTCAAAACACTTTCCTTTTACATGGGTCCATGTTGGGGGGGGGGGGCATCTGCCCTTTAAGGCCTAAAAGGCTATTCCAAAAGGGCTAAAATCATACTGTATAATAATTTTATACTACACCATAAGATACAATAGAAACTGTGAGAAATGGCCCAAAGACTCACAAAAGGTAGAAGCAAAGGATCGGCGGAAGCACTTTATTGAAATACATTTCTGCAGAAGCGGGTGCTCCCCAGAGAGGACACACCCAGCACTAGACGCAGCTAGCTTTTGTTCCCTATTGCGGCTGAAACAGTCCTTCCCCTGCGACTCTGTTGGGTAGAGTCAACCGCGTTTACAGCCTATCCTGTCTGCCTAGGAAGTCCCGCCTTAGTTTACATCTCCCATTCCCCACATTCCATCACCCGCTACCTTTATTTACAGGTTTCCTTTTAAGGCAGAAAGGGGCCCCTTTGTATGCCATATCAACAGTTTCTGCCGAGATCCTAGCTCACTCCTTACAGTGACCTAACCTTGCCTTCAGGCATTTCTTGGAATTCATTGTTCTCTCTTTGAGGCAGCCTACTTGTGTCTACTATTTGTGGAAGCTAAACTGCATGTTATTTCTCTCAGAAACTAGTCTAGAAGATAATCAACAGAGGAGGAGAAGTTATTGAAGAGAGTCAGAATGGCCCCTACCCAGAAAACTCCAAACATTTTCTTTTTCTTTAATATAATATTTTAAAACTCCAAACATTTTCCTTCTGTATAGGCCACTGGGCACATTCTAAACAGGTCCTGGTTCTTTGAGGGCCTTGGCTTTCTGTTAAGGAAACAAATTACTGCCTCCAACCCCAGTCTATTCCGAGACTCACTTCTCCCCTTCTTTTCCATTGTTCTTTCCAAATCTTAGCTATTCTTCTCTTCCATAAATTCAGCTACCTGACCTGGGTGCCAGAAAAGTTCTCTTTCTCTCCACCCCTCCTCCTTGCTGCCCTTCCAAAGTGATCACCCAGATTAGCCTGCCAATCAACAGAGTCACGTGACACATTTCCCTCCAATTCTATTATTTATTCTCCTGAGGCAGAAGGCCTTTCTGTCTTCCTAAACATGATAAAATGAGAGGCGCTCTCCCTAATATATTTTAATGATTCATTCAGACATTTTTATACTTTAGCATTAGTTGGGAAATTTGGAAGCTTAGTTGAAATCACGAGGAAGTATTTATAGAATTGATAACAAGTAAATCAAGAAGTAAATTCCAGTATCACCCCTGACTACTTAAAATATGTGTCCCCTTTCTTTTCAAAGCACTGATATTCCTCCTCTCCCCCTGCAAATTGGAGAATAGGGCCCAGGTCCTTAGACTCACTATCAGCCCTAAGAACTGGGAACCGTAACCATTAGGCATATTTAGAATTTATTATTGACAATAACCTTATGGACCTTTATTCTAGTTTTTGCCATAACGTTCCTGTTGCATCAGCCTAGATACCCTATTCAGTTTTGCTTAAGGTACCCATAGAATCTGAGAAACCTACAACTTTCCAGTTTTATACACTAGCCCATGATAGGGAATAATGATGATGCAGGCCTCATATTCTCAGTGAATGTGGATAAAAATTTTTTTTTCAGTTAATTGAATCTATAATATATATCCCCTTCTATAGTCATTATCTGTTTCATCCTCGTATAATTTTAACCTTCTTCCAGTGGGGTTTGCATCCACTTCCAAACTACCTGGACTTGCACTCCTCCCATGTTCCCAATTCTCATTCTCCTGCCCAGTGTTATTATTTTTGCTCTTGATGTAATTAGAGCCTTTAAGGATACTACCAAGCTTAGTACTGTTTGTGTTTTCCTTGCATAGCCTTACATCCTAAAATACTTCAAGGACTTGCAGGTTTCCATTCATCCTCAGATTGCTTAAGTAACCTCAAATATTGCCATGGTGCTTAGGACAAATCCACGGAGTACTGACTTCCCCCAGAAAGGAATAATTCTTCCAAACTCAGAAGAAATTAATGCCATCGGTTATTTATTTATCCTTCCGTCTTTCTTCCCAGTATCCAGCTTGCAGCTTTCTCTATTTGGCCCACCACAAGCTTATATCATCTCTGTCTTGAGTTTGCCTGCTTGCTGTCTTTGTGGATGTCCTTAGCTGTTTTAGCTCCCTTCCAGATCTTTACTGGAGGCAGACGTGCTTCTTGACCCAGATGGCTTTTCTTCTGTGTTGTTTCTATAGTTGTTCCCTGAGTTGGTTGCTGGTCCAAGGCCATATCCACACAACACTCTTATAGCGCGATGATTCCGCTTTCAACCTCCTATGGAATCCTGGGGTTTGCAGTTCCAGGAGGGGCCAGCCGGCCCCTCCTGGAACTGCAAACCCCAGGATTCCATAGGAGGTTGAAAGCGGAATCATTGCGCTATAAGAGTGTTGTGCAGAAATGTTGCAAGTTGAGTGCTGCTTGTCTAACTGACTTCTCTATTCTTTACCAAAGTTGCATATTCATCTTCCTATAATTTGTAACAAAACATGTATAATTTGATCTAGGGTTTTGTTTTGCTTTTTGCCTACTGTATTCCTAGGTTCCTCTTGTTATCACTGTATGGTATAACCACCTCATGGCATATTGTGGCTTTGGTTCAAACTCTTATAGAAGCACATTATCTGTCAAATACATGGGAACATACTGATATATGTAGGCGTGTGTGATTGAGGACACATGGTAATAATACTGGCTTTCTGCATATACTGATTGGGGATGGGGTGGTTACCAGTAATCTGATCCTTCCCCCAACACACTCAGATATAGCCTAATCCTGGAACAGTTTTGCTGTGTGATTTTCTGATTCTATAGATCAGAACACAATTATGAGGCCAAGAACTGAGATCAACATATTTTCCAGACAGGAGAGTAAAAATGTGCAGTAGCTTCCAGTTGTTGCTCACAAATACCGAAGCCTGAATGAAGGAGCAATTTACTTAAGGAACCATTTCCATTATCAGTGAATCATCCCTCTTTATTAGATGAGAAAGGCAGGAATGCCAAGTCTTCAGGCATAAACCCATGAATCAAAATGTCTAATATGGATCTGTACTTTTCCACCACCACACTTGCCTGTCTGTGTTAAATACACTTCTTGTGCCCTTGCCATCCATTTATTTGTCTAGACATTTGATGTGACCCACTCTGAGGGCTCAAGATGGGCAACATAATTATTATTTAAAAAACATTCTGTTTTAATGTGATCTGTATTGAGTCTAGAATACCAGTCAGGGTTACAGAGACACGGGGTCCCACTGACTGTGGTTGTCTAGTACAGAATAAGGAAAAGACACATTAATGTTTTTAATTGTGGTGATGGTGGTATGGGTGTTCTTTTGTTATTGTATGATGGAAGGAAGTCACTGAATGCCTCAGCTTGGTCCGATTTACAGAGTAATTAAAATACAACACAAGACCACTCCCATGTGAGCTGCTCTGAACTCCTTAAAGGGAGATTGGGAGATAAACAAGATAAATCAATCCTGTCTTCATTAAAAGTCTGAGAGACTGTTAAGTTACCTAGGGGAAAAAATTGGCCATTCAAAATACTGCATTCCTCTTGAAAACCTTGTTTAGCACACAGTCTCAGGGTTCCACGTCTGCATTGCTTTCTCTTTTTACCTCCATCCAAATGGGATGTTTTACTGATGAGACAATACCGGTCTTGATTCCATAATATTTAATCTTTTATTTAGGTATGGTGCTCACAACTTCTTTTGTGTGGATATCAGAAGCATTTGGCAGTTGTTCCTTTGGAATCTAGGAATCTCTCAAGTGTAATCATAATCCTTGCTCTCCTATAGAAGAGCGCTGGCTTCAATTTAATTTTCTGGGAAATGCTGATTTGACTGTTGACTTGCTTGACATTCTTGGCTTGGACTTACTACAAAACTGAGCAGGTTCGAAACTTCTCTAATACAATCTCCCAATCAGTGTCTGGTAAGAAAATGTCTACACTGACACATACACTTTGATTAATTTCAGTTTTGTGCCTCACCATTCCAAGACAAATAATGTTCGTTTTACTTATACTTATCTTTCCACCTAGCATGGTAGTTTCAGATCCTCCACCCAATAATCATACCCATGAACCCACAGATATATTTTATATCGTTCTCAATAAAAGAAGGAGAACTTCAAAATGGGATTGGCAATTAGCCCAGTGTAGCTTCAGCTCTAAACATGTAACAGAAAAGGAGTCAAAAACACATCTGAAGCAACAGATAATCGAAGGGAGCATAAAAACAGAGCCAGCATGGTGTAGTGATTTCAGTGTTGAACTAGGATTCTGAGAGACCAGGGTTCAAATCCCCATGTGGCCATGGAAAGCCACTGGGTGGCTTCGGGCAAGTCACATTCTCTCAGCCTCAGAGGAAGGCAATAGCAAGCCACCTCTGAATAAATCTTGTCAAGAAAGCCACACACTAGGGCCATTTCTGCACTAGACTGTTATAGCACGATTATTCCACTTTCAACATCCTATGGAATCCTGAGGTTTGCAGTTTAGGGAGGGGCCCGTCCCTAAACAGTAACCCCCCAGATTCCGTAGGATGTTGAAAGTGGAACAATTGCACTATAACAGTCTAGTGCAGAAACAGCTTAAGTTTACTTCATGCTTGCTATAAGTCAGAAATGACTTGATGACGTGCATCAACAAGGATAAAGACAGTTGTGCGTGGTATGCATACTGCTTATATTCAAACAGGTTCTGTAGGTTTTTGATACATGACAAAAATTCTGAAAACCTATTTGAGTAGTGTCAGTTGTGAGTATAACATGAACAAATTGTGTTACTTTTAGAAAAACAAAGTTATCTGTTTTCTGTTGAAGTTACTGCTGTATAAGTAGAAGATGTAGAAATTCAGTGTTAATAAAAGACTAGAGCTATATGGACAAGGGTGATCTCAGGAAGATCTACAGCTAAAGAGATCTCTCTAAACTAAATTTCAATCTTTTTAATGAAGTAGAACATTTTGAGTAAATCTTCTGCCACAGAATCAGCAGAATTACAGTAGCGTTAATGAGATATTTGTCTAAATGGTCATGAAGAGTGAAAGCAGGGCCACGCCGACAGCTGCTGTCCTTCCTGTGTAAGTTTTTTATCTGAAAGGGCCTATGTGTATATAAAATATTGGTGTATATATATGATGCATTTGTGCAAACAGAGATCCTACCTTTTCAATGTTCCCTGATTTATGCAGTTTAATCTTGTAAGTGTATGTCTCTGCAGTTTTTAAATTTACCTGTGTGGGCTTTTGGAGGCACATGAATTCACTCCAGTCGGGATGTATGTTAAAGTGAAGGCAAGAGCAACACTTGGGTTGCTTTCTCTATTAACTCAGGGACTTGATGAGAGCCACTGCACAGACACAGGTTTGATAAATAACAATTATGGCAGGTGTTTTACTGCAAAGAAAGCTCTTTATCTAACTCACAAGGAACATTATATCACCAGGTAGGCGTGTGTATGTGTGCGTGTTTTCAAATCCTGGAAGGAAGCCAGTGGTATGTCTGTAGGTGTTTTTAGATGCTTGTCTACACTGCTAAGCAAAAGAAGCTCCCATAAGCAGAACTAGCTACAACAAGACAACCACCATGAACCTACCCTGTCTCATGGTTTAGTGCAAAGGGAATGGCAAAGCCCACTTTTCACTACAAGCATGTCAAGTTAATGAGTTCCTAATTCTTCTCATTGCTAGAATTTTTTTGTTGGACTGAATAGTAGTGGAGTTCTCCCTGTCTTACAGGTGTTAAGTACCCCTTTCAGGTCCAGTATGGGCTGAGTGATAACATATGTGAATTATTTATATCCTCATGACAATTTTTGAGAGTGACAGTCTCTCACAGTCACTATATTCTATGCAGGTAACTGTCATAATCAGAGCCATCTATCAGTCTGAATGTCTGTAAAACTAGACAGGAGTCTTGGTTACATATAAGGATGATCAGTGCTTAGGGCTGCGACACAGACGCGACAGGCCGAAACATTCTGTTCAGAATCAAGCCTCACTGAATTCAGTATATATAATATGCCCAGAATTAAAGCCGTAACTGATTCACTGGTAGAATAATTTCTTAAAGAGGTGTCCTAGCTAATGTCTTTTTAAAAGATGTATAAGACTTATAAAAACTGTAGATTCTAAGCATGGATGCTCATTGCCTGCACAGCTCATTTGTAGAGAAGAGTGAGGATATTTAGCAGTAAGGCTATGTGTTGATTTTCACTACTGCACTGGTGTTTTGGAGGGGGCCCACAGCCATCCCCATGGGAGCCCATGGGACAAGGGTCTTTCTGGAGCATAAAACCAGCAGCTTAGAAAAGATATGCCCTTCCTTCCCCCTCAGACATGAAGGGAATGCTTCTACTAATATTATTTGTACTTCATATCACCTGGATCAGTGGTGCTTAATCTTTGGCCATCCACATGTTTTGGTTATTAACTAGAAGGCCCAGCCAGCATGGACAATGTTACGGGATTCTAGGAGCTGAGGTTCAAAACATCTGGAGGACTAGATCGGAAACACTGATCTGAATGATTTGTGCATCATCTCAAATTAAAGCATGGTGGTTTGCTTCAGAATTATTTTTTTATATTCAGATTCGTTCTTATGTAAATATAAGTAAACAAATGAAAACACAATTAATCTGCTGTCAGCCTACAAGTGGAATAATATTACATTTTTTCCCATTTACGCAATGATATCAACAGAGTAGGAATTGGTTATTGTAACTGCTGTTAAATGAGTGGTGAAGAGACTTGTAGATTAGCATGAATACCAGCCTGGTTTGTTCACATTAAGCAGAGATTGTGATCCAACAACTCTTGTCTATGTAGCAAGTTAGTTACCATATATCCCTTTGCAATACTGTAACACAAACCATCTCCGCACGGGGCAAGGGAATCGCCCCGTGCTGGTACTTACCGGACTTCTTGGCTCCACACTTGGGTCCAGGCTGGTCCGGAGCAGTGCGTGGCCACTGCTCCACACTGCTCCGGGGATGAAAATGGTGGCTTCCGGTTGGTCGAGGCTCTCCACCAACTGCTGAAGCTCGCCAGCCTAAAGCCTGCCCCTGGCAGATCGCAGGCTTGCACTGGTGCGAGCCTGCAAATCTGCACCAGAGTGCGGGCACGGAGTGGTGCGCTCCGTGCTTTTAAAAGACCTGTTTCAAGCGGTCTTTCAAAAGCACGCTGGACGACCACTTTGGGTCGTTCGGGAGCGGGCTGAGGTGCGGAACTACACTAAGTGGGTCCGACCCAGTCCACTTCCAGGTGCAGACGTCCTCCCTGGAGGACGCTCTGCACCGTTTCTTTAAGCCTGTGTGGAAATGGCCACGGTTTATGTAGGGCTGACTTTGAAAGGTATTTGGAAACTTTAGCTGGTTGAAAGAGCTGCAGCAAGTTTATTAACTGGTGCTGGTTACAGGGAGCACACAACTCCATTATTGCAACAACTCCACAGGCTGCCAGGCCATTTCTGGTTCCAATTCAAGGTGCTGGTTATAACCAATGAAGCTCTGTAGGGCTCAAGTCCAGGTTATCTGAAGGACTGTGTTCTTACATATGGGGCTGTTATATTTTGACATCTTCTAAGGAGGCTCTTCTCTTTGTGCCTCCACTCCCACAGATAAATTTCATGAGCATATGGGAGACGGCCTTCTCACTGGCTGCTCCCAGGCTCTAGAATTCCCTTCCTAAAGAGGTTAGAATGGCTCCCTCCTTGTTATCGCTCTACAGGCAGCTGAAGACATGTTTGTTTGTTTGTTTGTTTGTTTCAACAGGCCTTTGAGGACTGATTGCTCATGGTGAAAGGGCTTTGCATAATTTGTATTGATTGTTTTTAAAGGTAATGTTTTTAACTGGTTTTAATTTTATTTATCATTTTACTATATACCATATTATTTTACAAAACAAACACATGCTTCTACTACACAAGAGAGGCAAGCTAGTAGCTCCAAATTATTTCAGTGATCTTTTCTTGCTTTCCATTATTTGATAGCCTTTGATATATCCCTGCATATTCCTGAATAGGGTGAATTAGAAAATCAAGATAGAAAAGGAATAGTCATAACAAGATATATACAACCTGCAAGGAACGTTCTCTTTAAGCAGAATAACTCACTGGAGAAAAATAAGGAAACAAAATACTGTAAATGGCTACATTGTATGCATACTGTACTTCCTTTATAAACACTGTTGCAAAGTGAGAGTGTAGAAACCCAGCAAAAGAAACCTTAAGGTACTTTGACATCAGCCTTGAAATGAAAACCATTCTATAATGAATGTCTCCTGCATTTGTTTTCTCTTGATCTAACCTGTTTAGGCACAACAGAAACTAGCATTCATGAGCCCTTCCACTCAAGACTTTTGCGGATGAATGATGTTTCTCTTTCTTGGCCTTTCCATGCATTGCTATGTAGTCAGCCTAATGAATACCCTCTAAAAATAGAAACCCAAGTCTTTATAAAGTATGATTCACATGTTCTAGACTTCTAGGCTTTCTTGAATAGTAACAGCACATAAAATAGTGTTGCAGTTACCAGAATCTAGAGCAGGGGTGAGAATCATGTGGCCCTCCAAATGTTGCTGGACTGCAACTCCTAGCAGTCCTCAGCGTTGGTTATGCTGGCTAGGCCTTCTGGAAGTTACAGACCAGCAATATTTGGAGTAAGTATCCAGGATGACCTAGAAATAAATGTAATCCCAGAGGACTTCCTTCTTATGTAATTCGAAAGCAGGATAGACATCTGGCTTCCAAAGCTGCTTTTGGAGTCCTTAAGACTACACAGAGCATTGCTCTGGAAAGGTTTTTAATTATCCATAAAAATACTTTTTCTTGCTTTGGAAGGCCTCCAGGAGTGGTGCGTTTTGTATGGGGTGGGTGTCACAGGCTCCCAAAGCCTTCCTCCAGAACCAAAAATTAAAACTGGAAGGTCTTCCCTCATATTTTCAATATTTCTGAGCTTGTGGCAGTGTGGGACAGGTGTTGGGGACACAGGCCTGTCAAAGGCCATTTCCGCACTACACCCTTATAGCGCGATGATTCCACTTTCAACATCCTCTGGAATCCTGGGGTTTGCAGTTTCGGGAGGGGCCTGCTGGCCCCTCCCAAAACTGCAAACCCCAGGATTCCAGAGGATGTTGAAAGTGGAATCATCACGCTATAACAGGCTAGTGCAGAAATGGCCAAAGTTGCCCATCTCTGCTCTAAGCATCAACTACTTTGATTAAGCTCTTATCCCATACTAGCATATATACCTGGCATTGCCCGGCATTTTATTTTCTCATAGGTAATACTTGTTAGAAAGACTTGAGATCCTGTGTCTCTAATTCCACAAACTGTCTTGTCCAGTGTCTGTAACTTTTCTCCGTATTCCCAAATCTGTATTCAGAATTATTAACATACAGAGGTTGGGTTCCTGAGGAATACACTGCCATTCTCCTTGCTGCTAGGCTTCGTCACCATAGCAACCAGCCTGAGACCCTAGAGCTCTCTCAGTGAGTATTCTAAAGGCCCCTCCCTAAACTGCAAACCCCAGGATTCCATAGAATCTTCTCAGGCAGCCAATCATATGAGGTTTTCACCTACACAGCCAATCATATGAGGTCAGGTCTTCACCTGACACAGACAAACACACAAACTTTGACTTTTATATATTAGTTTCACACCAAATGCACCCTTTGAGTGTGGATTCTTGTTTTGCCGGCACTATGTGCCTTCAAGTTGACTTTGACTTACAGTATAGAGATCCTAAGACAAACCTATTGTGGGAGTTTCTTGACAAGATTTCTTCAGAGGAGGCTAACCCTTGCCTTCCTTGGAGACTGAGAGAGTGTGACTTGTCCAAGGTCATCTAGTAGATTTCCATGGCTGAGTGAAGATTTAAGCTCTAGTGTCCCAGAGTCCTAGCTCAACACTCACTACACCATGCTGGCTCTCTGGATGAGTACGTAACCAAAACAGCACAATTTAAACAGAAGACAGGAGGTCAGCCAGATTTGGGAAAAGTACAGAAAAGCACAAAATAATTTTTAGGATAAGGGGATATATGGAAACCCTAAACAGGCCAATAAGAAACAAGCATACTCAGTGGCCATTGAATATTGCCTAACTTTTGCAGGGTAGAAAAGATAAAATGGGATGGATCATAAAGAAAAGACTGGTGGGTCCTGAAAGAGGATGTAGGTTGCTGGCTGGAATCCTGAGAAGGAGAACCTCTCATTTAGAATTAGAGTTTTGAATTGCAAACAAGAGAATGCAATGAAACGTAAAGAGAGTATAAGACAACATAAAGAAACCAACTAGAACCATCTAATCCAGGGCTAGGCAACTGTGGAAGGCTAGGGGATCACATTAGCACCCCCCCTCCGAGACCTTGGAGGGCTTGACTCCTCACCACACCTGCTCTCACAATAATAAATAAATAAATAATAAAAAATAAATAAAAAATAAATAAATAAAAAATAAATAAAAAATATAGCATTTTTTGCTCCCAAATGCCACCAAGCGGCCTCTAGGATTCATTTTCACCATGTTGGGGGGGGGGGTCCAAATGTAGTAGAAATGTCCTCCACACTCCTAGAGATCATTTTAGGTTATTTCAGGAACAAACAAACAATAAATAAATAAATTTCAAAATAAAATACTTTGATAATTGTGAGGCCCTGTGGGCCACAAAAATGACTCTTGGAGGCCACATTTTTCCCACACGAGCTAATCCAACTTCAAATGGCATATGGCTGTATGGAGTGGATATAAGCAGTTGTTTTTTGATTGAACCAGGTTATTGGTTCATCCAGGTGAGGACTATCTATTCTTCTCTTGGCGTTCCTTTTAGGAAGTGCTCAGCAAAGTCTGAGAACTCTTAATTGGTTTTCTTTTTCCACAAACTTTGCATCATTTTTTTTTTAAAGGGATGGTGATGCTCACATGGAAGGAAATGTATCTAAATATTCTGGTATCATACAGAAGGAGATGTCCACACTGCTCAGGATGCAACCCAATTCCATATGAATCATGTGCATAAAGATTTCCAATACAACTATTCATCTAAACACTTTCCTTTAGTAAGACTAGAGATGGGCAAACCGAATCCTTGAATACCCGAATCCTTAAATCCCCAGCAAGGAGTCAAGATTCGCGAATCTGAACCCCTTAGCCAAAATAGGCAAACCGAATCTTTCAAATCCACCAACCAAATAGTTTGTTGGAGACCGGGACACCTGAAAACCTGGGAGACCGGGACGCCTGAAACTTGGAGACCAGACACACAAGGGGACATGGCAAGTAGGTGACTTTTTCCTCTTAGAATAATAATGGGCTTTGCTAACAATTTCAGAAATTACATATGGGGTTGTATTCTAAGATATTTAATTTGAACATTTAAAATTTAAGTTCAGCACTTGACTGGAAGGTACAGGCTTGAGATTTCAAGGACAGCTGAAAGATTCCTTTGCATAGCCCCCTTAGAAATCTCTTTCAGACACAATTCTGGGGTTTCTAGTTTTACAAGGTGTCAAAGCCTTCTCTGTCAAAGTCTGCTGGTGCATCAGCAAACTACAAACTCCAGTATGCCATAAGAAGCTATGCAAAGAAAATCTAGTTTTGACCTGGATTAGCTCTGTACTGTAGAATGTGACTAATCCACATTTTCCTGTCTGTGTACAAAGGACCTTCATGTCATTTTCAATCTGAGGAAACCCTGAAGCAAAACTATGACCATTGTCCTGGCTAGATTTCTTCAGAGAGAGGCTTTTGCTAAGGCTGAGAAAGTGTGTCTTGCCCAAGATTATCCGTCCTTTCCTTGCTTTTCAAACCCTTTTTAATAAAAGGATTTGAAAGATTCGAGATTCATGAGATTCGTGGATTCCAAGGATCTTCCAGGGATTCAGATCCGGATTCAGATTCAGAAAATTCTGGATTCGTACCATCCCTAAGTAAGACAAATAGAAATAACACATACATTTAGATTTCACAATCTCTGCAACCTCTTTAAACTGCTGACATTAATAAATTTAAGTAAAGATGCAGTGAGGAGTTTTTGCTCATCAGAAGAATTAATGGCCTGGCAACTTCCTTAGTCTTGTATCACAGGCCTGTGACCTTCTGATGAAGGTTTGATGACCTTACTGTGCTGTCAGAAGAGCTAGATTAACTAAAAATAGATGAGACTTGAATGAAGCTCTCTCTTAAGATCACTTCTCCTAGACTGAAGGCCTAAGACCATTTTCAAGTGACCCAGAGTAAGTCACGAGAAAGGTCAGGAATCCATTAATATCTTCAGCTCAGACAGCCTCATTATGGTTTGCAAGAGGAGAACTGCTGATTTCTTTTGTCAAAAGGTGAAAAATTGAACCTGAGGGGCATTTGACATCTGTGGAATATTATTTTTAAGTTATCACATATGTGTATACTGCTCTTTGGATGGACCCATATGCTTGTCAAGATTTCTCTGAATTTTTCTCATGTAAAGATCCCTTATAACTCAGGGGAAATATGAGTTATAGGTAATTTTTTTCCACAGTTTTTACTTATGTAGGAAATTATAGTTGCTACATGTACCACCCAATTTTTAAACCTTAAAAATATTTGTCAAACTTCTTTTTGTGCCTCAAGACAGAATACATTGGCATCAACATATTTTCCTCCTAATAATTCAGTAAGGTAGGTTGGTTATTCAGTAAGGTAGGAAGAGAGAGACTAGGCAAATGTGACTATGTAAACTTCAGGGTGAGAATTTGGGAAATGGACACAGGTCTTCATAGTGCATACTCTGTGGTCTCTCTAGTACTCCATATTGGCTCTCATTGGACTGTTTCTACCAGTGCATGTGATCATGGGCATTTAACATTTCTACCTTGCAGTTCAGGTCCTTCTGCTGTCAATAAAACATAATTCAGCTTAACAGGATACAGTGGCTCCCACTTTCATGAGGTTTCTGGGCATAGAACCCTCACAAAAGTGGGGAAAAAAACGAAAATAACTCCCTCTGCACTCCTGCTCCCGTTCTCTTCCAGGGATCCCTCCTCGCAGTCCCTTGTCTTTTGCCAGGGTGCACGTTCTCAGCATCAGGGCCAAAGGCGAGGGAAAGGAGAGGGAGAAGGAGGGCACACACTTGCCTCCCCCTATTCCCTTGCTTTTTGCCTTGGCAAGCAGAGGCCCAAAGGCAAGGGAATGGGAGAGGCAGCTCTGGAGGGGAGAAGGAAGGCATACGCATGCCTCCTCCCCCCATTCCTTTGTCTTTTGACCAGGAAAGCTTATCTTCCCTCTCACACCCAGCAAAATGCAAGGGAATGGGAGGCACAAAAGGAGGGTGAGGGAGGCATGTGCGTTCATCGTGAATAATCTAACTTATGAAGGTCAAATCAACAAATGTGGAGGGAAGACTGTAATGTGGAAAAGAAGAAATAAGGCACCTAAGCAACACCGCAAACTAATTTATCTGTTTAAACAAAAACACATCACACACACACACACAAAAATCAGCCCAGAATAAAAAGATAATTTAAATCAGGAATCCTTATGCTCCCCACAAAAGCCGGATAAAGAAGGAATATTTTAGTTGACGTTCTAAATACTGTAATAGACAGAACATGTCAGATTGGATGTTATATAATGGGTGGGAAATCTGTGAGCCTGTAAATGTTAGACTACAGCTGCCATCATTCCTGGCCATAGGCAATAGTGGCTGGCCTGATGATCTGCCTTGCATCCAGCGATGGGTAGTAAGGTGGCATATAAAACAACAAAACAAACACCAATAACTGGAAGGCCTCAGGTTCCGTCAGCCCCACCCCATTGTAAAAGAAAGGGTCCAGCACAGTCTGCTTCTGTCCCACAAGCTTATTATCTGGTATTAAACAATTTGAAGCAGAATTTGCCAAACAAATAAGTCAATATATTTTACATTGAGAATTATTAATATTTGGTCAGATTTCAATCCTTCTTGGTATCTGGGTCTCAAGCTTAGGCAATGACTTGGAATGTAAAAGGTCAAATTAGTTTCGATAGCTTTTGATATGGTGACGCTTGTGGTAATGGCAGATCCCCCATTTCTAATCTCTCCAATTTCATTATTAAATTATGCACTGACTGAAGGGACCATTAACCGGTTTAAACACAATTGGCTTTTCTTCCCTAGCCAGTGTGTTTCCTCTGTCTGGTTCCAATCCATGAATTTGTTTCGTACTGAAAGCTGAAGAATTCTGTTGCTAATCTGTCTACCTTGCAGCCCAGGACATTCCTGCTTCAGTTGCCAATCAATAATCCATTCAATTATTTAAAACCAATCGGTCTTGTGTGTGGTTTTGAGATCACAGCCCACTTTTCTAGCAAGGGTGTTGGACTTGGCCCAGGAGATCTGGATCTTTGATTGACTGTGACAGTATTTTACAAACCTCAAATCCTGTTTTATTGGAGGCACTAGTCAAAGAAAGGGCTCTGCAATTATGGTTCTGTCATATTATCTTGGAGGATATTAAAAACCAGATCTGTTTCCAGGCATAGAACATCTGCAGGTGTACAATGCCTTGACAATGGTAAGTCACATGAGTCCTGAAAGTTGTTGCTGCTTGCACTAATATGTCTAGTTTAGCAAATTCTCAAAGCAACTTGATAATAAATGGGTTGCCCTCACCAGAAGATCGAGTGGAGGGAAGAAACTGCAGCACATACTTTATAGCAAGCTGGCAGTCTCTGTGCATATGCTACCTTAACATTAGCGCTTTCTCTTGATAGCCTAGAGCTCTAAAGCACCATTCTCTGCCAGAGAGAAGGCGTCTATCTCCAATCTGGCATCTGAAAATGACAAAGCGATCTATCAAACAGAATTAGGCAGGCAGATCCTTCCTGTTCTGTTTAGCGTTGTAATTCAATATGGGCCAAGCCAGAGGCCTGACCAGGAGAGAATCACTCCTTCAAATCTAATGAAGCACAGCTCGCCTTTCCCATCCCACAAGCATTAGCATGTGAGCTTCCTCTAGTTTTAAATGAAGAAAGGCATACTGTACATGTCAAGCAAAATTTATCAAGGTGTTTGGGCTTTTGGAGGTGCTGATACTCCTACATTGCAGTTCAGTGAGCATAATGCGGTTTGCATCCTCAGTTGTTGACCTATGAATATTTTTTAAAGAATTATTCAGCTTTGTGTACATGCCTCAGTTTTATGGGTAGCGCCATATTGACCCTGATATCTTAAAATATGCAAAAGCATGGTTTTGGAAAACACAAGCTGCATACAGCAAGATGATAGAAACTATGTAAGAATCCCATCATTTGTTTTGCCCTCAAAAGAAGCCTTTTTGCATTCCGTAGATGGAGACTTGGGTACAGAATTTGGCTTTCTCACTATTTTGACTTTCTAAAATGAAATGTCTAAACAAAGAAAGAATTGAAAATGTTTGTAGGATGGAAAACGTGCAGGAACCACTCCATGAGAATATAAAAGCTGGAGGTTTGATGTGGCTGGTGGCCATGCTAGCTGGGGGATTCTGGGAGCTGTAATCCCAAAATAATTTTTCCAATCTCTGGATTGCTTTGGCATATAATGCTTTCATTATTTTAAAGCACTGGATGCCAACAGAGAACCTTGTTAATTTTTTTTTTGTACCATAACATGCAGGTATTGGCTCCCCAATATATACCTTCACTTTCCAGAAAATCTTTTAATTTTCTGGAGGAAGGGGAAATTCTTGTCTGTATTTGTTTGTCCTATTATTTTCTGATTTCCCCCTTTTTTTCTGGCTTTTGGAAGAAAGAGTTCTTCACCTGAAATTTTTCATCATCTTACCTATGCAAGTGCTCTGCACTTCAGGAGAAGTAGTCAATGATTAAAGATCATTGAAAGATTCTTCCTGTTTGCCTTGGTGGGTCTTTTGTTGGATATGATCAATGACATCAGAGCAGTGACAGTACTGAAATAGCAGAAATGTAGCCTATAATCTAATTTAAAAAGGTAAAATGACTTAAATGAACCAAAATGCCAAGTCAATCATTTTAGAAAACTCAACTAGGGGTCCATCCCAAAGTCCTCTAAATTTTATCCTACATGCTTCAGATTTTAGGTTCCCAAAATCTGCCCACAAAATTTATTGGAAGCCTTTAGGTCCTATCATCTCTGGGCTTTCCTAGAAGCTCCACGGTGTTCTGGGCACATACAGAAGACCGTTGCTGGCATGACCTAACGTTGCTGTGCATGTCAGTGGGAGGAAATGTTTGCACATGTCCAGTATGTTCTGGTATACTGGGGAGACCTCCAACAGGAATTCATCCGCTTCACATAAATCCCAATTCCAGAGTGTTTCTGCTTATAAGTGAAACCTCAAATCTGCTGCAGAAAAATTCTACTGTGAGAAGAATTTCAACCTTACTGAAAATAATTTTTAAAAACTATTTGAAAAGAGATCCAGGAAATTTTGAATTTGATCCTTCAGTCTCTCTGGAGGTTTAAAGGCACTGCTACAATCTGAGATATTCTTGGTGGCCAAACTCTTCTGAATTATAGCTTTGACTGCCTTGCAAAAACATTATTGAAACTTAAGAAAGCAGTAAAAGCAGGCCATTAAATTAATGCTGATATTTAACTTTTAAATCTCTGGAATATTTGGACTATCTAGGAGGTAGATTTGATCACTAAAATAGCAAACTTCCTCCAAACAATCTTGTTCTTTCTTTCACTTTTCTCTTTAGGAAGCTGACCCTGCAGAGGACCTGAAACCAAAGACAGAGAAGCGCAAACATCGAAGACTTCTTTCCTTGGACACATTCAGAGGGTAAGGTAGATCACCATAATTTGCTGGGTAGAGACATCATTCTTCAGTTCATCATATAAACTCAGAGGAGACTTTGTTCTCTCTGGGAATGGGCAAGGACATAAACATAACACATAGGCTACCCTCTAACTACTGCAAGTCCTACTGATATTTTGGTCTAGAAATTCATCAGAAGCTGCTTACACACTTTTAAGCTCAGCCACTCAACTGTTGCTGTAGTTTCTAGTCCGAACTTGAGGTATATTAGATATCATTTGATATCAAGAATTTGGCCTTCACTACCCATTCCTCTCCATGTGCTTGCGAGGCCCCCGGACAAGCACGCACACAGGCACGGCCAAAAATAGCTGAACTGTTCAAAATAAAATCCAGACAAGCCAGTAATTGCCAGACTGCAGCTTTAGAAGACCTCCAGGCAAGTACCTTCTTAAGATCATATTATGTATGCACGCTGTTTACAAAAGATCCCCTGCCCCGAGCAGGCAGCTTGACGAGCGGACTATCCAACTCTCAAGCACTCCACGTTTGCATACTGTCTACGCTATTGACAACACTGTCATAATTCAATCATCTAAAGTAAATTCTCCACTTTTGGGGGATGTAGCTCCCTGCAAGAGGAAAGAGATGTCCTAAAATCTAGAGCAGCAACTGGCTACAGTTTCCAAAGCTTAATTGATTCCAGCAGCAACTTGCAAAGACTCTCCAGTGGTTCTATGTATTTATTTAGTTGGCTTCTTTCTTCCCTCCCAGTAAATGTGGTGCTGGAACTCACTCTCTGCTCTGCATTCACTTTCTTGCTACAAACAAGTAGGCTAGATTAAATGTTCCTTATTCCATCTCCCTTAATAAGTGAGAAGAAATAATCCCCTCTTCTCACGTTGATCTGGGACCAGCTTCTTTAGCTGAATCTTCATTTCTAAGCAAGGAAATATTCTCTCTCTGTCTCATTCTATACATACATACATACATACATACATACATACATATATATATATATATTTGAATAAATGACAAGTTGTGAGCACTTGTAGTTGGTACTTATTTTATAAAATTTATTGACATCACCTGGGGCTGTCCCTCAGTCTCAGGTTTTGGCCTGAAAACCTCAGAACAATCCTGAACTAGCAACCCTATACACTAGTTAGAAGTTGGGATGTTTTTCGTATGTAAGTAGTGACTTGTTTCGACTTGTGTTCACATAACTCGATGAAGAAAACAGTTTTTCCAAACAATACCCTAGATGCTAGTACAGTATAAATAGTAAGTATAGGAGTAATGTTAATATCATTTTGAGAGAACTGCTGGGTTACCCATATTCATAATGTCAACAAAGATAAGCAGTTCACCAGATTATTTTCCATATGTATCTGTAACTCTTTCTGTTATTAGCTATTACAGTCCCACAAAGTACAATATGTTGGCTTTACTGAAGTGATTTTCTCTGCACAGCCTCCTGCCCCATGTGCTAATACATTTATGCTGTTCTGGATTGTATTAATATTTTAAAATTACTAAAACTAGCATGAGTATTGACAGTTTTAGAACTGATACTTCTCAACATTAACAGTATTACAGACTGAACAAATCATTTTGTTAAGACTGAAAGACTGCTTGTGTGCTATTGTAGTTAGTTCTTACATGCTTTCATTTTAAAAAAGAGTTACCTTCTTGTGGCTAACAGAGAATGAGCACCTCGATGTACTTATTAGTTGGTTGCACACTCTATGGACCAAGAGCAGGTCACACAAGTGTTTATAGAGAATAGCTTTAAACTAGTGTGTGAAGGCTTAACCTACACATTATGACAGATGCACAAGTGCTACTAAAAACAGATTCACTGTGTTGTATTCTTGGCTATCTACAAATGTGTACTTATTTTACTTAACCATGTCTTCATGTTGTCGTGTTGTGCATTTTCCTGTCTAGGTCATTGTTGATAGTGGTGTGGGGACATAACAATGTACTAAGCGATAAGTCTGCCATAATGTATGGTTTGGCCATGATACAGCTGGCCCAGATACTATTACCTCCATGTGAGGAAAGTAACAGCTTCACTAGGAGATCCCGAATGGATCCTGTACTTCCAGGGTTAAGGAATCCCATGTACAAGCAAGTGTAGGATCTTTCAGTGCACTGGTTGCTTCTGAGCCAAACAAATGGAGTGCAGTGAGGGGATGTATGAATTCTGAGCTGTTCTGCCAGGCAAAAACAGTGACAGAGCTTAGAATGTGTGGAGCGGGCAGGGCTACACCATGGGGTGTGTGGCCAAGGTGCAAGGGGGCATGGCTATGGGTTCAGCCACCTCAAAAACATTGGGGTGAATCACCCCCATTGCCCTCCCATCCCTATTTGACGGGGTAAAAAGCAGTAAGATGATTGGATATAATTTTAATGTGGCCATGGGTATTTAATAGGGATGGGACAATCCAGAATTTTCCAAATCCAGATCCAGATCTGAATCCCTGGAAAGTTCTGGGAATCCATGAATTTCACAAATCTCGAATCTTTCGAATCCTTTTTTAAAAAAGAGTTTAAAAAGCAAGGGAACGAAGGATAATCTTGGGCACGACACACTCTCTCAGCCTTAGCAAACGCCTGGGTGAAGGCAAACCTCCCTCTGAAGAAATCTGGCCAAGACAATTGTCATAGTTTTGCCTTAGGATCTCCCCAGATTGAAAATGACATGAAGGCCCTTTCTACACAGGCAGGAAAATGTGGATTAATCCCACATTTTCCTGCCTATGTAAACAGTAGAGAAATAATCTAGATCAAAACTGGCTTTTCTTTGCATAGCTTCTTCTGGCACGCTGGGGTTTGTAGTTTGCTGATGCGCCAGCACACTGTCAGAGAAGGCTGTGACCCCTTGTAAAACTCCAAACCCCAGAATTGTGTGTGAAAGAGGTTTGCAGGGGAGCTATGCAAAGGAATCTTTCAGCTGTCCTTGACATCTCAAGCATGTACCTTCCAGTCAAGTACTGAACTTAAATATGAAATGTTCAATTTAAATATCTTAGAATACAACCACATATGTAATTTCTGAAATTGTTAGCAAAGGCCATTATACTCCAAGGGAAAACCCACCTACTTACTATCTTCCCTTGTATGTATGATCTCCCAGGTTTTCAGGCGTCCCAGTCTCCCAGGTTTTCAGGCGTCCCGGTCTCCAACAATCTATTTAGTTGGCGGATTCGAAAGATTCCGTTTGCCTATTTTGGCACAGGGATTCGGATTTGGGCATCTCGAATCCTCACCCAGGATTCGAGGATTCAGTTGGCCCATCCTTAGTATTTAAATGCTAATTGAGCATTAAGATGTGGTTTAGCAACCTTCCTTTTAACCAGGAAAACACTCTGTGATCCTAGGTAGTTGAGATAACTCATTTGCCAAAGTGGTTACATTTCTGAGAGAAAGAGGAAATACAATTTTAGTTAAGTTGAAATGAAAAAGTCAGTTCTGTTATCTCATGGGATCTAGCTTATCAACACTTCGGTGAAAAACTAGATTTATTTTTTATGTTAGAAAGAAACATCTTTAAAATGAAGGCTTTAGGTGAACTGTAAAATAATCCCAACAAATGCTTTCGGGGCAAATTTTCCATTATCTGGGATGTGTATTATTATGGATTGGGGTTTTGTAGCTGATCTGCTCTTCTTGGCTAAATGTAAGGAGGTGTATGCTCTGTACTAAAAATGTTTTGATCCATGACTTTGTTTATTAATTTATTATTACTCTTCTGTTAAAGCTTACCTTTCCTCCAAGGAGCTTGTTTGCTTTCTTTCTTACAGCTCTAAGCCCTTATAGGCCTTTCTTATTTCCCCTAAGGTAGCAAAGGTACAATACATAATTCCCTATCACCTTCATACTATTCTCACACCAGCCTTTGAGGTAAATTATGTTGAGAAATGGTGACTGATCTAGAACTATCAGGTGAACTTCAGGGCTGAAAACTGAATAGAACCTATGTAAATTAGCCTACATGTTCATTTAAGATGATAAGTATTATTATTTATCTTCTGTGGTGTTTAGATGGCTTCCTGTGTAATAGTTTGGTTCTTTTTACAGTGACTTTTTAAGGTTAGCCAATATTTTCTCCACATGGCAAATGAAAGTCACTAATGTGGTGAGACAATGATTTGCTTAAGGGATGTCATTTCATGTGTCCATGGAAGCAAGATTTGGACCAAGGACTCCTTAGTCACAGTCAGTCTCTAAGCCACCATGTTATCCCAGCTCAGTGGTAGTAGTGACACGATAGTTTTGCTTCTGCTTAGTTGGGATGCAAGGGAGCAAACATGCAGCCTATCAGTGTGTGGTTTTCTGCTAAGTAGCTACTGCTAGGAGACCTGTATAATGAAAAGATTCAAAGGTCATGAACCAGTTAGGAGGCAATTTAGCCCCTCTCCCTGCATGCCTGGTGGGTCAATGAAGATACCAGCCTGCTTCGGAAACTAACAATGAGCTCCTTGTTGTAAATTCTGAAGGAAAAGCAAACTGACTGAATCCAGTCTGGCTATCAGAGTGACACTTAATTGCATTTCATGGCATTTGATGCTGCGTGTTCTCCCAGGGAGGATGTGGACCAAGTTTATTTTGTCACCACCGTATATTATAAGGTGAGAGATAATGTCATAAGATGACATTTGGAAAACAATATTCACCCCAACATTTATTCAAGCAAGAAGCAAGACTTGAAGAAATGTTTTCCTGAAAGGAAAAACAAAAGGACATCCAGAAACATATTAGCATATGTGCAGCAAAGAGAGCTCTATGGTTTTTGAGACAAAGTAAGGGTTACACTGGACATTAAAGGAATGTGTTTTTCTTCTGATGAACCTATATTTCCCTCTCACAGTGGGATTTCCTCAGGGATATATACCTCAGTAATCAGATATTCAAAGTAAGCCTATGTTTATTTTTCAGTGCCCAGTAATAAAACAAAGTACTCCAAAAGCAAAATATGCAGGTGAAAGAAATTATGTTGTGTGACTATAAATGACTTTCATCATTTGAAGGAGCACCTCTGCTTAAAAAAAGGTGGGGGGTGATAAACATGTCTTGTCTGAACCTAAAGCAGGTAGATTCCAGTAGTAGATCCCTATTCCCTGTACGTACTAGTTGTATAGAACCGTTTTCTTCAAAGCTCTGGATTGGGCCTCTGTCATTTTTGTGTATCAGGCTTTCAAATGTACCAGTCTGAGAGAGAGATAATACCTGGATTTAATTTTTTCCCCTTTATCTACTATTTTCATTTTAATCCTGCTTACTGGCAGCCTACCAGTCATTTAATAAGCCCCAAAGAAGGACAATATTACCCAAACCTGGTGCTTTTTGTTGTTGTTAAGTGCCATCAAGTCAATTTCAACTTATGGTGAACCTATGAAAGCTGAGACCTCCAAGTCTTCCTACCATCAACAGCCCTGCTTGGACCTTGCAGATTCAGGGCCATGGCTTCTTTGATTGAATCTATCCACCTATAATGCAGCCTTCCTGTTCTCCTACTACCATCTACCTTACCGAACATGCTTGTCTTTTCTAGTGAGTCATGTCTTCTCATGATATGTCTGAAGAAGGACAGTCTCAATTTAAGTCATCTTAGTTTCTAGGAAGAATTCAGGCTTGGTTTGCTCTGATGCCCATTGCAGCGCACACAGCCTGAGCCCTGGCTTGAGCGTGCTGTGCTGGAGTCGAAGTATGAGGCAGGTGAAAAGGACCAGTCAGTCCTGGTCTATAAGAAGGCTGTTTTGTTGTAAGCAAGCAGAAGAAACAAAAAGGAAAGAGGAGAACAGGCATTCATACATACACACTTTGGCTTCACGAAGGCAGGCAGTGGCGAAGCAAAGCTCTTTGTTTTCAAGCGTCTTATATAGATCATTGCATTTCATAGAAAAACATCACATCATTCAACCCAACAGGTTAGAGAGGGAGAGGAGGCTTTCCTGTGCCAAGTTGAGGCGTGTACCAGGTGCCAAGATGAGCTGGCAGCCCACTCCCTGGCTAGTGCTGCCCAGATGAGCTGAAAACACCTTATCTCACCTTCCTTCCCTGTACAAGGTGGTGGCTGCAGGGAGAGAACATTCCTTGAGCATTCTAACAAGTAAACGGGCCTGAAGCATACAATGCAGCCTGAACCAAGGTTTTAGCTAAAGCAAACGTTGGGCCTAACACCCATTTATTTGTCCTTTTTAGTAGTCTATCGCATAATCAGAAGTCTTCTCCAGCACCACATTTCAAATGAGTTGATTTTTTTTTTCCTTTCAGCTTTCTTTACTTGTTTCTTCACAACAATACATAGAAATAGGAAATACAATGGCATGGACAATTCTAATTTTTGTATTGAATGATACATATTTACAGTTCAGGATCTTGTCTAGTTCTTTTATAGTTGCCCTTCCAAGTCCTAGTCCTTCTTGACTACAGTCTCCTTTCTGGTTAATGACTGAGCTAAAGTATGGAAAAATCTTTAACTATATCTCTGATATCTTTGTTGTTGTGTACTTTCAAGTCATTCTTGATTAACTAACCCTAAAGCAAACCTATCAGGGGTTTTCTGGGGCTGAGAGTGTGTGTCACGTCCAAAGTCACCCAGCAGGTTTCCATGGCCGAGTGGGGAATCAAACCTGATCTCCAGGGTTCTAGTCCAACGCTTAAACCACTATACCACACTGGCACTCATCACCGATGTCTAGGTATGTGAAAAGTTCTGTCATCTTTTGCTATCATCTCTTCAAATGCCACCTGCATTTTTGTCCCATCCAGGTTGCAAGACTTTGTTTTTTTCTTTTGTAATAGAATCTGTCCAGGTTTTCTCCAAAAATTTGAAAATTGTGTGCACGCATTTTTAATGTATGCATTTTTGCATGCATTTCCCCCATTAACTAAAGTGTGTCTGTGTACATTATGGTCCAGCTGTATGGATTTTTATTTGCTTTTATTGTTATTTTTGGAGGAGATGCATATTCTTTTTTTTTTATTTCCCTGACGTATTTTGCAAGCCTCACAAATGTGTAGATTTCTGAGGGAAGATGTGCTTTATATTTTAACAAACCTTGGGTGTCAAACTGATATATTCACTGAGAATCTTGGCCCCAATGGATTTTTTCCATCTCTGTAAGGCAACTAGAAAGGTGTACAGAAAATATATTATTCTAGAATAACTAAAATCCTAGAGCATTTATACAACTTTCAAGTTAGATATGGGCAACTTGCAGTCTTCTAAATATAACTGGACTACAACCCCCATCAGCCCTAGCCAGCATAGTTGAGGGATGATGGGAGATACAGTCCAGCAACTTCTAGTGGAGCCTACCTGGCAACCCTTGCTGCAGGGCGTTATTTGGATATAAACATAGGTACATTAAAATAAACATTACTGCCTTAGATATAGTGCTGTGAGTCAATGTGAGTAACTTGACTAAAAGGTACAAGACACAATTTAAGCCGATTAAATTTCTATAATTAGTAGACAACCATATAAACCCTACAAAATTATGGACTGCATTATACCAGTTTGATTGCTGTTTTTAAATACCTACAAGAGTTATTTTAAAATTATTTCCTTTGGACCTAATGATCTTCTTGGGACGAGTTCTTTAATTAGTGGTCTACTGTATAAATCTTGCAACTATGGAATGTGTTGTCCTAATATGATTCCTGTTGTTAAATTCTTAAAAGAATATTTTAAAAATCATTTAAATTTGGCCCCATAATGATCTTCTTGGGATAAGTAACCTAAATGAATGCATTGATCAGTTAGGAGTCTCCTACCTCAGCTCATGAATTACATCAATGAGACAGATGTATCAATAGCAAGCTATAAATATCATCACGTGGTTAACAGAAATCTCTTTTCTGCATTGTCATTGTCTGAGACTGAATATATCTATCACTTTGAACAAGGTCCAGCTTTGTATTGTACAAAGCAGTGATGTGGAACCTTCATGATTGGTAATGTTAAACATGAGTGATGTGTTAACATTATTGTTTTTTCACCAAATAATTAGATCTTTCTTTCTCTGCCACTCCCCCCGCCCACACTTCCTTTCTTCTGGGTATGTTCTTCTCAACAAGTCATCTCCCTGGTCTTTATCTGTTGCCTTTTTTGTGATTCCCAAGGCTTGCACAGCTGCCCCCAGCTGACTTTGGCTGGCCTTGCTAAAATGTCAGTCAGTGGCACCTTCTGTGTGATTGTGACTTCCTTACCAAGCAGTGGCTAGTAGAGATGTGAGTTTTTCCTTGATGTTTGCACATTGCCTAATTTTTGTGTCTCAGGGAAGTGGGGGAATGATCAAAATAACCAAGCTGCTGATCTCCCTGATAGTACATTTAAGACAGAGGCAGAGCTGGCTCCAACATTAGGCCGTGTGGGGAAGCTGCCTCAGGGAGCAGATGTGGAATATCCTGGAAGGGCAGCAAACTGCTATTCAAGTAATTCATAATTGGGTGTCTCCAGAAGAACAAGAAAAATCTCTGGAAGTTTCCAATTCTTTTTTGTTTTGATTATATCTGCTTATTCACAAGTTGCATCCAGTCTCTTTCGTGAAATACATCAAGTTTCCCCTCATTTCCTTCTCCTTCCCATTGATCATGTGTCACATCCAGTCTCATGAGATATTTCAGAAATTGCTTTTCATCAATTTCAACTGACACCCCTTTTTTTTTTAATTCAAGAGTTTTATGAGAGCCAGTGAGGTGTAGTGGGTTGAGTGTTGGGCCATGACCCTGGAGACTAGAGTTCAATTCCCGGCTCAGCGATGGAAACCCACTAGGTGACCTTGAGCATGTCACACATTCACAGCCCCAGAAAACCCCCTGATAGATTTGCTTCAAGGTCACCATAAGTTAGAAACAACTTCAAGGCGCACAACAATAGTCAAAGTGCTAATATGCTTTAACAATATTATGCCAGTTAAGCATTAGGATAATTTTGTTTTAGTGCTATTGTGTTGTGTATCTTTAACTAATTTCCAAGTTATGGTGACCCTAAGGCAAACTTATCACAGAGCTTTCTTTGGCAGAATTTGTTCAGAGGGGGCTTGCCATTGCTCTCAGAGGATGAGAGAGTGTGACTTGCCCAAGATCAACCAGTCAGTTTCCATATCACAAAGAGGATTAAAACTATGGCCTCCAGCATTGTAGTCCAGTGCTCAAACCACTACATCATGCTGGCTTGTTTTTTAGTGCTAGCATTCTTCTTTCCCTTGCTTGATGTCTGTAGAATCATTGTCATGGATACAATAGCTATATTTACTGGTGGTGGACATCTTAGTTCCAAGAATATAGAAACACACAAGGCAAGTACTAAACACATTCCATTTTGGAAAATACTGGCTTAAATTAAACTGATACGGGGAGTGGAAATAAAAAGTCCTTGGTAATACCAGGAGCTCTCAGAAAATAGGATGAAGAAAATATAATGTGGATCTTAAAAAATAAAATCAGAAAGCACAAGAACAAATCCCAGGACTTCTAGGTTGTGGAGTTTTTAAAAATCCATCTGGATGTGGCCATACTATCTTTTTACTAACAGGAAGGGAAAGAGATACCTCTGGGATTTTCTGCCTTGTGTGACAAAACTACTTGTCACATAGGGGTGTTATTAGCTAATCTGCCTCACGCAGCGAAATGTCTTTGGCCTGTCCTAGGTGGAGGTTCCTATTGGAGAACTATTGCAGCCTCCAAACAAACCAACATCAGATTGGTCACAGGCAGCAGTGGCTGGTGACCACTGGGACCACTGGTGCAGGATGGTGAACAAAAGGTGAGGCCAAAGTCAACAGTAGGTGGGGCTAACTAGTTTTGGCTTTGTCTCTTTTGTCTTGCCTTGTAACGACACAGAAGAGCCCTTGGCATTTAATGTCTAACTAAACTGTAGAAGAACAGATTCCTACATTGGTTCAGTAAAATTCTCCACTATCATTCTGTTCAGCAGTGATGGTGGAGGTGGATGTAATTGTACTCCATGAGCTGATTATAAAGGAAGAAGGCAAAGAGGTGAAGACTATCTGGGACTACCCTGGGAATGGAAAGAGCAGTGCCATATTTGTTTTAATGGACTCCCTTCCACCAGTACTGGGGGTGACATCCCTGCTACACTGCCCAACAAACCCTAAAGGTTTTCTATTTCCCTAAAATTCCCCAAAGTCGAGGATGCAATGAGCATAGATTGAGGCCGTTAACTGGATCCAAGCCCCTATTTCAGTTTAAGAGTTTTTTTAAAGCTGATTTTAATATACATTTTTTTTAAAGGTTAAATTGTGACAGAAGTGCAATGCAAGTTTAGCCTTCTGCCAATTATGTCCTTGAATGGACCCCTTCATTTTCATCCATGTAAGAGGAAGGTTCCTTTGGCAAAAGCTAAAAGTCTTAAAAGAAAGTGGATCAGGGAGAGATGAAGTGCTCTCCACGCCAATATTTCGTTCTAGCCAGAGTCATATAAATTTGTATATCACAAAGCCTGAACAAGATTATAAAGATAAATTAGTTAACAATACAAAGTCACCAACAGGATCTCCTTATATAAGACAAATCAAAAGTTTAATAGCAGAAGCATATTAAAATCACATGCACACCCCCAGCGCAGAATGACAAAAGTTCACAGTTCCTTATTAAGAAGAAGAAGGTGATATACCCTAAGAAATGGTAGTGACAGAAGGGGCTGTCTTAAAGAGTTGCAAAGGGAGGTGGAACCAGTTCTCAGGTTCAAAAGAGTTACAAGATCAAGAAGACTCGCTCTTTGACCTGGATCAGGAATGGACAATTGCAGCTGGCACCATTTTCAGCCCTGCAGTTAGCTACCTGTTCAACCCCAGCTAATGGCAGTGCAAGAAGGAAGCAGGTTGTAATAAACCGATTTTCACTGCTGGGCTTGAGCAGTGCTAAGGATTGGGTTGTCTTCATGCTATTTAAGTTTTTCAGTACATGAATCTTGGGTTGTTGACATGTCATATGACTTGTGTGCCACAATTCATTAATACTTTAACTTTTTCAGCACAGGTTGCCCTTACAGCGTGCAGCTGAACTAGTTGCATTAATCTTTCTTTGTGGGTCAGATGTCATCTGTTTTCAGCAGGTAATGAATCATGAATGAGGGGGTCCATGACTTGAGCTAATGCTTCTTCACATAGCAAAAAGCAGCACAGCTTATATGTGTACACCAAGGTGGCATTCCCCCTTGTGCTGGTATCTCTGCTGCTCTGAATTCTAATACTCACCGCCGCCTGCATCATCTAAATGAGGTTAGAGACCATTGATCATCTTCTCATTTAATCAACATCTTAGTTTTCCTACAGGTGCAGGATATGCTTTGATCTCTTTTGATCTCGATCTGCATCTAAATAATTGAGACTTTGGTAGAAATCTTTTATAAATGAGCTAATCATTGTACATTAAAACCTATTAGAGTCAATCTATTTTATTCCCATTGGAGACCAAGCACAGGAGGAGGTATGGAAGCATAAGTTGTTGTGTTAAAATTGTCAGCTACAAAAGCCTGTGATCAGGCAAACCCTTTATTTTACGTTCGTGGAAATCCATTTTGAAAACAGCTACACATCAATGAGAAATTTCCACTGCTAAAATGGGAGACTGATAGCCATACTATCATTTACAACCTTTTCAATTTCCCTATTAACATCAGGGAAAGAAAAGCCAAGGAGTCTTTACACCATCTCCTACAGCAATTGAACTCTTAATCCTTCAACTCCAAGAAATTACAGAATTAAGAAAAGTGAAAACAGTGGACAAGATCCTAATGGGCCAAACTGCGTACAAAGTAAATTATGAATTTCTGAACATTTTTGCCCCTCACATTGTGAGGCATTCCAGACTGGGTTTGGCAAGTAGAAATCATGTTTTGGCTAAAGATGATTGTTGTGTGTGCAGGGCTGAACTCACCAATCTAGCATTAGTCATCAGTAGGGCTTTCTGTTTCTGCCCAATCTGCATTAATGTAATTAAACATACTACAAAAACAGTGGGATACTGATGAAAAGTGTTCCATAAGCATTATACAGCTTTAGTGTCAAATCCTGAAAAGCTTTCAGAGTTCTAGTCAAGAAAGAAAAGTCTCCACCTGGTCATGAGATTTGGTGCTAGGTAAATTTCCCAGGATAGAACATTCCACCATTCCCCGTTTTGCCTGCCTGACCACTGACAGCCAGTGCTTCTGGAAAAAGGCCTCAGAGGGAAAAAAGAAAAAGCCATTGGGAAGATTCATGCAGGAAATAGCAATACGTGTTCTACATGCTCAGGGACAAACTAGTCCTGATGTTGGAATTTAAAGACATATCCGTGTTAGTCTGGTTCAGTATGCAAAAGGATAGTGTAGAGCTTACGAAAGCTTATCTTACAAACCTTCTTCTCTCAGTTATTCTTAAATGTACAATATTCCTTTGCATAGTAGTGCTGATGTTAGTTGAATAAATGTAATTAACAAACATTAATAAACATCCTTCTGTTATGCTAGTAGTGTAACAGTAGCCAAGATGAAACCTAACTTCCAAGCAGTCTTAGTACTGTGGCTTCCGTGGGTCCAACCAAAAACTTACTCTGTACCTGGAACTGGCGTTTCAAGGGAGACCTCCAATGACAGCAGTGCAGTTTGTCTCTCTGGTTAAGACTGTATGGAATTTGCTACACCTTTGTTAGTCTGAATGGTGGTAATGAACAGATAGAACAACATTTGACCTTTCATTTGTACTTCTTAAAGAACACTTGCTGCCGGATATCAGACTCCTAGATACAGTTGTGCGAGTTGGATAGTTTAAGGTATTAGAATAACAAAAAGTCACACCAGTTGCATGGGAACATGGGGACAGGGGGGCAATTTGCTCTGGGCAGTAATGTTTTGGGGGCATCCTGGCCCGTAGCCGTGCCCCCGCATGCCCTGGCCATGCCCCTGTGCACTGCAGCCACGCCCCACACACAGTGGTCCCACTCCTCATGCTGTAGCCCTGCTGCCTCCTGTCCCCCACTCCGCATACTCCAAGTTCCTCCATTGAGTCACACACAATCTAGGAAAGAGGAAGATGTCAGATCAAGCTACATTAGCTTTTTAAAATCCCAGAACTGTAATGTCTGGCTCATGCACATGATGTACTCCCCAGTGTTTTTGAATGTTGCTTTGTGAGACACTTTCTAACCATGTGTTTGTTTCATTTAGAGTGGGTTGTTTTTATAAGTGTTTCTAGGTATATGCTTGTAAAATTAGAAGTGTGCATAGACATTTTCAAACAGTGTGTGAGTAGATCATGAGACTGAGGTGACCACCTCATTCTGATGTAGTCCGACATCATCCCTTCCTCTTCGTCTAGGCAGCTGCTTTGGTTCATGTTCAAAAAGGCTCCCACTGGGACTGCATAGTGGATAACAATGCTTGATGTATAAACCTGTTTAACAGAAGGGAAGGGTTGTGGGGGATGGAGGGTGACTTAAAATAATCAATTTTTATGACAAGCGTGCAAGTTGAGTATTGTGTTCGTGTCACTTTGTGAAATACACTTTTGTGTTAGCTGAGATGTGCTCTTGCTGTGAGACAATAAGGTCCTGACCTTTTAAAGCAATTAACTGAATGTGTGTGTTTAAAGTTTTAAGTCCTGTGGGATTCCTCAGATATTGAAAGTTAAGTACGCGCTCAGATCAAAGGCCGACATTCTCAAATTTTATGCTTTAGCACCAGTTAGTGATCTTGGGCACCTGCTTCCAAACAGTCTACTGTCTGAAGATTAGGTCCTTTTAAAGTGCTTCAGATTGAGCATAGGAACAGCTAGGTGACATGATCATGAATAACTTTTGAAACAGAGATGATTTTCCTCTGTGGACCAATCAGCATATTTTAGTGGGTGGAATCTTTGTAGATCACTGTGGTGAACATTACAGTAAGAGACCTGAGCTATCTGTTAGACCTGAGCTGGTATAAGCCACATTTCCTTTCCCCAAGGAATCCTTGGAAGTGTAGTTTTTGTGAGGAGAGCTGTAAATTCCAGTAACAATTCATACAATTTGCTGGCAGGGTACAAGTTCCAATGGAGACCTCCACCTCCACTGGTGTCATTTCTGGAGAACATTGCAGGGTAGAGCCATAGGGGCTGCTGCTATTCCATTGCAAGGTGTATATGACACTGGTATGTGGTTCAGAGTGGCTAGCATAGGCCACACCATTAGCAGCCTGCACCCAGCACTGCTGCTGACCACCTGACTGCACCTGTACAATACTGAAGTACCAGTCCCATGCCTTTGCCTCAGGATAACTTCACGTAACGGCAGATCGCCATGTTATGATGCTCAGCAGGGGTAGCTCAAGAACTGCTATGCAAGCGGAAAATTCTCATTACCCTCTCCAAAGCAAGGTTTAAACACCATTTCAAGGATGTTATGATGACTATATCGGAATGAGACCAGTATCTAGTACGGACCTGCACAAGATATGGCCCATGGGCTGCATGCGGCCTGCAGTGGGGAGGAGGAGAGTGAGGGAGACAAGACTGCCCCCTCACTCCCCTCTCCCACCCATGCCAGGCACGATTGGGGAGGAGGAGAGCAAGGGGAAAGAGGTACAGTTACTTTTAAGAAGAATTAAAATAATAACAAGTTTGAGGTACTCATATAGGCCTAAAAATCCTAAAGGCACCAGATCCCATCTGATTGTGAAAGCTAAGCAGGGTCAGCTCTGGGTGGTATTTGGATGGGTGACCACCAACAACCATCAGGTGCTGTAGGTTATATTTCGATGCAAGGAACTGGCAGAACCGGCTCTGAGTAGTCCCTGTCTAAGAAAACTCTACAAAATTCATGAGGTTGCCATAAGTTGGCAAGTGATTTGAACTCACATATGCACACACAAAAGTATTCATAATTCAGCAGTGTTAGGATGATGTTTTGGGATCCAGATTGTTCTTCCACCAGTGCCAGTTAAGGAGGGCAGCTGGCAAATGTCATTTTTTGTAAAAGTGTCTTCCTAAGCCTGGTGAAGAGGAAGTATTATGTCAGAGTATGTGTTATTTTTTGTTGACATTCAGCACTGGTAACCCTCCTTGGCATGGTATATAAATATTTTGCATTTACAGCTTATTTGGGCTATTTTTTATACATGTATTTCTTATTTTATTTTTGGCTTAGAGATGACCCAGTTGTTTTATCTACTGATGTTGCTAATATGTCCACAAATAATATACTGTCATGCAACATTGAGTAGCTTCGCTTATTTTAAGACTCCACCTGTAAGAAAACCTTAAAAATATATTCAAACTTACCAAAGTAATATTTTGTTTCTTAAGTAATAAGTGTAATAATTGAAATTTCCCTTTTTTATAATATGGCTTATTTGATATGCAAAATAGTTTAATCATTAATTAATTAATAATTATAGTATAATTAATGATTAAATTATTTTGCGAATAAAAACATTATTATACCATTACTTGGAAAGTGAGGTGCTAAAAACCTATCTGTGGCCTGAAGAAGTTTAGCCTATTTAATTTCGGCCTATTGCCAAGTTGTGCAGGTCTGATCTCATATATAGACAGACCCTTAGTGAATAGAGTTCATTATTAAAATCATTATTTTCATTTCCACATGTATTTCCAGATGCTCTATGGACAGACTTACACAGACAGCTGCCTCTCCAATACCTTGAGAGTGTTGCCCTCATCTTTAGGGAATGCTCGTGTGAACCATCACATTCGTTTGGGGACTGTAACCAGCTGTCATCCTAGAGGTGCTCTGAAGCCACTTTTGTGAGGACTGCTCTCTGGTGGAGAGTTGTCAGAAGGAAAACTGGAGGGGGCTCTGTTCTCTGCAATAGATATGTAGAACAGGGAATTTCGGCTGGTGTTTCTTGTTACCTGGTTGCGTGGCAATTAACACCTGCTGAAATTCCCTCATCAACAAAACCGTTAAAGAAACAGAGACCTTCTCCAGTTTTCACTCTGGCAACCCTAGGTGTAAACAAGTCCTGTATGGCTGAATTAAACTAAAATGTATTTAAACAGATTTTCAGAATTCTAAAATCAGATTGTTACCCTGTTTTCTGGGGGTCCCAGGATGGACACCAAATTGCTATCAAAATTATAGAAGTTGGGGAAATTAGTTCAGAGCACAAGTTGGCAAAACGAGAGGCAGGGTAACTTAGCAGGATCTTGCAACCCAGTATCTACGGGGTCAGGCCAAGTCAAGAAGCAAACCGGTTGGAAAATAATGAATGATCTTTATTACATACAGACGCACAATGTATGCAACACAAACACACAGATAACTAAGGAAAATAAAGGTGTGAGTAAGATATCGGGATTTTCAGAGGGATAGTTGGTTCGGGTGATACGAAACCTGTCCTGAAGTCCAGGAGAAAATGGAGAGCGAAGCTGGGGTTCGACGTATCTCAGCACGTGGAGCTGAGGGGAAGCTCGCCAAGCGATGCGGCAGCAAGGCGGTCTGGAACTCGGGAGCGATCCGAGGAAGTGCTCAAAGTCAGGGGTTTTTATAAGGAGAATTGTGACCGCAGGCTACGTTGGACTTGGGGAGAACAATAGATTTGGAGCTGGAGACAAAGCCTCCGAAAGGTCAGAATTTGAATGATTGCATTAGAGCCGAATTTATCAATAGAGTGCCGGTATGCAAACGCGGAGTTCTTGAGCGTTGTATAGCTCGATCATCAAGCTGCCAGCGCGGGGCAGAGGATGTTTTGAGAGTTGCTTGCATACCTAATGGAGGTACTTGCCTTGAGGTCTCCTAAAGCGGCGAGTCCGCTGTTTTCTGGCCTGCCTGTATTGTCTAGGAATATTGCAGTGATTATCGGCCGAGCCTGTATGTGTGCTTGTCCGCGGGCCTCGCAAGCACGTGGAAGGGATATGTGAAGCCGAATTAGTGATATCAAATGATATCTTTTATATCCCCAAAGCTCGGGCTAGCCAGGGCAGTAACAAGATTGTGCACATGATATTTATTTCTAATGTATTTGTAGCCATCATCGATCTGCCTATTTATTTATTTATTTATTTATTTATTTATTTATTTATTTAACCCTATACTACTGTTACTGTGGTAGTTAGCCCTCTCCCGGGCTCTACAATTTATTAATATCAATATTAAATGTATATCTCCACGTGCTTGGGAGGGTCCTCCGGACGAGCACGCAGGCAGGCACGGCTGAACGGCCGCGATCAGGAAAAACCCGGTCTGGCCAGTAATTAATCTGTCATGTAGCCCCAGGAGCCCTTCAGACATGCACACATCAAAATATCCAAAGAGCTCTCTGACCCGAGAAGCTAGCTTGACAGGATTAGCAAGCCTGACAAACAGCCTGTCAAGCAAGAGCCATTTGCATACTGCCGCAGCTTTTGATGAGCCCCTGCAAATCTAATCAAACTAAGCACTCTGACATTTTGGAGCTTTTTGCCCCAAATCACACACATTTTGGAGGTTTGTCTTAGCTCCTCAACCCATTGTTCTCCCCGGGAAAGCATTAGCCCCCAGGTACATTTTCTCCTATAAAAAGACCCGGTTTTCAAGCAGTTCCTCGGAGCACTCCGGTTTCCTCTCGACTCCACGTCTCTCCGTCTGGCAATCCCCTCAGCCTTCCATGTGCTGAGTTTCTCCTCTAGCTCCACTGCTGTCTCCAATTTCAGTCTTCTGGACCAGGTGCAGTATACCCCCAAAACACCTCTCCAAAATCCCCTATCAATTTTCCCCTCTTTTATTTCTTTTTAGCTCTTGGGTGAGTGAGTGCGTAAGTGCGAACATGCGCAGTGACTGATTTTTAATAAAAATAAAATAAAATTAATTACATTAACAATTTGGTGTGGTCTTTGGTTTGGCCTGACCCCTTAAAAATTGGGCTTTAAGATCTCGCTGAGTTACCCTGCCTCTCGTGTGCTATAGCCCGTGCTTTGGCTAATTCCCATTCCTCCATTATATTGAGCACAGTTAAGGGTCCTATACGGGACCCCAGAAATCAGGCAAACAGTAGCTAAGCTCTATTTGAGGGAGGGGGAGAGAGAATACTATAATTTTTCAACAAAAATGATACATAAAACAATAGGGGGGGAAATAAGCTCCAGAAATTAACAAAGTAGCCAAAACTTCAGTACAAATCAGTCTCGGACAGTGTTCTTCTTCCTACAAGCAGAACACCTGTATACAGTTTTTATTATTTAAGTTATTTTGTGGTGAGGATTTTTTTAAATATTATTTGAGTTGGTTTTTTAATGACATAGCCATCTTGAATGCCATATTTCTTTCAGTGGAATTGCAGGGTCAAAATGTGATAAATGAACCATATATAAATATGGGGTTGTGGTGGTAGTGTGCCTTCAACTCGTTTCTGACTTATGACAACTCTTAAGGTGAATCTGTCATGGAATTTGTTTGGAGGAGGCTTCCTCTGAGGCTGTGAGAGTGTGACTTGCCCAAGGTCACCCAGTGGGTTTCCACAGGGATTCAAACCCTGCTCTCCCGATTGTCCTAGTTCAACTCTCAGACCACTCCACCCTGCTGGCTCTCACATAAATACACGCCCTTCTGAAAACTGGGAGTGCGTTGGCTCTCTAAGCTTTCCAGGGAAGGAGTCCAGGAAAGAACATTTTTATTAAAGAAGGTTTATTGTCTCTGTTGAGCCCTAATCCTTGCAATTTCTAATTCACTGATAGGCCCAGCTAGAAATGGCTCCAAGAAGGGCTGGGCAACAGTTAAGATTCTGAAAGGAAAAACACCAGAGGAAAAGGAAAGCTTTAAACAGATACTGAAAATAATATTTTTGATGGTATTATCCTGATATGGTGACTGTGCATCTACAAAAGAGAACAGCTCCTCTCTGGTAGTGTCTAGGCTTCAGTACACCCTCCCAAGCAAGATAGGACTAGCACAAAATTGGCATTATTATAAATACAAAAATTAACACATTCCTGTTTGCACTGGCATTTTGCAGACTTCCAACTATGACATTTTAATATTGAAAAAATATACATTTAATTCAGTATGATTGATTTTAGTCTGATTTGTTTTTCTGTGTTGATTTTATGGCTTGTTGGTCCCTACGTGGTTTTTTAAAGCTTCTGAACAATGTTGCTGTTATGTTGTTTCTATGATGTTACGTAGACTGCCCTGACATCACCCATGGTGGAAAAATTGTTTGTTTAAATACAAACACGTCATTCTCAGCAACATGTGATATAAGATATACCAATATCCTCAACAAGAGTCTTTGCTGATTTATAGAGAATATTCTATAAATCATGTGCAGGAGCACAGCAAACCTTCTCCTCTACATTTCCTCTTGGCTTTAGTGCAAATAAATGCATTTAAGAACAAAACAACTTTTTGTCCTGTACGTAGTATAGCGTAGAAGAGTTTCCTTTGGTTTCAGGTCATAGGAAGTGCCAGAGCATGGAAACAGAGGGGCTTGCTAGTTTTTATGAGGGCAGCCCAGTGGTTAGCAGAGGAGAGCGTCCCTCCTCTTGGGCCTTTCGTTTGTTGATTTCCACCCTCACTGCTTGCCTCATACCTTCCAACATTTCATAGATGAAAACTGGAATGCGTGTGGCTGAGTAACGTTACACTGTGGTCAAAAAGATGTGGCCAGGAAAAGGTGAATAAAACATTATAGATGACAAGGAACACACGAAACGACTATTTTGAGTAAAGAAATCTGGAAGGAAACCCTTAAAAAACAAACAAAAAATCCTCCAACCAACTAAACAAATGAGCTTGGGGAAGGGCAACATTCTGTTCCCTCCTCTCTCCCTTGCTGAATTAACTGCTTTGTCACTGTGAACTCAGTTGGCAGCAATTACAGAATCACAGAAATGTAGAGTTGGAAGAGACCACACGGGCCATCCAGTCCAACCCCCTGCCATGCAGGAACACCCTCAAAGCACTCCCGACAGATGGCCATCTAGCCTCTGCTTAAAAACCTCCAAAGAAGGAGACTCCACCACACTCCGAGGCAGCATATTCCACTGCCGGACAGCCCTGACCGTCAGGAAGTTCCTCCTGAGGTTCAGGTGGAATCTCCTTTCCCGCAGCTTGAATCCATTGCTCCTTGTTCTGGTCTCTGGAGCAGCAGAAAACAAGCCCTCTCCTTCCTCTACATGGCACCCCTTCAAATATTTAAACATAGCTATCATGTCCCCTCTTAACCTTCTCTTCTGCAGACTGAACATACCCAGCTCTCTAAGTCTATCCTCATAGGGCATGGCTTCCAGGCCCTTCACCATTTTGGTCGCCCTCCTTAAAGAAAGCTGGGGATGAAGGAAGAAAGAGGTAGGAGGAGAAAGAAGCTGGGGCATTTTAAAAGAAACTGAGAAAATAGGATGACAGAGTATTAGCTGGGACTGTCTTTGACAAACCAGGACAGTTATAGGATATGTTGTCTCTGGGAGAAGGCAAAGGCTACTGTATCTAAGTCAAAGCAGTAAGAACCCTTCTTGGCTAGAAGAGGATGCTGAGCTACTGCACTCCCACGAGTGGCCACAAGAGGTCACACCTGGACTAGAGAAACCAACAGAACAGGTCCTCTTTGTCAGGGGTGGCTGGGTGGGAAGAAGGGGTAGGAAAAGAGGAGATACTCTAGGTTTGCTGTATGCACTTCTACTTCCTTGAACTCGGTTTTTGCTCTTTCTCCAAGGTTGAGAGTTTCACACCTCTGTGCCTTCCTGGTTCCTTGGCTTTTAGGGGCTATTTCCTTCCTCACTTGGGCACCTGCTGAAAGCTTTCCCTGTTGCCCATCAGTTTCCCTCTTCTCCTTCCCTTTGTGGAGTAAGAAGATGTGTTCAAATGTCCTCCATCCTCCCACATTTTGGCTGGGCTTGTCCCTTCCTTTCTGTTCTACCCACAGGTTGGTTTCTTCACTAATGAAGATACTGACTTAGGAAGGGGCAGATTCAGGCAAGTTTAGTACTAAAATGTGTTTTATTGATGGTTCTTGTTTCGTTACTTGTAAGCCACCCTCAGGGCATTGCCGAGGAGGCTGTATATAAACTGAAACTAATAAGATGTGACTTATTGGTAACCAGCTGGCTACTGTTACTTACCCACTTCCGCCCTGCAACAGAGTTTCCCTTTTCAAATGGGAAGTGACACTGCCAAACTGAGAAGACATTAGAAACAACAGCATATATAGGCCTGGTCCATCACAATCCTACAGATAGTTAATGCATCTGAGGAAAGTCTTTTAACTGGACATAGGAAAGCTTGAAGGAGGGTGCAGGAAAAAAAAAATTGAAGAACATTTTTCCTGTTGTTGTTTTTTTCCAAAGCCTTTTTCTCCTGGAAAATCTGAAAAAAAATGGTGATGGAGCATTTAGTTTTTAGAATGAAGAATAAAATATTAAACACAAGATATTCATATATTTACTCCTCCTACATTATTTCTAAAAGCTATGTAGCAGGTAAAGTTTTATGTAAGACTGTGCACAGTGTCTCATGCCCTTGCAATTCCTAGTCTTCATATCTTTCTTTCAGTTCTTTTTAAAAGAAAGAATGCTTCGTATGTGCTTGGCATTATGGGAAGCCAGAGGAGACAGATAGTTTCCTTGTAGAGAGAAAGATCTATTATAGTAATCAGTGCAGTGAAATAGAAGATGGTAACAAAAAAGGAGGAACAAGAAACGCCTTTCACATAATTTGAGGAATCAAAGGGAAATTTAAAGGGAGGGCATACTCTCAGACCAGTAAGGGAATAAATTACATGACCAAGTGCAAATAAAAAGATGATGGAAACAATATACTGAAGAACTATGTAAAGGAGCTGAAAGGATGACAGATTCATTCAAGGAAAAAACATTTGAAGACATAAACCACTAAGAACAGGTGGAATACCAACAAAGCTGCATCAAGCTACAAAGACGGAATCTGCACTAGTTCAAAATAAAATTCGCCAACAAATATGGAAAATGAAACAATAGACCACAGATTGGAAACGCTCAACATACATTCCAGTTCCCAGGAAAAGGGACACCAGAGACTGCAATACCCACAGGACCATTGCTTTAATTTCCCATGCAAACAAAATTCTACAACAAAAATCTTTACCATATATGAAGTGAGAAATGCCAGATATCCAATGGTGTAGCTTAGTGTGAGCAGGGTAGGGGTGGGGGCAGAGGGATGGGGGCAGGGCTATGGCATGTGTGGGTGGGGCTATGGTGCACCGGCAGGGGTGACGGTGCACAGGGAAGGGGTGACAGCGTGGTTGGGTGAGGCGACAGCACACGTGGGGGGGTGATGGTGTACTGGGGGGCAGACAAAGAGTAGCGGTGGACCCCCAAAATACTGCCTCCCCTCAGCACTCCCTTGCCACTATGCCACTGCAGATATCCAAGCTGGGTTTAGTAAAGGAGGAGGCACTGGGGATCATATTGCAAACATATGTTGGATAATGAAGAGCAACAAAGAATTTTGGAAGAAAAACAGCCAGTTTTTTGTAGATTATAGCAAAGGCTTTGATTGTGTAGATCATGATAAACTATGGATTGCTCTTAAAGAAATGGATGTCCCACAAGTTTTGATTGTCCTGATGTGTAACCTGTACTCAAGACAAGAAACTACTATGAGGACAGACTATGGAGAAATGAAATGATGTCCAGTTGGCAAGGAGGTCAAGCAAAGCTGTGTTTTATCATTCTGTTTAATTTGTACACTGAACATATCATATGTAAAAAAGCAAGATTAGACTGAGAAGAAGGAATCATGAAAATTGGAGGAAGGAACACCAACAATTTAAGATATGCAGATGACACCATACTACTAGCAGAAAATAGCAAAGACTTAGAATGGTTATTGAAGAAAGTCAAGGCAGAAAGTGGAAAGGCAGATATATAGCTGAACATTAAGAAAACAAAAATAATGACTACAGATGATTTACATAACCTTCAAGTAGGTGATGAAGACATTGAAATAGTTCAAGATTTTCCATGCCTTGGTTCAGTCATTATCAGAAAGAAGACTTCAGTCAAGCAAATGAAGAAGACTAGAACTTGGAAGGGCAGATATAAAGGAATTACAAGATCCTGAAGTATAAAGATGTATAATTCAATACTAAATTTGGATTGTCTATTTTATATCCAATTTCTATGTATGTTGTGAAAGCTGGACAGTGAAGAAAGCGGATAGGAAGAAAATCAGCTTATCTGAAATGTGGCGCTGGGAAGAGTTCCGTGATTGTTAAAAAGACAAATGAATGGGTCCTAGAACAAATCGAGCCTGAATTCTCCCTAGAAGCCAAGATGACTAAAGTGAGACTGTCCTGCTTTGGCCATATCATGAGAAGACATGACTCACTACAAAAGACAATAATGCTAGGAAGTAAGACCTGAGCAGGGCTATTGATGATAAGGTGACTTGGATATCTCTCATTCTTAAGGGTGCCATGAGTCGACTTGATCGCAGTTAACAACAAAAGAGTTCCATTTGTAACAAAAAATAAAATATAGAAATGGAATTCCGTTTATAGTTATTTTCTGAATAAATTCATACCTTTAACATATGAAACATGATAAATTTATGCCAAGCCAAGTTATACATTTTATTTTCCTAAAGTAAGAAAGTAACTTTTGATCTGTAAAGGGGATTTATATTACATGTTCCTCTCAATTTTGCCAAAAATTTCTTTTCTTCTCCCATGGTTTCAAAAATTCCAATACCTCTCTACTCTTCACTTTCATATACAGGCATCTAAACCACAGTGTTATTTAAAAATCTCAGGATTTCCTGAAGGTACAGGAATAGCAAAGAATAAATCATGAATCCTTTCATGCTACACAATTAATAGCACTGTGATTCCAGCTTGATTCCACTTTAACTGCCATGGGTGCATCTCATGAAATCCTGGAGTCTGTAATTCGCAAAGGCATTACAGTAGCTTTCAGGATGACAATTCTGGATACCTCTCCTTAAACTGCCAACCCCAAGATTCCTTAGCATATAACTTTGGCAATTAAAGTGGAATCATAGCATTATAACTGTATATTGTGAACAGACACTATTTTTTCCAAATGGACACCATCATTAAAAGACCAACTTGCAGTTTGTGATCATATTAATGTGGCTTTAAAAGAAGCATTCATTGACACTGGCATCCAATAGACCAGAATAGGTATCTTCAGTGGGTTGGGGGAAGTGATGGGAAACTTTCTTCCCTAAAAGCTACAGAGGCCAAGCAAATGCTTTCCCATTAGTGGCCAGAAGTCCAATTTTATTTGTGAAAAATGTGTTTTTTTAAAAAAGTATTAAACAGTATGGGGGGACTGCTGCCTATTTAAACCCATAAGAAACTGTTTATCTTTTTTTTTTTAATGTGATCTGTGGTTCTGGAAGACTTAAGGGCCTCAAAAAGAGCCTTTAGGGCTGCATGTAGTCCTGGGGCCACACTTGGCCCACCCCTGTAATAAGTGCACTTGAATATAGGGACAAACCTGTCATTCTGTCTGTTTAATAAGTAGTGCAGACAGCAAGTTATACGAAGAGAGATGTTTCCTAAAGTAAGAAGAACCCCAGCCATAGAAGGCTATAAAAAAATAGAACGATCACATTGCAGTGTTCTCCAAAGGCACAGGTACCAAATATAGATGCTGCAGGATGGGTTGAAAGGGATTGTCTCTCCAGACCCAAATGAAGTTTCTGAGGGCAATTCCATGGAAAGTACATTGCAGCCATCTAGTGTTAACAGCACCCAGGGCAAACTTGGAAGTTGTGCCCCTACCTTCTTACCCCTACCCTCACCCCCTACACCTACATGCATGGCATTTTTGCGCCCCCCCCACCATTGGCGTCCGGGACACATGTCCTATTTGCCCCACCCTCTATACACCTCTGACCATCCAGCATGGAAGTTTCAGAAGCATGAATGAGTGTGACTCAATCTGACTTGATAAGAAGAGAATGCAGCCTTCCTGTGCAACTCCATAAGGGGAAAAATATTCCTAGCAACAACTTTATTTCCTTTTCCAAAAGCCACTTCCAGAAACACTTCTCAGTTTTCCAGCTAGTCAGGGAGGTTCACACATAATCCATCAGTTGCAGAAAGACTCATCTTTTTCGGGTTACAACCATTTTCTATTGGCATCATTTCTGTGTTCTTTGGGTTCAGTTTCAGTTCAATCTTCCTCCATTTGATTGACTACAGCTTCCTGTAATGATGGAAAGATTATTCTCTATAATCTCTTCCTTGGTTGAAGAATAGGTTTCCAAACAATTGGGAAACTCCATTGGGAAGAATAACAGAACAGCAAGATTTTCATGCAATCTTCTCCCTCTATTCAAGCATCTCAAAGTGTCCTGGAGGATTTTTTGGCACAGAAAGACATATGGGGTATGGGAAAAGCAACAACAGCAACAGTGTTTGCTCAACAGAAAATGTGTTTCCTGCAAAAAAGACATTTTTTGTCCAGATCCCCCCATGTCCTTCTATAAAGAAAAGTCCTTTAAGAAAAATACAGTGAGAATACCACACAGAAATAGTCTTTTTCTCCCGCAGCAGGAAGCAAATTACAGCTATTACTTGTCTTTGCTTGCAAGGATGAAAATAGCCAAAGGGTTAGATCCCTAGTTTCCCAACACTTGTTCATAACCAAGATGGGGGTTTATATTCCTCTGTATATAGCAGCATATTGTTGACACCCAACCGCTGAACTACGAATGATTGCTGCTGCTATCAATATCTTACAGATACTCTTAAAAGACCATTAGGCTTTATGGAAGCCCATATGGGAAGTTACAAAGGATCTGACCACTCCTCTCCAGTGATCACTCTACATTCTGTCCAGAAGAGAAAGAAGGAAGGAAGGAAGGAAAGAGAAAAGAGTAAACCCATCAGAATGCTTTGTCTGAGATTCCATCCAGATGTTCTGAGTGAGCTAGTCCAGTAATTTGCCATGGTCCGTGGTATACAAGGCTGCTGAAAGGTCTGATGGAATTAAGACAGAAAATTCTTCTATAAATCATAGGATATGGGTGTGATAACACACCAAACTGGGTCAAGAGTACAAAACTTAAAGAAATTAATTTTTGGAAAACACTTCTCAGATTCACTTGAGACTCTGTGAGTTTTAGTCCAAGACTTCATTTTGGAAGAGCTGCATGTGTCTTGATGTGTTCTCTGTGCGCCAATGGATTTTTTTTTTTCTTCTTTACCATAATTATTGTAGTATTAGATTTTACCTTCATAAATCTGGAGCAAAAAGCTGGAGCATGAAAACGTGATTTTCCTTCCTGCCTCAAGTTGGATCTGCTCCCATTTTTGATTTAGCCCTGCTAGGTTTGATGCTTTCAGCCTTCTGTGTCTATGGCTCTCTGTGGTTCCACAGTGAAGGAAAATAAAGTTTAGGATCCCCTCAGCAAGTGCAGATTGGAGGCATCGTTCCAAGAGCTGACAGTGAAATACAAGCGCTTGATTGTTGATACTATCTATGCCCCCATCCAGGCATTGAACATTAAGCGATATTGGGGTCATTTGGCCTCTGCTCTAATTTATTACCTGTTCGGTTTCTCTGCAGAGATTACAGGGTACTATATGAAAGGCTTTGACGTACTGTATCTGCAAAAACCACATGCATTTGTGGGGAGTGTGCCGAACATGTTCCTTGTAATACTTTGTTCCAACAACCTTCAGCTTCAGCATGATAGCTCAGAAAGTTGTTGAATAAAAAAACAAAAACAAAAGCCTGCAGTTCTCAGCAAAGGCTTAGGTATGTGCAGTCATCTTTCTAAGTTTAAGGTATAAGTGAGGGCTGTGGGGAGGTGGGGACATGACATGTTATCATATTAAGGAGCTGGAGGAAAAAGAATGAGTCTCACAGGAGCCACAAAGAACAGGTTGTCATGTTAATTGTGAAGCTTTGAAGTACGCAGGTCTATTTATTTTGCATTTCCTGTTCCAAGTTATCACAATATTTGTTCTGCTGACTGTTCCTAACCATCTCTGTTCTTTCTTCCTTGTGCAGCCTGGCTTCTAAGTGTATGTTAGGTGAGCGTCTGTTACCCAAAGAACAGCAACAAAAATGAATCAGCTCGTGCATGTAAAAGTCAACAGGGTTGCTAATGTCCTTAATTAATTTTATTGACTTTAAAAGCATTATTCAAAGGTGGGAGTACAATGTACACCCTGACATTTAGCTTTGCTCCTCCACTCTTATCAATGCCAGGCTACTTGACAATATCTTGATCTTGACCCTTGCGGCCTTCTATACCTGGAACTTCCTCCCAGAACACCAATGTTATCCTACCTCTTTCTTCCTTCAAACTTCATCACTTCCAGGAAGTATCCATTTGCTCAAACTCACCCCTTGCCTCCTCTTTCCTTTCCATCCAATGAGCCATACACCCATTCAGAATGTAAGCTGCTTAAGGCAGGGACCTGTCTTTTGTTACTCAGTGAAGTTCTGTGTATCCTGATGACACTCTATAAATAATGACATTTCCTTCCACTTAACGCAGTTGACAGAATGGCACAAGACTGTCATTTCCATTTATTAACTTGCATTTCAGCAAAGCTTGCAACATGTATGTGATGGCTTATGTGCTCTGTTTGGCAAGTTGCCAAGTACTTTGGGCACAACTCAGCAATTTTCTTAAGGGCATGACAAATTTGTGTATAGTCCTATTAAAACCACTTGAGGCACTAGAAAGTTCCAGGTGAGAATTCTAACTAATATTCTCTACACTGCAAACCATTGGCTTTCGCAGGATATTGCCATGGTAGTTCAAGTAGATGCATAGCACTATGATCGTGCAATGTGGAAGAGACCCTGGGCTCTGGAACTCACTTTCTAAGGAGACTAGAATTGTCCCCCTTGATGTCCTAAAATTAACAGACAGACTCATTTGAAGAATTCTAATGACCTCTCAGAGCTTTATTACAGCAGCCTGTTGTCCCATGGCAACTGCGTTATTTAAGGAAAGAAAAACATACTGGTATAGAATCAATCACTATGACATCATCTCTGCAATAGCACTATGCTGCCAGTTTGGTGATGCACATTTCCGCAATTGGTCTTCTGCACCACCCACTGACTCTGCCTCCCTTCCCCTGTCCATACTACCTAACACATGCACCAGTTTGTTTGTTTTTTGTTTGTTTGCTTTTTGCACAGTTTCAGTATTTCAGGAGAGTTCCTCCCCATCATTTCAGTATTGCATTTTCCCGTCTTACCACCATTTCAGCACCTCATTCTTCCAGAGTCACAGTGGACTGTTTTGCTGTAATGGTGAAATTACACCAAAAGTAAACAAACAAAGGACTGGGAAACAAAGTAAAAGCAACATTGTGATGTCCTCTTTGTCCAGACCCCGGGAGTACAATGAGCAAACCTTGTTTGGGGATAGAGAGGGCGAAAGGGGAAAACAATGCCCATTGACAGTACATTACTGCTGCAATATCTAAACTGCAATGGAATGTCACCATTGCACCAATACACAATAGTGGAAAAGTAGCATTATTGCAGCCATTCATGGGTAGAGTTCTCCCTCCACATTTGCGGATTTGACCTTCACAAATTTGCTTATGCACGAGGCGCCCCTTGGCTCCCCCATATTTTCCCCCTCCCATTCCCTGGCCTTTTGCCCAGGAGCCCTGCCTTCCTTCTCTGCACCCGGCAAAAGGCAAGCAAATGGGGGAGGGAAAGGCTTGCGTTCATGCAAGACTTTCCCTCCAGTCGCTTGCCCGACATCTGTGCTGGCAGAAAGAAGGCAGGGTGCGTGGGTGACAGGCAGACAAATGGAGCAAGGGGGAGTGTTTCCCCCTCCATTCACCTGCCTTTCACCCACACATGCAAAAAGAAGGCAAGACACACAGGCAGCAGGCAGGAGAATGGAAGGGGGAACCCTGGGAGGAAATGGGAGGAGGAGGGCTCACTTAGGTGGGGGGAAGATATTCACTTCTTTTAACTTTTGCAAGGGTTCTGCTACTGCATTTCACATAACCCAATAAGGATGGGAATGCAATCCAACAAACTGAGAGTGATGACTTCCTGTGAAAAGGAAAGATAAAAAATAATATCTAACCCAAGTGCAATCATGCAACGAACCAGCATGTAATAAAGCCCTAAGAAACTGAGTGGTTCTAAGAAAGTGGTTTTCACTGTGTGTCTTACTATTTCTTTTTCTTTTAAAAAAACCCCTACTTTTAACTTTTTATATGTTTAAATTGATCTTTTTTGTGGTTTTAGTACTGTGTACCTCTTTCTATCTGTGAGCCTTTAAGTCACCGGTTAGCTTACTGTGACCCCACAACTTCACAGGGTTTTCGCGGGCAAGGAATACTCAGAGGTGGTTTCCCATTGCCTTCCTCTGAAATATAGCCTACAGTCCCAGAGTTATAAATAATTTAATTATAATGTAAAGATAATCTTTTCTGTGTTTTAACCTATATTCTACTTGTTTAAATTTTCTGTTTTCAGTTCTGGGGTGAAGGTAGAACAAACAGTAAATAAAATAAAGTAATATAAAATAAAATAAAATAACCTACAGAATATTGAAAGCATTTTGTTAACGTCAGCATTCTGTTGAGGTTAAAGTCTCTGCAGAATCATGCCTCATTTTATCCCCTCTGCTGGATCCCTGTATCTGATACACCAGTGCCTTCCTTATGTTAGTTTTAATATTCCTTGGATGAAAGAAACCCCAGGTGTCTTGGTAATTATGACACATGTTGTACCTTCTGTTGAGATCAAAACTTGCTTAAATGTTTTCATCCAGCCTTTGGGAGTGTTTAGTCTTCTCCGAGACTTCTACATTGTTTTGTTCTTTTTTTGAAAGAGAGAGAGAGAGAGAGAGCTGCTGATGAAAGCATGCTTGACAGATCTCTTTCCATTATCTAGGCTGATACTTGTGATCTTTGTAAAAGAGAGAGGGAGAATTCCTGTCCGGGAAATAAATCTTGGGATTAATGTAATCCCATTGTGGAGGATAAGTTTTCTATAATTCAGCGACGGAATCTTCATTGGGTAACTCTGGTAGACAAGATGGATGTGGAGACGGAATGCCTCGCCCGCCCCCCCCCCCCCAAAAAAAAAGAAAGGAAAAAGGCCAACGTGGGATTTTTGGAGACTCAAAGAATGGGACTCCTGTGAGGAATGTCAGAAGCAAACACTTGGGTATATTAAATGGAATATTCTGCAGTGATTGCTTTTTTAAACAAACATCTAAGGCAATAAATAGATTGAAATATAGGCAGTCTGTGCAGTCTATATTAAAGGACATAAGCATTGTCAAGAGCTAATATAAAATGAGATTCTGCCTCCACTCATTATATCTACTAGCTATCTCCTGATTAAATAAAAGCACGTTTTAGATACAGTAACCTTGGTCTGGATATTTGTGGCATCATCATGCATGTAATGGTTTTAATAAATTTCATTTCCAGAGCCAGAGAGGCACTCAGAGGCAGAATGAGTGATAGCTGGAGTGTGTTAACTCTTTGGAAGCTTATTCCCCATAGCTAGTTCTGAAACCAGAAAGAGACATAGAAGCATCTCATACAGTTGTACTGAGATGTTCAGAAAGTAATGTTTGTTTGTACATTTGATTCACATTCTGCCCCACCTGGAATGGCGTAACAGGATGTTAATCAAAAAGCTCCAAACTGCATTGGCAGGCTTTTTCTTGACTGGTCTCTAGCCACTAAAAAGCCAGTGTCAATGAAAACATATTAACTTGCTTATGGGAGGCATAAAATAAGTCATCAGTGAGTCTGGGGTGGGGGAGGAATTTCAGAGTTCAAGGATGGCCACCAAGGTCACATCTCTTCACATCCATGTAGACTTGACAGATAGTTCATCATCTGTCTTGGTCAATATTAATTGCCATGATGGAACAGAAGGGTGGAGCTTATCTTTTAGTTTCAGGCTGGATTCAATCTATTTAGACTTTTTACAGATCATAACTAATGACTTCAGTTTTGAGTAAGAAGAAAATAGGCAGACAAGACCTAATTAGTGCAGAATCTGTCATTTGTAATTTCCAGGACTTCATGCCTTAATAAGGTGCTTTCAGTCTCCCCAGCCCCAAAGACATAATATGACTTCACTAACCAAGAACTAGCCTGTGCTAGTCTTTCCTAGTCAAGAACAAACAGGCCAAACTGTTGAAAGGTGCCTGTGAAGCAGGATTGCCAAGAAACCCTTATGACTTCATAGAAGCTGATAGGATGAAGTTGTCAGATGCCAGCAAGTGAGTGGGATCCACTCCTCTCTCCACCATCATCCTTCATGACATTACAACAGATTCTGTGAAATACCCCTTGCATTGTATGCCGCAGCTGTATAAAGCAAGAAAAAGGACACTTGCACTATACAGTTAGAGAACTTTTATCTCATCTTAACTGCCATGGCTCCATCTTATGGAATCCTGGGATTTTTACTTCGACTTGGCCCTCCACATTTGTGGCTTTCACATTCATGGATCTGGTTATTTGTAAGTTTATCCAACCCATGCCCCCTGCTTCAAGCATTTCTTTTCCAAGGGAACATTCCCTCTTGGCTCTGATCAGGTTGTGCAGCCCCTTATAAAATTACTTCTGGCCTTCCTCCTCCTGTAGTCACTGCCTGGCCAGTTAAGGACAGATTGCAGCCTCATTTCTCAACACTAAAAATCTTCTTCTTATGCCCCCCCACACCCAACAAAGGAGATGGGCAAGAAGGAGGAAGTATAGGGCCATCATGCCAACTCATCCCCTTTCCATTTCCTTTTTCTGACCTGATTTGGACCCGGGTGCCCATTCCCCCTACCATGCCTTGCCCCCCCTTCCCACTGACACACACATACATTTTGATATTTGCGAGTTTCCCAGTTTTGCGGGGGTCCTGTGCACTTAACCCTAGCGAATCTGGAGGACCAACTGTATTATATATTATCATTTGGCTTATTTGTATCCTGCCTTTTCCCCAATACCGGGACTCAAGGTAGCTTACCAATTACTTGAGTCACTACAGATTAAAAACATACAAAAACATCTGTTTGTCTGTCTTTATATATATTATTTAAAAACTATTAAATGATGGAATTAAGATATTTAAAATTGACTAAAAGACAGAATATAAACATTCAACAAAACAACACATCATTAAATGCCCATCACAGTCAGTTCCTAAAAGCCCAACAGAACAGGAAAAATATTCACTTCCTGATGGAAGGAGAACAAGGAGACAGCCATCCTAATTTCTCTATTGAAGAAATTTCAAAGACTTGGAGTAGCTACCAACAAGTCCTTCTCGCTTGTTGTTGTATACCTTCAAGTTGTTTCTCATTTACGGCAACCCTAAGGTGAACTGATCATGGGAGTTTCTGGGGCTGAGTGTATGTGCCTTGCCCAAGACCTCTCAGTGGGTTTCCATGGCCAAGTGGGGCAGTGAATCCTGGTCTCCAGGATTGTAGTCCAATGCTGAAACCACTATACCAGGCTGGCTCTCAAATTTATTCAGGAAAGTAATGGGATAGAGGCAAGGGCTTTTCTGAAGAACTTACTGCTCAAGAGATGTGGTCTTTGAGACCTAAACCATGCTTTTATGAGGTGCTGAGAATTCTCTGCCAGACAGCTCTAGTGCTTCACCAAAACTAAGGACATATCCGCATGGGGTATTTGAAATGGTGCAGTCCGTCCTCCAGGGAGGACGTCTGCACCTGGGAGCGGACTGGGTCCGGACTACTTAGTGTAGTTCCGCACCTCAGCCTGTTCCGGAATGACCCCAAGTGGTCGTCCAGCATGCTTTTGAAAAACCTGTTTCTTGCGGTTTTTCAAAGCATGGAGCGTGCCAGTGCGAGCCTGCTCCCTTGTGCAGAATCACAGGCTCGCACCAATGCGAGCCTGCGATCTGCCAGGGGCGGGCTTTAGGCTGGCGAGCTTCAGCGGTTGGTCGAGACCCTCGACCAACCAGAAGCCGCCATTTTCATCCTCGGAGCAGTGCGGAGCGATGAGCACGCACTGCTCTGGAGCAGCGTGGACCGGACTGGGGAGCCATAAGACCCGGTAAGTAGTGTCATGGGGCGATTCCCTCGCCTTGTGTGGAAATGGCCTAAAAATCCCAGGGTTCTATAGAATGCTTCCATGGAAATGAAATGGTATCAAATATTGTATAGTGTGACAAACACTGGATTTTTTAGGTTAGCCATCCTGGCTTGTAATTGTCTTCCAAAATATTTGTGGTATGTTTTTTTTCTGAGTGGTGGTGCTGATTGTGTTGGCCCTTAGATAAAATGAAAGACACTATAGTGGAGTGATATTATCTACTGAATGAAATGATTTTAGTTTTGTATGTAGCTTCACTGATTAGTCTGCAGACCACTGGAGTTTGCATGGTGAGAAATTTTGATTTTCTGTAAGGGATCAAATGCTCATTTTACAGGAGTACTTTATCTGCTAATTTTTCAGCAGCTGAAAATCTGACCCATAGGTTGTTAGCACAGTGATGGAGTTAACAATCTCAAGAATTATTCTTTTTGCAGCTCTGGGAAAAGAACGCTGACCTCTCATTGGTTGGCTTGCTTTGTGCAGCTGCTTTGCTTTATTTCACCCTTTGTGACAAGAATCAAAGCTACTTCTGGAATGCTGTGCAGTAATTTTGAAGGAACCTCTCTTTTGAATAATTGCAGTGCATTTATAGCTAAAACCCAAGAGATGTGCTGTTGAAAAGGAAAGGAGGAAATGAGTATGATTCTGGTGAAGAAACTGAGATAAATCTGTGGGATATTTACTCACATTCACTCATATTCAGGCCTTCTTTCTCCCCACTGCCAGTCCTTGCAATCATCAACTGTATTTTAAAAAATTGTGAAGTAAAGCATCAATACAGTAATAGTGCTGTACAAATAATAACTGTCAATTATAGAAAATACTGTTCCTGCAGTTCATCCTTCTCATAGTTGCAGATATATTAATCCGATACTAGTTGCTTGTATTAATCTAAATACAAAAATTAAAACTTTTTTTTTAGTCCATAGCCGTGCTAGATCTCAAAACAGCATCACCAGCTACTTCAGAAACAGATTTTTTTTTCTCAGCCTGCTCTAGCATTTCCTCTCTCTTCATGTACACGTGTGAAGTGATTTCCTGTTTTGTTGTCTGCTTTCCATGGTTCTCAGAGATAGTTACTCTAAAATGTAACTGGCTGCACTTAGAGTTCCAAGGTTTCCCAAAAGTAATTTGTTGTGGTTTTGTTGTGAGTGACAACACACCTCCTCTGAATAAATCTTTCAAAGAAAATCCTAAGATAGGGTTGCCATAAGTCCCAGCCAACTTGAAGGCACATAACAACTAGTTCACTGTAATTAGTTATTTCCAATCTCTGGTGATTTGAAATTAATACTTGCTCTTGCAAGCAGGAGCAAGCAGGCCTCATAAAGTTCCAGATCTCCTCTGACTGTTTACAGCTTGTTTTCTACTCCTTTGCTTTATCACTAGTCCCATATAAACTTAGACCTTTTTCCTTCCATTCCATCTGTTCTTCCTTGGCCCTCTTTCAATATATACATGTATAAATTTGCCTTATGCTGGCTCAAACTCATAGTCTACATGTCCCACTATGGTCTCCTCTGACTGGCAGAAGCTTTCCAGAGTCTCAAGTGCAGGTCTGTTTAGCCCTGCTGTCAAGATTCTGTTACTGAAGCTGAAATGAAGACCTTGCAGAAACTAACCTATGTGCTATTATAGAGATCCAAACCCTTCCTGAGATTCTCCCTTGATAGTATGTGTAAAAATGAATCCATATGGCAGTTTGGATAGGAATTCAGCTTGGTTTTACGTGAACTGCAGAATTGCAGTTCTAAATAAAGCAAAACCAGTATCATAATCAGTATCATGCACAAACATAACAAGAAGAAAATTAGTAATAAGCCAGAAAAGGATAAAGAAGGGGAACCAATAAGATTTCTGTATCAAATTACTGTGAATTTTCATGGCAGCTTGTGAACTAAGGTAGAGGGTATGTTCCCTGACCTTTTCAGCTGTTTTGAAATGGACTTCAACTGTGACAGGAAAGGACTGGAAAAATTAGTTGTTGCAAAGAGGCACTCTTTGCCTGTGGGCAGGGGTTAATAGGCCAGCAAAGTCAGCCTACTGCCTGTCAGAGCAGATCACATCTCAAAACTATGGTCCTGGCTTCTATTTATTTCTTTTAAACCACCATAAACTATGCTTTTATAGGCCATATTTCCTTTGTGATAAAACTCGAGGGTGTAACGGTGCTGCTGGATGTAACGTATTTTCACCTATGATTGATTTTGAAAATTTCAGATTGATTGGGTGGCTTGGGAAGGGGACAGTCATGGCCAGGCAACTACACATCAGCTTTAGGGGACCTGTGGCTGGGACTAGCCTGTGAAATATTAAAACAGTGTGCATGTACAACAACTGACACATGCAACTTCTTCTCTAAATCAGAGGCTGGGGCTACTGACCTGGAAACCTTGTGTTCAGATTGGTGGTAGCCAATACATGATGTACAACTTGTGGTTCATCAAGCTAAAACCAGGTCCTTATCTTTATACTGAGCTCTTAGGTTGCTACTTGCCCAAGATCACTGCAAAAAAGGCAGTTATTAAACATCTAAGAGACCATGTTATGTGATGCAGTAAATGACAATTAAGGATATTACTGGAGCTCAGGTTTTGTTGCACTTCCAGAAGAAACATTCCTCAATCCAGCTATTGAGCCACAGCAGAATATGAAGTTAATAGGCATGAATATAAGAGCGCGTGTGTGTATATTTGTAGTGACATGCTTCCAACAGCCTGTGGAGGTTAAATTGGATAGCTCTGTCTGCAAGTCCTTATCATTTCAAACTTCTGATTTTGTGTCTCTAGTTCTTCGTCCTCATAGTTTAAGTCATGAACTCCCTCTTGTTTTTAAATATACACACATCTATATCTAAAAACAATCACTACGTGTCCATTTGATGCTTGAAAAGGTCAAATGCTCGTGATTATTATATGAGCCATTGTGTGCTGTATCATCCTCAAAGTAAGACCATTTTTTCCAGTCGGCTGCACTGGGGTGAGAGAACCTGCCTTTAGGGAGACTGAGGCCTTGGTTAGCAGGTGGGAATAGCAGTGGCAGTGTCCCTGCCATTCCTTATGAATGCCTTGGTTGTTTTCGCTGTTGGAAGAAGATATTTATGCACTTGCTAAGGTGGCCTGCTTCTAGGATTCTCAAATCTCAGGCCAGACTCTGAGTCTCTGGTCATCAGGGTGAGGAATCTCAGCGTAGGAATACTATCTTGAAAACTGCATACTTCTTTGTGTTCTTGGTCCTCTGCTGCTGCAGGCTGCTTTGGACTAGCTACTTCGATTGTTTTTTGTTCAAAGCAGAGTTTGGAAAACATTCTTTGGCTGAACTACAGCTCCCATCTGGGCTTAAAAGCTGGGCTTGCAAAAGCATTACAAACAAACCTGAGAAAACTATGTTTAATTTCCAACCAAGTCATAGACCCTTTCAATAGGATGGCATGGAGATATGAGAGGAATGAGACTGCGACAACACTTCCACATGGCATTGTCACAGTCCTGCCCTTCTCATGTCCCCAGCTGGCTTGATCATGGGATATTTCATTGACGGCAAAACTCTGTCAATGGCCCTGATTGCACAAGCCTTCCATTGCCGCCAGCCATGCAGAAGGACTGGAAGCATGATCATGCCCTTCCTTCCCTTCTGCAGCAAAGGAAGATGGTTGGTTGCAGTGAGGAAGGAAAGAGCATGTTCCTCACACTCCCTTCCACAGGTAACTGGGCGATGCGGAGGGGAGCACTGGGGACATGCTCCCATCCCAGCAGAGACACTGTTGGGATTGCAATGTGGGAGAGTGTCGTCTTGTGGAAAGGGCCATAATTTCCAACCAGAGTAATATTTTCTCATTTGTTGGTCTTGATGATCTTTTTTTTTTAAATGCATGCTATGAACAGGTGCCATTGCTGCTTAACATTCAGATTTTGTTCCTGCAATCTGACTGCCTAGGATGCCCCTGACCTGGATGCCCTATCTGCTGCCTTCTGGTGTGATGAAAGACAAACTTGTATTGCCAGTGTTGAAGGATTCAGCTGCTAGTCCAGTCAGATTCCGCACATAGACAGGGATGGGTGCCATCTTATCCTTTGGCTCAGGCAACAAAATGTTAAGTGCCAGTCCTGATGCTATTCACATATGTATTGTTGCATATGCTTTCAAACATGTTCATTTTCTGCTTTTCTGAAAAAATGCAAAATTGGTTGCTGATCTTTTGTTATGTTAACTGCTGTCAAGTCAACTTCGACTTATGGTGAGCCTAGAAATGAAAGACCTCCAGTCACCCTATTATCAACATCCCTGTTCAAGTCTTGCATATTCAGGGATGTGTCTTCCTCGATTGAGTCTATCCATCTGCAATGTGGTTTCCTACTGCCTTCCACCTTGCCAAGCATTATTGTTTTTTCTAGTGAATCATGTCTTCTCATGATATGGCCAAAGTACAACAGCTTCAGTTTAGTCATCTTGGCTTTGAGGTAGAGTTCAGGCTTGATTTGCTCTAGGATCCATTTATTTGACTTTTTAGCAGTCTGCAGTATCCTCAGAGCTCTTTACCAGCACCACATTTCAAATGAGTTGATTATTTCCTATCAGTTTCACTGTTCAGCTTTCACAACCTTGCATAGAAATTGGAAATAAGATGGCATGGACAACCCTAATTTTAGTACTGAATGATATGTCAAGATCAGGATCTTGTCCAGTTCCTGTCATAGCTGTCCTTCCAAGTGCTAGTCTTCTTCTGATTTCTTGACTGCAGTCTCCCTTATGATTAATGACTGAGCCAGGATATGGAAAATCTTGAAGTGTCTCAGTGTCTTCATCCACCTACTTGAAAGTTATGTAAATTATCTGTGGTCATTGTTTTTGTTTTCTTAATGCTCAACTGTAAACCTGCCTTTGGACTTTCTGTCTTGACTTTCTTCAGTAATTGTTCCAAGTCTTTGCTGTTTTCTGCTAGTAGTATGTTATCATCTGCATATTCTTTCGTCTAATTTTCACGTCTCCTTCTTCTGAGTCTGCACTATATATGCGATGAACATCAGTGGTACAGGTGCCATAAGTAGAATGAAATGTATGGAAAAGGCTGCTCTGAGACCATGACTTCTCCTTGCATCAGTGTTTTCATGAACCAATTATCCCCTTCTGTCGTAAGCATTTGGGTCTGGTTTATGGAAAAAAGAAATTACAAAGAACTTTAATGGAAAGGGTGCCAGTTTAGAATATTTGTCATATCAAATATTTAAACAATTTAAATATTTAAACAAGTACCAAATATTTAAACTATGAAAACAATGCTTCTGTTGAGAGAGAATTTCATTTTTGTTTTTCAAGAATGTTACTCAGTTTCAGACATTTGTTTCCTAAATGGAACAGAAAGAACTTGAGTGTGTGAATGTGGGAAGAAAGTGAAACTAATAGGTTTCCTCACTTCAGTCCAGAATAGTCTGTTGCCTAATTCTGTACACTGTATAGAGCTGAAGCTAAATCTTCATTTGGTGAAATACCTTCATAAAAGCCATTTATGTATGTTTTAGCACATTTGAGAGCAGCTGCCCAAATACTGACACAAGTGATCTGCTCTTATAACTAATACTCCATTGTAGTTAAACTCCAGTTCTTGAGAGAGTGATATAACTGAGCTCATTAATTTAAGGAAGCCCTTGTGGTGTACCAAGCACAGTAATCATTTATAACAATCAGGAAATTGGTTACCATGCAACTAGTAACACATATAACCAAAACATTAACATTCCTATAAATGAAGCAAAACTAGTTGTTTTACATTCTGAACTATTAGGCCCTTTGTTTGGCCAATTTTTGCGCAACTGTTGTGCCATTAAATGGTATGGGAATTAGCCATTGTTAATGAGGAGGAAACCTGTAATTTGTCTTGAATACCTGAAGAATAAAACCATTAACACATCCTATTTCTCTTTTATGGCTTTAATAACAGAGCTGGGAGTGCTGCCTCTTTATGATTTGGTGGACTGCTAATATTTTGGGAGTTTGAAGTGAGTAGGACTCATCTTGGGAATGTGATTGGCCTGTTCGTATTGATTTGGCTATGAACAAGAGTCCCCAGGGCATAAAGGATGCTTGAGGATGGCACAGGCAGACTAGATAACTCCAGACCAATAACTTGCTCTTTCAACAGGGGAGGGTAGCTGTGGACTTCTAGCTAGTGTTGGACTGCACCTCCCATAATTCCTCAACATTGGTAGTGCTGCCTAGAGGTGATGGAAGCTGCAATCCCACAGCATTGTGGAGTGCAGTTGCTCACCACGTCCTTCAAAATTTGTGGCTGAGACAGTTTATCATTCCTGGCCCATACTACACTGTTTAGGCTGTCTCCATTCTTGAAGTGTAGAAAACTGTAAAGGAGTTGTTCTCAATTCTGAAACCTAGTTCTTAGATTCTACTCTCTCAGTTCCTGTCTTAACTGTAGCCTGAACTGACAAGTTGGCTTTGTCAAGAACAAGGCCCCTAATGTATGTGTTGTTTCTCAGAGGAACCTATCACATAAAGTGCTGCCTCTGCATTGTGGACTCTGACTCTAGGCTTAGATGAGAGGTTTAACCTCTATTTTGGAGCCTTGTTTCAGCAACTCTGTGGTTTATACTGCTGGTTTTTCTCAGCAAGATGAGTTAGAACTAGGTTTGTTTGTTGTTTGTTTGAAGGCAGAAGTGTATGTCTGACCAGTCAACACAGACTTTTTTTATGGCTTGCATTTGTGAGGAAATGGAAGTTTCTGGAAACAGCACTCCATCTGATAGACAACAGGGAATGCTAGGGATGTTCCCCTATTGAAATGTGGTTGAATTCTGGCTAGCTTCTTAGGATGGGATGGAGCTGCCTTTGTCCCATTTCACTTCCCTTTCTTCTTTGCCATTTTAGTTCTGCTCAAGAAAAAGTGGCTTCCCCCAGCAAATAGCAGAATATCCCATACCATTCTGTCACTTCAGCTGGTCAAAGGCTTTGGTTGTGTAAGGTTTAACTGCTGCAAGTGCATCACACCTAGATGTCCAAACAATTATAGAACTATGTTTCTGTTGTACGTACTGGCTGTCCATCACCAGGCAGCAGAGTGCTGGGCTAGCAGGAAGCCATTCACAGTCAAACAGAGACACTTAACAGTCAATACAGCTTGCCTGTTCAGGGTAGAGCAAAAGTGTCACTAACAGTTGGTACAAAAGTCCAAGAATCCAGTGGGCAACATGGTCAGACAGTCTGGGGCCAGAGAAGTGAGGCGAACAGGGAAACTGTAGCATACAATACAAGGGCCAGCAAACACACAAGTTGTTTCTGGCATTGAGCCACAGCCCTCTGTCTTCCTTAAAAAGGCTAGAACCAGCTGGCTTTCATCCCAGCTTGATTAACTCCTAGCATGCTTGCATCTGCTTGTTCTCCTTTGAGGCTGTTGTTCACCTGGAGAAGCTGACTCCTTGCCTATGGCATTTTCTCAAACTTTGCCTCTTTCATCCTGATATTACTAAGTCCCTTCAAGTCGTCTTTTCAACTATTCCAACTATTCAACCAGGTGGTCTCTCTGAGGGCTCTTTCACACTGTCCCATTATAGAACTATGATTCCACTTGAATTGCCATGGCTGCATCCTTTGGAATCCTGTAGTTTGTAGACTCTGGAGCTCTCTGGCAGAGAATTCTAAATACCTCTCTCAAAACTGTAAATTCCATGATACCCTACGATGTTGCCATGGCAGTTAATGTGGAAACATAGTATCATAATTATATAGTGTGAAAGACCCTTTAGGTTGCTTGGATCCCAGAGAGGTATACTTATACAGTGATTTTGTTCACTTTACAGTTAGAGAGCAGCTCTTCCTAATAGTAAATTAATTCTGGTATGAACACTATCTGTTTAAAAATAAAGGATAGAGGAATAAATAAAGGATAGAGGAATCAATCAATCAATCAATCAATCAATCAATCAGATGAAATTCTATAAATACTAGTATCATCTTTTGGTGTTCCCATCACATTCTTTTCTAGCAGTTACGCTTCCTAAGTCATCTGTAATTGTCAAGTACTATCTATCTATCTATCTATCTATCTATCTATCTATCTATCTATTATTTTGCCTTACTCAAAGTATGGACTCAAGGCAGCTCACACGATAGATTAAAACGAAATGCAGCTAAAAGCCAATCATAATAGTAAGAAATGAAAAAGTTAACACCTAGTTTATAAACTATTTTATAAAAACAGTAGCTATCTATGGCAATTTAAAAGCCTTTAAAACATAACAATGTGGGTAAACACATACACATACACATATATAAATACAGTGCACACACGTGCACACACACCATTAAAAGGCCCTTCTGCAGCAACCAGTTAATAGCTGAGAACTTATCTAAATGAAAAGGTCTTTGTCCGCTAGCAAAAGAAGAGTAGCGATGGGGCCAGCCTAGCCTCCTGTGATATGCCTATAGATCTATCAGTCTTCTGGTGCGTCAAAGACACACATCAAATGGTGTGGCAGTCAAGAATGTTAATAATTCTGGAAGAAGAGAACAACAACCACATCAAAAGGTTCAAAAGGCAGAATTACTAGAAGGTAATGATTCTGCAACTGAGATGTCAGGAAGCCATTATTATAATATATATTAGTAATTGCCTGAAGCCAAAGATTTGAGCAGCTGTTTCAAATCAATATATGAAATCAGTCTTTTTTTAAAAAAAAATCTCTGTGACCATTTCCACACTACACTGTTATAGTGTTATTATTCCACTTTCAGCATCCAATGGAATCTGGGGGTTTGCCATTTGAGGAGGGGCTTTCAAGACCCCTCCCTAAACTTCAAATCCCAGGCCTCTGAGACCTCTCCCTAAACTGAAAATTCCAGGATTCCATTGGATGTTGAAAGTGGAATAATAACACTATAACAGTGTAGTGTGGAAATGGCATGTAAGTGTTGGCTATATAAATCTTACACTCTCTCATTCTGCCATTTTCTTTTTTCTTCCATTCACCTGTACCATTCAGTCTTTGCACCTTATTCTAAAGGTTGGTTACTTCTTTTGACCTTGTCTCTTTGCAGCACCCCTGTCTTCTTCTTTTTTGGGGCCACACTACTACTGTTGTCCATCATTACTGAAGCCTTCTGCCAGTCCTTCTGTCCCATTGTCAGATTGGAGCTCCCCTCAAATAAAGGCAAGTAGATATTGCTTTGTCTTCCCCATCCCCCCTATGAATTTGGGGCAGTTTGACCAACTGCGCTATTAAGTTGAACTGATCTCTTTACAAAGTATTGCTTGTCATTGATGGTGTATCGAAAAAGACAAGCAAATTTGGTTTTAGTATCGTCTCTATGGCAAGCGTTTTTGAGAGTGTAACAGGAGGCCTTGCATATCTTGTAATCTTCTGATCAGTTTCTATCATAAAAATTTCTAGATCAGATGCACTAAAGTAAGACAAAAGTGGGGGAGCTCCACAGTCCTGGCTGTGCCTTACGAGAACCAGAGTTAGGCCCTGGAGAATCTTCTACAACACCTAAGACGGAATCCACTGTTAGTCCCAACTCTAGTAGACCTGCTGAAATCAAATGGGTTTAATAAATGTTGACCGACAAATCCCATTCATTTCAATGGCTTAGCATAGCTGAGATTAAAATGGTATTTAATCCCTAGGAGTTTTGTAACAGAATATGCTATGTGGAAAAATTTTCAAAAAAAGAGACTGCTTGAACTATATTTTACCTTAAAAAAAAGTGAATGAGATGAAGCTGTACATTTCTTCAGGTTTTTTAAAAATTGAGATGCATACTTTGGTTAAATATTAAATAAAAAGCAAAAAAAATGCCATGATCCATTCATCAGATGTCAGTTTAATGTCTCACTGAGAGTAGAAGATTTATTATATAATTTATTATTCTTTAATCACAACTTGGTCAGCAGATATGGTTGCAACTTAGAGCATGATGAAGACTATTTGCAACAAAAGACGGTGATGTGAATGAGTTAAAGGACAGCATGAAATAAGGATAGGTTATTATTTTGAAGGGATCATGGCTCTAGCTGAATTTATTTCCTCTTCAGTGACAGTCAGTATTTTAACTCACAATTTCTATATACAGTGAAACATGTCTGGCCTAGTGTTAATTGTTCTGTCTAAATTAATATGGCTGTGTTATTTATTGGAAGTGAGCAATCAAACCCAGCTGCTGAGAGTAGCATGGGGTGGCCCATTTCAATTAACAGGCTTGTCCTCCCCAAGGAGCAATTGGGTGAAATGAATGGTGGATGTACAATGAAAACAGGATGATGCTTGGCTCTTACTTTTGACTGCCTTTGGGGGATCTAAGACTGTGTTTTTGTGTGAGGGAAGTACATAATTAAATGCATATTTTGTTGCCTAAGTTTACCATCTTTTCAAAGTAGAGATGGAATTCACATTAGGAATCTAGTGTATTTGTTCACTTCATGGCAAACCTAAAATATTGAAGGAGAAAAATACCACCACCACCCCATGGTTTAAGGAATTCACTAAATAACTGAAGGGACCAAGAAAATGCTTGATTTAAGTACATTTAATTTTTTCACTGGGATTTTAAAGTGTTTGTCTTTTGCTGAATTGTGCCCTCTGTTTTCTTTCTTAACGGCTACTTTTTTCCAGTTCTCTGCTGTTTATAAATCTGTGTACCATCCTTATTCCAGTTTTGAAATGTCGGATTTGATTGCTGTTGTTCTGAGGGCACTTGCCACTATGTTGGGTGCTATATTTGAGGTCTGGTTGGCAGACTGATTTAGCACCTTAAATTGTGTCATTGGACTGATTTAGCAGCCGCTGCGTAAGATATAACGCAAATTTTAGAACACCTAATTTGTCTTAGGAAAATGTCTAGAGTCCATTAGGAGTGCTCTTGACTCAAAGAAGTAAGCTTTCACTCCATTTTGTCTTTTTGTTTGGCTTCGACCCACCGATAACATAATATTCCCAAGAGAGCTACTAATCCTTCTACTACTGAAATGTTGGTACATAGGACATCACCCTTCTGTCTTTATAAAACTGATAGTTTGTGTGCTTCATCTCATAGCAACATACTGCTCTTCTGATTAGGAGTTTCAGTTGAGATGGTTTCCTAGGCTTTTCCATGCGTATGTTTGCGATTAAACAAGCTGCCCAATGAATTATGAACCAGTAAAAAGTGAAGTCTTGATCAAAATACTGTCTATTGCCCCAGGAGCAATAGTTGCCAATCTAGTGGGAGCCAGTTTTGTAGTTCTGTGGAAGCTTTGGAGTATTGAGAGCTGCGTTTTTCCTTTTCTTTGTCCCAGAAGATGGTACACTTTGTGTGGGCTTCAGAACAGGCAGCCAATCAGGATGCTTGGCAAAAATGAGACCTTATCAAGCTGGGAGATTAGTGGAAGTTTTCCTTCTGACCCATCAGGGAAGTATATATTTAGCTACCTGGGTGTTTTTTGGACAGTCCAGCTTTGGCAGCCCTCCTACATACCTACCCTACATTTGCTTGGTCATTGTAAATTGCATCTCTCTTTCTTTTTGTACTCTCTCATACAACTTCAGTGGTGTGGCATGGGGACTGAACCAGATTTTTGAAGGATAAGGCTGGAATATTTTGTGGGCCCCCTTTACAGGGGACTCCCTTTAGGGGACCTTGAGGTGTGGTAATAAGGTCTGAATACAGCTGGGTGGTTGAGGGGCATGTCTCAACATCAGGTGGCAGGGAAATACACAGTGGTTGTGTGCCCATGTGATTCCACAACTGCCACTCACAGGTTCCTCCAGTAGCTGGGCCAGAGAGGGTTTATTCAGATAAAAGTCAGGTTATTTGATTAGTAGTTGCAGTCTTCATACTAAGCCAAAAATATAAAGCTGTTATGAATTAAATTGTGGCCGTGGATATCTGTGTATAGCTCTCTCTCTCTCTCTCTCTCTCTCTCTCTGCAAAGACTTCAGTGTTAGAGCTGCAAGACCCCACCAAGTAATTAAGACCCCTTCGTGTGAAGCAGTAGCTGAATCGGAGTCATTACTTATCAAAAACCTACTTGATTTCATCTCTGTCAGTTTGTTTTAATTGGGTCAAAGAAGTAGATTTAAACATACAGGACAACACAGACGGATCTGAATAACCTCTTCAGTAAAGTAGAAGACAGAATGCCTTATAAACTTCTCAGTTGTTTCAGACATAATGGCCCTGTATTCCTTAACAGATAGCATAGCATTATCTTTGAAGTTTCGTGTTGTTGCTGTGTGCCTTCAAGTCATTTCCAACTTTTGGCAATCCTAAGGTGAACCTATCCTGGGGTTTTCTGGGGCTGAGAGTGTGTGATGCAGCCAAGGTCACCCAGTGGATTTCCACGTCCGAGCAGCGAATTGAACCCTGGGCCCTTTCCACAAGACAATGCTCTTGCATTTTGTCATGTTGCAATCACAGCTGCGCCTCTGTCAGGATAGGAGCATGTCCCCAGTGCTCCTTTCTGCACCTGACCGGCTGCCTGTGGAAGGGAGTGTGAGGGACATTCCCCTTCCTTCCACACTGCAGCTGACCTTCTTCCCATGCTGCAGTGGGGAAGGAAGCATGTGATTGCACTTCCAGCCCTTCCACATGGCCAGCTGCGATGAAAGGCTCACGTGATCAGGGGTCATTGATGGAGTTTTTCTGTCAATGAAATATCCTGTGATCATGCTGACTGGTGACACAAGAAGGGCGGGACCATAACAACATCATGCAGAAGTATCAACGTGGTCCCGCTCCTCTTGCATCCCCACGCTGGGAGGACACCTTCCTGCTGAAAGGGCATTGGTCTCCAGGGTTGTAATCCAACACTCAAACTATTATACCATGCTGGTTCTCATTTCTGAAGCAGCTCCATGTATTTCACACATATTATCTCAGTAATCCTTATAACAACTGTATAAATAAGGTCCCTATGTTATGTGTGGAGGCTGGCTGGGGAGACAGAGAAATACGGTCTTGGTTAAGTCCGTTTAGGCTACAAATGCTTTCTTGCGAGTACATGTAGAGTCTCCTCATTTGATGAAGGTTACGAACTTAAAGGTTCTGAAACCCTTCTGACTTCAGTGCTTCCACAGGCACCCTTTAAAGGCATAGAAGGGCTACACAAGGCCTTTCAGAAATAGTGGACTTTGACAAACTTACAAATAGTGCAGCAGATGAACTTCCCTTGCCCATGGAATGTGATTAAAAGTGGTATCAATTATCAGCCCTAGAAAGCATTGGAAGCAGAATAGGTGCCAGGCACTTTCTTCTTAGCAAACTGCATTTCTTGGGGTTCCCCCCCAAATCATGCTTCTCAGAAGTAAGAAGATTCCTTAAGCTCAGGGGATTTCTTGGGAGCAAGAAGGCTTGAGGGCTTCACTGTTTCATCTGCATCTAGGCAGGCCTCTGAAAGTCAAGCATGTACTTCCAGCTTTGGTCTATCCGTGGCCATTTCCGCACTAGCCTAAACTGCAAACCCCAGGATTCCATAGGATGTTGAAAGTGGAATCATAGCGCTATAACAGGCTAGTGCGGAAATGGCCCATGACTGGAACAATGCAGGTCTGAAGTACTCTGTAATCCAACTACCTAGAAAATCTCTCAACCTTTTGATCTCTGAGTACCAGCTTTATCTTACCCATTATACAACATCTGCTCACTGCCTTTTTCACTTTGTTTGGCCTTGACCTCATTGCTTTGGGGGTATGTTTGAGCTATTACAATAAAAATGAGAATTCCATGAGGCTTCCGGAATTCAGTTGACTGTTAATGGCTTTGGGCAAGGTGGATCTGCCCATTTGAAAATGGAAGTAATACTAGAACAGCGAGAAACCTAAATCCCGGTTACCTCAATAATGTGTGTATAATATGTATGCATGTGTGTATTAAAGTGGGAAGAGGATCATGTGGCCCTCAGACGTTGTTGGACTACAACTCCAAACAGCCTTGGCAAATATAGCCCATGGCAAAGAATGATGGAAGTTGCAGTCCAATAGTTGCAGTCCTGGAAGGGCACATGATTCCTAGCCCTACACTAAACACTACTGCATAATTTAGTTTGCCTTACAGCAGTTGAGCCTTAAAAGCAAATGTTAGCTCGCCTGGGAATAAAGCACTTGGGGAAAGATGATTCAGGGCAGGTTCACATTCATCATCCTTTGCATATATAGCTGACGTAATTTCTTTTTAAAATAATCATAAAATTAAAAAAATAAATAAATTGTGAACAACAGGAACTACTCTTAGAATTATAAATATCATTCTTTAAAAAAATAAAAAAATTATTTGATTCAACATCTATAGAATCCAAAGTGGAGATAATTTAGACAAGCACTTAATAAGAGCGAAAAGTGGTATGATGTTTTATGGTTAATACTGCTTTTGTTAATGGATCTAGTGACTTCTTTTCTATTTGCATCTGTTTGCAAATTGCATATCTTCAACTGGTGTGCATATATTACTGATGTGTTCTGAAACTGGGATTCAGAAAAGCTATTTCCTCCTAGATTTTTTTCTTCTCTTTTGTTTGTAATTTATAGTTTATGAAATGACCATCTTTTGACCCTTTTGTTTAGATTAAGCATTCCTATGATTATCTTGTGTAATTAGTACAGGTATAAGCCCTTTTCTTTAATGTTTTAGCCATATCCTAATCTATCTAAATTCGTCTGCATTGCTTTTTTGCCTGCCTGATTTATTGTGTGATGCTGTAAATATCATCAAAATGGTGCCAACTCTGCACATAGAGCCAAAAGCAAACTTTTCTGTGCCTGGTACAGAATCAGGAGGAAGGCTTAAGCTGATCTGTCCATTCATAATCTGACAAAGTATCAGTCCCTGCTTTCCTATCTGCTTCTGATGGAGTGGGAAGGCTACGGGGAAACTGTAAATGTAAACCCAGGAGTCATTTAAGTGTGGATGGTAGCTTGTACCTGGATGATCAGTTGTTCAGACTGAGGAGCAAGACCAGGCTCAGCACAGTGTATTAGGCTTGTTACCCTGTGAACTGGGGGTCCCGGGAGGGACACCAAAATGTGCTCAACTAAAGTTGGGGAAAATTAGCTCAGAGCACTGCTTAGAGTTACGAGAGGCAGGGTAACTTAGCGAGATCTTGAACCCTATGTCTACGGGGTCAGGTCGAGTCAAGGAGAACACCGAAGTTGAAATAATAAATGATGTTTATTAAATCCAAGCAAAACAGTGTATGCGACACACTCATACAAGATAACTACAGAAAATAAAGGTTGGAGTGGTATAGAGGGATTTTTAGAGGGATTGTTGGTTTGGGTGATACTTCACCTATCCTGAAGCCCGGAAAAATAGAGAGCAAAGCTGGGGTGCGATGTAGCTCAGCACGTGGAGCTGAGGGGAGGCTCACCAAGCAAAGCGGCAGCAATGCGGGATGAAACCCGGGAGCGATCCGAGGAAGGTCTCGGAATCAAGGGTTTTTATAAGGAGAATTGTGACTGCAGGATATGCCGTACTTGGGGGAAAACAATAGATTTGGAGTTGGAGACAAAGCCTCTGAAAGGTTAGAATCTGAATGATTGAGTTATTGTAGCAGTTCTCAATAGAGTAGCCAGTATGCAAATACAGAGTACTTGGGTATTGCATAGTTTACCCATCAAGCTGCCATCGCGGGGCAGAGGCTCTTTTGTAAGTAGTGTGCATACTTAATTAGAGTACTTGCCTGGAGGTCTCCTAAAGCAGTGAGTCAGCTATTTCTGGCTTGCCTGTATTGTAGTTTGAATATTACGGCTATTAACGGGCCGAGCTTGTTTACATGCTTGTCCGGTGGCCTCGCAAGCACATGGAGAGGAATAGAGAAGTGCAGCCGAATTGTGATATCAAGAGGATATCTTTTAATATCCCCAAAGCTTGGACTAGCCAGGGCAGTAACAGGCTTTTGGTTCACTTGATCAAAGTAGCCACCTACAGAACAACACCAAAATTGAAAAAAGAGTGACAGTCAACTCCTGCCTCTGAGAAACAGTCTATGGACAAGACTGTAGCCTATGTGGAGATGAGAGAATATGGCACCTGAGACCCCTGCTGAAGTTCCTGTTGCTCTTGTGACTTGTTCATCCATATGTAAAAAGGAACAGGTACAAGAGAATGCTTGTACTGTTGTAGCTGACAGTTTGCCTTTATTATTTTTGTATTTGTATTTTAATTTTATAAACCTGCATGCTTCTTTCTTGAAAGTAGAGATCTTGGGACTTCTAGCAATGTTGCCAAAAAGGCAGAGCCATAATCTTGGAATGCAGGCAGTCGAGCATAATCCAAGAGCTAATCTCCACCACCCCCTTGGGCATCTCTCTTGTGATGCATTTTTTTTCAGTAGTATTCCCCAAAATATTGGCACCCCTAAGTGATCAGTTGAAATATTTGTGTAGTTCAGAAGGTTCTGATTGCTCCCCTGTACCCTGCAATTTTTTTGCTGTGTGGTGTTGCCATTTGTGAAACAGCCTGCCTTCCAGCATATCAGAGGCAGAAACTGAAAGGAAGAAAAGTTTTCAGTTAGTTCATTTTTCTAATCCATACTTCCCCAACCTTGTGCCCTCCAGGTGTTTGGGGCTGCTACTCCCAACAACCTCAGCCAACATGGACTGTGATTTTTATCAGCCTCTGGACTAATGTTGCAGAGATCCTGGTGCCTGAATGTGAAGTCTCATAGATTAGAGATTGATGTAATATTACTATTGTGAAATTGAATTTCAACCCGGTTTGGAGTAAGAACTTGAAAACAGCTAGAAATATGAATGGGGTGTTGAGAGGCTAATGCAGAAGGACAGAGGTTTGTTTGATTGTGTTTTAAAACTTGGATCAGGTTTCTGTAATTCTTAAATATTAGCGTGTGCCTTGTCAACTCTAGCATTATTTGTACTTTGTGCGTGGGAGTCTTGGTCTGTCTGTCCATGGTGTAGCTATCACTGGAGCGTTGCCCATGCTCTAGCCTTCCACACCAGCCCCAGCCAGACTGATTCATCAAATAGGTGTCTGCCTTCGCTGTTGCTGCTTGTTCCTCCAAGCTGAGCTGCCATCCTGATGCAGCTTTCCCATCACTAGCTCCAGCGAGCCTCCCCTGACCCTATTGGCAGTGGTACCTATCCTTCTGTGCCCAAGTGAGCCGGGCAAGAAGAAGACTGTAGCAAATTAGAAGAGTAAGGATGGGGAGGGGAAAAGAGAAAAACAAGGCAAGGACTCAGAGGAAAGCAGGGGGAAAAATGGGGAGGAGGGAACAAGAGGGAGTTGGAAAGGAAGAAAAAACAGAATAGAGGAGAATGAAAAAGGATGGGAGTGGTAAAGGAGAGGGAAAGTAGTTGAGAGGTGGAAAGAGGACAAGGAGAAGAAAAGGGAGGAAAGGATGGAGAAGGAGGTGAAGAAATGGGCCAGAAATAATGAAGAGAGAAAAGCAGGGCTGCAAGCCAATGTGGGCTGCTTGGTCCGATCTGCCTCATAGCCACTAGACACTAAGCTATACCCTGCTTGCTCTCTCACCCCCACAGCTTGCTTGGAGCTTTGGAAAAAATTACTGGGTGATAATACTTTGTAAATTACTCCTAAAGCCTCATTGTAAGAGAACTGTTGAGCTGGAAGGGAAAGGCAAACACTGAGGTTGTGGAATGGACCCAAGCCTCCCTAACAGACCTCTATCTATCTATTTGCCTGGTCAGCTTTGCTTAGTAAGAATTGTCTCCAGATAATTAGACAGAGAAATTTTTCTAATCAGGCAAAGAGTCTGTTCAGTTTCTCTTTAGAGACATGCTGGAAACAACTTATCTGGGCAGGCAAGGCTAGTAACCTTTTTCTGGGACAGTAGCATTTGTAGATGTATTGCTTTATACCAATTAACCAGCACCACCACTGATTATAAGAAAGGCTGTAGTCTGAAAGATGCATCAGACAGAAAATGTAGCATAATCTTGTTATTTAGCTATTATGCAATACGTGGGAGCTCACCCCTTTCAAAAGTGCATGTGTATATGTGGAAGGGATTACTCTATGGGTATATTTAATGCAAAAGAAGAATCAAATTACAGGGGCTGCCATTGTGATGCGAGATAAAGGTTGAATGTAGGAAGCAAGATGGGTAAAACCATCTATGACCTTTTCAACTGATACCTTTTCTGTCTGTGTCTCATAGAGAACCATATGTAATCATAGAAAGAGAATTTCAGCTCTGGGACACATGCAGTTCTTCTTCAGCAGGTGTGCACTGGATTTCCTTTGCACATAGAGCTAATAAACTACATAATTTACCTTTGAATTTCACTGATTAATAAGCCCTTGTCATACGTTAAAACGAATGCCTATGTGGCAGGGCATTCTAAGAGTGCATGCCTTTGTTCTCGTCTCCTTCAAAAAAGATCATCTTCCCCTCTATAGGCTATTACATTGATTCCCAACTTGGAGTATGTTTACTCACAGGGGTACAATATGGGACATGTGGGGATACCTGAAAAAAATTGAATAATGGTGAGGAAAGCCACTTGCATCATAGGATACAAGTTAAAAGTTGTGAAACTAATTGAACATTATGATGAATGGAAGAGCAGGTTTTTTTCCTCCTTTAACCTGGAGGAAAGCCCTGTTCCCTTGCTTTGTTATTTTCGCAAACAGTGGGGAGTCCGTCTCTAAACAATGTATTACAAACACTCTGCTACAGTGTGCAGGCTCACTGGCACCGCCCTCACAGGCTCAGCTTTCAACTCTCCTCTGTTTCATGAATGTTTGAGTGCTGTTGAGCCAGTACTGGTGTGTGTGTGTATGTATATGCAGGCACATTAGCCAGCCCTGTCAGCAGTGTTCAATGAGCGGGTTCCTCTGGATCTTCTCTATGAGCCTTTCCGCAAGTTACTGTTATAGTGCTATTATTCCACTTTCAACATCCTGTGGAATTCTGGGGTTTGCAGTTTACTGAGGCCAAAGAGCTCTCTGGCTGAGAATTCTAAATGCCTCTCCTTAAACTGCAAACACCAGGATTCCACAGGATGTTGAAAGTGGAATAATAGCACTATAACAGTGTAGTGCGGGAGGCCCTATATCTCTTCTCTTCATCATCATTTTCAATGTTAAATTAATTTTTCAATTTGTGTATTATTAGATATGGATCGTATGAAGGGTACAATTTATGGAATTGGGCTGCCAATAGGTACACAAGTGAAAAAATGTTGGGACTGACAGATTATAGATTAATACAAGTGCTCCTCGACCCGTGGTTAGTATCCATGCCACATGGTTCAGATCTGGGTATACTGGATATACTCAGCAATGGGCCAACTTTGAAATGATCTCCCCTCAGCCCAGCTGCAGCCATTGATGATCTCTTGCTTTTAACATTTTTTAAAATCCTCACTTGTTTACCCTGGCTTTCCCCAACCATTAACTGAGGCCCTTTTTGCAGGACGTTGACATCCTGCCATAGGGATGGGAGAAGGACAGGACCATGATGATGATCATGCATGATGTCACCACAGTCCCATCCTTCTCCTGTCCCCAAGCAGCACCATCATGGATTAAATAATTGACAGGTTTTCCTAATCAATGACCCATGATTATGCTGCCATCTTGCACTTATTTGGTGTGCGGAGGGTCTGGAAGTGCCTCAGCACACCCTGGGGACAGTAGCTGGCCATGCTGTGGCAGGAAGAGGTGGGGCCATCGCACTTCCTGGATCCCAGAGGCCGACAGTGCAGAGGGGGGCGCTCCCGTCACTCTCCCCTCCCCACAGGATGCTGCCAAGAACAGGTAAAGTGCAAAAAGGGTCTGATTTAACTGTCTCAAGTCATCTAATATATAAAAGTCAACGTTTGTTTGTCTGTGTCAGGCAAAGATCTTGTATGATTGGCTGCCTGAGAAGATTCTATGGAATCCTGAGGTTTGCAGTTTAGGGAGGGGCCTTTAGAATTCTCTGCCAGAGAGCTCTTGAATAGACGGTTGCTATGGAGACGAGGCCTAGCAGCAAGGAGAAAGATAGCGTATTCCCTCAGGAACCCAACCTCTATGTATTAATAACTCTGAACACAGATTGGATTGGGGAATATGGGGAAAAGTTACAGGTAATGGACAAAACAGTCTGGGGAATTAGAGACACAGGATCTCAAATCTTTCTAACAAGTATTACCTATGAGAAAATAAAATCCTGGGCAATGTCGGGTATATATGCTAGTGTCTTATAGAGCATAATAGTTTCTAATCTTGTGCTTTTTAAAAATATTTAATTATTTTAAAATTTGTAAAGTGCTTTGTTTTTGTTTTCTTGTTTTTTTTAATGGGAAGCAGCATATAGATCCTTTAATAACTAAATAGAAGCTTCCACATGTTTTAACTGTAGACATGTAGATTTGTCTGCCCTGTAAGGAAACCTGGAGAAAGTAAGGTCTTCAGCTGTTCATGTGGTGCCTAGACACCCACATTTTACATATGTGTTGGCACTGTTGGAAGTTATGATGAATGTACAAAACAGGCATGAATAAAAACAGCAGACATGATCTAAAGTGCTCAAGCATAAAAATGTTGCCTACCTTTGCACTGGATATTCCAGTGTTTTTGAAATAAATTTAAGCTATAATTCTAGTATAAAACTGTTAACTGGTTGTAATTAAAATCTTTGTCAGGGAGATAACAATTTATTAATTGGCACTAGGCATTAATTGAGACCCTGACATTAGAATATACTCCCATAATGAAAGGACTAGCTACTGACCTTATTGTGAAATTACCCTGTTTTCTCGCAGTGTTGGAAAACTTTTAGTTCATTGTGCATTGAACCGTAACTATTTTAAAATTTGCTTGTTCCGTCTGCCTTCTTCAGTAACAACCATCCAGTAATTAAGCTACAATTGGCTTATCTGAAGATGAGTCCCATTTAAAAACTGTAAAACTGATCAGCTCCACTTGCCATCTTTGCTGTTAGCTGAACGGAAAAGCAAGGTGTTTTAGTTAAAAGGCCAGCAATAATTTGGTATAATACCATAATTTGGGATGGGCCTCTTCTAGCAAATGGCTTAACCTCTGCCTCTGTTGCTAGGGCAACTAATGGACATAATTGCAAGAATCTATGTTAAGGAGACACAGGGTGTGAATGAGTAGGCTGCCAGAAGAAATTTTGAAAGGTTGTGGCATAATGATGAAATTAAGAGACTGAAATGCTATATGAGTATGTTGTACTCCCCCATAGCCACATATTTTAATACCGATAGTTTAGTTTTTTTCTCGTAGTTTCATTATCTAGAGCTTTTCTGTATTCTATGAACAGCTCCTACAAAAACATATGTTGCTCTAATACATCAACATGTAAGACTCAAAAACCCATGATATAATCTGAAAATTACAATACATTCTCCTGGGATTAAAAATAATGTATCTAATGGCATTTTCACGTGGGTTCTTATTGACCCACAAAAGAGTTAAGAATTAGATCATACCATATAAATCTACTGAATTTTTAGGCAAGAACCCATGAAAAGCATGCTGTCTTTGACACATTTCATTATATTTGAAGCTATTTAACTGACTAAGCCATCAGTGGTGCTGTGTAGGATTTCCTGAAAAGGAAAGACGGTTAAAAGGGAGATATCTTTTTCCAAAAAGGATGTTGGTCAGTGCCAATACCAATTATGTCTAAATTAGAAATGCTCCATTCCCAGTCATGCTTAAATCTGAAATGCTGAGTCCCTCTAAATATTGTTGCAGTCAAAAAGTTTTTTGTCCTGCACATTTTGTATCCACCATAAAGCAGTCATGTTTACTTAGACACTCAGAACCTTCAGGATTAAATCCAATTCATAGTCGCAGCTAGAGTAGGTGCATTGAATCTATTGAAATTTGATAAACCAACATGTATATTAGTTTAGAGAAGAGAAGACTGAGAGATTATATGATATCCATCTTTACATTTCTGAACGGATGCCATATAGAAAATGGTGCAAGATTGCTTTCTGCCGCTCCTGTTATTTGAATCCAGTGGTTTCAAATTACCGGAAAAGAGATTCCACCTAAATGTTAGGAAGAATTTCTGCACTTCCCTTTTTTGAGGTCTTTAAACAGAGGTTGGACGGTCATCTCTCAGGAGTGCTTAGTTTTGTCCTTCATGGCAGAGAACTGAACTAGATGGCTTACAGATCTCTTCCAACTCTTTGATCCTATGATGCTAACATTTATGTGAGTTTCACTGATTTAATGGATCTACTATAGCTTGGACTAGCAATTAGATTTAGATTTAATTTGTGAGAGAGCCAGTGTGGTGTAGTGATTTGAGCATTAGACTATGGCCCTTTCCACAACACACCTTTTCACGAAGCTGGGGTGCGGGGATCGCACGAGCAGTCTCCAGTGAAAGGCTCTTCGTTCCGTCAGCTCCGCAACTGATGCCTGCTCATGTGAGAGTCCCGCCTCTTCCTTTCGCAGTGCAACCTGGGAGTTTACCAGGCTGTGCTAGGGCAGGAAGCACGAGTGCCGCAGCTCCGGAGCTCCGCACCCATGGCAAGTGTGCGTGGGGCCCTGGAGCGATGGCGATCACGCACCATTTTCGGCTCAAAGCCAAAAATGAAAAAATGTGCGAGTGGTGCCTGCCAGACCCTGGAGCATTACGCGATTGTGCGTGCATCGTGTGGACCGCTCATCCCATTCACACAACACTCAAGGGGCCCTTTTGTATGGCAAATGCCATGTGGAAAGGGCCTATGACTCTGGAGAGCAGGGTTCAAAGCCCTGCTCAGTCATGGAAACTCACTGGGTGATCTTGGGTAAATCACATTGGGTAAGTCATATTTCCTTAGAGGTAGGCAAAGACACCCCCCCTCCCCGACAAATCACCCCCCCTCCCTGACAAATCTATCTGATAAAACTCCATGGTGGGTTCACCTTAGAGTTGCCATAAGTTGGAAATGACTTGAAAGCATACACAACAACAACGTAATTGGTGAATCCAGGATTACTAGGCCAAGCCTGTGAGAGGTTTCCTAGTTTGCTCTAAGCTTACTTCTGGTTACAGTAGTCACTCAGAGGTAAAACTATTATTTACAGTTAAAATTTCTAGTCTCCTTTGCCAAATGTTGCCCAATGTGGTTGATACATGAGTAGATAAAACTACAACTATCTGGAAATCAAGAATGAGACAATCATGGAAGACGAGAACATACATACTGGTAGGTTAAAAGCCTAATATTTTCTACCAGTTTGTTGGAGGGCTAATGGTAAGAGGGCTAGTTAGTATTATGTTGGCTAGCAATTCTGTAATCTGGTTACAACAATGAAAAAGAAAAACACTTTCATGCATTCCAACCCAAACTACCTTGGTCAGTTCTGACACATCAAGTATTGGATGTAGCTGATGTAACTGACCAGCCTGAATTGAGTAAGAGTACTCTTCGCTACAGCCAACACGTGGGTAAATGTGAAGCTGGATCCAGTATTATACACAAACTGTGGGCCTGAATCTTCTTGGGAAGGGGGATTGGTTCACATTCCAATATAGGTTGAACTCCTCAGTCCAGACAGCTGCTCTACTAATGCAGAGCGTGCTTTTGCTTTGTCTGGATTAAGCTTCAGTTTGTAATAACCAAAGCCCTATTCAAGTTGTACACATTTAGGACATTTCCCTGTAAAAATAGGCCATGGGACTGTACTCCTGGGTCTGTCTCTTGATGTCACATGCCTTGGCTGGCCTAATCCCTGAAATATGTATGTTGGGCATGGACATAGGTCAAAAGGAACTGACTGTGCATGAACATCTCATTATGGCGCATAGGCCAGGATGTTATAGTAAGGACATCAGCACCACCCTATTTTTGTTTCAACACATGAGTGCTCTACACCCATGTAACAAAAGATTGATGCTTGGGAGTTAAAAGAAAAATGTGGTTGCTTCTAATAGAGTGTTAGGTTCTCCCCTTTTTTCCAGCAGAATATAGCACAACATATCTGATGCCCTGATCTTTTTGCAGCTGCTACCAGTCATTTAGAGTTGGTGAGTGGGTAATGATGCCAAGTGGTGGTGTAACGACTAGATGTTATGAAGCAAAGGCCACTAGGGATAGTATTTTGGGTGGTAATCTTATGTGTGTTGTAGCCTTTAATTATCTACCTCAGAAGGTATTCTACAGATGTTTAAAAGCCTCATTGTATGTTGCTGTGTTCTTTAGTATTCAGATAAGTGTTCATAAAAATAAAAATAAAAAAAATCAGTTTATTCTCTTTCTCAACTGCAGCCTGAGAAGTACTTGTATCAGAATGGTTAATATATCACCTAATGTACCTAAGCATTAGTGTGGAAAGATAAGTGATAACAAATATTCTTATGGGACTGTTTGGGTGAGCAACGAGAAGAATCTTAGATGACTGATAGTGTTGGATCATGTGGCTGGCACAATGGGCCCTTTTCTAATAACAGTGATTTTTTAAAAAATGTAATAGCTTTGAAAATGAGACAAAAGTGGTAGTTTGTTTGCAGAGCAAGCTGCACCAAAAACCATCAAGAGAGAGAGTGTGACTGAGTCAATTATGTGACTATGGGGAAAATAATATTTTTTAAAAAGTGTGCCTACAGGTATAGTCAACACAAAGCAGTAAAACAAGAAACATATGGTTTTATGTGTTTACTATTGGAAGGCAATCAATACAGTATGTTAGTTGTCATTATAGAGTGCTAATCTAAGCAAATACTTGTAAGAACTGTGGTTCTTTTGTCATTGCATCAGGTTGTAGCAGTGACAAAAGATGTCTGGTAGCTGAGAGAAATGAGTTGTAAAATGTTCTATCGTCTCACAAAAGTTAAAAACAGAATAGCATTCTATGAGCCACTGGACAGGTCAGGATATAAAAACTCACTGAATAGTAAAAGAACAGATGTGGAATAGAAGCAGATTAATGGGTAAACCAACAGCTGTACTAGAAGATTATCAGAAGTAGAGGAGTACTTGTTAAATTGGAGGCTACAAACAACAGTTGTTTGTTTTATTTGCTCATATACACTGATGCTGCAATACAGTATTCATGTAGATATAGTCATATGAAGTATAAAATAAGGTTCTTCTTACTTGCTTTGTGCTTTTATCCTCTGGCATTCAGTTATGAAATAAACACTCCAAATTCTGAAACAGGTACTCCAAATACAGCTTTCCTATGAAATATAGAAGCCTAAAATAGTTCAAACTTAAAGCCACCAAGGCAGAATTTTACCATGTTATGTACATAATATGAGCAATTTATGGAATTATGTAATTTATGGAATTATGTGGAATTAAAACATATATTTTGCTCTACAGACTCTCATTTTTAAAAAATACCAGTCACCCCATACTGACACAACTTACAATTCATCCTATATAAGTAAATAAATTAACACAAAGACCCTGATATCTACAAACCATCCAAAAAAGGTATATACCAGGCATCAGCTGAAAATCAGAAAGGCTGGAGAAAAATAGTATGTTATAGGAAGCATCTGGTTACAAGATGACAAAGTGATGTTTGGCTTAATTCCAGTGATCACTGCCTCACTATTTCCTCCTTAAATGTTTCAAGGCTTAATGGGACCAGATTATCAAGAATATCGTTCTTGAATTTTAATAGTACTGCTAGCCATGTTTAAATATTTGAAAGGATGTCATGTCAAGTAGAGAGTGGGCTTGTTTTCTGCTGCTGCAGAAACTAGGACAAGGAGCAATGGATTCAAGCTGCAGGAAAGGAGATTCCACCTGAACCTCAGGAGGAACTTCCTGATGGTCAGAGCTGTCCAGCAGTTGAATATGTTGCCTTGAAGTGTGGTGGAGTCTGCTTCTATGGAGGTTTCTAAGCAGAGGCTGGACAGCCATCTGTTGGGAATGCTTTGATGGGTGTTCCTGCATAGCAGGGCATTGGACTGGATGGCCCCTGTGGTGTCTTCCAACTCTATGATTCTATGCTACTTCACTCTGTAGTGGAACTGTCAACCAATAGGGGGAAAAAAGTTCTATCCAAATTGAGAAAATACCTTTACCAAGGAATGCATGTGAATGCAGTGTTACCCTAAATCTTAGGCCATTTCTGCACTCTTATCTCCTTCTATTGTCCTCCTGTCACAGTCAAGGCAGCACCTTTGCTGGGAAGGGAATGTGAGGTGAATGCTCCCCTCCGCACCTGGCCAGCTCTCTGCAGAAGGGAGCGCAAGTGACACTGTCCCCTTTCCCATGCTACACTGGAGAAGGAAGTGCATGATCGCACTTCCATCCCTTCTGCATGGCTGGTGGTGAAGGGACTGTTGTATGATCATGGGCACTTAACAGATTTTTTCCATTAAGTAAATATCCCGCGATCATGGCAGGTGGGGATGTGGTGTGGGACTACACCGATGTGCAAAAGCACAACTCGCGGACTGCTGCCAACACATTCCCATCACTCCACAGCAACACCATGTGGAAGTGGCCTTACTGTCCCTATATGGAAATGTATCTGAACATGTGAAATGTCTCCTTAAGTCAGAACATTGGTCCAACTAGGCTAGTGTCATACACTGATTTCCACAATTAAAAATACATGCCTAATGTATCTAACGCTAAAAATGACCTCTTGGATATTTTATACAAACCTTTTATACAATTCCTTTTAATTTTGCAAAATATTAAGAAGATAATTTGCTTTATATAATTTGCATATTATACAGAAAAACTGGAGTATCAAAATTGCTCAATAATCTCCTTTTCTTTATTCACTTGTGGTAGCAGGAGCAGCACTTTTTCATTACTCATAGCTGTGAAGAGTGGCCTTTTTTGGAAACAAGTGCAAGAATTAATTACTGCCATCTATCCTTCAGCTTTTGACCTCAGGATGTCGTATTCCATTTTCCCATTCATTCAGCCTCCATTTCCTGCCTAAACTGTTAAGTAAAATAAAATGTTTAATGATTGTACTCTTGAACTGCCATTGGACCTGTGCAACACTGTGTGAGCCACATTGAAAGCTTCAGTGTGCACAGATGAAAGGATGACCTCTCCTGTCTCAGTAATCATGCAAATTAAGAGAAAGACAGTATAGTAATACCCATCTTCAAGACTATTCTTTCCACTGTCCAGAACAAAACACCAAAAAGTGACGCCTGCCAACAGCCCCTTTTTTTCCTGTTGAAATACTCTCTCTTATTAACACCTAAGTGTGTTATCCTCTCTAGGGCAAACATGAAAGCTGCTCATTAAACTAAAACTAATTAATCTCCCCTGTTTCCGTTAAAGAAAAATCTGATGCCAAAAGCAATATATATTTGTACTCTAAGGCAGATTAAAGCAGCATCTTGTGATGCCTCTTTATTGAACAAAATGAACAAAATTATCAGTTTCTGTAACTGTCCTTGTCTAGGGCCTCAGCAAGCTGCTGCTCATTATGACCTGAATGGTTTCTTTATACAAATACTTTTCAACAGGTGCTCTTACTTGTTTTGTGGCCTTGGTCTTTTGAAGCATAGAAACCAGAAGCTAGTTGTGTAACCTGATATAAGGATTTTCTCATCGGAAAGTACAAACAGTTGTTTCTCTTCATAAAAGTAGTGAGTGAAGCATGGATGTGGCTCTGCATGGGTACCCAGTAAAGAACAAGCCGTCTCAGACCAGGTATCTGTGGAAAATCAGTAATTCCTGCTCTAACAAAGGCCATTTCTGCACTCGAGGCCATTAGCATGATATACCGTTATAATCCCAGCATTGTGATTCACGCAATGCCATCAGGTTAAGAATGCTGTTTACCTTCTGCCTTCAAGGGATAAGTAGCAGTATTGCCACCAGTGTTTCTTCTGTACCACAGTGTCCTTGGCCATCCCTATCTTCACCTTCACCCCACTCCTCCCCCCTCCAGTTGGTTGGGGTGTGTTTTTCTTTGGAAGCCATACTAAACATGGTGGTACACTATTGCTTTTTCATACTATATTGCCTAAAAATGTATTTTTTTAAAAAAAGTTTTAACTCAAAGGAGAACTTTCAAATAAACACAGAGGTGATAGATTTCAAAGTTACCATACCACGGGAGTCAATGAGGGAGAGACACATCCACAGCCCACTCGCTGCTGGATTTGTGATGGCTGGAAGTGCTATCAAGTGCAATAACAGCACTGCACTGAGCCAGCTGACAGGATTGAAGTGCTAGTGGAGGCTTTTAATGAATTTTTTCTGGAAATAGAATGCAGTGGTTTTGCAACTCTTGGGGATGAGATAGCAGCTGGATAGTAACAACACTGCGCAGTAGCTTGACTCTTGACCCAGAAACAACCCACGGCTATGGGAGTATAGTGACATCATGCAGAAATGGTCAAAGAATGTTAAAACTACACATCATTAGTTAGTTGCAATTAATCCCTTTCCCCAATAATGGCAGTATAACATTACATTATGATTGTAACTTCGCTTCACTGCCAAAAGTTGCCAGCAGCATCCCAGTCTCCGAAGCATCAGGGCCAAAATCTGTGACTAAGGGGCGGGCTCTTGCAATATGATAGGAGTGTGTTCTTGTGATATCATAGAAGTGGAGCCGAATTGCTTCTGGATCAACTGATTGTGGAAACAAGCAGGAAGGTAGTGGGCCCAGAATTTGTTTAAATCCAGCTGACAAGATTATATGACAAACTAGAGCCAGTGGGGAAAGAATCAAACCATTTCTCAGTAGGGTTGCCAGCTCAAGATTGTTTCAGGCCTGAGGTTTCGAGACCAAAACTTGAGATCTATGTTATCCATTAAATACCAACCACAGTTGCTCAAAGCTTGTTGTTCAAACACATATATGCATGCACAGAAGGCATATGTTCCTGTTTGGAAATTAAGTCAGAAACCTTAGCTAAAGGGGCTTCTCCCAAATCAAGGAGAAATGTGGGGATTATTCCATCTCAGTTAGCAAAATGGGATATTTAATCTAGCCTACCCGCTTCTAGACAACAGAAGGATGCAGGGCAAAGTGGAGGGTTAGCCCTGGGACCACAATGACTGGGAGAAAAGGAGGAAGCTAACTAAATAAATACAGAGATACCCTGGAGTATCTTTCTGGGTTACAGCATCAAAACAATTTTGTTGTTGTTAATTGCCATCAAGTTGGTTTCAACTTATGTGACCCTACAAATAAGAGACCTCCAGTACACCCCATTACCAACACCAAATCAATTAAGCCTTGCAAATTGTAACTGACTTGGAGATTTGTACATAGCCCTTTCCTTTTTCCTTGAGCTGAGCCCATAAAAATGGGAGAATTTCCACTTGCATCTTCCACCTGGAGGTGACTTATGAAAACTGGAGATTTAGGGGCACACCTTGAAATCTGGCTATCCTATTTTTCACTGATTTTGCAGGTGACAAATTACACCCAGTACCTATAGCAATTGCTGCCACTGCTACCAAAATGACCTTAGCTACAGGACACATTGCGAGGGACGAGCTGGGCAGATTTGGCTGAAGGGAACCAATCACAGCTTAGGGAGTGCTGTGAAGAGGGGCTGTGGGTGAAAAGAATGTGAAAAAAAAAAACCTCACAGAGGCTATCTCTGGGAGAGCAGACAAGATTTGGAACTGACAGAGACAGGAAGTAGATATGACACAGGATACTGTTGACAGGGATAAAATTCCAAATTTCACAGAGATAGGACTATTAGTCGGAAAATATAACTGACTCTGGCCTGGGGACAATGGCAGAATAGGTTGTTCAAGAGTTAATGGCCATTTCCACACAGGGTTTTTAAAACGGTGCAGTCCGTCCTCCAAGGAGGAGGTCTGCACCTGGGAGCAGACTGGGTCGGACCTACTTAACGTAGATCCGCACCTCACCCGGTCCAAAACGACCCCAAGTGGTCGTCCAGCGTGCTTTTGAAAGACCGCTAAAAACAGGTCTTTCAAAAGCACGGAGCATGCCACTGTGAGCCTGCTCCCTTATGCAGATTTGCAGGCTCACCCCAATGCGAGCCTGTGATCTGCCGGGGGTGGGCTTTAGGCTGGCGAGCTTCAGCGGTTGGTCGAGACCCTCGACCAAAAGGAAGCCACCATTTGGGACACTGGAGCAGTGTGTATCGATGAGCACGCACTGCTCCGGAGTGGCGTGGACCGGACAGGGGAGCTGAAAAGTACAGTAAGTAGCACCGCGGGGCGATTCCCTCGCCCCGTGCAGAAATGGCCAATGTGTTACATTACTGAGTATCAGTAAACCTACATTTGTTATTTTTTTTAAAAAAAACTGTCTCTGGATGTGTCTTTCAAGCCTTGATAACGAGTCAGGCCACATCCATCATAAAAAACCCACACAACAACACAGTCACAGGTCCACATTTAAAAGATCACACTGGGGCAGTGATGTATTTACTTTTAGTCCAAGTCTCAAGTCAAGTCTCAAGTCTCTACCTTCAAGCCTCAAGTCAAGTCTCAAGTCCTTGAAGATACTTTCAAGTCAAGCCTCAAGTCACGTCTCAAGTCTGGAAGCCAACTTTATACCCCAACTAAAATTCCAGAATTACTGGATAGAGTGAAATAAATTCGGTTTTAACAATTTAAGCAGAGTCGGCTCTCCACATTTGCAATTTTGCCATCTGCAGCTTCAGAAGTGTGGAATAGGATCCTATCTTACTCTCCATTACTGAAGTTTCAAAAGATTTAGAAGGAAGGATCCTTCTTCCTCAAGCCCGTTGCCTCACACATTTCCTGTTCTCCTCTGAGAAATGCACCCTACACTCTGGGGGTGAGTCTTGTTTTTGCTCTTAGGAAATGTTTTAGAAGGCTCCTCTGATATGCAGCAGGGACAGACTGCTGAGCAGATCTCAAGCCTGCCTCAAGCCCATTGCCTAACCCGTTTGCTGTTCCTGTAGAGATGCACCCATACTTTGGGCTTGAGAGAGATTGTCATGTGACTAGTAGGCAAAAAGAGATGGGAGCATTGTTCAAAGTCATAAAATTTCTGGATGAATGTGTTACATTACTGAACCAAGGGCATCAAGCCAATCATTAAAAATATACAAGTCTTGAGTCGAGTTGAGTTGAGTCAGTGCATCATTTATGGCTGAGTTGAGTCACCGAACTGATTTAAGTCTGACTTGAGTCTATCAGCTCAAGTCTACATCACTGCCCTGAGGCCCAGGAACCCCATAAAGAAAGGGATTCAGTGGGGAAACAAGGGGCAGAGTGAGTGATAGGATTCTAAGAGTTGGAACTGTAGGACCAACCACAGAACAGGGACCTGTCATGCACATAATACATGGAAGCTGTTTCCAAACTTTGTGGTGCTACTGCAGCCTGTGGAAGTTTCACTGCCAGACGTTTGGGATTTTTTTTTCACTCTTCAGCACTGTTTCCAGATCTTGTACAATAAAAAAAGGCAGATGAGTCACAGTGCTGGCATCCCACTCATTCCCTGTCTTGCTCCACCGCCTCTCTTCCCAGTTCCCTACCCTACCTCTTGACTTTTTGGTGCAAAAGTATGGGACAAATAAAATACACATACAAGTTCCTAATCCAGTAAGTTTTTGGTACCAGCTGAGAATGGACAGAGACAGGAATGTAATCTTAAATTATTTCATCCTTGTGTGTGACAATGGATATTTATGGTAGTTTTCTCCCCATTGCAGCAGAAAATGAATGGTATTCTCTCTACATTTGAATGTTTCAAGGTGTTGTGGTATTGTGGGAGAATTATTCTGCAAAGTGAAATGTGTGGAATTTTTTTTTGCAGTAAAAAAAAGTACATGTTTTTCTCTGCAGAACACTGTATATCTTCTACAACACTTTGGGATGTCAAATACCAGGAGAGAATTGCACCAAATTCTTACTGGTCTATATTTTCATTTTTTGACCTAGGAACAAATAATTATGAATATTCTTTCCATCCTGGGTGGAGATGTACGTATGTGTGTCATGTGTACCTGAGCTTTAAAGGCTTCTGAAGAAATCAAACATCCTTCTCTCACAACAGCAGTGCTCACTCTGACATTTGTCTCCCCACCTAGAGACACGGAAAAGCACTGCAGTTTTCTGAGACCTCAAAATGCCACATGTCCACTTTTGTAGTAGACTATTGTATATACTCATGTATAAATCTAGAAATTTAGTCAAATAGTCAACCCCAAAAAACTGGGCTGACTTATCCATGAGTCAATGTAAGTATTGTACCTTCATTCTTATTTAAAAAAGGAACCATCCTCTTCTCAGAGTAGAGCAGTGAAAGGTGAGAACTTAGTCCATCTCAGGAGAACCTAAAAGAAGCACAGACCCCTTCTACTCGTTCTGCTGTGCTGTTTCTTTTGGCCTTTTTTGAACGCCTGGGCAGGAAAATGGCTGTCGCAGTAGCTTTTTGGTGCTTCCCTTCAAAGGAGTGCCAAGACAAGACCAAGACAAGACAAGGTGGGGGGGGGGGGGAGGCAGTGTTTCCTTTAGGTTTTCCTGGAATGGACTAAGGTCTCACATTTTGCCACTCTACTCAGAGAAGAGGATGGTTCCTTTTTTTGATAAGAGTTAATACTGTATCTTAACTTTTATCAAGAAAAAAATCATCTACTTCTCTGAGTAGAGTGGCGAAAGACCTTTTTGAATGTATGGGTGGGGAAAATGGCAGTGGCCAGGGTGGGTGGCCTCCTGAGGTACTGGTGGTAATTTCCCCCCCTGTGTGAAATGACTCGTGGCTTATCCATGGCTCACATCAAAATCCATAATATTGACTAAAACTTGCCCTCAACTTATACATGAAGTTGACTTATACATTAGGGTATACAGTATAACTTTTCAGTTGCTATTAAACCTATGGGGAGTATGACCTCACTAAATGGCAGAGGGGGGACATCACATGGTTCAAGTACGGTCTCATGTGGGGCCTCGTATTACTGCCCATTGTGTTCAATTGTGGGTGTGGAAGTGAGGATGAGGTAAATGGGAAGATAGTGTGTTTCCATATCATAGAATGGCTACTTGTAGAATTTAATAACTTTCAAATCTTATTTGAGACAAAGCAAAATGAAAAGGGATTTTATATATATAAAAAATACCTAACATGGTAATTAACTAATTGGGTGGGGCCTTGGAACTATTACTATAATTAATGTTAAAAAGTTATTTTCCAAGTTTTTACTAAGACATTCATTATGGTATAAACTTTTGCATACTGTGCATAAAAATGTGTAAAAATTCATGCCATAAAAATGTGTTAGTCATTAAGGTTCCACAAAGATTCCTTGTTGCTTTTGTCACAGTAAACTAAACATGACCATCCCTCTTGAAAGTATTCTAGATATTTACTGATCATTTTCTTCTTTCAGATTTTCTCTTACCGTAATGGTTTTCATAAACTATGGAGGTGGTGGTTACTGGTTTTGTGAGCATGCTTCATGGAATGGTATGGTACAACTTCCCTTTGCTATGCTTCACCCTAAGCATTTTACACAAATCAGCAATCTTATTATTGATCTCCAAAAGAAAAAGGAATTAATATGGACTACCATATCCTCTGTAGGTAAAGAGTATTTAACAATGAACTCTGCTTAAACTTCATAAAAGCCTCTTCAGCAAATCAGCACAAAAAATATTGATCTTAAAATCAGCATGTGAATGCTAATTGTGTTTTGCCTTTCCACTGGAGGACCATTACTTTATTTAGCTAGAGTTCATTCTTTAATTTTATTGTCTCAGTGCATTGTCTATGAGGCCATTTTCTTTAGGTTTAAGCAAGGTCTGTAACAGCTCTGTTTTGCTGACCCTTCCTTTTCGCAAGAAGTATATTGACTTCTGAGAGCTAGAGAAGCTTTTAAGATCATGTTACAGTCACCCAAATCCAAGTTACATATTGTGTAACAATGGTTTCCTGTTATTGGGCTCTCGGTTAAATGGATTAGCATGATGCCAAGTACAATAATTGCCTCGCTCTGTATTTTAGCTCAGAAATCAATTGGTGGTACTTCTGAGCTGCCATCTTCATAACACAGGCTTTAATTACATGCACAGTTTAATCTGGGAAAACCACATGTATTTTCCAGTCGAGCATCAGTCATGAGAGTATTGGTTTGGTGGATCTCCTCTTACAACTTGTCAACACTCAGCAAATGTTTCTTGAAATATTCCTCTGTCCCTGCCAATTGGCATTCGTCCACCAAATCTGTGGAACAAAGTTAGATGAATCTTTATAACCTTTGTGTAGTACAGTTCCTGAATAACGGAAAAGGTGTATGCTAAAACACAAGAGTGATTCCTCTGCATGTTGTGTCCTCCTCATTGACTAACATGTTTATCAAGACCATACTACACACGTGCATGGCCATTCATTTGTTAGATGGTGAATTCTGGCTCACTGCTGAACCAACAAGTCAAACACTGTCAACCAGGCATTCATAGTGGTTTGCCAAGTGCTTATGACTTTCCTGTTTTTGAAAAGCAGGCAATCAACAAAATTAGTTTCTTAGAGCTCCTGATAGACAGCCATGGGTTGCTAGCAGCAGGCAGTGTTTGGCTTGTTGAGCCATAAGCAGGGCAGGACTGTTGTCATATGTGTCACTCTGCTGAAAATGTCACATGAAGTTAAAATAACAAAATCACAATTAAATTAAAATAACAATTGAAATAAAAATAAAATAACAATTTAATTGATTCGTGGAAGATATGCTTAGCAGTAGCCCCAGAACTTTAAAAAGTTATATTTTTTTAATTAAAACTCCCCAGATCATTGAGCAATCATGGCCTCTTATTCTGATGAGTTATGACAGCTGAACTGAACCTCTATGTATAAAGGTAGTACGTCTTTAATTATCAGACACTGGAACAAACATGGGATGATAATCATCTTCATGTCCAGTATGTGAATTTCCAAAAGTATCAGATTCAAATCTAATAGAACTAAATGATGGATAAAAAGTATTCTTTTAAAAAAGGTGGACTAGATAGATTATGGTCCCTTGTAGCCTGAGACATTTTGCTGTCTAAAGCAGAACCCAATTGTCAAAGAACTTAACACGATACAATCATAAAACATAGCACGAATCAAAGAAACATATCACCTACAAAGATTCCAAAACCTGCCCCAAGAACTTTTCTGCAGAGTTTTGATATAGTGGACAACACACGAAATAATGTAAACATCCTCTTCTTCTCCCAGATTGCAGATATTAAGCTGTAAGTCTCTTGAAATCTGCTTATATCTTACCTTAGTCACTGTATGGCTTTGTAAACTGTATTTGGGAATGATCAGCACTTTAAACTCTTCATTTTTTTTTAAACGTAGGACTGACAGTTGCAGATCTCGTCATACCATGGTAAGCTATCAAAAGTTCAATAAGATTGTTTCCTTCTGATTCCAAGGTGTATGCTCTGATTAGTTTTTAGTAAAAGTTCATACATTCATGTACCTCAACTGATTGCCACACACTTGCTGATCTGTAACTGAGCATGGGAACTGACAGACAAGTATTATAAGTTAAGGTAATGTGAGGTAACATGAAAGAAGTAATCTACTCACACATGCAAGTCAACACTTGGAAGATGCAAGTGAAAAACATGCATATGTGAACCTGCCCCAAAGTGAAAGATAACAATTTGGATACATATTATTAAACAGTTAACACTCACCAAGCCACCTCCAATAAACAAAGTAACAGTATTTGGATCAGATGTCAATTTTGTTCTGTTTGTACTGTGATATCCCTCAGTCAAGTCTTCTTTGTTGAGGGAAGCCAAACAGACTTTGATAGAGTTGAAATTCTTTGAGTTGCTCCACTGAGTTGCTGTGGGAACCTCGGAATATTTGGCAATGCCATTGTCACGGGTCAGAATACGAGCTCCTAGTAGATTCTAAACCAGTGGCCTGTCAGAGGAGGGATGCAACCTATGTGTCAGCCCTAAGGAGTAGATTGTTCTGACTTTGGTATTTAAAGATATATCTTTACACTTGAGGATCCTAGAGAGGGTCCAAATAATTTCATCTTTAGTTCTGTATTTTCCTATGGCTTTCCCCATTAAGAAAAAGTGGTGAAAGACCAAAGAACAGCACAGCTGTACAATGTCTTTCGCTGCTTGTGTTAGAAGCCTTCCATCTGGAAGCACGCTTGGTCTATATCACATAGGCTGTTCAGCTCATGAGCCCTATTCCTGTACAGCAGTTCCTTTAACAAACTATTTTTTTTCTTGTTCAGATTAGTGTCTTCTTAGGATAAAAGTCAGTGTGAGTTGCACCTTTCAGATCCGCACTAAATGATTCACAAACTATTCCTGGTCCTGAAATTCATTACTAATAATAACATCTATTGTTAGACTTTGCTGTATTAATAATATTATTGGTAATAAATTATTAGTAAAAAATTTCAGGACCAAGCATCATGGTGAAGAGATTGGAATGTAGGACTAAAACTCTGAAATAACAGGGTTCAAATCCCCACTCAGTCATGGAAAGCTTCTAGGTCATCTTGGAGAAGTTATACTCTCTCAGCCTCAGAGGAAGGCAATGGAAAACCCCCTCTGAACAAATCTTGCTAAGAAAACTTTATGATAGATTTGCTAGAGGTCAGAAAAGATTTGAAGGCACAGCAACAATATGATTTTCTAGGCATAACAAATGCAACCCAAAAAGTATAATTTTTTGTGTGACTTTCAAGGTGGCCTGATTGCCTTAAAGGGTTTGGGAACCAAATTCTGTTTCAAATTGTTCCTATTCATCCTGTCCCTTTTAAGATCCAGTAACCTTCAAGAAGTTTAAATTTCCTCTGTACCATATTCCTCCATTTCTATTAGTCTGTCAAACCAAAGGTACAAGCTATAAATCTAAATAGTCACTTGGTTTTACATTCCCCCCAATATCTACCTATGACTGTCAAATCCTCGAACTCAGCAGCTTATCAGCATCATATCCCCTTCTATATTTTGGCCCAGTCATCAAGGGGGTATTCATTTTTGCTTTGGCAATAAAAAACCCTCAAATAATGGCATTTATTTAGACCCCCTTGCTTTAAGTAAGCAAGTTTTTAATCTAGCGTGTGCATTCCTGTAATGTAGGGTTGATGTTAATGGGTTGTAAAGTGGGTAATAATTTTCTTACTGGCCCCTTCAATCAGATTAGATCATGTTATTGACCATGCTGTTCGTTTTATAACCACAATCATATTGTGGAGGAAGATCTTTGGCAAGTTGCACATTTATAAGTGCCCATTAAGGCAAAGAATGACAGATTTGCACATCTGGCATTTTTTTTTATAAGTCTTTCCCTCGTGGACTGTTTTCCTGGCCACATCCTATATTAGCATCTTTGCAATTGTCTTGGGTTTTCATGCTCTGTTACTGGACAACATTTGATTCTTCAAAACACTCATTTTATAAGGCATTTCTTTAGAAGAATCCTCTTCGTACTCATTTTTTAATGTTCATTTTCTAGTTTTTAATTTCTTCATTCACTTCATTCAGTTGAATTGTTTCTTGACTTTAACAGTCCAAATTGTTACAGGATGAGCAAAGTCTGGCCCAGAGGCACATACAGCCCTAGGACCCCTAAGTATGGACCCCTGAAACCCTGTAGAAACCCCCAAAGCCCATAGATCCCCTGGTTTTAAATTTTGGGGAGCCAATTTTCAGATCTTTTTTGCCTGAAAACAGGCCCAAAGTTGCCAAAAACAACTGAAAATGGTATCTTATGCTTCTACCCCCCCAGAGTTAGCCAAATCTCCTCCAAAAGTAAAAGGGCCTCAAATCAGCCAAAATGGCAGCTAGCCGTGAAATTGCATTACTTCAGGCATGTCAAAATGCACCAGTATGTCCTGTTAGATGAGTGGGGTTAGGAATGGCCATTCTTTGTATCCTAAAGAATTTCCAAATCAATTTCTTTCAGATTTCATTTTTATCCATCACATTTAAAGCTAGCATTACCATTAAACAAAGTGAGGGAGCAATCTGACTTTTTTTTTTGGTCAAGAAGGGTGACAGGGATTTGTGGGATTTTCTGCCTCAGGTGGCAAACTAAGTGGATTGGCCTTGGGCATTATGCGTCTTGACTCTGAGGAAGGGCACCATTTGCTCCTCTGGGACTTGATTACATTTCAGCTTTGAATTAATGGAATATTCCATTGCTATTGCATATTTCCAAATTGATCATGGAAAAACACGCAGTTAATTGAATCATAACGGCAGGAATAAAGCTGAAAACTATTTATGTTTGTCATAACATATTACATAAGGCTCAGATGTTATGATTGTACCTTTACTTATGTTATATTAGTTATTTATTTAAATATTTATATCCCTACTACCATCCAAAGAGCTCAAGATGGTGTATAATAACATACCTTTCATAACAAGGAAGTAATAAAAGTGTTCTGTTTGACATTCAACATAATTGATTTATGAGAAAAACAGCATTCAGATTTGAGTTCCCCATGGAAATCATTCTTTTTTTACTCTTTCATTATTAGTAGTTTGTATATTTCCTCTCAATATTGAAATTATCCAGAACACCTTCAAGAAAACAGAAATAACATTTTTGGATTAGTTCAGTGTCATTTAAGACTATAGTTTGTCTCTGCTGGTGTCAGATGGAGCTTAGAAGTTCTTTTTTTGGACTCCAAGTCCAAGAGTCTTCCAGACAGCACTGCTGACCTTCATGCTGTGTGAGATATTCTCTGGAGTTGAAGTACACCCCCCCCCCGAAAAAAGTAACTTACCAAACTCTGGTAGCAAGCTTGGTGCTTCTGAGAAGCATCTAAATGATCCTTGAAGGCAATAGTCCTCCTAAGTTCTCCTGCAGGAGGTTCTAAAACTATTGTAGATACTGATAGACATGTTCTCCAAGAAATGGTGTGATCACTTTTTAAAGCCATAGAAGGCAAAAGCTGTGAATTCATCTTCACAGTGAACTCCATAAATAGGTTATTAGGAATTTCCCTGCATATTAAAGTTGGAGTTGTCAGTCAGTTCAAAACATTCAGTTTCTTAATAATCTGTATTTCAATCAAAGATCAATTGATGCAAATCAATGTGTGTATTCTAAAAACTCCAATATTACATTATTGTAGCAAGTAAGGCCATTTCTGCACTATACTGTTATAGTGCTATTATTCCGTTTTCAACATCCTGTGGAATTCTGAGGTTTGTAGTTTACTGAGGCCAAACTGCTCTCTGGCTGAGAATTCTAAATATCTCTCCCTAAACTGCAAACCCCAGACTTCCATAAGATGTTAGAAGTGGAATAATAGCACTATAACAGTGTAGTGCAGAAATGGGCTAAGAGAGAAGACTTAGAATTTAACAATTATTGTTAAACACAAGTGCAGTTATTTACTGTTGTTGATTTTATGACCATTTTGCAATAATGCTATCTCCATCCATTCTGTTTGTCTCCAAACTGGCATGTTTTTCAAAATATATCAGAATCAGTATGCCCGGAGAAACGAGCAAGCGTGCATTTTAATCACAGCTCCATTGAGTAAAACTCTCAGTCACCTTATATGTTTCAACCCTTTTTTTTTTCACGAAACAAAACAAAACAAAAAATGGCATGGTGACAAAGAGAGGGCACACTAGATGTAACAGAGGCATGTCCAGTTGTATAAGCTCAGGTCTTTCCCATTCTTATACGCAATGTTGTGTGTATCTCATCTTTTTATCAGAGGTTGGGAAAGCTACTTTTTTGGACTACAGCTCCCACAATTCCCCAGCAGCCACGCTGGGTGGGGGATTTGGGGAATGGTAGTCCTAAACTAACTTTTTCAAGGTCTGCCTTTCACTAAGGTGAAGTGTTTACAGCGGTGTATAAAACTCTTTGTGTACTGCAGTTAGTCTCCCCATAGTCTGGATCAGATGCTCTTCAACCACATTTTGTGTCAGAACTGAGCTTTGCTGAGAGTCCTGGAGAGAAACTTCAGTTTCCTATGCAGGGAATGCAACAAGAGTTCGATGTCACTCATGTACTCTGAACCCGGCATCCCCCACCCACCATATGCAATTATATGGAGGCTAAAACCAACTGTTCTGTGACCTGTATGTCTGTTTCAGCCCCTTACTATTAACGATATTACAGTTTTTTTTTAAAAAATGTCCCTAGATGATGGATGTGGGATAACGGGGTATTGAACCTGGTATGCCCCAAGGGAAGGTAGTGGGAGTCCACTACGCCAAGGTAGTTGTGGAAGCAGCCAGGATTTTGTTTCTGCTCTGTATTCTGGAACATAGGCCCTTTTTGCATGGTGTCTTAAATCCGCACCAGCCATGCTTTGCTCCCACTCTGGGAGCCACTTTACCACATGATGTCATTGCCAGTCAGGTGCTATCCCAGCTGCAGACGGTGCCAATCCTGCTGTTTTTCATTTTTGAGGAAGACCTGACAATAACAGGCCTTTCCCGCAGCAATTGCAATAGCTGGGCCCGTGTGAAGCCTTCATCCGGCATCCTTCTGTGAATGAGACGGGAGTAGGCGGGGTGCGGGCAGTCCCTGCCTGTCGTTCCTTCGGCAACTCCCAGGGGAAGCTCCGCCCAGCAGCAAGCTGGCCACTGCCCTCATTGCACCAGCAAACACGCGAGGAGACGTTGGCCAGGAAGGCCACTCTGAGAATGACGTTGGCACCTACCCCCACGACAACATCAGCCCCCAGAGTCTGGCCAAATTTCAAAAGGTTTTTTTTTTAAAAAAAGCCAGCACCACCGTTAGCACATTAACATGACAGCGCCTGCTAGCTTGTGGGCTTTTTAACAAAGGAAATGGCTGGCAGCTATCACAAGGATTACCTTTCCTCTCTCCACCCCCCGCCCATCCCCATCGCCATTTTGGAGACAGCCGAAGTTCTGCTACTGAACTTCCTTTGGGGCGGACACAATAAACCATTACCACTATCTACCCTGCTACCATTAGCATGGCTGCCAGTAAAAAAAGTTAAAAGGAGCAGTGGGGTGGGGACGGGGCAGGACCTGGGAGTGGCCAAGAATGCTGAGCTGCAGAACACACACCAGGCACAATGCCAGTGCTGTCCTGTGAATGCCCAGATGCCTGCAGAAACAGAGAGGCTGCATATAGGGCCCAACCTGATATTGGCAATCCCGCAATGACACCAGAACACCGCGTGATTGAGGTATGCTGCGGAAAGGGCCATAGTCAAAGCCGTTTCCACACAGGCAAGAAACCAACACAAAGAGCTAGACTTTGCTATGTTGTTTTCTCCACTATTGTATTTTTGGCCAATGTTTGTTAAAAGTGAGCTGCAGCTTTCCTTATCAGTAGCAGGGAATGACACATCTGTTGTTGCTGCTGCTGTTTTGTTCCTTCAGGGCAATCTTGACTTATGGTGGCCCTATCATGGAGTTTTCTTGGCAAGGTTTATTCAGAGCAGGTTCGTCATTGCTTTTCTCTAAGGTTGAGGGAATGTAACTTGCCAAAGGCCACCTGAGCAGATTTCTGTGACTGAGTGATGATTTGAATTTGGTCTTCTAGAGTCATAGTCCAACACTCAAACTACTGTGCTACACTGGCTGATTAATACAGTAAAGACAGGCAATTCTAAAACAAGGTTGAGAATGATGCAGCACTCCAAATGTTGTTGGGCTGTAAGTCTTGATGGCCCCAACCAGCATAGTCAATTGTGGGAAGTGCTGGCAAGTTGCCATTCCACAGAATCTGGAGGGCCACAGGAATTCCAGCTCTGTTCTACCAATTTATTCTGTATTATTAAAATGAGAAAAGGCAAGAGTTAAGTGGTCGTTGTCATCACCACCATCACCATCATCATTTTAGAAATGTCAGGTGAAATTTCCTTAATTCATCCTTACTTTTTGACAAGAGAAATTTATTTAATGCAAAGTAATTTGCTTTCTTACAAGCATGATGTTTATAGCAATAAACCTTTTATTGCATGTGGTCTTCCATGGATTTGAATCAAAAACTTAAAAGGAAAGTTAATGAGCATTCTGTCTGAGCCAGTTTTTTTTCTTAATCTCTTTGATGTTTAGGTTTGTTTTCATCATTGGCACATCAGTAGTCCTGGCTTTCCATTCAATGATGAAAAGAGGAGTGAGTCGTACCCAACTCTTGCGTAAACTGACTTGGAGGACCATGATCTTACTAGTGATAGGTGTCTGCTTCCTTAACTATGGACCAACAGATGGTCCATGTAAGCACAATTTATTTTCCTGCATTTGCATTTAATAGTGTATGTCGCTTAACTGTTAAGATCACCACGCTTGCCATGAGGAAAACAGAGGCCTCTCATTGTATCCCACCCACCCAGAGCTTTGACAAAGTCCTTTAGACTGTGCTTCCCAAAATCCCCAGCAGCATGGTCACTGGAGGATTTAGGAGTTGTAGTCCATAATATAACTTTTCTAAACTTCGCCTGTAAGTTTTTAAAGCTAAATGTGGTCGTGGGAGAGGACTGGTAATTTTCTGTCCCATAAGCTGTCTGGAGAGAAAATTCAATTCAGTTATAGTGGTCTACATTACTGTGTCATGGAATAATCATGAAATTTTGTGCACACATCATTAAGAAAAGAGTGCCACCAAGCTAATTCCACTACACTTTTCTGCTATTGCTGTCACTTGTCTATGACTCTGTCATCATTGGCTTTACCTCTCCTTTACTGGAAGTCATTTGTCTGTCTCTCTTAAAGCTTCTATTACTAAACTTACACAGTCTTAGTGAAAATATCTCTCTGTCCCCATATTAATTGAGGCAGAATAAATGTCTCCCTAAAGGCATCCTTTAAAACAGGAATTGGAAAGATAGCAAGCATACGTTAAAGCTATTTGGTGAGGTTACAATATATAGCTCAAAAGGCCCTTTCACACTACACAGTTACAGAGCTATGAAGAATTGCCGTGGTTGCATCCTCTGGAATCCTGTGGTTGGTGCTTAAGGAAAGATGCTTAGAATTCTTGCCCAGAGAGTTCCCGTATGTCTGATGAAACTGCCACACACAGGATTCCATAGGATGCTGCCATAGCAATTAAAGTTGAATAAACCACTTTGTATCATGTGAAAAGGTCCTCCGAGTCAGTTTACGCAGGCGTTGGGATACGACTCACTCCTCTTTTCATCACTGAATGGAAAGCCAGGGCTACTGATGTGCCAATGATGAAAACAAACCTAAACATCAAAGAGATTAAGGAAAAAAACTGGCTCAGACAGTCAAGAGCATCATACCTTTTTAATTCCTCACAACTTCAGATTGAGCAGAAGGACAAGATTCTGGAAATCCTTATAGGTTACTAACACATGGGCTGTGTTAGTGGCTTAAATACCCTAAAGGTATCAGATCCTGTCTGATCTTGGAAGCTAAGCAGCGTCAGCTGTGGTTGGTACGTGGATGGGAGAACACGCACCAACTAATACCAGGTGCCACAGGCTTTATTTCAGAGGAAGGAACCGGCAAAAATCACCTCTGAGTATCCCTTGCCTAAGAAAAACCCTTTGAAATCCATGGGGTTGTCATAAGTCGACAGGCGACATGAAAACACATATACACACAGGTTGTATTAATATCCATTTGTAACCTAATCTCTATTGAAAGCAAGTTTTATACAGCCTCACATTGTGGCATTTTCTGAGTCGCTGCCTGGCATTCTTACCTATCCATAGAACAGACACAAAAAGAGCATGTCCTATACCCTTGTCATTTTGGGCAGCTTCTTTACATGCAGCTTGGTCTTCACTCCCTCTCAAAAAAAGTAACTGCACAAACTGATGAATATTAAGTTGGTTGAGCAGTTCATTCACATTTACTGTTAGCACTAGCTGAGGATGGGAATATAAGTCAGAATGTGCACCACATTGATAGTTATACAGTGCTGACAGACAACCAAACTCAGATGTGCATTCCAGTGCCCACTCAGTCCCTGCTTTTCCTTTTCCATCTAGCTTAGGCTGGAGTTAATACATCTGGCTATTGATATTCTGCATCACATCTCATGGAAAAGAAACCCAATAGATTTGTATATGCAGAAGGTTGCATTTGTTTTGCTTCAGCTATCAGACTTGGTGAAATAGCCCAGCAAATCTGGTTGGTTGAAAATAGACTTTTTTGAAATTCCTGATCCTATGCAATCATTGCCGAGGCTGTTAAGTCAGTGAGAGGGAACCTCCTAAATGATTCACACCCTTTTATGTGGAAATTCAGGTCCTAGGTGGGTTTTCTAGGTTACCTAAACACAAGACAACAAAAGCCAAAGCTCCACAAGATCAGCCTTGGGAGGCTGCACTTCGTTCACTTCTGATTTAATGAAAGCTGATACCTAATGCAAGTTACTGTAGGCAGCTAAAGACAGAATAAGCGGGAAAACTCTACAAGTTAAGTCAAGCTATGTGAGAGCCCAAATGCAACCAGATGCTCCTACCTGGTAAAGCATGGATTGATAACATGTAGCCTGGGGGCTCCATGTGCCTCCCCTCCATTTTTGTGGCAACCTATAAATAAAGGGGAAATAAAAAGGGTGGCTCTTGGGAAAAGGCTAAGGATGGCTGGCTGAGGGCAGACTTGGCTTACTTAACTCCTTTTGCTCATTGTAGTTCAGCATCCATGTGACACACATCTGTCCACTACTTGTGTGCCACAGCTCTTCCTCAAGCAGTACCCAATCTTGCTTCCACAGGAAATCCCTGAGGTAAGACAGATAGGGGGCAGAAGAGTGCTTATATGTACCAAACACATTGTGAGTTTTCACATACGTGAATTGCTGCATTGGAAACAATAGTGAAACTTCTGTTTGTTTTGCTAAAAGCGCAGCCTTCTAAATTACAGTTTTGCATTTACCAGCAAAACTGCTAGTGATTGCCTATTAAAACCTGAGCAGCTGGGGCTGCTTGCATCGTAAGATCGTAACATCCAGCAGTTAGCACTTTTCTGCTTCCAGCAAAAATGGCTTGCTAATTTAGTTTGGCAAAACAAGGGAGGTACTTCTAGTGATAATAATCAAATCTAGGGACTTTTAGAAACAATCATTACCAGACCGGAGGTGTCTCATTTCTGCTGCCACCAATCGCAAATCCTGTAAGCGTTGGAAATATTTAGAAAAGTCAACAGCAGTTGTAGCAGCATAGCCCCCCTCAGAATCATTTATTTATCAAAATGCTTTTTTCTCTCTTTTGGCTGTTACATGCAGCATCCATTTTCCAGCAGAAACCAAAGACAACTTTTTTTTTTATGGTGCTCAAGGGAAGGAAGAGAAATGAGCACAAACTAAGAACTTGGCACTTAGCTTGGATATTTTGTTTTTCCCCCTCTCAATCTCTGTACTTCAGAACTGCAAGACAGTCTGTTCAAAATGCTGGGAACTCATGAGGCAGTTGTGATATTAGCTTTCAAATTCTGATTTCTTTTTAATACATTATGTTCTTGACTATGGCCCTTCTGATTCCACAGTTCACTGTGATTATATTTTCACATACTTCTGTCTAACCACAAGTTTCAGTTTTCTTTAAAGCAAGACTCTTATAAGTTTAGTAATGGAGGCTTTAAGAGAGATCTGTGCTTGCAAGACTCTGTGGCTGGAACTAGGATAGACATATCACTGCAGACAAAAAGAGCAGCACTGGGTCATATTCCTCTCCCTCTCACTGGTAATGCTGAGTGATATAAAACACATGATGTGAGGTGGGATGCTTCCACATTTCATGTTAAATTGCCATACTCTATTCACTTACATTTTACCAGGCTTCCCCACAATGCTGTCCTCCAATCTCCATTTTTCCTGTGGCTCTCTTTCAAACTGCAAAAAATCTGACTTTTTCAGAACTGAAGATGGACATAATTTCCACAGGAGTTCTATTTCTCTTCTCTTCTCTCTTCTCTTTTGTCTTCTCTTCTTTTTAAGGAAAAGTTTTACTAACTCAAAGCATGTGTATTACAACCTTTGTCATGGGTGCAATTTTATCTCTCTTTTTTAAAAAGAATAATTCATTTAATTAGTGCTAAATACTTTTTTAAAAAAGTAGTTTCAACATCTTGGATAATTTCTTTAAAGTTTGAAATAAAACCTGAAATGGAATTCAACACTCCACTGAAACAAGCACCACTTCCTGACACTGCAGATTATGATTAGCACTGTGTGTGGAATCTCAGTCTAGCTACAATCTGAGCATACAGTGTCTAGTGCTAGATGCAATGATCTAGCCCCTGAACCACTCACTACTATGCTTTTTGCACATGATATTACAAGCATCTTTCTATTCTGACTGGCAGTAGCTCTCCCAAATTTTGCACATGTGTCTTTCTCAGCCTTTTTACTTAAGATCCTGTAACTGGATGTGCCATTGATCAAACCTGTGGACTCATGTATTCATGCACTTCCCTTAAACACTCACTCAAACTCACTTGAGGAAGCCAGTTAAAAGGCACTGACGTATCCAAGATGCTTGGACTAAAGCTCATACCCATGGTGGCAGTCTTAACTTACATTTTGAACTCTTCTTCCCAGGAGTGCTGCTGCAGTCATCTGACGTATTAACATGCCAAAGTCAAATGACCAGTTGAAGCTCTTTCAAGAAATGTGGTAGTTGTGGGTGTAGCTGGGGCATGAAAATATAATCAGTATCTGTAGGATTTGACAGGTAGCAGTTACTTTGGAACTCCCAGGCCTGTTGATAAAATTCAAAGCAGTTCATAAGCAGGTTGATAATCATCCATTAGGACACACTGCAGTTCAAATTTCCTATTGTTAGGGTTACCAGTGCATATTGATTTGTTTTCCAAGACACTGCTGAACTATTCATTCATTCATTCATTCATTCATTCATTCTGTAGTTTCAGTCTTGAGGATAAGTTTATTTGCCTTGGAAACTTGAGGCAATTGCAAAGGACTTTGCAGGATATTCTAAGGCACATATTCAGGTTAGTAGGGGAACTTATCAGGCTTGTATGTGGAGGGGAAGCATTCGACCCTTGCCTGTGATGAAGTAAAAACACAATGTGGAATAGATTCAACACTTTGCTGTGTCTGAAGATTGGATGTGTTGGGCAAGAGGTCTTTAGAGGAGCTAATACGCTATTACTCAGCTTGTTCAGGATCTCATGATAAGCTGTCAAGAGTATCCCAGGCTTTCTGAAGTGCACACTGAAAGCCACTGCTTAAGGAATGTATTAAAATCATTAACATTAATCACTTCCTCCCGTGACCATTGGTTTTCAGGCCCATAATAGAACTGAACAGACCAGATTATGATAGAAATTAGAAACATCTAACTGAAGTGCACAAACAAAAATTAACTATACATAACCATCAGTAAAAATTACTGGAAGGTATTTTCTCCACAACCAGGTTACATACATCATTGTAAAATCACAACATATACAGACAAACCTTTTGTTCACCGTTCCCCAGTACGATAATCAACCAGTGACACTTAACAATCCTAAAACAAAAAGATGTTTTAATCAATATACATAAGAATGGAAAAGGGGAGATAAAAAAAGTCAGATAGGAAAAAAAATAAAAAATTACATTTGAACCCCTTTCTGAAGTACAAATTTATTTAGAAATATTGGCTGACAGACACCAGTCTTAAAAACAACTCAATGAACAATAATTCTAGTGATTGAAAAAGCTATGTATGCCTGAGAAAGTTTTATTCATATTATTTGTTTATATTGCAAATACATTCATTTTAATTTGGATTTTGTTTCAAATGGGGCAAACAACAACAAGAATAACAACCCCAAAATGCCTCAGTGAAGATTGAGCATGCTGAGTGTCAGGTTGGAAAAAGATGGAAATGGAAAAAATGGAATCTCAGTGGGTGGCTAACCTGGAATATCCTGGAATATCTTGGGAGGAGGCATTGCTAGCTGTCCGAAACCCTGAACAGGGATGTTTCTAATAGATGATATATACCGGAACATTTTGTTACACATCCCAATTATAACAATGTTAAGGAGAATGTTAAAAAAGAGATGTGTGTGTGTGCGCGCGTGCATACATGAACCTTCAAGTGGCCTGACAACTTACAGCGACTCTATGAATTTCATAGATAAGGAATACTCAGAGGTGGTTTTGTCAGTTTATTCTTCTGAAATATAGCCTATAACACTTGGTATTTGTTGGCGATCTCCCATCAAGTACTAACCAGAGCTTACCTTGCTTAGTTTCCAAGATCAGATGGGATTGGGTGTCTTTAGGGTATTTCAGCAGGTTAAAAAACAAAACAAAACAGAGAACTACACTGTAGTAACTTAAATGAGTTTGGGGTTTTCTAGGTTCCTACCACCAGCAGCAGCACTGCACTGGATTCAGTTGTCTTCCAGTGGTATGTAATTTTTATTCTGTTGGAAAAAATTAAACCTCACCAACTACTGAAACTATTTAAAAACGCACTACTGTATATAATAATGTCACTGATCCACCCAGCTCCTCCTTCTTCCACAAAGGTCTGTTGTACTAGGACTGCAAAAGATTAATTACTAAACCAAAACTTATGGCTAGAAGTGTTTTATACGTATTCAAATATATAATAAGGGTAGAAGTGTTTTTGTCAGATGGCTATTATTGATAACATCTGAAGAAAAATATAATACAAGTCTTCCCATACTTAACCTCCATAGGGTTATGAAGGTGATAATAGTAAAATAATTAATGAATACTTTAATAATACTAACATAAATTATGAAATGAACTTGTAGATGTATTTGGGGTTTATAGCTTACATTTCCAGCACCTGCTCACTGGCTATGCAGACTCCCAAGGGCAGTGAGAAGGGCTTCTGTAATGTATCATATGATCAAAAAAGCTAATACTAACCCAATCACATCTCTGTGTAATCTAACAAATTTTTGTAATGCAATGGAAAACTGGTAATATTATACCACACTTTTTCTTTTATCTCAATCAGAATGGATTTTTCTCAACAAGTTAACAAATTCCAAAACATCTGACTGCTCAAGGTTGGGAGCATAAAGCAGTCCTTTTACCTTGTGATGTTCCCATAAACTTTATGGCATACAGATTTAACATTATTTTAGTTTTCTTTTATTCTGAGTGGCCGAGGTCCTCTTCCATGAGAGTGAATGAGAAAGCCAAGAACTCCTCCAAGCCCCCCCTCCCTTTCTGTCTTTGTCCCCATTGTGCTTGCACAACAAAAGAACAGCACATTAAGAATAAATGGCAGTAATGGACTGGTGGGAATACTTCCTCTTTAAGTGGACAGCATAGGCTGGATGGAGCCCAGAGCTTTAAAAGTATGAAACCTGCTGATTAATCCTCAGATACAGTATTGTAAATGCAAGCACTTAAAAAATGCTGGGTGGCAATGTGGAACTGGCCTAAATACCTAAAGGCACCAGATCCCATCTGACAAGCAGGGTCAGCCCTGGTTAATACTTGGATGGTGCTTAGGCTATATTTCAGAGGAAGGAACTGGCAAATCCACCTCTGAGTGGATTTAATCTGTGCAACTCTGTGAAATTCATGGGGTTGCCATAAGTTGACAGAGAACTTGAAGACACGTACACACACACACAATGTGGAAAGGAGAGTCTTTTAAAGAAGAGATGGCCTCACCAGGAAATAGTTGAGACATATCTGAGGTTGAGAATAATGGGCAAAACGTCCAGGCTTGTGGACCAAAGCAGAAAGGGGCACATCCTGAAATGGGGGAGGGACACCCCCTTTTGGTCAGTCCCCAAGCAATCCATTGCAATAAGCTATCATGAGGAGACTAATCTTCAGTTCCTGAAAGCATGGTAAGAGAAACGGAGGTAAAATATTTTCTTTATAAGCTTTGATGGAGTGAAGCCATTGACATGAGTAAGTATACCCAAATCAAGTCTGGGAGTGAGGAGGTTTCCAGCCCATAGTCTACGTTGCTCTTGCTGCAGGTGGAGCTGGAATCTTGAGCTGATACTATTGGGAAATGTGAGAGATAGTAGAAAAACTGTAAGGCAGAATAATCAGTGGGCAAGGCAGAGGTTGAACAACATCCAGTCCCATGTCAGTCTGCCTACACACAGGATCTAGCAGAGAGAGAAAAAATTAGCTTAATCTTCTTTGTAAGATATATAAAAGTAACTTTATTTGCAAATTATTTGTACACTGTGAAACTTCCAGAGGAGAGGGAAGAGAGGTACAATGGCTGCATATCAGAGTGATACAGGAAGAGATTGGTGTGGTAATGCAAAGAAAGAAGTCATTACAATGCAAATCAGAAATTATTGGAAGCAGGCATGCTAAGGTTGCTAAAAGGAACATAAAATGAGAATGGCAGTAAGTAATGCTCCATTGCCCAAGCAAAGGGAAGCCAGGGGCCTGGAATTTTTGATTGACCTGGAAGGTTCATACTGCCACCAACTGCAGATGGCAAACTTTGCACACTTCTGTTTCTTTCTTTGGCTTAAGAGGACTCTGAGACTGATCATCCATACTCCCACGTATCTCACCAGCCTTCTAACTCAAAGTTCCCTTCTTTCAGTCCCAAACAGAGCTTGAAAATTTTACTTTTTTGCACTAAAACTTTCTGATTCCCCCTTCAAGCAGGTGACTACAGAATTCTGACAGTTGTATTCCCCCAAAAGTAAAGTTTATTTACTTACTTAAGATGTCTCACAAATATAAAAACAAATGAGCTAAAAATGTTTTCGAGCACTAGTCCCAGAATACGTAATACTGGTGAATTTGGTGTAGTTTAGAAATTATGTCAAATGGCAATTTTTGTTACACATTGGTGTTACTGCCCTGGCTAGCCCGAGCTTTGGGGATATAAAAAGATATCTATTGATATCGATAATTCGGCCTCACATACCCACTCCCTTCCACGTGCTTGCGAGGCCTCCGGACAAGCACGCATACAGGCTCAGCCGATAATCGCTGTAATATTCCGAAACAATACAGGCAGGCCAGAAATAGCCGACTCGCCGCTTTAGGAGACCTCAAGGCAAGTACCTCAATTAGGTATGCACGCAGCTTTCAAAAGATCCCCTGCCCAGCGCTGGCAGCTTGATGATCTGACTATACAACGCTCAAGTACTCCGCGTTTGCATACCGGCTATCCTATTGACAATTTGGCTATAACTCAATCATTCAAATTCTGACCTTTCGGAGGCTTTGTCTCCAGCCCCAAATCTATTGTTTTCCCCAAGTCCGACCTAGCCTGCGGTCACAATTCTCCTTATAAAAACCCCTGACTTTGAGCGCTTCCTTGGATCGCTCTTGGTTTCCACCCCGCCTTGCTGTCGCTTTGTCCAGCGAGCCTTCCCCTCAGCTCCACGTGCTGAGATCCACACTCTCCATCTTCTCCGCTTCCAACCGGGCTTCAGGACAGGTGAAGTATCACCCAAACCAACAACTCCTCGAAAAACCCCTCTATCCCACTCCAACCTTTATTTCTTTAGTTATCTTGTGTGAGTGTGCCGCATACACTGTTTTGATTATGTTTTAATAAAACATCATGTATTATTTCAACTTCTGTGTGCTCCTTGACTCGGCCTGATCCCGTAGACATAGGGCTCAAGATCCTGCTAAGTTACCCTGCCTCTCGTAATGCTAAAGCAGTGCTCAGAGCTAGTCTTCCCCACCTATTGTTGAGCACATTTTGGTATCCCTCACGGGACCCCCAGTAAACAGGGTAACATTGGTTTAAACCAGCAGTTACAAGAAGGCTGATCCATGACTGAGACAATGACATGCTGGAAGATGGCAATCTTTTCACCCCGTGCTAAAGTCCCAATGGAAGTAGACTCCCAAGTCTGTTTTTTTGTTACAGAAGAGATGTTCTTACATATTGTGGGGGAAGACTCTGAGTTCAACCTCAGTGCCATAGGAAGCACTAACCCATGTCTCTTCATGCGTTGCTAGTGACCTTGATGCAGAATAACAACAACAACAACAAAAACAACAAAAACAACTAAACAATTGGATGAAATGAAATACATTTCATGCAGTATCTAATCTGGCCCAGAATATATCCTGCAAAATAATTGCTTCTTGAGTATTGACAAACTTACTGTATGGTTTAAGCCTTTGAGACCAGGGATTCAAACAAATTTTCATTAGAGGAAATTATGCTCACTGAGCAGGTCTTGGGTAAGGCTGTACCATCTGTAGCTCTCCCATAGCATTTAACACCAGTACAGTACAATTACCCTTTGTACATCTGAGGACCGAATACTGAAATTAAAACTGGAATTTGGAACTGTGGGCTTTTATAAGAGACATTCAACTTTGTTCCTACAGTATCGTGGAGCTGGGCAAGAATTCCAGGAGTTCTGCAGCGTCTTGGCTTTACATACTTTGTTTCGGCTTTGATGGAGACCTGCTTTAGCATAAAGGAATTTGACAGATATCAGGTAAGGTGCAATAATGGATCTGACGTTACATCCTTTTGCTACAGATACGATAGATTCAATGCTGAGTACTCAGATTTTCACCATTCAGTATGGGAGTATTATATGGCATTCATCTTGTCTCATGTTCTGTGTCGATACAGTTTCATGTAATTAATTTATTATTGTAAGTAAAGTACAAGTAAATAGTAGTACTATTTATTTATTTATTTATTTGTTGCTATTTTCATTATTATCATCTTTATTTAACCCCACTCGCCCCCTCAACTGGGACTCAAGGTGGCTTACAAATTAAAATGAGTACAATACAAAATGAGTACATTTTTAAAAAATCAACATTAAAATAGAATTAAACTATTCACAAGATCAAACAATTTAAAGCATTCAATTAAAATAATTTTTAAAAATATAAAAAAGTTAAATTGCAATACAATATAATGGCCAATATATTCATGACTTTTGTGGTATAAGCATCACTGTTTAAAATTATTTTTATAATGTTTAGTAGGTGGCATCATTGCTTAAATTATACTACGTGGCCTTCCCACATAGGTGCATTATGTGCCACAATCTCTTGTTTTCAAAATAACTAAAAAGCAACTGCTTTAATTACTTTTTAATAAAACGAAAGTATTTTTCCTTTATTAAAAATCACAACTCTGATTGGAAGGAAGGGGACTTAGAATGATCACAAATTACTTTTAAAAGTAATTGGCCAGGTTCTAGTTATCCTACATGGTGCTAGTTTACAGCACTACTGATCATTCTTCCCTGTCTTCTCACTCATTGACATCACAGATGTTCAGGGTGACTCCAGATTAAGGTTTCCTACCACTAACATTCAAAAAGCATTATGTAGCTATTCCATCTTTTCCTTAATTTTTTTTTAACTGGGAAGAAAGTTGGAAGGGCCACAAGTTGACGACAGCCTCCCAAAAGATTCTGTGAAAGTGTCTTTACACAGTAAAAAGCTAGGTCTGGAAGCATTATCATTCAGCAGCAATCTTTTGTGGTTGGATTGGATGGCCTTTGAGGCCCCTTCAAAGTCTAAGGCCCTTTTCACAGCATCCTCCCATCCCGCTATGGGGACAAGAGAAGGACGGGACCGTAACAACACTTCTACATGATGTTGTCATGGTCCATCCTTTTCCCGTCCCCAGGTAGCGTGATAGCAGATTAAATCATTTGATGGGTTTTCCTCATAATGACATGCAATCGTGCCACCATCCTGGATCTACCTGTCCTGAGGAAGCCATAGAAACACATCAGCTGAGCTTCCTGCCCCAGCGCAGCCTGGGAAAGTACCCAGCTGCACTGTGGAATGAAGAAGCTTGGCCACTGTGCTTGGTCACTCCCGTTGTGCTCCCTTCCCAGCAGAGCAACTTCTGGGATCCCCATCGGACAATTTCAGGAAAAGGTAGGGTGCAGAAAGGGCCTAAGATTCTAGAATTCTTTGAATCTTGATTGTTACTTTGTGTCTGCTACTCAAAAATAACTTCTGAGGAAGGAGAAGCTTACTCAAGCATTGGAAGGAAACTTCTCTGTGAGAAAAAATGCAAAAACATTTGGGATTTTTTTAGGTTAGAAAAGGGATGGCCAGGAGGGAGAAAGATATAGGTTTATAAAACTTTGCTATGGGTTTATAGATCTGTAGCCATTTGCCATCTCTGTTGCTGATGTATGTATGGAAAATTGGCTACCACAGCAGTTCAGAGTTTAGTAAAGCTACATTTTTGGATTACGGTTTCCAGAAATCCCCATGCTAACTAGATAATTATACAACTTTGGTTTTATTAGGCACCTTGTGTCTAATACTAGTGGAAACTGACGATTCTAATATTAAATAATAGTGAAGATAATAATGGTAATCATATGAATCAGTGGAGATTATCCCCACTTCACACACACACACACACACACACACACCTTAATACTGGAAATCATGATCGTCATATGAAATTGAATGAAAGTAGTCACAGGAAAAAGGTAATCTAAGGGTCAGTTGACAATTATTTCAATCTAGGTGACACCTTTACATTGCAGACACTTCTTAGCTGTTGTATGGCTTGCCTCAGTACATACACAACCCAATGCCATATAGATTACTGTTTTAATCTTGTCACTGGTCCAAAATAAATGAACAAAAGAGCTGATTATAGTTAATGTATACAAAACAGGTGATTGTGCAATGGACTAATTTTGCAAATTAAAGAATAGCATGGTTAAGATGATTTCAAATATCCTGTGAAGGAACACCTATAAAACCATGATGGAATTACATGTTTTACACATAGATATAGAGGCATGTTTGCTTTTGCTTTTCCAAGCACAAGCTCAGAATGTAACAGGGAACCTGCTCCTGGGTATGCGTGAATTGGACCAGAAATGTGATGGGGAGTGAAAGGGTTCCAAGTAAATACGTTCATACAGAAACACATCTGCTGATTCCTTCTTCCTAGTCCCCCTATCAAAGCTGTTTTCTTTAGCAAAATCAGCACTCCAAGTTTCATTACAGGTAGTTTATTGCACAAAGATCTGGATTTCCCAAGCTTAAGGCAAAAATAATATGTTAAGAGCAGTGAGAGCACTCTTATTATGTTCACTATCTCTGAGGCACTGTTTCTGCAATTTGTAAGGCAGTTCACTTTCCAAACCTGGGAAAAGGTTAGCTTTTTGGGAATGTATTGGCTAGACCTTGCCATTACCAACGCATACATGTCCATCTCAGAGTAGTTTGCACCTGTTTTAGGAATTATTTTTGATAAGGTGAAGGATGAATTTACAGACATCTAAACATACACATATTTTAAAATGTTTTTATAATTTGGCAGCTTGCTTAAAGCCTCAGGCAAAGAACAAGTCAGTTGAACAAGTGCTTTCCTTACTGATATATACATAAGTAAGACAAGTTAAAAGTGATGTTGGGATGGATAAACAAACCACACTTCACAGTATCCCAAGGAGGAACACGGGGCTGACTCGAACTCCCAAACACAAGATAGGAAGGTAGAAAAGAGAAGGAAAGAAAGACAGACACACACACATAACTTTGGCCAAAGGACCCCTCTAGCAATCACCAATAGTGATGACCCCAGCAGGATGATTTATTCTTTCAGGCTTCCCTTCTTATACTATTTTTATGTTTATATTGAAGAATGCTTACAGGAAAGAGAAGATTCAAGCATCAGAGTTAGCAGAGTCACAGCTTGTACACATGTTACAATCTGTTTGACCCTTAATTTCCTGAGTCTTCATGACCCTGTTACATCCTAGGTCATTCTCAAAGATATCATTGATGTTTCAAGAGTCCTTCACTTGTACACACCGATTATAAACAAAAGAAGAACAGTATAAACCATTCTAAAGCAAGGTTGTTTGATGAGCCCTCGATGAGCCCTGAGCGTCTAAAATGCCAATTCATATCATGGTTAATTGTTATCAACTATTAATTCTATAGCAAGTTACAGAAACCAAATTTCAAGCCTAACAGTGAGAATTACACTCTGGTTAAAGGACTAGAGCCAGTCCAGTGTAATGATTTGATCACTGGCCTATGACTCTGGAGACCAAGTTACAAATCCTCATTCAGCCATGGAAACCTACTGGATGACCTTGGGCAAGTCACACTTTCTTATCCTCAGAGAAAGGCAAAGACAACCCCCTCCCTTGGAATGAACCTTGCCAAGAAAACTATGTGATAAGTTTGCCTTAGGGTCACTATAAGTCAGACGTGACTTGAAGACATACAACAACAACAGGATCAACTGCAACTGTTTTTTCCCGCCAAATGTTATCCCCCTTTTCATTTTCTGAAGTTTCCACTGGTTCCCAGTCTGAAAAAACCCAGACATTAATTAGGGGGAATACTACAAAACATATCTGTGCATTACTAGGCAAATGAACTGGGTGATCTCATTCCTTTTTTCCCCTCACCCTTACCATTTCCTCTTATCTTTAACTTGTATGATTCTGTTTTCAATTTGGTGTAATGCATATTTATAGACCAGACACTAGTGTTTTATCATAGTGATAATGATCCGCTAATAATGATAAATATTGAGTAAGTACTAGTTATGCAGCTGTCCACAGTGATGTAATAGAACCTTTTGCGTACTGCTAAGTGACTTCTAATGATTGCTTACCTATATGTTTGCACTGAAGATGGCCATGGACTTTCTGTTCCAGGCTTAGAGTCAAAATGGCACATGCATTAATTTAGGTCAAGCTGGGGGATGCGTGACCTTCCAGAGGTTGTTGGACTACAACTCCCATCAAATGTAGCCATCGAAGCCAATGGTGAGGAATGATGGGAGTTGCACTCCATCAACCACCGGCAGATCTCAAATTCCCCAGCCTTGATTTAGATCTTATTGTTTCTACATTATCTGCTGTTTCATTGGTTGGTATGCAGTTATCCAATCCATCTTTGAAAATCTGACACGACAGGTACAGATTTTAAAATGGCTGCCTCATGTGCTGTCCCTTTCTTATATGCTCCTTATGTTTAAAGTTTGAAAAGATGACTTCAGATTGACTCATACACCACCCACATCTCACCTTTCAGGTCTTTCAGGTCTTTCAATTATTCCAGTCAATCAGCTTATAGCGGCAGTTTTCTTGGAAGATATATATGTGTGGTCACAGACCCCAGAACTGTTCTTAAGGTGGTGTGGGGCTCAACATTTGCAGGCAGTAATTTTGCCTTCTGGCAGGTGCATTTTTTACAAAACAATGAAAACACAGAATACATTGCATTAATATAATAAAAACCAACTGGAGCAAGAAACACTTTGACTACCATGAAACAATGGTAAAATAATAAATGAAGGTTACAGAATTAAGTAATCAGGAAAAACACAATTGAAATATCAAGCAAAGAAAAAAATATATGAGACCCTATTACATAAATGCAAAGGTATCTATAAGGGCTCCTGTCACATCCATCCCTCTACTACACTACTTTAAAAGCAAAAGCTGTGGAGATATGGTGGAAGAAGAAAAGACCACACATATAATATTCTTTGCCCTTAAAAAGATGCAAAAACAAGCTTGAGGATAAAGAATCAGGTGCAAGGCACAGTCAGGGGGAGGACAAATTACTTTTTGGATCCATGATCATTCAGCTGTAGGGAGAACCATGTTATGTTGGCTGTGATGTTACTGTTAAAGATGAGAAGCCTGGGGGGGGGGGATTGCCATCCATACATAGGAATTCAAAGCCAGGTATTTAAGAACTAAACATTTGAAGCACTCGACTAGTTCATCAAATCAGTCAGTTTCTCTTTTTTCTTCATTTGATATCTCAGAAAGAGGAGCTGGTAAAATTTTTGAAGAATTTTCAAAGGTCTTAATTTTTTTTTTACAAATGCTCAATGATGTTTTTACAAATGCTCCATGACCACCACAAGGCGGTAATGAGAACATGGCACCAGGACGCACTGAATGTCTGTGTCAGATTTTCCTTTAGGTTAGCATGTAGGAATTGAGGACGCTTTTTCATGTTTATAGAAACACTACACATACTTCTGAATGCATGTAACAACTCTGATCAAGTAGTCTGAGCAACTGCTGGGTGAATTTTTGCTTCTAACTTTTTGCAAGCTGTTACTGCCCTGGCTAGTCCGAGCTTTGGGGATATTAAAGATATCCTTTGATATTACAATTCGGCTGCACTTTTCTATTCCTTTCCACGTGCTTGCGAGGCCACCGGACAAGCACGTAAACAAGCTCAGCCGTTAATAGCCGTAATATTCAAACAGGCAGGCCAGAAATAGCTGACTCACTGCTTTAGGAGACCTCCAGGCAAGTACTCTAATTAAGTATGCACGCCACTTACCAAAGAGCCTCTGCCCCGCGATGGCAGCTTGATGGGTAACCTATACAATACCCAAGTACTCTGCGTTTGCATACTGGCTACTCTATTGAGAACTGCTACGATAACTCCATCATTCAGATTGTGACCTTTCGGAGGCTTTGTCTCCAACTCCAAATCTATTGTTTTCCCCCAAGTACAGCATAGCCTGCAATCACAATTTTCCTTATAAAAACCCTTGATTCTGAGACCTTCCTCGGATCGCTCCCGGGTTTCATCCCGCCTTGCTGCCGCTTTGCTTGGCGAGCCTCCCCTCAGCTCCACGTGCTGAGCTACATCGCACCCCAGCTTCGCTCTCTATTTTTCTGGGCTTCAGGACAGGTGAAGTATCACCCAAACCAACAATCCCTCTAAAAATCCCTCTATACCACTCCAACCTTTATTTTCTGTAGTTATTTTGTATGAGTGTGTCGCATACACTGTTTTGCTTGTATTTAATAAACATCATTTATTATTTCAACTTTTGTGTTCTCCTTGACTCGACCGGACCCCGTAGACATAGGGTTCAAGATCTTGCTACGTTACCCTGCCTCTCGTAATGCTAAGCAGTGCTCTGAGCTAATTTTCCCCAACTTTAGTTGAGCACATTTTGGTGTCCCTCCCGGGACACCCAGTACACAGGATAACAAAGCCAAAAACTTGCTTACCTGTACTCCTCCCTAGATGTGATGGCTAAAATTGAAGACACTAAAAGCTATATATGCTTTCTTAGCTTTCTTTTTTGGCCTTTGACCAAACTACACGTCCCAGGATTCCACAGGATGTAGCCACAGCAGTGGAAATTGAATCATAGTGCTATAATTGTGTAGTATGAAAGGGATCCAGATTTATTTTCTTGTCTGTATTTTCTGGTGTACATAAATTTCCTTTACTTTGCAGCTTGATACCTGGTGGGCTTCAATCAGAGATATTGTTCTCTACTGGCCAGAGTGGATCATTATGGTTAGCCTGGAGCTTTTGTGGCTGCGTCTAATATTGCTGCTGCCTGTGCCTGGATGTCCCAGGTAAGCAGGAGTGAATGCGGATAAAGAAGGAGTGTGGCTAAAGAACAAAGAACTTTGCTCCTCTCTTCCCCCTCCCTTTTTTTTTTTCTTTTTGGTAATGAGAACACTTAATTATAAGTTGGTTTCTACAGGAATTAGGGTTGCCACACCAAGACTGTCCCAGGCCCTGAGATTTCACAGTGAAAACTTGAGAAAGCATGATACATTGTGATACATTACGCATCAGTTCACAGCATGCCATTCAACACCATCAGTCTAACAAATGGATTCTCTCTCTCTCTCTCTCTCTCTCTCTCTCTCTTTCTCTCTCTCTCTCTCTCTCTCTCTCTCTCTCTCTCTCTCTCACACACACACACACACACATTTCAGGGTAGCACTCTTGCCACCAGGTTCCTCCCCCTCCCCTTGAGGATGGAAGAAGTGGGTGCTAACCTTGAGATTGGGAATAATTCAATACCATCAAATGGTGTGTCCATGCAGTGCAAAAGAATCATTTGTATGGTGTAAAGGCTAGTGTCTCCCATCCCTTACAGAGGCAGAGCTTGCATTCTACCACTGAACTATGTTCCCTACTTTATCCTGAGCTTCAGCACCAACCTTTGCAAGCAGCAAAAGAAGGGATATTACAGCTGTCAACTCAGAAGGAGTGAGATTGGAGTTCTGCTTGGATCACAAATTCTGGCTTCTGGCTTTGGCTGGGCTCCTTCATTTCAGACCAGACAACTTTTAACATTGCTGTCCCCGATGATGCATGCATCTGCTTCCCAGATGAATTGTTTGGTCAATATCAGCTTGAGTTCCAAGTGCAAAACAGAAACCTTCACACTCATTAGATTAGCTTTCAAGGAGCATCCCTTTCTAAGATTGTTAGAGCCACTGCCTCTAACTGGAGTGAGATTTCCACTCATCCCAAACAAAGCAAGACCCTGCAGAAAATGCTTTTCAGTAAAAACAAAACCTGGCAGTATTTTATCTCCACTTCAGAGCAAGATGGTCTTCCACAAACTGTGGTTTCTTTCCTTAAAAGTTTCAATTACCTCTTCTTTAGCTACAGAATTAAAGGGTAGTGATAGTGATGTTAAATGCAATCCCCAGTTGAAGAAATGGGCACATGCCTTTTAAAACATTGCCCCTTGGATCTTAGAAAGGAAGAGGAAGGATGTTAACTCATTGTGGCTGACACAAACAAAGTAATACAGACTGCTGGATGTTTTTGGCAATGCTTCTCTAGCTCTTTCATATACCCCAGGACATGCATCTTTCAAAAAGGCACTTGCAAGGCAATGCTGTCATATATTACATGTCCTGCTGTTTTATCATTTAAAATAATGATCTAGCCATCAGCAGGCACAGCTTGAGGTGCATGCAAGGGATTGAGGAAGAGCTGTGAAATCGATGTTATCTGTCTTCTTTTTAATATGCGAGCATTTGCTCATCTTTGTGCATAAGGCGAAATGATGTTGCTACTTCAGACAAGTAAGAATGCCCCCACATTCCACATATTCTGACCTAAAAAGAAGCTATATAATTTTCCCCCTCACAAATAAATGTTGTGGGTTCTTTAAAATAGTAAAAGTGAAACAGAAACTTATTTTCTTCCATGAAATGTGGGGAGAGAGAGAGAGAATAACACTGTGTAGATAGATTTATTTCTGCAAAGCAAAGGGAATAATTGGCTTCTTCTACCTACAACTTCTTCCTTGTCTTATGACACTCACTCTAATCTGGCATTAGTAGCTTAATTATACAAAGTCTGATAACCTGCTGAATGGAGAAAGATCAGCTGGCTCTGTTTTCCACATGAACCAATGAGGTGGTGAATTTAACTAGCCTGTGTTAGAGGCATCTTCAGCTGTAGTCAATTTAAACCCTTAGAGAATTGTTAAAAGTTAATTATTTTGCACAAATTAACCAATGGAATATTGCCCTATGTTGCTGAGGATTTTTAAAATCTTCAACATTCACTATTGTACGTTACTGGGTATGGGAGAACTAATACTCGGGTAACTTTATCTAGAATAGATGTGGCCTGTTCTATAGCTGTGCTGATCTACATGTATTGGACATGGATCTCAGTACTGGACAAGTAATTTACTTCCATACTAGGCACAATAATTATTAGGTGCCTTACCTTTTCCTTCTTTACTATTTCTTTACTACTTTAGCAATCTGGAGAAACTGTTAGAAAATTACAAAACACTATGCACCCTAACAAATCTGGTAGTATTTTAGCCGGTACCAATCTCTTTTTAATTTTTGCTTCAACCAGCAGCTCCACCTTTGGAAATACAGTGGCTCTTCCGCATTTGTGAAGGTTCAGGGTGCAGAACCCTTATGAAAGTGGAAAAAAACATGAATAACTCCCTCCGATGATCCCCCTTCCCATTCTCCTCCGGAGCTTCCCCCTCCCATTCTTTTGCCTCTGGCCTCAGCATTCTGGGGAGAGGGTGATTAAAAAGACAAGCTAAAAGCCTTAGCAGTACTTTTGCCTTAGACAGAGGAGTTCTGGGGTTCTAGCTACTTATGATCACCATCTTGAGAAAGAAGGGGTAGGAACAAAAAAATCACCTGACCAATCAGCAGCCATTACACAGCAGAATGTACAATCACACAGCAGAGAGGAAACACCGGGGGTGCGGGTTGCTCACTCAAAAGGAAAAAAGAAGTCGATTTTAAACACAAGCCTAGTAAGCCTTGGGTGAGGAATGCAAGGTGATAGGAGGAAGAAAATAGCAGGGGGAGCAAGCATATGCCTCACAACTAATCAAATTTGTAAAGATCAAATTGTGGAGGGAGGATTGTAGTCTAAATGCTGAGATGGAGTGGAAAGTAATAAAATGTGTTTGAGGACTTTGACACATGACATAACCACTAGCATTTTGAAATCTGTGCCATAGCTTTCCTATGAACAGTCCTATGGGAGGGAAAAACCCTGTCTTTAAGAGACAGCTAAGTGTCCCTAAACCATCTGCAGCCAGTAGACCAACCATTTTTCTTTGTCTTTCTGACCTATTTGTATATCTGTATCATGGCACACTGGGTTTTAATACAGTTCTCAAAATGTTGCTTAAATCCAGGCACAGGTCTTGTCTAGACTTTAAGGTCCCCAGATCTCAGGCCCTGATACAGAGTTATAGGGACTGGCCCCTTTGCTCACAGCAAGCAGAGGAGTCTCAGTGGTGCTTTGAACAGGTGCTTTTTTTTTTTTTAATGTGTGCTTCTGGCCTTGCTGCTGCAAGCTGCTTAAAAGCAGCTGCTATAGTTTCTCTAGGACTCCCTTTGGCCACTTCCTCCCCTGATTCTACCCACTGTCAAAGTTTCTCACCTGATGACTGGCACCAAGGCTCAGCAGTAGGAAACAGCTCGCCTATGGAAAAACTGAGCTGCCTCAATATTTGCTGCATGAAGAGCCACTAAATATGTTCCTGTCTTATTGTTGAGTTTCCCTGTTCTATTCCCACCTTCCTCATGGTCCCCTAAATAGCTGGAGGCACATTACAATACCCTTTCTTTCTTACTCTGAGGTAAACTTAAGTTGCATCCTTGCTAGCAAAAAAGTCTATGAAGTGTGTTTTTCTTTTGCATCTCTGGTGAGGCACCTGACTCCTTTTTCTTGACATCACCTCTCTGTCTTTCTTGTCCTTTTGGGCTAAATGTCTTTTTCTTTTCTTTCTCTATCTCTTTTGCTAATCCTCTTATTCCTTCTTCTCTTCCTTGTCTACATCTCCTGGCATCTTCTCCTTTCCTGCGTAATCTGCTCCCTCTCAATTCTTCTTCCTTTTCTCCCACATCTCCTAGTTGTACCCATCTTTTCCCTCCTCCCCCAACCCCCTCTGTCCTTCTCATCCTTTGTCATCTATTTTCCCCATTCTATCTTCTGCTCTCACACCTTACTTTTTTTTTCTACCCCCACTTCTTCTAAATATACAGTGTACCCTCTTCTGGTACAACCTCCACATGCATGAATGCAAGATCATGCAAAGGATTATGTTCCATTGCAGTAAATGGATAAAATGAATGCACGCCCTTGCTGCCACAGGTGCATGTACATTGTGTCCATTGATTACAATGCACTACGATATTTGTGTTTTTATGTTTTATGTGGGGGTTCCTGGAATGGAATCCCCACATATATGGCAGATGCACTGTATTTAGCAGCCCCGTCTCTCCAACACTCTCTGAAGAAAACCTTAAACCCATGACTTAGATTCTCAATAGTTTAAAGTTCTGTTAAACACAGTAGTCCTTCCTTTTGAATGGTCATGGTTGGATGTGATTGTCCTGTTGGCGGCAGCGGTGGCGGTGGCTGCTGCTAATGATTTTCCTCCTCCTCCTCTTCTTTATCATCATCATCTCTCTCTCCCCCAATATTTAGTGAATAGTCTGGTGGTGGTGGTGGTGGTAAGGTGGTGACGATGATCATAGAAGCAACCTGTTAAAAATAAGATTGGAAAATATTATTTTTGTTTGGAAAAGTGTTTTGGACTACAGTTGCTATGTGATAAAAGCAGTGATTCCATTAGTGTTAAAAAGCCACCTTGGATCCCATTTGGGAGAAAGGCAAGATATAAATATAATAAATAAACGAACAAGCAAAACTAAACAAAACAAAAAACCAGACAGATTTGGGGAAATCTTTTAGTTTTTTATTCAAATCAGTGCTTGCATAAACTTTGACCATTTCCGCACTAGACTGTTATAGTGCTATTATTCCACTTTCAACATCCTCTAGAATCCTGGGGTTTACCTCAAAGGCTCCTCCCTAAACTGCAAACCCTAGGATTCCATTGGATGTTGAAAGTGGAATAATAACACTATAACAGTCTAGTGCAGAAATGACCTTTATTAAATTTAGCTACAACTCCTATGTGTTGTTAAAACCATTGCTTTCTAAGGGGTTAACAACAGAGCTAGGAAAAGTTGGTGTTTTCTAGAGTTCAATGCAGAACTTGCAAAACATGATTTCTAACCAGAGAGATATTTTCTCATTTGCTAGGCTTAGTGTTTTTTATTGGGTTGGCATGCTCTGAACAAGTGCTTTTGATGCTTATGGTATCATGCTTAATGTCATTACCAGGTCTGCCCCCTATGACATCACTAATGGCTGTTTCTATGTCTAAAGTTTTCATCTTGAAATCTGAAGACCTGGGATGCTTCTAGCCTAGAAGATCTATAGGCTGGAATGACTGCATACTGTCTGGTTGCAGGGTCGGAGTCTCCAGCTTTGAGAGCAGAAGTACACTGCTTGCATATTACACAAAATCCCACCTACTCTTACCTCACTTTTCACCCTACATGTCTGTCTTTTGGCAAATAGCCCACCAGAAAACTATGAATGGGCACAACTGAGGTGGATGAGATTGATAGCACTTCTTTTCTTCCAAAATTTGCAGTGTTGCTCTTTCACAAACTTTCACTTCTGTATCTTGTTTCTCCCGTATGAGAAGAATTTTTTTAGTAAGACATGACTGAAGGCCAATGGGTAGTTACTGCTAATTTTCAATTTAGCACAAGCACTATACTCCCATTTTCTGGATCATTTAAAGCCTGTGGTGACTGATTGTCTATTATTGATAGAGAGAATTTTTGCAAAATTGCTTGCAACAGGAAGTTAATGTTCAGATTCTTCTGATGTATCTGAAGAGCATAAAAGTGACTTGTAACAGCTAGGCTGGGTCATTACAACTTGATTTCAGTTATTGGGAGGAAATGATATGCCAGAAAAATACAGTAGATTGGGGAAAGTGTTCTCAATAGTATAAAAAAATGGATATACCTTGTTCCTTTGACTCAGATTGTCCGAGACAAGGCATGATTGTTTAATATCTCTCTGTGTAGAAGCTAATAGGAAGCCATAAATCATACATATAAGCTTTTCAAGGAATAAAATCCTCTTTTTCACAATGAATATTGAGCTAGGATGCTGACCTTTCAAGAAAGAGATGCGTAGTTTCATACATGGAAGTTGAAGTTGGGGACAATTAGACGATGTTGTTTTTGGCAATATCACACATTGGTCCATATTTTGTTTTGAGTGCTTGCTGAGAGAGTGTTTCTGCCATCTTTTTGTGTCTCAGATTAGGCAAAACCTACCAGAATACATTTTAAATCCCAGAAGTCTTTGCTTTCCTTTCTTAACATTGAAAATCTGGTCGCTAATCATTCATACATACACAGTCATATTAATGGGGCTATCTCAGAGTAAGAATAAAAGAACAATGATGGGTCAGAATAGAGATTTGTCTGCTACAGCAATCCTAAATATACAGTGTAAAACAACACCTATAAACTGTATACAATAGCTGCATTGTACGTAAGAAAAATATATGGTATGCTGATATACAACAACTGATAAACTAGAAGGCTTATCTGCTCTTTGTAATGTTTACTGGGTCTTCCTAAAGGCATTTTAATATATCAGCATGGTGGGATCATTCAGCTTAAGAATGTAAGAAGAGCTATGCTGGATCAGACTACAGGTTTATCTGTTCCAACTTTCTGTTCCCATAGTAGCCAGCGAGTTGCCTGTGGAAAGTCTACAGGCTGGACATGAGTGCAACAGCACAATAATGTTTATGTTCCCCAGCAACTAATATATAAAGGCGCACTGCCTCTGGGACTGGCGTGTGTATATATCTGTCATGACAAGTAGACCTTGATAGCTTTATTCTCAATGAATTTATTTCATGCTCTTTTAAAGATGTCAAAGCTGGTGGTCATTGCATTGTTAGAAAATAGCATGGGTTAACTGTGAGTTTTTGTTATGTGTCAAATGGTGGAATTTGTTTTATCAATATGGTATCCTCACAGGTAACTAAATATCGTGCCTCCTGCTTGGGACTGCTCTTTGATGTTATGCTAGAGCTGATGGACAGTGGTGCCCTGCCTTTTTATAAGAACTGCTTTCCGTATTTGTTTTCTGCTTTATTAAATTTATACAGTGCCATCAGCACATCTGGCAGACTTGCATAAGCAAAAAACAAAGACAAAACCAAATTCTAACAGTGTGTAGTCAACAAAGAAGAGAGCGCACCAAAAATACAATGGGTGAAATTAGCAGGCACAGTTTTAGGTACATGGGATTCATTTCAGTTGGTGATGAGGATTAAAGGATAAACCTTCTCAGGGTTTTAGCTACAGCAGAGGAGGGGAAAATGAATAATGGCATTGGTCCCCAACAAGAATTTTGCCCCCTATGGATTTTTGCTTCACTCCCCAAATTCTAGCATTGCAGAGAATAAGAAATTGAAAATTGTTATAATCTAGAACTCTTGAATTTGCTGTGTTCACATTCCCTTGGTAATTTTGCCTGCTCTGTTTATTTGCATGGCTAAACTGTATTTCTAAATTCTCAACAGAAGTTATTGCAATGCTAGAAACTGGGAAATCAAGGAAAATATTATGGGGGGGGGGCTCTTAATTAGGGAGAACGCCTTGATTTTGCTCCTGCCTGTAGTTATACTCCTGAGCCTTCAGCAGCCACTGAAGCACTATTTGTACCCAAACTGCATTAAATTGATCAGTGGATGTTACTGAAGTTTGGTCCATTTGTAAAGAGGGTCTTCATTCTCCAAGTATTGGAGAGCCACATCAGTGGATTATTGAGTAAAGGCCTGAAGAGTGGTCCCTTTTCTCAATGACAGCACATTCTGTACCTTGTGAAATCCACCTACAGCAGTAAACAAAACAAGCAGATTTTGCAACCATAAAGACTACTGTGTTTTTTGTTAATTTTGCTCTGTGCCTCAGTGTTGGTCCCAGTGTTCCACTTAATGCCAGAGACTGATGTGGATAATGGCTGGTTTATGGTTTGTGAAGAAAGAATTGCGGTTGCCTTGCTGTCCTAGCATATCCTGCTCCAACTCTGTACATTTTTGCACAAGGCAGTGTCTAATCTTGTTAAACCAGCATAACAGTGGCGGAGCTTGGAGTGAGTGGAGGAAGAGAAGGAGAGGGTAGAGCTATGGCACAAGGGGCATGGCCAAGGCACATGCGGGCATGCCAAGGGATGGGATGCCCCCAAAACATTGCTGCCCGGGGCGCATCGCCCCTCTGCCCCCACGTCCCTATGAGACTGCAGCATAACATTTCCCCTTTCCCACGGCATTCCATTTAAAAGCAGTTGTTGTTGCTGCTAGAACAAGAGTTTTATTTATTAATTGACAAACATTTATAAACCACTTAAGTATAAAGATTCTAAAAGGTGTATACCAAGCCAAAACATACAGTACGGAAGAGTACGTATAAATTATACAGTATCTGGGTCAAGCTGTACTAAATGGACACAAACCTGACATTAAAAATGGGAATATCCAAAAACTGATTGCAGAGCATGTCAACTTTCCTGGACATTCTATCTCAGACTTCCAAGCAGGAGTTCTTAAAGAAACTAAAGATTTGAAAGAGAAACAGCTGAATTAGGATATATCTACAAATACCAATTCACTGACAGTGGTTTGAACAGAGACAGTAGATTCTTAGCATGGTAGTAGATTCTTATTATGTTATATGTACTTGGCAGTAGATATATTAAAACACTAGTTTTCAGCGGAGCTACACACAAAAGATTTTTCCTCATGCCTGCATTACCAGCACATTAGACTTTCCTCACCTGCAAAACCCATCTCCTACCTTTGTTCTTTTAGCTATCCTTTACAACCACAGTTAAACTGATACTCATGATCATTCTAATGTGTCTTGTTTCTGTTACTCTTCACACACACACACCACGGTATACAGTATATGTCTGTTCATAGAGGCTCCATTCCTTGCCTCCAGTAAAGTGAGCTAAGTCCACATAAGCTTGCACCAGAAAATCCTTTTTCCCAGTAATTTTCAGAAGTGCTACTGGATTCCTGTATGTCTTTTAATGCTAAAACAGACTAACATGGCTATCTCTTTGAATACTGATAAACTGGAAGGCAGGGGCTGAAAGCACTAAACTGACACTAAAAATGGGAATATCCATGTCCCCAAGTTCACTGCTAACTTACCAGATTTCTAGGATGACACAGCCATGATATTTTAAAAGATTGAGGGTCAGTCTGAATGGTCTTTCATGGTACCTTCCATCTGGGTGGTTCTATGATTGTAAAGTTGACTCTGCACAACAAAAGGACGGATTAAACTGTCAGACCTCCTGCCAAGCAGTTACAGTTTTGTTAGGTATGCAGTGGCTGTATACTTCCCTTTTGATTACCACAATTTCTTTTAACAAAGCTAGGGAGGACTCCTTGAAAGAAGACATGGCTTTCTTCTTCTACCTTCTGCCTCCTCTCAGGAGATGAGGTCAATATAATACATATATAGAACGAAGCAGGTGGTTTGGAGGCAAATACATAGGCAGAATCAATGTGATAAATTTGAGGTCTGTAACAGCATTTTGGGGGCTAACTGTGTCCTAGAAATCTGATGAATGAGCGGTGAACTTTGGAACATCCGATGGAGTTTTATGTTCTGACTTATACTCAAGCTACTTCTAGATAAATGCAAATATTACCCAATGATAGTAAGTTTCCACCAGTAACCTCGTTTGAAGGAAAGAACTTGAGTAATCACTGGAAACCCCCAAAATTTCACAGTTGGAAAACTGTAATGCATTTACCAGCACTACATTTCTGGTGACATCCTCAACTGGGTGAGAATGTCAGAAAAGCCCTGCTGGATCAGACCACAAGGCCTGCCTAGGCCAACATTCTTTTTTTGCATTGGCTAACCAATTGCTCATGGAAGGCCCACCAGGGAAGCAGTTATAGTCCTGCCAACAAGAAAATAATTACTATCTGCTTGGTAGAGAGTGTTTGAAGTTTCAGAGCTACATTTTCAGTACATACGTTCTGTGAGAAAAGGCTAAAATACCGATACATGGAAAATACAGCTTTGTTGGGCTAAATCTAAGGAGTAAATATTGACACAATAGAACTAATTTAATATTCTAATCATGATACCTTCCTCCATTGTTTGTCAGAGATGAAGAAAACAAAGGAACATCAAACATTTGAATTAGCTGGGATACATTTTGTAGATATTTTGCAGCAGATGGTTTGTCTCAATTAGAGAAGCCTGTTTTCAGACTGCCTTGTTCTAATGCATTTTAAAAATTATATTCCATTCCAAGGGAAGATCAGAGAAACAAAACAAATAAAACCCCAGTGGTTGCCAGAATTAGTACTTTTTTGGCCTTCAGAGATCAAAAAGATTATTGCACATAATGGTTCATTTGTACTTAATGCTATAGGGCCTAATACCCTAAAGGTACCAGGTCCCATCTGATTTTGGAAGCCAAGCAGGGTCAGCCCTGGTTAGTACATGGATGGGAAACTGCCAACAAATACCAGGTTCTATAGGTTATATTTCAGAGGAAGGAACCAGCAAAACCGCCTCTGAGCATTTCTTGCCTAAGAAAACCCTATGAAACTCATTTGGTTCCCAGGAGTTGATAGGTGATTTGAAAGCGAATGCATACACACAGATACACACACGGAGCCAATGCTATTTAAGGACTGAAAAATAAACTCACTAATTCTTTGCAAATTCTTTTCATTTCAGTCTGGTCTTGTGACAAAAAGAAAATCAGTTGCAATGCTTGGAAAACTGACAGATGCAATTAATATTGTGTGTTTTCTCTGCAGAGGTTACCTGAGTCCTAGGGGAATAGGAGATGATGGAAAATACCCCAATTCACTGGTGATGCAGCAAGATACATTGATAAGTTGCTACTTGGAGAAGACCACATGTACCATTATCCTACTTGTAAGGTAATCAATTATCTCAGCAGCTGCCTTGGTTGAAATCTTAATAAGTGGTTGGCTTATTTTGCCTTTGGCTTTTATATGAGAACATCACTCATCTAATAGCCTAGTCATTCCCATTCTGTGCTCCTCAGACATTAGCCGTGTATGGCCAGATAAAGGAAATATTTACTGTGGTACCATCAAGTTATTCATCCTGTTTTCTACTGCTGGTGGATGGAAAAATCCAGTATTGAAGTCCTTATAAGCCTTTAAAGCTAAGATCTTGAGGTTTAAGTTCACAAGCAATCTTAGCTCTCAGGAAACTGATTTCCTTTTAGATAGAATTTCTAAGTTGTTGGATGTCTTGATCTGTATTCTGGAGGTCTTGCTTTACTTCCGCAGAAAGTGGCCAAGTGGTCCAGTGTCTGAATGTGCATTTTTTGGCACAAAACCAAGAGTGCAATAAAATCACAGGTGAATAACAACTCAAACAAAATAATATTATAAATAAATCAGAAAAATATTGAAATCCATCAAACTCTTACTACAACAGTGGGATTTTTACAGTCATTAGGGATGACCTCCTTTGGGAGACAGTTCAAAAGTTAGGATGCTGCTGCAGAAAAGGCCATGGCTTAGGTACTCACCCACCTAGCCTCTCCTGAGGATTCGATGTACATCAGGGCCTCTGATGGAGATCACAGATTATGAGCAAGCTCATAGAGAAGGAGGCAGTCTTTCAGATATCTTGGAGAAAAGCCAGGTGCATTAGCCAGCTGCACTACAACTGACAGTTTCTATAGTATCCTGAGGAAATGTCAGGTTATGTTGCCAGATGCTCTGTTTCTCTGAGTATCTGCACACCATCTGCTCATCAGACAGGGACTACAGCCAAACTGGGAGCTGGTAATATGTAAAATACCAGTCTTTTCTGCTGATAGTCCCACTTTTCCATATTTTGGCCTTAGTTACCTGTGAAAAGCCATTTTATAACTGGAATTTCTATCTAATAATTAATAACAGCACATGAAAACATTTGAAAGGGGAAAAGATAATTTGATGCACAAACTTGTACAAGGAACCGTTGGTTGAAAGCTGAATCTTGCTTCTTTTGTGGAAATGTTTAGGCATATATACCCCATTGGGTGCCACGGGTTCCTGTTTTGACCTGATATTGGCTATGTTTTCCACTGGATTTTGGTCCAAAATGTAAACATTGGAGGATTTGGAAGGACCTGTTCTCTCTGCTTCCCATGCACTGAACTTCCCACTTCTCCTGAAAACAGATTTTTTTTTTTATAAATTTAGATATATGGTTTTTTTTACTGAAATCTATAAATTAAAAGAGAGAGCCAGCATGGTGTAGCGGTTTGAGCATTGGGCTGTGACTCTGGAGAATAGAGTTCAAATCCACACTTGGCCATGGAAACATCCTAGCTAACCTGGGACAAGTCATACATTCTTCATTTCAAAGGAAGACAAAAGCAACTCCCTTGAACAAATCTTGCCAAGAAAACCCTGTGAGAAGTTCTCCTTAGGATCACCATAGGCCAGAACCTATTTGAAGGCACGCAACAACAGAAGTAAATTAAAAATACTTACAGCATCCTTAGGAACGAGCCATCTGTAATGGTCATCCACAGTGGAGTAAGATAATAATGTGTAGCAAACCAAATTTTGAGTCATAAACATGGGTGCATGTTGTAGTATTCCTTAATTATATGACTGGATATTACAGGTACTCCTAAATGGTTGCTACCCTCTCTCCCAAAATCTGAAAACAGCCACCTTGAGGCAGCTACTCATCTGTGTTCAGCTCATACTTTAGAAGTGGCTCACCATCGCAATGGGTGCCATACTGAAGTTTCTATGAGCAAGATCCTCTGTGACATCAGCAAGTGCTCAACCAATCATTTTCATGTTCCATCATTCTAGACACATTCTAGTTATTGACAAACTGTTTTGAGAAATCCTTTCAACATGGTAACTACAGTCAAGAAATCAGAAGAGGACAAAGACTTGGAAGGGTAGCTATGAGGGAACTGGATAAGATCTTCAAGTGTAAAGATATATAATTGAGTATCAAAATCAAGATTGTTCATGCTGTAGTATTTCTGAAATCTTTGTATGGATGAGAAGGCTGGACAGTAAAGAAAGCTTATGAGAAAAGAAATCAACTCATTTGAAATGTGGTGTTGGAGGAGAGTTCTGCAGATAACAGTGGGTCGCCAAAAAGACAAATAAATGGGTCCCAAAGGAAATCAAGTCAGAATTCTTACTAGAAATGACAAAACTGAGGCTATCATACTTTGGAGATACCATGAGACAACGTGACACATTGAAAAAGACAATAACACTTTGTAAAGTCAAAGGCAGTAGGGAACAAGGAAGACAAAGCTAAAGGTTGTTTGACTCAGCTGAGGAAGCCACAGCTTGCGTTTGCAAGACCTGAGCTGGCCTGTAAATATCAGGGGATCTGGGAGGTTTGTTTTAATATAAAGGGTCACCAAAGTTGAAGCAGATTTGACAGCACATATCTGCTTGTTAGAGTTTGAGAAAGGCATTATGCATTTTTTTTCATTTTTTCATTAAAGTGTAACTAAAAAGAAAAGACAAGGCAAGTATGCAGATGTGAATGTGCATACATGCATACACTTGCATATACACACTCTATATTCAGAGGTTCACATGCATTTCCTCTCTTTTCATTAGGGTTTCTAAGAGTTTGCAGGGGGTTGGGGGAAATACTCCTGAATTTGCCTTGTCTTTAAGAGATGAGGTGATTACTGTTCTCCATTCCTGTAGGCAAGAAAATGATCAAGTTCCTGTGTTTCGGCCAGGCCCCTTCTTTTTTCCTCTTCTTGACTGTATCCCTCCTGCTGTTCATTTTCTTAACCACTCTAGCTCTTATTTGTGTTATAATTTGTGTTGTTTTTGTTGTACCTCAAAAATAAATGGAGACAAAAACATCTGTTTCCAATAATGTACATTGGTGTTTCTGTGATCACTACTGAGAAAAGGTTTGAATGCTCTTTCTACAGAACTAAGAATTTTCTCAGAAAACATATCACTGTTTTTGGGTGCACAGTGAATGAACAAGTGAACTGACTGAGGTTCTTGTGCAAATAGCTTTGTCTGATGCAGTGCAACACAGATATGTATCTGCAAGGCAGTGACACAATCTGAATGTATGCCACAGAGCCGTACATGTCCCACATTTATTCTGTGACCCACTGTATTTTCTCTTCAGAGTCTCTGTGTTGCTTTAGATCTGTAATTTGAGCAATGTCTTCTTTTCTTATCAGGAGATGTACAAAACCACTCAACCTTTTGATCCTGAAGGCATGTTGGGTACAATTAATTCCATTCTGATGGCCTTTTTTGGACTTCAGGTAATTGTAACAGCAGATCAAAAGTGAGCAAAGCGCTCCTGTTTGTTAAAGTGTTCGATGTGTTAAAGCTGTTGCAATTAATATATTATATGCATGATGTTCTGTCAGAATTTTGGATGACCATTTTCTCTTCATCTCATATGTTGGCAGCTATGGGAAGCTAGGGTGCTAGCATGGCTGTGTAGATGACAGTGCTGGGGCAAGCTGGGCAGAAGGAAGCTATCCAAAACCACCAGAATCCTCTAGAAATGCTGCAACAGAAGCTAGAAATACTTGTTCTTGCCAGTGTGATCATCAGGAAAATATTGGCATATGGCTTTCTATTTAGGAATGCCATCCTTCTAAGGTTTCTGAAGAAGAGCTGTGCAGTTACTGAAAATGAGACAACTGCCTCAGGCAGCAGATTTTGGTGGACATGAAAGGGCAGAAAACTGTCATTTATGATTGTTATATTTTTCTGTCAAGTGGAGGCACAGAATTGTCTGCCTCAGATTCCCACTCAAAAGCAAAACAGAAACCAACAACAGCACTGAATACTTTGATGCAGCATTTATACCCCTCCCTCAGGACTCTTACAGACTGATCTAAAAGAAAGGGGAACTCTTGTGATATAACTCCATTAGTTTTTGCCAGGTCTTGCTGGTTGTTGTCATCTTCCCATCAACTCATCCATTTGTTGGCAAGGCTGTTCGTAGCTGGGTGGTTTTTTGTTTGTTTGTTTGTTTTTATCTGAACTAGGATTCTTCCAATGGTTTTGGTTTTTGTTTTTTAAATTGGAGCATGATTTCCTGAGGTTTTCCTGTGTTTCAAAGGACAAGCTTTCTTCTCTTTGAATTTTTAAACTTTCTTTAAGTTACAGTGCAAAAGTATCATATCACTGGTGCATGATGGGATTGTAACTCTAAAAAAAAACAGGAAGGGGAAGAAGAGAAGGAAATATATGGTTCTGATATGCTTTGTAATTAAAAGGGAACTAACTTTGTAATTAAAAGGGAACTAACTAATGCAAATAAAATGTTGCGCCTTGTGCTAGGAATTGCCAGAAAATAGAACAACAGAAACAGGGCAGCAGAAACATTATTTAGATATTTTAAAAACCCTCAAGAACTACAGCAACAAATACCATAACCTCCTGACACAATTTCTGTGTCTGGAGCAGCTCCTAGGCAGCAAAATATTTTGGGTTCTTCCTGTCCAGCAGGTACTAATCCACACCTCCCAAACACTCTTTTTGAGTAGTAGTTGGGCAGTTTTCAAGGATTTCAAGGATATGGTTTTTTTTCCCCCCTGAGGTGTGTGTTTGCTTTTTGGGTTGTGTTGGTAGTGGTGGTGGGCAGACACACGGAAACCCCTGAGTTAGGACTAATGCCTGTCCAATGTACATAGAGAATTAAGCATGCTAAAGGCCATGATGGGTGATTCCAAAAGAGATATCTTTATAGTTTTTATTTTTATAACAGGCATATCTTCAGGCATATCAGTCAAATTTGTTACGTTAGAAGAGTGCAAAAACAAGAAACACTCTTGTGGATAGAAAAACAAAAACAATAACAGGAAAAAAAATGCTATTGCACAGTTTTAAAAACCAATTCTGAACCTGTCACACACATCTTCTTCTCCCTCCCTTAATCTGCTTTTGTCTTTCCCCTTTTTCTCCTTTCTTCCTACCTAGCAGTCTGCCATAAAGGGTGGGGGGGGGGGTGCAGATCATAGCTGTCAGGAGTCCTAAACTAATTGCTTGCTGGGGGCTTTTTTGAATGTAGGCCAAGCCAGCCCTAGGACTGCAAGTTGCTCACCCCTTTTCTGTTCCGTTTTTCTTCTGACAAAGTGAAAACAGCTTCAGTGGAGTTTCTGCATGCTATCCCAATTCAGACCTATCTCGTCTTTTGAATCTTTAATGAAAAATCCGTGTAGATTTTCAATGCCAGAGCAATAGTCTTCTTATGGCAAAACCAAGCCATTATGGCATACATTTTTGTGCACTGAACCAGCATGGTGTAGGTGTTTGTTGGACTGTGAATCCTCAACCATCCATAGAAACCCACTGGATAGCCTTGACCAAGTCACACTCTCTCGGTCTCAGAGAAAGGTAAGGGCAATACCCCTCTGAACAAATCTTGCCAATAAAACCTCATGATAGGTTCACTTTAGGATCACCCTAAGTCAGAAGTGACTTGAAGGTACACAATAAGAGTCTACTTCATTTGATACAGGATGAAGGACATCAGATGAAGTGGACTCTTTTTTTAAAAAAACTTATTCATTAAAGTTCCACAGGACTCCTCTGTGGTTTTGCTGTATAGACAGATTGGCACAGCTTGCTCTCTTGGGAAGTATTTTCCACTTGGATTTCTTTGCACAACTTAAAAAAAAATCTGTCCCAGAAAGTGTTTTTTTGGACTTTTTTAGCTGTGATAGTGATGGCCACAGATACATGACCCATCTCCCTTAATCTTTCCTATGGAGTGACTTTACGAGAGGACGGTGGTTCAGCTATTTTGTATATATAAAACCACAACGCATACACAGAGATGTGCTTTTTATGGGCAGAAAAATAATCCTGCTTATTTTCTTTGTGTTTTTGAGTACTTTAAAGACATTAACTTGTTTAACAGATGCTGTCTATCATGCAAATGCAAAGAAAACAAGTAAAAAGCAACAGCTTCTTTTGTCTGAAATGTTTTTAAAAAATGGGGTGTTCTGTAAATATATGGAAAAGCTGCTTTTTAAGGAATCTTTTATGACTCCCTTGGTCTGAGACTAGTTACCCACAGAATTTTGAAATCCGATGCTTGTTACAACTTTATGGGACCCTTGTTCTCTAATTTTACTACCACAGTTAATTCTGGGGTTTGTATGAGGTGTCAGGTCTGTCAGCTGGGAGAGAGAGAGGGAGGATTACAAAACAAGTCTGAGAGACTAGTTTCCCCGCAGTGTTCCTCATTTGCCATCGGGGCCCTGTCAGCAGAGTCCTCCTTCAGGACAGCTGCTGCCTGACATCATGGTGCAGGCTAGAATTCCCTGCAGATGTTTGCTGTGCAATTTGCTGAGAATGGTTTTTGAATCCAGCAGGGTGTTGAGACTTCAGTCTTAACCAATTCCTGCTTTTACAGCAGGGAGAAGACTTCAAAGTTGGTCATTGCATTCCCAAACAAACCAAGGGTGGGAAAAGGGTAGCGAAATCAGCATGGCCGCACAATAGGCACACAGGAGGCTGCTTTAAACCCAGGTCAAAACTTTGGCCCATCTGCCACGATATCCTTTCAACTGGCCGTGGTTCTACAGAGTCTCAAATGGAGGACTTTCACCTCCCTTGCTTCATGGCCCTTTTAACTAGGGATGTAGCATGTGAGTTTGTTCACACCAAAGTCTCCTGCGCTGTTGCTTCAGAACTGTAATGTGAAAACCATCAAGTGTGAGGGGAAAAAGACATCTGGAAGATAAGGTTTAACTTCCTGCTGAAGAGGCTTGTGCTCCTGCAGTGCTGTTTCCTTGGTGTGAATCCCACCACCTCTAAAATGTAGAAGAGGCTTTAGCCTGGTGGTGCAGTGGTTAAAAGCTGGTAGTGCAGCCACAACATTGTTTGATCCTGCAGGACTCCAGGTTGACTCAGCCTTCCATCCTTCCATAAGTCAGTAAAATGAGTACCCAGCTTGTTGGGGGCAATTAGCTAAACACACTGTAAACTGCTTAGGGAGTGCTTTGCACTGATAAGCAGTATAGAAATGTAACTGCTGTTGCCATCACTGCTATTGCTATTGCTTTCAGGGTGGTCAATCACGCATTTCCCTTTTGCCACCACCAGTGGGAAACTGGAAGATTTGCCAGTGTTGAGGGGTGTGTGTGTGTGTGTGTGTGTGTGTGTGTGTGTAAGTAGTTTCCTTCCGGTGAGGAAGGAGAAATTCTGCCCTCCCAGTTTTCAGGGCTCTGTTGTGCAAGCAGGCACCCTAGCAGCAACTTGTAGGAATGATGGGAACCTTGGTGACAAGATTGGTGTGGGCTCTAGTGGGTTGGAGAGAGACGATACACCAGCTTTTGACCCAGGATTGTTAGGTGGTACAACAAAGAGTTGCAAAATGTTCTGTTCCTTTCTTGGGTCATGCCTATTTCCCTATAGCCTTATGCAGGCTTGCATGTAGAATTTAACTGAGTGTAGATATTTGCAGGCACATGTAAACCCTGTTCCCCAATGGCTAAAGATATTTGTGGCTCATGGGAACAACAGATTCAGAAGTGTATTGACTCAGTGAGGAATCATTCTGAGACTGGTGAACAGTTATCCAGATCTAGCCATCCTTATACACATTTGCTGAGGCTTCGTGCCTATAGGCCTTAGATAACAGTGAATAGAAGACATCACCTATAGAACAGCAGTCAGGTGGAGGAAATTTAAATCTCTACTCCCGAATAGATTGAGCGCCTACTTTACCTTCACTCTGCATTGTCTGCCTTAGAGAAACCTTAATCTGCACACTTATTTCGCATAGCAGTGTCTATATCTGTGCTGCTGATAAAATACAGTTGCTCATTTAGTATGTTTGAGGTTCAGTGATATCTAGGAATAGTGATGTATGCTCTTTGGCAGTTATGCTTTTTTTTTTTCTGGGAGAAATCCGACTATGTTTATTCTGTATGCATTCAGCTCTCTGGTTTTCATTCTTAAGAATGCATTCATCTTGGATGTTTGCAAACCCCAAATTGCTGCAGATTTTTCCAGTTCCCATTCCAATGAAAAGTAGTGAATGTGTTGAAAGAAACTTAGCAATGGACCTCATTCAGCTGATGCTTGTGGGCAGCTCTGTAGGACATTTTATTTATTCAGCCATAGATATTAACAGAAGTATACTACAAGTGTACCTAAGTTAACAAAGTAGATGTGTTTCTTGGCATGACTTCTTTAACAGAACAATTGGTATCAGAGACAAAAATAACAAGGAAAGAATCCAGACAGTTTTCTGCGTTACAGAAAAGAAGGACAGGTGAACATGGTTCAGCAAACTTTTTATCCAAAACCAGGAATATGTGCATTTGAAATGAAAGATTCAGTTCATGTAAGCCTTGAAGAAGTATACAAAAACACTTTGCACATTCTATAGACCACTGGAAAGTTTCTTTTGAAATTTATCCAGGGAGGGTATTTTTTTCTTTCATCAGCCTTCATTTTTGTTATGATTTGCAGTTTGCTGATCAGACATATAGATATGTGGTTTTTAAACATGTTGGGCATAACTGGTAAAGCGGGTTACTCTGCTCTGACCATTTCTCTATATTTTGCTGTCCACATATGCTCAGTAAAGCTTTCTGGAAGCAGCTGTTGTTTACCTTGCCTGCTGTAGGCAGGCGCACATGGCTATAGTAGGGTGAGTTAGAGTTGAATCTCATTCCTTCTCCACTCAAGTTTTATTGTATTGTTTACTGCATGCACACTACTGCAACCTGACATTGAACATCTATGTTTCCCCAGCCTCGTTTCACCATCCTCCTGGTGCTGATGGTGGAAATAAAAAGCACCTCCAGCTAGACAGAGGGCATGGAATAAGGAAGAAGCTGGAAGGGGACAAAAAGACTTTGTAAAGAAGGAGCTTTTTTCTCAGAGGCTTTGTTATCTGAGCTATGGCTGTATAGTGAGATTCAGTGTCTCTAGGCATCTTGGGGAAAAAACTACAGTAGCCCCACCACATTCACGAGGGCTTGGGGCACAAAACCCTCATCAAAGTGGAAAACCACAAATAACTCCCCCACTTGATTTCCCTCCTATTCCCCTCCAGAGCTTCCCTTCTCCCATTCCTTTGCCTGTGGCCTCAGCATTGAGAGGAAGGGGAAAAAAAGCTAAAAGGTTTACCAATCCTTTCTCCTCAGACAGAAAAGAGAGGAGTTTTGGAGTGCTAGTTACTTCCTGTGGCCATCTTGAGAAAGGAGGAGTAGGAGTAGAGAGATCACCTGACCAATCAGCAGCCAATACACAGCAGCATGTGCAACCACATGGCAGAGAGGACACACCTTCAGCAGTGGGAGGGGCTTTGCTCACCCAGAAGGAAAAAACATCTGTTTTAAACACAAGCCTCACAAGCCTGGGGTGAGGAATGCAGGTGAATAGGAGGAGGAAAATGGGAGATGGAGGTAAGCACATGTCTTCTGAATAATCAAATTCATGCAAGTCAAACCGATGAATGTGGAGGGAGGACTGTACAACATTATAAAACTAATTGTGGATGAGTGCATACTCAAGACTCCAGATTAAGATTTTGTTTCTGCGATCCCACTCCTCATCTTGTGCATTTAATTTAAAGAAACATGCATTTTAAAAATGAAGTTTTTGCTCCTGCTGGAAACTGTATGGTAAAATGAGCTTCAGTCTGATTTCTTAAATCTTCTTATTCCTAAAGAACAGCTGCACAGCTGGTGGTCCTGCCCTGACGCATTATGACAGCAAAGCTCCCTGTTAATGGTAGAGACTACTTCTTGATAGGTGTCATTATTAGATGTTGCAGTGTTGCTTTATATTTATTCCAGAAGCCAGCTACCTTTGCATGCAGTCTCAGAGGTAACATCAGGACCCTCTTAACAGTCTACTTGCACTGGCAGCACTGTGTCAAAACATGTCAATTTTGTATGTTTTGGGGACCCCCTTCGTGTTTCTATGGTGTTGCTCTGGAAATGGACCTTAAAACAAACAAACAAACAAACAGGCATCAGTTTCCTGAAAAGTTTCGACTCCAGTAAAATCCAGGTTTGGATTATTTTGGCACTCTTTTTCCATAGATAATCTATTGATTTGCATTTATTTGGATTGTCATCAACAGACTAGATACACATGTGCTTATTACATATGCTGTTGTTTTTTTGGCTATAAAAGTGAAACAGTGATGGGAAGGTTTACTTCTTATACTAAATGGGGCACTACAGGGAAGGAAATTAAAACCTGTCCCCATCTCTACCTTCCACTGCTACACTCTGCAGCTTTTAACTATTTTCCATCCCTAGCCTGTCTATAATATTGGAAATGAACCAGGCTGTGAAGACAATGGCTCAAAGGAGCAAGATGCAGCCCATGAGCAATGTTTTGCTTCCTTCCTTAGTGCACTCTATTTGGTATATATTTAAAAAAAGGCCACTGGCATATTCCATGTCACTGGGGCCATGACCTCACATAGTTTCATATATGAGCCTGCCCATCTCTCCTTTTGGGGAGTTCCTTCTCAGTGTCTGCTCCCAGGGTCTGGAACCCCTTTCCTGAAGAAGTTAGACTGGTACCTTCACTGCTATCTTTTTGTGGGCTGGTGGAGACTTTTTTTGGAGGGGGTGGGTGGGCGGGCAGGCCTTTGATGATTGTTGGCTCTGGAGGGAAAGGCCTTTCAAAATGTGCTGTACTATTTATTGGTATTTAATGGTCTTATTGCTAGGGCTCTTCATTATGTTTAACCATTTTAGTTCTATTGCCAGTTTAAATATATATTTTTTGAAAAATATTTTGAATATGATAGAATTTTAAAGCTGCATTTGTTTTAACTTTAACTGCTTTGACTCCCAGACCAAGGAAAATGGCAGGATAACAACAGCAACTACCACAATCACAGCAACAACATGTCCTCTCTATGTTTTCATCTCAGCTTTAAAAGAGCAACCCAAGGTGCCAGATATATCCATTGGCATGAACATTATCATCCACTGCATATCAAAAACAGACCCCCTTGCCTTATAACCAGATGGACAAGCTCCATTTATAATAAATCCGTGCATGATTGGTTTGGCTCTTGTGCTAGCAAGCCCTAGAAATCATGATCGGTTTTTGAAGTCTTTTGTCTTACTGACTGTTAGGAGACAATAGTAGTTTAAGAAATACAACGATCATGTTAGATCACTCAAAGCTAGCTAGTACATGACATTATGAGTAGGGTATATTGTCACTTGCTGGGAGACCTGTAAAACTCTTCTAAATCTGCTGTATTCAATCCCATTTGCTTCTTTAAAGGTCAGCTGAGGTCAATAGGCATTCAGCCAAATAATGTATGGAGCTCTGCAGCTTTGATTAACTTGTTCTTATAGAAAATCTTATTTAAATATTTATACCATCATCAGTTGCAGTCAAATGGCATGTGTGCTGCCAGTATTATTGAGATGGTGATGTACTATATAGCTAAACAAGCAAAAGCCTCAAGCATAAAAACTGGGATGTGTTATTATTGTGTATGGAAAGTTAGTTTTGGAAAGGAGAGTTTTTCCCACACTTGGTAATAGCTCAAGCCACTGAATGATGAGGCAAATTTTGGAAGTCTCAATTGTATCAAATGTGAAAGGTTTCTGTTTGCAAGAACGGAGCCTTGTGGCACCCCAAGTTTAACCAATTTATTCATTTTTCATGAGGTTTTGTGGATTAAAATCACCTTCCTCAGATGCACTTTGGATGTGTATTTGGTTAGTTTAAAGTAAATGTTTTAAGAGGGGGTAACCTTTGTGTTACATAATCTGAAACAGAAAATGAAGAAAATTCAGTGAAGGCACAGGCCCTACCTTGAATGTATAGAAGAGCTGATGTGGGGTGGGAACACACTGAAATGATTGTGAGGCGATAGGTTTCCAGGCTTTTTTTTTAAAAGGGTCTTTATCTTGATTTCATGTACTGACATCTTTAAAACTACTACACTGTAAACCAAGGCTATTAAAAAAGCTCTTTGTAACAACATCAGTTCTTTTTCTTTCGCAGAACAATAAAAAAATACATTTCCTAAAGTGAGATAAAGCCATGATGGGTTGAGAAGTAGAGATGATAAGCATGTTTCTTGTGGTGTCTTTAATTGTATTCATTCTAAATTCTCATGAGCAGGAAATTACATCAGCCACTAACTCCTTTTACAGAAGAAGTATATCTGATAGAGGAGGGAGAGAAAAATGTCGCAGGCACCTTTGAAAGTAACATTACCACTCTTTCAAATGCATTTCTGCATTTTGTCTAAAAGATAGGCTTGTAATTTTACGAAAGAAATCTAGACAGCTGTGAGGCTAAGTGCTCACATGGTTCTCCTTGGAAAACCAGACCTTCTCAGTTGCATCTTAAAATTATTCTTTCTAGAGAAAAAGAAAGTCAGCGGCATTGCCTGGAGATTTTTTTCAGCCCTTATTACCTTGATGAATGTAATTATAAGATATTCTTGTTCATATTGAAATGATTAATGTGGCCAAGTCAGCATAGCTGTTCTGATGGACTGAGGCCCGTGAGACATGCAAACAATAGCTAAGAGGACCAATCTAGAAAGAAAAGTTGGTAAACAACAGGCAGCAGATGGCAGTAATGAATAGCTGATATTAGAAAACAATGCACTTAAAGTTTGCAAGAGTTAGGTGACCATAGGTAGCAGGCATGTTCTAAAGGACCTAAGGCAGGTACAAGGTGGTAGAGTGAAGACCATCTTGAAGGCCGAGTTCACAAAGTCTTTATATCTTAGAGCAGGCCTCATGACTGAGACGGGTGAAAATTTTACTTTGTTCATTTTTTTTTTCTTTTTTGGTAAGAGCCTTCCAAAAAGGGCATATTTCTTCATCAATTTAACAGAAAGATGTGAGAATAAAGGCATCTGGATATGGGAGAAAGCAAAACTAACACATTTAAACATCTAGACAGAGGTTAGCTTTGAATCCTTGTGTATAAAGCTATGTTTGTGGTTATGATTTAGAGTTGCCAGCTCTTTTTTTTTTCCTGACTGGTTCCTTTAATCACTACATGGTAAGAAGTTGCAGCATGAACTTCTGTAGCAATTCCTATTGGACTAGGCCACTGAGTTGATTTTTTTTTTTAAAGGTTGGTTTTGATTAGGATTTTCTGAACTCTTAAAGTTTCTTCAAATATTCAACAGAAAGAACACAAGATTAAAAACCTCTGTATGTGAGCAAAAGGAGAACAACACATTTGTCCATCTTTAGCAGAGTATGGAAAAGTTCCTTTTTTGGACTGTGGTTTCCAGTATCCCACAGTGACCATGCTAGCTGAGGGAATTTGCAAGTTGCTGTTTGACTGATGGGATGTCCACGCTGTGAATGGTTTTTCTTTAGTGGACTAGACCTTTTTGCTGTGCATCAGAGGTTTCCCAGACAGGATGAGAGGGAGTAGAGCTTGGGAACAGTTATCTTGACTGGTAGACATAAAAGGCTTCAGCTGAGCTCAGACTTTTATTGGAGCAAAGTAATTGGCTGGAGGTCCTCCAGGTACTATACGAACTATCCAGCTTTGCTGCCTACAGTGCATTCTTTTATTTTAATTCAAAGCCAATAATTTAAAACTTGTCTATAGTAATATTTGCCACTGTATGGTTATAAGTGTTCACAGATTTCTGTGTTACGTTGACATAGAAAAGAATGGTGGATGCTGTGCTTGTTTGCAGTAATTTGGTGAAGTATTTAGAAGGTACCAACGTAATCAGACCAGCCCAAATACCATAAAGCCACCAAACCCCATCTGATCATGGAAGCTAAGTAGGGTCACCTCTAGTTTGAATTTGGATGCCAACAAATACGAGGTGCTGTAGGCTATATTTCAGAGGAAGGAATTGGGAAAACCACCTCTGAATATTCTCTACCTTATGAAATTCATGGGGTGACCATAAGTGAACAGGTGACTTGAAGGCACACACACACACACCCCAAGGTACTCAGAGATAAGGGGTTAATTCTGTAGTGAAGACCCTCAGTGAAGAGTATCTTCGAATTTTTATTTGGGCAAGAGACTTAATACTCTCCAGCAAAGAATTCTAAGTAGCTCACCAACCTACAAATCTCAGGTTTCCTTAGGATGAAGACATGACAATTAAAGTGGTTATAGAAAGTGATGTAACTGTATAGTTAAGGTATACCTCACATTTGCAAATCCAAATCCAAAATTTAAGGCCATATATTCAGTCACTGTTCTGCATGTTCACAGAAGTTAACGGGTAGATGTTAAAATACTGGAAGACTCCATCAATTTGTTGACATTTTGAGATAGCAAATGGGCATAATCTGAGGCCTGAGTTTCCTTGCTTTGGGGAATATATTTTGTTTATTGGTTTTAAATCTCTTATTTTCTCTCTGATCACCAGTTTTCTTGGATCAGTTTGTATGTACCCATCATGTAAGGCTACCTACATTATACAGTAACTAATATTTGAAAAAAAAATACTGTATTAAGAACATGACATAGAACTCTTTGTTACTTGTTGGCTCTTCCCCCTTCCCTATTTTTCTTCAGAATATCCTTTTTTAAATCAGAAACGATGTTTCTTCTCCCTCTTTTTCACTCCAGGATATTTATATTGGGTTGTATTTAAGAAGAATTTGTGTGACTGACCCCTAAATAGCTAAGTGTTCTGTGGGACTTTAAAGGCTGACAAATCTTATACACAAATGATATTTGAGCCATATTTTCCATTTATTTCTTATTTTCCACTTTCCAGATTTGTCCTGGCCAAAGCCAAGTGTAAAATTCCAAGGGGTAATAGAAACTATTTAGTCAATAGTAGCAAATCGCGCAAATTGTACTCATAGAGTCATAGAATCACAGATTGGAAGGGGCCCTATGGGACATCAGGTCCAACCTCTTGCTCAGTGCAGAATCTCCAGCAGAATCTCCAGCAAAAGCATCCCTCACAGGTAGCTGTCCAACCTCTTCCTGAAGATGTCCAGGAAAGAAGATCTCACCACCTCTCTAGGCAATTGGTTCAATTGCCAAACTGTTCTCACTACCAAGAAGATCCTTCTAATATTCAATTGAAATTTACTCTTCTGTAACTTAAAACCATTAGACCTAGTTCTGTCCTCTGAGGCAGCAGAGAACAAACCTGCACCCTCCTGTTTATGGCAGCTCTTGAGGTATGAGTGTGATCATGTCACCCCTCAGTCTTCTCTTCACCAAGCTGAACTCCTTGGACTTCTCCTCATAGGTTTTGTTCCCCATCCTCTTATGTTCCATATTGCCATCTCTGAACGTGATCCAGTTTGTCTATTTCCTTCTTAATATGAGGCACTCAGAACTAAACACAGTATTCCAGATGAGACCTGACCAGTACAGAATACAGTGTACCCACTGTATGTGCAGGAGTTCTGTTCCAGAAAGTCCCTGTGTAAAACAAATGGTGTATCCCACAGTAGTCAATGGATGCAATGTGCACATATATGCCAGCCTGTCATGTCCACTGACTATGCTTTCTGTGACCACGATGCTTTCTGTGACCTTGCATTTGTGCATGTGGCGGTCACGTCAGAAGAGGGCACACTATGTAGTGGTACTTTTTCTTCCCTCAGCTTGGAAACTATGCTTCTATTTATGTAGGCTAAGATAGCATTTGCCTTCTTTGCTATAGCATCACACCGCTGGCTCATGTTCAACTTATGATCAACAATATCCCTAAGGTCCTTTTCACATGCATTACTGCTGAGCCAAGTATCCCCCTTCTTATACCTGTGCTTTTGATTTTTGTGTGTTGGGACTTATTGGATACAATCAAGCATTTTAAGGTGGCCCAGATGAAGATCTTGTTCATCTGAAAAAGAAATCAAAATCAAAAGTACTTAATATGAGCAAAAATGAAACAGCTGTAATACTTTCTGGATGAAGTAGAATAGGATTGATGAATATACAAGCTCCTAACAGAGAAGATTTTAGAATTATATGGGAGGAATCAAATCATTGGAAGCTCTTTCTTAAAACAATACCCACAGTCCATATCCCTGCACATATCAAGCATTTCAGAGAGAAGGCTAAGTCTTTATTTATTCATTCATTTATGTATTTACTTAATATTCTGCATTTCTACCATTGCAGGATTCAAAACAGCTCATAATTTGGATTAAAACAAAGTACTGTTACAACAATGGATAGCTCACTCATATTAAGCACATTAATTTAAATCAATTTTTAAGAGATTGTTAAAATATAATAATTATAAAAATACAAATACAATGCACTCCAGTTAAAAGTCCTTCTGTAACAGACAGTTAGTAATCAAATCCTGTGGAAATGGTAAGATGTCAGCAGAAACAGAACAGAGTAGATGCCAACTTAATTTCTTATGGAAGGGATTTCCACAGTCTGGGAGCAGCCACCGAGAAAACTGTCTCCCATGTCTTCATCAAATGTGCCTGCAATGGTGGTAGAACCATTAGGAAGCCCTTGCACAAGGTTCTAAAAACTAAAAAAAAAAGGATCATATTGGGAGGTACTGTCTTTCAGATAACTTGCATGATTTCTGTGTTCAGGGCTTCCCTTCCCCCCGTATGATGGAACAATGACATTACCCCTGTCACCTGAGGCCTGGAGAGGTACAGCCTAGACTGAAGTTCACAACCTTTATGAGAATTAAGCTATCATATAGAGGTGTGAGTGTATGCACGTGCAGAATTAGGCAAGCTCTTTCTATCCAGAGTAATCATTAACCAGCTTGGAAAAGTTCTGGTTACTGGACTACAACTTTCTCTCGAATTCAGGGTGCAGGAGCTCAAAAATTAACTTTCTCAAGCTCTGAATCAAGAAACAAATGTGGTAAGGTATACATCACTTTTATGAGGCAAAATGCCCCAGCTACCTTAGCTAATAGATTTGGGGGGATTGTAAAGGACTGCCTGCATAGCAGGGGATTGGACGCGATGGCCCCTGTGGTCTCTTCCAACTCTATGATTCTGTGAGAGAAGTAGAAACAGACTGATCTGTTGCTTCCACAAAGCACAACTGAGAAATCCACAAGTACAAACCAGGTTGAAATATATCAGATCATGATTGTTGCATATCTCCTTTTCTTGTGAATCTGTCATGTGGGAAACTTCCCCTCAATGGCTTTCAGTATATAAAGATATCTCCTGGATTTTCTGTCTCAAGCAGTTTAATAGCTTTGGCTAGCACAATTTGGCGGGTAAAGCATTAGATTGGGGGAGCTCGTGCTGCATTCATGTTGCCATAATTCAGCTAGTGAGGCCCTTTTGAACATCCTGTGAGGACTTCATGGGTCCAATCCACACGTGCATGGTTTTTACTTGGAGCCTCATGATAGGATGATGCTTTTGCTGAGTGTGAACTGAAATGTGAGAAAACTATTGTGTTTTAAGCTGATACTTGGTATGAAAATTTGGCATATATCTGGAAGAAGTTGTCACTTGATCCAGTAGTCAGTGAGTGAGAAATATGTATCAGAGGAATTGGTCCTTAGAACCTGGAGGCTACAATCTGAAGCATATATGGACTGTACATTTCACAGAAATTACTAAAATATTCTGTAGCTTCAAGTCCCTTATGGAAATGTCTATGTAGACAGATGAACTGTCCATCTTTCACTTTAACAGGTGAAATCAGAATAGTCTGAAACAAAATGTGTGCAGATTATTCTGTTCTAAACGTAATCTAAAATGAATGTTACAGAGATCTAATAGACACAACATTTCACTATTTATTTATTTATTTATTTATTTGGAAAACTAAACATTTAGAAAAGCAATTTAAGTCTTAATGTCTCCCAGTTCTTAAGCGCTCGCTGAGTCACTGCTAAGCTTTGAACAACCACGTTTTCCTGTCACTGCAGGTATTTCATTACTCTGTTAATAGAATTTTATATTATGATCTCTCAGGAAAGAAAAATGCAAGGAAGTGCATAAAGTGATACACATTATGGGAAAATGTATGGCTAATTCACATAGGAATATGGTGTCAATATACTGCATACTTTAAGACATTGGTGCCTGAGCTCATGTGCACGCACACACATGCAAATATGTTTGAATGTATAAATAGGCACCCTCCCACTAATATGCCTGCTAAACAATATGCACCTTTTGAAAATGGGGGGTTATAATGGCATGGCACAAATGATTTCTATGAGCATTACACATAACGTTTGAGTAGAGTGGAAGGCACCATAAATTGGATGTTGCCACGGAGTTTGAAAAATGACCATTCAGTACTGTATCCAAGGAAGTGGGTTGATATTCATGAAAGCTCATGCAAAAATAAAAACCAGTTCGTTTTTATTTTTTTCCCCCTCTTCCTCTTTTTTATGCTGCAAGACACTAACACAGGTACCTCTTTGAGAACAGGCTTTGAAGTGGCTGTTCAACTCCCTTTTTTGTTTGTTTCAAAATTTGTAGGAATTGCTTAATTGCTGCCCTATAGTTTGAGTAGTGGCCAAGTGCTAAATGCTACTCCCACTGGGGACAATTATTCACACTACTGTGAAATCTTTTCTGGTGTCAGTCATGGGGCATCACCTACCAGGTGTTGCTTGAAAGTTCTTAAAAGGGCAAGCAGCTTTTTTTAAAAAAATGTCTCTCAGCACCACTGCATTAATAAGCCAGCTCGCAATGACTCATGGCTGCTTCAGTTTCCTGTTGATGCTTTCTTAGCAGTCCTCACTGTCTCTCCAAAATAGCTAAGAGTTAACAAAACAAATAAAAGGGCAGCGGAGTGGAGTGGGAGGCTGACCTTTACGAGGACTGGAGAGCACAAGACTCGTTGAAGTTTACCTATGCTGTGGACGTGTTAGTGTGAAGCAGGGCAAAGCATGATTTTAACCTGGCAGAATTCTCAAAGGTGATGGTGGGCATACTGTTGATTTGAGACTATGATGGTCAGTTTGCCCATTCATGTAGACAAAGAGCATACTTTTAAAGAGTAGCTCCTACATTCAACTGGTCAGCCACTGTATTGACAGACTGCTTGGCTAACTGAGACTTCAGTCTGATTCATCCAGGCAGTTCTTCTATCCATTTGCGCTCATGAAATCCTATGTGAGGAGCCATGGTTTCCTAAAGGCAATGCAAGCTAAAAAGGATAATATTTCTGTAATATTTCTTGGGGTACAGATTTAGTTATCACCCTGACTTCTACTTATTAGTTCATCTCTCTCCTGCATAGTGAAATGGCAATACTGTAACCTCCAACTATTTATTTATTTCTTAGAATCATGACACCCCACCTTTTGTTATGAGATCGCAGGACACTCAACCATATTAAAATATTTAACAAGTTAAAACATATTTAAAGACTTTAAAACTATATGCATGGACATTTTGAGATGCATCATTTGGCATTGTTGTGGTGATTTCAAGTCATTTCCAACTTATAAGTACCCTAGGGCAAATCCGTCACAGGGTTTTCTTTGGCAAGATTTGTTCAGAGAGGATTTGCCTTTGCCTTCCTCTGAGGCTGAGAGATTGTCACGTGCCCAAGGGTGCCCAGTGGGTTTCCATGGCTAAGAGGGGATTTGAATCTTATTCTCCTGTGTCCACTTTTTCATGGATCTGTTATGTACTGCCATTTTTCCTTGAAGAAAAAAATAGTCAAATTGCCAACCTCCTTTGCCATTTTTTTTAAAAAAAACTTCATGCTGCTAATGTTAGCATTTTTTGACTTGGGATAGTGAGCTCAAGGGAGGAACATTTTTAGAAAGGGGTGAGTCTCCTTATATTTTAAGGATGGAACAAGGTAAAAATAACCACAATTTTCAATTTTTGAAAAAAGAAATCTGTGGTAGGCTAATACATTTATTAGGCCAACTCTATTAGGCCAATTAAAATCCAAACATTTGGACTTTATATTTTTAAAAATGGTTGATTAGTTATCTCTTGTTCCCAGAAACCCTGGGAGGGGTCCCAGGAGCAACCTGAAACCATCTCAGTATCTGGTAGAGCTTAATTTGGATGTCTGAAGTCTCTTGCTTTCTTCTATCATAAGACTGTAACTAGAAATGGACTCTTTGTCTTACACATGAGCCCTCCTACATTTTATTAACACTTAATGAAGAGTTCTGGAAATCTCTAAACTTTCACAGTATTTTGTAACTTATCCATTAACACAATGAAGATATGATAGGTTGAATAGGCCTAATAATAATAACCCACCAATGGCATTACTTTTCCATGGTGGTGGGATTGCATGCTCCTTTAATGCAAGAGGCTATGCTCATGGCAGCAGTGCTGTTGGGTGTCCCATGTCAGACAGGATTTCCTGTGAAGCCAGACCAAATGTGACAAGCAGCTACTGGGCAGCAGCAGTAGTGGGGATGACATTGGTGGAGGACCTTTCAGAGACAACAGTAATGGCACCATAGCTACTGCTTCTTAGTATTGCACAGAAGGAAGCACAATAAAGTCCCCTTCAATGTCTTTTACTATGAAAACCCTATGATGAGACAATCCAAAATGAAACAAGAGATAGTGCCAAAAGATGAGTTTCCAGGTCGGATGGCACTCAACAAGCTACTGGAGAACAGCAAAAGACAATTATGGGTAGTGTTGTGGCTAATGACGGGTGCAGGGGTGGTTAATGACATAACTGGATGCAAAAGGATGTTCAGCTGTGGACATGCTCAGAGGCGAATGGAGGGTCTGAAGTTGCACAACACATATTATAGAAACATGGAATGTAAGAAGAATGAAACAGAGGAAGCTAGACATAGTAAAACAAGAAATGCAATCCATGAACATTGTAATACTTGGGGTGAGCAAGCTAAAGTGGACAGGAATGGGACATTTTGAGTCAGATAATTATGCAGTGTTTTGCTCAAGAAATGAAAATCCAAGAAATGGAGTGGCACTTAAAGCAAGGAGAGATGTAGCAAAAGCAGTCAAAGGAGCTGGAAGAACTCTGGACTGAAGCCAGGGAAGATGTCAGGGAGGAATGTAAAAAATACTATCTGTAGCCAAAAAAGAGAAGCCTCAATGGATGACAGATGAGACTCTTTAAGCAGTTAAGGAAAGAACAAGAAGCAAACATAAAACGTGACAGGAGTAGAGTCAACTGAATGCAACTGTTCACAGGAACAAAGAGAACTGCTATCATAACCAACAGAACAGAACAGAGAACAGAAGATGACAACAAAAAGGAAAAACAAGAGACCTCTTCCACAAGATCTGAGAAATCAAAGGGAAATTTAAACCAAGATGGAGATGATCTACAACCAGCAAGGGAACATACTACCTGAAGAAGTAGAAATAAAAAGGTGATGGAAAGAATACACAGAAGAACTGTATAAAGAAATTGAGAGGTTGACAGATTCATTCAAGGAAGAACTTTATGAAGATGAACCTCCAGTTTTAAAGAGTGAAGTACAGTGAAAACTGTACTCAGAGCACTTGGAGAAATAGATCACCAGGAACAGTTGCCATACCAATAGAGCTACTTCAGTCGACAGAGACAGAATCTAATCTGGTTCTAATTACAATCTGTCAAGAAATATGGAAAACAAAAGAATGGTCCACAAACTGGAAACACTCAATATACATTCCAATCCCCAAGAAAAGGAACATCAGGGATTGCAGTAACGACAGGACCATTGCATTAATTTCCCATGCAAGTGAAGTCATGCTTAAAATTCTGCAACAGAATCTTCTACCATATTTGGAGGGAGAAATGCCAGATGTCCAACCTGGTTCAGGAAAAGAAGAGGCACTAGGGATCCTATTGCAAACATATGTGGAATAATAGACTGCACCAAAAATTTCAAAAGAAAATCAGTCTGTGCTTCATAGATTATAACAAAGCCTTTGATTATGTAGATCATGAAGAACTATGGATTACTCTTAAAGAAATGGGTATCCCAAAACATTTGATTATCCTGATGTGTAACTGGTACACAGGACAAGAGACTACTGTTAGGAAGGAACACAGAGAATCAGGTATGGTTTCTAGTTGGCAAGGAGGTCAGGCAAGGCTGCATTTTATCACCATATCTGCTTAACTTGTATGCTTAACATATCATATGTAAAGTAGGATTAGACTTGGAGAAAGGAGATGTGAAAAGTGGAGGAAGGAACACCAACAATTTAAGACACCACACTGCTAGCAGGAAATAGCACAGGCATGGAATGATTATTGGAGAAAGTCAAGGCAGTAAGTGCAGAGGCAGGTTCACAGCTGAACATTAAGAAAACAGAAGTAATGATCACAGATGATTTATATAACCTTAAAGTAGACGATGACGACATTGAAATAGTTAAAGATTTTTCATACCTTGGCTCAGTCATTAAGCAGAATGGAGACAGCAGTCAAGAAATCAGAAGAAGACTAGGACTTGGAATGGCAGCTATGAAGGAAGTAGACAAGATCCTGAAGTGTCAAGATATGTAATTGAATAGTAAAGTTAGTATGGTCCATGCCATTGTATTTCCAGTTTCTATGTATGGTAATAGCAATAGCAATAGCAGTAGCAATAGCTGTTACATTTCTATACCTCTTATAAGTGCTAAGCACTCCTGAAGCAGTTTACAATGTGTTTTAGCTAATTGCCCACAACAAGCTGGGTACTCATTCTATTGACCTATGGAAGAATGGAAGGCTGAGTCCACCTGGAGCCCTGCAGGACTGAACTCACAACCTTGTGGCTGCAGTACAGGCATTTAACCACTGCGCCCCCTCTGAAAGCAGGACAGTGAAGAAAGCTGATAGTGAGAAAATCCACTCATTTGAAAAGTGGTTACCAGAGAAGGGGAAGGATTCTACGGATACCCTGGACTGCTAAAAAGACAAATGAATGGGTAACAACAAATCAAACCTGAATTCTCCCTAGAAGACAAGGTGACTAAACTGAGTTTGTTGTATTTTTGCCATAACATGGGAAGACATGACTGACTAGAAAAGATAATAATGCTTGGCAAGGTAAGAGACAGTAGGAAAAGAGGAATACCACATTTACAGATGGATAGACCCAATCAAGGAAGACATGTCCCTGAATCTGCAAGACATGAGTAAGGTGGTTAATAATAGAGTGATTTAGAAGTCGCTCATCCATGGATTGTTGTAAGTCGAAGTTGACTTGACAGCAGTTAACAACAGCAGCAAAATATAATCTGCAGATCTTTGGTAGACAGCATAAAATTTTATGGCTGTGATGTTTCTGTTTGAGGTTAGGAGTCTTCAGTGGACCAGCTCCTGCTGAGATTCCTGGTGTTTTTGGAGGAGCAAGAGGAGGAGGTGGAGAAAATAAATATATGTATTCTGTAATTGCATAAAATGTTTTCTTAACATTAGTTCTGTATTTGTTATAATGATCTTGGAAAACAGACCAGTGGTATCATCGGAACTAGATTCACAAGGAAGTCTCTCACACAATACCCTTTGCTGGGCCTGTTCCCACTTTGGTGGGCATTTCTGGTTGTGTCAGTGGTAGGCAGCACCATTGCAGTCAGCACTGGGTGACTCCCATGTTAATTTCCTAGTGCCTCAGGGAGATGCTACAGTGGGGAAAATTAAAATGGCATCTTCAGGCTAACTAGAACAGAGGGCTTAGGGAAAGCTTCAATGAAATGCGGGCCCTTTAGTGAGAAGGGATTGCTGATAAGCCAGCATTGGCCTGAGGATGCAATGTGGTAATATCAGGCAATGCTGTTATCCCCATCTTACAGGGTAGAACAAGAACCAAGGGGTCATGATTTTGTTAGGGCCACTTGTTGAGTTCTTTCCTAAGGGAAAATGTAAACTAGGATTCTAGGGCACAGGTGGGGTTAAGGCAGAAATGGAGCGCATTCAAATCCTCCAACATTTCACAAATGAAAAATAGGAAATGTGTGGCCAAACAACTTCAGAGTGTGGTCGAGATGGCACTTTATTAATGAAGAAGGACACGCAGGCTAGGAGAGGCTGCAGCAGTTTGCTTTTGCCTGTGTCTGCTGGAAAGGACAGGATTCCATCCCTCTTCTCTTCTCCTGATGAGCAAATTGAGTGCAAGGACTAATTGGGACTATCCCTGCCAAATTGGGACAGCTGAAGGGTACAGACAAGTAGCCCTCCAAAGGTTGTTGGACTGCAGCTTCCATCAGCCCTAGCCAGCAGAGGCAATCAGTGGCGAGGGGCCAGAGGAGTTCCTGTCCAACATTATCTGGAGTGCCAGCATTTCTCCACACCATGGCCAATCTTCACGCTAACCCTCTTCTTCCTCCACAGAGAGGGCGATTCTTTTCTCCATTTCCTCTGCTTTTTTGAAGGATTTAACCTGATGTTTGCTCCGGAACAGAGCTGGAACTTCTGAAATTATATTTAAGAGCCTTGACATTTACTTCTGAGTTTATTCTGCACACATTCTTCATTTTTGCCTGAAAAGAGGTATATCAAAAAGGAAGGGAGCATAAAAAGTAGTGAGACTTTGGGACATAAATCCAGTTATTAATCACCAAGACAGTCACATTAGTCACATTTTCTTTCACACTGAACATTGCTCCCAAATACCAAGGCAAGATATTAACCTGAGTGAAAGAAAACTAGATATTGAATAAAGGACTTTTTTCTTATTTCCGAAAATATTGGATTGATGGGTCCCAGGAAATCAATACTATATATTTTTTTTCTCATTAAATTGTCGGTCAGGTATGTTGCTCCAGAGCTACAAAAAGCATGTTTCAGCATAGAGGGAAAAGATCAAGCTGCTGCAACTGATACATTAATGATTTAAGTAAAAAAATCTGAGTGAAATATTTAGACTGATTCTGGGCTGCCATTGGTTTTTCAGGGTTTCAGTGGCAAATGAAATGGATCAAAATCACACTGATCTTTCTTTTTCTTTTTCTTTTTCTTTTTCTTTTTCTTTTTCTTTTTCTTTTTCATGCAGACTCCTTCAGCTACCACATCCTGTGGCCCCAGCAATTTCAGAATGCTGGTTAGTTGGTTTTGCAAGCATCATGGGTTCCTATGACAATGTCTGTGACATCACTCTCTCTTTGTCTTAATGGCCTATAGCGCTTTACTCACACAAGGTAGAATTGACCCCAGGCACAATGTCCTTTTTAGTTGTCTTAGTTGTCTCAGGTGTGCGAGGAACTATTTTTCTGAAGTGTGTGGATCTTGACTTTAGAAAAATAGTTCTTTGGACTTTTCTTTCATTCTGTTCAGCTTTGCTGCTTTAACCTTGACCTTCCTGCCTTGGATGGAAGTGCACACCTCAGACAACTTAGTGCTTGACCCTTTTCAGTTATATGAAGAATAATATTGTGCCTGGTGTCAATTCTGAACTTTGGTTAAGTAAAGCACTAAGGCAAAAAAAAGGTTTGTTTAGAAAATTTCTTAGTGTTACCAATGGCCTGTTTTTGTCAGTGAGGTGCTGTTATACCTGGATAAAGGTAATGCTGAATGACATTCTTGTTAGTGTTTGCATGTGATTTCCTTGTACTTCGACCAGTATTTAAAATGCATTTGTTGCATCTTCCATGTTCCCCCAAATCAGTTGACTGTAAGGATATATTTTTAAAAGTCTTTACCATATGTGAATCTGAAAAAGAATCCTAAAGGATTTGTAATGTTAGCCTGAGGTGATAGTTCAGAGGACAAATCTCAAACTTGTGACCAAATCAGGAATCCTTTAATTCTTTCATGAACCTAATATTTTAGGCCCAGCTTTCTTTTGGTAAGGCACCAACCAGTTTTCAATAAAATATATCAGGGTCACTATGACCATTAAGGTTCCCTGCATAAATTTTTAAGATAAACAAGGAAATTAACTAAAAATGTGTGCCTTGTAACATCACATTTCATACTTGTATGAGGGATATATCTTACAAAGTTCCTGAAACCTTCTCTACAGATTTTTACTCTGACATCATAAAGATGCATATCACTGGCCACTTCCTTATGAGCATTTTAAAAATGGGAGTAGAGAAAATGTCATGTCTGAAGGGAGCATGCATTTCTAGCAACTAACACTGTCTCTTTATTTTCCCTGTGTGTGTGTGTGTGTATATCTATATATTCTTACCTTATCTGCCTTAATGGAGAAGCCTGTAAAGCTTTGAATGCTGGCATGGTTTTACACTTTTTGATTGGCCCAATAAGGGTACTACCACAGGATGGATTTTGGATATTTTTGTCAGAATGGTGGTGTTTGTTTTATGGCCAGCACAGCTACCCCTACAAATCTTATGTCCTTAGAAGTAATAAGGAAAAAAAAATCTGTTCAGAGCAGCATATGATAGTGACATCTCATTGTCCATCTTGTCCATGCAGGCAGAGGCAATTAGAGAAACAAGATGTGTCTAGTATATGAAAGGGATACAGAATATCTGATCCCTCAGATGTTGATAGACTCCATTTTCTATCAACCAGCCTGGTTAATATGGTAGGATGATGTGAATAGTGGTTCGTTAATATTTGAAGGGTCACTGTTTCTCCATTGCTCATCTATGAACCAGTCTACATGTTCACACACACCTCATCATTTGCTCTCACGATATGTCATGTTGTGTATGTGATGTTATTTTCAATTTCATATAATTTTGACTGTATCTATGGAGGCTTATTCTGTCTCCTCTGCAAGTTCAGCTTCCATGTCTTAGTTGGACAAAGTGTGTAGCAGTGGCTTGGCTTTGTAGATGGGTATCACATGAGTTGTATACTGGGAAGAGGTGTGGGGTGGGATATAATAATCTCATTCTTACTTGAGCAAGGGAAAATTTCTGTTCTCACAGGCTTTCAGGAATTGACTGCAGTGGGCTTTTAATTGAGTGCTGTCTTACTGATGCTTTTCTTCTGTCCATTAATGTTTTGTAAGCTGCCTTTAGTACCAGAATTGAGAAAAAGGTGGGATATAACTGGGCTAAATGTTGTTGTTGTTATTGATGATGTTGATGTATATAGGTCCCTTGCCCAAATTCTGAACATGTTGCCTTAACACGTGGAAAGGGTGGCGTTTGTCTTCAACCATAATCCCCACTTCTAGAGAAGAATGTTTGCAGAGACAGTGAAATTTCTCCATTTAAAAACTTAATTTTTGAGGTGGTAGGGAAAGTGAAAATTCTGCGGCATTTGCTTTTTGATGGCTCAGACACACATACACATCATTGCTTTATTTTCTACCCCTAAAAGCATAGATATAGACTTGTATGCCAGCCCTTAGAATATGTTTAACAGATAGGTCCTTACTGTCTTTTTAACAGCACACTGAGCAGCACAGTAGGAACCAAATCATGGAAGTTCTCTTTATTCATTTGTGATACACTGAACATGTTATTTTTACCTTTAGACCATAATGTCTCCATCTGGAGGAGACTGACTAGAAATAAGCCAGAGCTTGGAAAATATACTTTATTTTGGACCACATAGTCTAGAAATCTCCAAGACAGCATGGCTGTTAGTTGGCGGTTGGGGGGGGTGGTCTGCAGGTTGTAATCCAAAAAAGTAACTATGAATTTAATCTGGAAATAAAGACTACTTTCATCAATACTTTTGAAAGACTGGGATTTTATACTGCTAATTACCAGGAGAAAACAAGCTTTCTTCAGAAAAAGAAATTGATATTGAAGCCTACATTGGTTTGACATGTGCTGTGTACTCTAATGATCCCAGCTGGGAACTTTTTACCATAGCTAGCAAAGGTTTCAGCTGATCCTCTTGAATGGCTTCCCATCCAAGCATGTTGAGGAAAATTGCCATAAACACTTCTGTCTGAGAATATGATTTCAGTGAAAATATCTTCCTCCATAAAGAGAGTTCTCACCATGCGTCTTAGCTCTGTATTGGATCTCTTGTTCAGCTGACAAAATCCTTCATAATGTTAAGTGATGATGTATAACTTTGAAATGGAAAGGAAGCGCCTACTTGATTCGTGGAAATAGATCCTGGGAAGAGATTACACTAATGATATTCTAGAGTGTATGTTCCCCTTGCACTTTCACCTGAGAGTTACTCTGGACAAGAAAGAAACCATAGAATTGTTCCCATTCTTGGTGTGCACCACAGGCCTCTTTGTTGCTCCATAGGCTGTGCATCTTTCTGCCAGCAAAGGAAAGAATATCTATGATATTTTGATACAGATGGTTATACTAAGCTACTAGCTCCTGCGTTAAACAAAGCTATAGAGAGAATTTTGAGGGCAATTCAGTGGTGGGGAAGAGAAGGCTAACCCCTTCTTTCTAAGCAGCAGCCTTCCACACTTCCATTTAAATCTCTGATGCCTTTTAAAGTTTTCATTGGCATTAATGAGGCTTTTAAAAAATTCCAGCACAGTAGTGTTGGGGGAACAAGGCAAGTCTTCTATTTCTAATCAACATTTGTTAAGTCTGGGATGGAGAAGACCTGCAGAAATGGTAGGGGTTTATGGGAGAAGCTAGAAGGCCAGATGCTTTTATTTGCATCTCAGTGAGAGCCTGATAAACTGAAAAGAAGGCAATGAAGGTATGGCCAACTAGAGGCTCTCCTGAGGCATGTTCACAGAGGATAGTGGAGCCACCACATTCAGAAGCAGAAGATCTCTTGTCATCAGATGCTGAGGACAAACAACAGAGGACAACCATCATCTTCATGTCTTCTTCATGACCTGCCACAAAGATCTGACTGGTTGTTGTTAGAAACAGAATGACAGTGACAGAGACACTCATTTATTGGTAGTGCAATTGCTTTGTATATAGAAGTAGCAGCAGAAGTGGCTCTAATGTCAGTAGGCACTAAATCTACTCTGGGTTTGGATGTGAATATTTGAGGAGAGATCCAACGTGCTGAATCCTGCTTCCAACACAGGTTCAGCACCTTGGATAGCTCCTTAAAATCTGAACTAAAACCCAAAAGCAAATGCTCTGCCCTCAAGCAATAGAGGTACCATTGGGTAGAAGGCTGCATGTTCACTTAAAAGAATGAGTACCATGTGATGGGATGGTTCAGACATCATATGAATTGTGAGCATTCCTGGTTTAAGTGTGTCATGTAAAGGCAGTTGTGCCAGGGATACACAATAGCTGCTTGAAAGAAGCACACCAGGAGCAGTGTCTGCTGAAATGTATGTCTAGGAGTAACATAAGCTGTGGCCAGGGACAAGGTTCAGTGGCCACACAGGCTAGGGAATTCTGTAGTCCAAAAAGTAACTTTGCCAGGCCATGCCATCTAGTTTTCTCTCTTTTATTCCTTATTTAACTTTGCTTCCCTGTCCACTCATCTCTGGACTCAACTGAACTGAGTTGTTATCAGATAAGCCATGTCCAATTCCATGCACTCAGAAGACCAGTCCTCTGCTGTTTTAGAAGACTTCCCTGCTTTCCTGCTCTAAAGTTGCTCCCTCCCTGCCTGCTTTTGTATATGACAAAGAACAGGAAGATGTATTGAACTTGCTCTTTGCCACCACTTTAGCTAGCAGCCTGTCTTTTAGAGTACATCGTGAAAGAATCATATGAGCTGATTGATAATAGTGACACAATATTTTGTTTGCATTTTCATGACTTTTTCTTTCTTTCTGATTTCAGGCAGGGAAGATTATCCTAATGTACCACCAGAAGCCACTGAGCATTTTAAAGAGATTTCTCATCTGGGCTGTTCTGCTGGTGAGTTGTTGAATCCTGATGCTAGATAATAGCATTAGGAGTGCTGCCAGTCCCCCTTTATAAAATGAAAGTAGTTGCTCACAAACTGCTGATAATCTAACAAGAAGGGAAATGATCCAGGGTACATAACTATTAAAGCACAGCCTCGTGCTATGTCACACAGCTCTGCAAAGTAGAGACAATCTGGCACAACCTCAGTCCAGCTGTGTGTGTGTGTGTAACACAATGAGAATAGAATAATTAGTGGCAGTGTCCCCATGAGTCCAAACTGCTTTGAGGGAAGACGTCAAAGTATCTTTATGGAAAAACACTGCTTTCCCTCTTGCTATCTCCTTGTTAATATTTTTTAATATTCCTTTTATTTTTGCTAGCCTCATAAGTCTACAATTATCCTCTGATAGAAAAACAAATTTCAAAATCCAACACTCGTTGTTCTTCCATCTTGCTCTCTTCATCACAGATCGAATTGTTATTACTAGCCTATTTATCATCATTCTGCTAGCCGGCTTCAATCGAATCAATATTAATTACTGTATATCAAGTGTAGTCTGAAAACCAACTACAGTACTGTTTGAATTCCATGTGGCTTTCAAAGAGGGAGGGAAGCTGCCTTGAGGAAATGTGTGTATTTTTCAAGGGAGGCATCAAGAAACTTAGAGCATAAATACTTGAAACTAGCCAAAGAAGAAACAGTGGGAGACAGATGTGGTATGACATACCTTGAACAAAACTAGTGGATGGCAACCAGTAGTAGCAACAGGGGCAGAATCAGATTCCTCATATGTTCAGTTGATGAGCCATTTCTTTGCTTCCTAAGACAATGACTACATTTGCCTGAAAAGATGCCCTGACCCGGCAAACTGGGAGAGAGGTGTATTTCCAGAAGACAAAAGAGTATTAGAAGCAAATAAATGTTAAGCACGTGGACAACCCCTCTTTTATTTTTCCCATAGAAGCTAGGAAATAACATCAATTAACTATTCAAGAAATGAAGCAGGGGCTCCAGTTCAGAGTTATTCTTTTGGATTACAAGCTTCCCACACACAGCACGGCCACTCTCCAAATGCCCAGTACTGAAAGACTTTGGAACAGGCCATTCTGACTGGGGGATTCTGGGAGTGGTAGTCCAAAAATTAACAATTTCAAGTTGCAGTCTGGATTTAGGGCCCACCAAAGTAAACAGCTGATTGACAGAACTATGGATTTGCTTTCAAAATTAGATATGTGCATATCTGAACTGGATCGTGGGGATTTTTTTTTTCTTCTCCAGGATGTTGTCTTTTTCTGGCTATAGCATGTTTACACTTTGAGAAGGTAATGTATTAAACCACTTATTTGGAGAAAATGAAACTCTGCTGCGTATATTCAAAGGCCAGACTGAAGTATCAATGCAGCAAGGGTAAAGAACAGACAGTGCTTCTCCTGTTCCTTCCCTTTCTATTTTTGGATTCCCCCACCACCACTTCCTGGCTTAGGGCCCACCATGCATTTTATTTCTTAAAAAAAAAAAAATCCAATTCCCACCATATTTTATTAAAGCACTTAGCTAGACTGCTGAAAATCTCCCCTTCATGTCTTTTCCCTTCCATTCCATTCACCTTGTAAGTTATGCACATCATTTCTTCAGTTTGCTCCAAGTCCAGAGAGATGGTTTGCCAAGACATAGATGGGTGCAGTCTGTGCAGAAACTGTAGGCATGCCAATTGCATAACATCATCGACCATGAAACATAGAAACGTCCTTGTGATTGTCAATACCTGTTGCAAGGAAGGGAACTGCTTTTAATGTTTTTAATGTTTTTTCCTCCCCCAAATGACAAGTATTTTAAATGAAGAACTGCATATATGTGTTTGTTTTGTAGCAGGGAAAGAAGGGGGCAACACGGTCCTTTGGCAACATGAAAACTGGTCCATAGGTTTTATCAAACATAATGATAATTGATAAGGAATTACCAATAATGAATTAACAAACTGTGGGTGACAAATTGGTGACCAGATTCCTCAGACAGTGCCTTGAAATACTGTGCTAACATCCAAATTGGAAAGTGTTTGACCAGTTGCCCAAATCTTGAAGGTTACTTTCCCATGTTGAGTTTACCCTTGCCCAAACTCAGTGCTCATGTTCCTTAACTGGTACACCTGCCTTCCTTACCTCCTTACATTTCATTTAAAGAGGCAAAATCTGGTCGGCACCCTTCTTCCTACTCCACTGTGAAAGCTCTTGACTATCCTGTAGCACACGTGTTAGTTAAGTGGATGTCAGATTTAGCAGAACAAGATGAAACCCATTCCTGTGGGAACAATTCTGCTCTATCAGAGAGGAGGCCAAAATTGCAGTAGAACAACCCACCACAGCCGTGCCTACAGGCTATATTCATGGCCAAAGGGTGGGCAGTGAGGAATTATAACTTCCCCCTATTGTTCTCACCAAAATTGCAGGATCAGGATTTGAACTGGTGTTCCAAGTGGCACCAATTCTGGTGATAAGGGAGACCTCCATTGCATGCCCCATCTTCCTATCTTTTGTGCCCAGAAAATGATACATAAGCCTCATATCTATATATCTAGTAGTGTCTTTGAAAAACAAAGACAATTACCTTGGAAAAGAAGTGATTTGAATACTAGATGAAGTGGTCCATGAGCAAGCCTGAAACTAATTGGTCTCCAGATCATCTGATGTAATCTTTGTAAGTGCTAGACTTCCACTGCCCAATTCTCTTAATTTCCTTGGGTGTCATGACTTCCTCTGCAGCCATAGTAGTAGCTTCAAAACAAAATGAATTAGGAATGTATCCTCCTATGGCCAGTACAGTTGCACGCTGTGCCTCCCTAAAAACCTGAGTTGGAACTGGGTCATTTACTGTTCATCTTGGTGAAAAAAGAGTGGAGCCTCTTTATAAGGTCTGACAGCCATAGCCAAAGGGGGCAGCCACAAAGTATGGCCATAGGACAGTTCTGTCCACAGCTAGCTGCTGAAGAGAAATTGCCAGCCCCCTGTCCTTCTGGTCAGTTTAGGACCACCTGGTGCAAACAGTTAAACCAGAGCTGACGCAATGCATGTCATTAACTTCAACAGCATAAGAAAATAGATCATGTTGAGAAATGTGTACAAGCTCCTTGATTCTTAAGGCAATTAAATATGCTATAGCAAAGGCACCTTGGAAAAAGCTATTCTCATGGTGACAGAAGCAAAGGGGGCCAAATGCTGTCAGAAGCCAGAAAAGCACCTCAGTTGGAAATGTGATCTTGGTGTCTTTTTCCGAAGCATCTCCCCAGTGACTACTTATTTGGATATCAGAGTGGGGTGATTGAAACCTGTGGCCTTGGAATGAAATGCCAAGGTGAGAAGCCTCCTCCATTGTTTTCAGAAGAGAGACCAGTGAGATTATTGGTTGCTTTAGCTGACCACCCTATTCTGGTCTTCTGCTCTTTTTGGAATTTCCAAATTAGTTGTAAGTTCTGTGTGTAGGATTTCCAGGTTGATGGAACTAATATACTTGTTTGCCTTTACCTGCCAAGGTTCCACAGCTCCTGTGACACCCATGTCAGAGTGGAGCTGGTTGTAGGGGTCAGGTCATGGAATTTGTGGAGCTGAAAATCATATGATGTGTCTGTGACAATGTTCCAGGCATGTGATTATCTATAAATAACATGTTAATTCAAGGCCCACTAAGGACCTGCTTCAATTCCTGTGATTTCAAGCAAGAAATTCCTTACCCACCAACCACTCCAACCACACATTCCCTATGCAGGGCATGCATGGAAGACCAGGCGTCTGCACTATAAAAGGCAGTGTGACAGTAAAAGACAGAGTGACCTTCTTGCACTGTCTGCTTAGTTTGACTGAAGCTGAGTCCAATGTGACCAGTTCTTAAATAGGTTCAGCCTGGCCTCAGATCTTGCACCTCATGAGATTTCCCATCTCAGAAATTTCATGATACCTCAGATTCTGCAATACTGAGGATCTTTCATTGCTGCTGCTGAGAAGTCTCAGTACAGCATCAATGGTCTCTCTTTCTGCCACTGCAACACCCTGTCCTCCTGGTAGGCTACCAGGGATTGGAAACAGGAACACGTAGATGTTTTGACAAACTAAACTATCAAATGCCAATTGGAATACCATTGTAACACAAATGTTACAATGGCTGTCAACAAGTTTTGCAGCAAGTTTTTCAAGCTAAAATCAGAAAACTCTGATGCCATTCAGAAGATCCTAGAGCAAGTTCATATTCAATAGTGGTCGCTACACAAGTACTTTGAGAGAGTATAGAGTTCATGCCAACCTCCTAGTAAACTATGCTTTCTTGGTGCTGCACTTTGTAAGAATTAACATGACCACAGAATGAATGGGCTGCAAGTATGGCTGCTATGAGTTGTAACATCATGATGAGTCAGGAAAGAGCTGCCACAGTTGTGTGAATTATGGGAGCCTTTTATGCAATTGCTGCATGGCTGCCATATTTTAGCTGCAACAGGGGGGTCCTGAAGAGAAGGAAACAAAGGACTGGGACTTAACTCTATGAGGTTTCTATCTCCAACAAAGGTAAAACTTTTCCATTGGGACTGCACTGAGCAAGCTTTATATATACAGCATGTGAAAGATTTTTCTAAATGCAACAGTACAGAGGCATCTTGAAAAATTCAGTGTTCTCACCCAGGAGAGAAAGAATCTAGATCTCAAGGGAAGTTATTGACAATATGTAGGCCTGTGACCCTACCATCGTCATTTTTTTCACCTGTATGATTTTTAACACCTTTGCCCAATGAAAAAGCCAGTACAGCTTCAAAAGCTTGCATTATGTATTTTGTGCCTTTGTTTTTGTTTTTGGCTGACTTAATGAGGGTATCACTGTTTGTGGATTTTGGATGTTGTATTTCACTGCATGTAGATATTAGTTCATCCAAATAGCACTTCTTCAGGATCACAGCCTAGCTGCAAGCTTAAGAGCCCTCCTATGTGTTCACAAGGCCTAGACTGGGCCAGTAGCAAATATAAATAGATATGATAGCCCTGTAATGTCCGCAACAATCAGCTTGTCATCTTCTGATGATACAGAGAAGGATATCATGTTGTGCTGTCTTTAGAAACTTCCAGTGCTCATCTGATCTGCTCGGGTACTGCTGGATTGAGGGCTGCATTGCTTCTTGGTCTGATGTTAGAAGTTATTCTCAAATGATTGCTTCAGCATGCTGCCATCCATAATACACAATGTATTCTCCTCTGAACTGATGGTTCTTTGACTTAGCCATAAGCGTCTTTGAAATCCTTGAATCTAATTAAGTCATACACCACATCCCAAGCACTGTTGTAGAACTAGCAGGAATCTTACAGTTACATCTGCCCTTTGTTCATTTGTTCAACTTATTCAAATTTGTTCATTTCTCAAGGAACAGTGATAGAGATCTTTGCTTTGCTTCCTAATCTGATCTTGTAGCTTATCTGAACTGTGTGGTGGTTCAAGTCTGTCAAGACTGATTAGGCCAATCTAAAAGATCCCCAATCTTGGCTCTGAGGTGGGAAGAGGGTATCTCCCTGGTCACTTACTTGAATGAGGACATAAATGATTGATGCATCAAATTAAGAAAATCAATGGAATGTTCATTTACCAAAAAAAATTAATCAGCATAGTTCTAAATGCAGTCTTGTTTGTCTCAACAGAAAAGGCAAATGGCTGATTAATACTGACAGCAAATGAGCTAACAAGAGTGAGGAAAAGCACATGATCAGACATGCTAGAAAACCTGAAGAAGTATAGAGATTCCCTCCCCTCTCTATATACACAGTAGTGTTTTCATTTTCTTAAAAATCTGGAATTTCATTTGGTCTTGTTAAGCAGTTGTATTTCAATTTACGTGGAAGAACAATCTGTACCTTTCATATATAGAGGATGTGAAGGCTGAACTCCTTATTTCTCAATTCCTGGGCTACCACAGTAGGCTGTTAAGATTGATGAAGCTAAGATAGCCTGGCTTGGTAAGCTGTGTAGATGAGAGAATACCTGGAAATTAGTTACGGCATGTCCTGAGCTCTCAGAGGAAGAGCATATCTCTGATAATATCCTCAGTGAAAGTAACAGCATCTGTTTGGCAACATTTGAAGGAAAAGTTTTCTGGGTATGTGAGAAACAGAATGCTTTTAGAACTCATGGGGGCAATGAATATTGTTTCATGTGCTTTAGACAGCAGGCAATATCTGTGTATTTCAAATCTTTTATTGGAAAGCATGCATAGAACTAAGATTTGATAATCAACTCTGGAAAGACACCCTGCAATTGTAAAGGACGAAGTCTCTTGTGATAAGTTAATTGTTTATTTATTGGTCTTTCTTGCCTTTCTTCCAAGCAGCTGAAGGTGGTGTCCATGGCTTTCCTTCCCCACACTTTATCTTCACAATGTTCCTGTGTGTGCGGTGCCTGTTATCTTCAAACACCTGCCCACCCACCCACCTGTATCTATACCTGTACAAATGCTCAGACAGCTTCTAGCAAAATATCTTTTCCAGCTATTCTATCTTTTCCTTAACAGATTTTCTGTGGTAAGAAAAAAAGATGATGGAAGCAGAAGGGAAACATGGGGCAGTTGTAATATTTTCCAAATGGAAGATGGTATCATCTGCCCTCACCCTGCCCATAAAATTCTGTGAATAAGGCAAGGTGATAATAAAAACACTAACTGGCACCCTGTATTGCAGATTTGAATTCATACGTAGAATAATGACTCTATGACTTTTCTGTATTGACTAACATGACATAGTTTTGGTTGTATCGCTACCAGTTCCTTGCTGCAGCCTTGCTGGCTGGTGGGGAGGGGATTGAAACCTCATCCTCTTGCACCCTGACTGCTAGCTGAATAGACCTCCATCTCTTGGTATGGCTGCTGACTGGTAAAGTAGGTTTGGAGGACTCAAGACAGGAGATGTTACTTAGTTATATATCCATAACTAAGTAGGCAATCTAAAATATGGGCCCTTATTTGGAAGCACCTCAGGTTGAGTCTAAATGGTCTTGGGCTTTCTTCCAATCATGCGGAGATAGTTTTCAGTGTGCACCTCCTGCACAGTGGAAAGATGGGGTTCATCTATCTTAACCATGTAGGTGGAGCTGTTAAAGATAAAAAATGGCACTTAATGAAGGCAAATCCATTGCAATTTGTGTGTATTTTCATGCCTGGGAAAGAGTTTGCAGAACCTGAGGAAATTACTCTTTTAGATGGCACTTCCCAGAATTCTCCAGCTGGCACTGTCAGTGGCAAGTCTGGCAGGGAGATTTTGGAAATTGTAGTCCAAAAAGTCACTTGCCCAAGCTATGGGATTTTGTTATGTGAATCCTAGGCCAAATCTTTTGGTCCAGTCTGATATTGCCTCCTCCAACCAGAAGATGCTCTCTTAGGCCACAGTGAAGGATCTTTTTCAGCCCTCTTATCTGAAGCTCTTTTAAGTGAAATGCTAGGTCAACAGTATTTTTTTTTATGAAAAGCCACATCTTAATCTGAAAAGAAAGGGTGGTCAACCCTGTTAGCTTGGTGGTGTCTTTTTCTTCTCTCAGAGCCTGTCAGTACAAAATAGTAGGGAACAGAAAGAGAACACTGTAGGTGACAAGATGGAAATTATGTGATTGTTCAGCTGTGATCTAAGAAGCCTGGAAGGCACAATTGACTGCAGCAAGCAGAAATATTTCCAAGCCATTGATCCAGGCTCCACACACCATGCTGGCAAGCCAAACCATAGCTTGTCAGAGTCACTTAGCAATGCCTTCCTTAAAGCTGCCTTGCTGAGGAACTTTTTCTGAAGCTTGTTCAGTAGGAACCTCTGTTCTTTCTCCTTTTAATGTGTGCAAGCAGCTTTAGCTTCAATGGTTCTTCAAAATCTGTAGTTTCACACTTCTCTTATGGATTTAATAACTTCCTGGCAGTCTTTTACAGCAGAGGTGGAGAAACCACGCTCTTCCAGATACTATTTGGATTTCAGCTCCTAACATTAGCCTGCCAAATGGGGCTAATGGGAGGTAATCCCAAAGACTGGAGGACTACAGGTTTCCCACCCCTGCTTTTGAGGGTCAGTTTCATGCAAGTAAAATGCCCTGGGATTGTACGTTTTTTTTACATCTGTTTCCAAATGTGCAAGTTGAGCACGGAGAACCAAGCAGGCAGTCGCATAGATAAGCAGTGTCTGGCTTGAAGCAACATGAATTCCAAAACTCCAATAATACTCTTAGACTGTTTTTTGCTTGTTAGCCCCCATACCTCACACTTCTTTCTCATTGGCTACATTTATGTAATTCAATAAATCATTTAGATTCTGTCTTTCCTCTGAAGCATTCAGGGCAGCTAACAACTAATAAATTAACAACTGGGCTCTGAATCCTCTTGGTGGTCCAACTGGAGTAGACTCAGTGAACCAATAAGATTTACATATGTGTTGATTCGTTGTTTCACAATTATTTCAGTCAGTTTTACTGTAACTGGGAGTAGGTAATTCAGGCTTTAATTAAAAATCCAGAAGTTTCTGTTTTCTTTTTTGTCCACCTTCATCCATGCTCCCCTGCACCCTTGGAGTCCATTTTCATTTGCCTCAACATTTACAAAAGGTCACAAGGTAGCAACATAATACAGCACTTTGATCATGCGCTATTCCTTCACCATGCCACACCCCCATAACTAGAAAAGAAATTAAAGTTATAGTTACACCACAAAAAGTGCTGTTATCCTTCAGTGAGTTTCAGTCATCATGCAATGTAGCTATTGGGAAAGGGAAATAATTTCAAGTAACTAATTATGTTATTAGTTACTTTCAAGTTCTGGCTTCTTAGCCATCATACATTGCCTATGAGTCTCATGCTCACTAGATTTAGTTTTCTAGGCTTTCAAGTTGTCCTGGCTATTCCAGTTCCTTTCATTTTGCAGTCACAGCTGCTGTTACTCCACTGGAAAACCCTCTCCCGGGGTCTACAATTTTGGTATTAAATACGATTTCATGTGCTTGAGAGGTCACCCGGATGGGCATGTAGGCAGCAACAGGCGAACAATCGAAAACCAGGTTAGGTCAGTAAAATCCCCAGTCACATAGCCCCAGGAGACCTTAAGCTGTGCAAACCCACAGTAAACAAAGGGTCTTCAGCCCCTGAGAAGCTGACTTGAGGGGATTAGTGTGGTTGCTCCAAGTTGAGCAAATATCCTATCAGGCGAGGACCATTTACATGAAGTCACACCACAACCCAAAGCAGCCGAAGATCCTGAGACTTTGGCAACACCTTGTAATCTTATCACGCAGAGGAAGTTACCATTGTGGAGCTTCTTTCTTGTTGCAACACACATTGTTCTCCCTGGGAAAGGATTAGCCCTCCAGGTACCTTTCCCCCTACAAACAGTCCCAGTTTTTCAGAGTTTCTCTGGATCACTCCCAGTCATCCCAGCAGACTGTTTCTCCGTCCGTTGAGTAATCCCCTAACCCTCTCCGTGCTGAGCCCCACTTCTCTGCTGTCTTTCCCGGACCAAGGACTTCAGGAAAAGGTGTAGTATTACCCCATCTACAACCCCTTCAATACTCCCCTATCCAGTTTCCTCTCTTTTGCTTCTTAATAGGTCTTGAGTGAGTGTGTGAGTGTGTGAATGATTGTGTTGGTGCGTGAGACTTTCATTCAATAAAATCATTTATTGGACATTTTTGTTTGGTTTTTGGCTTGGCCTGACCCTGTAAAAACTGGGTAAAAAGACCCCGCTAGGTTATCCTGCCTCTTGCATTGCTATTGCTCGTGCTCTGGCTAGTTTCCATCCCCCATCACATGGAGCATATTGAGGTGTCCCCCAAGGGACCCCAGAAATCAGGGTAACACTGCTGGCCTCCATGTTGTACCAAATGGGGTAAAATGTCTTAAGGCAACAACATGTACATGCACACACACCCACATACACACACATGACTAGGGCAGGAGGTCAGCCAGGCCTTCATTAGCACAGCAGACTGCCTGCACTCTGGTTCTATACAGAGGGCACAAGTGAAATTCTGCATCACATCTGTTGGATCCACTATATTCACATGGAGGTCAGAGAAAGCATTCTTCTTCCTCACACACTCTATCTGTGTCTTTTCAGTGAATGATGTGGCTGCCACCAACTATCTGATCTTTTCCTTCCAGACTAGATGGCAGTAATGAACATTGTCATGACACAAAATCAAACCTAATTTCATTTTGTGAGGGACAGCTGTGACTTTTGTTGTAAATATGATCCTATTGTGAGGGCTTTTTTTTTTGGTCTTGTTTTATTGTGCTACAATGATGGATAGTTGCTTACAACAGACACAAATTTTACCATCCCTTGCAAGTATAAGCAATAGCATACATAAAAACAGGCATTTTTTTAAAAAAAAAGTCTTTCTAAAAAGGTGTCATATTTTTAAGTCTCAAGGCAAGAAGAAGCATTTCCTTACGCTAATGTACTGATATTAGAGGCTTAACATACAAGTTGCAAGTAAGGTACATCAGTTATCAGAACAGGAAGCATGGCAACCTAACTCTACTACCTTATTCTCTGTACAACTAAGACAGGTGAATTAAAAATATTTAGAGAGCTATAAAAGAGCTTTGTAGAACCTTTGAGACCAACCAAGACAAATGAGATTTCTAGCATAAGCTTTCAGGGACTGCAGTCCACTTATGAGATGCCTAGAGTGGCTCTGTGGACAGACTTACATGCCAGTGGGTGTAGAGAGGGAATTCAAATTGTAATAAAAATGCAAAACATGTGGGTATGGTGATGGGGTGACAAGTCCAGTCACAACAATGGTCATAAAGAGTTGTTAAAGGGACAAAGGTGGAAGACAGGTTTTATGATCATTCTGAAAGTAATGCCTGTCAGGTCGTAACTCCTTTATTAACAATATGAGAAATATGCAACCACATACATGTGTAATGTCTACAATATGGTATATTCAAAATAGTCTCCACAAGATGCGTTTGTGCCACCTTTGAACTTTGAACTTACGAAATCCACTTTGGGAAAACTCCTTTGGGCACTCCTCAGTCCTTTGTCTGATAGTGCCTTCCACTTTGCCTACATCATTGACACCCCATCCTTGAAAGCTATCCTTCATTGAACAAGTGAAAGTCTGAGAGTGCCAGATCAGGGCTTTAAGGTGGATGTGGCACCACTGACTATCCCATTTATACAAGAACCCACGGCATTGCCAAAGAAGTGTGGGGTTGTGCACGATCATTGTTTTAACTGGATTGCATTAAACTGCTTCTGTGATCTTTTCTTATGGATTGCTTCTCAAAGTTTCCAGAGTGATGGAATGTAGTGGTAATTGTTCACTGTTGTCCCATGCTTGAGGAAATCAAGCAAAATCACCCATTTGTAATCCTGGAAAATATTCACCATAATCTTCTGTGCTGAGTGCTGACTTTTGAATTTCTTTAGTCTAGGGGAGTTGGAGTGTTGTCAGTCCATGAACTGATTCCTGGTCTCTGGGTCAGACAGGTATGCCCAGGTCTTGTCACCAGCGCAAACATTCCTGAAAAAAAGTATCCTCATGAACTTCAAATACTGCCAAAGGTTCCAAGGACAAGTACAGTCTCATCAGCTGTTTATTAATCAGGAACTCACCTGGCACACACTTTTCTGTATCCAGGGTTGCGGATAATCTGCTCAACAGTACTAGGTCCACAGCTAAGATCCTCAGTAATCTCTCAGACAGTCATACACTGGTCTGCACAAATCATGTTGCCCACCCTGGTTTGGTTTTGTCAGTGACTGCTGTTGATGATCTTCTTCTACATGGTTTCTCTTCAACATTGGTTTTGCATTCTTTAAACTTTTTCACCCATCTTCGCACATTAATCAATTGTCACCTTATTATACACATTTCTGAGCCTTCTGTGGATGTCAGCAGCAATCACATTTCTGAATCTTATGCAGATGTTGGCAGCAGTACATCCTTCTTTGATGACTGCTGTTTGTTTCTGCTTCATATGCATGGTTATGCAACACCTGGAAATGTTAGCCATGCAGTAAGAATTATTCTATCGGGTGGTGTAATAGCATCACATTTGGTTAATAGTTTCAGAGAAAATGGCACACAAACATTACTTTCAGTACAACCTTCGTATGTGCCTTCAAGCCACCTCTGAATGAAGGCAACTGTATCTTATTTTCCTGGGTGGATTAATTCAAAGGAGGTTTGCCATTGTCTTCTTCTAAGGCCAAGAGAAAGTGAATTACTCAAAGTTACCCCAGGGGTTTCCATGTCTGCTCAGGGAGTGGAATCTTTGTTTCCTGGAGTCTTAGTTCAACACTTAAACTATACCAGGCTGTCTCTCATCTAGTAATCTTAGAAACCCATAGTGCCCTCTCAGAAGACTGCTCCTCTTCCTTTTTTTCCCCCCCACCAAGTTTTCTTACAGTGAGGACTAAACTCTCCCTTCTAATGTTGCAGGACCTGCCACTTCACCTTTTGCTCCCTGCCTTGAACAGCAATAAATGCTGCTAGGTTGTACACATCAGTATGTGTTACACATATTTCAGTATTTTATAACATACTTTGTAACATATTTTAATTTTCCAGCAATTGCGATAGCCACTGTTATGCTTATGATTTTAATGCCATGCCTTCAGCAGTGATATACATGGAGTATTAACTGGGTGTATATAAGTATTTTTTTTCTGCTACATGTCCTGTTATCCAGTTTTCACACTAGGCTGTGATTATGAACTAAACAATATGTCTTTCAAGGCTAAACAGTATGTGTGAAAGAACAGAAATTAAAGTGGGACCACTTTAGTGTCTATAGTACTGATAGTTCAGTAGAATTCTTTTTCTTGACCAAACACATGTACTGCATCACTCAGCTAATCTACCTTTTGTCCATAGAATAACACACAGTCCTCCCTCCATAGAGAAGGAAGGCAGTGTACCTGAGTAAAAGACAAGAATTGGGGGAGGCATGTATGCGTCTTCTCCATGTGCAGGGCTGCCTTCTCCCATTCCCTTGCCTTTTACCTATTCACAGAGGAGGAAGGCACACAGCCTTGCAAAAGGCAAGCAAATGGGGAGAGGAGTGCTCACTCACGTGGGGTGAGTTATTTACTTGTGTGTGTTTTTATTTTCCCAAGAGTTCTATGCCCTGATCTCTTGTGAAAGTGAAGGGGCCATTGTATTTGAAGCATAGCATGCAGATGTCAATGGAGATTATCCCATTTCTCATGTTATTTATTGGATAAATATTTATTATTATTTATTAGACACCGTGATAGGTATGAAGCAACACACCTTAATGTGGCCACATAGTAGTTCTGTATATCCTGTTTTTAAATGTATTCCAATGTATTTTGTTTGGTACATTTTAATTTTTGAGTTTTTTTAATTAATTGTAAGGTGCTTCCAAGGACCACATAATCTAAAAAATGGCCCAGGATTTTTTTTTTTTCCAGTTTGATCACTTTAAATGCACTTTTCCTTCAGAAACACAGATAAAGTGAAAGATGCCATTGCCATAACTTGAATAAGTTACTTTCTTGGAATACAACTTCTAGATATGAGCTCCTGGGAACTAAAGTCCCCCCCCCCCCCAGTTTTCTTAAGCTCTGACTATTCCTACAAAAATAAACTTGCAAATAAGATGAGAATATATATAGGAGTATATATATAGGAGGGTATAAATCAGAACACCAAATCACTCCCTCAAAATTCCCTGGATTTCAGGAATATTTCAGAATCCTATCTAGTTTTAAAATATTATCCACATTTGCAGCATAAACACATTTCTGACACATATGTCTGAATGTTGTGTTTCTTTTCATGTAAACAGTATGTTACTTCTATACTAGCCTTTTCCCTAAATTGCAGTGTTCTGTTTTGCTGATTTAAAAGACTGGAAAGGGAACAAATGTAGATTCTGGTAATCATAAATAAATCTGTTTAAAATGAGTTTGAGTGGGGTTTGGCATGTTTAAATACTCTGGAATGGTATATCAAATCCTGTGGTTCTTTTGAGCTTTTTATTATAGAAATCCACAAGCAGCTCTTCAAGGATAATAGCTCAGTGCTAGTTCACATACTTGATGTCTGTAAAATGCAGTTATTTTTATTTTTGTGGAAAATAGGCTTGCCACTTTTAATTAATGGCCTGGGTGGCTCAGTGGGGGAGAGGGAGCATTTTTTCAAGGTCATACCAGAAAAAGAGAGTGCAGAGCATCATGTGCTAGAGCTCAGTTGTGCCTCCTAGAGGCACACTTCTCTGGAGGTGGGAGGGATAAAACTGGGAAAATGTCCAAAGCTTTCCAAGGGTTACAGAATCAGTCCTGGTGGTCGTAACAAAGGTCTTAGATAACATGCAGCAACCTGGCATGCAGAAAATAAACTCATGTGAAATTATGTGCAAAATCTCCTGCCCTGCCTCATTCTTGAGCAAATGGTAGTATGGGGTTATGCTTCCACCAATATTAAGCCTAATTGTGGTCCATTTTCATTAGGAAAACCAACTTCCAACTAGTTGTAATGTCTATTTGACACTAAAATCCTTATCACATTATACTGTTATAGTTCTGTATTCCACTTTAATTGCCATGGCAATGTCCTGTGGAATCCTGGGATTTGCCATTTGGAGAGGGGCATTTTAGAATTTTCAGCCAGAGAGCTCTTGGGCCTCACTAAACTACAAATCCCAGAATTCCACAGAATGTCGCCATGTCAGTTACAGTGGAATAATAGCACTTTAACAATGTAGTGTGATAAGGATCTAAGAATGCTTACTATTACTATGGGTGTAAACTCATTCTTGTGGCCTGCAGAGCTCTCCGTAGAGGAAAGAATAGAGGAGTTTATGCACTAAGAAAGAGGAGGAAGCTGGGTACAACCCTGCAATCTGCAGCCAAACTCTGAAGCAATGGTAAGAGGATAAAAGGATATTACATCTGCACCAGGCCTTTGTCTGGGAATAAAAATAAAAGAACTTATTTTCATTTCTGATTAGAGCCACGCATGAAAGCCAACTATTTCCCCAATGGCTTTTTCAGTGGTTCATTACCAGCTGAAATGGTGGACAGCTGTCAAAAGCAGTTGTGTATGATCAGTTTCTAATTACTGTACATGCCTTTTTTTCCCATCATCCATCACCCCCAATCTGATCTTTGTTTTCAGAAATTTTTCACTCTTCCAGAGAACATATAACCTGAAGCATTCATTAAGCCACCTCAAAGCTGATTTAACCACAGATCTATAGCATTCTAAAAGCAGTTGATACGGTTTTTGAAAGTGCTGAATTTTTGAGTGAACTATGGATTAAAAATTTGGAACTATCTTCATTAAGCTGTTGGCTTGATATCAGTAACATTTGATTAGCAAATATTCCCTGGATGGATTATTTGTTGTCTCTCAGAGTTAAACAGAAACAGAAGAAAATTAAGGGTCTCAGCCGAAGTTACTTAAAACTGTAGCAATACAATCATGTAGCAATACAATCATGTAAAGTTAATTATTCAAAAAGAAATGGAAAATTGCTCAGCTGGGGCAGAGCTAGAGGAGGCTGGGCAGGCCAGATTCCTAGGTGGCCAACCAATCAGGGCTGCCTCCCTTCCTTGCCAGACAAGGAGCAAGAAGGGAGAATGAGGAATATGGTAGCAGCATTAGCTGTCGTTGTAGAACAAAGGCACTATGGAAAGGAGGACCAGGAAAATCACCTGTACTATGGAACAGGTGATTTCCTCAGGTTTCCCTCCTGCAGTTGTTTGGCTGCAGTCAGGCGTCCAAAACAATCATCAACCTTCCATCACCTCAGCTTCTCTCAGCAGTATGTGTGAGCTGCCACTGGCAGAGGAGGAAGAGGAGGTGCCACTGCTATTGCCTTATCTTCTGCCTCCTCCCATAGCAGGGAGGGAACAGGCACAATTAGCTGTGTATGCATCTGTGCCCCGTGCCTTCATGGCAGGCTTGGGAGCTGGTGACAGTGGCGGATGCTGTGAGCCAGTTTCTTTTTGTTGCTCTTAGAGTGCTGGTCCTTGAGCTTCTCTGTTGTTGCCCAGCACCTGGATGGCCACAGTATGTGACTAGGGAGCTGTGTTTGACATGGTGGGTCACAAATTAGGCAGATCTGCTCCGGTGCGATGATTGTAGTCTCAACTAGGGAATTGTTCCAGTATGGATTTCAAGTCAAATATGAACTTAACCAAATATTTACTTCTAAAACCTAAAGATGGATAGAATGAATTGATATGCATCCTTTGCTAAAGTTTACAATTCAGTTAGCAAGGCAAAAATACATTTAAAATGTAGATGAAGCTTGAAAAATACATATGTTTTCAAAAATAAAGACTTTTCAAAATGTGTATAAAAATCCTTTCAAATGTTTGTGTAGATGGAGGGATTCTATCAGTGTAACATGGAACTTGAGAGAGGCACCCATCCCTAATCTCAGCTGGAAACTTCCTCTTTATTGCTACTATTAGAAACTGGACCAGTGGAGTGACCTATCTTGTATTTCTGCTTCTGTTCTTTTTTTAAAAATGTTCCCTTTATAGTAGGGAATGGGGGTGTCACTGTAAAGAGGAGGCTCCGATATGGATACATTTCCTTTCTCCTTAAAGCAAACAGCCCTAGAAACAAATTACTTGTCTGCTTCCTCCCCACCCCACCATCTGATTTGCAGCTCATACAGCTTGTGTTGAATTACGGCACACTGTCACATTTATAGGGTGATTTCATCAATTGATTTATTTAATTAATTTAGCGTTTTAACACTGTGCAGAGGCTATGTGGCAGAGTGTGGCGTTAACTATTTCCTTCAGCAGTAGATTTATATGAATTTCTTCAGCCAAGATTTATTTGGAATACCTCAAGCGGCTCTTTAGCCTTGCTGGTGCTCCTGGTGCAAAAACCAAGAGCATGGTACTGAAAAGAGGACAAGTAGGCCAAATGCTCTTGAGGTTCCCAAAGGGGATATTCAGCTTCCTTCCTCCCATTTCGCTCTCCAGATACAGGGCTATAGGGAATCCTTGGGATATAGATCTTCAGTTCTCTGTTTCCCATAAAGGGAACAGCAAAGGATCTGATGTTGTGGTGTTAATTGTAGGTACGTGTATGTGTGTGCTTGTATGTATGTGGTAACTGATGAGGATGAAAGAGAATAATATTGAGGAGAAATGGGTGAGTCAGAGACAGAGTGATAGGCATGTTTTTGCTGGATTAAAACAAACTAGTGAACTTTTAAAAACCGGCACGGTCCATCTTAGACATAGCTTATATGCTTTCAGTACTATAGTCTGACAGTGGCCTCTCTACATTCCTGGGGGTTCAGGGCACAGAACTGTCCTGAAAGTGGAAAAATTACAATTAACTCCATGATCCCCCTCCCATTCCCGTCTGGGGCTTTGGTGCAGGAGCCTTCCTTCTCCACACCCAGGCCAGAGGCAAGGGCATGAGAGGGAGAAGCTCCAGAGGGGAGATGGAAAGAATGTATGTGCCCCCTCCCATTGCCTTACCTTTTGCCTCGGCAGGCTTGCCTTCTTTCTCTGTGCTGGCAAAAGGCAAGGAAATGGGAGGAGGAGAATGGCAGAGTGAGGCATAGGCACCTTGTGAAAAATCAAATTTGTGAGAGTCAAACCCACAAATGTGGAAGGAGGACTGTATAAGCTGGGGATCTGCTTGAGCCTTAGTTCAAGCCTAGAATGTCTTTCTGAGGGCAACATTCTAAACCATCCTAACCTTGCGGGGAGGAAAATTCATCAGCTATATACAATGATTCACACCTTAGCAATACAGCCAGCATGGTGTGGTGGTGTGAGCATTGGACTATGATCCTGGAGACCTGAGCCGTTTCCGCACTATACTTTTATAGCGCGATGATTCCACTTGAAACATCCTATGGAATCCTGGGGTTTGCTGTTTCAGGAGGGGGCAGCCGGTTCCATTCCTCACTTAGCCATGGAAATCCACTATGTGACTTTGGCCATTCCACATACTTTCAGCCCCATAAAACCCCTTGATAGCTTTACCATAAGTGGGAAACACTTGAAGGCACACAACACCACCTTAGCAACACATGGAGTATGAGACTATCTCTGAAGATTTTAGGAATTGCTGCTTCCAAGTGCACTGACTGGATTGCTCTTTGTTGAACGTGTTATGCCAGGCTTATGCCAACAGTACTGCTTCCAGATTATTCTGAGCTTCAATTAGCCCTCACTGTAAATCCCTAAATAGTTTGTGGCTAGGGTATCCAGCCTTATAAACCTACTCATTGTTTCAAGATCTGCTTCAGAGGTCGTGCTGTATGGCCCACCACCAAGGGAATCTAGGTGGGCAAGGATCGGATCTTTTCCAGACCACAGGACCACTGTTTTCATCTCTGTTTACCTTTAGTCAGGCTGTTAAAGCAATTTGTTTCATGTGGCTTTTAGGTGATTTTCAATATGTAATGTAAATATTTGTAATGTTTTCCTGATTTTTCATAATGTGTCATTAAATTGTGTCAAAGGCCATTTCTGCCCTACACTGTTATGGTGCTATTATCCCACTTTCAACGTCCTATGGAATTCTGGGGTTTGTAGTTTAGGGAGGGGCATTTAGAATTCTCAGCCAGAGAGCTCTTTGGCCTCAGTAAATTACAAACCCCAGAATTTCACAGAATGTTGAAAGTGGAATAATAGTACTATAACAGTGTAGGGTGGAAATGGCCTGTCTACTGAATGACAGCAATATAGTGACTGGCTTGGGGCACTATTAGTCTGAGGCCAAGTGAGATTCTGTTCATCAAAAGTCAAGATTTCATATGTAATGTAAGGAGGCAAGATTGAAAGCTTTGGCCCCCAGTTTGGTGGTTACTTATCTTTTTATTTATCCTTTTTCTGCCCCAAGCCCTTTTTCATTTTTTTTTTCATGTTTAACATGACTTAGCCAGTGACTTTCACATCATTCATGTAAATTGTGCATGGAAAATGCTCCTGGAGAGCAAAGTATGTCCATTTCTGCACTACACTGAAATTGTGCTATTATTCCATTTTTGGCATCCTGTGGAATTCTGGAGTTTGAAGTTTGCTGAGGCCAAAGTGCTCTCTGGTTGAGAATTCTAAATGCCCCTCCCTAAACTGCAAATCCCCGGATTCCACAGGATGTTGAAAATGGAATAATAGCGCTATTACAGTGTAATGTGGAAATGGCCAAAGTTTTAATGTTAGTTTTTAAATGGAAAAATTAAAATTGAAAACTTATTTAAAATTCTACGCTGGAGACGCTTTGGGGGACAAATAGCAACTCATAGATAGTTTTATAAATAAGCAAATAAATACAGAAATTGTGAGGATAAGACTTTATGAACCGCTCTGAATTTCATTTGAGAGGGGAATAATTGGCGGAGAGAATCAAAAACATCTCAATGAAGACTGAACATTTTCAGTGGCTCAGCCACAGAATACAGCATGCCCCTAGATTAACATGGAAGAAGTTGTGGGGAGGAGCACTGAAGTGCCCCAGAATAAGGTATAATGGGTTGGAACACAGAACAGAAGTACTCTGCACTACAACAATTTGTAGCAGGTTCCACATAACTGAAACTATATTTGCATTTTAAATCCATAAAATATTCAGTGTGATTTCCTAAAAGAAAGAAAGACTGTAACACTGACAATTTAAAACTGATTTGGCCTAGGGAACAGTCGTTGCTTACCACTATAGTAAATATTTATGATAAGAGCCCAGCAAGAGGCATGCGTCCTCCATGATGAGGCAAAATACAATTAATATTGCTGTCTGTCAGCCTGTAATTTGCAAAAGATGGATTTTTTCCCCCAGACTAAAGCTCCAAAAATAGTAGCAACTGATCCTTCCTGCTAAATTGGACAAAAACTGAAGCCAGTCGTGGACTTCATCTCTCTTGCAACACTGTGGTTCATGAATTCAGGCTAATCCAATTTTTGAAAAAGACTTTCTTTGAATAAGTGAAATAAAATAAAACAAGCATTCCTCAGATCAGAGTCTTATATACAGCTGAGATTCTCTCCCTGCTCTGCAAGGCATCTTTTGATTAATTAATCAATGGAAACACTTAAAACTTCGCATCGAATCTGTTCCTTCCCCTTCCCCTCCTCCTTTTTCTGTGATTTTTGAGTTAGATAGCCTTTCCTTATTACTTGGTATTGACGTGGTCTCTGATTTTTTTCTTCTTCTTAAGGGGATTATCTCTGCCATTCTAGCCAAATGTACACAAAATGAAGGATTCATTCCCATCAATAAAAATCTCTGGTAAGTGCTTTCATGTCCACTGTATAAATTTGATTGATGCAAATCACAACAGAATTTTTTCAGCACTTGCAAAAGGGAAGATACTCTCTAACCCAGACACGAACCAATGTACCCTATTTGGCTCTGGTGTTCTTGTACCAGCTTATTGTTTGGCATGCCCCACTCTCACTAGGTTTTTGTTTTCCCTGAACTATTTTACTCTGGCTGATGCACATCACCCGATCTCCTATTATCTGATGATGAGTCTTAGCTTGAACAAGACAACTGGTCCCATTGAGCAGCACTGTGTATTGAGGTGATGTGCACATATAAGTTGAGGTTGCAAACGACTCATTTAAACATGGGATCCCTCATTTGTATAGTAAACAAGTAAATGTGTGATCCATAGGCCTAAATACACATTACATACACATGTGAAGAGCTTAGAAAAGTTGCTTATTTGCCTGACAGCTGCTTTTGGAGCACAGCTTCAGGAGAGAGATTTGATTTACAAAGGGGCTGCATGGGATTGTGCATAACCTTTTCCTTCCCTTGCCACTTCTTCACCACAGAGTCTCCTTCCGAAACAAAAAGAATTTATCACACTTGCTTGCTTTCAGCAGTGGTGGAGCTTGGAGTGTGTGGAGGCGGGGTGGGAGGGGGCGGGGCCATGGCACAAGGGGCAGGGCCACTGTGCCCTGGGATGTGGCTGTGGTGCATGGGGACGTGCCCGGGGGCATGAAGGCGTGGCTACGGGCCCAGACGCCCCAAAAACATTGCTGCCTGGGGCGAATTGCCCACCCCACCCCCACATTCCTGTGCGACTGGCTCTCAGTTGCTGATTATACATTTGTTTGTTAAATGTATAATCTACTTTTCCTCCAATGAAATCAAGGTGGTGTGCATGGCTTTCCTCTTCCCCAGTTTATCCTCACAAAACCCCTTTAAGGTAGATCAGACACAGAGAATGACTGGCTCATGATTGCCCAGTTGTGATTGAACCTGGATCTTAAAAGGCCTCCTTTAACATCTAACCACTGCACCACAGTGGCTAATGACAGCAATCTGGCCGTGGACTCCCATGCCAATATTTGGTTAGTGTGGATTACATTATTTCCATGGCGTGGGTGGGTTCAGTACAGCTAATGTGGCATATAATCATGTAATCCGCTCAAACCCTTTGGGGCCGGATCACATTCATTACAAGGAGCACAGAACAGAAGCAACCATACAGCTGCCAGTGATGCTGTAAGCATGGAAGTGGCTGAATCTGAGGGCAAGGCATTCATTTTTCCAGAAAGATAGGCTGATTTTATTGTGCAGTTGTGGTCTTCTTATTAACACCTGCATAATGATGTTAGTATTAAACCCTGTGTTTTATTGTGACTTAACGTCATTGCTCTCAAAGGCCTTGGAATTTTCTTTTCTTTTTAAACTAAACACGAGGGAATGGTACCAAAGACACAATATCTCTTTCATGTTCTCAAGAAAGCCTGAGAAAATGCAATGACTCTTAATGGAGAGTTAACTAGTTTTGAACACCTAGAGAGGTTCAAATGAGCCTGCCCATTATCTCCAGCCCTTTTTATGGTGCTTATCAGAGAGGATGAAACACTTGGATGAAGCACTTGATGGTTTTCGAGGAAAAGTGAAAAATCAATAGCTACTTACTTACAGCCCTTGCAGTATGCAAATGAACTGCCTGGTTGATTGGGTCTAAGGAAGGGCATGAAAAAGACAATGGACATTTGTGCTGAAGGGAAATGGCTTCTACTGAAGTGAAGGTGCTTTAGCCGCTTGCTGTGTGTTTGAATGCACAGGCAGTCTGATTGTGGAGAAGCATGAAGTGCATTAAAAAAGATGTGAGTTAGCTATATGAGATACTTGAACGTTTTCTGCCAAAAGGAAAAGAAGAAAAAATGTAGGGAACTGAAAGTATACCGTAGAATAGTGGCCTATGGTCCACATTTGTCCCCTAAGCTGATCCATCCATCCCATAGGGCAGCTGCAGAGGAAGCTGGGAACATTTTTCATGCACACTCTGGCAGACGTCACCAGCGTATCCAGTGTGACCAAAAGTTGATGTTGCATTACTTCTGGTTTCATTTTTGGCTGACATTGGAGCTTTTTTGCTTTTAAAAAGAGTTTGGAGGGTATTTGCAGGGCTTGTGGGTTGAAACTGCTGCATCTGAGGGCCTTGGAGGCCTCCATGGGTCCACTTTGGAGTCGGACAGGCTTCCTATGGTCCACAGGTTGTGCTTTGCCTACACTTGCCATGGCATCTTGGGATAAGACTCATCTCCAGCCCTGCCTTTTGAAGGCAGATGTGGCAGGAGAGATATTGAACTTTGACTTTGAGGTCATGATTCACTTCACACAAACAAGGTGAAAGAGAGGCCAAGCTAGTGCTGTACATTCAGCCAATCCATAAAGAGTCCCAAGCTCAGGACTCTCTTCTGGCTCCCATTCCAATCTTGCTTTCCCTGTGTGGAAAAGGGTCTTAAAAGAAGACCTTAGGATCTGGGCAGGTATATATAGAAATAACATGGCCATGAGCTATTTTGGGCTTTAAAAGTTAATACCAGCATTCTGAACTGAGCCTGGAATAGACTGGAAACCACAAAGCATTGGTGTACTGTGGTCAGGTAGGCCTGTCCCTGATGATAATCTTGATGCCCTTCCAAACCAGCTGAGATTTTCTAAACTATTTTCAGAGGCACCCTCACATATAACGCATTGCATTAATCAAAATGAATTCACCATAACATGGCTGACTAGCTAATCTGTTTCCAAGAGAGAGTCATAATCAGTGTTCTAGCCTAAGTTGAAAGAAGGTGCTCTGTACTGCCAAGGTCATCTGTGCCTCCAGGGAAAATGGCTGTATCCATGACCACCTCAAAACTATAAACCTGATTCTTAGGAGGATTACAGCCCCTCCCAACAGAATTATAATCACACAGCCAGAGAGATGATCTGTCCAGGAACACAGCCAGAGCCTCCCTCAGTATCGTCCTTTCTAGATGTATTGTGCTATAGTGTTGTCTCACTCTCTACCACTCATCTCTGCACCTCACAAGAACCTCCCTCTACCAGCCAAAAAAAACACCCCTTTTGATCTTTCCTTCAGCCTGTCACCATTTGTTCTTTCATATGCTAAGCATTCATTCCTTCTCCTAACAAGCCACTTACTTTAATTAATCTAATACATAAGCACAAACATTAATGTAGAAGTGTTGAAGACTACAATGTCCCACCCATTCAGCTGCAGAGTTTATGAGCAACAAGTTTCAAGCAACATAGTTACCTATAACTAAGTACTTTTTATAATCAAAATGTAACAAAGCCATATTGCAGAAACAATGTAATGATTAAAGATGAAGTTCCTCAATAACTGTAATGAGTAACACTTTCTAATTACTTTCAAAACTTTTCAATGCCATTTTAATACATTTTTACTTGATTATTGGCAGCAATTTTTCAAGTTACATTCCATTCTTCTATCAGTCCTAAAGTTCCTCTCTCAAAAAGTAAAGAGAAACGAATATCATAATGAGTTATTTCCCCAACATCATTCCTGTCATTTTCTGTCTTTGCTAGGTCTATATCTTTTGTCACTACACTGAGCTGCTTTTCCTTTGTTTTGCTGGGAATCATGTTCTATGTTATCGATGTGAAAAAGTGGTGGGGAGGCCAGCCTTTCATTTTTCCAGGTAAGAGACTAGAGCCATGGCTTACTGGACCCTTGATTGGAACAATGAGCAGCAATGTAGTTTTCCAGTCGTAGATCTGTGCAGATGTTTTGTCGGTATCAGTTTGTGCATGGCGTGAGAGCAGGATCATACCCACTGGCCCTTCTGTCTTGCTGTAGTAGGCCTGCACACATTCAAGGATCTATTGTGCCCTAAAAGAATTGTTCTTTGGAGAAAATGGGTACAGATCCAACCACAGGGAGCTCACAGGTTCTAATAATCCCATCTTCCTTACATATTTGCAGTTCTTTACAGGTGAAAGAGCTACAGAGGGCCACTGAAAACAGTTAAGCTAGTTAAGCTATTTCAGTTCGACAGTGGTTGCCAAAAAGACAAAACTCTGCTTCCCTGCTCTGCTTCATGAGCAGGTGAAATCTTTTATTTCCAGAGCCTCTTCTGGCTACTGGTGTTGCAATGGCTTTTGATTATGATTGTTATGCATTTTTTAATGATTTATTGAGGACGTATTTTATAGGTTAGTTTTATGTGAGTTCATTTTTAATTATTAGATCTTAACAACCCTTTCTGAAAGCTGTTTGGGGTCCTTTTCTGCAGAAGGCCAGAAAAAGTAACTAATAAATAGATTCCTAATCGTGATGTTTGATGCGTAGATCATCCAACCACGTGGGTGAGAATTGCAGGATATCAGTTCCAGACACATGTGATTCATTTAAGTACCTATGGACATTAACAAGTGATGCTACTTTGAAAGTGGAGTAACTATACCTGGTAGAAGCCAAGTATAAATCATTCTGCATTTTGCTCAATCTTACGACTTCCTCTGGAGCCACCTGTCCATCTCTACTTAATTATGTGTTTGTTCAGGAATACAGCCTTGTAATTTATGAAGCTGCAGTGCCAAATGGCTTATGCCTATAATAGGTCATAATTCAGGTATCCAAGTAGCTAGACTTTTGCCCTCATCAGTCCCCATAAAGCTGCTTAAAAGTATGCATGGCTGATATTCTGCTGAACACGGAATACAATATTCAGTCGCTCTAAATCAATTGCCTGTCATCCCTAGCCTCACTAAAGAATATCTTCCAGTTGCTCTGGATTAGTGGAGACAGGCCTTGTTCTTTGATACATGTTCTCTGTAGAACATCTGTCCCTTTGTTATATCCATGTTACCCTTGGGGGAATTGTTGAGGATGCCGTTGAAAAATATTGCTAGTGCCAGTGTGGGTACATGGGTTTCAGCCTCCTCTCATACTTGTGGAGAATCAAATGCTTCTTGACACATGGATATACACTTCAGTGCACAGGCAAAATTCCAGTGTACTGCTTCCCTTTGGTCTTCTGGCCCTGTGACTGTCTATCAAGATAGAGAGGGTTGATAATGCAGAATTTTGCTAACTGTTCTGTCAGTTCTTCACAATTAAAATTATTGGCTGCAAAGTCAATCAACTCCAAGCCCTGTCCCGTCTCTCCTTTTGGCCCATTAAATTCTATTCTGCTTCTGTCATGACCCCTGACATCCCAAGCTTGGGCTTTGCCCTTGGCCCCATGAAAGGGGCCAATATTTTTGATAGTGAACACAGTTCTAGTTTCCATTTCTCCTGGGACACGTGGCTTGTAGATGGTACTTACTTTGTGGACTTATTGTTTGCCAGACTGGGTGAAGCTCATCTTCTTTCCAATATGACCCAAGGAGTTTTCATTTTTAAGCAGACCTTATGGGATATTTATTTCGGGAGTGATATTTTACTAATTGATTACTTAGTTTCTAATTTCTAAACCTAACAATAAAAATGTGAGTATATTGCTGTTATTTTAATTTGCAAGCTGTCTAGAATCACAGAAGGTGAGGTATAAATAAAAGGTTTAAACAAGGTAATTAATAAATTAATTATTATCACTAATAATGAATAATTATTAATATGTAGACAGCACCTGCACATCTGTTGGGCTTATTCCCTACTGTCCTTTTCTGGTCCTGAAAAAGTTGCATAGTGCCTAGACTGACACCTAATTCCTAACACTTTCTATTCCTGGCTAGTGAACAACCTCAGTATATAGCAAATATAACACATGCTTTATAAGGTGGTGCTTCCTCAATGCAGTGCCCACCTTAGTATGTGCATTCAGCATTGCTTTATGCAACACAAGTATATCTTGCTGCCAATAATGAGTGTAGTCATAACTGCCATCCTGCATTTTAATATTGTTTTTAAGGATTTTATATCTGACAGCTTTTCTAATCATTATCAACTGTGATTTTGATTGTTTGTTTGTTGTATGGTGCCCGGAGGGCTGAGCAAGATGGAAAGACTGATTAACATTAACGAAAACTCAGTCTGGCCTCCATGGGATACCAATAGAAAGAAGTGTTTCCAGGGAAAAGATCATGTTGTCCACTCCTGAAGTGCAAGTTTAGAAAAGGAAAGAAAGAAAGAAAGAAAGAAAGAAAGAAAGAAAGAAAGAAAGAAAGAAAGAAAGAAAGAAAGAGAAAGAAAGAGAGGCAGAACAGTTAAATGATTCGTCATCCAACAGTTGTTTCTGTTGGGCACTAATGAAGTACCTGAATCCCACTGCCAGCATGGGCAATGATTATAGCAGCTGGGGTATCTTGTGATTCATTCTGAAAAAAGTAATTTTCCAAGCCCAGAATCAGTCTGATTGCATGCTGAGCAGCTCACAGGCACCTGCCCTTCATTCAGGCATAGTTTTCACTTAAACATTCGCAGGTTGTACTATTTCAAGTTGGTGTTGGGTGTTGTTCTGACTCCTTCATATGAAAGTAACCTCCACAAAAAATCTTAGGGAGAAGGTTTCTAGTTTATCAGGGGCGGGTGTCTACCCGGCAGACAAGTTTCTTTTTTAAAAAAGAAAAAAACTGGATTATTCAGTCCTGTAAACCTCCAGTTGTAGTCTGAACTGGTACAGCCAGATGTTGGATTATTACCTCCTTGCGAGAACCAGGCTTTTCTTCCATGCTCCAAGGCAAATTTGAATTTCAGCTGGTTGGTAGTCTCTTCCGATCCCCTAGAGCGCTAAATTTGACTCCAAGCAGACAGACCCAGCTCTCTAGAATTCTGAATGCTTTAAGAATTCAGGATTAGGGACAAGATAGGAAAGAAAGAACTGCTTGTTGATTCACTTTTTAACCTGGACTCTTGGACAACAAAGGTAGGCCAACACATGTTCTCACAAGTAAAATAATGATGATTCATACCTGATAAGAAAGTGTGTGGGTAGTATAACAGATTTGCCTTAAAATATACAAAATGTCACAGAAAGATTACTTGAACTCCTTCATGTGGATACATCCTAATTGTTGTGTTCTGTTTTTCCCACAAATATACAGGAATGAATTCAATCCTCATCTACGTTGCAAGCTCCCTGCTGGGTACTTATTTCTCTTTCAGGTGGGAAATGAAGTATGCAACTTCACATGCTGAGCCACACTTTCAGGATCTGCTGGCCACATCCCTCTGGGTGTTACTTGCCTATCTGCTCTACAGGAAGAAGTTCTTTTTAAAAATATGACTGTAGGATTCAAGAATGTGATTTTTTCTCTCAATTTATGTAATCCAATCATGATCAGTGACACTGAGAAGATATAATCTCAGAACTTGAGGTTATATTCTAGACATTACAAGACACTTGGATCTGTTGCTATTCTGTGTCCCTTCTTCCTTTCTTCTTGTAACACGAGAAGATAAAATGCCCTCATGGTGAAGCCGAACAAGGAGATGCAAATCACATTGATATCATATCACTTTTTACCTAAACATTACAAGGAAAAGAGGGAGAAGATATATAAAAAAGCAGCAGCAGTTCCATATCTCTTATAACATCTAATAGACACAAATTTTTATATTGCAACTGTTTCCAAATACCAGTGGAGCATCAAAAGCTAAGTAAATTTCCATCATGAACAAAATATATTGTGTTGAATCTTGACTTGTTTCACATATTCATTCTGTTTTATTTTATTTAATCAAATATGTGGAAAATTATTGATTCAAGGATATAAAATGAATATACAAATAATTTAGTTGATTCACTATGTCTTCCTCCTTCTAATGGATATATTTTAAAGGAGAAGACTTCTTGGGAGAGTCAATTTTCCATCCTCAAAAATAATGGATTTTTCCCCCTTTTGGATAGTAGGGGTTACCCCGCCCCCCCCCCTTTTGTTGTTAAACAGCCACTCCTGGTCACTCCCAGGAATGTAAATGATATTTTTGATGGCTTTTTTTTTTTTTTTTGGAGTGGGGAAGAGGCACACAAAGACAGGCACAGGGAGCCTTATTCAGCCCTCTGAATCCATTTTGCCCACTCCTGCTTTAAAGAAAAGGGGTATAGTTGTACAAGAATAGCAAAAGTGAAGATTCTCTTGCTGTACAGTTGTACTCTCAACCAGAATGAGTGGATGTTCAAGATCTGCCTGTTTTAAGCCCAGAACGTCGTGCCAACTGTATTTAATGTAGTTTGAAGATGCTATATTCCCTCATAAGCATTCAGTTTTGCCAGAATTCATCGTCCTGAAAAGATCTGAAACCAATGTATCCAGTACTCCAAAGAACAATTTTATACACCCTGTCACTATGGCAGCAGCCTGCTCTACTGGCTTGAAAGACAGAAACTGAGATCTGGTACTCATTGGTTTCCCACACCGATTGCTTCTTAAAATAGTTTCCCCTCTCAGTACTACCATTTCCTATATCCCTGGTTACAGTTCTTTCAACCATACAGCTTTTACCTACCATGTTCTCTCTCTGCTTTTCAGTTAATTACTGGTAGGCTCATAGTTCTTCATTCATCCTCAGAATCTTTAAGGACCTCTTTGTGCTATCCTTCAGGTAGGGCTAAAGCAATCTACAGGGTCTTACCAAGTGCCCTGCACAGGACAAGGTTATGCACTCTGTGGGATTAATTTAATTTTAAAGTTGTCATCAATCTATATTTAAACTGAATTGAGGAAAGTAATGAGTCTTTTTGTTTTAACATGGGATCTTTAAAATATCACACTAATCAAGACCACTGGGCAGTGTTAGGTCTTAAACTTCAGAATATGGGCTACCAAGTTAACTTTTGTATTAGCAGAATAAGTTTCTCTTGTTTAGAAACTGGTTTTATATTATCTTTACTCAAAGGCTAATGTTGTCTTAGGGTGAAAAGTAATCAAATTAGCTAAGGAAGGCCTTCAATTGGTTATGCCAGTGCTTTTCAGACTTTCTGGAAATATTATTCATATCATTTTCTCTATCCAAGAATCCCAATGTGTCTGCCATGGAACTGTGGTATTTCAGTTAGGATACTGGAACATGTTCTGGGGGTCACACTTGGCCAAATATTTTGAGTCTCTGCTAGAGTAAGCTGAGGGTTCGTCTGCTTGAACAAAGAGTATACTCTAGAGTCAGAGCTTGTACAAGTTACTGTTTTAGACTACACTTCCCTAAATGCTTCAGCCAACATGGCTTTTCTAAGCTGTTTCTTAAATAAACCAAACAATGCTGCGTATTGTAGAAGAAGATCAGCTTGGCAAGTAATCTGTTCTTTAAGGAACTGTTACCCTGATTTCTAGGTTCCCTTGGGGGACACCTCAATGTGCTTCATGTGATGGGAAATGGAAACTAGCCAGAGCACGAACTATAGCAATGTGAGAGGCAGGGTAACGTAGTGGGGTCTTTTTATCCAGTTTTTACAGGATCAGGCCAAGCCAAAAACTAAACAAAAAATGTCTAATAAATGATTTTATTGAATGAAAGTTTCATACACCAACTCAATCACTCACACACTCACTCAAGACCTATTAAGAAGTAAAAGAAAGGAAACTGGATAGGGGAGTATTGAAGGGGTTGCAGCTGGGGTAATACTGCACCTTTCCCTAAAGTCCTTGGTCCAGGAAAACAGCAGAGAAGTGGGGCTCAGCACGAAGAGGGCTGAGGGGGTTACTCAATGGATGGAGAAACGGTCTGCTGGGATGACCGGGAGTGATCCAAAGCACTGCTCAAAAACTGGGACTATTTGTAGGGGAAAAGGTACCTAGAGGGCTAATCCTTTCCCAGGGAGAACAATGTGTGTTGCAATGAGAAAGAAGCTCCACAAAGGTAACTTCCTTTGCGTGATGAGATTACAAGGTGTTGCCAAAGTCTCAGGATCTTTGGCTGCATTGGGTTGTGGTGTGACTTCATGTAAATGGTCCTTGCCTGATACGATATTTGCTCAACTTGGGGCAAACACACTAATCCCCTCAAGTTGGCTTCTCAGGGGCTGAGGACTCTTTGTCTACTTTGGGTTTGCACAGCTTGAGGTCTCCTGGGGCTACGTGACTGAGGATTTTACTGGCCTGACCTGATTTTCGATCGTTTGACCATTGTTGCCTACGTGCCCATCCGGGTGACCTCTCAGGCACATTGAATCATATTTTAATATCACAATTGTAGACCCCAGGATAGTGTTTTTCCAGTGGGGTAACAGAACTATATCTACTGTTCTTTAAAGAACCAGAATGGTGTAGCGGTTTGAGCATTGGACTATGACCCTGGAGACCAGGGTTCGATTCCCTGCTCAGCCATGGAAACCCACTGGGTGGCTTTGGGTGTGTCACACACTCTCAGTCCTAGAAAACCCGGTGATAGGTTCACCTTAGGGTCACCATAAGTCAGAAGCAACTAGAAGGCACACAATAACAACAACCATCTAGTGTTACTGATCTTCTAATTAAGAAACTTCCTTCTAAGAAAGGATTCCCTGTGACACATTTGGAAAACCTTCAGCTTATGCCTGCATGGAATATAATTGTTCTTATATAAGTTTTTATAAAACATAAATTTACCATGACAAAGCAAGAGCATGAAGGCCCAAGATGCTGCTATGGTCTTTATATGAACAGGATCTTCCTTGGCAACACCTGCTGTGCGTTATTTGCTGGACAATGTCTTGGAGAACAGCATCTGCCCTTATGAGGGCTGCACTATAGGCTCTGGTCATGGATGCAGCTGCATTTGCATTTTGTGTGTGCAGTCAAGCTGAAAACCACGGAAGATGAATCCTTATTACTGACCAGCCAACTTGGCTATTTGAGCAGGATCCTAAGGAAGAACTCATCTGTCAAAAATTATGTTTCAATCCATGGAGGATTCCATATAGATTTCTGAATAATTCTTTTGCCTTTTGTGTACAAAATTGTACTGATTTTTTTTTAAGTTAAGAATTCCCAGAGTCCTAACTGTAAATCTCAGGGGTCAGTGCAGAGCCAGTTTCAACAGCTGCAGCAGTTTTCCATTAGTATTGTAAAATTCTATGAAGAATGCATGCTGTCAACCCAGCCTAAAAGTTGAAAATATGACAATTAGGCAATATGTAGTTGAGCAGAAGAGACTTGATTATTAAGACAGCTCTTCAGGTAAGTAAGATGTCATTCATTGAGATGTCACCAAAGCTTTATATTAGGCATGGAAACAATATTCAAAATATTCCAAAAAAATGATAAAAAAAAACATGTTTCTCAAGTGCTGGGAAACCCTGATGAAGAGAAACAAGGACTGATGAGAATGCATGCAGTTCAGGACTCATTTGGCACAAAATTCATACATGTTATTTTTGCATGAGTAATAGTATTTCTGTTCAGAATAAATCCGAAGTGAAAACAGAAGAAACAGGTTGGTTGGTTGGTTGGGTACGGAAAATGTTTCTCCACAGGGAGGGAAAAAGTTGTTTCCTGTTTGGAAAATGCTGTTCTCTATGCAAAGATGCCATATGTAAATGTCATGCAGAACAAGTCCTGAACTGTGAATAGCCCTCGAAAACTGTGCAGTTTTTGGAGACTTTCTTGCAGCAGGAAGAAAATTGCTAAAATTACTCATTGCTTCATTACTCAGTGAAATTAATGAAGAATTACATCCCTATATTTCATGTACTTCAGAGGGAAAGTAATTAAAATTTTGATCCAAGCTCTTTTTCAGTCCCTGTTAGCCTTTTTAATCAATTGGTGTATCATACATGCAAAGCACAGTGAGTAAAAAATGCATAGATATGAAGGGCAGGTGGCTAATGTCAGAAGGACTCCTAGGATTTATTCAATAATAGAGAGCGCTACTCTTGCACCCATGTTCTACTTGTGAGTTTCCCATAAGCATCTGGTTGACTACTGTGGTAACAGAATGCAGGACTAGACAAGGGAGAGAACTTGGCAAGTAAAAAAACTTGTAAAATGATAAAGTATTTTCTGTACATTGGGCAAAGGCATGGTGATGGCATTTGGATGTTGCATGAGAACAAATTCTTTTATGAGTTAAGTCAAGCTTCCCCTCAGCCTAAAAGGCAACCTACCAAACTCTTCTGAGAATTCAAAATCAGGTTGTGGAAGAGGTATCTATATACTGCAAATGTATACCAATTCTGTACTACTTATGGATGTTTTATTGCTTCCCCTGCAAAATCCTGGAAACTGTAGTTGCTAAGAATTTTTGCCTGCAAGAATATATTCATCTTCCTTCTTCTCCCCTTCTAAATTTTTCTACTCTTTAAATATACATACCAGTGTTGTGGTTTCTGGCATGACCAACCTTTGGTTAACCTGGGTTGAGCTTATGAAAGGGGTAAACACCAGAACCCACCTCAAACTAGATACTATAAGTAGTCACTTGGACTAAAACACAACTGAAAATGTAGTATATGTGTAAACCTTGTTTATATCCTATGGTTATATATAATTGCATATGCATAGCAATCATAATATTGAGAAACAGAGTTGTCAATTTCTATTAATATATATATTTTATACCAAAGAAATAATTTACTCTAGTTAGCAGAAGATGCAATATTTTCAAATTTTTTTACAATGCAATTAACAGATAGTATCTATGTTACAGAAACCATAAACAAAGTCAGTAATAATAACAGTAATCAAACACTGCAAAACAGTCAGTGTAGCTTTCATTCATTTCCTTAACCCACCAGTTGTTTGGGCTGCAGTCCCAATGAACATGCAAAGAGCGAGTAGCTGCCAGTTTTGAAACTCATTATCAGATGATGTTTATAAAGAATATGCTGCTACTCAGTTTAGAGTCTCATAGTCCACTGATGTCCGCAACAAACAACAATTGATTTCTTTGGTCTAAAAATATATGTTAATAGTAATAGACAACTCTATTTCTCAACATGGTGATTGTTATTCATATGCAATTATATATAATCATAGGATATATGCAAAGTTTACAAGCATACATTTTCAGTTGTTTTTCAGTCCAAGTGACAACTTATGGTAACCAGCTTATGAGAGGCCAGGGGATTAGTGTACAGATTCTCCATTCTCCATTGGGTATGTCACCTTCACTGAGGGTATAGCTGCATACAAAATTAGTTAGGCATTTTAATCTATTTTGATTTCATGGAAGGGGCAATCAAGGCCTGAAAAGAGTTGATAAATCATAAAATGAAACTGGCACTTAACAGCCTTTTCTGTGTGTCCTGCCATTAGCTTCCAGCAGTGGTCTGCTTTTTGCAGCCATTGGCATATGAATGGCCATTGAGTTGTTCAGTTCCTGCACTTTATGGGCTGGACATTCATTAATAAAGAGGGACGTTATGTCTTTGAATTTTAGTCAGACTAATCAATCATGGAACAAAGAATGAAGATAGTTATTAAAATTCAGACTGCAATGCAACTTCCTGTAAAATTTTATTATTATTACAGTTAACTGTGTCAGCAGAGTAGATGCAAACTTGCTGCCAGTTGATATAAAAAAATTGTTTTGTGATTTACGACGTCTTTCTTCTGTGTTATTGTTTTTGCCTAAATAGTGGACTAGTCTCTGAACCAGGATGCTGAAAGTCCTATTATTTCCCTTCATGGTTTCTTGAAATGAAATTTAAAATAAATTAAAATCCATCGATTAGATTTTGCAAAGTATTGGAGCAGATATGATTTTTGGCAACACAATATTTTTAAATTGTACAATCTTGAGGGAATCTAATGTACACTTGTATAAACTCTGTATTTGCTTCACTCTGAGATCAGGACAGATATCTTATCTGATTACAATTAGCGTCGTAAATCAGAAAACTACTGTGCTGAATAAAAGCCCTTAAATGTATCTTCTGATGACTGCTTCTCTCTAGAACCACCGTTGAGAACAATGCAGAGCTGAAATTTTCCATCCCCTTGTACAACTCACTGAGAACCTTGTTATGCAACCATATAATTGGGTAGTAAATACACTGTAGGTGTTGGATTAATATGGAATACTGATGCTGAGAGAATACATTATCTTTCCATTCCATGTGCCGAGTGGGATGATGGCTCACTTTTCAGTTGTTTATTTCTAAAGATCACAATTTAGAGACAAAAGACCATTGCTCCTTCATTTCACCGATTAAGACAAAGAAGTACAGAAGAATAGCAGAAACACAGGTCACAGAGAAAAACAAATAAAACTTCTGTCATCTTCATGAGGCCAAATAGGTAATCAAAAGATAAGGACTTCTCATTTCTTTTCTTTTTTCCCCCCAAGTCCCAGCTGCCAACTGTCCTAACAGTTCACTCCTTTCAAGCAGCTGAGTCCTGGCGCATTCCACTTGTCCAATCTCATCTCAGGAATGAAGCCCAGTTACAGTGAAGTTCTATGATCACCCCACCCAATGAAATTGTATTATTTGCCTCTCTTCTTTCATAATAACTAACATACCACCTTATGCTCCCCCCGCCCCCCGTAAATACATAGAAATATACTCTGTTAAATCCAGAACTTATAACACTCAAATTCTAATAAGTGTGAGTATACTACATAACACTTGAGTTGAGTAGATCCCTTTAAGAATTTAGGAATACGCACAGCCATGGTTCATGCCCACTTTTCAAGATTACTCACTTCTTTTTCCCATCTATTACCTGCTATATGAGTAACCTTCAGGCTATATTCCAGGCATCCCTGGGGTTCTTCCAAAGCCGATGAGAAAGCCCACTAATGCAGGGGAATCACTGGTGTCCCCAGTTCTAATCAAGCACATTCTATTCTAACATTCTAGCCTTCAGAAGATGTTGCAGAGAAAAGGCAGTATATGTCATCTGGACAGTGCAAGGACCTTAAACCATATAAGAAGTGATCTGTTAGGGTTCAAAGGAATTTGGGTATTAAGATGTGAATTAAATAAAAGAAATTGTAAACTTTCTTTCAATACATCTTAATCTGGATAGGCAAAATCACAGTTTTACCAAAGTTCAGTAGAGACCTTCCAGTTGTATCCCATGCATGCAAGAGCCTCACTTTTTCATCTCCAGTTTGGGAGGCCAAGAGAGACATGTAGATACAGAGGGAAAGTTAAGAAACAGAGGTAAAACTAGAGATGGCTAAGGACGTTGTTCTCTAAAAGTTTGCCTTCTAAAGTAAGCTAACTGATCCAGACTTCCTGGATTAAGATTTTATATTTTTTGTCACATTGATATACAAATTTTGACACAAAAGAAAAACAAAAATGCATTAAAATGAGTATTTTAACTACATTCTTGAATGCATATAATTATGGTTAAAATTGTAAACAAGAATGCATATTTTGTGATAAATATTTTGCAATCTTCAGAGGAAGCTGTTCTCCCAGGCCCACCATCCTCCCAGGTAAGCTTCTTGGGAATGTGAGGAAGGGTCTTTTTGATGGCTGCTCCCACACTCTGGAAATCCTCTCACTTAGGGAGGCTAGATTGTCTCCCTTCTTGTTGCCTTTCCACTAGCAGGTGAAGAGTTTTCTTATTCCAAGAGGCTTTTGTGAGCTATGAATAGTATGCTGTACTATCTATAAGACTGCATTTTTAGTGGATATGCTTTGAATTGTTTTTAATTCTGTAGTTTGATTACTTTTTAACAACCATTTTTTGTATGATTAGATGTATATTTTTGATCTGTACCTGTTTTAATTTTTGTTAGTCATCTTGAGTCCTGATTCTCGGAGAAAATATGGAATATAGATAATGACAAAAACAACAACATAAAAATAATGCGAAAAAGGGGATTTGTGTGCTATTTTAAAACTACATGGAAAGTACTTACATGGATCAGATATACACAGATCCACCTATTCTGAGCTGACTACATTCACAGGACGGTGAAAGTCGAAAAGAGAAGTAAGACAAACTTTCCATGGCTACCTGCTGAATTCCAACTATAGATATTTTGGCGTCCTAAGAAAATGGGTTTATATTCTTTAATGATACTTTTCTTTGATAAGTACAGAATCAAAGGTGTGCATCTGGATACCTGCCACTGTCATGGAGACCGATATCATCCAAAATAGTTGGAACAGAAGGAGGGCAATAACTACCTTTTATTGGAGATAGAGGAGGTTTACTGAAGGTTTACTGGAACAGAAGGAGGGTATTATTTTTAGTTGAGTTCTTAAAGCCTGGGGATAGCAGGAGATAGTAATTGCTAGTGAGAATTCTCACTAGCTCACCTCTCATATTCTTTTTTTTTTTAACTTTGGTTTTTCAGTGTGTTGTGGAAATATATTTTGAACAAGTGTGTGTACTGTAAACTGCCTACAATTGTAGCAAAAGAGTTCTTATGTAAGAACTGGGATTACTTTGAGGGAAAGAGCAAACATTGCCATGAGGGTACAGCATCCAATAAGATCATTTAGCTCAGCTCTTTTTGTAGTTATGTTTGCCAGCTATCACATAGTTTATTTATCTGTATATATTACATGTGTATGTCAATTAAAATCAATCCTGATACCATATGCTATGTATTTTCCTTTGATATATCAGCTCTTTGGTTTGTATTGTACTTGATTGACTAATAAATTCTGATTGACTGAGATTTATATCCTGCCTTTCTTCCATCTTGGCACGCAATGAGATGTCCATTGGGTTTCCAGGCAACATCTCATGTAAGCATTAATTCCACCTAGACTGCTTTGCTTCAGAAAGATGGTTATATCCATATGCTGTCAGACCACACCTTAGGACCTGTCTATTGTTTTTATCCCCTGGTGGGACCACAATAAATTTCCAGGAGGTAATGTTCATATTTACTGAGAGTATTTTATTATTTTTTCTGCCTGTTAGAAACAATTGTTTCCAAATAACAAAAGAAGTTTTGATTCAATTTGATTTATTCTGATGTTATAATTGTATGCACACTTAGTGAAGTCAAACCTACAGGACTCAGCTATATGTATTTCTGAGTAAACTTGTATAGAATAATAATATTGTACATCTTTTTATTATGATTCTACCCATACCCCCCAGCTCAAATGCATTGTCAGAAAAGAATTATAGGTTCTGTCCTGTGAATTTCTAAAAGATATATAAGATGCCTCCATGAGATCAGATTCAAGAGCATATTTTCATTTTCTATTCAAAAAGAATACATTCTCTCTCTCGCTCTTGCTCTCTATGCATGCGTGTGTGTACATGTGCCTTCAAGTCACCTCTCGACCTATGGGAAACCCCATGAATTTCGTAGGGTTTTCCTAGGCAAGTAATATTCAGAAGTAGTTTTGCCAATTCCTTCCTCTGAAATGTAGCCTACATCACACGGTATTCATTGGCAGTCTCCCATCTAAATATTAACCAGACGCTGCTTAGCTTTCAAGATCAGAAGGATCTACTGTGACCCCTCCACATTCACAAGGGTTTTGGGTGCAGAACTCTCACAGAAGTGGAAAAACTACAAATAACTCTCCTCCCACAATTCCCCTCCCATTCCCCTCCAGAGCTCCCCCCTCCCATTCCTTTGTCTCTGACCCCAACATTCCTCAGGGGAAGAAAAAAGACAAGGTAAAGGAGTTACTGGTACTTTCCCCTCAGAGGGAGAAGAGTTTGATGTTCTAGCTACTTCTGGTCACTGTCTTGAGAAAGAAGGGGTAGGAACAAAGAAAACTTGACCAATCAGAAGCCATTACACAACACAATGTGCAACCACATGGCAGACAGGACATACCTCCAGCAGTGGGAGGGGGGCTTTGCCCACCCAAAAGGAAAAAAGTATCCATTTTAAAAACAAGCCTTGCAAGCCTGGGAATGCAAGGGAATGGGAGGAGGAATGAGGGAGAGGCAAGCACATGCCTCATGAATAATCAGATTTGCAAAGGTCAAACCCATGAATGTGGAGGGAGTATTGTAGTGCCTTGATGATACTTAGCCATATATAAATTATTTTATAAAAACTTATATGTACGTGTTATTCTGTAAAGCCCTGTACACCTATAAGGTCCTATACAGCTTGGGTTCAGATTATTTGAAGGACAATATCTCCCAATATGAGTCCATTAGAGCTCTGAGATCATCTGGAGAGGCCCTTCTCTCTGTTTCACCAGCTTCTCAGGCTTGTTTGGTGGCCACAAGGGAAATGGCCTTCTCAGAGTCTGCTCTCAGACTTTGGAACTCCCTCCCTAGAAAGAGTAGGATGGCTCTGACCTTGCTCTTCTTCCATTGGCAGGTCAGAACATTTTTGTGTTGTCAGGATTTTGCAAAATGACCAAGTGTGACAGATCGCCTTTCTAGGCTAGCCCTGCAGTTCCTAGCTTTGTATATCTGTCACTCTTAACTTACCATAACTTCCCTGCTTAAAGTTCCCCTTGAGTTTGGGCCCTGGACTAGTGTGTGTGTTAGCCAGTGATGCAGATTTCAGTCATTTGATTCAGACTCAAGTCAGACTTAAGTCACTTCACTGACTCAGCTTGAACTCGACTCAGCAATAAATGATGCACTGACTCAAATTAACTTGATTCATGACTTGTATATTTTTAGTGACTGACTTGCTGCCCTTGGTTCAGTAACATACCTCATTTATCCAGAAATCTTATGACTTTGAACAACACTTCCATCTCTTTTTGCCAACAGGTCACATGATGATCTGTCTCAAGACCAAAGTGTGGGTGCATTTCTCAGAGTGGACCAGCAAATTGGTAAGGCAGTGGGCTTAAGGCAGGCTTGAGGTCTGCTCAGTAGCCTGTTCCCACTGCATATTGGAGTAGCCTTCTAAAACTTTTCCTAAGGTTTCTTTTTCTAAAAGGCAAGACTCTCTCCCAGAGCACAGGGCATATTTCTCAGAGAGGAACAGCAAGTGTGTTAGGCAGTGGGCTTGAGTAGGAAGGATCCTTCCTTCTAAAGCTTTTAAAGCTTCAGTAATGGGGAGTAAGAAGGATCCTGTTCCCCACTTCTGAAAAACCCTCCAGCTTTGGAAATGGGAAGTAAGAAGGCTGTTATTCCCCACTTCTGAACTGCAGATGGCAAAATTGCAAATGTGGAGGGCTAACTCTGCTTAGATGGTTAAAACTGACTTTATTCAACTCTGTCCAGAAATTCTGGAATATAGGTTGGGGTATGAAGTTGGCTGCCAGACTTGACGATTGATTGATTGATTGATTGATTGATTGATTGATTGATTGACTGACTTGAGACTTGACTTGGAAGTATCTTGCATGGACTTGAGACTTGAAGGTAGAGACTTGAGACTTGACTTGAAACTTGGAATAAAAGACTTAAACACATCAGTGGTGTTAGCTTTGTGTTCTTTTAATAGTAAGCATGATCCATCCTTGATTCAGGGCTAATGATGCTGGTCAGAACCAGTTTTAAAAAACTAACCAATAGCTCAACTTTATTTTCAAAACATAACGAATTATTGCTTTATCAAGTTCCAGGTCTTAGTTCCAAACATAATAATATTCAAACTGAGTTATGTCACACCTTTTACTTGATTAGTTCAGTAAACTTTAACTCCCCTCTAGCTTAAACAACTGACACCAACAAACTCTCTCCTCTCTGCCACTGAAGCCCTCCCTCCCCTTACCAGGTTTTCTGTACTGGGATTGGCTTCCCTCTCATTCAGAAGTGTGCTTCATACCCTTTCATCCAAGACTTCTTCAGTAGCATATAATCAAGTTCTCTTCCTCTTTGCTTTTCCTATTATGTTGTCACACCAGGGTTGGGATTTTAATGCTATGCAGTGCTGTTTTTGATGAATTTTAATATTCTTAATGTTTAGTGTTTCAATGTTATAAATGTTGAAACTATTTTTTAAATCTTATATTTACACTTTACCAATCCCCTTGTATTGTTTTTAATTTGTATTGTTTTAGATATGTTGCTAGCTATCTTGAGTCACACTTTTGAGAGAAAGGCAGGATATAAATTAATAAAATAAATTCAGTTTAATCAGCTGCCTTTGAACTCAATATAAAAATACTTGTTACAAAAGAAGCACCCGATACACTTTTCTTGTTCTTATATATAAAAGTGCAAATGTTAAAACATGAATTTTTAAAAGGTCACTGCTTTTGGTTGATCAGTGTAAACTAGATGCAGCTCATAGGCAGAAATGAGCATAGCCAAGCACTTAGATCTCTTGCTCTGGGTGTCCTCCATATGATCTTGCTGACCAGCCATTTATAGTAAACCTAAAGTTTAGTCTGTCCTGTTAGGTTGTTAACTTTTTCCTTTTTTTGAAACACCAAGTAGAAACAACTGATGTGAGACATCTCATATCTTAAGAAGAAGTGGAGGTATATCACAATGACTCGGGACTCTTTCACATTTAACAATTATAGTACTGTGATTCCAACTGAACTGCCAAGGTTACATGTTATGGAAATGTGGGATTTTCACTTTGGTGAGGCACTTAGAGGAGCTCTCTGGCTAAGAATTATAAAGAGCCCTCCCTAAACAGCAGTCCCCAGATTTCTTAGGATGGAAGTGTAGCAGTGCTATAACTGTGTAGGTGAAAGGGTCCCAAGTACTTAAGGTTACTCCAGCAGCTATGCTGATCTAGGGAACACAAGTTCATTGCCTTGTTTAAAGCTCCAGTACACGATTTCTCCCTTTTACTTTATCACAATGCTAATATACACTCTTGTTGTAATAGTTGCGTTACCCCACCTACGTGCTATGTCCTGGGGATCATAATTATTTTATATCAAACATAATGAGCCATAGAGATCTACTGGAAGGACACGTAGGCAGTAGAGCTATGGATACATATCAAAGGGTAGCCCTGTTTTCTGTCACACATCCTAGGCGAATCTCGCAAATGGTTCACACAGACTATTTGAATGGATTTTCAGCAATAATAGCACCAACAGGAGACAAGAGGTCTCTGGGATCAAATTAACATTTCAAACAGCCAGGAATGTTACACTTCAGAGGCATGCATCCCCCGGTGAGACAGTCATCTTGCAGGAAACTACAAGGATGCTTGGCTGTATTTTCTTTGAACTACAAAGCTGAGATCCATCTTCATAAAAATGCAGCCATCTGGTCCCAGGACGTAATCAGGCTATAACTAGGACCCCTTTTTCTCCTCCATTTCAGAGTTCTCCCAGACTTGCAAACAATGCCTCTGCCAGTGGGAAAGCTCCCCTCAGCCCCTCCCTGAGGCTGAGTCAGGCTTTTCGCTTGTCTTTTCCCAGCCAAAGACTTCTGGATTGGTACAGTATTACCCCAAAACCCTTCTGTCTCTCTCTATCTTAATTTTCACTTCTTTCTAAATGTCTGTAGCCTTGTATGCTTGTGGGCGTGAATGCAGCTGAGTGACGGTATGGATTTTAGCATCTATTTCAATAAAATACTTAAATTTGAACCGTTAGCCTGATTCTCTGTGATCCAACTCTGTAAAGTTGGGCTCGAGATCCCTGATCACCCTGCTCTCTTTGCATTGCTACAGCAGTGTACATAGCTAATTTTCCTCACAAGTGATAATTTTGACAAGCGTTGGGAATCCCCCTAAGGGATCCCAGCAAGCAGGGTAACAGTTGGGCAGACACACTGTAAAATGGGGCAGGAGTATTGAGGAGAGTACAAAACCTTGCAGGACCTCTGAGGAATGAGAAGAAGCTGTAACACTGAGGAATAAAAACTTAACATGTTTGTATGTTGTCTTATGTAATAAATATGAAGGTATGACGTGCTTAACCAAGGAAAGGACAAACTGTCTTTTCTTCTAGGAATGGGAGAATTAGAGTACGGATGCATGCTAATTGACTATCAACTGCTACTATATCTATTGAGAATGTTCTGTGACACTAGGTTTCTGACACATACTGTACCGAAAGAATAGGCATCAAAATCGGTGGAGTTTGATTGGTGGCCTCTTGAGCATTCCAGAGAAGCTTATGGGTGCTGAATTTTAAACAGCAGACTATGATGGAATATTGGCTACCAAGAATCTGTTTTGGCTGAAGCGAGAAACAAATATAAGTCAAATAGCCATCATGAGAGTTTGTGAGTTTGTTGGTCAGTCAGTTGTATAAAAAGTTCAGCTGTGGGGGTGAACAAGCTGTGAAAACTCTCGTCAGAAAGTTGGGCAAAGGAGTTCTAGTCATTTAAAAAGAGCTGCTGCCTTTGCTGCAACAAGATCAGCTTGACTGCTGGCCTGAGAGCTAAAATCACTTGAAGATGATGCTGAGGAAGGTCTGTGAAAAAGAGGAAGGCTCTAGTAAGCAGCCCTTCAGTAAATAGGTAAAGCCTGAACAGTTGGTGGTGGAGGTGGCAGTTGCTTGACTAGACTGAAGACTTTAAAAGAAGGCTAGTTAAATGCTGTAAGGGACCAGTATGCAGCAGTGGTACTGTTGAGGAAGGAGACAAAATAAAGGCATTACTCTCTCCAAATAAGAATTCTGACCCCTCTAATGAAATTTTCCTTCAATCCCCACATTTCTAGCCCAACAGTAATTTAAACATTTGGTTGAACATTTAGAAATACAGTTTAGGCATACGAAGAAAAGAGGCAGGCAAAGGTACCAAGGAAAACAACAAATATTTCAGTTGTAGGTGTGAATGATTTTTTTCAGTGTCAGACCCTCTGCACTGTCAGAAGTCTGAGGACTGAAGGAAAATTTCAGGAGGGGAGGAAGAGTTCTTATTTGAGGGCAATGCCTTCATTTTGCCCTCACCAATAGTTATATACTTGCTGTTTAGAGAAGCCCACTCAAAGGGAAGATCCCATATCAGGCATTCAGTGTCATGCCTGAGTTAATTGCAATGGAGCTTGACGGAGGAACAGACTAGTGTTTGGTTAGGGATAGGAACTATACTTACATAGCAGTAAATACGCTGTGGTAGCAGTAACTGCATGGATGAAATCTAAAATTTTATTTTAATTTAAAGAATTTAAACTCATTAAAGAATCAAGAACAGGTCCTTAGACAATTCTGTTGTTTGTTTGATAATATTTACTGTGTTTAATTTTGCAATAATTGTCTACACCTCACATTTGTTTCCCTACTACAATAAGTATATGAAGGAATTGTTCAAGTAAAGGGCCATAAGTTGTGTAATAGCAGTGGAATTAGTTATTAGTCTATTAGTTTAAATATAGTGGAGTGTTAATAGTTATTTACAACAAGGTAGTAGAGTACTGGGATAGAAATATTAATAACTTTTTTGAAAAATTGGTTGCCATTGTACCACTTTCTCCTTGGTTTCCACAGGGGTCCTAACATGATCTATAGTGCCCTATAAGTTTATTCCATATACAATTTGGTGATTTGTCTTGTGTAAAGAAACCATGAATACCAGGACCATTTCTGCACTAGATTGTTATAGTGCTATTATTCCACTTTCAACACCCTATGGAATCCTGGAGTTTGCAGTTTAGGAAGGGGCCTTTGAGTATAGCACTATAATAGCCTAGTGCGGAAATGGCCCAAGTAGGTGTGCTAACATACCAGGAGACCCACCACTGAAAGGGTCCTATCGTTCCATTTAAATCACATCATATATTTATATCCCATCTTCTATTTAAAAAAAATCTTAAGACATAGTACAGGCAGCAAAAGAATAACTTAAAATACTCTAAAACAATTAAAAGAATGTAAGTAGTGTATACTATATTACAAATATATTGTTGAAAAGCCAGGTTTTAACATGGTACTGAAATGTAGCCAGCATTAGTGCCAAACACGTCTCCAGTGAGAGGGCATTCCACAAGCAGAGTGCCACAGCATTGCCACATATAGTTTTACTTCAACTGGGAGAACATGGGGGAGGGATTCACTGGCAGATCTCAGTGATCCAGGTAGGTAAATATAGGGAGAGGCACACCTTCAAGTATCCAGGTCACAAGCAGAACCCATAGTACAGTAAAAGAAAATGGAGACATTTAAGATTAGTTCATGAGCAAAGCAGAGCAGTCTTTCACCCAGGGCACACCAAAGCAGTCTTTTCAACTGATATCCCTCTAATCTACTAGCAACTCATTGCACAAACAGTCAATTGAGGCAGATGTTTACTCAGGGCATTGCCTGTGGTGTTGATTGCTCAGTAATGTCCTATGTCCTGGCCCCAAGAGGACAAGTAAGAGAGCAAGATGTCCCTTGAGTTTCTCTATGCAATTGGAAAATAATTTGTTTTTGAAAAACAAGAGAGCAACTGGCTGTAGGCATTGTCCATGGATGTCCTATTGACAATTTAATCATTGAATGCTGATTGTCTTAGAGAAGCTGATCAAGATTGTATTTGGGAATCAGGCAAAGCAGTCTTGAATGTCACATTTGGCCTTGTATGAGGGGTAGAGGTTTCTCATGCAGGGTACATACAGGTTTGATGAGGCAGACATCAGAAGGCAGAACATGTGTGTGCCAGGACTTTGCTTCTTCCAGATTGATGTGGCGGTTCCCAATCTGATAAGGCACCATGTCTTTACCACACAGCTCTGTCTCCCCACTTATAACACCACCTTTGCATATAAGAGTGAAGGTTTTCAATGTTTATTTAGAACCACTTAATAATTTTATTGTATCATGTTTTCTGTGTTACTTATATATTGTATACAATTCAAGCCAAGTCAGTGCTTACAAAGATAAACTGTAACATTTATTAAGACAACAATAAGAATAAACTAACATGTTAGAGTTCATATGCTGTTCAAGGTTGATACATTTCCTCAGTGCTCTTTTTTTGACAGTTCAACTATATCTTTAGACTTTCATATAAAGCACAAGTATCATATAACAGTCCTTTGGCAAAACTCCCACCAAAAATTTAACTCCCAATCTAGGTCACACTCTCTGACCAGATCCTACTGGGGTTCAATTACTCTTCTGCCTCTCACTAGGTTTCCACTTAGAACTAAACCTCCTACCACAGCCACACTCTCTAGTTGACTGAGGGACTCTGCTCCCTAGCTCCTTGCTAGGCTTTCATGGAAAGAATAAAAATACCCACAGGTACTTGGCTTTGTATAACTTTTTTTTTTCAGCCACAAGCCCCTCCCACATACTATTTGGCTGGGTTTTCCTCCTAAGATGCTATCCTGGTTGCCTAGCAACCTGCTTCCAGGCTGCCTTGGGACTACACATAGCCACAATCCCAGAACTTCATCACAATGTGCAAACATGTTACAATGCTGAGTATGCACAAACTGCTAGGTCACCAAGGAGAACAGTCTCTTGAGTTCAGAGACTGTTGCTAGACTTCAGCGCACACTCCAGGTTATGCAGTGGAAGTGTTGGGTATGGATCTGAATCTAAGAAAAGGGAATGGGTCTAGGCCAGCAGAGAGAGAAACTACGAAGTTGTCACAGGTGCTTCCAAAAACATATTCCTCTCTGGTTCTTGCAATGTTTCTTTGTCTAGTATATACTCTTGAAAGCGACATGCCCAATTAGGACATGGGCATTAGAAAAAGGTGAGAGAGAGAGAACGAAGGAGAGAAGGTGAGAGGATGTTACATTAAGGTTGAGATTATATTTCTGGGGAACAAATATACCTCTTTGGGATAAGACTTCCCTCCTATAGTGAATGAGCAAAACTTTTACTGCTGCATGCTGCTATGGGAATAACAGACTCGCCTAGACTACCTTCCACTGCAAGGTAAGCTATAAACTGGGCCCAGTACCCAGCAATACCAGTGACAGAATGACAAAATCCCTGGATTTTGGCAGACACCAGTGTATAAATATAATGTGTGACTAAGATACTACAGAAAGAAATTGATAATTCCACAGATTTTTTTTTCATATTGTTTCATGTTAAAATGGAAGCCCATCTCTACTCACCAGCCCATACACAGAAGAATAATAATAGATGGGACAAAACTGATGGTCCTTGATGAAAAAGCTATGCTTTCTGCCATGGATTTCCTCCTTCACTCTCCTCTGGTGTGAAATTATCACTCTTGGAACATTTTTGTATTATCGGTATATATCTTGTGCTCTGTGAGCTGCTGTCTCTCTGTGTAATGGATGGTTTTGTTCTGGCATTGCCTCATTCAGATGAAGGGCAAGCTGAGCTGGCAGAAGGCACTGAGTATAAAGCAAGACAGAACAACTTAAAATAGAAAGCATTTTAGACCTTCCGACCTTAGCTACTCTTACTAGTTTTATTATCAGATCAACAAACTGAACCTATAGTTGGGGAAGGGAATACTCTAGGACCACATGTAGCCTTCAGCCTTATTTCAAAAATCCTAATTGATCAGTTTAGCCTCTATCACAGTGATTCTCAACTTTTTGTCCTCTAGATGTTTTGAACCTCCCCTCCCAGCATGCCCAACATTGGCTATGCTGGCTGAGGCTTCTGAGAGATGAAGTCCAAAACATATGGAAGATAAAAAGTTGAGAACTACTGCTCTATTGAGAATGTTCTGTCTCTTCATTGGCTGCTGGGATGGTGGCTGTTAAAGTTGGCAGAAAGAAGTGGCCTGCCCACTTTTCGTTCTGGCCTTTCACGTCACCAGGATGTGGACCCAGGCAAATAATCCTGAAAGAAAGATGTTGCCCTACAAAAAGAGTTCCCCATCTTCTTTTAAACTGATCAACTCATACAAGTTACTTGCTCTTGGCAAGGGTGATTTTAATCAGCTAAGGAACACTTTTTTTAAAAAGGTAGTTCCAGTTCTGTTATGTTAGCATAATAAAGGGTGAAAAGAAAACATGAATGTCTAATAGTGTATGTGTGAAGGAACTGCCCCTCCCCTCTCCATTTATATGTTTATGTGTATCTATAATGTGGACGAAGGTACTTAAAATCTCAAATTTGACACATCAGAGGACAAAGAGAGAAAGATTATTTGTCTGGTTCAGTTATATTTATGCAAGCTTCTTAGTGCACAAGAAGGATTAGCCTACCTAGCAGAAAGTATGGAGGACTAGTTTTATTGTCATTACAACAATAGCCTTTTACTTTTCTCATTTGGAATAGAGAACCAAGACATGAGTTATATGAGAGCAAGTGAAGGGGGGCACTTGTGGCACTATTTGACTAGAAGCTAAACCTGCATCCTGTCCTTAGTGATGCCAACTACTGATAACCCAGCCCATGTTGAATTGCATCCTAGATTGTAGGTCATGCTGTGCTGGACAGAATAACGGGAACCAGCTTTCTTTAATACATAGATGATCTTTCCTACTAGCATAAAGTGATAGTTTAGTTATCCCACACTCCCTTTAAATAGGATTATATATACTTCTAAATTCAGACACATCACTTGAAAACAAATACCAACATTTATAACTTTTTTTAAAAGTGTTGGCAGAATATACTTAAAATTTCAGTGACTACAACAAGAATTTTTTAAAAAATTCTACATGCGGGGAGAGTAGATTGTGCAAACGAAGCATTAATAAAAGAACAAGGAGAGGGAGGAAAGAAACTTAAATGTGGTGGAAATCAAGCAATACATATCAGTGAGACAGTTTCTCCATTTGTGCTCTGCAAGTTGTTTTAATGCAACGGGAGACCTCTCCCAATGTTGAAATTGGACCAGTACTTCCCAAGAACATCTTTCCAAAACTTGACTGGTGGGTCAGGGGACCACAATGACAGTTCACACCATTGGTAATGTGATAAATGGAGACCATACCCTACAACATTTCACAGAGGAAAAATAGGACACACATGACCTAAATAACATTAGAATCTGCTCAAGATGGCAGAAGTTATTAATGAGAAGCTATGTGAGGCTGCAGCAGTTTGGTTTTGCCTGAGCCTACTGGGGAGGGCAAGACTGTGCACCCAATGCTCCCCTCCCCCTGAGTTAATTGAGTGCAAATTACTTTTTCACTTTGAAATGCATTTGTAGCAACTGAATTAAACAAAATGAAGGGGGAAAGTGGGGAGAGAGAGAGAGAGAAACTGGGACATTTTAAAAAGTGGCTGACAAAGTGGGACAACTGGGGATTAATTGGTGCTGTCCTTGCCAAATGCGGATAGTTGAAGGGTACAGGATACCAAAATCAGTTTCCTTTCCCGCTGTCTTCATCACAACCTGTTTCTGGGTCCTCTCTAGCTTTGGCCACTCCTTTAGTCAATTTACGAAATTGCCTAGGGATGTCATAAGGTTCTTGTGTTTCATGATCTTTTGGGCCTTCCTTTTACAAGCTTTTTCCTCTGTCGTTTGATGAAGTGAGTACTAGTCCACAAAAGCTTATTTCACAATAAAAAGCTTATTCCACAATAAATCTGTTAGCCTTTCATGTGCCAGAAGACTAAACATTTTGCTGTTTTTGCAGGAATGAACACACAAGGCCACCCTTCTCAAACTTATCCTAAAACCAACAAGGCAATATTGCACAATGTGGTTGTTTCCATGGCTCATCTGCATTATCTGGGGATCTTCAAATGCAGTAGAATCACAGCTTTCTTCACACAGGAATTCTAGATCATTTTCTGTTACTGTCATCTTATTAAGTCTCATCAGATAGTTCCTGTTGCAGGACCCCCTCCCCAACTTCTACAATCATATTTGATCACATAACTGGCTTCAGATTAAAGCTATAAAGAAACAAAATTATTACAGGCTCACTTTTACTTAAGATCAGATATAGTTCAGAAATTGACTTCTCACCAGTTCCCTGGAAGCCCTTCAGAACTCAACCACAATATTTTGTGGTTGCCCCAACACCACTTGGGCCTGCAACCCTATTTTTCCACCTCAGATCAAACAGACTATGTAGACAATTAAGATATTCATATTTCCACAAAGCCATTTCCCAAAGTGCCTAAAACATTAGCTTTTTTATTGAATCAGTGAGTGGAATCATGATTTGTAAAATTACTTAATTATTTCATTACGTAGGTTTCACAAGTTACTTACAGGCAATATCGAGCATTTGAAAATGGGAAAAACTTGGGGCACAATTCATCCCTGTAATTGCATGGCTGCTTATTAGAGCCCTGTTAACCCCATCTCTATGCACACTGTCCCATTCAGTGTGTATGCCCCCCATCTACCATCTAGTCTTCCCTCTCACCCAATGCAAAAGCTCAGTTTATTATTGCTGCCTGCCTACAGATTCATCATACTGAAATCAAAATGTAATCAGTTGCACACACACTCCTTGAAATATTAAATTTAGGCTGCTTAAATACTGAAATGTAAAATTTGCATCTGAACATTTTAACATGTTGCTTTCTAAATGCAAATTTCAAAAGGGTGAATTCACCTCAGTACCTCAAATCCTCTGGAGTTTCAGATGTTGCAGCTTGGAGAGTAAATATGGTAAGCCACTGAGACAATGTGCTATTTTTCCAGATAACCTTCTAGCAATGCTAATGCTGACCGAGGATCCTCCGATGCTGCTTTTACTCATGCAAAAAAGTTTCCTTGACTTTTATAGATAATATCGCGTTGACATACTAGATCAAATTCCTCAAAGGGAGTTTTATGTGATATGGTATACTGACATTACTAATGTTTCCTTCACTGACAGTACCATGTGGGTGTGGAATAGGTTGCAGACCACGTAATCTTCTGAGTAAACATCATGCTCCTTCTGTAGTTTAATCTCATTTTTTAAAAGCCACACAAATGTCAGCACACCGGCATAAGCTATATATTGAAGAAAAGAGGCACAGTTTCTGGGTTTTATTAACCTTCTCTCAGCAAACAGGTGGCAAACTTTCATTTCAAAAACAAAATGCACATATTTACAGGGTTCAATTCCCTGCAAGGCCATGGAAATCCACTGAGTGACCTTGGGCATGTCACACACCCTTAGCCCCAGAAAACCTTATGATAGGTTCACCTTAGGGTTGCCATGAGTTGGAAACAACATGAAGACACTCAGCAACAACATGATATTAATTTCATTAGAGTGTACTGTGATACTAATTGCAATATACTGACTTCGTATCCTCTTTATATATTCAGTCAGCCCTCCACTTGTAGGGGTTAGGGATGCAGGACCCCTGAAAATGTGGGAAAACCACAGATATTGTAACCCTCTAACTGTCTTTAACACAAAAAACTATCTGTACTGGCAGTGTAGCTGGGCCCAGTTGTGTGTGTGTGTGTGTGTTTACTCGCTCAGTCTCATGTGTGGTGGGAGAGGGGAAGGAGGAGGGGAGAGGGAGAGGAGGGAGAAAGGGGGCACGCATCTCGTCCCCTTCCTGCTCAAGTGTGTGAATGAAACCATGCCCATTCCTTCCCTCTCCAATCCCATCCCATCCCATCCCATCCCTTCCCTTCCCTTCCCTTCCCTTCCGTCCCCCCCCCCCCATCTGCATGGCCAGGCATAGCCACCCCACCAGTTTTCCTCCCAAGGACACAAACCACGAACCTGCACATGCTTAACCTGCCAATGTGGATGGCCAACTGGATAATTATCCTGCAGATCTTCAAGTCCCGACTGCAAACTCATAGAAAATGTAAAAAAGGAAGGAAGGAAAAAAGGAAAATAATTTTCCTGGTCCTGCAGAAGGTATCCTCGACTGGACTGTCCATCCCTTCAGGGTCCACAAAGAAGGATATAGGAAAGCACATCAAATCTACTTCTTCCTATCAATCCAGCTTTCATTTCGACAGTTTAAAAAACGTCAAGAAACCACTGCCATTGTCTCCATCAATTTAAGACAGTTAGGCACCAGAGAATGCTCGTGTAAGAGATGAAGACCAACTGCTTCTTCCTCTCCTTATGCTTTCAGGCTCTATGAGACTGCTTTAAAAAAAAAGAGTTACTAAAATAATACCTGTAGTTAATAATATCCGACACATAATGTTACATAGACCAGCCTTTGTCCATAGTTGAGGCTGGGGCATGGTGTAGCAGGGAGAAGAGGGAAGTCTCTTGGACTCAAAGTGCTTTGAGCCAGAAGCAATAAAAGAAAATAGAACAGGTCCTTCATGGTAAGGACTGGAAGGAAGGACTCTCTCTCATCTTTGCCCCTGTAGATAGGTATGATGGAAAATCGTTTCCAGAAGAGAAGGAGGCCTCAGGCCTGTGGCAATACATCTGTGTATGGCTGAGGATCTGTTTTACTTGCTGGAACACCTGATAATGACTCATATCCTCCCACCTCAGTCAACTATTGTGGAGTTCAGATAGGCAGGATACTCTACTGAAGATAATTTACTGAAAGAGGATTCATGCAACATCCTGTTCATGCTAACAGACACATTGTTTCATTAAGGACCATCAAACTTGGAAAGCTGCCACTTGAAAGTATGGGTTGCTGGTGAACAGCCATAGGAATTCTTTACTCCTGTGTGCAAGTACATGAAAATAAATAGGTCCTAGAGCAAATCAAGCCTGAACTCTCCCTAGAAGCCAAGATGACTACACTGAAGCTGTTGTACTTTGATCATATCACATGAAGATATGACTCACTAGGACAAATACAAGGTTTGGTAAGATAAAAGGCAGTCAGAAAAGAGGAAGATCACATTACGGATGGATAGACTCAATCAAGGAAGACACGTTTCTGAATCTGCAAGACCTGAGCAGTGTTGCTGATGATAGGATGGCTTAGAAGGTCACCATGAGTTGAAGTCGACTTGATGGCAGTTAACAACAACAACAACAACGTGTGTATAATGACCAACTATCATTCTCAAACAATCTCCCCACACACACACCATGCAAACAAAGAGTATACCACAACAGACAGGTTTAACATAAAACTTTCTCAGAAACCAAAAGGGAACCTCCACCTGCTGGCCCCCAGTACATCCTGGAGGACTCTGGAGCACCCATTCTAAAAATTGCTCCCTGCTGAATATAAAGACACCAACATGCTCCTCTTTACATAAGGCCAAGCTACCATGATTACCTCCTAGACCAGGGGTGGGAAACTGTGGAAGTCTAGGACGATGCATTAGCTCCCTTTGACGGCCACCCCTGCTTGTGGGGGAAAAAACCTTTGGTGTAGGGGGTCTGGGGTCATTTTAATCATGATTTGAGTTTCAAAAATGGCTTCTCCTGGGCCTACAGTGGTCCAGGGAAGTCTACAAAAAGTGGTAGAAATGCATCCTATGCCGCCTAGTGAGCATGTTGGAGCATTTGGGGACCTTTTTTTTTAAGTCATTGGCTCCCTTTTTTTTTTAATATAATTTTTATTAAGTTTTTTAAACATTAAAACATATATCATACATATTTCAAACATAACATAAATCAACATAAATCAGAATATTAAACATAAAACAACATAGAACAAAGAAAAACAGAACTCCCACCTGATTAGTCTTGTTGATATCTCATCTGCTTATATATACATATCAGTCTTCACAGGATCTGAGTTATATCTATTTGATCTGCTAATTAATATCAACTTTTTCCTTCCAAATTCAAAAGATACAAATCTTATCTACTGAGAATAGGCAAAACAATATTTTTTAAGTTCACTATCACATTTATCACTTCATTCTAAAATCCTTCTGCAATTATTTTGTCTTTCCACTTTTCTTTAAAAAAACATATAAGCGGTTCCCAGTCTTTATTAAAATCTGCTGGGTCTTTGTTATTGAATTTATCCATTATCATCATATCCCACAATGCTTTCTCCCATTCCTCTTCCATAGGAGTTTCATGAGATTTCCAGTATCTTGCAAAGACTATTCTGGCACATACTATCATATACAAAATAATCTTTCCAAACTTTTTCTCCAATCCATCCCCCAAGATATTCAATAAATACATTTCTGGAAGCATCACATATTTAATCCCTAAAATTTTTTCCATAGCCAAATGGATATATTTCCAGTATCTCTGTGCATAATTACAGAGCCACCACTGATGATAGAAAGTGCCTTTTTCTGTTTGGCATTTCCAACATCTATCATCACATTTATACATTTTTGCCAGCCTTTCAGGAGAGAGATACCATCTCAAATGCATTTTATAAACATTTTCTCGCAAGTTTTGGCAAGCAGTATATTTCAGTCTTTTTTGCCAAGTTTTTTGCCATTGGTCCAAACTTATCTCCCTACCCACATTTTGGGCCCACCGGATCATTGATTCTTTTACTACTTCTTCGGTGAACCATTCCAATAAATGTTGATATATTACAGAGATAGATCTTTTATTCTTCTCAAACATTACCAAATCAAACCAATTTTTTTCTATTTGAAACCCATTCAATTTCTTTTCCATCTTAAATTTCTCATACAGCTGATGATATAACAGCCAATGGCAATTCATGCCTTCTTCTCGCAGTTCCTCTATTGTTTTCATTTTTATTTCCATTCCCTTTACTATTAGCATGTCTCCATACGTCATCCATTTACCATGGAAAATATTTTTTCGCTTATAAAAGGCTTCATGTGGGGATATCCAAAGTGGGGTTTTCGGATAAAGTCTAAATTTATATTTATTCCATGTTTTAAGTATGGGTCTCCTTACAAAATGATGGTTGAAATCTTGTAGTGCCATATCTTTGAAGAAGCCCAAATACGCGTGCCAACCAAAAGCCAACTGTGCCCCCTCAAGTGCAAGGAGTCTATGATCTGTTAGCTTTATCCATTCTCGAAGCCAATCTAAACAACAAGCCTGGAAATACAAGTTCAAATTAGGTAGTGCCAGTCCTCCACGTTTCTTATCATCACAAAGTATTTTGAATCTAACACGAGGTTTCTTTCCATTCCGAATGAACTTTGTGAGGTCTCTTTGCCACTCTTTAAATATCAATTCATTGTTTACTACTGGGATATTCTGAAACAAAAAAAGCATTTTTGGTAGTGCCACCATCTTAAAAGCTGATATTCGGCCTAGTAAAGAGAGATTTTTGTTTTTCCAACTCCTAAAGTCTTCTTTTATCTCTTTCCAGGTCTTTTCATAATTGTTCTTGAAAAGATCTGAATTCTTATTAGTCAAGTAAATTCCTAGATATTTCACTTTAGATCTTATTAAAAAGCCTGTCAATGCTTCTAACTGTTTTTCCTCTTTCTTCGGGATATTTTTTACCAGAAGGTATGTTTTTTCCTCATTGACCTTCAAACCGAAGATAGCTGAAAAGTCTTCCGACATAGTTTTGAATTTACCGATATTTTCCAAGAGGTCTTCCATAATCAAAACCACATCGTCCGCAAAAGCTCTTATCTTATAGTCCATACCCTGAATTTGAACTCCTTTCACCTCTTTTTCTTTATTAAGCTTTTCAATCAGAGTTTCCATACATATAAGAAAGAGTAAAGGAGATAGCGGACATCCCTGCCTTGTACCCCTTTCAATTTTAAATCTTTCCGATTTCTCTCCATTTATCAAGATTTGTGCATACTGGTTCTTATATATGGTTTTAATAGCGATCATGAAGTTTTCTCCCATTTTCAGCTTATTTATCATCTTGAACATATATTGCCAATTTACGCTATCAAAAGCTTTTTCAATATCCAAAAATAGCATTGCCAGCTTTCTACTTGGCTGCTTATCAAAAATTTCAATTATATCCAGTATGCATCTCATATTATGTTTTATTTGTCTATTTGGCAGGAATCCCGCTTGATCTTCTGATATGGCTCCCTTTTTTAAAAAACCTCTAGGAGGCCGGGGACCTCCAAAGGTGGTAGGAATGTCCTCTATACCCCCTAGAGTGCACTTGAGGGCATTCTGGGTGTATTTTATAGTTATATTTTATAATACATACACACACACAGAGACATACATATATATATAATTTATATTTATATTTTTAATATATTTTTGATCATGGGGGTCCTGGAGGGTGACAAAATGGTCCCGCAGGCCACACTATGCCCACTCCTATTCTAGACTGAAGGAACAAAATACATGGGACATCCACATGTAAACCACCATTTGAATGCAGAACATTCTTTGGGCAGTCTAGAAATTGAAGACCAGTAATGTAGAGATTGTTGGTCCAGTACTACCTTCCTCTTAGCAGGAGGTGTCTCCCAATTCATTTGTAAAATTCTAACTCTAGACCTTCCATTCCTCATATTTGTGGGAACAGGAGAAACCCGTATGTCGCGTTTCTTGCCACCCAGCCTGACACGTCTTGTGCACAGGCCTGCATGACCTGGGAGATTTCTGGATCCAGCCAGGGCGTGCACACACACCGGTCTGCTTCTATCGTCCCCCACGGGGAATTGCAGCACTTGTTTCGCTATTGTCCCCCTTTGGCTTTCTCCTACCAGATTCATCTCCCTCCCCTGGTTACCTTAAACTCTGGCCCTTTTCAGCAATAAGAACAAGCAGACTCTTAATCCTAAAAGAAAGTGGTCCTCTTGGTACTAATGTTGTAATGGTAGCATGTATAATCCAGTATGTAGAATGACACTCTGTGAGACTGCTTTTATAAAAACAGAAAGTTACATTTTATTGAAACACTGTTACTGTAACTTGTTTGTAACTAAATTTTTATAATACAGCACACACCCTTTTTCTCCTTCTCTCTCACTATGCTCAGCTCATTTACTGTCAATTATTCACTCTATTTCTCAGCCCTCTAACACAGCTCTTTTCTCACAGAATCACAGAATCACAGAAATGTAGAGTTGGAAGAGACCACACGGGCCATCCAGTCCAACCCCCTGCCATGCAGGAACACCCTCAGAGTACTCTCGACAGATGGCCATCCAGCCTCTGCTTAAAAACCTCCAAAGAAGGAGATTCCACCACACTCCGAGGCAGCATATTCCACTGCTGGACAGCCCTGACTGTCAGAAAATTCTTCCTGAGGTTCAGGTGGAATCTCCTTTCCCGCAGCTTGAATCCATTGCTCCTTGTTCTGGTCTCTGGAGCAGCAGAAAACAAGCCCTCTCCTTCCTCTACATGGCACCCCTTCAAATATTTAAACATAGCTATCATGTCCCCTCTTAACCTTCTCTTCTGCAGACTGAACATACCCAGCTCTCTAAGTCTATCCTCATAGGGCATGGCTTCCAGGCCCTTCACCATTTTGGTCGCCCTCCTCTGGACCTGCTCCAGCTTGACCATGTCCTTCTTGAATTGGGGTGCCCAGAACTGGACACAGTATTCAAGATGAGGTCTAACCAAAGCAGAGTAGAGTGGAACCAGTACCTCCCTTGATCTAGACACCATACTCCTATTGATGCAGCCAAGAATTGCGTTGGCTTTCTTGGCTGCCGCATCACATTGCTGACTCATGTTCAGCTTGTGGTCTATTAAGACCCCTAGATCCCTTTCACACGTACTGCCATCCAGCCACGTGTCCCCCATCCTATATTTCTGCATTCCATTTTTTCTACCTAAGTGTAGGACCTTACACTTGTCTCTGTTGAATTTCATTTTGTTAGCTTTGGCCCAGCTCTCCAATCTATCCAGGTCATTTTGAATTCTGATCCTGTCCTCTGGTGTATTAGCAACCCCTCCCAATTTGGTGTCATCTGCAAATTTGATGAGCATGCCCTCTATTCCTTCATCCAAGTCGTTGATGAAAATATTGAAGAGCACTGGGCCCAGGACAGAACCCTGTGGCACCCCGCTAGTCACTTTTCTCCAGGATGAAAAGCAGCCATTGGTGAGCACCCTTTGGGAACGGTCAGTCAACCAGTTACAGATCCACCTGACAGTAGCCCTGTCCAGCCCGCATTGTATTAGCTTCTTTGCAAGAATGTCATGGGAAACTTTGTCAAAGGCCTTACTGAAATCGAGATATGCTACATCCACAGCATTCCCTTCATCTATCAAGCTAGTAACTCTATCATAAAAAGAAATAAGATTAGTCTGGCATGACTTATTTTTGAGAAATCCATGTTGACTTCTCGTGATTACTGCATTGCTTTCTAAGTGATTAGAAACTGACTGCTCAATGATCTGCTCCAGGATCTTTCCGGGTACTGACGTCAGGCTGACTGGGCGATAATTATTTGGGTCCTCTTTTTTTCCCTTCTTGAAGATGGGGACAACATTTGCCCTCTTCCAGTCTGCTGGAACTTCTCCTGTCCTCCAAGATTTCTCAAAGACCATAGCAAGTGGTTCCGAAATGACCTCTGCCAGTTCTTTTAATATGCTAGGATGCAATTCATCTGGCCCTGGAGACTTGAATTCATCCAGTGTGGCCAGGTATTCTTGTACCACCTCTCTACCTATTATGTACCGCATTTCCCCTGCTTCCTCCCCTGCTCCCCAACCACCAGGTTGAGTCCATGTATCCTTCTGGGAAAAAACTGAGGCAAAGAAGGTGTTAAGTAGTTCTGCCTTTTCTCTTCCCCCTGTTAGTAATTCGCCATCTTCTCTGCGCAGCGACCCTATCGCCTCTTTCTTTTTCCTTTTGCTGCGGACATATTTAAAAAAGCCCTTTTTATTGTGTTTAATGTCTCTGGCCAGCCTAAGTTCGTTCTGTGCTTTAGCCTTTATGACCTTCTCCCTACATCTCCTGGCTACTTGCTTAAATTCTTCTTTGGTGGTTTCCCCCCTCTTCCATTTCCTGTACACGTTTCTCTTAACCCTTAGCTCTTTTCTCTTTGTCCGTCACTGGACTCTTCTTCCCACTAACTCCCTCCTGTGCCAGTTAAATTTCCATTTCTCCTCCCCCTTTGGTTCGCCCCTCCCTTGAGCCCCTCAGGGATCCATTTTACTGACCAGTCATTTTAAACCACTCCTGGTCACTATGGAGGCTTGGTTACCATGCCCCTCCCTTCAGGTTTCGTCACATCATAAGATTATGCCCTGTGCAAACATGTCCATTAAATGTCCTAGACATACAGGAACATGGCAAATTCAGCTATACATGCAACAATGCCCCGCAATTAGTCACCCTACGAACTTGGCTGGCAACCTCTGGCATAGCTAGAGGAGGGGTGAGCAAAGTGTGGCCTTTGGACTATATGAGACCACCCAGCACCCTCTTGTGGCCCTAGGGCCCCCATGGGTAAAAAGTGTTTTGCTTTTTTTCCAAAGTTTTTTTTTCTCTGAAACGCCCCCCACACATACATATACACACAAAAAAAGTCTCTAGAGAGTATAAGACATTTCCACCATGTTTAGAGCTCAAGAGTCAAAATGAAGTTTTACAACTTTAAAAAAAAAAAAGCCTCAAAATGTCCCCAAATGCCAAGAAGGCCCCCAAACATGTGAACTGGTGGATATGGCCCTCCAAGGTCTTCTGTAGGCCTGATATGGACCCCCAGTCTTCCACAGCTCCCCCGGGGACAAAGTATTGCACCAGTCTAATGTACTCTCTGAAACACTGCATTGTGCAGCCAGGAATGAACAGGATCCTTCACTGCTCTGAGCTGTGCAGGATCCTTCCGTAAAGTTTTTTTAAAAAATATGGAAAAACTACCAGCCTCCTTGTGTTTCTAATGTAAGGAGCAACACTCCCCACAAGTCCCCTCTTAATAATGGGGACTGTTACTTGTTGTGTCAACCAGTAATACTTATGACAACTGTTATATTTCATCACAAAAGAATCTGTTACTGCCCTGTCTAGCCCGAGCTTTGGGGATATAAAAGATATCCTTTGATATCAATAATTCGGCTTCACATATCCCTTCCACGTGCTTGCGAGGCCCGCGGACAAGCACTCATACAGGCTCGGCCGATAATCGCCGTAATATTCCTAGACAATACAGGCAGGCCAGAAAACAGTGGACTCGCCGCTTTAGGAGACCTCAAGGCAAGTACCTCCATTAGGTATGCGAGCAACTCTCAAAAGATCCTCTGCCTCGCGCTGGCAGCTTGATGATCGAGCTATACAACGCTCAAGAACTCCGCGTTTCCATACCGGCTACTCTATTGATAAATTCAGCTCTAATTCAGTCATTCAAATTCTGACCTTTCGGAGGCTTTGTCTCCAGCTCCAAATCTATTGGTTTCCCAAAGTCCGACCTAGCCTGCGGTCACAATTCTCCTTATAAAAACCCCTGACTTTGAGCGCTTCCTGGGATCGCTCCCGAGTTCCAGACCGCCTTGCTGCCGCTTCGCTTGGTGAGCTTCCCCTCAGCTCCACGTGCTGAGATACATCGAACCCCAGCTTCGCTCTCCATTTTCTCCTGGACTTCAGGACAGGTTTCGTATCACCCGAACCAACAATCCCTCTGAAAATCCCGCTATCTTACTCACACCTTTATTTTCCTTAGTTATCTGTGTGCTTGTGTTCCATACATTGTGTGCCTGTATTTAATAAAGACCATTCATTATTTTCCAACCGGTCTGCTTCTTGACTCGGCCTGACCCCATAGACACTGGGTTGCAAGATCCTGCTAAGTTACCCTGCCTCTCGTTTTGCCAACTTGTGCTCTGAACTAATTTCCCCAACTTCTATAATTTTGATAGCAATTTGGTGTCCCTCCTGGGACCCCCAGAAAACAGGGTAACAAATCATCTTTGTACCTTTATTATCTCCCAAAGTAACTCATTACAGGTTACATCATTACTTATAACTCATTACTTCCAAGTTCTGAATGTCGTTACATCTCCATCTGGAGTGAAGTACATTGGACACTGAGGTTCGGGGAGAAAATATTCAAGGAGTCAAAAATTGTGTAAAAGATAAGAAAGAATTACTATAAATTTTCATCCTCTCTATGCTGTATTGTAAGAAAATATCTTTTAAAACAGAGAGGTGGGGTGGGGAAAGTCTGCCACTTCTTTTCATGAGACTAAAACAGTAATGTCCTGATAGCACAAGAATATCCCTATTGAACCAGAGGAAAAACCTGTTTAGCTTAGCATTCTGTTTCCCACTATGTCCAACCTATGGGAAGCCCACATGGAGAAAGAAGGATATAAGCTGAACAGCACCATAGAATGCTAACCTTTTAAATGACTTGCCACTATCCACATGTTGTGACATTGCACCTTTAATTGAAATGGGAAATCAATTTTGTGCCTCCCCCCCCCCGAGACCTCTGCCTGTCACAGTAACCGTATTATAATTTTTTAACACTCTGTTGTCACTGTTCCCAGTGGTAGCTTGGTATAGATATGGGACAAACAGAGGTCTACCCAACTTTAATATTTTTTAAAAAATATATACTATTAATAAACAATTAAGTTCAATCTTTTTAAGTACTTACTGTATCTTTTTAGTTGCTATTAACTGAAACCAATATTATTCCAATGTCCATTGGAATAGTTAAGAAGTTCTAATTCTTCACCTTTTCAACAATAGGTCAATTCCCTTATATAGCTCACCAACTCACAGGCAATGCTCTCAAGCCGGAGTGGGCAACTGCCAGCAGCTAGGGGACTGTATCACCTCTGTGGGACCCTAGAAGACTGCACCTTCACATTTTCATACGTTTGTGGCCTTTTTGCACCAATCTCATGTTCTAGGTTTGGATGCAAAACAGGAAATGACCAGATGGCAACTTCCTGTTTTGAAAAGGCTCCTTCCAGGTTTTTTTTTTTTTAAGCATGAATAAGACCTCTAAAGTCCAACAATACATTAAAAGGGCCAGTAGTACTTCCAGAAGCTTTTTGACTGTTTTTCCCCACCTTTTTCTCTTAAGGCTGAATAGCCAGACTATATTTTGGCTGAGTTTACAATGTCCTGGAACTTCACAGCTCCTTAACATCTCCCTGAGGTTTCCCTTCTGGACTGCTCAGGCAACCATCTCTTTAAACTTCAGCCAACATCTCATACCCAGGCTTCTTCTATACACTTTTATCAACCTAGCCCTAAATGATCTGGACATCTTGATCTTGTTGCTGTCTTCCAACTGTTTAATACTTCTCTTGTGCCCTGAATGGTTCCAGCTATTCTCTCTCAGCATTGTCTTCTGTCTCCTGCCTTTTCATCCTTTGAGACAACCCCTTTACCAGACCATTAACCAATCACATTTAAAATACCCAATGTTCTATCACATCAATCAACAATTTTATTATGGTCATAGACCAGCATGCTGTCACATCACCTGGCCAAACACTGCTGACCAATCACTTTCCATGGAATCCTTTCAAACCCACCAACCCATCAGTATGTAAACATCTGAAACCCATCTTCATAGCACATTCTCACAGGCAGTTAAAACATATTGACTGCCACACAGTATCCAGAAGCAGCTAACTGACCATCCCCTAGCCAAGCCTTTAGTAAAATATACATCCCCCCTTTCTTGATGTTTAATCTCATTTTACTTCTCAGTGTTAAACACAAGCATCAATATATTGTTAAACATTTTTCTTCACCAATATATCATGCTTCTATTCGTCAGCAACTGATACTGAGGAGAATACTGAAGCAAGCAAAATCTGAGGTGCTTGTGTTGACATAGGACTTGAGGCCCTTTCACACTACACAGTTATAAAGCTATGAGTCCTCTTTAACTGCCATGGCAACATCCTATGAGGTTCTGGGGTTTGCAGAATTTTTTGGAAGTGTGGAGGAATTTTCTCAGCCAGAGAGCTCTAGTGCCTCTCCAGACTATGAACCCCGTACAATGCTACCATGGTGTTACCCTGATTTCTGGGGGTCCCGGGAGGGACACCTAAATGTGCTCAAACAATGGGCAGGGAATCAGCACAGAGCACAAGTTGGCAGTGCGAGAGGCAGGGTAACGTAGCGAGATCTTGAACCCTATGTCTACGGGGTCAGGCCGAGTCAATGATAAGGCAGAAGTTGAAATAATAATACTTGTTTTATTGAAACACAATCAAACAAGTGTATGCAACACACTCACACAAGGAACTATAGAAATAAAGGTAGGATTGGATAGTGGGATTTTGAGAGGAGGTTTGGTATGGGAAATACTATACCTGTCCTGAAGCCCAGTAAGAGGCAAAGAAGCTGGGGAGCGTGGATTCTCAGCACGTGGAGCTGAGGGGAAGGCTCACTGGACCAAGCGACAGCAAGGCGGGATGGAAGCCAAGAGCGATCCGAGGAAGCGCTCAAAGTCAGGAGTTCTTATAGGGAAAATTGTGGCCACAGGCTAGTCCATACTTGGGGAGAACAATGCATTTGGGGCTGGAGACAAAGCCTCCGAAAGGTCAGTACTTTAGATGATTGAGTTATAGCCAGATTGTCAATAGAGTAGCCAGTATGCAAACGCAGAGTGCTTGAGAGTTGTATAGTAAGCTCATCAAGCTGCCTGTGCGGGGCAGGGGATCTTTTGTAAGTAGCATGCATACATAATGTGGTACTTGCCTTGAGGTCTCCTGAAGCTGCATTCGGCAATGACTGGCCTGCCCAGATCGGGATGTGAATGGTTCGGCTATTGTCGGCCGCGCCTGTGTGCGTGCTTGTCCGGGGGCTTCGCAAGCACGTGGAGAGGAATGGGTAGAGAAGGCCAAATTATTGATATCAAATGATATCTTAATATCCCACAAGCTCGGGCTAGAAACAGCGGTAACAATGGCATTACAGTGGAATCATAGTGCTTCAATTCTGTAATGCTTTCTTTCTTTTGTTCCTGCCTGGAGATTAACATTTAGCATGGATACTCTAGTCAGAGCACCGCACTTGTCAGAAATTTGGTGTGCACTAACCACACAGAGAGGCACCCTGACTGTGAACTTCCCTTCCCTCTCAGATACGGTGATGGCAAGTCTGATAAGCTTTCGGCATTCAATAGACCTACTTGTTCACCTGGGCTCTGAACCAAATCTGTGTCACTGAGTTTTGCAAATCATTTTTAATGGTGTATATGGTCCCCTCTGTTTTAACTAATGTGTTGTTTATAACTGATTGATTGATTGATTCATTGATACTGCCTTAAATGCAGTTTTAAGATGTTTATTAAGTTCTTCTTTTTTTTTCCTTTTTCAGAGAAGGAAGGTATACACTGAGGATTGTTATTACAAGCTGTTCCCCCACCATGTGGGAAGGTTATTTTAGTAAACTGTTAAATTTTTAGGTGTAAGTACTTGCATTGTCCTATTTGTAATGTCAGGTATTGTGTATTTTGAATGTAATATTTGTATTTTTATGATTTTTTAAATTAATTTGTTCCTACTTGTATTTTGTATCTTGTATTCTTTGCTATCCATGTCTCATTCTTGTTTGTATATATTCACATTAACAAAAATAATACCGAAAAAAAGATACTGCCTTAAATGCAATTTCGTTGGCAGAAAGGCAGAGTATAAATCCATTCAGTGTATAAATAAATGGTTTTATCTTTTTATTGGTACTGTACTCCACACTGGGATTATTCTATAATGAAAAGCAAGCAACTATGCTGGTAGTAATAGGCAGCCATCGTGACTAGTATCTATCGACATCCATATCCTCCATAAATTGGTCTGATCCTTTTTGTAAGCAATCCAGATTGGTGATCATTGTTACATCCCACAGTAGAAATTTCACAGTTTATGTCCTGTACAAACCCTGTTAGAATCTCTCTTCTTTTGGGCCAGATGTGCCCACCCACCCCCACCCTCTGATTTGAGGAAGCCTTGCCTGAAAAGCTAACAGCACATCAAATGGTCTATTATGGCTTTAATTACTTAAAGTCAGGGCATGTGAGAGGAAGGTGTCGTCATTTTAAGACTTGGCATGTCTAAGTGCTCTGCCAGGAAGAAAAGAAGATGAAGAACGAAAAAGCTGCAATGACAATTTATATGTCTTGGCTTATCCTCAGGATTTAAAAACTTCCTTAGAGAAAAAAGGTCCTACCTCATTGATACCTGGCATCCATTCACAGGAATTTTCTTGTTTCTGATCCAAATCTTGGTGCATTACATACCTAGCTGATACAGTGCTATAAATAGGCAAGATGTCATGGCTTTTGCAGACTACTGCTTATTCTGCATACCTTTTCTGTAAAAAGAAAAAGCAGGTTTACATATTAGATGGTTATCCTCCTATCTATTCCATAGAACAGTCTGCAGAAAGAAGAAGAGACAGTTAAATCAACTACTTCAATCTGAAATATTGGGCCTTTCCACAATACACCATTATAGTGCTGTTATTCCACTTTCAACATCCTCTGGAATCCTGAAGTTTGCAGTTTAGGGAGAAGCATTTAGAATTCTCAGTCAATGAGCTCTTTAGCCTTAGTAAACTACAAAGCCCAGAATTCCACTGGATGTTGAAAGTGGAATAATAGCACTATAACAGTGTAGTATGGAAAGGCCTATTGATCTGGACCTTTACAATTCTAAAACACAAAACTCAGGCTAATTTTTGCTGGGTTTTAAAACCTATTCTTATGATAACCTATTTTGATAGACAAATATCGATAGATGAAATATTATGAAGACTCCCTGCAATTTTCACAATATTTATTCTTGCGAAGTAAAAAAAGAAATGGTCAGGGATGGGTAGACAAGAAGTATTTACTGCTAATGGAGTTATAAGCTATAATAGTCTCTATTACTCAGGAACAATCCCAGTATTTGAGTACTTCCTGGGTTAATTATTAGAGATAAACAAAAACATAATAAATAAATAAAGTCATATGAATATGATAACAATGATAACATCACACCACTAATAAATCAGCAAGCAAACCAGCAAAGGACCAATTTAAAATAAAATTTAAAAAGCTAGAGCAAAAGGAATATTTTGATTTGGCACTGAAAAGAAAGTATAGTCTTTATTCATCATACATCCATCCAGAAGGTAATTGAAAGTCAGGGCAATAGTCAGAGAGGTTCTGCTTGTTTTAGATGCGTAATATATTTCTACTACCAACGGTACTTTCAGAAAGGGCTCCTCTGAAGATATCAATGATATTTCAGGCCTTTGGGTCCCACACACGAGCAAAAGGCATAACCCAGGGTATAAGAAAGCAACTAACAGGCTGCATTTAGTGGCAAGAGATTTATTTTGAACTGTTACTTACTGATGGTAGAACAATCTTGTTTTGCTGGCAGATCCTGGATCACAAAAACAAAAACACCCATCTGGCTTTTCACATTAGACAGGGCAAGCTATTGTAGAATAAATGAACAGAATAGGAATTCTTCAGGAATGCTTAAAACAGGGATGGGTAACTATGGCCTGCTAGGTGTTGCTGGACTACAGTTTGAATCATTCCTGACCCCTGGCCATGCTGGATGGGGCTGATAGAATTTAGAGTATAGCAACACTGAGGAGGGCCACAGGTCCCCATCCCTAATGGAAGGGGGAATAGTAGCTGAGAACCCAGTTATCGTCCTATGTGGTGAAAGGCTGAAAGAGTATCCCTGTTTCTATCCTGGGAATGTTGACAAATGTGATAAAGTTATATATAGAAATACTTTGACTTTGACCTTTCTTCAGTTTGGAATGTTTTGGAGACATTTTCTCTGACTGTAGGGACAATATGGAAAATTATTCAGTTTTTTTGTCCCTTGTTTTGTTGAGAATTGCAGATGTTTACTCAGTCTGTTTTAGAGAAATAGCATCATTGAACCAAAAGTAATCTATGTTTTCCATGCTGTTTCACAGATATGAAGGGGGATGCAAACCATTCTGTTGGGGCACAAGTAGAAGAGCTCAGCAGTGCTACACTACTATCAATCAATGGTTTTAATTACTTACATGATTGAATAATAAAAATCCTCACTGCAGAATTGATTTCTTGGTCTGGCTAATGCCAGCTTTATGATGAGGACATTTTTCATAGAAGCTAAAATACTGTGTTATCAACATTTTCATGTAAAGATTTAGAAAGGAAGGGAAATCGGCAATGGGAACTTCACCACCATCAAAGTGACACGAAAGTGGGCTATAGTAAGCCCTGCACAGAGGAAGGGGGTACAGAAAGGAATGCATGGAAGGGAATCAAGATTCTGTCCCTGACCTCCTCAAGTCCAAGGTCCCATTTGCACAGGGGAGGGGGGGTTGAATGCCTGCATCACAAAAACTGGCCTCTGTGCAAATGGAATTTTGAAACACGATGGAGATGAGACAGATGAAAGACCACCCTCATCCCATCTCAAGTTATAATCTAATATATAAAAGTCAGCGTTTGTCTGTTTGTCTGTGTCAGGCAAAGACCTCATATGATTGGCTGCCTAGGAACAGTCTATGGAATCATGGGGTTTGCAGTTTAAGGGAGGGGCCTTCAGAATTCTCATCCACAGAATAGGCTCGTTGCTGTGGGAATAGGCTAGTTGCTTATTTGGGAAACATAGCTCTGGACTCAGTGATCTGTTATCCTTCTTCCTCTCCTACTCTTTTGTTTGTTTGCTTGCTTTTGTCATAAACAGTAGACCTCAAACACAGAGGAAATGCACTGCTTTGCTGAGCTATTATTTTAACACTTTATGGAAGAACTTATAAAAATCAGTATGGCCAAGAGCTCAGCAGTTTCTTCTGTTCTTTAGCTCATCTGCAGAAGATCATTTGGAAGGAAACCTAAGGTAGGCAGGGATCCAGGCTTCATACGGTAGTGGACTGCCAGAGAGAGAAAAATAATGTTGGCTCCCAAACATTACATGTGGTGCTTTTAACCCTGTTCCCTAAAATGGGCTGGGGTGAGGAACTGTTGGGATATTAAAAACAAGAACTAATATTTATTAACAACAAGGGAAAAGAGGAGGAAAGTGAATGGACATTCAAATGGCTAACTGATTTAAATTAAACAATAAAATGGAGAGAATTGAGTCAAATAATCACCTGGTTCCCAAATAGAATTGACACGTGTCTTTGCCTGCACAGCACAGTTCTCTTTTTTGAAATGTGTCCTCTAGTTGAAGAGCTGTCCAGCCAAAGTCTGATTTAAAGACAGAGAATCATAAAGCATAAGATCAAGGACCCTGATGTTGCCCATCCACTTTAGCACCTGCAGAGCTTACTGGCCCCTAAGTTTACCTCTTCATAGTCTTTCCCATTCAGATGAGATGTATTCTAACTCTGCTTAAATTATAGAAATCATTTCTCATTTTGCCTCTATCCATATAAATTATCTCATGTAGTGTTATATGTCTTCTTCTTCCTCCTCCTCCTCTTCCTCCTCCTCTTCCTCCTCTTCCTCCTCCTCCTCCTCCTCCTCCTCCTCCTTCTCCTCCTCCTCCTCCTCCTCCTCCTTCTTCTCCTTCTTCTTCTTCTTCTCCTCCTCCTTCTCCTTCTCCTTCTCTGGGTGATGTATCTCTTCTTCTTGGAAATGTATAAGCGACCACCCCCTCTACAACTGTGGGAGTATTTCTCAAGAACCATTTCTAGCTGTGCCCAATAGTATGTCTATGACCTGTCATTTAGTGTGGACAGAATATACTGAGATATATAAGCACAAAAAAGGTACAATCCCCTTTGCATTATGGAAAGTACATTGCTCCTTTGTGTCTGCACAATTGAAAAGTGATGATTCAGAAACACAATTAATCATTATCAATTTGAAAGGAATGTTAAAATATAGTGCAGTTATCTTCAAATAGGAGATAGGAGAACAAAGACTAACAGGTATACCTTACAGCATACAAGCAGGAAAACATATCCAGTAGAAAGCAATTGAGGCCGAAAAGCACCGAGGATCTGTTGAACTGCATCTGAACTGAACATAATCTGTTGAGAGGCATTATGACATCATGTAACTGATAATACTGGCAATGCTGGAGAAAGTCACTATGGTCTTCCCTGATTTCTACTTCTCGAGATTTCTACTTCTCGAGACAACTAATGCCGCTTCCATTAAGAGGTGGTATATCTCTGAGTTAAGCGGAACTGGTCAACTGGGAAAAGTAATCAGTTTCGTGTTTGGCTGCAGTTGGGTGGTTATCGGTGTGACTGAGCAAGACAATTTGTGCTTCCCTGTATGACAGGAGATATAGGCTGCCAAATACAGACAGAGATTCCCCGCTTATGCAACCCTGGTCAAGGAAATGGTTGTGATGTCAGCCTGGTTCCAAATGCTTAACATAAATTTAATCATTTGCAAAACCCACAATAATAAAAAATATATAAACTAGCCTATCTTCCAGATATTTTAAGAACAAGATGTGACCAGGTTACAGGCAAGTATTTTCTGTGTCTTTAATGATAAAAGCACCATATATTTAAAAGGCACCTTTTAGCATGACTCTAGTTATTTTAAGGTGATCCAGGCTCATATTTCCTAATCTTTTATTGATTAAGCTTTTGAAACATATGGTGCAGAGTGTAAATCTGCTTCAATTGGGTAATTTAACCCAATGTATGTTAACTTACAGGTGAGTCCTCAGTCTGATATTTTTATACTAATTCCTATATTATCCAAATTAATTTTTATTCCATGAGATGTTATCTTTCCTTTATGAACTTTATATTCATGAACATCAGGAATATTAATGATAATTAGTTTGCAAGTTCCTTGCTCACATTTCAGCCAGCAATTAGGGCCTGAAACCTGAGCATCAATTTCTATCATAATTCAAAGCGAAAAAATTGCTGTTTTGCATATCCATAGCTGTCTTTGGATTTCTGTACCCTTGTTTGCTGTATGGTTTGATCATAGTTCAACCTAGGTCCTCTGAAATTAATGGGATTAATAATGCTGAACAGTATTGGATTATATTGGTCCTTAGAGTTGAGAGCTCTGTTATGTGAATTAACATGACTGAAAATCACTGGATTCAAAGCAAGGATGGGGGAATCTTTCTACTATGAAGATCTGATGATCCAATGTAAAAGTCTACTAACTATGCACCAAATGGTACGTGCTGGTGGTAGCACCAAAAATGGATGGAACCAGAATCAAAGCTGGAACTGGCACCTGTGATCTTCGGATGTTTCCCATTCCTGTCATAGAGTGATGTGTGGGTTTATATGTATGTCAGACATGAGATCATGGTTGTTTACCATTTCCATAGTACTTTCCAGCAGAGCAAATATTATGCACTATTTTGCTTATTTTTCATAATGATGACTCAATGAGTTAAGGTAGGCTGAGGAATAGAATAACATTGTTTTAATTCTTTTGTATTGTTTAATTACGTTTTAACTTCTGTATTCTGTAGGTTTTTAGCTATGTCTTAATTATTGTAAGCCCCTTTAAGTCCCGACCTGGGGAAAAAAGTGGGTGATGGGGATGACAACAATCATGATGATGATGATGATGATGATAACAGCAACATACCCCAGCCCACCCTTATTATGGCTAACAAAGATTTGAATGCTGTTCTGTGTCCACTGCACCACACTTGGGCATTGGACACAGGTACAGATAACAGAGCCAACTGTTAATCACCAGTTAAATAGAACTGGCTAACTGGTAATATAAAATAACCTTGTGTGATGCCGTGGAGAGCTGTTGCCAGACAAAGTGGGGAGCACTGGATCAAAAGGACAATGTAAGAAAAAATTCCCAAGAAAACATTAAAGAAGGAGTTAAAATGAATCTTATCAGGGATACAAGTAAAGCGGTAATGTGAGGCTTCTTCCTACAACAGCAATTTTTCCAAAAAAGAAACAGAAGAAAAATTTCAGAAATTGTCATTGGAGTTGCAAAAGATACAAGAGGAATTAAAGAAAAACTTGGATAAGAAGAGAGTAAATTGTGAAATTAAAATAATTCAAAAAGAAATCTTTCAACTGATGACAGAAAAATAGAAAGGAAATTGTCGTATATGAAATGCTATCACTTTGAGCAGGCCAACAGAATTGGAAAATGGCTCTCCTATAGACTGAAGAAAAAGAGAGAGAAAAAAACTTGTTCATAGAAATAAAAAAAATCAAAACCTTGATCATAGAAATAAAAGAAGGAAAGAAGCTGATCATAGAACAGGAGAAAATTAAGCAGACATTTGTATAGTATTATGAGAACTTATTTCAAGAAAAAATAACTTCCCAACAAAAAAATCAATTTGAATCGTATCTAAAAAAAAAAAAAACAATTAAGAAGATCTCAGAAGAACATTATAAACATTTGAACTCTTCAATTACAATTAGTGAGGTTATAGAAGCAATTAAAGATTTGAAAGAGGGGAAATCCCCCAGTCCTGATGGATTTAAGGCAATGTATTATAAGAAACTACAAGATGAATTGGCAATACCATATCACCAGATGATAAAAACAATGCCAATACAAGGAAGACCTAGTACCTGGCGAGACTCAAATATAATTTTAATTCCCAAAGAAGGGAAAGACACCAAAGATGTCAGGAATTTCAGAGCAATTTCACTACTGAATATCGACTATAAAATTTTCACAGTGATATTAACTAAAAGATTGAAAAAGACACTTCAAGACTACATTCATGAAGATCAAGCAGGTTTTTTACCTGGAAGGAGTCTCAAACAAAATATAAGAACAGTTATTAATTGTATAGAGTATTACGACAAAAACCCAGGGAAGAAGTTTGCAATGGCATTTCTCGACACAGAGAAAGCTTTTGATAACATCTCCTGAAGGTTTATGAAATACACTATAGAAGAATATGGTTGTGGAGAAAAGTTTAAAGAATGGATAGATATCATCTATAGAGATCAAAAAGCAAATTTGATAATAGGGAAAGATCCAACCGGGATATCAAAGGGGGTGAGACAGGGTTGCCCACTTTTGCCCCCTCTTTTTATTATGACATTGGAAATATTGAATAACAAATTCAGAGAGTCGAGCCAGATAAGAGGGGTCAAAATCAAGAAGAATGAACACAAAATGAGAGCATTTATGGATGATATGGTAGTATTTCTAGAAGAACCGAAAGATATCCTTCCCAGACTTTTAGGAGAATTGGAGGAATATGGCCAGGTAGCTGGTTTCAGAATTAATTAAGATAAGTTATCATAATTGACAATGAACCTGCAAAAAGAGAAGAGGAAGAGTTGAAAGAGATTTCAGCTTTTAGTATAGATAAAAAAGTCAAATATTTAGGAATCTATATTACAAAGAAGAATTCAGAACTTTATGATAACAATTATCAAAAAAACTGGAATCAAATCAGGATAGATCTACAAAAGTGGAACAAATTTAAACTCTCATTATTAGGCTGGATAAATACAATAAAGATGGCAGTGCTTCCAAAAATTATGCTCCTGTTCCAAAATCTCACAATAATTAACAACAAGAAGCCATTTATAAGTTGGAACAAAAAGCTATCAAAGTTTTTATGGGCAGGAAGGAAACCAAGAATTAAACTGAAAATACTACAAGACAGCAAGGAGAGAGGAGGATTTGGACTATCCCTTCTGGAAATATACCATCCAGTGTGTTGCTTAGATTGGGTTAAGGACTGGATTCAACTGAAATAATAAATTATTGGAATTAGGAGGGTTTAACGTCAGATTTAGCTGGCACGGCTACCTTTGTTATAACAAAGCAGAGGTAGGCAGAGAACTTAGAGATCACTATGTGAGGAGAGCTTTAATCAGAACGTGGCAGACCATCAACAAAAAATTTCATAGTAAACTACCAATTTGGACATCACCCCAAGAAGCTTTTAGAATATCTGAAAAAAAATTAGGAGGAATATTGGGATACAAGGATTTAATAAAATGGGAAGGAAGAATACCAGTGTTAAAGATCAGAGAAGAACTAAAGGATCAGAACCTTGAACTGAATTGGTTTCCATATCGACAATTAAAAGAAAGGTTCAAAATAGATATAAAAATTACTGGGTTGGAGATGGAAGAGAACAAAATAGATGAGATTCTGTTGAAAAATGAGAAAAAAAACAATTTAAAAATTTTATAGACTCCTATTTGAAAGAGAGCTAGAGCAGGAAAGGATTAACGATTGCATGTTAAAGTGGGCTCAGAACATTGGTCATAATATAGAGTTAGAAATATGGGAAAGAGCATGGAGTGAAGACAAAAATTTACCCAAACCTTAAGCCTAAGAGAGAATTTTCACAAGACAATTCATCGATGGTATATGACCCCTCAAAAGCTAATGAAGATAACACATAAAGGGAATGGCCAATGTTGGAAACATGGGAAAACAACAGGAACCTATTTTCACACATGGTGGTCATGTCTAATAGCAAAAAAATACTGGAAAAAGATCTATGATAGCATTATAAAGATTCTTGACATTAAATTTGAGATTATTCCCGAAATATATTTATTAAACGTGATTGAAAGGAATAGTCAAATGAAGACAAAAAAGAAGATATTATTAAATTGAATAACAGCAGCAAGATTGAGCTATGCAAAGCAATGGAAAGGAGGAACAGCGCCCCCCCATAAAAAATGGAAGATTAAAGTAATGGATATTATTGAAATAGTAAAACTGTCCAACATGCTGAAAGGAAATTCAAACCAACAATTTGTAAAGCAATGGAATGTAATTATTAAATGGGTGAAAGAGAATCAAGATTAAAGTACAGAGGTGAAGAGTAGATTTGAAAGGGTAACTTTTATACTAAGGGTAGAACGTAGAATGTGAAAAATAAATAAAAATTATGGTATTAAGTAGAGAATATTAGGGTAGATTATGACAACAAAAAGAGATTTTGTATTAAGGAGGTTTAGAATAAGAGATTCAAGAAGGAGATTGGGTTGTGGAAAACGCATAATAAGGAGAGTAAGGTTGGAGGGGGGAGGGGGAGGGACATAGAAAGAGAAGGGAAGGAAAAAGATGAATTGATGGTATATAAAAATTACACTATTAACACAGGGTTGTGGGGTTAGAGAGGGAGAGGGGAGAAGGAGAAGATCTGTAAGTGTATTTGTGGAAGGAAATAATTATTTAATGTTACATCGAAAATTTCTGTTAAGTTATGTAAGACAAAATTGGAAATGATATGGACACATGGCTGTGTAATATTAAAACAATGCTCAATACTTGTTAATTTTAGTTCATATGGAATTTTTAATTAAAATTAAAAACAAAAACAAAAACAAATGGACAGAATAATCTGACCTGTACAATGCCTGAAGGGTAGTATAAGGGTCCTTCTTTGGAGAAAGTGTGTATGTACTCATTGTGAAACTGTGAAAACTTTCTCCCAAGTGAGAAACTGTGATCAAGACGTGCTTGTAGCTAATCAAAAATGCTTCCCTGCTGTTTTAATGGAATTTCAGAAGCGTTATAGAAATATCATGTAGCTCAGGAAAATACAGTAAAAGAGTCTAGAGACAGGAGCTAATTGTTGTTGTGTGCTTTCAAGTCATTTCTGACTTATGGCAACCCTAAGGCAAATCTATCACTCAGTTTTTTGGGGCTGAGGGTATGTGACACACCCAAGGTCATCCAGTGGGTTTCCATGGCCAAGCAGGGAATCAAACTTTGGGCTCCAAGGTTTAGTCCAATGCTCAAAACCACTACACCATGCTGGCTCTAATACTTAATGTCATTACGTTCAGAAATATTTGTCTCTATGTTAGCTAACATGTTACCTTTATTTTACATTTGCAGTAGGGAATGCCACCTCAAAAATGACCACTTCTTATAGAAAGACTTTTCTGCCCTCCCAGCAAGATTTTGCAAATACTCACTCTACAGACAAGCACTGTGTGTGCCAAGGCCCACCCCAACCATGCTTTCTGGTATGCAGTCTGGAATCCGAATTTACAGTACGTGACGGATGAGCTAACTGGCCATGGGAGAAGCCATTTTGTACTATATCCTTATAGCAAACTGCAGTGTGTAAGATCTGGAATAAAATGAAATTTCCTGACCTGTAAAAGCCATTATCCTCCTTCTGCTGTTGAAATTGCATAGCTGATATACCACACAGAACTCTCATGTCAACATGGTCCATGTGTTTTATCTCTTCTGTGACTTGAAAACCTCAGTCACCAGCACTGGCATGATAAGGAATATGACCTCCTCCCCCCCCCCCAAAAAAAATACAGAGTGGAAATACAAATAACCTCCCCCTACCAGCCTTGTCACAATGAGTATTCTAGTAGAACCTTACATACTGCAGCCTGAAATCCCCTAAGAAATATTACATTTTGTTAGCTAGTTTTAATTTATGATGTGATGACAACAATATATTTCTTCAACCAGTTGTACCAGGACTACTGGAAAAATAATAATCACCAGGGTATACAAGGAAAGTAACTTCAAACTGGTTTATATCAAAGCAAGGGATCAAATATTAAGGTGTCCAAGTCACTTAAGAGAGACATGATTTCTTTCATGTAGGGGATGTCTCTTGGAACCCGAAGGGAGTAACTATAAAGAAACTGAAGGATCAAGACAGAGTAGGATTTTTTGGTCATGGCTTGGGCCTCTGACTTCCATTTGTTGGGCAGGTTGTCTGTTCTGTACCCATTGCAAGGAAACTGTTGCTATTCTGTCCACTACAAATACTTTACAGGAGGATGCTTCCTTCTCCTTTGATGGCTGACAATTTCCATCTGTCCCCTTTGACACAAACTGAGGTGTGTGCTGGATTCCTTGATTTATTCACTGATTCTCAAACCCTGACATTTCTGGATCATTCAAGCAATAATGAGATTTTCTTGAACACTACATAAATGCCACCAAAACAACTTTAGCCATAAGAAGACTCTATAGCTGTTGTGTGTTTTTTTAAAGGCTTGGAGCTGAATGGCCAGTTTCTGGGACCAGATTGTTCCTTCACAAATGGTTCAATAGCCACAAGGCAGCAGACAATTGTCAGAGTATTCCTTCTGGGAAGGAAGGAACAGCATCCTCTAGTCAAAATAATTCTTCCTTATTTCAGGAAGTAGAACTTCCCAGTAGATGTAATTCTTCTGATCAGTGATTGGGGCAGAGTGTTCTTTCCTTTATCTCTGGAACAGGACTTTAACTAAAACGTGACAATGTGTAGTGTTCCTGTTCATAGCTCTTGTTCGCCAACCATACCCTCTTTCATGATATTGCATTCCTGCTTTCCCCGGCTTCCTATTCCTCTCCTCCCAAACAGCCAGTTAATGTTCTGCAACCATTGAGCACGCCCAGTCCTCATTGGGCTATCTTGAAGTTTTCAGGGTTTTTCTTCTATTTTTAAATACCTCAAACTACTGATCATTTCTTTTTGTTTGTTGAATTTTGGTACACAAGAATCTGTGCTTAGAAGTGAGTTTATTAGGATAAGATTTTTTTTTAAATGAGAGTTACTGTGATGTAGTGGCTTGAGTGTTGGACGATGACTCTGGGAAACCAAGGTTTGAATCACATGGTGATCTAAATCACCAGGAAGAGATCCCAGGACACTTCTCTTTTGATCTTTCATGTTCCCCTTTATCCAGGGGCGGTTTTCACCAGTTCCCTTCATTTGGAACCAGGAAATACCAAATCCTCTCCTGGCCACTACTGCAAAAAGGGGGACTAGTGTCCTGCCATTTTTTTCTGGAAACCCTCCTTTCCCCCCTTTTTCAACACAGGACAACATTTGCCCTCCTCCAACCTTGTGGAACCTCTCCTGTCCTCCAAGAATTTTCAAAGATGATTGATACTGGCTTTGAGAGTCCATCTGTAAATTCATTTAGTACTCTTGGATTCAGCTCAGCTGGCCCTGGAGACTTGAATTCATTTGGAGTAGCTAGGTATTATTTTACTATCTCTTTAACCATTCTGGACTGTAGCATCCCTACTGCATGATTTATTCTATTTTCACCAGTTAGAGCCCTGTCTTCAATTTGGGAGAAGACTGAGGCAAAGAAGGTATTAAACAGTTCAGTCTTCACTCTGTCCTCTTAATATTTCACCATCTTCTCTAGGCAGTGGCCCTATCATTTCCTTGTACTTCCCCTTGCTCCAAACATAGCCGACCACCACCTTTTTATTATTTTTAACCTATCTAGTGAGTCTGGTCTCCTTCTGAATTTTAGCTTTTCTGATTTACTCCTTACAAGTATTGGCTATTGTGTTTGTATTCCTTTTTGGCAGTTTCCTCCTTCTTCAGTTTCTTATACATGTCTCTTTCAAATCACAGCTCCTTTGAAAGTTCTTTGTACAGCCATCCTGGTTTCTTTAGCCTTCCCCTCTTTTTTTTTTTCCTTATTAGAATTGTTTATATATCTCACCTTTAAGACACTCTCAAACATTGTGAACTCCCCTCCCTTTGAGCATTTTTGACCATGGGGTCTCACCTGATATTTCCCTAAGCTTACTGAAATCAGCGTTCTTTAGTTCCAGAGTGACTGTCGGACATGTTTGGCTTCCCCATTCCTCTGCATAACAAATTCCAAGAGACTGTGGACACTCCCATCCCAAAATCCTACTGTTTCCATTCCATTGACCAGTTCGTCTCTGTTGGTTAGGATCAAATCCAAAATAGCTCATCCCCTCGTTACTTCCTCCACCTTTTGTTCAATGAAATAGTCTGCAAGGCTAGTGATAACTTTGTCAAACCTTACACTCTTAGCAGAATGGGATGTCCAACAAATATGAGAGAGGTTGAATTCTCCCATTACTACTATATCTCTCCTTTTTGAATATTTGGCCATTTGTTTTAGGAAGGCATTGTCTAAATCTTCAGTCTGGAGGGGGCAGCTATAGTAAGCACACACAATGATGCCACTGTTTGTTTCTCTCCCCTTTAATTTTTACCCCAAATCCTTCAACCTGTCTTCCATGTTCTAACTTACAGATTTCCTCACAGGTGTATGCATCCTTGAAAGACAATGCTAGTCTTCCCCCTTTCTTGTTTGGTTTGTTTTTTGAAACTGGTTATACTCTTCTATTACTATGTTCCAATCACAAGACTTATCCCACCAGGTTTCACTGATGCCAATTAAACCATATTTGCCTTCCATTGTTAAGACCAGTTTCATTTTGTTTACTTCCCATGCTCTGTACGTTACTGTAGAGACATACATACGTACATACATACATATATAGTATAAGTTTTACTGAAAATTTGTCTCGAAAATAAAAAAAAAACTCTCACACTTCCATGCTTAAATCTTCCAGTTGAAATTGCTTATTTCCATTCCACTACACGCATAATTTCCATCTTACAGAGAGAAGAACAGTTACATTATTTCTTCTTTGATTTCTTATACATTTATATCCTTACCCAATCCAATACTCTTTTCCATTCTTTCTCAAAGTTCTGGATAGATTTATTCTTCAAAGAAAATGCTAACTTTTCCACCTCTATCATATCCAGAACTTTTAACTTCCATTCTTCTATATCAATATGTTTCTTTTCTTTCCAGTGCTGCACATATGTCAGCCTTGCTGCAGCTATTAGATATAATAATATCCTCTGATGACTTCTTATTTCCCTTTGTTGCCCTAGCATATTTAACAAATAAAGCTCCGGCTTCATTTCAAAATGCAATTTACAAATTCTGTGGATTTCATCATGTACCCCTTTCCAAATTTTTTTTGCTGTCTTACATGTCCACCACATATGGAAAAAAGACCCCGTCTTTTCATCACACTTCCAACAATTTGAATTCCCATTTTTCATTGTTTTTTGTAATCTTTCTTGGGTCATGTGCCATCTGTAAAACATTTTATAAAAATTTTCTCTTAAATTTAAGTTTGGTGTAAATTTTATATCTATTTTCCACACTCTTTCTCAAGTTTCTAATTCAATTGAATGTCCCAAATTCTGTGCCCATCTAACCATTGTATCTTTGACTACTTCTGATTCCATTTCTCTTTTCAGCAATAATTTATAAAATGTGGAAATTCTTTTCTTTTGGTTATCTTTCATCAGTACATCTAATTCATTCTCTTTTCTCTCAAATCCGTATAGTTTTTGGTCCATTCTAAATCTTTCTCTGAGTTGTCTCCATGGAAACCAATTTAATTCATGCCCTTCAGCCTTTAATTCTTCTTCTGTACACATTCTTGGTTTGTTGCCCTCCCATTTCAATAACTCTTGATATGTTAGTAAATTTCCTTGTTTTGTTGGGGTGATTTTATAAGCTTCTTGTGGTGAGGTCCATATTGGTAGTTTTGTATAAAATTTTTGCTTTATTTGTGACCAAACCTTCAACAATGTCTTTCAGATGTAATAGTTTTTAAACTCTTTATTCACTGTAGATCTGTCATAACACAGATATCCATGCCATACAAATCTATTGTTTATTTCTTCTAACTCTATAGTGGTTGTGTTGTCTAATTGAATCCAGTCTTTGATCCAATCTAAACAACATGCATGGTGATAGATTTTTAAGTGTAGAGACATATAGAGAGAGACATACTCTCCAGCTGATTCCTTATTGTTTTTCTTGCCCCTTCTTGGGCTTTTGTACTATTCACCCCATTCGCTCTGTATCACTGAGGCTATTGTCCCCAGCAGACACACTCTGGTATAGTGGTTTGAGTGGTAGACATGACTGTGGAGACCAGGGTTCACATCCCTGCTCAGTCATGAAAATCCATTGGGTAACCTTGGGCGAACCACATTCTCTGTCTCAGACGAAGGCAAAAGCAAACCTCCTCTGAACAAATCTTACCAAGAAAACCCTGGGATAGGGTCACCATAAGTCAGAAACTACTTGAAGGCACACAACAGCAGCAACAACAACAACATTGTCCTCAGTACTCAGTACGCTGCCCTCTGGAATAACGTCTCCCTCCTCCATGTAATTCAATTCAAAGTCCTCCTGGTCAAGTTTGTAAGATTTCTAGCAAATACATTCTTTCCAGGTGCTGTGAGGTGTAACCCATCTCTTGCCACCAGTCCTTCTTCATGAAAGTGTAGACCATGGTCCCAGAAGCCATATCTTTCTCAGTGGCAACATCTGCAGAAGCAATTATTCACTTCTAGTGTTCTTCTCCCTGTTCCTGGGCCACATCCTTCAGCGAGAAGGAGCAATGAAATAACAACTTATGTTCCACTCTCATTTAGCTTCTTCCCCAGAGCATCAAATTGACAGGAGCTCTTCCGTCCATAAAACATTGCCTCCATGACTTCAGAGATGTGAGGCTCTTGAGCCTGGGGCTCATAATCACTGGTTAAGGGGAAAGCTTGGAATCAGTTATGTAATTCTGAGTTTGAAGCATGGTTCTTGATAGTTCTGCTTCTGTGTCTCATATCAAAACAATCTTTTAAAAGTCAAATTTTGGGAGGTATTGGAAGTGTTGCCAAAATCACAATAATCAAACTTGTTATTTTATTAAAGATAGCATGTGACAAAACTTTGGGTATATTTTGTATCAAAATTGATCTTGTCCTTTGTTCAGTTATTTTCTAGACTAGAGCAGGTGTAAGAGGTTAGAAAGGAGAGTCCTCGAAGGTAGTTACAAAGCTATATGTTGTAGAAGTCAAAATCAGGTATTGTTTGGTTTGAACAAATGTGTCAAAAAGTACCTCATTCAGTCACTGCATTTGTGATGAGCTTTGAGGTTGTTAAATACATGCCCCTTAAAACATTTTTGAGTCTCTCACTGTTATATGTGAATGTCAGAAACACAGTTTTAAATCATTGTATAAAGGACTTGTACAAAGATCTAAAATTGTTTTGTGGCAGTCCACTAAGTGGTCTGATCAAATTTCAACCTTTATGTTTTGTCTTATTTTGTCACATCTTTAAGGCATGTTTTTAGCCCTCTACTGATTGTTTTCTACATATAACTGTACACATTTGAGAACAGACTTTTCCATGTTCTAACATCTCCTCCCCAAAGAGAAGTGTGATAGGAAAAATCCCGTTAGTTTTACCAATTCATATTTCATTTATTATTTCCCTCCACTGCCTCCCTCTGGCCTCATGCAGTTCTAAACAACCAGGAGAAGGTGCGTGAGATGGTGGAAAATTTGGGGGCGTGGTGGTGAGGAAGATTAAATGGATCTCTTTGGGGCTGCATCCAAGTCTAGTCACTGGGCCAGCTTCTGGGAGAAGGAGGTGGGTGGGATGTCTTCCTTCACATGAGCTGGAGGGGATGTGGCAATGTTTAAAATGTAAAAGTCCCATTGTAAGTTCCAATGTTATAAATACGAGTGGCAATATATAGTAACTAAGGGGGTGCGGGAGTAGAGTATGTATACGACTTTGGAACAGGTGCTGAAGTAACCACTGCCAATTTAAAGTGGCTGTTAGGCTGTGTGTGTGAGAGAGTGTGTGTGTGTGTGCGCGTGTGTGCGTGCATGTGCATGCAATTTGTGCCTATAAGATATTATATGGTAACATATACAGTACAGTATATTTAAAGAGTTTTATAGTCAATTGCCTGTCACAGTACTGTGGTGAATGAAGAGTTTTAACTTGTAGGAGAGGCCATCTGCCTTACAGAAGCAACAGTGGGGAAAAATCCTCTTGTTAGTTGTAACACTTAAGACGGTTGGTTGTAGGGACTTTTTATACTACACAGTCATAGCACTATGATTCCACGTTAATGGTCATGATGGCATCATATGGAATTCTGGGGTGTGTAGTTTGGTCACAGGCACTAGAGCTCTTTGGCTGAGAATTCTAAATCCCTCCCCGCCTAAATTGAAAATCTAAGATTCCTTAGGATGTTGCCATGGTAGTTAAAGCGAACCATAGTGCTATAGCTGTGTAGTGCGAAACATCCCATAGCCAAAAGCTCTAGGCTTTCACTTCTGCTTCGTACTAATATAAACAGGATAGTTCTTTCCTGAGAGTCTTAGCAGATATGTGTAATAGATAACAGATGCTTATCATGTGTTAATTTCCTTACTTTTTGCCAGGATGCTTGTATTAAAAAGACAATTGTAACTTTCTGCATCCACTCTGATCCCACCCACACAACCATGCACACTGTGCATATAAACATGAACCTAAATACATGCTACCTACATCTGGGGAAGAAGAGTGTGACCAACAAAGGCTCATGCTAAAATAAATTTGTTCAATGTGTCCTCTAGGTTGCTTCCTAAGAATCTGAGTCAGTGGAAGCCAGAGAATACCACTTTCATATAACACTTTATTAAAAGATGTTAATTTGAATCCTCATAATTATCCATTGTATAGATCTATCCCATATTCATTTCTTCCAGTGCATTCTGTTCACAGATGTCCTGTGCAGTAGTTTAGCAGTGTTACCCTAAAAGGTGAGGGAACCAGCAGTGCCAGTATCTCTTTAGGATTTGAGTAATTATCAAAGGAGGCCTGCAAGAGGAAGGTAATGGCAGGATCTTTTCATCTGTGTACACCAGTGCTAACTGTAGAGAGGACTCTGGTTAAAAGTTAAATAGAATATTTATTGGAAATTAATAGATACACACAAGGAATCAGACACACTCACAAATCATACAAGGTTATTTAAGGGAAAGGCAAGAAAGGTTGGATAGAATTTGGGTGGAAAGGGTGATATTTATTGGTCCTGAAGCAGAAGTGGCTCAAAAAAGAGTCTAAGGGGAACAGGAGTCTGGGGGACCATGTGCAGCATGACACCAAAGGCATTACAGGTTACTGGGGTTGGAACTAGAGTTTCTATACTCTATTTGCTGCTGTGAAAGAGGGTAGGTGGATAAAGTGATAATTGCTTTCCGACAAGCTGACAACGGAGTCTGGAATGCGCTGATTGTCTTAACTTTAGGTGACAAAACATAGATGGGAGTCCTGACAGTGTCGTGGTTGGGTAAGGTAAATAGGAAAGGTCTCTATATGATATGTTCACAGCAGGGGTCCTTAACTGCTTCACCTGGGCAGTTTTGCCTTCTATTCTTCCCAGGAGTGCTTGTATCTTACAGCCTTTTAGCAGGATCATCCCAAGACCATCAGCACTGGGCTTTCCCATCGAATCTTTTCTGAACTTATGACCTGGCCATGCTGAAGTCATCCTGATCCGGCTACGTGCATACAGTCAGTGCTTCTCCAAAAATGCTTTTGGCCATAAATACGTCTAATAGCATACCCCTCAAAGTAGGTGTGTTGGGCTTGGTAACAGGAGTCATATTGCTTCCTAAGATTAACATTAATCTTCAGAAGTAAACTTTGGTGAAGAGAGTGGTCATTCACTTTGCTGCATCAGGGTGATTGTGCATTTAAATAGTAACAAGCAGTAGCAACCAAGACACAATAATTAATTCTATAACCCTGCAAAATGCTTCAAGTCAGTTTTTTTCCTCAAGGCAGGCGCACACATACATGCCCCTCTCTTGATGACTGAAATGTTTGCATGTCTGAATGAACCACCAAATAACAAATTCTACACTGAGCTTCAATTTCAGCTATACCTCAAAAACAGTGCTTCTCACACAGCAAGCTGTATGTCATCAAGTGTTGAAAAAAGCTATGAGCATTCAATGGCCATGTGTGGACCAGTTGTGCCAGTACAATGGAAAAATAAATATGGCCCTAAAAATGTCTGAGACTCACTGTCTTGCAATATAACTTTTCATCCAGTGTACATCATTTTCTTTCTGAATTCCTCAGTGAAGAGTCAAGAGACACTGTGATAACAGATCAGTGAGACTAATATTTTAATGAGCCACAGTAAAAGCTCATAAATGAAAATGATTGGAATCATATGAGCCTATGGAAATTTCTCTTGGCAATGTATTTAAGGCAAATTTGACCACATGAAGACAAAGTAAAGACTTGAGGAATTAGTTGCACTGCAACTAGCACAGTATTATGCCAAAGTCTGTGAGCAAAATTAGCAAACTCTCATTAACAGCTTCAGGGTCCAAAACAGAATATCGCCCAGGGCCATTTCTGTGTACTTTTAACAGACACAGTACAATGATTTAATCAGTCTACAATGCTAAATGGCTGAACCAAAACAATACAGAAATAAAGAATAGTAAAATCCTTTCTTGAGCCAATGTGGCCTTTCAAATCCCAATTTATCCATAAAGCCCACTGGCTGACCTTCGGCCAGCTACTATCTTATAGCTTCACTTACATCACAGGGTTTTCATGAAGATAAATTCAGGAGAAACCCATGGCTGCTACCAGAAATCCTTGGAGAGAGGGCAAGATACACATGTGATAATAAACTAGAACTGAGATATCAGCCTGTAGGGAAATATCAGATTCTCTCCTACTTTGTCTTTTGCAAAATGATGTTGCTGTACAGTTAAGGCTGTTTTTGTTCTTCCAGACAAAATAAAGGAGAGCTGGTGTTTTACAATTTCACACTGCTGATTTTTAATATGGGTTCTTCGCATCCCTTCTTTTCAAAGGAAATTGCATTTTTTAAGTCTATTAAGAAGTAAATTCATCACAATGAATGGACAACTGAAAGCAACAGAGGGTATCTTGCTAGCAGAATGCAGTTGATGTCACAGCCTCCCTTCCCTCCCCACCCTGGTATTCAGAGAGACTACTTATATGATTTGCTTTTCTGAGAGAACTCCTAAGTATGCTTTTACTCCTCAGTTCTCTCTTCACATTCAAAGAAATTCCCCCAATCTGCTCATGTTATCAATTGTTGGGGAGTGGCAATTGTTGACCTTCTTAGCTATGGAGATAAAACTTTAATCTCCCCTACACTGGTTCCTGAGATACTGAAATCATGCACTCTACCATCACCAGTGTGATTGCCAATCATATGAGAAATATAATGTAGTTAGGCCCACTTAGGTTAAAGTACAGGAATCATTAATCCTTGGCAAAACCATGGACCCTTTCCTACTATGCAAGAGTGCTAAAGTGGACTCCACTTTAATTGCCATCACTGCATCCTATCGAATCCTGAGGTTTGTAGTTTGGCAAGGCACAAGAGAGCTCCAGGTGAGAATTCTAAATCTCCCTTCCCAGAATTCCATAGGATGTTTCTGTGACAATTAACAGATTCATAGAATTATAACAGTGGAGTTCAGAAAGACCCCAGGGCCTCTTTATTCACCTCTCTTTTATCCTCAACTAAGAGAATATGCGAGAGTCAGCGTGGTATAGTGGTTTGAGCATTTGATCCACTTGGTCATGGAAACCCACTGGGTGACCCTGGGCAAGTCACATTCTCTCAACCTCAGAGGAAGGTAATGTCAAAGTCCCTCTGAACAAAACATGCCAAGAAAACCCCATAATAGGGTCACTATAAGTTGGAAATGACTTGAAGGCACACAACAACAAAGGAGAATATGTGAAGAAAAGCAGATAAGATTGCAACCCAGAAAATAAGCATATATGTTTAAATGCCTGGATTAGCTGAGAGATTTAGCTTGGGAAAAACTTGCTACCGCAAGCAGAGGCAATTAACAGAAGAATAAGTGGAAACAGTCATGGCATAACCACTATTCCAGCTTTGCAAGCCGGCAGATCAAAAAGTAGGATGCCAGTTCTGGGTGAAGTTTATATTTCCACCAGAAACTTTCCTAAGTAACAAGAATTCACACACACCCACATCCTCATATTTAACAGTATTTGCACATTCAGAATGGGGAATGTCTCCTCCTTGATAAATGTCTGGCTTGTGTAAGTTGAAGAAACAGACGTTTGTGAAGAAGCAGGAGTTTGCTAGGCCACTTGCAAAAGGTTGGCTGCATCCTTCCATGGATTTATTAATGTTATTACGTATTAGTTACAAAGTAAGAAATTAAACTCAGGGTGAATAAAATTAAACCAAATTTTACGCACCAGAAAAAGGAACTCAGATTGACTGAAGCTGCAGTTTTTGATCATTTGAAAATTGTGCAGTTTCCCCAAGCTTTCCTTGGGGAAAGCTGTGCAGTTTTCATTTCTCAGTTTTCCCCCAAAGAAACTATGGTTTTCTGGACAAGCTGTGCAACTTTCATAGAAAACCTGAGCAGTTTCCCATCACAGCCAGGGGGAATTCCCAAGCGTCCTGAAGAAAAAGTTGTTGCATTAACCTCCACATCCATCAGGATATAAGAAATACTGAGATTTACCATTCTAGTTCTATCATGGTTTAGTACTGGGCTCTGGAGAGAGAATAAAACCTGTTACAAACACAGATGATAAAATCCAACGTTATTAGCTTATTATTATTTGTTTACAGGTTGCATTTCTGACCTTTGTCCAAGGGGCTCAGGGTAGAATATATGGCTGTCCTCTTCCCCAGTTTGTTTGTTTGTTGTTTTACATATATGCATACATATATATAATTTTATATTTTCTCATTAAACAGAACCAAAGTGGCTTACAAGCATTATTTTTTTCCAAATAAATGGAAGCCATTAAAACCTCTTTCTGCCACCTAATAAGCCAAAGCCTGCCTCAATAAAAAGGTCTTTGCCAGGTGGCCCGAGAGAAAGAGAGAGAGGGCCAGTTGAAGCTGCCACTGGGAGAGAATTCTACAATGTGGGAGCAGTTTCCTGTGTGCCCATAAACATTTATCCTCACAACAATCCTCTCAGAAAAGCTGGAATGAAAGAACATAGATTTCTCATATTCCTATCCAACACTCTAGCCACTGATATTCTGCATTAAAACCAATCTGGAACGTTTCTTTACAATATGGAGATACTTCAGAGGAATTATGCAGGTACTGGGTTGCAGTGCAGGTAAGGAGTAAAGGAAGATACATAACAAAGCTTCATGGCATATGCTGTAGAGCAGATAAGGCAGATCAGGTGGAAAGAGATGCCTTCAAGATTTGCAGTCTCCCAAGATTTGCCGATATGGAATCATTTTACTACATACAGGTAACATAGCCTGTTTACTGACAGTGAGAAAGATATCAAAATGCTCAGTTAGCATAAGTTACTAGTTTGTCTTCCAGGCTAATAGGCTGATGAATCTGCTCTAGCTTTTAGTTTGAACTTTAAGCAGCTGTCCAAGGTGCTAACATTTTGGGGAACAAAGTTAAGCACCTTGAATAGCTCCTTTAGAGTTCAGACTAAAACCATTAGTGGACTCACTGGCTCGCTTCACATGGAAGCCTCAGCTTACACTGCTACTAAGATTTTGAATGAATAAACATTTGAATTATAAATTAAAATAATTATTCTCACTAGAATTTGTTCTACTGAACCAATACATTGCCTCTCCTTCTGGGGGAATAAAAAAAGTTTCAAGGGAACAGACTGGATTCTATCACTTCTGTTCCTGTTGTCTCATCTTTTCTTAGCAAGATACTATTTATCACAAAATGAATTACTGTGTGACAACAAGTTTGTCAAAATGCAATGAAGTGTCCAAATCGATAGTGCAGTTTTCATATCTCCTTGTAGGAAATAACTTTTTCCCACAAGAGACAAACAAAAACTTCAATATAAACTGTGATGGCTGCTGGCTTCCAATGTTAGGGGGGCAGTGACTCTGCTCTGTGCTTTAGTGTAAACTTTGAAAAATCTAAGCCAAAGTGCTGAAACCGAATCCCAAAATTCAGCATTTGAGATAGCCTCTTAAAGTTCGCATTAAAGCCCAAACTGGATTTACTACCCCGCTGAAATTAAAATGTAAAAAATCTCCATTTAGATTCTTAAAGCAATTCACTGGGCCAGTTCACACTACAAAATTATAGCACAATGATTCTGCTTTGATTGGCTGTTTCCAACCTGTGGAATTCTTGGATTTGAGTTTAGCAAGGGATACTTAGAGTTCTCTGTAAGGTGTTACTAAACTACAAATCCCAGGATTCAGTAGGATGTTGCCAAGGCAATTAAAGTAGACCCTGAGGGCTACAATTATGTAGTGTGAAAAAGCTCACTGAGTCTGCTGAATTAATAATTTTCTTTATGCTTTACACTCGCAACTTTCTTTTCGTTGCTTATGGAAGCTAAAGTGGTTTAGATGTGGTTTCCAGATGCATCAACTAGACCCTAAATGGCTAAGCTTCTGAAGGATTGTTGCATCCTAGACCTTGCTTTAAATGAAATATTGAAGTGCAATTAATAGGAAAATAACAACAAAGCTTTGAGAGAAGTCTTCCCTAGCTTGCAGCAAGGGTGAGTCGGAAGTGAGTTTGAATGCAATAACTTAAAGGAAGTGTAATTACTCTTTAAAAAAAGAAAGGGGAAGGCAATGTCATTAGTTTTAAGGATTTTAATTGGATCAAGAGTGCTTTTTTGTTTGACATAACAAGTAATGTACATTAATTTTTTTCAGGGAGAAGCTAATTTAAAGGAACTTGGGGCCATTTTTTATATTTTCACATTATTTTTCTTTTTAGAACAAAATTTAAAAGTTTTTTTCCCCTGTATCTATAATTTTAAAGCTCCTCTTATAGCTACAAAGGAGAAATTTCACTAAATGATGGAGGATTAATATCTCATGATTCACCTGCTGGCTTGCAAGTGCTTCCTACTCTGTTGGAGATGTTACAATGGGTGTGTTCTGTATCACAGTCCAGCAGTTTGCCAGCATTCAGATGGATTTTTAAGTAACAGAACATAACAAGTTATTTATTTTTGAGAAACAAGGAAGCAAAGAACTATTTTGTTTTTTAAAACTTTAACTTTGATGGGATTGATGAGGGTTGGCCTTGGGGTTGCCCAATGTTCCTTATTTTAAGGGATACTCCTTTTGGGCCAGCCATCTTTTGTCTCTTTGTGGCCTACTAATGACTTTGCAGAAATAACCCCCCAAGCTCTGAGTAAATGGTAACTTTTGAGGTTGACATCATTTTATAACCGTGTTAAAGTTTTTAATGGTCTTTTACTTCAAGCTAAAACACTTTTCAGGGTACAGTATTTTTATGCTATTAAAATGTTAGTGAACTACTGCTTAAATGAAAGGATATTTATTATATCACTAATTTTAAACATGAAGTGGGAAGATTTCCAGTGACCACCACTTTGGAAACCTCCCCCTTCTCCCACAAATCACTTCCAACTCAAAGCAAATACTAAAGATTTCACATTTTCCTTCCAGGAGGACATTGGAATTCACTAAGTTCAGGAAACATCCTATGCTACACAAAGCACAAATTCCTCCCCGTAAATCACATGTACAAGAAGGGGAAGCAGCAGAAATCTTCTGAGTACTATTGGAAGCCCCTGGTTACTCAGTTTCTCCAGGACCGATAATCTCTTTGTTTAAGATTTTTGATGCAGTGCTTTCTTCAGCCCATCAGGATACCATACCTGAGGTAAAGAATATCTATTCAGCTTTGGAGGAACAAATTTGTGATGATTTCATTATGGAAGAGGCTCACAGACATCAGTCTATCCCATCTTCTTTCCCTCAACAAGAAGCTGGCATTTCTTATTGGGACTTTTTTCTCCATTGGTCTCTAGACAAAGAGCTGACTGCTTATACAAGTCAGAGTTTGAGCCTTGGTATGATGATGACTGAGATTACTCACACCAATCAACTTATTTCAGGCACAGTCCACAGTACTGAGGCTTAAATACCTTAAATGCACCAGATTCCATCTGATCTTGGAAGCTAAGCAGAGTCAGTACTTAGTACTTGGGTGGGAGACCACCAATGAGTATCAGGTGCTGTAGGCGACATTTCAGAGGAAGGACCTAGCAAAAACACCTCTGAGTATTCCTTACCTAAGAAAGCCCTACGCAATTTATGGAGTGTCCATAAGTCGTCAGGCAACTTGAAGGCACATAGGCACACATGCCACAGTACTGATACAAGTTTATTCTAAGTCCCAAGACCATCCTGTCATCAGTATGCTGATGACACTCGGCTATATTTGTCCTTGTCATCAGAGTCAGGTGGGGCTGTGCAGATTCTGGACTAGTGCCTAGATACCGTAATGGGCTGGATGAGAGCCAATAAACTGAAACTGAATTCTGATAAGACGGAGGCTCTGTGGATTGATGGTTTCTGAGTCCAGAAACAGCCCATCCTGGATGAGGTTGCACTCTCCGCAAAGGAGCAGGTGTGTAACTTGGGAGTGCTCCTAGATCCATCCTTGTCACTGGAGGCCCAAATGGATTCTGTGGTACGGAGTGCTTTCGGCCAGCTTCAACTAGTGCACCACCAATTGCCTTTCCTGTTCAGAGATAACCTAGCCACAGTGCTTCATGCACTGGCAACCTCCAGGTTAGACTACCACAATGTGTTCTACGTGGGGCTGCCCTTGAAGAAGACTTGGAAGCTGCAACTAGTGCAAAATGCAGCAGATGAATTGCTGACTGGAATACCATGCTGTCTTAAAAGAATTGCACTGGTTGCTAATACATTACTGGTCTGAATTCAAGGTGCTTGTGGTAGCATTTAAAGCCCTAAATGGCTTGGGACCATGATACTTGAAGGAATGTCTCTCCCCATATGTGTCTGTCCAAGAAATCTGGATGGAGAGCCCCTCCTCCATGTTCCACCAGTGAGATCAATACACTGTGTTAAGATAAAGAAGAGGCTCTGCTCAGCTGTGGCACTGCGATTGTGGAATGCCCTCCCCCTGGAGGCACCAACTTAAAACTTGGCTGTCCATCAAGCCTTTGGGCCTCATTAGCTCATCCCAAATGTGGTGCACATAATTTAAACTTTTGTTAAAAAATCTTTTAAATCTGTTTTTAACATATTACTGCAATTTAATATGTTTTTAGTTTATTTAATTATTTTATTGTTTTAAATCATGTAACTTGTTTTAATGCTTTTTGTAAACTGCCCTGAGATATTTGATAACAGGGTGAGGTATAAATATTCCAATAAAATAATAACAATTTTTTGTTTACTGTCATCAAATCAACTTCTGTTTCTGACAACCTTATGAACTGGAGACCTCCAGGTCATCCTATTATCAACAACCCTGTTCAGGACCTGCAGATGCAGGGATGTGGCTTCCTTGGTTGAATCTATCCATCTCTAATGTGGTCTTCCTCTTTTCCTGCTGCCTTCTACCTTACTAAACATTATTGTCTTTTCTAGTCAGTCATGTCTTCCCATGATATGGTCAAAGTATGACAGTGCACTTAAGTCACCTTGGTTTCCAGGGAGCATCCAGGCTTCATTTGCTCCAGGACCCATTTATTTACCTTTTTAGCAGTCCACAGTACCTGCAGAACTCTTCTCCAGTACCACATTTCAGATTAGTTGGTTTTCTTCCTATCAGCTTTCTTCACTGTCCAGATTTCATTCACAAGCATACATAGAAACTGGAAATATGATGGCATGGAAATCCTATTCAGTTATATGATAGATGATAGATGAAGGGAATGCTGTGGATGTAGCATATCTCGATTTCAGTAAGGCCTTTGACAAAGTTCCCCATGACATTCTTGCAAAGAAGCTAGTAAAATGTGGGATGGACAGGGCTACTGTCAGGTGGATCTGTAACTGGTTGACTGACCGTTCCCAAAGGGTGCTCACCAATGGCTGATTTACATCCTGGAGAGAAGTGACTAGTGGGGTGCCACAGGGTTCTGTCCTGAGCCCAGTGCTGTTCAATATCTTCATCAACGACTTGGATGAAGGAATAGAGGGCATGCTGATCAAATTTGCAGATGACACCAAATTGGGAGGGGTTGCTAATACGCCAGAGGACAGGATCAAAATTCAAAATGACCTGGACAGATTGGAGAGCTGGGCCAAGGTTAACTAAATGAAATTCAACAGAGAGAAGTATAACGTCCTACACTTAGGTAGAAAAAATGGAATACAGAAATATAGGGTGGGGGACACGTGGCTGGATAGCAGTACGTGTGAAAGGGATCTAGGAGTCTTAATAGACCACAGGCTGAACATGAGTCAGCAGTGTGATGCGGCAGCCAAGAAAGCCAACGCAATTCTCGGCTGCATCAATAGGAGTATGGTGTCTAGATCGAGGGAGGTACTGGTACCACTCTACTCTGCTTTGGTTAGACCTCATCTTGGATACTGTATCCAGTTCTGGGCACCCCAATTCAAGAAGGACATGGTCAAGCTGGAGCAAGTCCAGAGGACGGCGACCAAAATGGTGAGGGGCCTGGAAGCCATGCCCTATGAGGATAGACTTAGAGAGCTGGGTATGTTTAGTCTGCAGAAGAGAAGGTTAAGAGGGGACATGATAGCTATGTTTAAATATTTGAAGCGATGCCCTGTAAAGGAGGGAGAGGGCTTGTTTTCTGCTGCTCCAGAGACTAGGACAAGGTGCAATGGATTCCAGCTGCAGGAAAGGAGATTCCACCTGAGCCTCAGGAAGAACTTCCTGACAGTCGGGGCTGTCCGGCAGTGGAATATGCTGCCTCGGAGTGTAGTGAAGTTTCCCTCTTTGGAGGTTTTTAAGCAAAGGCTGGATGGCCATCTGTCGGGAGTGCTTTGAGGGTGTTCCTGCATGGCAGGGGGTTGGACTGGATGGCCCGTGTGGTCTCTTCCAACTCTACATTTCTATGATTCTATGATTCTGTGATTCTATATATCTTGACACTTCAGGATCTTGTCTACTTCCTTCATAGCTGCTCTTCTAAATGCTAGTCTTCATCTGGTTTCTTGACTGCAGTCTCCATTCTGATTAATGACTGAGCCAAGGTGTGGAAAATTTTGAACTATTTCATGTCTTCATTGTCTGCTTTAAAGTTATGAGAATCATCTATGGTCATTATTTCTGTTTTCTTGATCTTCCACTATAAACCTGTTTTTGCACTTTCTGACTTGATTTTCTTCAGTTATCATTCCAAATCTTTGCTATTTTCTGCTAGTATTATGGTGTCATCTGCATATTTTAAACTGTTGATGTTCCTTTCTCCAGTTTTCACATCTCCTTCCTCTGAGTATAATCTTGCTTCACATATGATAAGTATATAAGTAAACAGATAAGGGGATAAAATGCAGCTTTGCCTGACCCTCTTGCCAGTTGGAGACCATTCTGTTTCTCCATATTCTGACTTGACGGTAGCCTCTTGTCCTGAATATAGGTTACACATTGGGATAATTAAATGTTGTGACACATCCATTTCTTTAAGAGCAATCCACAGTTTTTCATGACATATACAAAGGCTTTGATATTATCTATAAAGCACAGGCTGATTTTCTTCTGAAATTCCTTCGCGTGTACATCGTGCTGGTTCTCATTGGGTATGTAGCCCGATATTCCTCCAATGCCCCCTGCTCTCCACCACTCACTAGATGGCACTGGAGAGGGGATTCTTGGAGCTAAAAGGTAGGTTTGGAGGTGAGACAGAGATGTAAAACTGGCATGGTGTAGTGGTCTGAGCACTGGACTATTACCCTGTGGTCTAGGGTTTGATTCCCTGCTCAGCCATAGAAACCCACAGGGTAATCACATACTCTCAGCCCAGAAAATTCTGTGATAGGTTTGCCTTGGTGTTGCCATAAGTCAGAAATGACTTAAAGGAACACCACCACCACCACCACCACCACAAGAACTTATATACATCTCCATGATGCAAGATCTCAGTGTATCACAGCTTTCCTATGGAGTTAAAATGGCAGTGTTGATGGAGAACGTACTTCAGGATAAGAAGATGGGACTAAATTGTTCTTTGCTAAGGTTGGTAACATCTCAAAAGAACTTAAGTTAGAAAACCATTAACTTTAAAACACTACTGGGTGCTGTTGTGTTGTGGAGCTATGACACTGGTTGATAGCTCTTGGACACAGTTTGTTGGATAATGCTGAAGATATGCCTTTCAGTAGCTTCAGTTTGTTTAATACCCTGCAGTGCACTGAAATTCTCACTGGGACAAGAAAATACTCCACAATTCAAACAATGGAACATTTTTTCTTTATCTTCGTGAAAGAGAGTTAAACAGATATGTGCTCCATGCCAGATAAATAACTGAGTTTAATTGATCTGAAGGACTGCTGAGTAGGTTCTTTTTCTCCAGTTGGCTACTTAGGTGAATTAAATCTTCTCCACACGCAGCAGTTATGTCATGGACATCAGTGTAGGCAGAATATAGCAGAATGAACATATAGGAAAAAGTGTAATATCGCCTACAATATAGCAAGTCACCTTCTGTTCCTCTTGTGACTTGTACTGGAAGAGCAGTGATTTATTAGTTCTAGAAGCAGGGAAAAGGTAAGACAAATGGGAAATAGTGAACTTCAAAAAACAATGCTTGTATAACTTGGATAATTTGGATAAAGGCCACGGTCTTACTTTTTAAAAGAAGTAGACAAAGAGTAAGGTCTATGACAGTTGACTAGGCACAGTAATTAAGTGGAAAATCCATGTTCAGAAGAACTGTACAGTGGGTCCTCCTTACCCACAGTCTCATGTGAATTCAAGCATCTAGAACTGTGCCATGTCCTATACTTTAAATGGCAACAATTCATGCATGCATGTTGCCTTCACTGAATATAATGGGGCACGAAAATGCACAAATTTCACCATTTGTGGGGGGTTCCTGGAACAGTACCCCAGAATATATGGAGGGTATATTGTACCACTAAATGCTAGATGATTGAAAAAACAAATTACAGGGGAAAATCTTTCTTGTGAACTTCTGGACATAGGATCTGGCTGGCTGCTCTGGAAAAGTAGAATAGACTCCTTTGATCCGAGATGCTTTCTCTTAGGAATCCGGCTGAGCAATTCTGTACCACTAGTACTGAAAGTATTTTCTTTTTATACAGCTGGACTGAAAGGGCAAAAAGCAGACCATGAAAGACCCTTTAAGACACTGAGACATCAAATTTTCATTTCAGGCCCCTTCCCACTGCCTTCTTCTCACTTACTTTTTCCCCAGCTAAAAAGAAAAAAATGTAGTATTTGTGGGGGTTGGGGGAAGGCTACACGTGACAGCAGCAGAAGTTAAGGAGTTATGATTTAAATTAAATAAAATACTTACACACAACATTTGGAATATTTTAGAAGTGACACCTTTCACCCCACTTTCTTCCTCCTTTGTCTTGTCATCAAATTCTAAAGGCAAAGGACACACACAAGAACTCCCAAACAGAAAGCTACTCTTCTGAACCAACAATGGTCTCATCTGACTTAGAATTCATTTCAAAAAAGGCAAGTCATTTCCTCAAATCGCTTCTAGATAAAATATACCAACTATACTGCCAGGCATACCCTTTCCCTCCCACACAGGCCCTGGGTTTTCCATTTTTTCATTATCCTCCAGTTCCTGATTATTTTTTTCCTTTTCTAGCCTCATCTATCTTTCCTTCTTCCATTGAGGTACAAGGATCGCTGTTTACTTGCCATCTCCACACCTCTTCTTGGAAACCACATACTCTTCTGCTGAGAATATTCAGTTAGAATGGATCTCTCTTTGCTGGCCCTGTCCAATTAGAACTATTCTCTTAAGTCTAATTGATATTCTCACTTGAGAAGAGAAGAAACAGTGTTGATAGGCTTCTGTCTTCCTTTCTATCTGTAGTGTTCATTTCTGGTTCTGCCGACAATTATAGCAGCAGAGGGCCTAAGAAAATTACATCAGTGAGAATTTGGAAAAATTGGTAGCCATTATTATTTATAATTGTGCTATAGAAGGAGGAGAGACCTTTGAAAGCACTCTAGTATGTCTACACTGTTGGCTTTAGGCACTGCATGGAGGATTCTGGTCTGTAGTTTATGCAGGGTTGGTATGGTAGTTTAAAAGTATTGGATTTGAGAAATCCAGGTTGTAGTTTCCACTCTGAGGCTGTGATTTTTACCACAGTTGTAACTTGCTGGATTATTTTTTACTAATATGTCCTTACTGAGACATTGAAAATGCAGGAAAATGCTTTCTGGTTTTCCTTGTCTCTGATCACCATAATTCTGAGTGGATTACTCTGCTAGGATCCCCTGTCCACTAACTAGTACAGGCACAGAAGAGCAAACAACACTTCTCTGTACACCATATACAGATGCTTTAGAGAGAAGTGTAGAAATATTCAGTCTGTATTCACTTTGCATCTCCCTCTCCCTGCTCCCACCAAACAATTGCTCTAAAACTCATGTCACCTCAGGTGTACAGAGAAATCTCCTTCTTTCTCACAGCTCCCACCAACCCAGTTAGTCCAAATGAGCATCTTGTGCTACTATCTGGAACACCCAGGTTTGCAATGCGGCTCTCTCACCTATCTCATCCCACCCTTTGCTCTTTGTTTCTCTTTCTCAGCAACAGCAATTTCTTTAATCTGAGCAGATGGGGAAAAGTCAGAAAAAGCAGGCTAAAATTTTAGGAGAAGAGCATTCTCTTGTTTGTTTTTTCATCCGAGAAGACAGCAAACCATGAGGGTTCTAAATCCCATAATGGTTGCTAGCTTACTTCCACATGTGAGAACGAGCTTAAGGGATTCTCCCAACTAAGTGTAGCTTAACTCTTCCCTAGAGCATCGTGAGCAATTCTCCTGTTTCCACCACAAGCTAGCCTGTTGCAGTTTGTTTAGAGTAAATACCAATCATTCCTACCACAATAACGGTGCAACTGTAAGCGCAGTGTTCAGCCATCACCCTTTGGAGCGCTATGGGAATAAATTTCAAAGATGAATTTCCTTGACCCTTAAAAATGTAATACTTTCCTCATATAAATCTGTGGTTCAACCACACTTGGAATAATGTGTACATTTCTGGTCAGTGTGCCTGATTCAGAGCTGGAAGAGGCACTGAAGAGGGCAGTGAAAATGATCCATGAATGAAAATGATGCTGTTTGGTTTGCGAAAATGGTAAGGAGGGAATTATATGAGTTAAGAAAATACCTGGAGTAGAAAAAGAGGGTAGCAAGCTGTTTTATTTCTTCTCCCATAATACCAAAACTTGGGTCTCATTTGTTGAAGCTGAATGGTGGGAGATTCAGGATAGACAAATAAGTTCTTCACACAGCACACAGCTAGGTCTTGTCTTTTGCAAGGACATAGGGCCTTTCCGCACTACACTGTTACAGTGCTATTATTCCACTTTCAACATCGTATGGAATCCTGGGGTTTGTAGTTTGGGGGCGGTATTTAGAATTCTCAGCCAGAGAGCTCTTTGGCCTCAGTAAAGGACAAACCCCAGAATTCCACAGGATGTTGAAAGTGTAATAATAGCACTATAACAGTGTAGTGCGGAAAGGCCCATAGTGTTAGCAACTGACCCAGAGAGCTTTGAAAATGAATTAGACAAGGATGTTGGGGCTTTCAGTGGCTACTATTCAAGATGTCTATATATTCCTTTTAATAGCCAGTGTGGTATAGTGATTTGGATGTTGGTCTAGCACACTGGGAGAGGAGGGTTCAAATCCCCCCTTGGCCATGGAAACCTACTAGGTGACGTAGGGCAAGTCATATTCTCTCAGCTTCAGGAGAAGGCAAGGGCAAACCCTCTCTGCAATTACTCTGTCCTCCCATCCTGCAAAAACTTGATGGGTTGGCCTTAGGGTTGCCATAGGTCAGAAATGACTTGAAGGCACACAATAACAATATATTCTATTCAGAAGCAGAATGCCCCAATTTATCACTTGCTGGGAGAGAAGAAACAGAAGGTGCTGTTTTATTACTAGTCTGCTTGTGGCTGGGCCAGATAGGGTTTTGATCTGATCTGGCAGAGCATTTCTTATATTCTTGTGTTACTGAATTGGTTCTTCTTGTTAAAGATGAACTTTGGGCAAGTTGTAACACTCTGTGTGCTGTCAGGGGTTATACTGCTCAAAATTACTGAGTAGGTCCATATCCGTACATTTCAGATGATTGAAAACAATTTAAAGGAATGATAGTTGCTCTTCAAAATATTGGAAAGAAACATCTCAGGAGGAGATTTACAAATATGTACTGGCCTTCATGATTTGCCAAAAAACCCCCCACCCCCATTTTGTATAATGTTGCAGAGCTAGCATGGTATAGTAATTTGGAAGTTAGACTAGGATAGTGTGCTAGGACTAGGACAGTAGGAGACAAGGGTTGAAATCCTGACATGGCCATGGGAATCCACTGGTTGACTGTGGGCAGGTCATACTCTCTCAGCCTCAGGGAAAGACAAGGGCAACCCTCCTCTGAACAATTCTGCTAAGAAAACCCAATGATAGGTTTGCCTTAAGGTCACCATAAGTAGAAATGACTTGAAGACACAAAACAACAGCAAATTGTGATTATGGGCTTTGAAACAAACATTTTATGCAGAAATGTCCCATTTACAAAACTTCCCTTCTTCTAAATGTGGTCTGTCTATTAGTCAGCATGTCAAAAGGTCCCAGGTTTATGGCATCTAGCCCTGAAACAATCTCTGTAACAGGGACAGGTAAAGAGCTTGAGGTGCTGCTGATGCAATGCCAAGTGAAGTTAGAAGTTGGTAAAAGTGTTCCAGGCAGTTGCTGTGTCCTTCCTGAATCAAACTGACATTTTCAAGGTTCTTGGTTTATTTGTGGATCTAAACAAAACAAAACAACATGTGTCCTTTATTTAAGATGACACCCATATTGATTTTGTTTGAGCTGATTAAAAAAAAATGATCACGGTCAACTGAGAGTAAAACTTTGCTACTCAAGACATTGATTTGAGGCTTATTTTGCCTGTACATTGTCTATCCCATATTCTGCTGACAGAGCATCACTAATTTCTGTATTTCAAACTCACTTAATTTCCAGGTTTTCAGCTGTCTGTATAGATCCTCATCATCCAAAAATTAAGTAAACAAAACAATAAAAAGTATTTTCATGTTTCCCTTTCAGTGTTTGTGTGCGCTTGGGATCTCCCTACTTTTGGAGTGCTGGATAAGAAGACAAGATTTGCACTATTGTACAGAAGAGGAGATTTAATTAAGATCCATTTGACATGAAAAATTATACTTGTCAAAATTCATTCTACTGGACCTCAGTCCTTGGTTCTCCAGATGTTTTGGATTCCAAAATCCAGAAGTCCCAACCAGCATAGCCAATGGTAGTGGATTCTGGAAAATTAAATTCAAAAATTTGAGAACCATAGGGATACATGACAATTAAGAATATGCGGAAACTCTGACCTCTTCTGCACTCAGCCACCTTAGCCTATAAAAGGCAGAACTGAAGCAAAGTGTCTGTGCTTTATGGTGCAGATAGTTTTCTCAAGCCCTTCAAACGTATCATATTCTAGCTAGTTGCTAAGACTCAGTGTATTCAAAATCCAAGAGAGGTCTAGGAGGCAGGGTCTGATCCTACTTATTCTTAACTGCCATCAAGTCAACTTCAACTAATGGCAACCCTACAAACAAGAGATCTTCAATTCACCCTATCATCAACCACCTTGCTCAGGTCAGGTTCAGGGATATGTCTTCCTTGACTGAGTCTATCCATCTGTAAATGTGGTATTTCTCTTTTCCTACTGTCTCCTACCTTACCAAGCATTATTATCTTTTCTAGTCAGTCATGTCATGTCTTCCCATGATATGGCCAAAGTACAACAGCCTCAGTTTAGTCATCTTGGCTTCTAGGGAATGTTCAGGTTTGATTTGTTCTATGACCCGTTAATTTGTCTTTTTAGAAGTCCGAGGTATCTGCAGAACTCTTCTCCAGCACCAAAGGAGTTGATTTTCTTCCTATCAGCTTTCTTCACTGTCCAGCTTTCACAACCATACATAGAAACTGGAAATAAAATGGTATGAACAATTGTAACTTTAATATTCAATTATGTATCTCTACACTTGAGGATCTTGTCTAGTTCCTTCATAGCTACTTTTCCAGGTCCTAGTCTTCTTCTGATTTCTTGACTGCAGTCTCCATTCTGATTCATGACTGAGCCAAGACATGGAAAATCTTGAACTATTTCAATGTATTCATCATCTGCTTTAAAGTTATGTAAATCACCTGTGGTCATTACTTTTGTTTTCTTAATGTTCAACTATAAACCTGCCTCTGCACTTTCTGCTTTGGCTTTCTTCAACAATCATTCCAAGTCTGTGATATTTTCTGCTAGCAGTGGTATCTTAAATTGTTGGTGTTCCTTCCTCCAATATTCAGCATATAAGTTAAACACATAAGGTGATAAAACGCAGCTTCACCTGACCACCGTGCCAATTGGAAACCATTCCATTTCTCCATATTCTGTCCTAACAATAGCCTTTTGTCCTGCTTACAGGTTATGCATAAGGTCAAAAAAATGTCGTGGCACATTCATTTCTTTAAGAGCAAACCACAGTTTTTAATGACTTAACACAAAGACTTTGATATAATACATAAAACACAGGCTGATTTTCTTTTGTTATTTGGTGCACTCTGTTATCCAATATATGTTTGCAGTACGATCCCTAGTGCTTCTTTCTTTCCTGAAGCTAGCTTGGCCATCTAGCAGTTCTCAGTCCATATATGGTAACAGTTTTGTTGTAGAGTTTTGAGCATGACTTTGCTTGCATGGGAAATAAACTGCAATGATACTGTGGTTATTACAATCTCTGGTGTCTCTTTTCTTGGGGATTGGAATGTGTATTGAGCATTTCCAATCTGTGGGCCATTTTTTTGGTTTCCATATATTTTGACAGATTTTGGTTAGAACTAGAGTGGATTCTGTCTCCCCAGCTTGAAGCAGCTCTATTGGTGTGCCATCTGTTCCTGGAGATTTATTTCTCCCAAGTGCTCTGAGTGCAGCTTTCACTTCACTTTCTAAAACTGGAGGTTAGTCTTCACAGAGTTCTTCCTTAAATGAATCTGTCAACCTTTCATCTCTTGTATATGTTCTTCAATGTACTGTTTCCCTCACCTTTTTATTTCTACTTAGTCATATAATGTGTTCCCCTGCTGGTTGTAGAGCATCCCCATTCTTGGTTTAAATTTCCCTTTGATTTCCCAAATCTTGTGGAAGACATCTCTCTTTTTTTTTTTTTTTCTTGTCTCCTTCTATTTCTCTGCATTGATTGTCATAGTAGTTCTCCTTCTCCCTGTGCACAATTGTTGAACAGTTGCATTCAGGGTTCTGATTCTGTTTCTCTCACTTTTATTTTTACTTTTTGTCTGTCCTCAACTGCTTGAAGAGTTTCATTTGCTGTCCACTGAGGCTTTACTTTCTTTTTGGCAACACATAGTATCTTTTTGCTTTCCTCCCTGACAATGTTCCTGGCTTCAGTCCAGGGGTCTTCTGGATCCCAGTCGATTAAGCTTAACAGTGCAAATCTATTTTTTACATTATCTTTAAATTCTGTGGTGATGTTCTTCAGGTTGAGTTTCAGCATGATGGTTGGTTTACTGTTCTTCTTTAACTTTATTCTGACTTTTGCTATTAGTAGTTCATTGTCTTTGCCACAATCTGCTACTGATACACTTTCTTTTACAGAGAGAATGGAGCTTCTCCATCTTCTACTTCTGACTGTGTAGTCCATTGGTTCTTAACCTTTTCTTTACTGGAGACCCCCTTCTAAATATAATTTGTTGACAGGAACCTCCAAGACTTAACTCAAGATTTCAATATTTAAATTTAGATTGATATATGCAAACATTTATTTAAAGTTGCTCATCAGTGGTTGTTACCCTGTGTACTGGGGGTTCCGGGAGGGACACCAAAATGTGCTCAACTAAAGGTGGGGAAAATTAGCTCAAAGCACTGCTTAACGTTACGAGAGGCAGGGTAACTTAGCGAGATCTTGAACCCTATGTCTACGGGGTCGGGTCGAGTCAAGGAGAACACAGAAGTTGAAATAATTACTAATGTTTATTAAATACAAGCAAAACAGTGTATGCGACACACTCATACAAGATAACTAAAGAAAATAAAGGTTGGAGTGGTATAGAGGGATTTTTAGAGAGATTGCTGGTTTGGGTGATACTTCACCTGTCCTGAAGCCCAGAAAAATAGAGAGCAAAGCTGGTGTGCGATGTAGCTCAGCACGTGGAGCTGAGGGGAGGCTCGCCAAGCAAAGCGGCAGCAAGGCGGGATGAAACTCGGGAGCGATCCGAGGAAGGTCTCAGACTCAAGGGTTTTTATAAGGAGAATTGTGACTGCAGGCTATGCTGTAGTTGGGGGAAAACAATAGATTTGGAGTTGGAGACAAAGCCTCCGAAAGGTCAGAATCTGAATGATTGAGTTATCGTAGCAGTTCTCAGTAGAGTAGCCAGTATGCAGACGCAGAGTACTTGGGTATTGTATAGTTTACCCATCAAGCTGCCATCGCGGGGCAGAGGCTCTTTTGTAAGTGGCGTGCATATTTAATTAGCGCACTTGCCTGGAGGTCTCCTAAAACAGTGAGTCAGCTATTTCTGGCCTGCCTGTATTGTAGTTTGAATCTTACAGCTATTAACGTCCGAGCTTGTTTACGTGCTTGTCCGGTGGCCTCGCAAGCACGTGGAAAGGAATAGAGAAGTGCAGCCGAATTGTGATATCAAGGGATATCTTTAATATCCCCAAAGCTTGGACTAGCCAGGGCAGTAACAGGGTCTTGCAAATTTGGGGAGAAGGGAAAAATATGTAAATGCACATATTCCTGTTGCAGTTCTCCTTTCACATTTGTGGATTTTACCTTCACAAATTTGATTATTTGTGAGTGCACATGCCTTCCCTCCCATTCTCCTCCTCTCATTCCCATGTCGTTTGCCACTGTGCAAAGGACTCACACTAAGGCAAAATGGAAGGGAGTGGCGGGGAAGGCTTATGTGAGTCTTCTGTTTCCCTTTTGGAGCTCCTCCCTTCCCATTCCCATGCAAAACTGAAGAGACCGTCCTATCTTCTGGTTGCTGTTGCTGATGAACGTCCTTGGCTGTTTCGGCACTACACTGTTACAGTGCTGTTATTCCACTTTCAACATCCTATGGAATCCTGGGAATTGCAGTGTAGAGAGGGACATCTTTGGCCTCAGTAAACTACAAACCTCAGAATTCCACAGGATGTTGAAAGTGGAATAATAGCACTGTAAGAGTGTAGTTCAGAAATGGCCGTCATGTTACTTTTGGGAAAGATGGTGAGTCTGCTTCTTAGGTGTACATATCCACTATATTTCTTCATATTTCAGCACTCTCCTTAGGCCCCTAGAACTTAAATCTCTGTGTAATAGGAGGGGGTTGCATAATGACAATAGTCTGCATGCGTGCTGTAGATGCAGGTGCACAGAAACAAGTTTATTGTTTCCTTAACACTTAAAGTTATGGTTGCCACATTAAGATCCCCCAGCCTGCATAGACTCATTTCCATTCAATTGAAATAATCTGCTAATGATCTAAATCCTATTGGGAACTGAGAAAAAGTTAAGCAAAGCCTCCCCATGAACTTCCCAGGCCAAAGTAACCCTCAACTAGACTGGACAGATGCAAAAGGGAGGACGGCCCTGTACCATTAACAGTCTTGTAAAACGGGGAATTTCAGCAGATGCTCTTTTGCATTTGCTCACGCTACTCTTATTTTACTTATGAAGGCAACAGCAAGGGTGTAGTTATACAGGGGCAAAATGAGGCTACTGCCTCCCAAATCAGAATCCCTCTCCATTAAATTTTTCTTCAGTCTTTAAATTTCTAGCGTTGCAGTAATTCCATCTGAGCATTTAAAAATACAGTTAAGACATCCAAAGACAAGGAGCAGGCAAAGGCCATTTCCACACCATGCCATGATTTCGCAACGTCCCAGTGTCACCCTGGTACTACCACTGCCAAGATGGGAGCAGGATCCAAACACTCCCCTCCACAGCTGTCTGGCTGCCAGAGGATGGGAAGCATCCAGGACACACTCCTTCCTTCCACAGTGCAGTCAGCCTCTTCTTGTGCTGCACTGAGGAAGGAAGTGCTTGCCATCCTTTCTGCACGGCTGCTGGTGATGTGATCGTTGTGTGAAGGGAGGCCCTTACTGGATGTTTTCTGGTAATGGCATGCCATGTGATCATGAGGACTGGGGACACAACAGGAGTGGGACTACAATGATGTTGTACAATGGCATGTGTCATGGACTGGCTTCAATGTGTCCCTATGCCGGGATGGCCAAAGTTACCAAGGGAATGCAAACAAAACAAATGTAAGAGTTCTAGGTTTGAATGATTTTAAATGTCTCACTTTCTGCAATTCTAGAAATTTGGAAAATTTCATTGGTGGAAGAAATCTTATTGGGGGGACAGTATTCTCATTTTGCCCCTCCTTTCTAGCTATACCTCTGGTATACTGTCCTTACTACAGTGGCTCCTCCACTTTCACAGAGGTTTAGGGTGGAGAACCCTTGCGAAACTGGAAAAATGACAAATACCCCCCCCCCCATGATCCTTCTCAAATTCCCTTCCGGGCTCACCCCTCCTATTCCCCTGTCTTTTGCACACCAGGGCCAGAGGCAAGGGAATAGGAGGGGGAGCCCTGGAAGGGAGAAGGAAGGTATGTACATGCCTTTCTCCATACCCATTTCCTTTGCTTTTTTCTAGGCCCTTGCCTTCCTTCTCTGTGCCCAGCAAAATAGAAGATAATGGGAGGAGGAGAATGGAGGGGAAGGCACGTGCACATCTCCTAAATAATCAGATTCAGGAAGATCAAACCCATGAATGTGGAGGGAGGATTGTATGCTCTTCTTTTTCTTATGTATCGAAATTCTTACCATCTTATTCTCTGTATGTCATGAGGTATTTTTCTAGCTTTGGCTTTACTAGTTTTAAATCTTTCGAGGTGTTTTTATCTCTGACTGTGGTGCCAATATCACAATAAAAGGTAGCTCAATAGTACAGTCTGCACATGTATATTCAGAAGTAAGTCCTATGAGTTCAAAGGAGACTTTCATGTAACTGGGTATAGGATTGTGGCATTTGGCTGCAATCATGTGTTCTCTACCAGTGATGTATTTAACTCTTTTAGCCCAAGTCTCATTTCTCTACCTTCAAGTCTCAAGTCCTTGCAAGATATTTTCAAGTCAAGTCTCGAGTCAAGTCTCAAGTCTGGGAGCCAATTCTGTACCCCAGTCTGTATTCCACAATTTCCAGACAGAGTCGAGTAAAGTCAGTTTTAACAATTTAAGTAAAGACACCCCTCTGCTTTTGTAATTTTGCCATCTGCAGCTTCGAAAGTGGGGAACTGATCCTTCTTACTTCCCATTTGCAAAGCTGGAGGCTTTTTCAAGAGTGGGGAATAGAGTCCTTCTTATTCCCCATTACTAAAGCTTCAAGACCTTTAAAAGGAAGAATCCTTCCTCCTCAAGCCCATTGCCTAACACATTTGCTGTTCCCCTCTGAGACATGTGCCCTGCACTCTGGGCGTGAGTCTTGCCTTCTGTTCTTAAGAAAAGTTTTACAAAGCTCCTCCTATATGTAACGGGGACAGGCTGCTGAGCAGACCTCAACCCCACCTTAAGCCCATTGCCCAACCCATTTGCTGTTCCCTTTGAGAAATGTGCCCGTACTTTGGGCTTGAGACAGATTGTCATGTGACCAGTAAGTTGTAAGGTTTGTGGATGAATGTGTTATTTTTCTGAACCAAGTTCAGCAAGTCAGTCACTAAAAATATGCAAGTCTCAAGCTGAGTTGAGTCACTGTGTAATTTTTGCCGAGTCAAGTCCGAGTTGATTCACCAAAGTGACTTAAGTCTGAGTTGAGTCTGAGACTATCGACTTGAGCCTATATCACTGTTATCTACCATATACCAACTTGCTCATGCATGAAACCCACTGAATTCAGTAGAACTTCTGAATAGAGATGTTTGTTACTAATCTTTATGTAAATATTTCCTTAGTAATTTAAGAAGACACATTGTTATACTTTCTTGTACCTTGTACTTTAAGGTTGGAGGTTAGTAACAGTATAGGAAGGAAAGAGATTTGGGAGTAGGAGGGATGGGAAAAGAGAGGGACAGGGATTATAATTGGCATGTAGGTGGGCTCTGGACTTAAGACCAGTGGTGAAAAGCAGAGCTTACATCAAGTTGTAATCCAAAAAATGATTAGGGATCTAAGAAGTGTGGAGTTGGCAGTCATAGTCCCTGAAAGATTTGGACGATTTGGAGTTTCACAGGAGATTCTCTCCTTGAAGAAAATGCAGGACTCCAGAAAGGAAGGCAAGCTTCTTCTAGCTCTTAGAGTACATGTTTAAAGTTTAAAATACATGTTTATATCCCTGTGAAACTAAAGCCGTTTTCGCACTAAACTGTTATAGAGCTATTATTCCACTTTTAACGTCTTAGGGAATCCTGGGGTTTGCAGTTTTGGGAGGTGCCAGCCAGCACCTCCCGAAACTGCAAATCCCAGGATTCCACAGGATACTGAAAGTCGAATAATAGCACTATAACAGTTTAGTGTGGAAATGGCCTAAAACAGTGACATTGCTCACCTTAGGATATTAAACAGGGCGAAACAAACACCACAATTATTATGCAATACACACTTTTATAGAATAGAAGCAGTTAGGTAGCTGTGTGAAAGAGAAGTCAAAACATAGACTTTCAGACTATATGTTGTTTCTGCAGCATAACACATTGTGTCTATAACTTTCTGTGACAAAATTAAGGTTATTATCAATCAGAGCTGGTTGAGAGATTGCAGTTTAAGATGGGGTAGGTATCATGCAGCCCTACAGATACTGTGTCACTGTGATCAGATCTGAAGTGGGTAGTAGGGACCACCAGCGTGCCATAAACCAGTTTCTACCCTTGTCTCCTTTCTGATGTACTAGTTTTTTTTATATGTTTTTTTTAAATGGAAGAATATTTAATCATGAGCTCTCACCTGTAGTCTTAAGTGGCAAAGCCCACACATAGATTTACTGACTCAGTGCCACCTAGGTTTAAAAGTCTTAGTTCAGGCATTAACTTGCTCCCTGTTGTTAAACAGGCCAGTATTATTATCGTTATTTACATTACAAGGTTCTAATTTGAAGCTATCTAGATCTACCTTTCTGTCTTATGGTAATCCTACAATGGGGTTTTCTTGCCAAGATTTGTTCTGAGATTTCCCTTTGCCCTCTTCTAAGGCTGAGAGAGTGTGACCTGCCCAAGGACACCCAGTGGGTTTCCATGGCTGAGTGGGGATTTGAACCTTGGTCTCCAGAGTCGTAATCCAACATTCAAACCACTTCACCACACTGGCTCTCAGGACCTACAAATATGCTACATAAATACTTCTTGTTCTTTAGAAACTATAATGAGTAACCATACAAATTGATTCAGCTCAACACTGTCACTTTGAGCTGGGCACCTACACCTTCCTTACTCTCGACTCCACAGCCGTACCTTGTCACCCAGTAAAAGTCTCTGGCACCAAGGTTCTGCACTTTGAAATTCCATTGGCGCTGTATCCATATCTTCATCCTGATTTAGAGTGCTACAAACAAGCTAAGCAACTCCAGTTTCACCGTCATGTAGCCATCTCCCACAAACACAACCAGCCCCAGTCACGTAGAGACGTGGGGCAGGGAGGGGCGATTTGCTCCAGGTGGCAATGTTTTGGGCGAGTCCTGGCCCGTAACCATGCCCCTGCATGTCCTCGCTATGCCCCCACGCACCACAGCCACCACCACCCCACGGTGGCCATGGCCGTGGCCCTCGCGCCATAGCCCCACCCCCTCCCGTCCCCCCTCCAAGCTCCACCACTGACCAGCTCTATTACGTACAGTAAGGCAATTGGCTCCAGCAGCAGAAACCTGGGGTGCAGATAAGGGGATGGCAGCAGCATCCCCTAACTGATCTTCCGGAACCTCCCACTCACCTCTCCTCTCCGGAGACCAGAACTGTATGTGCCCCACAGCCTGTTTTCACTCTTTTAAACTGGTTTACTGCCCTCGTGTATAATGAAGATGCTACCCATAATCAGTATTTAAGGTTCAACTAGCAATCCATATGTGGAATGGGGGATGCTATCTTGCTCTCCGTCTCAGTTGTAATATATCTTGGGACAACCCTGCCCTTGTGCAGACAATGTATTCTGTGTTGCAACACTCAATGGGCCTTTAAGTGATCACATTCAGAAAAATGCTGGAATTTGACTAATTTACTTTGCTAGCTCCAGATTTTACAGAATTTAGATTATATGACCAAGGTTTGACTAGGATTTTGGTTCAGCTGTGTGATCTCATTGCTCAATATAGATCATTTATATTTTATGCTTCCAAAGTTTAATGTTTCTGCTATTTAGGTATGTGCTGCAAGATGGGCCAATATTTCTATTAATGAAAATGATCCCTTTTAAAAAGTGAAGGAAGCTGAAAAATACTTGATTGATTTGGGCTATTTAGGAAAAGTATTTGGGGAAGGAAGAAGCATTGTCAAGAACAGCTATCTTGCAAGAGTTTGGGATGAGAAGATTATCTGCACAGCAAATAAATCTGTCATTTATTTCCATAGTTTGTGTATATCTTCCTTTACTGTGATATGAACTCCATGCTAAACTAGTTTTATATAGTGATAATGGTTTGAGTGATGGGCTAGGACTTCAAGAGAGCAGGATTCAGATCTCTGCTTAGCCATGGAAACCCAGTGAGTGACCTTGGACAAATCACACTCTCTCAGCCTATGAGGAAAATGATAGGAAATCTCCTCTGAACTTGTTGCTGCTATGTGCCTTCATATAATTTCCAACTTATGGCAACCCTAAGGAGAATCTGTCACGGGCTCTTTTTTTTGGCAAGATTGTTTTAGGGTGGGTTGCCATGGGCTTACTCTGAAGCTGAGAGAATGTGACTTGCCCAAGGTCACCCAGTAAGTTTCCATAGCTGAGTGGAGATTCAAACTTGGTCTCCAGAACTGTAGTCCAACACTCAAAACACTACACGCTGGCTTTTCTGAGTAAATCTGGCCCAGAAAACCCTGTGATGGGATTACCTGAAGTTGAAGTTGGCTTGAATGTATGCAACAACAAAAAACACAGGGACTTATTATCTCCTTGTTGCACTAGGAAGTGGGAAGGCTGTAGTAACCCCTGGTAGATTCTAACTCTAGTGCAAAGATGAGTAATGTGTGGCCCTCTAGCTGTTTTTACACTCAGACTCTCATTCTGCTTTACCAGTGGCTATGCTATGTAGAGCTGATGGGAGATACAATATGATAACATCTGGAAAATGACACATTTCCCAGCTTTGCTCTAGTGAGCATGGTTGCCAATTACTAGTTTTAAAAATATTAACATTCAGAATAATATAGAGGACAAAGTCCACATAGGCTAGCACAAGGACCGTTGGAGCCTGTCAGCCATACTTTAAAGGCAAGACATAATTTAGAGGGTCAGATTTGGAGCCTTGCAGAATATCATGAGTTTGGGATTAGTTCCCGGTGAGTTTGCAAGCAGGGCCAATAGCAAAATCTATTTTTGACAGATCAGCATTGGAGTTTAATGTATTTTCAGACTCCAGTATTGCTTTCTACCAGACAGAAAAAAATGAAGGGACAGTTGGCAACTCTGTAGCCACCTGCTACACTGCAGTCAGCAGGAGAATCCAAAGCAGGATATCCAATGTTCCTTGCAAATGTGAAGGAAGTGAATATCCAGGGAGAGACAGTCTTTATTCATTCATGTGTCCAGCCAGAGTGGCCTTGAAGGTGTGATCCAGAACTATAAATTAATCCCTTAGAACTTTACAGTGTTAGCCATAGTACCAAGAAGTCTGTTTGTAATGACCTATATGCAAACCAGTAACTATTTTTTGTTGAAAGTTTCTAGGATCAAACATTATTAGCATGCACAGAGTCAAATGGCTTTTGTTTTTCTCCTTAAAGGATGTTTTTGGAACAGTAAGCCCATGGAAACCTTTTCCTGGCTGCTGTTAGAAGCTGAACATGGATTAGATGGATCTGTGATCTAAACCAGAAAAGCAACTATAATTACACGATCAACATGGCTGAGAATCAACTCCCTATGTGAGTTCAGAGATCTAACTTAATGGTACATAAAAACAGTAATCAGAGAACACACATGTACTCAGTAGAAGACCTTTAGCATATTCAATGCAGAAAATGTGAAAGCTGCTTTGATAATTAGTTAATAGGTTTGCAGCTGGCTCATATTTACTTCTTTAATATGCTATTTAATGTCTTAACTTTCCAATGATTTCTTGGCTTATTACGGGAGGGCTCATATACACGGAGGAATTCACCAAGCTTAGTTCCAGAAGCAAAAGCGACATCAGTGGGTGACATTGCCACAGTTTTACTCATGAAACCTGCATGGCAGAATGGTAGACTCCAAAGCAAATAGAACTTATACAAAAACATATGTAAGGAAACTGACAGTTGTTTTTTACAATTAACATCAGCTTTGGAAGGCGGTGATTTTGCCAAGAAGAATGAGACAGGCGGTAGCAGTGCCCAACTAACCCTTTCCCCATTGTTCATGTTTCTTCACGGTTTCGCTTCCACTGCTTTTCATCACACAGGATTCCATATACAGGTTTTGCAAGAATAACACGAGAAGTTGAGTGCAAACAGATTAAGTGCAACCTCTTTCTCCTGGAGGATAGGGTCATCTAACACCTTCCATGGGCTCAATTTTATATTCTAAAGCATTGAACAGTCCTTGCAGACAAATCCAGTGCAGGAGAGATGGCAAACTGAAAGTACAATCTCAGGCCTGTACAGGGCATAGAACCACAGCATTTTACAATTGAACAAAGCAGAGAGGGAAGGCTCTTTTGTTTTAAAGAAATCAATAATAGCTCTTGTTTTGTGAGTGCCATCAGGCTATGAGGACAGACTGTTCTATGTTTTGTAATCACTGACTCAGGCAGTAGCAACATCACCTGAGATTGCTCATCTTGGCAAATAGTAGTATGTGTTCATTCCACTGCAGCATCCTAGAAGGGTTTCCAAGAAAAGAATGATGGGGAACTGTATTGTCCTATGATCCAAAAGCAGTCATACACGCTGACAAGTAGTATGGGTAATGTTACTGAAACCATCAGGCTTTTTTTTGTATCAGTATTCAAGCTTGCAAAATAAATACTTCCCAGATTTTGGTAATTGATATATGCCGGTCATAGTTTCTTCAGTTGAGATTGGAGGAGCACCTAATCTTTTACATCTGGAGAAGCATACTTTTATCACACTGTTGAGGGTTTCCATAGGTGTAGCACTTACCCAGGCTTAATTTGCTTTGAAAGGTCATTGGAAGCTAATAGTATTTTGAAATGTTTGCATTTTTTTGTAGCATACTCTCCAGCAGTTCATAAAAGAAAACCAGGACACCTGCAGTGGTCTGTCTTAGTATTTTTCAGGGACAGAAATGAAATAGCAACTGACCCTTAAATGATGGTGGATAGGTAAGCAATCTACAGTGTTAATGGCCATTTTTATATGTGGACAGGCATCCTTAAATTACCCTCTGCCCAAGTGTTCTATTTGGTGTAACACCCTTCCATGACACAAAGTGATGTGCCCTGTTACATTCCACTAGGGTAGGAGTTGGCAAAATGCAGCCCTGGAGATATTGTTGGACTGCATCTCCCAACATTCCTCACCACTGGCTTTCCTGACTAGTTCTCTGGGGAGTTGCAGTCCCAAAACATCCAAAGGGCCCCCATTTGCCCACCCCTGCCACAAGTGAAAGAAAATCCTACACCCCACTCCTAAGGAGTAAGTCCTGTTGAACTCAGTGGGGACTGACTTCCAAGTAAATCATGCACACTGGTTTGGTGGCAGAATGGGAGGAGGAGATACCAGGGAATGAAATCGTCCATTATAGGAGACTCCTGCAGGCATTTTTCAGCAAACAATTCACTCTTGCGATTGACCTGCAACTCTGGATTTGCTGCAGCGTTGTAGTAGTTAGTGCAATGATTCTGAGCTGCACTATTTTTCTGCTCACAGGGTCTCCCAACGTAGAAAGTTTATCGAACTCTTTCTTGCAAAAAAAATTGTCCAGAGGGACTCAAGGTTTCGTGGGCTGGCACTGGGAAGCTTGTTGTATTAAAGAAGTGAAGTGTCTGAAGCGCTAAAGAGCTTCCCTTCCGTGCAATGAGTGCAACCCTGTCTTTTGGTGAGGCTTTTAGCTGAGTATTGATGGCTTGCTGGGAAGGCTAATAGGTTTCTCAAAGTTTTTTCCTCCTCGTTTGTGGTTCAAAAGTGATGTTATACTAATAAGCAGGATGCATACGTTCTAGGCTGCTTTGGGCGCCTGCCAGGTAGATTGCCTCGCCTTAAGCATCTTCTTACCATCAACCCGAAAAAAAGAGAAAATCTGCTTTCCGAACTATTAATTATTTAATATATTCAGGGCGGGGCAGGTTACTATTCTCAAACCGATACCTTTTTGTATTCGACTGTAGTTACAGGAGAGTGCTGCTGCTTTTTCTACTTCTACACTTCCCAGCCAGATCTATTTACACCCCCCCATACCCCCAAAATTGCTGGTTCCTTTCCAAAGTCATCCGAGGTCTTTGCCCCCGATGCACCTAGCTAGAGGTTGCACTATCTGGTCGTTGGCAGGCTTTGGGGAACGCACCAAGTCCCTCCGACCATTTCGAAGAAAAGGGTCCGCTTCTTCCGCCACCCCCCACTGTTTGCCGCCACGTGGGGCGTCTCGCTAAAACATCCCCGGAGCTTGAGCGCTGCTGGGACGATAGCAGGTTGCTCAAGTCTTGCGGGCAAACAGGCACGATGGCATGAAGATCAGAGGCTCCCACAGTATTGCACGGAGCAGTCGGGTCTTTTGCACGGGCTTCGTGCGCTCTCCCGAACAAGCGCGTCCCTAAACACGCAGCCCGAGGGCGAGGCCATTTCCGCACAGGACTGTTTACAGTGCTATTTTTCCACTTTCAACATCCTATGGAATCCTGGGGTTGGCAGTGTAGGGAAGGGGCGGCCCCTCCCTAAACTGTAAAGCCCAGGATTCCATAGGATGTGGAAAGTGGAATAATAGCACTGTAACAGTCCAGTGCGGAAATGGCCCGAGTCACTGGCGTAGCGGCACCCGTGGTGGCAAACGCGACCTTAGTTCCGCTCGCTCTGCCCCTCCTTGGATGAGACCTGGTGCGATCGTCTGCCTACCCGGCCCATCATTCTTCTCAGGAAAGAGGGCGCTGGCTTTCCTCCATTTGCAACCGGGCGCCCTCCTCCTCCCCCTCCTCCCCCCCTCCACAATTTCACACTCCTCCTCCTCCGCCCGCGCTCGTGCTGCAGTTTATTCATTAACTTGAAGCGGGTGCTTGACGACGACGACGGCGGGACGGCTCGGCCATTCGCTGCCGCGGGAGAGTTCCCAGCAGCTGCTCCGCCGGGCGGAGGGCGAGGAGCCCTGCGCCGCTCGTCTGCCTTGCCTGTTGCCTGCCAGCCAGCTCATTAGGCGAACGGCAGCTCCGCCGCAAGGAGCGAGGCGAGGTCCCAGCTGGCCGAGACCACCCCTGGCGGCGGGCAAGAGCAGCCGCTTTCGCCGCCGCGACCCGCTCCCTCAGCACAAAAGCCGAGCCGCTTAGCTCTCGGTTAAAGGGAACCACCGAGCGACTTCCACCTCGTGCTGGAGGGAGGCGGCGCCGCCGCCGCCGCAGCAGCATCCTTTCCTCCTCAGACAGCCGCTCTTCTGTGGTGGGCGGAAAAGTGGAGCAGAGCGGCTGGGTGAAGGGTTTTCCCCTCGAAACGGGACGGAAAGCGGATTTTAGCGCCCTGGTGCGCGTTTGGTCTCTCTCCCGCCCTTACTAATTCCACTTTGGTCAAAGGTGAAAAGTCCGTGCCACCTCCCAGGTTCCACGAAGAAGCCCCCTCCGTCGCCGCGTTCAGACACCGGCGGGCAACTCCAGCCTAACGGAAGTTGCTTCTGAGGGAGACCCAGGGCGGCGGCCGCCGGGAAGGTGGGCGGCAGGTGAACGTCGGCTGTTCTTGGCCGGGCGTGCGTGAGGCTCAAACGCTCGCTTTCCCTCGAGCGGCGCGGAAGGGAGTGGAGAGTTGGGAGGAGCCGCCGACCGGGACACCTTTCTCCTCACGTCTGAGGAAAGAAAAAAATACACGCCCCCCCAGTCAGCCCTTCTTTGACTTCCGCGACACGAGTCGAGGACAGCGAAAGAGAACCGAGAAGAGGTCGGAAAGGATGGGGCGACCTGACTGACTGACGGCCAGCCGGCCGGTTGCCTCCCCGCCACAATCCAGAGCCGCTCCAGACGTTTTCTTGGAGGGAGGAGGAACGGACGAGAGAGGCGACGGCCACCAAAACAACGAGAACTCTTCGTCTCCTTCGTCTGATTGGTAAACCTCTCCGGTCGGAAGAAGTTAGGAGGGGCCGTGGAATTATCTCAAGCGGGCAAGATGCCGCTCGCGCGATGGGCGCTCGGCGTGGTGGTCTTATGTGAGGGTAAGTCGGTCCGATGCGGGGAGAAGCCGCCTGGAGAGTTTTTGGGGTGGGGGTTCTGAACACTTCAGCCAGAGTCGAAACATTGAAGGTTACAATCGTGCGCCCAGTGATGTGAGTGGAATTGTTGCGATTTACATCCGCCTAGGCATGCATCGGTTTAGGCTTGTACGTCCCACCGGTTTCTGCCATGGGGGATAAGAAAAAGCAAAACATCTCCTTAAATTAACCATTGTGGGGGATCACTCGGTGATGTAGTAGCCGTCTTTCTGTTTTAAAACCCACATGGATGGGATAAACCCCGTGGAAGTCAGTGGGCTTCACTTCTGAATAGGCATAGGATTGGGCTGCGCGTCCCAGGGTGTCCAGTGCGGCCGGTACCCCGAGTAAGGATACGTAAAGATGTTAGATCTAAACGTGTTGAACTTTTTGCTAAAATTACCTTCTCTGTGTTGATCACAGACTGTTTGGAAGACGACCTGACATTTTGAAATTTCTGTATTTTTGTTTTTTAAATACACACACATCGAACCGACTCCATAAATACTAATTTGAAGCAAAGCTGATGCAAAAAAAGAGGATGGAAAATTTACCACGTTTCTACTTTTTAAAAGATTCCAATTTTTTTTTAAAAAAATCACTTTTCTCTCATCTTCTCCTCCCCATTATCAAATTAAATTGCCTTCATGTTGATAAATGGAAAAAAGGCTACAAGATGAAAAGTTATTGGCTCGTCGCACACATGATGCTTCCCGCAGCTGTTTAGTTTCTAAGGCAAACAGAAAAATCCATTATCTTTCTCTCCTCCATCTGGCCTTGTTTGCTAAAGTGTTTCTGACGTTTAGGTGAATAAATCAGAATTGGTGCGTTGTAGAGAAACTTGTTCGTAGTCTCTTGGGGTGAGGGTCCTGTTTAAATCATGAAAGAACTGGGTAATAAAGCAGAGAATATCTATTCAAATAGATGGCTCATTGAGACATGGAACACTTGATGGTGGTGTGATCTCCAGGACTGTCTTTCACTTACTGGTGGGTCAAGATTAATCATTTTAAAGCAGTCCAAAGCAGCTTAGACACTTATCGGTTAAAGGCAATTAAAAAACAGCAACACAAGAGGTTTGGGTTTCATTGTTGGAAGGAGAAGTGCTGATTGACCTAGGGAGGCTTCCTTCCTGCCCTTTCTGAAATAATTACTCCTTAACTGTTTTAAATCCTGACGAGAAAGAGAATTCTCTCACCTTTGTGTATTCTGTGGGATTCCACATTTTGATTTGTTTCTGTGCCTTTATGAAATCAAGGACTAAATGGACTGAACACAAAATGTTATTCCACGTTTCTGTGTAGGTCCCTGCCCAGAGGAGTTTACAGACTGTATTTTGACAATAAAGGAGGAAGAGTGAAAAGAGAAAGACCAAGGGCAGCCATTCTGTACATAAACTTTTTCCTACCAATACTGTACTTTCGGAATATAACTGTTTATGCTTTTCAGAAGTGTATTGTAAAATTAATGTGTTTTTTTCTCTCTTGTGACTCTTAAATTTGGGGACTTTATACTGTGTGTGATCTCTTAATGGTCATAGCATCAGCATCAATAGTGAGGAATTCAAATATTTGTTTAAAAACAAGATTTTGATTTTTACGCTGTAAGCCTAACACAAAATAAATCCCGTAGAGTTCAGTGCTGTTTATTCCAAGGTAAGTGTGTAGAGGATAGCATCCAAAATGGTAACATCTCTTTACTACAGTCCTATGCAGTTTACCTATTGACTTTTTAGTGATCCTACTTCATTGTTAAGTGGGTTGAGTTGCTGGCTACGTATTGCACCTTGCAAATGGAAACAATTTCTAGAATATTTCCGAAAACAGAAAACTGGGAGAAAGGTCCTTTTTAGTCTGGAAATAATAGTTGTGAGTATTGATGATGTGTGAGAGAAATGATACTGCCATTATTTTGTGGTGGTGCTCTATGTCTGTCATATTTGCACAGTCAGCTGAGATTCAGGAAGTGTGGCAACCACCTATTGCAGTTGTTTTGTGCTAGAAAAAGCTTTATGTCTGAGTCAAGGTAAAAGAGTCATACTGAAAGGAAAACAATGAATTGAGGTAAAAAGTAGAAGGCGGTTGCTTTTAAACTGAACATAGATTCCTACCTGCATGGGTTTTACATGGGAATTACAGATGCAGGAGATCTGGTGGAACACAGTTATGGAACACAGTTTAAAAACCACCTAAGGGTATGATGCAGGATGATGTTTTGTATAACCTCAAAAAGAAGGAAGGTATGCAAAACTTAACTGCTGTCCTTCACGGGGTGGGGAAAGGATGCTCAGCACAACTTCTTACTGCATTGTAGTCTGCAAGTTTCAGAGGTACTACTGGGGAACCGAATTTTTTTTTTACACTTGCTGTTTGCTTTAGATTCAATGGAGAAGGCCACCTACCTCCCTGAGTTTTCAGGATCTCAACAGGGCAGTTGAAGACTACCCGGTTCAGGTCTCTCGTCCTTAGAGGTCTCTCATTTGTAGGGTTGACAAAGGTCAATAATTTTGCTTTTCTTTCAGTGACCTTAAGACAATCCTCTTCTTCCCTATTGAATCCTTGGAACAACATACCAGGGAGACTGGGCCCAACCTCAACCAGTGAATTCCGTAGCGGAGTGGGGACTAGAACCTGGATCTCTCAAAACCTAGTCCAGAATGCTGGCCACCATGACAGTTTGGCTCTTGTGCTTAAAAACTTGGTAGTTTGGAACTTCTGTTCAGTAAAAGCTTGCAAACTTTGTTTCCTCATTCTTTATCCACTGAAGTTGGTTGGTTCTTAGGCTCTTGAACATTCCTCCCTGCCCATTCCCCACCTGATTTCATTTCCTTCTGAGCACCCTTAGGTTAAATACTTGTTGCATTGAAAAACAGAACGAGAGTTGAGATTTAGCTAGTGGATTGGAAGTGATCATAATCTTCAAGCGTATGGTTGTGTGATCTAGAATTTCGCTTGCATTCTTTTGGACCAGCTTCACCATAATTTGCTTTACAAGTACTTTCCCCATTCTGCCTGAGCCTGGCAAAATGCAACAGTCCTAAGGTAATGGATGTCCCTTCTTTGGAGATACAGTTTACTTCCTTGGTGTCTGTTTTCCCTCTGTACCCTGGGATAGATGACTAATGTGACTTTCTGAGTCTGTGTTGCTGCAAATCCTGATTATGGCAGTGTTCATTTTGGGCTGATATCTGGCATGAAAGGTGACTACTGTGATAGAGAATTGTTGCTTTATTCTGAAATTGGTGTAATGTTGACTCTTTACAGTTACAGGTGATTTTCAACAACACATAAATCACTTGTAACTGTAATGAGAGGGAGGATGAGGTTTTCAGTTTTCAGAGTTGGCTAGATATACTTATTCTTTAGCTGGATTCATTTCAGAGAACTCCTTCCTATGGTGCACAGCAACACACCTGTGCCACTGCGTGCACTCAACAGAGAGCCACAGTCAGTACCACTGTCCAATGAGTTCAGTCATCAGATGGATGTGTTCTTTAAATATCTTACTGTCACACCTTTCCTTATGTATCCAGGTATAAACTGAAAAATAGCAATTGAACTGCAGGTGTATATTTAAAACATAATGTATAAAAAGCCTGTCCATTAAAACACTGGTGGTATGTGGTCTGAGCCATTCCATGGCTTGTGGCCAGGTGGGAAGCCTGTGATTTGAGAGCTGCTTGTTTCATTTTGGTGAGGGAAAGCCTGAGGCAGAAGAAAGTGGATACTGTGTGCGGAGGACCAAAATGGATGGAGTGATGGAAAGGGGGGGAGAAAAGCCCTGTACAAGCAATCAGTTTAGACTTTGATAAGAGTGATCTGTCCATCTCTTGGCAAGCTGTTGGGGAGGAGAAAGAAGAGACTGGCAGAAAGAGAGAAAAATAAGTAGTAGCCCTGCCCACTTTTGGCTCTTCCTCCACCCTGTTGAGAGGATGTGGAGACACAATGGAATGAGGCTTGTTGTTGTTGTTGTTGTTGTGTACCTTCAAGTCCTTTCAGATTTATGGCGACCCTATCACAGGATTTTCTTGGCAGGATTTGTTCAGAGCGGATTTTCTCGAAGGACAAGAGTGAGTTGCCTAAGATCACCCAGTGGGTTTATGTGCCTGAGTGAGGATTTCAATTCTGCTATCTCAGAGTCCTAGTCAGCACTCAGACCACTACTCCAGGCTGGCTCTTGTCAGGGAAAAGATACAAGTGATTTTCTACCATGACTGAGAGACCACTTCTTTCCTGTATGTTATCTCCCATCTCCTCAAAGCAGCAATTGAAGGATGGCTCTTTTATTAGTCAGTGCTGTTGCTAGCCAAGGCAGCTGGTTTTTGGTGTTGTGAAGGAGTAGAAAAAAATTAGATGATGTTGTTCAGTTGAATAAGAGGTGGAAATCAGGAGATCCTCTAGATGTTGTTGGACTGAAACTTTCAGTATTCTTCTGCATTGGCTAGGGCACACTACACACTTATGGCACTACAGTTCCACTTTAACTGCTGTAGAATCCAAAGGTTTCTAGTTTGGGGAGCCGCTAAAGCAGAATTATATAGGATGGAACCAGGGCTATTAAAGTGGAACTGAGTGTTATAAACCTGTAGTGTGAATAGGTTCCTCAATCATATGAGCTCCCTCCTCAACAGCTTGACATCCTAGGTGAGGATGAGGCATTACAGTTAGTATGGTGTAGTTGTCCCAGCAACCCATTCCACTCACTTTTTCTTATAGCCCCCCTCCCACCGCACTCATGACAACTGCTCTGGTGTGGGGACCAGAATTTTTGCACCACTCGAGGCTGCAGATAGCGGAAAAAGAGAACATTGTGCCAGTTCTGTAGGCATTGCAGACAGAAATACACTACTGAATCGTGTCCAGAGATTGTGCTAGGTTTTCTCTGAATGCTTTAAACTGAGGGTTGGAAAAGTGTGATATTGGGGCCTTATGGAACCTGCTTTCCTAGGCCATTCCTGTGGCCTTCCGCCTCTCTGGATTTAGCCAGTTTTTTTAAAATGTGAAAACTATATGTGTACCACCTGTTATATGTATACTTTATAAGGGTTTGTTTGTGTATGTGTGTGTGTGTGTGTAAATAATAAAGATATCATTGATAAGTAAATATTTTGGAAATAAAAAAATAAATTCCCATTCACAAATTCTGTTTAAACAGTTCCCTCCCCGTCGTTATGCTGATATTTTAGACAAAATGTAGAACCATAGAAGTGTAGAGTTGGAAGGGTCCCCCAAGTGTAATCTAATCTATTCCTTTGTGACTTCAGGGATCCACAGCAAAAGTAAATGGCCATCCAAACTCTCTTTAAACATCCATAGTGAAGTAGAGTCTACCAGCTGAGGTGGCCCATTCAACTTTAAATGGCTCTTGTCATTATAAAGTTCTTCCTAATACTTGGTTGGAATCTCTTTCCCAACATGATGTCGGGAACATTCTAGATGTCTTTTCAAGTGTAAATCTACTAGTAGGTGCATAAAGATTGCTCAAGGAAGTTATTTGGCACTGAATCTTTTGTTAAATGAAAATTGAACTGTGGAATTCTATGAATCTCAGAGAGAGTTGATGCGATAACTACTCAGTGTCTTGATGATACTTTAGATAAGAAATAAATCTTTTCAGCAGAAGGCATTCATGGTAATAGTTACCAACAATACATTATAAAGTAAATGCAGTTTTACAAATATCTGGCAGGGCTTAATTTGTAAAGAAAAAATAACATTGTGTAGAGTGATGCTCTGTGCTGGAAATATAGAATGTAATTGTTTGTTTTTCTTTCTTTAGAAAATACACATCTGAATGAATTTACCTATCAGATCTTTTGTTCTTTTGTGACCTTTATTATTAATATAGCACATTTTTTTCATTGTTCCTATGGCTGAATTGTACGAGAGATTTTGGTTGATAATGGGCTGAACCCAAAGTTTCTGTATCTCTAAAGGAGAGAAAGAAGTCTACCTCTGATGGAAAAAGAAAACATTTATGGTGGATGGAACTTACATAATACGATAAAGTCCTCTTTTGAAATGGAGTTTCCATAGGTCTCCTATTCCAAGATCACATATCTTCTGTTCTGGTAAATTTGTGCAGCACTGAATGCTCAGTTTGAAATAAATTTGAAATAAAGAGTGTTTCTGTACACAATGATAAAAAATGTCTTTGGGCTAAATTCAGTTGTTAGCCTCACGCAGAGTAAACCTATTGAATCAGTGAGATTTGTTACCAGAGGAGATCGATCTTCAGTGAGTCTACACCATTTGGAACTAACAGCTGTTTGAGTTTTTCAGTTTTGTGTTTTTTGTCAAATGTGAATGTTAATCCAGCACTCTGTCAGTCAGCTTCAGCCTAGCTAAGGCATGTTTTCAGTTTGAATTACAGAATGGAGAATGAGGGAAGTACTTGACTGTCATGGGTGAAAGTACCTGGACGAAATAATCCTGTAGAGCAGTGATGTCCAACCTTTGGTCCTCCAGGTGTTTTGGACTTCAGCTCCCAGTATTCTTGACTGTTAACCAAGTAGCTCTGGTTTCTGAGAGTTGAAGTCCCAAACACCTGGAGGACCAAAGATTGGACACCACTGCTGTAGAGGCTGAGGAGCAGGAAAGTTTCCTGGGTGGAGAAGCAGCCATTTCCTAAACCCTGCTGAGTAGAAGTTTGCAGTCCAACATAGGGCTAAATATGTTGCAAGGCATTCGTTTGCCTTGTGGTGCACAGTGTTAGAATTTGCTGATTAGATTTTAATTGAGACTAAGTAATTATCTGTAAAAATTATAATACTATTCACCACAGCTTAGCAAGCACGTCATGGAAGTAAGATAAAATGTAACATGAAGAATGTGTCTAAAAATTTACAAATGCATTAAAGAACTTTCTTGGCGTTGACAAGATAACACAGTTGGTGCTGCAAGAGCCTGTCATAAGTAAGTGTTTCACAGACTGGGAGCCACACTAAGAATGTTCACTCTCTTTTTGGTCACTATATGCCTATCTCAGATGGTAGAGGCAATTAGAAGAAGGCCTCCAAAAATATTTCAGTACATGGGCAAGTTGGTATGGAAACAGACAGTCCTTCAGGTGCTCAGGTCCTAGTGCATAAAGGTATGGAAAACAGAAATTGGGTAATTCAGATTTTTTAATTTCTCTTCTGGAGTATGCATAGTGATAATGAAGTTTGTTTAAAATTTTTGAATTGTGTCAGCAAGCCATGATGTACTGTTAGAGTGCTATTAATTCACTTTCAACATCCTGTGGAATTCCGGGGTTTGTAGTTTACTGTGGTCAAAGAGCTCTCTGGCTGAGAATTCTAAATGCCCCCCCCCCCGACTGCAAACCCCAGGACTCCATAGGATGTTGAAAGGGGAATAATAGCACTATAACAGTATGGGGCAGAAATGGCTTCAGTTAGAGGCAGCTTCCAGATAGATTAAACAGTAAACCAATAACAGCCATAATACTGTTTAAAACCACAGTCTCATAAAATGTGTGCAGAAGAAACACTTTGCTGTCCAGCAACAGTACCACAAGAGGAGAGGCTTCCTCAGTAAGCCAGAGACCATTTGGAAACATTCACTTGTGTGGCTAATGGACCAGGTAAAAGAAAGAATGTCCCCCCCCCATGCTGTTTAGCCCATAAGGCATCTCTGAGCTTCAGCTTTTGGCATCCTCTCCTCAGAGTAAAGCTCTTGAGTGCTGTTCCTTCATAACCGTAGAGCAATTTGCAGTAAAGATCTTCCTCCCTTCCGCAGATGTCTTTCTTCTGGTGATGCAAACACCTGAAGCAGGGTCTTTCCTACAGGCTGTACACAATAGTTCAGGTTCCTTGGTGAAAGGGAATCTCTGGGGTGTCTGGGTCTCAGTCTGAAAAGGGCTTTAAAGGTAAGACAACACACCTTGAGCTGGGCTTGGAAGCTGTTGCCACAAAGTAAGTTAAAGACATTCCTGCTTGTTAGCATTTGCATGGACAAGAGTGTGAACATGCTGCTTCACTTGCAAGAGCAGTCCCATGCAAATATGTTAACAGTAATAAATCCTATAGATTACAAGATTATGAGTTATTATAGCAAGAACCCTTCCTCTGCCCTACTCTTCCCCTCAAAATGATAATTGATAAAATAGCCTTGCAAATAATTGGGGCCTTAGATTGTTCTCTCCTTTAATTCAGCTGGGCTCCCCTAGCAAATGCCGTGGAACTACTTCCTGTGTTTTGTTTGTTTCTTGTCTCTTTGCCTCTGTGAAAGAGAGGGTGTATTCACACTGTAATATGTGTTTCATGCATTTTCAAGTACTCTTCATACATGTTTTTCCTTTATTAACTTGTATTAAGTTGTCCTTACACTTACATTCTTGAAGTTTCCTTTCTTCACACAGAAATTGCAATGGCTTGTTCCCATGCTCTTTAGTTGATGTGCTTTTTTAAATGGTGGGGGTAGCTGAGGTGATTCTAACTTGCCGCATTTCTTCCTCATTTGCCTCCCCTCTTCTGTCCTGTGACCATGGAGTGTTGACACCTTATCTCCACCAGGTGGAGCACCATGTTTCTAGCCATTTTGCAGTTGATAGGTGGAATATAAGCTGTAGCTTCTTAAACAGACTCCCCTGCCAGTTATGGGGCATTGGGGTTATAACCTACTATGATCTGCTGAGGGATCCATTGTATCAATAGCTTCAGTCCTTTCCAACAAGATGCCTGGAAATCATCTAATACCAGAAGTTCGGCGGGAGGATGAGAAAAAGGAGGAGTTTTCGAATAGCGTGATACTCATGCTATGCTCGTGCCACCATGGGAGGTGTGAGTCACCCAGACAGTTAGTCCTATGGAAACTCAATATTAGCAGAGTAACAGAGAAATCATAGGTTGTTGTGGGTTTTCTGGGCTTTGAGGCTGTTTTTCCAATCTCCGGGTGTCTTGGAACAGTTTCTCCCTGTAGAGATGTTCGATGTAAAGTTGAAGGCTTTCACGGCTGGAATTCATAGATTGTTGTGGGTTTTCCGAGCTTTGGGGCCGTGTTCTATTAGTATTTTCTCCTGACGTTTCACCTGCATCTGTGGCTGGCATCTTCAGAGGATCTGGTGGCATGGAAGTGAGACAGAGTATATATACTTGTGTAGTCCTCCGGTGGGAGGGAGCAATTTACATGTGTTACAGTTGGCCTGTGTGATGGCCTATTGTTAAATGGATATCCCCCAGGGTGTATTGTTAGTCAGGAGATATGCATAACATACTCACTTAACAGTGAGTTAAGTACATTAGCAACCCATTGTATTGTTCCCTGTAGAGTCTGGGTGGTGTTCATTGGCATATTTCTTTTAAAATATTTTTATTAAAAGTTTTGTTGCATAAAAAACAGAGTGGATATACCCCGTTATCGGATATATCATACCCTCCCCCCGCTTCCATATTATTTTACTCCAGTTGTGTCTTCTTTGTTTCCGTTTACCAAAAGAAAAAGAAAGAATAACAGTTATATTTTTACAGAAGAGAAAACAATTACATTATCTCTTTCTTTGCTTTTATATACTTTTAAATTTTTATCCATTCCAAAACTCCTTTCCATTCCCTTCCAAAGTTCTGGATAGGTTTATTTTTCAGTGAAAATGCTAACTTTTCTGTCTCTACCATATCCAGAACTTTTAATTTCCACTCTCCTAAATCAATATCTTTCTTTTTTTCCAATGTTGCGTGTATGTCAACCTTGCAACTGTTATCAAATATAACAATATCTTCTGATGACTTCTAATCTTCCTTTGTTGTTCTAACATATTTAACAAATAAAATTCCGGTATCATTGCAAAGTTCGTTTTACAGATTCTTTGAATTTCATCATGTATCCCCTTCCAGAATTTTCTTGCCCTTCCACAAGTCCACCACATATGAAAAAAGGACCCAATCTTTTCATCACACTTCCAACATTTCACATTCCCATTTTTAGTTATTTTATGCAATCTTTCTGAGGTCATATACCATCTGTATAACATTTTGTAAAAGTTTTCTCTTAAATTTAAGTTTGGGGTAAATTTTATATCAGTTTTCCATACTTTCTCCAAAACTTCTAATTCAATTGGGTGTCCCATTCCAAGCCCATTTAACCATTGTATCTTTAACTACTTCTGATTCCATTTCTCTTTTCAACAATAGTTTATAGAATTTTGAAATTCTTTTCTTTTGATTTCCTTCATCAGTAAGTCCATTTCATTCTCTTTTCTCTCAAATCCATACAGTTTTTGATCCATTTTAAACCTTTCTTTTAGTTGTAGCCATGGGAACCAATTTATCTTATGCCCATCAGCCTTTAATTCTTCCACTGTACACACTCTTGGTTTATCCCCTTCCCATTTCAATATTTCTTGATATGTTAATAAATTTACTTTTTTGTTGGAGCAATTTTATACGCTTCTTGTGGTGAAGTCCATCTTGGAAGTTTTGTAAAATATTTCTGCTTTATTTGTAGCCAAACCTTTAACAGTGTCTTCTGGATGCAATGATTGTTGAACTCTTTATTCAGCGCTAATCTATCGTAACATAAATATCCATGCCATCCAAATCTGTTATTTATTTCTTCCAAATTTTTCATGGTTGTTCTCTCTAATTGAATCCAGTCTTTAATCCAGTCTAGACAGCATGCATAATAATAAATTTTCAGTGATGGAAGATCAAATCCTCCTCTTTCTTTTGCATCCTGAAGCGTTTCCAATCTTATCCTTGGCCTTTTCCCTTGCCAAATAAACTTTTGAAGATCCTTTTCCCATTCTTTAAATATTTTCTCTCTTCCTATTATTGGTAAACTCTGAAAAAGGAACATAAGTTTTGGTAATAAGGACATTTTGAAAGCATTTATTCTTCCCAGGAGAGATAGATTTAGATTTTTCCATATCATTTTTAATCGCTTTCCATATCTTCAAATAGTTGTCGAATAATTCTTGGTTCCATTTTGTTAACATAATTCCTAAGTATCTTGTTTTCTTAGTTAATTGACATCCAGATCTACTCTCCAAATCAGCTTGCTCTTTTTTAGTCATATTCAATGTCATCATCATTGTCGTTCCCTTATTTATCTCATATCTTGCCACTTGACCATATCTTTGCAAAGTTTCCATCAACGCCTGAATTGTTTCTTGTGGATCCTCCAAAAATATAATTACGTCATCTGCAAAAGCTGTTAATTTCAATTCCTTTTTCTTTATTTTCAAGCATCTTATCTGTGAATCCTCATTTATTGTATTTAGCAATATTTCCAAAACAGCTATAAATAATAATGGTGATAATGGGCACCCTTGGCGTACCCCTTTATTAATTTCAAAGCTTGTCGAAATATCTCCACGTTCATAGGCATATTTTTGAGTCTTGATTTTAGTGTTCTTCGGTACTGGTAGCCAAGTCTTGTTTACTTTCCAAGTTTCTTCTTTCCTGTTGAAATTGTCCATGTATTTATGGATTTCAGTGGCCTCTCTGTGTAGTCTGACATAGTAGTTGTCAGAATGGTCCAGAATTTCTGTGCTTTCAGAAAGCTTATTGTGTCCTGGTTGGCTTATAACATGTTTGTTTCCCAGTTTGAGTGTGGCTTCTTCATATATGATGGCTGACTTGAAAGACAAGGCAGACAGCAGAATTCAAAATATAAAAGAAAATATTTACTAAAAAATTTATAACAATACAGTAAACTCACCAATTAATTAATTAATTAATTAAAACAATATCCTTAATATAATTGAGAAGTTATGGTTGAGTTAAGAGCAGCTGACAGTTCAGCCAGCGATATGTGTGTTGTTAGTCTGAGTCAGAGAGTATAGAATAATAACAGTTAAAGGAGACAGAGTGACAGTAGAGAATCCTAACCAGGGTAACCAGAGAGGAAGGAAGGAAAGAATGCTGCTGTGATTTCCAACAGAGTATATGGAAAAAATAAGTACACATGTTCATGGCACAATAAAACACGTGGAAACCAAAAAAGCAGCCATAGTTGGGGCAAATGTTCAGCTTTATTGCAGAAAGGTTGAAAGCATTGATGATGCTGGGAATATCACCTGATTTGTTTGGGGAGAGTGTGCGCTGTGGGAATTGAATGTAGGAAAGCAGCAACAGCTGTGTGTGTGTGTATGCTTGTGCCTGTGTGCTTTCAAGTTACCCGTCGACTTACGGCAAACTTGTTCCTATGTGCTTTCAAGTCGTTTTTGACTTACGGTGACCCTAAGGCAAAGCTATCACTTTTTTTTCTTATCTGGATTTGTTCAGAGCATGCCTTCTTCTGAGGCATAGAGAGTGGTGACTTCCCTAAGGTAACCCAGTGGGTTTACAGAGTTGTAATCGAACACCCAAACCGCTATGCTAGTTCTCTCTATACATTTAGCACCCACTAAAAGTGTACTATTTCCCCTCTCTCAGTCCACCTGGAAAGAGAATAAGAGGGTAAGTCCATCATCATTCCTTGTACTGTAAGGAATAGCCATATGTTATCCCCCATAGGCTAAGTCACAGGCAAAGAGCTCCTCTCTCCCACAGTAAACAACAGCAAAGGCTTAGGCTTTGGCATCTTCTTTTCGATGCCTCTGCTATTTGCTGCCATTTCATTAGAGTTTATGGATCAGATGAGAGCAAACAAATGGCTGCTTAATCTAAACAAGACAGAAGTGCTCCTGGTCAGTCTGGTGAAAGGCAAATCAAGTAACAGGGATTGAACCTGTGCTGGAAGGGGTTACACCCCGCCAAAGACATTGGTTCATAGTGTAGATGTGCTTTCTGATTCTGAGCCAGGAGGCCCAGATTTTGGGGATGTCCAGGAGTTCATTTGGACAGTCAGAGTTAGTGCTTGAACTGCACATCTGTCCACCATGACATGCGCCTTACTTGCATGCTGTCTGGATTACTCTTAACATTCTCTGTGTATGGCTGCCTTTGAAAAGTGCTTAGAAACTTCAGCTGGCTCAAAGAGCTGCTGCCAGATTTCTTAACTTGCTGCAACAGCTCCACTGGTTGCTAGGCCATTTCCGGGAAGAATTCCAAGCGCTGGTTATGACCTATATAGCTGTGTACAGGTTGAGTGCAGGCTGTCTGAAAGAGTGTGGCCATTGCTGCACTTCACTGTTATAGTGCTATTGTTCTACTTTCAACATACTATGGAATCCTGGGGTTTGCAGTTTAGGGAGGAGCCTTTAGAATTCTCAGCCAGAAAGCTCTTTGGCCTCTGTAAGCTACAAACTCCAGAATTCCATATGATGTTGAAAGTGGAATAATAGTACTATAACGGTGTAGTGCGGAAATGGCTTGTGTCTCCCCCTTGAGACATCCTGAACTCTAATATCTTCAGGAGGGCCCTTCTCTTAGTCCAGCCCTCCCTGGAGATGTTAAAGACATAAAGGTCCCAAGAGAAAAACCGAGAAGAATTAGGAAGTTTTTTTCCTGGAAAAATTGAAAATATTGATTATGGAATATTTCATTTTAGAATGATGAATAAAATGTTTAAGGCTACAAGTAATGTAAAACTTACATATACCATCACATCTCATAGGTTCCTTTTGTCTTACACAGTTACAGCACTATGATTCTGCTTTAACCGCCACGGTTCCAGAGGAGCAATCTGTCTGAAGATTCTAAAAGCCCCTCTCTAAGCTGCCAGTCCTATGATTCCGTGGGATGCTACCATGACAGTCAAAGTAGACACACAGCACTATAATTGTGGAGTGTCAAAGGACCCTAAAATTCTGGTCTTGGTTTCTTTTTCTCAGTGATATTATGGAAATGAGTGCATTAATATCTTCTTGACGCTATGGTGAACTAGTGAAGATGAAATAATTTTCTCTGTTTTAGTAATGTTGATGTTTTGTTCTGTTTTTTTATTGGGATTTTTTTTTTTTGGTCTGTCTTCCCTCAAACTGGGAAAACCAGAGGTTCTTTGTAGTTCAGGTGTATCTTATAGTTCAAGAGCTTGTAACTCCGTTTGTACCCTCTCCCAAAAATAAAAATAATACAAAAGAGGTTATATTCTCAGTAAAATTTACTTTCATATATTGAACATGATAATTTTAGGGCACAGTTAAATATATTGAATTTTATGTTCACAGTGTAGTGGTTGGAGCTTTGGACTGTGACACTGGAGATCAAAGCCATTTCCACACTAGACCGTTACAGTGCTGTTATTCCACTTTCAACATCCTATGGAATCCTGGGGTTTGCAGTTTTGAAACTTCAAACCCCAGGATTCCATAGGATGTTGAAGGTGGAATAATAGCTCTATAACAATTTAGTGTGGAAATGGCCCAGGTTTGATTACAGCTTGGCCATTGAATCCCACTGGGTGACCTTGAGTGTGTCACACACTCTTCAATCCCAGAAGACCCCGTGATAGGGTCACCTTAGAGTTGCGCTAAGTCGCAAATGACTTGAAGGCATGCAACAACACCAAAATAACAAAAAGACTTTTAGTAAGGAGAGAGGGAATTAATACTGCATTTTTCAATTTTTCTGAAAGTTTCCACAAAAAGACCTCAGACCCCCCCCCCCCGTTAAAAATTTCTGGAAATTTTACATCTCTACCTAGGATGGCTTTCTCTTTGCTGTCTGTCTGTCTGTTGGAAAGTGAAACATTTATTTATTTAATTTATATCCCACCTTTCTCCCTAAACAGGATCCAAGGAGGCTTTTCTGTTGTGGCAGGCTTGACTGGGAATTGACTGAAAGTGCTTTTAATAAATGTGCTCTTTTGCTGACTTTCTATATTTTGTCATTTACGGTAATGAATTTGCTTTAAATAGTTTTAATTCTGTGAATAGTTTAATCACATTTGGACATTAACTTCTATATGCTTTTACTTATCTCTTTATAAGTACTTTTTACTGTATTTCTTTTACTTTTTGTAGGCCACCTTTCCTTTTCGTTTTGGAGGGAAATGGGATATAAATTAAGGAATACATGGATGTGTTGCCTGGAACAAGAGCTATTGCTAGAGTTACTCTTGATGTTCCTGTGGTGGATGTGCATGTGCTGAGCCCTTTGCCAGTTCTCTAATTTTGGGAAGAAACAGCTGATATTAGAGACATTAGTTAATGAGGGGCTGTCAGAGTTGGGGGCCCTGTTTTACAGTGTTTTTGCCAGCCTCACCCCATTCTGTTTAAAATCTGTATAAACAGATTGAAGTATATCTAAGGTTATTTCCACACTAGACGCCGTTAGTGCATTGTAGCATTACAGTTTTGGCATTGCCATTTATGAAATGCTGTCGGGTTAGGAATACTCTTTTCTGCACCTTTCTGCATTAGGCAGATGAGTAGCGGTATCGCCACTGGTGTTCCTTCTGCACTACAGGATCTTTGGCCACTCCTTTTCCCTGACTTCACACCGCCCCTGATTGGTCTTTCCCTCTTCCCCCGCTTTGGAAGCTGTACTAGTGAAGCAACGTTGTAAGAGCAGGACATGCCAGTATACTATTACATTTTCATGCTATGATGCTTAAAAATGTATTTAAAAAATAAAAACTTTTAACTCAAAGGAGAAATTTAAAATAAACATGGAGAGTTGATAGATTTTGAAGTTACAACACCATGAGAGTTGTGGAGGGAGGGACAACCTGGGCATGCCCACAGCCTGCCCACTCCTGGATCCACGATAACAGTTAGCAGTTACATTTCTATACCACTTATCAGTGCAGAGCATTCCCTAAGTGGTTTACAGTGTGTTTTTAGCGAAACTGGGATGTTACTGTTACGCAGATTACACTCAGCATTACTTTTTCTGCAGATGTCACACTGGATGTATTGAATCACTGCCTGAGTAAGGTAATGGACTGGTTGAGGGCCAATAAACTGAGGCTCAATCCAGATAAGTCAGAGTGATTGTTAATCATTTGTTGGCCCAGCTGAGTAATGTTCAGCCTGATCTGGAGAGAGTTATACTACAGTCTGCCCTCTTCTGGCATGATCTCTGCAAACACAAATGTGAGATCACATGAAGTATGAGTCCCATTATAGTGAGTGGATGCTCTGGGTGTGTGCTGGTGCAGGTGCACACAAGGACACAACACTCACTGTTTTTGTTCTGCGTGGGAGTGGAATCCTTGCATATATGGAATGGAATAGAACCCTTGCATATGTGGCAGGCTTACTCGCTCAGGTTGAGGGTCCCAGTAGATCATATTAAAATACTCTCCTTTAGGTATCCTCTGAAGGATGAAATGAAGTGGGGTGCCTTCTCAGTTGTGGAACCCCATTCAGAATACCCTCTCCAAAGAGGGTTCTCTGACCCCCCCCCCCACACTGTTACTTTTTGGCACCCAGTGAAGACATTTCTCCCAGGCATTTTAGATGCTAATTACTGTGTTTTGTCTCTTCTCCCAGGCCTTTAAAATCTTTGCTATATGATGTACTGTGTTACTGTTTTTAAATTCTTCTCTTGTGCCTGCTCCTCTGAGAATCTGCATAAGGGGTGTGTGTGTGTGTGTGTGTGTGTGTGTGTGTGTGTTATAAATGAATGAAATAACTTTTTAGAAATGTCATCAGTTGCCTATCTTTATCTTTTAAGAGAGGTGGGCAAGTATGATTCTCCCAGTACTGATGAGCTGCTCCTACCAACTGTAGGCAGCATAGGCAATGCCAAGAGATGATGAAAGTTGAAAATATCAGGAGGGTCAGAAGGTGCTTATCATCAGCATACCCTGCAAGATCAACAATATGTAGAAAAAATGACTGGAGATGTGAGAAATGCAAAAAAAGAACATATTATCCAGAGTTATTAATTTTTAAAATTTTATTTTCAGTTACATATTCACTTTCATTTGCTTCCACAGTACCTGCCCTTTTGGTACTTCTTTCTGACATTTTGGGCTAATCCTTCACCCAAATCGCCCTCATCCAAAGTGGAGGGCTTTGAAAACTTGTGCTTTGCATTGCCCAGAATCTTGCTGTGTCAGTCACTGCAGACACAGTGAGTCATTGGCTGGAATCCTATATCAGAATTGTGTAGCACAAATTTCTATATATGGTACTAACCATTCCTTGGGCTATGTGGCCCTTGTGTTGAATAGCAACATAAAACAACTGAAGGCACAACCAAAGGAGTACTAGCACAAATATCAGCATTGATAGTCGAGTATACATCAGCCAAGAATACACATCCATGTATGCAACAGCACAGCATGTGTACTTCTGTGACACTGAATTGAACACTGATATTCATTGGACAGATATATTCAACTGCTTCTTTAGCTGAACTTACATGTGTGAAACACCAACTGGACTCTGTCCATTATGTCAGGAAGCTCATTGTTTTGGATGCTGCTATGTATATGAATGGTGGTGTTGGTCCCACCACATACAGAAACCTCCCAAATCTCTTTCCTCTAGTAGGGAGAATTCTCTTCATAGTAGGCTAGAAAGGATTGCTATGTCTCTGTTCTGTTGGAAGGCCTTCTGGCTCTTGTGGTAGGGTAGAACACAGAACCTTGGATAAATTTGAGGCTCTGTGGATATTGGCTTAATGGACTTGGGCTTTGTTCTGTTTGGATCCAGTGTGTGTGCCAGACAGGACAAATCTGTGACAGAAGAGAAAATACCTCCGCCCTGCCTCCAGTCGAGGTGCATAGGACCCATGTTGCTCAAGTTGTTTTTATAGCCAAGGTAGAAAATATCATAGGTACCTTTGCTTATATTTGGCAATTTTTAAAAAGTAGCCAATGTTATGAGAGCCTCTGTGGTATAGTGATTTGACCACTGGATTATGACTCTGGAAACCAGGCCACGAAAACCCACTGCATGACCTTGAGCAAGTCACATTCTCTCAGCCTCAGAAGAAGGCAAGGCAAACCCCTCTGAAGAAATCTCGACAAGAAAAGCTTGTCGTAGGTTCACGTTAGGATTGCCATAAGTTGGAAACAAGTTGAAGGCACAGAATAACAAAAAAATAACGGTATGCTGAATTTTCTTGACACTCAGAGTCATCATCTTCTCAAGGCAGCTGCCTCACTCTTGTTAATGGTAGAGTAGGCCCTAAACCTCACTAGTTAGAGCCAGGACTATATTCGTATCTGTCTCCCCCCATGCAGTGGATTCTTAAACAATTGGGTTCAATCATTTAAAATCGTTCTTCAGGATCTATTCCAGTAGGGGGAAGGAAAAAGATTTTGAATTCCCTCCTCTCAGCCTTGGTTCAGTTCAAACACTTCGTATTTTTCTGTTTTTCTTTGTGTGGCTAAAGATTCTTTGGAAGGAAACAAGTATGAAGAGTGTAAAAGCCAGCATTTTAAATGTGAAATGCTAAAATCCAGAACATGATTGATAGGGCAGACCACTTTATTAAATTAGATTTGTAGCATGGATGGATTGTTGACATACTAGATTACAGTTTAATAAACTGGAGTCAGTATTTATATACCAGAACTTTGTATTTTTTTAGTGGATACTGGCCAACCAGTGATTGTTACCATTCACATAACCTCCTTCTTAAAGTGCTGCAAGTTTAGCTTCCAGTAAAGTGATATTTGTTGGTATTGGGAAGGTAGTTTATTTCATGCAAGCTAAAACTTGAAGTCCCATAATGCGGGAAGTAAAATTCTGCAAGTCCATCATAAATACAATGAATTATTCAAATAACTGATATTATGTAAATTTTGCATTCATGCACATTTACTTCCCAGCATGTTGCTGTTTATTTTTTTCAGTAAATAAATATCTTTTAAAAGATCAGTCAATACCTAATGATGTAGAAGGCAAGAATAGGGAAAAAATGAATTCTGATGGCTGATGCTCATAACCAGATAGTCTCTCTAAATGTAAAAATATAAATATAAATAAATTTAAATGTAGATGAGTCATGAACTTATTTTCAGTAATGGAGAATACTGAATTGTGGCCAAACAGCCTGCACACTGGAAGATTAGATTGACATCGCCTACTAAATAAATAGTAAATTGTTCTATCTAAGGCATCTTAAATTTCAGACCATTGTTTTTTATATACTAGTGTTTTTTATATACTAGTACAATATACTAGTGTTGAAGTATATTATGGCAGAATCTGTACACTGATCTTTTCAGAACAGCAGTAGGGAACTCCTTTAAATATTTAGTTATACAAATTCAATCAGCTACACATGGCGTGTTCCATGATAAGAGACTGTGGGAATTGTAGTCCAAAGCATCTGGTGGTCTGTGGGTTTTCCAGCCCTCATTTTGAAACTGTCTGGACAGCAGTGTCAACAAGAAAGGAGCCAATTTAACTGAGTACTCAGGTTGAAAACTGATAGCTTAGGTACCATGTAGTGTAGAAATTTCTCCACTCTTGAATTGGGGTTTGGACCCAGCAACTACTGCAGGCACCTAAAAGCAAAGAGGTCATTCCCAGAATCCTCTTGGCAAAGGGGGATATGATTGAGTCCTGTTCATTGTGATGCAGTAAGAAGCTGTGTTCAGTGAGAAACATACTCAGGGTAGCTGTATTGGCCATGCAGCAGAATACAGTGAAATCTAAAATCCACAAGGCTAAGGTGTTAATGGCTCTCTGGCAGAGTAAACAGTGGGATCCTGAGAGTGGACAGTGGGGTCCAGAATGAGCTAATGGCCTTAGCGTGAAGTGGCAAAGGACCAGTAGTAGTCCTGACAGTAGTTGCTGGACTGGTGCAGGGATGAAAGGGAAGCTTGCTTCACCAGAATCTGTGGGAATCTTTCAGATGCTATTGTTTCTACAAGGTTAAGTCATTGGAGGCTGATTGCAAGTCCACTGTCGCTGGAGTTTCCTGGTAATTTCTTGACTATGACCTGGCCATGCCTGGAGGTCTCTTCTGACCCAAATTGCAACACACATGTTCAGCCAGCCTTTTCCTCTTATCCAGCGTGGCCATACAGTCATAGCAGGGTATAATTTATATTTATCCCAATTAATGTATTTTGCCAGTTAAGTCATATTTTGCCAATTAAACCATATCAAAGTGTGGAGTTGATGGCCTGGTAACAGTACATAACATCTCCACTTTCTGGGGCATGGATTGGCTACAGGAGTATTCCCTGGGTCATCCTGGTGGATCTTGAGCACCAAGGAAGGAAAGAGCAGCCTCTACCCATAGCATAAAGCTCAAGAAATTTATGATGAGCATCTTTGCATCCAGTCAGTGGCCAGAGAGGCAGAGCTGTGTCCACCAACACCCAGGATTTTGTTTTTTGTTTTGTATAAGGAGATACCGGATACATCCTTCAGCAAGGTCCTAAATACACAAAAAGACATAACCCCCTAGTTAGATAGTATATGTTGCCACCACAGTGCTGTTCTATATGTGTTATGTATAGAAACTATAGACATTTGTGACCAAAAGAAAGGTCTTCTAAACATTGGGCTGGAAATACTCATAACATCTGAGTCTGTAAGTTCTATCCATTCACTCTTTTTGAATGTTTAAGCAGAAGCAGAGGTATATTGTATCTTTAATTAGGTGTAATTGAAAAATACAAGATTTTGAGCCAGCTTGCAAGTATCTTGGATATGAAACAAAAGATAACAGGCAAGAGAAAAGAGCAAGATATTGTTAGCACACAAGATGATGGTGGCAGACTATATATAACTTGTGGTAAGCTTAAAATGGTGATTCAGGAGGCACTTAAAATGGTGACTCAGGAGGCACTTTCCAGGCAGGTTGCTTTCGGGCAGAGAGCTTCTGGTGCTTCTAACCAAAAGATTTGTACAGCTGTTCCATCTGTCTCACCTTAACAGATTTGTGTGGATAGGAAGATTAAGGTTGCCCAATGGAGTATGAGGCAGGGCTCTTATAATTTTAATTGTTAACAGATCCTGGATCAGGGAGAAGTACTGTAAAGTTGCATCGGGCAGAACTACAACAGATCTGCCCTTCATTCCCCAAAATCTTCCTTCAGTACTCTGTATCCTGCTATAGGAAGAGAGCTGGATGCCTTTCTATGCCTCTACTCTCTACCAGCCAATAAATTGTGTGTGTGTGTGTGTGTGTGTGTGTGTGTGTGTAAATAGCGGGGGGGACTCCCCTTTTGTCTTTGTTCATGATTGTTGCAAAAGATCTTGAGTGTACTGTAGCTTATTGGGGCAAAAGAAGCAGGGGGCTGCTCTGTCTTTGAAGATGTAAAAATCGTCTGCTGTTAAGATTTGTCTCCAGCACTAATTGAAATATAGGGTTTTGTTTGTTTTTGTAAGGTAGGAAGTAGAATGTGCATATTATCAAAACAGGAAATTGTACCAGATGCAGTGTAATAAAAGGCAATGCAGCATATATCTAGTGCCGATGTTCAGATGAAGTCACCCTTTCTTCCTGCAAGAATAGTGGCTTCAGTTTGTAGCTCTGCTTTCATAGATCCATAGTTAAGAGGTGATAGTATTTCAAAATCCTAATTAGTGTAACAACTTTATAGGTTAAGTAAAAGGGCACAGAAATGTGCCAGCTTCCATGATCTTCATATCTGTTTATCAGGCAAGTTATGAACAGCAAGTTCTGGGAGTGGGGACCAGTCTTGATGTCATCGTCATGGTCCCTGCATTATGCCATGAGGCAGAATGAGGGAGGTCTGTGCCTGTTGACTCTCAGACCAGGGCTATTTCCACACTAGACTGTTACAGTGCTTTTATTCCACTTTCCACATCCTATAGAATCCTGGGGTTTTTAATAGCACTATAACAGTCTAGTGTGGAAATGGCCCAGGTTCTAGCAGATGATGTCACTGCCTTAGGTTTCACGTGGAGTAGTCCTTCCTGCACAGTCCCAGCTTCTATGCCTCGGTAGTGCATTACAGACAGACTGGCAGTATCAGTCAAGCTTCATGTCCCTGAAATGGGCCCCATCTGATCGGTTTGAATTGGGAACATACGGTTAATAGGTGGCATACAGTCTGCCAAGGTTGTTCCTGCCATCCCACCCATGTGCTGCCTTCAAGTTTGTTGGAAGTTACAGCATCTCTTTTCCCGACCTCTTTAACAAGGATAGAGTTCTCAACTGTCAGTCTATCACTCTGTCTCTAAAGAACACTGCTCTCCTTTAACTGCACTCATTGACTCTATACTCTGGCTACACACATACTGGGTTAACTGCTGCTTAACTGTCAGCTGATCTTAACTATAACTTCTCAAACATGCTAAGCATATCTTTAAATTAATTAATTGGTGAGTTTTGTTTTAATTTTTTTTTTTAGTAAATGTTTTCTTTTGCATTTTGAAATCTGCTATCTGCCTTGTCTTTCTAGTCAGCTATCATATATTAAGAAGCCACACTCAAATTGGGAAACGTCTGTTACTCTGCTAATACAGAGTTCCCATAGGACTAATCACTTAGGTAACTCTCGTCTCCTAACAAAGTTGCTTGTCAACTTATGGCGACCATGTGAATTTCATAGGGTTTCCTGAAACAAGGAATACTCAGTCCCTGCGTTCCCTGAGAATCCCCCAAGTCTCCCGACCAAAATATTTTTGCAGATAAATGGAAATTTATGTCACTAGAAGTCTCTGGGGGCCCTGATTCTTAGCTAAAATAAATGACTTGTTCCTGTTTTGTCAAAAACTGGAGGTGTGGTTCACAATGATCTGAAGAATGGTGGGCAGTGGGATGGAACCACCAGAGGCTGCCCACCTCTGTGTTGGAGAATTTGAGTTGTCCTGTGATAGAATTTTTATTTTTTGAAATGGATCTATGCAAACTGAACATATACAAAGACACAATCTTCCATTCTATGATTATGCCCCCCCATCTTAAGAAAACAACTACTTTTGTACCAATCCTTTAAAGTGTTCTAATTCAAGGAAAAAAGGTGTAAGGAAGGAGAGAGAAGTCTGGAAAAGTGAAAGAGTGGCATGGGAGAAGAAATGTAAGGGTAATTCCTTGCCTCAAAACAGGCCTTGAGAAGTATAGAACAAGTGGGAAGAGATGGGAGGGGGAAAAACCCTTGTGAACTGACTCTAGTGCCTCAGTGGTGCTATCAGAGTCCTGCTAAAACTGTAGGGAGAGGGGTTTGGGGAAGCATGCGGTAACAGACTGTCCATGTGATAAATACCTTTGGTGGGTGAGGAGTGAATTAGAAAGGGTATCTTTCTGACTGTACTTATAGAAAAGGTAGTTCTGGATTTTGCTAAAATGCCATGTATAGTGTTCAGAAGTTGTTCTGAGTAGCTGGGCTTTTAGTTGGATTGTAATGGAGCTCAGAAGTCTCTCATTTTCAAAGGAGATGGCAAGTCAAATGTCTGAAGTGGTCTGGAGGAGTAGGTTGGAAAGAACAGTAGAAGAAGAAATTATGTCTTCCGAGTAACAAAAATGAAATTAAAAATTCAGCTCAGTTAATCATGATGCAAATGTACTTATTCAGCTGAATTACCTTTAGGAATCTGGCTAACTAAATCAGCATTTTCTCTAATTCTGCAAGGGAAAATGGACACATTATTCCTAATGGTTGCCTAATAGCAACTGCATTTAGTAAACTAATTGAACATTATATTTAGCAGATACTTTAAAAGTTTGTGTGGCTCTAAATTATTATTTAAAGAAAAATCCATTATGTATAATCTTAGAGAACAGATTATAGGAAGATTGGTGGTTTAGTTTCCAGTCCATCAAAACAGATACACAGGTTATTCTGGGAATGGTGCTGATTTATTGCTAGGTTTCCAATTCCAGTTGGGATGTTTACCGTTAAGAGTTCTGTCCTGTTTCTTTTATCTTATTGTTCAGTGAAGAGTAATATTATGTTTCATGTAAATATTCACATTTACATTCTGCTTACTTTGAGTTACCTCATATCTTGTTATGATGCTGACAGTTGTCTTGACCACATCACCAGTGATTGCTGGGGCTGCACAGATGCCCTTGGAGATGGCACTTTTGGGACAGCTGGCTGTCTCAGTGAAATGGGCAGGCAGCGCTTGGGAAAGCCACTGGAGAAACTTAGCCTTAGAGCATGACTACAGACTGAATGTGTTCAGATCCTAAGTTGCTTGTACTCCCCTTACAGACAAGAGAGCACTTTGGAAGATCTCACTTCTAGGGCCATGAAACCACATGTTACTGTAGTTTTTAGTCCGAACTTGAGGTATATTAGATATCATTTGATATCAAGAATTTGGCCTTCACTACCCATTCCTCTCCATGTGCTTGCGAGGCCCCCGGACAAGCACGCACACAGGCATGGCTGAAAATAGCTGATTCAAAACAAATCCAGGCAGGCCAGTAATTGCCAGACTGCAGCTTCAGGACACCTCCAGGCAAGTACCTTCTTAAGATCACATTATGTATGCACGCAGCTTACAAAAGATCCCCTGCCCTGAGCAGGCAGCTTAATGAACGGAATATCCAACTCTCAAGCGCTCCGCGTTTGCATACTGTCTACACTATTGACAACGCTGTCATAATTCAATCATCTAAAGTACTGACCTTTCGGAGGCTTTGTCTCCAGCCCGAAACCCATTGTTTTCCCCAAGAACGGACTAGCTTACAGGCACATTTTCCCCTATAAGAATCCCTGATTTTGAGCGTCTCATCGGATCGCTCGTGACTTGCCTCCCGACTTGCTGCTGCTCCGTTTGACGAGCCTCCCCTCAGCCTCCACGTGCTGAGAATCTACGCTCCCAAGCTTCTTTCCTTCTACCGGGCTACAGGATCAGGTGTAGTATTTCCCTGAAAATCCTCCTGAAAATCCCCTATCTATTTTCCTCTCTTTATTTTCTTAGGGCTGCATGCGTGACTGCGCAGTTGTGCAGTATTTCTTAATTTTGAGTGAGTGAGTGCGTAAGTTTGCTGTGACTTCGTAAATAAAAGAACATAATTTGAGCTTTCTTGTGTCTTGGTCCTGACTCGGCCTGACCCTGTAAACATTGGGTAAAAGATCTCGCTACGTTGCCCTGCCTCTCGCATTGCTAACTTCTGCTCTAGCTAATTCCCATTCCCCATTGTTTTGAGCATATTGAGGTGTCCCTCACGGGACCCCCAGAAATCAGGGTAACACACACACTGAGAAGGAGACAGTTTCTCTAGATACCTGTTATTGTTCTTGATGCAGCTGGGAAGCTGATTTCCCTGAAGCTCTTAGGAACAGAATAGCTTGCAGAAGTCTCTTTTTTGGATTACAACACCCAGAATTCCTTTGAGGATTCCAAGCTCTAAGAAGGAGCCATGCAAAAAGTGCAGTGCATATGAGTCTTCCAACCAGATCTTCTGTGGAGGCTTGCCTTTGATTCTTCTGGCTGGATTAGGTCCGCGAAGAAACCCAAAGAAAGAAACCATAGCTTGAGTTGCTAGGGTGGATGACTATGGTGGAGCCAGGGGCAAGGATTTGGCTCCTGGAACCTTGAGGGGGGGGGGCATGGGCTGTTAAAAAATTAAATTGGACATTGATAGAAGTCCACTCCCAGTTTTCAAAAATCATAAAAGTGTGTGTTATATTATTTAACACTATTTTGTATTAAATAGTATATGGAGCTCTTTGACTTGGCTTCCAGAAATTTTCCAGAAACTTCAACTTCCTTGGCAAAATCTTCTTTTTTTGCAGGGGGGGAGGGGATGGAAGGTATGGAGGCGTGAGAGCCACAGGAATGATCTTGGGCCATATTCGGCCCCCAGGATGTATTTTCGACCGCTCATGTCTTAAAATGGCTGCTTCGTGCAGCACTGGCAGAATGAACCCATGCCTCTTGCTGGGGAAGACCAGGAAAACACTTTGCCTTCCTGCGAACTATGCGAGCATGCCAAGGGGCTGTGATGGCACTGACAACTGGGGTGGACATGTTCAGGCTTAATTCCTGCCTTGCCCACCGTTTGTTCCATCTGGAAAGAGAAGATGGAGACTGAGGGCCTTATCACACCAAGGTGTCATACTGCCAGAGCAATGCATTAATCCTGGTTCAGGATCAGTCCTATCACACAACTTCATTGCTTAACAACAGCTATTGTGTTGCAACCCATTTGAAATTTGCCGTTTTTCAATGCTATAAATAATTCATAAATGGCCTCCTTTCCCACAGCAATCCAGTTAGCTATAGGAGTGTGGTTTCTTCATAGTACTTCCTTCTGCAGATGATTCAGTAGTGGCATGATGTGGGTGTCCCCAGGTTGTCCCTCCCTTAGCTGCTCTCAAGGAGATATCTGCCCAATAACCTCTAGATCAGTTATGAAGTGTGGGATGGGAAAAAAGACTTGACAATGACTCTGTAATGCAAATGCAAAAAAGAACAATGCAAATGATGCTACTCATCTGCAGATATTGAAAAGGAGCGATAGAGTTAATAACTTGATACCATCACAGGAATAGCTGTAGTGGGATTCCAGTGGAACAGTGCAGTACTAAAGTATGGTGTGATAAGGCTGTAAGGCTGAATCTGCTTGATGACTATATCCCAGCTCCACCCTGTAGTGCGCTGCCTTTACTACCACACACCCCTGTTTTCCTACTACACACCCCTGTTTTGCTCCAAACTGAAATCAGTGTGAAAAGTGATGTGAGACTACCATTGCATAGTGACATTGGTGGAAGGAGGGGTTTCTGCTCTGTGCATGTTTTTGTCATATTGCTTTATATCTGGTCATGCAACTGCAGTAGCTGCATTTTTTTTCCTTTTTGGATTCTTACAACACACGTGAACATTCACATATTCACTTAATCATTCAGCCTTTGTTTTCTTTTTGTTCTGATTGCTCACCTGCACTTCTGTAAACGGAAACTAGTGGAGAAGAGGAAAGTGAAATGCCTACTTGCAAACATGTGCATACAAGCATCAAATCCAAAAAAAAGAGGCAGCACCACCTTTTCCATATGCCAGTGCAAACAAGGGAGCTATCTTTCCATGGTGGGAATGATCAGGTGGTCTAGGTGATCGCTTGACCTATCTGACAGCACACCAACCTGGCCCCATCCTCCTCCTGCCTCCGATTCCACTGTGATCCCAATTCAGGGGCTAAACTGCACATTCTGAGAATTCAGTTATTCCCAAAAACAGTAGAATAAACTAGAGGCTTTTAAAAATTGCCTTAAAGCCCTCAGGCATCAAAAGAAGTGTTTTCACATCTGAAACAAGCATCCTGTGTTCCGACAAGACTGGAATTGAGGTAAGGATGCATTATTTAGCCTGTGTAGATTCAGTCCAAGTTTTCCTCCTTTGGGTTTTTATAAAACTGCCTTTTTAAAGCATTAATCTAGTAAGAAATCAGAGGACTTCAAGCTTGGCTGGCTTCTATCATTACTCTACAAACATGTTTTCAGTGCTTCTAATTCACCTATCTGAGTAATAATTGTTGACATTGTACTTAAAAAGTTGCTTGTGTACACTTGCTTGTACATATGCACAGAACTAGGAAATGAATTTCTAGCCTTTTTTAAAAAAATAAAAGTGCAGTAATTACACTCACACAGACCCCTTCCACTCATTTGACGAGCACTTTAGCGTGCCTATTTTCCACTTACAGTTCTACAGTTCTGATGTAGCAGCTGTGAACTGGGAAGAACAATACCTCTGCAGGTTTTATGTTATCCATTATCTGAGTCCACATTACTTTGTGCATGAATTCTGGTATCTTTGGGCCTCTTGTGTGGAAAGGAATTCAGATGTATTTTCAGTCAATAAGACGCTTCTTCAATAATTTGTTGTTATTGTGTCTTCAAGCCAATTCTGATAGCATTGTTTGCTTGTTTGTTTTTGGCAAGATCTATTCATAGGAGCTTTGCCATTGCCTCCCTCTTTGGCTGTGAGAGAATGACTTACCCAAGATCACCCAGTTGGTTTCCATGGCTGAATGAGGATCCAAACAAACTGGTCTTCTGGACTCCCCAGTACCCAAGCCACTGCAGTCCTTCCTTGATATTTGCAGGTCTGACGTTCGCTAATGTGATTATTCGCAAGGTGCATATGTGCCTTCGCCCTCATTCTCTTGTGTTTTGCCAGGTACAGAGAAGGAAGGCAAACTCCTGGACAAAAGGCAAGGAAATGGAGGGGGGAGGCATGCATGCACTTTTCTTCTCCCTTCTGAAGCTCCCCCCTCCCATTCCACCACCTCTGGCGTTGGCACTGCAAACTCACACAGAGGCAAAAGGCAAGGGAATGGAGGGCGGAGGCTCATGCAGACCTTCCTTCTCACCTGTGGTGCTCCCTCTCCTATTCCCTTGGTTTTTGGCCCCAACATGCAAAAGTCAAGGAAATGGGGGGGTGCCCCAGAAGGGAAGGGAGGTGGATCATGAGGGATGAGTTATTCATAGTTATTCCACTTTTATGAGGGTTCAGGGTGCAAAACCTTTGCAAAAGTGAGGGGGCCACTGTACACCATGCTGGCTCAAGAATAACTTCCAGATGAATCCAGCATCATTACGGCATTACAGTTGGTTCTTAATGCGATGACTACTGTTCTCATCAAACTGAAGTGGGAGATTCTACAGCCTCAAATTGCTCACTTTTGAACCAGCTCCTGTAACTGTCCCTGGACTGATGTTTTGATCTGCGGTGTGAAACCATCCCTACATGGAGATTGTGACTAGAAAATGCTTGTGAGGTTTATTGGGCACAAAGTACTAATAAACAGTCTTGGGGGAAAATGGGAGCAGACAACAAGGTTTGTCCCAGAAGATGTAGGAACTACCAGTGCAGTTCTAAGGCCATTTCCACATGGCATCGTAGTCCCACTATGGGGATGGGATGGCAGCAGTCTGCAGGCCATGCTTCTGCATGGTGTCATCTTGGTCCCACTGCCATCCACCCCACCCGTCACAATTGCAGGATATTCACTTAATGGCTTAGATCCATTGAGTGCCCATGATCATGCGACACTCCTGTCCTTACCTGCCATGCAGAAGGGCAGGAAGTGCAATGGAGGCACTTCCTTCCCCAGCTCAGCAAAGGAAAGAGCTCAGCTGTACTGCTGAAGGCAGGGACATGTTGGTTGCGCTCCCTTCTGTAGGGAGTGGGCTGGGTGTGGACGAAAGCATTCCCATTGCTCTCCCTTCCCAGCAAAGGCACTGCTGGGATTGCAATGAGAGGACAACGGGATAAGGTAATGTGTGAAAATGGCCTAAGAGTGTTTGCTTAAAAGTAAATTCCAGTGAGTTCCATGGATTTTGCTCCCAGGTAAGCATGCATAAGATTGCAGTGTGCAGCTGCTTTGGGCTCATCCCGTGCTAGCCAGTGTGCCCTGTTTGTACTTCATTTACCTGTTGTTTTAAAGAAACCAAGGAACATTAGAGAACTAATGTTGTGACCTCAGTGCTGTATCATTTGGAGATGACTACCTTTATAAAAATACCCAGAAACATTCTCTCCCTGAGGGTGGTTATGGAGTGTGAAACAATGTAGTATGCATCCAAATAGAGTGCAATATGATACCTGTTACTGGGGAAAATAAGGCTAGCTTTATGATTTTGTTTAAAAATGTTACTCATGTCTCTTGAACATTTGCAACTTGGAGTTTTGCCTTTTTTGTGCCTTCAGCATTGCTCCCAGAAGTGCATTTTTCTGCTAGCTTTAACTTTCTTGAGGAGGTACTGCCCTGGGGGTAGTGGGGAGTCTATTTCACAGTCTAATACATTTCATCATTAAAGAGCTTCCTCTTTTAATTCCAGGATATTCCAGAAGGAAGCACTTAATCTGAATTGCAGTGCAGTGACTAGAATGCTAGCCTTGCGGCATTTGCTGCTCCCTCATTATTTGCTCGGGGGTGGGGATGGGGTGATGCAAACACTTCAAATTAATAAACTGGATGAAGTTCATCACAGGTGCCATTCTGTTGTTTTCCAAAAAAATGTTGACATCTTCGTTTGTTCTGAGTTGTAGCAGAAGGGGCTCACTATTGCCTCTTTGTTCTTTTGTAGTAGAACAGCAAAAAGCTGTACCCCTGTGGAACAATTGTATATGTTCCGTCAGGTCACTTGTTGACTCATGGTGACCCCATGAATTTCATCGGGTTTTCATAGGCAGGGAAAGTACTATTATGAAAGTACCGCTATGAAAATACTGTTTGCAGTTACCTATCTTTGTGAAACTAGATTTTGAAACCAGTAAAGCTGCTGTGTCTTCCTATGGGCAGCAAGCTACCTTAGAAGGCACCAGACGCTGTGGCTTTATATAAGTTTGTCGTGGAACACCTTTTTCCTCCACTCCCTCCCTCTGTAACTTCGGCCATTTCTGCATGGTGTCGCTAAAATGAGATACCTGTGTGTTGGAGTTGGAGTTGAAATAGGGCGTTCTAGCAAAGCTTGTGGACGGGCCAGCTACTGAATGACAATGACGTTGTGAATCGCAGCCCCTGAAGCAACTACCACCCACAGGTATTGCATTTTAGCGATACCGTGTGGAAATGGCCTTCCTCACTGTGCTTAGTAGTAGGGCTGGTTCTGCTTAGCAGTGCGAACTTAGGAAACTCCGTGGTTCCACTACCAACATTTTAATCTTGGAATGAGGTATAATTTATCATAAAATCTTCCTGTTACCTGCATGTAAAATTTCATGCTGCATGCTTACTAGTGTGGTACAACTACTTATGATTGATGAAGGAGGAAAGATGCATGGCTAATAAGAATGGATCCAAATGTAATGAATAATTGGATCCACAGTTTGTTCATGATTAACTGCACTCATAAAGCACTGTGTACTCTTGAACTTGTCTTGCAAGTGGCTTTAGCATTTTGCAGACCCCACCTGGAGGTTGCACATTATCCTATTGCCGACTGAAAGAGCAACTTATCTTGTGTGGCAGCAGCTTGGGAAGAGGGATAAATAAGACATTGTTAATTGAAAGCAGATTTCCATTGTCCTTCTCTAAAATCCTTCCTGCTCTTTAAAACCCTCATGGATCCCGCTCACACTTTTCAACAATTTTGCGTAGCGAACTCCTAACTCTCTGCTCTTTGTCTGTCTCAGTAAACTCTTATCTGACAAGGAAGGTCTTGAATTTAACAGCATTAATTACTAGGGAATAAGTAATAATATAGGAATAGTGTAGCATTCAGAAGCCAAAAGGTGATGGAGATTTAGCCCAGACAGCTTTCTTTGTTTCACGGAGTGCATTGGATTCATAATTGATAACAGTGATAAAGAAAGGTCTTGCATGCGTTACCAGGAGTCAGCTTCCACTGTCATAGGGACAGAGACCAGGCTGTTACTTCATTTGAAGTGTACTCATGCAGGAACAATACATCATGGATTTAAGATGGGGCCGAGCTACTAATGCAAGGGAGGAGGGTAGAGCACCAGGGGAGGTAAATAGCCGTTGTTTGTTCTTTTTTTAAAAAATTGATTGGCACAGATGCTGGTGGACATGAACAAGCATTATCTAAAATAATAATGAGTTGCATAACCCAACTGTAAAAATGTGTATTGTTCGGCTTTCTTAAAATTTTCAGTGAGGGTTTTTCAAAATGAAATGTTACAAGTGAAGATGGGTGAACATGCCAAACACAAACTTTAAGCATCAGTAAATCTGTCTGAAGAAAATTGTTTAAAAATGTCAGAATCTATTGTTTCATCCTTCTGTGTTTTTAGATTTAAGACATGTTCTGATTTTAACTGGTTCACATGCCACAATACCGTGTTGAATTAACACCAATGTTGAGGCTGGGGAGCACGAACCATGTGTAGGGTTGCCAGAGAGAAAACTGGAGAGCGCTCCTGCACCTTTAGTGCTTGGAGGAATGTCAGAAGGTATTCAGATATCAGGCAACATCTGTTCAAACTCCATCTTTTACACAGTGATCAAAGGTGCACAATCTCTCTGCAGTTTTCACTTTGGCAACCCTAACTGTGTGGCTTATGCCAGGAAATGGGAATGTGCAGTGACTCATGTTCAGCATGTAATTTTAGAAGAGCGTGGAATGTTTCTTTTTAAAAAGAACCTATCATATTACTTACACTTTGATCACCCAGCAGGTCATTACTGATCACTGATACTACAATCCATTGGTACTACAATTCTTATATTAACTCATTACTAATATGTTACTGTAACTACTGTGCTTTTGATAAATATAGGAGAATGCTCTTTGGTTCTCTCAATTTCTGATCAGCATAATTCTGAGTAGACTATCCTGCCTGGACTCTCCCTTCCCACCCTACATGGATATGGTGGAACAGAGTATGCAGGTGTGACATGCATTGCACACAGGTGCTTTAGACACGTGTGTAGATGTCCTTTAATTTCTCTTCTTTCCCAATCATCTTTTTTCTCAAACAATTTGCTTTAAATCTCATGCCTGATCTGGCCTTAGGTATGTGGGGAAAAACTGTCCTCTGTCTTTAAACTCTCTCACAGCAATCCAGCCAGTCCAGGTGCTTACCCTGTGCTACTGTTTGGAGAAGCCAATGCAGAAGGGCAGCTTGCTTCCCACTCCTCCTCCTGTGCAGGCCTACTGATTTCTTTTCTGGTAGCAACAGCAGTCTCTTTCATTTGAGAGGAATGGAGAAAGGCAAAACAGGCAGCATAACATTATTTACCTTTTTAAAATTCCAATCTGAGTCTCTTGGGCAGCTCAAGGTCTACCAAGTATGGAAGGAATATTTGAAAATATTAAAAAAAAAAAAGGCTGTAAAACATCTTTTTTTTCAGTGTTGAGAAATGCTAATGACAAGAATCCTAGGCCATTTCTGCACTACACTGTTATAGTACCATTATTCCACTTTGAACATCCTGTGGAATTCTGGGGTTTGTAGTTAACGGAGGCCAAGGAGCTCTCTGGCTGAGAATTCTAAATGCCCCTCCCTAAACTTGAAAACCTCAGGATTCCATAGAATATTGAAAGTGGAATAATAGCACTGTAACAGTGTAGTGTGGAAATGGCCTTAGAGTGACAAGAGTCTTCACAATTTGGGACTTACTCTGGCCAAAACTTGCATGTGGTTGTTTCGTGGAAATAATTTTTCTGTGTTAAAATAGTATTTCCAGTGCAGAAGATGCTGTAATTGGGGATTTATTCTGTATCAAAATTTGTGTATGTTGGTATGCAAATATTGCACAGAGTAAGTTCCAGTTCTTTGAAAACTGTGTGGTTTTTTAAGAGTCTCTTGCAGAAGGAAGAAAATTGCTGAAATTACTTGCTATTTTCAAGAAGAAACTTAGTGTAGAATTACGTTCCAAGTATCCTCTTCCCCTCCCTTTTTGCTGGCTCCTTTGCTTCACAACACCCCACGAAGAAGGGTAATGTGGCCAGCTACTCAAGTAGTCCTTGCTTCTTCTCCCATTGCTCAGACTTTCAGAATGCACCCTGTAATTTGTAACAGGCAAGAAAACCATTGCAGGAAGTAAATTGCAGCCCCGGCGATTACATGCAAAAAAGTAACATTGTTCCAGGTCATTAATGCAAAAAGTAATTAGCTGTCAAAGTAACTCATTACAAGTTAGTTCCAAATTGTGGATGACAGACTATTGGACTTGTTACAGGCAGACATACATTCAGATTCTCACTTGGTCATGAACCTCACTGAATGACTTTGAACAAGGTACTATATCTCATGTTAATCTATCTTCCAGGGTGGTTCTGAGAACAAAAAGAAATAGAAGTCCATAAATATTCCCCTGAAGTGCATAGATAAAGCTTACCAGTTTGTTGAATAAAACAAATATTTGATCTTTTTTAAAAAAATTGTGACTATTTGATACATTTCTGTTAATGCGGAAAACACAGAACTGACAGGAATTGCTCAAAAACATGTAACTGAAAAATTCATACAATTTGTATGCAATGCAAACCAAAAAAAAGTGTCATTATTGCAGCATGATAAATTCATAGAAGTGGCATGGTGATATCAATGAAAGACTGAGTTGACTGATAGCTGGCAAAATTTGTTCAATTAGTTTTGTCATAAATCATGTACTATGTAAATAGACAGGTATGAAAATAGAGATTATTTGCATCTCATATGGGAAAAAAATTATTGAACTGCTGTATCCTTCTGTATGTGTATCAGTGAAATTATTTGCAAAACTAATGCAAATAAAATTAATTGCTGTTTGTTTTAAATTTGGTAACTGGAATGAGAAAACCTTATATTTGTAGCTCCATTTTTTGAAGCTAAAATTAGAGATGGAACATTATTGGAACAACTACATTGTGACAAAGTTCTTTGGACAGATATTTTAAATTTTTCTTTCCCTGAAAAATAAACATTTTTAAATTTATCCTGATTATGGTGTTTTTTGTTTGTTAGTTCTCAGCTCAAAACAAACAAACAATGTGGGAATGTTAAGGAGGTGGTACAGTTGGTTGATGACATTCTGATTTGTATATTAGTTGAAATTTGGATCAGGTCAGTTTATGTCAGAATTCACTGAAAGTTAATTATACATGTTTCTGTGAAATAACCTGCTGTACTAATATATGGTTAGAAACTTGATTCTCAAAGACAGGCAAGTTCTTTTTGTTCTTTAAAGGTGTGAGTATTAAGACTATGTGTATGATGTATCCCTTGTGACAGTTGAGCATGAAGGCTCAGATTAGAAGGTGGAAAGTATTAGAAAGTATTTATACTGTGGCCGGGAGAGGTTTGGCTAACTTGCCTTTGGTGAAAATACAAAATGTTCTTGCCACGTATCCTTGCAGTCTTATTATATTGTCACTTAGCTTTAAAATGGACATAAATAATGACAGATGTTTTGTTTTTGAGCGTGGTGTCAGAAATAGCCTTTTCTTATATGTAATAGTTGTTGATCTCATAATTTTGGATTTATTCTCTGTTTACCTTTCTGGAAAGTTTTACTAATTCTTGCAGTTATTCTGTTTACTTTTGTTCCTTTGTTGCCCTTATTTTTCCGTTGGACAATTTTGAAAGAGGTTTAGATGGAGGTTAGGGCCATCATTTAATAAAATAATAAATAGTAAATAATATCAGAGGCCTCCGCGTATCTTGTGCTGGAGGTGTGAGATGGAGGGCGGAGTTGCACTTAATATTCACCTGGTAGGCTTCCTATAGTCCATTGGTTGGTCTTTCTGTGGACAGAATGTTTGACTACCTAGACCTTTGGCCTGATCCAGTAGGGCTCTTCTTAGATTCTTAAAACATTGCATGCACTGATGACAGTGCCCCATTGGCAGGTTGGGGCAAGACATAGTCCATACACAGTAGTGACTTCAATGTTAGGAGCATGTTTTCTCAGCGTTAAGAATCTGTGTGATTTCTTTATTGTGCTAGCAGAAGTACAAAAGGAAAAAAAAACTTTGATAGAAAAGGAGTACATTGCCCTTAAGTTCTTTCTTGTTTTACAACTGTTCATTTTATAGAAAAGTGACCTTACAAATGGACATCAGTGAACTAGAGTAAAGAGAGAGAACCAGATGGGAAAGGTATTTTAGATTGCGTCCATTCAAAAAGGTGCTTGTTCTTTAGATACTGTATGGGCCAGGAACATACAGGGGCACATTGCTTACAACAGAACACTATGTGGCAATTCTACTCTCACCACAAGGAGATGGTGCCAAGGCAGAATGGGAAGAGTGGCTTGAACCAATCACCTATATAATGGGATAAGCAGTTGTCCAAACCATGCCTTCTGTGTTGTTTTGTTTTGTGAGTGCCTCCCCCAACCCAAAGGCAGGAATTTAAGGAATAGGCAACTTAGAATTGGCAGTTTTCATCTACCATTGCCACTGATAGCAGTTGTCTCTTTCCTCATTATCACTGTCATTTGCTACTCCCTCTGCTTTTGCCATCAGTGGAGTAAACAGTGTCTTGCCCATGGTTAATAAGTCCTAATAATCAAATAAGCTTTTGGGTATTTTGTACCTACTTTGGAGGAACATAGAACATCATCCTTGGGATTGATGTTACAATCCTCTGGAAACAAAAGCTGGATGGAATCTCATAAGTGACCTACTTTGTGTTCTGCCAGTGTATGTGCTTTTTGAGATGTTACAGAAGGAGCTGTCCAGTACCTCCTTGCACAGCCCTCCCTGCACTATTATAGCTTGATGTTTTTAGAGTGTGTTCTCTTGGCTGTTTAGTGGCCGGGGGCCTTCAGGCAGCATCTGGATGAAGTTATGCAGCTGAAAGAAAGAAACAGCCTACCAGATCTCAAGTTTATAGTAGAGTATGCCCGTGTCATGTTAAGAACGATGATACGTGTGGTTTTGAGGTATGCAGAAAGGCCTCTTAACTATTGATTCTCTGTGAATGCAGCTTCCTCATCCAAGCTGGCTGGGTGTGAATTAGGTTACAGAGAAGGCAAATATGCGAGTCAGCCATGAAACTTGACCAGTGATGGATTAATATTTTCTCATGGATAAACAAGAAGCTGGAAATAGTAGTGAGGATTCAGTCATGAATGAAAGGACATAGCATCAGAAGGAACAAGCTACAGTACCTCTGAAATAATTAACCATCACAACAACTAGGTTAAGGGATGCGCTACAGTATACTTTCCTGATAAATGTCAATAAAACATCTAAAAATAACTACACAGATATAGTCTAAGTTGATTAGCAGTAATTGCCCTGAGTCAGTGTAGTCATTGATGGGTGATGTCATGTATAATATTCTTTTAAAGTGATTTTAGCAGATGTAGCCTTTTGAAGAGCTCTTACAGTCTACATAAATGTCTTCTTGATTTTAAATTGGATGCCAACAGCCAAATATATATCTATGTATGACATGATACCACATCAGATCAGATCTTTGTGACTTTGTGATTTATGTTAATGAAGAAAAACTATAGTATCTGTTTTTTGGTGCGATATTGGAATCATATGAGGAGCAGAATATGGTTACTGGGAACTACATAAAACAATGAAGGTGAGATTGCAGGATCTAGAACACTCTTACTCACAACTGAAGAATTTGATCTTGCCAGGAATATATGAGTGAGCAGAATAGCTGTATTTGTGTGGTGGAAGAAAGTGGTACATTCTTCTGGCAGCAGCCATTTGTGCTTCGTGTGATACTGTCCCAGAGAGTCCTTGACCATGGGGCCAGTGTTGAAAGGATGAGCTGACTGACTTCACTGTGTATGTGGAAAACTGCTTCTTGTTCTTATGAACTTCACCCATAGTTTACTGAAGGGCTGTGTAGATAATAGAGGTCAAACTGGATTTACCTGTGTTACAGCATGTTTCCTTCTATGTGAGACAGTATGCCAGAGCCTGTCTGGGCCTGTGGGAAGCTGCAAGAAATTGCTGAGATTCTGCATTGGGAGATGTACTGTAAAGTTCAGCCCTGGCAGAACTGTGACATGTCTTCTCTCTCAATTCCTGGAGGAGTCAGCCTTCCTCTTGTGCTCACCCTATGTTCATTTAGTGGGCAGTAGAGAGTTAGGAGGCATTGGAGAAACATAGGGTTATGCACGCTATGGTCAGACATGAGGAACAGTGTCATTCTTTGATACCTCCAGGGACCGCCAGAATGTCTTGGGGAGTGTCTCAGGGGATGCCTTTATCTGACAGTAGGGACATAATCCAGTGCTTCTCTCATGTCCCCTGCTCTCCACCAGTCACTAAATAGCTGTCAGGGGTGAGCCCTATGAGAGGCTGGGTTATTATATGAAAGAGGTAGTGAATTCTTTGCTCTTCAACAGTCATAGCACTTCAGTACACAGGTGTAATCCTCAGCTTTGTCTGTGTGCATCACTGACAGGATACCAGTTCTAGAGCGAGTGTTCTGAGATGAATAGCTAAAGTTGTAGTTGACCATGATCCACAGGTAAGAGCTTGAGGTCAAGTTTGAAGGAAAGCAGATAATGGGGGGAAAATCTGTGTAACTTGAGCCCATTCTGAGGATTGATCTCCAAGAGTGGTGAGTAACTTTTCAAATAGGCTACCCCCCCCCCATTGTTTAACATTAAGGAAGTATTTTGGGCAGTCACTGCACCCTGCTAGAAATAGCAGGGGGGAACAGTTGTCTCCAGGACCCACCAAAGGTATAGGCCCTTGCTTTGAAGGGTGGGAGCAGATTGTAGATAACCGTCTCTTAAAAGATTGCTGCATAGGTATGTAACTGTATGGGAAAACAGCTGCTCCTGAACATGCTTTTAAAACTAAGGCATGTATACCAATCCATTTGCTCGGATTGTTGAACTGCTACAGAGAAGTAATAGTGCTGGTCCTACCTTGTAGCTAGAAAGATTATAGACAGCCATCTCTCCATGTGAGTATGACTGCCATATGCTGAATTTTAATATGATGACTATTTGGTTTCCAGCCTTTGAAAATGGGGTTTGAGGCAGGAGGCTTTGAGCAATTTTTACTCTGGGATCTTCTCCAATAATGAAGCCTCTGAGGAGAAAAAGGAAGTCCAAAAAGTATAGTCTCTGTCACTGAATATAATTTCATCATCCCTGGCGACACCATAATTAGAAAGTGTACATCCTCTCTACAGGATTTGAAGTACATATTCCACTGTGTCAGCATTTTATTTTAGGGTTTTGTGGTCAAGATTTAATTTAATGTGCTATGAAGATTATTTTAAAAAAGAAAATTTCTTTTAGTGTGTCTAAAAGTTTCTGAACTTGAACCTTCCTTCCAAAATGACTCTACCTTCTGGAAGTTCCCTCCTCTGCACTACGCACCGTTTTTGCTTGCTAAGACTGTAGAGTTTTCTAAGCCATGGAATGCCTATGAAAATCTGTGAATTAAAGGAAATGAATATTAAATATAAAATTAAATTTGATATTAAGTATTATTTTAGGTTGTAACCCTGTCTCTTCACCTCCATAAACAGGTTGGGCTGTTCTAGATATCTACAAACTACTGCACTGTTTGGTCTGGAGGTGCTTTATAAGGATCTTGGATCCCCCAGTTTTCAAAGAAATAACAGTGTTAGTCTCTTGCCATGTAAAAAGGAGGAAAGGGAAGGAATGTAGGAGTACCTTTAAGACTAACTAGTTTTTATTTTAGTGTTACAAACTTTGGGTTTATATCCATGAAAACTTATGCGAAAATAAAAAACATTTAAGCATTCTTATGATCAATATGAATTTGTAGATTGTTTCGGAATTACTATGTTAGGACATGGAATGAACTCAAGAAGGATATATTAAGATAGGAGTAACTAGATTTGTTGGGGAGAATTTCTGTGAATGAGTGTTTTGCCTGGAATGATGTTCCTATTTCAGACAATACCTGTTTTGACAACTGATGTACCACGTAAGCTATGGGGAAAAGATATATCAAAGTTTGTATGGCAAGGGAAAAATCCACGAGTTAAATATAAAGTATTACAGGATGCAAAGGAAAGGAGAGGATTGGATTTACCTGATTTAAGATTGTACATTGCAGCCTGTTGTTTGGTCTGGGTGAAGGAATGGGTGATGTTGAGAAATAAAAGATTTTTGTTAGAGTTGGAAAGACATGACCTGAAGTTTGAATGATATGGATATTTATGGCATGATAAAATTAAAGTTAATGTAGATTTTAAAAATTGTTTTGGGAGATGCACCTTATTGAGAATATGAAATAGATACAAGTGCGGATTGTGTCCAAAAATGGCTTTATGATCCAAGCACAAGAAGCTTTTTATAGAAGAGAAACAATGGCAGAGAAAGATGATTAATGTAGCAAGACTTCATTGAAATTTGTTAAGGGGCTATCAAATTAAATCAAGACAGCAGTTAGCAATAGAGGGATATGGTCTTCAGTGGTTTTCTTACAGTTACCTGAAGGATGTAAAATGGATAAAAAGATTAATGAGTTGGAACAAAATAAAGGTGCATCTAGTGTATGTTGGAAACGTGAACATGAAGAGACCTTTTATCACGTATGGTGGACACGTGTTATCACGTATGGTGGACATGTGTAAAGTATTTTGTATTCAAATATACACACTGATGCGGAGGATTTTATAGCTTAATATTCAATTAAAACTGGAACTTTTTCGGGGGTGGGGATTGATGGATGTACAGCTGGAAGAGTTATGGAAGATTGCTTGAGTATATGGATGTGCAAAAATGGGAAAATTCAACACTAGCCACTAAGGAGGAGTTGTTGCTGAAGCAGACAGGTTTAAGCAGAAAAGGACAAATTTGTCTGGCTTGATTAGAGAAAGGTCATTAGTGACAATTCTTAAATACTGAAATCCCCTTATAGACTTTTTGTGGAAAAAAAGGAAAATGACTTGGTAACTTTTGGTTTTGATTGATTGGAAAGCCTAGGCTATAGAAAGAACAGAATATGTTGTCATTTTGGAGAGAGTGATATGAATAACTACACGTATATATATATATAAAAAAAACTTTGAAAGGAAGATTGGAAATCACCTTTTCTTTCTTTCTTTCTTTCTTTCTTTCTTTCTTTCTTTCTTTCTTTCTGTCTTTCTGTCTTTCTGTCTTTCTGTCTTTCTGTCTTTCTGTCTTTCTTTCCTGTCTTTCCCTCTACTTTTCTTCTGCACTTTTAAATTTCTATCTTAGTGTATCTCAGTTTTCCATGCCCCACCTATATGTGTGTGTGTGTATGTGTGTGCGTGCGTGTAAATATATAAATAAATAAAAGAAATCACAAATCCAAGGGGTCCACAGAATGAAACCATGGCAGTTAAAGTGGTAGCAGAGTGCTGTAATTGTATAGTGTGAATGGACCTGAGCTCAGGAAGCAGTAAGGTAAAGTCACATCGCTATCTTTTGATCCTGGGAAGCAATGGACAAGGCCATGAGGGCTTTCAAACCCTTCTCGTGAAATGGCATCCTTGCTTTATCATGTCCAAATATTGTTGCTGCAGGCACGTTTTGCCCTATGCAGGCCTGAGAACTGTAGTCGGCATTAGCCTTCCCTGCCGCACCTTCCCTTAGTGAGGTGAATCTGGGCAAAAGGGGTCATTCTAGCCTGGAGGGCTCACGTTAGGGATTAGAAGCAGAGAGTCCTTTTGGCCCTCTTGCGATCCTGATTTCATCAAGAGGAAAGGCATGAAGGATGACTGAGAATTGGACCTCAATCATATTCCAGATCAAGCAAGGAGACTTTTGTCATCACTCTAGATCATAAATCGTGAACAAGACATAATGCATTCTTGTAAATAGGAAATCTGGAAAGCCCAACCATACATAATTGAGGCAGTGTTTATAAAGAAGTAACAAATGGTTTGAATGCAATGACCAGGGTTATTTGCCCTGCCACTGTCATCCTGGCTGATAAGAATTAATGGTGCCGTGGAAAGCAATTTCCCATAGGATAGCAAGAGACTGGATCCTGTTGGAATAGCTCCTATACTTGTCAGATAACTGTTTTAAGTTGTCCTTGACATTTGTCATAATGGCTGTTAATCTTGAAGACCAGATTCCATTTAGTGGTGCTGCTTTTCAAAGCCACCCCAGGTTTGCTGACCTTTACCTCCATCTCTTTGTTATCTGGCCTTCTTTTCTCAGCTCTGGTGAGTTGGACCCCAGGTGTGGGTGAGAGAAATTTTCTCTTCTATCTACCTTTTCTTCTTCCCCTTTGGACATGATTGTATTGGCAGGGTGGTGATGGTTGCATGCCCATACCCCTTGCTTCTTTTCAGAGGCTTATCTGTAGCACCGTTAGCATTTTTGTTTTCTTGCCATAGAAGTGTGGTGTGTTAGATCAGCAACTTGGAAGAGTGATCAGAGTTATAGCCTCTTCATCTGAATGTCTTCCTGACAGGAAGTAGACTTCCTTAATTTGTTCTAAGTGCCAATACAGTTGAGAGACTGTTGGTATGCATCCAGCTTCATTGTGAGCTTAGCTGTGCCTTAGCCTAGTTTCATTTCCCAGTTTTTCCAAGGTCTTCAGGTTACCAGTAAGTTACATCCATATATGTGGCAATTTCTTTACAAAAACAGTGCATCTAACTTAAATCCCTTATAATGTGCAAAATACTATCAGTACAGTTTTCAAAAAAAAAAAAAAGGGGCAGTGGGAAAACTTCCATTTGAGTTTTGAGGGCAAAAGACTTTATGCAGTGACAGTCAGGCGTCTCCCCACCCGCCTCTGTGGAAGCATGCCAAAACTTGCATTTGTATTCATTGAAACTTTAATTCTGAAGTAAGCATTTAAAAGCTACTGGGGGAAAAAGGTTTTAGAAACCCAGCTGCCCTCTTTTCCCCCTCTAACACATGTGTGCTATCTTCTCCCTATTGGAAGTAGGTCTGTGAATGTAATCTAAACAGATTTTTAAAAACTGAGAGAGTAAGCCTGTCTCTGACTCTGTCTAGTATGTCTGAAGGCATTGCAACTGCTCAGAATCAACACACAAATGTGTGCTCCATTACTTGCATAGCATATCAGTGGTGTGCAATTGCTGGGCCTACTATCCTCCTGGAATCTTAAATGGAGCTCAGCTGAAATGGATTATATTTTTTTTTCCCCACATAGACTGGAATGTGTCTCCCTTTTCCAGCAGTTACTAAAGACTCTTTGATACTTTTCAGCTAGAGAACATTAAAATTCTTCCCTACACAGTTCATACCATGACTGTGGATGCTACCATACTATGACTGTGGATCATGTGGGTTTACATATCTGGTTAAAAATCCAAAACAGTATTGTTTGTAGCATATCAAAAGATGGGAGGAGAAAAGTGAAAAGTTTCAGTGTTATGTCAAAATGCACGAGAAATTTGAATTCCAATGGAAATATTCCTGAGAGATACAAAAACATTTTTGAAATATTTGATCTACAGGCACACTAGAGCACAACTTATACGCTACTGTTTTTCAGAGCTCTCTTACCCTATGATCACTGCTTCTTCTAATAACACACTGTAGGTGATACATGCAGCTTTTGTCTTTGTAAAAAAGCTGCTCACATCAATCGCTGCTGTGCAGGGAGGATACTTACGGCACTCATTTTGTCCACACTAGAACCACACTGCAGGTATCACCAACTTGGATGCTGTGATTCAATAGACCCCATCTACTTAACTGAGGGAAGTCATTGGGAGAATAGCATAACCTTTTCCAAGTGATTTGCATACCTCTTGCAAAAAAGAAAAGAAAAGAAAAATTACTTCAGTTAAAACTCTCTTTTTTGAGGGAGGGGGCAAAAAAAAGAGAGAACATTGGAAATATCTTCTTCAGCCTTAATTTTGAAGCCTGACATTGGACTTGTTTGCCGTCAGCTTTTCCTCCAGCAGAACAATCACTCTAAGGCAAGCAGCATATATGTGTCACACTTTGGATAATTAATTGCCATGACTTATTTGTCATATTTAACATTAACTGCTTTGGTATGGTGCTGCTTTTTTTTCAATACCAGATAGATTTTGGTATTGAAAGTAGAGAGCAGCAGCAAAGAGTTCACACTCCCCTACCCAACTGGCATGGGGGCTCCACATGTATACTGGGGCATGGGAGTAGATTTTAGGCTTACCCAAGATCTGCTCCTGTGTTGAAAGAGTTGTATTACTAGGTATGACCCAACATATATACCTATCTATACATGTCTACCCTTCAGACATGACTTACTTCACACACACACACACACACACACACACAAGCCCATTGTGTGTGTAATTAATTTCACAAATTACTTTTCAGTTTATGTACTCAAGATAATACATACATGATGGAAGAAGCAGTATCAGGATTGTGTCATGGCCACTGTGTATGCATTCCCCATGCCAGATACTTGATATGAGTCAGAACGAGGATGCATTAGGAATTTGATTTTTGCAGATTGTAATATAAACTGGCCAGATTCAACTCCCAGATTTACATACAGATTGAAACATTGTTATCCATCATTACCTTTTGGTCTTCTCAGGCATACCACTGTGGTTCTTGGCTCAATATGTGTGTGCGTGTGTGTGTGTGAAAATTTGGATTTTGAGAAAAGTTTGCCGTTTTATATAAATATATGTTTAAATGTAAATTATTGTATAGATTAAATGGATGAGAGAGATATATGAGGGAGCACACATGAAAGTGACATGGACCTGAAATACACTGATTGGCTGATCGCTGATTCAGATAATCATGATTTGTTACTCCTTACAGTTATCTTGAGCTCAAAATGCATGTAATAACTCAGGCTTCACATAATCTGCTTGTGAGCCATACTTGGTAATCTGGTGGCTCAGAGAATGTAGTTCAGTGCTGCTTTGGTATGATGTACTTCACCTTGTGCTGCAATGAGTCTTCCTAGTAAACTCAGGAAAGTAACCCCCCACCATAGATCCCAACCACAAATTGGTGCTTCTTATGTGTGGCCACAGTAGTTCCCAGAGAATGGGTTAGAAATGTACCAAGAGTAGATTTACTAAGAATTTTTCCCTAAAAGGTCAGCAGAGGGAAGTGAGTTTTTCCAGATACATTGTTTTCCAGATACTCTTTTCCATGGGGTGGGAGAATAAGGCACTCTGTTAAAAATATCAGACAGTAAAAGCTGTTTATTGCTTCTCAAAGAAAAATGCTACATGGTGGTTCTAGGGGATCAGCTTGTCTTTTCCTACAGAGGGATTTGTACTGGGAAGTTTATGGTGCTGCTCTTTTCTATCTTAGTATTAATTAACTAAAAACCAGTATTTGTGACTTTTGTTAAAAATAAAGCAAATCAAGCAGATGTTGGAAGTCATGTGGTCTTTCTTCCTTTGGTTATGTAGGGATTAGTCCTATGGAAGGAGGTAAAAAGCTCTGCAGTCTATTAACAAAATTTCCTGTAGCAATTTTCTGTGGTTCGAAAAATGCTGGCTGTAGCTTTCTGTAGATTATTATGACTTGCTTTTCCCATAATTAAACACTCCAGAGAATTTTAGCTATTGTACTAATGCTATATACTAAAATGTTACATTGTTCTAATGCCACGTATTGTTCCTATGCCACAATTACTTGTTCTGCAAATAAGTCCCTTGTGATAGGAAATAGACATCTGGAGAACTAGGGTCTTATCTGGACTCTGAAGTCTCTAAATCTGCTCCCCAGCTGAAGCCAAAATTCTGGTGTTCACGTGAAGGAAAGAAGGACTAAAGCATCCTGTGGTTCAGCTCACAGAGGAAGTAGTCAGCAAGCAGAACTTGTGTTTGTCCATTGCTCAGTTCAAAGTATCGCATATGCTGAATATTACTTGCTAGTTTGGATCTTACCTGTTCATAGAACTGCTGTTGCAGGGAGATTTCTGCTATTTATTTTTTGTCTAGCACATTTTTCTTACAATCATTTCTTCCAGTAGAACACTCAGAGGGACTTAACATGCCAAGGCCACCTTACTGATAGTAGCTCGGAAGTATCACAGCCACAGCGGTAGATGGAAGGGCTGTCCCTATCCTGAGTTGTAACTCACTCAGTGCACTGTGCTGTTCATACATTGGATGTTGAAGTCCTGTCAGGACAAAGAAGTAAAGGGTCTGGATAGTCATGGTGGTGGAGAATCTTTTCATAGTCAGGTCATTTCTTGGTTTGGTGGTGGACCCATTATAAGAATCCATCTGTGGAGTTTGATGACTCTGGGTGAATTCCTAAAAACAGTCTAACAATGATTTGGACAGCTGATGGGGTAACTCCTTTGCACCATCTTATCCTGGACAGAGTTTCTTTGATGCTTAGCAATGGGCAAATCTTTCAAGCTCAGTTTTGCTCAAGTGCTCATTTTTTTCTGCCCTTAAGTTTGTTCTATCCCTTGTGATATCAGATGGTGAAGTTTGTATTGCTCCCTGTGAAAGTATGTATGTATGTATTTTTAGTGAATGTTTTAAATTAAGTTCATCCTTTGGATACATTTTTCAGGAGAATATACTTCTCCAGGTGGGTTTTCTAATGAATAAAGTGCTTGTGTATGCTTTTTTCAAAATATGTGCATTTTTATATGTACTGTGAAATGTATTGCTTCAAACATATATATGTTTGTAGGTGCTTTTTTTAAATTTTTATTTTTTTCAAGCTTTTCTCAGAAACTTTGGAGGAAAATTGCATTTTGAACTCTAAATCTGTTCTGGATTTTGTTTAGGTTGTGGTAGTATGAATTTAGTTAGTGTGTAATGGAATGTGAAATGAAGAAGGACCTGCATCATCTCTGTAAGTAGTCTGGAAGAATGTTCATGTATGTATGTGCCTTCAAGTTGTCTGTCAACTTATGGTAATTGCTTGAATTTCAAGGTTGTTGTTGTTGTTCTGTACCTTAAAGTTGTTTCTGATTTAGGGTGGACTCTTAAGGTGAAACTTTCATGGGGCTTTCTGGGACGGAAAGTATATAACATGCCCAGTGTCACCTAGTACAGACTGCCAGTTGCTCACTCAATTCCTTTCCCTCCTCATTTATAAAGGAGTAGTAGGTTGTCTGGCTGAATTTAGAATAAGTGCCAAATATAAGGTGGGGTAGCCCTCAGGGCCTTGAAGGCATGTGGATGTGACACCACTGTAAGAAAACTACTATGGGTCATGAGTATTATTCAGGCCAATTGCAAATACTCCATTTTAGGGGAAGGCTGCTGGAGTGAGCAGTTGCTTGGTAAAACCCTGGGTAATTTTTTTTAAATTTATATCAGTTATCTGGATCCATTTCAGTTTGGTTTCTGGCCTTTGTCTGGTATTGAAACTGCTTTGAATACATATTTGAATGTTGTTGAAAGGCATTGTGAAGAAGTCATCTGGTCTGGAGATCGAATAGTCAAGAACTAAAGAAGGAAAGGAGGAATAAGTACTCTCAGATTATTCAGTGGCCTTGTAACCCACAAAACAACTCACCTAAACTCAGAGAATTGTTGTCTAATAAGAGTGGGTAGGATGAGCAGACAATCACTATCAGTTTAGTCCTTCTCATTAGAAAGGTGAGGAGAAAAGAGTTTGATTTTTGTTTCTAGTTCCTCATTATTTCATATCTTTCTCCTTAGAGATTCTGAAATTTCAGGTCAGTCCCTGAGACCTGGCAAATTTGGTGGTGGTTTCCATCTGGATAAGCTTTCCCATCTTGAACTGTAGTGCCTAGAGGCCCTTGCTCCATTCTCATGGTTAAAGGCTCTGACCTTCCTGGTGAATTAGGTTCCTACACAGAATCATCCAGGGGAGTGGGAGAGCTTCCCTGGAACAGTGCAGGCCACAGCAGCTGCACAAGTCTTGATAGACCTCTCAGAGAACAAGTATAGATTGGTGCGACTAGGCAACCTGTGGAATTGGTAAATATCTTATGTATGCAATTATTTGGGCCTTCAGATTGTGCCAAGTAATTCACTCCACCTCCCAAATCAGCAGGTTGAAATGATGGAATAGACAGGTTAAATAAAGACACTTCAGCTTGTTTCATAGACTCTGAACTGACATTTCCATTTATTGGAGCCTCTGTTTCATGCCAGATTTGTTCCAGCTACAGATGTTGGAGGTCTAGTAATGTTCTTGCCATGTGTCTGAAATCAAAGGTGGAAAATTGCAGGACTTTCCTCTTTGGGGATTAGATTCCACCATCTCTGCCATGTCTTAGTACTGTTCTGTTCTTAACATTACAGTACATTTCCAATGTACAGTTTTGTTTTGGTTCAGTTTTTTGCCCAGAGTTATCATAGAGTGTATATTTTCCTTTATTTTACTGGAGAACACTACAGATCAACTACACGTCATTTAGTAACCACCAGTCTGGTGTGTGTATTAGATAATAACTAGTTCTGATGCTTCTATACATAAGGTCATGACCTCTCAAATTAATTGTGTCACAGGAGAGGATTCATTAGAGTCTTGATTGACTATTTCCTTACAAATAATCAGGAAGGAACTTCTAGAAAACAAAGTAATTAATCAATGAGCAGTGTACATAAATCACATTTCTCTGCAAATTGATTACAAAATGCAGAATTCATTGCACTTTATGCAGGCCCCCTCCTCCCATTTTTCTGTCATGTATTCTAGTGATGACTCAAGACTGGAGTCAGTGTCATGCCTGCATACATGAGCAGGCCAACAATTCTCACTAGAGTTGTTCTTGACTTTGTCCCCCTGATTAAGCCCCGTGCATAGCCTGGCATGCTCTGCTGGCTGTATTCTTGCTGCAGGCATCTTAGAAAAGGAGCATGGGGAAAACACTTGTAACCAATTGTATACTGAGAAATGAATGTAGGCAATCTGAGGAAAATACAAGCATAAAGTATGGTGAATTTTGCCTTTGTAAGGAAACTCCTTCAAAGTGTAATTTATGTGCAGTGCAAACTACACATCAGTGAATGAAAAAGGGGGTACAGAATTAAGATTATACCTGCTGTCCACAGTCCTGCTCTTTATGAGGTTCCCATTTGCACTAAGAGAGAGCACACTTTCACAATTTGTATGCATATAGGCATAGCTCTGACCTTTGGAGGAGTGTGTGGAGGTCCATACGTAACATTGTCAGAAGTGCCCAAGAACTAGGCCTCCCATTACTTCTGTTTTGTTGCTTGTAAGGAGTCAGTGCTTCCAAGTTTGGCTAAAAATGAAACTAAAACAGTTCCCACTAATAATTGTTACTGTTCTTTCCTGGAAAGTAAGTTTTGGACTGCAGTTCTCTGAGTTCTGTACCCCGTATGGCTAGTGCTGATTCTGCTGATCTTCTGGGGAGATTTCAGCTCCACATCCTGCCACTTTGTAAGATAATCTTCCTGTATAAGCAGGACAAGACTGTCTTAGTGATCTTACCTAAGCTCTAGAATGTCCCAGAATTTGCAACAGTTGCTTTTTACAGCCACAGTTCCCATAACAACTGACCATGCTTTCTGGAGAATTCTGAAAATTGTAGTCCAAACAAGTAATATTTGAAGCTTGGTTATAAAATCATACTCCATATTCTTGATAATATTTGTCCAGGTGTCTGGTTTTTTTTTTCCTTTGATTGATCAAATGGCAAAACTACAGAGATTTTTCCTCATCTGAAGAACTTTAATTAACTCAAGGAAAACTCCGACAGGACTGCTGAGTTTTCCATTTGAAGGAGCATTTCCCCCGTCACTACACCTCTGAGTGTAATAGAAACTGTAGTCCAACAACCTGTGTTTCACACCTTCCACATCTTGCATTGACGCATAGAGACCTAAATGTAATTGTTTATCCCAGCTAGTGTATTCCATCTAATTTATCCCAAACATTGAAGGAATGGAATTTTTACATAAATGCTAACTTATTATTGAGCACCTAAATTGGTGGGTCTACTCTAATGGACACTCGTAATGGCATTTAGGCTGTTGTGTCTTATAAGACCCATATACTACCCTTAAATATAATGCTAATACTATGTACCTGACTGTTCCTGGTTTTTTTAACTGCTGACACATATTCTCTTGTCAATACAATGGGTTTATGAATATGTTTGTGGTGATCCCCTTGTTTGAATCATATGATCATCTTATATTTTAAAGTGATCATGTTAAATATAGAAAAATCATAGCAACAGATGTTTTGTGTCTCTGATGTCTGTGACTGACCAGTGGGTGGTAGGGGGACAGTTTTAGAAGGTCAGCATAGTCATAACCACAGTCCAGTCCAGTTACCAGTTGATTCAACCTCTTGTGATGGCTTAGCAGCTCAACAGGTACTTTTCCAGTGAATTAGTGGTCCCATTTACATTACAGAATTCATAGTACTGTTATTCCACTTTTACTGCCATGGTTCCGTCATATGGAATCATAACGTTTGTAAATTGGGGAAGTTCTCAGGTGCTCAGGCTAGGAATTCAAAGCGCTCCTCCCTAAACCGCAAATCCAAGGATTCTAGAAGACAATACCATGGCATTTAAAGTGGAAACATAGCGCTGCAAACATGTAGTTTGAGGGGATTCACTGTTATTCAAGCTAGTACAGACAGCTAACAGCATTGCCAATACCATTAAAAAAAGAGATAATGTTTCCATTTCCTTTCATGCTAATAGCAGTGCCATATCATGTTTCATCTTTTTTACACTTAGACTTTGTCTAGCAGGGTATGTGGAGTCTCTGAGGGGTATGTTATTCCTTTATTCACAAAGATACAAATAATCACTTCAGGACTGTTGCTGAATTAGACTTTGGGATGAAATGAAAAAAGAATTCACCGGATCTGTTTCCATAACCATCAGTAGTTTTCTCCTAGATTACTGTGAACTAATTAAGGTAAACCACTTTGTGTAGAGACTACCCTTAATGATGGAGCACTTGGCATGGGACTTTTATGTATAAATAGGAAAATTCATCCAAACCAGTTTGTGTCCTTCCGTTGTACCTGCAGATTTTTTTTTCCACAAGGGCTAGGTGTTTTTGTAAATACTTTTTCTTTCCCCCAAAAGTGTTGGAAGTGGTTGACATTGTGTGCATGGATTAAAGGATTGAGATATTTTAAAAACATCTAATATTTTATAAGATACTGTGATATTTTCAGATAACCCAGTCTAATAGGCTGCATGGTGCTATGACATTGTGATCTCTGCATGATTCCTGATTGGATGTGTAGCAGGGCATGCAAACAATGCCATCATTTGACAGTTGACAGTCAAATAGTGTGAATGACCTATCACAGGACAAGCTCCAGGGATGGGGTTTCAAATACTTTCCCATCCCTTCAAATCCATGTTTTTTTCCATGATGCCCTTTCCCACATCCTGCCTGTATATGTTGAGTTAGTGGTTCTCAATCTTTTTTTTAAAAAAACTTACGTTTCATCAATCAGTCTTATCTGAAAACTTTGGTTCCGTCATGATAGAAAGAAAAGATTTCCTGATTTCCTGAGAAGAACATATGTTTACGCTTAATTCTGTTATTATATGAGTGTATATCATGGAACAAAGTAGATGTGTTTATGGGCATTATGTCTTTAATGGAGATTTGGTACCAGAGGCAAAAATAATGTGGAAAGAATAGAGATAAGTTCCTACACCACAATAAAGAAGTTCGCTATATTAAGCAACCATTTGTTCAAAACCGTATGTGTGTGTATAATGAAACAACCAGGTCGTGTGTGCTTTGCGTAAACAAAATGAAAATAAAAATGAACGCGTTGCCTGCGTGTCATCTCCCCACCCAGTCATTTGATAGAAGTACAGATTTATCTCACTTTAGTAGATTTAGATGTGTTCCTGGTCACTATTTCTTTAACAGGAACTTTGGTATCAAAGATAGAAATAGTATGGAAAGGATAGAGATGGGTTCGTACACTACAAGAAAGAAGAGTAATTCAATACATTACAATAATGTAATGTAAGTCAATATAAGAAAGAAGAGTAATTCAATACTCCCCCCCCCCACAGCTCTCTCTCCACTGCTGCCCGCATGATCATGGGGCAAGACAGTGAAGGGGGTGAAGATCTTCGCCCCCATGCTGTCCTGCCCGCCACTGCCGGATGATTGTGCATGGGGTGGCAGAGAGTGAACAAGAGGGAAGGTCTTTTTCCCTGCACTTTCCCACCCACGACCCCCCATGTGCCCACCAGCTGTGGTGGGTAGGAGAGTGCAGGGAAAGTTATTTGTGTGTGTGTGTTTTTTTTTTTAACTTTTGCAGAGGTTCTGTGTCCCTAGAATGTGGAGGCCCTACTATATATTGTTATCAGGACTTTAGCGATAAAATATGAATGACTTACTGGTTGGATCTTCTTATGTAAATGGCCTTGGCACCATAATTAAAAGAACAGAATTCTTAAAATAGTGAAACCTTTAGCACCAGGTGTAGGGATAGAAAGAATATTTGAAAATATTCCAAAAATGGTCAGGAAACATGTTATTCAAGTATTGAGAAACTCTGATGAAAAGAATCTTGGACTGACAAAAATCTTTGTAATTCAGGACTTATTCAGAGCAAAATTCACATGTGGTCATTTTGTGCAGAAAAGAGCTTTTTTTCTGTGTAGGAAACAGTATTTTTCTGCACAGAAGTTGCTGCTTTCTGCACAGAAAATGTTGGGAATTCTGTGTAAAACTTGATTTGCTTAGAAAACAGCATCTTCTATGTAGAAAACAACATTTGATCTATGGGAATTAATATTTCTGTGCTGAAATATTATTTTTCATGCAGAAAATGCTGTTTCCTGTGCAGAAAATGTTGTTTTCTGCATGCAAATTTTGTGCAAAATAAGTCCTGAATTGTGAATACCTGTCAAAAATTGTGTGGGTTTTGAAGATTTTCTCACAGTGGGAAGAAAATTGCTGAAATTATCAGTGCTATCTTTGAGAAGAAATTTGGTAAACATATATATCCCTAATTGGACATGCTGCTTCTTTAGCAAACAAGATTCAGAGGGTTCTGACATATCCCAGATTAGGAAAACCTCAAGGGGCACATATGTGAGACAAAAGATGAGGGAGTTCTGCTAAAATTTTTGAGAGAGATACAGTATTACCTTGTCTGAAGGGCAGGTAACATATTTGTGAATGGTAAAATGGCAGGCATGCTTGTTATGTTGGGATTTTTACTATGCCTTAAGCCAAATACATACTCACTTTATTTTTGAGATGCTAACAAATACTGGATAGCTTTGATTTGCAAGAGAATGTGCAAGAAGGTGACACCAAAACTATGTTAAAACAAAAATTTAGATGAATAGGCAGAATGTTCTAGGTCATGAAGAATGGCTGTTACAATAGGTAAAAGCATTTCAGAAGCTAACTTAATTGCTACCTGATGATAAAACATCCAGGTTGACAAGATTTTTCTTATTATTTTGCCCCTACTGCTTGTATTAAAGGATAGATCACATCTTAGTTTCCATTTTTGTTATTAATCAATTTTGTGATATTCTTTTTGGATCTTTTTAAGTCTCAGACCACACTCCTTTGTTAGCTGTTCATGTCATTGATGGCTTCTGTTTCACAGACTCTAATGTGGAGACTTGAATGCAACTCTGTGATCAATTTATAAATGATTTTTTTAAAAATCCATTTCTTAAAAAAGAAGAAACACAAGTTGGGACATTGGGGTGAGAACATTTATATGAGATACAGTGAAATTTTAGGGTTAATTTATTAAGGAAGGGGATGAGGTGGATGAAAGAATCTGCTAGAGAATGACTGTTACCTGAGATTAATGTTTTTAGTTAGAGAGCATAAGCATACTGGAAGTGGGAGGATATTTTAAAAGCTTGAATCTAAAAAGGCTGAGTTTAATGTCTTGGACTTGGACCCAATACAAACATTAGTGGTCAGTCTTAATAGACATTATTACCAATTTGGAGAAGCTTCTTGAGAGAGCTTTGAAGAAAAAAAGCAAATAGAATGCAATTTAACTTCCTAAGTTGAATTTGGAACATCTCTTAACTTCTGCACAAGACAGTGCAAAGGAATTTAAGAAGTTCAGTGCAACAGTATATACCCCAACGTCACTAATTATGATGTTATGGCTGAATTCTTAGAATTCCTACTGATTTTTGAAAATGCTAATGAAGAAATTGAATATTTAATTAAATTAGGGATATAGAGGACGACATCACCTGAGTCGTAAAGAAATTAAAACCCAGCAAAACTCCAGTAATTGATGGATATCTGGGAAAATTTTGCAAAACTTTTTTAGAAGATTCGACACCATATTTTAAGATTTTATACAAACAATACTTTGTTCCAATTTATTATCCTCTCCATTCTGCAAAACTCTTCTCTTCTGTTCCAGGAGTGTGCCATGCCTTCCCAGATTCTTATCCTTATGTTGTTTTGGAGATTTTCCAGGCCTCCTCTCTCCATTTTCTATTTTTTTGCAATTACATACCCTGCTTTTTCATGTCCCTGTCCCCATGTATTTCCTATCAACTGCACTCTCAGTCTTCCTCACCCTTCAAGCACTTTTAGACCTCCCTCTCCCCCCTCATTCTCAACATTTATCAAGTGGGCTGGCTTTCCAGTAGTTTTTGGCACTGTCATTCAATTAGTGAAATCTCTCTCAAAGGCCCTTTCCACATGTAAAGTTTGAGATGTATTCCTAAAAGAGCTTCTTAAAGTGGGAATCTGAAAATAGAAAGTGTAATTGTGACAGACCTGTATATACAAACAAAGGTTTGCTCATCAGCAAGATTGAATAGACTGTAGCTTCTGTTGAGGATAAGCATAGTGCAAGATGTGCTGTTGGAGAAGACTTACACAATAGATCGGTAGGAAAAAGAGGTAATGCCTACCATCAGTAGGCAGTAGGAAAGGAGGAAGAGTAAATTACAGATGGATTTACTCAATAAAGGAAACTACAGCCCAGTTTGTAAAAGCTGACTATTAACAATGGGATTTCTTGGAAGTCTCTCATTCATAGGATCACCTTAAGTTGAAGCCCACTTGACAGAATATAGCAGCAAACTTCTACAGTCTTGAGAAGTGCGGCAGGATGCTTAAGTCTTTTCAGCTCCTCCTGCCCAATTTCTAAATACTTAGTTATTTGGACCTAACTGCTTAGTAAATAGAACAGTTAAGTATCTATTTTGGTCTAAGGAGGCCATGAAAAAATTACTGAATCACTAAAGGCTGTGAACCAAGAAAGTTTCGGAACCCCTGGTCTAAACAGTAGTAGTTTCACAGATATTTTTCTGTCCTTTTTCATTCTTTTTAGTTTAGTATAATATTAGACTAATTGACCTGTAGGTTAAGATGTTATCTTACCCTCTTTTTTCTTTCTTCATGTAGTGGGATGTTTTCTTTTGATTTAGTGTATCTAGATACTAAAATTTCAGTTCATTTTAACAATAAGCCAGGCAGTTTGGCCATTGAGTGCATTTTCTATTTTGTGTGTATGCTGTTTTAGGCCCATATATGTGTATGGAGGTCTAATGAGTCAAGCTAAGTTTTGCTCTGCTGTCACAGATAAGGCAAAAACCACAAATGCTCCATTCTAGTGGTTCTTTAAGCAACAAATATGTCAAATCTGGCCTCTGTAAGTTGATGTGAGCCTTCAAGTTGTTTCCAACGTATGATAATGATGCTAAGGCAGACACATCACATTTTTTTTAAACAAAATTTATTCAGGGAAGATTTGCCAGTGCCTTCGTCTGAGGCTGAGAGAGTATGAGGTTACCCAGTCGATTTCCACAGCTGAGGCAGGATTCAAATCCTGGTCTCCAGAGTTGTAGTCCAAGTTTCAAATCATGTCACCACACTGGCTTTCTGGGGACCCCCCTCCCCACAAAATTCATATATTCTGAAAGTCCAGTGTCAAGTTTTGAAATCTATTTGTGGCCTGTGATATATTGATAATATTTCAAGACTCCACAATTTTACATTTCAAGTGAAAAATCAGATCTTTTGTATAGCACACTTAGGGGTGGGATGCTCTTTTAAAAGTAATGCTGTATATGCAATGTTGAAAAAAATCTAGCTAAATAGGCTAGCTGTGTGATTTCTCCATGAACAGGTTAGAATAACATGTGGAAAAGGAAATGTATGGTAACTGTTGCAATGATGTATGTATGCAGAGGGGCATATTTAACTGGCAGGTTTGGGGGGCAGTATTCCCCCCAGAGCACCTGCCACGGATGTCGTTCCATTGAATTTACAAGGTTTTATACTCGCTTGCATTTGGAGAGAATGACAAAAACTTATCTGGTTTACTTCTGAATTCTTCTCCATAGATCCCTAATTAGCTCTCTATAGCTCTAAATTTGTATTATGGTTGCATCTTAATTAACTCAACCAAAAAGACACACAAATCACTGTGCAAGATTTCTGCATCACAAGGCAGCGATGGTAGAAAAAGCATACAGAGAAAACAAGGAGAGGAAAATGATTCAGGAACTTTGTAGTTCTGTTATTCAGGTACTATGGAAGAAACGATCGGCAATCAAATTAGGCTCTTCAGATTATACCCTAATGTCCTTCCCTTGGCTTGCTGGGAACAGGGAAGGTAAGATGAGGCAGTAAACTTAGATTGTCCATTTTGAAAACGGAAGTCCTCTTCCCAGGCCAAGAACTGTCTCTATCTAGTGCAAGCCTTATGGTGCCTTTGTAGGTAGGGAGTAGAGAGTTCTTCCGTTTACAGTGGCCCCTCCACGTTCACAAGGGTTTGGTGCTCAGAACCCTTGTGAAAGCGGGAAAACTGTGAATAACCCCCCCACGATCCCCCTCCCATTCCCTTCCGGGACTACCTCCTCCCATTTCCTTGTCTTTTGCATGCCAGGGCCAGAGGCAAGGAAGTGGGAAGGGGGCGTTCCAGAGAGCAGAAGGAAAGTTCGTGTGAGCCCCCCTTCATTCCTTTGCCTATTGCCTCACAATGAGCTCAGCACCAGGGCCAGAAGCAAGGGAATGGGAGGGGGAGCTCTGGAGAGAAGAAGGAAAGCTCTCATAAGCCTCCCTCCCCCCATTCCCTTGCCTGTTGCCTCAGTGTGAGTACTCAGTGCTGGAGCCAGAGGCAAGGGAATGGGAGGAGGGAGCTCCAGAGAGGAGAAGGAAGGCTTGCACGAGCCTCCCGTCCCCCCATTCTCTTACCTGTTGCTCTGGTGAGTTCTCAGCACCGGGGCAGAGGCAAGGGATTGGGAGGAGGAGCTCCAGAGAGGAGAAGGAAGGTGTGTGTGTTCTTCCCCTCCATTTCCTTGCCTTTTGTCCGGGCGCTTGCCTTCCTTCTCCGTGCCTGACGAAACACAAGGGAATGGGAGGAAGAGAATGGCGGGGGAAGTACACTTGTGCCTTGCAAGTAATCAGATTCATGAACATCTGGCACGCAAATATGGTGAGAAGACTACATATTGGCATTTTGGAACTGTTGGTGCTTCATTAAATATATGGAAAAAACCTAAGATGACTACTAGAAGGAAAGCATGGGATCTTAACAACATACTGGATTAGTATGCCCTTTATCAGCACACTGACTACAAGACCGTTTTTGGATTAAAACTCTAAAGTGTTTTCATATATAACACATGGATAAGCTTCCTCTGTTATGAGATGAATTATTTCAAGACCAACAACATATCCAAGAAAAACGTTAAAATGTATCTAGCATCTGTGCAGAATAATTTTAAAAAGAAGAAGTACGTGAAGATTCTGCTACTCCTTTTCTGCATAAGATCAAGGAAGTACACATGAAATCAATTTTGTGGGAATTCCCTTCAGAGTTGATCAACAAGTCATGCTTGACCACTTCCTGATTTCATGCTGTGATGGTGGAAGATCAAGTAGTTAAACATTTGCAATCGAATATAACTGCCAATCATGATTAATAGCAGTAATCATTTTAAGACTTATCTCCCTTCTACTGTCACTCCAATTAATTGCTGAAATCTGATGCTTAGCTACAAATATGTGGGTTATTACTTGCAATCATCATGTTTGTCTGGTAACCTTGTTATCTCCTTTATGTAAAAATAAAAAGCCATGGCTTCAGAATATGAACAGATAGGAATACAATTATATTAATAACATGACCTGTTTTCAGTAAGATATGGTAAATTGTTGGGGATGATAAATTAAATTTTGTTCTACACAGTGAAAAGTTTACCTGTCAGTAGAATATTGTGCTCTGATAATACTGTAAAGCTGCTTTGAAGAAATTGTATGAAAGGTTATAGGTTGCAGATATAAAAGACAACTTGCTTTGTTTTCATATTTTTCTCATATTTATAGCTGAGAATGATTTTTCTGTAAGCTTAAAATGGGCATGGTTACTGGAGCCATTATCATCTGTCTTGCTTTGATACATAGGGTTTGGTTTTAGAGTTGCACAATACCTTTAGAAGTTTGTTTTATTTCACATGTATTCTGAGCTTTCCACAGTGAACTCAAGATGGTATAATTTTTTTCTTAGAACAAATATGTGATGTAGGTAGCTAGACTGACAGAATGGCTGACCACACCATAACTGAGTTGAATGGTAACAGTATTATGATTTGCCCTTGAGTGTCTACTGTTCGTGATTCTATGAGCTTAGAAAGTGAAGTATTTGTTGATGGTTTATCAAATGAAATACTTAAGTAAAAAATGTCTAGAAATAATCCAACTCAAAAAACTGAGTAAAATTTCTGAAGCTTGCTACTATATCATGTCAATGTTAGTTGCTGATGCATAAGCAGATAGAAGGATGGACTCATTGAGCTCATACTTACCTCCCATCAGTGTTGCATTTTTTTGCATGTTTCATATTTATACAAATAATTTTGGTGTATATACATATGAGAATTCAGTTTACTCAGAGTTACAGTGCCTTTATTAGGCAGCACTGATTTAAGATCTGACCGTTGTTTCCCATTAGCAGGTTGCTGAAGAATTTTTCACCAGTCACAGTCTTACCATGTGAAGGGACATAACAAGAACTATGCATGCAAACCCAACTGTGGTATTTTCCCACCTTTCTTCCACATGACAGAGAAAGATGAGACAAGGGGACTAAAAGGCAAATGTAAACAAACACATTTACATTGGTTTAACCCTGATTACAGTGAGTTTAAAAAGTTAAACTAAAGACCTTGCAGAAAAAAGTCAGTTTTGAGGACAGACTTCATGCAAAAGTATGGGGGTAGCCATTTTGTGATAGTAAATTTATATTTGAACTGTTGTCACTTTAGTGCAATGAAAGAAATGATTTTATAAGATGACAAATATGGGCTAGATGCCATTAAGTTTGATTTGTGTCATGATCTGTTGACATAGTAATGAGATACAAAACAAAATGGTAGTCATAAATTCTCTCAGAAGGGCAAGAGAAGAAAACACAAGCCCATCCTCTCAAGAGCTGTTATTTTTTATTTTGCTACTTTAAGTAACTTACAAAGCACCAACTGCTCTGTAAGAAGTTCTTAGTTCACCACTTTTATTACTCCAGTAGATTATTAGTTTAATGTAGAATACATGTAGAACAAATCACACACACAGCTGTAAATTGCACTGTTATAATTTATCATGAGATCTAGTGATGTCATGAATTGTGGCCATATTTCAAGAAGAGTGTGTCATGTTTCCAAATATTCTGAGAGTCTGCAATTCCTAGTATTCCACCAATATTTTCCTTGCGTTGATCATATGGGTCCAATTATAATAGGTAGCTAACTTAAAATCATAAAATTTGTGTCGTATTTTGGCAGAAAATCTCTTTTATTTAATTTTATTATTTTTAACATTTTATTGTGTGTTTGGGGCATGGAAAAGATATGTTGTTTAAAGTGTTGTTCTAGTCCAATTTAAGAGAACCTGTAGATTAAAAAAAGTAACTTGGTTCTTTAAAAGTTATTTTTTAAATAAGTGTGAGGCGGGGAAACACCTGTCTCTTGGACCTGTTCCAGCCTAGAAGAGGTCAGAACCATGCTCACCAGGGGCTCCATGTTCCGTCTCTGTCCTTGAATTCCCACCCCTCCTGAAGCTAATGGAGAGGAAAATGAATCCCTAGTGTCTGTGGTCAGAGGTTGTTCCCACTTTCAGATACTTCTTCCAAAATGTGACTGGTTTGTGTCTGTAGTTATTTATACAGCAATATAGTATGTATGCTAATCTGGCTATGTAATGCATTCTCAAATTAAGGAAATTGCCTTCATAAAATGGGCAAGTATTGGAATAAAGCACTTTGGGAAACCTCAAGTCTTGTGTCCATTTGTAATGGGAAAAGGCAGGTGAATGTCAAACAGTATAATCCGATGGGCTTTTATTTATAAGAGAGCCTCTGAATGTCTGAAAGAATTTTAGTTAAAAGAACAGATGGGTCGAATGAGTTCAGACGTAACTCCTATGGCAAGCACAATAGCATAGCATAAAGAAAGACCCCAGATTAAGCACAGTAGCCTCCATATCCTACACCAAGGCAATGTGGAACTGCCTACGTTCCCTTCTGTTGCATCCTGAAGATCTTAACATAGCTAAAGGAGTGGTGCATCTTGGCACAAATCTTTCCTAGAAGGACTGTGGGGAATGTTATACTGGCAGAGGATCTCTCAAATCCCCCAGCCCTGCTTTGCAGGTACATAGTTGAAGCATTGGTGGATCAAGTCAGGCCTCTCTTCTAGATTTCCTGACATAGCCGACTGCACTGATTCGTATTGTGCTGTGTGTTTCCATTATTTAGGTGGCTTAGAGGTCAGGAAACAGTCTTTTTGATGGCTTCTGCCTATTTCCTTGAGTTGTTCAAACCAACTGAAGTTAAAGAGACACTGGAAGAAAGCAAGGACCGTTCTTGTCTTTAAGACAGCTTTACATTTCTCCTTTGTCTGTGTCTCTTCATCAACAAAATTACCTATGATTATATTTGTCTACAAGACGAAAAGCAAAGATGGCTGTCTGAGGAAAGGAAATAACAAAACCACACTTCAGTATGGCCTGCTGAGAAAGAAGCTGTAGGAAATCAGTTCTGATTATGGTATAATTAAATAAAGAGCTTGGTACCAGGGAGAGAAATAAGAATGGTACTGATGCAGAGTGGGCCAGTTTTACCCATTGCTTCAAGCTGATTATTTTTTGCTATAGGCTTGATCAACAAGCATTTTGACATTTTTCTGTGCATCATTGTTATGTATGGCTTGGAAAATACTGTTAAATCATACTTATAGTCTGGATACTTCAGAGAGATAAGTCTGATTTGGTATAGTGTGGGTTGATTCTTTAGTCATTGGAACAATGGTGTTCTCAAAACAGTGTCTTGAAAATAGGAAAAAGCCTGAAACGGAAATGGAAATAGAAGCTCTCAAAGTCATGAGGTTGACTGTGACCCTTAAATCAATCAGATATTTTTTCTTTTTCCTTTCAGAGCATTTCATCATTAAATAGCACATGCTATAAACAATAGTTTTTTCTAACTCCATATTTATTAGAATGTTGATTATAACAACAGGGAAGGAGAATTCAAATTTCACAAAGAAAAACATGCTGTCAATGCTCCCAACATAGCTCCATTCAGTGTGATATGGATAATAATAAACTGGTTGAAAAACAACAAAGGCATTTAAAATTATACAGAACTCGGAACAATTTATGGTCACATCTGGAGCAGTTCTGTAGAGGAGGGTATTGCTACTCTCTGTTTTAGGGCAATTCAGTTTTTAAAACAGACTCTGTTTATAAAATTTAGAATATGTAAGAGTATTCATATGTCATCAGAATGAGTTTTTAATGTTAGATATAACTATGTTTGAAAGAAATAAGTAAGAAATGTTAAGAAATTGATATCTTTTAATGGACAAATTTGGCAGGCCAGCTTCTTTGTCTAAGTAAGTGATATATTTAGCACATGTACAGAATAAATGCTCCCTCAAGAAGTGAAAGATGTCTGTCATAGTGCATGAATATCCTTAACTATGTTATCTTGGATTTATGGTGCTTTGTTTTGTATTTGGAAGGTACACCTAGGCTTAATATGCAAATCTTACTGCTGAAGTATGTATCTTGGAGGAAATCCCAGCGTGAGAAAGGGAAAACATGTTAATGCAAGGGAATATATATTTTTCTTAAGGTCTGGTTTAGTCCACACATTCCTTCTATATTTTATTGAACAACTGTTTTTTGATGTTCTTTCCTATTTGAAGCATGCAGAATTTGAGCTGTATTTGTATTTGTATTTGTTTTTTTAAAACCCTCTCGTTTAAGTCTTGCTATATACATTGTCAAGTATTTTTCAGCTGTATGGTTCGGCTTTAACATGCACTTTTTTTCATTTAATAAAAAATGTCAGAGCCCCCTCAAGTGCTATATGGCTAATTTCATTTTAACAGTGTTATTTAGGCATTTATCCCCTGGTCTTCAATCCAAGTTCCTAGAATATTTTCTTATAACAAAGGTAAAAAAGCACCTGAACAAATAAAATTTAAGTTTAAAAAACAAATCTAAAAGAGCTAGTAAAATAATAAAATGATTTTCAATTGGTGATGAAATGATAGATCCAGTACAGGTGAACCTTCCTGAGGGGAGAGTTCGAGACCTGGGGCCCACCCAAGAGAAACCTCTGTGTCTGGTCTTCAGTTGCCTCACCTCTGAAGTTGGCGGGACCCCCAGAGGAGCCTCTGTGACAGATCTTTAATATTAATTTACCTGAATATCTGATGAGGCAGTTTGGTTTCAGTGATGTATATAGACCTGTTCTAGCTTGTTCAACCAAAGACCCAGCCATATATATGGAGAGACATGCCCCGTAGCTGTAGGATTTAGGTCTGTGGCCTTTTCTTAGTGTACTTTTGAAACATCCACCTACAAATTATACAACTTGCAACAATTTTGCTTGATATTTTCCTTTCTAGTTGCCTTTGGCCTCTACTTTCCCAGAAAAGAATATCATGAGAATGTCTATCTTGACCAACCGGGAGGAACCCCTCTGTTGCAGATCCATGCCTTGAAAGATTCTGAGGAAGAAGAGATTTATTTTTGGCTGTGTCCACAGCTCCACATCCCACGAGCTGGAACTAAAGACAACCTCTGGTTTCAGATCAAAGAAAAAACAGGACTTCTTTTCCTCAATAAGAGTCTAGATAGAGAAGACTTCGAGACACTGTGTAAGTCATACAGATGAAGCCTCATGTGTGCAGCAGCATAAATGGTATATAATATTGACCTTCATTTCCATCTTGTAGGATTTATTCAGACAGAGATAGATATCAAATTGAAATAGTTTTTTCTTCTTCTATTGAATAAAGCATAGTCTATGAACCTCTTTATTTATAGAATGTTACTGGAAAATATTCCTAATATTTGTGAGCAGGAGCAGTAGTTATGTTATTCTGTTGCAGCAGAAACAACAGAGATTTTTGCTGGCACATCACAGACTTAATTGATTGGTTGTGGCATGAATTTTCTATATTAAGTTGCCTTTGTGACACAATAAACAAATGAGTTTTAAAAATACCACGGTGAGAAAAAAAATGCATTGATCATAGGATGATTCAGTTTCTCTTGAGAACTTCAGCTTCAGATAGAAAATCTATGCCAGATTAATTTGAAACTCAAGGGAGCAGCAGGCCTCAAGTGGCACTTGAAACTACCAGTTTATGATACAAAGATGGTGTGTTATACTTTGACCAGTGACTTTAATTTATACAGCTCTGGTTATGAGAATTAAAACTAATCTCTCAGAGAATAGATTGTGGTGCATTATTCTTACTAATTTTGATGACAGAGATATTTTGGAGCGGTTTCCAAAGGGAATGTTTTGGAGGTGCTGTTACATGTAATTGCATATATGTTAATTGCATATTGTCTTATTCTCTTGTTCTGCTGATGTTCCCTGGTAACATGGGTTCTCAGATAAACTAGATGGGTATAGACATGAAAAGAGAAGGTAGAATTGAGGGGGGAAAGTCTGATTAGTGAGATATATAGACGGTTGGCCCTCACTGGGATATACTGTACTATTCACAAAGTGAGGAATTCTTCTATGTTCTCTTGTAACCACCTTCATTTTCAATAGTCGCAGGGAATTGGATGTCAGCGCCAAAGCTCATGCTCCAAGTTTACCTAACCCCTCAACCTTTCCAAGGGAAAGAATGTCGAGAATCATACACCAAGGCATTAGTGAAGTTCTCCATCATCAATGCCACCATGCCAACTTGTGGTTCTATGAATCCAAGTCAGATGTGTTTTGCCGATATGGATCTCTCTTTTCACATCAAGGAGAACAAACCACCAGGGATATTTCATCAGCTCCGGTCACTTTCTCCACAACATCAGTGCCACAATGCAAGCATTTCCTATAAGGTGATAGCAGGTAAAGCGACAGTTTGGTCATTTGCCATGGAGCCGATTTCTATAATAAATCACTTTAGAATATTTTAAAAAAGTGTCTGCTTACCCTACTCCAGTATGTGGGGGAGTATTGAAATAATTTTAGTAAGATTCTCTGGGAGTCAAAGTATGAACAGGTACAACGAGGTTTGGGCACTTTATTCTGTATGACACTGTTGTGAATTGCCAAGACACTAAGAAGACTCCTTTCCTCTCTCTCTTGTCCTTCAGCGCCATTGCTAGCGACGAGCGGATGTCCTTGTTTGCCTCAAAAATCATCTAGGATTTTTTTAAAATTTTGTTTGAACTGCTTAAAAAAACCTTTGGTTGGTTGTCAAGGAAAGATTGCAGAAAACAGATAGCTGACCTGTGTAGTCTCTCATTGAAGAAACCTTGAAACATTAAAAACATTAACCACCAGATAGTTCAGCCAATTCAGCAGAAAACATGCATCAGCTTCAAAATCATTATTAGGAGCCAGAGTTCATCCAGTAATAGTGTAGCAAAGTCGTGCCAGAAAGGAAATATTGATTAAGTCGTACTGTGGATGGGTGTTCCATAGCTGTGGCACTGCTATAGAGAGAGTCATCTCTCTCTTTGTTATCCATTGTTGTTCTGACAACAAAGTAAACATAGAACGGGACCTCCAAGGATGGTGTTAGTAATGGGGCAGATACATATGGAAAGATGTCATTCTTAAGATTTACTAAACCTCACCTATTTAGGACTTGAAACATTTAAATAAGTGTCTGTCTGCAAAATTATTTTAAATGCTGGCAGATTTACAAGTGTACCTAATTTTAAAAAGGAGATATGTTCCTTGGTATTATTTCTTTAAGAGAAAATTTGATAGCAGCGGAAGTAACATGGAAAGAGTAGGATTAGGTACCTGTACCACCCAAAAGAAGAGCAGTTCTACATGTTTCAGAACACATTTTATACTAGATTTTCAAGATGTAAGATGAAGCAACTAGGTCAGATAAGGTTGGGTAAAGTAAAAATTTTGAAGCTTCTGGAGACCTCTTGAAAACTGCTTCCAAAATGCATTCAGATTTTTTTTTCTTTCACTAGCCTCTGTTTTTCTTGATTTCCATTTTGGTGGCCAAACTTAGAGATACATGATTATTTAACATGCTGTGAGGAGCTGGTGAGGCAGGCTTATCTGCTTTCCTTACTTCTCTCTGTTTTTCAATTTATACATGCTCAGGACGGGATTCTGCAGGCAACTGCTATTTACCTTGCCTATTGTAGGCAGGCGCATACTGCCACAGTAGGATAATCTAGAGTAGAATCTCATTCTTTCCCAGCTCAAGATTTATTTCCTTGTTTAGTACAGACACACTACTGCAAACTGATATATGAAAGTCCTAATATTTCTCTAACCTTACTTCACCATCATCCCATTGCTGATGCTGCTGAAAAAGGCTTTCCAGTTAGACCAGTGGTTCCCAACCTTTTTTTCACTTGCGTACCCTTTGGCAGCCCATTTCATAAATAGTACCCCTCATAGGAACCTGTTTGTAATTATTGTAGCTGCTGTAGAATAATAAGTGAACAGGAAGTGTGATATATTTACATTCAAAACTCAAAGTTTCAATGAACGCAAGGAAATGCATCATGGATTACATTAAAAACTACATTACATTAATTATTATTACTATTTTGCACTACAGTGGCCCCTCGATTTTCATAAGGGTTCAAGGTGCAAAACCCTCGCAAAAGTAAAAAAAAACTGTGAACAATTCCCCCCCCCCTTCCAAGTGGGTGCTCCCCCTCCCATCCCTTCCAGAGCCTTTCTTCCACCACTCACTTGCATTTCACCTGAGCGTGTTGTCTTCAGGCCATTAGGCAATAGGCAGGTGAAAGGGAGGAGGTAGTGACTCGACTGAAGAAGGCACACATGTGGGGCTGCTGCCTTCCATTCATTTGCTTTTTGTCCAGGTCTGTGGAAGAAGGACACACATGCCCAGGCAAAAGACAGGGAGTCTGGACTGAGCCCTGAAGAGGCAAGTGGATCATGGTTTCATGTGTGCCCTTCTGCCACCATGAGGGAGAGGGGAATTTTAGTCTTTTTCTGCCATTACTCAGTTTTTTTCACATGCTCCTACATGTCCTGGTTATGTACCCCTGGGGAATATATGTAGCCCTGGGGATATGTGTACCGCAGGTTGGGAACCACTGAGTTAGATCAAGGACAAGAAGGAGAAGGAGGGTTAGGAGGGTGTAAAAAGACTTGTAACACAGGTTTTTTTTTTTTGTCAGAGCTTTTGTTAGCTGAGGTATGCTTGTAATTTGTTTTTGTATAATGGCTGGGGTTCTAGATCTTTCCATTTATGCTGCTCAGAAGGGCTGGGAACTTTGAGGGAGCTGTTACTGAAGTAGTGAATCCTCTCAAACTTCGAGTTTATATAGGAAGTTCCACTCCTTTCTGGCTCTCAGCCAGGCCCCAATCTTGTGATTCCCTATTGTCCTGTATAATTGCATGTGCAGCTAGCTGGGCACTTTGCTTGTGCATTTGAGGCCACTTCCTGGCTTCTCCTGGGGCTTCTTGGAGTAAACAGGGGAATTCCAAAAGCTGGCCAGGAACCTAGCAAACCAGTTTACAGTTCTCTAAACCTGGAATGGGCAGCTCCAGATCCAGCAAGTTCACAGGATTTCTGGCATTTTGTATGTTGTGAAGTGAGGTCTCCTAAGAGATCCTCAGGGGTGTAGTTGTGAGAGCAGGGATCAGAATGAGGGCATTGTTCCCAAATAAGAATTCTGTTTCTCAAAATGATTTTTTCTAATTTTCAAAATTTCTGGCACTGCAAAGAGTGAGACACTGAAAATCATTCATATCCAGAACTCTTATACTTGCTGTGTTCACATTCCCTTGCCTGCTTCCTTTCCATTGGATGCCTAAACTAAATTTCTAAATTCTCAATGGAAGTTTTAAGTTAGTGTAATGCTAGAAATTTGAGGACTGAAGGAAAATGTCATGGGGCAGAATTCTTATTTGGAGAGACAATGCTCTCATTACACCCCACCCCATAGCTACACCCCTTGGGGATCTTGCTCCTCCTCCATGGACACCTCAGATTCCTGGTCTCCTCAGGGCTGAACCATGATGCTAACTTCCCTTCCACAAGCAAAACAGTTCAGATTTATGGATCAGGGTTCCCACTTTAGTTCAGCTGTTGCTGGAGGTTGAGAAATTCTTTGGAATGATGTGGGAAATGATCCAGGGAGAGAAGGAGGGGGCAGCTGGTGGAAATTAGTTTTATCAGTGCATAATGTGCTAGTATGTATGTGTGTTAGTAATATGTGCTTAAATCATGAGGATGTAATGAGAAAGAATGCTAGGGAATAGGAGAACGTGGAAACTTAAACAAACTGCCCATGTCTTAGTTCTGGATCTGATTTAGAACTGGTGGTAATTGAAAGTAAAAGGGAGAAAAAAGATGTGGGGTCGAACAAACTGTTGGAATGAGAAAGAAGCAGGGAAAACCCTCTCATTACTAGATGCAGCCTTTCCTACACAAGCCTATTTCCTGTTACTAGTAAAGAAAAGTTGTGACAAGTTGTAAGGTCATGTTTAAAAGTGTAAATAAAGCATATATGCAAACTGACTGAGTAATTTCAGTAGTTTTCATTAGGAGATTGTGGATTCTTGACTCTGAATTACAGGTTTCTTATGAAGAATTCCTTATCCCAGGGATGTATCATGAACAGCTACAGTTATGTTGGTAGTAAGACTTTTTTGTAAACTATTTTCCAGATGAAGGACTGCCATTTCATTACAATGAGGACACCACAAGTATTACAGTGTCACAGCCTCTGGATCGGGAGGAACGAGAGAAGTATGAACTGATTGCGAAGTGTACAGTGAGAGAAGGTTCCAAGGAGACTTCCCAGGAGGCGGCTTTACTTGTAAATGTGTATGACGAAGATGATATGCCACCCTTCCTGCCTAATGGCACTAATACAGCAGATGCTGTTGTGGAATTCAGCAGGAAAGAGGTAATGCTTCATGAGGATATAATGAGCTGCTGGACCTTTAGAGGAGTACAGAGCCTTGTGTGTGGGCATCTTGTCAACTTTGCGCTTTTTTCCACAAATATTGAACTAGCAGATTGATGGTTTAAAGTTGTCTTCTAAGTGTGTATACATTTTATTTACTCATTTGTTTAAAACACACATGCGCGCGCGCACACACACATATACACACACACACAGATATATCACACAGACATATGTATCAGTGTATATGTATATCTGTATACACACACACACACACACACGTATATATGCATACATACACACACACACACACCAGGCATGATAAAAGTGGTTTATAAAGTGGTTCACAAAGATGAAAGTAACATGTAAGATGTAAAAAAAATGTTTACCAGATTTCTCACTGTTGCTTGGAGGAGTGTTTTGTGGCAAGCTGAGACCACAAAAAAATTAGGCAATCACCACTGAAGGTGGTGGTTTTTGTTTTTGTTTTTTTGGCCCCCTATGCAATAACAAGTGCCAAGAACCCCCTCCCCACTAGGGTTTTGGTCAAACCTCTGTACAAATCTATGCTCTTGGCCCTTTGTTAAGCAAAGTATATCATCCCATCCACAAAAACAGAGAAGTAGTCTTACAAATGCAGATACTTCGTAAAATATACAAAGCCCTATCATCTTTTTGTTTGGCAAGTTTAAAACTATAACATTTCTTTGTTTTCTTTCTTTAGAACGTAATACAGAAGGTTTTTCATGCCTGGTGTACTGTAACATCTCCTGCTGGGGAGGGGTTTATCCAAACTGCCAGGTGTTGTTGAACTGTGACATCGAGTAGTGCTAAGCAGCATAGACCATGGTAAAGAATGATGGGAGCTATAGTTCAGCAGTAAGTGGAGGGTCACTAGGGAGGCAAAATTTCATAAATTTTGAAGCCATTGGAAAAAGGGTTTTCAAGAAAAAAATGGACATTTTCAGAAACATTAAAAAATGTGATATTAACATTCTTTATAACCTGAAAGTCATTTTATTTTTTTTAGGAACATAAATGTATATGTAACATTTTGTTTGGTATAAAATTATTGTGTTTGGTGTATTCATTTTTTGTTATTTACAGATGGAGCTACAAGGTCCTGAACTTTAAGAAACCTCTTTAGTTTTGTTGGATTTTTAAGGAGCAAGAAAACACCAATAAAAAAAGAAGACGCCATCAACATGAATAATACAGAGAAATTATTATTCTCTGCTAGTTCCCCATAGCATCAAGCAGGCATAAAGCATTCATTCCTATAAAAATAAATGAGGAAAGGAAATCAAGATAAAGAATAACAGTGACCAGATGATGTGCATTGTCTTATATAAGTCTTCCTGTCACATAGTCCTTGTTTTCAGTATTTTCGTCATCATTCTAAAAGAATATATTCCATAATCAATTTTTCTGCCCCCTCCCCCCCTCGGAAATAAAGGTTTCAGGAATCAATGGAGGAAAGCTGAGGGTTTCCTGTGAGTTACTCTTCTTCTGCTTCTGCGTCTTCCCCTTCCCTCCAGGGCCTTCACATTAAGAAGTACTGCACAGTTCCCACCTCTAATCCCTGACCTTTATGTTAGAATCTCAAAGATATGACACTCAAGGAAAAAAGGAATGAGCAGAAGGTAGAAGAACAACCAAGTTTAGGCGCCATTTCTTTTCATGACTCATTGGGGTAGAGACAGTATAGGGAGTACAGTGGCATGGCATACAACCAGGTTGGGAAGGCCCAATGGGTAGTGGCATCTTGGCAGAGATGATGGAGTGTGGAAATGCAAATTTGGAGTTGGTTATCAACATAAATGGATTGCAGTTGTTTGTTATAAGTTAATCTTGGATTCTGCTCATTGATTTATCCTAAAAGAATAAACAGAGTAACTGATTTCATCTGAATATACTTCTGCTTTCAAAAGCAAACTAACTAATTCAGAAGTATCTCACTGAAATCTGACATTCGTCATTAGTGTTGCTTATGAGATTGGAGGCAAAATGGAATCCTCCCCAAGTTTAGTGGCTTTTGCATATAAAGGGGATTTCCTGAGTATTCAGAAATATAGAAGCCTTTAAATTAAAAGAAAAAAAAGTTTTAAACAAGCTAAAGACCCTGTGAGGTTTGTGGTCCTGTGGAATGTTGAAAGCAAAATGAACATCAGAGATATTAAAGTAATTTATGTCATTGTCTGAAGAGGAAACTTCTATGTTCATGTTTGCTTTTTAATACCATTTTTATGTTAAATACCAATCAGCATTGGCATTTAACCGCTGAAGGTATATTCAGACTTTTAGGCACTATGTAATGTCAACTCACAACATTCATTGCTTTGAAAAACCTGTCAATTGTCTTCACTGTTGAAGAGCTGCTGTACACCCTTGCCCTTCACTGTTGCCACAGAGTACGACATTTATAGTTCTGGGTATTCATGTACCTTCAAAACATTCTTTCCTTACAAGAATACACAAATATACGTGGTTGCTTTAGAGAGAGGGATGGGTGACTCTATCAGTTTTCCTTCTTTAATGTTCGGATGTTTCTGATTTCCAGGTCTTTCTGTCAGATTTATGAAGAGAGTTGCAAATTGGAGAACTTGTTAGAAAAAAAATGACCTAAAAAAACCCAAACCCTTTCTTCCTTCTGTGCTGCCAAATTGAGTAAAGTACACCTTTCCCAGCGCCCAGAGAACCATTTTAAAGGCTGAAGAGCCAATCAGAAAAATGAGGTGGCAACCCTAATTCAGCATAACAGAGTTTCAGCACCACAAGTAATTGCATAAATAAGAATACAGAGCCCAACTTTCAAAAGCCAAGCCACCCAAGTTTTCTACCTCAATGAATAAATATCAGAATTTCATTTTCTCCTACGTTTCTTTTGTTTTATGAACAAGTGTGCTAATCTTGCAAAGTTCTTGTCAAATATGAGCTAAACAAAATTCTCATCCCAGCCCCATTGGAGCTCTCTTTAATACTATTTCAGAATTTACGTTAAATATCCCAACAGATGTGTTACAGCACATACAGTATTTAAAAGACAAGCCTGCTATTTCTCTGGATGCCAAATTTTGCACAAGAGGAGCTTCCTGTATTTGGATGTTTGCTGCCACCAACAGGCCAAAATGATCCTTCTTCAGTTTTTCTACCTGTTTCTACTTTTTAACTTGTAGCGCTGACAGTGAAGGATCCATGGATGTTGTTAAATAACTGGCCATCAGGAAGGTTAATCATATATGCAGCAGTGGTGTGAGACAGCATATCTGCAAAAGGCACAGCCAACAATCAAGGTCATATAGGAGTCCGTTGCTAGGCAAGTTAAAGTGTATAGAACCTGCACAGCAACAGTACTTGGTGAATTGCATTGAAGGCCTTCATATTTCAGTCCTTTAAACAAGTTCTATGCTCCCTCCTATTTTTGCAGCTTTCATTGCCCACACTAAATTTGCCTTAGTAACATCGAGTTTTGGCAGTGCAGTGGCAGTTTCTTTTGAAAACAATGCATCTGGGAAGTGTGAGCCTTATTTTAGAGCAGAATTGTTTTCATGTGAGTGCATTTCTACTTTAAACCAAGGTATGTGCACTCCATTCATCCTGTTTTCCAGAGAGAGAATGAGAGTGTGTGTATATAGCAAACTGTTGTGTTTGTTACGCTGTCAAAGTGTGGTAGATATGACAGGATGCAGATCTCGGTGGGTTGAGGGAGTCCAGTGTGCCCCCTGCCATTAAGAAATTTCCAACCACTGCATAAAGAAATCCAAAATAATCTTTCTGATCACATTGACAGAATTGTATAAAGAGAAGATCATAAATTACTTTAAGTCCTTTTCTAGTCACACAGGCACTGACTGTACAGCCAGAGTTTGATAGCATTCCCTCTAATATTAATTTCAGGGTCTACCACATTGGATTTGAAAACAGTCAACTGAGTACTGCTTGAGTGAACCCCAGTATATTCAGATGCGCAAAACATTCAAAAACAAATTCAAGAGAAATAATCAAAAACAAAAGCATCCAAGTAAAGGCAGAGCATATTGTTGTTAAAATTGCACCTTCTCCCCAAAACTTAGATGCAGGGTGGCTCACTGGCTTCACAGAAATATGTAGTGCTTAGTATCAGTTGACAAAGAAAACAGAACTGGAGGTAATGAGTATGCGTTAGCCTGGCTGAGCCCCTAATAGCTTATCTTTTAGGTCATAATGGATGGTTAGAACCCTGAACGAGAATGCTCCTGCTGCATACAGGCATAGCCAGCGAGACATCTTGTTATAGATCCCACTTGTATATGGTATGCTAAAGAGGAACGTGCACTCCTGTTCTTTATTCTTATAAACTGATCTCTGGAATTGAGTACTTCTCCTCTAAGTTTCCCATATAGGAATTCTTAGTAAGGTTTGGATTTTTGTTCCCTTGGAAAATATATGAATTTGTGTATCATTCAGGAAGCAGTCGCTCCAGCATTTTGGGATAGTTGTAGCTTTTTGTCTGAAGTGTTTGACTTGTGGTGTTGCTAAAGGCAGTGGCTGGTGATGTCCTATAGAGTTCAGGAATTACTGCCTTTGCTGTGCTCCTGGGAAGGTTCAGCCCTTCTGTTAAGCAGGATAAAGATATCTGGCTCAGATAGCATATTTTGGAATGACATTTAAAAAACAGGAATATATCAATCCTATAGTTACAGTTTTTACCATTCATGGCAGGGAGGGGTAGGGGTTTTCTGCCACAGTTATCAAACTATCTTTGTGCTGTTGAACATGGTTGACTTTTATGAAGGTGAATAAGGGTGGAAAGCATCCTACCTTTGGGCAAATTCTTGAGAGGATTGAGAAGAATGTGTTCTGTTAAAGCAATAGCCAGTTTACTGTCTTCATAACTTAGGCCATTTTCGCACAGCATTTGCCATGCGAAAGGACCTCCAGAGCATTGCGCGATTGCGAGGAGCATTTCAGACAATGTCGTTGGAGTCACGTGATGATGCCAGGGCCAGCAGGCACCAATCGGACACTATTTCATTTTTGGCTTGTAGCTGAAAATGGTGCGCAATTGCGCATCGCTCTGGGGCCTCACACACACTTACTGTGTGTGCGGAGCCTCTGTAGACGCAGTCCTTGCGCTTCCTCCACCGGTGCAGCCTGGGGAAATGCCCGGCTGCACTGCGGAAGGAAGAGGTGGTGCCCTCATGCAGCCAGCAGGCAGCAGCTACGGAACCGAAGCAGCGGAGACGCGAGAGCCTCTCATAAGAGGCTGCTCGCGTGATCCCCGCACCAGAAAGAGGCAAGGTGCAAAAAGGGCCTTAAGAGAAGCTAACATGGCAATTCGTTGTCTAATAGATATTACAGTTTTCACCAGATAGGAAAATTGTTGAAATTTTGGGATGTGAAGGCTATTTGCAAAAGTTCTTATTCTTGACAAGAGAATTTGCCAGTTTCTACAAGAGTCCTAGCCTTCAGTGCAAGGATGAGATAAGAAACAGTTTGTTTTTTTGCTGAGTTTCCACAATTTGCAGAAAATTGTTCCTGTACAAAAGCTCTGTCTTTTCTTATTGTCAAGCAAAGTAACAAGCATATAAACCTTAATAAGCTGATTCTCTATGTTAGCTTCTTGTTAAGCTCTTTTAACTTTTTAAGCTGTTATAGCTTATTAAATTGTTTAGTATGTTTTTAGTGAATTTAGTTATTCTTAATATTTTAAATTCTATAATGTTTTAAATGGTTTAAATTTATTTTATTTGCACATTGTTTCAAATTTTTTGTTTTTTTATACACACACACACACACATATACACACACACATATATATACATATACATACATACATACACATACATACATACACACACACAATAAAATAAATAAAGGTTGACATAAACAGTGCATTCACTGTTTTTAATAAGGTCCCACAGACTGCTGTGGGAAGGCAGCAGCTACTATAACGTAGCTATACAATTTGTGTGATCTATACAAGTTTTATAGTTGATGCAATTTGGACAAAAATGTTCTCACAAATGTGAAAATTCTCTTGAAACCAACAGAAAACATTTTCTCCATTTAGCACATAAAGAGGTGGGGAAATCTGTAGTTTCTTGTTCTCACATGTCCAACCAGAAATGCGCAGTATGACTCAGTGTGTCTTCTGACCCTCTTCTCTTTTAAAGGGCACAGTTCTTGCAGCATTAATGGTATATGATGCAGACACCACTCCTATTTTCCCCATAGAAAGTAGCCGGAAGAAGTACACTGGCACCATAAGTTCCTCCGATCCATGGATAAAGGAAACATTTCGTGTGGAGCACATCTTCCATGAGATCTATTTTAGTCCAAATGGCAGCCAAGTGAGGGGAACACGACACGAATACAGTAAGTTGGTGTACACATTGTTCTTACTAAAGGAAAAAGTCGTATGCTGCCTGGTCCTTTTGATAATATATATATATATATATGTATACGTGTGTGTGTGTGCGTGCGCGCGCGTGCGTGCATATTATATGGCGTACTAACATAATACACAGATAAAAATGAAACTCAGTAGATATCCAGTAGTCAAAACTGCAGGGACAATGATGAACTAAACGTAGAAGTAATACATTTTTTTCAGCTAACCAGATTTGTATAAAGCAGTCAAAGATGATAGTCTTGGATGGAATTATAAATTGCCATTTAGTCCAGAAGGTGAGACCTGTTAGGAATATTGTAACTTAAACAGTGGGATCTGGAGGAACATTGCAGTGTTCCACATTGCAGTGGATGAGCACTGAGTAGCTGATCAGTGACACTAGTGGATTTGCATTTTATAATGGCATGTTAGTTCGTGTTAGGTGTTCAGAAGAAACTCAGACTGTTGTCTACTGATTGAGGATGGCAGGTGTGACCAAGACGTTTTACTACTGGAAGTAAAATTACATGAACACAAGTATGTAGCTACTCATGAGAAAGTGCCAGGTATAATTGTCAGGTCTTGCCTTCTGTAACCAGCAGTGTGATGCCTTTGTGCAGGCTATTCATTGGTTCAAGAATCTGCAACTTCAGTTGAACTGTTGGCCCAAGTCCCAGTGTATTTCCTGGACTGAATGCAGATGTGTATGTTGAAATGATTTCAGGGTGGTGGTGTTACTATTTTTAAACTTAAGATGGCTTAGGCTGTTCTTAAACTTTTCTGAGACCTGCTTAACTGGCCTTCTTAATACTTCTATGGTGACTGGAAACCAAGTACTATGACTTTCACACATGCTTGCAGTGAATGGCAAGAACTTTTTGCTCTAAATGAAAGTTTAATAGTGGAGCCAGTTCTGATGTAATCATGGTTTGTTGGACTTAAGAGTAAGTGTTCCCATGCTTTACCTTGTGTTATACATGCCATTAGAAATATAAGGGGTCCTGGTCTGTCTGGTTAAGTGATGACATCCATTTGGGTCCATAGGAATTCCTGTGGTATCCATTTACTTGGGTCTGTGTATAGATGAATGCATTGCAGGAGTAGCACCACTTCCTCATTTCTTTTTTGTTTTCTCTTTGTAGCTGAAATGCAAATGGGAGGAATCTCCTGTATTCTTTTGTTGTAAAAAGGCTACGTTCTTTCTTTCTCACTGCTCACACTCACTTTCTTTAGCACTGCTTTTTGTTTGTCCCATAAATCAGACCTGTAGCCTACAGTATGATGGCTCAGATTTCCCTGTTAGATCCGGAGTCCCCTCCTTGTTGTGCTTTTTCCACTCTCTTACATTGAAAAGGAATGTGAATTATTTTTGTTAGAGACAAAATCTTGACAAACATAGCCGTTTTGCACTTCCTGAGCTTTGATGTGTGACAAAGTGGCTTTCCCCTTGAAAATTTTTATATTTGTGAGACTTTGGGGTGCTTTGGAATAATGAGGTGCACACAAAATGACAAACATATTTTAAAATGCAAATAGTGAGCATATGTGTAGTTGAAAAATTCAAACAAACATGATGTTAGTTGGGAAAGTATACACATTCTGTAAGATATATGAATGTACACATCAGGTAAATGCATTAAAGCATGCACAGATTTCAGTATGGGAAGGGAAAACAAAGTCTTGCATCCTGATATGAATAAATGATGGGATAAGATTGTAGGTGTCATTCAGAGAAATGGAACGAAACTAGGAATAAGAGTTTTTGTGTACCTATTGTCCAGACATTATTTTTTCCCTTCTCTCCTTTTTTGTCCACTGGATGTCTCTCTTGGTCATTTCTCTACTTTTCTCCGAGGGAATCTTGCTCAAGTGCTTGTTTGTTGTGAAGAAACTCCTATTTTTTTACAGAACTGGTCTTGGACAAGAACATTTCAGTTACTGAAAGCCGCTCCTTCCAGCTGGATGTTATTGTGAATGACACAGAATACCAGGGGCCTAACAAATCCCTAATGCTCCACTTCAATGTCACCATTCTTCCAATCAGCATCCAGTTTTCAAATGTGACATATCAGTTCACAGTAAACAGAAACGCTGCCAACTTTTCACAAGTAAGGATGTCTTACTTCTTTTGTTCCTGTTTTTGGAAATCAGACTTTTAGAAGTGAGCCATCATGTGGTGGAATATGTATATAATGGAACATTCTCCAGAGGTTGATAACTAGTTTTAATGGCTTTTGAACAGAGTCAGAGTCCTGTCGCATTTTTAGTTGTATTTTAGAAAGGCATATTCAGTTGTAGTTAGTTGGGCTCTCTGAATCTGTGCACTTGGCATGTTCCTTGTACATTATGCAAAGGCCACATTATATAAAATAAATTATATAAAATCTGATGTACATTAGGTTATTTTTGTGGGAACTGAGTTTATATTCTATATCAGAACGATGAATATGATTAGCTTTGTATTCCACCTTTCCCTGAAGATTTGGACTCAAAGTGATTGACATATCAAAGTGATATAATACAATACAGTTAATAGCATATAAAATCAGTGTTAAATGGACTTAAAATAGACAATATTAAAATCAAATACTAAACTATTAAACTATTAACAGTATTAAAGCAGTTTAAAATGTATGCTTTAAAAAGATTTTTAAAGCACTTAAAACAGTACAGTTAAAATAATGCAGTATCCTTTTGCAACCATTTCCTTACAAGCCTTCAGTTCTCAAAGCCTATCTGAATAAGATGTCTTCACTTTCCAGTGTAAGGACAGGAAGGAAGGGGCTATTCTAGCCTCCGTAAAACAATAAAAATATCTGCCATGAGTTTTTAAAATGTTTTCTTTTTACTGTATTTTAGAAGAGGTGATAGTTTTGAAAGCTCAATAATTTAGATTCATAACAGAGGTACAGATCTTAAAAAATGGCTCTTTCTATGTCAGTGTGAATGGAGTAGCTAATGTTTCATGTGTAAATATGAAACATGGGGGGTGCCAATAGACGTTGGCCCTTTCCACAACTCACCTTTTTGCGGAGGTCGGGTGCAGGGATCGCATGAGCAGCCTCTGAGGGGCTCTTGCGTCTCGGTTCCTTCAGCTCCGCAGCTGCTGCCTGCTTGCACGAGAGCCCCTCCTCTTCCTTCCGCAGTGCAGCCTGGGATTATCCCAGGCTGTGGTGGGGCAGGAAGCATGAGCACCGTGGCTCCGGAGCTCCGCACGCATGGCAAGTGCATGCAGGGCCCGGAGCAATGCGCAATCGTGCACCATTTTTGGCTCATAGCCGAAAATGAAATAGTGCACGATTGGTGCCTGCCAGCCCCTGGAACCTCACACAACTGCGAGTGTGTCATGTGGACCACTCCTCGCAATTGTACGACGCTCCAGGGGCCCTTTCGCATGGCAAATGCCGTGCGAAAAGAGCCTATGATTGGCACAACATTTGAATAGCCGTCAGTGTGTCCCGTCAGCCATCTTGAGTGCATAAGACCTTTCTATTTACACAAGCCTTTGATTGTTTTTGTAGTAGCTGGTAGAATAGTGTTTAACGTGATATGCTTTTTTTTTGGCCAAATGTTTTAATCGCAAGCTGCCTTGGGTCCCTTGATAGAAGAAAAGTGAGATATAAATTGATTAATAAATAAAGGAAAGATCCTAGAGCGGATCATTAAACAGGCAGTTTGTAATTACTTAGAAACCAATACTGTGATCATTAAAAGTCAACATGGATTTCTCAAAAACAAGTCATGCCAGACTAATCTTATCTCTTTTTTATGATAGAGTTACAGGTTTGATAGATGAAGGGAATGCTGTGGATGCAGCTTATCTTGATTTCAGTAAGGCCATTGACAATGTTCCCCATGACATTCTTGCAAAGACGCTAATAAAATGCAGGCTGGACAGCATTACTGTTAGGTGGATTTGTAATTGGTTGATGGACCAAATCCAGAGGGTGGTCACCAGTGACTTCTCTTTTTCCTGGAGAGAAGTGACTAGTGGGGTGCCACAGGGAACTGTCCTGGGCCCAGTGCTGTTCAACATCTTCATCAGTGACTTAGGTGAAGGAATAGAGGGCATGCTGATCAAGTTTTCAGATGACACCAAATTGGGAGGGACTGCTAATATGCCAGAGGACAAGATCACAATTCAATATGACCTTGACAGATTGGAGAGCTGGATCAAAGCTAACAAAATGAATTTCAACAGAGAGAAATGTAAGGTCCTACACTTAGGCAGAAAAAATGAAATGCACATAATATAGGATGGGGAACACGTGTTTGGGTAACAGTACACGTAAAAGAGATGTAGAAGTCTTGGTGGACCACAAGCTGAAAGTGAGTCAGCAGTGTGATGCAGCAGCCAAGAATGCCAGCGCGATTCTTGGTTGCATCAGTAGAAGTATGGTATCTAGATCAAGGGAAGTAATAGTGCCACTCTATTCTGCTTTGGTTAGACCTCATCTGGAATACTGTGTCCAGTTCTGGGTATATCATTTCAAGAGGGATATTGACAAGCTGGAGTGTGTCAAGAGGAGGGTGACCAAAATGGTGAAGGATCTGGAAGCCATGCCCTGTGAGGAGCGGCTTAGGGAGCTGGGTATGTTTAGTCTGCCGAAGAGAAGGTGAAAAGGGGACATGACAGCCATGTTTAAATATCTGAAGGGAGGTCATGTTGAGGAGGGAGCAGGCTAGTTTTCCACTGCTCCAGAGACTAGGACAAGGAGCAATGGATTCAAGCTACAGGAAAAGAGATTCCACTTAAACCTCAGGAAGAATTTCCTAATGATCAGAGCTGTTTGGCAGTGGAATATACTGCCTCAGAGTGTGGTGAGGTCTCTTTCTTTGGAAGTTTTTAAGCAGAGGCTAGATGGCCATCTGTCAGGAGTGCTTTGATGTGTGTTTCTACATGGCAGGGGGTTGGACTGCATGGCCCCTGTGGTCTCTTCCAACTCTATAATCCTATGATTTTATGAATTATCAATAACAAACAACTTTACTACTTTATTATGTTGAATATTGTCCACTTCTTGATTCTGACCACCTCACCAACGCATACAGTTACGGTTATCCTTATTCACTCATCTCTTACCAGTCATCTCTTACCCACATAAGCATAATGCCTCATATACTTCCTCTCTTTCTCTGTCCACGAATCTTATCTACTGTCCACCTAACTCAGTCTCAGTTTCTGCAGCTATCTTCTTCAAACTCCAGTTCCTGATTAGCTAACTGTCACATTGTCATTCCAACAGCAAAAACACTCTCCACCAGTCCTTTCACAACTATGAAATGCCGTATATGTCATTGACTTTACTTGCCTTACTACAGTTGTTCTTAAACTTTTCTTTACTGGAGACCCCCTGTAAATATAATTTGTTGCTGAGGACCCCCAAGACTTAACTAAATATTTAAATATTTAAATTTATATTCAAATATTTATTTAAATTTTCAAATATTTAGGTATTTATCTATTTAAGACTTCTGGAGATTAGAATTCAAATCCCTGCTCAAGACACTGGGTGACCTAGGGCAAGTCACATTCTCTCAGCCTCAGAGGAAGTCAAGGGCAAACGCCCTCTGAACAAATCTTGCCGACACCCCCCCGCCCCAGTGATAGGTTCATTTTAGGGTTGCCATAAGTCAGAAGTGACTTGAAGGCATAAGACAACAAAGTGCCACTCACAGGAGGAGTTCTTTCTAGCCGTCATGTCTCCACACCGCTTTGAAAACTGACTTATAGCGACCCTAAGTCAAATCTATCATGTGGATTTTCTTGGCAAGCTTTGTTGCCTCTGCATTTCTCTGAGGCTGAGGGAATGTGGTTTCCCTAAGGTCACCCAGTGGGTTTCCATGGCTGAATGAGGATTCGGACTCTGGTCTCCAGAGTCATAATTTGGGCATGTGTACATGTCTACCATCATGTCCCTTTGGTCAGAGATGCACCAGCAGGGGGGTGCAGACGCTAAAACAAGGGAGCAGTTTGGTCACGCGTACAAGTCGCTCAGTGCTCACACCCCCTGCTGTAGTATCCCTGGCGAAAGGAACATGGTGCCAGGCATCTGCGTGCCCAAACTGCTTCCTTGTTTGCAAACAAGGGAGCAGTTTCGGGTCAGCGCCCTTGCCCCCTCCTGCTGCTGCATCCCTGTTCCTGCTGTTGGTGTCCAGCAGCAGGTCTTCAGGGACCTGCCGTGAGGGCTTCACAGACTCCCAGAGGTCCCTGGACCCTACATTAAGAACCACTGCCTTACTATGCTACAGTAAGAAGCATAAAAAGTAATACAGCTGACATAATGCTACAGCAGTGAATGAGACAAGCTTACTCAGCAGTCATATAAAAGTGCTGTTTTCACTGGTGGATACATGAGTTGAGTATATGAAGTATCACCTATCTTCCCTTTGATTTGAATCTGAGTGTAGAATCGGTAGCAGAAAATTTGGTTCAAACAGTCTGATCCCTAAGGAAGGAAGTCCACATTCTTGAAGCATTAGGGATAATTTGGAATAATTAGACAGTGCAGGGAGCAATACTGGATGGGAACTAATGTAAGACTCAATGGCCTTGTGCCCCGAGGAAAATGTGAGAGTGTGGGGAAGCCATTAACCTTTGAGCTGATGCCATTTCTCTGTTTTGACAGCCAAATGAATGAATGAAGCAGTAGGTACATGCTCCAGAAGCAGCCTGTCTTGCCTCTGAAATAATATTTAACTCTTTAATGACTTCGGAGAGCAAAGCCTTTTCACATTTATCATATATATTTTTACAGAGGGAAAATTGCTATGACTGCCATAATTCAGAGATTTTTTTCAACTGTAGTAATTTGTTATTGCAGTAGAGAAAAGAGATATTTAAAAGCAAATTAGGATATCATTTATAATTAAAGTTTTATTGTTTGGCTGTGCAGCAAAACAGATTTTGACACTTGAAACAGTACAGCAGTTGTGGAAGGGTCCAAAGACTAATAGCCCTAGATATTTGCTTGTTTACTTAATATGTTTGCAAGGAGACCCATGCAACAGGACATTCTTACTGCGTCTTTGCATTTTCTTTTTGTTGTTACTGACATGTTTATTGGGTTCTGTCTCTCATTCTCTCTCTCTCTCTTTGAGCCTAGATAGGAAAACTCTGCATCGACAACTGTATGAGATTTTATGGTGTCAACATCACATACAGCTTACAAACTCCAAATGTCAGCTGTTATGCTGTGGAAATTGCTCAAGACCAGGAGGACAAGTTTGGAAGCCTCTATGTGAATGATTCTTCTGTGCTGCAGAGACCTGATTGCAAAGAAATACAGTATCCTGTGATAGCTAAGGAGGAACGGAGCAAGAAAGAAGCTCACACCTTTCTGACAGTTGTGCTTGATGGATCGCGTAAGTTATTGCTGGACTGTAATCTTTCTACTGCAACCTGCTCTGTAATCAGTGTTTTCCAAATATGTTGAGTTCCAACTCCACTCATAGCCAGATCTGTCCAGTGGGGGTGCTGTCTGGGCATTTGGGGAGTTTTAGCGGGCTTGGGGAAATATGTTTTAGTTATGGGAGCTCTAAATTCTTAAAAACAGGAGTGGGGAACTCGTGCCCATCCAGATGTTATTAGGCTACAATTCCCATAATTTGTAAGAGTTGATAATGGCTCTGTAGATTTTTCTTCTGATGATACTGCCAACCATCTTCTTCTGTTTGTAGTTATACATAACAGTGACAACTGCCCAGACTCATGTGCTGTGAGCAAAACCCGATCGGAATGTGAAGAGTGCGGTGGTGTTGGAGTGCTAATGGGGAGATGCCAGTGGAGACAGGGAAGTGGGAAAGGTATGCCTAGATGTTCATCAACTGAATGAGAATCTAGAATACGAGTGGCTCAGATTTGGGCAAAAATAGCATCTGAGAGCGTGGGCAGTTCTGTCTTCGGTCTAACATTCAAAAGAGGAGCTGGTAGGATACCCCACAGTTGTTATTTCCAGACTGTCAAAAAGTTGATACTGTGATTCATTGTTCTGCCCCATGAAGGACCGTTAGTATCATCTGCTTTAACACCATGCCTTAATGTTATTGGAGAACTGGAAATTAAAGATTTTCAGAAATCAGAAATTGTGGGCTAGTCACCTGTTGTAAGACTTCTCTGTAGGTGTCCTATCTTATCCCGTTTCTCCTAGACAAACACTTTTGTATAAAATGTTGAATAGGTCTTAGGAATTGCATTGATTATGATTACGTAATCAGTATAAAAATGTAGGCGACAATTCTGTATCACAATCTTCATTGCATAACTTTAGACATACTTAATTATGTGGCAGAGGCACTAAGGAACCTCCTTAGTGAACTGTGAAGACGCATATCCAGGCACCTGCAAGACTGTCCCAGTGTATGTTGTTCCTGTTGTGCCTCAGTCCCATCTTGCATTGGTCACTTCGCTGACTCCCCTATGGAGTAATGTCATGGTGGTCCCTTGCTGAATTGGATGTTGTGATTCTGCTTCCCACAGATGTAAGTTGACTTGTGAAGATGCAAGTCTAGTTGTAACTTATAGATGACTCCATCTGCAATAACTAAGCATACATTTATAGCTGTTGAAAGTTGCCATATAAAGCATATAAAACATTTATATTAGGTTTCCTTAGATTCACTTGCTATCCTGGTTAGCAGACCGTCCACGTTTTTTAAAGTTCCCAAGGGTCTGCGTAATATTTACTGTTAGAATGAGTCCAATCAATGATGGGATAATTTTCACAAACATTTTTATAACCCAGGAAAGGTGGCCTCCATTTGAGATGATTTGGGGTATGAAGGATCAAAATGGTATTGTGGAAATACTTGCAAAGGGATGCATGCCAGACAGGCTACCTTTTCCCCTCTTGCTGTGCTGCAGTGCAGGGAATCCTCTGCTTCAGACCGTGATAGGACAGGGAGTACCTTTGTTACCACGGCAACTGGGCTGATGCTAGAAGCTATTTGTGATGGTGCTATTTAAGCTCAATATGTCAGAGAAAATTAGCCTGATTACTAGTGCTTCCCTCTCCAAACTGAGGGCAAGATGGTTTTCTTTGCCCTCAATTCCGTTGCCACATAGAAGAATTTGATGGACTGTGTAGCACTGTAATGTCATCATAATCAGTTTCTTGAGTGTGGATTGACTAAGGTCATGCAGTGCAGAAAATGGCTCTGGAGGATCAGCAGAGAGCCAAAATAGTAACTAGGAATAGCTGTGGAGAAACCATCAAGAATATTACTTTAAGCAGGCATCCCCTGACCCTGAAAGCCTTAATTTGCACTGAAAATATCTGAAGGGCAAACCTTTATCACAGCTCTGATTGACATTGTTATGTGCCTTCAAGTCATTTACAACTTATGGTAACACTCAGGCAAACTTATCAAGGGATTTTCTTGGCAAGATTTGTTCAGAAGGGGTTTGCAATTGCCTTCCTCTTCAGTTGAGAATGAGTGACTTGCCCAAGGTCACCCAGTGGGTTTCCATGGCTGAGCGAGGATTCGAACCCTAGTCTCCAGAGTGTAGTCTGAGCTCAAATCACTATGCCATACTGACTCTCTCTAAATAACATACCAGAAGTTATTCATTGAACTTTCAGTTTCAGATTACCTGAACTGGAAAATAAATTTGTATTTTTTTTTCCTTTGGCATTTGCATGCAAGAGATTTCTATGCAGTATTGTTTCAGCAACAGTAAAGATATGAGGGTGATTTAAAAAAACAAAACAAAAAAAGCCCACTAAACAGAGTAGTGTGTTTGCAACGGGTCCAGTGACATGCCGAGTCCTTTTCTTTCTCTGTTTCTTTTCTTTAGGAATAACAACAAATTATTCCACCTGCAGTCCTAGCATCAAGACCTGTCCTGATGGCATCTGTGATGCTGTTGAGAACAAAGATAAAAGGATATGCCCTCAAGACTGCACAAGTATGTAATTAAGGTTTCTTTAGTTTTTAGGTTGATAACTGTTTTGTTTTTGTTCTTCTGTGCTAAAATTTTGCTTAATCTTAATTGCAAGAAAGTCAGACCCAAAAACTCTGTGACTGATTTTAGACTTTTAAAAAGCTGTTGCAGAGCTCCTTAAAAAACTTTTGTGCATCTAGGGTGAGAGAAGTAGCATTGCTTAAACTATTTTCTAAACAATGTACTGAAGATGAATCCCACTGGTTTATTGGGTGCCATTGTAACATCATGACAATGGTGACTTTAAAAAATATCTAGGAAATTATTGATAGTGTGTTTACATGTACTGCACATATGGATCTGAAAATATGCATGGGAAAGGAAGTTGGGGTGTCACAGAGTAATTTGTTAGCTCATGCAAAAATTATTTTCACAAAAAGTGGAAATACAATGGAAATCTTGTATCAGTTGAGGACTGAGATAAGAAAATATGGAACCTCATGATAGTTGTAAACTCACTACTGTTTTTAAGATACGGTGGGTGTGTTAGGGGAAGAGAGCACTTTTATGGAGCAGTGGAGTAAATTTGTCCTTGGTTTGGCCGTTATTCATAGAGAACCTGTAGGAACAAGAAAGAGATTTCAGCACTGGCCTTTCCCTGCTTCTGCCCCCTCTTGCTGTTTTATTTTTGTCTAAACTACAGCAACTCCATGTCAGAGGCTAATTCAGAACCTACCAAAACGTACAAGGTGGTTATTTGGCTGATGCAGGAGTGGAATTAAAAAAATAATAATCTACATGCAAAGAATACAAAGATAGTGATAAGATGGAGATAAGATAAGGATAGTGAATTTTAGTTTTTTTATAATTATTATTAAATAATGATATCTATTTATTGTTATCTGAGTTTGCAAGTAAACTTCATAGTGAATTCTAGTCCTGCAGTCACTGCTCTGGATGGTCATATTCTACAATAACCTATATTCTGCTTGTATGATTTAATGTTCATTTAAAGGATTATGTAATGCAGTTATACTTAGCACTTGTGCTAAATGGTTTTGAGTCAGAGTGTCTGTAAGTACTCTGCAAAAGCAGTTAAGTATCATTATTGCCATTTTAAGAGAAGGAAATTCAATAGCAGCATGGCTAAACTGACTCATCAAGAGTTACTTTCCTGGGTGTGACACTGCACTTTGAGCTTATTGGCTGTAATTTGCTATGTTCCAAATTTGGTTTGTATTTATTAATTAAGTTTGCATTGTAAGTAAGGTATACAAGTACACATATGTAAAGAAACATACGTAAACTTTCCGTTCTTACTTGGAGTAAACCTCATTTTCATTGGGACTACTGAGTAGATGTGTATACTGAGCTTCATCTAAATGGAATAATGTAAAATTAAACAAAACGAAGATTATTTGCTATGCATGTGAGCAGTCAAAGCAGGTGACAGAACAGTACTCTTCAAACCTATTCATCCTTTAGCCTGTATACGCACTATGGACTATGGATACATCTTAATTAGTTTGTGTGTATGCTCATGGTAGCAGTGTGATTAGTAACACTCACCTCAGGTCATGTAACAGGGGACATGTAGGTCCTGACTTGCCATTTGAAAATCAGTGCATTCAGTATCAGTTGACAAAAGCAAAAAATGAGATGTCATTTTTCCCTGTAGAGCCTGGGGGGGTGTGCAAAAGACAGCACCCCAGATATTGTTGGATTTCGGCTTCCACTGCTCCTCATCATTGGTTATGCTGAGTAAAGCTAAAGGTTGTGCGACTCCCACTTCTATTGTCAAGCTTCTGATTCTGCCCTAGCTCCTCAGTCTGATCAACTCTTCTTTTGAGTAACAAGGAATAAGCAATTCTCATGCTGCTCCTGTTTTGCTGCTAGTTTCTTCCCTGCCAACACCTCCATTGTCTCCTTGTCTGCATGCGAACATCAGGTTCATCAGTCTGGCTTGCTGTGCTTCCTTCCGACCTCCAGTCCTCACACAGAACATCACAAATAAAACTATCAGTGGAAGAGACAGCATCTTCCATATTTTGGATGTTGTTCACAGTTCCATGTAGATAAGTCCCACAGATTGGACTTCCTGATGCATAGCTGTGAATAAGATTACAACTTTGAATAATAGTTCCAGTAAAGCTAGCCATGGTATAGCTGCTTTTGCATATACAGCAAATTTATAGGCCAGTAATGAATTCCATTTTCGTGTCTCATCTCTATATCATTCTGTAATGTCAGATTCCAGGCAGGCAGTTCTGTTTCAGCAGTTGTTAATCATCATGATGACCACACAAAATGAGCTCTCATGCAATCTTCTTAGAGCTAGACCCAAAGCCTGTTCTGAGGCTTCTCACTCCTGTATTAGTCAACCAACATTTTGGTGCCCAACAGAATAAATCCACATGATATATTGAGCCCTGGCTGTGGAAAGGAGATTGCTTACAGCTGTATTTAATTTAGGGACCAACATCATTGGTGGCCATCAGAAAGGAATTCTTGGAACTGGAATCAGGGCAGGACATGGAGTTTGCCACTGCTTTCCAGAAGCAAGTTGTTACTGTGAGAAAGATGATATCAGAGGTGAGTCTGAAGTTTATTTGCTGATTTTACTGTTGCATGATTGAAAGCTCCAACACTTTCCTAACAATATTATCATCTTGGGTAGATGATTGCTTCTTTGCTTGTGTGCAGGTTAAACAATATTGGAAGAATGAAAGGAGGCAGTGTTAAAATAATGGTAGAAAGCAGGCAGCTGCAGCTAGGTGATAGTGTATCAGGGCTCTTCCACAGTCAAATCAACTATATTAAAGGTTTATTAGTTACATTTATATGTCACCTGTCTTCCAATGAGTTCAAGACAACATGGTTCTCCTCCTCATGTTAGCCTCACAACACTCTGGTCATGGCCAAAGGTGGGTTACCCAATCATTTCTGTCACTTTACTGGGGACTCAAGACTTGATCTTCAGAGTCCCTGTGTAACACTAACCACAACACCACATTGTCTCCACTAGTTCATTTAACTTGCTTACTGGCATGAAAATAATCAGTATGGAAGAAGATTTTTATATGTAGACATATTGAAACACATGACACATCCTGAAATAGAAATAAATGTTTATATTTTTCAGAAGTTGTTTTGGGATTTTTGTTTAGTCCTGCATCTTGAATTCATGTACACGTAAGTGGAGATGGGCTAGTGTAGGAGGACAAGGCTCTTGGACACCAGACAGTGGTTGCCAGCCACTGTTTCCTGACTCTCTCCACAGTCTCTGCCCTGTAAGGAGGAAGAGGGTAGAATGAGACGTGCACTGGGGGCTTCTCATCTAGCTGGTAAGCCAGAAGACGAGAGGACTGGGGCAGAAGCCAGCTACTGTTTTGAATGTCTACTGAAGGAAAGGCACTATGGAAATGAGAAAACTGGCTCTATCACTTTTCGTCTTCCTTCTGTGGTGATGGGGGGGAGGGGTCAGAAGGAGGTGTGCCCACACTACAGGCTGATGCCAACAATGAATGATGGCCTTTTAGAAATAAAAGAGCAGGCACTCCTGAGGTGTAGGGTGTGTGGGCCATTTCTGCTTCATCCTCCTGAGCTGCCACCCCCTATGCTGTGCTGCTGAGTTTATACATAACGGCTTTAAAACTATGATCTCTATCCCTTTATTGACTGTTTTGTTATTAATGTCCCTTCAAGATGACTCTGATGAATGGTGACCCTATCTTAGATTTTTCTTGGCAAGATTTGTTCAAAGGACTGACTAAACTCAAATCACTTTAAAGTAGTCATGTGCATGCAGTGAATTTTGAATTCATGCTCCAATCAATTAGGATTGTTCTATCCTTCATTTTTCCCAGTACCTCCTGGGTACTGTATGGCTGGTTACCAGCCTAGTCAGTTAGTTCTAGCGACTGTTGGTGACACTTGATGGTTTTATTTATCGTCTTAATTTTTTTAAACTTGATTTTACTGTTTTTTGGAAGGGGGAGTTCAGATTGCAATATTGCGAATTACTTCAGAATTTTTAGAATTAAATGTTGCTGTTCTGTGCCTTCAAGTCATTTCTGAATTGTGGTGGAGTTTTCTTGGCAAGACTTGTTTAGAGGAGTGTGGCGTTTGCCTTCCTCTCAGGCTGAGAGAGTATGACATACCCACTGCATTTCCATGGCTGAGCAGGACTTTGAACTTTGATCTCCAGCGTCATAGTCGAGTGCTCGAAGCGCCAGACCCTGTTGGCTCTCCTGGATAAAAAAAAACAGAGTAGAAAAGTTTTAATAATAATATTTTAAAAATGGGAAGTAAAACATGTTTCATGGGTTGAGGCCATCATTTCCACCTGTAGTCTGTATCTGTGATAACGATTTATAACACAGTGATTCTTTCATGGTGGTAGAAAATGTCCTGTTTAATAGAACAGTTCTTGATCTATAAGATGTTGTACTCCCTGATTAGACAATATTAAGAAGAATATTAGGATAATCATTGTGCCATTTAGATGATCACTGTCAAACAGATATGAACATCAAGCAGAGGCAAAAACTTATTTTTGGAGGATATTTTCTGACTTACAAGTTGTCTCCATCATTTGTTGTTGATTAAAGGGGAAATAGAAACAAATCAAGACAGTAAGGGGACAACTCAAGTGAATTTAAGGAAAGGGACAAGATATCTCAGGTTCTATCATTTGTACTGGTAACACTGATCAATGCATCCAGCAAATACAAGGGAGCAAGCATAACAATAGTAGCAGCCTCAGTAGCAGGAGGAAATATTTTTAAAGTACCAAAGGTGTTCTTCTATCAGATTTACCCCCGTCTTTTCTTCTGATGCTTGCTTTTCTACAAATGCTGTAATTGTATATTAGAATGAAAAGAGAATTGCAATGAGTGGCCTCATTAGATTCTTCTTTATCTACAGAGCCATTGTGTGATGACATGTGCAAAACAGTGATTGCGGGAGGAGTCTTGCTGTCCTTCATTATTTCAGTGCTCCTTTCTTCTTACTTCATCCATCGCTACCACAAGAATTCTCCAAAGCCACCCATCGCCTCAGCAGAGATGACCTTCCGTCGCCCAGCTCAGTCCTACCCTATAAGCTACTCATCTTCTAATGTCCGCCGACCATCAATGGATTCTGAGAACCAGATGTCAGTAGACAACTTCAAAATACCTGTAAGTCCTTCTTGGAAATCGTTTTACTGATGCATTAATTATTCCACAGTCATGTCATCGGAGACCATTTAATCTAAAAAAAAAAAAAAAAAAGATGGCATCTCGTAAAATTGGGAGGAGGAAAATTTCAAAAGCAAGAGGTCCCATGCTTCATAGTATGGTAGCATGCCAAAGACATATTGTGCCTGCATAGAGGTCACCTGAGGATACTATGGGATAAGTTTAGAGTTTCCAGGGATACTAACCTCTTTGGTAGAAAAAATGGAGACTGGATCTGTTAAGATGCAGACTGCCTGCGGGGAAATATGTTGAATCTCTAGTATAACCTGTTGTGACTAACCTCTAAGGGAAAAAAAAAACAGGAAGCAAGCAGTATTAAAGTTATATAATTGAAAAGTTTACTTCATGTTTATAAATAAGCAGAAAGTTTAGGACTGTACAAAACATACGAGGAAGGGTTGAAGGAGTTAGGCGTGTTCAGCCTGTTGAAGGGAAAACTGAGACGTTAAACAAGTGCAGTCTTTAAATACCTTAAAGGCTGTCACAAAGAGGAGGGTGCAGGTTTGTTCCTTCCTGCTTCAGAGGGTAGGACCAGGTCTAATGGTTTTAAGTTACAGGAGGGAAGCTTTTGATTGAACATTAGCAGGAACTTTTGACTGTAGAAGCAGTTTGGCAATGGAACCAGTTGCTGAGAGAGCTGGTTGGGTCTTCGTCTGTGGATGTCTTCAGAAAGAAACTGGACAGCTACCTGCTGGAGATGCTTCAACTGGAGATCCTGCATTGTTAAGGTTGTTAGAATCAATGGCTAGTGGGGCCTGTTTCAATTCTGTGATTCTATGATGCTGTGTAAAGTTTCCTAACTTCCAACTACGGAAGAGAAAGATTCAGGCTGAGATGCTCTGTGGACTTGAGATCCATCACTGTCTTAGTCAGAAGGTGAGGAAGTAAGTGAGAGGGAGGAGTCTGTATGTGATTCTTAGGAGTTTCCAGAGCACATGGGCTGATTGCTTAGTTGTATAAGACATCAGTTCTATATACATAACTTCCTCTGGTTGAGCAAAGTGAAAGACTGAGAGATAGTGTGAAACGTGGCTAGAGGCAGGCAGGCTAAGTATTCTTATTACCATGACAGCAAAAAGGAGACAGATGTGTAAGGAAAATGCTTGACTGAAGTGGTGCTTCCAACTGATACCATTCGTTGAATTAGAATATGGCCTTCTCCGGTCCCTTATGAAATCCTGGTTCCCAAAATACCATGACTTGGTACCGTGGGAGGATACCAGTAAAGATTCCGTTGCTCACTTAGGTTTTACCTCATGTTTTGGATCAAAAATAGCTAATCTGCAAAATGAACTTATTAAATTTGTTGCTCCTTTTAATTGCTAATAGTGTGTTACATTATAGATTCAGTATACTACTCTCTCTGCATTATAATTAATTTCACTAAGACTGAGGCCCTTTCTGCAGCTTACCTTCTAACGCTGCTGGAGTGTGGGCCTTGCGTGAAAGGCCTGGGCAGGCAGGCTTTCACAAGCCTCCTGCTTCCCTGCTGCTTGGGCTCCACAGCTCCTTCCTGCTCACGCGAGAGCCCCGCCCACGCCCCTTCCTTCATTCCGCAGTGCAGCCTGGGAGTTGTAGGCTGCACTGAGGAGAGGAAGTGCGACCGGCTCGGCTCCAGAGGCTCTGCACTGCAGGTGAATGCAGCCCAGGCCCATGAGCCTTGCGCAAGCGCAGCTTATTTTTGACTAAGAGCCGAAAATAAGAAAATGCGTATTTGCTGTGCTTGCGGGCCTTGAGCATGGCGGAAATGGGAGTGCGTCATGCAGACCACTCCTTACAGTTACGCAACACTCAAGGGGCCCTTTCGCTTGTAAACTGCCATGCGAAAAGGGCCTGAGAGTTTGCAATGAACTGGTGTACATACATTCCAAGTGCAGTGGCCCTAGTTCTTAGTGGGATGTGCCTGCCTGCCTGCCTGCCTGCCTGCCTGCCTTTCTTTCTTTCCTTCTTTCTTTCCTTCTTTCTTTCTTTCTTTCCCTCCCTCTCTCTCTTTCTCTCTCTGTTGTCTTTTCCCAGAGTGGGACCCGCGGTGTGGCTAATATCACTTTAAAACAGTATAAAATCATTTAAAAGTGTACAAAAGTTTACAAATAAATGAAACATCCCTTTAGAAGCCTCTCTGGAAATAATTACACATTAAAAGCCTGCTTAAACAATAAAAGTCTTTGTCCAGTGGTGAAAAAAGAGTGGGAGGGACAGCCTAGTCTCCTGCGGAAGGGAATTCCAGATGGGTGGGAGCAGCCACTGAGAAGGCTCTCTCTCACGTCCTTGCTGTGCAAGCCTGTGATGGCAGCGCAACTGGGAGAAAGTCTTTCCCTGTATACTCTGACAAGTTGCCATAGTATTCCAGATAGTCTGGACCAAAGCCATATAGAGCTTTGTTGGTCATAACCAGAACTTTGAATTGTGCCGAGAGACAAGACGCTAGCCAGTGAAGCTGTTTTAACAAGGGAGTTATATCCTCCTTATAGCCGATCAAAGAGTCAAATAACTCACAGAGAAACCTCTGTATTTAAAGTATTGTTGATAGATGTTGAGTTCATTTGGACATACCAAGGTAAGTGTGTTAAGCTTTTCTTAACAGCCGTGACTTTGTTTAATTGAAAAAAAAAAACCATTTTGCAGTAAACTTGCAAAAGATTTACATAGTTTAAAAAAGAACAAGAATTTTGCAGGAAAATGGTTGAATTATAAACAAGTCATTAACACAGTGTGTAATTTCTGAGTTGGAACCATTATCCCATGGTGGGATATAATATTTTAATAAGTGAAATAAAAGAAATAAATTATCCAAAAGTTTACACGCGAAGCACAAAGGGGAAATACAGTTTTTGTTCTGCCTTTATTAAAGATATGTATTTCCTTTGAAAAGATTTGTTTGTTTACGTTTTATCCTGTCCGCACCAAAAAACTCAGAGAAATTGCATGTTCAAATCCAAAGTAAAGAGAGAAACAGTAACTCTGTTACTGATAACTGCTGCCCACCAAACACTAACCCACAGATGCTTTGGCAGACCTCCAAATCAAGCTCAGTTTGAGACCACTTGCCTGTTTCTCTAACATTCACTGTAGCAGCCCCTGTATGTTGATGATACCATCTTGATGGCCAGGTGGAATCCGGTTTGGGATTGCTGTCAGACCTTTTCCTAAAACAACGGGCGAAACATTTGAGGAGTTCTGACACATCTGATGAAGTATCCAAATTATTCTCATCAACCCAGTTCTGTCCTCTGCAGAAAGGGAAATCTGATTCTATAAATGGACATATGTATAGAGGCTCATCTTGAATGAGCATCTGTACCCCTATTACAATATTCATCGGGACAAGTTGAAATGGCTGGTACATCTTTTCAAGCAAACACGCATTTTGTTCCAGGGCATCAGTTATAACTTATCTGGGGGTGGGGGTGGGGAATCAAACTCCAGACTGCCCTTCATCCATAGTAGTGGTTTCCATGGTAGTGTACAAACATAAACAGACACATTAGTGATATTTTTAATTTTTTTAGTTAGATTAAACTATAAGAACTTGAAAAGAGAAATATTGGCACCTAAAGATTTCACTCAAAAGAATGTTTCAAATACAGGGCACGGCCACAGAAAGATCCTCTCATTCTTCCCTTAAAAATATAGTTGTTATGCAGAAGGCATCCATAGAAGGTTGGCATCTAGCCCTTTTTAATGCATTGGAAATTTGGTATAGGAGGAGGCACTTCTTAAGATATTTAGGTCTCAAGCCATTATTGGTTTTATCAGTAAGCACCAACACTTCAAACTGGACTTGGAAGCAGTTAGGCAGACAGTGCAGATACTTCAGAATTGACATGGTATGGGGCTACAAAGACAAACTGGTCAGAATTCTGGGTGTTAAATTATAAACTAGTTGAAAATTCCGTATTTTCTTCATGGAAATTCCCACGTATAGCTGTCAGAGTCTAACCTGAGGATTCCCTGGGCAGGCCATCGGAAAGCAATAGCAATAGCAATTACATTTCTATACCGCTTAACAGTGCTAAGCACTCCCTAAGCAGTTTAAAGTGCATAAGCTAATTGCCCCCAACCAACTGGATACTCATTTTATTGACCCACGGAAGGATGGAAGGCTGAGTCAGCCTGGAGCCCTGCAGGATCAACCTCACAACCTTGTGGCTGCAGTACTGGCATTTAACTGTTGCGCCACCAGGACTCCTACAGATGATGAAGTAACCATGGGTGATGAAGTAACCAAAGCTTATAAAGGTATTCCAGGTCACTGAAGGCATCTGGGCCTCTAATAAGAATGTTAGGTTTAAGAGTAATTCCACAATGTATACCTCCTGAGTCAAAGGGAGAGTAGTTTTACTCAGAAAAGGTACAGCATCTTGTTGAACTCTGAGAATAATCTATGCAGATGTTTCCACCTTGTCAGGGTTGAGCTTTTTTGTACTTTTGCACATTAGTGCTCTGTTGCCCTTAGTTGAGCCATTCTTTTTCAGCCTCAGCCTCCCATCTGCAGTCTGTGAAAAATAATTACAGGGTTGTAGTAAGGATTACAAGAAGATAATGTTTTTGGAGCTCTTTGAACATTCAAGAGCACTCTATATAAATGATACGTATTATTGTCACTCGGTTGCTTTCCTTTGCATATGGACAATTTCCATATGCGTTTTAAGAGCTTGAAAAACAACTTTCACATTTTTCTGCTTGAAAATTAGGCACATATGAACAGAAAAATGTTCCATTCAAGTCTTTGGTTGTCCTGTTTAATAGAATAGCTTGTTTGGTAGTTATATGCCAGTTCATTGTGGAACCATAAATGATTGCTTGTTCTACAGGAATGAACAATTAGATTACAGTTAACTAGTTCCTCCCAAATCTGCAACTAATTATTTGAATGTTTCCGAGCAATCTCACTTGGCTATCCTCCATTACAGCTGTGAGCCATGGTAGAACAAGATGTAAAGCTCATTTCTTTTCTTGAAAAAGTTTAATCTTTTCAAAAATCAAAGGAGCAGCGGCTTTTTAAGAAAACAAATTGGTTTGTGGTTATCATAGTCACGCACTTGAATTATAATTTTTCCTTTACTTTTACATGACCGTGTGATAAACCACAAATAACAAGCACTTGAAAAAGTTACTTTTTTGGATGACAACTCCTGGGATCTCCCAGAAAAGAAAGGGGGGGATGTAGGCCAGAAATGGCCAACTGGTATTTACAGCTTAGGTCAGATGTGGCTAACTGACGATCAGTCTGCTTTAGAGTGGCTTTTCCCAGCTCCTCTTGTCATTAGCAAGCCAGATTGGGAGCAAGAAATGTGTATTGCTGTTTCTGTCTCAGCAGATACTCGTTTAAGCTTTCAAGAGGAATGCAGATTGATAAGGATATAAGGAATATTTGCAAAATGTCTCATTCTCAGTGAGAAAGAGTGTCTTGCCCATGTTAATGAGTTTCCCATTATCCAGGCTTCGTTGCCTGGACAGCCATATCTCAGTGTGTCTGGGCCTGGGTCGAATGCAATCTGATTTCATATCCAATAATAGGATAAATGTGGATTTGGATACCTTGATGGACAACTCACTCTAGGAACCTGAAAGGGGTGTGTGTCCCATTTAGTTATTCTGGATCTCTTACTGGCATTTAATACAATCAACTGTGATGTCTTTCTGAACTGCCTCATAGGGATGGGATTTAGATGCTCTATTTTACAGTGGCTCTGTTCCTTCTATGAGAGGTGAGCCCAGAAAGTGATGCTGTGGAGTTCCTATTCAGTACCTTGGCCGTCAGCCTGTGGAGTTCCTCAGAGTTTTAGGCTGTCCCTCATGTATTTAACATGTATGTGAAACTTCAGGAAGGACTTATATAGGGTCTGTGGGCTCAGTTCAGTGTGAACAATATATTGATGACATCCAATTTTTTTAACCTAAATGCTAAAACAGTGTCTGTCACCAATAATGGACTGGATGAGAATGGAAACTTTGGAGCTTAGTTCAAACAAGACAGGTTCTGAGATCTTCAGAGTAGGCCCTTATTTAGTCCTGCCGCTCTCACAGGTATTCCAGGCTGCGGAGATCCCTTCTTAGAGAGGCTAGACTGGCTATCACTTTGTTGTCTTTCTATCCACAGTTCAAAACTTCTTTATTCTGACAGGCTTCCTCATAAAATAACTGTTTATGGGGAAAAGGCCGCTAATAGTAGCATTTTAGCTTGAAATAGCCTTTTTTTAAAGCACATTTTTAATAGCATGTTTGCCTTTTTCATGCATATGTTATAAATTGAAATTCTAATAAAAGTTTAATCAGTTCTGATTTTTATAAATCACCTTGAGTCTCAGTTATGAGAAAAAGACAGTAGATAGGTAGAGATGGTGATAATGTTGAGGTATTCTCTTGAAATAATTGGCAACTGCCATGAGGTTTTGTTGGAAAATTCTAGCAATCTCTCCCGCCCCCTTTGTTCTAGGACAAGTGGGTTTAGATAAGATAGCATTAATTTTCTTTGAATGTAAAAGCCCTTCCTGGCCTCACAGCTAAAGTCTCAACTGTTGTTCTGTGTTATTCTAAAATGATTGGCTATGATATCCAGGCCATGTGACCCAGGATACATTCTGTTGTAAGTTACTGGTCATACTTAAAAGGCCATGTTTCTCTTACTCCCTCCCTTTAGCAGTCTTGTTTCTAGCAACTTCTCTTTCTCTGCTAGCCTATTCATCAAGAAGTTGATGAGTTTAAAATGAAAATACTATCTTCCCAAATCGTTTTGTTAGGTAGGATCTAGTTTCTCTAATGGATATGTAATTATAAAGTTTATTAGTAAATCTTTTAAATTTAGAACCTCAAGCTGCATGCCTTGTTTTTGCTTTCAAGTCATCTTCCAGTTCAGGGAAGACCCACAGAGATTGGGACATGCTTTTTCTGCAACTCTGCTAAAAGAAGGCTAATTCCTTACAGCTTTAGCTTTCACAGAATTCCCCAAAGGGCTAGTGCCTTGGGAAACGCTAACCCCCAATGGATCTTTCACCCTGTGTGAAACCAAAAGATACATCTTTAATATCTGTGTTTAGGTTTTGATTCAGATAAATCAATCAATGAAAGCCATAAAGGTAAACAGAACAAAGCTATGCAACATTTGTGCCCCATAGGAATGCTCAGAGGGTCTACAGTGGATACAAGATTACCCATGTGAACATAACTATGGAGATGTACATCTTTCCCTGCTGTGTCAAACATAACACTTACACATTTGTTGCTTTTCTCTCTCGTACACCCAGTCACCTCCCCCCACCACATACATATTTTAGTACAGATGGATGGAAAAGCTTAGTGCCAGTCATCCTGGTAAGCAGTTTAAGTGGCGAATCGTGTGTGGCGGTGGCCTTCTCCTTCTAAGCTACCTTACCCATTTTACTTTTAAAAAATGGTACATCAGAATGATACTCCTCTCATGTTTTCTTTCCCTGGAAAATAAGCAAAAAAAAAAAAAAAGTGAGCGGGAGCCACAACCTTGGGAGAAGTAATAGGGGGCAGTTTGGGCACCACTGGCAGGCCACACAGAAAGCTTCTGAAGGCTGTGGGTTGCCTGTATGTGGAATAAATGTTGGACAAGTGTCATGGTAGGTTTCTCCAAAGCCCCTGCTTTGCCATGGAGCTGTTCAGTAGTCTTGAACAGGTGAGATAATCAACCTCAGTTTCTCTATAATAAATGGGAAATAGCATTTAACTGGGATGTGAAGATAATTTTGAACATTTCAAAACATGTAAAGAAGAAAGGGAGGCTAATGCAGATACCAGGAAAACCCTTGCTCCTAGACTAGTTGCAATGACTCCTTTCATGATGTTCACATGAAATGAAAAACCTTTTTGAAAGAGGCAGGGGCCACAGATGCAAGCTGTTTATGCATATGTATACAATGTACATATATTCTGATCTGCTGTTGAGACTTTGGGATAGAATGAGGTCATAAATAAAGTGTTATATAAAAATTATGTAAGTAGAAACACTCTTCAAATCCAGACAGTACTTCAGTTCTCCCCAGAGAATCACATTGATGCACACTGACCCATAGGTTAAACAGCTGAAAAATGTCACAGCATTTTCTGTATGAAAACATAATTTACAGGCCCAAATTAATGCTAGCCAATTAATATTTAAATCATAATCAACAGAATTTTGTTCAAACGGTAAGCTGCAGCACCCATGTAAAATAAAACAACACATTTAAGACTCAGTTCTAAGAGCAGCAAGCTTAGTATTGCTAATTAGTGTCACAACATTTAAAATCTCTTGTGACATAGCACTGGAGTTGCAAATACATATTCACAATGTGGCTTCAATATTGGAGGCATTTAGGGGAGTCTTTGCTAGTGAAACACTGTCTTTTTGTGCAACTCCTATGGCTCTCTATGATATTTTTAGATGTTGGGGCTGATGCTTTCATAGAAGCATGTATGCTGTTTGCTTTTATTTCTCAGTTCATTTAACCAGCCATCACTGTTCAGTAACTGTCAAGCTTGATAGAATCCCAAAACAGAAGGGCAATTGTCTGAGATTACTAGATGAATTCTAAATAGAGCCTCCTTGCTTCTTCAATCCTCCAAGTTTATAAATCAGGCAAAATATTTTTTTTTCAGAGCATTTAGTCCTTTCCTGGCACCACTGATACAGAGAGACTCAAGATAGATTCCTCCATAATTGCCACCTACCTTGCACATATGTTAGGTTTATAGTCCTGTAGAGTGTCTGTTACGACACCTCGGGCTGGGACTTAGGCCAGAGATTTACCATGGATTGTGTATTCTTGAGCCTCAGAACTATCTTTGTGTACAGATGTAGTGTCTTAATTTCAGCTACTAACTTTTGGCAAACAGTGAAAAGCCTCTGGGTTGGCTTAGTCTGGTATATAAATAGTGAATGATTGGTCTTTGCCTTCTGCTTCTACCTTGTCAGTACAGCAACACCTCTTGCCTGCTGCACACAGGTTCCGGCTTCTGTTCTTTTTAGCTCCAATCATTGATTTCAGGAATTCACTTCTGGAGAAGTCTGAATTTGGGTGTGACTATTACTATTACTTTGTCAGGTAATAACGACAGAGTCAATGAGCTATAGGATATGTAAACTTGGAACGTGGGAGGAGCTGTCTGTGTTTTGTACTCACTCCTCTAACAATCAAAATTTTGCTCGTAAAAAACCATGCAAAGCTTTCTAACTCATCTAATTCAATATTTATTTTTCCTCCAAATTAGAATATTTATCAAGGACTCTAATGAAATACCATGACCTTAATGCAGGGGCAGACAACTGTTGCAGTGGGGGTGGCATTTTTCACCTTCTCCCTCATGATGGGCAGCATCATTGCATTTCAGCTTTCTGCAGGTGATCTCACATCACTTTCAGCCTTCAACTGATTTTCTTGTAGGGCAGACTGGGGCTTCTGTGTGGTAGGAAAAGTAAACCACCAGATTTGTAGTTAGTTTGTAGGTGATTTGGCTGGCTTAGGGGTGAAAAGTGTCTAGAAATTGGCAAGGGTGTGTGTGAAAAAGATTAAGGATTGGTGGATTTGGGGAGTTGCTAGGGTGCTTAAGTGGCCATATGCCTACCCTGTAGCAATTTGAGAGGCTGTTTATGCATCTTCAGTCTGTGTAATGGGTTGTAAAAGTCCCAGTTGGTACCGTTTTTCCCTATTGGCTGCTAATGTTCAGGTTCAAACTATTTTAGCTGTCCAGTTCCTGGAGTTCAGACATTAAGGCAGAGGGGTCTGTGGATAAGCAGAAGGTAGACAAGCAGAGATCTGTTTCAACAAAACCCCCAAAATTAGCCCAAGTGTAGATAGATTTATTTGGGTTTGGGCAGAGAGAGATGTTCACAGTGGACAAAAGCATGAATTGTGTGCTCACGTGTAGCAAATCTGATTGAACTGCCACCATGAGAGCTGTTACTCACATCATGTACCTCAAGGGAAAAGTGAGTTACCTGTTCCACGTACTCCAAGATGTTCGGCCTTCCCTCCATCACCTCCCTCCCTGCTTGATCCATAGGCAACTATATCAGTGAACTTGTTAGGGACAGTATAGGAAGGAGAGAGAAATGTATGACCTTATTGTGTCTTTCCTATGTATTTGTCACTCTGATAGATGTGTCAAGTATTGCTGATATGATTTCACTCCTCACAGGAGGATCCAAAGTGGGAATTTCCTCGAAAGAACCTGGTGCTTGGCAAAACACTTGGAGAAGGAGAATTTGGAAAAGTCGTCAAAGCAACTGCATTCAGACTAAAGGGGAAAGCTGGATATACTACTGTTGCAGTCAAAATGTTAAAAGGTATTTTCTGTGTATGTGCTTGGAAATAATGAATGATTTAGCAGCTTCTTAATATATGTGACAGTGGTCTAGCTTGAAAGGAGGAACCTGTCAAGTAGCAACTGGATGCCTTCATGTTTTCTGTGGCCAAATATCCTGAAGCATTCTTTTTTTATTCTGACATCTTCCTCAGACACAGTGATGAGAGAAGTCCTTTCTGCAGGGGTAGAAGGGCAGCATGACTTGGCCCGGCTGATCCAACTCATTTAAATTGCCATTTGACATGGACATCTTAAAAAGATTTTAAGAACATTCATTCTTCAGCATTGGCTGAACTTTCCCCTTCTGATGGTTTAGAGCATAAAAATAGTTCTTCATTGTGTCACATAATGTGTGAGAGAGTAACATACCAAGTTGTCTGCCAGCTGACTTCCTCTGGTTACAGCTGTTCTACCAGTACACAACAACAGGATGTTCCCACTACTGTTGCATTCCAGTACCATTGATTGGTCACAGTACAGTGTGACGGAAGTAGAGAACTGGCTTGGAAGAAGGGCTGGATTGTTCACAGATAGCCATTCCTCTCCTTCCCCCTTGAAGTTTCTCTTTCCGGATCTACAATGGTCATAGAGCTCTTGGCCTTGATGCACCCAGGATAAAGAAATAGAGCCTGTGGCACCATGCAGTCCATGAATGGTTTATTGGGAGGAAAGAAAAAGCAAAAAGAGAGGTCAAGTGAGTGAGGAGACAGGAAGGGGCAGGAAAGAAAAGCAGCTCAAAAGGTAACAAAGTCAACAGGACTCTCCATCCCTAATTCACCCCACCTCTGTTTCATTTCACATACATTTGGTCATTATGCTGTTCTAATCATCCCTATCAAGTATCTCGTGGTACTTGTGTTGAAAAATTGGAACTGCCTTCCCTTTCTAGACCAACATGGACTCAGAATACATATTTTCACACTGACAGTGTCGTAAGACAGAGTGCAAGTGTCTTCTCTCCACATGTTGTTGAAGGCACAGCAAAAGTGAAGGAAAAAGAAAAGATAGTGTAAAGCTATAAAACTTGCAGTGGCAGCGTTAGAAAATGGGAATGGGGCACAGACAAAGGCAAGGACCATCTCTGGGTGTGAGAACTATGTTCCCACATGTTACATTTTTGTACTTTACCTTGCACTGAAATAAGCCCTATGGATTTTGATCAAATCAGTTTAGATTATATAATCAATCTTTTATATAGAGTATATTAACCAACCAAGTTACACTAATTGGAAAAAAAAGAAGAAAAGGGACTTTTGAACAAACGAGTCCCTACACAAAACGCTTCCTTGAGAAATTACTCTGAGAGAGCACTGCATAAAGGACAAATATTTTTGAGCTAGCCTAGGTATAACTAGGAATGCAAACCTGGCCTGTGGGGTTTGGTTTATTCTGCTTGGGAACCCAAGATACATTATTACATATAATTGTCATATGTTGCTAAGGTGGTAATTGTAACATTTAACGCCTTAAATATGTTAGGAACTGCCATGGAAGGATTCTTCCCAAGTCATTCCTCTTAAGACCAACTGTTGTGTCCCTTTGTTTGTGTTGTTGCATTCAGAGACACCTACTGACAATGTGCAAAAGATCCTTTATGTAGATACTTTGTGTCCTGAGAGGTTAGTTCCTCGTCTTTGACTGGCTTCTGCTGGTCAAGGAAGATATTTCCCTTTGAACAAATGCTTGACTCTGCTGTAGTTTAATTTTATTTATTGGCTGTTAGCTAGGCATGGTGTTTCTTGCTGATCTTAGCTTGTTAATGTTTCCATTTTATGTTTCTATATTCTTGTAAGCTGCTTTTTGTATTCTTGTAAGCTCCTTTTTTTTATGGGAAAAAGTTTAAAAAAAATGTAAAAATGGTCTCACCAGTTGTTACGGAATTTTACCACAGTGTTACTCTTTGAGGTGAAAGGCTTTGGAGAGTTTCATGTCTGCTTCTTGCTAGGTGGGATGCATATTATTTTTAGACTTGAGAGTCATATCTTATGATGATTGAAGGCCGAAAAACTACAGGCACGTGTGTGCACACATATACATGCTACTAGCTGTGGGAAAACAGCATTCTTAGAAGGAGGACTGTGAGAGTCCTCCAGCAATTTTGAATGCCAAGGAAAGACATCCTTTATGCTCATTCAGCTGGGCTGCAAGGAGAAGCGAGTGAGGTTCCACTGGCTTTAGTGCCTGAGAGTCATATCTGGGCCCAAATCTTCAGAGAGGAAATGATTTCCGCTTGTATGGCAGTCTTGTTGAGATATTCCTCAGTAGAGTCTTAATCTGCTGAAAGCACAGAAATATTGGTTCACATCCAGAATTCAGCAAAGGTATTGTAATGGCAATGGCACACCATCTGTGGAGTGGTCTGAAAGACAGTTGGAGTTTTTCAACACGATTGAGTGCTTGGTTCATCACAGCAATTATTGTTTCTGTGTCACAGACATACTTCTCCGGTTCCTTTGGGAAAAGTCACTTAATTCTGCTTTAAATACATTTACATCACTGCTGTAAAATTTTACAGACAGTCTGAATCTTTTGTTACCAAGAAAACTGACAATTGGGAGTATAAATGGTTTTCTCTTAAATTCATGAATAGATTAGTGTAATCAGTTTTTGAAAGGAAAACATTTATCATCACTCAGTTTTTAGGCACGTAATTTCTCCTATGTTTCATTCAACAGCATAGTTTTGAATTACTGTGATATATAACTTGTCTTTACTTAATTGGCATTTTGATGGACTGTTCTATTTGATCAAAATATGATGGATTATCTTTTAGAAGCTTCACATTATTGATGTTATCTGTTATCATTTGCACATCAGGCAATTCTCATGCCGATCTCTCAGATTTTTCAGTTTATCAGAGAACTGAAAAGGAAAAAGCCTGAGCCATGTCATAGTTTCATTGCTACAGGTAACCCAGTATCATTTAAGTTAAAAAAATCTCTTCTGCGGAAAGAATCATCTGTAAAGCCAAAATATATTTCATTTATAAGACCCAAACCATCTACATTTCTTTCAGAATTAAATTCATTAGTAATGATATTGAGAAGTTACAGAATTACAGAAGTGATAAAATTACAGCAAGTGTTGATTTAACAGCTAAAGATGATGTAATCTGATATACACATTGAGTTTTCAGGCAGCTCAGTAATTCTGTTCCCAGTTTGTCTTTTTCTTTGAGATTCAGTGAATGTTCATAAAAATGGCATACAAATACACAACAGTTATTGGAGAAGACTAAGGAATTATGCAACCATAATTGCACTAATCTAAACAAAATATTAAGCAATAAGTAAGTTCAACCAGTGCTTCAAACCATGAGCATAGATGGCTTCCATGTCTGCCAGAAACAGTGTCAATATTTGGAGCTTCACTGGTACCAATAAAAGGAGGGATCAGAGGGAAAAATATAAAGAGAACAGTAATTCAAAGTCATAGAGAAAGAGGAGAAATTAAGTCATTATTTAGTTATTATTCTACTGCAGTGTTCACTGAGCTCCCAGAAAACAGAGCAGGAGTGGAAAGACAGATGAAGCGGGCCAAAAACTTCAGAGAAGAGGGGTGGTGAGAGGTAGACCATTCCTTTCAGGTCCCCTTTTTAAAAATAAATCTATTGTTATCTTGTTGTAGCACTGTCCCAGCTTTATAAAACAATGTATTTCACATATCACAGTTCATCCAACTGGTATTTCTTGCAGATATCCCTCCTCTCCCTGTTTTAAGACCTGTTAGTAAGGGAGTGGAACAAGCAGCAAGGTGTTAATGTTGCCATTAAATCCATTTCGTCTCTGGATTGATGAGTTATGCTTTTCTATTGTGGTCTCCTAAACCACATTCCTACGGATAACTAACAGAAATAAACTCCACTGAACATGGTGGGATGAGAAAACACTAATTTTACTCCAAACACTTAAAGGCAGCACTTGAATTCACTCCTACCTGTGAGGGAACTAGGGAAGAGACCAGAATATCTGTGGCTTGGATGGGAACCTAGTGAATTCATTTACTTTCAAGAAGTTGTCTCCTCCTCCTTGCCCGAGTTCTATCACTTAGAGAAGGAAAGGCACCAGTGTTCATTTGCATGTTCATGCATACTCAAAAACGCATGGTGTTCAACTCAAACTTGGGAAAACTAGGTTTAGGCTTCCACTGAGCCATGAAACTCACTGAACTACTTTGGGCTAGTCTCTTAACGTACCTTACAGAATTGTTATAAGGATACCAGTGGGGAGCAAGAAAGCGCTCTTTGCTGTCTCGAGGTCATTGAAAGAAGGTGGTGTTTAAATGTAACCAAGAATCAGATAATAGTGAAAGAAGTCTAAGGGAAGAGAAGTTCCTTTCCTTCATTTAACCATAGGCTTTCCCAGTGTTGTAGAAAGAACCTTTTTGGGAATGGGGGAATGCCTACCTGCTGTCCCTGAAAACTGAATGGCTGCTAAGAAGCTGAAGGTAGTCTAATCACACTTTCTTCATAAGGCCACATCTTCTAAACCTCAAATACATTTTGGCACTGGCTTGGTAGCATCCATCTAATGCTGTGATCCGGTAGGTTCTCTCTTGAGGTGATGAGTTCTGTCCAGAGATTCAGAGGATAACTTTCATATTGATTCTATAGTCTCCCCCTCCACCCTTGTATCATCCTGTGAGCTCCTTAAATTTCTTATTTATCAGATGCTCTCAACATTTGTTTCAAGCAAGAGTCTCAAAACCATCAAAGAATACACCTACTTTGGAGTTAGCATAGCACAGTTGGACTTGCAGCTATCCTACTGCCTATCTACCTTGCCACCTACCCAACTACATTTTCCTTTGCATTAGAATTTTGGGGCTCAAACATTTGAGGTTGTTATGGCAACCTAACTGCAGAAGATGGGTGTCTGTTGAGGAATCTAAAAGCCTGTGTTTCAAACTAACTCAGAGTTCTTTCATAACCTTTTGCCTGAAAAGACAGAAAAAAATCCCATAACAAACGTTGGATCTGCTCCCTACCCTCTTCCCTAGCTTTTATCATTTTGTTCCATCCTATCCTCAAATAAAATTAAATGCTTCCTTATAAATTCTTGACCTAATTAACAGATGTGGACCTTTACAGTAAAGAAGCATTCTAGATTAACTATGTTTTCTTTGTTGTTTTTGTTGTTGTTGTATGTAATATTTTATTAGCTTTACAACCAGCCAGTACAGCAAACAAAAAATACAACTTCCAGTCTGGTTGACACCCTCACTGTTACAACCTTCAGTCCATCCACCAACCCATTATGTTTCATTTCAACTCTTCTAGCATCCTCTAACTTATGCTGGAATGGGTGTAATTTTCCCCTCAGAAAGGGAAATATCCATGTAGGTATAATCTTACCTCTGTCGGGAGTTTACCCAATCTGTGAACACTGCTTCCTTCCTCAACATTTTAATGTGTAGAGTTCCTTTACTCAATCATGTAGGTTTATAAGGAAGTATTAACCAAATATGACAAAACTTGCCTAAAAATACGTTTTGAGGGAGAATGTGAGAAAGAATGTGGAAAAGAAACAAAGGGAGGTAGAATTTCTACTTGCAACATTTAGAATGCGCAGGCACAGAACAGAATGGTCTATTGTTCATTGTAGTATGTAGTGCATCTGGTGCAAAGCGTACATGATAAGACTGTATCAAAGAATGTGTATCCAAGAATGTATAAATTGTGGGGAGTTCATAGAAACAGGGCTCTCGGTCTTTGGAAGCGAATCCACCTTGACCCAGCTGGCTGAATAAACTGCGAATTTCCACTCCGTGGGTCTCGATCTCTATTTTTCTGCAACACTTTCTGGGGGCTCCGTCCAGGATCCGAGGGGCTTTCTGCCCACTTAAGCGGCCACCACTTCCCCGGTATCCGTGCCTCACTGACAGGGACCTTGGGTGCCCCCAACATTTTGTCGGACGGTCTTCCTTGTGGGGGCGTCGGACCCGGGGATCGGTCTGCCAGCTTGGGAACCCAGGGCAGTTTGGAAATTCACCATAGACACAGCCTTAGGTAAGTGCCTCCCCAAAAATTGTGTGAAAAGGGGAGAAGGGGGCTTGATCACCCCCTTAGGACCTGCCCTGGTAGAGTAGCCCCAGAGGGGGGCTACTGAAACCGCAGGATTCCTTAGGAAGACTGGAAAAGGAGGGTGGCCGTGTTGTTTGGGTGAGAGAGTGTGTGAATGGCATCGCAGTTCCCAGCGCATACTGTTGAGAGTCCGGGTGCCTGGGTTGGTGCGTGTAATTGACTGTCTAAACCGTATTGTGTCGGACTGTCGGGACCCCTTACCCACAGTCCAATTCCCTTGACCCACTGTGTGTTGTTACAATCGGGGAGGAAAATGGGTGGGGGTAACAGTCGACAAACGCCGCTCCAATGTATGTTGAAAAACTTCAAGAAAGGGTTTAGTAGAGGCCTTACTTTTCGGAGACTGCGCCCCTGCTCCCTTTGGGCTCCTTCCTGAGAAGCGGCAGTGGCACCGAACAGCAGGCACCATGTCCGAGATGGCTCCCGAAGCTCCGGTGGCGGAGGCGGCAGCGGCGGCGACTGCGGCGGCGGGGCGGCGGCTCGAAGCCCCGCAAGGCCTCGGGCCCCAGCGTGACGGAGCTGCTGACCAAGGCAGTGGTGGCGTCCAAGGAGCGCAACGGGGTGTCTCTGGCCACCCTGAAGAAGGCGCAGCTGTGGCAGGGGTGGTGGCAGCGGCAAAGTAGAACAATCGGCACTGAGAAGCAGCGATGGAAGCTGCCACCAGCACCACCACCACTGAGGCCGATCTCTTTTCCAGACCCAAGTTGGTGGCGACGGGAGCTGCGGTCAAGAAAACAGGGAGGCGAGGAGAAGGAACCTCCGTCTCGGTGTTACGAAGTCACTTTGTGAGGGGAGGTCCGTCACTCAGTCGCTGCTTCGCCTCTTCTTCTTCATGCGAGAGGACCACAAGTTCGTCGTTTCAGGATCCCACCGTCTCTCCTTCTCCCCCAAAGAGCCTGAACTTCTTGTGGAGTTTCGGGACTCACCACCCCCCTCCCTCCCTCCATTTTATAAGCAGGAATTGGGGGAGAACTCGTTCTGAGGACTGCTTTTTTGGGGTTTTCCTGCCAGACTTCGGGATCGAGACTGCTTCGTTCGCACCCCCCTGCGCCCGGTTTTTGACAACCGCTCCTGAGAAGAAGGGAAGCAGCACGGAGGCTCCAACAAGTGTGTTTGAAAAACTCGGCTAACGCTCCAGCGCGACACAGGACACTCCCACGAGAGGGGTGGAAGGGGGTGGACTGGCCGGACAGAAGAGGACTTTCTTTATTTAAAGAAGGGAAAGAAAAGAAAAAAAAGGGTTGCCAGACTTTCCAGTCTTCTCGCTGGGAGTGATAAGGGAGGCCAACCCTAAATAGGTGTCCACACGCCTGGATTTCTGCGGATGAGCGAGAGGCGGCAGTCCTTGAAATTTGTTGGCAGCAGAGGTTTTGCTCGCCTGCCTCGCTTGCTTGTTTTTTAAGCCCCCCCCCCGACTTTGGAACTGATGGTCTCCCTCGATCCTGGCTGCTGAAGAAAAAAACTGGTAATGGACTGATCACCACCACTCCCACCCCTACCCAGTTCTGTCAGGGATTCCAGGCAGGGAACCCTGGGAACCCTGTCTGCTGGGTCAGCAGTAAAAGAGCTATCGACATAGCATTCCAGCGTTTTTTGGCTTCCCACCATTCTCAGACACAGATCTCTTGTACCTTTGAGGTATCTGATGACTCGTTTTACAGCCACCCAATCTATCTGTCTGGGTTTGGAAGCTCTCCTGCTTAACAGTCCAACAGCGAAACTGATATCTGGTCTCATGTTGTTAGCGGTGAATAACAGGCTTCCAATGACAGAATGGTACAGCTGAGGGTTCACAAACAGCTCACTTGCTTCCAAATTTGCGAAGTCTGTTGTCATGGGAGTCCTGACTGTCTTTGCATCACACAGACCACATTTAGCAACAAGACTGTCGATTTTTTTCTTCTGGCTTAGAAAAATCTCACCATCACTGGTTCTCTCCACTTCGACACCTAGATAACACTTCAGACTTCCTAGATCTTTTAGCCTGAATCATTTCATTAACTCCATCTGCACACGCCTTACATCACTGGCACTTCTGGCTGCAACACAAAGATCGTCAACATATATCACTATTATGACACAGGTGTCAGCTGTCCTCTTAGTATATACGCATGCATCCGCGATGCTCCTCGTATACCCAAGTGCCACCAACCGCTGATCAATGCATTTGTTCCAGCAGTGGGCACTTTGGCGAAGACCGTAGAGAGCTTTGCACAACAGGTATACTTTGTTGTCTTCTGCGCCATCATACCCTGGTGATTGCTCCATGTAGACTGTTGCTCCATGTAGACTGTTTCTTCCCCCAAGTTTGTCTGTCTACAATTACCAGGACATATCTATTTTGCCCTTCAGTTGGTTTGAATGGCCCAGCCAAATCTGCATGTACAACCTCAAAAGGACGTTGGGTGACACACTTGCTTTTCTTGGCAATGGGGTAAGCCTTTACCTTAACCTTTTTGCATACAGAGCAGTCTAGAAACTTAGGGCAATTTCTGACTTGTAACCCAGGGCTTTTGTAGCTGGCATGTCCCATCACTCTGTGGAGATAATGTACACACTTTTCATGTAGAGGTTTGTTACACAATGGATTAATGTTGGGCCTGTGCCCCAAAAATGTTACAGATATTGCTGAAGGCTTTGTCAGGGCTCTTGCAGAGCTACACAATCAACACACCATGCCAAGTGTTACCTCTGCTGCCCAGCCTGCAAACACTGGCATAGTCCCTGTCTCCTCAGTGGTTGGAAACAATGGCTTCAGTGCCAGTTTGCACAGCGGGCCTCCAGTCTATGCCAACTTCAGCAATTTCAACCCCAACACCCTCACTACGGTGCCTAACTACACCACAAACAACCTGGGCTACCCTCCGCAACATCATTTGAACCCTCAGATGCCGGTGCAGCATCCCCGCCTTCAAGCTCTGAAAGAAGAGCCTCAGACTGTCCCAGAAATGCCTGGGGAGACTCCTCCCCTGTTGCCTATTGACTTGGAATCCCAGGAGAGGATCAAGGCGGAGAAGAAGCACATGAGAAACCGAATTGCAGTCTCCAAGTGCCGGAAAAGAAAGTTGGAGCGGATTGCCAGGTTGGAAGAAAAAGTGAGAACTTTGAAAGCCCAGAACTCGGAACTTGCATCCACTGCCAACATGCTGTGAGAGCAGGTTGCGCAGCTGAAGCAGAAGGTCGTGAATCATGTCAACAGCAGGTGCCAGCTCATGCTCACACAGCAGTTGCAAACTTTTTGAAAAGACTGAAAAGTAACTGTAATAGGGTGAAATTAAGCAAAAGAAAAAGAGTGGGGAATTGGAAGTGTGCGGGAGGAGAGCAGCAGAGGCGGCTTAAAGTGACAGTGTGGCAGGAGGCGGTGGGCAAGAAGAGGGCCGCTGGGGCGGGCGCACCGGTGAAGAGCAAGAAGGCGGCGGGCACCAAGAAGCCCGCGGGCGGCACTAAGAAGCCCAAGAAGGCCTAGGGCGGAGCGGCCGCCAAGAAGAACCCGAAGAAGGAGACACGAACAGGGCTGGAACAAAGGAAGCACCGAGCCCAGTGGCTGGAGGACGAGCCAGAGGCTAGCCGGAGGCACCAGGAGGAGCCCTGTCAGTAGCAGCTCACGGACCGTTATAGAAAGTGTGGTCGGGCAAAAAAGCAAGAAGATGCTGCAGAGAGGCTGCAGATGAGAGCGCCGGGAGAAGAGAGAGGGCTGGGCACCCAGCCAGAAGCAGGACTAGGGAAGCCCTTGTGTGAAGATGCAGGCAGTCCCACTGCAGGGAGAAGAAGGAGAGCTGGCGAGGCTGTGTGGGAAGCTGGTGAGCAGCCAGGCGGAGGTGGAGGCTCTCTGGGCAGAGTTCCACAACACCCACCTTCTGGCTGAAGGAGCAATGGCTCAGCTGGCTGTGGCAGAGACAGAGGTGGCTGCCCTGAGGAGCAAGTACAGATTGGCCCTGGAGGAGGCTGTGGAGAGGAGCCAGGCCTTGTGCAGCCTCCAGGAGAGCCATGGCATCCTGCAGCGGCGCATGGTGGAGCGGAAGGCTCTTCTTTGGCAGCTGAAGATCCAAACACGGGAGCAGCTGGCGAACCTGCAGAGGGCACAAAAAGAGGAAGAGGACGGGTGATAGATGGACGATACGAAAGACAGAGAGGAGAAGAACCCTATGAGACCATAGGGATGGCAGAGATGGAACAGTGGGATTAGGACAGACCAGGCCCACTCATTGCTGGCCCCGGGGAGCCCATGGTCACGGCAAAGGTGGGGGGGCCAGCCAGTTTGCATGATGATCGATACTGGGGCCACCCGATCTGTTGTAACTACCCCTTTAACCCCGAAGACAATCACCTGTGTGAAGATAGTTGGCGCCTCAGGGAAGACTGAAAAAAGGCCATTGTTGGAAAAACACCTTGTTGACCTGGGGTGGCATCAAGTCACACACCAATTTCTCTACTTACCTGATTGCCCAGTGCCCCGATGGGAAGAGCTTTACTGTCGAAACTATGGGCACAGATTGCCTTTGAAGACAATGGATCAACGGAGGCGGAGTTCTGAGGACCACGGAGCTTGCTGATCTCATACCCCATGGAAGAAGAATGGAGAATTCATCAGACTCTAATGAGTCGGGCTGAGGATGACACTCCCTATGGGCCTCCTGGAGTATGGGCGGAAGACAGTCCACCAGGATTAGCTCGATACATAGCCCCGGTTGTGGTAGAACTGAAACCGGGAGCCTCCCAGATACATGTCAAGCAATACAGTCTGCCTCGGGCAGCCATAGAGGGCATACAGAGGTGCATAGATCGACTATTGAAGTATCAGATTCTTAGGGAATGCCAGTCTCTGTGGAACGCCCCTCTTCTGCCTGTCCAGAAGCCAGGGACAAGTGATTACCGGCCTGTGCAAGATTCAAGAATGGTGAATCAAGTCACAGTGACCATCCATCCCGTGGTGCCCAATCCATATGTACTAATGGGGCTGATTCCCTTGGCGGCAACGCACTTCACAGTTTTAGACCTCAAGGATGCTTTCTTCTGTATATGGCTGGCCCCACAAAGCCAGCCTATTTTTGCTCTTCAGTAGGAACCAGGGCGAAGAGTCTTGTTGCAATATGTGGACGACCTCCTGCTGGCGGTGACTGGTGAAGAAGAGTGCCGAAAGGGAACTGAAGAGTTACTCCACCTCCTGTGAGAAGCCAGATACAAAGCTTCAAGAAAGAAGGCTCAGCTCTGTCTAACAGAAGTGCGCTATTTGCGATACCAGGTTTCCCAGGGAAAGCGCGCCCTAGGACCTGAAAGGAAAGAGACAGTGTGTGCTCTCCAAGAACCCCGGAGCCAAAAGATGGTTTGTGAATTTTTGGGCGCGCCCAGGTTCTGTCAAATCTGGATCCCCAACTCTGCTGTGATAAGCAAGCCCCTGTATGAGGCAACAAAAGGGCAGGAGACAGCGTAGTTCCACTGGGGAAAGGAACAAAAGGCAGCATGGTTGCAGATAAAAAAAACCTTGATGGAAGCCCCAGCGTTAGGCCTACTGGATGTGACCAAGCCATTCACCCTTTATGTAGATGAAAGGAAGAATGTGGCAGTAGGGGTTTTAACCCAGCAGTTGGGTTCCTGGCAGTGGCCCATGGCTTACCTCTCAAAACAGCTGGACCCCGTGACACGGGGGTGGCCGGGATGTCTTTGAGCCATTGCAGCTACGGCACTATTGGTCAAGGAAGCCGACAAGCTTACCCAGGGCCAGATGCTGACTGTCAGAGTCCCTCATGCCGTTACCACCCTGATGGAGTACAAAGGGAACTACTGGTTCACTAATAGTCGGATGCCGAAATACCAAGGAATTAGGGAATATGGCCCTACAGGAGGAGGTTAGCGCCTTAGGGAAAGCTCTGAGTAAGATGAGGGAGTACATGTTAGAGCAGTGTCTTCCCTTCCTACGGACTCAGGCACACCCCTTCCAACCAGGTGATGAGGTATGGGTGAAGGATTGGAAAGGAGAGCCACTCGGCCCCGGGTGGAGGGGGCCACACTAGGTTATATTGACAACCCCCACCGCAGTGAAGGTAGCAGGGTTGAAGCCTTGGGTACATTACACTAGGATAAAGAGGGCCCATATTGACTGTACTGCCACCCCAATTATAGGGCAACCACTAGAAAGCAGTAACGGAGACTGGGACTAGGCCTTGCTGTGTTCACATTGTGAGAAGCTGAACACCCAGCGCATGGCCAGATCACCATCTGGAGAGGAAAGAAGACTGGGACTAGACCCTACTGCAGTTGCTATCAAGGACGCACTGCTCCATGTACGGCCAGATCCTAAATGTGGGAAACAATATTGTGGGTCGGAGGAGGTATAGGGGGAGCAGCAGGACTTGGTTATCTATTGTATCATTTCAGACGGTGGTTCTGTGAGTCTGGATAATATGTGGATATGGGAATTGTTGCTTGTGATGGGAGTGATGTCACGCGAGGGAGGCTGGGAAGTGAATCGGTTTTACCAGTTAGTCAATCAGATCTTGAGCATCCTGAATGTCAGTAATTGTTGGGTATGTTCTCATGGGCCAAGCTCTAACATGCAAGGGTGGCCTGTAATAATGGCCCAAACCAAATAATTATGCTTAAATTGCTGTGTAGAATTTAGCATAAAAGGGGGGAATGAGGGAGAATGTGAGAAAGAATGTGGAAAAGAAACAAAGGGAGATAGAATTTCTACTTGCAACATTTAGGATGCGGAGGCACAGAACAGAATGGTCTATTGTTCATTGTAATATGTAGTGCATCTGGTGCAAAGCGTACATGATAAGACTGTATCAAAGAATGTGTATCCAAGAATGTATAAATTGTGGGGAGTTCATAGAAGCAGGGCTCTCGGTCTTTGGAAGCGATTCCGCCAAGACCCAGCCGGCTGAATAAACTGCGAATTTCCACTCCGTGGGTCTCGATCTCTACTTTTCTGCAACAGTTTGTCTCTTTAATCTTCTGTGCCTCATGTGTTTATGCAGCATGTGAGGACTCTTCAGTGCTCCAGCTACCAAGAACCATTGGCCTCATTCCTGACTTCACTGTTTCTTTGTATGGCCCGAAACAGAATTAGGACTAGAACCCTAATTATAATGATTAGGAGAACAGAGCCTGTGTTTGTTTATGAGTTGTATAGGATAGGGAATTACAGCAGATGGGTTGCATGTGTTTGTTTGGGTTCAGCTTTGTGATAGCTGAGCATCTGATAGATGTTTAAAATGAAAAATGAAAGGGATTTTACATTATATGCACCTCACGAAAGTCTGGAATTCCAACACTCTTTTAATTTGAAGATGAAAAGTACTAGAGATCTGCAGATATACTGGTATTTTAATATAACGAAGCTGTGTTTTTCTCATTGCTTTGTTCTATAGAAAATGCATCCCAAAGTGAACTCAGAGATCTGCATTCCGAATTCAATCTTTTGAAACAGGTCAACCATCAACATGTCATCAAACTCTATGGAGCTTGCAGCCAAGATGGTAAGTGCCAGCACTATGTATGTCACTGTCTGAGCCAGAGATGAGCTAATAATTCCCAGAATGCATGTGACAAGAGAAGTACTTGACCAGAAAGCTAGTCAGTGGATGATGTCTCTTTCAAATACATCTGTCTTGACTTCTCCTCTGGCACTGTTCTGACCTGATTGCCTTCCAGCTGTCCTCTGCTGGGGAAGTCCATAACTCTACCATATCTTTACATTTGGTATGATTGAATTGATTGTTGAAAGAGCAACAGTTGCCTTCAACAGAGAATAGCCAAAACAGTGGTTCTGTTACTTATAGACAAAGTTCTAGAGCACAGAGATGCTGTAGAACACAGAGTTCTCCAGTGCAAGGGTGCTGCCTTCTTGGATTTCAGAGTTCGTATGTGGATAAGACCTTGACCCGTAACTGTATTTACTACAATGATGCTAGTACTACCACCAACCTTATACATGGGAAAAGTGTTTTCATTGCTACAGGTATACTCAAATTGAACAAGAAATGTGCCTCTGACTTCTTGATATCTTTATAAAAGTTTTTCATTAAATGGCTGTTTGGTTTTAAAGTAACATTTAGAAGCATGGTATAGCCATAGGGGTGTGTTGTTAGCCCAGCACCATGGGTATTATTTGTCTGAACAGCTCTGACGGTTGATTGCTGTTACATAGCAACCATCTCACATTTGTTGCGAAGTGTGCCATGAGGAACTGGGATATAATTTATATTATTCCCATAGTGCAGGTTGCAGATTTGTCTAGTAGTAGAGCCAGAAAAATCTCCAGTTTCTCAACTTAGCTGGAATTCCTACTTAGCCATAGTCGTTAAATGTTCCCCATCTCAGTGAAGAAATAAAGAGATCAGATGTCTGCACACATTTTAACAGATACAGTGACATGATATTCTCCCACTTGCTACACCATGTATGGCTTCATAAAATGGATGATACTCAGATTATTGTACTGTACAGGACTTGCACTGTATTCTGTGACTTTGTTTAAGTCCTGAATTCAGCTTCCATAGCATCTGAACACTCTTCCTTTCGCCTGTCTTTCATCTTTAAAAGAAACATGTTTCTACTGCTGTGTGTTTTTTGTTTTTGTTTTTTGCAAATATATGTGAGTAATGTTTCTAGTAATCTCCAAAGCCACAGATGCTGGGTTTCGTGTGATTTCCTGTGGTCAGGGGAATGGAGCTTTAGTGCTCTCTATAGCATTTTTTGCCTCCCTGAATATCAGCTGCAAAATAAATTCTGTAGATTTGTTCTATTTCGGTATAGCATATATAGGTTAGAGGATTCTGCTTTTGTTGACGTAAAAGTTGGGGATTGAATTGAAGGGGTTCATAAAGCCTTATCTTATAGGCCATTTCCATACTAGAGTGTTATAGCACTATTATTCCACTTTCAACATCCTGTGGAATCCTGGGGTTTGCAGTTTACAGAGAGGCCTGAAAGGCCCCTCCATAAATTGCAAACCTCAGGATTCACAGGATGTTGAAAATGGAATAATGGCATTGTAACACTCTAGTGCGGAAATGGCCATAGATATTGATGAACAGGGACAGTGAGGGTAGCCTAAAAGCAGGAGTGGGCGATTTTTGGTTAGTGGACTGTATGCAGCCCTTGGAAACCATTTTTATAACCTCTGAAGCACCCTATCAGTCTCCCATATCCCCCTAATTTCCCATTTTGCTAAAAAATATCAGTGCAATTTTCAGGCATTTTTGGTTTTAAAAGCACACAAGAATATCATCATCCCACCTCCAGAAGCCCCCCAGAACATAGTACTACCCTCAAATACCTCAGTTTTCTTCTGCAGGCCCTCTCAAAATGGTGACAGGAAGTGATGGTATGTCACTTCATGACACCATTTTGAAAGGGACTGAAGAGGAAAATGGTCATTTTTAGCCTTGCTGTGTGTGTAGGGGAGGAGGTAACTCATCCCATAGGGACGTGTAAAAAAATTGTCCCCACGCAGTTGTCCATACCTGCCCTAGAGTTTGTGAGTCTTTAAAGGAATAAAAGCTAATTAAGTATAAATTTTCATAGAATGGTATACATGAAGTTTAAAGTGAACTTTTGGTTGATTTTATCGTAATGCATTAGTTTCAGTCATTTTTTTAACAACTGGGGTGCAGAATATTACATAGTGTATTGTCAACACTATACTGTGATGTTATCATTGTTGCATGCCTTTTAGTCAGTTTCGACTTACGATGACCCTAAGGTGAACTTATCATGGAGTTTTTTTGGCAAGATTTGTTCAGAGGAGGTTTACCATTGCCGTCCTGTAAGGCTAAGAGAGTGTGATTTACCCAGGGTCACCTAGTAGGTTTCTACAGTTGAATGGGGATTCAGTCCCTGGTCTCCCAGAATCTTAGGGCCTTTCCATACTACACTGTTATAGTGCTATTACTTCATCTTCAACATCCTATAGAATGTGGAGTTTGCAGTTCAGGGAGGGGCATTTAGAATTCTCAGTGAGAGAGCTCTTTGGCCTTAGTAAACTACGAACACCAGAATTCCACAAGATGTTGAAAGTGGAATAATAGCACAATAACAGTGTAGTGCAGAAAATCTCCTAGTCTGAACCTTATACCACTGTACCACACTGGGGCCCTTTTTGCATGGCATTTGCCATGCGAAAGGGCGCCTGGAGCGTCACAAGATTGTGAGGAGCGATCCACATGACTCACAATTGCATGATGCTCCAGGGCTGGGCAGGCACTGTTCGTGCACTTTTTCATTTTTGGCTTTTAGCCAAAAATGGTGCACGATTGTGCATTGCTCCAGGGCCCCATGTGCACTTGTCATGCGTGCAGAGCCTCCAGAGCCATGGCAGTTGCGCTTCCTGCCCCAGCGCAGCCTGGGAAACTTCCCAGGCTGTGCTGCGGAAGGAAGAGGTGGGACTCTCACGCTACCTGCTCAGGAGCAGGCAGCTTGTGTAGAGCTGAAGCAGCGGGGATGTGAGAGCCTCTCGCTGGAGGCTGCTCGTGTAATCCCCACACCCCAGCGCCAAAAAAAGGTAAGGTGCAGAAAGGGCCTGGCTCTACACTGTGAATACGTGAATACAAAGTATAGGCTAAAATGGACATGCAGTTAACTCCACATTTAGTACTCTTATGTAAATAGAAGCAGACCCTGCACAGCTTGTTGTGTGATCCTACAGTAGGAGGAACATACATATAGTAAATTTGTGATGGCCAGTTTACTTAATAAATAGTGATATAGTGGTTAATCGTTCAAGAGTCATTTGTGTCCAACCCTACGTAACGTAATGAACTTTTTAAGCCTGTCTATATGCAAAGTCTTCCCTGAAGTCACTGTAATCTGAAAATGAATTACCCGATGCAGATTACAAATGCATTGAGAATAGTACATTGGGATAAATATTTTGAATATTACACTTAAAAATAAATCACATGTTGGCCAAAGCTATGCATTTTTCAGAGGCTGATTATTGGACCCCACCCCTCCAAAAACCCCTCTTGATTTCACTCAAGAATCCAAGTATCTGTCTCTCCTTCAAAGTGCAAATATACAAATTGAACTTGGTTTTTTTTGCAGTGAACTTGCAGGTATGTTCTACAAAGTACTTGGATACATCTAAAGTGCCTCCAGGAAGCCCATCAGTGTGGCACGAAGATGCCACTGTGGCTCCCCAGCTATGGTGTTGGTCATACGTTGTGCTGCCCATTTCTCTTCTATGATGCCTAGTTTCTGCTTAACTGGAGACAGAGACAGGGGAAATCTACCTGATACAACAATTTGGGTTGTTCAAGTCCCAAATTACTTCTTTTCTACTTTAGTCCCTTCCAGATATCCTGGAAGATCTTATTTGGAGGATTTATATACAGGAAAGGTTTACATAAAGCTTTCATTTTGCTGCACTGTTTGAAAGCACAGCAAATGGCTAGTGCAGAAGAGAAATTCTAACACATACATCCTTACCTAGACTTCAGTGCTCCACACATTCATCAGAAGAAGAAAAAAGGTTACATTCTTCAGTCCTGTGCATATTTATTCAGAAGTCCTATTATATTCAAAAGAATTTGTAGTCAAGAATGTATATCACCCTATAGTGTTCTTCGGACATTTTTTGTTATTTTTAAAATAAAAATTACCTTTTTATATAAGAGCAAGGAGGTTCATCAGGGAAGGGCAAGGTACCCCAAGGACTTTGCCTACCTTGTCTAGATAACTCTGTTCAGCACCTGAATTACCTTCCAATACTGTCTCCCTTTTCTTCTTCAGCTTCTGGGATGTAGGACTGTATTTTCTTTACCTGGCTGAGATTCCATTGTGAAACAGTAACTGTGAAATGGTGATTGTCTTCTCCTCTTCCCTCTTACTTAAAACTAGATTGTACAGCCTTCTCCATGTGACCTGAGTAAACTGGTCAATGTGCCATGTATCAGGGAAAAAGGCATAAAGATGTCTTCTAAACAATAAAGGCTTTTTTGTAATGAAGAATTTGCTTCCCAACCATGTTGCTGCACTAAAAGCAAGGCAGGGTGAGATTTGCTGACAGAGTGGAAGCAGGCAAGATTTTGACAAGGTTGGGGCTATCAAAAATTGGAGGCTCTTTGTAGATGCCCAGTTTACCCTCCACTAAAGCTGCCACTGTATCTATCTGGGACACTTAAGGTTCAGTGTGGCTTTAATGTACTGAAATTGGGACAGGAAAGCTTTGAAATTTCAGGCCACTGTATTCAGCACTGTAGCACTGGGATGATAATTCATGGAAGCGGTTATCAAGCAAAACATCTTAATGGACTGAAATATCAGGATTGTTCTTGTGAGAGCCTGTGCTTGAGAGTTTTAACAAGCCACTTTGATTAGCATGCAGGAAGCACAAAAGAATGAAAGTTCCAAAGCCTTCAGAAAATCATGTGTATGAGAGCTCTTCTTGTTGGTTGTTCATGCACACCATTGTGTATGGAAACCTGTATTAAATAGCCCATATTTTTAAATAACTTAACGTAGACTTTGGAAGAAATGCAGCATTGTGGTACTGATGTTTCTTATGCATAGTATCCAGATCATCTTCCCTGAAATACTGCATATCTTACCTCTTCTTATCCATTTTCTGCCTCTTTGGTAGGGGAGAACCTGCAAATTCACCTTGCTGCTTTGAATTCTGTGTTTTGCCCCATTGTAAAGTTTATATACTTCTTTCACTCCTAGAAACGAGCCTCCCCCCCAAAAAAAATAACCATGGGAAATAAACAAAATGCACTAATTAGTGTCATTTCAATACTTATGATCAGACAAGACCTATTAGGGCAACACAGATAGCTTTATACAGAGAAAAGGTACAGGCTCCAATATTGGACGCAGGGTTCCAAGGCTCTGTGTTTTTTTCTTTTCTTTTTTAAGTTCAGCATTTACAACAGTAGTGGCGAGTGTGTGGTTCTTCAGATGTTCTTGGATAATTCCCATATCCTTCACCATTGGTTAAACATCTTAGGGTTAATGGAAGTTGCATGCCAATAACATCTGGAGGACCACATGTTCTGTAACGTTATTTTACAGCTAGGAAGAAAGGCTTAGAAATGTGTGGGAACCATCTGCAGCCTGGAGGAGACTGGATAGCATTTCCAAAAGTTAGGAGGCTTGCTTTTTCACTATAAAAAGCCCTTGCACTTCTTCATTTCCAACAGAAGTAGACTGAACTGCAGTATTATACATTTCTACTCAGGTGTCAAAGCCAGCATGGTGTCATGGCTTAATTATCTAGGACTCTGGGAAGCCAGGGTTTGAATCCCTACTTGGCCATGGAAGACCACTGAGTGACTTTGGGCAAATCACAGCCTCCCAGCCTCAGAAGAAGGCAATGGCAAATCTTGCTTGCTAAACAAATCCTGCTCCTGACATGTTTGCTTACAGTCAGCATAGATTGGAAGTGATTTGAAGGCACACAGCAACCAGAATTCAGGAGTAATTAGCTTTGTTTTCAGTGGTGCTTCCTCCAGGGTTAAATGCATGAAGGACTGTAGCTATTGATACTCAGTATGTTTTTCATTCAGATTTTTTTTTTACTTTTTATTATTTAAATGGCAGTCATAAACCTGTTTACAAGGAAGCAGATCCTACTCATTTTGTGGAACATCTGTGTAAATATTCATAGAACTGCACTCTTATTATAGAGGTGAATAAAATTAAACTTTGGATGGAGGCTCCTTTTTTAAAAGTAGCATGCTGCTGGTAAATTTTACTCTCTGATATTTGAGATCAAGTTGGCCTGACTCTGCTTCTTAATCTCCTTATACTTTTCCCCCTTCAGGGCCTTTGTATTTAATAGTGGAATATGCCAAATATGGTTCCTTGCGGAGTTTTCTGAGGGAAAGCCGGAAAGTTGGAACCAGCTATGTAGGAAGTGATGGAAACAGGAATTCAAGCTACTTAGATAATCCAGATGAGCGAGCCTTAACGATGGGTGACCTGATTTCGTTTGCATGGCAGATCTCGCGTGGAATGCAGTACCTTGCTGAAATGAAGGTATGGTGGTTACCACTCCTGCCCTGTCTTCTAACTTTTACAATAATAGATGTGATTATTAATTTCTTCTCTTTCCTCCCCCTTGTAAAGCTTGTGCATCGTGACTTAGCTGCCAGAAATGTCTTAGTAGCAGAAGGGCGAAAAATGAAGATTTCTGATTTTGGTCTGTCTCGAGATGTTTATGAAGAAGACTCTTATGTCAAAAGAAGCAAGGTAGAGCATATGATCATTAATACTTGACACTGATTTGTTGTGCTGGAAAACTGCACATTTATAAGGAAAATGTGAACAAAGATGGTTTTCTTTCTCCCTCTCCCTCTCCCTCTCTCTCTCTTTCTCTGTCTTTCTTTCTTTTATCTGTGCTACGCATTTATAGCAGTTTTATATGACTTTATAAATCCTAACTCTATCCTGTAGTTATCTATTCCAGACTACAAATCCCAGGATATTCTTTAGAGAATTCTCCACTCCCCTGAAGTATAGATTTCCAACAGAGAGTTCTGTGTACTTCCCTGAACTTACAAATCCTAGGTTCCCCTAGGATGGAACTATGGCAAGGGAAGAGGTATCAGCTGCTATCACTATGTGATGTAGAGCCATCCTGACAGAAATCACGGGTGCCCAGAGTTGCATATTTTCAGGATGTCTAAAAGAGTCCTTAATATGCATTTATGAACTTTTTTATGACGACTTAACATTCTGTTCTTCATCCCATACAACTAGGCTTGTTTTGAAGTCTAGGGTCATTTTCAGACTGGGACTGAATCATAGCAGCATTCCAGAATTCAGTTTGCTATTTTGGTGATGTTGCAGAAAACAGCTGGCTTTCTCAAGATGTTTGGAAAGAGGCATTGACTAAATATCAGTGTGTGTTAGGCTGTTTTATCTTGTTTTGTGTTTTGATAGAGTTAGGGTTAATCTGTATTATCTTCCAGGGATCCCTTATAGTTTAGTGTTTCTTATTGCAAAGACACTGACATTCTTTTCGAGATCTATAATTCTTGACTTGTAACACAGGGGAGAACTTCTTTCCCATGGGCCAAATCTGGCTAGTCTCTCTGATGTTGTCCAGCCATGTAGGGCTGCTGCAGGACCTCCCTCCCCACTTCCAGTTTCCTACCTCTGCTGTAAGGTTGAGGTGGTAGGCTGCTTGAAGAGGTAGTCACACACAATTATCTGGTCTGTGCAGGAACCAACTAAACCCCAACCTGTAAACTCCTTCTCTCTCTCCCTCATGTGGTAAGGGAGCCAGAGAGATCAGGACTCATGGTCATGCTCCCTGATGTCATCTACTTCCCAATTATATACCTTTTCTATAATTAGGGTTATTACAGTGGCTGCCTTGAAGTGATAATCTCATCACATTTCTGATGATGGTGTCTCAACAGAAGCTAGAGAGGTCCATAAAAACATAGGCAGAGATGTCTCATCATTCTTAACCTTGCTAGACATGGAAGAGGGCAAGTGAGATGTGTAACAGGATATTACTCTGTGCTGGAACTAAGTCTGAAAAGGTGACAGAAAAACTGCCCTCTGCAGGAAATCCTCTGGTCCTGAAGGTTCCTGGAAACTAGTGAGGAACAAGAACTCGTTAGAGAGTTAATGATGAGAATCTGACTCATCTGCTCAGTATGTATATATTTGTAAATAAAGTTTACCTTACAGAAATATTAAGTCTTCAGTGACTTACTTCTTAGGAAACTGAACTTGGGGATGGGTGTAAGCATTGGATCCCCACAGCTTCTTGCTGGCTTACTATATCTTGCAGCTGAAGAACTTGTCACAGAAAAATAGAAAAAAAAGGTGTGAGCATAATTACCACACGCACACACAAATGGTTTGCCAGAGGAACTGCAGTTTTGTTTTTTAGTTTGTTTTTGTTTTGACATGGATAAATGTCCTTTCATACTCTCGAGTTGTACCATGTGATTGCCAACAGTTATTTGCCAGTTTGGCAAGCACCTCACTCTCTTTAAAGCAGTTGTGCCTTGCATGTCGCAGTTAATTACTTTCAGCTGCCCCCAGATAGTCCTGTTTGGTTAGAAGCGCACATGGCAGTGTTCAGCATATTGTATGATTTCATTTGCAGGATGGCATGCAGTGAATCTTACTGTGTGTTACGAAGAGTGTTAAGCTGTATATATATATATGTATGTACGTATATATATATATGGACGTAAGAGACAGGAATTCAAAACTTGAGCTGCATTTTAATGGATATCAATGTATAAATCTCCTGAACCAAAAAAAAATAAAGAAAGAAATGGCCTTTATTAATCACCACATGTTGGAGAGTATGACTTGAATGTTATTTCTTGTTCATTTTATTTTGAGCTTGCCTTTCCACACAAAACAATGAATAGTCAAGTAGCATACAGTAACACAATCTGTACTGTACAATTTTTTTTTAAAAAAAAGTCATTTCGGTAGTGCAGGCTAAGAAATCTTAGTTTCAAAGAAATAGCAGAAGCCTAGATTCTTCTGGTATAGAAGATTTTGCCAGTTAGAATCTCTGCATTTGTTTTTATACTATGCATGTTTTCAACCTTCAGAGTTAGGCAGAAAAGATTTTGTTAAAAGCAAAAAAGCCAAATTATATCCATAGTGGGAAAGAAATGGGATTTCATTATTCTGTATGGGGATGTATCACATTCAGTAGCTCCATCTACATTTTACCAGATCTGCACTAGTTCTTTCAATAACAGTCATGTTTTAGTGTGCACTGGGAATAAAACCAGAATGTTAAAAATGTTTTAAAAGTGTTTATCAGTTTACTTAATCAGCCTAATGGGTTTTATCCTGTACATCACAGTACAGTATGCAAATTTTGCCTGGCAAAATTTGACAGTAGTGAACCTGTATGAGTAAGATATAATGGGCTTCCATCTCAGAGTATCTTGTAGTATAATTTAGATAGAGGGAAAAGCACTTATGTTTTGTGAGAAGTCATGTAAGTGTAGTTGACAGCTTGTATTAGATAAATGTGGCTGAAGTGAAACGTCTGTGACATTAAGTAGTGTTAAAGAGCACTTGCATACAGTAATCTCCCTCTTTCTCCTTCAGGGTCGGATACCTGTAAAATGGATGGCAATAGAATCTCTGTTCGATCACATCTACACAACACAAAGTGATGTGTAAGTGTATATATTAAGTTGGTTCTTATTATGCATCTTTATTGTTATATGTTTCGTGTTAAATCCATCCTGTGCAGCACCACCTAGGGCTTCAGAGAGCTTTCCTGCTCTGTAGACCTACTGTAGAAAAGAGAACAAGCAACAGCTAGCTAGGAAGTAAGTACTAAAATCTTGTTTCTTGAACAAAGCATAAACAAGATATTTAACATCTTTCCTTCATAAAGAGAGGTATCACATCCTAGATAGCCTTTACCTGATACAGCCTTACGTGCCAAAGTGTACATAGTTCTTGCTTGTGGATGGTTGTCTACATTCTTAGACACATATGCTATTACAGTGGGCAATATATGTTGAAATAGACTGCTGAAATCCAAGCAAGCCTAAATTTCTCTAGAATTATAATTCCCAATCATTGCCAAAACAGTGGTTCCTTAATCTTCCTCAGTGGAAATAATTTTGTGTGGGAAGTGAATGGCTGATCTTGTGGCATTTTCATACCGAGAGTGGCTCTCATGCTACTGGAGGGGATTAAGTGCTTTTAAGGTACCAGTCGTGGTCTAGATGTAGGAGCTCCAGTGGGTCACTCTTTGGTGTTTTGATTTCTGTGTCACTAACACTGGTCATCAACAAATTGGGAAAATTAAGCCATGTAAATTAAAGATGACTTGTAGACGGCAGTTCCAACCTGAATCCTGCTAGCTAACCTTACAGGCTACACACCATGCTCAATAAAGCCATTGTAGGCAACATGTATGTGTGTGCATGCACACGCACACACACACACACACACACTCTCTCTCTCTAGTTTGAGTTCAAGAATGAAGGTGTTAGTGAATTCAGTGAATAGTCAGCATTCATATTGGGCAAGCTGGTGCTATAGCACACTGTGCCTTATAATTTATAGCCGTTTTGGAAAATATGTTTAGCAGCAGCCTATGACAACATACAGCAAATCAAAGGAGTGCACTAGATAGGTATTAGCCAGTTATTAAACACAACAGTAATTAAGCCATAGTGGAAGATTTTCACTAAAGAAACACCAAGAATAAACTGTATGTTGAACATTTCCCTTACATTTCAAATTGTTATAATTATTAGTAGAAAGCACCAGTTCATAATGATAGGGTCAAAATGTTCTGTAATTGTTTGATTTGCTTTTCCTTGAGATTCCAAGGAGCTTAATAATGCTACAGCTTGTAGATATCCTTGGTTGAGGATACTTTTTTTCCAGTGTGGATCTATCTTACATTGGCCTTATGGTCAACATCTGACCTTTCTCTTCATCCCCACACCCAAGTTAGCATCTGTGTCTGAGCAACTCACAGAGTAGCCACACCGATTGCCTTGCATCATACTTGACCACCAGCCCATCTTTCACGGTGTCCTCTATATTTGGCTCTTGCTCTCCAGTTGTCTTTGCCTGTTTCAGGAGCAGATTCCACCATCTGCAATTAATCTGACTGTGCTGTGGTGGTGGAAGAATGATGAGAGAGAAACCCTGATTCATTGCATAAGCTTTAGAATTTCAGCTCTGTTCCAGCATTCATTTCTGTGTACAAGTGGAGGGTGTATATTCCATCCCCGTTTCCCCCTTTGCTGCCTATGTTGATGGGAAAAGTCTGAAGCAGAGCTCTAACTGCATTTTGATGAACACAATTGCAGTGTTGTATGCTATTAAAAACCCTGAAAAAGGCAGGGATTCTAGTCATCTGTTGCTCCTTAACCACATTTACTTCAGTGCAGTTACACCCCCTTTTCAGACTTTCTCTGTGAACATGGGGAGGGAGAGGGACTGGACCATACATTTCTTACTCCCTCTGTTTTTGTACATCAGTGAAGGCTTAAACAGGATTTTTGTTACATGTTAGTTCTGTACTTTAATCTATAGGACACCCGCCATTAGTCTGTCATAGCAAATTGCCTCTGAGAGCCATCTACCCACAGTGCTTTTTCAGCAAATGAGTAAGCCAGCTCACTAGGCAAGTTTGTTTCCAGAGGCATCTGGTGCCCTCTAACATTTGTGCTTGCATAGAATAAAGGATTTGGGAAGGAACAGCTTTCCCATTTTAAGACAATTCTGATGTAAGATATTGTCCCTTACCACATTTTCTCTTTTGTGTGGCTCTTAATTAAGGAAGACTTTGCTAAATGGAATCTGCTAACCACACAGGATATTTCACCCTGCAGAAATAACAAAGTTTATCCATTTCCCTTTCACTGGAACCCTGGTTTTATTCTTTCTTGCCTCTGTTACATTGCATAACTAAGTGCTAGGGAAAATAGCATCGAGATGAAAAACAAGATTTCTTAGTATTAAGGTGTCATGAAGTATGGGAGATGCTCAAGTGGAAAAACATGCAACTTGAAGGTTTGTGCTTGGTCCTGGGCATATAGAATAGTTTGGTACATGATGAACATCTTCCTCATGTTTTCCACCTAGCTCCCTGAAACCTTCCTCTCTCCACCAGTCTTATAAAGACATGTGTATAATTGACACAATTGTATATGATTGGCTAAAAATGCTCCCTACATTCCCAGATCTACAGCACATATTCTCAGAATTATGATTGATTTGATATTTATTACAGTACAAAGACCCACCCATCACTTGCATGTTTTTGTTTACACAATGGACGTGCAATATATCTGTTACATTATGAGATATAGGGCAAAAAGCAAATAAAAGTTCTGTGCAAGCCCCACTGAAATGAGTGAAGAAGACACACAAGTATTACAGTGCTATAATTCACTCACTCACCCTAAGGAATATTAAAGTTATTTACATAAACAAGGGACCACAGCAGTAATCTTCACTGGTTCCATTCATTTCAATAGGAAATGTAGGAAAATGTTCTGCTGAATGTGCCCACAAATTAAACATTCAAAAAGCAGCTGGAGGTTTATGAGAAATTGCCAGTGTTAAATGCATTCCTACTTTTGAATACAAATTAAAACTGAGAGCCAACCTGTATATAAAAGTTATACTGAGTAGAGTGTCAGACTTTAACTAAGGATACCTGGAATTAAATCACTACTCTGCCATACCATTTACTGGATAACTTGAGACTAGTCACTGTCTAAATTAGGTCAAAGAGTGGTGTGGAGAAATAAGTATGTGTGCGGAATGTAATAAATAAAATGTTTTTATATCAACAAATTAGGTACTCTGAAATAAAATCCAAGTCACTGAAAAACCTAGCTGGTGCAATCAGAGACAGAGTGATAACATTGTGTGGAGAAGGCATTAACTCAAGGGCATAAAGGGGGAACAGATAGTTTTCAAACACATTGTGAAAGCTTTCATTAATGAATCCAGGCATTAAGGAAGTTGCAAACACTTTTTCTGTGCTAATACGGCTCTTTTAAGGGTAGAAAGAGGGCTTCAGAATCATCATATGAACAAATGAAACAAGCAGTTCAGCTTGCCAAAAAATAAAGTAAAAAGTTAAAAAAAAAAAAAGTAACCCCCCCCCCCACACACACACACTTTTTGCTGGCCAGCTTCTTAAAATCTGTGAATAATGAATATTGCTCCAGAGAAAAAGATCATAATTGCCAGAAAGTTTCCAAATGTGGTTTTCCAAGGGATCTCATTGCATTAAAACAGCTTGTGAGTGCAAATCCTAACTCTCATAAATGAATCTCTGCTGTTTCTCACATACCTCATTGCGGAAATTCAGTTTTGGTACTAATGATTTTTAGGGGACAGCTTCTCCATTCTCTGAATTGTTCTCTGTGACTGAAGGTTAATCCTAATTTATGTGAAAGCTGAAATACATTTTAAAATTGTTACATTGGTGGTTTCTATATGCAGTTTAGGAGAACTATAGTAAAAATTATAAGCTTTGCAGTGTGAAACAGAATTTTGTAATAGGACCTTCTATAGCATAACATTTGATTTTTGAGCCTTAAAAAAAGAGGTTCTTGTTCATGTATTGTTCTTGTTCAAGGCACTTGCATTTCTGTCAGTGAGTAAAAAAAAAAAGCTTTTCCTAATTTTAAACTTGTAAATTTCAAAAATATTTATCTGGGTACAGCAAGAGTGGGCAATTGGGAGCGTAGGGGGCTGCATTGGTCAGCTAGGAGACCTTGGGGGCATGCCCCCATGCCTCACACAACGCCTCAATTTTCTTGCTTTCAGATGCCTCCCAATATTATCTAGGGCCCCTGGGGGCATTTTTAACATGCTTTAGCACCCCTCCTCTGAACATTCTAGACCCATGAGAGGACTTTTTTCAAAACAGGAAATGACTAGGAATCATTTCTATTTTCCTTCTTCTTTTTCTTTTTTTAAATAACCTTTTCTGGGCCTAAAATTGCCTGGGAGGGGGGCTCTAAACCATGGTGAAAATTACCCCAGCCTCCTAGAGGGCATTTTGGGGCAAAAAAATAATTGTAGGAGGGACCAAAAATATTTTGAACCCTGGGTGGGGGTTCCTGAGGGCCACAGAAATGACCCTGAGGCTGCCTACTGCCTGTGAGCTACAGTTTACCCACCCATAATGTACACTATGATGGAAGTGTAAATTCTTTATACGGTTCAAACTTTATATAAAAAGTTTATATCCTGATGCTTTCGGTAAATGTTGTTTCCTTTTTTTCTCCCTTTCAGATGGTCATTTGGAGTTTTATTGTGGGAGATAGTCACTCTCGGAGGTAACCCCTATCCAGGTATTGCTCCTGAGAGACTCTTTAACCTCTTAAAAACAGGCTATAGAATGGAAAAGCCAGAAAACTGCAGTGAGGAAATGTAAGTAACATCAATGTGTAGGATTCCAAAGAATACGTTAGTTGATTATATCTATAAAAGTATTCTGCTTAGCTACTTTGTTGCATGTTCTTTGCTCCCAACAAGAAGGTCTTAATCTTATAAAAGCAGGAGTACTGATAGCTAGCAGTGTACAAACACTACCTAGATTCTTTTCCTCATTTTAAGGAAAGGATAGACTGATTTGAAAACATTTTAAAGTACCATTGCAGGAAGAGTGAGCTGTAGCCTTTGGGAGTGAATTCCTGAGATACACAGGGCCCAAAACAGAGTAAAAAGATTCAGAGTGTCAGCAGAGAAGTACTCGCGATGCATTGTTTCATATGTCCAGAGCATGGAAACCAAATGCACAAAAGCCTAATTTATTAAAGGTTATTGTTGGAGAGTCCCAAAATCTAATTCAGTTTACATTATAATATTAATCAGGAATCCCTATTCAATTAATTAGTGCTAATTTCAAAAGAAATTCTAGGCATCATGGCATATGTTACTGAGGGTGGTACCATCGCCCCTTAGTGGCCCAATTGGTTCTTTGTTTGATTAAATTAACTCTTCTAGTACTTTTAAATTAGCTGCCTCTACGTTGTATTTTCCAGATGATACATGAGTTTATTTATTTAATTACATAGCAACTTTTGGAGAGTTCAGCTGAGCCTCCCATAATTGGAGCATTGGCTTTACAAGACTGATTGCAAAAGACTTTAAACAGAGCAAACAAAAAATACTTTTTCCAAAATAGAATTTACTGAAGTGGGTTGTTGCTTGAATTTCTTGACTGTTTCAGATTGTCATTTTTGCATGCTTTTTCCTCCCTCAGTTCAGAAAAGAGTGGGTAGGCACAGTTTTCTGTGTTGCATACTTTCCATTTTGTTTTTTCAGTCTGTACCAAGATACTGCTGAACTCTGCAGATTCTGTGAAATAGAAATATTTGTATCATTTCTTGTTTTTCATCACCAGTTTTCATGTTTTTACTATTTTACTTTATCTGTTCTAATTTTTTGGTGAAAAAAAAATGAGTAGAGAGCTAACTCTCTATCCCTGCAGTCAAACATTGGGTAGTCTGTCTGGTTTTGAAATATTAACTGGCATCACTCATGTACTGTCAATTATAATGCTGCAGCCAAAAGGGATAGAAACCTGCTTTGAAAAAGAAAGAATCATAGAATCATAGAATCATAGAAATGTAGAGTTGGAAGAGACCACACGGGACATCCAGTCCAACCCCCTGCCATGCAGGAACACCCTCAAAGCACTCCCGACAGATGGCCATCCAGCCTCTGCTTAAAAACCTCCAAAGAAGGAGACTCCACCACATTCCGAGGCAGCATATTCCACTGCAATGTTACATTTTTTCCAGGAAGCAAAACCATGTATCCACACAATGCTAGTGCCAGAAATACAATTTATGTGTGTGTATGTTTGCATTTCTGTCTTCAGTCAGTGACCCTTTTTCATGATTCCAGGACACTTGAGTTGTGATACCTGCTTCACAGCATATTCCTTCACGTGTCTTTTGGGAAGTAAGTCCTGATGAATCACTGAGACTTACTCCTAGGTAACTGTAAATAGAATTGTAGCTGGAGTGCATAAAAGACTGCAAAGATAGAATTGAATCTCACGCAGGCCAAGTGAGCGTCTGCAGTCCTGCAAAGTGATCTGTACATATGTACCCCTGGGTGTCTCTGTGGATTCCCATTAGAGGATTTTCTTGTTGCATCCTTTATATATTTTAAGCTGCCCCAGAGATGGTTTAATTGAAAAAACAGTGGACCTGCTATATCCACAAGCGCGAGAACTTAACCCAGTGGCAAATTCAAATGTACACAGTACTGTACATTTGAATCCACAGTGGGGAACACACTAGCTGCCAACTTGTTCCTTCAAAGTGATAGGGTTCCCTCACAAAGCAAAAGTGAGCAGCTGGTACCAGTTTTTATACTGCAGGGGCTTATTGTATAAGCCTCATGAGCCTTCACATTCTCTTTCCAAGCCTCACAATTGAAAAGTCAAATAAGATTTTGGCATATATGGTGGGCCCACTGTATCTTTGAGAGAATAGTTCTGGGACCCCTCTTGGATATCAAAAATTATGCCCATTTAGGTCAGCCTTGTGAGGTTTGCAGAGCGACTGAGAAGCCTCACGAGGCCAGGCTTATACAATGAGCCTGTGCAGTTATTAAAAATGGAGTAGGGCAGTGGCAGCGGTGTTGGCAAGCCCTGTCTACCAGGCACACTGCATTCATCAGACTCCCTTGCCTTAGAGAACCTGGTTCATGTTCCCTGGAGGTGGGGAACCCTGAAGACTGTGACGTGCATGGCATCCAGAGCCTGCGGCTACCTCCGCTGCTGCGCTATGACATTTAAAATATGGGCTTGCTGTATAAGCCTTGCCATAAGAGGCTCTGCATTATTTCTTGCAAGCCTCACAAAGCTGACTTGAACATGTGTGATTTTTGGTATCTATGAGAGATCCTGGAACCAATCCGTCATGGGTGCAGGAGGCACATTGCGTATGCTAGAATCCTATATGACTTTTTACTCAATGTAAGTTTATGTACACTTAAATACGTAGCAGAGGTGCTAAGAAACCCTGTTAGTGAATTGCAAAGATACCTAACAGGAACCAACAAGAGTCTGTGATACGCATTGGAGCTCGATGCACATTGGGACTGATGCAGTGTACTTCGGTGCCATTGCTGTCTCTGCTGCGTAGTTATGTAACACCAGCCCTCTGCTGAATATGGATGTTGTGCATCTTCACAATTCTAATCCCTACACATGTAAGACCACTTGCGAAGACAAAACACCCATATAGGATGCTGGCCATAATTCTTTAAAATAAATTGTATTTTTTACATTAAGGATTTGTGTGTAACTTTCCTAGAAGAACTTATACCACTTAGTAACAACAACAATATAACAGTAGGGGGGAAAAAAGGCAAAACAAACAAAAGACTTAAAAAAGCTAAGACTGCATAAAAGCCAAAATTCAGAATAAACATCAGGGGCTTCCATATTGTCAGTTTGGAAAAATGAAGTTTACTATTTAAGGAGAAGACAGTTCTTAGAAGAAATGTGGGGATAGGTGATGGGAGCTGGCGTTCACATTTGTTTTTAAATTGCTTTTGCCCGCAATCTTGTCCTTGTGCCTTGAGCGTCAGGATCTGCAGGTGTGAACATCCTTCCGTAGGGAAAAAGCACTATAATGAAGATAAAATATTTCACTTTTGCTAAATTTCTTGTATGTGTGAGATAAGACACCATGAGTCAGGAAGGAGCACAAAGCTAGAATTGGTTATCCTCCCTCAAGCATCTGTTGCCAAACCTTCACCTAAATCCAACATAATGTTGATGGAATAAAACTACACAGGAGAGGATTTAAGTCATGATTCATTTGTTCTTGTGGTTCTTAGGCATACTACCACTTGTGTGACTGGTTGTATAACCAGTTTCGTGAACAGTTGTGCAACAGGAAACTGTGTTGGATTTCCCCCTTGTGCTTATTCTAGAAGTAGTTATCCAGGAACCCAGGGTCATTTCTGTTAGAAGAATTACATCACAGGATACTGATTGGGCTTAGGTCCAGCAGGTCTAGATCCCACTTCTTATTAGTGAACATAATAGTCTTCTCCACTTATTTGAAAGGTTAGGGACCAGAGCACCTTCAGAAAATGGAATTGGTTGAAAAACAGAAGCCGTGTATTGTACTGCTGGGAGCATGAAGGATTTACAGAAGTTCACTTGGGACTGACTGTGCACACACTGCTTGCAAAATCTCTCAGCTGACTTGACATCTTTTTTCCCCTCTCAACTCACTGTGCAAGCAGTGCACATATGTGAGTGGTCCTAACTGAGTCTCTGCAGGCAGGAAAAGCTGATAAAAGAGCAGAACTGCTATCGAATTAATGGAACTTGTCCTTAATTCAAGAGCATCAAAAGAGCAAGTAGTGAGATAACAGAGTATCAAAAGGTGGGGACTTCCTGTATAGCTGAAAACACAGAATAAATTCTTGATTAGTATACAGTATCTTGTGTGTTTTCTTGCAGGTACAATCTGATGCTTCGCTGCTGGAAACAGGAACCAGATAAGAGACCAACATTTGCTGAGATCAGTAAAGAGTTAGAGAAAATGATGGTAAAGAGCAGGGTAAGTGCTTTTTTTGAGCTTTACCATTGATCAGAAAAACTAGTCAGAAAGATTTTCCAAGGCATGGTGCTGTATACAAGTGGTTGGGTAAGCTTTTTTTCCAAACACTGTATCTATTTTTTGCCTTCCATATTTGAAAAGAACAAGCTCTGATGAGAAGTGTGAAGAAGGAATATTTGAGGAGGTTGCAGTTCTTGGGAGTATTTGCTCTAACAAAACATCTGAGAAAGGAATATTTGCATACCACAAACTGTTTTTTTAGTGGTGCCCAATTACAGTAAACACAAAGTATAATAATAGGTTAAAGGAAGGAGAAGTACAAAAATAAGTAGAGATATTTTTAGTAGGGTCCTTTTGTCTCAAACAAGTAGATACAAGAGTGGCAGTCCAGTGTCCACACAAAAATTGTGAAGTGTGACTTTCCAGCAGGATAGAAGATGCCCATCTCATTCATCAGAGAGCTAAGATTAGCTGTATTTCTCTTATGGATGAGCACTCTGAGACCACTGCAGTGTTGTGTTGTGTATTGTGCGAAATAATCTTAAATTATTAATGAAGGAAAAAAATTATCAAATATTTATTATCTATTAGAATGTAGATAATTTAAAAAATGGAAAGCTAAAGGCTCATCTCCTCTGAAGAAGAAAGATTCTTTGTACGCAAGTACGTTTAAAAAAGTTTACCCCTGCATATTGTGACTTACCAGACATGCATGTGTTAAACCTTCTGGAGGATTTATTTTTGTAAGGGGCGTCACATCGTTTGCATAGTGCACTGAAAGTTTATGGTTTGCAGTCGATTATCCTCTTTAACCAGTACTTCAGCCCTTCAAGAATTTCTGTGCCTTTAAAGCCCATTTTTTTCTTTCAGCTGCTACTCACAATCCACTCCAGTTCTTTTCCAGGCCATGCAATCCCTGTTCTCCGTCCCCAATCAGAAGGTGATGTGGGCAAGCTTTGGCTCATTGTTAGTCCTAGAAAAAGAGAGATGATGGTGAGTGGCAGCTGTCAGGAGCAACAGGTTTTCCAACCATAGCAGTCCTGTTAGCGGCTAGGAATTTAGATAAGGAGGAAGATGAATTTATTCTTCTCTTGTCACATTCTGCCCATGTTGAAGATTAAATTGAGAATTAGACAATTGCATTTGCAGGTAAAAGAACTGTGAGGATTTCTACCAATCTCCTTGGCTTGCACCCTCAAATCAAAACACACAGAATGTAATAATGATAGAGGTTGCTTACTGCCTCTTCAGAGGGTTTTCCTTTAACTGTCTAAGCATTGGGGGATGCCTCAGTTACTGTACTCACTTATTCACATGAAACCAAAGCATCCATTTCTCAGTTAATGCAAAACTATAGACCACTGATGTGTAGATAGGTATATTACATCACAGAATCCCCAATAAAATGGGAATCTCCAATAAAATGTATACATTACACAGTTCCATTGAAGTGTTTGTGAACAGGAAATTATGATTACTTGGCAAATGCAGAAGAAAAAAAAGGCATCCTTCTTCACTTCATTTTTTTAAAAAACGCAGACTTTCTTTGTCAACAGGGATGGCTTAGGATTGACTTATCTGGTTTCTAAGAGTCCTTTTTAAATCATACAAAATAACTCAAAGTGGTGTTAACCATGCGTCTTTTAGGTTACCCTCATCCACCACTCACACTGAGCATCTTCAGCTGCTGAGCCACACAGGCTTCATCATCCAATAAACGAGTCTGCGAAAGAGATACAGACATCTCCTGCTTTCAGACAATCCACTCTTTGAACACTTTTCAATTACAACCAGAACTCCAGCAGCATGTGGCCAGAAATACTGTATAAGAGATGCATCGCAACTGTCTGGAAAATTGTGTGCAGTGCATCTCTTATACAATGGGCTCGCTGTATCTGTGGACTCACAATCCATGGATTCAACCCACCACGGATTCAGGTGTGCGCAGTACTGTACATTTGATTCAGCATTGGGGAGCATGCCAGCCAGTTGCTTCTGCCTTTGAGGTAGTGGAGTTCTTTCGCAAGACAAAAGCAGGCAGCTGGTGGGGCTTGCCACCACCTCCACTGCTGCCTTGTGCCATTTTTAATAGGGGCTCATAAGCATTGCTCATGTTTTCAGTCTGTCTGCAAGCCTTGTCAGACAGCAGTGGAGATGGCTTCAAGTCCTGGCCACCAGGTGTGCCACATTCTTCAGGCTCCCCTGCCTACTGGCAGCCCACCAGTCACCTGCTTCTTCCTTATGCCTCAAAGGCAGAAGTGGGTGGCTGGCATGCTGAAGAATGTGACAGCTCTTATGGCCAGAGCTTGCCACTGCCTTTGCTGCTCCATTGGAAAGGTCTATGTTGTACCATGAATTGATGGGCTGGAACTGAAAAGGTACATTCTCCCAGATATGTCTGGGAATTTTTAAATATAGCCTAGAAGTCAGGTTTCACAGTGAAAGAAATTCTATTCCAGACTCACACACTGCACAAGCAACGTACTTTTCTCAGTGGAAGTGAAAAGCCCTTTTGATCTCCAAACAATTAATGAGGCCAACTTTATCTCATAAGAGCATCATTGCTTGATGGGACCACTAGCCAAGTTCTGTGTTTCCATCAGAGATTAGACCAGGTCAAACAGGGTATGAACTGGGGATATAAATCTTTGCTTATGTAATTCTTGGGTACCGGAACAAAAAATTACAAAGCTGTCTCCTACATGGACAACGTTATGAGGATTTTATGCATTTTATGATGATTTTTCACATTTTGGAACTTTTTGTGAAAAATTCATGAAGAGATTTCTGCGTGTGTATGTGCAAAAACACTGACGAAATGGGAGGTGGAGCATTGGCTTTTTTGCTCTTACATATGAACTAAACATTTTATGGCGTTTTACAATTTTTGATGGGCTGATTCAGTCTGTTGAAGTGCTGCTTTCTTGTGCCTAAACAAGAATACACCCCAAGCCTAAAGGCAACAATTGTCTCTGATGTGTCAAAAACCCCTCAAAGAAAAGAGTAGCATGCCACCTTGGCAAAATGTATCCCTGAAGCCTCATCCAAGAATAACTATTAACATTCTACAAATACAGCCTGCAACAAAATGTTTCAGTGTGAGGTGCTCTAGTTCAGGATTTCAGCTAATTTTTCGTGTTCAGCTTCCTCAAATATCAGCTAGTGGAGGAGCTCTTAATGTTTTTTTTTTAATGTTTTGTTTTACTTTTTCCAAACCTTGGGGTTTCCCAGGCATGCTGATACTTTGCTCTTTATGAGGCTACTGCCATTTTGATTAGCTTGAGCAGTGGCAATAGAGGAAATAAGTGGAGCTGTTGCACCAAAATGTTACATTGCAAGTTTTTTTGTTCAGTGCTTCCTCACCTCCCTCATTTTTCTCCATGTGTTCCAGGAAATGACCAGTCCAGTTGATGAGACATTTCTCACTATCTTTTAAAAATATCTCTGCACCTGTTATTTTATCCTTAATTTCTATCTATTCTTTTCCCACCTGATTTTCCTCTCTCAACAGTCAATCAGTGTTTTTTGGGCTTACTTTGGGCCGCTTTTCAAACATAAATATTTTCTCCTAAGGTTTTTTTTTTTGTAGAGAGTCAGTGTACTATTGGTGATTTGAGCACTGGACTAAAATCCAGGAGGGCTTGATTCCCTGCTCAGCCATAGAAACCCACTGGATGATCACACTTTCATGTCACACACTTTCAGTGCCCCGAAAACCCTATCACAGATTTAGGCTAAGGGTCGCCATAAGTCAAAAATGACTTGAAAACACACAGTGATGACAACAACAAGATATTTTTGTAGTTCTGCAAACCTAGTTGTTTCCCAAACCAGTGGACACTTGCCTCTTGTGTATGGGTTTGGGCTATATGTGCTTCAAGCAGGTGCTTGAAGACCTGGGCTCACATTCAAATACAGTGTGACTGCATCCTAAAATTACCCCAACATCTTACTTCCATTTATGATTGTTCCTAAAACTTCACATGAGATAAAGTTTTGCCCTTCCTGATTCTTGCAGGCATTTATTTGTGTACCAATTGATTGTATAAATGCAGTGCTTCTGGAATAGTTCCTTTCATGTTGAATAAAGGCTTGCCCAGAGAAGCTTCCATGCCTTGCTGATAATTTTCCTCAGTTCTTTCCAGCTCTTCTGGAAGAGGCACAAGATGGAAAGAAGGGGAGGGGGCAGAATTTCCAAGTTTGCCTGCCAGACTCACTATGTTAACTTGTTGGCAAGGAACACTGCTCATGGAGAGTAGTAATTGAGCATACCTCGAAGGAAACGTGTCTAGTGTTACACCAAACAAATGTGTCTCCAAGGATACTGCTCTTGCAGAAAGCAGAAGCTGATGATCTCATCCACATTGAGCAGTTAGTAGCTCAGTTTAAGGGGCAAGAAATGCAAGAAGCAAGAGCTAAAGAACTGCTTTGTTAACTGTCCTTTTTCTCTGTCTGCTTAGGACTATTTAGACCTTGCTGCTTCTACCCCTTCTGATTCGCTGCTTTACGATGATGGACTCTCAGAAGAGGAAACACCCCTCGTGGATTGTAATAATGCTCCCCTCCCTCGAACCCTTCCTTCCACATGGATTGAAAACAAACTCTATGGTAGAATTTCACATGCATTTACTAGATTCTAGCAACACACATACACCCAAAGTGATTTTCTTCTTCGCTGTCTTCACGCTCTCTGTATTACCTTTTAGAATATTATTTGTCTGAATGAATCCAATCAAAATTTGCTTGGCAAGGTTTTTTTTCCTTTCATTTGTCACTGTCAAATTTTGCATTAGGCTCTTACTTTAGCCGTTTTTTGCAGCTGTGTTTAAAAAAATTTAAAAGGATGTGAAAACACGCAACATGACTAAATAAACATTGTATGATAAGAAAAAATTCCTAGATCAGGGAAGTACTCTCAGGGGATGTTTTAAAAAATATACTAGCAGATATCCAATTAAAACTATACTTTTATCTATATATGGGTTGGAAGCATTTAAATGCATCATAGTATTTGGCATTTCTCATTGCAAGTGACAAGACTTTTTTTTACTGCTTGAAGATTTGGGATGTTCCTCATGCTTTACTGTTAAAGGATCCATTCTTGTTTTTATTGTGATGGATTCCTGAATCCCAACTGTTGTCTGTATATTTTAAGTTCCTAGTCAGCCATGGCTGCTTACTAAGTAGTGGAATTTAGGGTGGGGGTATAGAAAGGAAGGCTGGAAGAATCAATTTACAAGGGGGGTGGGTCAGATTAGACCAAGAGCAGCTGTGTAACTGTTTGGAAGCTGGATTGGAGAGGACCACATGAAAGCAACCTCTGCTGTTTTCACATGCTTTTGGTTTCTCATGAAAATGTCAGCATCTAAGCCATGTTTTGAATGTTGTCGCAAGTGTCTTAAAAGGAATGTGCTTTAATATTGTGGTGGTGAGATGGACAGTAAAGACGGTTCTTGCCAAAACTCCTACATTTTTGTCTCATAATTAAATGCTCTCTACATGCTATTAATGCTTTTAAATTACTTTCATCCAAAACCATCTAGCTTTTCCACTTTGCCCATTCTTTTTGTTTGTCAGCATCAAGGTACTGATTTGGAGCCTAATCTTTGAGCTCCAGTTCTTAAATTCATATTTAGACACTTAAACTAATGGAGATATTTTAAGACAGCTAAACAGTAGGCTAATCCTGCTGAGGTCAAGAAGTACTTTGGATGACCCCTGAAACGATCTAGAATATAGCTATTACATTTAGAAGAGACCCCTTGAATTAGATTTTCTTTGTATCTCAGACTTAATTGGGTCCTTGCAAGAAGTGATCCAGGATTTTCCCCAAACTAAAAGAAACAAGTAGGTGATTCAGGAGGAGGAAGAGGTAGAGTCAGATTGGACATTCATGAGCTTCAGTGGCTGTTTGGAAGTTTTTCAAGGCCCCCATTGTTTTTTTTAAAGAAAAGACAATGCATATGCATCCTATTGACTTTGATGGGGTAGTGTTTTTAGAATTGATACATGCATGCTAAGTGTTTAAGCTTTTCAGAATTGGCAAGTATGTAGGCTTATTACTGCTCTGAGCACTTTATGGACCACAGGAATACTCCATTGCAATAACCAATCTGCTGCTGTATTCCCATGAAATAAAACATTCTGAGATCCAAAGATTTACCAGAAACAAATGTCTTAGCTTGTACTGGGATATATCAGAAGAGCACTTTATTTATTTATTTTTCATGGTTTGGCCTTCACTGCAACTTGTGCTTCAGTGCCTTTGAAACACAGTTCTCTGTTTGGTGGTGGTTGTTTTTTCAAAGTGTGGGGGGGGGATATATTTTGTAATTTGGCTTGCAATTTTTGAAGGGAGTTTTGCCAAGGGCCTTACTGTCTGCACATGAAGTTTTGGTTCTTCAGTGCAGAAAAAATTATCTGTTTTCATTTTTAGGCATGTCATACCCGAACTGGCCTGAGGAGAGCCCCGTTCCACTCACAAGATGCGATGGCCCTAAGTCTGTGTTTTCAAGATATGCAAATGATAGTGTATATGCTAACTGGATGGTTTCACCCTCAGCGGCAAAATTTATGGACAAGTTTGATAGTTAACAGTTTCTTGGTGCAAGGTAATGAACTCAGGAGGGAAGCAAATGTCCAAAGAATAGCCTTCCCCTTGGCTTATTCTTTGTCGAGTTAACAACTGGTTGAAGCAACAGGAATTTCTAGAGTGGGAAGTTTTCCCCCTACTTTTTAGCAGTTCCTGAAGTGTTTTTTTCTCTTTCTCTCTTATGATCAATATGATATTTACTATAATTGACTTTCCCCCTTTTTGAAGGCATATCAAACTGGGTCACATAATAGTAGTAGTGTTTGGTGAGGTTTTTTGCCATTTCCCAAGTTGTCCCTTTTGGTCAATTTGTATTAGTTGTGGCCACCAGACTTCATTCTTTAGAGTATTCAGGGCAAAGGCCCAGTGCTGGAACTGCCACAAAGGAAGTTGGGGAGAAACCTAGTTGCTTCATTATTAACTGTTATTTCTGTGGTCGCTGCTAAGGAAAGGCAAATTGATCAAAGCAAGAAGCACAAATTATATGATGGGAACAATTTTCTCCCATAATCCTGAGCTTGCTCTGCAGTTAAGTGTTACCATGTTGTTGGCAGTAGCAAATCCTAAGTTAAAGGGGATTTGGGACCAAGAACATTAAGCAACTCAAGGTGGTGTTGAGATTCAACATTTGACATCTTGGAAACCTGTAGAAATACATAGTTCTACCATAATGGGAAAATGTGTTTTTTTAAAAAATCAGGGTTAAACTCTTCTTACCTTTAGCACAATGGAAAACTTTGATACCAGATATACTTGTAATAGTGACTTGATCTCGTGGTGCCCACCTGACACAATTTACTTTCATTCATGTCCATTTCACTGATCTTTCAGAATCTGCTCAGGATGTTTTGAAATGAGCTAGCGTAAAAGGACTTGGTTTGCAGTCATGCCTGGTGGGTTTCAGTCCTTTCTGCTCAAACTCTTGATTTCCAGCAATCCATTGCACAACTAATGGGACAGCACAGAAATAAGACTGGCTCCCTGTTAATTATGGTTAATAAATTGGGAATAAGACTTGGGAATGCTTTCCTTTGCCCTCTTAAATTGAATTTGACCATTCAATAGGATAAGATGAACCAAGGTTTCCAATATCCCAGTATCAGAAATGCTCTTCGGACTACTTTCAGCCCTTAATAAAATGGAAGCCCTTGTTATTTCAGTCACGGTTGATGTTGGCCACCTAATTAGTTGTGGTGAAGGTAAAGGAGTCTGCTGGAGAAAGCATACCTTCCCAAAACCAATCCCAGTTTGCAAGGCACAGTTAACAGATAGCCTGTGTTTCATTTCTATCTGTTCCTGAGAAACTTTGGGATACACAGTTCCCTTTTCTTTCTTGTGAGTCACGTGTAGGCAAAACCTTTTATTCACTATGGTCTTTACTCTCTTTTTACTTGTTACTGTTTTCTCTGTCCATATGGAAAACATGTCTAAGAGTTTGCTCATTTTTTTAAAAAAGAGAGTAAAGCTAATGGATGTGATATTTTGACTTTGGTATGGTGTTTTGGAAGTTGATCTGACTTACAGAGCTTAGCTGAAATGGTCAGCAGACATGGCTTTATGTTTTTGTATCTTGTTTGTGATCTCATAATGTTAAGAAAATGGGGGGGGGGTGTCATTTTTCTAAAGAATGCTGGAACATTAACCCACTGTGTTTATCCTTTTGGGATATGCTTGCATAATCAAAACTTATACCAAAGTATTGCTTGTGTCTCTTGGGTTTCTGCTGTGTAATTCTATGTGTCTCCATTACATGTCCCAGTTATTCCAGAATTCAATGAGTCAGATTGCCAAAACCTGTAACCACTCCTTTCATGCAAGAGGTCCGAGCACCTCACTAGGATAGAAATGGTTTGAAAATAAGCCTGTTCCCAGACAATGGGGCAGAAGAAAGATTTCTTTCTGTAAGCTAACTATTACGCTAGACACTGTGTTTACAAAATAAAATAACTGCCTACAGAGATGTGAAACAATCCTCAGTATACTGTAACAAGCAATCATCTCAAATAATAAAAATGTAAATGTTCAAGCTTGCTATTTCATTGTTGTTGAGAGGATCTGTTTATAAGGACTCGTACTCAAAACAACATGCAGTGCTCATTATTGAGGATGCCTTTGTCTCCCTCCTGATTCTGGCAAAAGAAAGAAACTGTAGGTATTGCGAGCAAGGGGACATTGTGATACCAGTCAGCCAAAGTAAAAAACGTATGAGTTCTGTGAAAACTTTCTCGATCCAGCTTGATCACTCTCCTGAGCAAACTAGGAGATTACCTCTTCCCTTTAAGTCACAAATCACATTTGCCTTCTTCCCATTCTGCTTTTGCCTTTCCATGTTCTTGATAGCACAAGAATGGCTTCTGCTGCTATCACCTACATGTGAAATGCTTTCCTTGAGAGTACTGACAACTGCCAAAACTTGTAAGTAGTCAGTATTGTTTCTGGGGTAGGTCACCCTCTGTACAGGATAATTGTTTCTGATTGCTAAGGGAGATAATTATGCCAGGGCCCAGCTTCTCCTCTCCCATGGTTGTTCTCCCCCCCGCCCCCCGGAAGTAAGAACATTGTTCAATCCAATTGTTCCTAATCGTTCTTCTCAAAGACAGTAGTTGCTTCTTGTCCCAGCACCATCTACACTGTTCCTTTATCATTGGCTGTTCATTTTGGCCCACGTAATGTTACAAATGTAGCAATGCACCTAAATGAATTGCATGCAGAACCTTCAGAAAACCATAGGAATGAGAAAGTACTAGCCACATCCCCTTATTCATGCACTGTAGCCAGCAAGCAAGACCAAAACTTTCTCTAAAGTCACTTATTGCCTAAAGAGCAGAGCTGGAGCTGAAGAATATGAATATGAGAGCTATACTGAATCAGATGAGAGGCCTATGTAGTCAAGTGTTCGATTAGCAAAGTGGGTCAACCAGGTGCCTGCGTAAAGCCAGACAGCAAGGCGCGAGTACAACTGCATCATCTAATTCTTGTTTCCAGCAACTCATATACAGAGGTATACCATATATGATAGTAGAGATGACATACAGTCATATAGACTAGCAGCTACCAGTGGCCCTAGCCTTCCTGGATTTACGAAATTCTTTTTCAAAGCTGTGAAAGTTTGCAGTAATCACTTACACCTTGTGGCAATGAATTCCACATTTTAAATATGTGCTGTGTGAAGTACTTCCTTTTCTGTGTCTTGGTGTTTTAAGTGTGGTGTCATCATAGATTTTTTTAAAGGCAGGATGATAACAACAGTTCTATTTATGTTATTTTTTAACCTAATTACTCCTAGCGTAAGGAATAATTGCAGCAACCACATACTATGTCAATTTCTTCATTGAGATGCTCATTCTGTCCCCAATATCTCCCCCCCCCTTTTTTTTGGTCTTTTGTTGTCAGCTGAGATCCCACCAGTATATATGTGAAGGTGAGACTTGCTGTTATTGTCTCAATACAGTTTCCATTTGCTTAGACTGAGCTTCATTTGCCATTTTATAATCCATTCAGCCAGTTTGGAGGAAATATTTTGGAAGTCTTCACAATCCATTTTTGTGCAAAGTGCCCTAAATAGTTTGGGTGTAAATCCAATCCAATAAAAACAGACCATTGAATTATCTGCTGATTATAGAAAATATAATGGCTCTTCTTTTCTTCTCTCCCTTAATTTCACAGTTTAGTAAGTGTTTACCACCTCTCTCTCAACTACAATTTTCCCAAAGTCTGAACAGCAGCAGTTAGGAAAACCTGTTGGTCCTCACTTTCCACTAAAATTTGGAATTAAAAAATTGGATTCAATATGAGCCGAGTGGCTTTCATTTTTCTGTGCCAAATATCTCACTTGGGAAGTACATCTACATATTATCATCAACTTTGCTTGTCCAGTCCAGTAGATACCAAGGCAAACTGTGTAATATTTCAGTGATTATCAAACATTAGTCCATTTTATACCACTATCACCACAATTCACACACATAATTTGTCCTGCAAATCAAATAGAAATACAGGTTGTTAGATACATGAAAGAACTAAATACAGAAGAACTGCCTGGTGTCCAGGGTAATGAGCTCGTTGCAACAATTGTACAAATCCTCAACTCAGTTGCACAGATCCTGATACAGATAGCACACCACCATGTGAAAGAATGAAGAGGGAAATGGTGCACCATTTTTTTTGTTCTATTTAAAAATGTTGAAAGATGACAAAATATGGCATAATTTGAATTCTCAGTGCTTTTATAACTGCAAACATATGACAGCAGCTAATTTTTCATCTAGAACTGATTGCTATCCATTCCAGCCTTGACCTGGTTTGCACATTAGGTGATTACAGCCACTTTCTTGGATAGTGCAGCACAGCCACTTGTGGCAAAACCAAAGGAAGCTTTCTTTGGGAAAACAAGATATGCAATCACTTTTCTCCTTCCACCGGAGCTAAACAGCACATCATCAAGTTATCACATCTTCCTCATTGGGTGTAGGGAGTTTTATCAAGACAGAACTCTTGTCAGCCAATGAACAGGCTCTTATTATAAGGTGATGGGACACAAAAGACAGAAATAATCACCAAGCCATGTATGTCTCTAGCCTTTACTTTTCCGTAATATATGTGTGTGTGTGTGTGTGTGTGTGTATTAGAAAACATAACTATAAAGAAGTGCAAAAATAAAATTGCCACTGCAACTTCTTTTCAAGCCTCAAGAGGACAGAGGTTTGAATTTTTTAAAAAATTGTGCATACAAAAACCTGTAAGTACAGATTCAAGACCTGTAAGCAGAGCATTTGTTTTTTAAAAAATTATTTCCCTGGTGGTTAGTAGTCTATGTTCACCAAATTTCGATTTTCTCCTAATTGAGGAAGTGCTCCAACCATTTGGATAACCAGTACCTATGTCAGTCACTGAGATCCCATCTCATAAGATGCTGAGCTCATAACCTTACTGTGGTGATAGCTGTGGTACAAATTCTAAAGTATTCAGGTATGTTTTTATTGAAGCAAAAACAAGTGACCTCATTTTGTCACAAATGTGATAATTTTCTACTGTTCGAGAACCTAGTGCATTTCTAAGTGATGTTTAAACACATTTTTTATTAGCTTGCATCCTCTACCACAAAAAATATATTTAAAAATCATCAAAATAATGTTCTTCCTTTCAAAACCAGACTCTCCAGATATTTTGTGCTTAGCAGCCTAGCGTGTAGGTTTCTCACAATATTCAGCACCAAAAATAGATCTAACTAGGGGACTAGAAGAAGGAACGTAGGTGTGCGGATTCAGAGCACAGAATGTGTTAACCATTTGCTGGAACGTTATGAATTTTTGTAAACTAAAAAAAGTCTGCTGACTGCCAGTTCACTTACCCATTACTACACAAGCATTTAAATTCTTAAGATTCTATTTGTTAGATAACACTTTTACTCCAGAAAACCACATGCACAGATAGATCTCAGTATTAGGTATGGAGAGAGTCATAAGCACATGCTGTTTGTATTTCACAAGGGGAAAGAACTGCTGGCACTCAGTCATGATCAATGGCCCAGAAGCCATCCAGACTCAGACAAAGGTAGCTATAAAGCAAGAGCAGAGAAGTTGTGATGTCCAAAGACCTTAGGTGTACTTTACCCCCCAACTATCTTGACTCCTCACACCACCAATTTCGTATAGACTCCTTCTCCTGCCATGGCTACTACTGCTAACAATGAGGAAAGAGCTGTTTTGGGGAAGGACAGAAAGTTCTGTGTTCCCTCTCCAGAAATCCTTACATAGGCCATTATTTCCAGCCTGGGGAAGGGATGAAGAGGAGGCTCTTCAGCCCCCCCCCCCATGAAAGAGAATCACTCTCCTTTATGCTTGTATGTGTGCAAATATGCATGCCAGAACTTGTGAAAATTACATTTTTTGGACTTAAACTCCCAGAATCCCCCAAACAGCAGGGCACTGACCATGCTGGTTGTAGAATTTGTCCAACCTATGGCACACACTGGTCCTCAAGCTAGCACTGCACAAGATCTCAGATGTTAAGCACTGCACAAGATCTCAGATATCATAAAGTAGAGTCAGCGTGATGCAGAATAATTAGGAATATTTTTAAAACCATCTACGCTAACCTACAGCAAGAGGAGAAGGGCCATGTATCCTAACAGGTCTTCCCTTCCCTATGGCTGTATACAAGGCATAGGCAAAGATGTTGTTGGGCTGCAACTTCCATAACCCTTAGGCAGCATAGCCAGTGATGGGAGTTAAAGTCTGGCAACATTTAGAGGGCCATAGTTATCCACTTCTGCTGTACATAAACATTTTCTTATGCAGTTATTTCATTAATTATACTTTGCTGTGGTTGGGGCTTGTTGGATTCTGTGGTTGGCACTAGGTCCAAGAAAGAAACACCAAGAAAATGCCAAAGTATAACGGCCTGGACCTACACAAAAATGGTGGGGAAAGAAGATAGCTGTGAAGTTGACCAGAAGCTATGGAGGCTGGTGAAAGTCACAGCGCCAAAAAAAGCAGTCACAGAATAGAGGATTGGGGTCAGCAGTCGTGGAAATACAAAAGAAGGAGAGGAAGAAAGATGGAAGAAATAGAAAGCAGGAAGATAGGAGGATAGGGCAGAAGCTGCAAGGAAAGAATAAAGGAAAGAAAAGCTAGCACCTCAGAAGTGGGAACACATGCAGGAGAGTTGCTGTTATCTGAGTCTGTGTCAAAAGTCAGCCATTGAGAGTAAACGAGAGGAGAAGGAACAACACTGCATCCAGACAGGCTAGTTGTGAAACACAGGCAACCATTTAGCCTGAGGCTTGAGTGGAAGACAACACTAAAAAAAATGTGGATGCCCAGATTGGATACAGTAACCACTATCAAGGTGCCTATAAATGATATCGTATATAAATGATATAAATGATAAAGGAGATTCCACCTGAACCTCAGGAAGAACTTCCTGACAGTCAGGGCTGTCCGGCAGTGGAATTTGCTGCCTCGGAGTGTGGTGGAATCTCCTCCTTTTGAGGTTTTTAAGCAGAGGCTGGATGGCCATCTGTCGGGAGTGCTTTGAGGGTGTTCCTGCATGGCAGGGGGTTGGACTGGATGGCCCGTGTGGTCTCTTCCAACTCTACATTTCTGTGATTCTGTGATTCTGTGATCGTTCAAACAAACACAGATGTTCTGTGCAACATTCAAAAACGTGAGACTGGTTTCTTCAAAAGGAGATAGAATAAAGAACACTTTGACATAAAGGACTCTCCCTTCCACACTCCAAGGGCACACCTGCAGTAGAAATTCAGTGCAAATTACCAGGGCATCTTACAAATAAAAGTCCAATAAATAACAAGAAAACCACAGAATCAAAGTGGCCTAAAGCATTGTGGTGATTAAAAACTCAAGGAAAGTCCAGCTAAATCCCCCCGCCCCTGAGAAAGCATGCCAAAAGCAGAGTACCATAATGAAATAGGCACTCTCCCCAGTCAGCACCTACCTCAACTTCAAATTGCATCAGCACCTGTCAAAAGGTTGCTGAAAATCTTTCCAGCACCCTGGTCCCAATCCAAACCATAGTACAGCAGAAAGCTAGCTACACTAGGGGGGAAATAGTGTTCCTAAGGAAGAGTGATGTAAAGGAAATGGTTTAGAAACTAGCTGTGTCTACTGGTTTCCTGCTCCCTATGTTCAACTAATTAATTTCACGAATTACAGTTGTATCCTTCCTTTCTCCCAATGAATTCAAGATAGTGGATTGTTTTCCTCCTCCTCGTTATCTTCATAACAACTCTGTGAAGTACGTCAGGCTGATGGATGAGGGCAGGGACTGATCCAAGGTCAACCAGTGAGTTTCTTGCATTGGAGATTAGAATCTGTATCTCAAATCCCAGGCCAGCATTCCTAACCACGATACTGCAGTGATATAAATACAGTATCAAAAATGGCTTTGCTCTTTCATCATAAAGAAGTGGAGCTTGTAAGAATGCTGCTCCCAAACTACCTCCTGCTCACTCAGGAAACTGTGGAGCACAAAATAGCATTAAGCACATACTACAGAAAAAAGGATGAAGAGTGTGCCACCTAATTTGGAGGAAAATGCTTTCTGGATCCAAAGTGGATAAGCGTTGTGCAGTCATTCTTTTATAATTATGCATGACATATGCCTATTTCAGCTGAAATGCTGGATCAGCAAAGTATGACTGGTCTTCAACAACAATATTTGTATTTTTCCCAAATTAAACATGATGTCAGACTGAATTTCCAGATGGGAATGTATGACACAAATACTTCAGGAATTGTAAAGTGTTTTGGAACAGATCTCATGAGTATTTTCAGATTTATTCTTTGCATGTTTTAGCTTTGCCCATTAGGACTAACTTGCAACAATAAAAGCAGCAGCATATGGAAATCATGGCTCGAATTATTCTTCCATTAAGAACTAACCCATGGAATTTATAACAGGCCCTCTGGCGAATCAAGTTAATGACTTTTGAAGAGCTCCACCAAAACTTGGCACAATTTGTGTTGTCTCCGAAACACCCCTTTGTTAAAAATACTTTTCATTTTGAGTTTAACTTTTTCCTCTTTCAACTGTTTTGTAATCAACCCCTCGGACGGATAGTGCTAGCCCTGCTTAGTATCTAGAAGTATTGTTATCTCATTTGATATATTGAGAATGAAGAACATTTACGTCTGCTTTTCTTCTCCACCTCCATATCATGAAAACAACCTCCCATTTGAACTGCTGATACACTTTCATTTTCACATGTACAGATGCCCTCCTTTTGCACCATTATTGGGGTGTCAGATAACAATTCAAATGATAGAATCACTTGTTTCTACAGGTTTTTAAAAATAAAAAATAAAATCCCTGACGTGTATCTGTAAGGCCGGATACTGAAGTTTATTATGTTTGTAAATAGTCAAGATGGGGTTCACTTACCACAGTACTGGCATGAATAACAAATTGTGATATTGCTTTTACATGGCAAACTTCACACTGTCCAAGCTTGCCTGAAGCCTGGTCTAAAGCCACTTGAACTGAAGAAATAATATGTCTGACTATAACTTTTTGCTAATTTATCAACTGCATCTCTACAAATTTATTGACTGCCCTAGCTCTCTCCCTCTTTTGAAAGGACATGGCCGAGAAAAAAACAAAACATGGCAATTGGCCACACAGCAGGCATGACTTCAAACTGCAGCTTTGCTCAGTAGGTGGCTGAGAGTGGAACTGTTGAGATTTAGCCATTCCATAGGCTGGCTTCACTTTTTAGGAATTCCTTCAAATTCTGACCACAAGCAAAAACCTTTATGTCTTTTTACAGCGCTCTCCCAAGTTCTGCAATGCCTTGTCTTACTTTCCTGTTATCTGCTCCCAGTTTTGGGGTGGCTTCCGCTCCAGCAGGAACGCCTGCTCTGTGGAATCTCTGCCTGGCTGGAATGAGAGAAGAGTGTTATATAGTGGTTTTGAGTGTTGGACTAGGATGCCAGGCAACAGGGTTCAAATCCCCACTCAGCCATGGAGACCCATCACGGGCAAGTAATTCCCTCATAGTCTCAGATGAAGGCAATGGCAAACTTCCTCTGATAGGGTTGTCATTAGCTGGAGCCAACTTAAGGCACATAACAATAAAATCATCCTAAAGTAAGTTTATTCTGTCCCAAGTCTACATAGTTGTGATGTCGCATAGCTGCCCAAAAGTATTAACTCCTTCCACTTTACCTGAAACCCACAAGGAAAGCAAAATCATCAACATCATTATCTAGATAATAATATATAAATTCCTACTTCAGCCTTGGCTACTGTTACATCAAGAGTAGTTCTTCAGGGCTGTCAGGAGAGCTGTCCACGGGAACAAGCTGTAAGGGTCTCCGGAGACACATCAAAAGAGCTTCCCTGTGGGATGACCCTCCACAGCCATCTTCAACTACCTTTGTATAGTAAAGTTGCCTGGTAACCTGCAGATGATATCATAAAGCAGTTAACCAATAGCTGTTGTTTCTCTAGGCCCAATTAAATTATGGGAATTCTGCCTGCGGCAGGGACAAATCAGGTATTACATGACTCACAGAGATAGCAAACTGTCCATGTCAGAGAGCCATACGGTACGTCCTTCATATCCATGGGGGATATGTTCCCGGACTTACTGTGGATAAAGAAAAACATGGATAACAGCGAATGCAATTTTTTTTCCCAATGAGATGAGCAATGTAGGTATCGAGACAAGTATGCAGCTTGGAGAGGAGGTGCTGAAACCTGAAAGAACTTTAGCATCTAAGAGAAAGAAGACTTTGTAGCCATTATTTACAGTCCAAAGCCAGTGCTCAACTGATAAAAACGTGGCCAAAACAGAGATAAGAACAAAATGTTTTCATATGCAGAAGGACAGTAGTAGCCCAATGCTAATTCTGACAATATATGAGAAGGCAGATCATCATCAGGAGAATCATCAAGAAGGCAATCCTGGATTATACTGTGATCAGACCCAATAGAGGCCTGCTAAGCAAATGGGGAGCAAGAAAACTTCAGAAAGCTTGGGCAACACAAGACAGCATGAGAAGATGAGCAAATAGTGCACCATTTGGGGGATTTTCCATTCCCTTTCATTCTCCATGTAATACTGTGCAGGAATTTCCATTGCACTTACGTATTTCCCTTTATTACTTCAATTTCCATTTAATTTCCATTAAATGCAGGTTAATATTTTTGGACAGCACAGGTAAGTGAAATCATGTATACTGAGCACACAGATACAGGGGGTGGGGGGGCATATTGTGATTACAGTTACTTCAGCTGGAGTTTACACAATAGCCATTTAGTATCTTCTCTCTTCTATATTGTGACTCTGCTAGGGAAGGGCAGTCCTTTCAATACTCGGGTCCCAGACTGTTCGGACATGAGCTGGCACCTTGGTTGGGGCCGAGGGCCAAAATGGAAGACAGTGAGCTATATAATGCTAAGACAGTGTGGTCGAATTATTTTACACTGATGGAAGTTTGTAACTATTTTTAAAGGGTAAGCTGACCCTTCCAACTTCACTGACCCAAGAGAGAAGAGTGATCAAATGCTGAAGAGGAGGGCAAATCAGCCAGCAGATAGGAGCAACCATGACTTACCAATCTTTGCTGCCACCCTTAATACCAAACTCCCTTGGAGACATCAGCCCATGTCCTGTGAGGAGCAGCTGCTTGCTCTCTCTCTCTCTCATATTGTTTCTCCCTATTCACTTTGCTTTTCTACGGCACAAGAGAGAGGATGGTGGTTCACCAGGCAGAATCCCCCTTCCTCTACTGTGCCGCCCATAGAGAGAACTTAGGAGAGCTGAGTGTGAGGATGAAGTGGCTGCTGCTTCTACGCCTGTCTTTCTGTGCCTGCATTGCCAGAGGATGAACATGAGCAAGCAGAGCAGAAAGCACAACTAAATTGACCCAATCTGCCCTGCCATGGTGGTCAGAGAGGGTGAAGATGAGGGAGTAGGTGGAAGAGCTCCTTCCTCTGCTTTCTTGCTCAGTTTCCTACCAGTCAACAGAAGGATGCTGCAAGAGAGGGACAAAGAGGAGGGTACACGTGTAAGAGAAGCCTGGCAGCAGTTTCCTAGAGGAACATAAGCTTGGTTCCACACAAATGCAAAGCTTTCCCTTTTCTTGTCAGGAAGGATTGGCCAAAGTGACAGCTGCAGCTCACACTCCATTCCTTCCGCAACTATATGCCTCATAGTTGCCACTTCTGCACTAGACTGTTACGGTGCTATTATTCCACTTTCAACATCCTATGGAATCCTGGGGAGGGGCCTTTAGAATTCTCAGCCAGAGAGCTCTTTGGTCTCACTAAACTACAAAATCCAGAATTCCACAGGATGTTGAAAGTGGAATAATAGCACCGTAACAGTTTAGTGTGGAAATGGCCATAGTTGGGGATCCTTTGGCCTACAACTCCTGGTAGCCATCATGGCCAGTTGTAAGAATTGCAGCCCCAAACATGTGGAGGTGGCCCCAAAGTTCCCTCATTCCTGCTCTAGCTGCTTGCATTCATTCTCTCCGTAGTCGTGCCATTCAGAGGGCGTAGGCAAGCCAAAAGTGCCATTACGTCTGGGAAAATAAGGATGGGCCCAGTCCCCCACTCCAAAGATGAGCGTTTCTGCGTAAAACGAGTGGCGCTGTTGCTCTTCTTGCAACAACCAAACCCCCATGTGCTGCACCCTTCAGAGAACAAGCAAACCAGCAAAAACTGCTGTTCCTGGCCAGGCTGCAGGCTGCCCTGTGGGTCCTTCCTTCCACGGTGCCCAGCAGTCGGGGCAACCGTTGTTGCCTTTCCCATGCAGCTTTGGCTGCCTCTTTTCCAGTCCAAAAGGGGGGCAGCAATGCACAGCCACTGCATTCCTGGTATAGGGGAGTTCCCAGGCTCCCCAACTCGCTCTTTCAGGCCATTTCCGCACTAGACTGTTACAGCGCTATTATTCCACTTTCAACATCCTATGGAATTCTGGGGTTCCTAAACTGCAAGCCCCAGGATTCCATAAGATGTTGAAAGTGGAATAATAGCACTATAACAGGCTAGTGTGGAAATGGCCTTAGAGCACTGAACTGGGGGAGAGTCAAGTAATTTCAAGCTCACCCTCAGACAGAAGCTGCAAACAGCAACTGGCCATTTCTGCGCTACACGGTTACAGCGCTGTGATTCCACTTCCAGCATCTAGTGGAATTCTGGGGTTTGTAGTTTACTGAGGCCAAAGAGCTCTCCGGCCGAGAATTCTAGAGGCCCCTCCCCACCTTGGGAACCCCGGGATTCCCCAGGATGTTGAAAGTGGAACAGCGGCACCGTTAACAGTGTGGTGCAGAAACGGCCTTCCAGCCTCTGCGGCAGGGCAGCAAAAAGGAGGTGGGAGGGGTTAGTTTGTCGGCGCTTCTCCCCTCGCCCCTCCTCACGCCGCTGGAGGCAGGCGGGGAGGCTTCCCTCCCTGCGAGTCTGCCGGCGAACTGAGAGGGACGGCGTGGACGAAATGGGCCGTCCCGCGGTCCCACGGCGGAAGGCCGGTGGGTCTCCTTGAGCCCCTCTGTCTGCGGCTGGAACAGGGCGGGGCTGGCAGGGTGAGGAGAAGCGGAGGCGAAAGAAGGAAAAAGAGGCGGCGGCGGCGGCCGCTCTCTCCCCCGCTCCGTGCCTATCGCTTTAAGGGGCTGCCGCGGCCGGGAGGAGAGCAGGAGCGGAGGCGAGCCAATGCCGCTGCCGCCTCGTTCTCATTTCCTCGCTCGCGCACAGGAAGTGGGGCCGCCGCGGCGCGGCGCAGCCCTCGGCGGCGGCGGCGGTAGCAGCAGCAGCAGCAGCAGGAGCAGGAGCAGCAGCAGCAGCAGCGGCAGCTCCTGGCCGAGCCGTCGACGAGGCTCCCGCGGAGGAAGGGGCTGCAGGTGAGGCGAGTGCCGCGCTTCTGGGGGAGCCCGTCTGTGCGGGAGCGTGGTCGGCGCCCTTTCCCTCTCCCTCCCGTCTCCGCGCGCCTCGGCGTTATTTTGCCTTGCGCTCTCTCTCTGCTGCCGGGAGCGGGCACTCGCCTCCCTGCCCCGGCCACGGCTCCAGCCCCGCGGATGCCTTCGGGTGACACCCGTGTGTCTCGGGCTTCAGGACACCTCCGGGCGAGGAGGTGTCCAGGAGGTGTGTGAAGTGTGTCGCGTTGTGTGCGCGTGGGGGCGGCGGGGGAAGGCGCGCAGACACAAGCACACCTGCATGTTTGTTTTCTTTCTTTTTTTAACCCCCCCCCTTCCAATCTATATCTTGTTGCATCTTTGCAATCCTTCTTCTTATCCACTTGATAGCAAAACCGTGGCCATTTCTGCACTGGACTGTTATAGCGCTGTCATTCCGCTTTCAACCTCCTATAGAATCCTGGGATTCGCCCCTCCCTAAACTGTAAACCCCACGAGTCCATAGGATGTTGAAAGTGCAATGATGGCCCTTGTCTTCCTCCCTGTTAAGGCGGAGAGAAAAGAGCCCTCGGTGTGTTCGGACGCCAGGCTGAGGATCTTGGAGTACCAGCCAGCCTACGACAACCAGCCGACAACACGCCTTGTATATACTTTCAGGCAGGCGGTCCGTTTCTCCCACTCCATCCTTGCGGGTCCCCAGGGCTTGTGGAGTAGTGAGCTGTTGGCTGTCAATGCAGAGCCAGTGGCCAAGGCTGGCGCTGATTCCGAATAAGTTGATCCGGAGTAGACGGGGAGGGAATTACTGAAAACGTGTACGCTCCTCCAGTCATCGCTTATTTTTCATTTCTCATAATGTTTATAAATCGCTGTTGTGCCTCCCATCTCTGCCTCGGGTTGTTGACAGCCTTTGTTTGGTTTGTTTCCACTGGACGGTTTGTTTCCATTGCACTGTTCTCCTCTCCTGTATCCTGCAGTTGGTAACATAGCCCGGAGTCACCCGTTTCTGTATATTGCTTAAGAGTGTGTGGGTTCTCAACAATTTTGCTTTTTAGCCTACCTCTCTTCCTCTTCCCCTTTTAGTATCTTTCTTTGTGGACGAGTTTTTCTTCTTTGAGAATTTTCCTTCAGGCCTAGGCTTCCTCGTAAACAGCTCCAGGAAGAGGCAGGCTTTGAAATTTGAAATGATGAGTAAATGGCACATTAGACATTGTTTAGGCTTGAGATGTTTATTTAGAAAGATAGAACTTTTAAAATTAAGAATAAAGCAATACATTTACAGTTTCTTTCCTGGCATTTACAGGATGTCTGAACCGGTATAAACTTTTTTTTTAAAGTACTAAATGAGGACAAGTAGGGAACCAGGTTTTTTTGAATTTTCTAAGCCAGTAGCCCTGGGGAATAACAGAGTCTGATTCACACTACACAATTACAGTACTATGATGCTACTTCAACTGTCAAGGCTTCACCTTATGGAATCCTGGAGTTTGTAGTTTGGTGAGACAGTAGAGCTCTCTTGCTGTAAATTCTGAATATCCCTTCCCACGCTATAAATCCCAGGAGTTGATAGGAATCCCCCTTAAAGTGGAATCATAGCACTATAATTCTGTAGTGTGAAAGGGTGTTGGGCCAACCCCCCAATCTCTAGACTATGATAACCATAATACCAGGAACGCTGGAGAGTTGCATTATACTGGTTCAGACCATTATATTAGTTCATATAACTCGGCCAGCAGTGGCAGGACCTCTTTAGGATTTAGGGACAGGATTCTTTTCTAGATCTGCTTGGAGATACTTGGTATTGTATTATGGCCTACCATCCAGTTACTAACCAGATCCATCTTCCAGAGTTATACTTAGGTTAGTCTGGGTTGCTGTGGAGTGGTTGAACATGCCCCAAACACTATGTAATTATTGTTGTTCGTAGTAAACAAAGTTATTGATCTAAAAGTTTGGCCTATGTGTAGTTATGACCCTCTGCTGAATCCCATGGCAGCTTGTATGAATGGAAAGAGGGATGAGGTAGTTGGCAGCCTCTTGCACCACTGCTACCAAAGGGTTCCTTAGCCCTCTGGAAAAGATGTGGAGAGATTTAAGAAGCTGCATAGCAGGGGCAAAATCAGCGTAAAGAGCTTTTTGGAGAGACATAACTGTGTAGAAACCTTATTCTGTCAAGAAACTTGAACAGCTGCAATACTGTTGGTAGTAAATCTCTAATGTTAAAGTGGGTTGCATTGATGTAGCATGTTTATTCCTGTTTTGCCAAGTGTCCAGATTGCCTGAGATTCTCATTCCCAAATTAAAATAAATTTGAAGCATTCTTTTATGTTAACCCAATACACATCCTGCCATTCTTGCTTGACACAAATGAAGTGAAAGTGGACAGCAAATGGGTTGTGGCTTTTGAGGTAAGTCTGCAACATAAGTTAAAGTAATACCTTTATGCATTTTGTTACAAAAAAAAAATCTAGAAGTATATACAGTAGATCACATGCTACGTATATATATTCTTTGCTTGTTTTAGTGTATTAAAACCTTTGTTCTGCAGCATTTGAAGCATTATGTCACCAATTTTTGAAAACAGAGTGGGTGGTCTGATTTTACTAATTAAGGAAAGTGTGTACTTAAATAGTCACTACAGCTGAGTTGTCTGTGCTCAGTGGGTAAATTTCTATTCTGTTCTTTATTTGTTGAAGAAAAAATTCATGGAAAAAGAAATGAATGCTGGTCACTTCTAAATCATGTTAGACTCAAGTATTTGACCATTTAATGAGAGCTTGTGTTACCCTGAGTTCTGGGGTCCCTTGGGGGACACCCCAATATGCTCCACGTGATGGGGAATAGAAACTAGCCAGAGCACAAGCAATAGCAACGCGAGAGGCAGGGTAACCTAGCGGGGTCTTTTTACCCAGTTTTTACAGGGTCAGGCCAAGCCAAAAACCAAACAAGAATGTCCAATAAATGATTTTATTGAATGAAAGTCTCACGCACCAACACAATCACTCACACACTCACTCAAGTCCTATTAAGAAGCAAAAGAGAGAAAACTGGATAGGGGAATATTGAAGGGGTTGTAGCTGGGGTAATACTGCACCTTTTCCTGAAGTCCTTGGTCTGGGAAGGCAGCGGAGAAGTGGGACTCAGCACGGAGAGGGCTGAGGGGATTACTCAACGGACAGAGCAATGGTCTTCTGGGATGACTGGGAGCGATCCAAAGAAATGCTCAAAAACTGGGACTGTTTGTAGGGGAAAAAGTACCTGAAGGACTAATCCTTTCCCCGGGAGAACAATGGGTGTAGCAGCGAGAGTGAAGCTCCATAATGGTAACTTCCTTTGCGTGATGGGATTACAAGGTGTTGCCAACGTCTCCAGATCTTCAGCTGCGTTGGGTTGTGGTGTGACTTCATGTAAATGGTCCTCGCTTGATAGGATATTTGTTCAACTTGGGGCAAACATGCTAATCCCCTCAAGTCGGCTTCTCAGGGGCTGAGGACCCTTTGTTTATTGTGGGTTTACACATCTTGAGGTCTCCTGGGGCTACGTGACTGGGGATTTTGCTGGCCTGACCTGGTTTTCGATCGTTCAACTGCGGCTGCCTACATGCTCATCCGGGTGACCTCTCAGGCACACGGAATCATATTTAATGTCAAATTGTAGACCCCGGGATAGGGTTTTTCCAGTGGAGTAACACTTGGTTATCTTTTCTTATACAAGGACAGTGTTGCACTGATAGAAAATAGATGGAAGGTACCATGTGCTGGTTGCACATGTAATGTTTTTTGTCCTTAATAATGATAAAGTGATTACAGGTGTGTTATTCTTGTGTTTAAATTATTAACAACCTTAAAGACAATAGGATTGTTGGTCCTTAAAGAAAAATCTTCAGTTTTTTTAGACCTTGAGAAATAGTATAATGAACAATATTTTAAATATTTTTATACACAATTTGATTAGGAACATAGACATGACCACACAACACATTGCCATATTGCACAGTATAATGTATTATATGATATGGCTTAGATGCCATTGTATCATAAAAACTCTGCATATTAATCATGGCTTGGGGTGGCATCTGCACCAAAGGTCAACCATGGTTGTAATAAATCTGAATGTGATTACTGACTCAGAATTTGAAATCACTCCTCAGATGCACCCAGTCTTCTGTTCAGCCAGGTTAATACCAGTCAAAATGTAATCCCAAACCATAGACAACAGTGGTAAAAATTTGCTTGTAAGAGGAAAGAAAGCACATAATTCCATGTCTTATTTCTGGTGGTTTAGGACCAATGAATATTATGTGACTACATCAAGGCTGTTATAGATTAATAGGTAAATAAGTTAATCTCAGTAGTTTGTATGCTGTAATACACACACACACACACACACACATATGTATGTATAAGAAAGCCTCATTACTGACAAAAGTAAGTAAAATGCAACGTATAAAATAATACACTTTTCTGGATAAATACACACATAGTATTACATATTGTGCTTAAGAGAAGCTGTGGGTATTTTCAACAGCTCTGTGCATGTAAGTGTTGAAAACATTTAATGTATTTAATGTAAAGTGCCCTTAGCGTTATGTCTTGCAGATGAGAGCTCAAGTGTTAATCAGGAATGCATTTCTACTTTCCCTAATATGTTTTTTAGAAGATCTAAAATAGAATGTATATAATTTCTCCAAGCCAAAAATGTTTACTGGTGAAGTAGTATAGGCAGCATTGTGGCTGACGATCTACCTAAGTAACTAGGAAAACCCAGCTATGTTTCTCACAGCATCCATAAATCTACCATATTGTATGGCTGTATTGGAATCTTCACTGTTATGCCGTATGTACACTTAGACATGTGATAGATGGATTAGTTAAAGATAATGTGGGAATTGCAAAGTTGACTAGCAGAATCTAGAGTAATTTAATAGTTTTTAACATAAGTCCTATGGAAAATTATTTTGGGATTGATTTGTCATACAGCCAGCATTGCAGTCAGTGGCATTGCTTTAAGGTAATTCATAAATGCTATCTGTTTCTTTGCTGCTGAATGATATCCCAGGCCTGTCTCTAGGATTTGCAGATTTTCTAGGTTCTCTTCATGTTTATGTCATAATATCTGAAGGAGCTGCTGTTTTAGAGATGATCGCTACTGGTTAAAGTGGCAGGGCAGATGTTGTATATTGTACTATCTTAGCTTTCACATTATATTCAGTATTGGTTGTGGGCATAGATAATAGTTAAGTTCAATTATTCTTGGTATTTGGTGTCATTATTCGTTTTTGTTAAATTCAGCTTAACTGCTTAGTTTGAGGAGTAACCATTAGTTCCAGGACTTAATGAGACAACTGCTGTTATATACCTGCACCAAGCATATATGTTCTTTGCTTGTTTCAGAAACAACTTAAGTATTGAAAGATGGACCTTAATGACACAAGAAGATTTAAAAAAAATAGATTCCTTTGCAATTTGTTTCCTCCCTTTGCTGAGCATAGATGTTTCTCTTAACTCAGTTGTGGGGTGGTGAGGTAGAAGGCAATAAAATATCCTCAGTTGTTGCTACTGATGTTTTTCTCCCACAGCAAAGCTGACAGTGGGCAGTGCTCAGATGAGGGCGATGTGTTGGCAGTGATGTATGTCCAAAACCAGAGGATGTCTTAACATCTTTTTTTTTTCTGATAGTTATTTATATGGCAAATACCATATATACTCAACTATAAGTCAATCTCCAGGGTAAGTTGAGGGCAGATATTGGGCCCAAAATTACAGGATTTGCTATGACCCGTGGATAAGTTGAGGGTGAGGCATATCCCACGCCAATAGCAATGGTTGTGTTCTTAGTCCAGCAGCTGGTTACCTATTTCACACATTACGCAGCTACAATTTAGTTTCCTCCTCATCCGTCCATCTGTCCATCCTTTCAGGTGAAAAGAAATAGCTAAACCTGCCAGAATTTTGAAGTTCTTTGGCTTGAGATGTTTAGAGTGGGCTCCAGGGCCTTTTTCGTAACTTCGGCTTCTTCCTTCCTTCACCCCCAAGTTAGGCAGGCCAGCCTCAACTCCTGTGGAAACCGCATTGACCTGTGGATAAATTGATCTAGATTTCCAGGGTAAATTTCTAGACTAAAATTTCTAGACTTACAGTTGACTATATACAGTATGTAAGCTGTCTTGCGGCACTAAGCTGTAGGTTGAAATACATGGAAACAATAAAATGTAAGCTGAGGAGAATGGGAGAAATGTTAGGCTGAAGGGAGAGGACAGACTTCATCTAAAAGCATAAATCACATAGAAGTCAGCTAGTCAGCATATCTGAGCTTCTATATGTCCATTTGGAAAGCAACATATTCTATATTCACATTAATGAACGATCATCAGCTTTCTTCTGGCCAAATAACAGTCCCTGGATAAAAGTGGGAATGCCCTTGCTCCATTCATCGTCCTGCTGACATCAGATGACAGTGAAATTTGAGGGAAGGACTCTGGGAAGTATACAGAACATGTAGTCTCCTGTGATAGGAAGTAATCATTCTTAGTGCCACACCCCAAACTGTTCCTGAGCAGTGGGTTATATAGATATTATTAAGTATTATATTACATCCAGGCTGCTTATACAGTGCCAGCTCTTGGTGTTCTGTCTTGCTGTGGCATGAGGGTACTAGTAGAATAACTTTATGGCTGATATAGGTACCATTTTTTTGGGCACCAGTGGTGTCTGTCATAGTTCTGGATGAGTTTTGCACAGGAAGGAGATACTCTTTTTTTTAAAAAAGCCTCCTGTGATGGAGATGTTTTTCAACAGGCAATTTTTCTAAGAGCAGGGAATGAGTTTTGTTTTGTTCTGGGGAGAATTTAAACATGGAGCTTTCTTCCATGACCTGAAATAGTATAGCCCAAGGAGAACTTTTCCACTTGTTTCTACTGATTGTGCAAAGGGCTCTGTTTTGAAACAGGCGCAGTAATGTTTTCTAAACCCTTCTCTGTGCTCTAGGCCTTCTTGATGGCTGCTTCTAAACTTTGGAACCCCTTCCCTAGGGAGGTTAGAATAGTTCTCTCCCTGTTGCCCTGCTGTCAACAGGTGAAAACCTTTGTTTCCAAGAGGCTTTCTTGACTGCAAAATCTTTTACTTGTCTGCTGTTCTTTGGATTTTTGTCTTTTAAGTGTTTTTGTTTTAAGTGGATTCAGTTCTGTTGATAGTACAGTTACATTTTAACAATGATGTTTTGTTGTGCTTACAAGTGTTTTAGGGTGGTTTCTTTTTGTTTTTGTTTTGTTTATGTGAGTGTGTGCATTTTGTTTTGTAAACCACCTCCCCAGTTGTCGGGGGCAGAACAAGTTTTACTTCTCCAATAGTTGAAGCACACTATTTTTCTTAACACCTGACACAGCATTCATCTGTTGCCAAATGGTGTCATTTAGATAGTTGTAAGAATGGGAACCCATCTTCTTGTATTTCTTTGGGGGTCTTTTCTCTTGCTGTTTTATCTCTTAAAGGAAAGTAATTTTGCTACATATGTACTTTGAAAATGATTTATCCAATTGTACTTGGTGCAAAGATGCAACAGAATCACTCAGTCCCAGGGGTGTTTAGATTCTGTGTGAGTCCAAGTGACTAAGTAGACTGGTAACATGAATGGTTGAAAAAAGAAGCAGATACATAGCTAGTGTGTGGATAGGGGGAGTTGGGATAGAAACAGGCCTTGTGTTAGGGAATGTGAAATGGAGAGTAAAAGCGTTCAAAGTGGAGGAGAAGATGGAAGTGAGGTGGTATCGTTTCAGATTAGTATATCCTGTGGTATGTTCACTGTATCTGCATTATGAGCACATCAGCTGTTTGCTAATAAGCTTCAATTATTAAAATCACAATTTGAAGTTAATTTGAGTTATCAGTCATAACTATGAACAGTTACTATTTATAGAATATTTAATATTAATAAAATTTATAAAATCAAAACCTCTAAAGAATGTCTAAAAGTTTATCGTTGGCAGAGTAGCAGCCTTTGGAGACTCTGGTCTCCATCGTGCATGATCTGCTGGCTTCCAATTTGTAGTGGAAGGATGATATGTATTGGATTTGATGTTGTCTGTAGTAATGTAGAATTTCTTACAGATGTCTTAAGGACTCCTTGTGAATTCATGAGATCATTATACTCCCATCTTCTATTTTTTTTTTTCAGACACAAGTTGTTTGTGAAGGTGGGGCAGGTGACAGGAAGATGGGTGCTTGGATAGTCAGCACATTCTTCGTGTGAGACATGAATGGAAATTATGTGGCCTCCCAGAAGTTGTTGAACTTCAAGTCCCATCAATTTCATACAGATTAGCCTATGGTAAGGAATGCTAGAAAGTGCGCTTCAGCAACATCTGGAGTATCACAGGATTCCTGCTTCTGTTCTAAGGCTTAAATCAGTGGTTCCTGCACTTGGATCATCAAATGACATTAGGCGTCCGCTTCCAGAAAGAACTAGGCAACATGGTCAGGGATTCTGGGAGTGGTAGTGCAACAACATCTGGTTGTCCAAGCTTAGGAGCCACCATCTCTGGTTGAGTTTGTATTTCCTCCATTTGTTTGAGGAGGAAAAATCTGTCTTTGCAAGTGTCTCCCTCAGCCAGAGAGTCCTGGACTGGACATGTAACTGTTTGCAGTACCCATCTAACCCTGTCCTCTGTAATAGAAAGAATGATGGCCTTCTTTCTCACTACAAACATTGTCTACAGTTGAGTTGCCTTGTCACCTACCTAAAAATGAAATCTTTGGTGTGGTTTTGTCTGTGACATTTAAAAAGGGGAGATGCGGCGTTGTCTCTGTTCTCATAGTTAATAAGCACAGTGGAAGAATTGACTGGATGTTTTGCCCCTTGGTGAGTCACACCGTGTTAACCATGTAAGAACAATTTGGATAGATGGAAGAGAATTGCTAATGGGTCCCTATTTCATAGAAAAGACAGTAGACAACTAACAGTGTTATGGGAGATAAATGGAGATGTGGTAGGAATTCAGTGAGGGAAACCTATGTTTTTTTCACTCAAACACAGTGTAAGGCTAAAAAAGCATTTGAGCTTAAACAGATATAGACAAATATGAAATCTGTTTTTCACATTGACAGTATAGGGATGTATAAACTTAATTTACTATAGTTGCTATGGAATATTTGTCTTGTTTTCCATGCACCATGCAGATGTAGCATGTGCGTGTATTCTGGCTTTAAATATACAAAATGTGTTCTTGCTGAATTTCCCCAGACTCTCCTGCCTATTCTGAATACACGGACAAAATACACAGTGCAAAAATAAGAGAAAAGAAGCACTACCGGTTGCTTCCAACTGCATTCTCTTACCGCCCCCCTTGTCTTACTAGGCACCAAAAAAAGGGTCCCTCTTTCCTTCTTTAAAAAGTATTGCTTAGAGTGATGAAAATGAAAGCATTCTGCTCCATTTGCCTTGTGTTTTTCCTTCAGGCCCAGAGGCATTCTTCAGGAATGAAATAAAGAGGGTGGGGTAGTTCAAGGTTGGTGCTTTGGTTTCTAGCTATTCAAGTTGCTTTAAAAATCTGCTTTTTCAAAAATTGGGAAGGGCTAGAGAGCCTTGGCAGCACCAAGGAAGATGTCTTTCTGTGCTGCTGACATTAAGGCTGTGCCATTTCTTTATAGTACAGATACGGAAGTGTTTTGTTTGGGTTTTCTTTTCTGTTGTTTAATGCCATCATAATCTATATAGGACTATCATTGTTGCTGGTCTAGCAGAATTCTGGAATTCAGATGAAAAAATTAAAAGCGTGCAGAGTTCAGAAGGGCACTTCATGCTGGCTGCAAGTGATTTTAGATTTGTCCTCTACATTGTTTGAATTAAGATGTTGCAGTGTGACACACAATAGCTGTCTTTCAAAGGTCCTCTTACAACAAAGAGATGCTAAATGTGTGGTAGTTGCTTGTGTGCGACCAGCAATACTTAGAGATCTGCTTGGTCTTCTGCCGTATGACTTCTCAAAGGATCTGGTGAATAAACCTGTGATTTCGGGTCTGTAGCTTCTTTTACAAAAATAATATAGTTAGAAAGCTTTTCTAGTTTGGCCCCAGGAAACATCATGAAGGAGAATGTTCCTTTTAAATTGAGTATCAGTGTTTGCTTAGAACAAGGCATCTTACTTAGTTCCTTCACAACCAGAGTGTGGCCCAGCAGATGCTGTCACACTGTAGCTCACATCAGGGCTCACCACTGGGCCATGTTGCCTGGACTGATGGGTGCTTTTTAAGCCAACAGCATCTGGTGGGCATTAAGTTTCCCATGCTTGCTTTAAATGGAAAAAAAATAAAAGAAAATTGTGAAAACTGTTTTTCTTCAAAGTAAAATTACTGACATATTTCCAACTGAGTCAGATAACCACAAGAACCTTTCAGCCAAAAGATCATTTTGTAGCTTGTAGCTGCTATTCCTCCCCAAAAGCCCCATGACAATTTGGGGAAATAAAATGCACATCTTTCTGTAAAGAATGTGTGTGATTGGGTTTGTTGTGATAGAAAAGATGACTAAACTGTCATGAATTTTGTTTTTCTTTCCTTTGCTTAGGAACACAAACCTCCAGATGTTGTTAGCTTGCACCTTCCCTCAGCTATAGCTAGCATAGCCAATGGTGAAAGATGGTAGGAGCTGCAGAACAGCAGCATCTAAAAGTCTTTGTGTCTTCTTGCCTTAAAGTGTTAGCTTGAAGGAGGTAGGGTTGTGTGTCTGTGTGGGAGGGAAATGGTACACAGGTCCCAGTATTAGATGTGCATAACTGGCTTTTGTGGGGAGGGTCTTGCATTTTGTGGGAGTGACATACGATGTGTTAAAACATTGGACTGGTGGGAATTAAAACAGGTAAATTATCCTGCTTTATTTCTAGAGCTTGGAAAAGTTTATTTTATTGACTATACTTCCCAGAATTCCCCAGGAAGCTTGACCATTTTGGTAAGTTGTCATCCAAAGAAGTAACTTTTCTAAGTTCTGCTCATTTTTACCCTAGAGCTTTCCCTTTCTTTTACAAAGAAGGATATCTGACTCATACCTTTCTGTCACTGAAATGATACTTGATAAAATAATAGTTTGCACTCTTTAGGGCTGACCTACCAATTGTCATCAAGTAATAGTGGTTGAGTATTTTAAAAGCATTATTTCTCTTAGAGCAGAAAATATACTTTCGTCAAATTGGGTGAAATAGGAATGACTTTGTTTTCATACTTTCACAATAACATTTAATTTAAAAATTGACCAAATTATTATAATATAGCCCTAGCTTGGTGAGATTTCTGTAAGTGTGAATGATAAATTGACCAGTTGCCTTTTACAGTACTTTTATCCTGGAACAGCAGAGGCAGCCTACAAATTATTTTAATTTAATTTTAAAATGTCACAGTGACTTAAAAAAAACTGTTAGGGGCAATTCAGCGATCTAGACAGCAGACCAGTTCTTAAAGAATCAGAATCAGGGCTTGACAGTATGTGAGCCTCTGTGGTGTGACCCTGGCCAGTTGTCAATATTTGATGATCTCTTGGCCAGTAGGCCAACCCTGATGTCCTTGTGCTGTTGCATGTGAACATAGTTGTTGGCCCATATTCAGAATCTGTGGCTGTATAGTATAATGTGCTAAAACTAGCTGAAGAAAGCTAGCTAGCTGAAGAAAGGGATTTCATGAATCCCATCTGGATAAGATGTTGTGTAGCTTTAAAAAAAAAAAGAAGGAAACTTACTTGGAATTCATTTTAAATCAGGCCAAACTACTCATCCAGCACCCCAGTTCCTGGTTCTGTTTCATGTTTCTCTGTGTTAGATCCTGTGAGTCTTTTTCTTGGTAAGATAGCCTTGGCTGATGCTTTTCTTCAGAGTAAGTTTTGGTAAGTGTTGCAATTTGTTCATTGGCTCAGTTAACTCGGTGAATCCACAGAAGATGGGAGCTACATATTGATCTTCAAATTATGATTCATACATACAAGTGAAGTTTATGGGATTGTTGTAAGTCTACAGGTCATTTGAAGGCATGCACACACACACATGGATGCACACACATAAACACACAGTTCGTTACTGACAATCCTGAATATTTTAGTCAAGATAAAGGTTGTTAGTCAATCTAAATTCAAGTGAAGTGTATAGGAAGATTACTGATAAATTGAACTGGGTCTCAGAAATCAAGTGAGATATCTTTGTACTGACAATCTGATCTTAAAGTAATTGCAACATATTCTTTGGGAAAATTCCCAGTTGCCTTGGAAATAGACTTGAACATAAACGTCTATCATTTCTCTTTGAGTATACAGTGTTTATGGTTTGGCTAGTAATTATGATCCTACATAATGGAAAGACTAGTAATTATAATCCTACAAATTGTGAAGACTATCAGCTTTGTGTGAGCTCCTTGTTTGCCTTTGAAAGCTTCAGAGACGTCTTTGTGTCTTTCATAAAATCTTAAGCGGAACGAAAACTTGAGAACTACGTCCGGTTGTTAGTCTGAACTAGAGTAGACCCCTTGGATCAATGGAACTTCTCTTATGCTGGACAAATTTCCCATTGATTCAGTGAGTCTACTCTAGCTGGGACTAACAGTTGGATCATGAAGTTTGCAGGCTGTCTGCTGCTGCCAGTGGCATTTTAAGGAGCAAACATGTTTCCTTCTATGATTTTGCAAACAATGGATGTTCCTTTTAAAAAAAACTAAATTCTTTAAATTTTCTCGCAGCTAAAATAGGACTAGATTTACCCGATTTGTTGGCGTGTAAGACTCACTTTTTTTCTTGAAAAATACTGTTTGAGAATGTGGAGCGCCTTATACACGAGTGCATGTTATATGCTGGCAAACAGTATTTGCTAGCACATAAATGAGGTGCGTCTTATACGCTGGCAAATTTGGTAGGTGAGAAACTAGTTGCAACCAAATCATTAAGTTGTTCAGGGACTCCATACTATGGAGAGAGGCATTAATAGTATTGTAGTGATAGCTTCAAATTAGGGCCTCCGTAAGTCTGAAATGACTTGAAAGCACACAACAACAGCAAGGATAAATAACCAAGGTCACTTTAAAATTCAACATAGGCTTCTCACATAGGTGCTTTTCTGCACTTACAGGGTATTTCTTTTGACAGCATCAGCATGTAAGAGTAACATTTTCTGCAGGCCACAGATGTTGGTGTCATTTGAGTTTATTATTGAGGACAGACTTGGAATAAAATTACTTTTAGAAGGGAAGTAAGTATTCATTAGCTGTAGTCTGAGGTTTGCTAGCTTCATTATAATTGTATGTGGTACAGTAGTGTCTGGATTTGGGGTACTAACTATAATCTTCTCTGCCTTTTCTCTGCATCTCATCTTTCCACTTTTAAAAACCTCCTTTGTATTTTGGAGAAGTCTTCTTCAGTGAAGACTTCATTCCAGTAAATAGGTAGTGTTACTACAGCTGTGTCATTTAAACCCTATAGAGTAGCAGACAATGAGTGTACATATATTTGAGACCACTCACATCTTCAGATGCTTCAGTGGTGTAAAGTGGAAGAGGTTGTTTGCCTTTTCAGAATGCACGTGGGAGAGAAATAATATGAAATATATATGAGGGCTCATTTGTTTCTGTTCTTTTCAAATAAGACTGAAAAAATGTTTTGCTGTACTGTAGCTAAAAACCCTAAAAGCACCAGAACTTGTTTGATCTTGGAAGTGAGGCAGGGCCAGCCCTGGTTAATCTTTTGATGGGAGACCAGGTGCTGTAGGATATATTTCACAGGAAAGAACTGGCAAAACCTCCTCTGAGTATTCTTTCTCTAAGAAAAGCCTATGAAATTCATGGGGTCACTGTAAGTGGGTGAGTGACTTGAGGGCACTTACACACACATGTAAAACTTGCTACAGTTACTGGAAGCTAGATAGTGTTACTTTGGTATTTAATCTGACCTTTGAGCTGCCAGTTGGCCATCTTAAAAATGGAGATGCAGCTTTGTCCCTTTCCTAAACGTTCAGCTTGTTAGGCCATGGCTGCCTGCCTTATTGTTTGGGAAAAGACAGAGCTGGCGTCTTAATCTCTTTGGGCATTGTGGTGATTTGTTAAACAGTGCTGTATTTCCTTGTAACTCTAACTAAAAGTTAAGAATACTACACTCAAAAGGATGTTCTGTCATGGTCAAGAAAGGGAATTAATGCTATGAGGATTCCACCCTTCATTCACCCCCAGGGTAAATGGATAGTTCTATGACTGTTGCCATTGTTGGTCTAATCTATTCTTGAAGCTATAAACAGACTAAGCTTTGTTGTTCCTGTTTGCCTGACCCAAGTGTAGATAATTACAGCTAGTAACAAGAAAGCAAAGTTTAACTTCTGTGTGAGTGTCTTTTTAGAATGTATTTGTTGCAAAACTGTTGAATCGTCGGACTCTGTAGGATTGAAAAAGTTGTTGAAAAAGCTGTTTTTACATAAAATCCTGGATTTGCAAAGTAGCACATTTAAACCCAGTTATTCTGTCAGTTCTTCTCCATCAATTGTGGGAAAGATAGTAAACTAATACAGAAATAGAGAACTGGGAGAGGTTTGTCTCCTCCCTTTGTCCTTGTTTGGTATTTGTAGTTTTCCTTTCTTTCCTGCATTGTTATTGATTGAATCACTGATCCAAAGCCAGATGTGAAGGCTCATCTGTTTCTAAATTACTTCTATATGCATGTGACTTTGATTAGTTAAATGTTCCTAATTTGGCTATATTCTCATCCTTGCAACCTTTTTTTCTATTTTGCATGAGCATTTTTGATGTTTTCAGATTGATAAAGTAGAAAGAAACATATCTCATCCCCATGCATATTCTCCCTACCTTGCAAAGACAGGCCAAATAAAATGTTATCCCTCTAAGTTTTGATGAGCCTTTGCAGATAAAATCCCCACAGTTGTAAAGCCAGTACTAATAATATAGTTCTACTTACTTTGTATATGGATAGTCTCTTAAAGGTTATGGTTGGATCTGCAGGAAAAGCTAGTTTGTAAAATGGATGGGTGGGACTCAAGCCAATATTAAATAGCATGATTTATCTGGACATCTGTGCAAATACAATACCAAAGAATATTGGATGTTGTATGATTTCAGGCTCACCGTCCTACCCAAATGAAGAGTTATGATACAAGGGGCAGTCCGATGTAGACCTATGTAGGATAGTCCAGCCTTTTGGTTTTGAAGTTGTGTTGAAAAATGAAAAGCGTTTTAAGGTGCTGACAATCCTTTTGATCAGTGATGAAAGGCTGCTAATGCCACTTTTTCTTAGGCTTTTTGCTTGTTTATAGTCCTCTATATTTCTTTCAGTTTCTGGTGACCCATGCTGCTGCCTTACCCATCCACAGTCTTCTGAGAACATGGGTTGTTGGATGATACTCTCCAGTCAGCTGGAGGTTTACATGGGGCAGCCTTTGAAAAGTGCTCAGAAACTTCAACTGATCCAAAGAGCTTCAGTCAGATTGTTAACTGGGGCTGGCTATAGGAAGCATACAGCTCCCTTATTGCAACAGTTCAACCGGCAGATGGCCTGTTTCTGGGCACAATTCAAAGTGCTGGTTGTGATGCCTAAAGGCCTGTATGGCTTGAATCTAGGCTGTCTAAAGGTCCATTTCTTCCTCTGGAAACTGCCAAGGCTCAAAGATGTTCAGGAGGTGGCCTTCTCTTATTCCCTCCACTTTCCCAGGCATGTTTGGCATGAACAAGGAGAGGGCTTTCTGATGCACCCCTGTCACAAGGGCTAGGATAGTTCTCTCCTTGCTGCCCTTCAGGCATCAAATGAATTTTTTTCTATTCTGATGAGCTTTTAGAATTGAATACAATGGGCTTTTGTGCTGTTTTGTTAATTAGTATCTTCTCCCTTTTAGTGAGTTTTAAAAATAGTTTAATTCTACAGATTGCTTAATTGCATTTTTAAAATGACTTCCAAATGTTTTAATTGATGTTTTGTGTGTATTTTAATCTTTGCTTGTTTTTATTTATGTAAGTTACCTTGAGTATGAAATAAATAAACAAATCAACAACAACAATAATAAAGGGGAGGACATTCTCTTCAATCTCTTCAACCAATTCAGGTTGGCCGGGAGTCCCAAAATTAATTGCACTCATCACATTTCTCTCTTTCTCCTTTCTTCTGTGACTGTAATAGTCACTTCATATATGCCTAACAAGCTGCACCCTGACTAAATTTTAAATTCTTCTTAAATTTGATTGGCTATTACGATTCTGCCAGAATTACAGATTATTTTAGTACTTTATTTGACAGATCATAGATAATCCTTGAGGGTGGTAGAAAATTAATTGGAAGTAGAAACTAAATTCATCAACTTCCTAATACATTTGCTATTTTTAAGAAAACTGATTATTGCCTTCTAGAAATGACAAAATTGTACAAGGGAAGAAGTCTGATAGCCTAGTTAAATGTTGAAGAAGCTGTTTTTTATTAGTCTTTTGGATGCGTCTGTTTCAGATATTTCCACAAGATGATGTGTAACCCAGTAGAGAGAAATGAAGCTTTACAACCTTCCCGAGTCCCGGATCAGGACAAAAAATAAAATTTGTCATTCATCATGTCTACATTTTTAGGATATTAAAACTTGCCTTTATGTACTTTCCAGATGTCTGGTTGCTTTGTAGTACTAACCCAAGTGTACTTTTCATTTAATTTTAGGGTCTTCCTTAAATTTGCTGACTCAGATCAAAGATTTCCAAGAAGGGTGAGAAAGAAACACAAATGTCAGAGGAAAATACCGTGGAGACTGCCCAATGAAAATGACTGTTGCTAATTTATTGAAGGCTTCTGTGGGCTGTATAGAGGGATATGAGTCAAAAAAGTCTCTATAAGAGCACCTCAACACTGAGAACTTTATTTTCATTTTATACTTAGAATTTCATGAAATTTCAGGTGGTTGACTTGGAAGAACAAAAGTATAATGAATCATTTGTAACTTCTATAATTAGACAGATCACCATGAATATCATGAACACCATATCTGACAAGCAATTAGTCTGTAATTGGTAGCAATAATGGAACTGGTAATAATACTGCAGGTTGGGATTGAGCGAGACAGTAGTTGCTGGCATATGACAGCTGTTGAAAGAAACTTTCTTCTTTACACAAGTGGATGTAACAATTAAGAAAATCGCCTTGATTAAAACAATGGCTCCTTTCAGATAATACTAATGACCAGGAGGTTTAGATGGAACACAATTAAAGTACTCTAAGAATGCCCAGAAGAGGCTTAATGTTTCAAGCCAGGACTCGATGGCTGTTGGTTGGACTTGCTTTACTTTTGAGTTTGTTGCTGATCATGTATCTTCTTGAATGCGCGCCACAAACGGATAGCAATGGATCACTTCCTGGCATTGTAGGGGAGAATTTTGGCAAGGAACATTACCAGGCTCTTCTGCAGGAACAAGAAGAGCATTACCAAACCAGGGCTATGAGCCTCAAACGCCAAATTGCCCAGTTGAAGCAGGAGCTTCAAGAAATGAGTGATAAATTGAAATTGTTACAGGAAAAGAAAAGCCCAAGAGTCAACAGCATGGGCTACCAAGGCACCAAAGAACAAGCACCCAATGATCTCCTAGAATATCTGCATTCTCAAATAGACAAAGCTGAAGTAAGCATGGGGGCCAAACTGCCTAGTGAATATGGAGTCATTCCTTTTGAAAGCTTTACTTCCATGAAGGTGTTCCAGTTAGAGATGGGGCTTACACGCCACCCAGAAGAGAAGCCTGTTAGAAAAGATAAACGAGACGAGTTGGTGGAAGTAATTGAGGCTGGCCTAGAGGTAATCAATAATCCAGATGAAGAAGATGGTCAAGATGAAGATGATGGAATTGGGGAGAGACAGCTTTACATGGAAAATGATTTCATAGAAGGTACTTTATCAGTTTCAAATTTTTGTCTGTGTTAAGGTATTCTAAAAACCAGGAATTTATGGAAGGGTAGATGATGAGCTAACTTGTTTTGCTTTTATATAAAAAAGTAGGGTTTTTTTAAAAAAAACTAAAACATTTTTCAAAACTAGTGTAACGAACTGAAGTATTTTAAATTAGTTAGCCTTGGGACCACTGAATGATGACACAAAGTTTTAGAGATGGGATCATGGAACCGCAAGAGCCCTCTTCCTCTGTATGAATTCCTTCTTATCCTTTTGTACTGGCCATGTGCCAGAGCCTGGTTCCCCCAGTGAGTTTATGAGCATGCCTGGTTTCATTTCAATGTGACTGTTGTACCACTGGGAAAATTCATTGAATTAATGGGAATTTGGCAAGTCAACACTTAAATAAATTCCATTGATTCAGTGGGTCTCTTCTACTTGAGATTGATAACTAGATTTAGGCCTAAGATTGAATCAGCCTTATTTGTAGATATTCTGCAACTAACCACTTGAGATTTTCCTTTCCAAGCAACTATAGTTATATTGCAGTTTTTCTCTTATAATACTCACTTTGTTTACTAATTCAAGAAATTAGAGAAAACTTTACAAATTAATCATAACAAAAAAGATACGTGAGAGAACAGGAAATAGTAAACTGACGTGTATTATTTTTGTACTGTATCCACATTTTCTGAAAAAAGAAAGTTTAATAATAAATGTTCACAAAGAAATCAGTTGTATACTTGAAATCAGAGCTCCTGCACTGTGTAAGCCATTATTTCTTGATGAGAATGATGTGTATTTCATGTCTGCCTGTTAGGGATTTGGTTTCAGTGCACAGAACCTTAAATCAGTTTTCAGAGTTGCCAGACGTTTAAAATAATTCCTGATAAATGCATAGACTTTTGATTGATTGTTTGCCTACCTTGTTCAGAGTTGTTAAGCACATAACAATAGGTTGAGCTATTTTGTGTACCCTTCTTTGCTACCTGAATGGCAGAATTACTCCAGCATCTGATACAGATTGGAGTCTGAATGTTTAGTTTTATGACAAGCCTGCATATCTTGTGATTTGTCACTGTCATGTGTGATGGTCCACTTGAAATTCAAGAAACTCCGTTTGTTTTTTTACATGAGTAAGATTTCAGAATAAAAGGATTGTGAAGCAGCTAGCAGACTACCATAAATGTGGCTCACGGGTTGCATTTGGCATAGTAATACAATTGGTGTCCATCAAATATATATTAGTTTTCCATTCAGTATTTTGCCATCTTTAAGTATGAGGATGAAACAAGGTATATTTTTCAGGCAGGAATGTTAAAGATATTTTCCCCAGTTGCTTTCTCTTGAGCTGACATGTTTTTTCTGTGACAGCAAAATACAAATGTACCACCTGCCCTCTCTTCGTGTCCTCTTTCCATCAAATGATCACATATTTTTCAAAATCACAGGTTGATTTCCATATTGCAATAGATTTACAAACTGTGGAAGCATGTAAGCAGGCTCACAAGAGTTAATGTGGTTGGAAGTCTTCTAAGAGTATTTTAGTAATCGCAGTTGGGTGTTCTTGATGCTTTCCACTTGCATATTGAAACTAGTATACAGTGTGAAACAAAAGTAAATTGTTGAAAAGCTACTAAGACTGAGGTATAAAAAAATCTACTTGTGTTGAGTACTGTGTAATCAATTCTTTGTGGCTTTTAAGAAGCTTGCAGTTGTAGTTACAATTTACTCATAGTACTTCAGGTAGCAGCAAGAAGGTATTTTCCCTTTTTGATGCCATCTTAGAGCATCTAAAATACAGCTATAAAATGTGATAGTGACTTCTTAAGCTTATTAAAAATGCTCGTGTCCAAGATTGCCTTGAGACAGTCATTATCAAGATGTCACATCACAGTGGTAAGCAGTACAGTTTTTTATCTGCTTCATCTCTATCTGTGTGGGTAGTTGAACAGTTTTGCAATTAGCTGTTAAAATTAGTTGTTGATTAATATTTTTACTCATGTCAGAGTAAAATATCTTGATGCTTTGTTTTTGTATTAAACATATTGTATGTGTAGCATGTTGAACATTTATAAAGCTCTTTGTAAATATTAAATATGATTACTGATGTAGTTCAAAGAACAATGCCATGAATGCAGAATTAGCACATTTCCGTCATGATGAAGTATCTTTATACTTGGATTATAGATATGGTTAGATCATTCTGCAACCCTTACAGGAAAAGAGCTGTGGGCAATAAATCATTAGAAAATGTTAGTAGCTGACCACATAATGCAACTTTTGCATTATTTCCTTTTAGCAATAGCGAGTAAAGTATTTTTAGGTAGTTTCTTGGCAGTTTTACAATACTGAGGCAATAGCGTTGGCTAAACTGGTTTGGCCACCTAACAGAATATTTTTGGTCAAAATTAAGCAACTGAAGCAACTGGTGACTAAATCTTCCCCTCTTAATATTTTGTTCTTTTTTGTCTGTTCAGCCATCAGTACAGTTAGTTGTACTATAAAAAATTGTAGCTGAGGGGATGCTATGATGTGTAAAGAAGGGCAATATTTTTTTCTCCAGGCTTGTTTAACTGTCTTCTTGGGTATTTCTGACTGGAATGCATTGATATAATGGACTAGTTGAAGAGCCTGTTTAAAAGACATAAATCATCATAGGTGCTTATAACACATGTTTAAATATTAAAGCAAATGTTAAATTAACTATTAAAGACTACTTGCTTTAGAGCTACAAAAATAACTCCAATTTTAGATCTTTTGAAACAAAATTGCATTCTTGATATCACAGTCTTTATTCAGCTACTGAGCATGCAAAGGGCTAGAGCTCTTTAAACAAACAACCCCACACATAGTTTAAATTCTTACCACTTTATTGTGACCATTAGTAAGCTTTAAATATTCAGAAATTGAGTTAATATGAAAGTAGACTTTGGATCTTGTGTTGCAACAGGGAATCTTGCAGCCTTCCAAATGTTGAATAGAACCTCCGAGCATAGCATACTATTAGGTTTGCTAACTAAGCCTGCTGGGAGTTGCAGTCTAACAGCATCTGGAGGGCCACACGATTCCCACTATTTTGTTACATCCAGAGGCAGTTGGTGGATCTAGTACTTTGTGTGTGTGTGTTGATGAATCCGCTTTTGATTGTACTGATACTCCTTTCAGAGAAACTCTCACCGGAAGCTTTGCCAATACAGAAGCTCTGAAAGGATTGGGAATAGTAACACCAGTAAAATGAACGGTGGGCAGTAGATCCACCCATCATCCTTGGTTACATGAATGTGAACCATACATATTATGCAAAGGTGCCAGTATGCATAGCAGTTAACAAGTTAGAAGTATGTATCATCTAGCCTAGGACCATTTGGACAACTTAGCAAGACATACATGTTTCTTGAGAGTTTGGACAGATGCAACAGGATGCCAATCAAAAGTGACTTGTTGGGGAACTTTTTTCAAAATGAAGTACAGTCCATCCCTCCACATTCGCTAGGGTTAGGGGCAGTTAGGGGCACAGGGGCCCCGTGAAAGTTGAAAAACCATGAATAACTCTAGGGCCTCCCAAACCATATTTAACACACACAGAAAAGTTTAATCACCATGTTCAGTCCACCATGGATTCCTTTGAGGCGTCAGGGTTCCTTTATGAGGCAGAAGTGGATGGCTGGTGGGGCTTACTGCCACTTCCACTGCTGTCCCACACCATTTTTAATAGAGACTTATAAGCCTCATTTGTAGTATTTCAGTCTCACAAGGCTTGCAGTCCTTATTAAAAATAGCATAGGGCGGCAGCAGAGGCAGCAGCAAATAATCAGTAAATAATCAAATCTGCAAAAGTGAAACCTGCAAATGTGGAGTGCTGACTGTAGTACCTTTTAATTTATAGATTGATAATGCTGGTTTTTGGTAAAATTACTGATTTTGTGAGAAAGTGAATTGCTTTCAGCTATTAAATAGAATACAATTGTCCCTTTGTTTCAAGAAATTGCTGAAATCAGGTATTGATACCTGACATTAATTTCCTCAGTGCACAAAGCACATAAAGTCCCAGCCAATTGACAAAATGGTTGTTGATGCTCCTTTCATCATATAGTAAAACTAGAACTTACTGAATTCAGGGTCATATTCTTCCCCCTATCCCACACCTCACATGTTTTTACTAGATCAGTAAAAGAGTAGAACAGGAATCTATGCAGCCATCAGCCCAGTGGTACAGGCACAGCACAGGTAAAGCACAGATGGTTATTGCTCAAGGCAAGGAAACACTGGTCTGCACTGCGCCGCCTCTGTTACTGTGCCAGCAAATATCTGTACAATAAGGAAACGATCGTAAATAGAGAAGAGTTGCCGCTGTTACTGTTGAAAGAAAAGAACCACACACTTAAGCTTTTGCTGTTTAAAGTAGCTTTAAATCAACTTATAAAATCCATCAGCAACAATGAAGGAGGTCTTGTTAGTCTGGTTTCATTCAAGTTTAGCATATCCATTGTTCTATATTACCATGTTCCTAGTTGGACACTTGTTATTACAAAATGGCTGGAGTAGAAGGCAGTTAATTGGTTGATTAGGATGCAAGGATGGCAAATTGCCTAGTTGTCAGATATATAGGACTCAATTTGTGATTTTATACTTTTTAAATCAAAACTGACATCATAATTCTAGTACCAATGTAAGACTGCAAGAATCAGGAAAGATGTTAAACTTTAAAATTAAAACTATAGTCAGAGCCTTAAATAAGAAGTCAACACCCACAAATATTTTTTTTAAAGAAGAATCTGCGGCAGTATGCAGAACTTAGAATGCAGCTTCAATGATTCAGTGTATTTTGCTTGAGGATGTCGCACATTCCTTCCTCAGCCTTAGCTCTTGTGTTGTTCTAGAAACTCAACCAACAGCTCTGCATTCTGTGGATCGAGTTTATGTAAGAGGCATTCTTGTGTGCCCCCCCCCCAAAAAAAACCCAAGTTGAATCTCTTCACTTCAACATTTTGAGGGAATACATATGAATCGGCATGCTGGCTATTACTGTATTAGTACTTATAAAGCTTCCAGGGCTGGGTGTGCTATAGAGAAAGGCCAGACTACCATTCCAGCCTTGGCCCTATATGACTTTCTCAGTAGTCCTTCTATGCTAGAGTATCTCTTTGTCCTTGATATGATGCCTTCATCATGTTGAGACATAGGCCACAGTGTGACCTAGTGTCATTGTACCATAAGCCTCTTGCCTCCACATAAACCTAACCTGGATACTAGTTGCAATGTACATTCTTATGGTAAGTTGGAAACAAACTTTCAAACACGGCTGTTCAGTTTTTTATTTATTTTGCTGCCATTACCATTTTGTTTCCTGGTCTGTTTCCGAAATCATGGCCACTACTTGTCATCAGTGCCAACCTGTTTGTACAGCAGGGCATGAATGAATGTTCCATGCTAAAGCTAAACATGAAAAACAAAGAACAAAACCATAATTCTGGTAGTTCTGAATATGTAAGTTTGAGCCTGCTTATGGAACTCTGATGATTGAACAGTGTCTGAATTGATATTGTGAACTGATGCAGCTCTGTATATTTCACATGGAGGAAAATTTGTCTGGATTTATTATTATTAAAGTTTTCTATTCACATTATATAGATGTGTCAGGATTATTTAGATAGCGTTGGTTGAATGAATTTGCTTAGCATACAGCATCTGTTTTGAATGTGCATTGCAGAGGAACGTGCAGTCTTTCTCCACTGCCTTCAAAGAGAAGATGTATATTAACGAATGATAATGGAACACAGATTAGCCCGATTGAGAAATTGTGTTCATTTTTCAGTTTCTTTCTTCTGAGAAACAGCTGATTTAACTAAAAATAAGTGCCACTGGGCCATTTTTTAAAATCTTGATAAGTTTTAATGAAATGTTAGAACTGGGTAAAATTGTTAGCTTTTTAATTACATTTTCCTTTGTTAACTGAAGAAGCAGTATTGGCAAAAGAAGTAACATCCTCATACTGTTAGATTAGCTAGTTTGAATTGCTGAAAGAAGTGTTTGGAAGACTTTGAGATGAACCCAATGGTAAAACTGAAGCAATTCTAATTAATTCCTGATTAATAAATCATCCTGGATTGTTCTTCCCAAATGCCTATTTTATTTAAAAGCAAGAGTCAGAAATCTGGAGGTGTTTTGTGTGGAAACATCAGTTTAAAGATTGGGGTGCAACTCATTCCTAGAGAGTTTTCTGAAGTGGCACGTTAACCTTGTCCCCAACAGAACTGAAAATCTGAGCAACTCCTTGAAATGGTTAGTTGTTGCTAGACTTGTAGAAATCTACGTAGGACTGGTAGCTAATAGTCCGGACACTGTACGTGTGATCTATATTTAGTGTTAAAGAACTGGGATCCACCGAGAATCTCTGCATGCTTTGGGTGCTTATGTCTATGTTCAGTCTCACTTTATCTATACTTACTAGGCATCAAGGCCTCCAAACTTCTATAGGATATCCTCCTTGGTAAATATGTAGTGGATTGCAATTTTAAAGTATCTAGAATTTTCTCTTTTTTAAAAACATTTTTATTGATCATATACAAATAAAATATAACAGAATATTTCAAATAATGTTTCTCAAAATTAATGACAAAAAATAAATCATAACAATGATTATGTTGTTATGGGAGTTGTGTAGCAAAGGTTAAGATGATAGATCAAACAACATTAAATAATATCTATTTGCAGAGTTAAAAGGTTCTTAAAGGTTCTATATGGCAATCATTCTCTATCAGATAAGATTGTAGTTCATTTATAGTTGTGTATATTTTAAGTTTAACGTAATCATTAATCATGATTCAAGATCTTTTATCTTTTATCTAACTATAACTTCTGTGTCTAAGGTTAAAGGAGATAGTGTATTTGTTTCGATCTCTCCAGTTGTTACATATAAGTATGTCAATACATATGTACACACATACCTATAATTAAATAACTTTGAATCCTACTGTTCAAAAAATTTTTGTTTACGTATATTGCACATAATAACTATAATAACTACATGATTCACTTAGACAAAGAGATATCTAGGTTGACAGGCTTAAATCTGCTCTTCTGAATTTTTTGTTGATCCTCCATAGAGTTACTATAGATTTAGGCAGACATGCCAATTTAAGCAATTCGCGTGGTAATATAACTTTAAGTCTTGAAGAGTCATCCCTCCTCTCTCTTTGGCATCTTTTAATGCTTGAATTCTTGGTTTTTTTCCTTTCCAAATAAATTTTCTCAATTCTTTATCCTGTTCTCGAAATGGTTTATCATTTACGATGATCAGTAGGTTCTGGTACAAAAAATTCGTTTTAGGTAGAAAGTTCATCTTGATAGCTGCTATTCTGTCCAGTAGTGAGAGATCAAGTTTCACTCATCTTTGTAGTTCTTTTGTTATCTCTCTCCATATGATTTTATAACTGTTATCGAAGAATTTTCAAGTCTCTTGTGTGGAATGGCAGATTGCTACTTAAAAGTATACGTAAACCAAAAATATCTTTTGATCATTGTCCTCACCTCAATTGCAGTATCCTGGAATGCCATTAGGTTTAGTATCCTGGAATGGCATTAGATTCAGGGTGCATGGGGAGGATGCAGTATGAGAGCCACTTTACTGCATATGCGTCAGCTGTCCTAACCGCCAGAGACAATCCTGAGAATCCTCTGCTGTCTGCTTTTTCAGCTAATTCTGAAATGTCCAAGCTCCTTTCTCCTTCTCCCACTTTCTCCCTTCATCCTCAGTTTACTCCAGTTTCTGGACGCCGAGTTCAAAGGGCAAAAGTAGCTTGCACTCAGTTAACTGGGGGAAGGGAGAGGAGAGGAAGATCAGAATCTTGCCCTTCCCAGGGAGCTCAGGCAAAAGCAGATTCTGCAGCCTCTGTGTTCTTCCTCATTAATAACATTTGCTTTCTTGGCCACACTCAGATGTGGCTTGACCCCATGTCCCAGTTTTCATCTGTAAAATGTTAGAGGGTATGGTACTGGCATGACCATTTTCACTGCGGCGAAAAGAGCTTGAGGGGGAAGAGAAAACTGTGCACCTGCTACTGCAAATGGTGAGCTTTCCTATTGCCAGGGAATTGTTGCAGAATTTTGTTCTCTTTCCCCTCCTCAGGAATAGTCAGATAAATGATCCACATATCATCACCACCCACAAACAGGAGCATTTCAGTGAGCCATTTTTGCTCTGCCCTGGACAAAACAGTTCCTTGAAAATTACCCTCCTATTGCCCTTCCAGCATGGTAAAGGATTAATTCAAAGGCTCGGTTTGAGCAGTGTGTATAGTATCTCTGCAAAGGAAAATAGTGTTCATTTAGATCTACCACACTTTATTTAGCCATGCATCTGACAAGGGAAACAGAAGAAGCAGAATTACTTATCATTTGCAGTTGGTGGTTTTTGACACTGACTTTATGAATTTGTTTGCTAGTGTTTTGTTTCAGTAGCATCTAACAAGATGATGTTGTTTTGAAGCAGTGCAGGTTTGTTGCCAGTGATTGCCCAATCTGTCTTCCTTTCAGTGGAAAGGTTTTTAATGCTTGTAGATTCCATTAAGGATACTGCGGATACCTAAGGAATAAATGATGCTTCTTTCTGGCAGGCTTATTTTCCCTAGTTCTGTAGGATGAATTCTGTACAACAGACCTCAGTGATATCTAAAGTAGTAGCAACTTTTCTCAAAGAGATACTGGAAGCTGATATTCCCTTTGCTAAATATAAGATTACTAGCTAAGTAGTTTTATTTGTTGTTATAGATTATGTTGAAAGCTTTCTCAAGTACCTTATTTGACCAAGGGGCAACTTAGAATTTTGCAATATTGTGGGCTTACTCTGTGAAAGTCAGAAAACTGACTTTAATATTGATCTTCTTGAAAAAGATTAGTTGCAGCTTAACACAGTCAGGACAAGTCATCTGGTGCTTAGTGTAGGACTTGACCTACTAAGCATCTTAATCTGTCAGTAAAAATCTACAATAGATCTGAAAGCATGTGCTTGACTTTCAGTTTGAATATTGGTTCCTGTAGCATATTTCAGCACAGAGGAGACTACAGAAGGCAACTTGACTAACATTTGAGGTGGAGGCAGGGGAAAAAAAAGCTCCTTTGACATATTCCTGCTACCGGAAGAGCTGAGAGGGCTGCCTTGTAGGCTCAAGTCATTGTTCCGTTCATTATGATGTGTAGCAGCTTGCAGAGGTGAGGCAGAGGTCTTTTCCCATATTGGTGTCTGAAATCCTTTAACTGAAAATGCCAGAAATTGAGTCTGACATCTGATACTTGTGAAGTATGTGCTCTGCCACTCATCTTTGTTTCATCCCCACGTTGTTTTGATGGGTTTTTAACAATAACGTACCTGACTGTGCAGCAGTCTGTATATTCCTCATATCTGTAGCCAGTCCTGAGGAAACAGACTTTGTCACTGAGTTTGAAATCTGTAACTGAATCAATTCCTCCTGTAAATTATTCTTAAGGTTATTACCGCACTGAGAGAGACAAAGGGACACAATATGAATTGTTCTACAAGAAGGCAGATGATATGGAATACAGACATGTCACACTGTTTCGTCCATTTGGGCCCTTAATGAAAGTGAAGAGTGAAACTGTTGACATCTCCAGGTCAATAATAAATATAATTGTGCCCCTTGCTGGAAGAACAGAGGTTTTTGCACAGTTTATGCAAAACTTCAGGTAAGTGTATCACAATCTAGACTCTGTACACCCAGTGCAGTCTCCTGGAAGGTATTTTTGAAGGAAACAACCAGGCTGATAATTCTTATCCTTAACAGTCTCACAGAACATTGACATTTCAACTTTTTATTTGGAGGGGATTCTTCTTATTTAAGAAAAACAGAGATTAAGATGGTGTTTGTCTATCAAATGGGTTTGGTTTGAAAACTTGATCCAACGATTCTTGAAGCCTTTGATATATGAAATGTAATCTCTTTGCTTAAGGACTAGCTTGAATACTAATGCTATCTGGAAAGCCAGTAGTGGAAAACAGGAGCAAAGGAGAAGTGGGATGGAACTATAGTCTTTCACTTCTAATAGACTATACTTGAATCTCTGTATTTCAAGAGAGTAACACAATAATTTCCTGATTCATTTAGTCAGATTGATTTCTAGGTTGCAAGAGGTAATCGATTTGTTAACATAAGAAAATTATGTGTCTGCTGTTGCTAACTTTACAAATTCGTTGTTAAGAGACCTCTTGTTAGATTATTGCAATAATAAACACTGGACACTATTGTTTTGCTCCTCCAGAGAAGTGTGCATTAATCAGGACAAGCGGATTCATCTCACTGTAGTATATTTTGGACATGAAGGACTTTCTGAAGTCAAGAGCATCTTAGAGTCGGTTGCTGGGTGAGTTGTTAAAGACTAAGTGTACAGTCTTATAAAAATTAAAAGCATCAATTGGTTTCTTATTTTTGTCCCAATACGTAACCGGTATAATATTCAGTCAGCAAAAGAGTTGTGGCAACTGGATGAGAGAAGCAGGCGAATCATTAAGAGAGAGAGAGTGAAAGAGAGAAAGAAAGAAATTTATCACCAGAGTTTCAGTTTTAATGAGGTGGTAACCTTGTTCTATTACTGTATTTTAAAAATGTATACAGTGGGCCCTTGTCTCGTGTAAGCTCTGCATGAATGCAAGGTTTAACAAAATGTCATGTCCTGTTGTAGTCAATGGATGTGGCAGGCAAATAACCAAATAAAACATTATCTTCATCTGCCTCCAAAAACCTTGCAAAAACTCATGACCTAATGGTGAGACAGTGATAGGAGTAGGCATGCCTCCCTGGAGATAGTATTTCACTACATGGGTTCATTGGTTGGGAAGATCTTGTCTCATGTGGTCATCCATTGAGCCTTGGCCAGGAGAAGTACATAACTCAGGACCTCTGCCGTTGACTCACATTGTTGTTAATTTCCATCAAGTCTACTTTGATTTATAGTGACTCTTATGAATGAGAGACTTTAAAGGCACCCTGTTATCAACAGCCCTGCTCAGGTTTTGCGAACTCGGGGCTGTAGCTTCCTTGGTTAAGTCTATACACCTATAATGTGGTCTTCTATTTTCCTACTGCCTTTGACCTTATCAGGCGTCATTGTCTCATATGCATGATATAGAGGAAAGGTATAGGAGATGGTGATCCTTGAGATATCTAGATGCTGAATGGCATGTGGTTGACTTGGTGTGCTGCTTCAGATCCCACCTTTTTCAAGGAAGAAAATGAGTGCATTAACTCGTGGTGCAAAATCTTTGCTTGGTTCTCTGTAGCCAGTTCTTAAGGCAATAAGGCTTAAGGCTTTTGTTCAACAGTGCCATCAAAGATCTGCTAAACATGTTAAATTTTTCTTCAGTTTGAAAATGTTTCCCCAGTTGAAATGTTTTACTACCAAACCAGAATACTATGCACTGGAAGAAGTATTTTGTCTGTGATTCTCTGTTCAGAAGATTTTGGAAAGGCTGGATAGGGCCTAAATACCCTAAAGCCACATGATCCTGTCTGATCTTGGATGCCAAGCATGATTAGGCCCGGTTAGTACTTGGATGGGAGACTGCTAATGAATACCTGATGCTGCAGGCTCTATTTCAGAGGAAGGAACAGGCCAAACCATCTCTGAGTATTCTTTGCCTGAGAAAACCCTATGAAATTCATAGGGTCACCATATGTCGGCAGGTGGCTTGAAGGCACATACAGACACACACTGTATTGGATTCTTATGCTAAGGAGGAAGTGGCATTGATTCAGTGATTCATAGTTATACTTAATAATTAGTAGTGTTTAATTTGAAGACAGAAATGAAATCTCACTGCTATCTTGAGCCTAAATATTTCTGCTGTGCATCCTTATGCATTTTTTTTTCACCTGAGTCAGCATAAAGCAGTAAGTCTAGTATATCAACTTCATTAAATATGGCTTGGCCTAAGAGGAGCTGAGACAGTCCATCCCAAGCAATTTCCAGAACTAAAGTAACACCACAAAGAACACTGTGCTTTGGAATCTAGTTATCCTTGTTCCTGGTGAAATCCAGTATAGAGCCATTCTAAAATGCAGCATCCATAAGTGCAAACGTGTTCCATAAATGCAAAAGAGTTCCATAAGGGATGTTGGGCTCAGGCTGTAAATGTGTATGTATATGTATGTATGTGTGTGTATGTATGTGTCTGTTCGTTTACCAAGACTGCATGTCATGAACAGAAAAAAATACATGTCCCTCTTTTTCCTGTTACTTTCTCTTATTCCCCTTTGCAGAGAGGCTAGTTTTCATAATTACACTCTGGTTTCTTTGAATGAGGAATTCAATCGTGGTAGAGGACTAGATGTGGGTGCCAGAGCCTGGGAAAAAGGCGAGGTCTTGATGTTCTTCTGCGATGTTGATATTTATTTCACTGTTGAGTTCTTAAATAGCTGCCGTTTGAATGCTGAGCCAGGTAAGTTGACTTTAAGATCAGTAAATGGGCGTGCTACTGATTCTATTAAGTATCCTACATCATTCAACTGATAACTTCCCCTTGGCATCATTTATTCCCTCTCCGTGCTGCTTTTACCTCCTGTGCCTGTGCTTTCATCTGTAAGGCTTAAACAGTGCCACTGTGTGGAGGAAGCATGCGCCTCATGCTAGAGACAACAGCAGAATGGTGGTGCCCTTCTGCCTTGCTTGTAAATTTTCTGCAGGAATTGGGCTGGTTACTACTACAAATGCCAGGCGAAATCCAGAGTTTGCCCCAAGAAGAGTAGTCCTGTTCAGATCTGTGGGACTCAAGTTTGTGATAAACAAATCCTATTCATTTGAATGGGTCTACTGTAGATGAGACTGGGATTGGATTTAGTATATAATGGTAAGTAGTTGAGTGAGCCCAAGACCAAAAACTGGAACATGACAGAGATGGAAGTTGAGGCTCAAATATCAGTGACTTCGACTCTTCTCTGTGAATGTGCTGAAAACTTATATTGTAGATGTATATTTTCAGATCCTTCCACTAATTTCTTTTTCATAAAATTCAGTTTGCCTTCCTTGCCTCTGTTTTTATGCATACCTCACCGTCAGGAAAAAAAATCTTATGGCTGCTAGCTTTTTTTTAAAAAAAATATTGGGTGGACAGCTTTTGGTAGTGGGTGGCTTATTTACTCTGAGTCCACCAGGAGCCTCACTCTGCCTTACTACCAAAATTCACTGGTGTGGTGCTATTAAAAAAAACAAACAATAATCCTACTTTCCCCCTTTGAAACATAGTGTGTATGCTCTGTACATCTTGTATTCAAGCCAAAGCACAACCTCTTTGGATCTTGTTTCATAGTAAAAATGTAGCATTTTTCACCAGTGCACTACCAAAACTCAGCTTTTCTTCTTGTACTGCTGAATTTCAGTGGGCAATCAGCAAATTCAGTGGTTGTTGTCTGTCCTGGTAAAGCAGAATGCATTCCCAGTCCTCATTCTCGTCCACTTCACTCAAGCCAGCAATATGTGCATAATGCTGGCTAGGGTGAATTCTTGCTTTCCTTTCCATGAATCTCCCAGCACAATCCTCCCCCATTAATGAGAACTCTTATTTGTCAAAGTACAACTAGGAAGACAGAGTCATCATGATGTAGTGTAGGCTATGACTCTGGAGGCTCAAAAATCCCTGCTTGGGCATGGAAGCCCACTGGGTGAGCTTGGGCAAGTCATTCTCTTTCGACCTCAGAGGATGGAAAGGACAAACCCTCTCTGAACCAGAAGTCAGAAACAGCTTGAAGGTACGCAACAATCAACAACAACAACGCCTAGGAAAACTATAGTAGCGAGTTGCCCAGCCCAGAGGCTGTACAGTCAGTACCACTGAGCAGAGCTACAGTCCATATAGGAACAATGGATTGTCAGCTTCAATTTTATATAGGTTAAGGGAAAGCTTGATCTGTCAGAAACTACTGGATTAGTCTGTCAAAAGCATATTCTCATCAAAATCCCTCAGAGCTGTGGGGAAAATTGCCATGTGAATTGAGATGGGAATGAACCTTATTTTGAAATCCTTCCTTCCTCCAAAGAACTCAGAGCAGAGTTCATTGATCTCCACTCCCTCACCCCTGCTTTTTTGTTCTCACAGCAACTCTGTGAAATACAATAGGCTGAGAGATTGCAATCTGTCTCTGTGTGTCAGTTTTTGACACTCTATAAGTATTGTTTACAGTCATTTTACAACAAAAGGATTTTGGCCAAGTCTTTAACCTGAATGCTTTTCAGTTCATAGCATATATAAACATCTTGTACTACGTCCGAAACATCAAACTGGGCCCTGCACACTAGGCTTCTCTTCCCTGATCCCAGTGCTCCTTACTACTGTATAAGCAGGGATGTTTTAGCAAAAGCCTAAGAGAGAAGTTTTCCTTTTAGGACTTTCTTGCTAAATAGATTACTGACTGATTGAAAAAGGGAGACATGAAGCTGATTATGTTTGTTGAAAGATGTCCCGCCATGGGTAACAAATCAATCCTGTCTTTATAGGTAAGAAAGTTTTCTATCCTGTGGTATTCAGCCTTTATAATCCTGCCATTGTCTATGCTAATCAAGATGTGCCACCCCCTGTGGAACAGCAGTTGGTAAGTGACAGGAGTTTAAAGAGGCTTAAAAACTTTGCTCTCCCTATTAACAGGGTCAGTTCAGTGCGGAACATTGCAAAAGATGAAGCACTGGTAAACCCTAACTGGCTGTTCCTCTGTTCTCACAGAAATTGCCCTGAGCATTTCAGGAGAAAGGGACACAATATAGTATCTATAAATGATATCTGCAGATGTTTTGTCAGTCCCAAAGCCTTGCAAAGTTCAGATTTGGTTCTGTTAACATCAGAGCTATGTTGATCAAAGGTGTGAACAACTCTTACCACTCCTGTTGCAGCGAATGCTGTGCTGTTTTCCTAATGGTGTATTTGTTTTTCTTCATAATGGAAGAAATACTGGATGAGAGCAATATTGTAAAGTTCTTGGGCAGAACTTGCTGTAGACTAAGAAGGGGTAAGATATGTGTGTTTCGTGTGGATTGGTGGATGAGACAACATATGGGGAATTTGCACAGAGAGTACATTCAAGGCACTTAGTGATAACTATTTAATAGGTTTCTATAACTACATTTTATGAAGGAGATGCGGCTCTGCATGTGGTTGCCATTTTTGGAAACAATTCCATGCTGGCAGTCATCTCTGATCCTGTGCTTGGTTATAAGGTTGGCACTTTGCAGGAAAGGAAATTTTGGTCTGAAACCAAATGAAAAATGGTGAGGGAATAAGATGAGTGGGGAATTGCCTGTGGTCTGAGACATATCAGTTCCTGCTTTGTTGTTCCTTCCTGAGAAAATTCTGAAGTCTAAAGTGTGCATATTATTTACAATTATAGGTACACAAAAAGGATTCTGGTTTTTGGCGGGATTTTGGCTTTGGGATGACTTGTCAGTATCGAACAGATTTCTTGGCTGTTGGTAAGATCCATGATTCTGCCTGTTATTATGTAAAATGACTTCCATATTATTGCTTACACTATCAGGAGTGTTTTTCCATCCTAATGGGCTTTTGGCTTAAATACAAAAGTGACATTAGCAGTTGTTAGGGAAGCCATGCATTTCTGGAAGCTATTTATTAATTTATATTATTTCTTTCCTGCCTTTTGTAATACAAAATTGAATCAAATTCTTTTTGTTTCAGGTTTGTGAAAAATATTTGTGATCTTGTTCATATACCCTGACCCTTTTATGGCTTTAGTCTAAAGTATTCAAAAACTGGTATAAGTTACTGGAATAGCTTTATTTTATGTATGCATATTAGCACCACCTTATGGTTTAATTGAATTTTGATAACATACCATGGCTTTATTTTAGTTACTGTATTAGATTAAAATATTCAAATGGGAAGATGAGAAGGTGTCTCAATGCAAGCCATTGGATTTTAGAATATTTAATCGAGATACGTCTGTATTATTGTTTGTTGCCTGCTTTCTGCCTATGGGCATGGGATGCTAAAATATCTGTGATCCTCCTCTAAACTTTTAGATTCTTAGTTCCATGTCCATCTTTAGATGCATAGCTCCCCTAAGAACTGAATTGAATTAGATTTTTAAAAAAAGTGGAGCAGTTGCTAGGGGAGTCATAACTAAAGGAGGCAAATGAAGTAATTTAAGTGAGAAGAGGGAAGAGATTGGGGAAAGGGGTAATTCACATGTTAAATGAAGTTGAAAAAAGGTGCCTCTTTATCAGCAATCATTTTTATGTAAAGCTGTTCCATAAAGTATATCTATGTTTTGGTACACACAGCATTTTATCATGCCTTTACTTCTTATCAGTGAAACTATTTATAGTTTTCTTGGCTGTCAATTGTTTTTGTCCCTTTTAAATAAGTATATGGAAGCATAATGTACGGAAGCATAATAGGGCATAATAAGGACAATGCTTTACCATGTTAGATCTTCACTCCCCTGCACTCTTCTGCCAGTCTCCAGTGCAAGAGCACTGGCAGCGGCCAGGAAGAGGGTGCAGGGAGAATAATCTTACCATAGAATCATAGAGTTGGAAGAGACCCCAGGTGCCATTGAGTCCAACTCCCATTTTTGCTCGCCTGCATTCTCACGCCCATCACCCATAGGAGTGCTCTGGTGGCGGCGGCAGGAGAGTGCAGGGGGAAGGATTTTCATTCTCTTGCACTCTCTTGCCTGTCACCTGTGCAGGTGCACAAAACAAAAAAAAAAGGACGGCTGGACGGGCGGTGGACAGGGGAGAGTGCAGGGGGGAAAACCTTCCTTCTCCTTCACTCTCCTGCTTGTCACCCATGCGGGGGCACAAAAGCAAGGCGGGGCATGGGGGCAACAGGCAGGAGACTGGAGGGGGCAAAGATTTTTCCCCTGAACTCTTTTGCCTTTCCCCTAGGCCTGCAGCAGCAGAAAGAATGAGGGAGGAGGAGTGCCCACTGGGATCGGGGGAGTTATTTGCGATTTTTTGACTTTCGCAAGGGTTCTTTGCCCTTAACCGTTGTGAACATGGAGGGCCTACTGTAGTTCCTTGCTTTAACGGAAGAAGGGACCATGCATGTACATTAAAGTACAGTGTTTTCCAATAAAATAAGGGCAAGTGGAGATTGGGCACGAATCCAGTCTCTGCCTACCTGTATTGTACAAGGGAGGACTTTTATTTGTATGTGTGTACTCCTTCCAAAAATGGCATGAGGTTTTTTTTCCTGCCTCAGGAGCAGAATTAAGCCATTCCAAGTGAAATAGATGTGTCTCAGAGTGACACTCATGCAACTCTTGGGCTGTATATGGTTCTAAAAGGTGTTTTTGGGATTGCCACAGTCCCTCATCACACACCCCTGGCCAAATTTCACAAGTTTTGGCACAGTGCTTCCTCACATCCACTGGGGGAATGAGAGGACATTTTAGGCTCAGGAAAGGCCTTTTTGTAAACTGGAGGTGAACTAACTTCAGTTCACATCCTATTTTTTAAAAATACCTGTGATAAGACTTGCTTTTTCTTTTCATGTACTGGAATGGAAGCTTTCACTCCCCAGTCTGCTAGAGGACCTTGCCACTTTATACAGAGCTCTGGCCTTCCCTGAAACACCCCCTTTGTGTAAAAGGGGAATAGCTTTTGAATTGTTATTCAGAGCCCCTTTAATGATTTATGGTAGTGTGGTTCTGCTTGGTTATAACTACCGAGAATCATTAAATTAAGTCAAGATTTATAAACATATATTATCATCTTTATTAAAACAACAAACAGAACCAAATATTGGCTTTCTATGTATATCCAAACTCAAACGGATCTTCAGAATGCATTTAAACTATTTCTTATCTCTTTACACCAGCATATAGGCACAGGTGTCTCACACATGGCTTCCCTTTTTGCCAAGAGCTCAGTTGGCAGATCTAGGTCACTCTCGCTCACCAGATTTAAAAGTGGGTTGATTTTTCTTCTGCCCCTCTCTCTAGGCTTTCTTGGAGAAAACACCCCTTTCCTTCAACATCTCTCCTCTTGATTGACTGGAAAACTCTCAGTCCTTCTTCTGGAAGTCTGACTCTTTTTTGACCAAATCACTATGCCTGCTATAAAAACATTTTCACTCAGGTCTCCAACTGTCTCCTTCATACTAAAAGGACTTGGTTTCTTTCAGGAGTGGCCATTCTGGTTGCCTGAAACCAGTAGCTGGACCTGACACCCAGTATAGCCACTCCCCATAAACTCAGTCACAAATTCTAAAGGTCTAAATGGCCTAGGAGAGCCTAAAAACATGGTATATCGTCAGGTATATGAGGAAGGATTTGAGAAGAAAAAAACTGTTGATGTCCTTTGGGGGTCAGTGTGCTCCCTCTAAACCTGACAGTTGTGTGGCTCCTATTGTCTTGCAGTTGCCACTGTCAATATTTGGCCTTTGCTATGAGATCTACTGTGAATTAAGATTTGTGTACTAAAATTTTTTAGAGATCATAGCCTGCTCCCAGCTTGTGTACTTCTGAATCCTATCTTTAATTTACAAGAGAATTCATAGCAATTTTTCACTACAGAAGAGGCTAAATAATACAAGATGGCTCAGTTTACTGTCTGAATGTTCACAGTAACAGTAAGTCTGGTCACCTGAAGTTTTTCACAATTGAGGATAACAGCTGGGTATTTCCAACTTAAGCATGTTATGTGGTCTTTGTTATTGAAGAGGGTGGCCTTTTCTCAGTTGAAATGAATACATAATTTATGTTTTGACAACTTTTGGGTTATTAAAAGTAGACTTACTTTTATTTTACTTCACAATGTGTTTACATTGTTCTCCTTTTTATGCACCTGCTCTTTTCTTTTCTCAAACACATGCACACAGAATAGTGAAGGTACAGTTGGTGCATGTTGCTTTAAATTCCCCACTATGACTTTTGATCTGAATTGACTCTCTTTATAAGTATAATATTTTTTTATTTCTCTTCTTGATTTCTCCAGGTGGTTTTGACTTGGAAGTCAAAGGCTGGGGTGGAGAGGACGTTCACCTTTATAGAAAATACCTGCATGGTGACCTAATTGTGGTTAGGACCCCAGTGCCTGGCCTCTTTCACCTCTGGCATGAGAAACACTGTGCTGACGAATTGACTCCGGAGCAATATCGCATGTGTATCCAGTCTAAAGCCATGAATGAGGCATCTCACTCTCACCTTGGGATGCTGGTATTCAGGGACGAGATAGAGGCCCATCTGCGTAAGCAGGCATACAGGACTAACAGTGAAGCAATAGGCTAAAACAATTCTCTGTGCAATCCAGAGACTCTAGAATTGCTATGAACCAGCATCATTCTGAAGCCTTAATTAACTCAGCCTAAAACAGAAAAATGCAGTGCCTCTCTTGATGCTCGAAGATAATTTATCTCAGCTGGCCAGCTGCTACCTGCATATTTTACCAGATCAGGCACTTGAGTGAAAGGAAGCATTTCTTTTTGCATTTAGAAGGTCAAATGCAGAAGAAGAAATGAACCAAGTGCAGGATATGTGCATTTTTCTACATCTAGATCTTTCTTTTAACATTTTCACTTCTCAGTTCTGTGTGAGGGTAGGAATTACAACTAAACAATATCACTACTTGTGGTTATTCTGTACTCTTCATTTCACTGTCATTCTTAGAAAGGGGCACTCTATCTACGTAGTCATTCTAAAGGGAAAAAAAAGACACTGAAGCAAAATCATATGCAAAAACATGGTATGTTGTGCAGCTAGAATCACTGAATTCGCCTTATGAATCATCAGGTACATAAACCGATTTTCAGATTAAGATATATATATATATATATATATATATATACTTTTTTTAAAAAGAGACCATTGAACAATTGACAATAATATTGCCATGCTGTTCTTTATTAGATTGTAAATGAGTTGAGCTTGTATGCTGTTCGCTTATCCTAGCTACTGGCCAAATGATTTTTGCATGTTTCAGGATGTAGAAAGAGATGCTGTCTGAACACAAAGCAGTTTACTTCACTGCCTCATTATTACACTTCTGATATCCTTTGTTCTTCAGGTGAATGTTGAAGTCTCGTCACATAAGTGAATGGACTGAGAACTGCAGAAATTGCATTTAAATATTAGACAACGGTTGATGGCTAACTCTGCTAACCTGGATCCATTTCTGCTTTTTATTTTACTTCTTGGGCACAAGAATGGATCCTGTTCAAGCTTGTTGAAATGAAAAAAAAAGTTGTGGAAAAGTGGAGCTATGCTTGTTGGTAGCTGGTATCAAATGAGGTTTGCAAAGGAGACACTAGGAGCCTGTTAAATTCAGGGTCAGTGAAAAGATGCCATTTTTCGTTCTGAACAACTATGTTCTGTTTGCGTATAGTTCTGGACACTGATCTCTTTTTTTAAACATGTAGTTTGCCTTTCTATAACATTGTGGAGAGCAATGTAAATTGTCAGAAGTGGAGAGAATGTAATGCAAGTTGGCTTGCTGCTGTCATCTTTATAATTAAATTGAATACTCTTGTGTTTTATTATTTGGCTTTTCTCTTATTTTGAGGCACCAAAACAAATGTGTCTCAATCTTTTCTAAAGGGAAATAGTATGTTATGATTACCTTTAACATGGCGTGGCTGCAAAAGCCTGCACGAGGCATGTGAAGCAGACCAATTCTACACTATGTTGCTTAACTGTTACAAGACAATTCCAGCATTCCACTGTTTGCATTTGTGTGCAAATTAGTCTTAACAGTGCAGAAGCTCAGCCAAAATAATTCCTGCCCCAGCTATAAGCTGCCTATTCCAGGTGAAATCTCCATTTATGAGTGTTTGCCGATTACATTTGTGGGATACTTTGATAGTATTGTGGTCCCATAAGAAGCCACAGACCCTAAAAAATCACTCTGCATAAAAAGCATCCAAATACCCTGTTAGTTGCTGTATAGTATTCTCTGATTTGACTTACCGCTTAGAACTGTCAACACAAATCACATAAGCTCTGAATGTTTAAACAGGCCATACAGACTAAATCCAAGGTAGAGCCTTATATTCCCCTCTCTGTCATCATTCCCACAAAAACTATCAAATAAAGAGGGAGAGATAGAAAGCAGGAGGACCAGCTCTGTTTAACTCTGTCCTCAAATTGATTCCTTCCCAGCCAACCTTTGTAAGAACACTGGTGCTTTTTCTTGCAAGAACAGGAGCGAAAGGATCTTCATCTCTGGCATCTTCAAAAAGAAGCTGGGCAGCTACCCACTGGGAACGTTTTAGCTAGAGATCCTTCATGTGTAGGGAGTTAGACTTGTTGGCTCATGCAGCTCTTTCCAAGCCTATGAGTCTGTGTCAAACTATTTTGTGCAGTAGTTTGTCTAATGTTTTAAACTGTATGATGTGATAACCAAGGTTCAACTTTCCTTCAGCCTCTCTCTTAATCATAAGCAGTCTCAGGAGGCCACAAAATTGGGCAGTACTTTGCCATTGATCACATGATTTGGATGCTGATAAAAGAGCAAAGAGCCCTTCATCTAGCTTTTCTATAGGACCTCTTAATTTCTAATAAAGAATATATATGCCTACATAATAATCACTTATTTTAATATCATGCTCACTCCATGCTTTTGATGAAAAATGCTGTAAAAATGGCCATAAGGACACTTTTTATGTATTAAAAAAAGTGGAATCTGATGTAGTACTGTTTTGAATTTTTGTATACTGTAAATGAAGAAGTATAGTAGACTGAATACAGGGCTGAGACCCATCCTCACTGGCTTTGTTCTTTGGTGCTTTCACAAGCTGTGACACAATATATTCTCAAGCTGTGACACAATATGTTCTCAGTGATGGGCATTGAAGCAGTATCTGGATACATCAGTTTTCAACATGTTTTGCTGAATAATTGGTTGCCACCAGAGGAGCTTACAATATATTCCTGGAGAACAAACTTCCTTATTGGCCCTTAATTATATAAGCCATTAGTTGTCTGTCAGCAGTCTCCATTTATGAGTCTTAAGATCCATAATGCACGATCGTATGTATGCTGTGTGTGTGGGTGATACCCATCCTTTTGGGGTTTCAGAGCTGGATAAATTATGTCTTTTTTTAACCTCTTATGAAAGAGATTGGGGTTTGAAGTGAACTGAATTTCCTTTAACAAATGGTGCTAAAGCATAAATATTCTTAAATATTTTCTGCTAATATTTCATGCTCTCTTTTATTGTGGGTTAATTACAGCTCTCATGTGCAGGCGTCTTGACCAGTCTCCTCTTACTGAGAGAGAGAAAAAGACAATGTGCATTGCTAATGAAATGTAAATTTTGTGGTATGAAGTATCAATGTAGATTTCTGTCCATGTTGATCAGCAAATATCTGTAGTTTAATGTCCTCCTCCTTTCTATTCAACTGTGAGGCATCAACTCAGCCTGGTTGGTTTGTTCTGATGTGCTTGTTACATAACTGACTACAGTCCACAAATCCTTTTACATGGTGGCAGGAAAAGTATGCCCTTCTCCGTGCTGCCAATTTTACAGTTTGCATTATTACAGCTTCCCCTCCAGTATCATTAAACAACTGTCTTTCATTTCCCATTTCATGTCTTTTCTCGTTTTGCCGTATCTTCTAACAGTCAGCCTGGCTTTTTTAGTGTGCATTCTTTGTGAACTCATTATCTGGAAAAGTTCTGATCCTCTCCTTGTAGTTTTCTGTCAAGGACATTCCACTAAATATATTTCAACCTGAAGTTACACCTGGTGGCTTCCTCTGCAGTTCATCAAATGTGTTTGTTTGTGGGGCAGCTAGACAGGCAGTAGAATCTCCTCTGGTAGAATATTGCCAGGAGCACAGTAGGATGAAAATCCCTTGGCATGCTGAGGAAGGCTTAATTCCCCATCATTATTGGTCTTCTTGGAAGGCTTTTCTCCTGAATACTGGGAAGTACTTTGCTCTAGGATGTGACTTAGCAATTAAAAAAAAAGCAAATGCTAATCTTATTAAATAAATCTGTAATTGGTTTCATTTTGTGTTTCATGCACCCCAGTTAGCAATGTAATTCTTTGCTGAGTTCTTGAAGGAAGAAACCAGTTGCTTTATAATTTTTTTTCCTGCTGCAAAAAAGTCTTGAAAAACTGCAGTTTTCAAAGACTATTCACAGTTTGGTACAAAATTTGCATGTAGAGGTTTTGCACAGAAAGCATTATTTTGGGGCAGAAAATATATCTGGGCACAAATATTTTGTGTGCAAAAAATGGTATAGCTTTGGAGTTAATTTGTGCAAAATATGACTTGTGCACATTAAATAGCATTTTCTGTGCAGGAAACATTTCTGCACAGAAAATATTTTTGTACATAATATTCTCTTCTACACACAAAAATGTGGATTTTGCGCAGAATAAGGCCTGAACTGCAGTGTTTCTTGTCAGTCCAGGATTCTTCTCATCAGGGTTCCTGATGTTTGATAAACACATTTTTGAACATTTTTAAATGTGCTTTCCATCCCTAATTCCAGTGTTTTACCAATGGCCTCTAGACTGTCTCTTGTGAAAAAACATTTCTTTCCTTATTCATGCTCTGAAAAATCACAAATTGGAGAGGTGTAGCATAAAGGTAACTACCCAAACATGTAAAAAGTAGAGTAGAATGGAGTTGATTGGAAGTGAGAATGCAGAAAAGGCATGCTCAGAGTCAGGGGCTATGTTTATCCTATTACGCTCTCTTCTGGAATTAAACATTGGAACATGCAGACCTGCCTAGATGGATATCAGGCCGTCAGTCAGCCCGACTGAGCTCATGCTAGCAGGGCCACTCTCCTGAAAGAGCATCTGGAAAACTCGGTAATGTTTGTGAACCAAAGACAGTTATTTTGGAAACAATCTTTACAAAACAGTAGAGTGATAATTAGAATGCCTCCTCAAGTAGTATTTCTGTAGAAATCTGGGACAGAAGTGGTTTCATCTATTGTGATGAGTAGCTAGTGAAACTTTTTTGGTGTGTGTGTGTGTGTGTAAAAATTAGATTTGCCAGATGAAAACAGGAGAGGACTCCTGTAACCTTTATTGGTTGTGTAGAAGAGGGAATTTCAGCAGATGTTTGTCATGCAACCAAGTTAACAGGCAACACCCAGGGAAATTCCCTCTCTTACGCACTCATTAAAGTTGAAGTATTCAGCAGTTTACATTCTGGCAGCTCTAGTCAGACAAGGAATTGGAAGCCTAAGCTACCATCTATATAAATTAATACCCCCCTCAATTTTTTATATACATTTCCTGATCTCCACAATCATCATTAATGTTTTATTATCCTGTTCCATCCCTTCCAGTGGCTGAAAAAAAATAACCTGAGCCCAAACTGCTGACCAGCCCTGCTTGTCTCAGGGCAATTTATGGTCTATGAAAAGTTGATTTGTTTTCCTGTGGGAAAATAGTCTTAACAATTTCAGTCAGCCTCAGTCTGGTTTATTTTGAGTTTTGGTAGGAAAATTAAAGTACATTTATCTTGTCTGTTCAATCTCTAAACTGTTTCAGCTTCTACAGAAGATGTTTGTTTGTTTGTTTGATGGCTTATTTTTCTTCTATATGGGACCCAAAGCATTTTGCTAACCAAAGGTATCAGTGAGGGATATGTGGGGGGGAAAAAACACGTCCCTCAAGCAGAAATGGCGAGGGGGGATAAAAAGGAGAACAGGTCTTATTTCTAAAAGAGGGGGGAGGATAGCCCTTCATAGTGCCAGTTAGGCAGTTTGATATTTCTGCTATCAGAATAATAGAACATGCTGTCAGAGAGGAAAGTCCAGTGTCTTCTAAGGTTATATGTACTCGTATTTTGACACTTACAAGATCTTAAAACTTGAGAAACTGTTTACTTCTCTTATATCCCCCACTGGCCCTGTATGAAGTTGCATGTTTGTGTATTTGTGCTGATCATTTGGAAATGTTCAAGAGATTTTTCAGTTAAGCTGAAAAAGTTGCCTTTTTGGATGACCACTCACAGAATCTCTTAGCTAGCAGGGCCAGTATTCTGGAACAATAGGTGGCAAAAGCAACGTCTCCAAACTCTGTTTTTTTAATGTTCATGTGAACATTTCAAAGTCCCACTTGGCTGTCGCTTCTCTTTTTCTAGAGGAGAAAAAGGTGTAAGTGTAAGGAAGATGGAGAGCCTGAGTGGTGTAGTGATTTGAGCATTGGAGTAGGATTCTGAGAGACCATGGTTTGAATCACCACTTGACCATGGAAAACCATGGGTTGAACCTGGGCAAGTCATGCTCTTGTGATCTCAGAGGAAAGCAAAGACAATCCCCTTCCCTGAATAAATCTTGCCAAGAAAACACTGTGGTATGTTCACTTTAGAGTTGTCGTAAATTGAAAACAATGTGAAGGCACACAACAACAACAACAACAGGAGGAGGCTAGCAGATGGGTGAAGGCTGCCATTTCTGGCAAATGACATGCATATTATACTTTCCCCACAGTACTGTGGATTTCTATGGCTAGTGGGAGGCTGTTGGGGGGTGCTGCCTTTAGCTCAAAATGATACTTTTCTCTGGTGGTTTATGTCAGGGATTCCAGGCAGGGAACCCTGGGAAAATGATCAGCCCACTGCAAAGATGCTGCATCATGCTCCAGCTGTGGGTGATTGCAAGGTTGCATCAGAAACTGGGGTCGTGTGCAGATGGTAGAGGGAGGTGTGCAAACCTCTGCCTGATTGGTTGTAAATTTGTATATAAGAAAGCAATCCCCAGTATGTTTTTGTCTGTTGACCAAACCGGTGTCTGGCGCAAGCCTTTGTCCGTCTGTTCCATGTTGTGTACATATCGGAACGTTGCTACAAGATAAAGTGCCTCCTGTTTGGAAGAAACTCCTCCGTGTGTGAGTATCCTTACTGGGGAACAAGGCTGCTGCTGCTGGCTCGCTGCCTGTGGTTATTCCGCTGCATCTCTGTGGGGCTGAAACTCCTATCATCCTCCAACAGTGGTTATGGGCCCAGACCCACAGTGCACAGCATCCGCAGCGCACCTGTAGTTGTTTTCCCCTGGATACTGGGACTGTTTTTGACTGTTTGCCTGGCTCTTCGGTGCATTGGGAGTTTGTGTTTTGGCAGAGAGACAGTTAATCTTCAGTCCGGAGCTCATCAAGGTCACTGCGGCCAGCTGGTTTGTTTGTTGAATTTTTCCTTACAAAGGCAGCAGCATGGCTGAGGGAGAGTATCTGCGTTTTGAGAAACTGTCTGACTCTAATTATCAAAGCTGGCAAATTTATGTGAGAGCCGCTTTGACGAAGGAGAACCTGTGGCACGTTATGGAAAATGAGGGACAGCCCCCAGATGGAGCGACTGCTGCCCAAATAGCTGCGTTCAGAAGTGCGGACGAGAAAGCCAAAGCAGTTATTTTGCTTACTTTAAGTCCTTCCCAGTTGATTCACGCTGCTGCTGCAAACACAGCATATCAGCTGTGGCAGGCTTTGAAGCATGTGCATCAGCCTTCCTCGTGTTTGTCCAAAATGTTATGGACGAAAAGACTGTATAACACAAAGTTATGTCCCGGAAGCTGTGTGAGAGAGCACCTCACGCTGATGAAACAGCTTTTCCAAGAGACAGCCGAAAGGGGAGTAAAAATCCCAGAAACGCAAAGGAGTTTTATTCTGCTGGGAAGCCTCACTAAGGAGTGGGACTTTTTGATGTACAGCCTGCAGGGAGTGCGTGAGGAGGAGCTGACTGTAGACCTGGTAGCCGGGAGGATCCTGAAGGAAGTCCAGCGTAAGCAGTTCGATTCCAGACTGCAGTCAGAGGGAGAGGCGGCTCCTGAGGAAGAAGAAGGAGTGTGCAGCTATGCCAGACGCTGCTACCGATGCAAGAGGGTCGGCCATCTCCAGAAGGACTGCAGAATGCCAGCGCCGAGCAGAGGGAAGAAGACAGCCCAGAAGTGGAGGGGCGTGTCGTCACAGGCTGAAGGCCATGTGTCTATGGCAAAGGAACAGTCTCAGAGTGGTGTGTGGTTGCTAGACAGTGGTGCAACTCACCACATGGTGAACAATATAAAGCTGTTGAATGATGTAACAAATGCAAATATAACAGCAATTTCTCTTGCAGATGGGGCACCAAGCAAGGTGCAGAAGATGGGTACTGCATATGTGCCATGCTTTGGTAAATCATTCAATAATGTGTTGTGTGTTACCAACCTGCAGAAATGTATTTTGAGTATCTCCCAACTGATCAGTGAGGGTTACAAAGTGGTGTTTGAAGGGGAGAAATGTACAATAACTGAGAATGATGTGTTTTGTGCAAAAGGGGTGAAAAAGCAGGGGTTGTACCACATGTTGCCCAAAGGAAAAGTGGCAAACGTTAACCCATTGTGTAACAAACCTCTACATGATAAGTGTGTACATTACCTCCACTGAGTGATGGGACATGTCAGCTACAAAAGTTTGCAGGAGTTGGCAAAGGTATACCCTGAGTTACACGTTAGAAATTGCCCTATGTTTCTAGATTGCTCTGTATGCAAAAAGGTGAAGGTAAAGGCTTACCCCATTGCCAAGAAAAGCAAGTGTGTCACCCAACGTCCTTTTGAGGTTGTACATGCAGATTTGGCTGGGCCATTCAAGCCAACTGAAGGGAAAAATAGGTATGTCCTGGTAATTGTAGACAGACACACCAGGTACTCCTATGTCTATCTACTGAAAGAGAAAAGCCAAGCAGCCAAAAAGTTCCAAGAGTGGGTGAATGCTGTTGAGAGGGAATTTCCTTACAAAGTAGCCAGTCTTGTATCAGACAGAGGGAGAGAATTCCTGTCCAATAACCTGCAAGCCTGGGTGCGTAAGAAAGGCATAAGGCATAAAACCACCAACCCCGCATCTCCCGGGGAGGATGGGCTTGCAGAAAGAAGAATTGGGCTGTTAAGACAAATGAAGGACTGTATGATGGAGGATGCCCAAGCCCCAGCAGGACTTTAGGGAGAAGCAATAAAGACAGCAAACTACCACATAAACAGGTTGTGGAGCTCAAGTGTGAAGCAAACTCCATATTACCTATTGTATGGTAGGGCGCCAAACCTGAAGCATCTACGTGTTTGGGGTCAGTTTGCTAGTGTGTATATTCCCCCATGTTTCAGAAAGTCTGGAGAGGAGAAATCTAGACGGTTACGCTTTGTGGGATATGAAGGTAACAAATATAGATTTCTACACCATGCTGGCAAAATAGTGTATTCCAGGAATGCAAACTTTGAAATCCATTCAGGATGGGATAGACTGCACTGTAACCTGGGTAAAAGTGTGAAAAGTGGGAAAAGGTTGCACTGTAACCAAGAGGTTTTGATTCCCCTGGGGGAAAGTGTGAGAAGTGTTCCAGAAATTCCTGACAATGGAGGGGCAGTGATGTCTGATGAGGAAAAGGACAGTGTCCCAGATACACGTGAGTGTTCTGAAAGTGGAGGGGCAGTAATGTCTGAGGAAGAAAAGGACGGTGTCCCGGATCCACTTGAAAGCTCTGAAGATGGAGGGGCGGTGATGGCTGATGATGAAGAAAGTACCGAGGAAAGTACTGAGGAGGAGAAGCCAGAAGTCTCACTCGACGTCACGCCAAGGAGTTCAGCGCCGCCATCTAGTGCTAAACCTGCGGTTAGGGTCAAGCAAGAGCCTCGCACTGAGGCCAGCACCAGTTCCAGAAGTGGTTCCAGTAAAAGTGGGTCAGGAGGTACCCAACTTGCTAAGTCAGGGAGCAAAGTTATGCTCATCCCTAAAAGGTCAGGAGGAGGGTATTTTGTTGTCCCGTGTGACTGAAGCAGAAAACTTACAGTGTAGGACTACATTGGGGTATAGTATCAATAAGTGAGGCAAATGGTCCAAGATGGGATTTTGTGCGTGCAGTATTGTCCATCTGTGGATCTGCTCACAAAGGCATTTCCAGTAGTAGGCCATGAGAAGCTGGCAGGTAAACTGGGCCTTGCCACCAAGGTGTAAGGTGGAAGATGAATTGTACCCTTGAATGTATGTATCATATAATGTGTATCATATAATGCGTATTGCATAACATGTATGGTTAGTGAAAATGTCCTACACAGTGGCCTGACCATTTTGGAGGGGATTGTCAGGGATTCCAGGCAGGGAACCCTGGGAAAATGATCAGCCCACTGCAAAGGTGCTGCATCATGCTCCAGCTGTGGGTGATTGCAAGGTTGCATCAGAAACGGGGGTCGTGTGCAGATGGTAGAGGGAGGTGTGCAAACCTCTGCCTGATTGGTTGTAAATTTGTATATAAGACAGCAATCCCTAGTATGTTTTTGTTTGTTGACCAAACCGGTGTCTGGCGCAAGCCTTTGTCCGTCTGTTCCATGTTGTGTACATATCGGAACGTTGCTACAAGATAAAGTGCCTCCTGTTTGGAAGAAACTCCTCCGTGTGTGAGTATCCTTACTGGGGAACAAGGCTGCTGCTGTTGGCTCGCTGCCTGTGGTTATTCCGCTGCATCTCTGTGGGGCTGAAACTCCTATCATCCTCCAACAGTTTATTCCTATGTCTCTTTTGTTGACTCAAAACTTTTTTTTTTCACTTTATACTACTATGAATATTTTAAAAAGAAAAACATAAAGTTTCTGTGTACAAATTATCCAATTTCTCAGTTAGCCGCGGTTGGCTGAATCTCAAATCTTAGGCTGTTAAGTCTCTTCCTCACTTGAGTGCCCTTCAGAAATATTGGACTTCAATTCCCACGTTGGTCATGCTGGTGGAGATTATGGGAGTTGTAGTCTAACCGCAGGTTGGTGAAAATGGCCTTTAAAGCATACCTATCTTTTATTTAAATTAATTGGATTCCTTTTCATGTCCACCTGGTAGCAAATGCAAGCTGTAGCATTTTATGGAGGATTATGTGCATTTGTGTGTGATAAATGTCCTTTTCCAACTGAATACTTGTTAGATATCTTGTGCAACTTAACATTCCTGTTCTAGTGATTCAGACCCAGTTCAACTTGTTCCTGCTGTAACCGGTGAAAAAAACATTGACTTTGGTGAGAATACAAGTTAGGTTTTGTTGGGTATTTATTTGATGGTGGGAAAATTATGGAATGAAGCACTATTTTTTTTTAATCGTATGTCAATGAATTTGGGTTTGCCACCAGTTTTACACTCCGGGGAGAGTTGCAATCAATCAAAGCTCTTTGATGAGTACACCAGTAAGACGCATGTTTTCAAACACCAGTTTGTTTAGTTCACATGGTATATTTTTAGTTGTATATTGTACGTTTAGTTGTACATTGCCTTTGGTTGTAAACTGATCATTTCTTAGGTGTACATTTCAAGCATGTTTGAAAATTGCAGGCATAGCTGTGTTGACCATTAAACAAAAAACAATCCATATTGTTGGTATCTCTATTGGGCTGGGCAGAAGGCTGAAAAACAAGCAAACAAGTGTGCTAACTTTTGAGGCTCACTGGCTTCATCAAGCAAAGATGGGTAAGAAACATCAAGAAGGCCATAAAATTTCAGTTCTCCGTTGTGGTTTGATAATTGTTCTGACTCATCCGGTGAAGCTAAAAAGTCCCTTTTTTGGCAGGCTTCACTAATCTTCCCAGGAGATGGGCTTCTTTCATAGCCTATACTGCTTTTACTTCTGGACCTCTCTTGGGGTGGGGAAGAGGTGGGGACTTCGATGAAAAGATATAGACCTGCAATCTTTTGTGACCACAAGAGAGGCATTTGCTTCTCCTACATGAGGATTTTTTGAATCCTCTTTCCCTGATGAAGACTACAGTGAACTTTTAAAACTAGAGTAATTTTTTAAGCCTTCTAATTGGTCTACTAAAGGTATCACTGATATGTATTTTGAATTTTGTACTTTAAAAATGTTGTATGAGGAATATAAAAATGAGTAAGCCAAAGTCAGCTGGATTTGTTTAGGTTTGGTATTATAACCCCACCCACAAAAAGACTGTGGTACATAAAGTTACATTTCACATTAAGTACACAGTCATAATGCAGTACGTCCCCATATCTATGTGACTGCTTTAGGATATGTCAGTTACCTGCACTGAAATGTGGTCAGAAAATATTACCGTATTTGTTGGCATAGAAGATGCACCGGCATATAAGACACACTCCTTTTATACACCAGCAAATACTATTTGTCGGCATATAAGATGTACTGATATATTAGATGCACCTCATTTTGAAAGTATTTTTTGGGGGGAAAAGTGAGTCTTATATGCCAGCAAATAGGGTACTTTAATAGAAATGAAATAGAAATTGAAGTAGTAAAGGAAAAAGCACATATAGTATTACATGGAAAATGGAAGGGAATTTAAAATAAATCCAGAAATGGCGCCCCAATGCTTTCGCACTATCTCACGTTGCCGAAGCTGTCTTATGTTTTCTCACTGTATACGCATGCTGCAATGCCACCAAGTCACTTAATAGGCCTCTTCGTTATGTGATCAGATCACGGTCCAGTGTGGTTGTGTAAAATTCTTATACTCATTCAATACAGTAAAGTGCTTGTGTTCATAAAGTGCTTCTGCTTATACACTGTTAATGCCCCAAAAGTGCAAGAGTGGTAATGTTGGCAATCCTGATAAGCCTCAGAGAATCCATAAAGTGCTTCCTGTAAATGAGAAGGTAAAAGTTGTTGACTTGAAAGAAAAAATGTGTTCTGAAGTTGGTAAGCTCTATGATAAGAATGAAGTGTGCACCCATGAAATTGTGAAGAAGGAAAAAGAAATCCATGATAGTTTTGCTATCACACCTCAAACTGCAAAAGTGACCTATACAGTGTGTGATAAGTACTTAATAAAAATGGAGAAGACATTAAATTGGTGTCTGGAAAACATAAATAGAAAATGAGTTCCTGTTAACTTCAATGTGTTGGAGCATAACACCTGAGGTTATATGAAGACTTCAGCAGAGTATCCCCTCAAACGAATGCCACCAAGCAAGTAGAAGATGGTTGCACAGATTTAGGATCATGTTTGGACTTAAAGATATAAAACTGAATGTAGAGACTGTGCTGCCCATAAAACAGTTGCTGCCCCATTTCCAGATCAGTTTAAGAAGTTGGGGAGAAAGGATACCACCCAAAGCAGATGTTCAACTGTGATGAAACTGGGTTCTCCTGGTTAAAAAATGCCCACAAGAGCCTACATTCATAAAACTTCAAATGCAGCACCAGGGCACAGATTCACTCTGGTCCTAAGTGGCAACTCTGCAGGGCGTATGATAAAGCTAAGCATAGTGCATAAAAACAATAACCCACATGCTTTTTGAAACAAAACCAAGCTTTATCTGCCTGTATTTTGGCAGCACAGTAAGAAAGCGTGGGTAACAGCCATCTTGTCTACAGAATAGTTTCACCAATGCTTCATCCCAGAAGTAGAAAAAATGTTTGCAACAGAGAGGTTTGGAATTTAAAGTTCTATAAATAGTAGACAATATACCTGCTCATCCTGAGTCTGTTTGCTATGAAAATGAAAATGTTAGTGTTGTTTTCTTACCTCCCAGTGCAACATAATTGATTCAGCCCCTTCACCAGGGCATACTTCGTTTTGTCAAGGCCATGCACACCTGCCTGGTATTTGATCACATTCTAACAGCAGTTCATGTAGAACCTAATGTGGACATAATGCAGTGCTGAAAATCCTTCATTATTGCTGATACAATAACCTTAATCAAAGATTCCATAGATGAATTAAAACCAGAAACAGTAAATGAATGTGGAAAACTTATGGAAAGATGTTCTGGCTGATTTTCGTGTCCCGCTGGGGATTGATAGAGAAGTTAGGAGAATAATTCATGCACCAAGACAATTTGGTGGAGAAGGATTTGCAGAGCTGCTGGATGATGCAATGGAAGAGCCATGAAGAAATGCTAACCACTTTGTAAGATGTCTTAAGAGGAAGAAGAAGAAATGGAAGCAAAACCAGCAATGTGGACATCAGAGAAATTTGCTGAAGAATTTCAAATTGCACAGACGTTAAAAGATCAAAATTAAGGAATATGATCCTTGGGAGGAATGCAGCATTAAAGTCACTCATATGATCACTGAAGGATGACAACCTCTGTTGCAACAATTGGATGAGCTGAAAGAGGCAACTTCTGATCACAATGTTCTTACAAAAGGTTCAAGAAAAAAAAATCCTTTAGAGGTGCCTAAACTTCAACATGGACATTGTCTGCTCCTGAAATCAACATCCAACTATCAACATTATCCTGGCACTCTAATCCAGGATTACTTTTTTGTGATCCTCTTTCTTATGATGATTTGCCTTCTGACATGTCATCAGAAAGTCAATACTAGCCTAACACTATAGCACTGAGATGCTAGAGTTAGACTACTAATGACCTTCTGCATATGAAAACATTTTATTCCCATCTTTTTTGGAGCACATGTTGGTGATAATTTTTATGTTTTTATCAGTCACACACTGGCTTTGGATTGCAAATTATGGCTACAAAAACTTCTTTCTCTTAGATTCTGAAGTTCTGTCAAGTTTTAAGCTGCATACAGCATTCATCTCACTGAAAAAGAAATAGTGTTTGGTATTATCCATGTTTTTTTCTTATCTATGGTAAGTCCAGGAGTATATCCCCCACAGACAGAAGATATCAAAAATGATACTTTTAACACTGGGGCTCTTGTATGTCCTAAACTGGTCAACCCAAGGAATAATGAGGACATTAATAGATGATTTTCCTGTGGTAGATTGCTTCTAATGGGGTACAGGTGGATGCCTCTGCATGACCTTATCAGTATCGTTGTTTTTATTTCTTGTGTATAAAAATCCTGGCTCCTAATTATAATAGCCAGCCACAAGTGGGGAGTCACTTTCAGCCTGATGGCCACATTCTGTTTCAGACAAGTCCTTAGAGGCTGCACTTAAGGGGTGAGTGGGCCCAAAATTCAAAGGGTAAGACCAAATATACCAGTGGTGTTGTTCATTGCTCTCAAATTGGCTTTGATGTATGGTGACTCATTAAATGAGAGTCCTCCAGGTCACCCTATCATCAGCTTCCCTGCTCAAATCATGCAGATTCAGGGATGTGTCTTCCTCGATTGAACCTATCCCTCAGTAATGTAGTCTTTCTCTTTTCTTGCTGCCTTCTACCTTATCAAGCATTATTGTCTTTTCTGATACGGCCAAAGTATGACAATGCGGTTAAGTCATCTTGGCTTCCAGAGAACATTCAGGCTTCATTTGCTCCAGGACCCATGTATTTGTCTTTTTGGCAGTCCACGGGACTTGCAGAACTCTTCCCCAGCACCACATTTCAGATGAGTTGATTTTCTTCCTATCAGCTTTCTTCACTGTCCAGCTTCCACAACCAATACATAGAAATTGGAAATACGATGGCATGGACAAACTCTCACTCTAGTATTCAGGGATATATCGTTACACTTCAGAATCTTGTCTAGTTCATTTATAGCTCCCCTTCCAAGTCCTGGTCTTCTGGTTTCTTGACTGCAGTACCCATTTTTATTAATGGCCGAACCAAGGTATAGGAAACCTTGGACTATTTCAGTGTCTTCATTGTCTACGTTACAGTTATGTAAATCATCTGTGGTCATTATTTTTGTTTTTGTAATGCTCAGCTGTAAACCTGCCTTTGCACTTTCTTCGTTTACTAGTATAGTTTAAATTAAAAAATTTTTTGCTAATAGCTAAGCCTCAGAAGAGATATTTTTGACCCTTTGGAGTGGGGAAACTCCCATGCAAAAGCTGGGAAATCACCAAATGTCGGTATCTTGGAGAAGGACATGTGGCTATCTGGCACACTAATTCAACCCTAGGGCCTGAGTTTCCCTGCTGTTGCTGTGCAAACTACTCTTCTTAATTTCTGAATCTATATTGAGCACTCCCAGGTTGAGTGGCAGTCTGTTACCTTATATGTGTGGTAGACTGCTTGCTTTCACACGAAGAGATGTCACATCCAGTTTGTCATCTGGGACATTTCAGTCTGTTTGGACTGTAGGATCTGGGAGAGGTTTGTTGTGGCATTCTTGTCCATTTGGATTGTTTCATTCTGTGCGATGGGCTCCTGCTGTTTTAACTTGTAGAAATTCCTTGTAAAATCATAAGAATGTCTGAACAAGTTTGTCTCAAGATTGGGAGTCTATAGGAGAGTGTTATGTTTGATACTGGTTTTAAATTTTGTCAACAGCTTTAGAACAGCTTCTGTTGCTGCTCTATACTGACAGCTGATCAGAAACAGAGCCTGAAATATCCTCACCAGAGCTTCCCACAGCCTCCTGCCTGTCATTAAGCATAACTCCCATATTTTTTGGCTCTCTCTGTACCATACTTCATGACTTGCCCAGGTGACTCCTACATGGCTTCTACAGAAGAACCAACCTGGCGCAATGTTAGTCATTATCTTCATTCCTGCTTCTTTCCTTAGTATGGAATGCTGGGATTCAAGCAAAAAAAAGGTTGCTAAGGCATCCAATAGCCAGAGCCGCTGAAGGAACTATCAGGAACTATCTTCTAGTTATACTCTGTGATGGGAAGAACCTGTTGAGGAGTTTGTCTTCCTGGCTACTTTTTTCATCTTCTGAAACTGCTCCAAAGAATGATGTGAATGTGGAACCTGAATAAAAAGAGGTATATTTGTGGGCTCCATTTGCTTTGTTATGGGTTGCTGAGGCAACAGGGCTCCCTTCGTTTGTGCAGAAGCAGCATCAGATTATAGCCTGTTTTATCATTTCTACCTTCTTAAGGAGAATTTTAGAGCCAGAATCTTCATCCTTCTGCCTTCAGTCCTCAGCATATGGCTTATCTCCAGTAGATGCTCTTGATGATTTCCAGTTGGAAACAGCATGTTATAACCAGCTTGGAAAGAAACAGTGCTCAGCTCTGCTGGTGTATGTGTGTGTGTGTGTGTGAGAGAGAGAGAGAGAGAGAGAGAGAGCTTTTATTCCTGATATTTCCCATGACAAATTTTTGATTGTCGGTGGAAGAGTATTAATAGCATGGGGTATAGATAGTGTTGAAAAATTAATGTTAACTACACAGTCCTTATTGGCTGGCTGAGACAATAGATCTTCTCCTTTGGGGTTTGTTCTCCTGCCATGCTGAGATATTGCTTACATCATTTAAAAGCATCTTGCCCACATTTGAGCAGTGTCTTGGTGTTTGGAAAAGGTTTACAGTACAACAACGAGCACAATCTGTTTTTTAGTCTGATGGGGTGTAAGGATCAAAAAAGTACAGTACATATTTTACTAAGGGGAACTGGTCACCACACATTACTGATCCATCACAAAACTGTCAGGTAAGATGCTGATACAAACCTTACTTTATTCAGGTAGAAAGTTCACCACAGTGATCAGCTTTCTGAAGAAATGTCTTTGTCAAACTAAGTTTTCTGAGCGAAGAGACAGCAGTCACAATCTTATTAGTGACATATGTCCATGTAAATGTAGTTTATGCACACATATGTCTGTTTTAGGATGGGCCAGAGGGTGTTATTCTGTAGCCCTTTGTGCATTGACCCAAAGTCTTCCCCCATCAGATTTCAATCCTCAGAAATGAGTGCTGTTGTTTACCAATGGAGGACAGTGAAACAATTCCAGCAATGAGAAGTGGCTGATCTGGGCTCTGAGTGGGGAGGTTAAAAAAGGGTGTACTCTATTTGTGTGTGCCCCGTCTTTATCCTTCTCCTTGGAGAGCAAAGTAGCCGCATCTTAATCATTAGAATTGCCTCCCCTGTCTTCCTCCCACCAGTAAAAAGCAGCAGCTATGGCCCCTGCCTGGGCCTGAAAGTTGCTGGAGCAGGGCACATGGGACCATGCAGGCAGAGCATTATGTTCTGCCTGGTTGATGTAGGATCTCAGCCATTGCATGCTTAAAGCTGCATGTCTGTTGTCACATTAATCTTGCATCAATCCTGTATTTTAGGCTAATATTATGTTGCCCACTGATTGATGGTGGCTGTGGCCTGAAGGCTTGTCTCTATATTAAAAGATGATGTTGGAAAGGAAAACATCCAGTTAATGTTCTTTACAGTGATGTTAATGGCTATGCTCCCAGTTGCACTGACTCTCTAAATTGCTAGTAGAAGTTCTTCACCTCACCCTGCAATCAGCTTGCTGTTTTCTACTTTGTAAAAAAGTGTGGAAACTCCCACATTTAATAGATTTTTCAGAGATACAAAGAATTCCATCAGATCAATGTAGCCTGGTTGAAGCAATTTCGGTTTTATTAATGCAAGCACATCAAGTCAAACACAGAATATCCTGCTTTATGGTACAGCTTTATATGTAGCAATTCAACTCTGAATAACAAAACGCAGATGTTGAAGGAATGTATCAAACCAAGGAAAAAGAAAATAGGTAACAGAAAAAACATGAAGAAATGGCACTTTTTTTCAAGTAAATACTAGAACCAATGGACCACTGGAGTGCACATTCATGTAAAAGCTTTTTTTCTTCTTAAATATGCATACACAAAAATGTTTCAGAATTGCATTTCAAATATATATCTCTGAAATTTAAAGCATCCCTTTGTAAATTTCAAATACATTAACAAAGCTGATATACAATCCCTTTCATAGTGTTTGACAACATTGCTAGCTAGGACATCTCTGAAAAGTGCAAAAAATCCTACTGTAATAATACAGTATATATATTCTCTTTACTCCAGGGCTGAAAATCAATACTTCAGCATGGGAAAAATAGCAGCACGTCACAAATAAACAAAGCCACTAGTTCTCTGTCACTGTGGGGTTGTCTTTCTCTTTCCTCTTGTATAAATTATTTCCATTGTTTCTGTTCAGCTCATTTGTTTGGCTTGAACAAAATAATTTTAGTGGTAGCACAAAAACACTTTGGCAAAGCAGATTTGTTCTTTTGTAGCTTGTCAGGTATACATTAGAAATCAAGGGAAAGATGGAAATGAAAGACCTTTTCACACATTATGATTTTAAAAGTAGAATTGCAAATATCAAAATTCAGTAATTTGCAGGTATCAAAATGTATTAATGGCCCACTATCAGGGTCTTAGTTTACTTGTGTGTGGGAAATGTGTAGTTATCAATTCACCCAAAGATCATATTGATGGTAGTAATCAGGTTTAGGTTTTGTCTCCTGATTTAAAAAACAAGCTGGATGGAAGTAGTGAGTTAATTTTTAAAGAAAAATACAAACCCGAAGGAGTTCCTACCAGTGAATTAGTATGGCTAAGAACAAACTTCAGTGATTTCAGAATACATTTCTAATTATGGTCTTTAAGGATTGTTCCACTGTTTTATGTGATTTGGCCAAGTATTTTAACGAGGTTTTTATTAAACACCAGACCCTTCAATTCTATACAACATGCCATTTTATTTTAAATAGGTGGCTCTATGACTATGAACTGACTCACTTATGCATATTAAAATCACTTGAAAACTGAAACAGAGCACCTCAAACAACACATTCTGACTGGAACCAGCTGACAGAATCAGGTGCCAGCTTGAGTGATCAAGTGACATAGCATGTATGAGAACAGCTCTTAAGTTTTCAAAGGAGCAAACAGGAAAACATATTGCTTTTAGAAATGAAAAATCAAAAAATCAAGAAATGATCAATTAAAAACATTTTCCAAAGCAATGTAATACATTAATGAGAGAAGCATTAAAGTACATTACAGCTTGATTGTATGGCTGTAGTTGTACCAGAATGTGTTGGATTTCTTAGATAATCTTGGAAATCATTTAATTCAAATTGCTTTTTTTTTGGCAGGGCCAACATTTCAGCAAGAGTTAGACACTGAAGGGTGAGTTCATATTCTATATTATACAATTGCAATAATTTATTTAGCCTGACGGGGAGAATTTGCTCTTACAAATTGCCCTATGATCAGTGGTCATGAATGATACCTGTAATGATAGCCAATTTGCCTACTAATGAAAGTCAGCCAAAAAAAAATACCCCAAATCACTGGATCCAGCTGTATGAGGGCTTAACTTTCACAATCTGACCACCACACTTACCCGAAATCAGATAAACTTTTCCAAAATTGCCTACCTAAGCTTCTGTTGTGACATTACAGGTGATATCTACCAGCTAATTTTCAGTTAGCCAAAGGACAGCGTGTGAAATATGCCATACTATTGCTGGTTAGTCTTTCACTGAGTTGTGACAATTGTTCATCTTGCTGCACTCCCATTTAAAATCCCTGATAAACAAAATATAAATGTAAACTAAAGAGTTCTCAGAACTAGTCAAACTCCACTGAGGGATGGGGGAGAAAAAAGATCTGGACAATTGCTCCATTTTACCTTGTCAAACCATGTTAACAAAAATAGGTTTGGCTGCACCATTATTGATATTGAGACAGGTATACTCTAGTTCACATGCCATGTATTTCAGTTTATTTACAAAGCTGTAGCTGGTTATTAAAAACATCCATATTTTTATTTTGTTTGCTTCCAACCCAGAGTTGTAGAAGGTACACTAAACAATTTCATTACCTTGTAAGGCACTATTTTCTGATGTAAGAGGGGAGCAGTCTTGCTGCTACAGTGATTTAAGGCCAGACTAAAAGAGACAAGGAATCCTTGTGCTGAATTGGGGGCACCCAAATTGTTTAGTTGCAATGGAGGATCTGTTTATATACAACTGACAAAAAGAAATGGTGAAATGAAACTTGGCCTAAACCTTCTGGGGTGGCAGGTGGAGAAATTAGGTGTTTGAATGTTTCCCATGAAAATAATTACATTGACTTGTAGCCTAAGGTAAATTATGTCAGAGGAGATCAAAGGCAGAACATTTTTCATCCTTTCTTCCTCCCCTCCTCTCCAGCCACCTATGAGCCAACAAAGTCTTTCCAGAAAGTGGTCATGGGTTGGATCCTAAATATGAGATGGATATGGGAAGACAATAGGAAATGTGCCTTCTGTGCATTTTCTTCATTTAATGTATCTTCTGCTCTGAGTCCGATTTGCAGTTCCCACCAGTGACCCTGCCACACACTCCCATGTTATTCACGAACTCTGCCCCCGGAGGCTATTTGAGGATCATAGGTGGTGGAGAGGATGAGATGACAAAATTACTTTCCATGAACTTCCCTAAGTTAACTTACTTTTAGGATTCAAGCATGTATCCAGAGAAAACTGGCATATCATGGAGAAAGTTTTGTCCTAGGACTCTTTCACACTACACAATTATAGCCTCATACAGAGCCTCTTTAACTGCCATGGGTACATACTCTATAATCTTAGCTTTTACAGTTTGTTTATGGCCCTTGAGTTCTCTGACTAAGATTTCTAGTGCTCCTCCCTATGCAAATCCCAGGATTCTACAGTTGGGAATCATACTGCTGTAACTTTATAGAGTGAAAAAACCCTTAGTGTTCTCCACAGAATGCCTTTTTTCTCATTAAGTGTATATTCAAACATGCAGCTAATGCCAACTCTTACCATCTACAGTGGAACAGTCCAGGCAAAGCTTTACTACTGAATTCTGCTGACAGTATAAAGTGGCCCTTTTGAGCAGAGTTTTTGAGAGCTCAACAAGTCAGTGAGGCAAGGAAGGCAGCATCAAAAAAAAAAAAAAGGAAAAAAAGAAGATGCTGAATGATGAGGATAAATTCCAGAACAATAGCAATGTAAAATACAACATTTTGAAACAAAAATGGCAAACCAGTGGCACCTTGAAGCCTAACAAATATACCATGACATGAACTCTCATAGGCAAACACCTCCTCCTTTAGATGCAGCAAAGGAATAATGAGATGTGGATGGGAAGTTAGTTTCATTCCTTCCTGTTTTCTGTAATAATGAGGAAATAGGAGAAGCAAACTCTGCAAGATATCAGATTATACTTTGACGAGTGCTCTGTGTTCCAGTATCAGTGCAGCCGACCTCTGCTCATGCTGGAAAATGCTCTTGGATTGTAAAAGCCTTGATTTTTCAATTGCATCAACCCCACATGATGGAATTCATATTCACGAAGTGTTGGGCGGATCAAGCCATAGTGGAACACTGAACCTGTTTTGTGTTGAGTCCATCTGAGAGTATTCATGTATTAGGCGGAAGTAATCAAACAAGAAAATAAAGATCTGGATGTCATTAGAATAAGACATCACCTTGAGTCCATCCCCCACAATCCATTTCATCTCTGAGAACAGGGCCCTGCCCTTGATTTTTTTTTTATAGTTTTTAAAAAACAATATCCTTTATTTTCAAGTGCCTTAAAGTTGATGTGGAATATTTTGCACATTTTTTCTCCTGTAATTCATAAAAGGTATTGTATATACAAAACAGACCTCAGCCAGTGAGGCCTTCTTTTCTTAAACCATGTCATTCATGATTTAAAAACAATATTCTTAGTGTGTGCTTTAGAATCTGAAGCAAAAGTCCAAAATCTCAGGCTCTGTTGAGCAGAGTTGTCCTGAAAATAAAGATAAAACATCACATTAGCAAGTCAGCTTTAACTTTGGCCTCTTAATTCAGAGAAGGCGCTTACATTTTGGCAACCAGATCCAGTTGTGAAAATATTTAGAACTAGCTCAAACTTACTGGTGTGACTTCCAAGGTATTTTAAATTTCTGCTTATATCATTACATTTACTACAGGATCCCTAAGCCTGATGGCCTTACTAGCTGTTGATATTTCTTATTTTCTCTTCTCTTTGTGTCCTCCCATCTTGTTCCTTTGGCACTGAACTGCCAGTCCTTCACCCATGTGCTGAAAACTGACCACAGATCAGATATTTGGCTATTGATGCGGCTACTGTTATTCGCTGACTGAAAAACTTAAACCACTCTGGGTCAAACCCATGGTATATCTTTCTCCTGTAAACTGACTTTGGATGTGGCCTGTGTACACTATGGCCCTGAGTGCTGGTTTATCCAAAGTTGTCCTACTGTGTCACACATTTCGTTCTACACATGGAACAAAATTAAAATAAGATTGCAGAATGTTGGGATGACAGAGGGAAACCAATACTTTCAATTATAGTTGGGAGGAAACCCCTTCTCAGTACTCTAATTGAAAACACAAACACTCATGGCAATTAGAAAACCAGAGGTAGAAAATGAGGATAGAAGAGAGAAAAAAATAGTGAAGTTTTTATTATTTTATTTCCTGAATATCCTACACTCCTCCTAATATGGAGTGCAAGGCAGTCTACAACATAGACCAAAACATAATTAACCTAAAAACCAATCATAATAGTAAAAAGAAAGAAAGTTAAAAACAATTACAATTAAATTATCTTATTAAAAACAGCACTGTTTTTTAGTACATGTCTTTCTTAGTTCTTGCTTCTCTTATCCTCATGTGAGAACCAGAAACCATGTAGCTTCCCTTCCTTCGCCTTTGAGATGCTATGATATTTCCTGCCCCTTAGTTTCTCTATTCATTGCACAAAAGTATAAGAGCTGCAGCAGGTAACTGTGCAAAACTACAATCTTTTTCATTAATCTTTTAATCAGCCATTCCTTGTGCACTTGCTGTATTTATGTGTGTACCTTTGCTTCACAAATAGAAAAGAGAGTTGTTTTTGTGCAGTTAGGGAAACCTTGTCAGAAAACAAAAGTGTAGCCTCATCCTTTTTACTAGAGATGTGAATTCTCATGGAAGCTGGTCTTTTCTTGGTAGGTTGTTTCAGTGTGTGTCAAGGCAGCTTTTCACATCAAAAATCGAGAGGTTCTGTGAACATTATTCCTTTCCCTAGCCCTTTGCCTGCTGTGCTGCTTTTCTAGTTGCAGGGAGTTTTAACAGAAGGGAGCATTTTAAAAAGGGATCCTCCCCACTATCATGCTGAAACAATGCATTTTTCCTCCTTGTTCTTCTGTAAATGTGGACTGGGTTAAAATGGTGAAACTCTGGACTGTACCACTTCAGAATGCATATTCTGAAGTTCCCTCCTATAAAAAAAGGCTTTATAAATAGGCAGTAAGCTACTATTTCAGAGCAGAGGTTGTACCAAGCCTTTCTCTATGAATACTATGAAGCGGCTTTATTTTTATTTTAAAGAAAGTGGAACATTAAAAAAAATGTGCTTCATGCCCTGTAGTCTGATGTAGTACCGTCCAGAAATCCTTTCACAACTAAACAATTATAGTGCTATGATTCCACTTTAATAGCCATAGCTGCATCCTATGGCATTCTGGGGACTGTAGTTTGGAGAAGCACTAGAATGGAACCAAAACAGTTAAAGTGCAATCATAGTGTTATAATTGTGTTGTGTGAGGGGACCCCATACCAATATTACCACAGAAACCTCCATATTTTTTTTTACGTCCACCATGTATTGTTTCTCTTAGGGCTGTTCCTAATTACAGCCCGTGTTTGGAAAAAATGCTATTCAAAGGGGACCCTTTTCCCAATAAGGAAAACTGTTAGGATAAAAGAGTCCCCTGTGAAGTTGGGCTGTTTCCCTTCCAGCAGTAATTTTCTCAGTGGCAGCCCTTCTGAGCAGAAGTAGGCTGGGAAGCCTTTCTCTGGCTTGGATTTTACTTCTAGTGGGAGTAGAATTAAGTAGACTTTCACATTTTCCTCTCCTTTGAGACAAGCATTATCAAGCCTTGAAGCCTCTTGCTAGGTATGCCAAACGTTGGTGCTTCTCTACCTTGTCTAATGTGTATGTGGACCTACGTGCTGTATTCTAAAGGCTCAGATGTAGTAGTATATTTGTGATAGCTCACCATCTGCAAAGAACCAAGGAGGGGTTTATTACCTCAGTGTCTTCCAGCTGTCTTTCTCCATATGATTTTCAGGGCCTTCGCTCTCAAATGACGCAATAAACAAAGCTGAAAGGGGAAGGAAGGTCAATCAGAATATGCATGTTTAATAACTTTTCTATGACGATGATGTTAAAATATGTCATTTTTAGAGGTGGAAAGCAAGAATACATTGTTGGCTCTGATCTATCTGTTTTTTTCATCAAGTGTGAGTTATTCTAACTGTCCTCTTTGATCCCATTCTTAGTATGCTGCAGTGGTTATTACTGACAGCAGATTCACAGATATGTATGCTTAGGTTTGGAATTCCAGCCACAGAAGGAATAGTCTTCTAGAAGTGTGGAATACTTAAAGCACAGATTTTATACTGAAATCTATATTAACTGCAATGTAAGTTATTTTTCCTCTACATTCTGTCTAAAACTTACAACATTCACAGAGGTAACAAACAGTGTGAGAGGCACAAAGAGGCTGTGTGATAGTAAATTTATTTTGTCTGAAAAGCCAAAACCTTACCTTCTTCACTATAAATAGGTGCTGTGAGCAGATAACTCTGAATTTTCCTGTCCTTCTCAAACGGACATTCTACCTGTTTCCACGTGATAAAGTCATGGATTTGCCTTGAAATTTCCCAGAACTTCTGCACAAGAAAAATAAAAATGAAACATTAAATCACTCCATCACTTATTTCGTCATTCAGAGATATTTTTTGGTCATGCCTACAATCCTAGTGTTATAACCAGGGCTTGGGGCTTTGGGTTTTACAAGTTAATTCATCATTTGTCACTTGCTGTTTTTAAAAAGGTAACACTGCCTTTTTACCTATTTAAAGAGTATTGTCTTATTGTTGGTAGTGTGTTGTTTAGTTTTTAAATGGGGCCACCAGTGGTGTGTGACTCAACTAGAATTTCATGGTAATGCTGACTGTATGAACCATGGTATTGAGGTCATGCAGTCATCTCAATTGGTAAAAACTGTAGAAGTTCTATCTTAAGCTGCTGGGATCATGAAAATCCTAGCTGCCATATGTCCAGTTCCCCAGTGGCAGTTGGTGACTTGCAGGTTAATGGGCTGTTGAATCCCTTTGGGGTTAGTCTGAACTTTAAAGAAACTATCCAGATTGCTAACTCCTGTCTGCAAATTAGTGTCAGCACTTTGGACATCTCCTTTAGAGTCAGATTCAAATTTAATTCATTACTCCAGTGAAATGAAATCTACCAGCCATCACTGCAATCCCCCCCCCCCCATATAGAGGGACTGATTCATAAAATTATCATAAAATCATCACCACTATGAAATCCTGCCTAGGTCATAAGTCTGTCAGCCCACTGTATCAGCCATGGGGTACTAGGTGTAGGAATCAGGCCCTGGTCATATACAGATTTATTGAACTGGCATAATTTATTTATAAATCACTGAATTCAACCTTTTTTTTCAGCAGAAAATCCAGCCCTATTTAAAAGCCAAACCCACTCCTACACCTGGGAGATAAAAACTCAACACTTCCTGCTGCTGCCCACTTTTCCTATCCAAACAATCTTCTTAGGTCTATATTTGCTGAATGTATGTTAAATATTAAAAGTACAGAGTATTTATTTACCTCTTATCTTTTCACTGTTTATGTTTATGCAGTGCAGGGGTGGGCAAAAGGACATTCTGGGGCTGCATATAATTACTCTCAGAAAAAGAGAGAAACTGCCTTTCCTAAAAGCCTCCAGGAGGACCAACTCATCTTTCTATTTACTTCACACTATACTGTGCAACATCAAAATATGCCCACTTTTCAAAACCAGAATCAAAGTTCTGTCCATCTGGTTTGTTTACCCTGCACCACCTTTTTGGGAAATTTTGGAAGGTTCTGGGGCAGCAAATTAGTCATCTCCTTCTGATCTAGCATGTGTTCATTCTGATCCATGAAAGTAGGACAGATTTTCAGTCTGTTACCACATGCCCATCATTCAATGTCCATTTCTGTCTTCTAGCGATAGGAACTTAGCAGAGATAGATTTTCTGCTCAGCAAAGAACCTAATTTTTGTTGTACTGACATGTATCCATTAAATGAGGTTTCCAATGAGCTCATTGCTCTAAAAAATGTGAACAGCAACAAGAAAAGAGCTGTTGTGTGCCTTCCAACTTAACGCAACTCTAAAGTGAACCTGTCACGGATTTTTTTCCCCCAAGATTTGTTTGGAGGGCATTTGTCTTTGCCTTCCTCTAAGGCTCAGAGAGTGTGACTTGCCCAAACTCACCCTGTAGGTTTCCATGGCTGAGCAGGGATTTGTAGTCCAGAGTTGTAGTCCAATGCTCAAACCATGCTGGCCAGGATAAAAATGGCCAAGGAACAACCTTCAGACTTTTAAGGCATTCTCCTCCTTAGTTCGGAGATTCCTAATTCTTTTAACACTGATCATATGATTGCATGCTGATTACCTTGAAGTTAATCTGCCCACTGGGCAAATGGTTGGTGTGTATTTTGTGCAGGAAGTAGATATCTTTAATGAAAAGGTTGAAAACAGGGATGACTATTTTCTCCCGGCTGCTGTGTGCTGTCTGGGATCTCTGTGCTGCTCCTTGAAGGGCGGTTCGGTAATTACAGAAGTTGCTGGATGGGTCCATATGATGCTGTTAGATTTAAAAAAAAATGAGGAAAACAATTTCTTATTAGGACGCCCATGAGTACAAATATTTTCATTGTTTGTATCAACTTACAGGGTTTTGGGGTGGAGAGAGCTATTGCCTTTCCTGTGGAATCTAGTCTGAATTCCTCAATAAAAAGCTTTTAAAAAGATTTACACACATTCCTATTACTGCAGCATCTGAAAATTGTGACTAGACAAAATTGACTTGACTTGACAAAACCCTCTTGAGATAGAAGAAATGCTGTTATGTATTTTGTTTAATCTCCCCTTCCTTTTCAATGGAAAGCAAAATTGTGCACATAGTTCTTAATAGACTAGATGCCTGCCTACATGCTACACAATACAGTTTGTGTTTTGACTGAGAGGCTGCACTTCACTGATCTTTTAAGACTGATTGATTTTAATTATTTGACACTTGGTGACCTATAGCTAAACATGTGAGTTACTGAACACTGAAAAGCATTTTGTTGGTGTGAAAGGCACATATGTGAAATGTAACTAAGTTATATGGTGAAAATGTAACAATTCATCTCTTAGAAGGAAGCAGCTTCAGGTACTTAAGCTTTTTTTCCACCTTCTCTCAAATTGCACTCATCCTTCCACCAAAGGTGTATGTTAAACATGGTGAATGTTAACCTTAGTTTCTGTCCTAATCAGATTTCAAAGAGTGTTAGTCTCTTGAGCATAAAAAGGCAGAAGGAAGGGGAAGGAAAAAGAAAAAGAAATGCGAAGCATCTTTAGAAACCACTGATTTTTATTTTTACATGAATTTTTGGGGATATAAACCCACTTCTTTTAGTTTTACATCCACAAAGAAGCTGCCCACATTTCTTTTTCTCCCCCCCCCCCTTCCTTCCACCTTTTCACGTCTTAACTAGGGTATGCAAATCCATTTCAAAACCTGGTTGTAAGTCCTGTATGAGATCCCTCATTGATATTAACTGTGCTTCTGGATGGTAGAGGTTTAAACTTTAACCACTGTTAAGGTCACAGAGGCAAGTGCAAGGGATTTTTCACAGATGACAGGCTCTGTGTGTGTAGATCACAATCCTGTAGTCTGAGTCTGATAACGGTTGGGTGCATTATGGCTGCGTCACTCCATAAACATAACAAATTGCCAAACGATACAATAACTGTGCTGGAAATAATAAACCATAGGTATTCTGAATTTAAGGAACTGTTTCAATTTTGATGGTTAAAAAGAACTTCTTTGTGTGTCTGTTGTGGGTATTCCTGAGGAATTGATAAATTCACTTTTACTGTATTGAGATGTTTGCTGCCTTTAATAATACCCTCCCCTGCTACTTCAGTGCTATGTTTTCATGTTGGAGCGATTTCAGTCTGTCAGGAAATACATAATGGCCACTGCTCAAAAATGGCTCTTGCATACAGGATGGCATCACCGAAGGCAAGCAAAGTTTAATGAAAGTGCGGGAAATGCTTCATGATGATCCCAGCCAATCTGATCATCAATTGCTCTCGTTCAGTATGAGCGAATATGCCTTGTTTCTTTTAGATGCAATCCCTGAAAAATAAAATAAAATACCTTAAAAGGGCATGAGTATCTTTGGTGTCACCAAAACTGTTCAATGAAACTACTTCCCGTTTTTGTCTTTACGCTAGAACAAAAGTTTGTTTGTTTTTTCATGGTGAAGAGTTAAGGGTTAACAGGTGACTTTTTAAGTAGTGTGATTTAGCAGGAACTTCTCTTATGAAGATCTTTCTCTTATGAAATGACTCTCTCTCTCCACCAGATGGCAGACTTTAATTAGAGATGGAGAATAATAAATTCCACATTAATCAGATCAGGTCCTTTCCCTCAAGTGTCACCTCTGATTTTTAAGGAAGATCTTTCACTTCCAGACATATGGGCAACCTCTTGCTGAACTCTAGCCGCTGTCAGCTCCAACAAACATTGTCAATGGTTAGGAGTTATGGGATATGTTGTCTGGAGGGCCTATGGACATCTACACCTTACTTACAGAAATCTGGGAACAAAATGTACAGGCACTATCCTGTCCAAACTGCTCAGTAAGATGAACATATGTGTTTTTGTCTCACAGTTCCAGCCAATGAGTGCAAAAATTGCTGAAATGGCTGCAAGCATTTTACTGGATTATAGTTACTGAATAAAAACCTTTGGCAAGACTCTTCCTCTGTATTTAGATTTTTGCTGTTTCACACTCCCAATATCTCACGGTGTACTTTTACTCTGCTCCACTTGTACAATGCCTGAAATCCTACACTGTCTTGCAGTGCGTACAGTTCTGCCAAGTCTACCTGCTCTTCATGTCCCACTTCACATATGCACAGCCTATCATTCTGCTGTGGTCCTCCTTGCTGGCCATTTAGTGGTCTGGGGAGGATGTGGGACATCCATGTAGCCACCAGCTCTGCTTCTGTAGCTGGATGCACAAAAGCAGCAGCATCCTCATAGAAACCCTGGGAGTTCTGGAGAATGATGTTTTCTTTGAGCGTACAGCTCCAGAAATGCTGCTGGGCACTGCCCGGCTGTTCCCACCATCCTACAGCCATGAAATGACTCTTGAGGCGGGCACCACTTCAGAATGGCAGATTGCCTGCAGGCAGATGTCATTAGACCGAGGAAGTACTGGATGACTTTTTCCCCAATGACCTTGAAAGGACATATGCAAGGCCATGTATGTCACCAGCAGGATTATGGCCAATATCTGCATACTAATAAACACTCTCTTACGATGTCACACAGCTATATAAAAACTCCTTAATTTCAAAATAAAACAAATGCCCTGTAGCTGTAAATTGGCAAAAAGCTTTGGCAATGTACAAAAAGCTTACCTCTAAAACATCAAATTTGGCTGTTTTGACTTTGGACCATGTTTTCTTTAGCCGGGCCACAGGACTCAAGTTCATACCGGCTAAAAAGAGAGAGTAAACACACAATGAAGATGTCAAGGAAATACTTTAAAATGGTCCTGCTAGTAGATCAGACTGCTGGCACTGCATGAAGTGTTGCCCAGTATTTGTATAGACATCTGTGACAACAGGAGGTGAGTACATATGTAAACAACAGGTACTCAGAAGAATGTTTAAGAGATCATGAGTTCCATTCCAACCATTTCTTGCCTCGCCTGAATGAATTCCCTAGCAGTTGCAGTGTTTCCTTAAGTAACTTTCCCTAGTTCTGGTAATCTCTATGGTGCTCATTTGTTGTCCAGAGCGGTACTACTCAAAGTGGTGGCCCCTGGACTGGTGCTGGTCCCTGAGAAAGAAACAGTTGTAGCCAATAGGCACAAATATGGTGCTGGTCCCTGATATACTAATATATATACTAATATATATATACTAATATATATATACTAATATATATATATATATATATATATATATTGCATATATATTGCATATATATTGCATATATATATATATATATATATATATATATATAGCTTGTCTCCCACACCAAATAGCCTCAGAAGCACTGATCTAGACACTCGTATCCACCCAAGCACCATTATTTTACCAGCACTGTCACACACTCTTGCAAAAAAGTACTCACAGATTATGGCCATCATTGAATTAAAGTTTCCAATGTTGAAGCACTCTCTGGCCACATCAATAAAAAATTCCACTATTCTTGTTCGCTGTTTTTTCTTCACCACCTGAAATTGGATAAAGATGCATTAAATGGGAGAAAGCAGCATAATAATTGCACAGTGGGAGTGTTCTACTACGCAATATAGAAGCATTTGTTTGGGGGAAAACTATCATTGCCTCAATCCCAATATGACCCCCCCTTTTTTTTAAAAAAAAAGCCTTCAGGGTTCAGAGTTGAGATCCTCTTTTTATTAAAAAGAGACATTATCTTGGGAGATCACACGAACCCTGTGTATTGTGGGTTGCTAGAATTCTGCAGTCTTATATAACACAAGAATGGGGGTATTAGGAACAGCTTATCAACCAAACAAGAATTTAAATAATTTCCTTGTGGTAGCAGGAGGATTGGAGAAAAGAATGCATGAAGAATGGCTCAAGTGATCAGAATACCAAGTAACAGTTAAAATATTCTGCTCTTAAAAGACAGAAAATACCAAATATCCTATTTAGGGAAGATAGTACTTCTAAACTGAAGAGGCTACAGAATGGGGGCAATGTTTGGTTATGGCACTGAAGGACTGTAATCCAACTTGTAAAATATTATAGTGTACTTGATGAGGGACACATCTCACACTGAGATAAAGCATTAAACTGGCATCAAATATGTAAGTAAATGAGAATAATCAGCTTAACAACTGACTCATTTCCCCTTAATTAGTGATTGCTGAATTTTAGTGGTCTTTATCTGCTTATTATGCTTTTATCTTACAGTTTCCCTGAGGAGCTCAAGGTGGTGTAGTTTAGTCTTTCAATAACACTGAGAGGTATATGACAATGGATTCTAAATGTGTAGCCCCAGCTTGCAGTATAAAAGACATGTTACCTCCAATTAAAGCTGGAGTGAAGAGTTTTCTGATTAATGATTTGCACCCAGAGAATCTTCCTCATATCTCCTTGGTCTAATCCTAACACTCTCTCCATTATAAACCACAATGGTTTCTCCAACATCCAGTTAGCATGCACACTGACAACTGCAACAATGTGCTAAGTCCCTTTAATGCTGAGTCAGGCAGGCAGGATAGGAATGCACTCCCATGGAAAGAGAAGGTTTGAAAGTGCCTAACTTTCTCTGAATCTATCTTCTGCTTTATTTTCACAGCTTGTTGCTTGCATTGTGAGGATTACCTTTTGTGTTTTTAGGAATAGTGGCTGAGCTGCAGTTTTGCCTGTGCTGTTTGTGATTAGCTTCTGAGAATGAGTGTGTTTGTTATACTTGTCACTTGCTATTCACTGCCCTTGTTGATACTGGATCAGTGCATCCCCATCCACATTATTTTCTCAAGTTTTGTTTCTAGGGGCTAATTTTCATTTTCTGCAGACTTCTCTGTAGGGAAAGGCTATGCAAAAATCCCTCGCCCTGTTGTGCTAGATTTTATATCTAGGGAGCTCATTTAGATGGTAGTGCATCCAAAAGTATAACTGTCTACTTGAAATCTAAGACATATTATCTAGGAAAGAGTCATATGCACATGATTCTGCTATATAATTATTAATTTTTTTTAACGCACTCAGTATATCACTGCAGACTAGCCTCTTTCTCTATCACTCTAGAATCATCTGAAAGATTATTTCCTGGGATATCTTTCCATCTTTGCATTCATGTCTGGACATAGCCCAGACGCCATAGATGTGGTTTGTGTCCGACTATTTGCATACAGAGAAGACACTTCTTTTGAGGTAAGTGTAAATATTCTTTGCATTAGGGTTTCATAAACTCCATGGGAGTTGTTTGAAATAGAAAATGAAAGGGTTTGGTTATGGTAAGTTTTCCTAGTCACCTACTTGCACATGCATGCAATTTTCTCTTTCTTTTTGTTAAATGGAGTTCAGAAAGAAGCACAAACTGTTCATATATATATATACAGAGAGAGAGAGAGAGAAAGAGAGAGAGAGAGAGAGAGTAAAATTAATTTCTGAAGCTGAAGCACTTTTTGTAAGCAGCTTTAGCAGATCTGGCATCCTTGTATCCATGGAAACTAGCATTTTCACACCTACACATGATGGATTCTTGTAAGAGAAGTACAGTTATAAGGCATGGTGTGTTTACATGGCCAGAGACCACTTTCTCACTGAGGCATAGATCTTACATTATCAGGCAACATGACTACTACTGTCTCTTGTGCCCTCATCCCATACTGTTCGATAAACATATGTTATAAAATCATGAGGGTTGCAAGTCACATGGGCATTGTCGTACCACATCTGCTAGACCCCAAGAAAATTGCAAAAGTGGTATAGTTTCATATGATGTTACTAGTTCATACACTAGTGGCAAGGTATGTTTTGAAACAAGGTAAAGGAGAAATCATTACCACACAGAGAAAGAAATCACCAGGATTTTACTATGCAGTATGAGTCAAATCACAGTGACATGGGGGTGAATACTGAAATACAAACAGAAATCGAGATCAAATGCCAGCAAGACATGCTGTAAAAGCTTGCATCTGGCATGAGGAGCTATATTCATGTAGACCCTGAACCAGGTCAGGAAGCAGTTATTTTGTGGTAGATGGCTAAGGTTCACAGAGTTTCAGTCAAGGCAGTCTGAAGTTGGCTATATCAAAAAATGAGACATAGAATACAGAGTACCCAGGCAGTCCAGGGACAACTCTCCCTCATTAATATACTTGCCTTACAAATCTCTGTAGCAACCAACATACTGAGACAATTAAACCAGTTGTCATAGGCCTCCAAATTGTAGGTCTTTGTAACATCTCCTCGGCACTGAAAAAGAAAAGCTCATGTAATATACTTCTGTTTTGTATTTGTGAAAAAAGAAAACTGACCACAGTTGTTTCCAGTTACACCCACACAAAAGTAAATTTAACTTTCATTTTCACACACAAATATAAATCCCTGTCAGTAACTGGAAGTTCTCCAGTAGGATGATTCAAAGTTGGGAAGGGGTGACAGAAATCTCACAGCTCATTATGATTACTGTGTTAAGGCAGATGACCTTCTACTGGATAAAGAATTTCTTTAACCTGAATTCTGTGTTTAAAAAAAACAAAAACCCAGACATCTCTAGTAATCAAAGTATCTTAGCTACATATGTATAATCCATTTTAAATGACCTTCTTAATAAAAATCTGAATCCTTATTCTATTCACTTAGAATGATGACCTAAGCATTTAGAAATAGGATCATATAATTCTGATGTTTTCTTTTCTGGAGATATTGATGAAAGTAAAAAGGATTTGCTCATTGCCTTCAAATGCCTTTGGAAAGGAGATTGGGAAAAATACAACATACAGAGTCTGCTCCTCATATAGTAGATGAAAAGTCTGATTAAAGAAATGCATCTTCTGTAATACTACTTTTTATGGTCTACCAATATGTATGAGCATTCCCTCCTGCTTTTTCTGTACTTAACAACTGAGGAAATCATAACTGTTTTTAAACCTCAAAGGAGGTGGAAAAAAAATCCCTAACATTATGTAATATGTATTCCCTGGAACTTTAAGGAATGAAGCTCAAATGAATAAGTGCTGTTGTGAATTATGATATGTAATCATTTGTAGCTGTTGTGTCTAGACAGATCCCAGTCTCGTACAATATCCCAGAAGACTTCCTTGACCTCTGAATTCCATAACTGCTAAGTTGCAGAGAAGAACAGCTACATCAGGTGCCCTTTAGATGTTCTCCCAGCTGTATGGGAGCTACTCACAGATAAGCAGCTCTCACCCCACCCACAGCTGGGGAAAACATCTACAGAACACCAAAGAGACAAAGTAGTAGGTCGGGGCGGATAAGTAGTTATTGTTATATCCAGGAAAACTAAAAAAATTATTCCCAGTCTTCTGGCTTCATAAACTATGACAAGAAAGTAAAAGGCTCCTTTGGTTGTCATGCTTTGGCCTGGGGTATGAGTGAAATTATACAGGAAATCTAAGCTACCAAAAAAAGAGGACTGTATACTTAGGAGGGGCTACTTTCTCAGAGAATGCCTCTCCCCCACCACCATTATCAATATGAAGCTCTGTGTGCCAGTTCAGGAACTGAAAAAGGTTCCTAAACTAAGTGGTTAAACCTTATAAGCTACAATCATTTTATTTCTTTACATTCCATTTTCAGGTATATATATATAATTTAATGAGTGCCATTCAATATTTAGACCTTTGCACGTTCAGATTCCCACTATGAGGAATTGGAAGGTCAATTAACTTGCACTGGAGGTCTAATAATCAGACCAAGCCTTTCACACTTGAGAGCTAATATATGGAATAGTAGCTTGGCTACTGAGGTACGGTTTCTTATGGCAAGCCTGACTCCAGTCAGTGAGCCACCAGACTGTTTTCACAAACCTCTCTCAGCTTCAGTTCCCAGCTTCTGCACTACAGGAATTATAATACTGGGCTGTTGCAAGGATAACTAAGCTAAATTATGAGAGGTGCTTTTGATCACTTCAACCACTATATAAATGCTAAGTGTTATTACCATCCTTCAGTTGATGAAAGGTTTTGAATGGCCTAAGTGGGATGCAGGAGCCAAGGAAAGGACATGATTGTCCCTATGACAGTGTATCACTAATGAGGGCTGGCCTCAACCATTTTTCAACCTGGTGACAAGCCAACATTTGCATGTGCCCTACTTTTTTGTTATGGCATAACAAGAAAGAGGGTAAAAGGAGAAAAATAATTTGTCGAAGTAAAGAGAAATCCATCTAATACGGAATCCTGGTTCCAACTGAGGCCATCCAGATCCCTCTGGAAACTGACAGGCAGACCATGAAGGCATTGATGCTCCTCTGTTATTCTTTCTTAACATTTGGAATTCTGAGGTATTTTGCCTTGGAACATGGAGGTTCCAGTCAGCTATTATGGTTAACAGTCTATGTTTGCTCCATAACATAGAGTAGTGCCCAGTTAAACTGTTGTAATATTATATGCCCCCTAAACCAGTCAAATGGGATGTAAGTAAAGCACTTAAATATATGCAGGTACATTTAAATCTAGTGTAGACTTGACCTGAATTTTAAATACCCTTTGCTCTTTATATGCCTTACATATACAATTTTTACCTCTGGCCCTTTCTGTTTCCTGTTGCCATTCCTTTCATACTTTGCACATACCTTGTGATTATCCAGGGAGTCCATGTGGCTGACTATCTGCATGAGGTCCTCAGGATAAATGTTGCTCACCCTCTCCTGCATGGAGCAAGACAGAGAAAAAAAAATCTGTCAAAATTATAAGCCCAGAGACAAGAACAGAACTATGTATTGACAGGTATCCCCATGGGGACAGATCCTAACTGAAATGAGTATAAAATAATAAGTCAGGCAGGCTTCAGTTCAGTTCTCTTGGGCAGAAAATCTGGACCCTATAAAAGACGCAAACTCTTCCTTTCTCTCTCTCTCTCACACACACACACTTCTTTTTGTCTGCCTCTCTACTGCCTCAGTGTTGCTCATGGAAAAGACAGAAACAAGTCAAACTGGGTCAGCGTGAATTGCTAACTGCTACCCAGAAATTTCTTTCAAAAGCTTGGGGCCCATAAGCGCAAAGGCAGCAGTGACACCTCCTACCCTGCTACTCCAGTGGTCTGCTGCCCACTTGTTTTTCCCTCCAGTGGGCACTGCAGAGCAGAGGAGAGATTGGTGGGTGGAAGAACCACTGATATAGAGGGAAGGGTGAGGCTGCTAATGCATATTCGCTTAGCATCCAAAGCCTTGCTTGTAGCACAAATATGTGACTGAGCCTTTTGCAACCATGGGTCCAGGAAAATAGTTTTGCTTTCATTAGATGCTCCTATGTTCTGGGCATATCAGCATTGCTCTGAGATAATGAGCATGAAACAGGCTCTGTTTGCATGATAGTAGTAGGAAACACAAATAGTGTGTTTTGTATTTTTTTTAAAAAAATGTATGAGTTTATAAGTTGACTTACAGCAGGGATGGGCAGCTGTGGAAGGGACAGAAACCAATAACCCCCCCTGCCATGCTCCCTGGCAGGCTGCACTGTCACATTATGTTACTTCTAGTTAGTGCCATGGCTGATTTTTTGCCACTTGAAAGAAGGCAGGCTGAGGGATTCTGGGAATTGCGGGGGATGTGGAGAAGTGTACTGCTGTGTATGTGGCTGGTTTCTGGTTGAAAAATTGCCCAAAATCAGCACAGAAAATTATTTTTTTTAAAGGCAGGGGGCTTTTGGAGGGCACTAGAGGCTGCACCTTGCTCGCCCTCCCTTAGAGGATTACCCCCATCTGGATGGCTCACAACATGCTGAAACAATCAAATAATAGATTTGAAATCATAAAATCATAAGCTAATGAACCTTAAGACATCTAAAAATAGTAGTACAGCATAAGAAAAATCTCAGCAGTATAAACCAGTGTAAAAATATATAAACTGGCAGGAAGAACAATATGTTATTAAAAGTTAGCCCCAAGAGTATGGGACTGAAGAAATGAAGTATCCATTTGCAGAATTCTGAAGACAGTAAGTTTGGGGTGTTATCTGGGACTCCCCAACACCACTCCTTGAGATATTCTAGGGCACAAATGAGGCTGAAGGAGAAAGAAACTGACCAGTTGCTTGCAGTCTTTGTTCCTTCAGCTGAAAGGAGCTCATTGCCTCTGTTCTCTGCCTCTTTTACCTGCTGACATCTCTGAGCCTCTTTCCTCAAAGACTAACTGTAATTCTGAGTTTCTGTAGTTTGTCCTAGACCTGACAAATCTTCCACTTGGTGGAAAATAAAAGAACAGAGACAGACTCACCAGTTCAATGTGTGTTAGCTGCTGTGCAAGGATTAGCGGGTCACAGCAAACACTCAGTATGTCCTTCTGCGATGACTGAGGCTTAGTTTTAAGGATTGTGCCTTTGTCGGTCACTGGCTGGCGGAATTTTTCTCGGATCTCCTGGTACTGATTGCGTGCAGCAAGGGTCATCAGCAGATTCTGTGTCATCTGGCTAATGATCTTCTTGACCGTTCCATTTTCCTAATCCAAAAAGTATAACAGTTTTTGTCGGTGAAACAAAAACAAAAACTCTGCTCTGGATTGTCTGATGACGATGAATTTCTAGTTAGAACGCTATACAGCTCAGGGATTTGACCCGACCATCAGAGCCTTTTAGAAATGAAATTATCATTCAAATTTGCTTAGAATTTGCTTGGTGAGTTGAAACACTGATCCAATTCAGCATGTATGCTGACTGAGATACAAGTAAGGGCATTACATTGATAAGATGGAAAACAGTCCAGCTTTGCCTGTTTAAAATCCCCAGGTTCTGTCTTGCTGGGTAGGGCTACCTCAAGAGGGACATACCACTGGGAATCTGATAGGATCTCACAACTAAGAAAGGGTTCCTACAATGCCCACAACACTGCCATTCTCACTTGGTGCTGGGCATCCAGGAAGTGTTGAAATAACAAAACAGAACTATTAGTTTGCATGCCTCACCTCTTCCAGGTTTACCGGGTCCTCCACGGCTGCCTTTCCTGACAGCTCCTAAAAATCCTAGAAAAGGTGCTGCTAACAAATAGTTTTAAAGGCAGGGAAGGGGAACCGAGACATACTTAAGGTCAAAGTGGAGACACTGGTTAAACCACTTCCTTTTTTGTTCTCACATGTGGCTAGCCTTTGGTAATACAGTATCTGAGTAGGTAATACAGCTGACTCCCAATTTACAACATTTCAAATTTAAATATGTCTCCAGAAAAGAGTAAATACATGGAAAAGCTCACCCCATTTATAGCTCTCCCAGCACCCTTGCTGGAGGAAGAGGAGAGGCAAGAAAATGAGGAGGGTTAGGTGAGACAACAAGGCTATTTGGAATTTTGGTGTGGAGTTTTGAGCAGTAAGCAGAGGTAATTAGACTGCTCTTCTTTTACATGCCCAGGTGCTGGAAGTGGGGAATGGGAAGAAAGCAAATGCAGTTTTGGCATTGCTTGGGAGGGGGGAGTTTCCTTTGCCTGCTTAGAAGGGGGAGTGGAGGTGGGGAAGAAACTAGAATCTTGGAGCTTTAGGGTGGCTGGAAGGCATTTCCTCTGCTTGCTTAGGTGGAGATGAACCACTGGAGTCTCCTTGTTTCACTTCACAGACAGAAGACATATAGCCCCTTCCTCTCTTGATGTGCTTACTTCTATCTGAGAAGCCTGCTGGAGAAGGCACATTGGAAGAACACAGTTCTTCCCGATTCATCTCTGTCTACGTGCTCTTCTGAAAAGGAACTGTCATCTAATGTCAAGCTGATTCACCCCAGTCAAACCACCTTAGGAGCAGCAGTATCTACCTCATCTAGTCCCTCTGGAGAGCACGTGCACATTTCTCTGGTCTTGAAAAGGTAAGTTCTCATGTTTTATACACCTCTTTAAAATTGGTGGGTGTGCTGAATAAAATTGCTAAATTTGGGGCTACTTCAGCTTCACTGCAAAGCATTCCCCTGGTCTCTATGCAACTGGCTCCACACATTTACGTCAGTCTCTTTAGCGCCTAAATACTCTAATGGAACCAGATTCTGATTCTGATTGTGCAATCTAAGGAAGGTCAGCCCTGACTAGTACTTATATAGGAGACTGCGAACAAATACCAGCTGTTGTAGGCTATATTTCAGAGGAAGGAACTGGTGAAACCACCTCTGAGTAATTCTTCCCTAAGAAAAACCTATGAAGTTCATGGGATTACCATAAATCAACAGATGACTTGAAGGCACATGCGCATGCGCACACACACATACAATTTATATTGCAAGTCCAGGATGCAACCCTACCATAAATTGCCTGTGTGAGGTTTATGAGAGACAAGGAAAGAAATGGTCAGTCCAGTGACTCCTGCCCCTCCATAAGTTTCCACTAGGGTACCCCACCTTGGAAAGCAAGAAAAGATCTGGGGCACATGAGTGCATCAAGCCTCTCTGACTATCCATGCTGGAACAAGTATTCAGGAGTTGAAACAGGGATATGTGAACTGTTTTCCATCTGATGTGTAATGTGTAGCCTGGCTTAAGTCCTGCTGAACAGAATCTGTTTTCTCTCCACTTTGAAAATGAGCTCCAATTTTGTGGTGGGTCATAAGGAAACATAACATTGCGGCAACTGGATGACTGTGCATTAGGTCTCCTTGCTGAGTGCGCAAAGTTGGTTCATTGCTCAATTGTGACCTCAAATACATGGTCATGAACTTTGCTAAAAATAATCATTCTGCTTGTAATGGCATGATCTTACCTTGGTGCTTCTTACTGCATTGAGACTTTTAAATTGCCATTACAATATACCTGGCCCCTCCACCCTGAGACTGCTGGTATATCATGTATCATTGTGTACTTCGCCAACAAACATGTCAGTTTACATCATCCCAGAATCTCCAGGCCGAAAGCACAGTTAATGTCAGCAAATTTGACTTTTATTACTTTAATACTAACATTTTAAAAAATTACAGTAAAAAATAAAGATTAAACATTAAGATCAACATTAAAAATAACAAAGGATCAGAATAATCAATTTTCTAATGTTATATTATTGCTTGGTATTTTATGAAAGTATACAGAGATAAAAAAGAATGGCTGATAGAACAATTTGTTATACATTTTTGGCTCTTCCATACTTGAGGAGGTACACTCACTCCATACTCATCTGTAACACTGGCTGAGAGGTTTGTTTTCACTAGATTAACAGACAACCAGGCCTAAACATGGAGTAGAGGTTGACAGCATGTAAAGTATCGTTGCAGAATGTAGGCAACGCATATCTTTTTTTTTAAAAAAAAATGATTCTGCCTATGAGCAAACCTTACCAAATTGAAAAGAAAAGGAAAAAGGGGGACATAAAAGAGGAAAGTTCTAGATGAACCTTTTCTCTGTTATGTCAGCTTGCCACTTGTTCTGTTTTTCACAGAAAGGAGTACTGAAAAACTGATTCCCCTCCTGCAGTCTAAGGCAAGAGATTCCATGCTACCACTTCTGCTCCATGTGAAGTCCCAGTCTTTGTCACCAACTCATACAACAAGTCTGCATGGGTATTTCATTATCATTTCCACAGGCACTTCATCCTCACTCTGCCCCAAAAAGTTGTTACATACATTTTTGGCACATATCTCTATGGGAGCAGATATGAATTCTTAACAAAGATAGGATTTCCCAAATTGCTATTTTGATGTTATTTTTGCTTCTTGAATCATTGGACACTGCTCCCATTTAAAAGTGCAAAGATCACACACAATTTTTAATTGCAAAGTACAATGGTCTGGAGGATGTTGAACATCATTCCCACTTTATAGGTAGGCAGATAGACTTAAATTTTTTTTGTTATTCTTTTTTAGAAATACTTTGTCCCTGTCACTACCTTCCTCACATACATACCTTACTCTGTTCATTAGATCATTTTCCCCATGCTTATTTTAACTATCTATTTGTCTGCTCTTTTAGCCAGCAAGGACCCCATACTAAAATTTCTTTAAAGGAAAAAAAATGCAAAAAGTCTTCAATCAGATATAGCCTCACCAGTGGCTATGTGACAAGGAAGAGACAATAACTCCCTCCCACTTGGGAAACCCATCCTGGTAATTAAAACAGAACATAAAATAACATGTTTTGCTTTTGTGTTAAGATTTGTGTTAAGAGCATGTAAATGCATACACTTTTGAAAAGGAACAATATAACCTTAGTCATATCCACTTCCCTTCAGATTGTGACATCTTAATAACATGCAGGTAAACAACATTGCTGACATACCAAGACTCGTCAGGCTGTCTTGGTTAACACCTTTAACATCACTGCTTATTGTCCTGCAATGTTGTCAAAGTTGTTGTCAGTTTTTGGCCATTAAAAATTTTAACAAGCATATATGCAATCATTTCTTAAAACCTTTGCCTAATCTCAAAATATATCCAGAATAGCCTTTTTTTAAAAAAAGTCTTTTGCTCCTCTCCTATGTTGGCTACAAGCCTAACCATATTTGGCTTAGGAAGTAAATACTGAACTGAGCAGGACTTCTGAATAAATAAGTATAGGATCACGCTATAGTTCTTCAAGGAACTAGTTAGAGCCTTTCGATTTCTGTTAATGCTTCCAGCATGTAGTTTTATTTCCCCAGTGTGAAAGCAAAGTCTTTCATACCAGATTTATAGCCAACTGTAGGCTTTTGACTTCGGCACCGCTAGAAGCTACAAGAGGGACAAAATGAGAGCATTCCTACTCCCAAATAAGAATTCTGATTCCCCCTGAGATTTTTTTTTCAGTCCCTGTTTCTAGCAGAGCAGTAACTTCAAACTTTTAGACATACAGTTTAGGCACCCAAAGAAAAAGGACAGGCAGTTTACCTAGGGAATGCAAACAGCAAATAAAAGACATCTAGGAGTGAACAATACTAGAAATTTGGGGAAAGAAGGAAAATTTCATTGGGGGGCAGAATTCTTATTTGCGTGGCCAGTGCCCTAATTTCCTTTTCCTGTTCCTACAGCAGTATCCCTGCCTAGTACTTTCATGCACAAGCAAATCAACCTGCTTGAGAAACATGTCTTAATTGTATAGGGGGAGGAGTTGGAAAGTAAAGGAGAAGTTGCAGGGAATATCCCTTCTACACCTTTTATACTCTTTAGGACAAACAATGGCCTGCAGCTGTTTTGGTTCATTGATGCTGGGAGCATGCTTCCAACAAATATTCTCAACCTGTAAAGGTAAATTATAGATTTGCATCATTGGTGGTTGTTCTTTTACCTGCATGAGCTTCCTCACCTCATCACACTGTGTGATTCTGTGAGCAATTTCCTTTAGCTCCTTCATAGACTTCTCATCCTGAAAGTCATAGGGAAATGTTTCAGTCCATTCCTTTAGGAGCTGTATGATCTTGGCAGCAAAGGACTTGAGTTTTGCCTAAGAAAGATCACAGACTGGTTAGTCAATGAGCCTGAGATCTGCCCTGACCAGGATTTCTAGACAATGAGGTAGTGCCCCAATAGCCAAATCTGTGCATCACTAGCAGAAGCACTTGAAAACAAAGGAATAGTTAAGCGCACTTAATTGAACCCCAGCTGGGCATATAAGCTTTCTGTCCTTCCTCCTTTCCTTCCAAATATGTTAGAATATTACAGGAAAGACAGAATGATAGCAGATGTGTATAATACTTAATTTTGAACCTGTTGCCATTTCCTTCACTTTTCACATTTATATTCCAGTGCAATCTGTACACTCTCTCTCTCTCTCTCTCTCTATATATATATATATATATATGAATGAATGAATTTTCCAGTGAAGCAATAAAGTATCATGTGGCAGGGTAATTTCTCCAGTTTTATTGCATATGGATTTAACACAATTTTAGTGGTCAAGGAAGGAACCATCAGCAATCTCCAATGGGGCATTGTTGGAGACAGATGGAAATTATACTTCCTTCATTACTGAGTCACTCCAGCTACTACTATGCTTTTGAGGGTGGGGACTTCCTAAATCCTTGGTCATTGGACCATCTTACTCATTACATCTAATGACTTCTTTGTTATTGTTGTTTTACCTTTGTTTTGCCCTGCTTGTATATATAGTATGACAGAATTACATTTAATTAAAATCTAGTTCCCAGTGAGGGGGAAATGGTTTAATTTTGCTCTGAGCAGGAACAGACATATTGCTCTTAATAAAGCTCCGAAGAGTAGTAATTTCCTTTGTTTGTCATTCTAATCACATCAACTGAAAGAAATCTTGAAAGTTTTCTTCCACCCCCATCCACCCACGCAAGGGGAGAGGAAAGTCTATTCTGTGATTTCCACCCTTGCTGTGGATTTATAGAGTTGCGGGGGGGGGGGGGGTGCCAAGTAAATAGGTCTCCCTTTAAGAGAAAGAGGAAGGTGCCTTGTGAAATTTTCCACCACAAGAGAATGCTCTGCACACAGAAAGTCATCTTTAGGTCCCAGCATATCAGTTTATTTTTAATAACCCGGCAGCAATTTATTGATTCAACAATTCACTAAAGTGCAATCTGGAGGAGCCTCAGCAATTTGCTTGGGATATGAATTTATAATCACATAACTCAAGATGGAAATACTATAAAAGAATCACTAAAGGGCTGCTCAGTGAAGCTGGGCTCTCACACAGCAAATGTAAAATCAAAAAGAGGAATTCACAAGTGGCAGTTCCAGCTGCCCTGGTTGTTGCCATCAGTCCTGATGGTTGTCAAGGCAAGTGGGATGTGCAGAGGAATCAGCACACATGGATAGGGGTCTTTGCCAGCCACCTTTGGTGGGAAGGGCAGTAGGATATTGTCCACCTACAATCCAAGGCAGTGCTAGATATCCATATGCAATTATGTAATTTTCAAATACATATAAATATTATGCAGTACATCTAATTACTATGATCAGGACACACAGAATAATTTTTAGGAAACAAACATCTGCATCTCAAGGTAACTGAGATCTTAGGTCATGTATAATTTTGGCCTCTCTCCATGCCATCACTGTTAGTTGCTGTATAGCACAAAATGGGTTCTTAGTAAACATGCATAGGGCTACAATGTAAATATACTGCTTAAACAACAGGTAGCAAAGCTATGATGCTGGCAGTTGACCAACAGCATCTTCAGAGAAAAACAGTTTGATAGATGTTTTGTTACACAAGTGTGATAATGGGGCTTCCCATTATCTAGACTTGGCTGAAGGGGGATGCTTCCCTCTTCAGGTAAACCGAGGGTTAATGAGGTGTTGGGATTAGGTTACATTTTTACTGTGGGTCAGCCTCACAGGTCACAGGGGCAGACTGGCCCAATCAAGGGAAGAGAGGTGAGCATCTTCGAGATGCCTAGAGATGCTTCGAAGGAGAAGCTATAAAAATCCTTGAGAGGCCATGTGGCAAAGAGACAACCAAGGAACCTCCTGGAGATGGGATCTGTGCCAGTAGCAGGCTGCAGGCCTCGCCTCCTGGTCTCATTCCTCTCCTAGACCATCTAAGCCTGTGAACCGAAATGTGAGTAACTAGAATAAGGTAGTTAGTCGCATTAGGGCTTTTTATTATTTTGGAGGTTGGCTGATCTTAAGAATGTATCTGCTGTTATAACTACTTGTAACTTAAGCGTACCTGGGAAGGGGGAGCCTCTCATGTGTATTATTGTCTTGTTTACTTGCATGCCTTAAAATAAATGCTTTTCTGTAAAACCTCTGTTTCCTCGCCATTCTTCGGCACACGCTTAGATAGAACTTCTCTCACTCAGAAGGAGGAGGGAAAGGAAAGGTCCTTAAGCATAGAGAACAGCAATTCACTGACAGAGTCCCACTGTCCTGTTCAGTTACAGGTATATTCAGAATTCAGTGGGTGGTGGCAGCATGCGAAACTGGTGAACGCTGGGTAATTTCCTGCTTCTTTTCAAGGGTAGAAGTCAGGCTTGTGGGGGGGGGGGCTGGAAGTAAACTCAGTATGACAACAAGGAACATGAACTTTACAGCTATCAAATGCAGGTCTTTCTGCAGACAGGAGCTATCTTTATGATCAGTGTAAATGAACAATACAAGTTCTTAGTTTCTTCTTCCCCTAGTGATTATACACATCTGTTATAAAAGGCTTGGATGGGGAACCGGTTTTGGGCTGAGGGCCAAATTCCAGTTTGGGATGTTGCTGTTATGTGCCATCAAGCCACTTCCTATATACGGCAACTCTAAGGCAAACCTATCATGGGTTTTTCTGGGTCTGAGAGTATGCGATGTACCTAAGGTCACCCAGTGGGTTTCCATGGCTGAGCAGAGAATCGAACCCTGGTCTCTAGGGTTGTAGTCCAATATTTAAACCACTATGCCACACTGGCTCTCATAAATACTACACCATAACTCTTTTGGAAAAAAGGAATCACTTCTTCCTCTTAAGTAAAATGGCAAAAGGCAAGAGCTTAGTTTGTCCCAGAAGAATCTAAATGAAGCACTGACTCCTCTACTCACTCTGCCATGGTGTTCTAGCCTTTTTGAATGCCTGGGCTGGAAAATGGACATGGTGGCAAGAGAGGGTGTGTGTGGCCCCCTGAGGCTGCACTGCCACTTTCCACTCTCTGCAGAATGACCCTTGACTTACCATGGGCCATATCAAAATCCACAGTTTTGGCCCCCAAACCTTCCCCCATCTTATGCATGAGGTTGACTTATACACGTGTATATGGTAATTCTGTTTGCTTTTGATATCGTGACACACAGCAAGGAAGCCCAGCCCGCAAACTCAGAAAAGTTTACCATCATTCCTTCATTTGACTGCCAGTGCAATTGCCCATTATGCTGGCTCTACGACTTCAGCAAATGTTGTGAAACTAGCTCAGTAATCTCTTCTGATTGTTTCCTAAATAGGACAACATTAGGTTCTTTTTCTATTTTTTGTCCTTGTGAAGTTAACTCACTTCTTTTTGGCAGGGGTTTAACAGCCCACTGACATATTTATTAAAGCTTGGTATTTTAAAACTCTGGGACTCTCTCCTTGCCAAACACACCAGCAAAAGCCTCCCAAGTGGATCTGAACAATTTGCTAAAGTTTGTTTTTAATTTGTCAGCTTGTGTCTTGGAACATTTTCTGTGAGATTTTGCTAGTTCCTGATGACGTCAGGAGTACAGGAATGATAAGCATTAAAGCACATAACCACAACACTTGGCTTCTGGCCAGTGTTTCTGCTCACAGGCTACCCAGCCAGCTTTTGATTTTATAATATGTTTATGTAGGTGCTTTATCACTGTGTATTGAAGCTGTGTGGCTGCATGTGCGTACAAGCCTCTGGTATACTATACAGTACTGTTTTGATCAACTGTGCTATGACTTTTCAAAACTTATGTCTATAGTTCAATGCAGAATTTAAAATACCTGTTCTTCAAAAGCTCAGAAATGCATTTCTTTATATTTCTTCAGTATTTAACCAGGGAATATCAGAATCTTAGTATCTATTAGGTAAGACTGGGCTATGAGTAACTTTCGTTGGACATGATGTCAAAGCATATAAAATAGCTTGTTTTCCAAATACTGTTCTTTGGATGAACATTTCTGAGCCAGTAAGGACAATGCGGGAAGGGGGGGAGGGAGAAGGGGCTCCTAGAATCCAGTGCACCCTTCTGCTATCCACAGCAGTCTTCATCAATTCTTAGTCATCTCTTTTAATGAGGATGTGCAGGCTTCTTTCATTACCCATAACTTACTGGCGACTGGGCCTAATTTAATCGTTATACAGGCTTTAAGCTTGTAATTTTCACTTTTGCAATAACTAGGGCATTCTTGTATTATATTGCTATTGAATTTCATGTCACTCCTTTGGCAGTGTAATTATAATTGTTTTTAAATCCTTTTATAATTGTAGGGGATATGTGGAATGCCTGTGTGCGTATGTGCCTTCAAGTTGCCTGTTGACTTATGGTGACCCTATGAATTTCGTACAAGCTTCTGAGGCAAGGAACACTCAGAGATAGGTTTGCTAGTTCCTTCATCTGAAATATAGTATCTGGTATTCATTGCCAGTCTTGCATCTTAGGGTTTTCTGCATCATAGTTAGCAGGCTGTAGCACTATGTTTTTCAATTTAGAAGAAAGTAAGTAAACTCATCTATTTTGGTTGCCTTTGAATAACAGAAAAAGACATTTTTATTTATTGTAATTATGATGGCAACTAATTACTTTGGGGGGGGGGGTCCTGGACCTGTAACTACTTTTAAAAGTAAAAGTAACTTTCCAGACTTTGACTTCACTGCAGACAATATCTAGATACAATGAGTTCATGTGTTATTGCTGGATACCTTCAAGTCATTTCTGACTTATGGCAACCCTAAGGTGAATCTATCACAGGGGTTTCTTGGCAGAATTTGCTCAGAGGGGGTTGTCTTTGTCTTTTCCTGAGGCTGAGAGAGTGTAACTTGCCCAAGGTCACCCAGTGGGTTTCCATGGCTGAGTGGACACTGGTCTCCCAGTGCCCTACTCCAACACCCAAGCCACTGTATCATCCTGGCTCAGCAATACATATGATTAAGGTAAAATTCATAGATACTTGTTTTAAGCAACATTCACATGGCCATAATTACTATAACGTAACTGCAATGACCACAGAACCAGTATTGTGTGAAAGCCAGCATGGGATAGTAGTTCTTGAAAAGCAGTTTACTAACATCACAATGAGATTCGGCTCTCACACCCACACCAAAAAACAATGACTTTAAGTAGCTAAAATTGGCAAGAAGTTTCAAGTTAAGTCTAAATACAGTTCATGCAAAATCAAATAGCAAACAAACAAACACTTATTTGACAATGGCTTATACAGATTTTAGTGTTGATAAAAAAGAAACACATTGTTGCTATAACCAGAGAAACACTTTGCCACATACCTTGTCTGCCTCAATGCCAGTCTCTAGCTGCTGCTTCTGTTTAAGGCAGAGCTGGCCCACTTTAGCAAGGAGCTCATGCGGGTGAATGAAGACTCGGGAGCTTAGAAGGAAAGTGAAGATATATGTCCTCTGTGTTAGAAAGAAAACAATAAGTATTTAATGCACTTTTCAACTTCCCACTAATCAAAATTCTCTGTGCAATTTACAATCTGTTGAAAATATAAAATACTTTAAAATGCAACAGTAATACAATAAAACAGTAAGTGAAAATGCAGAATATAAAACTGAAATAAAACTGGTAACAGAGAATAATATATATCAACATATAAAACCAAATTAAAACCAGCAGTAGGATAAAAGTACAAAGGTTTTTAAGCATGACAACTATATTTAAAACTCTTGTGAGTGCAAAGTAATATGCAATTCTAATTTAGAGACAAACTTGTTTTGTACAGAACCCACAATGATGTCTCTTTATAATCAGCCCTCCACATTTGTAGGTTTGACTTTTATGGATTTATTTGCCAGTTTCTCCAACCCCTGCCCCCTCACCTCAGGTGCTTCTTTTCTGGGGAAAACTTCCCTCTTGGCGCCTCTGTTCAGCCTGCCTGCCTGCCTCTGGTCTTCCTCCATCTCTACCAGCTACTGACTGAACAGCTAAGGATGGCTCACAGTCTGATTTCTCAGTACCACAAACCCTTTCCCCAGTGCTCCCCACACTCAATGAAGAAGAGGGCAAGTGAGAGGAAATATAGGGCCACCATGCTGACCCCCCCTTCCCTCTCCTTTCCCTGACTTGTTTTGGATCCTGGATGCCGCTCTTCACACTGCACCTTGGCCCCTTTTTCACAGACAAAGACATACACATTTTGATATTTGCAATTTTTCCACTTTTGCAAGGGTCCTGCACCCCTAACCCTCATCAATATGGAGTACCAATTGTATTTTACGTGGAGTGGAAGTAAGAAGTAAGTACCTCTCTTGGAAAAGGAATATAGATCCTTACTCCTAAACACATTGCCAAAATATTACAACAGGAAGGCTGCAGTCCTATGACTTATTTAGAAGTCACTCCTGCTAAACTCAATGACACTATCTTGTGAACAGTGAAACTCTATTTCTGCCTTCCCAGGGCACTACTTCAAACAACATGACTAGAACTTTTTTTCTGGAACATAACTGCCAATATAGTAAACAAAGGTTTGAAATGCTTATGTGCATACATAGCAATTCTGGAGTATCCCACGTAATTTTATTTAACCTGAACTTACCAACTGTACAGATAATTGTTCCCAAATAACCTTTTCAGAAATGCCACATATAGTATGTTAGTATCACTGCTCAACAAAGCACATAATCTCTATTTACCAGCCTTCACAAGCCATGCCTTCCTGACTTGTTGTCTCTCAGTGACTGTTTATCTTTTGGTCTTGTGGTCAAAGCCACAAGATGATTCTCAAGGGATGATTTCTTTGGCTCCTTGCTTTCAAATGGTTGAAGATAAAATTTACAATTTCCCCAAAGTTCATATGGTTGCACAACACAGTAAAAGAAAGCTGAATTGTTGCAAAAAGTTTTCTCTCCCAAATGTTGTCACATTTTCACTTTTGAATTCAAAAACTCCTGTCTAATCAGAAAAAAATGAGTAGTTGAAAATCTTAAGGCATACATCATGCAAGTGAATTTGACCACCCTCTCCCTCACCTTCATGTTTCAGCAAAAACCTCTGTCAGATATCGTCTACTTCCATCAGGTATTCCAGTAGAGACTAGCGTCTAAATTCTATTGCTAGACTAAACTAGGGTATACCCACTGAATCAATGAGAGTTACAAGCTTTAATGGGCTTACTTTAATTGGGAATACCAACATGATTCAGGCCCAGGAATAGTAATCTTTACTTGTTACATTGCTGTGAGGGAAAAAGGTAATCAGAATTTCCTTTCTCCTACACTTGTGTCAGTTCCTGGCATTTTCTTCATCTCTACCACAGTAGATTCCATGTAATGAAAAATAATTATAGAAGGAGTCCCAAAGTGGGTCTTAATTTACAAATGGAGCCTCTTGCATGTTTTTCCTCAGTACTTGCATGTTGTGGGCCTTGCACCTGGGAAAGGATAGCCAAACAAATGCATCCTGCATTTATTCAAAATACTGATATCCTGCCTTTCTGACTGACAACAGACCTCCATGGAAATTAACACACAATAAATATAAGAAAATATGTTATTGATTTATGAATTGCATTAATATTTTGTTCTCCCACTGAGGAATACAAAGGGGCTGGAGACGGAACCAAGCTGCTGATGTTAATTACAATTCTTAAACATCTTAAACCAGAACAGAAACTAACGGAAAAACAAAAATTCAATGCAATGTTAGAGTATTTTCCCTAGAAGATAGGGGAGAGCATTTTCATTTGCTATGCTGTTCTCTCTTCACTTAACACTTTCCCTGCCATACTCTGTTGTAGGAGGCAGTGATGGCTGCGGGTAGTGTGAAGCATTATTATTAATTATCATTTATATTTTTAACATCTCACTTTTTCCTGTCTGGGACTCAATATGGTTCATAAAGATTAAAACAGCTTTAAAATTTATACCATACAAAAATTGGAAATATAATTACCAGCAGAGCCAAAAGCCGTTTTAAGCAAGGTCATTAAAAAGAAAACTGAAAATAAATCGTAAAGCACATTCTGAAAGGCCCTTTCTGCCTGAGCAATCAGCCGTTAAAGGCCTGGTGAAACAAAAAGATCTTCACCTGCCTAGAAAAGAATACCAGGGAGGGCGCCCATCTTCACTTCTCTAGAAAGGGAGTTCCAGAGCCAGGGAGAAGCCACTGAGAAGGCTCTCCCCCACAGATCCATTAGATATACATGTGAGAGTGTGTGACAGAGAGAAGAGCCTCCTCAGAAGATCTCAAACATACACAGTCTCATATAAGAGAATATAGTCACCCAGGCAACCTGGACCCAAGCTGTACAGGGCTTTATAGGTCATAACCAACACTTTGAACTATGAAGCATGCTGGACAGAAGCAGGAACAGAAGTGAAGAACAGAGGAACAGAACTCCCCTTTCTGTTAAAATTATTGTAGATGATCAGCTGTTTCACTCTGACAGACAATTGCCTACTTGTCATCTGGCCCTGGAGTGCTCCTCAGCCTCTTTCTGAGTGTCTTTTGGCTTGCTGGCCTCAACTTTTAATTTTGCTACTTCTTGGTGGACATTTCCCATCCTTGTCCCCTTTTGGGCAGTGCAGTGGCTATAACTTCACTCCAAGGAAGGGACCTAACTGTCCTGCTTTGTTCCAACTCATTACATTTCTGTTTTGCTTATGCTACTTATTTGCTCACTCAATTGTTGCATACCAGCTATTTACATATTAACTCTGCTTTTTATGCTCTGCAGGTGCTATATTGATGGGAGTGTTAGCTGAGCTGCAAATGGTATTTGACTTTCTTTTGGAGTTGCTATAAGTGTGAATTAACATTTGTTATTGGGTTTATAATCATTGTCTGGTGGATGGAGTGCTGGACTGAGATTTAAACCAGCTTCTCTATCAGTTTTGCTCCCTTGCTTCTAACTCTTTTATTGCTATCATGCCACCTCAGGAACTTTTTATTTCTTGCATCTTTCCTGTGTGCATGCATTTATTTTAAACTCATCTTTTGCATCTTGTAATGTAATAACTGGTTGAGAAATGGAATGTTCCAAATCATAATGCAGTTGTTTTCTTTTTCACCAGATTTTTTTTTTTAAAAAAAAGGGATGGGAAGGGAACAATAAAATCACAGATGGATTTTTCAACTTCATCTCAGCAAGGGTTTTGTATGTGTATATGTGTGTGTGCGTGCATGCGCACAGTAACATAACATAAATTTAACCCCAACTTAGACTCATTGTAAGGGTAATAAATGTCCCACATTCAATGTAAATATAGTTAATGAGTTTCTAGTATTTCTGTGTGTGTGTTTTTAAAAAGAACTTTTTAGTATAAATGGAATGTACTGGCACTTTTTCACTAACTTTCCTATCTCCAATGGGGACAACCCAATTTTAGGCTACAACAATACTAATGGACCAAAGTTTCCCAGTGAATTTTAGAAATGAGGCAGAATTTGTGTCTAACTCAAATTATCTATCCATTATACTACACAGTTGGCTTCCAGTTAATGCTAAAATTAGAACAAGGAAAGTATGTGTAATTCATTGGCACGTAATGGCTCCCTTATTTCTAGATTCTTACAGTATTTCTTTTAAAATGCCATAAAAAAATCCATATGAGTAGTTAATGCAACAGTGAAAAGGGACAATGGGGGCACTGGGTCTTTCTTCAGCTCCATTACTTTTAGTGCTGTATTTCTTTGACATTTCTTGGTTGTTGTTTTTTTTAACTCATAAAAATCTTCTGTACCTCAGACTTTAATTTCTTAATGCTTTTTGCATTCCATATTTAGCTAACGCAAAGATAACTACTGACTAGAGCTTCAGTGTTTACTGTCATGAGAAAGCAGTGAATGGGGCAGGACTCCCTTCCCCACTGTTCTTGCTCACTGATACCATGGTTAAGACCACTTTGTCCACATCAGCACTTTTACTATGCTATTCTGTTATTTTTTTTACAATTTTGCCACTACAGTATAGTGTTACTTCATATTCTTACCAATGTACTGATGCTAAACAACCTACATTAATCAGAGTCAGTATAAAACTTTCGCTAAGCATGGAAAGTTGAGCATGGTCAGCCCTGGTTAGTTCTTGGATAGGAGACCACCAAGGAATGCAGGTGCTGCAGGCTCTATTTCAGAGGAAAGAGGTGGCAAAAACAATTCTGAGTATTCCTTGCCTAAGAAAACCCTATGAAATTCATGGGGTTGCCCCAAATTGATTGGTGACTTGAACATGAGTGCACACTCACACACACAAAGGTATGAGCCACTAAATTTGAGTTTCACGTCTTGCCTCAAGTACCAACCCTCTAAGCAACCCTAGGTGTTTTTCCAGAGGCTGACATAACTCACAGTATAGGGACAAGAATAGTGGCTTGCCTTTTAGGGCTGGCATTCTGTTCGTGAATTACAATGGCATAAGTCAGATTTACATCATTGCATCTCACCTTTATGGTTGTTGCATAGGTTGAAATTTTGTTCTGACCACCCAGCAACCAAAATCGCCCTGCAACCCTCCCCTCATCATTAATCAGCACAGCCTCCCAATACAATCATGCCCATGTTGTTGTTAATGAGATGTAGCTAGAAGTGCTGAGACAGGCATCTGCAGAAATTTCTGCAAGTTCTTGAAAGCTATCTGCAGACAATGCCTTTGGACCACGTCCAGCTACAAAAAAAATAGCTGGTGATGTTCCTTTTGGTCCTCCTGCACTCTGACAACATTGAAATACCCATGTTGAGGGTCTGCACTGCTTGCAATGTGAGCTTTTTTTTTCCAGACGGAGGAGACGAGTGTGAGGAGACAAAGCTACACCACACCCATTCTGATGCAGGATCTTGACCACTGTATGTGAAGCAGTTTGACCATTTGAAATGGTTACATAAAGGCCTATCATGACTGGACTAAACGAGCTACGGTATCTACACAATTTTCATAACATTCACTTAACTCATTGTGAGTTTACTGTATTTGCTTCAGATACTATTTTTTTCTAATTGGTAGGATGGAGGACACTTACTTGTTTATTCCTTGGAAAGCTTTGTGTTCCAAGTGAATGAAGGAAATGACTTTGATTTCCTTTGCTTAGATCTTTTGATTCCAGCAAGGAAAGGGCAACTGACCACTTACTTACAAAGAGGCTTTTCACCAGAATGCTGCTTGATTTTTTCCCCTTACAGATACATTTTGTATTGCTGGCTTTATTTTTTCAAAACATTGTTTTAAATGAACTGTGTTTTCATATTTAGATTTGTCTGTGTTTTAACTGAATTTTGGTCAATCTTGTTGTGGAATGCCTTGAATCCCCCTTTTTTGGGAGAAGGTTTGGACAGCAATCCAATAAATAAATGAACAGATAACAAAATATCCAAGAAGAAAGCTGGTGTGGTGTGGTGTTTTGAATTCTGTACTAGGTCTCCAGGAGATCAGGGTTCAAATCCCTGCACAGCCATGAAAACCTGTTGGGTGGGCTTTGGGGAGGTCACATTCTTTCAGCCTAAGAGAATGACAGTGGCAAACCTCTGAATAAATCTTGCCAAGAAAATGCTGGGACTGGGTTGCTATAAGTCAGAGTCACCAACAACAAATCTGAGACCAATCTGTAGCAAGAAGTGATCTGTTTAGCAAGTTATGTTGAGTGCGAGATTATGAGGACTATGGTCTTAGTTGTCAGCACAGCTACACCAGTACAGGAAAAGGAGGCAGCAGGGGACGCAGAGCAACTGTAACTAGGAAGGAGCCACAGATACTGCAATGACAGAAGTATGACAGTGAAAGCCATCCCTGCCAGTAGACAAAGCTACCTTTGTGCCAGTTCCTGCGTTGTTCCCCGTCCCCACCATTTTGCCTTGGTTAAAAAGTGATTTACCCCAGAATAGGTAAAACTTACACTGATGAACGTCACCAGCAAGATTCCAGCCTGGATTCGCTGAATAATAGAAGGCTATAATTTATTTTTGTTTTGAGTTTCTTGTTAAGGTAAGTCACAACCTTTGGCTGCAGACAGGAAAAGAGAGTCATTCTCCAACCTGTCTGCTTACGTGGAGATAGCCAGACTTGATGTGACAAGTTATTGATGCAGCTGACAGGGACATGACAAGAGACTACAGCTGTGTGTTCGTAAGTGATAAGTGATTCACTCCTTTTCCTGTTCGCTTCCTTTGCAGGCAAATACTAAGTATGGAACTAATACACAGTGTACAAAAATGGGGCTGCCACTCAAAATAGCAGATCCAGTAGTGCCCCTTCTTCCCTTCCATAATGCCCAGTCCAGTTTATGACACATCTTGATACTTTCCACTCCCACTGTATATTTCTTTGGTAGGTTAATCAAAAATGTGTATGTGCTAATGCTGTTGAAGCAAATATCATACAGACAGAGATGTCATCTCCAGGGGCAGCTCCATGTTTCCTGGTTCCAGTTTAGCTAAATCTATGTAGCAGGGGCATGCGTACTTTGGAGCCTGCAAGGTTGGACTGACTAATTCTCCGCAACTTCAACGCTCTGGAGAGTCACAGCTCTCATCACTCAGCTGCCTGGTCTCCTATTAGATTATTTTAAAGAGAGGGATTTTTTGAAGGACCAATGTGTGTAAGATTTACTGCTAAAAGCAGTTGAACATATGTGTACTTCAGACCTAGAAAGGAAACTGTATTGTGGCTTCAACCATTTGAGACAGAGTGAGAAAAATGGGGACAGAACCAGAAAACACTAAGATAGGGAAAGCCACAAAGCAGCAGTCCTGAATACAGTCCTTCCTCCACATCCACAGGTTTGACCTTCACAAACTTGATTATTTTTAAGTTGTCCCCTTTTCCTCCTATTCTCCTCCTCCGATTCCCCTGCCCTTTGCCTGGGTGCACATGTCTTCCTTCAATGGGCCTGGGCGGAAGGAAAGCAAATGGGAGGGGGCAGCCCCACACACATGCCTTCACAAGCCATGCCACTGCCTCCTCCCATTTGCTTTCCAATTGCCCAGGTACTTGAAAGGCAGCACACCCATGTGAAATCCAAGTGAATGGGGTGGAAAGTGTGCGTCCATGCCTTCTCCAGGCACACAGCTGCCCTTTCCCATTCACTTGCCTATCGCCTGAGCACCTGGAAGACAGCATGCCCAACCAAACGCAAGGGAATGAGGGGGGAGAAAGGCATGTGTGCACATCTTTTCCAGGTGCATGCCTGCTCCTCCCATTTGTTTATTGCCTGGGCATCTGGAAGGAAGGCAGTGTGCCTGGGCAAACTGCAAGCACATGCAGTGGGGGCGAGCCCTGGAATGGAATGGGAGAAGGAGTGCTCACTTGGGTGGGTGGTGGGAGTGGGATATTTATGTTTTTTGCCTTTCGCAGGGGTTCTTAGCCCTGAGAGGCCACTCTCTTGTTGAGGGGCCACTGTCAATCTTGTACTCAGCAGCTCCTGAAGCAGGGAATGCCGAGGCAGCTCAATACTGCCTCCCAGTGGGAGACTCTCCTCTCCCACTGACTCCTGGTGTTGATCAAGATTTGAGAAACTTGGGGGAGGGAGGAGAAACACCCTTTGCAGCATCTACAGAAGCCACTCAGTTTTTTTTTTAAAGTTTTGTTTTCAAGGCACTGTCCTCACTCCAAGATTCCTCTTCACATTCTGTGGCCCAGAGGAAGGAGGACAGGCCCTAAGACTCAGAGAACAGGAAAAGCCACAAAACTTTTACTACAACAGCTTCAGAAGCAAGTAGAAGAGGGCAAAAGAGGTGTTGAATACAAATGAATGATGAAAAGGTTTCATTAATACACAAATGAGATAAAAGTGCCTTAGGCAGTGATCCTTGGTCTGAGAACACAGTGCTACAAGAATGTTCCTATTTTTTCACTGGTGAAACTTTTGGGAGTATTGCAGGGAGGTTGCTATCTAACACAAGGATAAATTGATGGTATATATATGCCCTTTTCAGTTGATGTGTCAACAAGCACTTGCTGCTTTGTGGCATCTCCTATTCCACCTCTGAAACTAAGAAAAATGCGAGAAACGCTGAGAAAACTGAGTTTCCCCCTCATTCCACTGGTGAAAACACGAACTATGTTGTGCAAGAATGAGCTGCCTTTGCTATGTGTAATCACAAAGAAGCTGACATGTAAGCAGCACTGTCCTGTCAATGACCCTTTTTCCAACAAGCTAGGTCACATTCTTTTGAGGGCAGCAAGTTATAATTCAGTTCTGCACACTAATTCTAGTTTAGGTCTTCATTCTGAACTGCCTGAATAAAGTACAACATTGTTATCCAAAGCAATTCTGAGATAACTGAAGTCAGAATACTGGTTTTTCAAAGACTGCAGTGTATGGATAAGCAAGATTCTTCACAGAGTTCCCCCCATTTTCACTTTTACCATGGGGAGGTCTCCCAAGCTGTCAGACTACTAGGCTTAAGGGGGAAATCATGAAAAACTTTTAAAATAAATTTTAATTTTTCCCCCCAGAAGCAGTGTATTATTAGTCAGCATCCTTACAAAGAAAATTCAAAAGGTTTTCTACAGTGTGCATCCAAAAGGCACAAGGCATAATGGTATCTGAACACAGACAAAATGCATTCATTTGAACAATAAGCCTCTGTCCATTTCTAAGTCTTCTGATTTATATAAACTAGGTGTCTGGGAAAACTTTTCTAGCCTAAACTATTGCTTGACATGTTTGCTTCTATGTACAGTTTTTTGTATATGCATATAAATTAACTTTTCAGGTAATGTGTTAAAAAGTTTCTGTTCCATTTTTGTGTCTTCTATTGACTGTTCCCCTACTACCACCTGCAATGCAGTCTAGAAATATCAATATAATTACAGTAGTAACAATTTTGGTGCTTCACCAAATATACACCAGAGCTTACTTTTCCTAGGGGAGGGAGGTTCTATACTGAGACCAATAAATTTTGTTTCCCTCACAAATTATTTCATGGTTAGTGTTCTATTCTCTTTTTCTTATGGCCAGATTGTTTCTAAGGTAAGGAGAGATATATGGGTCAGTTCTCAGCCATTCAGAGCAAAGATACATTAAAAAAATCTGTAGCATTCAAATATCACAGAAGTTAAAAGAGTTAGAGGGGGAATGGAATAGGTGAGGCACTACTTAGACCTCCTTAAACTTATGTGGGGCTGTTTTTAGAACATTTGTCCTTGATATTCTGGATTACAACTTTCACAATCTATCACCTATAGCCATGCTGGATGGGAACTGTAGGGTAAAACATCTGGTTCTCCACAAGGTTTATTTTGATTCTTTGGTAGCTGTGATGTTGAAAATCCAGTTTCAAATTCCCATTCAGCCACCTTAAGTGATTACGACGAGCAGCTCATTATCTTGTAACCAAACAATATTGGCAGAATTATTTAGAGGTTAAAATCTTGCTCTGAGCTTATTTGAGGAATGGTGATGTTATTAAAAAAAATAAAGCGGAAAATGGGTGAAGTCTGCTTCTGAGTTGTGGTAACTCAGAATGCACATTGGTGTGCAATGACTGGAAAGTGTTTCTGTACAGAATTCCATTTTTTCCTTAATTTACCATGTGCAGGCTTCTATGGGAAGATATTTTTCCATTAGCTGAGATGCTTTCAAATTAGTTTGCTTACATATAGGGGGAAGTAATGCTCTTTGGAAAGATGGGAACATGTGTACTTCAGAATGTTAAATGGAACAGAGAAACTACTTCAAACTTTGAAAGGCATATGTGTGGTCTAACTTGTTTAAAAACAGTGCAGCACATTACCTCCAAATGCAGGCAAACAGGACAGTGTTCACATCTGTGTCCATATATTCTTTGAGCTGCACTATGAAATCATATCGGCAACATTATCTCAACAGGTGATTTGAAAAGCTTTCTTTCAGTAGTTGTTGTTGTGTGCCTTCGAGTCACTTCTGACTTATGGTATCCCTAAGGCAAATGTATCATGGGGTTCTCTTGGAAAGATTTGTTCAGACATTTCCCTTTGCCCTCCTCTGAGGGAGAGAGAGTGTGACTCACCCAAGGTTACCCTTGGTTGAGTGGGGATTTGAATGAACCTTGGTCCCCAGAGTCATAGTCCTAATGCTCAAATCATTACACTGTGCTGGCTCTCCGTTCACCACAACACTACAAAAGTAAGAAACCCAGCCCACTTCTACAATTGCTATATCAATTTATAAACACTTAAAACAAGGCAACACTACACCCACACACTGTTACAAAACATAACATTATGGTAGTGATGCAGACAGATATGCTGGTGCTGTCAATAATTATGATGTGGGTGTTGATTTTTTTCCTCCCCCATTTATACTTACAGAAACCAGTCTTTCTCCAGAACAGGGATAGGTAATTGGGAACCCAATCCATCATCTGTCCTATCTTCTCAGAGTATGACACTGATTCCAAAGGTGTCCCCATGCCCTTTAATTATGCTTTTTTAGGAATGGTTGGTAACTCCGAAAAGTTAGGGTACATTCCTCCCCTGTAGCTACACCCCACTGATCAATATACTATACACCTTGGCTGAATTCATCCAAAATTCCTTTTACCTTTTCTTCTACAACTTTCTCTGTTCTCAAGCATCATAACTAAAGGAAGCTCCACATTCACAGATATAACCGATATGAATATCAGATACTCGAGACAAACAGGAGAGGGCTAGGGGCTCTTTTCATGCTTGCAAATTCAGCAGTGGCATCTGGCTAGCTCTTCCAGAAACAAAATGGCAGAATATATGAAGGAAGATGAAGTGATCCGGCAAATACCGTAAGACAGAAGTAGAGTATGGGTTCCAAACACCAAAGGATGTCTCTTTCTCCATATCTGCCATTGTGGCACAACATCTACTTCACAGAAGGAAAACTAATAACACTAAAGACAAGGGACCTACTCAAGACAGCAAACTGAATCCTGGGCAGGGGCTTAATCCCAAACACTCCCATCAATAATCTCCCCTTCCATTAGTTTCCCCTAGTTTCCAGATTTTCCTTCACCCGTTCATTTTCCCTTCTGCAGATTCAATCCATCAGTTCTCCTCCCTCTCATGCTTTCTACCCTCTCATCCGGTAAAAGAAAAGTCAGTTTCCCTCACTTCTGTCAATGAAGCATCCCATGTCAGCTCTGGCTCTCCTTCAGATTCCCATACAGTTTGATCTTCCATTAGCCTTGCTTCTCCCTGCTCAGCTCCACACATCTTGCCAAAAGAGGTGGGAGAACAAAGTGCCCACAACTTGAAATAAAAGACAGCTAGCCAATCAGTGGCCATCCACCCAACAGCCCCAGACCCTTCTGTGATTTATGCCCTCACAGCCCTGATGCATGCACATTGCTAGTGTTTAATCTGTGAGGAAAGGGAAGGAACACACCATGCAGGCCTGATTTGTCAGGGCTGTGTGACTTGTTCACCATGTAAAGTTGTGCATCAGGAACTGGAGGAAGGCAGCTGATAGACCTATTTTAGTGGGCTGTGATTAACATAATTTGAATGTCGTTTTTAAAGAACAAGGCAAAATGCACGTTACAATGGCAGGATGCTTAACGTTCTGCATTCCTCTGAATCTCTTGCCCTTAAAAGGGGCAAACTCAAGGCAGTCTTTGAATAATGCTGATGTATAAACTTAGAAATAGCTTGAGTTGAAAAACAATTTGGATTCTTCTTAAAAAGAGGCCACACTTGTTTTCACTCCCAGGATAAGCAGCAGCTATATTTTCAAGTATATTTGTGGCTAGCAGGCTTTATTTTTGCAAATAAAAAAAAAATAACATAGTGGAATCACACCAACAAGAGGATGCAGTCTTTATAAAAATGCTTCAACATTTGTATGGCCATACTGGCTGGGAGGTTCTGGGAGAAGCAGTCTAAAAAAGAACTTTTTGAATGTTTTTATGCTGTTCCTTTCTGCAGATTCATATGCATAAAGAAGGAAGAATATCTCCTAACTGCCATAGGACAACCAGGGACAGTTATCAATTATTATTCTGAATGTCTTGCTAAACTTGCCAGCTTCTTGTTACAGATATCTGCAAGTAGCCAAATCTACAAATGTTTCTAATAAGAGCTACAAATGTTGCTAATAAATACCAGTCATCAATCCTGGATCATACTGTGGTAATTCCCAGTGTTGTATCACCTATACTTATTTTAGGAAACAGCCTTTTAAGAGCACAGTGACTTGTCAGAGTTTGGAACTGAAATGCCATATATTACAAGTACTTGGGGGAAAAAAGGGGAAATTTCTGGATTTACAGACTGAAAAACTTAGTACCACATGGTCTCAACCTGGAGGATAACACATAACATCATCATCGACTTTGGAAGACTCCATCCTCTACATTCCTAACCCCTTGTTTTATTTTGAGTAGCTAAAGAAGGGGGTAACTGAAACATTTTACTATAGTATTTGAATAGTTTTGTTGGTTGATGTAGCAGACATACAGGAAGAAAATATACAAGTGCTATTGGACTTCATCTCAGATTATAGGAATTCTTGCTCTGTACTAAAATCAAAATCCATGCATACATGCAGAAACAACTGTGTCAGGGAGAATGCCGGAATATTTTCCCCAATATCCAAGTTCTTATGCAGGGAAGAGTTTATGAACATTAAGCTTTGACAACGATGTAAAGAGGAAGAGAAGTGTCATCATCTGAGATTGCTGATCAGATGTTCCAATTTTTAAATGCAGAGCCTATTCACACCAGGTGGTGATCCTCCTTCAAGCAGTGGGCACCACTCACCACTCACATTTATGTAAACCAGTATGCCCACATGGAAGCTGCATATGCAGCTGCCATGATTGTTGTGACTGCACTAGCACCTCTTTCCAAGCTGTCACAGTTCCACAAACAAAATGGGAGGGAGTCTTTAGCTTTGGGTTTGAAAATTATGCTCTATTTCATGTTCAGAAGCTGATAGGAATTTGAGAGAAGGGGGGGGGAATCATAAAACAATTTAAGAAAATACAAAAGAAGGCAGTGAGTATAAAAAAAATCGAAAGACTGAAGTGGAGCCTTATTGTTCCTAAACTTGTTGCTAGGAGACATGTTCATTTAAAGGAGGAATGGAACAGAGTTAGAGCAAGTAAATGAGAGAGACTAAAATAGTAACTGTTACTTAAAGACCAAGAATGTAGTGATATGTTTAGGGGAATACGCAAAAATGCTTTTCCCTTCAGGTCATCCTTCTCAATCTGAAATGTTTTGTTTGAATATTTGCTGAAATGATTGCTTGGAATGGGCATCAAGGGTTGCAGTTAAGTTCACTGCATTCCTAACCTCCAGAAAGCTGTTGTCTTTGAGTACACACATTTCCTTGTGTGCAAGCAAGTCTCCATGGGACAACATATAACTCTTCTCTCTCTTTCCAACCAATCACTCTGGCAGTTTTCCTGACAGCTTGGGCAAGGGGGAAAAAAATCTCATTATGCTCTTACTGGAACTTTCTATGTATTTTTTCTCTGCTCAATCAGAAAGTATACCCTTCTTTTTGCCTGGGAATAAGTGGCACTGATCGGGAAAGTCTACGTTAGCCCAGCAGAGGCAGGAGAAATACTCAGTTTTGATCTGACTCAACTTACAATGGGATAGGATTTTTTTAAAAAAAAAAAAAAAAGAATTTGGTGCAAAGGGAGAAAGTGGGATGTAGCATTCTGACTCCCTCACCTTTGATGCTTGGAAACTGTCTATGAAGTGAAGTGCAATTACAGCTCAGCACAGTTTGTTTTATTGACTGGTTTCTAAGAACTTCTTCTCATTTATTTGATAAAAGCTGAATATTTCTGACATCCTCCTCTCAGGGGTTTGGCTGCAGTTAATGGACAATCAGATTTGCAGTGGGAGAAGAGGGGAGAGGAATGCAGTAAACAGAATGAATTTTAAAGAATGATGCAGGTTGAGTCTAAAACAAGGGGCCCATGCCGAACTGAGATACATAAATGCTCACATTATCTGATATTTCTCTTTGCCCCAATTTAAAAGGAATAACACACCAACATAACATTTTAAATATCATTAACCATAACAGTACTATGCAAACCAATCTCTTTAAGCTACTGCCAAGGTTCAATCTGGTATGTATGTATATATGTATGTGTGTATATGTGTGTGTGTATACACACATACACATATATACTCTCCAACACATCTCAAGTGAAAACACATTTTTATGATATAAGCTCATTATTGTGCATGAGAAAATAATTGAAGTCTGGTTGTTAACATGCTCTCTTAAAGAAATTTGGAAATTTCAAAATTTCTCTGCTACATCGAAATGCATTTTAAAAATACTGGATGCAAAAGATCTCAATTTATTCTATTATCTAAACCTAGCTGCTCAATATTATTTACTTCCTTCATATGTATCCTCCCCTTCCTGCAAGAAACTTGAGGCAGTGTAACTTATTCTCTCAACAAATTTAAAAATCATATTTGAAAGACATAGTGACCACCCCAAGGCAAGCAAATAAATTTCATGGCTGATCAGGGATCTGAATGCAGACCAGTTTCTCAAATTTATATTTCAGTATTACAGTCTTCAAAATTCAAAATGTAGTACATGTTAACAAAAATCTGATCACCAAAGCAGTAAAGCTGGTAACCCAGTAACGCAGTGTAGACACTTGGCACTTATCATATTACAAACAAATATTGATTTTATACTAATTTTACTTTCCAAATAATTTTAGGATTTGTATTTGGAGACTCCTAAAAACTCTCCCTTAGAAAATGTGGTCCCTCCAAACTACATTTCCCAGAGTTACTTCAGGAGGAAGTGTAATGGTTCAAGCAGGTTAAAGAAGAGTGTGGATAATCCCACAATATTCTCACAGGAAATGGTACCGCTAAAACAAACAAGCAACAACATCAACAAAAGCAGGCAATTATTGTTATCTCTAAATGTCATAAAAATGGGAAAGTGTCAACACAGAGAAGAAATTCTTCTTCTTCAGCAACTGGTTGGGCCTTCGAGGCCCTGTTCTAGGAAAACTCTAGCAAGACAAGCAAGATTGCAAGTATCTACTTACATCTGGGTAATAGTCAGTGGTGGGTACCAGACGCTCAATCAGGGCCTCCAGCGATCCAGAGATGAGATTCCCATCCTGATAAACGGGATCTCCGCTCCGCTCTCCCGTATCTGGCTGCACCTGCCCACTACATCCAGAACCAAGCATGCTGGAAAATATTGGTGTCTGGGGCATAGTTTCCTGCAAGAGTAGAGGAAAACAAATGGAAGCAATATGAGCCAATTGGAATGGCTTGTTACTTTGTGTCAGCATGGCTTTCCAGTTAAACAAGAACAACAACACCACATCTCCAGGTTCATTAGAATCACTGGAGTGAGACACAACTACCTCTGCATACAATCTGGCTGTCCTGAACATTTGAGTTTAACACAGCCTGTTCTACAGAGCAACAGTTTAGAATCCCAGTTTGAACAAGCATGCATGAAGCTTTTGATGCAGCTTTAAATTAACTAAGTGCTCATAAAGTTACTCTGCACACTGGCTGACAAGATGACATTGATTATGATAATGTGTGATTATGATAATGTGTGTATCTAGAGTGGTTACTCTGACACAGGAGCAAACGAAATATGCTGTATATAAACACACAATCACACACCTCCTTTCATGTAATTTCCAACAGTTCAAATAGCACTCAACATTAACAACAAAAACGTGTCAATCATGAGCAAGATCCCCTAAAATAATGCCAACAAAGGAACAGCTAAACACCTATGAACTAAAAACTAACGACTGAAAAGCCTGCTAGAACAGAGATGGTTTAAATTAACGTGTGTAAGTAGAGACTTATAGGGGGAGCATCACATGGTAAAGAGTTCCAAAGTGAGAACAATGGTGTAAGCTTCTGTTCTGGTGGGCCATCATTGTTCTGGTCTCCCAAGTCTGGAGCCTGTGAATCAGAGCCACTGCTATAGGGAAGCTGCCTATGGGAGAAGCTGCTTCCCATAGCACAGCTGACCCCACTTACACTGTTTAGATGGACAATTAACAGGAAATACTTTGGCATGTCTGTTCCATATGTCAATTCAGCACGTATATTCTGCTTGATCTGGTTTCAGTTTTGACAGCAGCACATTTAATCTGGCCTGCACTCAGAAACACAAATAGTTCTAGAAGTGGCTGAAAAAGTATCTGTTGGGCTACCCATGCCATCTGCCCAAAGGCTGGCATGCTCAGAAGGCAGTTGGCTTCTAGAACATAGAAAGCCTGTTGCTGGGGCAATGCTGTCGGCAGGTGCAGTGGCACAGTACTGGGAATAGAGACAGTTGGGGGAAAGAGCAACCAGTGAAAGGAGCTGACTCTGGCAGTTTTCTCTGTAGAGTTTGGTGAGGAGGAATCAATATTGAACCAGGGCCTGACCCCAGGAAAGAATCACATGGGCCAGACTGCCTGCTTGTTTCCAGCTACCTTGACTGTGTCCATTATGGATATGTGCAAACAGAAGCTTACACAAATCCATGTTTCTGTTTTGCTTCGAAGAATGATTATATTTGCTATATGGTGTGATGGGCAGAGATTAGCTCTTTCTTCCTTATTCCTCTTCTAGTTATCAAACTGAAATGTGTGACGGCCAACAACTGCAAATATGTGTGTCTGCAAAACAAATTTACATAGGAGGCAAAAAAAACAACAATCAAGTTGCTATGGGTTGCTTAGAACACAGCTACTACTAAACATGGATGTCAAAACAACTACACATTAGTTGTCCATATGTTTTCTTAACAGGTTATGTTTACTGTCCTGAGTTTTTGAGGTTGCTAAGTGGTATGTTAGGAGTAGTCACTAAGAGAAATGAGTAGAAGACAATCCAGTTGCATTGCTTCTCTCAATTCATTCCATGTTAGCTGTGGTCAGTCTCTGTGAACACAATGGATAATATATACTGCACTGTCTGTGTGAGACTGTATTACTGCTGTGACCTAGTGATGTGCTATAAGATTTCTTTCCAAAAATGCGTGAATACTTGAGGCAAATAGCCAAAAGTATGGCACCTTATTGCAATTCCCTACCTCTGCACTTTCTGCTCATCAGTCCTTCTATCTAATCAGCTTGCTTGCCCACTCAGATCTTTTAATTTTCCTTTGGTTCTCTGTATCAATTCATTTTCCTTTTTTTAACCTGTTGTTGTTGTGGTGGTGGTGTGCCTTCAAGTCATTTCTGACTTACAGCTACCCTAAGGTGAACCTATTATGGGGTTTTCTGGGGCTGAGAGTGTGTGATACACCCACAGTGGGTTCCCATGTCCAAGCAAATCCTGGTCTTCTGCATCATCAAGCTCTCAAACCACTAAACCATATAGGCTCTCTCTTTAACCCCACCCCTTTTTTTTTACATTTTAATACTACCTTCTCTAGACACATTTTCTCCTAATCCCTTATTCCATCCACCACCACCCCCCGCCGCCACATGCAGCTTCCTTTTTCTATTGGCTGCTTTGCTCTGCTCTAGGCTTTGAGCTACTCCTCATGGCAGCCAAAGATATTTTTGCCTTCTGTGATATTAGGGCAGCTCGGCCAATCATTGTCAGAGACATCATCACCACAAAGACCCTGATTGTGCTAAAATTAAGATGACGAGATGGTACTGTGATGGCTCTTTTGCAGTATTTTACAATGCCTGAGGATTTTCTAGTTAGGATATTACATGTCCTAAAAGGTACTGAAGCTTCTCCCTGACACACTTTAGAATTTCATCACACTTTATTCCAATATGATACATACAAAATTCCATCTGCCATGCTGCAAATCTATAATGGGGCATACATCGTTCCATGCAAACCTAAGCAATACAGTCCATGAATTAACCCATCAGTCTAAGCTATGTGATTAGAATTCACAGACAATATCAACTGATCTTTAGCATTACAGCTCAGATAACAATCATTTTCTCCAGTTAACTCTCTGCCAATTTCTTCTCCTACTGTAGCCCAACCCAATGTGCAGAAGCCCAAAGTATCAAGAAAAAAACAGAAAGATGTTGGACTACTCTAAACGATCCTAAATGGGTAACACAATTGCCCCACCTCTTAGAACAAAAGAGTCATGCACAGTTATTTTTCCAGTCACAGCCCCTTCCCTCATTCACTTAAAGGGAAGAAGAAAGAGGTTAGTAGTTGGGGCAACCTTGGAATGGGAGTACAGTCCCTTCTTGTACACAGTAAGATGTGGAGTAAGCATGGCATCACAGTTCTTCTTTACTATATAAAACAGCAGCCAAATGGTTCGTTCCCTTTTAAGGCAGATTCTTGCAAAACTATCCCTAACATTTACCCGCCTATTTAGGAGCTTGTCTAAATTAGCTCTGCCATTACTCCAACTCTAAGAGATCTCAATTTGAAACAAAAATAAAAACAGAGGACTACTAGGACAGAATCCTGCACAGCAGTTGTTACGAGTTAGAAAATGGAATGTCTCTAATAGTAAACAGCAGCATCTCTCCCACAGCTCAAGCCAGTATTTGTCAGTTGAATGTTTTGAAGTGACTCATGTGAATCGAGAGAGGAGACAAAATGTACAGTATTTAATTGGCATGCAATGGAGAAATGAGACATGATGATTCTATGCAAAAGTGCTTCCTTGCTAATGTTCTGTGGTATTTCATAGACATAGTCACAAGGCAACATTAAAAGAACACATGACATTTTGACAAGCAGGCTGTTCCTCTGGAAGGGACACAGTGACACAGAAGGCAGCTTGGCTCTGTTTCTTATGCAAGTTATCTCTGAGTTTACTTCTTCCTTTTAAGGTACATTGTGGTTTTGTAAAATGAGCCATGTATAATGCTTGCTGTTGGGCTGTTAATTGAGATGAATGTCCAAACTGCAGGTTATGGAATTGAGAGCACTCCCCACAATAATACTAAAACATAAAGATGTGAAGTAAAATTGATTGGCAAGAATATAACAAACAAAAGGAAGCATCTCTTCATATAATACATAAATATGTGATTCTCTGCCACAGGATGTGGCGGCGGCCATTAGCTGAGACAAAGTAGGACCCACAACAAACTTTGCAGTGCAAAGTGCTTCTTTTCACAGTGTCAGCCATCCTCTCTCCCAGGATATTTTCTCACCCAGCCCCATCTTCCCATTGAAACCTGATCAGACAACAACATTCTGTGGCCAGTAAGCATGTTAGCATACAATTTGTGTGCTTCTGAAAACATTGGGTTTACTACTCAATCTCCTCTCTTGTTTCTGGGTGATTAGATTTTGGCTACTATCTTGTGAACACTCATTAACACAGAAAGATGGATCTATGAAGATCTCCAAGCTATACAAATGAAACTTAGATGTGTTAAGAGGTGACAGTATATTTCTGTCTGCCACCTGCCTAGGGCAGGCATTAGGTGAAGACCATGGCTTTCACAAGCTTGAAGTTTCCCAAACCAAGTCATACTTGTTTCAGTGGTTTTTAGTTGTTTGTCACTGAATTTAGACAGCATAGTTTGGGAGAAAGGAGGCACAACACAGCCTTGGGTCCCATATGAAGCCTATGGGTCATTAGTTTGGACCAGCCCTGTTCCAGAAAGATAGGTATATGAAGAACTGGGCTCCTAATCATGCATACAGAGCTGTACACACAATATGTCTCTAAGCTTTTCAGAAGCCGTGCTGAACACTGTTGAGAGTAGGAAGAGGAAAACACCCCCCCCCTCCTCTTGATGTGATTATTCCACCTGGTGATAACATATGCATCATCCCAAGGATATGACTGGTCTAAGGTCCTGATACCTGTTGCACACAATGATTATTGTAAATATCACGGGAAGAACAAAAATGTTCCTGAAAGCACAGGTCATTAAGTCAAAACAGACCCGTCCCCGCTACTGTCTCTAGAGAAGGGAATGAGATATTGTCTGTAATCACCAGCACTGGTACACGTGCTGGTCTCACCTCCTGACACTCAGACAGTTATAGTGAGAATAAAAGCCGGGGGGGGGGCACATTCACACAGCTAAACAAGAATAGGATTCCTTCACAAAATCTGGAAACCTAGAGTGAGCAGGGCTTTTTGATTCAATGGAGAAGCAATTTAAGACTTTTAAGACTGCATAACTTTGGGACAAACTCTCACTGTACTCACAGATATCCTGCAATTGCACATTTAAACAGAATACATTTCTTTACAGTATTAGACATTCTGTGGCCAAAAAAAAAAAGAAAAGCATTTTCCCCATCATTTTGTCAGATGTCTAATTTTGTAAAGCTCAAATTAAAAGACGTATTGGTTACAGGTACTGGACATTGTTGGAAATGTCAGAAAAAGGTCGGTACGATATATCATATGTGGTGGACATGTCCAAAAGCTAAGAAATATTGGAGTGAAATACATAACAAAATTTGTGCATTAATGAAAGTTCAGTTTGCTAAGATACCAGAACTGTATTTGTTAAATATCACTGATATATTAGAAGGTACTGGTATAAAGAAGTATTGGAGAATATTACTGTACATGATAACAACAGCTTGTATTGAATATGCAAAGTTGTGGAAAACTCAGCAAATACCCACATTAGAACAATGGTGGGGTACACTGATTGAAAACAAAAATGCTGACATGGTCTCTCAGAGATTAAAAGGGAAATCAGACGATGAGATACAAAAAGAATGGCAAATTGTAACGGGTAATTGCTGGGTACTATCAGATGGAAATCTGTAATTCATGGTTTAAGATAAATTATGAGGGGGCTACAGCATATATATCATGAAGCGGGAATATGGAGATGGAAATGCAAGAATCAACAAGTAATATTAGCAGTAAAATGGAGTACAATATTATAAACATGTTAAGAAATCTTGATAATGAAATCTAGATCAGTGTGGAAGATCAAAAATATTTCAATGAAGCTGACAGTTATAATTGTTTGTTTTATATGCGAATTTGAATAAAATGATTATAAAAAAAATTAAAAGACGTATTGGTTAGCACGGACTGCTTGAATTGAAGCTGCAGTGGTCCAGTGCCTATGGATTTCCTGTCAAGTGTATTGTTAGATAATTTATCCAATGTATACTCATCCTTCCTTCAGAGAACTCAAGGAAGTGTGTACTCTTTCGTTTCACAACAGCTCTCTGAAGAGGGCAAAACAGGTACTTGCTCAAGACTGTTTTCATGGGGATGATGGAGTTGAGGCTTAAACTTTGCTTCTTCTTGTACAGACCTAGTACACCACTGAACCAATCTCATCTGTTGCTAAGCTTCAGTAGTTCTGAGAACTAAAGTTACATGTTTCCCTTGTCAACATACACGAAACCTTATGCAGTAGTTCAAGCAAAACACAGCTCCTTGCTCCAAGGAGTTTACAATGGAAATATCAAATTTGGGTGGGTGGCATAAGAGACGGAGGTGCCACTAGCTTGGTTCTCCTTTTTCACATTTCTCTGGTGACAACTAGCCTAAAATTAGATATTGCGTGATATTACTACCTTAAGCACTCTCTTGCTTCACATCACGGACCAGCAAGATCAAAGAAACGCAGTATAATACCGTATAAAATAACATCCAGTCATGCAGGGTAATAGATAATGAAGTTAGCAGTAAGAGGGGAAAAGATGCGTGCACCTTGTGGTAAAGTCTTTTTATCTACGTAAAGTCTTTTTATCTATACTCAAAAATTAGAAAAGTGTGTGTGTGTGTGTGTGTGTGTAAGTGAGTAAAAGAGAGGGAGATAATTTTTTCTCTCATTAAGGGAGAACTGAGATGTTTAAAATCATTATGCGCTTCCCATACTGAGCGCAAGCGTCACCTACACTTGTTGTGTCTGCCTTTTTGTAAACACTGCAACTCAGCTGAACACAGCTGCGATTACCTTCAGATAAAACAATTCAAAGAAATGCTTTCACGATCAGACTCGAGGCGCATGCACTCTGGTCCAATTATGTTTATACACCTACAGCCAAGTCATAAACCATTCCACCACATACATTTTGACTCTTGTTATCAGAACATGCACTCCCACAGTATCCCACGACGAAAACCCCGCAACTCTCCCAGCATTTAACAGGCGAACCATTCTCTTCCTACCGCATCGTAAAACCACTGACCACACAGACTAGTGTTAAACCATCGCTGCGGCACAACTCCAATTCACCAAAAAACAATCCGAGGGAAAGGAAGTCCAGAAGGTAACTTGCTAACGCTTAGGAGGCCGTCCACAGAAAATTCTACAAAAGCCGAATAGGGGAGGGAAAACCCGTCTTACCCTCATTGTCTTCTGTAGTATGTACATAAGCGTGGGGTGTTTTGAAGATCCCGGTGGCCGTCTAGAACGTGCAGCCCCTCTCAGCCCGGCATTGCCGGTTCAGCCTGAGAGGAGAAAGCGCGAGCCCCTCTGCAGCGCCAGCCTCTCCTCTTCCCGCCGGCTCGGATCTGAAAAAACAGCTCCAGTTCACCGGAGCAAAACCGGAACGCCTCCAAGCTTCCCAGACGGGCTCTGACGTCAGCGGCTGGCTCCGCTCGCCGTTGGCTGAGGGGAAGCTTTGGCGGATTCAAAAGGAGCGCTGGCTGCAGCAGGGTTTGCTCTCGCCGCCTTTTGTGTGTGCGCGCGCGCGCGCAGGGTGCGGGCTTGGAAAGGAAAAAGTCCACCCTCTGCCTAACTTCCCCTTTCCGAAGGGCTTCGCGGCAGGTTGGCAGGCATTGAACGGCAGTTCCCCTTGCCCACCCTCTTCTTTCCGTCCTGAGAAATCAAGGGGCTGGGCAGCCAAGAAGAGCAACTTCTTAATTTCTCCATCATAAGGGTTTTTTTTTCCCCTTTAAATAAACAGGAACGAATTGTGTGGTCAGCGTTTAAGCTATTTGGGAGGGGGTGTCAATCAGCCTTCCGGCTGCAAAATGCCCTACCTGCCGACTGTCCCAATTTGGCAGGGACAGGGCCGATGAATCCCAGCTTTGACTGTTTCCACGCTAGACTGTTATAGCGCTACTATTCTACTTTCAGTATCCTATGGAATGGTGAGGTGTGCAGTTCAGGGAGGGGCCTTTAGCATTCCCAGCCAGAGAGGGCTTTGGCCTCAGTAAACTACAAACCCTAGAATTCCACAGGATGTTGGAATGCCTCAGTCAGGCGCAGGATGCCTCACTCAGCTCCTCTTAAAATGTCCCAGTTGCTTTCTCCTCTTCCCATTTTCCCCCTTTGTTCCGAGCTGGTTTCAGTTGCTGCCCACTGAGTTGCACTGTTGAAAAGTAGTTTGTACTTAATCAGGGGTGGGTGGCTGAGACAGGAAAGGGTGGAGGTTTGTACTGTGCAATAGGCTCAGGCAAAGGCAAGCTTCTGCAAGGTCTCCTAGCTTGCCTGTTCTTCCTCATTAATAACTTTTTCCGTGGTGGTCACCCTCTGATGTTGCTTGGGCGCATATGTCCAGCTGTCATCTGTGAAATGTTGGAGGGTATGCAATACTGCTCCCGTGATCTAAATTGTTCCATGTTGGGTTTGGCAGTGGCTTTCTGATTTGTAAGATTTGTAACAAAGAGAATCCTGAGAAACATTGTTATGAGACGGCCAAATTAGAGATGGTATTCGAAGAGATCAGCAGGGCTACAGCTGAATACCAAGAAAACAAAAATAACGACCATAGCTGATTTTGTTGTTGTTGTGTGCCTTCAAGTCACTTCTGACTTATGGTGACCCTAAGATGGAATAGGGATCTGCTTGGGATGAGAGTTTATGAGGTGCTCAGTGTCATCCTGTGAGTTTCCATGGCCAAGTGGGGAATCGAACCTTGGTCTCCAGGGTCATAGTTAAGAGTGCTCAAACCACTACACCATGTTGGCTCTACCTAACTTTCAAATGAGTGATGAAGACCACAGAAAAAGGTAAAAGTTTTTTCTGTACCTTGGCTCAGTCATTAATCAAAATGGAGACTGTAATCAAGAAGTCAGAAGAAGGACAAGGCTTGGAATGGCAGCTATGAAAAAACTAGATAAGATCCTCAAATGTAAAGACATGAAACACCAACATCAACATTATTCATGCCGTAGTATTTCAGTTTCTATATATTGTTGGGAACCCTAAACAGTGAAGAAAGCAGACAGGAAGAGAGGCAATTCATTTGAAATTAACTACCAGGAAGAGTTCTACTAAATAGCATGGACAAGTAAATGAGTCCGAGATGAAATCAAACTGAACTGTCCCTTGAAGCCCAGATGACTAAACTGAGGCTTTGATACTTTGGGCATGTTATGAGATGACATTGTTCACTGGAAAAGACAATAGTGCTGGGTAAACTGAAAGGCAGTAGAAGATGAGGAAAACTGAACTACAGGTGTATTGGTTCAATCAAAGGAGTCACCACTCTGCATTTGCAAGACCTGAGCAGGACCACTGATGATGGGTTCTTCGAGATCTCTCATTCTTCAAGACACCATAGGCTAAAGCAGACTAAATGGCAAACAACAACAATTCAAAGAGATAGCTATGTTAGTCTATTTTAGCATTAAAAACCCAAAGGATTCCAGCAGTATCTCTGAAACTAACTAGGAAAAAGAAATTTCTAATATAAGCTTTCATGGACACAGTCAGTTCCTTGCATCTAATGATGTGGACTGTGTATACAAAAGCTTATGCTAGATTTTTCTTCTCTCCGATTAATCTCAAAGGTGTTATTGGATGCCTTTATGTCTCTAAATTAGAGATGCTGTCATTGTGATTTGGGTGGTGGTTGTTATTCTTGTTTATTTTTAAATTCAGCACCATCAAAGTACATTACTATTTACAAAGTTTCACCATGAGAAGTCAGACAAGTCCTTGTTGACTCCTAAAGAGCCAACAATCTAGGAGGAACTATTGACGTGTCTTCTATCAACACAGCACAACTGACCTTGCTGCCAATTTCATGTCACTTTACTGCAGTGCGGAAAATGCATGACCATGACAGAAAAAATGTCTGCATATTCTAATAATTACAAATAATTAGAAGAGTATCCTCATCCCCCAGCTCTAACCCTAAGTACATGCAATGGCTGTTGCTTAAATTCACCCCATTTCCTTTGCCTCCCTTCCTTCCCTTTGTTGTCTCCTGCCTTGTATCTATTTAGATCGTATGAGCTCTTTGGGTGGGGATTGCTCTTTCTGTATGTTTTCCTGGCTTCTGTATGTTGGAGAAATACTGCTTCTACAACAGTGATGACTTCAGAAACAAAACAACAGCACTACTACTACTACTACTATCTAGCTCTACTACTACTACTACTAACACAGACATGAATAAAAGACACAACACATATATAAATTATGACACTATGATTGCACTTATTGTCCCATTCATCGGATGGGATGGCCCTGAGGGTGCTTTGAGTGTGTGTTTCTGCATGGCAGGGAGTGGGACTTGATGACCGTTGTGGTCTCTTCCAGCTCCAGATTCTGTGGTGGCCTGCTTTAACATATCTTGCTAGATATCCAGAGGACATTTTCACAAGTGGTACTACATTCTTTTAATTTAGATTTCTAGATGAAATGTTCTTAGCACGAGTATTTTGTATCTATTTTCCTTTTTTCCTGCCCAACATTTTTTTTTCTGTGGAAAGAGAACAAAACTGAAGAAGATGCAGTAGGGAGGGGAAATGTAAGTGTTAACTGTGAAAACAGCCCAGAGCCCTTCCTCTCATGATCACACCATGTCCCATGGCTACAGTGATGAAATATCAGTTGAAGGACAACTGGCACTCAGGTACTGCTTCTAAGAGAGCCAGTATTGTACAGTGATTTGAGTGTGTGACTGGGACTTCAGGAGACCAGGGTTCAAATCCTCCCTCAGCCGTGGAAACCCTACTGGGAAATGTTAAGCAAGTCATACACACTCTCTCAGCCTCAATGGAAAGCCTCCTCTCAACTAATCTTGCCAAGAAAATCCTAGCATAGGGTTGGAGTTGACTTGAAGGCACATAAGAACAATAACAAACTGCTTCTAAAGAGTGGACTCCATCCACTAAGGTCCACTGAAATCAATGGAATTTTGATTGGTCACTGCTAAGTCTGATTCCATCAGTTTCCATGGCATGTGGAACCCAACTCTACATATTCTTATTATTTAATATACTCAAGATTCAGTGGATGTAAGCATGTGTAAGACGGCAACTTTTAACTGTGGCTAAAAAATTTTGATTCGACGTAAAGTTTTACTCCAACACTGTAAGGTAGGTCAGTATTATTATCTGCATCATATTTGTGGTATTATCTCAGTGTGGAGTATGCGAACCTTAAATATTATAAAAGGATACTTAAAATGGTACATGGGACCTATAACAGGTATATTTTGGTTTAGTGGCAACACTGTACCAAAATTCCCAATTATTTTTTAAAGGCTAGTGAAACTTCTTCAGTAAAAATTCGCCATTGCCAGTTCCACTTGCTGGAACTATGCTATCCTAACAGACCACTCCTGTTTCTCCATATAAAACAATCCATTTTTTCCGGTCAGGCATGAAAGGATGTATACATTTTCATGGATTCATGAACGTATATTACTGGTGTCCACTGCTGAACTGTCGGTGCCTCCCTGGCGCTTTCTGAAAGCAACTCAGAAAATATAATAGCACTGGCAAACCATCATATAATAATAGTGACTAACTTGCTCCTTACGCGTTTTCTAAACAAATCTTGAAAAGAACAAATTACTATTAGCGTTTCATCTTGAATGGTAGTGGGTGGTTAAAGACACAATTCTTTCCTCACTCTGTACAAAGGTCAAGGCAGTTCAACTCCCACCCGAGAAACTCCATCAACACTTCAGGCTTTGCTTGTGGGCTGATAAGAAACAGAACATTTCTGTCGTTTTAGACTGGGGAAAGAAAGGGCTTTCCCTCCAGGATTGAATTTCCGGTGTCTTATCTCTCACTACAACCTTGCTGGCTGTGCTTTAGCTCCATAACTAGCCATTTCTACACTTGGCACAGGCTTCTTAATTCATCCCGCTTCCCAGCGTGAGAAATGGTGCTAGTGGTTAAGAATGGCTGTGGAACTCTAAGGGACTGCTCTGAAGTCCTTGTGCAAAAAGAAAAAGAAACTTGCTGAGTGCTCCCATCCCCTGATACATATCTCTTGATACTTTTCTCCCCAGAGCTTGGAAGTGTTATTTCCTGAACTATAACTCCCATAATGCTTCATCAAGCATTCAGTCATGCTATTTGGGGGCTTCTGGAATTCAGAGACCAAAAAGTAACTTTTACAAGCTCTGGATTTTGCTCCTCCCCAGGCTTCAGCATGTCATATTTTCATATGCTTTAGGTGCATGAGGAAGTATTCCCAGATTTTCAAAATAGCAATAGGAGACAGTTTAAATTCATGACACGCATGACAATCAGGGAGCAGCTATTAACAAGTTTCTATTGTACCTAAATACCAAATAAAAGCATTGATTTCAGTTAACTTTGCCATATGTTTCTTTGTAAAATGACCTATCGTCTGCAGTCATAACTTACAAGATGCACACATTTCTGTCTTTATGAAGGCCCCATGCCCCCCAGATATGGGAGTTTTTTGCATCTTGTGCAGTCTATAAAAAAAGCAAAAGCTTTTCAATCCTCAAATAAGGGATATTCCTTATCATAAAGGACACCTGGCAACCCTACTGTGGTGCTGCAGGCACAGAACCCAAGAGAAGCTGCAGCAGACATCCCCACTCTCCCTGGCCTGCTGTCTTCATTAAACATCTCATCAAGGAATCCAGGAAAGTGCCTTCTATTCATTTAGAGCATTGATCTAGCTCAGGACTGGCAACATTGCCTGACAGCAACTCTTCTGGTTTTAAGACAGGAGTCTTTCTCACCCCTTGCATGGAGAGGGTAGGGACTGAACCTAGAACATATTTTGCTCAGAAAGCAAGTATCAATCTGTGGAATCCCTTTCCACCTATTGGATTACTCCATATTCAAAGGCATCACCATATAATGTAATCCTTGAACTGCTCCAGTGATCTTTCCTTGCTCATTTGATGTGATTACCCAGACTTTTCTTGAAGGATATATGTTAAACGAAAGTAGGATAACCTCTAGGAAATTCTTTGGGCAGATTTCATTCATTTCCACAGGCTTGCCCTGGAGACCTTATTTCAAGGGCTGTTTTAGAAATATTTCTGTATATTTTAAAGAAATATATGCAACTTTGGAATCTCATAAGTTGTGTATTTGCTGTCTGGCAATGGAATATGCTGCCTCTGAGTGTGGTGGAGTCTCCTTCTTCGGAGGTTTTTAAACAGAGGCTGGATGGCCATCCGTTGGGAGGGCTTTGACTTGCGTTCCTGCATAGCAGAGGGTTGGACTCAATGGCCCCTGTGGTCTCTTCCAACTCTATGATTCTATGATGCTATGATTCTAACTATAAAGAATAGTGTATAGAAAGGAAAAAGAAAGATGATTGTCAAAAGAGAATGACTAAGGTAATGGACACAGATTCAAATCATACTCACTAATACCAGCAAAATGAAAGCAAACATTAGCACTTGTCATTTACTGAAGAACAACAAGCTGTGACCACAGTATTATCAAAAAGAAATATCTGTGACATCAAAGGTCTTCGGCTTTTGATAAATACCTCTAGCATCATTCCCCCCCCCACAGTGTTTAGCCTTTACTTGTTGCTCTTCAAAGTATTTGAAGTGCTTCACATACATTTTCCAGTAATCTTATAACAGCCCTTTGATTATCAAGTAAGATTATAATCCCTGTCTTGCAGATGTCAGAGAGAACAGGGTGAGAGCTGTGAGCACAGTGTCTTGACTAATCTATGTAAGAAATTTATGGGAGACATCTGAACTGGTGTATCTTCCAGTTAGAAAACCAGCATGATGTAGTGGTTTGAGCATTGGGTTATGATCCTGGAGACCAGGGCTTGAATCTTTGCACAGCCATAGAAACTCACTGAGTGACCTTGAGCGTGTCTCATACTCTCAGACCCAGAAAGCCCTGTAATGAATTCTCCTCAGGGTCACCATAAGTTGGAAATGGCTAGAAGGCATGCAACAACATCAGTCTTCCAGTTAAACAGTTCAAGATTCTTCCATGCTGAGGCTGGAATCCTGCAGTCCACAACATCTTGTTGGATTGCGACTCCCAGCATTCTTCACTTTTGGCTATCCTGTCTAGGACAGCCACACTTTGCAGTCCAACAATATCTGGAAGGCTACATGAGCTCCCTCTGTGCTTTAAATATATACACCTACAACCGAACCTGGGACTAACCACATTCAAGCATGCTCACAGTAAATCAGCACTAGTGTGCATGCTTCACCAACAGGACTCTGTGAAGGTTGTAATCAGAGTTTACAAACATTACATTTTTGGGCTGCTGTTCCCAGAAACTTCCAGCCAGCATGGTGACTGCACATACTGAGCATGAGAAGAAATGATATTTCAGATCTGACAAATCATGTTTTCCTTACTCAGTTTGAATTGACCTCAGCAAGAGGGAAAAGATTTCTGGTGAATATATTTTCTATAAGAAGAAGCATGCAATTGACTTCAGGCTGAACTTTGTATTGATAAAATTCTTAAAGTATTATAGCATGTTTATGTATATTTTAAATAAACCTGTAATAGGGACAGATATCCAACCATGGTTTGGATGAAAAATTCATAGGATATATAGATTTGATCTACGTGGCTTCCAGAGCTAGCTCAAGACATTTAGCTGCCTGAAGGGAAGGACAAGATGGAATCTCTCTCCATGTCATGTAAAGAAGCCACTTCACTGATGGCAGAAACTCCCTTCAGTGCTTTCAGTGGGATAGTGTCCACCACCATAACTCAGAGAGCAGACTAGAAGCCAGTACATATTGTGTGGCGCACACGGGTTGGTCCTCTAACACTGAGAATGACAGAAAGGTCAGGAGGGACAGCTGTGTGGCTGTTGCAATCGTCCCCAATGTGTGACACCAGAGGCAATCACCCCACTCTGCCTAATAGTAGGACTAGGCTACTTTACTTGCATGTTGTGGAAAATGCAATGGCATCATAGTGGGCAGTTGACCAACTGGACTTTTTTTTTTTTTTTGGAGGTGTGACACGTTTGAAAGACACAACAAGTTGCAGAAAATAACACTGCTTTAATTTGGATTGAAAGATACCTTTTGAAATATCTTTTCTCTTGCTGCCTAGTTTGAGCTGTCAAAACAAGGAGGTTGTTAAGCACCTGGCAGGCACAGTATGTTGCTGGTAAAGTTGCCAAATGAGCAGAAAGAACTGGCCTAACCAGTTGTTTTTGTTTAGTTTTTGGTTGTCAGCCAGTTGTTTTGTCATTATACACCTTACGTTTCTTGGCTGTGTGGTTGTGGGATTCTTTGGAAGCCATCATCTATTTATTTTGGTAACATGTGGATAATATTTTATCCATAATTAGACTGTGATATTAATACTACAAGCTGTCACTGATGAAGTATTTTTCCAGCTGCTGACAGTACCTTATCTCAATTATCCACAACTTTTCTTCCTCTTCTAATGATAATTTTTATGTTTCTGGTCAGTAAATTAACCTAATCATGGCTTGCTGTTGAAGTTGAAGACTGGACTAATTGTAGCTGACTGTCAAGAATGAACTTTATGCATGCTCCTATGTACATTGCCTTAGGAATAAGATCTGATGAACTAGATGGGGATTCTTTCTGAATAAATATGCACAGAAGCTACATTGCATATATTTTTGAGTTCCCTTTAGTGCCATGTCGTTGAATCAATAAATAATCCTGTCAGTAGGAGTCATTCTATCAAATTAGATAAAAAGGAATTAGATGAGGGCAATTATTCCAAGGCATCTTATTCCGTTCTACAAGTTTCAGGGTCCTTATATCTTTCTTTGGACTTAGCATTTGCAATAAAATTGGTAAAGGTGATCAAAAGAGTTGGGAAGTACAAACTTATCATTATGTCAGAGCTCTCTGGGTACCCGGCCATTTCCGGAGGCCTACTGGGGTACTGCCAAGCAGGGAGGGAGAATGGAGTAGTGTTTACTCTGTTTCACCTGTGTCTTTTTTTTTTTTTTAAGAAAGCATTTTGCTTACATTGAGAATAATTAGAGGGAAATCACTTAATCTGGGGCTTTTTCACCCCCACACAATTGTAGCACAATGATTCCATTGTAACTGTGATGCCTGAACCCTATGGGATCCTAGGACTTGTAGTATGCTGAGGCCCCAATGCTCTGCTTAAAAGTTCAAAATGCCTCCTCCTAAACTGCAGATCCCAGAATTCCCTAGAATGAAGCCATGGCTGTTAAAGTGGAATCATAGGGCTATAATTGTGTAATGTGAATGGGCTCTGGCTCCAGCACTGGTCAAAATGTTCTCCCAAGTTAAGGATGCCATCAGTGGTTGAGATTCATGGCATCCAGAGCTTCCTCTACTCTACATACATTTTGACCTTCCAATCCTCCCCTTTTCTTTCTTCTCTAACATTGGTGAAGTGCAGGGCATGGATACTTCTGCAGCAACAAGGAGAGAGAATCTACGTTTGGATTTCATCTTATGAACTTGGAGCTCTGTGTCCAACTTTGAGGAGGATTCTGATCCCTCCCTTTGCCTCTGAGTTGTCAGTTTTGAAAGTCTACAATAAATGGTGGGCTGAATTATAGTGTGTTTAAAGTAATTTACTTAAAGGCAGTTGGATAAATTGCATACCTGATTCCTAGAAAAGAGTAACAAGTAATTACCCAGGCATCAATTTACATTCTTCCAACCTAAGCTACTTTCTTAATTACAAGGGAAGGAGCTCCAAAATATGTTATTTATATCCTTTTATTAAATTTCTTCAGTAATTTTTAGGCACATTACATGTAAACTTGTTTTGTAAGGTCTGTTTTTGTAGGATAGCATGCATGCCATGAAGAAATGAAGAATTCAGTGTTGCTCTAGTATTTGGACAGGAATTTGTTAAGTGTTCAAATTTCACGGTTCTCTGAAAGTTTCAAGACAGTTCATGGTGGTTCAAAGGTATCAAAATATAGATTCATTTTAAGAGAAAATATGTAGTCTTAAATTTGTATTTTGAGAGAAAATATGCATTTAAATATGTACTTTCAGAGAAAATACATACTTAGGCGCATCTTTTGAAAGAAAATAAACAAATGCTCTTCTGGGGAAATTTACCATGGTTGAACAGAGAAAGAGCAACAGGATGATCAATGGGAAGCAATTTTTTTTCTTTTACTCTGTATATGGCATTTGATGAGATTTCCACCCTAATTTACTCTTTCTAATTTTTTTAACTTTACTCTTTCTAATTTTTCTAATTTTTCTCTTTCTAATTTAGAGCAACAAAGAGGACAAGGAATATATGAGGACTACCTGTAGCTAGTGGCTCCCATGTCAGTGGGAAGGTGAATCTATGCCAAATTTTGGTTGTCTTTAAAGGGGTTATTCATAGTGCTGAATCTATTTAAGAACAGGGTCCAGCACCATGGAGAGCTCCTTTAAAGCCTTTATTAAAACCTGGAGTGGCTTTACTGCCCCACAGACATGGGAATGACTAGCCATCACTGCTGAGGACACCATCGTCTTCTATCATGGTAGATTTTTTTGGTCTTTCAGTTTTTGTCTATGTTGCTACCTTTAAATGTTATAAATGTTAATGATTATTGCTTTAATACCTTTTTATATTTTTACATCATTGTTTTGCAGGGGAAATATCAGGATGTACATTTCTTAGATGTAGGTACCCCTTAAATACTGTTGGAAACATTGCTGAATATGCCTTTTTGGAATGTAGTGACTAGCAGAAACAGCAGAGAAGATGATGTACCGAACTGTTTTTCTTATGTAACAGTACAGCATGTCCATGAAGAAAACAATTCTTGGAATGCTTATAGTCAGCATGCTTTACAAGCTTGTTAAGGTAGCATTATGTATTATTAGTAGTATTACCTGGGCCTCCCAATGACATAGGGTGTGGTATAAAGGCGTGAAATAGAAACCTTCAGCAAATTTCCACATATTAGATACCACATTGCAGATGAATTTGGTCACAATAGTCATGCAACCAACATTTGTAACAAGTGGGTATAACAAGCGTGAGTCTGGCTATGTTCTGTTGGGAACTCTTAATTTTTAGGCTTAGTGCTTTGAAGTAAAACTTTTCTATCCCCCAGAGATTTTCTTATATTGATTTTGTCTGGTAAGATAATTTTAATATTCTGGAAAGCATTCTGGGTTATATCCCAATGTCCCTCTTAGTTTATGCAATGCTCTACTAGGACCCACCCTGGGCAAACTGAGATTGTATTTGTAGAATACTGATGGTACTTCCTTATGCACGTGTATAGTAAAGGAAGAGTCATAGTAGTAGACTGGCCGTGTTTCAGGTAAGTTTGCTGATCTGCCATTGCTCTTGAGAAACCCTAGAACCTTCTAAACATTCCCAGGCTTGATAAAATGCACTTTGAATGTGCACAGTCAAAAATTCTGTGGGGTGGTGCGCATAATCAAGAGAACCATGGAAGCCTACAAATAGCAGAATGGGGGTGGAATTGTAAATTATGTTAAAAAAACAAAACTCAAACATAAATTGTCTTATTTAGTTTAATTTAACTTGCCAGGTATGGGTAATTATCCCCCAAGTGTCTTTGTATTAACTGAGTAGAATGCCAGGCACAGGTTTACTTCAAACTTTTTGATTGGGCTGAAGTAAGAATTTGGATAGGAAGTACTCCTTACTTTTGCAATTTTCAAATAAACCTTCAGAATTTTGAATAGTATTGCCCAAGTTCTGGTCAGGAAATATGTACGTGTCAGTGTCTGAAAAGTCTCTGAAATCAGCCCCCTATCCCTGCACATCCATTCTGTGCTTTGCTGTGAGCAGGCAGAATCAGAGCAATGTCTGGCTATGCCCTGTAGCCAGATGCAAAATGATGATGTTAACATTGAGCTCCACCAGGGTTCTCCAGGGGTGTCAGTCTGCTGTAATCATTTTGTGTCTGGCTATGGGACTTGAACATAGGCAGATGCTTCTTTGATCTTGTCTGCTTGCCACAGAACACAGAACGGCCATGTCGTGCATCTTCAGGGACCTTACAGTAAGTTGGGGGAAGAATATATGGCTCAGTGTAGCTTGAGTCTGCATGTGAGTATTTATGTTATGGTGAGGAGATGTTAGACTGAGTTCTTTGCTAGGAAGTGTTACCTCACATAATAAATACATTTGATATTTGTTTCTCTTTCACTGATATACACATACAGCTTTTCCTTCTTTAGCAAGGTCAGACTGGTTTCCATGGAATATAGGCTGTCTTCCATGCATGTACAGGTCAGCTTCCACACCTGCAGAGTGCTTTCAGATAATTAGCAAGATGAGAAGGCAGTTTCTGAATATAGTGTCATATCGTATCTATGTTACAAATATTTTATTGTGGTTTATTTGGGAGTCTGCAACTTGTATTTGACACTACATAACATAAAATAGGAACACTACATTGTACGTGCAGTGTGATTTAGAATTCTTGGCAGCTGCAAATTTGAAGTGGAATTCAATATATGTCCCCTTAGAAGTAAATCTCACTGAATTTGATAGGGCTTACTTCCAAACAAACTTCTTTACAATTTTCCTTTACACAGTGAAGGGACAGGAAATATTTTTCAGGTGTTGCAATGCACAATTCTAGAAAAAGTTTTTGTGTAACTGAACTTTACCTGTCCATTGGACAAATTAACCAGTTGAAACAAGTGGGCTCAAATGCTCCCATTTCTTTAGTAGAATCGGATCTCTGTGTATAACAATATAATGGTGGTGGCATGCCTTCAAATTGTTTCTGACATATGGTGATCCTAAGGCAAACCTATCATGGGGGTTTCTTGGTAAGAATTTTTCAGGAGTTTGCCATAGCCTTCCTCTGAGGCCAAGAGATAAACAAGCATATTCAAAACTGGATTGAATTACAATGGAGGTTTCAGTTCCTCCTGTTTTCCTTCACTGGGTTGCTTTGGTAGGGCAGGGCTTCTTACAGTTGGCAAACAAAGCTTCACACAAAGAAAAGAGGTATGCAGAGTGATGTGGCAGTATGGAATGTGAGGGCGTTAAGCAAAATGCCCTCTAAGAGGTGATAAGCATTAAGTAGTTAGGTATGCAGCCTCAGGTGACTGCCTAAAGTAGACACTTCTTGTAAAGCGTTATTGTGGGATAAGAGTGCCTAAGGTAAACACTAATTAAGACTGTATCTGAATTACCTGTAGCAATAATAAACATTGCAGTCCAGTGCATATTTCCTAGACTTTGGCTTGAATTCTGTGATTAGTTTGAAGTAGAGTTGTTGTTGTTGTATAACTTCAACTCATTTCTGACATATGGAAACTCTAAGGTGAATCTATCATGGGGTTTTCTTGGCAAGATTTCTTCAGAGAGATTTGCTTTCCTCTCAGCCTGAGAAAGTATGACTTGCCCAAGGTCACACAGTGGGTTTCCATGGCCAAGCATGGATTTGAACCTTGTTCAAATCACTCAAATCTCACTCAAAACCTCACTCAAATCTTGACACCATGCTGGTTCTCAGAGTAGACCTACTGAATCAGTGAGACTTAACAATGTGTTGATTCACCATTCAACGATTGATTCAATAGGTCTTGGGCTAACCATCAGTCTTGGGCTAACCATCAAGATTCAAGCCAGTAAGTCCCACTGAATTTAGCAGAACATCCTAAGTAAAATTGCATTGGATTGGGATGTACCAATTATAAGAGTAAAGATTAAATGCCTATGTGTGTGTATGTACCTCCAAGTCACAAGTCTATTTATAGCAACCCCATGAATTTCATAGGGTTTCCTTCGGCAAGGAATACTCAAAGGTAATTTGCCTGCACTTTCCTCCAAAATTTAGCCTACAGCACCTGGAATTTATGGGCAGTCTCCCATCCAAATTCTAACCCTGCTTAGCTTCCAAGATCAGAAAAGATCTGGTGCCCTTTAGGGTATTTGGGGCGTTTAAATACCTATGGGCTCTGCAAACTTCAAGTGAGACACCAACTCTATATAATTTCAAGGTAGTTTATAGTGACAGTGCAAAGATACATTATTTTTCCTTTTTAAAGACGGTAGTGTTTCTTTAACTGCTTAGAAAATAAACCAACAGCAGCTTATATGGCTGTCTATTAATTTAATTTCAACAATCTTTTGAACATTTTAAAAGTGTGTTCAGCACCCTTCTCCAAATTCTGGGGTAATATGATGCAGTAAGTGGACTTGGTCAGTCTATTTAGCCCTTCTGATTAACTCAGGTTTGTATATCAAAGCACAAGGTTGGTACAAAGCACAAAACAACAACAAATGTAACAATAGCAACTAAACAAGAAACAATGTAGAAGTGTGGATGGTGTGTCTGTATATACAGTTTTCAGCCTGTTTAAGAGTAATTTCTGTTAAGTCTGTAAGAGCTGGATTGGTTTCTAGGGCCCTACGCTTTCTTAAGATTCTTTGGTGCAACACTATGTTAAACTAGGAATGCTCTGAAGGAAGTTGAAGCTTTGTATTTATTACGAATTGTTGGGGGATAGAGTTTCCCAGAATGTTAGCCCTTGGGGAACTCTATGAAATTCTGTGAGAACTAAAACTGTTAGGAATTAGCCTTCTTTTAACAGTTACAGAAATGTCCCAATTTCTGTGTGTCTTCATTGACTGGAGACTGACATGATAGAAAAAACAAGACATGCAGCTTCAGGTCCTAAACTCAAAAGATTTACTAATAAACTTTATAATTGCATATCCATTTAAAAAAAAATTATATTCTAACTATCAAACAAAAGTATTTGGAAGATCATATCTTCATTTTAAACTCACCAATTTATTGGTGAAGAGGCTAGCATAGAGAGAGAATGTTGCTAAAAGCAAGATTGCTAAAGGGAAAGTAGTTGCTTTCTCAATATGACCAGAATGTATCCTGGGTCACATGGTCTGGATACCAGAGCTACAGAGCAACAGTCAACCCTATACTAGCTAAGCTCCATTTGAGGGAGGGGGAAAAAGAATGCTATAATTTTCCGACATGAACAACTGAGGACTGTTTTAAGTATGGATGAAAACTGGAGGAGAGGTGTTTAAACTGTTTAATGTCCCTCTTCAAATATTCATAAGCAGGATCAATATGAAGACACACCTGCTTGTAGATGTTCCTTGTGAAGAAACTTCTTTGGGTCAGAAAAGGGAAATGTGCTGGGTGCATTGCTCCTACCCCACACCAGATTATCTCCTTCCACTGAGAAGGAACAATCTAGAACTTGCAGGCCCAAAGTCTCTGAAAGAGAGGCCTCTTATCTCATTCCTGTTAAGGTGAAAGACCCTGGCCTTAGGAATGTACTGCATGTGCAGCCTTACTTTCTCAACAGGAATGCTGGAGCTGGCAGTTCTGTCCCCAGTTCCTGGTGGGAAATGATACCCTTCCAAGAGTTGAGTGCTCAATCTGCTCTGGGGTTTAATATGAACTTTAAGGGAACTCTTCAAAGTGCTGAAGTTGTTCCGAGGACAGAGTTCAGTACCTTGGATAGCTCCTGAAACCCATAGGCCTATTCACTGCCTCACTGACATTGAATCCACCATCTGCAGCTGGTGTGAGCACAGTTCAGCTTGCAGTGGTCTGTGTGTAGGGCTGCATTCATCTTGGTCCTTCTTATGAGCATTCAGGGAGATCTATTCAACTCTGCAAGCATCCTTATTTAAATGCCTGTGACATCCCTACTAAAGCTGTTATCAGCATAAATGACTGTGTAAATCATGTATGTCAAGATGTGAATACATCACTGCTTCAACAAATCGGCAGAAGTAAACACATCTCTAGTGATGCCAATCTTTAAAACTAGTATTTTAGGATGCTTATCAGCTTCCTCTTATCTAAGAATAATATTCTTTTTGAAAGCTTTCCAAACCGTAAGATATCAGAAAGCAGGCACTGTGTTATAATTAAAACAAAGACTAGCAAATCAGTTTCTGTAGCTTTGGCAGAAATGACAACTCCCTGTAGGTTTCCTGCTTATGACATTGGACTAACACTAATTTTTGACACAGATCTGAAAGTTCCCATTTATAACAGTGATAATGAGACAAACACAACTAATAGAACTTCAGAATGTGAAATTTAACTCTTAATAGCACACAGTTTCAGTGCAAAAATCAGCAATGGAAGTTTCTAAGATAATTAATCATTTCTTGACCCCAGCTTACAGAAAAACTCCCACTGAGATAGGAAAGAGATTGGTCATTTCTTGCACTGAAAGGATCACTTTGGTATGATACAATACATGAAATGATGTTTTTTGAACATGACATGACTTGATGGGCCAATTCCATGATGGGCTGGGGGCAGCTTCTTCTTTTCTAAAGATGCATTCTAGTGACATGCAAGGTTTGATATTCTAACTGTAAGAGAGAGAGAAAAAAACCTTTGTTCCCCTGGTTTCTTTCTCTCAACTCCAAGAACTCTAGGCTCTGAGCCAAGAACTTTGTGATCTGACATAGGAGCCAAGGGACGACTTGGAACAGTGCAAGCTCAAACTAGACTCTGAGAATGCAGCAGCCTTGCCAATAAATTCACAAAAGTTATAAGCCAAAAGAAACTTCTACTAGTCTGTATAATATGGTTATGTGAGAAAGATGTTGCCAGAAAGGAAATGTTTTTGTGATGCTTTTGTGGTTCTACAGGCCACTAGGCAAGTGGCTATTTATATAGTCATGAATTAGAGCTGTGCGGAAGTGCCCTAAATAGAGGCTTTGGTAAGCTCTGAATTGTCCTGAAGATCAAGCATCAACTATCAAAGTGTATATAACTGTTCTTTGCTCTTGTAGGAGAGAAATCAAATATACAAGTCCCATTTAACAATTCTGTGTGATATAAATATGTTATCAGTTTTTTTTTTAAAAAAAATCATATCTATTAATATATCTCATCTGTAGTTCTCAGACTTCATGGAAATTAACCAGCCTTCCCACTCTTTTTGCTGGTTGTTGTGTCTTTTGAATTTGGCAAACCCATTAAAACTTTTCTTAACAGTCTTTCATTGTCTAGAACAGGGGTAAAAAGCATAAGACACTCCAGATGTAGTTGGACTGCAGCTCTCAGCAGCTCTAGCCAGCAAAACCAATAGTGAAAAATACTGGAAGCTGCAGTTCCACAATATCTGGAGGGATGCGTTATTCCCATCCTTGGTCTTGTATATACATGAATAAATCACTAACAAATACAGGACTATATCTTGAAACATGAACCGAACACAGGTCTTCAGATAATCCAGTGAGGAAATACAAGAAGGCAACTGAAAATGTATCTTGTCATACCAGAGTTCCTTATGTGTAGACATTCAGTACATATAAGGCTGTTTCAACGGACCTTTGCTGAGTTCAAAAGAAACAACAATAAATTATACTGACAGTGTCCAGCAAAAAAGTGGGGAAGGATATTAGTTCCAACTAGTGTAAACCAAATAAATCAATGGAACTTATGTATCTGCTGGCTTACCACATTCCCCTGAGTCAATGGTTCTACTCTGATAGGGACTATCAATTGGTTTTAGACCAAACTCTTTGCGTCAGGATAATACCTAATACTAGCTGTTAACATTAACATCTTGAGGTTTTCAAGGCATGAGATGCCATTGCTCTGTTTTCTTAACAGAATTTCCTTTGAGAATGAAACAGCTAAAGACGCATTTACTGCTCACCACTTGCAGATAATGGCTGATGACTATTATTATGTGAATGATATCTCCTCCTTCAGCAAAAAGTTGCCAGACAGCTATGCTGACATCTACCACCCTTATCTCCAACAGTAGAGCTGATAACAGTAAAAATCCACATTTTAATGTGGCAAATGATGATCATACATTTCCCAGTGGCCACTGTTGGCCTCTGCAGGAAACCTTCCTTTGTATGGCTCATGGTGATAATGAACAGTGGAAATAAGAGATGGATAATGCTTGAATGCAGCTTTTGGGCCAAGGTTCAGATGAAAAGTTTAAGGAAATCTTATCCAGATGCATCCTTTTTACAGTCACAATCAACCCGAACCAACTTCCTGTTCTTAGTCCCAGGCCTTTACACAACACACGCACAACTGCATCCAATCCAAATACAGGATGCTATTGTAGACATTTGTAGATACTGCAATAGAACTGTGGAACTGAAAGATAAGTGCATCTTGAAACATAGACACCTGAAGATGAAATCACTATTCTGCTGAACATCAGGTATCCGTTTTAGTGATGGCCAGGGGGAGCCTCTGTTTTAAACTACAAGTGATTATTCCTTAGGAAAGCCTATGCTGGTGTCTTTTAAAGCTATCTAAGTAAAAGAAGTTCTCTGGCAATACATAGGAATTTGACAATTTAATCTTGAATCTATTAATCTTTACCATATTTTTAGAAAGCACTCCCAATACCAGATTTTCTTTCCTCCCACTATTGACTTAAAGTGACTCCTCTGCTCAGCATAAGATAATGATTGGTAAAATACATACAGAGCTATAGGTTGTTGTGGGTTTTCCGGGTTTTGAGGCTGTGTTCTATTAGTATTTTCTCCTAACGTTTCGTCTGCATCTGTGGCTGGCATCTTCAGAGGAAGATGCCAGCCACAGATGCAGGCAAAACGTCAGGAGAAAATACTAATAGAACACAGCCTCAGAACCTGGAAAACCCACAACAACCTATGGATTCCGGCCGTGAAAGCCTTCGACTTTACAACATACAGAGCTGTCTATAAGGGCAGGTCTACATGCTATACTTGCCACGTGGATATGAAGACTAGTCCCCTTATTTTCTGTATAGCGCTGGTAAATATACTGTAAATCCTTCTCATTAGGTTTTCACACCAGCATCATAATAATATAATATCTTTTGCTATGATGTCGCATGTCATGAGGAAATGGGTTTTTTTAAGTGTTATCTATTCCAGATGCAGCAAAGTCTAGTCATCCCACATAACTGTAGACTTTCTCACAGAAGGCATTTTTTTTTTAAAAAAGTTCTCTTTAGACCTTACTCCAAAATGTGCCAGTAACAAATGAGAAAACCAGTTCCTCTCAAAGCTGCATGTTGACATATGTTTTGTTAATCAAACTAGTGTTGAAATATCAAAAGATGGAAATGCTGCATATGTCTGTTCAAGCAAATTGTCCATCTCACATGGACACAGCAAAAAACCTCCTAAATTTACTTTCATCTTTATTCTGTTTGGCACTGATGTCTCTGCAGAATGCTAATCCATTATTCATCAGCACCTCTGATTTTGGCCTAAAATCTGAACTAGAGATAATTGGAATATCTTCCATTGTTTATGTTCACACATCAAGCATCATCTAATCTGTATTGTTGTGCTTCGTGTACTGTGGAGCTAAGCTAATTTTTTTTTTTTTAAAAAAAATGGTTTCCATAATGGGATTGTTGCATTCAGACTTGCATCTGAGACCAACAGAAATTCAGAATTTGCATTACTGAAGACAGTGGAAATAATCCCATTGATTTTAATGGGATTTGTTTCAAGCCCGTTACTAGATGCTATAAAAAGGCAACAAGTGTTATGGCAGCAGCAGAAAGCCAAATTGGTTTATTTTGTCTAAGCTTTGTAGGCCACTCCTTATGTGATAAAACTGTATAGTACAGAGAACGACCATGTTTTGTATATATTTTATTATTCTCCTTATGTGTGTCCTTTCTCTTCAGTGAACATAGAGCAGGATATTTATGGGTTCTTTCATTATATGCCCCTTTTTTGAAGGAATTTATTTTTGGTCTGAACAGGGATTTAACCTGAGATCTTTCAGGTTCAACGTTCTATTTACTGCCCAATAGGTTTTCAGATTTCTTCCTTCAGTGTATCCTTTCCGCACACATGGGTCTGCCAAGCAAATTCTGGATATCTTTCACAGAACCCCTGGTGAACTGCAGAGAATTTGAGAAAGATGCACACTCCAATGACTTGGGTCACTCTCCTTGTCCTATAAGTGAAGTGAGCTGGTAAATACACACAACACATTATAGAAGATTGGTGAGAGTGGAGACAGTGACTTTCAGTGAAATTTGTTCCTGAAGCTTCTGATCTTGTCTCTGAATGTCCTCTGATAAGCTACCAAGAAACTTCTTGTTTCCCTAGAACATAGTTTGAAAACCACTACCCTTCACAACACTGTACGAGGCTGCACGACTCTTGTACATCTGCTGTAGACAAAAGGCTATAAGGACTGCACCAACAGAATGAAACTCATAGATAACAAAATAGAATAAGAGAGTTGGAAGGGATCACATAGGCCACTGAGTCCAACCCATCCACTCAGTGTAGGAACTCCAGCTAGAGTATCTCCAGTAGGCAGCTGCCCACTCTTTTTTTTAAAAGATGACTAGAGAAAAAGACCCCACTGACTTTCTAGGTAATTGGTTCCACTGATGAACTGCTCTTACGGTGAAGAAATGCCTTCCAACATTCAACTGAAAATTGTCTTCCTGTAACTTAAAACCATGAGAGCACTACTCTTTTGAGCAGCAGTGAACAAATCTGCAGTGTCCAATGTAACATAACTGGATGGGTGTTTACACATATGGAAGGGGACAGCAAGGTTGTAGAACCCTGGTACACATTCTTATGAACTGATGTGGTTAGACTAGATTGTTATATTTGTGGACTATTTCTGCCTCCAGATAAGCAAATGGGTGCCCTGCAAAATGGCACTTCACTCAAAACCATCTTAGTGAAAGGTACCAACAAAGATCAAATCTCTATAAGCTTTACCATTAAAACATTCTCTTTGCTGTAGAACCAGGGCTGGTCTTACCACTTTGGCCAGACAGGGGACCTGCCTGGTCTGTAAAGGTTCAGGGGGCTGTCCCTCCCCTCAAAAGCCCCTCTCTACCCTAAAGCCCTATCCCTAGGAATAACAATTCTTTGTTCACCTTTCTAATTGGGAATGGGAGCAGGGAGTGGGAATTTCCCGTGCATTAGTAGTAACTGACAACAACTGACCAGTGATCCAAGATCATAGCAGTAAGCTTGGCTCACCATGTGCCCCCCCCCCCACAAGAAGGAAAGGTATAGGATGAAAAACATTTCACAGACCCAGACAACAGCTGCAGTACTGCTCTGCCAGCCAGCTGGTGAGACCGGAAACGGTTTCATTTGCCCTGGATCTTCCACAGTGAGAAAAGTGTGCAGCAGTCAAAAATTCCCAGGGACCAACTGTAGGAGCGTTCTTGCTGCCAGTGCCTTACTGCTTACAGGTTTTTTTCAAGTAGGGAAAACCTTTCAGCAAAGCTTAGAAAGCTGACAGTGCCATAGAAGTGGCCATTTCTGTGCCATCATTATACAACCATATTCCCTGAGGCATCCCCACTCATCCATTAAGCAGAGGTAGATGATGTGGGGAAGCACAAGCTGCACCCTGCCTGCTGTTTCTGCTGAACTCCCAGGCTGTTCCCCTTTATGGGAAGAGAGAGCAGAATATACCATGCAACCTGTCGTGTGCCTCTAAACCATGGCATTTTAAAAGAAACTGTGAATAGGTATCTGTTCTCCTGTTCAAAAGTGTGGTAAGTAGATGCTTCTCCACTACATACAACCCTGATATTCAGGTTGTGCTGAAAGTGTTTAAAAAAAAAAAAAGCTGGGGAGGTGTCAAATCAGAACTGAAACTACACTTACACACATTTGTGCCTGAGCAATTTTCATTATTCTACCCATTACCAGAAAATACCTGAATTAAAAAGAAGAAAATTCCTTGAAACTCTTACTAAAGCTTAGAAAAAATGGTTAAGAACTACAACTAACCTGAGATTTGCAGAATCGATATATCTGATGGTTATTTTTATATTTGGTTTCCACTAACTTGCAAAAAGTACTGAACCTGGAGTGGGAAGTAGACACAGTTCACTGACTAGATTGTGCATGTCCATTTGTCTCCACTGGGTGCCCAAAAGCTAGGACACCCAATTATTACTTTAGAAATGCCTTGCCCAGAAATGGAGCAGTGCTTAACATGTGGTGGAAGGCAGCGTCTCATTGCCAGTGTTGATGTATCTTTCAGCTGCTAGTGTGGATTGCTTCTGTGCCTGCTTTTTTTCTTCATCTCAGGATGCAAAATGTCTTGGGTCATCTCTCAATAGAACAATATGAGATCTCTCTGCATTTCTCCAACTCTGTGCACACAGATATCATTTAAAGAAGACTTGACAGTAAAAAGTTATTATCTTCCCCAAGAACACATTATCTGGAGAGACAGGGCAAATGCCTCTCTGCCACCCACTCAAAACTTCTCATCTTGGCAATACAAAAGATAATCACCTCTTTCACCTCTTGTTCTCTTTCTTGGTTAGGAAACAGAAGAAGGGATGGCCATTAGAATTTTATTGATTCACTGCTTTTGTACAGATATGCGTGCCCTCTCTGTGCATGTCTCTTTTCAGAAAACTTTTAAAGGAAACAATGAAATTTCTCAGAATAAGGCAGAGAATTCATTCTTTTAGTATTTTCCAGACTCACCTTTTCCCTCCAAAAGTAATGGCTTGCTCCCACTGGACCTTTTGTGAAAACAATTCTGCTACTGTTAAAGTGCACAACGGTACTTGTTTCTGACCACTGGAATTGCCATTGTACTGTTTCCTTCTTCCTACATACCCTAAAGGCACCGGATCCCATCCAATCTTGGAAGCTAAGTAGGGTCAACCCTGGTTAGTACTTGGATGGGAGACCACCAACTAATACCAGGTGCTGTAGGCAGTATTTCAGAGGAAGGAACTGGCAAATCACCTCTGAGTATTCCTTCCTTAAGACAACCCTATGAAATTCATGGGGCTGCCATAGGTCAACAGGTGACTTGAAGGCTCATACGCCCATGCTGTGAGTTGCCTCAAGCCTGATCACAGCAAAATGAGGAAGCATGCTGAAGTGGATGGATGTACAGTGAGAACTACTCCGTCTTCGAATGCTGGTATAGCTCTTTCCATGTAATCCTGAAACTTTTTATGGTTCCAGTACTGCAATGTTACAGCACCTGGGATATGCTTTGCTGTATAGCAACCAAACATCCATCTACTCAAGAATCTTACTGCCAAGTGAGAAATATTAGAACATGGACAGATGGGCTGGATAATTCCAACATTTTATTCCCACAGTGACCAAGCGGATACCTATGAGGAATCCTATAAAACGTTGCCACTTATAGGACGCAACAACCGGTATTCAGAAGCATATTGCTTATGATGAAAAAGGTAATTGAACAAGATTATTCTCCCTGAATTTGTCTAATCCACTATTAATACTACTCCAAGTTGTTGGCCACTGCTGCACGTGTTACCAGTTTCCAAAATTTTACTGTGTACTGTATGGAGCAGCCTTCAACTTTGTCTTGAACTTCCCATTATTCAGCTTCACTGCGTAACTCCAGTTTCTAGTATCATGAGAGACACTTTTGCCACACTGTAATTTTTTATATCTCAAACATGTTGGCATTCTACTTGCCTTTTTTATTTTTTTACCCCAAAAGCAGCAAATGTGATTTTTCTTCATAGGAGACTTGCTTCAGCCCTTTGCATGAAAACAGCAGCTCTCGCCCCCACATGAAAGTATACATAGCTTTCATTGCTAAAGCTTGTTAACAGACTGTTCTGCACGAATCTATGAAATCCCTCTCCCCCCAAAGCCATCTGAAATGGCACTCATTGCCACATCTTGTAGCAGTGAAACCAGTTAGCATTGTTAAAGTGTTACTAATGCTTAATGTATCCCTGTTAGGTGCTGCTGTTTCCTAAACTCAACAATTCTGGTGCTTGGTGGTACTCACAAGTCAGCGATTGGGGTCCTTGGATAGGGCCCTAACGGAACAGAGGACTGGTGCCTAAGACACATCCCTTGGCTTTAAGTGAGTGGATGGGCAGAGTCAATCACCCTACCTCAAAAGCTGTTTATCCATGAAGGGAGTATTGCTAGACCTGGGGCAATAATCTTATGGTTTCCCCAAATGTCGTTGGACTGCATCTCCCAGCACTCCTCACCATGGTTAGGAAGCTGGTTAAAGTGGACAGAACTTGTGGTCCAACAACATCTGGAATGGCACCAGCACATGAAATAAAAAAGCAAATAACTGGCTGAAGGAGTTAACAACAAAGAACAACTATCAGTTTGGGAGTTGTTCTTTTTTTGTGTCTTGTGGTTTTGGCTCACTCTCCTTTTAGGCAAGAGGACTGTTTTTTTTAGAAGAAAGTACAGAAAGCATCAGTCAACAGATTTTTTTTTGCATCCCATATTGTGCTTTTGCACTATCAGCAATACTTGATGACTAAATGTGCTTTATTCTGGGATAAAACAGATGGGGCAAATGTTGGTGGAGATTCTGGTATTTGTAGCTGTAATTCTAGGTGTTTTTTTTTTAAATATCCAAATAATATTTTTGTTATCTCAGAGTTTTTATTCCCATCCCAACTGTTTTTTTTTTGTTTTGTTTTGTTTTTAACTCTGAGACATATCAGATTAGGGACACATGTGCATCTACTGTTGTTTTTCATGTGGGGTTTTTTGGCCATCCCACTCCCCAGTGATGTGTATTGTGAGGTAGGCTGCTGTGCTTCAGTGATAGATGGTTTCAAGATGGATGTGGGTACAATAAAGTCAGTTGTTTCATCCTCTTCTCCCTCCCCTTTCCCTCCCTCCCTCCCTCCCTCCCTCCCTCCCTCCCTCCTTCCTTCCTTCCTTCCTTCCTTCCTTCCTTCCTTCCTTCCTTCCTTCCCTCCTTCCTTCCCTCCCTCCCTCATGTCTGTCTGCCTGCCTGCCTGCCTGCCTGCCTATCTACCTATCTACCTACCTACCTATCTATCTATCTATCTATCTATCTATCTATCTATCTATCTATCTATCTTTATTTATTTGTTTATTTTAGTGTTATGGCATCATAATGCACCAGTGCTTCAGTGAAATAGTGAAATAGCACTTCTGTACTGAAATATCCTGAACTCTATTTCACTGATGCAGTATAACTCTAAGAAAAACAGCAAACACATTTCGAAAACATAGGATCACTCCCCCACCTCAGCAAACCACAGCACTCTCACTTTCAAAACCTCTCGACTGATGACTAAAGAAATTGCTACAAATACCCCCTCGCCAAACACCAGAAGAAAACCTACTAACAGGGAATGGGCGAACACGGAGGCAACAACAACCAGCAATACCTGGTAAAAGTGAAGGATCTAAACTGTGAATGCCCATGCTTCTTTATACCAGTCTGGAAGAGCCCCATACCAGTCAAATGTAGAAGAAGGTTCAGTGATGCCACTTTGCCTGTCTTCTTGCTGCCCTCACTAAATCCCTGAGGCAACTGATTTATGACTTTTCATTTGTTATCTTGAAGAATGTTTAGATTACCGCATGGGGCGAGGGAATCGCCCCATGACGCTGCTCACCGGACTTTCGGGTTCCCCGGTCTGATCCACGCTGCTCCAGAGCAGTGCGTGGCCGCCGCTCCACACTGCTCCGGGGACGAAAATGGCGGCTTCTGGTTGGTCAAGGCTCTTGAAGCTCGTCAGCCTAAAGCCCGCCCCCGGCAGATCGCAGGCTCACACCAATGCGAGCCTGTGAATCTGCATAAGAGAGCAGGCTCGCAGTGGCATGCTCTGTGCTTTTGAAAGACCTGTTTTTAGCGGTCTTTCAAAAGCATGCTGGACAACCACTTGGGGTCATTCCGGAGTGGGCTGGGGTGCGGATCTATGTTAGGTAGGTCCGTCCCAGTCCGCTCCCAGGTGCAGATGTCCTTCCTGGAGGACGCTCTGCCCCGTTTTAAAAACCCCATGTGGAAATGGCCAAAGTTGACTTATAAATAGTCAGAAGGTTGGTACCTCTAGACCTAAGTTTGATTCACAGGGTTTTCCAGGGTTTTAGGCAAGATTCTTTCTTATCCCTACTTGGAGATCCCTGGTGGTCTCCCATACAAATGCTACTGAGACTTAACTCTGCTTGGCTTCTAAAACCAGATGAGATTTGCTGTGTGCAGAGGGGCACAGTGGAAAAGAATGGAATGACTATGCTACACTCAAAACATAGCATAATTTACCAGTGTTTCAGTACCCATTATTACATTACTTGATCCTTGCCAGCATTATGCCCTGTCCTGGTTGCACCCAAAGCAGGAGCTTCTATTGACCTCCCCAGCTACATTGCTATTCTTTCATGGTCAGACTGAGGCCATTTCCACACAGGGTAAATAAAACGATGCAGTGCGTCCTCCATGGAGAACATCTGCACCTTGGAGCGGACTGGGTCCGGACTACTTACCGTAGATCCGCACCTCAGTCTGCTCCGAAGCGACCCCAAGTGGTCCTCAATTGTGTTTTTGAAAAACCTGATTTTTCAGGTCTTTCAAAGTGCTGGCGCATGCCATTGTGTGCCTGCTCTCCAATGCAGTTCGCAGGCTCGCACCAATGTGAGCCTGCGATCTGCGGAGGGTGGGCTTTAGGCTGGCGAGCTCCAGCGGTTGGTCGAGACCCACGACCAACCAGAAGCCACCATTTTAGATGCCGGAGCAGTGAGGATCTACAATCACGCACTGCTCCTCCTCACCTTGGACTGGATTGGACCGGACCCACGGAAGATCCGGTGAGTAGTGGCAGGGAGCGATTCCTTCGCCACGTGCGGAACTGGCCTGAATTTGCTTTGGGTGTTCCATAACTGGAAATCTGGCACTTTACTTTTTCACAAAAAGCAGTTACAGTGTTTCTGTATGTTTATGAACTGGGGCTCCTGTGTAGAGAGAAGGAAGACCAACTCTTTGACCCAGTGCTAGTTGCCTGCCTTCAGTTCATCCCCCTCTTAAACCTGCACATTTATTTCTGCTTTGCCTAACTGGGTCATGAAGAGGCACTTGGGTTGGAGCTGTGGTACAGGAGAAAGGTGTTCTTTCTCTCTACCTGTACTCTGGCCCAAAGTGGAGTGAGCAGTTTCTGCTATCTGTTAAATAAAAAGAGGGCAGGAATTCCCACCATGGAACTCCCATTTTGGTAACACACAGACACAGATTTCAGGCCATTTCACACATTACATGGTAGCAAATCTAGATTTGCCATCAAGGGCATTTCTGCACTACACCGTTATAGTGCTGTTATTTCATTTTCAAGATCCTGTGGAATTCTGGTGTTTGTAGTTTACTGAGGCCAAATAGCTCTCTAGCTGAGAATTCTAAATGCCCCTCCCTAAACTGCAAACCCCAGGATTCCATAGGATGTTGAAAGTGGAATAATAGCACTATAACAGTACAGTACGGAAATGGCCCAAGTGTCATTTAATGGAGAGAATCAGCCACACCTGACAACACTGTCTCATGAAAATCCTTGTACATAGTGTTTCTAAAACAAGTAATTTTAATTCATATTCCTCACATTTATATTTTCAGGCCTACACTTAAAGAAGTAACACATGAAACAGTCCTTCGGCCCATTCCATGCCTCTGGGAAATATTAGCACCACCCTGCTCACAGGACTGCTATCAGAATTTTTGTATAAAGAGCACAAGCACTTTGAATATTTGGAATGGGCTATGTAGACATTAAATACTGCTGTTTTCTATATCTGCAGATAAGACTTTTCTTCTCAACTATGGTAAAAGTTTTTAATGTGCTGTGTCCATTGTCTTTAACAATCACTGTTTTAACTTCTACTGAGAGAAAAAGAATAATATTCACAAATCCATTAGAGTAATTCCTCCCAGTTTTTCTCCCTGTATTTTCCAGGAGACATAATCCCCATACACTATACTGTTATTGTGTGCTTTCAAGTAATTTCCCACTTATGGTAACCCTAAAGTAAACCTACCACAGGGTTTTCTGGGGCTGAGAGCATGTATTACAAGCAGTAACTATATTTAGAAGAGGCCAAGTGTTCAAGTATTATATAACTCTTCAAAAAGATAATATACAACAGCAGCATCCAGCAAGAAGAACCTCCATTAATTCTATTTGCTTCTGATTCTTTCACCACAAGTAAAATTATTCTGAGGAGAGCAGAGACTATGTACATAATTGTTAACATAGATGAAATAAATAAGTGCTCATTTTTCAAGTCATCTACCTTAAGTGAAACACCTGTCCTTCAGATCTGCCTGGAAACATCCTGTGCCCAACTTTTACAATCCAACAGTTTAGTCAATCTGTTGTCATGCTGTCATCTTCAAGTTCTCTCTCTCTCTCTCTCTCTCTCTCTCTCTTTCTTAATGCACAGGCTAGTGACAGGCTACAAACCAAGCAAGAAACCTGAACAGCTTTGCTTCTTGGCATGTGTTCAGCAGATCTGAAGTCGTTAATGAGAGAGAAGAATCTGTCCACCTTCTGAAACCTCTTGACTTTTCCTGAGGCTTGCTGCTGCTGCATTATATCTGCAAATCTCTCAGTTTTTTCTGATTTTTCATAGTGTTTTTCTCCATTCATGCCAAATCAGCTATGATTAAATGATAATTTTCCTGCTACCATACTTCTTGATTTAGGAGTGTTGCCTTTTGTGTTTATTTCTTCATTAAAATTGGAAAACTGTGTATGCTAGCTGGGGATCTTAAGAGGAAAAGTAGTTGCAAATAATGCTTAAATTAATAAACAAGAGGATTTTATCTTTTGTTCACATGATACATTCTGGTGTGACTTTTGTGGTCTCAGAGGTGTGGAGGTTCAGCTGGATGTTTCTAGTGAGGAGCTTCTGACATCCTTTTACCTTATGGCAGGGAAAAAGGAATCTTGGTCCCTCCAGTTCTTTTGGACCCCAACTCCAAGAAGCCATAGCCAGCATACCTGGCAGTGAAGGATTATGAGTGATGATGTAGTCTAAAACATCTGTAGGGCTTATGGTTTTCCAGCTGTGCCTGAAGAGTAAAACTTGGAAAAGTTACCTTCTTGGACTAGAATTCCCAAGATCTGCCAGCCAGTATGGCCATTGTCATACTGATTGGGAAATGTTTAAAGTTAAAGTCCAAAAATAACATTTTCAAGCTCTTTTAAAAGACAGTAGAAAAAGGCTACTGCGACAGTTCCATAAATGTGATGCAGTCATATCACAGGAGCACACTACAAACAAATGTGATATGGTGGCTAACATGCTGTCTATGAAATGTCCAGCAAGGAGATAAGGAAACTGAGAGGGGTTTCCCCGATTCCTAAGCATCTCACCCAAATGTCTCAGAGCAACCAGGCTGTTGCATTCATTCATTTTGGTTAAAAGTAAGATCTATATATCAAATGTGAGAGAAGCTAATTTCTTTGGATAGTGTGATGGGGGCACAGAATATATCCCTCTGTAATAAATATAGAAGCAGACAGTTTTAAAAAATTGATTCCCCTGTCAAAATTTTCTCATTCGTCCTTGAAAAAAGGAATTCTGTTTGATGTAAATTTCAGGAGCTGGTAAATTCCGTAACTGTATAATCCTGATCAGGTTTATTCAATGGAATGTCCCGCACTTCTGGATGAAATGGATTCCTAAATTAGAATGTGCATAGGCTTAAGGTTATTCCTTTAGGCTGCAGTCCTATGAAAATGTACATGAAAATAGATGCCATGGGTTACAGTGGGATTTATTTATGAAACCACATGCATAAGGTTCACCTGAATGTGAAATGTCAGCAGCACTAATTTTCTGCTCAGTATTTGGCTTCTGCTTTGTGCTTTTGTAATTTTACATTCATCCTTGTATTTTGTATATTGGGTTGATGGGTGTTGACAGACCCAGCATTGTAGAAATAACAGGTACAAGGTATGTTAACTCCTCATCCAAGGATGGGGGTCAGTAATATATTTTACTTTTTTATTTATTTAAATTATTTTTGTATTGCCTCCCAGCCCACAAGAGCTTCTGAGGAGATGAACAAATAAAAAACAATTTAAACAATACAAAGATAAAAACATTTAAAAAACTTATTAGAATATTCTTTTAAAAATGCCTAAAAGCAGTCTAAAATAGCATATCTTAAATTCAAGGTTTAAGATTGTCAGACAGGATACCTCAATAAACAAATGGATTAATGATAGATCACTGTGACTTTCTCTCCCCACCCATCAGATTTTGCCTGCTGCAGCAGCCAAAAACCTTGTGGGTGTAATTGAGTCAATTGGACACCCCTCTTGAGTTCACCAGGTTTCAGTTATACAGACAACGTAAGCCTGCTTGTCTGGGATCAAGTCCTGGATCATACGGCTCTCCCCAATCACTGACATGACATTAAGCAGCAGTACTTTGTGGTCTGATCACTGACTAGCTTACAGATCACTGGCTAGCTCACGGATGCTCATCCTAGTAGCATGGTTGTACCTTCCGGTGGAAGTTATAGTAACTTCAGTCAACATCATGGCTAAATTTTATGTGTTGGGTACCTATCAGTACATAATTAACCTCCACCTGACCCACAGGGTTTATATCACCAGGGATGTAAACCGTAGATGTGCCTTCTTGAAGCAGTTATTATCCAAGCTGCAGGATGAGGAAATGAGTACTGGTGTGGAGAGATGTGTGTGACAAGACGGAAACAGCTGAGACTATTCCAGATTATCCAAAAGCAAAAGGTAGACCTAACTAAATTATTCTCATCCAGAGCTCTGCCTGAAATCCTGTGTTAATGTTGAGACTGGTCCCAGAACCTGTGCATGGAGGTAGTGAAGTGTTTGACTGGCTAAATCTAGCTAGAGTCGTCTGTACTTTGTACTTAAAAAAATCAAGACAAGAGAATGGATTCTCTTGACCTCTACAGATTAGTTTATTTTGTCAGTTTTCTCATTTTGCTGGGCAAGGGAAAGGGCAAAGAACTATGCAGGGCAATAATGTCTTATTCCACTGGAAATGTTCATCCCCTGTGACTTTATATTTTGGCTCCTAACAGCTCACAACACTTTCTGACTAGATTCTCAGTTTATTTTTCAGTACTAGCAGAGCAGACAAAACCTCTTCATTTGCTGGTGGAATCCTGCTTTAGCTGAGTTTGTGTTCCTCAGTAGCTCTAAGGTAGCTCAAGAGTTCATCAGATCCAATGGAAAGGATTAGACCATATGCCATAGACACTTAATGCAGAAGAGTACACCCCTTTCTTTGAAAAATAACCCTCTTCACCTTATTAAGTCTCTCTCTCTCTCTCTCTCCCTGGCCAAGGATAGCAGTTATTATCAGTGAAAGAATATCCTTGAGAAGCTGAGTGGAATGGCAGAGTGGAATCATTTCAGTCTGAACAAATTATGTTATTTCTTTATTGATGTTTTTCACCTTTTCTTTGGTAAATTTGTCTTATGTTTTAATTAACTGTTCTGTGCTTCACTTGTAGATTTTAGATTTTATTCTGAGATTTCTCCAATACCATAGTTTTAGAGTAAAATGAAGAACAAAAACTACCGGTAAATATATAAATAAAGTGTAACCACTGTGTTTCCTTATATAGAAGGCAACATACAAATAAAAAGTTCTCTCCTGATATCTGCAATTTGATTTCACCTTTTCAGGGAAACTGTCATTAGCTGATTTGAGACCTATTTCAGATCCATAATTAATGGCAGATGAAACCAAGTACCTAGCTGTGTATTGCAAGTAGAGAATTATCACATCTAATTTGGTGGTTGCTTGCTAGCTTTCTTAAACATAGCTTTAACTCCTTAAGTACCAAAGATAGCTACCAATTTCTAAAACGAAATAGCCTTATCTTTTCAGTGAACCATGGAATATTTGGGCTGAGTATACAGATACATTAGGAATAGGCTAAAACACAAAGCAATAATTTATTTGTTTTAGCCATACCACTTGGCAAAAATGGCTTAAAATATTTTTTAAAAAAGATAGTAAGAATGTCTAATAACAACATGAAGCTTATTCCCAACATAGAAATTCTTGTATTCAGTCATGTTTTACTCAAAGGAAGCAAATCTCTCTCTCTCTTCCCTTCTGCTCACTCTGTCCCTCATTCCCACACACAGTGATGGAGGGCATTATGGTAACTTTCACATAGATTAATTCATTTCTCAGGGCATTGCTAATAAAATCAGACAATTTTAAAACTCATTTCTGAAATTATACACAGTATAACATGTCAACCTTGAAATTTGCTGGAAAGGTCAAATCTTTTTGGACATTTCCTTCTGTTTAAATTTAAGTTTTACTGGAGCTGCCTTAAGTCAGCAAAATAATCCATTGAGAAGCCATGCAATTAGACCATCTGCCAAATGCTCTGTAACCATGATATGTAAATCGACAGGCTAAATTGATTCTGCTCCAACAAACAACATTTGGGAAGCTTAGAGCAAGGCAAGCAATACCATTCTGTGGTTTTAATTATATGGTGTGCAACATCTCCCCGGTGGACTTGAGGCCTCTCTCCAAGACCATCAACAGAAGGTAGTCGTTTTGTGTGTTGACTCACAAGCAGTAATTTCTACAGCCAATCTTAACACCTCCAGACCCAAAATGTGACATGCAAATTTTTACAACATGGTGCCTGCATGATGTCCAGATCTCTGCAAGGACAGATAATACAAATTGAGATTTAAGTGCATTTTAAAGGTACTGTCAAGCAACTATCAGAAATACCCCTATGTTTAAAAGCTTTTTCAATAAGAAGTGTGCAAGTTATTTTACAAGTGTTGCTTGAGAGAGTGTCATCATGCACACCTTTCCTCTCACTGTGACACTCCTTAGGAATCTGGAGAACTGAGTCTATCTCCAGGTACCAGTGCCCAAGAAACCCACATTTGTCTCAGCTTGTTTGCTTCAAGAATGGCTGTCTCTTTGGGAATCAGAATGGCAAACTACATGGACCTTTGGTTTAGATGGCAATGCTAGGTAGACCCTTGGTTTGATCCATCAGGTACTTCTTACACAATGCAGGCACTTAAAATTCTAGAAAGTCTTTCTGTGCTTTCAAAGAGCAGACACACATCATACAGGAGACATCTGTTTTAATGGGACAATTCCTTTTTTTTTAGCATGAATAATATTTTTCATCTCCGCCTGATGCAATTGCTTCCTATGCCAGATATTCTTGCTAACATGTTTGATGTTAAAGTAACTTGTATGTCTTGCGACCAAGCAGGTTTAAGACTGATCACTCCACCTCTTTTATTCTACCTGCACAAAAGATAGTATGTTCATAGATGTTTCTTTCCCCACTATTGAGTATTTCACTAAGGAAATTTCTTATTCTATTAACTGCTTAGTATTCATATTTGTTGTTCTTAAAATTCCAGCCTAACCCTTCATGCTTCAGCTGGAACCTTAAGCCCAGAGCCTGTGGTTGGACTTAAAAAGCAACAATTCTTAAAACTTACACCATGCTTTTACTGTTATCAAGAAGTGATAAGTATTGTGACCACATTTTACATAGCAGAGGAGGAAAATACAGACTGAGAGGCAGTGGCCTGCTAGAAACCACCTCTACTAAGTCTGTGGGAGAAGTGAGGGTAAGACATGAACGATGGATTTTCCAGCTCACAGCTGTGGCAACTACACTGCCCTGTCCTACATAGGGCCTCTCCACATTACACTTACAATGCTATTACTCCACTCTCAACACACTATGGAGTCCTGGGATTTGCAGTTGAGGGAGCAGCATTTAGAATTCTCAGCCAGAGAGCTTTTTGGCCTCAGTAAACTACAAACCCCACAATTCCTCAAGGTTGAAAGTGGAGTAATAACATTATAACAGCGTAGTGCGGAAAGGCCCATAGAGAAGAAAGATCTGTTTCTGGATTCCCTGTCGGATTTAAAGCATGCTGGATGTTTTGGGACAAGCGGTTATCTACCTTGCAAGGCTGATGTGGGGCTAAATGGGACGGCCTGACGGATGCTGTCTTGAATTCCTTGGAGGAAAAGGAGCAAATGTGACGAGCGCAAAATAAACACCGCGAGAGCAGGCTAATAAAGGAGGCAGCAAATGATAATTTCAGAGGAGAATGCATCTTGATGCTTGATGCTACAAGCTGTCTGTGGTTTCCATGGTGATTGATTATGCTGCCTGGTGAATAACAGTAGAACACAGTGATGCTGATTGAGGATGGTAGATTCCTAGAGATTCTGAGAACTGAGTGCTGACTTGCTATTCATTTCCTGATATGATGGAGGGGGAGAGGAAGAAGAGGAAAGGGAGGGAAGGAAGGGGTGGGGTAGGGCAGCTAGTATGTGTCTTGCTCTGAAATGAGGTGTTAAATATTACTCATGGGTAGTCATGTCTTATCTACTCCTGCACAGTGTGGGATTGAAGTGAGAACGGCCTTAGAACCAAAATCTCTTTTAGCTTTTGCATGAGACTTCAGATCTGATGACATGCTTTTAATAAACCACAAACTGATATCCCCTTTAATGTTTGATGATCTATTAGGAGAAAGATGGAAACTGGGAACAAAACCTTCTCCCATGGCGGTGTTCATTACCATTACTGCCTAAAGAAAGTGCATGGCCTGTCTGACTTTAATAGAGAGCCAGTGGTTTGGGTGTTGGATTACAAAGCTGGAAACCAGGGTTTAAATCCCCACTCAGCCACGGAAACCCACTGGATGACCTTAAGCAAGTCACATTCTTTCAACCTCGAAAGAAGGCAAAGACAAACCCCCTCTGAACAAACCTTCCCAAGAAAACCCCTTGATAAGTTTGCCTTAGTGTCACCATTAAGTCAGAAATGACCTGAAGGCACCCAAGAGCAACTGACTTCAAACTTCTGCCACCTGTTTTTTTGACAGGTCCTATGTTCGACACGGGGCTCCACAAGGCGAATGCACAAATGCCAAGAGGTTAAAATCTTTCAGTTGTACACTCATCTTTTCTTCATATCGACTCTCTCTCTTTTTTCTTGACAAGTCCTGATTTTCAAGCTTCTGTTTTATTTTTCTCTCTCCCAGCTTCCTCAGCAGGATTCATTGTGAAAAGCAAAGCTAACAAGCAGAATAAAAGCCCCTGAGAATGAGTGGGTTTACACTGAGTCAAAAGCAGATCTCCTGAACTGTTGCCAAGCCAAACGGTATGCTTGAACAACTCTATGCAACAGGTAGGTGAAGTAGAGATGCTCCTTCAAGACATGCATCTCTGTTTCTATTTTTTAAAGAGCAGATGGATAAGTTTGTTTTTCTACCATATCTGTGCCTTATAGAAATGAAGCTATCTTTATTTACACCTCTGTTTGTAAACATAAATGTTTATAGAGGAGTAGTGGTTCAAATATTTGCCTGATCTTTTAAATCATATTCATTCCGATGTCTCACTCAGATGTCTCATATTGTGCCTTTCAGCCACCAATGTGTCCCTTTTTAAATTATAGAGGCATGCTGCTGGACAACGGATTTGTTGGATTCTGGGCTGACCTGAAATTAATCCATTTTGGTCTGCTATTCTCCTACTGCCAGCCTGTTTCCTACATTTTTCATAGGTCCTAGAAGCTTCTGACATAGCTACACATGCTCCTACTTGTAGCTAAAATATGAACATTAAGCCTCACTATGCTTAATAACATCTCCACCTTGAATCCCTCCTCTCTGATACCTTTAAGAAAAGAAAAAGAGGGTCTGTCTGGGTCTGGAGAGGGCTTCAGACCTAGAACTCCCTGGCACCCTCCTATGATGTAAGGCAGGTCTAGTCCAGCATTCAGTTCACAGATGGACAACTAGATGCCTCTAGGAAGTTCACAAGTGGGACATGAAGACAATGGCACCCTCGTGCTTCCCAGCAATTGATAAATATGGAGCCGTGATTGCAGCCTGTCAGCTTACGTTCTTTGTTGGTAAACTGCTCAGGTGAGACATCTGAAAGAATTCTTCACACCTCCCTTTTTCTCATATCTAAATGGGCTGAATGGCAGGTTAAAAGGAGAATCTATTTCTTCTCCCCTCCCCCACCCCACTCCAATTTTTCTTAATATATCTGAACAGGAAAGGCCAAGTGGAAGTGTGATTGCTGTGAGCATTTGTCTTATGGTTTGTTATTCTGCAGGTTAACAGGCCAAGGGCTGGGGCATTAATCAGTGAGCACAAAACAGAAGAGAGATGCTAAATGTGCCCGAAATATGAGCCTGCTGTCATGGGAACAGCAGATGAAAGAGAAACTCTTTTGAAGAAGTAGCATGCACAAGCACAACAGTGTGGCTCAGATATCGTTCTTTTTTTTTTTTTTAAGAAATATAGATTAAAATGGCTGTTAATGCTTCTAAAATGAAACAATTGCCTATCTTTTCAACCAGTTTAGAGACTGGTTTACCACTGTATAGTCACCAAATGTGGGAATATTACGCATGCCTTTAGAATGTAACCAACCAACCAACCAGGCAGCAAGTAGACTGTTCCACCGGAAAGACTGTGCATAAGTTGGAGTTTCTTCATCATCTTACTTAGCCATATACCTTTTCCCTACAAAGCTATGCTTATTTGTCATATATGAATGCCATAGTTGGAAACGGTGTGTGGGTGTATGTATGTGTGTGTGTGTGTGTACACACACACACACACACACATGCATATACATACCAACATTTTTGTCTGATTTTCCTTTGAACACATGAACATATGCATGTGTGTGTATCTATGTGATCCAGAACCAAAAGTCAGGAGGGAGTTAAGGAGATAGGAAGAAACTTTTTTTTCTCGATGGTTTTGATCACTGCACTCACTGGAAGCAGACAGGAGGTTTAACTCCCACCTCCATTTAGTTCACAGGTGTTCCTCTGTCTCCTATGTAGATGTATAGTTGCGCTGAATCTTGTGTTGGAAAGTGCTGCCCTTGGAGGTAATGCAGTGAGGGTGAAAATTGCCTTGATACTGACCATCAAAATCAAAATCCGAAATCCACCGCTAGTATAAAGAGATACATTGTAATTGTGTCTTCTGCAACTTTTCCAGAAGTCAAGCCCTCCTTTCCTCTTGTTCTCTCTCAGACACTCACTTGATAGTAAGAAACTTTTTTTTTGTTACTTTCAAATTATAGAAGGCAAGTCATTAATCAAGAAGGAAAGGTACTCAAGAAACCAGAAAAAAGGGCTAAGACTCAGAAAGGCAGCTGTGGAGGAACTAGATAAGATACTCAAATATATGTTATTGGGCAACAAAGTCAGAACCATCCATGCCACAGTATTTCCCATTACTATTTTTGGCTGTGTAAGCCAGACGATGAAGAAAGCGGGGAAAAAAATCAGTTCATTTGTAATGTGGTGCTGGGAGGAATGGTCAGTGGGTACCATGGACTGCCACAAAAGACAAATGAATAGGTCCTGGAACAAATCAGACCTGAACTCTCTCTCAAAGCCAAAATGGCTACATGGTTTTATTCTGGACAGATCATGAAACAGCATGACTCTCTAGAAAAGACAATAATCCTTGACAAAATGGGTGGAAATAGAAAAAGAGGAAGACCACCTTCGGTATGGATTAATTCTATAGAGGAAGTCACAGTTGTCCTGGCTTTGCAAGGCCAGAGCAGGGCAGCTGATGACGAGAGGTCTCTCTTTCATTGCATTGCCGTAGGCTGAAGCTAACTTGATGGCAAACAATAACAACAAAAAAGAGGAAAAAGGTGGCTATGTTTGTATTCTAGGATCATGGGAATGCACTGTTATCATCTGGAGTATAAACCAGAGGCAAAGGAGGACAGAGCTCCTGTACCTTTTAACAGTCATGCAGAAAAGGGAGTTTTGGCAAGTACAGCTTGTCATGCAGAAATGGGAAGCTACATTGCTTAAATCTCTTCCTGAGTGCATCTGTTCTTTATATCTAACCGTTATGAAGAATCTATGAGTCTTAGACTTTCTTTTTCTAGGTGTGCACTTGCCAAAGATATCTGAAATATTGGCTGGTCTTGAACAAGGTTGCTGAATAGGGGTGTGTGTGTGTGCACAATAATGATGGCTGGTGGCTTTCAAGTCAATAGGTCAGTGAATCTACTCTGGGTTTTAATTTGAACTTTAAAGGTGCTACCCAAGGTGCTGTACATATTTTGAGGATAGCATCCAGTACCTTCGACAGATCCCTTAAAATCTGGACTAAAGTCAGACCACATTGACTGTTCCACTGACACGGAGGCCCCTTCTCCACTAACTTAACATCTAATCATAACAAGAAATCATACAGGTTAGATTTTAGGATTTTCAGAAAGTAGGCTTGAACCGTAAGTGACGCTTCTCAGTTAAGCACTGCTGAGAAGAAAGAGGGGGATAAAGCAAGCCAAACCACAGCAGCAATTACAGAATCTCCTCTCTTCCTCATGCGCTTAAAGATGGTTACATTCCTTACTGAAATATGGCAAGGCACTAACTGAAATGTGAATCAGGACATCCCCAGTTCAAACCTTGTTTTAATCATGAGCTTATCTGGTGGTATTTAGCAAGCCATTCTCTTTTAATACCTCCCACTTCCTGTGGGAATAACAATACTGGTCTGTTCTACAGTTAGGCACAGTAGATGTCATGGGGATGATTTTGTGATCAGGTCTTTCAAAAGCTTTAAAAAATTTGGTTAAAAAGGAAGCTTAGGAAAAAAAAAAGAGTTTAGAATAACAGTTCCCAGGATTCCTAGCCAACATGGCAAGTGACCACACTGTGTGGAAGAAGTCGTTCAGAAAGTAATTGTTCGAATATCTGATAAAATTGCTCAGACATTTCCTAATTTGGATTGGGATCCAAAGTACCCTCACTCTTTTCTCATCATAACTTGTTCTCTAGAAGCTACTAAGATTGGGAGTTGATTGGCAGAGATGGGTACAATTCAGAGGTATCTGTCTTTTTTTCTTCTCCATTGCAAACAGCAGCTTTGAGGAGGTAAAACAGTTTGAGAGACTACCTGAGTGAAGAGAGAGGAATCTTGCACCTAAACTGTCTCTTGGCTACTTTTAGCTAATGAAAAGCCATTGGGAGAATGGCACTGGACTTTTAGAAGTGTTTTGAAATCAAATATTATGGATTTAATAGTTAATCACATTTAATTCAAAAGAACTTATTTCTGAGTAGACATGTATGGGATTGCACAATTAAGGCTACAACCTTATGGCCACTTTCCTGAGTGTAAGCCCTAATGAATAATAAAAATCCTGTTACTTTCAGATAGATCTGTTGTTGTTGTTGTGTTGCTGCTGCTGCTGCTGCTGCTGCTGCGTGCCTTCCAGCAGTTTCTGATTTATGGTGCCCCTAAGATGACCCTATCATGGAGTTTTCTGGGGCTGATTGTGTGTGAGGTCACCCAGTTGGTTTCCATGGCCGAGTGGGGATTTGAACTCTGGCCTCTGGGATTGCAGTGCAATGCTTAGACCACTTCATAGTGCTGGCTCTATACAGATCTATACAGATCTGTTAACTGACTTTTCAGACACTTTCACAAAAATTAGGACTGATGCTTTCATAGTTTGTGTTTCTGGCCGTGAATAAAGATGCATTCTTAGCTTCTGTGCTGGCAGACATTGTAAGAAAACATAAAGCTGCATGATGTTTATTTCCTCAATTTCTCTACTGTAACTTCAGTTTGTGTTATATATTTGGCCACAGGGGAAGTTATTATAGCTGTCTAGTGCAACTTTCCAGGCTATCAGTCATATCAACAAGTCCGGAAAATGATCAGCACGCCATCTTGGAAATAATCCGAGCTATCATCCATGCATGTGTTCTTTGGATTTTTTAACACCATAGGGATTCAGAGGAAACTGAGAGCATGGAATTTTTTAAAAAAATAGTTATGAAAGTGAATGTACTCTTGTGGCATTTGTAACTGGCATTCCCCACTGAGATCAGAGAGAAAATTCAGTGAATCTGAGCAGTGAACCTGAACTAGTTGCTCAGGGATGAATCTTAAATGCATGTTCATAATTTGATGATTATCTTGTGGGAATGGTCATTCAGAATTCAAACACTACAGTTCTGAGTCAAACATGGGTCACTTCTGTTTCTCAGGTGTGAGGCTCACTTGTTAAATGCCCCAATGCGATTATGGATATTTTAATTTAATTTTAAAAAATAATAAATCACAGAATATTCAGTGAAGAAGAGGTTTTTGGAGACCCAGAATGTAGTGCTTTGGGCATTGGATTATGACTCTGGAAAGCAAGGTTTGAATCCCTGCTCAGTTTGGAAATCCACTGGGTGACCTTGGCCAAATCACACTCTCTCAGCTTTAGAGGATGGTGAATGCAAGCCCTCTAGACAAATCTAACTGAGAAAAACCTATGATAAGTTTGCCTTCAGGTCACCATGAGTTGAAGGCACACAACAAGAGTTTTTTTACTTTGATTTTTACAATGGCCTGCTGTAACAAAAGTTTATGGATCTCTGTCAAACAGCCGTAAAATGAAAGCAAGCCAGGTGGAATCAGTTATAGTATTTCTCTTTTCCCTTCACAGTGAAGTCTTAAAATATTGCCTGTCAAATCTTTCATTAATATATTACCTAACAACTGAAGCTAGAATTACCTTTACAAATAAAGGAGGGAGGCAAGATCAATTTTTTGAGAAAAGTCTGTTTGTTATAAGAGTAAAAAATGGTTACACAATAGTAAGATGAACTGAAACATTGAAAAGTATATTTTTATTAAGCTGAATTGTTAACAAAGCAGTAATTTTTTTTAAAGAGGAAAATATATGGTTTTAGGATCTGAATTTTACCTAGGATTGGAGCTCCATTATTGTCATGCCAAATAAGGAAAGAAGATGTACTCTGAGAAGGAGCAACTGAATTTCCTTTTATATTGAAAGTGCTTTCTTTTATGTATGGATTGATTCAAAAATTTGAGGAACAAGCTACCTCACTTTCATTAACAAGAAGCAAAATACAACAGATTTATAAAGCTTTTCTAAGACGTATCATCCAGAAGATGCAAAGATAATGCATATATCATGTAGCTGAATTTGATGGCTTGTGTGAATGTGTGAATTGGTTCCACCAAAATATAAGATGTGTGAGGTATTGTCAAAGCTCACTGACATTATTTCTGAGATATCCTAACCATATATGTCAGCCATCATTAGAGAACATCTTCTGTTATTTGCCATGGTCTCTTTCTATATCACACATATGTGTCTATTACACACTTCATCAGTTGACTGTGTGAACTACTGTTGAAAGGTGTATTTCTATTCAAATAAGAAAAATTCAGAATATTTCCCAGTTACTAAAAACAATAAACTCTGCATACGTGCCTGAAATATATACATGAAAAAATCCCTGAAATGGGACCATTAGTAACTCATGAAACAACAGATGTGTACTGCAGACCTAGAATTACCATGAAGCAGAGTAAATCAGCTGTCTCAGACAGCAGATTTGGGATATCATGAAAGGGCAGGAAGCTATTCATTATTTAACTTATTTTTATGGCTCTCCCTTATTGGCAGAGGTGCTTCTGGAGTTTTCTGTCTCAGAATAACTTGCTTGAAGTGCTGTTCTACCTTGACTCAGGATTGCGGGGGTGCCATCTGCAGCTCTACCCCAGAAGCAAACTGTTTTGGCCTGGTTCTGCTTGCCAATTTTAGGAGTGATCTATATTGATTTCAGTAAAGATGTGTAGGCAGAGGCTGAGGAGAGAATCTAGTAAAGGCCTTTATTCTTGGGCCTTTCCGCACTACACTGTTATGGCGCTATTGTTCCACTTTCAACATCCTATGGAATCCTGGGGTTTAAGGTTAGGGAGGGACATTTAGAATTCTCGGCCAGATAGCTCGTGGGCTTATCCTTTATATTTCTCACAAGAAGTGAATTGATGCTAAGGCTGAGCCCCTAGAAATTGTTATAATTTTAGGGTCAAGTAGTAGAAAAATGTAATTGTCTCTGAATATGCACAGAAAGTGTTTTTCCCACTGAGAAACTTTTAGCCTATGTCTATATACAGTTCTAGGGCAGTGAGATTTGTTATAAATTAAGCACTGGGTCCAAATAAAAAAGGTCTCCCTCACTTCTGTATGCTAGCTGCAGATGTGCACTCTTCTCTAGAGTTTGCAAAATTACTTTTTGGACTACAGTTCCCGGATTTGGGGGTTATAGTTGGCTCTGCTCTTCTCCTAATGTGAAGATTTAGACACAGTAAGGACCTGCACTGTACAGTGTTCAGCTTTATGAAACTGAAAGATAACATATGGAATTGCTGTTCTGCTTCATGTTTTCATAGGCTCTGGTGCATGAAGTTGAAAAACCTAGGGACTAGCATCACATCAACCTGGAGCCTTGTGACTCCCATTTTGTCACGTGGAATGTTATCCAGTCATAAGCTGTACCACTGAGCATACTAAATTTATCACAGTTTGCTTGTATGCAGATACTAAATGCTTGGCAGTTTGCTTTCCCTTTGCAGTACGTTGTAGAGAAAAGGGGAAATTACACAGAGGAACAAAACCAACACTGTCTGCTTGTGATGTCAGATGAGTGGGTGTTATGTGTGGGTGGAGGAGGTGGGAAAGAAGGGAGGGTGACACTGCTGGAGATGTTGCCGATATTTCCTCATGTGTTACAGTTTGTGCCCACTCACTGCATATAATTATCAACTAGGACCTGGTGTGGCTGAGGGAGGGAAGTGGGCCCTCAATTTACAGGGAAAAAAAAATAAGTAAAAGGAATCTTTGCTCTTTATACTCAGAAAAAGTCTGTTGAATGTTCAGTCAAATAGATCCTTATTCTGAAACTTTCTACCGTGGGGGACATTTTTCACCCACTTGTTGTCAGTTTGGGTCAGAACTGTTGGGAAACTGACAACAAACCAGGGTGAAAAATGTTCCCCACAGTAGAAAGTTTCAGAATAAGGATCTATTTGACTGAACATTCAACGGCTTTTGTCTGAGTATAAAGAGCAAAGATTCCTTTTACTTATTTTTCCCACAATACCACAGAAGTATCTTCTGGTGTGCCTACTTCCCTCAATAGGACAGCAGCCATGCAGCTGGACCTCACTGTTGATCCGCTTGAAGGAAAAACCGGTCTTAGAACACAACGTTCCCTGCAGCCGTATGTCATGTGAGAAAGGCTGGCATTCACCTGCCTCTCTTTCAAGGACATTGTCCACCTCTGCTGAAGTTGTTGAGGAATCATTGGCCTTGGGGAGCCCCATCTCCTCCAGTATGAAGATAATATTGGCTTACCTTATAATGTTATTATATCAACAGCTGAGCTACATGAAATACAATCGGGGCAAGTGCTGTAGCAATCTACTAGAGGCTTAACATTGGCATTGTAGCTGATCACCATATTCACTCTTTCAGGCTCCTCCTCATAGCTTTTCTCCCATTCTTCCCTCTTTTTCAATCTTTATTATTCTTGCCTCCTTTCCCAGGGTCCATCTTTTCATGAATATCTCCTTAAATGCCTTCATAGTTCTTTCCTGGCCAAATTTCTTCTCTAATAAGAGTCTCTTCCCCTTCCTTCATGGTTTGACCACTCCATTGCCTTCTCTTTTTTCCTGAGCTACTCTGGAGTCCCTCTGCTTTCCAAGATGGCTGTGACATCATTGCTGTTCAGCTTTGTGATGTCAGCACACCCTGTCAGCTTCAGTGATAGTTCATTGCCTCAGTCATTAAGGATCGTTTTAACAAAACACCTGTGGCATTCCCTATTCCCCTTCCCAAAGACTTGTCTCTGCAAAAAACATAGCTGATGTTTGTATTTCTTGGCACAACATTTTTGTCAACAGAAAGGTGTTTGATAAATTCAATGATGATAACGTGAAGGGCTCTGAGGAAATTTGAAAGGTAGTAGGCCAGGGCTGGGCAATTGGATGGTGGATCAATTTCTACCCATTAGCCTGTCGCATGGGCCATACTTTCACTTCCCAGTGTGTAGGAAGTGATATTGTGTTACTTCCAATCACCATTATCAGCTGAGTGTCAGCTAAAGATGGAGAGGTTTTTGTGGCAGATTTGCACATACTTTGGAATGTTTCAGCATCATCTGTGGGCAGAAATCACCTGAAAATTGTGCCTCCTCAAACCAATTTGGAGGTAAGTTTTTAGGGGCCACAAACATGGGGTTCCAAAGCTGCCACAGGCAGCCCATGAAGTGCACATTCCCCATTTCTGTATTTGAGCAATTCATTATTTCATTTTGTGTGGAGGTGATGGTTTGGAAACTTGCTGGGAGTGCAAGAAATGGACAGGAAATCTGAATAGTTGCTGAAATATAACTTGGCTTGAGGTGCTCGTTTTGTTGATTATGGTTCAGAAATCCCTTAATAGCGAGAAGGAAAATGATTATTATCAAAAGGTTGAACAATAGTATGGTTAATATGGCTGTCTCCAGAACCAGCAGCCTTCAGTATACTTTTCCTTATCCTCACAGTAAAATTTGTTGTTATTAACTGTTGTTAATAACAATCTCAACTTATGGAGAGCCAATAGTTGAGACACCTCCAATCCTGTTTATCATCAACTGCCCTGCTCAGGTCTTATAGATTCAGTGATGTGCCTTGCTTGCTTGAGTCTATCTGTAATGTGGTGTTCCTCTTTGCCTGCCGCCTACTGCCTTAACAAGCATTATTTAGTCACAGAAAGAATAAAGAAGCATATTATGACATCACAATGTTGCAAGTTTCCTTGCTCCGCTCCACATAATATCAACTCATCTAAAACATGAAGCTCACAATATGACCTCAATGCACTGTCAGTGTTCTGTGCCTCATTGATGGCAGCCAATTGACAGTGCACTGAGGTCACATTGTGAGCTTCATGCTTTATGTGAGTCAATGTTACCGGAGAAGAGAACATGGGGATGCACAGAGCCATCATTTTAGTGGTAGTCTCTTACTTCTTATAACGTGTACTTTCAGCCTTGGCACTGATGGATTGCAGTGTCAGTGGCTATGAAATTTGGAAATCCATATTCTCATGTATGCCCTGCATAGTCATGACAAGAATTATTATTTTCACATTTCCCTTCACTTTTGAGAATTTCCCTAGAGAACATGGCAGATCAGTAGGAGGTCAAGGAGAGGCTTCTGAATTTAATCTAATCAACAAACCTAATAAAATCAGTCACCATGGAAATTTACCATACAGTGTTAATTCTATTTGCTAATGGATGTGACATGTGTTGATTTCTATTAATGCAGGCAGATGTATGTGCATGAGGGTCATGGAAGCATATGCTTATACTGCTTCCATTAAAATGAGTTCAGCTTTATACATTCAGTATTTTAATTGTGTCCCCAACTGTCCATAACACATTATAATTGAATGTAATTGTCTATAACATATTTTTAGAGGAATTGTCAATAGTACTGGTAATTTTTATAAAAGTCAACCACTGGTAGAGAAACTATCAATGGCTGGTATGAATAAAATTTCTTCTCTAACATTTCACTGGTATCTTCTGGGCCCCCAGTGCCTGTGGATGCTGAGCTATGGCTTTTTGCAATTTCATACTGACCATGTGTTGGGAAACCACATTTTCCTCCTTAAACAACAGCTTCTTTCTCCAAGGGCTAACAATTTTTTCTCCTTCTCTTGAAAACAGATTCTTCTAGGGAAGTCACCCCAGCCCATCTGGGTGCTAAACAAGCCCTTTTTAGTGGAGGGTGCTGTCAAATACAGACCAAATAATTAGGTGAACTCACCCATGTGTGTGTGTATGTATGTGTGTATTTATATTTAAAATTCTTATCCGTATGTAACCTGTACAGCTTTGCTGTACACCAAGCAGATATAAACCATTGACCATTATATTATAGGCCAGCAGAGTTTTAATTGTATTAATTTTGTTTCACTTATATTAGTTTTGTTTCATAAATAGGTTTGCAAACAGTTTTTCATTTCTGTATGCATATGGTACACACCTAGTGGACTGCATTGAACTGAATGAGACACATCATGAGCAAACTTGATCTACATCATGGATGGCCTTCCTCATCCCTTTTTAGCACCTGTCCCATCACATCAAATGACTTCAGAAGCGACTTGGTTTCCATCTGGCAGGCATCTCTGCTATCACCTCTCCTTTCCCATTCAAAAGGATAGAAAAGTAAGAAGCAGCACTTTGTGAATGGCTTTTGGCCTGGGCATGAAGCTTACTGGGGGCCTGTGGGGAAATCACTTACTGTGTCAGAACTCTCTCACAGATTTTTGTGAGAATAATATGGGAGTTCAAGGGTAGCATAAATGGTCCACCTTCTCATATTATAACCACAACACCCTGGGTGTTTTGTTTTTTTTTTTTTTTTTGTGGGGAGGACATGGGTTAAACACAGAAACACAGGAGCAGTTGTTGACTTCCAAGTCAATGGGTTGGTGAAGATATCCTTGGATTTCAATTTGATTTTAAAGGAGCTATCCCAGGTGCTTGGTGCATATTAGGGATGGAATGCTGAACACGTTTGGGGGATAGGGTTCAGCATCTTATATGGCTCCCTTAAATTCTGGATCCAAAGTAGATTCAAGGCCTCATTGACATGGAAGCCACCTTCCACATTTGTGTGGGGCTTGGCCATCTCCTCCACTTACTTTCTTAATCATTAATTGCAACCAGAGGTCATTCACCTTAGAAATTAGCATTTTGAGGAAGTAGGCTTGAACTATGCATGACATTTTATGCCTGACTGATATGATAACCACGTGCCACAACTGGTTAAACATCCTGCCCCAGTGTATCTCTGTATCTCTTTGGAAATAAAACAAATAAGTAAAATATCTATCAAAATAGCATTGTACAGTCTAACCACATATCTATTTTGTGTATATTGCCCTTAGCAATTGATAGCATGATCTTTTGACAAAAGGGAAAAAAAAAAAAGCAAACGGCACCATGGAAAACAGATTTGAGATTCTTTCCATTTTTTTAAAGAAAAATACAGATTTGTGTTTGGAATTGTATACATACTTTCTCTCTAGATACTTTTCAACCTTCTAACCTATGAGTCTAAACCACTGAGCTTAATTACGAACACAAACACATGGTTGAAAGGATAGCATTATAAAGGTAGGACCAGAGTTATTCACATTTCTATTTAACCTTTTCTACTTTCCAAATTAAAACACTTTGAAACTGAGTTTAACCAGCATGGTTTGCCTGGAAGAACCTGTACGTTGGTGTTAGTGGTGAAATGGTATTTTATAACAGTGATTCTCAAAGTGGTTGCCATGGACCTTGCTGATCTGCAAGGCATTAGCTGCCAGGCCATGGCAAGTTTCCATAAAGGAAAGAAACAATTGTAGTTGAGGGACATAAATATGGTGCTGGTCCTATTACACTGGGGAGAAAAACCCTGCTGGTATCCCACATCAGACAGCACTGTTTTCAAACATTAGTTCCCCCATAATATCACATTTGTTATACTTTCTTGGTTGAGACTGATGACAAGTAAATCAGCCTGAAACTGGTGTAAATATGTAATCTTGAATATGCCATTATTTTCTATGTTTAAAACACAATTAGACATACTATGATGAATCTTCAATTATGCAGTTACTTACTCAAGTTTTCATGAATCCAAAGGAAATCTTTGTGTTTTAATTTCAAGTGTCTTCCTTTTAGCTGTGATGAGACCCAATTACTGTTTAGGAATCATAGTATTGTTTTCATGTGTATTTATACTGCAGTAACAACTGTGTTGGTGAAACGTGGGAGGAAACCATGACACCCACAAACTTCCACTACGTAATGATCATGTGCTGAAACTTGTGGCTAAGGGGATCTCTGGACTTCACTTTTTTTAGAACTCTGAGATGAAACAAAACTTGTCTGCTAGCACTTTTCCTTTGACCCTAAGTAGGTGTGTCAGGGAACTCCACAAGTTACAGCAGATGATTCCTACCCTGCAACAGGACTAGAAGTCTACTGAAGGGAGTAACCATGGAGTATGTGTGCCCTTCCAGCACAGAAAATTGGGAAGTGTAATATCATCCATTATTAGGATAGCCTCATGAGTATTACCCTAGGCCCTGAGGATTTGGGCCCAAAAAATGAGGAATAATTCCTTTCGATGTCTCAGATAGTGGGCCCTGGGCACATTATCACAGTTATGGTATAAGTGACAGCCCCTGCTGATGTCTTTAAGAGTGATGCTTTAAGCATCAACCATGATTGCACGGAATATACCATTTAAATGTGAAATACTAACTCTAAAAAATGTGAAACACACAAACACATGCAGACCTTTCAGGGTACTATTCTTGCCCTGAGATTCCTCCTCCACTCCCTGGGGGCTGGAGAAGAGGGTCAGGCCCTGAGATCTGTTAACTGTGTCTTATAATTGGTTGAAAGTAATGCTGACCAAGCCTAAATACCAGAGGGCTAGGCTTCTGCCATAGGCAATTTGACAATAAACAAAGTGCACAAAACCTTCCATTTATGCATGTAGGATATAGCTCCTGAAGCTCACACCTGGACCATGACCTTAGACAACCTGGACTGGGAAAGGCATTCTTCAAGTTCTGATTCAGGTACTCCAACCCCTGTACTGTACTGACTTTTACAACAGGAAAAGAGTCAAACAAGGTCAGATTTGATCTCCATCTTCTTCTGATATTATATATTTATTTGACTGACAAGTGCCTATACCAGACCTATAGAGCCTCCGCTTCTACACTTCTTGTCCTTATGTTTACATTTTACATTCTATGTAGGGTATGTGGCTCATAATTTTCTCTACCTAATTGTATAACAGCAGAAATTAATCACATACAGATACTAAGAATGAACTTTAGCAAGGAACTTAATTGAGCGTAACATGCAACATTACAATGGGAAGTCATAGTACCATGTGGGAGTTATGAGTTCGTCAGTAAAAAGTTTAACATACAAATAGCTTTATGAATATCAAATCTTTTCTCTGATATAAACATATAATCAATAAAGCTGAATGACCCACATCCAGCCTCAATTACTCTTTTGTTTCATGATTTACAACCTGATCTCAAGAATATTTACTCCAAAATCAGAATACTTCTCAGAAAGCATTGAGTAATGGAGTCTTGGGCCAAAGTACATGCAACACTAAATCCATCAGTCAGAAGCCCATCAAGATTTTAAAAAATGATAAGGAAAGGTTTAACCCATCCTTCTCATCCCCATTCCAGATAGAAATTGTTCCCCCCCCTCCACTGCTATTAGTCTTAAGAAAATGAAAGGTCCTTTCCCATGGCACAGTTATTGCATTATTATTCCACTTTAATTGCATACTATGGAATCCTGGGCTTTGTGGTTTGTTGAGGCACTAAAGTTCTCCAGCTGAGAATTTTAATGACCTCTCCCTAAACTGCAAAACCCAGGATTCCATAAGATGTTGTCATAGTAGCTAAACTGAACTCATTGCACTGTAATTCCGTAGTGTGAAGAAGCCCTTTAAAACAGAGTTATAAAAGGAGAAAGGTGTTTTTGCTGGAGTTATGAGTGAAGGAGACAGTGACTGAACCTTTCCTTCTCTGTGCCTTGTGATCTTGATGAATACAGGTGCTCTTTGCATCACTATTTTTTTTAAAAAAAACTGTTTAGTCTATAATTCAAGGGGGGAGGGTCCAATCCATGGGCCTACACTGGATCTGAATCCTGCCTACATAAGGTCCAGGCCATCCTGTACCCAAATCTCTTCCCTTGAAGCTAAAGAGTAGTAGGAGAGTTGAATTCATGGTGTTTCCCCTGACCAGCAATTGAGATAATCATGGGAAGTCTCACTCTGTCCCATTCTCCCTTCCATCTGGGACAGAAAGCAGCTCGCAAAGCTGGATGCTCTCTGCCATTATGTAGAAGTGCTGGCTGAGAAGACGTAGCTGCCCTTCACTGCATGGGAAAGAGAGAGGGGATAAAACAGAGTACTCTCAGCCAGCACTCACTTGATCTTAGGCCATTTCCGCACTACACTGTTATAGTGCTATTATTCCACTTTCAACATCCTGTGGAATTCTGGAGTTTGTAGTTTAGGGAGTGGCCTTTAGAGTTCTCAGCCAGAGTGCTCATTGGCATCAGTAAACCACACACACCGGAATTCCACAGGATGCTGTAAGTGGAATAATAGCACTATAACTGTGTAGTGTGGAAATGGCCTTATTGAGACCACTTCATTCCTCCTCTCCCAGATGATGCCAAGGGGCTACTTGACATTATATGACCCAGTCAAGACTGTAGTGTGTGCCACAGAGAATAAACAGTCCACCTCCCAAGGTGTTATGTTGGATCTTCTGATACCTGTCCATATCTGTTTTGCTTTGAGGGAAATTTGTGAAATGCTTAAAAAAAATATTTTAGTTAGCATGTCTGCATGTGGGCCAGAGTTAGATCCTATTCTTGAAGTTTCAGCTGACTGAGGTAGAGAAATAGAGAGGGAGTGGCAAAGAATATAACTTCTATAGACACAGACACACATGGGTCACTGCTGCATAGCAGGCAGTGTATGGTGACACTCAGGACATGTTTGTCAAAATTCCAAATATTCCCACAACCCCCAAAAGTTTGGAGGTGAAAGGCTGATTCTACTACATACAAATTGTTGAGTTGAAAAAGTCCAGTCATTAATCCCAACTCATGCAGATCCATTGAATCAACAGGTGTGTTAACATATCACATCCCCATTGATTCAATTAATCTAACCATATTTAGGACTAATGATGGATTTAGGCCACAGATCCTAACGGGAAGGGAAGGAAAACAGAAGAGGCGAAAGAAGGAAAACACTCTAAAAAAATAATTGTACGAAAACACCCCTTAAATTTAAAAATGCAAAGAATATTCACTGATTTTCTCATCCTAGATATGAAATAGTATCTCTGAATATTGGGATATCTTACTGAAGAAACGATAACCCACCACAAGAATTTTCACCCTTGCACGAGAATGAAAATATCAGTGCTTTTCAGGTCTCTCTCTCTCTCTCTCTCTCTGTTCTTTCTTTTTTTTTTTTAGCAAAGCTGTTTTACATTTTTAAAAACATGTTTCTTTTCTGCAAAATATTTTAATCCAAAAAGTTCTTTTTGCACAAATATCAATGTATGTGCAAAAATGTATTTAAAAGTCAAGCATTTTTTCTACAAAGTAAGTCCCCAAATGAGAAAAATAATTTGAAATTTTCTTTCTTTCTTTTTTTTTAAACTCGGAATCTCATGTATAGGAAGTTTTTTTTTTTAAAGTTCTTGCATGCACAAAGTAGATTTACATTCCCAGTCAAAGCTGGAGCAAATAATACTTTTCTTTTTTTGGACCAAACTGTATGCCCTTTTCCTTTTTCCTACGGAAGAAAGCAACAGCAATGATTAAAACCTGGGCACTCATGTGAAAAAGAAGGCCTGGTGTGCCTGGGTGTGTTTAGTACACAGGAAGGACATTTAGAAGAAGTCATAATAGCAGTTTTCAAACGTCTAAAAATGCTGCCTTGAAAAAGAGGCTGAACAAACATTTCCCAGACTCTGCCATTGTTACAACAAAACAGATTTCAATCTTGGGAGTCTCAATAACGCAGAACTTGGAAAGTTACTTTTCAAAAGAATAAATACAACAGTATGGTGAAGCTATCCATAATTGGAAACCAGAGTGTCATCCAACTGCTGATGAGTTATGGATAGCTTCAGCAAGTCTTCACACCCATTTGTCTTAAACATAACTTTCCAAGATTTGCAGCTTTCTATACATCTGATAAAGTAGACTCTCTCTAGTTCATGAAACCTAAGCCATGATGCTTTTTCTTAACTCTTCAAGGTACTTGCAAAAGTGTTGTCTCAGTTCAACAGTCTTTCAAACTTCCTTCTATATAGTGCTGTTATTCAAAGACATAGCCAGGTTAGTCCTCTAGGTCATTATGCATTATGGATGTTGTAACACCTTTGGGACTAACTGAGAGAAAGAAATTGGTAGCATAAGCATTCGTAAACTTAGGTCTACTTCATCAGATGCTGTTATAGTATTATTTTTATACATAACCTGCACATCAGTCTTTCTTACACTGATACCTCTAGCAAGCATCTATAACTCCTGGAGCTGGGGCTACGTGTTTGTATTAGCCTGACTGCACAACTCAAGTGTTAACTAATTAATTGAGAAGGGTCAGATTTAATTGGTGAGAAAAAATTCTAATGTAAGGATGTAATTATTTACTAATTTTGTTCTCAAAGAAATCTGCACAGGAAACAATATGTTCTGTATAGAAAACACTGTTTTCTGCAGGAGGAAAATGGCATGAATTTTGCATAGACTAAGTCCTGGAATTTGAAGATTCTCATTAATCCAGGATTCTTCAAGTCAAAGTTTCTGACACTGAAGGACCATATTTTCTAAGCATTTAAAAATATTTTTCAATCTTCTTTCCATTCCTAATCATTTGGAGAGTAAGTTAAATATTTCTTTTTTTACTTTAAGGCACATGTTAGAAAAGAAATTGCAAAAGAAAACATGAAACATGTTAAGCAGAAGCTGAGGAATCTAGGTTCACTCCCAAAGAATGAAGCAAACTTTGCCTCCCTGCCTCTTTGTGTTGTTCAAGCATGGTCACCATTTATACTGGACTTTGGGATTTCTAAGTCAAACTCTGATTGACCTTTATCTTTGGCTCTCCATCTCTAATGCCCTGTCCAAGGTATCTGGGGAGTGACCGAACTAGCAGCACAGAACCATTGGATGAAATGCCACGTGTTTACATTATGGGGGGAGGAGGTCAGATCTGAATACAAGGCATTCACAATTCGTGGTAAGTTTCTAGGACTGGAATTCAAAAAAGTAGAGTGTAATTTCACAGCACTGAATGTGACCTGAATGTTTTTGAGTTTAAACCTTGAAAACTAAGAGTTTGGAACCTTATAATTTATAGAGTTTTGTTTTTTACTATGGACATAGACATAAATCTGAAAATGTTTATTTATTTATTTAATTTATGTCCTGCCTTTCTCCCAAGATGGGATTTGAAGTGGCTTACTATATTTTAAAAAGCTCAAGCTAAAATGTTGATTTACAAAAGTTAAGTAACAATGTTATTTTAAAAAAAACTGATTAAAAACAGCTTTAAAACATTTAAAACATAATTAACAGTAAAAAGATTAAGAATACAGCACACCAGTTCAACAGACACTACTGCTCCATAATTAAAATTCAAAGGCCCGCTTGAATAAAAACTTCTTTTCTCACCAGTGGAAAGACAGCAGGGAGAGGGCCAACCAGAGCTCCTGCAGAAGGGAGTTTCACAGCTCTAAGTCACCTACCACAGAAGGGAGTTCTGCTGAGAAGGCTTTCTCCCAAATAATCACCCAACACATTGGTGAAGGTTGTGGGACTGAGAGAAAGCTCCCTCCTGCAGATCTTAAAACTCAAACTGGGTTGTATAAAGAGACACAATCTTTCAAATGGTCTGGACTCAAGCCATGCAAGGCCTTAAAGGTCAAAACAAGCTCTTCGAATTCTGCTAAGAAACGAACCAGTAGCCAGCGAAACAGTTTCAATGATCCCTGTAACCTGCCCCAGTCAACAGCCTGGTTGTAGCATTTTCGAACCTGCTAAAGTTTCCACACAGTTTCCAAAGGCAGCTCCACACAGAGTGTGTTACAGTCGTCCAAATGGAATTTAATCAAGGCATGTGTCAAATCGAATTCATTTTTCATTTTAGCATTAGCTTCAGCTACAGTGACTAAGCTATATATCTAATGGGGTGGTACATCAATTGCATGAAAACAAAATCATCACGGGCAAGAGGGATGACAGAAAAGAAAACTTACTTTACATTTTAACTTACTTTACATTTTTTCACAGCAGCATTGCACGGTGGTTCTGCCATCCAGATCTTCCCAGGAGGTGGCCACGTAGCTATTTCACTCTGTTTTTGTCATCAGTCTGGCCACCTTCTCCTTTAAAATAAGGTGGGGGAGCAAATTAGTATTTGGGTTATTCTGTTGTGTACCTCAAAACCCATATATAATAATCTCCAGTCACGTTCTGTTTTGCAAGAGAATTTTGGAAAAAAAATGCTACTAACAATGTATCCAAGTGCATTTTATTGCATTATTAAAGTTTGTTCTTGCTTGGCTCAGATATTATGATCATGGTGATGAGTTTTGCAGGACTCTGGACAGAAATTATTGGGATTTCATAAAAGCAAGAACTCACTAGGCCATTGTTTTTGATCAGTTACATAACATGATTGTCAATCAGAAAGGAGTTAAATAGCATAATTAGAGATGGTGCAGTTAATGACTAATGAGGAAATTTGCAGGAGGATTTATGAGTCTCAAGCAGCAGTTTTAAAAGGAAAGCTATTTGACCATTCAAATTTGACTTGCATTTGTTGGCAGTATACTGCCAGTCCATCAGTGCCATCACCTGGATCCTCCACTCTAAGCACCTGGATGTTTTTTGTTATTGATCAAAGTATCACTGTTATCATGGGATTGAAAGATCTAACATAAAGGTATATAATCTGCATATTTATCATTTGATCTAGGTCATAGATGCCTTTGTGCAATATAATACAGTTTCTTATTTGCAAAAAGGTTAAAATATGACAAAAAAGAGAGCTTAGACTGCAAGCAGATCTCTCATTGATATAAACATGATGAGACTAATGAAGTGAAACTAACATGACAACAAGGCTAATTCTGGAAACTCAGAAACAACCAGTTTTTCCTTTAAACTACACTGTTTCGCAACAGCACACATGCAATGACAAAAACAGGCTGCTGTGGTTTTGAGCAGGCAGGGGAAAACCTTGAATTTTATGAAGCAGAACAAATGGCAGCTAATAAAGTGAAATGGTGCTTATTTTGAATAAGTGGGAAGTTACAGTAGGAGCAGAAAAATTTTAGTGGCTTTAGTGCTTTTCCCCTGCTTTGCTATTCCAAGAAACTATAGTTTTTCACATATTTTGACCCCCCTCCAAAAGATGAACTACTCCTCCAAACCTGCATCAGCCATCTGTCTAGTATGCAAGTATCTGAAGTCTCTTTCATGTACCAGAGTGTAAGGTGGTACCACTTATGACAGTCCATGGATGTAGGCAAAATGTTATAAAAGATTTCAGTAGATCTTCAAAGAAGTAACACTACCAGCTTCTTTTACCTGTGGAAAATATACGGTTGAATTATAAGTGAAACTTCTCACTAAGATTCTTCATCATTTAGTCCCAAGATTATTAGCAGCAGAAGATGCTCTAATCTTCTCTGGAGACCTCCACTGGCTGCTACCACATCCATCTTCCCCAAGGTGTGGGTGTTTTTTGTGGTAGAGTGTGAAGAACAAGAAGGACAGCAGAAAACTGGTATCAATTGATATATCCTTTGAGGGATATATCTTAAGCCTCCCCTTGATGAATTTTCAGTGTTTTATAGGAGTGCCTGAGCAGACGGATTGGTTTCCGAGGTGAATATTCATTTATTGGTTACACTGGAATCTAATGACTAAATTGCCCAATGCCCAATGAAATAAGGCTGCTTCATAGAGTCATACACTTGGACAGCACCAGTACTTGTAAACATGCCTCTTAGGTTCCAAACTACAGTTAAAGAAACTACTACATTTGTAGCTTTCTTCTTGGGATATTGTACAAAAAGAAGATAATAATGAGTGCAGGGGAAAAAGGAGAAAATCAAAAGGTTACAATATCAGTGGGAATCAACCCTCCAGATAGATAGATAGAGGTTGGACTACAATGCCCAGCATTCTGCACCATTGGCGATTCTAGGGCTACTGGGAATTGAAGTTCAGCAATGTCTCAAGGGTTGCATGATTCCTGCCCTGTCTTACAGTCAAATGTGTTTTCTCGTCAAAGGAATTAAAAATAAATATCTGTGTTTTGGAGGAAGTAGACCTGCTGGCGTGCTTTAACAAGCATAATTAGCTTCAAAGAGGTAATTACAGTAGTGATGTCCCTGCCACTGTTCTCCAAACATAAAATTAATGATACAGAATATAGCCTTATACATGCTTCATGTGCTACTGAGATTACATAGTTAATGGATATTTTACCCACAATCTTAACCTCCTTTTCTGACATTGAGAAGCTGAAATTGCCAAAGGTTTAAGATAACGCACTATATGATCAGCTAGATAGTTGTTAAAAAAAAAAACTGAGAAGCTACAGCTACTGTTCACTCAATGGCAGCTGTTTACATAGTTGCCCAGGTTTGTTTGCAGCTGGCATATAGTGCTGGAGATTGGCACGGTGTCCTGAATTACATACACACCTTAGCCTGTGTGGATAAATATCTCCATAAGTAAGAACTAACCATAAAATATAGTTGGTGGAGGTGGCAGATCCTTCTGGCAACCTAAAACCTATGTAAATCCATCTAAACATTTATATACTCCTATCTAATGTTACACTGCATCAGAAGGGGATGTGTAAACCTGAGGCTTGTTCCTCTGCCCTACCACATGCTTAATGTACATGCTTGGATAGTCTGGACTCTGATCTTCAACAGTTTGTGCATACTTTCAAATTTACTTTGTTTCATCTTCTATTTCTTGTCTGATGAACTGCTCACTTCTGTTTTCACTTGGAATCACCCAAAAATTTCCATTTCCACAGTGGCAGGGTTCTCCACTGCAGACACTTGAAAAAAGAAATCTCTCCTTTCAAACAGTGCTGGTGTTCACTTCAGATTTTCCAGAGAAAATGCTGCTATAAACAGTTTTCTCTGGCAAGTGATCACCACCTGCTCTGTGAGGTTGAGGAATACTTACCAACAACCAGAAATGTGGGATGAGGCTGTGGAGCTGTGAGTGCTGGTGTCTACACAACAAGTTATTCTAAATAACATGTTGAGTCAAGAATAGACTGCTCCAGAGAGGCCACTTTGATTACATTTCCATTATGACTGTAATATGCACTTTGACACTTGAGGATTGATGCACCAGTCTTACTCTTTAAATGCGATTTCTCTTGTCTTCTCTTGTACTAGGCTCCAAGTAGCTTTCAGGGATGTAATGTTTGAAAGATGCTTGAGATGATATATTAGATACCAAGGGGGATTCTATAGAGCATGTGCCCATGGCAACTTGTTTCCGTCAAGCCTTCAACGTGTCTCAAAGGGCAGTCCCATATAAACACTACAATGCTAATCTATTTGCGCCAGTCTGGAAACGATACGCTGATATGCTAGTTTTCAAAGAAAAGGCTCATTGTCATTTCATTCTTTGGGTTTAGGAATGCTCAAAAATTTAGTTCAGTCTGCATTTTTAACAGAACTGATCCAGTTCCTATTAAGTGGATTAATAAGTAGATTAAAACGGTTGTCCTTCATTTTTTTCCATTTCTCTGCATATTGTGATGCAATTGTTGGGCCCAAAAAATGGATTAAAAAAAAAGGCACTTTAGGGTAAAATGTGTACACACCTGCATTTTCTGTAATGTACAAAATGTATATTTTAGTATGAGATGTATATACATACAAAAATACATTTCTAAAGTAAAACACAAAACAAAATGCGGTTTGTTTGAAAAGCAGAGAGGTGTAGAAATGGAACACAATTTAACTAGGAATGAACATAACTGAAACTAAGGTACAACAATACATTCACCCTTAACAGACTTTTAAAAATCCTCTTGCTTGCCACTGGTATCAACATTCCTACTGTAAGGGTCTTTATGATTGCAAAATGGAGTGGTAAGAGGGATATTTTTATAATTTCATAATTGGATCCCGCATACTCAGCAGCTGCCGACAGTGTTTTTCCTCTCTGAATGCTATAACTTATTCCAAGTTGACTGATGTTGATATTAGTATACTAGTTATTGACATATATTTCTTACATTGTTCCTGTGCTTTCATTCCTATGGATTATCTCACAATTGATGTTGAAGGCATTCCCTATAGAATGGAATATGGTAACAATTAGCTTTATGTCATTTTAAGGTTTTAAATTCAACTATGACACCAGTAAACATAGTCCTTTTAATTTAGAGTGGGAACTATTCAACAACAGTGGTTACCATTCTTGCTATGGGACCTACCAAGACATGGTCACCTGCATGGTAAATCATCTAGTCAGTTTTCTGCATTATCTACGGGTCTGTTCAATAGTTCTGTATGCCCAGTTCACTGAATTGGCTTATAAGACTCCTGGTGCCCATACACACTACACAGTCATAGCACTGTTATTTCACTTTGATTGCCATGATTCCTATGGAATCATGAGGTTTGTAATCTGGCATGGCATTAGAGCCATGTGATTGAGAATTCTAAATGCCCCTCCTTAACCTGCTAATCCCGGGATTCCATGGGATGTTGCCATGGCAGTTAAACTGGAATGTAGCATTGTATAGTGTGAATGGGACCCTGATCTTCTGAAAACAGTATAGAGAATTCCTACAGTTTGTTCCATAGATCAAAATTTGACTTGATGGTCTGAAGGCTTTATTTATTTATTTATTTATGAATGTTTTTGAAATGCCTCACCATTCAATGCTCACTTCAGTTAAATAGTTCTTTACTATGTTCAGAAATACATATACTGAAATTACTTTAAGTGCTATATTCCATTTGCAATTAGGCTTGGTTGGAATTGTGGTGATTGTATTACTCTACTGCTTTTGAATGTTCAAAACACCTTGTGGACGTTAGTAATCATAACGACACTGTTAAAACTGGCTCATATTATTTTTCCTGATATGGCATACGGAGGTGCTGAGGCTGAAAGAGAAAATGCATTGCCTGAGACCATTGTGGGAACTCCTACTTGGCATTAAAGTGGGGGGTTTCCTGATCTGCATTTCATTCTTTTAACCACAACAGTATGAGATTCTGAAAAGTGGCAGTTTGAATATTATGTGTTAATTGAATTTTATGTATGTATGTGTGTGTGTATGAGTAACTTTCAGTTTCTCTCCATATTAAATACTGCAAAAGCAACATCAGGGACTTTCTAAGATAAAAATGGGAAGTAACTAAAAAAAAAGTCACTGTTCATTTTTGTGAAATCTATTATTGGAATTTCCAGACTTAGATGGCACTGTATGCAGTGTCCCTTGTGCTAAGTATTATAATTTCATATTGAAAAGGCTACTCCATGAAAAGTTTTTTTTTCCTAAGTGAAAATGTTCCTGCTTTCAAAACTTCATATGATGATGCTGTCTCATTAGAAGTGACACTGTAATAACACATGGAATAATTCTTCTCAGGAATAAAACCCCTACACTATTAATACTAATTATATCCTGTTGCTGTCTCACAGAACTGTAACTAGTATATCAAGTGTCTACAGACTGAAACGGACAGTCTAGAAATCAATGCTGGGCTCCAATTAAAAGTGCATTGTAGGTGGTTAATAAGTAGGTTGTGGTGGGGTAGAGTAGGAGAAAAGTTTGGAAGCAGCATATTAGAACAGTAATCTTACTTGTAAATTTTGGGGGCATGAGAGCATGACAGCTATTTATTTTTGTGTAATCTTCTTCATGTTAATGGTGGAGGGAAGGTAAATGCCTTCTTGGGACATTTTGAGGGGGTTTACACCCCCAATAATTTTGGCTACTTTTCTACCCTTTTAGATGGTTTCCCTTCTCCTCAAAATAGGGAGTAAAGAAACATAGAATAATGTAACAAGCTGCTAAGATGCGCGTGTGCTAAAAAGTTGTAGACAGAGCTTGGGAGTGGTAGTCTCATTGGTGGTCCACCGAGAGGTGAGCTAATACCTGTCTTAGCAACTGTCTCTCTGTGCTGCTAAGTGTCTTCTTCACTGAGTGTTTGAAGCCTTTTTCTCTTAAAAAATTAAGAGTATTCAAAGCAGGTTTGTTGCCAGAATAGTCTGGCTAGAACTTGTTTGGGGGGAGGTCTGGAAAGGGGTAAGCTATGAGCTGGGTACCCGACTCTACTTATGCATTCTTCAGTAAAGAGAGCTTGTGTAGTATGACATGTTCAAAGGTTTTCTGATGGAAGAAGTGTAATAGATGGTTTTGATGCTAGAACTTTGTGGGCTTGTTCCTAAGGTGAAATCTGACAGCAGCTCAGCAATCCAGTTCATGAGGAGGTGTATCACATTCACTGAGACCTGGTGGGATGAGTATCATGATTGGAATGTAGGAATAGAGGGGTATAGCCTATTTTGTAAAAATAGACCAAACAAGAAAGGAGGAGGAGTAGCCTTGTATGTCAAGGATGTTTTCACCTGTGAAGAGATCCGTGACTTAAACCCAGAAAGCCAGGTCGAGAGCATCTGAGTAAGAATTAAGGGAGCGAGAAACAATAAGGATATTCTGGTGGGGGTTTACTACAGACCTCCAACCCAGACTGAGACTTTGATGATGCCTTCCTCAACCAAATGACTGCACATTCAAAAAGGAGAGATACAGTAATAATAGGAGATTTCAATTACCCGGATATATATTGGCAGTCAAACTCTGCCAAGACAGCAAGGTCCAGCAAGTTTCTTGCTTGTCTTGCAGACAGTTTCATGGTCCGGAAGGTGGAAGAGGCCACAAGGGGATCAAATATTCTAGATCTGATCCTGACCAACAGGGATGACCTTGTTAATGAGGTAGAAGTGGTTGGATCTTTAGGGGGGAGTGACCATGCCCTATTGGAATTTGGCATTCAGTGGGAAGGAGAAGATAAGTGTAGCCAGACACTCATCTTAGATTTTAAAAAAGCGGACTTCTGTAAACTTAAGGAGCTGCTGGCTGAAATTCCGTGGTCAAGAATAGTGAAAGAGAAAGGAGTTCAGGAGGCATGAGAGTTCCTTAAAAGGGAGATACCGAAGGCACAGTCTAAAACTGTGCCAATAAGGAGGAAAAATGGAAGGCATCTGAAGAAACCAGAATGGTTGACTAAAGAATTCTCAGTTGAGCTAAATGTTAAGAGAAACATGTACAGGAAATGGAAGAAGGGGAAAACCACCAAAGAAGAATTTAAGCAAGTCGCTAGGAGATGTAGGGAGGAGGTCAGAAAGGCTAAAGCACAGAACAAACTTAGGCCGGCCAGAGACATCAAAAACAATAAAAAGGGCTTTTTTAAATATATCCGTAGCAAAAGGAAAAAGAAGGAGACAATAGGGTCACTGTGCAGAGAAGATGGCGAATTACTAACAGAGGGAAGAGAAAAGGCAGAACTATTTAACACCTTCTTTGCCTCAGTTTTTTCCCAGAAGGATACAAGCACTCAACCTGGCGGTTGGGGAGAAGGGGAGGAAGCAGGGGAAATGCGGCACATAATAGGTAGAGAGGTGGTACAGGAATACCTGGCCACACTGGATGAATTCAAGTCTCCAGGGCCAGATGAATTGCATCCTAGGATATTAAAAGAACTTGCAGAGGTCATTTCGGAACTGCTTGCTATAATCTTTGAGAAATCTTGGAGGACAGAAGTTCCAGCAGACTGGAAGAGGGCAAATGTTGTCCCCATCTTCAAGAAAGGAAAAAAAGAGGACCTGAATAATTATCACCCAGTCAGCCTGACATCAGTACCCAGAAAGATTCTGGAGCAGATCATTAAGCAGTCAGTTTCTAATCACTTAGAAAGCAACGTGGTAATCACGAGACATCAACATGGATTTCTCAAAAATAAGTCATGCCAGACTAATCTTATCTCTTTTTATGATAGAGTTACTAGCTTGATAGATGAAGGGAATGCTGTGGATGTAGCATTTCTCGATTTCAGTAAGGCCTTTGACAAAGTTCCCCATGACATTCTTGCAAAGAAGCTAGTAAAATGCGGGCTGGACAGGGCTACTGTTAGTTGGATTTGTAATTGGTTGACCAACCGAACCCAAAGGGTGATCACGAATGGCTGCTTTTCATCCTTTAGAGAACTGACTAGCGGGGTGCCACAGGGTTCTGCCCTGGGCCCAGTGCTGTTCAATATCTTCATCAACGACTTGGATGAAGGAATAGAGGGCATGCTCATCAAATTTGCAGATGACACCAAATCGGGAGGGGTTGCTAATACGCCAGAGGACAGGATCAAAATTCAAAATGACCTGGACAGATTGGAGAGCTGGGCCAAGGCTAACAAAATGAAATTCAACAGAGAGAAGTGTAAGGTCCTACACTTAGGTAGAAAAAATGGAATACAGAAATCCAGGATGGGGGACACGTGGCTCGATAGCAGTTCGTGTGAAAGGGATCTAGGAGTCTTAATAGACCACAAGCTGAACATGAGTCAGCAGTGTGATGCGGCAGCCAAGAAAACCAATGCAATTCTCGGCTGCATCAATAGGAGTATGGTGTCTAGATCGAGGGAGGTACTGGTACCACTCTACTCTGCTTTGGTTAGACCTCATCTTGAATCCTGTGTCCAGTTCTGGGCACCCTAATTCAAGAAAGACATGGTCAGGCTAGAGCAAGTCCAGAGGAGGGCAACCAAAATGGTGAGAGGCCTGGAAGCCATGCCCTATGAGGATAGACTTAGAGAGCTGGGTGTGTTTAGTCTGCAGAAGAGAAGGTTAAGAGGGGACATGATTGCCATGTTTAAATATTTGAAGGGATGCCATGTAGAGGAAGGAGAGGGCTTGTTTTCTGCTGCTCCAGAGACCAGGACAAGGAGCAATGGATTCAAGCTGCAGGAAAGGAGATTCCACCTGAACCTCAGGAAGAACTTCCTGACAGTCAGGGCTGTCCGGCAGTGGAATATGCTGCCTTGGAGTGTGGTGGAGTCTCCTTCTTTGGAGGTTTTTAAGCACAGGCTAGATGGCCATCTGTCGAGAGTGCTTTGAGGGTGTTCCTGCATGGCAGGGGGTTGGACTGGATGGCCCGTGTGGTCTCTTCCAACTCTACATTTCTATGATTCGATGATTCTATGATTCCCTCCTTCTTCAGATTCTGGGACACTGCAGATCTATAGGTTCAAATACTAATGGTATTTCTCTGTATACTGAACTTTAAGGGACAGCTCTTAGGTTTCCTGAAGAAAGGTGGTTACCTTAGCTTATGTCTGCAGCCCATGATTTATGATTCTGATAGGGCTATTCGTGGTCCTATTTATTTTATATGCTACATCCACAGAGACCTATTCTATTCTAAGATCATAGAATTATAGAAACGTAGAATTTGCAAGTACCCCCAAGGGTCATCTTGTCCAACTCCTTGTCATGCAGGAATAGACAGCTAGAGCACCTCTGAGAGATAGCCCTACAACCTTTATTTAAAGACTTCCAATGAAATACAGACAGCCCACTGTTTGAGGCATTACCTTCCACTGCTGAACAGTTGAAATATCTTTTTCTTGTAATCCTAACGTATTGGGTTTATGTCATAGGCCATTTCCGCATGGCATCACAGTCCCGTGAGGGAGACGTGATGGTAACGGTCCGTGGGTCGTACTTTTGCATGATGTTGCTGAGCATCCCCAAGTGTTGTGATCACAGAATATTCACTTAATGGAAAAATTTGTTAAGTGTCTGCAATCGTGTGATGTTCCCATCACCCCTGGCCAAGCTGAAGGGGTGGATGCACAATCATGTGCTTCCTTTCCCAGTGCAGCAGGAGAAAGAGTCCGGTTGCACTGTGGAAGGCATCCCAGCAAAAACACTGCCGGGATCAATTAATCCATATAGTTTATTGCGGCCAGTGGCCATATCAAAAAAAAAAAAAAAAAAAAAAAAAATGCAGGTAGATTATACATTATCCAATGGCATTACATGAAAAATAAAATATAAAGCTTGAATGTAAATATATAAGTATGAATATAAATATAAACCATAAATATATTATATATCAATTATAAAATATAAAGTGGGGACAATAAAAATCGTATATTGTTAGAGAAAATAGCAAAGTCTTAAACTTAAACATTTAATTTAACCTTTTCTTTGCAGATTTTGACTGCAACAGCACAAAATTTTGCTGTCTCAAACAGGGTTTAACTCTGTTGACATGCCTGTATCTAACACTGCTGGGATCGTGATGGGACATCGGTGGGAACCAGTGAGGTGCAGAAATGGCCCTAGTCTTTGGAGCAGCAGAAAACACCATTATTCCATCCTCTACATGACTTCCCTTCAGATATTTTAAGACAGTTGTCACTTCTCAGTCTTCTTGTCTCCAAGCTAAATAAATATAACCAGAGCTATGTTTCTTCTTAAGACTTGGTTTCCAAACCTTTTACTATCTTGGCCATTCTTCTCTGGACACATTCCAGCTTGTCATATTCACCTTGAACTCTAGTGTCTGGAACGGGACACAGTGTTCCAGGTGAGGTCTGACCAAAACAGAATATAATGCTTCTATTAATTTCCTCAATCTGGACACTGTACTCCTGTTGATGCAACCTGCAACCTAGTATCGGCTTTTTTGGGGGGCACTGCATTACATAGCTTGTGATCTACTAAAACCCCTTGATCTTTTTCACATGTTGTCAAACCAGGTGTCAACCATCCTACATTTGTGTATGCTTTTCTTTCTTCTAAATGTAGTGTCTTAATTTTTTCCTCTTGAAATTAATTTTTTTAGCTTTGGCCCAGCTCTCCAATCTGTTAAGTTGATTTTGAAACCTGGTTCTCTCCCCTGGGCTGTTAGTTACCCCTCCTAATTTGGTGTCATCTGCAAATAAGCACACCTCGTCTTCCATTATTCAAGTTATTTATGAATGTGTTGAACAGCACTGGGCTCAGGACAGAACCCTCTGTGGTCCTGCTAGTCACTTCTCTTCAGGATGAAGAAGAACCATTGGTGAGCAGTCTTCAAGTTCAATCCATCAACCAGTTACAATCCAGCCCATAGCAACTTTGTCCAGTCCACATTTTACTAGTTTGTCTGCAGGAATATCTTGGGGAATGTTGTCATAGGCTTACTGAAATCAAAATATACTAAAGCCATGACGTTCCTCTGACTTACTAAATGAGCTTGCAACTCTCTCTCTCTCTCTCTCTCTCTCTCTCTCTCTCTCTGTGTGTGTATGTATGTATGTATGTGTATGTGTGTGTGTAGGTGTAGTAGTAGGCCTGAAGTCAGAGTGTTTTATTTCAAATGCTGGAATTGCCTACTTATTCCCCAGATAGGTCTTTATGCTCCACAAAACTGTTATCTGAGATATACCCTGTGTGGGCACTTCTGCAACAATTGCTTGAAGCTTAATGGTGCTCCAGCTGAAATTAAGGAGGTAAGAAATAGAGTGTCATTATGAAGCCCCATCTTCCATGGGTGACATTCCCCCCCTCTTACTTTCTTTTTCCTGTTTCATTTTACCCTGCTATTCTTTGGTTTCTAGAGAATGCGAGAAAGTAAATAGAAATAGTTCCCCTTGATTATTGTGGATTATTCCACCTGTTTACTGTGGATTATTGCTGCCTACTTTGGAGATATCAGATGAACACAATGGATAATGAATACAGTTCAAAGTCGAAATCAAAAAATTCTTTAGCCAAAATAGTGTGAGCGGACAAAAAGGTGTACTTAATTAATTTCAAGCCCCTAATCATACAAGAAAAAGCCATAGAATATCTACATGTGCATAAAATACATATATTTGTATCTATTACTGCTTTGTTAGTCAAACAGGCATGGAATAGGCACTTTCTGTCTGTGGCACATTCAGCCACACCCCCAAGACTGGTGCTCAGAGAGAGCCAAGTGAGTCAGAAAAACCGAACACTTGGGTACCAAGGGAGTGGTTTCCCTAGCAACAGTAACAACGTGAAGTGCTCTTAGAACTTCCCCTCTGCCTACATGCCAGTTTTTCATGTGACACTTGCTGCAATGCTGTGTGAGATTATTTATCAGAGTTACTGATTCTTTCCTTTTTTTTTTTAAATAAAGACATATTGCATATTTTGCTCCTCTTTTCCCCCAGTGACTTAATTTTCAGTAACTGGTGGACTTTCTTACCATGTAAAAAATATAAAAAACAAGGGAGGAAAACTATCCATCATAACAACTGTATACAAAATGCTCAGTTAAGCAGCTACAGTGTATGGATATAAGCATCTGTGACTGCATGTGGAACTGCAGAGATGCTCAGCGGCATCTTGGTTATTCAATTTGTTTTTTCTACCATAGAATTTAGTGTGCTAAACCAAACACTTGTAGTACAAGGTCTACACACTTGTAGTACAAGATCTCCGACAGATTTACATAAATCTAAACATTATAGTACCTCTTGACAGAGGAACATAGGAGGATCTCTTATTAAGATCTTTTCAGGTTTCAGAAAATAAACTTTCTCGGACCTTCTTAAAGGAGCTGGGGTGTGAGTGAAGGAAAGACAACCTCCATTACAAGCTAGGAGGTAGTCACATACACAGGAGTTCTAGCCCCTCCTGTCTGTGGACTCATGACTCTACCTCACCTGTAGCATCTCTCCCTGGACATTGCCTTATTTGGACGGTAGTTTGTAATTGGAGGAAACCTCATATTACCTGCCCCTCTGGACATTTCCTTATATGGATGGAAGTTTCTGGACATTATCTAATATGGGGCGGGTGGTCTGCAATTGGTGGAAAAATGCCGCAGTGGGTGTGTATGCTGTTTACCTGGATAAAAAGGCCTTGCCAATCCTCTGGCCTTTGTCCCGAACCTCCGGCACCCTGCTGCAGCAGATTTATATATTTTTATACTTTTATACTTTTGTACTCAATAAATCTGGCCTCTAGCCTTTGAACCAAGAAACATCTGGTCATTTGACTGTTTCTCAGAAGAAGCTGTCCTTCTTAAGGGCGTAGAAGGTGACAGGGGATTATACTTTTAGCATGCAGGTGCCCTTATGAAAGGGGAATCTTAGAAAGAATATAGAAAATGTGTATGTCTTGGGAAAACTTAGTTTGCATTACTGAATCAAGAACAAGTGAGCTAGCAGTTTCTCTCTTCCCTTCACGGGCAGCTTGTGGTCTGAGTGAAGAAGGGGAAGCTTGTCTCACCACCATTCTGGAGTGAAGCTCTCCCTCCTTGCTCCATGACCCACAATTGGTTTCCATGTAATCCTTATGGTTTCAGAGGAAAAGATAGAAAATCACATAGAAAAAGTTGGTGTGAATTGGGCTACATATAATCACAAGAATAGCCCACAGGGTGAAAAGTAGTGGTTGACAGATATGCAGCCTCATTCTCCCTGAAATTTCTTCATTGTTCACACTGGAAAGACCACATGAAGAACATTGGAGGCTACTTTGCATGTGTGAACATTGACTTCAAACCCTTATTGGTGTGACTGGATAATTTACTAGGACAAATTTATTAGGGGCTGTTGAACAGCCTTTCACCCTCTTCTGCTCTGCAGTGTCAGCCTGACCTTTCACCAACGCTTTGGAAGTGCATAACATTGCCCTCATTGTCATGCAGATTCTTCTGTCCAGCTTAGTGTTTACTTTGTCAAGCTACTTTAAGTGCCTCTTACTTTTTCACAGCACTGAAAAGAACCTTTCTAATAAAAGCCTTCTTCTAATCAATCAGAGGTGTTTGGATGGGAAGCTTATTTGCCAGCAGTTAACACAGAGACATGAGCTATTGTGAGAATCTTGATGGTCCTCTGTTTTCACAAGGCAGCTATGGTTTAACATTACTGTTGAACTTGATGACCTGTGGCTATAATGCAAAAGATCAACAGTGGAGAAATAAAACAGGCAAGTGGTCTGAAATGTTCTGTTCCTTGAGAATTTTGCTGTTTTTGTTTGTTTCTGTGTAAGATGAATGACATCTGTAGGTTTTGTTAGAGAACTATAGAGACTTAACAAATAAGTCTTGCTTTAGATATATTTTTAGATTGCACATCATGTTTTGTTGTAGGGATCTGACAGACTTCTAAAGCATTACTTTTGTACTATAACTCACCAAATCATGCTGGGTTGAGGAGGTGTCTGGGATTTGTAGTTCCAAAAGTAGCATGCTAAAACATGGCCACAAGAATGAAATTCCAAGGAGGTGGTATCATTATGTGTGTTAAAGGCCATTTCTGCACGGGCTAGGGAATTGCCCCGTGCCGCTACTCACCGGGTCTTATGGCTCCCCGGTCCAGTCCAGGCTGCTCCGGAGCAGTGTGAGCTCGTCACTCAGCACTGCTCCCGCATCGAAAATGGCGGCTTCCAGTGGGTCGAGGGTCTCGACCAACCGCTGAAACTCACCAGCCTAAAGCCTGCCCCCGGCAGATTGCAGGCTCACATTAGTGCGAGCCTGCAAATCTGCACAAGGGAGCAGGCTCGCACTGGCGCGCTCCGTGCTTTTGAAAAACCGAAAGAAACAGGTTTTTCAAAAGCACACTGGATGACCACTTGGGATCGTTCCGGGGCGGGCTGGGGTGCGGATCTATGTTAAATAGTCCGGACCCAGTCCGCTCCCAGGTGCAGACATCCTCCCGGGAGGACGGACTGCACCGTTTCAAATACCCTGTGTGGAAATGGCCAAAAATGATTAATCCAACTTCAGAGGAGGACTAACAGAAGAGTGATCTTATCGTCCAAAGTCCTTGCCCTGTCTTCCCTACAGATACAAGATTATATCCTTTTCTTCTCAAGGAATCATGATTAGATCAAAAACATAATTCTGTTCCTGCTCACAGTCTGACACTGTATGCTACCTTGACCAGGAGCTGAGAACTAGGAGGTAGCTGTGAAGGTGAAAAGAGTCTGGAATTGCATGTAAATGTGGGCTAGATTCACTGCATCTCCCATTAAGGTTTAAGTTATTATACACTACTATCAATAGCCATATGTTATAAGGAAAAAGTTATGTCTAATAACATAAATGAGCTATAGAGTTCTGTAAAAAGTGCAAGAAACAGAGAATCATGAGGATCAGCTTAGTTCACACCTCACTGGTGTCCCTGAGTGCATCCTTAACTTTCTACCATATTTGTGTAACTATCATCCATTCTTATAAGGCCAAATTACCCACTACTTTCAGATTAAGACAAAACTTGTTCCTTCCCTGACAATAGGATGCTCAGCTGGGCTTAAAATGATGATCTTGCCCAAATTTTTAGATTTATTTTCAAATATTCCATTATCCCCAAAGGTAAACACACTTTAAAATTGGCAAAAAGCACTAGAGACTTTTAAAACTACACAGAACACTACTACTTTTACTGTAGGGATAAACTGATTCAGTTTCAAGAATGGAGAATAGAGAACCTTTATAAAATTCAGAAGCCATTCCATAGAGGACACCCGCTATATCTAATTGGTCTAAATGCAAAAATACAACCCAATAACCATAAAATAGTTCCAAAAACATCAAGTACTAGCATATTTACCTGGTGTTGTCTGGGATTTTATTTTCTCAAAGGTAATACTTGTTAGAAATGCCTCAGGAATTACCTTACCTTACTGTAGAAATTAGATGCAGTTGAAATACGGATTTGAGATTATGTCTGTAATTCTCCAAATTGCCTTATCCAGTACCTGTAACTTTTCCCCATTGTCCCCAATCCAATCTGTATTCAGAGTTGTTAACATATAGAGGTTCAGTTTCTGAGGGAAACGGAATCTCTGGCCTTCTCCTTGCTGCTTGGTCTTATTGCATGCCTATTTTTGAGGGTTGTTTGTTATGATTGTAAAATTGTTTTGCATATATATGCATGTATCCATATAGAGCTATGTAATACCTGACATTTAATAAAGTACAAAAAAGAAACATTCTCCACCTCAAAAACTAGGATGCTCAACCTCCTGGGGGAATTAATGTGACAATCTGACTCTGTGAAAAGTGCATCATTTTCACACACCTGCAATTCCTAAAATATAATTCCCCAAACTGCCTTCTCCAGTACCTGTAACTTTTCCCCATAGTCCCCAATCCAGTCTATATTCAGAGTTGTTAACATACAGAGGTTTAGTTTCTGAGGGAATACACCGGCCTTTTCCTTGCTGCTAAGTCTCATCTCCATAGCAACCGGCCAAGCCTAAGAGCTCTCTGGCTGAGAATTCTCAAGGCCTCTCCCTAAACTGCTGACCCCAGGATTCCATAGAATCTTTACAGGCAGCCAATCATATGAGGCCTTCTCGTCTGACACAGTCAATCATATGAGGTCTTGACTTTTATATATTAGATATCAATTTGCCTTGACAATAAACAGACAAGAGGGTACCCTTAGCCCATTAACAAAATATGAGGAATTGTGCATTGCCAATGAAAGTAATACAAAACGTCTGGTCTCAACTATATATAATCAAACAGAATGTGTTAATCAAATACAGGCCTTCCTCCACATTTGTGGGTTTGACCTTTGTGAATTTGATTATTCGTGAGGCAAGTGCATGCCTCCCCACCATTCTTCTCCCATTCGCTTGTGTTTTTCCAGTCATGTAGGAGGAAGGCAGACTCACCTGGACCAAAGGCAAGGGAATGGGGGAACTGCATGTACATGCTGCATATGTGGCTCACTTGCCTCAGTGTTAAAGCTTCTGGGGAGCAAATTTTGACTTTCAATTTCAAAATGACTAACCAAAATATTGCCCCCTGTGATTCATTCTTATTATTGTCTATGTTTTGCAGTGATAACAAAAATGTAAAAAAACCCCCAAACTTTATGTAATGTTTATAGCCATTGTACTGTTGGAGACTGCACAATTTGGAGACTGTTCTCTGGACTATCTGTTCAGCAACGGCTATCAAGAGTTTGGAATATAGCCTGGTCTGAAACATTGACTTCTAAAATGAGATAATAGGAAAGGAAGGATGAAGATGGTGACTTTATTAAAACATGATATTCATTCATTACATTTGCAAGAAAAGAATCTTCTCAATACGGTCCTCCTGACAACCTGAAAACATTGAGGACCAGTTCCTTTCAACAGGACACTTCATAGAATCATCGAATCATAGAAATGTAGAGTTGGAAGAGACCACACGGGCCATCCAGTCCAACCCCCTACCATGCAGGAACACCCTCAAAGCACTCCCGACAGATGGCCATCCAGCCTCTGCTTAAAAATCTCCAAGGAAGGAGACTCCACTACACCCCGAGGCAGCATATTCCACTGCCGGACAGCCCTGACTGTCAGGAAGTTCTTCCTGAGGTTCAGGAGGAATCTCCTTTCCTGCAGCTTGAATCCATTGCTCCTTGTCCTGGTCTCTGGAGTGGCAAAAAACAAACCCTCTCCCTCCTCTACATGGCATCCCTTCAAATATTTAAACATAGCTATCATGTCCCCTCTTAACCTTCTCTTCTGCAGACTGAACATACCCAGCTCTCTAAGTCCATCCTCATAGGGCATGGCTTCCAGGCCCTTCACCATTTTGGTCGCCCTCCTCTTCCACTGAGCCCACCCAGAACACATCTGCCTTTCCATTGAATTAGACCTGAACTACAAAATAACTAATTGTAATGTCAGGTCTTATTGTATGCCTGTTTTTGAGGGGTGCTTGTTACAATTGTAAAATTGTTTTGCACATATATATGCATGTACCCATATAAAGCTATGTAATGACTGACATTTAATAAAGTGCAAAAAAGAAACATCCTCCACTCCACAAACTAGGATGCTCAACCTCCTGGGATGTGAAAAGTGACTGTGTGAAAAGTGCATCATTTTTACATACCTGCAATTTCTAAAATATACTGGTTTTTGCTGACCTATCTGATCGGAATGAAGGTTGTCCAAAAGGAAAACCAGTGGTCAATGGTCAATCACAGGATGCCCATATAACTCATCAGGACTGAGTTAGCACCCTAATGGCTAAAGGAAAACAAACAAAAGCCTATTGATTTCATCAGGTTTTTGAGGAGCACTGGCAGATTCTCTTACTCAGGCTTTTCTGCCTTACATAGTCATAGTGCTATTATTCTACTCTCAATATCCTATGGAATTCCGAGGTTTGTAGTTTAGCAAGGGGGATTTAGAATTCTCAGCCAGAGGGCTCTTTGGCTGCTATTTCTGAGTGCTTTTACTTCCCTTTTGTGGGTTTATGATATCACAAACTGGCCATCTGTTCAAACTGGATGCTCCGTTGATACATCTCCGGAGTTCACAACATAAGGTGGCCCCACTCTCTACACCAATAGAGAAGAACCTGATAGTATTAGACAGAAGCCCTTCTGTGGAGACACTGAGGCCCTTTTCGCATGGCATTTTCCATGAGAAAGAGGGCCTGGAGCATCGTGAAATTGTGAGGAACAATTTGCACAATGCACTCACAATAGCGCGATGCTCCAGGGGTCAGCAGGCTCCAATTGTGCACCTTTTCATTTTTGGCTAGAAGCTGAAAATGGTGCGTGATTGTGCATTGCTCCCAGGCCCCATGCGCACTTACCTGGTGTGCAGAGCCTCCGGAGACACGCCGGTCATGCTTCCTGCCCGAGCACAGCCTGGGAAACTCCCAGGCTGCGCTGCGGAAGGAAGAGGCAGGGCTCTTGCACCAACAGGCCGCTCGTGTGGAGCCAAAGGACCCCGGACGCGAGAGCCTCTCGCCAGAGGCTGCTTGCGCAATCCCCACACCCCAGCGCCAGAAGACGGTAAGAATCAGGAAGGGCCTGAGAAGTGGAAAAGACAGACTTGTGACTGTGGCCTTATAGTTTTTATTCAGTGTATTTCTTTTATACCCCAAGTCCCCAGTGCTTTCCTGAGAAGAATGAGTTAACTGTGTAGCAGTGCAGCAAGGCCACTCTTAAGATTTCATGGCTTCAGAGAGATTTTACAGATGAGCCTCTGTGTACAAGCGGTTGCTCTTTGCCTTGGAATGCAACGTGAAGAATGACTGCAACCTGCAGTTCTTCACTGGTGCTCATTAATAGCATCCTGTTTCACACTGATATAGTTCTTCTATTCCCATATAGGCTTTCATTTTATCTTATGAGATTTAGATTATGATATATAGCCTGCTTTGGCTGTATTGGTTGCAGTAACATTATTAAGACAAAGCACTCTAAACCTTTGTTTGGCCAGGATTTGCTGAGGGTAGTAACTAACTATAAGTCACTTTGTGTCAAATTCAGTTAAGACTGTAATGGGTAGTGAACAATTATCAAATTTCTTGCAAATGTGTCCCAGTGCTTCAGACAAGAAAAAGACAATGTGGTGTGTGCTTGTTTTTAAAATGGTCTCTTTCATTTTAGACAGTTATTTCTAAATGATCTTTTTGCAATAACATTTAAAAAGAAGAATGTTTCTGGGAGCTGTCGAAGCCACCAGGAGCAAAGTTTAAACAGAATGTTCTACTGCAGAGAAGAGTGAAAACTTTATTCTCTGGGAAGAAAACTCAGTTCTATGGAGAGTGCTCGGGATTAAGATTCAAAAGTATGCTTCCCTAACTCCAGTATGAATTGGAGCTTCCACCTCATGCCTCAGCTGATCATGTAGCTCAGCTCTGAGACAAAATAAATTAGATGCTCTCCAGGCAAGCTATGATTTGGTCTTAGTTGGGACATCATCATCCTGAGGTCACTGATAGGTCCCCATCATCCTGGCAGGGCTGATAACTGCACCAGGACTACATTGGCAGCTTGGAACAGCTCTTTATATTTCCCACAGTATATGTACTGCTGCTTTGCTGGGGACATTGTGTGAGATTTAAATGACATATTTGGGATTACCAGCACTGTTCACAGTGACAATGCTGCTATTTGTTGTTGACGCTGCTGCTGCCACCAGCAGCAGCAGCAGCTAAATCCAGCAGAACCTGGTATGTGACACATTGCTGAGGAGCCTCTCAAAAGTAAAATTGAACTTGTTATGAGACTTATGTGTCACAATAAAATATTGATACTTTGGATGTTAATGATAGTGAGTCTATTATCTCCTGTTAATTAGCAAAAAGATGTTTCTAAGTCCTTCACTGAACAAACAACATCCAGTTATTACATGAGAAGTAGCTTTTAAAATAGGCTAGTTTTAGTACTAAGTGTCACGTAGGTGGGCATATGCTCACTGGGACTGGAAATATGGTACTGTTAAGTTAGCAAAGTGCCCAGTGTAGCTAGTATGATGGAGACAGACTAGGCAGTGGATTAGAATATCCAGGGAAAAAGACACAGCCATAAAATAGTGTGTAGGTCATATATAAGTCCACAGTATTCCTGCAAATACTAATATTAGCAGTCAGGAACTGTCAGTTACAACATGTCACCCACACAAAAAAGGAAGCCAATGAATTCAGAATGATAGAGATATGTTGTCAGCACATAGCCTGCATCACCATACACATACAGCTTTTGCCAAACACTACAGTGACGCCTTCAACCTTAGAGTTTCAGGCACCCATGATTCTGGTATTACAAATTTCAACCTGTTCAACCAGTGGAGTATTCTACTGTTGTACCCATCATAGCAGCAGCATACCTGGTGTTACTCAAATGTAGCAGACCATTGGCCAAACCCTGTAGTGCAGGGGCAGGGAACAGTTTAAGTCTCAGGGATTAGATTGCCCCTTGGCAGCAATCCAATGGATCAGATGACATTGGGGTGGAATCCACTATCCCAATCTCCTCCCCCTCTCCCCTCATATCCCCTGCCACTATTTCCAGTTTCCTCTGATTTCCCCCTGTGTCTTCTAACACTCCTACCCAAGCAAACCTATCCCTGACAATAGAGAAACTTGAGAAAAATTTCACAGCATACAAGTATGTTGATTCAGCCCCTTTGATTATCACATTGGGAAAAGAGCTTCAAGGCCAATCACACCATGTTTACTTTCTTATTTAAGCATGACAGCCAAACTTTATTAAGAGAAATATAGAAAGGCAAGATGGGTCTAATTCTTTCTGATTAACCAGACTGAAGAAACAGAAGGCCATGTTTAAATTCTGGTCTTTGAACAAAGTCTTCTCTTCTTTAGAGGATCAAGAGATACTTGAGAAGAAGTGGACACTAACAACCCCAACAATAGTAGTTTCCTTCAGAAGAAAGGTCAACATAGGCTGAGCCATCAAGAGACAGTCTAGTAACCTGAGAATTTTCTCTCTCTTTCTATTCCTATTCCTATGCAAGTAGATACTATGCATCACAGGTGTAAGTTGTGTGGCATCTCTGTCACCTTTTCGCATGTTAGCTCTTACCAGAGACTGTAGACGTTGTGTCTCCTTGACTCTCCCTAAAGCCTGAAGGACAGAAACTTTAGGGAGGGAAACGGTCTTCAGTGGAGTCCTGGGACAGTGGATTTGGGCAGTGATATACTAACATTTCCTCACATGATGTCATCGACTTTTTATATAAAATGTTGTTTTATATATTAAGGTAATTTGGTTTTGTATATATTGGATAATGGAAGTAATCAGGTAAGGAGGTGGCAGGAAGAGGTGAACTAATAGAAGTTGAGGGTGAGTGGTGGTTGGTTGAGTATTTGAAGGGAGTTGAATAAAGATGGTGGTTGACAGGTGGTCTGGTAGTTAGTTGGGAGTGGGGAGAGACTGGCGCAGTGTGTGGTGTGAATGAGTGAGGATTAGGGTTAAATCAGGTTTAGGAATTAATGAACAGAGTTTAAAAGTCTGAGTTAGTAGTTTTTGTAAAGAAGAGTGTGAGTGAGAGTGAAATATTTACTCTAAATGTTAAATTATGAATCTGTTTTGTTTTGTTCAACTTCCGTTAATAAAATATTGTTTTTGTGTGTCATACGCTTTTGGCCTTCAGGAACATTATCTATATAAGGATTGGATTCAGACAGTCTGTGGTGGCAGCAGAGGATAAAGAGAGTTGATGTCCAATACGGATAGAAGTTGTACAATGCTCCACATAGGAACCTGAATGGCATCTAGTAGATCACCACCATGGTGGCCACAGCTGCAGGGCAGGAGGAAATCCTTACATCGGTGGCAGTGGGGGGGATACGGGAATGTTCTTTCTTGGTGACAGCAGTAGATCACTGCTGCGGCCATATGTGAAGTCGTCACATATGGTGGCAGCAGTGATCTAGGCAGAATCTTACATCTGTTGGGAAAAGCGGTAGAATAAGAAGCAGGAACCTCACACCCACCACTGCTATTACTTTTCATCTAGGATCTTCAGCAAAACAGCCTGTCCTTAAATCCCTCTGGTATTTCTTTTGAATCTACAGGAACTGAATATACCATCATGTAATGTGTTGACTTTTTCTTCCTTTTTCTTTATCAGGACATGGAAATGCTATTCTAAAGAAATCAGATAAAGGTTTGCACCATGAACTCTTGGAAGAATTTTTCATGTTCATGAACATGAAAACATTTGAAATTTCTTAATTCAAAATATCTATTTTTTTTTTTAAAGAAAAACCAGTGTATTAGTATTTGTCTATCCAGTAAACTCAAAACGGTGTTAGAAACCTAATGATTGACTTTAGGATTTTCAAAAACATATATGCTGAATTTTTGTCATTAAACCAATGTATTTGAACTTGATATTAAAGAGAAAAAACCTGATTATTCAGAGGGTTGAAAAGTTGCTTTTACATGGCTATTGACTGTAGTGGCCATAACACAAAATAACACTTTCAAACTCTGTGACTTATATACCATATAAGAACTGTCTTCTTGGACTGGCTCAAGGTTCACTGAAATCCTGCATCCTCTTTTCATCATTGGCCAAAGTAATGGAAGCTTAGTAGCAGGACACAAAACCAACCACCTTGCCTGCATTTTTTCTCTAGCATCTGGTACCCTGGAAGCACAACACTTCTGCACAGGGAACACATGCATTTGTGAGAACATTAGTGGATAGTGTAAATAATGGAGAAATACAGTCATCATATTGATTTAAAAGATGGATGACAAAATCTTTGTAGATTTTCTAGATCTAGAAATTTCTAGATTTAGGACTAGCTTGTATTGTACTAGTGTTAATGTTATGGCTTTTGCTAAAAAAATAAAAAATAGAATCAAATAAAAATAAAGATAAAAAAAATCCCTGCCTCCTAACCAAATTCAACATTGTCTCTGTAACATATGAATGTGCAGATTGTGTGTGTACCTGGGTGATCTTTGAATTTTAACAATTCCAGAGTTGTACTGGCTTGGAAAGTAAGCCAGCTTTCAGCATCTATGGCAGTACTTTATGAGAACAATATGACATGAGGACTAACAACCAGAAAGTGAATAGTTTTGGTGATAAGCACATTGTTTTACCCATGTCATGCCAGCTGTCCTTCAGTTGAGGAATAAAAGAAACTGGATATGAAACAATATATTATTTCCTAAATTAAAAAGCTGACCTATGAAGGAAAAAAAATATTGAGACTGATTAAAATGCTCTGCCTCCATTTATGTTCATACATACACATATACATGGCCAATGTTGATTTTTTTCTGTTTGCTTTGATGTGAGTTTATAATATGGGAAAAGACCAATAAAGAAAAGTAAAATGTACTCTTTCTGGGTCTGTCTGCTGATTATAGATTCATATTTGTTTTGGGTAAATCAAATATAAATCAAAAGCTCTGCATAGAGCAGTGATGATGTTCTTTGAAGGTAAAGGTGATTACCACAGAAATGGATTTTAATGCTTCTTTTGATTAGCTTCTATACTCCTTTATTTAGTTCATCATGAGCACATCAGTTCTATTTCATTGTAACAGCCATTCTCAATCATACAGAGTAAGTGTTGTTGCTTTTATGATGACAATAACATGGTGTGATGAGCAAGAAACCTGAAGCAAAACAAGATTGCTACAATAATGTCTACTTCAGAAAAAAAAAGTGAGTTCACTGATTCAGTATTGATCAGTTTAACAGTAGTGTTTAAGAGGGAAATGAAAGCTATGAGCCTATACTGATAGCAGCAGTTGTGAAAATCAAGATTTAGATGAACCAAAAGAAGCATCATACTGGATCTCTTGAAGCCGTGGGGGGGGGGGCATGCCTACTTTGTACTGGTTTGACAGCCAAATAAAGGTTGCTGTAAAACTGTAATGTGAAAAGGCAATGTATTCTGTAGAGATTGCAGTTACAATGTATTTTAAAAATGCATTGTAAGGCATAGGGAACCAGTGTTACCTTTTCTTCATACTAGTATATTACAACATTGGTCATTTCCACACTACGCTATTATAGTGCTATTATTCCACTTTCAACATCCTATGGAATCCTGAGGTTTGCAGTTTAGGAAATGACCATGGCATCTGTATTTCTACTACATTTCCGTGGTGGTGGAATTTTGTGCTTTTCTGAGGCATGAGGTTATGCTGCTGGTAGCAGTGCTGCTGGTAGGATTTCACATATCAGACAAGCTTTTGCTGAGAAGCCAGGCTACATGTGTCAAAGAGCTATTGGGCAGCAGCAGGAGGAGTCACTGGCAGAGGACCTCTCAGAGACAATGGCAATGGTAGCACAGTGAAGGTAAATCTTTTTTTGAATTTTTTTCCCCATGAAAACTCTATGATAAAACAATCCAACATGAAATAAGAAATAATGTCAGAAGATGAGACTCCCAGGTTGGAATGCAGTGAACAAGCTACTAGTGTACAGCACAGGACAACTGTAAGGTTTCAGGTCCCTGACTGAGGCCTTGGAGGATTCTGCCTACAAGGGGCTTGGCCTGGACTATAATCCTTGCAGGATTCTGCCTGCAGGGGCTCAGTTTGGACTATAGTTCTTGCAGAAGCCTGCCAAGACCAGCTGGCTGCTCGGATGCAGGGCAGCTGGAGCAGTTAGCAGCCAGCTATATAAAGGCTGGGCTGTCTCTGCAGTCTTTGCTACAGCAACATGGTCTCCAGTGTTGCCTGTAGCCTCTCCTAACTCTCTAGTGGTCCTGACCCTGCTGACAGCTGACCCCTGACCCCTGGACTTGGACCTTGGCCTGTCTTCTGGCCCTGTGGACTCTTGTTATCTGGTAGGTTTCTACTACCTTGAACCCTTGCTGTGCCCTGAACTTCTGCCTGTCTCTTGGACCTGCCTCTTGCCTGTGGCCCTATGTGTGCCTATGGCCTGGAAGGCTCTTGTTCCTTGGACTCTCATTATACTCTGACCTCCTGCCTGTCTTCTGGCCCTGCTTCTTGCCTCTGGCTCTGTGGACTCTTGCTACCTAGAGGACTGCTGCCTTGGACTCTTATTGTGCCCTGACCCTTGGCTTCCTGACCTAGTGTGCCCATCCTTTGGCCCAGCCCCAATGCCTGCACTTGACTGCCCTTGCTGCCCACACCTTGGACCCTGACAACAACTATGAGTAACAGTGTGACTAATGATGCAGCTGAACTCATGTTGAAAGGATTTCAGCTATTGACATGCTCACAGATGAAAGCAAAGTCTGAAACTGCAAAACACATATTATAGGAACATGGTACATGATAGGATGATTCAGGGGAAGTTAAATGTCATAAAACAAGAGATGGAATGTATAAATATTGCAGTGCTTGAGATGAATGAGCTAAATTGGACAGGACTGGGACATTCTGAATCACATAATTACACAATGTTTTACTCAGGAAATAAAAATCTCAAAAGAAATGGTATGGCATTAATAGTGAGGAAAAATGTAGCAAAAGCGGTCAAAGGATATAATACAAAGCCTGATAAAATAATATCAATAAGACTTCAGGGGGAATCCATAAGAAAAAAACATAATCCAAGTTTATGTTCCAACTACAGAGGCAAAAGAAGAAGAAACTGAAAGATTCTGGCCATTTCTGCATGGTGTTACAGTCCTGCTATGGGGATGGGATGGCAGTGGTCTATGGACTGTGCTTCTGCACAATGTTTTGTGGTCCTGTTACCATCCCACCGCCACCTGTTGCAATTGTGGAATATTCATTTAAGAGACCAAATCCTTTAAGTGCCCATGATCGTGCAACGCTCCCATCCTCACCTGCCATGTGGGAGGCAGGAAGTGTGATAGACGCACTTCCACAGTGCAGCTTGGGAAAGAACCCAGCTCTGCTACAGAAGGCAGGCACATGTCACTTGCACTCCCTTCTGCAGGGAGCTGGCCACATGTGAAGGGGAGCATTCCTGTCATGCTTCCTTCCCGGCAAAGGCGCTGCTGGGATTGCAACAGGAGGATGATGGGATAAGGTAACCTGCTGAAATGTCCTCTGTGTTGGAGTCCAGGAGGAAATTGATCACACACCAAAACAAGACTTCTTGTTAGTCATAGGCAATTAGAAGGCAAAAATAGGAAACAGAGCAGAATCAATGATTGTAGGAACGTTTGGCCTAGGATCAAGAAATGTAGCAGATTTTTACCATATATGGAATGAGAAATGCCAGATAGTCAAGTCGGGTTCAGGAAAGGACGAGGCACTAGGGATCATATTGCAACAATATGTTGGATAATGGAACACAGAAGCAAATCAACCTGTGCTTTACAATAAGCCTTTGACTGTGTAGATTAGTGGTTCTGAACTTTTTCTTTACTTGGACCGCCTTTAAATATCTTTTGTTGCTGCAAATCACCAAGACTAAATTCAAGATTTAAAACCCTGAAGTGCATCAAATATTTATTTAAAGTAGCTCATCAAGGATCTTCAAATTTGGAGAGAAGGGAGAAATAAATAAATGCACATGCTCCTATGGAATGGTTTCATACAAATTTCCCTTCCTCTCCATTTATTCTGTTTTAACTTTAAAAACTCATAATGTTTCTTTAAGCCTTCATGGATCTTCTCTGAGAATATCATGGCTACACATGGTTCCATGGACCACGGGTAAGAACTGCTTGTGTAGATCACAAAAAGTATGGGCTGCACTTAAAGAAATGGGAGAACCGCAACATTTAGTTCGCATGATGCACAACTGTACTCATAATAAGAAGCTATCATCAGGACAGAATATGGAGAAATGGAATGATTTCCAATTGACAAGGGGGTCAGGCAAAGCTGTATTTTATAACTCTTATCTGTTTAATTTGTATGCTGAACATATATGTAAAGCAAGATTAGACTTGAGCCCTTTCCACACCAGGCAATTAGAACGGGGCAGTGCGCCCTCTCACGGAGGTCATCTGCACCTTGGAGCGTACTACTTACCGGAGATCTGCACCTCAGTCCGCTCCAAAATGACCCCAAGTGGTCCTCCAGCATGTTTTCTAAAGACCGCAAAAAAACAGGTCTTTATTTTCCTGGAACGCACCATTGCGTTCCTGCTCCCTTGTGCAGATTCGCAGGCTTGCACCAATGCGAGCCTGTGATCTGCGGAGGGTGGGCTTTAGGTGTGGTGAGCATCAGCGGTTGGTCGGGACCCACGACCAACCAGAAGCTGCCATTTTGGAAGCCGGAAGCTACCATTTTGGAAGCTGGAGCAGTGCGGATCTACAGACCTCGCACTGCTCTGATTCGCCCTGGACCAAGGAGGAGCCCTGCAGAAGGGCTTGAGGGACAGCCTGCGTTGCTTTGGACCCCAGAAGAAGTGGTAGGTAACGGCATGGAGCGATTCCCTTGCCTTGTGCGGAAAGGACCTTGGAGGAAAGAGGCATGAAAACTGGTAGAAGGAACACCAACCATTTAAGATATACAGATGATACCATACTACTAGCAGACAATAACACAGAGCTGGAACAATCACTGAAGAAAGTTAAGGAAGAAAGTGCAAAAGTGAGTTTACAGTTGAACATTAAGAAGACAAAAGTAATGATCACAGATGATTTAAACAACTTTAAAGCAATCAAGGAAGATATTGAAATAGTCAGTAATTTTCCATCCTTTGGCTCAATATTTCATCAGAATGGAGACTGCATTCAAGAAATCAGAAGAAGCCTGAGCTCTTCCTAGATGCCAAGATGACTAAACTGAGATTGTTGTACTTTGGCCATATCATGAGAAGACTTGACTCACTAGAAAAGACAATGTTGCTTAGTAAAGTAGGAGACCTCATTGCAGATAGCAATGGAGTGACAAATCAACATAAACCACCCTTCTGGATGAACCCTTAGAGAGGCAACTGGAATTGCATTCAAGATGAAATCTGATGCAAATGTGGAGGCTTTTCCATAGGCCAAGTGACAAAAGACTCTCCAGTGAGGTCAAGTGTTTTGAAAAAGTGTGAGTTTGTGCATTTGTGGGGGTGGAAAAGTTGCACATCTTTAGCTGCATCAAGGATTATGTGTCTGTTTTCAGAGTTAGGACTTTTTAGCAGCCAATGGAGCAGAATGCTACTGTTGTGCTCTCTGTCTAGTGCTTCAAATGTTTCCGTTTGCTTTGATCTGCCTATCTAGTGGCTTCCTCATAAGCCACAACAAACTCCGGTATTGAATATTCAGTTCATGTGTCTTTTTCAAAGTTGATACTATGGCTACCTTTTTTCAACAGATTTCCCTATGAAATGGGTATTCTAAATGATCAACTGTAAATTTTTGGATTTGCAGACACAGCATTTTTTTTAAAAAAAGAATCTCATGAGTAGGTAATGATGTCTTCAGGCTCATTTGTCTCCAGTAATCTTATTCCAGACATCTGGTGCAATCAGAATGTGTTATGAAAATGTAGATAATGAGTACTGATCTCTCCAACTCTTTCCTAATGCTTTGCTCAGCTATTAATTCTTGACGTTTTCCCCCGGTTGCACCCATTTGCAATGAAAATGTGGAACCATACAATTGATTGCTTAGTGATCTTTAACCATTATTGCTCCAAAGATCACTTCTACGACTAATGCTTTATACTGAAGAGGCTGATTGACTTCCCAACTTATTAGTTCTCTTTTTCACACAAACCCAAGCCCTTGTTGATCTCCAGAAATTTAGAAGGCAAAGCTTTCCCCAGTACTTCTTTTCATGTGAAGAAAAGTTTCCTTTGCTACATTTTCTGCACACCAAAACTTTGCTGAACTTGCATTAGCCTCATTTTTGGAAAACAGATGAAACACACTTAAATGTATCCATACCTTTTCACTATATGTTTAAAATATGTATATCCAAAGAATTTTGCATGACCTGTCCACGATAAAAGGGACTCATAAAGACAAAGGGGAAACAAGTAACTTCTCTCAGTGCATTGAGCTAATTCAAGATGTCTTCAAATCCCAACTTGATATTGTTGGAAAATTATAGCATTCTCTCTCCCCCCATTTATTCTAGGACAAATGGCACTTAGCTGGTATAGGGTTAATTGTTGCTCTGCTGCTATGGTGTCCACACCTGTAAGGCCCTGCTTTGGGGGTCCCCAATGTCAGTATGGTTTGGATGGGCACCATACCTAATTGGCATCATGTGTAATTGGCAACACATTTTATTGGCTCTGATATCAAATTCAAGCTTGAGAGGTGATGGAGAGGTCAAACTGAGCGAGGGAAAGAATTTGACTGTAAATGTGAGAAGCATAGGTCAACTCCAAACTTCCTCCAGGTAAGACTGAGTCATTTGTCAGGCAAATACACACCATTGCTGTGGATAATAGGCTTAAATAGAAGCTGGAATTTTCCAGGGAATCCAACTGTGAGGAGCCCACCAGGACACTGATTGACAGATATCCATCCCTTGTACACCTGGATTCTTTCCTCTTTCCTCACAGCACCCACAATAGACAGCTATTACAACACCCATCATGTCTTTGTCAATCAAAGCACTAAGCCCATCAACAGGCGAAAGACTCATTGTCCACAACAGGTTCCCTTTGTCTTGCATCTGGAACCTTCACAGCCACAAGCTATTTTCACGGTACAAATACCCCTGATTTGAGGAGGCCCAGTGCAGTCTCTTGAAGGTCTACCCATCACTCTGGCTCCTGAATGAGAACTGTCCTTAGGTCCTACCTAAGCCAAAATACATTTCTGTTCTTCACTACTCTTCTGGACTGGTAATTATAAATCCCCCCAAATCCCTCAGCCTCTCTATAATTTTTCCTCCCTTTTTCTTTCAGCTAGCTCTTATGTGAATGTGTGATTGTGTGCATGCATGGGTGAATTTCCCTCAAGAAAACACATTTTTAGCTTACTTCTGAATCTCTGGCTGGTTCTTTTCCTGCATGTGCCCGTAAACACTGGTAGAAAAGGTCTCGCTAAGTTGCCTCCCTCTCGCAGCCTCCTGATTTTGAGCTAATTAATTCCCCACGTTTTCAAGGAGGTATTTGGCATTGCAGGGTGGCCTTTGTGGCACTTACATTTTGGGGTAACAGACTATGTGACCCAGGATACATTCTGATGTCAGTTACTGGTCGTACTGAGAAAGCGTTGATTCTCTCTTTAGTAATTTTGCTTCTAGCATTTTCTCTCCCTGTGCTGGCCTATTTGCTAAGAAATTGGTGAGTTTAAAATGAAGACACTATTTTCCTAAATCCTTTTTAAGTTAGGATATAGTTTCTCTGATGGATGTGTAATTATAAAGTTTATTAGTGAATCTTTTGAGTTTGGAACCTGAAGCTGGATGCCTTATTTTTGATTTCAAGTCAGCCTCCACTTCAGGGAAGACAACACAGAAATTGGGACATACTTTCTCTGCAACTCTGTTAAAAGAAGGTTAATTCCTCACAGCTTTAGCTTTCATAGACTTACCCAAGGGCTAACACTCTGGGAAACTCTCACCCAACAGACATGAAAAATATTGTTTAAGATTAGATTCATCAGTTGAAAATGACAGAGCAATTATGTTGAAATTTTCATAATTCAGTCATTTTGTCAAAGTGCAATGGTTCTGTCCATGGATTATGAACAGAGATGATGCTAAAAGGCTTCCAAGAGTTCCAGAGATAACTATCAGTTACTGAAACACCCAAAAACCCTACAAGATTTTCCGGTGGTATTTTCACACTACACAATTAGAACATTATGATTCTGGTTTAACATCCCATGGAATGCTGGGATTTATAACTTAAAATTGTACAATTTTCAGCCAGGAAGCTCCAGTGCCCCTCCAAATGACAGTCTCCAGGACTCTGTAGGATGAAGCCACGACTGTTAAAATGGAATCATGGTGCTATAATGGTGTAGTGTGATAGGGGTACAGCTGGTTCTTTGTTAGAATTCTAAACTTGTTGAATATAGGGAATTATTCAGGCTGTGCGGAAATATTGGACATTAGTAAAATGGACTAACAGGGTTGTTTCAGCAGGTTGAGAATAGGACATGAGTTGCCATGAAGAACTAGACATATAGTGAAGTGACGGATCAAAGATTTAGTCCTTTGGGAGATGTTTGTTTTTAAATAGAGAAGCTTTTAACTTCTAAGGGCTCTTCCTTTCTATAGTAGGTTTAAAGAATGGGCACTATTTCTTTTTTAATGTTGTTGATATATTTTTAGTTGATTTGTTTTTATGTTTTAGTTGTAATTGTGCGTTTTACTTGCATTTTATGGTTGTTGGCTGTTTTGAGTATTAGTTATTGGGAGGAAGACAGGGTATAAGTATAATTAACAATTTTTAAAAAATGCATTGAATTATAACTTATGAGCAGGATACCATTGTTACTGCCCTGGCTAGTCTGAGCTTTGGGGATATTAAAAGATATCCTCTTGATATCATAATTCGGCTTCACTTCTGTATTCCTTTCCACGTGCTTGTGAGGCCACCGGACAAGCACGTAAACAAGCTCGGCCGTTAATAGCCATAATATTCAAACTACAATATAGGCAGGCCAGAAATAGCTGACTCACTGCTTTAGGAGACCTCCAGGCAAGTACTCTAATTAAGTATGCATGCCACTTACAAAAGAGCCTCTGTCCCGTGATGGCAGCTTGATGGGTAAACTATGCAATACCCAAGTACTCTGCGTCTGCATACTGGCTACTCTATTGAGAACTGCTACGATAACTCAATCATTCAGATTCTGACCTTTCGGAGGCTTTGTCTCCAACTCCAAATCTATTGTTTCCTCCAAGTATGGCATAGCCTGCAGTCACAATTCTCCTTATAAAAACCCTTGATTCCGAGACCTTCCTCGGATCGCTCCCGAGTTTCATCCCGCCTTGCTGCCGCTTTGCTTGGTGAGCCTCCCCTCAGCTCCACGTGCTGAGCTACATCGCACCCCAGCTTCACTCTCTATTTTTCCTGGGCTTCAGGACAGGTGAAGTATCACCCAAACCAACAATCCCTCTACAAATCCCTCTATACCACTCCAACCTTTATTTTCTTTAGTTATCTCGTATGAGTGTGTCGCATACACTGTTCTGTTTGTATTTAATAAACATCATTTATTATTTCAACTGCTGTGTTCTCCTTGACTCAACCCGACCCCTTAGACATAGGGTTCAAGATCTTGCTACGTTACCCTGCCTCTCGTAATGCTAAGCAGTGTTCTGAGCTAATTTTCCCCAACTTTAGTTGAGCACATTTTGGTGTCCCTCCCGGGACCCCCAGTTCATAGGGTAACACCATGTGATTCTTCCTCCAAAAGCAAAGCAAAAACATAAACAAAAACAACAGATTTTCAGTTTTGAGATGTGTGAAATGTTCAACTACCTATGTATGTATGCCCCTATGTATTGGCTTTGGTGGCAAAGGAGAATGAGAAATACAATCCAAGACATCTAGAGGATACCCAGATCAGGATGGGAAAGCTGATCTACAGCAGCAGTGCAAGAATATTTATTTGGTACACCTCTCACTTTGGCAGGATCACTTTTGCTTTAACCAATGCATATAATTACACACAGTTCAGAGTGGAAGGTGAGGACTTGGGGTATGAAAACTTAAATACATCATGTGATTTAAGCAAGTTTCACATTTTTTTTCTGGTATAATCCATTCTATATGTGATACCATTTGGATATTTTAGTTTTCTTACGCTGGCATATGAATATAAGCTATAGAATCAGAGTACTGCCCCTGACAACTGAGAATCTTTTATGAAGCCAGACAGTGGAAGGACTGAATAAATTCAACAGGTTTTGCTTACTCATTTTCAGATGACAGGAAGGGCTCTGTGTCTTCCCCCTTCAGATTTTGAGGAAACTGAATGCTTTGAAGCCAGTACTATTTTCTGCACTTTTGTGGAATTGTGGATATGCTCCAATTCAACTAAAATGGTACACAGAGTAATGGAGGACGTTTAGTGAAATCCTTAAGAACTAAGTAATAAATCAACACTTGGCAAGGCTCAGCTTAGAAGATGCCTCCAGGAGATATATCTACATGGTTTCCAGGACAAACATTTGAAAAAAGGAGCCAGATTGAATGAAATAAGTTCTATTTCTCTTTCCTAAAACACTTTTTGTGTGGAAAGCAATCACTTATTTCATCCACAATAGTCCTTTGAAGGTAGACCACATTAAGGCAAGTTCATATAAGTGATGACTGGGACAAATTCATGGCTGAATGCGTGAACCAATTGACTGAATGGAATACAGAATTATAGATCTGTGATATTTGATCTGCAGGACCTCAGTGTACAGTAGCAAGCCATCACAATGCAGCAGTCACTAACACATATATGTGAACCAGCACTAAGAATCATTGAGGAGTTTTGAGCCATTTCTGCGCTACACTGTTGTAGTGCTATTATTCCTCTTTCAACATCCTGTGGAATTCTGGGGTTTGTAGTTGACTGAGGCCAAAGAGCTCTTGGGCTGAGAATTCTAAAGACCCCTCCCCAAACTGCAAACCTCAGGATTCCATAGGATGTTGAAAGCAGAATAATAGCACTATAACAGTGCAGTGTGGAAATGACCTTGGTTATTGTATTATATTTGCAAAATATTTGCAAAATATTTATATTTGCAAAATCAATAGAATATAAAATTAAAAATAGAACGAAAAGAAGAAAAAAGAAAGAAAAGATATGGGATGGAACCTCCAAGTGATCTAAGCTGTCAATGGGGAGCAATCAAATCAAACAACATGTCCATACCTGTACTACTTTTAATCTGTGCATGGAGAAACCATGGCTTGATTTGTATTTACAATCTATCCCTTTTCTCCTCTGTACACTGTGCTCTGTATGAAGAACTACCTGGAAAACTGATTTCTTTTCATTGCACTTGTGAGTGGTATCAGGACATTGGGGCTGGATTGAACAGTGCTATAGATGCACTTGTATACCCAAGAGGTGAATTCTTTTAAGGAGGAATGGAAGATGCCAGTGTGTTAAGTGTGAAGAATGACCCCTCTAGCTGTCTGTCACTTAGATAAACAGATGACTTCATTAGCCAACACTGTTGCTCCTATCATTTCAAGCAGCTACTAAAATTCCACTTTAAGGGAAAAAAATTCTCATTATCTCTTAGAAATCCAGACATGACACAGGATTAACGTTACATACTCTGCCCTTATTTAAGTATGTAACAAGATCACTATATGACACAATGTACATACATCCTGATGAGAATTTTAGAATAATACTAGCTTAATGCAAAATTGTTTCTTTTAGGGATTTACAGTATACATATTTTTCTAATGTCTATGAACCCGCTACTGGGTGATAATCCCCCACAAATTTATTGAATTCAGTTATTTTCAGAAGGAAAAAGAAAAGGAAAAAAACCGTTATCCATTATCCTTATTATTGGAATGAGTGTAAGGTTGCCAACTGGCTGGAAAACTAACAGCTTGGCAAGCTGTTAAAGCCAGAGCTTTGTAGGAACTAATTAAAAATAACCAGCCATTTGCAATTAATTCCTTTCCTCAATAATGAGGAATTATCCCTTGATCAGTTATATGAGTTATCAATTATCCCTTGATATCTTCACTCCTTTTGTGATGTGATAGAAAAATATACAGTTACTTCTATAATTATCTCTGTGCAGCCATACTAAATGATGCAGGAGGAATATCATATGATTCAAGTGCTATCTGCAAAAGAGGATACACAACTTTCCCCAGCATTCCAGCATTACTGAGCATTCTTTTCCATATAAAGGCAAAGAAAAAGATAAAATGAAATAGCTTGACAACAACAGCATTTTTGCTTTTTGCATATAAGTGTCCCAAACACGCAAGGTTGCTTATTGGCAAAGTAGAAGTATCTGCAGAAATAATTAGTTTTGCACGTTCTGGTAATGTGGGCGATACTTGTAGATGGGTAGTATTTCCTGCCTATGTTTAAATACATGATTTCCAACTCCTACTCTATTCTATTTGCTTGAATAGTGCAATGGTATTAGCTTATTACAACATCTCTCCCTACAAATATAGGTTTGGAAACCTACTTCTTCAATCCAGATTCTTCTCTACAGTGTTACGTTGGGGAGTGGGGGTTCCTTTGGGAAATAAAAATCATGTTTAACCTTTACATCTATTCCTTCTCATAAATGCTTAAACAGATCTTTTATGTTAGGTCAAACTGCTAAAACAGAGGCCTAAGATATCATTAATATGGACAAAGGATATTCCCCTTTCCATCTTTCCCTGTTCTCCATGTCCTTGGAGTCTTTAAAGTTAAAGTTTTGCTTAAAGATCTTATTAGTTTAATTAATTATTTTTATATATCTGTCTCCTGTCTTTCTCCCAACTTGGCACAGTGTACACACATTAATTATGTAGACAATGTCTCTTCATCCATGTTTCCTCACCATGTCACTTCAGGATGTTGAATCACTGCATTAACTAACAGCTTGCAAAACTCCTCCCATTATAAAGCACGGATGTCACTTCCTTATTTCTATTTCCATTAAACATATGCTACGTTGCAGCATATTGTCATCTGCAAAGCACAGTTTCTTGTCTAGTCACTCCTTTTGACATCTTCTAAATCAGGTGCTGGTCTGTGTACTGGTTGGTGCCAATCCAACAGCCATCAGTTGCCAGTCCATGAAGACTTTCGAGGGAAGAAAGAAACAATTATATGCAAGGAGGACAAATACGGTACCAGACCCGGGCACACTGGAAAAAAAATGCTCACCTCCCGCATCAGATAGTATGAGAGGCACTGTTCCAAAGCAGTACAGTAGGTGTGTTCAGAGGAGAACAGGAACACTGCCTGGTACTAACACCCATGTGTTGCTCTGCATTGGGTCTACCGAGCGAATGTGTAGTCAAGGGGCCTGTGTGTGTTCATCTGAGAACCCCAACAAAGTGTTTTCTTGTATTGCTGTGGAGTTTCAGTTGAATCTGAGAGAAAGCAAAGTCAAATAGGAATGGTGAATGGTTTGGGGGTGGTGGGTAAAATGATGTTGGGGGAGAAGGTGCTTACAGTTTCCATGTGAGGGGTATCTTACCCTTTTTCCGTTCATTTTGTTGCAACTTTCAGAGGATCTGGAGGCACTTCTAGTTCCATGGGGAAAACTGGCTGTGTTTGGTGGGCCAGAACTGACTGGAAAGTTATTTTTGGTTACAGAACCACCTACTTCTTGTTTTAAAAACTCAAGCTTTTCTCTTTTTTTTGGTGGAGGAAATGTAGGGGAGTTGTAGTCACTGAAGTAACTTTTCCAAACTCTCTCTCCCCTCCCCTTCTTTCCCAGGGTTGCTGTAGGATTGGAATGTTTTGATTCTGGCAGGCAAGAAGGAATACATTTTGTTTTTTTCCCTCTCTGCTGGGTGATATTATAAGAGGTGTTACAAGTTTTTAATCTTGTTTTCCTGAAAATATTCTTTAGAGACTGTGTGTGTGTGTGTGTGTGCACGCGTGCGTGCGCAAATGTAACGTTTTTGCATGCAAAGCCCAATGTTTTTGTTCAAAATAGATTCTTGCTACTGCAGCTGATCCTGAATAAAAGTACTTTCATGCAAGGGCCAAAAATCTTGTGGTGGTTGACAATTTTTTGACAAGGCATCTCAATAAGGCAACTCAATGAGATATCTGTTCTAATCTAGGATAAGAAAAATAACCTCAAACCTGGAAACAGATTGAAGCACTGGTGACAGAAGATTGGACTGTTAAGGTTGCTGAGCTATCTCAAATGTCAAATTAACATGAGTTTTAAAGGATAAGCCAACTGAAGGTGTTTTGAAAGACTGGAAACCTTTATGGACTTTTTGAGCAATTAGAAATTAAGCAATGCAATCATTCATGGACATGGTTACCAGTAATCCTAGGAAGTTTGCTTAGCTGACTGTCTAATAGTAAAATAATACTTTTTTTGTTTTTTCTTATTTTTTTCTTTCTTGTTACAGTTTGGTGGGGGGCTCAAAGCCCTTTTGAGTTTTAGTAAGTTAGTGATTAGTTAGTAAGTTAACGTTCTAGTGAGTTAGTGTTTAGTATTTTTAGTCGACTGTTTTAGTATTGCTTTTTAATTTTAGTTTATGTTAAAAATGACAGTTGGAGTTTATCCTGTTTTGTGTTAAAATTGATAAATAAATTGTAATGGAGCCTGGGGGTGTGGCTAGTCTGAGGGACGGGGAAGCCCTAGCAACAAGTTGCCATGTAACCCAAGTGGCTCTGTGTAAGAGCAAAACCCAGCCCACCAATATGAGGGAAAGGCTGAGCTTTCTGGGGAGGAATTCTATATAAGGCACAGTGACTTGCATTCTTAGCGCTTCTTTCAATGAGATTTCCAGAGAGAGTTTTGAGTTACAGTTTTTCAGCCAGCCAGGGGAGATTGTCTGAATAAGTGGGTTTATCTTCTCAGAAGTCTAGAGAGAGAGACAGAGAAAAAACCAACTTATTGTGAGTTGGGTCAGAAAGGGTGACCTAAACTTGGGAATTTAGCCTTTGAGCAGAATGAGAAGTCAAAGGCCTGTGTGTATAGGAAAATTCTGAACCTGAACACTGTGTTAAGTTGAGGAAACTGGTTAAACACCTTTTGGAAATTCTATTTTGCCTGAATATAATACCTGATACCTTTCCCTTGTTTGTTATTTTAATAAAGATTACTTTCTATTTTTATAATTTCTACCTCAGCAGAGTAGTTTTCATCAGTTCTAATTTTACAGAAACATGCTACCACAGATTATCAAATCTTCCTGAACAAAACCACAGAGGTTTATCTCTTATTCACTAAGGAGGAGGATTTAAAAGGGAAAAGCAAGGATTGTATAAGGAGGGTGGCAGGGTGCTATAGCAGACTGGGAAAAAAGCTGCCATCTCAAATCTGAGAGAAGGAGAAGCAAGCCTGGCTCCCTCCACATAAATATATTAAGAAAATAAATGAATGTTTTTTTCCATCCCTCTTTTAGGGAAGATGTTCACTTGTCTTCTGGAAAGGGATAAAGGCAGTGGAGGAAAAAGAGAACTCAAAGCTGCTGTCATACTACTATTGTCACAGTAACAATACTAATAAGAGCATGAATAGTTTGTGCTGAGATGGAGAAGCCCAGAGGAAAGAGCAGTGGCAGAGCTTGGAATGTGGGGAGGGGGGTGGGCTACAACACAAGGGGCATGGCCACTATGGCCATTTCCATATCGGGCTTCTGAAATGGTGCAGAGCGACCTCTGACGGAGGTCTTCTACACCCTAGAGTGGACTGGCGTGGACTACTTTTTGTAGTTCCACACCAGAATCCACTCAGGAGCGGCCGGAACTAGCCGGGCTGCGTGTTTTTTAAAAACCTCTTTTTCGAGGTTTTTAAAAGGGACGGAGTGTGCAGCCCTGTGCCGCTCCGTTGCCTGGCTCCAAAGTGGATTTGCAGGCACACGCAAGTGCGTGCCTGCAGATCTGCTGGGGACGGGCTTCCAGTTGGCGAGCTTCTCCGGTTGGTGGAGAGCCTCGACCAACCGGAAGCCACCATTTGGGACACTGGAGGACTGCGGAGCAGCGAGCTCACGCTGCTCCACGTGGCGACGGTCTTACCCGGTTTCAGGTAAGCTCCGTTTTTGGGCGTTTTTGCCCGTTCCCCCCTCCACATGTGAAAAGGGCCTATGTGTGGGGTGTGGCTGTGGCACATGGCCAGGGCACATGCGGGCATGATTACAGGCCAGGACACCCCAAAAACATTGCCTCCTGGGGTGAACTGCCTCCCCTGCCCCCCTCATCCCTACATGACTGGGAAAGAGCCTATGAAAGAAACTAAGATAGAAAGGGAAAAGATGAGCAATTCACCTTTTCACTTTGTGTCTTGGCCCATATCATTCCCATTGACCATATCTTGTTCTAAGCAAACAGGTTTTCCTAACTTCCTTTTTCTCAGCTTGCGGTCTCATACCACTATATTTCCTCATTTTCTCTGGGATCTATGCAGCTAGAATCTGTCCTTCCTTTCCTTGACATTAAGACAGCTCAGTCAATTGTTGCTAGAGGCTTGATGGAGGAGAGAAAAAAAAGATATCTGTGCTTATATACTTCAAGTTGATTCCAGTTCTAGAATTTTCTAGAATTCTAGCATTTTCTTGGCAAGATTTATTTAGAGAAGGTTTGTCATTGCCTTGCTTCCAGGTTGAGAGACTGACTTACGCTACACTATGCTAGAAAGACCTATTACATCCCAAACTGTCTCCCCTCTTTCTTTCTCGAAGGTTTTGATTGGAAATCTTGCCCATTGAGTCATTAAATTTCATAACCATATGGCCGTGATCAAGCATAACAAATAGCCTAGAAGCAAACACATACAAAAGCATTAATTCAAACAGGAGAGAATGGTGAAGTCATAAACTGCAAGAGCAGAAAACATCAACAAAGATGCCATAGTGAATTACTAACTTGTGTTTCCCCTTTTGTACTGAGCTTTCTCTTCTAATTTTTTTTTTCTGATGGGTAGGTGGGTGGGAGCGAATGCATTTAATGCATATTAAACATATTAAACCTGTGTACCAAAACATGCAGGATTTGAATAAAAGCAGATGTCTACAGATCTTTGCTCCGCAAAATGGAATCATTTTCAAAAAGTTGCTGTACACTCAATGGTAATAGGATGCAGGACATTACATATTCTGTGGACTGTAACAAAATATAATGAAGGGAGTTTGTGCATCCAGTGATGAGGTGCTGGCTTGGATGTGGGGTCCCCCGCTACCACCACATGAAGCAGACACATATGAAGTCATTTGGATTAACAAAGATCACAGCTTTATTGCATACAGCTGAGTATTGTTGACCTAGTATATGGCATGGATCCAGATAACCTACCTGTTATCCAGTTAAATCACTAAACCCAGTCTGTGTGCTGAGGAACCACTCTGCTGGACCAGAGTGAAAACTTCCAGGTCCAACAGAACAAACATCCTGCCCACACCACTTGCCAATCAGCTGCTGCTCCCAAAGCCTTAAAACACTTTTCAGGCTTCTGGAGCAGTGGCAAACATTCAGAGAAGGGAGAAAAAGGAAGAAATAAGATGATTGCTTCCATGCCAAGCTGTGCATAGAATGCAAATAATCTGCTCTGATTAGTCCAGAGTCTTAGCCTATGATTGTATGAAGATGAAATAGTGGAGATGGTGTTGATGTTGAAGACCTTGAAGCAATTACTTGACCAATTATGTCTTGATCAATTTTGGGTTAGCATGTCTGGAAAAAAGATAGGTACTGACAGTTCATGGCATCAATCTAACTCCTTGGAATTCCTGCCACCTATTAGTAAAGCTTTGATGCTGCTTCTCCTTTAATATGACCCACAGCAACTTTCTCTCATATAAATTGAATGACAATTCAGGGCTTTTCACCTCCCTTCAGTGTTTAGGTGTGTTTCTAGCTGAAAGTTTTAACATGAAATTGCCCTGCCTCAGACTCAGAATTTTATCAAGGGGTCCAGACATTGCTGTCATTCATTTGTAACTTCTCATGTTTCCCTATCCCTTCTTCAATTTCCGCCCCCTGTCCACAGAAAATTTATTAAGGAGAGAAGGTTGAATATGTTGGTGACACACTTTTCAGACATGCATCATTTCATGACACAGTAATTCAGTAAGTGGAGGCAACCCCTCCACCTGGGCCTGACTCACCACTGCCCTTGCTGGACCTGGGTTGGCGGTGGCAGTGGTGGGAGAGGCAGCCCCTCCACTGTTACATTCATGTGACACACCTACACTCTGCAGCCGACACATGTGTCGTGACACACAATTTTGGAAAGCTCTGAGCTAAACGGTACTAATTGTCTAATAGTGCTACTCAGAGCTTAGACAAGTCAGCTTTTTGGATCACTGTTCCCATAATCCCTCAGCCAGCACCCATGATGAACTCACTGGGGCATTTGTGGAGTTATAGTTCCCTTCTCCCCAAAAAACCTTTGTCCAAGGTCTAGTGATAGGAGCCCTCTCTTTAGAACCACCCAAAGAACAGATCTGGCACAAATCCTACATTTATTCTGTGTTTTTGACAATCCAAGATACAAACAACGAAGACAGTATCACTCCTTTGATTATGCTGTATCTTTGATCTCCTTTCCCTCTAAAACAGCAACAGAGTGGATGGAATGGACTTTGCTGCTGTTTAAGAGTGCTTTGACCAGCTCTAGGCTCAGAATGGAGCCTTTCAATCAACAGAGCCAGCATTGCAGACCTTTCTTCCACTATGCAGTTCAAAAGGTGTCTGTTTGCTCCTTTTGAATGTAAGTTGCTCACCAGGTTTCTGCAGAAAGGTTGGTTCTGGTGGCAGATTGAGTAGAAAGGGTGATTTGCCTAAAGTCTAAAAAGTAGGACTGTAAGAAATGACCCTATTGCATTATGCTTCTAAGCATTTCATCTGTGGTTGCATTCTGCACTCCTACATAATTCTAAAAGTTCACTTCACTTCAGGAAGGTTGATTTCAGCTACATTCGAAATGCAATCCCAGCATTCTGAAAGTGAAAGAGAATAATCTCCTCAAAGATGAATAGGTTTTTTCCGCTACCAAAGTTCACACAGCATAATCCATCTTTTCTCCACATATATATGTTGCCTGAGTATAGCTAGGTGGTATAACACCATGCTTACCTTGCAATCTTGTGAAGATGGAAACTGTGCTGGTGTATTATGAACACCATTCCTTTAAAAATAGCCTCAGAGCTGATACTGATGTACTTTATGCTTTACTAAAATAATTTCAGGCCCCAACATTGTTACACTCTCCAATATGATCAAGAAGTACAAACCAGAATGACATATGCCAATTGAGCCCCATCCTAAAGATGACCCTCGGTGCACCCCTGTTACTTATAACAAATTTTGTAGTCTCCGACATTGTCCCATGTGCCATGTTTGCACTGCAAATGGACATTACTTTCCCTAAGCAAACCTAATTTTGCTGTAAAAAGAGAATACTGAAAGGATAAAATGGAATCTCCTGGAAGCCTGAAACCTTGTCCATTTAATCAATTAAAAATGGTGATGGGGTCATCATGAAAGGTGGACTCTCTTTGGTTATTTGGTACCAAAATTCAGTAGTGCAGCAGATAAATCAATGGTGTGTTATAAGGTGTGGCCTATGATGTATCGAAGGGGCATTGTGGTCCATTATTGTCAGAAATTGTCCACCCCCAATAGAAATGAATGAGTGCCATACGCATTGGGGGAAAATAAGCAAGATATTACAAGGCATTTGGGAAGAGGGCAAACCCTGCAGAACCTATGTGATTGCATGTGGCCTGCCTTGACTGGGATCCTGAAGGTGCAATACATAAGAGTAAGTGTGAAGATCAGGATTGCAGCTATGGGAAGAAGACTTGTAAAATGAGGGCACTGCATTCCCCAAACAAGGATTCTTCCCTCTGAATGATTTTTTTCCAATTTCTAAACTTCTAGCTTTTCAGTAACTTAAAATTTCACTGGACCATTTAGAAATACAGTTCAGGCATCCATAGAAAAGGAGGAGGCAGAGTAACCAAGAGAAGGCAAACAGCAAAGGTGAGTTCAAAAATGTGAATGATTTTCAGTGTTTCACCCTGTCCAATGCTAGAAGCTTCAGAACTGAAAGAACATTTAATTGGGGGACAGAAGTCTTATCTGTGGGGAAATGCCATCATTCCCCCCTCCCATAGCTACAACCTTGTGGTAGAGATTATATTCCTGGATTTCCAAAAGGTATTTGAGTACTGCACCAATACCTCTTGAGCAAAACATGCAATCATTGTATAAGAGGGTAGGTCCTCTTGTGGACTGGAAACTTGTTAGCGAATAGGCAATAGGGTAGGAGAACACAGGCTGTTCTGATAATGGAAGAAACCTCAAGGTTCTGTGTTATGACTGGCATTTTTATGTTGATAAATTACTTGGAGTTTGGAGCGAGCAGTTAAGTGGTCATGTTCACAGATAAAATTATTCAGGATGGTGAAAATGAAAGTGAAAAAAAAAAAGAACACCTAGAAGAACTCTGCACGCTGGGTAAAAGGGCAATCAAATGGCAAATGAAATTAAATTTAAATAAACTCAATATGCTGTACATGAGGGGCACAATAAATCTTTACTTCACACATATATTGAGATGGCTGTGGCCCACCATAGGCATACTTCAGTTAAAAGAGCCTCTGAGAAAGCAGCTTCTTTTTACAAAGTTTTTCATGCCTGCCCCGGCTTCCTTTTCCCTTGTCCTCTGCTAAGCTAGAAGTTTTTTTTTTTTTAAAACCAGCATCTGCACCGGGAAGATGGTGAAGGACTGGAGGAATAGAAATATTTGGTGTTGGGTTGCAGAAGCACATCTGAAATAAATAATGCAATAAAACTTGGTCTGAGAAAGAACAGAATTCTGTTCTAGGCAATCCAGCTGTAGCCATGTGTGCCTCCTTACAACAGGCAAGGCAAACAGCAGCTACCTTTTGAATTCCTTACTGGGCATCCATGAACCACAAAACAAAGAGAGAGCAGATAAGCCCCACCAGCTCCCCTCAACATGTTAGAAAAAAAACATAGACCTATATGTTTGGCCACCATAATGGAAATTGTTAGAAAACTGGAAGTTGGTGAAAGAAAGAAGAAGAAAAAAACCACCCCTAGATGTAATTTAGGAGACAATGGTCTCAAAGTTTTGAAATCTGAGTTTGAAGAACAACTGTGTAAAGATGATGAACATTTAATAGCTAATTTGTATACATTCTTGTTGAAGATAGGCCCTTTCCGCACCCTATCTTTTAGCAAAGATGTCTGGTGGGGATCCTGGCACTGGCTCTGCCAGGAGCGGAGTGTGACAAGAGTGCTCCCCTCTGCACCAGCTGGCTTCCTGTGGAAGGGAGCATGATGACCATGCCTCTTCCTTCTGCAGAATAGCCAGGTACTTTCCCAGGCTGCACAGGGGCAGGAAGTGCAGCCATCGTGCTTCTGTGGTTTCCATAGGAAGGTAAATCCAGGAAGGTTAACAATTGTGTGTGATTGGCAGTGAAAACCTGTCAATGCCTTAATCTGTGATTATGCCACCTAGGGAGAGAAGAAGGAGGGGATCATGATGACATCATGCAGATATGTTGTCGTGGTCCCGCCCTTCTCCCATCCCCATTGCAAGATGGGAGGGTGCTGCAGAAAGGGCCATAGAGATTGAAGATGAACAAACAAAAGAGTGTATTATTAAATGGCATCAAAATGCAAGCCATACCGTCCAGATGGAACTATGGGAAAAATGTGGACAAAAGATTTGAAATTTACCTCAAGTTATGATTTGAGAGAATTTTTTTACAAAATGATGTATAGGTGGTACTTAAGTACAGAGAAATTGTCTAAAATGTATGAAGCATCTTCAAACATTTGTTGAAATTATAAACAGACTGAAGGGACTGTTTTCCATATGTGATGGACTTGTGTGATAAGACAAAAAAGTATTGGGTGCAGATACATTGACTGATGGAAAATATTCTGAAGATAAAAATTCAAATGAAGCCAGAACTCTTCCTACTGGGATTGATCAATGATCAGATGGATAAGAACTGTGCAAGAACTGTATAATATGTGACAACGGCAGAAAGAATACTTCATGCTCAGAAATGGAAAGATCTCATGATACCATCTCAGGAAAATTGGGTGATGAAATTACTTGATATGGCAGAGCTTGTAAGTTGACTATTTTAACTAAAGAAGGGTCTTTGAACAAATTTAAGAAAGAGTGGGAAAAGGTTACAAGCTATTTCAGAGGCTACTGGCGGCAGTGGTGGGGATATTCACAATAGTAGGATTGGAATAGTATGATTAGAAATAATGTAGAACTTTATCATATTAAACATACAATCATAAGTGTGTGGATAGCATAAGTACAATATTGATTAATCTTCCATAACCTTTTTTTGAATCTTATCAAATATTGGATAAGTTTAAATGATTACATTATCGTTTAATGTTAAGGAAGTATATTAGTATATCACATGATAGCTGTTCTCTAGGGAATTGGAAGTCATGTGTGTACCCTTTCTTTTGTTTGTGTTCGTCTTTGGGATACTTTCTGTTTAGAAAATATATGTGGTTTGATTTTTTTTCCTTATGTGTTGCTTTATATTTTTTAAAAATGGTGTTTAATAAAAACATTTTTTTGAAAATGAAAGATTCCAAATGTTTGTTTACTCATGCAAGACTTACCTGACCTGGTTGCTTCATTTCACATGTATTTATCTTTAGTTCTGAATGAAAGATCTAATGAAACATTTTCAAACTGTTCTTCTGTTTTGTGGTGTAGGAACTTATCCCTATTCTTTACATGTCATTTCCCCCTCTGGTACCAAAGTGTCAGAGAAATAATGCCCAGGAACACATCTACTTTATTAACTTAGGTATACCTGTATACAATGGTAGTGAAAAGAGCAACTTCTATGATAGGGATGAAAAAGAAAGCAACTGGGGAAAAAAAATCCTCTTGTGTATTATGTACTCTGACCACAATTTACTCTGCAGTGAGTTCTGGTTGCACCAGCTTTAACAGGTATCATACAGCTGGAAAACATTTAGAAAAGGTCAACACGACCAAAGCCTACAACATCCTTGTTATAAGAAAAGGCTAAAGCATTTGGACATTTCAGTTGAAAAGAAGCACAACAAAGGGGGATATGATAGAGGCATGGGTAGAGAAATTATGCAAAGTAAGAAGAAAGTGGATATAGAGCTTTTGCTTTTTTGTGTTTCATAATGTTAGACTTTGGAATCTCCCAGTGAAATTGATTGCCAACACATACGGGCTAGAGAAAGTAAAGGATTGGTACAGACAGACATTTTTGGCAATGGACTTTTGGTTTGCCCCAGCAGGGCTCCTGTTATGTCCTTACATTATGCTCTTTTGTGTCACAGTTGAGTGTTTGCAGTGGTCAACTGATTTAATTTCCTCCATTACAATAATATCAAAAAATCTGTAAGTTAATTTATGGGACCTGAACAGATGTGGAAGTGGTATTTTACTAGTGGTATGCTTGGAAGTGGTATGTTGCCAGAAACTGCATTATCTGAAACATGTTACTTTGAGGTTATCCATGTCCTCAGTACCATGACTTTTAAATATTTGACTATTAGTTCAGGGTGCTCCCTTTGGAAGGGAGTTTCAACCATTTTTGAAATTTTAAAGTACATTTTTGTAAATATGATGAGGCAAGTAAAACCTAACTCTTACTCTTAAAGTAATAAGCAAAGTAACATGATGATGTAAGTAAAACCTAACTCTTGCTCTTAAAGTAACAAGTAAAGTTACTCCTGAGGTAACAAGTTGTACTTCATGTACTGCATTAAAAGATGTTTTGACTTCTGTAATTTAACTAGGTCTTTCTGTTTTATGAAGCAAAGTTGTACTGCTTCACATATGAAATTAGAGTTTAACTTAGTACAAGCTGATATTGACAAGATATCCAAATATTTAGAACTATATTTGAGTGAAAAAGCCATATTCAGTTATTAGCAAAGTGTGCAGTAGACCTATCCCACTTTACCAGTGCTGTTGCCCTTCTATGTGTGATCACTGAAGCAGAGAGCCTCCACTGATTATGAAGGCTCTCCATATGAGTTGAAACCTTGATTTTTCAAGTTTTCAGATCACATGGGAGCAGTGATGGAGCTTGGAATGTAGGGAGTGGGGCAGGATGGGGCAGGGCTACAGCGTGAGGAGCATGGCTACTGTCTATGTGGGGGTATGGCTGTGGTGCATGGGGGCACGGCCAGGGTGCATAGGAGCATGGATACGGGCTGGGATGCCCCAAAAACATTGCTACCCAGGGTGAACCGCCCTCCCATCCCTACACGACTGCATAGGAGGCCTACACAAATGTCATATCTGGGCCCTAGGATCCAGATGCTGACTCAGACATGGGCTTTTCTCAAAAGCCACAACACAGACACATGAACAGGGCAATACCTACTACAGCCCAATGTAGATGAGAAAGGGAGGCCCACAAAACACTCAGAGCACTAATATAGGAAAGGGTCATTAATTAGGCAACTGCTGAGGGAAGCTGCTGGCCAACAAATATCACAGACTTGGAGGTGAAAAGTCTGTTGCTGACAGCTGCCTTTCTGGGGGAAGCAACATGTTCATCTTTTGTTCCCTGGTTCATGGTCCTGAAGGAATTTGAACCTTGCTTTGTGTGCTGACTATGCTACTGGATACTTCCTTGAACTGACACATTGGGTTTATTACTGATCTGGACTGCTGGAATGAGAATGGTAAATTGTCTGATTGATAAGCTTCTGTGAAATTGACTGTGGCTGCTACTATAGACCCTGTTTAAGGACTGTGAATTGTGGCTGGCTTCCTAAACAGAACAGTGCAGAATCTCTCATTAAGAAAGCTATCTTCTGTATATGAAGGTAGTGGAAGTGATGTTGACGGGGGGGGGCAGCATTCTATCTTCACACATGTTAAGTAAATATGCATGGTGTAGTGGTTTGAGTGTTGGACTACAATCCAGGGTTTGATTCCTTGCTCAGTGGTGGAAGCCCATTAGGTGAGGTTGGGTGTGTCACAAACTCTCATCCCTAGAAAACCCTGTGACAGTTTCACCTTAAGGTTGCCATGTTGGAAGTGGCTTGAAGTTACAGAACAATAACAGAATTGAGTTAAAGTGGAATATATAAACACATTCATTGTCAAGATGTTGGCTGAAGGTCAGAAATCAGGAACAGACAGAGTTAAACATGAATAAAGGCTGGGTAAGACATGAATGATCAGTGTATAGATAAACTGAGACTGGCTGTGATGTCTTTTGGATGTTGACTTTTTTTTTTAATCGAAAAGGTTTTTATATCCTACCATTTTTCCCCGAGCAACAGGATGATACATGCCATTTTCTCCCACATTATATCTACATCCCCTGCAAGGTAGATTAGTCTGAAAAATAAGCAACTAGCCCAAAGTTGCTCAGCAAATGTCATATATGAATTGTGTTTGGAATCTAGAGCTGCCCTGCCTAAATGTGAGCAACCCATTCCGACTTTGGTGAGTCATTGGAAAACCACAGCTTTAAGACATGGTTCCTGAGCTTGCTTGTCCCACCTCACATTCCCCTTTCCCTACTATGTGTCCTATCTTTCAGAATGTAAACAGAGGTCAGTGTCTATTCTATTACCGATGTTTGCAAAGCGGGGTAAAAACAGTTTAAATAAGTAAATACAAATCATTAGGAAACATACCATACTGATGGTTAATAGGCTACTCACAATTGTTGGTAATGTGACAGATTAATTAAACAACATTCTCTAGATTCCTTAGTAGGCTTCTCAAAATTTGTAGCTAACGCTCTTTCCACAGTTTACCTTCTTGCAGCAGTGTCCAGTGGAGATCCTGGCAGTGGCTCTGCTGGGAGGGGAGCATGATGGCAGCACTTCCTCCGGATGGGATTAGTTCCCTGTGGAAGGTAATGCAATGGACACACTGCTTCCTTCCAGAGCACAGCTGTGTACTTTCCCAGGCTGTGCTTAGGCAGGTGTCACCATTGCACTTCCTGCCCTTCCACAGGTCAGGTAAGTGTGGGATGGTGGCACAATTACAGGTCAATAATGGAGAAAACCGGTCAATAATGTAACTCACAATTGCACCATCTGGGGACAAGAGAGGAGTGGGACTGTGACGACATCATGAAGAAGCATTGTCACAGTCCTGTCCTTCTCCTGTCCCCATGGTGGGATGGGAGGGTGCAGAAGGGGCCTAAGTTTCTGCTCATGACAATGGAAGAGAGAGAACCATTCGGGGGGGGGGGGTTGCACTTAAAAAGGACAGTGCATAGTCAGGTTAGGCTCATCTGCATTATGGGTTTCATCTCTTGTTTTTCCCCACTCAGTCCTTAGGAAAATAGGGGTGAGAAATTATCACCACCACCACCATCATAATCTCTATAATGTCTACATCTATGGATGTTCTTCCTTTCTCATGTCCATGCCCAAATTGGATGAGGCATCAAGGAGATGCTATATCCCATTTTTTTTGCTTATTTTTCACCAGATATGTGTACATTTGCAGATATATTTTAAATCATGCCTCGATTTAATGCCTCCTGCCATACAGAAAGACACACTACTCCTACAAGACGTCTATACTCCTACAGGATGCCCATCTAACCTCTGCTTAAAGTCCTCCGAAGATGGAGACTTCCCCACTCTACAAGGCAGTCTGTTCCACTGTTGAACAGCTCTTACAGCAATCTTCCTAATATTTAGGTGGAATCTCTTTTCTTGTAATTTGAATCCCTTGGTTTGTGTTCTGCTTTCTGGAGTAGCAGAAAACAAGCTGGCTTCATCTACTACATGACATCCTTTCAGATATTTAAAGATAGCTATCATGTCACCTCTCGGTCTTCTCTCCTCTAACCTAAACACGCTCAGTTCCCTAAGTTGTTTCTCATAAGGCTTGGTTTCCAGACCTTTGATCATCTTGGTTGCCCTTCTCTGAACACATTCCAACTTGTTGATATCCTTCTAGAACCGTGAGGTCCAGAACTGGACAGAGAATTCCAGGTGAGGTCTGAGCAAAGCAGAATAGAGTGGGATTACTACTTTCCTTAACCTGAACACCATGCTTCTGTTCATTAAAATCCTTTGTGCACTTTTCAAATCTGTACACTTTTATTTGTACTTTCTAAATGTGCACACTTTTCCAGGTATCAGTGTGAAGCTTCTGGAGTAAAAATTGCATCTGTTACATGGACAGTCAAGGAAGCACTTTTCATTGTGGAATATGATTTCTCTCATGTCCCTAGAAAAAAATTTGGTTCTTTGTGCCGAAATACAACAGCATTGGGAAATGGAACCTAATTTAGACCTAGTGGAATCTGAGGCTCTTACCGCAGTGTCCTCCCATTCTGGCATAAGGATGGGAGAGGAATTGGGGGGGGGGACTCTTAAGAGAGGGCAAATATAGAATGGCAAAAAGCAAAACACAAAATATCCAAAACATATGATGAATGAGACTGAGGCCCTTTCTGCACGCGGTTATTAAGGCGGGCCAATGCGTCTTGCCATGGAGGTCTTCTGAATGTTGGAGCAGACTAGGTTTGGTTTATTTACCTTTGTTCCGCATGTAATTCTGACTAAATGCGCCCCCGTGTGGTGGTAAAGCACGCTATTTGAAAACCGGAAGAAATCGGTTTTCCAATTTTCCAGATCGATCCGATTCGTACTTTCACAATGGTGCAGACACATAGGCCATTTCTGCACGAGGCAAGGGAATCGCTCCGTGCCGTTACTCACAGGATCTTCTGGCTCCTCGGTCCAGTCCAGGGTTAATCGGAGCAGTGCGTGGTCTAGATCCGCACTGCTCTGGCTTCCAAAATGGCAGCTTCCGGTTGGTCATGGGTCCCGACAAACCGCTGAAGCTCGCCACGCCTAAAGCCCGCTCCTGCAGATCACAGGCTCACATTGGTGCGAGCCTGTGAATCTGCGAAAGGGAGCAGGCATGCAGTGGCACGCTCCAGCACTTTGAAAGACCTGATTTTTCCGGTCTTTCAAAAACAAGCTGGAGGACCACGTGGGGTTTTTTTTCGGAGCGGACTGAGGTGTGGATCTCCGGTAAGTAGTCTGAACCCAGTCCACTCCAAGGTGCAGAGGTCTTCTGTGGAGGACGCACTGCACCATTTTAATTACCCCATGCGGAAATGTCCATAAATTCGCGCCAATGTGAATTGGTGGTCAGGGGAGGGCTCATGGAAGGGGCCAGGGGCTAGTATGGACTTACGCATGTATGCAATCATGTACTAAACCATACACACACAAAAAAGGGCCAATCACAGCTGACGGGATGGGGTGAGGGGAGTAGCGGGAGTGGCCACGGTGGAGGCAGTGTGGATTCATGAACTCGCACTTCTCCAAATCAGAATGGAACATATGCAGTAGCTGTGCGGAAGGAAATGAGAGAAATTCTGCCTTGTTTCAAGCCCAGAAAATCCGGTAAGAAACGGCATGAACTGATTCACCAGCCTCGTGTGAAAGGGCCTGAGTTTTTTCAAAGCCTCAGAATACCAAAAATCTGTAGGAAGAAAAATGGAAGACAAACAGGAATGGAATGAAAATCTTGCTGGTCTTTTATGTCCATGGGCACATGTTTTTGGAAGAGGAGCAGTTATCTCAATCAGCATTGTTTTTTAATTCTGAAAAACTATTTTAAGACAACTCCAGTATTGTCTCTGAAAGTAAATATGAAAGAAAGACTTATGGGGCATCTGAAAAAAGGCAACTGAGCTATATGCTGTAGTGGTATAATTTTTGTTTGTTCATTTCCTCTCTGCTTCTGTTTCTAAAACTTATTTTTGGAGAGATTTGGACCTGCATCTTTGTTAGATTTTTTTTTGGGGGGTAGGGTAGAATTCTGTGTGCCCAGCCTTCTGTGAAAGCAGATTGTGTGAGCTTTTCCGGCACACTTTTTCGATGTTATCCCCCCCTCCTCCAGCTGCAACCCTTCTTTTATTGAATAGCTTTATAAATGCTTCACTCATTTTACAGCAGGGGGAGAAAAACAGAGATACAAGTGAAGTGTGCTCTAAACATTATAGAATCATAGAAATAGAATCATAGAAATGTAGAGTTGGAAGAGACCACATGGGCCATCCAGTCCAATCCCTTGCCATGCACTCAAAGCACTCTCGACAGATGGCCATCCAGCCTCTGCTTAAAAACCTTCAAAGAAGGAGACTCCACCACACTCCGAGGCAGCATATTCCACTACCGGATAGCTCTGACTGTCAGGAAGTTCTTCCTGAGGTTCAGGAGGAATCTCCTTTCCTGCAGCTTGAATCCATTGCTCCTTGTCCTGGTCTCTGGAGCGGCAGAAAACAAGCCCTCTCCTTCCTCTACATGGCATCCCTTCAAATATTTAAACATGCCTATCATGTCCCCTCTTAACCTTCTCTTCTGCAGACTAAACATACCCAGCTCTCGAAGTCTATCCTTATAGGGCATGTCTTCCAGGCCTCTCACCATTTTGGTTGCCCTCCTCTGGACCTGCTCCAGCCTGACCATGTCTTCTTGAATTGGGGTGCCCAGAACTGGACACTGGATTCAAGATGAGGTCTAACCAAAGCAGAGTAGAGTGGTACCAGTACCTCCCTCGATCTAGACACCATACTCCTATTGATGCAGCCGAGAATTGCGTTGGCTTTCTTGGCTGCCGCATCACATTGCTGACTCGTGTTCAGCTTGTGGTCTATTAAGACTCCTAGATCCTTTTCACACGTACTGCTATCCAGCCACGTGTCCCCCATCCTAGATTTCTGTATTCCATTTTTTCTACCTAAGTGTAGGACCTTACACTTCTCTCTGTTGAATTTCATTTTGTTAGCTTTGGCCCAGCTCTCCAATCTGTCCAGGTCATTTTGAATTTTGATCCTGTCCTCTGGTGTATTAGCAACCCCTCCCAATTTGGTGTCATCTGCAAATTTGATGAGCATGCCCTCTATTCCTTCATCCAAGTCATTGATAAAAATATTAAACAGCACTGGGCCCAGGACAGAACCCTGTGGCAACCCGCTAGTCACTTCTCTCCAAGATGAAAAGCAGCCATTCGTGATCACCCTTTGGGTTCAGTCAGTCAACCAATTACAAATCCAACTGACAGTAGCCCTGTCCAGCCCACATTTTACTAGCTTCTTTGCAAGAATGTCATGTGGAACTTTGTCAAAGGCCTTACTGAAATCGAGAAGTGCTACATCCACAGCATTCCCTTCATCTATCAAGCTAGTAACTCTATCATAAAAAGAGATTAGATAAGTCTGGCATGACTTATTTTTGAGAAATCCATGTTGACTTCTCGTGATTACCACGTTGCTTTCTAAGTGATTAGAAACTGACTGCTTAATGATCTGCTCCAGAATCTTTCCGGGTACTGATGTCAGGTTGACTGGGCGATAATTATTTGGGTCCTCTTTTTTTCCTTTCTTGAAGATGGGGACAACATTTGCCCTCTTCCAGTCTGCTCCAACTTCTCCTGTCCTCCAAGATTTCTCAAAGATTATAGCAAGCGGTTCCGAAATGACCTCTGCAAGTTCTTTTAATATGCTAGGATGCAATTCATCTGGCCCTGGAGACTTGAATTCATCCAGTGTGGCCAGGTATTCCTGTACCACCTCTCTACCTATTATGTGCCTCATTTCCCCTGCTTCCTCACCTGCTCCCCAACCGCCAGGTTGAGTGCTTGTATCCTTCTGGGAAAAACTGAGGCAAAGAAGGTGTTAAGTAGTTCTGCCTTTTCTCTTCCCCCTGTTAGTAATTCGCCATCTTCTTTGCGCAGTGACCCTATCGTCTCCTTCTTTTTCCTTTTGCTACGGACATATTTAAAAAAGCCCTTTTTATTGTTTTTGATGTCTCTGGCCAGCCTAAGTTCGTTCTGTGCTTTAGCCTTTCTGACGTCCTCCCTACATCTCCTAGCGACTTGCTTAAATTCTTCTTTGGTGGTTTCCCCCTTCTTCCATTTCCTGTACATGTTTCTCTTAACACTTAGCTCAACTGAGAGTTCTTTAGTCAACCATTCTGGTTTCTTCAGATGCCTTCCATTTTTCCTCCTTATTGTCACAGTTTTAGACTGTGCCTTCGGTATCTCCCTTTTAAGAAACTCCCATGCCTCCTGAACTCCTTTCCCTTTCACTATTCTTGACCATGGAATTCCAGCCAGCAGCTCCCTAAGTTTACAGAAGTCCGCTTTTTTAAAATTTAAGATGAGTGTCTGGCTACACTTATCTTCTCCTTCCCACTGAATGCCAAATTCCAATAGGGCATGGTCACTCCCCCCTAAAGATCCAACCACTTCTACCTCATTAACAAGGTCATCCCTGTTGGTCAGGATCAGATCTAGAATATTTGATCCCCTTGTGGCCTCTTCCACCTTCTGGACCATGAAATTGTCTGCAAGACAAGCAAGAAACTTGCTGGACCTTGCTGTCTTGGCAGAGTTTGACTGCCAACATATATCCGGGTAATTGAAATCTCCTATTATTACTGTATCTCTCCTTTTTTAATGTGCAGTCATTTGGTTGAGGAAGGCGCCATCAAAGTCCTCAGTCTGAGTTGGAGGTCTGTAGTAAACCCCCACCAGAATATCCCTATTGTTTCTCGCTCCCTTAATTCTTACCCAGATGCTCTCGACCTGGCTTTCTGGGTTTAAGTCACGGATCTCTTCACAGGTGAAAACATCCTTGACATACAAGGCTACTCCTCCTCTTTTCTTGTTTGGTCTATTTTTACAAAATAGGCTATACCCCTCTACTCCTACATTCCAATCCTGAGACTCATCCCACCAGGTCTCAGTGATACCTATCAAATCGTATTTATTTTGTTGTACTGGGAGTTCAAGTTCATCTTGCTTGTTTCCCATACTCCGTGCATTAGTGTAGAGACACTTAAGTCCCCGGGCCCTTCCTGCAAGTCCTGTACTATAGTTTCTACTCCTCCCACCACTGGCCGCTTGTACTCCTTGTCCAATATCATTTGGGCCTTTTCCCCCTGCGCTTGCCGAGTCCTGGCCTTGAATAATATTGTCTCCCTCCCCAGCGGAACTTAGTTTAAAGACCTCTTAATCCTCCATGCAAGACTGTTTGCAAAAACATTCCTACCAGGTTTCGTGAGGTGCAACCCATCCCTTGCCAGAAGCCCACGTTCATGGAAATTCAGGCCGTGTTCCAAAAACCCAAACCGTTGCTGGTGGCACCATGTGCAGAGCCAGTTGTTGACCTCTGCTATTGCCCTTTCGCTACGTTCGCCATATCCTTGAACAGGGAGGAGAGACGAAATAACCACCTGTGCACCAAGGTCCTTAAACTTTGTCCCCATAAGCTCGTAGTCCTTTGCAATGTGGTAAAAGCTGCTCCTCGCAATGTCATTGGTTCCGACATGAACCAAAATGAGGGTCTTATGGTCAGTGGGCTTGACCAGCCTGGTTAGCCTCTCCGTTATGTGGTTGATCTTGGCCCCAGGAAGACAGCAGACCTCTCGATTGAGCTTGTCTGGTTTGCAAATTGCCGTTTCGGTTCCTCTGAGCAAGGAGTCCCCAACAACCAGAACTCGCCTCCTCTGAGGCTTCTCCAGGGTTCCTCGATGAGCATGTTCTTCTAGGACTGCCTGGGCATTCTGTTGAGACTGGGAGCGTTGATCTAGTTCCCGTTACCAAAGTTGGATTCCTTCTCGTGGACATTCTGTTCCCTCCTCCTGGTGCTCCTCATCGTTCGTAAGGCCAAGAACTTTGAAGTGATTGTGTAGGTTGAGAGTCTCTGTTACCTTCCTGGACCTTCTGCTCCTACGTGTGACATTCCTCCAAGCCTCCGTTTCCTGGCACAGTGTGTTGACTTCCTGATCTGGTAGCTCCTCCACGCATTTGGTCTTCCGGTACATTTTCTCTACCCTATCCAAAAACTCCTCCCCTTCCCTAAAAAGATGAAGATTAGAAACTCGTGCCTCCAGCTGCCAAACCTTCTCCTCCAAGAAGGTCACCAGCTTGCACTTGGTGCAGGTGTACCCGACAACATCTTGTGGCAAGAAAAGGAACATCCCACAAATGCTACAGGTGACCGCAGCAGCTCCCTCACCTTCCATCCTAGATACTACAGAGAGTAGTACAGGAAGCAGTTCTAGAAAGAATAACTGGGTTTTCTTTCTGAAATTCAGCTGTATAAGCTACGTCTGCTCTACTGATTGTGAAGGGTTAAACTTGAAGGATGGAAGTAGAGGACTTTAACGGCGCGCGCCTTTGGCACACGCCGTTGGGAGCTCCTAATAAGACTCCTCCCCCCTAGCTGGCTCCTCCCCCTCGTTAGTCAGACCGTGTGCTCAGGGAGAGCACACGGCCAGCACAAGGAAACTAAACAAAAACAAGCAAACAAACAGACAAACAAGAACTATAAACAAGCACATTATAAACTGGGAGGTATTGACTTAGTCTGAAATGTTCGGGTATCTTCCTAGTTGCCTTGGTGAGAGAGTGAAATGGCTCAAACAAATTCCTGTAGAGAATACCTTTTCATAAAGTGAAAATCATCATTCAACAGGCTCCTGTGCTGCTTAACTCATGAAAACATTTGCTGGGGTGTTGACTGGTGTGTTGTTTTCACAATGGTTTGTCTTATTCCACTGAATGGACTGAGCCCATAGCTGGAAAGGAGATGCTGTAATAATTGTGATTCCCTTCCTCTCTGTATGAACGTGGTTGAGGATGGGGGACTTCAGTCAGTTCCTTTTAGAAGGAGGGGTCATGTAACTTGATGACTGAGCACTTGCTTTGCATGCAGAACCCCGCCCTTCAATCCTAGCATCTTTGCTGAGAGAATTTCAGATAGTAAGGCTATGGCAGTATGTATTTATTTCTGATGTGGTTTTATATTCTGTCTTTCTGTACAAATTAACTTACAAATTGAAAACCGCAAAACCAAAACACTGAATTACATTTTTTAAAAATTATAAATGTCATAATTTAATCGTAACATTGTAAATATCATAAATAAAGATAGCACTATAAACACCAATAAAATTGACTTCAAAAGGCCTTGGAAAGTTAAAAAAAAAAAAAAAGCTTCACCTGGTACCAAAACTTATAATGGCCACTGCCAGCCAAATAAGGAAATACAGAACTAGATGGAGCAAAGGAAAATTAGCCTTTTCTCATGGGCCTCATGGGATTATGATGAAAGGACTATTAAGTAGGCAAGACAATTTTCTAGGTTGTTAACTAGTAATTCTAAATCCATGCAGAAAGTGTGGGTTCCCAATTCTATACCCTGCAACATTCCAGAAATGAAAATACAGACTTTTTTGTGATTTGATTTCACCATTATTATCACACTAAAGATCTCTCTTTGAATATTTCACCTGTCTCAGATATACAATTGTATGTTGCTAAGAGCCATTCTAGGTCCCCTGAACTGTGAACCAGCCCCTTTGCCTAGTTGTGAATATAAGACCTTTTCTGCAGGACATTGGTGTCCTGCATTTGGGGCCGGAGAAGTATAGGACCCAGATGGCGGTTCTGCATGATGTCATCCGTGTCCTGTCCTTTTCCTTTCCCCAGGCGGCATGATTGCACCACAAATCATTGACAGGTTTTTCCCATCAATGACTGGCAGTTGCACTGCCCTCCTGCCACCGTCTCACACTTAACTGAGCTGTGGAGGGTCAGGAAGTGCGATGGTTGCACTTCCTGCCCCAGCACAGCCTGGAGCAATGCCCAGTTGTGGCCACTGCACTTCCACCATTCCCATAGGCAGCCAGTGTGGAGGAGAATGCTCTTGTTGCACTCTCAGGATGGGCTCTACTGGGATCCCCGTGGGACGCCACTGGGATCCTGTAACCTGAGGAAAGGGCCTCAGGCTCACACTTCCTTTGCCTTTGTGGAGTTGTCCTCACTGGTTACTAAGAACAATAACTGGGTCATTGGCCCAAGTAAAACTTGAGCCCTCTGGAATGAATACCTGCCATTCCCTCTCCCCTACTGCCGCAACCTTAACGTTTCCCCAGAAGGGTAAATTTATTTTGTAAATGGGAAGAGTTGAGGAACAGACAGACCTTAAACTCTTGTTTCAAGTTTTCTTACACTGCTGATGCGGTGTAATTTTATGAAAATATTCAAAAGCATTATGATACCAAGTCCGTATTTTATAAGGATTTGGTAAACATGGGTGGTTTATTGAATCATTTTGCTTTCTTTGACCTAAAACGGCAACAACTTGGAGATCTCCACTGACAGGCACCAGTGCCTATAGCCATGACACTTTGGTGCAACGCCATCTTGCTAACACCATCTGCTGCAATTTGATAAATATAGAGAGGAATTTTTCTTAGCAAGCAAATCTTGGCAGGACTAGCTCTTCCTTAGTTCATCAAAGTGAACAGCCTCTGCACAGCTGCTTCCTAACAGACACCTGGATAGAGCAGAAGACCATATGTACAGAAATTGTAGCTAAAACTAAGAACAAGAGACTTTTCTCTATTCTGTCCTTTCTTGTTCCATGTGTTCCATTCAGCCCAAATTCCAGTCCTCTTGAATTCCAGTTTAACTAGGAAAATTTCTAAAATGAATTGAGCAATTGGCATAGGTGCACTTTGCCTCAGTTTTTGATTTCTTCAGTATTATCTCAATCTCTCTCCCCCTCCCCCCCATAATGTGAGGCATACACACAGGTACATTGCAAAAACGTGGCAAACAGAAGCAGTCCTGATACAGTCATATGTATAATTGCATTAGGGTTCTTTTTGTGTGATGTTTTTGGGATGACCATCTGCAACCCTGCACATTGGTAAAATGTTATACAAAAGGCACTTGATAAATCAGTATACTTACTTCGTATCAATGGTGTGTGCGTGTATGTGTAAAATTTTATAACGCAAGCATGGGTACTGGTGATGTATGTTGTGTGTGGAATAAGAACGGAAAGAATATTTATAATTATTCCTTCCCAGTTTGAAAAACAGGTTGCTCAACTGTTGGGAAACCCTTTTGGGAAGAGTAATAGACCAGTGAGAATTTTGCACAGTTTTCTCCTGGCATGCAAATGTCCCAAAGTATTGTGGAACAATTGTTTTATGTAGAAAAATATTTTTTCCCCACAAAAAACTGTTTCCTGCACAGAAAAGTTTTTTTGCACAAAATTTTTATATTTTACTCCACAAAATAATTCCTCTAGAGCACATCAGGATATTTGAATACAAGGAGAATGCTGCAGAAGAATATTTATTCTCTGCTGCGGTGGGGAGAAAAGTACTGCAATTATTTGTTCATATGTGCAAGAATGAAAAAGTTAAAGATTTATATCCCTAGCTGTGGAGAAAGATGTGAAGAAATTCGGACTAATGGATAGTTCTTGTGTAGCCATGTAGTGTGCTCTATATGCAAACTTTGAGTCCCCCCCTCAAGGAATAATGCAGAATTGATTCCACAGAACAATGACTATGCAATTCAGAACTTCATATTCCAGTAACAAATTTGGGTGAAAAAATTTGACAGGCACCTCTCTTTTGGAATCACAGTTCTCAGGATGGGCCAAAGCAGTTGTTCTTAACCCTTTCTTTACTGTAAATATAATTTGTTGCTGGGGATCCTGAAGATTTAATCAAGATTTAAATATTCCAATATTTATTTATTTATTAAAGGCTTCTGGAGACTAGGATTCAAATCCCTGCTCAGACACTGAATGACCTTGGCCAAGTCACATTCTCTCAGCCTCAGAGGAAGGCAAAGGCAAATCCCTCTGAACAAATCTTGCCAAAAAAAGCCACTGTGATAGGTTCACCTTAAGGTTGCCCTAAGTCAGAATTTACTTGAAGGCACACAGCAACAAAGTGGCACTCGCAAGGGGAGGTTCTTTCTAGCCACCATTTCTTTCTCATTTGATGACTGACTTATGGCAATCCTAATGTGAATCTATCATGGGGGTTTTTTTTGGCAAGATTCACTGCCTTTGCCTTTTTCTGTGGCTGAGAAAATGTGACTTGCCTGAGATCACCTCGTGGGTTTTCATGGCTGAGTGGGGATTCAAACTCTGTCTCCAGAGTCATAGTTTAGGTGCGTGTACATGCCTGCCTTTTGTCAGGGACATGGCAGGGGGGTGGGCGAGCACTGAAACTGCTCTGTTTTGCAAATGAGGGAGCAGTTCGGGCACGCACACACACCTGCCTTCATGTGCCCACAGTCCCTGGTGCTACTTCCCTGACAAAGAGACATGGTAGCAGGTGTGTGCGCATATCGAAACTGCTTCCTCATTTACCAATGAGGGAGCAGTTAGGGTACCCCCCCCAGCACTTGCTGCTGTATCTCTGTTGCTGCCACTCCTGTTCGTATCTAGCAGCAGCACTTTGCAGAACCCCTGTGAGGTCTCCATGGACCCACAAGGATCTTCAGACCTCAAGTTAAGAACCACTAGCCCAAAGCATTTCTAGGATTTTCCCAGAGTCATCTTTATGTTAGCCTCTAAAACTACTCCAGAAATTCAGGAAGACCTCTAATACAGGGTGAAGAGGATTTTCATGTTTGTTCCCCCTGCTTTGAAAATTAGGAAATATGTGAAATGGAGGCCTAGGTTCATAATTTTAAAAAGCCATTGCTGCACTGAAACCCTTTATCTCTTAGAATGCCATCATTTGTCATTACAGCTACAAGACTGTGGACTAGGAAGGGATCAGTAAGCATTCTGCCGCTCCACACTACCAAGGAGTGAACTGTGGAAGCCATTCAAGGTTTTGTGGTTCCCCCCAAAATACTGCAGAGCCAAAGGATTTTATTATCCTCTCCACTCAAACTCTACAGAATCAGGTAGTTTCTATACTTTAACAGATGGCCTCAGCTAAAGCATCAATTTGATAAAGGGATGGGGCACACAGGAAGCAATGTATTAGAATAAATATTTACAAGTATGTTTTGTAATGCACAATAATGTTCTTACACTATGTTCAAAATGCTGAAGACTGATCTGTATATTCAAAGGCCAATCTAAGTAGTTTACCAGAATAACATCCTTAGCATTGATTGATACTGTGATTACTTACATAGCCTCATCAATATGAACAGTATTTGGACAGTGAGTAGACAATTAAGCAAAAGGAAAAATGGGAGAGAGTCACAAAGGACAGGGACAGGACTGTGCATAAATGAGTGTCTAGGCACTCACTATATGATACTTGCTACTAGGTGTAAGATTTCCTCCACACACTTTTCCCCTGACAAAAAAAGCAAAACTACTTTGGAAGAGAGGATTTAGAAAAGAGGGAAAGCAAAATTTAAACCTAAAATCTGTATGCTATTTCTCCACTCCAAATTTTCCCCACCCCATAACTTTCCCCAGCAGAGTTAAAAATGCATGTAGGCTTCCTCCACTTATCTGACAAGTTAGGGACCAGAGCACTGTCAGAAAAACAGAATTGGTTGAAAAGTGGAAGCCATGTACTGTACTATAGGGACCATGAAGGACTTATAAAGGCTCACTTGAGACCGACCACACATGTACTGCTTGTAAAGTCTCTCGGCTGATTTAGCACCTTGTTTCTCCTCTCAGCTCACTTTGCAAGCTGTGTGCACGTGTGAGTGGTTCCAAGTGAGCCTCCATAGGCAAGAAGAACTGATGAAAGAATGGAACTCCTATTGAATTAATGGAACTTGTCCTTAATTTGGAAGCATCAAAATAGTGAGTTATGAAAAAAAATGGCCTCAAAAGGTAGGAACTTCCTGTATTTGTGAGGGCAAATGCATACATGTGGGATTTGGTCTGCTATCTGTAGTGTAGGTATGTCCTTTAGACTACATGGAGTACTTAACAGAGCTGAAGCATTTTGTTGGAGTTAATTTCTTTCTCTCATCATGGCTTATTAACACACATTCATATTGCTTGTTATCATTAAACAGTAGCTTGGGGAAATTAAGATAGTTTCTTCATTCAGTAATTAAAAACTGTTAAATATACAGTTTTCACCATCTCTGTGTAGGGATGATGTTTGAAGCACCCAACCTGATGCTGCTAAATTTTTATCTTTTTTTCCCATGCAAAAATGTGTATACAGTAGAGTCTCGATTATCCGTCCTTCGGTCATCCAACATTCCGGATTATCCGACGTCGCCGCTGCTTGGGGGCGTGGCTGTAGGCATTTCCGTGCCCCAGACACGCCCCCAAACATGGTGGCCGCGACGGGCAAGGAGAGAAGTTCCCCAAATTTTTTTAGACCCCTGGAGAGATTTTTTGGTTTTTTGGAGGGGGGTCAACCAGCTGCCAGCCCTTACCTGTAAGAGAAACTCTTGCCATGGGACTCTTAAGATCAAGCTCTCCAACACTGGGTTTTGATACATAGCTTGGACTAGCAAATTATTGCCTCTCCATTCAGCATCTGTAGTGTACAATACCCATTGCAGAAACATTTTAGTATTAAAGCTCCTTAAATGGAAAAACAGAAAACACTGTATTTTTTAAAACAGCCGCGCTGACATCTAGACAGAGTAAAATGTTGGTGCCATATAGCTTTTACAAGCCACTCACAAATACAGGAGGGAGGGTGCCGAAAACATAAATGTTGTTGAGAGGGAGGGAGTAATTGGAGGCTCAGAGTCTCACAAGGCATAGGCCATTTTGGTTCTCTTAAAGCAAATGCCATCAACCTGAAAACTGGCTTGAGAAAAGAAAATTGTGTACGGGAAAAAAAGTGACTGGGATGCCTCCGGAAGCCAGACCAACAGAGGTAGTGCAACCTTGATTATTAGGTCACAGTGCTTTGTCTTCCATAGCAGCCATTGCAGTCAGAATGGCAAGAAATTTGGTTGGACAGGACAATGTTGATGAAAGCAGACATTTTTTTTCACCTCCTGAGACTTGTTATGAGAAAATACACACCTTGCCTTGAGCATTCACATATTTGTGAACCTACAGGGTATTTCTGAGAAATAAAGCATGCACAAAGCAATGTAATCTTTTTAAATTCAAATGGGTAAAATGAACATTATTGAAAGAAAACCAATTCAATCAAATGATGCATAATACATCAATTAGGATAGATGTGTTAAAATTGTGAAGATTATAGCAGGGGAAGAAAAAAAAACCTAACTCAATGCAAAACAAAACAAAGGAAGAAAATGGAGAGAGGATTCAGGAAATTGCCATAAAAGTGAGGCAGAAAGATTTCCACACTCCCAGTTATAGTATCTGACTATCTTGCCTTCTCAGAGAACACAAGAAAACTAAAACCATTGGATATTCAATACCTGTCTTTATCTTCAACTGCAACAAGGTTTCTAACTGAAGTTGCTTCTTTTCCCTTTCCTTCCCTGGCTAAATCCTCAAGTGTGTGTGTGTGTGTGTGTGTGTGTGTGTGTGTGAGAGAGAGAGAGAGAGAGAGAGAGAGAGAGAGAGAGAGAGAGAGAGATTTTAAGCCTAAGCAAGCTAGTAATACCCTTAGTTTGGATGATAGTTTTAGATGTGCAATTTTCAGAATTTAAACATTCATTACTTAATAATTTACTTGGCAAATTGATGGCTTTGAGCCTACATTATATTTGGCATGGATTGACTGGATGAGGATCAGCTCTTTACATTATGATTTGAGATTGACTTTAAAACAAATCTAGAACAGTGATTCACTTCTGCATGCTATTATAGTTTTGGAAACCATCTTTTTGATGAAAAAAGCAAAAGTAACATACAATTTTAAGTAAGCTGCAAAAAGAAGCAGTGCAGTTATATTTTCTTTGAACACTGTTGGTAAGATGAGCTCATCATCCTAACATAACCTTTCAATAATTCTGTCATTTTTTTTTAAACAGTTGCTTCATATCAAGTGTGATGTAGAGATTCTTCATCACCATTCAAATAGGCAGTAGTTGATATGTATATAGTTTCATTTGCAGTTGAATGTTTCATGATCTATCCACACTGCTTAAAACACATTCATTGCTGTTGCAGATTTTAAAGCACAAATATTATAACAAATAATCCAAACCATCTTCAGGGGGAGGAGCAATAGGTACACAGATAGCCGCTGGTGTTTTATCTTTTCTAGGTCTATGTGTAGTCTGTTATACTTAGGCTTTCTTTCCTTCCTTCTTTAAGGTTGCTTTGTGCTTCTTTTCACCCCCAAGTGGAAAAATGGCTGACTAAACAGATTTGCACATGCAGAAACCAACTTGAGGGGCTTCTGTAACTGAGGCCATTTCTGCACGGGGCGAGGCAATCATCCTGCGCCGCTACTTACCGGACTTTTCAGCTCCCCGGTCCGGTCCACGCCACTCCAGAGCAGTGTGTGCTCGTTGATACGCACTGCTCCAGAGTCCCAAATGGCGGCTTCCAGTTGGTTGAGGGTCTCGACCAACCGCTGAAGCTCGCCAGCCTAAAGCCCGCCCCTGGCAGATCGCAGGCTTGCATTGGGGCGAGCCTGCGAATCTGTATAAGAGAGCAGCCTCGCAGTGGCACGCTCCGTGCTTTTGAAAGACTTGTTTTTAGAGGTCTTTCGAAAGCACGCTGGACGACCACTTGGGGTCATTCCAGAGTGGGCGGAGGTGTGGATCTACATTAAGTAGGTCTGACCCAGTCCGCTCCCAGGTGCAGACCTCCTCCTTGGAGGATGGACTGCACCATTTTAAAAACCCTGTGCAGAAATGGCCCTTGTCTCAGCGCTCTCCTATATCTCTGAATGGATTTCTTTTTAAACTTTTAAAACTTTGGTACAAGTGTTGGGAGCAGTTACTCCTGTTTCATAGCTATAAGTTTACAGCACTACTCTGCTGTACTTTGCACGTATACATACAAAACAGTGTTATTGTCTTATTTACAGACTTAGGGCCTTTCCGCTTATAGTGGTATTCTTCTGCTTCCAACATCCTGTGGAATTCTGGGGTTTACAGCTTTCTGAGGCTAAAGAGCTCTCTAGCTGAGAATTCTAAATGCCCCTCTCTAAACTGCAAACCTCAGGATTCCATAGGATGTCGAAAGTGGAATAATAGCACTATAACAATGTGGTGTGGAAAGGATTTGTTTTGGGCAGGGGTGGGAGTTATGTGAGGTAGGACAACTCATTTTGTGTGCAAAATCTTGGTAGAAAACTGAAGATGTAGTTGGCAAATACAAACTCTAAGCCCAGCAGAAGCGGCATTATGAAGAGAGGACAGAAGTGTAAACTTAAAAACACTAAGCACACTTTCTAGCAGTATTAGGGGTCACAGTCTGGAGCCGAAATACTTATGGCATATCCTTTAAGAGCAGCTGGTCTTATCTTAAGCAGAAAATTGCTCAGAGTAAGGAAAAGGCATGAAAACCAGTGTGATGTAGCGGACAGAGTGCTGGACAATGACTCTGGAGACCAAATCCCTGTTCAGCCATGGAAACCCAGTGGATGACCTTGGGAAGTCACACTCTCTCAGCCTCAGAGAAAAGCAAAGACTCTGAACAAATCTGGTCAAGAAAACCCTATGGTTGGTTTGCATTAGGATTGCCATAAGTTGGAAATGACTTGAAGGGACACAAATACAACAAGGGAAGAGGCCAGGACCTGTGATTTCAAAGAATCAGATGGAAGTATAACCAGCGTTGCCTGAGGAATTCACCTTTGATAATTTTGATATGAACTGAACTGGTCCTCATCTCTTGGAATAATGATTCTGGAAATTATGGTCCAAAAATGTAACTCCTTCAAGATCTTGGTGATACAGATGCTAAAGTGCCAGAGCCTCATTGAGTCAGAATCTTGGTTTAAGAATGTGAAGTGAGTGATTCTTCCTGCTGAATAAGTAAGTTTAGGATCATATTGTGTATCTAGAAAGGTCATTTAATCTCCTTACCTGCCATAAATTTCTTATGTGATCTGTTTTGTTAACTGTTCCTGACTTAGAAATGCTAATGACATCGCTTTTCTTCATAATCTTTATTCAGATTCTATGGGTTCTTTGACTTGTAGTATGGCTGTATCCAGCCAAACCCTTTTCTTATGCTCCGTTTTAGCTTTGGCCCTTAGCCTCGTAGAACATCACTTTTATGTGAACGTTCTATACACACATTCTTCCACCTTATGCTTGATCAGGAAATTTATCTGGCATACCTCATTGTCAGGTTGATATTGATGATTCTGTTTATAATTTGGACAAAAGAAAAAATTCTGTATGTGTTAGCATGTATAAACATTAAGGTGATTTAGGTTTTATAGCTGCAACATAAAGCTCTCTCTTCCTTGTTATGTAGTAGCAGAATAATCTGATTTTATATAACAAGGGATTTTTTTTGACAAAATTTCCCTGTCCTCTGCCTCAAATCTACATAATTTCCCTCATTGGCTACCGGTGGCGGAAGGGGCAGGAATGAGGGGACACAGAATAGAAGATGCTAACAGAATGTGGGGTAACTTGTACTTGAGCATAGAAATGGAGAAGAATAAACAGATGAGTGGCTGCTATTTTCCGTGGCAGCTGCCCCTCAATGTAACACCTCATTTGGCCCTAACTGATGCTGGATTTATGCAGTTTCAGCCTTGCACACTTTAAAAAAGTCTAATCCACTTTTCAGAAGAAAATACAAAAAGAGAGAGACTGAGAGAAGAGAGCGAGATTGCGAGAAAAGAGAAGAAACTACACGAGGAAGGGGAAAATCTTGCAAATAGCTAGGTTTACCTTCTGTGAGAAGAAATGAACACATGAAGTTAAAAAGATGGCAAGGCAACAAAAGGGTGGCAGTGTGGGCAATTGAAACTTGGGAAAGCTCCCCTCCTCCAGAATCTATTCCCCAAGATGACATAATAGTAAAGCTGATCCTGGTGGTTAATAATACCTACTAACGCAGGCTGACTGTACATTAGTTCTCATCTTGCTGCAGTCTGATGGCAAATTTATAGCAAGACATTCCTGTTCTGCTAAATGTGGAAAGAATTGCAAATGTATTGCCACTGAAAGCATGTGGCTATAGCTTCTATTCAGTGAAATCACAAGTGACGTGCTACAAATGGTTTCTGGTTTCAAATTACAAGTCTCCATTTCTGTCATCTATGCAAATATATTTGGACAGCTGCTCCCAGTAAATCAAAAGGGCACAAAATCTCCAAGACGGTTTTCATCATGTATTTGTTTTCTTTCTTTCATCTTCTTTTTTTAAAAAAATGTTCAGAATTATAGTGGTTTTTCTTTTCCTTTTTGTGTTGTTGCACTCTGTGAGTGCAATGAACCTAGAAGACTATATTTATTGGTCTGCAAATGTTCATTGGATAGAAATTCGTCACGGATTGTCATCTAAACGTTTTGCCTGATTAATTTTTTTCCTCACAATAATTGCTGCTCAGTGTTTCCTTGTATTGCTATAGGATGAGAACTGTACTTAAGATATGATCAGTAGTTTCACAGGACGTGTCTTCTATTTGTTTGACCATACCATTTCAGAATGAAGAATGTGGCTCATTTGGTTAACTACTTCAGCATCTCTATTATGATTTAAGTTTTAGCTTGTCTATTTGTCTATGTGTTATGCTATGGAAATCTGCATACTTGTTCACAGTCAGCAAGCCTATTGGGACTAAAATAATGGCTGTAGTAGAGATTTGGACTTTATCATCAACTACTTTGGGTGCATCCAGAATAAACTCTTTGGATTTGTGTGTGTGTGTGTGTGTGTTGGGAGGAATTGCTCTAGAATACACATTTATGAATGAATTTTGGTCAAACATTTAGGAGATCTATGTGGACATCTTGCACAATTTTGTGTAATTTCTGGACCCATTGACAAATGTCAGCTCCCCCCCACAACAGAAAATTACAGCTCTCTTATCCTTCTCTGAGAGGTACAGTCTCTGAGAGGGCTGTCTCATTGGAACACCTCTCACTGAAAAGGCTGCAAAAGATATATAGATGAACCTACTGAAATCCCACACCTGAAATCTGGATTGGCACAGCCAGCAGCAGCTGAAACCAAGAGCTTCTGGTTTTGTGGTCAATGTTTCACAGCTTGATCAGTCAGTTAAGTCCTCTCAGCTTTCATGTAGTCTGTTTGGCTCAGTGGGTAGAGTGTAGAATGGACTGTTAAAAGCCTGGATTTGAATATCTGTTCAGCCTTGAAGCTTAGCGAATAGACTTGGGTTAATCAACCTTTTTCAAAATAAACTATCTCACATTGTTGTTGTTGTTGTCATTGCCATGTACCTTCAATCTGACTGTTGGATGGTGACTCTAGCAGAGGATCTTCTTTACATGATTTATTCAGGGAAGGCTTGCTGTTGACGTCCGCTTAGGCTGAGAACATGACTTGCCCAAGTTCAACCAGTGGGTTTTCATAGCTGAGCAGGTATTCAGCCCCTGGTCCATTGGAGTCCTACTCTAGCACTCAAACCACTGGACCATGATGGATGTCTTCCGTCTCACATATTGTTTCTGAGTGCCTTCAAGTTGTTTCTGACTTACGGTGACCCTTAGGCAAACCTATCATGGAATTTTTTAGGGACAAGATTTGTTCAAAGGGGGTTTTCCTTTTGCCTTCCTCTGAGGCTGAGGGAATGTGACTTGCCCAAGGTCTCTCAGTGGGTTTCCATGACTGAGTGAGGATTTGAACCCTGGGCTCCAGAGTCATAGTCCAACATTCAAACCTCTACTCTATACTGGGTTTCACATACTATATGATAAAATGGGATAACTGCATCTGCAGCCTCTCAAGCCTATTGGAAGACATCAGTGAGATACCAATGGGATAACAATATGGCATTAAATATGAAGTTTGCTTCTAAGTGCCATGTTCATTATGTGTAAGATATGCTTGAAAATGTTACTTGCTAAAACAGAAGTGGTTAGTGTTACCACTGGACACAGTGGGGCAAGTATCTCAAGCAAAGTATGTTAAGATAAAGAGTGGGTGGGTGATGGCAGCCCTGTTTCTGGCAATAATTGCTTCTGGGTATATGTCTGACAGGCTCTCTTTCCCCCTTTTTGATTATTTTATTACTCTTTCATTCTCTCCTTCTCTCCCCCCCCCCCAGTTTTCTATTGATGTTGTGCAGTCAGGTGGGAATCACACCTTTGCATGTTTTGCTTTGCTGACATTGTGCATACTAGTATTGGCACACCTGCACTACAGCATTTCTTTAAGTGAGTAGCAAGCAGGCACTAGGCGGAGCAGTGAGCAAACAATGATAAGGTATGAGAGAACTGAGTTATATATATCATATAGCCTGTTCTGTACCCCACTGGCTAGCTTGCTGTTGCCAGGTGTAGTGGAGAGCCCAGTTTCATGGGCAGTGTTGCAAAGAAGATTCAACTGCTGGACAGACTGCCAATAGGGCATCCTCTTCTCTTTTGCCACAGGTAATAAAATGTCTCAGGGAGACTCCAGGAGCAAGCTGAAGGAGACTGAGAAGTACTTTTTTAAAAATGTAACTATTCCAGTTGCTCTCACATAATTTTACGAATCCTTCCTTTCCTATGGGTGAGGATTACAGTGAGAAAATTACAAGGAGGTAAGAAATGTCATAATCAATTTGTTAATTAGGAGTTTGCCCGCTCTACTTGTATGGTGGGGGAAAGGGAGCAGCTTTGAACCTAACAGGAGAAGCTTAGCAATGTGTGCTAAGTAAAGTTAAGTATAATGGCATGGAGAAAGAAAAAAAGAAAGAAAAGCCCAAACATTCTCAGTTCACTTAATTAACTGCTTGCCCTCTTGTTAACTGACAGCTCAGACTGGAGAAAGCCAGCATTATGCCCAAACCACCAACAATAGCACTCAGATAACCTTCTAATCCCTCTGCACATTTCTGGAAGCAGCCTTTAGAAAACTCCAGCTGTCAGTCTAGGCCTGTCAAAGAAAGATGCCAAGTGAGAGGAGATAAGACTTGTGGTCATTTTCAGGGTAGTGAGGTATGGTTGGGCTGTAAGGGGGGATAGGAATAACAAAAACCTACCCAGTGTTCAATCTCCGGCTATGGATCGAAGCTGACAATTAACATCATGCTGGGATGTGGACAGAACCATTTGTTATCAAGCTAGTCTAACCACCTTTTCTTTACAAACCCAATTTCCCACAGACAATTTACAAGTGAAAATAATGTATACTGAATTGCAACAAACAAGTTCAGTTCCTGAATCATATAAAATGGAGAAATGATTGAAACCGTAAAATAATATGAGTGATACATAAAACCATTTTCAAGGGCAGTGAATCATTAAATATTAAGAGCTTGCTTAAATTAGTACTTGAGCAGTGGGCAGGCTGGTAAAGTGAATATTATAGAAAGGTGCTTTAGATCAAAGCTACCCACAACTTAGGTATTGTCTACATCAGGATGGGCCTTAAACCTTGCAGGGATCACAAGTTCCCATCTCCTGGTTTACACTGGCTGGCAATGGCTCTCAAGCATTCTAGACAAGAGTCTCAGAGTATTACCTAGAGATGCTGGGGAAGGTAACTGGGATCTTTGACATGGGATCTACTACTAAGCTATGGGAATTTGTGATATTCTACATTGGGATTTTTAGTGAGAAGCTGAGTTCTCATCAATGTGGCAAACCATTGTGATGTCAACTTGACTGTAACTAGACATGAGAGAATGCTCCCTCACAACAGCAACAAAAATGTTTTCCGAATCCAGAAAACTGATCTGCTTATTCTATTTATTATCTCAGAAGACTACCTCTATGTTTTTTCTTTGGTACCACTTTTCCTCATTACAATTTTCTAAGGGACTTTCTTGGCTGCCAGTTAGAGGCATTTGCAGGCAATGTGCAGTTTCTTTGGACCACACAGATGCACAGCTGTAATACAGCAAGCAATCATCTTTGAAATGAAATAATGCTTGAGGACTTTTTCTTAGCCTTGGCAAGGTTTCTACATGCCATGCTGTGTTGTGCTGATGCTAGTTGGTCGCTAAATTTTCTTTGGAACAGGTTTTGTTTGCACGGTCATATTTTCCACACCTCTCCAACACAGAATGTGACTACTCCTATTTTCATGTGGCTGTCCGATGTTTGCATCCTGCAATTATCTGGAATATCCCCTGATGCATATCCCCAGTCATGCATAAAATTAAAAATCCTGCCATATATTTTGTCTTAAATGTATGCCTCCTTTTTGGCGCCCCTTTTTTTCCTACTGAACTTTTATTTACAGAACTACTTAAAAGCCATGTGCAAAGTTACAAACAACAATGAAAGGCACATACCACAAACACTAAAATTACCCACCCCCACACACACCAACAGTCACTAAGAAGAGTAGCTGGTGAAAGCTCTTGAGAACCAACAGGCTTGTGATATTGATGAAAAGCACATAAAGAAGTGGCATGTTGGAATTCCCTTTGCAGATAATTCCATAATGTTGATGTCACAGTAGATAAAGTTCTCTTTAGTTGTTGTGTCCTACCATCTTCCTGGTGAGACCAATCCTGAAGTACACAAGACCTCAGAGGCCAAAGAGAACTCTGCTGCTGGCGGTCATACTGGTGGGATTCCAGAGAAGTTAACAGGAAGTCAATAACACACACAAGGCCATGATCTTGAAAGATATTCCACTTGAAGGGGCCAGAATTTGTAGGAACCAGCACACTCCAGACTAGTTTCATCCTCTTGCTCTTAATTCATTAATGTCATCTCCAAGATCCCAGCCATAGAGGCAGTGGTATGTCCAAATGGAAGATCAAAATTGGAGTTACCAGCACCTACCTGATAGCATGAAGTCAATACTCCTTGAGCTCTGTTTATAAGGAAGATGCCTGGATCTCCAAAGGCTCTAAATCAGGACCCTAACCATGAGACTTGGAAGACTTGATGGGACAGCAACTATAAAGCTGTAAAGCTGCTTAGTTGAAGCCTAACCAGTGCAGAAGTAACATCTAATTTCACAGTGCTTCCTATGACTTCTTTTTTTTTGGGCAGCTCTTCTCCATCACCTGACCACTGGCTCACCAGATAGTTCTTGCTAAGGCAAGATTTGACACACATGGCCGGGATGGAGGGAATAAGATACCAGTACCCCATCAGATGCTAGTTACCTATGAACACATTGTAAGGCATCCTCAGGTACTTTGGAAACAGTGCTGCCCCAGTTTTGGATGGTAAAAGTCATCTTTATACATCCAAAGGCTTAGCTTTAGAGGCTGTGAGAATGAGAACTATTCACACACTCCTCATACTTCTCTTCTGGAACAGCAATTCATTGCCTTTGAGAGCAGCGAATTCAATTGCCTATCTGTTCTGAAAGTGATAGAATGCTGTTCATATCACCTGAGGCAGTAGAATTTTACTGGCTTCAGCAAAGACTACTTAGAGGTAAGTCCAGAATAGTGAATCATGGGGGGAATTGCTCTATTCACACAAAACAGTTGGGGAATGACCAGCCTAAAAGGACATAAAGATAAAAAAACAAACTAACAGACAAAACAAACATAAAACAAACAAATAAACAAAACCTCAATTCCTTTACAGAGAAGTTAATAGGGATGGAGTGGTTATGGGGAAAAGGGAAAGAGTGGGACCAAAAAGACTTGTATGTTTTAGTTTAGTGATTTTTGTTGTGTTTGTGCCTTCAAGTTACTTCTTGACTTATGGTGACCCAATAAATTTCATAGGTTTTTTTTTTTTAACTCAGAAGAGGTTTTGCTGGTTTCTTTCTCTGAAATATAGCCTACAGCATCTGGTATTCCTTGGTGGACCTCCATCCAAGTACTAACCAGGGCTGACTCTGCTTCCAGGATCAGAAGGAATCTGATGTCTTTAGGATGTTTAGGACTTTTACAGATTTTATTGCAGATAAACAAGGTTTATGTGGAGCATTTAAAGCTTTTGGAATTGGAAAAAGCTGTACAAAAACTAGGAAATGGCTAAATGATGGTGTCGTGTCTAAGGGTGCACGGTCATTCAGGTAACACCAAAGAGAAAAATAGGGAAATGAGATGAAGCAGATTTAACACCAGGGCCTGGGAAGTCCTGGGCCATGTAAGAGATGATGATGATGATGATTTTTAATAGGCATGCTCTTCTTCACTATTATCACTCTTCACTGTTTGGGACTTATTCTGCACAAAATTCACAGTATTTTTGCACAAAAAATAGTATTTCCTGCACAGAAAACAGAAAATGTAATTCTCTGCACAGAAAATGCTGTACTTGGGGATTTATTCTACATAGAAAATGCTCTTTCCCATGGAGAAGATATTTCTTTCTGTACCAAAAATACCGTGCTCAATTTTTGCAGAAAATAATGTCCAAACTGCAAAGATTCTCGTAAATGCAGGATTCTTCTCATTAGGGATTCCTGATACTTGAGAAACACAGTTTTGACATTTTTTTCCTGAATATTTTCAAATATTTTTCCACACCTATTCTGAATTTAGCTCATAGTCATTCCATGTGTTACACGGAAATCAGCTATGCTTTCAGATGCCCTGCATGAGAGTATTTCTCTGTACCACCATCTTAGCTTCAGTCAGTGTTGCAGAAGAGAAGTGGGACATTACTTAGTTATAATAATTCCTGATGGTCCCTGTTCCAGAAACCTAAGTGGCTAACAAGCAGAGTGGATTTTATTCTAGCCAATTTTTCTGTAATTTGAAGATCCAGCCCCTTGCTTCTTACTTATTTAAATGCAGTCCCAAATTATTCCTGAAATGAACATTTGTTTATGGCAACAGAGCCCTAACAGTATCAAGAATAGCAGGCAGACAGCAACTGATTTTTATTTGGGTTCCTTTAGTCTCTATCAGCACAATCTTCTGAAAAAGGTTCTTTAGCAGAGATGTATTATATATGCTTACTCTATTCTCAGATGAATACCTCTGTAATTCCAGTCCCTGGACTTTACTCAGCTGGATAGGCTTTCCTGAAAGATACCAGCTGGTTCCAGTAATGTAATCTTTCCACCACCAAGTTAAAACTGTTCTGTTAGCCAAAGCATTTTGCAACTAGTTTTAATTCTGCTGGTTTTTAAAATATTTTATCCTGTTCCTAGTTGCTTACGTTTAAAAAATATTGCATTGTAGTCTATTGTATTATATCAGAGGTGGGAAAATATAACTGTGAGATTGGGCAGTCTGCCAAGTCCGTTCTTGTGGTTTTCCACCCTCTAAACTTCTTGGACTGCCCCTTTTCCTGGATATTGCAAAAGGGTGAATTGCTGTCTGCGCAGTTCACCTTGAAATGGGTTGCTGTCAGGGTATAGCTGCATGGAGGCAAAATGAAGGCATTGCCCCCAATAAGAATTCTGTCCACCAATGAAATTTACCTTCTGTCCCTAAATTTCTAGCATTTTAGTAACTTAAAACTTTAGCTGAGCATTTAGAAATACAGGTTAGCCCAAGAAAAGTGGCCAAGTTACCAAGTCAATGAGAACATAACAAATTAAAGAATTCAAGGTACAAAAGATTTTCTCACCCTCTGCAATGCTAGAAATTTGGACATGGAAGGAACACTGTGGTCGAGGGAGAGGGCAGAATTTTTACTTCATTTCATTTCATTTCCTTCATTTCCTCCTCCTCTGTATCTATGCCCCTAGTTGCTATCCTCTGTACTGTTTGAAGAGCCCATTTTTCAAAGCCAGAGCCATTTCTTATTTTGTTCCGCTTTTTTCTCCTGTTTCTTTGCAGTGCAGAAAGTCTTGCCACCATGATCTCACTGTGCTGAGACACCTTGTCTCAACCCCAGTCTTGGTAATGGTTAGTTGTTCCCCACTCCCAGCATCTGTTGTGTATATGTGTGCATGTGTGTTAACAGTTTATCTATGCTTTTGAGTTCTGGTTCTGGTCCTCTTGGTGACTGACATGATCTACAAGCTGCATACTGGATCATGTACCCCGAAGTGCTGTGCCTGACCCCAGGGGGGCTCCCCCTGTCAAGCTGTTGACTCTCTGAATCATGGAGGGTCTGAAGATCTCTGAATCAGCTGGATTTGGGAGCTGTCAACTGTCTTCTTGGGAATGGAGCAGCAGCCATGGTTCCCAAGGTTATGGAGGGAAACGGGTGCTTCAGGGGACCTGGGGGTGAATGATCTGCAATCCCTTTATAGAATTTCACTAATCATTGTCTGGACCTCTTGCATGAAGAAGATCTGAAGTTGCTATATTTGTGTGTGTGTGTGTGTGTGTGTGTGTGTGTGTAAATGTAAGGCAAGAATCCCTTGTTTGCAGAGGTTGTGGTCATTTCTCTTGGTCTAAAGCCATTTCCACACTACACGGTTGTAGTGCTATTATTCCACTTTCAACATCCAATGGAATCCTAGGTCTTGCAGTTTAGGGAGGGACCTTTAGAATTCTCAGCCAGAAAGCTCTTTGGCCTCAGTAAACTACAAATCCCAGAACTCCACAGGATGTTGAAAGTGGAAGAATAGCAATGTAACAGTGTAGTGTGGAAATGGCTATACCCCTCTCAGGAGATGGAGAATTTAAAGAGACAGTATCTTTTTTAGATTGCTATGTAAAGGATAAGTTGGCTTTTTCTTTTTCTTTTTGAATGTATGAAGGATAAGGCGTGTGGATTTATAACTGGTTTTTGAAGAGAGGTTTTCTTTCTTTTGATGCTGTTTTCTTCTACTTGTGGGGTTAAAGTAATCAAAGATGTTTTTTGTTATCTTTTGGAATGATTGAAGGAAGTAACTCTTTTCTAAGAAAAACTGAAAGGTCATTAAAAGGAAGGACCTTTTTGATGGACTTTGATTAAAAGTGCATTTTGGATTCTTATAACGTTGAATTGGGGACTTTAATGGAGTATTAAAAATATTAGGCTGGGACATTTACTCAGAGGAAAGAGATCCAAATACCACTGGGAGTTGTTGCATGAACCATGGGGAAAGTGCCTTCCAATTTATAGTTATCCTACCCTGACAGATAAACATTCTAACTAGTTTTCTATTTGAGTTTTGCTTTGACTTGCTGAATATAATGGATTTTCAACGTGAACATGAAGAAAAGGATGTACCTGCATATTTTTTGGCTTCTGGATTGAATTTAGAGAGTTTAAATATGAATATATGAAGCAGCTTGGACAACTGGAAAGAAATTTGATAGATCTTTTGAAAGTGGACTCTGATGATCCCGGTAAAAATGTACAACTTGGAAAAGAAAAGGTTGGAAAAATTTTTATGGATGTGGATGGATTTAAGCCTGAGTTATCTGCTAAAGACATTAAGGAGATACAAGGGGAAGGACAAGAGGAATTACAGGAAACTTATAAAGAATTTTGCAAGACAAAATCTCTTAGATATGAAAAGAATTTGGGATCCAGGGCCCTGCTTTTATGGAATTGATTGATCAAGAAGAGATACAAGAACTGATCCATCAAAGATCTGAGGAGCAAATAGAGATATTTTTTAAATTGGCAGGAAGAGGACAGATAGATCTTACAGGATAGTACCATGGGAGAAGACGGAAGACTATGTCCAGATTTGAAGAACAGTGGGATGTTATGGCAGAACAAAATAATAGAAAATCTGTCATTGAAGAGACTATGAAAAGTTTTAGAGAGATAGGGGTGGTATAAAAATTAATTTTTTAAATGATAAATTTAAAGGTACTGGAAATATTTTCTTCTGATTTGGAATAGTTTCATGGATAAAGAGTTACCGGTATGATGGCTAGAGATCTAAGTTGAAAAGACTTTGATTGTGATATTGCTTATGATATTTGGTGAAGTAATTTTAAGACTTTGAAATTACATAGAAATCATATAGAGAAAACAAAGTTTAGAGGATAGATGAATATTGACAGATGGATATAACTTTATTCTATATTGGTGAGGAGAATTGTTTACCTTTTAAATGTGTTTGTTGGAAGCAATTTTTTTCTATTTCTAAAGGAGAAGAGATAATAGTTTATCTTCAGGAACAATGGATAATATAGAGAGACCAACTGGTTGAATAGACTAGAAAAAAGAATGAAGATGGTCTTATGATACTAGGTTTCACAGCCTCAATTTGCATATTTAACATTCTTATTTCTACGTAGGAAGTGTAAAATTGGGACTAAACGAGCTATTTTGATGGTTGCTTTGGAAGACTATCTGCTATACAGATTATTTGATTAGATTATAAATATTATTACTAATATATTCTTATGGTTATTACTGTACATTATTTGACTACATATTATGTCAATGATTAATGCTAATTAATCATGTAGGTAGGTAGGCAAAAATTATGACAAGTGGTTAGCAACAAATAGTGACTATGGAATAAAATGGAGAGACTAATAGGTGTAATTATTTGATTACAATGGGCTGTTTGTAACAAGGGTGGGAACCAATTTTTAGTTCTTTGTGGTTTTTTATTTGATGTAGTGTGTTAGATGCTTGTAGTTGTGCTATGTATTTGGTTTTTTATTTGCATTGTATTACTATATATTTATAGTTTTATGTATTGTTATATTGTGTTGGTTTTTTTCTTTTTTGTCCTGTTTAATGTTTTTTAAAAAACAGTGTATTTATACTTTTATACACTGACTGGAACCTTTATGAGAAAAGGGAGATAAGAAAAGTTTCAAATCAATCAATCAATCAATCAATCAGTTAATCATTTTGTCTGTGATGACAATGGCCAGAGACAGAACCGAACCATCCCTCCAATAGTTAAATCACTCACAATATACCGGTGCTTGTGTGGTACACCAAGTAAAAAAAATGCTATACTCTGCAAAACAATTATAAGGAAAAAAGTTGCATAGACATGGGCACTATTTGCATCTATTACTTTCTTTCTGGAAAAAGGAAGATGGTTGAAAGGTGCAGGGTAGAAAATGTGTTTATTCCCCCCCTCCAGTCATCACTGCCAAATCGCTATGAAATGCATCACAAAAGGCCTCTGTATAGAAGTCAGTCGGTTCACTGCACGAGAACAATGGATAATGATTGCTTTTCTGCTATTATTGTTAACATCAACATTCATTTATGCTCAGAGCAATGGAATGCTTATCAAAATCAACTGACAAGGACAGCAGATCAAATTGGTGCTGTTATTTAGTTGGCACACTTCTCTCCCCCCCCACCCCGCCTATTTTCTGTAGGGAAAAGGTAATTTCTTTCAGAGACACTTCGCAATTTCAACTAAAGCAACATTCATGAGGAATTGAGGGAGTTCTGTTTAGGAAAAGTATCTGTAAATTTTAACCCAAAGTTAAAATATTCAGACCAGTGAAACTTCCCCAAAATGGTTTCCATTTGTTGGTATTCATCACCACTTTCAAGAAAGGTGTAACTTCCTGCCCAAGTAAAATATGCAGTATTTTCAGAGATGGATGGATGAGTTCACACACTTTTCAAATCACCACTGTCTTCAGCATCGTCATGAACTGTTATCACTATATTGGCTAAAAGTTAAAGAATTGTTTAACTGAACTCTTTTGCAGCCTCTTTACAAATATGCTTTGAATACTAAACAGTAGAAATTTAAATTCATATTATGTGGGGTGTTGGTTTAGGTGACGCTAAGCATTAATTTATTTACCTAGTGATTAATATCTTCCTTTCCAATCCTAATGAATAGCCATAGTGGTTTACAAACAAAACCGAACCAGAAAAACAAAATATAAAGTCAAGATGGAAAAGGACATATCTTACAAATGTGTAATGAACAAAACTATTGTCTCTTGTAAGGATGATAGTGAAGTCTGTCACAGATTCTGATGGTTCTGAAATAGACTCTTAGAATCATAATATTGGAAAGGGCATCACAGGCCATCAAATCCAAGTCCCTGCTCAGTGCAGGAATTCCAGCTAAAGCATCCCCAGCTGGTGGCTGTTCAGCCACTTTTGGAAGCTATCCAGAGAAAGAGTCTCCACCAGCTCTCTAGGTGGTTGGTTTCATTAATAAACTGCTCTTACTGTCAAGAAATTCCTTCTAATGTTCAGTCAAATTGTACCCTCCCCTAACTTAAAACTGTTAAACCTGGTTCTATCCTCTGGGGCAGCGGTGAATCTATCTGCCCCCTCCCCTCTGTGACAGCCCTTGAGGTATTTAAAGAGTTTCACCAATATGCCCAACTCCTTCAACCTATCTCAGATGAGGAAGGATGATGAAGCAATGTTAGACCAATTGATCTATGCAGCCAGACAGGAAAGATCCACAGCTCTTGACATTTGCATAGATAGTTACGTATATTTCTGTGGGAAATATTTTCTTACTTTTGCAAATTCCCGTCCCATGTTGGGGTGAGGGAAAGTGCTTGTCCTGCTTGCCACCATCCAGTCCCACATGACTATTTATCCCTATCAGCTCTGTCACTCCTCCCTTTCATTTGACAACACAATGCCCTCTGTTACTGCCCTGGCTAGCCCGAGCTTTGGGGATATAAAAGATATCTTTTGATATCACTAATTCGGCTTCACATATCCCTTCCACGTGCTTGCGAGGCCCCCGGACAAGCACGCATGCAGACTCGGCCGATAATCGCTGTAATATTCTGAAACAATACAGGCAGGCCAGAAACAGCCGACTCGCCACTTTAGGAGACCTCACGGCAAGTACCTCCATTAGGTATGCAAGCAACTCTAAAAAGATCCTCTGCCTAGCGCTGGCAGCTTGATGATAGAACTATACAATGCTCAAGTACTCCACGTTTGCATACTGGCTATACTATTGACAATTTGGCTCTAACTCAATCATTTAAATTCTGACCTTTCGGAGGCTTTGTCTCCAGCTCCAAATCTATTGTTTTCCCAAAGTCCGACCTAGCCTGCGGTCACAATTCTCCTTATAAAAACCCCTGATTTTGAGCGCTTCCTTGGATCGCTCCTGAGTTCCAGACTGCCTTGCTGCTGCTTTGCTTGGCAAGCTTCCCCTCAGCTCCACGTGCTGAGATACATCGAACCCCAGCTTCGCTCTCCATTTTCTTCCGGACTTCAGGACAGGTTTTGTATCACCCGAACCAACTATCCCTCTAAAAATCCCGCTATCTTACTCATACCTTTATTTTCCTTAGTTATCTGTGTGCTTGTGTTGCTTACGTTGTGTGCCCGTATTTAATAAAGATCATTCATTATTTTCCAACCGGTCTGCTTCTTGGCTTGGCCTGACCCCATAAACACTGGGTTACAAGATCCCGCTAAGTTACCCTGCCTCTCGTTTTGCCAACTAGTGCTCTGAACTAATTTCCTCAGGGTTTTCTGGGGTCAGAGAGTGTGTGATGCACCCAAGGGGTTTCCATGGCTGAATGGGGAATTGAACTCTGGGCTCCAGGGTCAAACCTCCTATGCTCAAACCTCTACACCATGCTGGCCATCTATACCACACTCAATCTCTCTCACATTAATAGTGAGAAGTAACTGAACTATTTATACCACTGAATGGTTCAAGATGGTGGTAATAGATGCTGGTTGTTGTTATTTGTATTTCCTTTTAGCTCATCTCCCCTCACTTCTCTCACAAAGTGGAGTGAATGATGATGATGATGATGATGGTGGTTGATAAAGAAATGCCAGTTAAAGAAGAGAACATTAAGAAGTGCATTTCTGCATATATAAATGGGGAAAATTGTTGTCCATTGTTTTTACAAACTAAATTTGCTAGTGTGGAAAAGAATGAAGAAGACAAGAGCACTTCGCCAGCCAAAACACATGCAGGGATTATTTTTTTTTTAAAATCATGCATGACTAGCTCCTGAGAAGTTGTCCTTCTCCTCCAGTGCATGAAGGGACAGATGCACCTGCAGGGTGGGAGATTCACCCAACTTCATTGATTAGATGGGCAGGGCAAGAACTCATCATTCCATGTCTTCATCTGTGGAAAGGCCTTTCAAGGGGCCCATATGCTGCATTTGTTCTTGTCATGGTTTTAAATGACTTTATATTGATTTAAAATATTGAGAGTTTGATGTGTTTGATCATTTAATAGTTTTAAAAGCATTTTTTTTAGTTACTAATATTTAATTCATATACCTTGTTTTGATTCATGTATGAACCACCTTGGGATATAAATAAAATTAAGCAAACAAAGAAATGATTAAATTATAGCTTTATCCCAATCATAATTAATTCAAAACTCTGGAACTGGCCATAACTTGATCATTGTCATCTCATTTCTGGTAGTACCTACATAATAAATTTTTTTAAAAATTCTTAAACACTGGGACTGAAATCCACCTTATATTCCTAGACAGAGGGAACTGGAATTATCCAATGAATCCAGTATGTAAAGTAGAGATAGAACTGCCAGATGTGTAAAATAAGATTTTATTTCTCAAATTAGCACAATATGTTTTGGCCAACTGTTGCCAAACATAAGATTTGGAGACACTTTTTAAAAATACCTGCAGGTCAATTTTCTAACTGGTTTTACCTCAGGAAAGCCACACAAATATTTTCCAGTCAGAATATGTTGGATTAATTTTAGAAATAAACTGGTCACATCCTAAGATTCTGTCTCTCTTTCTACTCTGGACCAACTGAAGTAAGGCCATTGAGTAAATGGGATTTATATAAATCTTGAATTACCATTCATCAGTTGGTCTCATGGACTTACTCCAGTTGAGGACTAGTGACTGAATTTAGCTTTCATTGTTCCAGATTGATTTTAATCAAATGCAAGCCCATTTTTAAAAATACTGTTGTGGCTATTTTTAATGTTTGTATTGTGCTTCTTGAATATATTTTATATTTGATGGTTTTCCAATCTTAATAGATTTCCTTGGAGAAGCTTTGTCTTGAAAGGCAGTACAGAAATGGTTAAAATAAAACAAAATAAAATAAAAGGATGAAGACACCAAATATGCAATTGTCTTTTCCATAGAATAAAGGCTGAGATGTGTGTATTTGAGCAGTAAGTGTCTGGCACTTTTATTTTTTGAGCAGAGGTGTTGATCTCCAGGTTTTGTAAGACACAGCTTCCCTTGGCTAGCTCTTAACAGCTTGAATTGGGCATGACTCCAATGTGCAAAAAGCAGAGTGCTTCAGTGGTTCTGCAGTTCCTCATAGACTAAGACTGGCTTCACTCTTGAGTTCTTGGCCCTGCAGAACTCTAGACTACTAATGAAGTTTTCATAGAAAGCAAATTCCAAAGCTTGTGAAAACTGGGTAGGAATTAGAAAAGAGAGAGAGAAAGAGAGACAGAGAAGTGTTCAGGAGAAACTGCTCTTACTACACTTACAGTGTAGTATTAAAGTAATTGCCTTGCTATTTCTGAGTTGGTAGGATACTGTATAATTTAGTTTCTTCGATGGAGGAAGACAACACATTTTTATCAAAACTGTAAATGCCTCTGCCATTTTGTGTGGCTGGGCTTTTTTAATATATTGCAGCAGGACAGCTTTATCGTTTCATTCCTTAAAGGAGTCGCTTTCTATCTGCTTAGGATTGTTGTATGTGAGAGATATTTAAAGGATATTTCTTACAGATCCTAAAAAAGAAAGAAAGAAAGAAAACAATTCCTTCTCTTCTGAAGGTTTACACCATGAACTGGATTGCTGATATAGTCTAAGGGCAACATCCACATGCATAGAGCAGGGTCAGAAGTACAAAAGGCATTTAAGGAACCCTCTAAAAGTGTATGGAAACCATGCAAAATTTTCAGTGAGGACAAAATATATTCAATGGCGAGGGAACATTCAGTCAACTGAACAGTTTGCTGGGGAGCTGGAAGCGGATAAATGGAAAACAGGGCTGGAGGAAGAAATGAAATATGGAGTATTATGGAGACCAAAATGACAAAGTAAGACATCCTGTTACATTTCTCACTGGTCACAAGTACCAGATGGAGAAATGTAATTCTTAAAGAGGCTATTTGTTATAGAATATTGATGTCTCAGACAAAGTAAATGGGAACTTCTGGGCACATGAAAAACTTGCATTATTTTCCACTTATCGAGTGGCCCTCAGTACTTTGCTAGAAGTACAATTAAATTTAAGTATATTTACTGTTCCTCTGGCAAAATGTCTTAAGAATTTAGAGAAGAATCCAAAGGCTTAAATCCTACGGCTAGTTCCAGGTACAGTAAGCTCACTAAATCAATGGAACTAACAAAATGTTAATAACATAACTAACATTAATCAAGATGCTATTGATTCAATGGATTTACTCTAGGATTTAGTCATACAGTCTGAATAAAATGAGGGCAGTGTGTCAGAAGGGTTTCTCAGCTCTCTTGTCAAACAAGTGTTTTGGTCTTCAAGTTGTTGTTAAAAACTGTTCTTGGATTCACTAGAATCGCCCTGATTACTTTATTACTTGAGTATAATTCGTAAAAGCTCACATTAACATAGCAACAATGATTTTATAACATAACCAACTAACCAATCAACAATGACTTCTCTCTATAACTATGGTATGTAATTATTAATAAAAAAGGATCACCATGTAAGTTTAATAAACAATTTCCTAGTACTGAGACTTTTGATGTTACCTTTTTTACTCATGACAGGTGAGTCATTAGCCCTTTCCACACTTCACCTTTTTGCGGATTCCTCCAGTGGAGATTCCAGCATCACCTCTGCCAGGAGGAGAGTGAAACAAGAGTGCTCCCCTCTGCACTGGCTGGCTGTGTTATGAAGGAAGCACCATGGCCATGTCTCTTCCTTCTGCAGTGCAGCCAGGTACCTTCCCAGGCTGCATTGGGGCAGGAAGCACAGCTATTGTGCTTCCAGGGCTTCTGCAGGACAGATAAGTCCACAATGGTGATGCTATTGTGGGTTTAATCTGTGATGGTGCTGCTTTGGGGATGGAAGAAGCATGAGACTGCAACAACATCATGCAGAACCATCATCGCAGTCCTGTCCTTCTTCTATCCCCATGGTGGGTGGGGAGGGTAGTGCAAAAAGGGCCATCCTCAGCATTACAGAGGGTTCTGCAAGTCTACTTTTCTGAACTGTGTTTAATTACTGGCTAAAACTGATTTCTATTCAAAATACTTCTGTATGGTGATAATATCCCAGTATCAGGGATATCAACAAAGAAGCTTTCTGGGTATGACTTCACTAACCAACAAACTGGATGGAGCCATGTTTTCTACTCCACTAAGGGATCAGGGCTGGGAACAACACAGCTGAATCTAATTTAGCTGAAGGCTAAAAAAGGGTTGCACTTATGAGGCATTTGGTCTGCTCCTGACATCTGTTACCTGATCTCTGTTAAAAGAGTGAAGGAAGGCCTTTGGGCATTACAGTGGAAATCAGTTCACTCATCAAGTCTGGATTGACATTACTGCAGGCTTGATGGGCAATTACATCAGATTTCTCTACGACTGTTCATTATTCTCCTATGTATATCATTCAGTAACAGAAGATAAGCTGCCTTTGTCATCCCAATTTTGCATAGTTGAGAGAATTCAGATGGGTAGTCACAGCCTAGATGATGTTCTGGTTCTAACAGGCAGTGTGCCACTCACAGATTTCACTTCTTTAGATACCCCATTACTTCTTTTAGCGTGCTAAAAGAACAAGACTAGAAGCCTAGGATTTTCCCTTTGATGAACACATGACCTTTGACTGTTGACCTGATACAGCTGTTTGGCTTAACTTGCTTTAAAATTGCTCTTACTTGTTTTGATCATGTTTTTCACTGTTTTATTTAAACCTGTCTTTCAGGACCATGGACAGTTCAGACTTTTTGCACTATTTCCAGAATTAATTCCATAGCCCTGATGTTTCAGTTCCTCTAAACGTTAATACAAATTGGAAGTTCTATCATGAGTTTCTCAACATTTTTTGTAGACTGGAATTCTTTATTTTTATATGACAAATACTCTCTCTAAATGTAAATTAGACTATTGCATTCTATTTATATTCCTGGTTTTATTGTTAGATAACTCTTATCTCCATTAAAGAGTTGTTTACTTCTGAATATTAATTAAAAAGGCATTTATATGCATGTGAGTATAAAAGCCCTTGGTGAATGACATAAGAAGTTCCCAGATCCCCCTGGAGAATGCCTTCTAAGCAGAGTTCTTTTACATGTTTCTTACTCAGGCATTATTTATTAGTCCAAACTTAAGACAAAGAGAGAATGCTTAGGCTGATTATCACTTTGGTCTTTTTCAGTGCTAATTGAGTTATTTAACTCAATTGCTTGGCGGCATCTTTTTAATAACTTAAAAACCAGCTCCTGTGGCTATTTTAATTTGTTTTTATTTTTTAACAACCAAAGCATATGGTGTTTTAAATAAATATGGCTTTTTGCTATTCACATTTCAACATCGTAATTAACTATGGGATGCATAGATTTTTTTTAAGGCTTTGCTACATCTATTTTGACTGTAACTCTTGGTAGATTAAGCATGTTTGTGTGTGTAAAAGAGAGAGAGAGAGATGGAGAGAGAAACATGTCTTTCTTTTCCAACAGAAACGCAAGGTCATTTGCAAAGAAATGCACAAGACAGGTGCATTAAAAAAAATAATGGAAAGGGATATTCTGTTTTTCCCTCATATTTGAACAGAATGATTTATTAGACCAGATTCTGGTTTCATATTTTACTTTATAGTAAGAGACTGAAGTAGATTGTCTCAATTATCCTAAGCGTTTGCATTTTGACACATAGGAGAAGGGAGAGAGTCTTTGAAGGAGGAAGTGTTCAGGGAAAATAACCATTCTCAGCCCAGTAAACTGTGATTTGTTGGACTGAGATTGTTATGTTTGAAGTGAAGTTGCATACATTGGCTAAGATCCTAGATGGGGAGCTATAGTGTAACATCCTAACCATAGGAAACTTTGCCCTGGCTCCTGACTCCCTTCTTGCAGAATGCACCTAGCTTCTGTGAGGCCCCTCCACAGCCATTTAATGGCTGCTGGAGAGCACAGGTTGGCAGAGGAGCATCTAGCTATGGGGTTGTAGCCAGGTGCACAATTATGGTGTTATCCTCCAGAACATCCTGAGGACCCTTGGGAAGATGCAAACGACACCTTTGTTGTTGTGCATCTTCCTATAGGCACATAGCCAGATCCTTCTCTGTCACTCCCTACGCCCCATTGGCCACACACGAGAGATATAATGAATTTCTTCTTCCATAGTGACTAAAAAGACATATGAGAGCATTATGACAGTATATCTTAGTAACAAGATGCTGACTATTTTCCTTTTTACAACCAAATTAAATGGGAAAACCACAGAAATCTCTAGCAGTCTCTAAAGCTTTTGTAGATTTATTTGGAATATAGGAATATTCCTAAATATTTCTAAATATTCATTTAGGAATTATGAAAGTGGATAGATTAAAATTTAAGGGGACATGTTAACCATATCCCCCTCCTGGTGTCATGTCCAGGGCAGATCAGACAATTGATCAACAAGCGGCAGAGCAGGGCTTACTCACAAAGCAAGAGTAGGGAAATGTCCAAACAGAATTCAGGTTCCAAAGCAAACAAAGGGCAAATCCAAGTTGTAGTCCAGCAGGCAGAGGTTCAAGGTGATCCAGATACAACATAGTGCAGGACTTCACAACCAGAAAAATCAGTTGCTGACCCTGAAAGGAAAGGGCCAGGTGAAAACCTTTTATCTTACTGATGCTGTTCCCACAGGTGCTCCTTCATAAGGGCTCATTTGTTACTTAAATGCACTGAGCGGCACAGTCCCCCTTTCTGATGTCGTCTCTCTTGCACGATAAGTGTCTGTGTTATCTCATCCTCTGATACTTGTTTCCCTTGCTCAGACCTCTGCTGTTGTTTGTTATCTTCTTCTGAGTGAGCTTCTGGGGAAATTTCTGCCCCAGATTCAGAATCCTCCTCCTCACAGCCAGGGTCTCCAAGGTAGGGCATGACACCTGGTATGTTTCTCTCACATGTTTCCCTCACATTTCCATGGATGGAAGGTGAGGTGGAGACTGTTTTCCATATGCAGACACTCTCAATGCAGTTCAGAACACTGATTTTCCTCTAGAAAGTTGCCTTCTTTTTGAGGAGAGTGGTGGAAATGCATGAGGAATAGGTGGGGCTGGCATGCTTTCCCTCCTTACATATCTAATCTACCAGCTTTTGTAATACTCAAAAGGGCTTATCTGTTTACTTGCTAAACACAGTGTGGGAATGCATCGACAAACAGATTGCTTGTTAATACCTCTATTGCGATTTATTGCATTGATCACGTGTATGACACAGCATATAAAGATGCTCTAAGCAAAGGTTTCCAGGTGCAAATCTGATTGAATGCAAATATCTTCTAAATGTGAATCTGGATGATTAGCCTGAATGTTTGATTGCTAATATATTCCTGCATCACATCTTCCTATAAAAATGGTGAAGACACTAATCAGGTTTGAATTACTTCTCCTTAAAAAACAAAACAAAAACAAAAAACAACAACACACAAAACACCAAAACTATTCTCATTGGCTAAATAGATTAAAGATGTACACCACAAATCACTTAAGCCATAGGATTTGCACTCAGTTTAATGTTTTTATGGATTGTTCTCTGGTAGCCTGGTTCTGTGAGTGGAAGATAATCAACATTCTAGGCATCTTTGGTCTTCTGGTTAGGATTGTCCCAATGTTGGTTTTGTGAAGGTTTTTCTGAGTGACCTGCTGTGCTCCCCAGCAGAAGATGACATAAGTCTATCTATCATGGATTTAGTTACCTACTTAACCACCAACCTGTTTCTGTATATTTCTTCAGGTTGCCTGTTGACTTATGGTGACCCTTAGAATTTCATAGGGCTTTCTTAGACAAGGAATACTTAGTTTGCTAGTTTCTTGCTCTGAAATATAGTTTACAGTACCTGTACAGTACCATTGGCAGTCTCCCATCCAAGTGCTAATCAACTCTAACCCTGCTTAGCTTCCAAGGTCAGACAGGATCTGGTGCCTTCAGGGTGTACTAACCTACCTACCTACCTACCTACCTACCTACGTACCTACCTACGTACCCACCTCCCTCTCTCTCATTATTTATACCAGGATGGGACAAGTGCAGCCTCTGGGCTCCATCCTTCCTTCCAGGGCCATTTTTGGGGCCCTACAGGGCCTCTTACCACTCAGCATTTCCTCTCAAATCTGTAAATGTCTTCTGTGGTCCCTAGGGACTTACAAGAAGTGACCTCCTGGTTAGAAGAATGCCTCTTCCAAGGACTAAAATGGCACTGGGGGGAGGAGAAATGATGAAGTTGGCATCATGCCTTTTAGCCAGCATGGAGGACATTTTTAGTAGAAAAAAATCTAAAATAATTTTTAAAATGTGTAGGAAGGCACAGTGGTGTGTGTGTGTGTTTTAATGTGTCCCTCCATGTTTCTCTGAAGGGTGAATGCAGTTCCCAAAGCACCTGGAAATTGTCTACTCCTTATTCATGCTTCATATTTAACACCCCTCCATCAACTTACCAGAAAATGTTTGTCCAGAATGCCATGAGCAGACTGTTGGCTGGGTCCAGTTGTAGAGAACAGGCTACAACCTGATTATAGGAGTTTCAGTGACAGAGGCACAATTCATACGATGGCTATATTCTACAAAGCCCTTTGCCATTCAGAGAAAACCTTGCCCTTGGCTCCATGACTCTTTGTAACATGTTTGGTGTGGACACAAAATCAGGCCTGATTAGTGGCTGATCCCAAGCTGTGGAATTCCCTTTGAAGACCATGCTATGCTGTATCTATATCTTTCATCCGCTGACAGTCAAACGTTTTTGTATTGAGCCAGACCTTTCTCAATATGCTGAGTTGCTGTAGAATGGACTTTTAACTGGGTGGGTTAGGTTTTAATTTCCTTTAAAATTGCCATATCTGTTTTATATTCTTTTTAATCTGTTTTATCTGCCTTGAGTTCCATATTTTTGGGAGAAAGTTGGTGTTCAGATCAAATCAGATCAGAGAAACAGAACAACAACAATAAAATGTGGATTAAAAATAAATGAAATAAATGAAAGAACAGGGGGAGGGCAGGAAGAACCCAACTTGTCACATTCTGTGCCACTTGACATTCCCAAAAAGGTTTTACAGGTACCCTACCCAATCCCTGAGTGAATTGGAATAGCTTAATTTCAAGGTGATACAGACATGAACAATGGCTTCCTAGTTCCAATCACAGTGGAGTTTACCATGATGGCTCCAACAGCTGTCAGTCAAGGCCTAATTTGAAGTGCTGGTTATGACCTATAAAAACCCATATGGCATAGATAAAGATTATCTGATAGATTGTATCTCCCAATATGAGTCTGCCTGCCCCTGAGATCCACAGGAGAGGGTTTCCTCTCAGTCTCACTGCCTTCATAGTACAGCTGGTGGGAACATGACAGTATGCCTTCTCAGTGGCTGCCCCTACACTTGGGAGCTCTCTCCCTAGAGAGACTACATCAGCCCCCTCCTTATTGTCTTTCCAATGGCAGGTGAAAACTTTTTTATGGAGACTGGCTTTTAACAAAGGACGGTAACTGCTGCATTGTTTTAAATTATATGGTGTAATTTTTTTTTAAAAAAATGAAATATATTATTTTTAATATGGTTATGATTTAATTCTCTTTTTTAAGGTTGAATTTTTGTATGTTTTTGACTATTTTTTTTAAATGTGTAACCCCAGCCCTGGGAAGAAGGCTAGGTATAAATGAAGTTTAACAACAGCTACAACAACTTTAATACCTCAGTTTTCTGCTGAATAAGACCCATTGCTAACTATTATTAGAAAAAGCCTAGTTCTACAATAGGAGCACACTGTAGCAATATGAAGCATTGAATTTAAAAGTAATATCTCCTGGTAACTTTGCACCTAATGCCATACTCCTTGGCAGTTGATTTTTCTTTCTGTGTTATTTGAATGTAAATTTTTGTTGGATTATTCTTCTTTCAAACTTTGGAAAACATCATACAGTGTTTCTAAAGAGAATTAGATGTGGGTTCATATGGTAAACGAATATACTGAGATTGCCATATCTTGACATGACATGACATCATGTCTTATTATAAAATATAAAACCACTGATCTCCTTAACTTCGACTGTGTGTGCTGTGTAGGAATTTCAGTGATCCAGGACAGATGGAAGTCTATTGCACCAGCAGTACTGCACTAGCTATACTGCCAGAGTGACTTTGGAAAGTAAGTACCTTGAATTTATCAAGAGCTTTCTTGAACTACTTCATCTTCCTTTATTACAGTTTCATAGAAAGTGTCCCCAGAGATCTGTAAAAGGCACGATATTTCCACACTGACGGATAGCACAAGGTAGAGGTACATCAAAAATACAGTGTTTATGTGTGTGTTGGAAGGAGGAGGAGTAAAATAAAGTGAAGGTGTGTTTTTATGGCCAGTTTGAGTTGCTTATTGTTTCTGTATGAAATGATAGAAGGGATTATGGAGATGCAGCACAGCAGCAGAAAGCTGGAGCAATTCAACAGCAGGTTGAGAGGAAAAAAATCAATCAAGATAAGCAGGAGGGCAAAAACTTTTCTCTAAGCCTGAGCTTTCCCATGTGCTTCACTAATATATATATATATATATGTGTGTGTGTGTGTGTGTGTGTAGGTTGCTGTCTCAACTGTTGGGGCTGCATTGATGTTCTCTTTCACTTTTACCAGTGAAGGGTCAGTTGCCTCCCAGACCAGGTAAACCTTTGCTGATTTCTCCTTACTTCTTCTTCTTGTTAACTGCCGTCAAGTCAATTTATGGCAAGCCTATGAAGAAGAGAGCTTCAAACCACTCGATCCTCAACTGCCCTGATCAGGTCTTGCAGATTCAGGGACATGCCTTCCTTGATCAAGTCTATTCATCTGTAATGTGGTCTTCCTCTTTTCCTGCCGCATTCCATCTTAGCAAGCATTGTTGCCTTTTTTAGTGAACCATATCTTCTCATGATATGGTCAAAAGTATGACAGCCTCAGTTTAGTCATTTTCTAGAGAGAGTTCAAGCTTGATTTGCAGTAGGAGACATTCATTCATCTTTTTAGTTGTCCTGGGTATCTGTAGAACTTTCCTTCAGTTGATTTTCTTCCTGTCAGCTTTCTTCACTGTCCAGCTTTCAGAATCATACATAGAAATTGGAAATACAATGGCATGGACAATCCTAACTTCAGAATTCCAAGATAAATTCATGATCTTGTCTAGTTCCTTCATAGTTCCCTTCCAAGTGCTAATCTTCTTCTGATTTCTTGATCTGTAGTCTGTATTAATGACTAAGCCAAGGTATGAAAAATCTTAAACTATTTCAATGTCTTCATCATCTACTTTAACATTATATAAATCATCTGTGGTCATTTCATATGTTTGCAATATGATCCCTAATGCCTTTTGCTTTCCTGAACCCAAGTTAGACATCTCCTTACTTACTAGTTATTTTTATACTATTGATTTCAGTGGTTTGCATATGATAAAATATAAACCAATTTGATGTCAGCCAGTCCTTGAATTTTGATCTTCTTATATGGGCTATATGTGTGTCATGGTTTGATGATGGCATTTTTCCTCCTGAACAGCTTACAGCTATGGAGGAAGAAGAAATATAGGATGAAATGGGGATCGATAGTAAGTTCGCATTGGCAGGATCCAGACTTTCAAAAGTTAGTTTATATTCTAACTTTTCATTACCCACAGCATTCTAGGGAGACCCATCATGGTGTAGAGGTTTGAATATTGGACCAGGTCTCCAGAGACCACACTTTGAATCCCTGCTCAGCCATGGAAATACACTAGGGTGAACTTGGCAAATAATACTCTCTCAGCCTCAGAAGAAGGCAATGAAAAACTCCCTCTGAACAAATCGTGCAAAGAAAATCTTGTGGAAGGTTTGTGTTAAGGTCCTTGTAAGTCAGAAACTATTTGAAGGTACACAACAACAACAACAATGTATTCAAGATAATAACAGGAATACAAGACAAGAGAAAATAAAGCATTGTAATTAAAGCAAAATATGACTCAATTAAAACACCCTAATAAAAAGGAAAGAAACAGTAGTCAGCAGTTAAAAACTTACTTCAGTAAACAAGTCACTTTCAAAGTCCAAGGCTTATCTTAATCAAAATTTATTTGCTTAGCAGCAGAAGGGAGCTAACCTAGTCTTCCTGAGATGGGAATTTGAGAGCTTGAGAGCAGCCAAAGCAAAGATCTCTCTTGCATTCCTATCAAATGTACCTCTGATCATGATGCAGCAGATGGAAGGACTTCTTCCAAAGATTTTAAAACTTAGTCAGAGTTATGGTATCTGGAAGAACTGGTCTTTTGAATAGCCTGGTTCCATTGTGAACGGATTTGAACTATGTCCAGAAATGGACTAGTAGCCAGTAAAATTGTTGTAAGAAGGGAATGACTTATCACTGGTCTTATCAACTTATCAACGACTTATCAACAGTCAGGCTGTGGGATCTCAGCTTTTGTTTCTGATCTCTTTTCAAAGGCAGCCCCACAGAGAGCATGTTCTAGTAGTCTAAACAAGATGCAAATGTCTTACGTGACTGTGGCCAGGACTAATATTCCCCCAAGAAAGAATTCAGGGAAGATCTTGAAAAGTTATTTTTAAGAGGGATAAATATATCATATATTGAAGACAGCTATTATTGAACAAGCTCTGCAGTTAGCACACAAGCCACAGCCGACCAAATGTTCTCCTGGTCATTGTCAAAACCTGGGTATTTAGTTCCAGACCTTAATCCTGGGATATACCTAAACTATGAAACTGAATCTCTGAGAGAAGTATAACCCCATTGTATGATATTGATCTAGCCCTTTGTCTGTCAAGCCAGAACTCACTGATACTGCAAGTTTCTGCTTATTTGCCAGTTCTACACATTCTACAAATTCAATTTAAATCTGCCTCTCTTGTATCACACTAGACTGGCTGATGAGTATATGATCACTTCTCCTACCAGGATAAAAGAATGACAATCTACTAGTGAAACCCTCAAATTGATAGCACAGTTACTTGCTATTCTGAGCACTCTTTTTCCTGTGTGATTTATGTGTCTGAGTATGTGGTTTCTCCTATCAGTTTGAATTCCTACAGGCATTTCTGCTTTTCTACACTTGATAAACATCACCTATGAGGAACTGATTGGCTCAGACTGTTCTTGGATGCCAAGCTATGGTTCACGCATGGTTCACCAGGATTCCTCCAAACTCCACTGCTAACTTGGCAGGTTCTGTCCTTCATTTACCACTGTTCTTCCAGCTTCCTCAGTACTATTGCTGTAATTTATCTGCTTTTTCCTCTCTTCACTTCCTCTTCCCCCCAAACAAGCCCCACAAAGTTGTATAGAATCAACAAATGGCATCCATACAGATAACCTAACAGAGATGAGAAACAGAATGGCCTGTAGGATGTATCAGTAATGAGGGATTAATAATACAAGACAGAACAAGTATGGACTGTGATGTGAGGTCAGCCATCAATAGACCACTTGAGATGGAGAAGCAACTTTGGTTGGTATGATTCCAGCCTCACAATGCAGATTCTCTCTTCTGACTGGCTTGGCCGTAGTATAATGAGCTGATGTGTCATTTGAGTGACAGAATACTGGATACTAAAGGAATTCGAGAAAAGCAGAATTTGAGTTCCACTTCAAATGTGTAAGCTCTGCAAATGAAAAGAATGCCAAGATTTTGCTTGTCTACAGAATGACATTAGATCTCAAAAAAAAAGAAAAAAAAAAAAAGAAAAAAAAAATCAGTAAAGCCAGATTTTGTCCTGGCAATGCCAAGTTCTGCCAGATTTCACTTTATCTTTAGGTCTTTTGCCAGGGAATGGATAGTGTTTTTAGTTTAAAATGTACACCCTGATCATCTACATCAACTTACCCGAACCTGGCACCATCCAGATGTGTTGGGCTACAACCTCCATTATACTGACTGACTGGGCTCTGTGGTGATGGAAGTTAAAATCCAACACATCTGCAGGATGACAAGTTGGGGAAACTGAATGTCATTGTCTGTTGTTTGTTTTTCAAAATGTCAGGAAAAAATTGTGAATGGTTCATCATGTTTCTAGAATAGATTGCAAGACTAACACACCTTTTACCTGTACAGAGCTGGGGAAGTTTCCGAGGAAGCAATCCAAGAAGGCCCTTTCATTTTTCATAGACTGGAGTATAACCCTGAAAATTACCTTGGAGAAATCTTGCAGTTTAATGCTCCCCATTGTTGCCTTTCTCTATATTATTTTAAAATTAGCATTTACCAAGGCAACAGGGAGGCCACTTGACAAGAAGCCGACTGCTCTGGCATACTGTATACCTCATCAAAAAGTATTTGTGCTTGTCACCTAAAGCCATGACTCACCTAGCAACAAGCTTGTTATGCAGCATTCACAAACCCCAGGAAAACCATGGAAAAAAAAAAACCACACGGATTTTGGAAGAGGGCCATTTTCACCATTTGCAGAGAATTGATTTAAAAAACAAAACAGAAACATGAATGATTTAATTCCGAATTCAAAAGCATAGTAATGTTTTTCATAAAGTTGCTTGGCAACTAACTGAAGGCATGTGGGATGGAAAGGGAAATTCAAACATCACAATCTTTGTGGCTTCTTTTTTTCAGGTGGACAACACAGTACTATACAGGCTAATTAGTACTGTGAATGTAAAATAGGATGTCATATTGCAAGGTTGGTTATCATGGGAAGTACTTCTGGGTGAGGAGAGGACAGTAATTGTGAAAGTTGGCCAGCTATGAGAGAGCTCCCTAACCCCATTGGTGATTGTCCTTATTTTCAACTCACTTGCTGTTTTGTTTCTGAGATCTCCCTCAGCAGATGTTGCTTATCACTTTGAATTTTTTTTGTGGATTGGGAAGAAGGAGAAAAATGGAAAGCATTTTTTATGAAAGCACCAATGGAGATCCATCCCCTAAGTTATGTTATGTCTGAATAAATAGTGACTCACCAAAGCAGTCAAGACTGCGGTCGACCAGGGTACCACAGTTAACTTTTTCCACTACAACTCACAGAATCTCCCCAGCCAGGGTGGATGATGGGAAGGAGAGTGAGCCGTCAGAAACCTGACAAACCTGACAAACCCAACACAAGTCTGGTAAACTTGAGAGAAATTGAGCCTTTATGAGCATATCTGTTGACTGCTTGCAAAGGCTCGACGTCTTAAGAAATTTGAGAATGTGTGTCTCTTCTGCTACTAGTCCTTGCCCTGCCCCAAGGCTCTGGAACCTATGTTGGGGTAGGGAGGATGCAGAAGAGGCAAACGTTGTGGAATATCTTTTTTCTGTTACAGATTTCCCATAATTGCTGGCAGAAAGGTTATGTTGCCCATATTATTTCTTCTAAAAATCATCCCTCTCTTTAGTGAGAATGGTATGGTCTGGAAGGCTGGTCTAAGATGAAGGACAAAATAGTTCACACCCCTCCCCCTTTCATCCCACTTACAAAAGCCAACTGGAATGGCAGCTGAATCTCCATTGAACAATTAATTAATTAATATCCTGCCTTCCTTACAACATAGGCCCAAGATTGCTTACTACATTGGTAATGGAACAATGTCCTTCACTTCTCAGGCTAGTTGAAGAGGACTAAGACAGGATGTGTGACATTCTAGAGGTGAACAGCTGGGGACTTTGGGACGAAAATCTGTGAAGCTACCGTGGTTCCCCACTCCTGCCTTTGCTGCTGTAGTTAATTCTCTTACTCAGACCAACAGTTCCTCACCAAGAATTATGAGAGTCTCATACAGACACCTTGTTGTTGTTGTTGTTGTTGTTGTGTATCTTCAAGTCATTTCCAAATTATGCTGGCCCTAAGGTGTTCTGTCCTGGGGTTTTCTTGGCAAGATTTATTCAGAGGGGGTTTGCCTTTGCTTTCCTCTGAGCCTAAAAGAGTGTGACTTGCTCAAGGTCACCCAGTGGGTTTTCATGGCCAAGCAGGGATTCAAATCCTGTTCTCCAGAGTTATAGTTCAATGCTCAGACCACTACACCATGCTGGCTCTCAGAAATTCTGTACTGATGTGCTAATCAGCATGTATGGATGAGGCAGTGGGATTTGCTCCTGTCCTTTGTGTATTCACTATCCCCAGATTTCATGCCTAAAAGTGGCAGCTATCAACAGGGAAGGAGTTAAACATCATAGTGAAGAACCAAAAGGGTCAGGGGAGGAGAGAAATTTATTTTCCACATAGCCTAAATTTGGGCTAAAAGATAGCCAAAACTTTCAAAAGTCAACATCATAAATTCGCCACATAAAAAACAAAACAAAAGCATCATGTATTAACTCTGCATGAGAATAGTGCTGAACCTATTTCAAACATTTGTTTAAATCATCTCAACATGGCCAAGGATGGGTTTCTTTTGTATGAATGCCACCTGAGAAATTTCAATTGAAACTCTGTTAAGTCTCACTGAAAAATCCTAATGCTTTGCACTAGCAAGAATATGCAAATTTACCTTTGTTTTACTGCAGGCAGAATTCAGTGGAAAATTAACAAAATGAAAAAAAAATGCCCTTAAGGAATTTTTGTTATCTTTGTTGAAATTTAGTTTGGTTTCCCTCAAACTTCTTCAGATCTCTTGTTGGAACAGAGAGGTACGCATTTATTTCAATGTTTTGTTGTAAATGAGTTTCCATTGCAAACTTTTTTTTGTAGCAAATTCTTGACCTGTTTTTCTGTGGTTCAGAAGCAATGGTCTTGTTCAAAGCCTGTTTATATACTCCTGTGATGCATCTCACTTTGTATTATTTTCTTCAGGCAATTTTTTCATTGGGCCAGTGAAACAAAGTTGTCCCAACGATGTAAAATTGGTCACTGTGAGTATCTTATTAAGGTATTATTCATCTAGGTTTTCAGAGCATGGAAATGTTACATTTTTGACAAATTATGGATTCTCCATGCTGACTGGGAGATTTTATGAGTTGTGGTTCAAGAAATTAACTTGTATGAGAATTTGTTCATTGAATATGTGGTGTGTGTATAGGGAAGGTGACTCTGTTAGTCCTGCCCCTTCCTCATTAGGGATGGAAAGAATATTGAAAAATATTTTTTTTAAAGAAAAGCTCAAAAACATGTTTTTCAAGTATTGAGAAAATCAGATGAGAAGAATCCTTGATTGGTAAGAATCTTGGCAGTTCAATACTTATTTTGTGCAGTATTGGTTGTTTCGCACAACAAACAATGTTTTACGTGCAGAAAATAACACTCCTATGCAGAAATATTTAAGTCATCTCAGCATGACTCAGGATGGGTTTCTTTTGTATGAAATTTATCTGAGAAATGCTGCAGTTGGGGCATTCCCTGGAAAATTTGCACGTGGTTATTTGCACAGAAAATAGCATTTTCTGCAACAGGAAACATCATTTCCTGTACATAAATCTTGCATGTTCTGTACATAAATATTATTTTCTGTACATAAAATCCTGTTTTCTGTGCAAAAATAACCATGTGTAAATTTCGTGCAGAGTAAGTCCGGAATTACAAACAGGCTTTAAAAACTTCATGCTGTTTGAATTATTTGTTTGCATCATGAAGAAAATTGTTAAAAATATTAATTGCTTTGTTCCAAAAGAAAGATAGTCATGAATTACATCCCTACTCCCCATGCATTTCCATTGCTTTCTAATTGTGAATGTGACTTTCTGAATCAGAGAGTTTCCTTTATCTGTGAAGATTCCCTACATACTTTTAACTCCTGTAAATTCATGCCAAGTGTTGAGCCGCCATGAATAGACAAAGTTCATCCTCCGTGCAAAGAGAGTGACAGAAATACATGAAAGGAGGAGGCAAGCATGCTTACCTTCCTTACATACTTCATAAACTCAGATGAATAATGTCTAAATAGGGCTTAAGTCTTGGTCCTAAACATTGCTATCAAGAAAACGTAGTGATAATAATATGGTTCATTGCTTGTCCAATGCTATGTAGTTTCCCAATAATTTCTTCTTGCTGTGCAGAACAAGAACAATGTTTAATTTGCCTGACACATTCCCGCAGTTGGGGCCAGATGCAAGCAGGAGGACAACTGCTGTACTACATCCCTACATTTGGTGTTTGTAATTTTCTAGCCTCGAGACTTCCCTTCACTTTGTGAATAAGTGACTTTGCTCCCTCCAGAAGCTTCTGGCTAATTAATCATGGTTGCAGAGTGCTGTTGTAGGCAGCTTGTTATAACATTTGATTAATAACAAGTGCTGATTTGGGAATTGTGGTGCGGTGAGCAGGATCACATCTGGCAAGGCATGACAGTTACTTCTTTACAGTATAAGCATTTTTGTTTAGATTTTTTTTTTCCGTTTTGGAATCTGGTATGCTTTAGGCGGTGAAGACTCAATAAAGCTGCCAGCCCATATCACTAGGGCCATAAAGTGTGGCATTCAAATGCCCTTAAACAAAAATGCAGACATGAATGTGTGAATCTGTCAGTGTTCTTTTCACTGAATTTTTCATTTTTCCACTGGTATTCTTATTTAATCATCATATATTGTGAGATCTTTTCTCCTTGGCATGGAAATCTCTATGTATTTTTGTATGCATTAAGAAAGTATGCATATTTAGTACACATTTCCCGTTGACTAAAGTTTGCTGATGCATGCTTTCGTAATGTCAGTTTTTCAAATGTATGCCCTGGTGTTGTGATCATTTTTTTTTCTTTCTATGATCACAAATCTTATTAAAGAATGGATTTTTAGGACAATATGTGTTTTGTTCCGTTGGCAGTCTCAGATGGTTTAACATGGGTGTTTCTGCACTGTTAATACAAGCCCAACAGATTTCTTGCCCATTCCTAGATACATTGATGATCACTTTTGGACGAGAAAGCTCATTTGGGTTATTTTAGGAGAAGATGTTTATAAAGGGGCACTTATCACTGTTTGAAAAGGGAGCTGCTTTTTTAAAAAAATTATTTATATGATTGTTCTAGTTAATTTTTTTTGCATTGGTCATTTTTTAATATAATTTCTGTTTTATTACTCTTGACATAGAAGCTTATATTGATATAAATGTTTAGTTTCTTTCTCTTCCATGTCTTTCTTTTTTCTATTCATAGATGTGTGTTGACAAATGATTTGGATCTAATAGTATTTTATTGTGCAACATTTTTTTCTTTTTTTAAAAATAAAGGAAAAAATTGGACTAGAAAGTAATTAGCAATATACAATGTTCTTCTGACTAACAGTTAAATTATAATATTTACCCCCTTGCTTCCAATGTTATCCCGCACCACTGTTTCCCTAAGCTTCTGTTACACATTATTACACAGTGACATGCTGCACCCTCCTTTAATTTTTGCTTTTACTTCCTGGATTAATCAAATGATTCCAGCTAGTTACAGATCACAAATGATGATTACACTAGATTTAGCTACATCTTGATATTATTCAGGAAAATGAAGGCAAAGGGTTTTTTTTCAAAAATTGCTGAAAAAAATTACCCTGAATAGGAAGTGTTTTTCAGTATTATTGAAAATATTCATAGAAGTATAAGCAGTCATTTCAGCACCATTTTTACAATGTAATCAATAATCACAGAAGTGATCTAAAGGTATTATTTTGGTTTTGACAGAAATTGGACCATGCCTGCAAGGCACCATTTCTAAAAATGTACTATTATTTTGCAGGCAGAATAAGAAGATGTAATTATGCATGGATCCAATCATATCTTTGTGTTTCTTTTGTTGTATTCAGAATTGAGCTGATCTGTGGGTTCACAAATGGTACACTGTAGATTCCTTAGAAGATTGTACCATCCCAAAATGCAGAAAAGCTTCTGTTCAGCCACTCACATTAAAATAGGAGACTAAGGAGATGAGAAGAAGTCTAAAAGGTATTTTAAAGTAATAGTTGTATGTCCAGACAGATACTCAGTCCTGGCTTTTGGACACCCTGTAGAGTCCAATGGATGTGTACAGTTTAATCAATGAACCAAGAACGCACATTCAGATTAAGAGCTACTAGCCACTGACCAGAGAAATAAAGATACAGTAAATCTGAATACAAAAACAAAACTCAAAAAACATAACCCAGGACATAGAAAAACATTATTCAATAATTCTTAAGAGTTTTTACAAACCACTAGTCTTTTTGAAAAACTTAACAAAATCTTTCTCCCTGTACATTGTGAAATGTAAAGGGGATTTCTCATATGTTCACAGGACGGGGTTAATTCCTAAGGGAGGTGTCAGGGCTCAACAATTCAAATCTTCTGAATTGCATGCCATCTTCCCTGGAAACCCTACTATCTAATTTTATCTAATATGTAGGTCTATGGCTATTTAATAGTGGAACGGGGTTGGTGGTGGTAAAGCCTGTCCTCTTCATATGTTTATGACCTGACCATTTTTACCTCCCCTGAGAGTGACCATAGGCTGTGCCGTCCCCACCCTCAACAAGATTGGAAATGGCTGTTAAAAGATTGTTTCTGGTTCTGTAATACTGCTTAGGAGAGCATCATGCAGTGTTTTGAGTGTTGTACAACGATTCAACTCAACGAGACCAGGGTTCAAATCCTCATTCAGCCATGGAAACTTATTAGATGACCTTGTCCATGTCACACACTCTCAGCCTCAGTGGAATGCAAGGACAAAAATTCCTCTGAACAAATCTTGCCAAGAAAACCTCATGATGTGTTCCCTTTAGGGTCACCATAAGCTAGAAATTACCTGAGGGCAAAAGACAGCGACAATACTGCTTAGCAGTGGGACAGGTCTTGTTTATGTGTGGCTGTAGCTTGTTCTCAAGGAGAATGGCTATTCCTGGAACTTACAGGAGCAGCAAGTATTCCTCCCCCTCCTCTCTATTCAGTGGTACCCCCAGAAAGAGCACAGAAACTTCAAAAATTATGGGATGCATGTGGCTGAAGGGCTGTGTGATTCCTTTTCCTGGCTTAGTGGACTAAGAGGGACTTCATTTTTAGTGACTCAGTTTGGTATTGAAATCACACTGCTCCATGACTGAAACCTGGCATGAATTAAATTCATACTTGCTCTCAGAAAAGTGGGGTATGGTGTATGTCAGGGAAGGAGGGGTGCATGCAAAAACCTTTCATTTCCAAAAAAGATGTTGGGATAGAGAGGAGTTTGTGCAGAATTCCTTTGCAGTAATGTAAAGCATTGTACTTTTACTACTAAATATAAAGATGAACAACAAATATTTTCTTTTCAATGCTATCCAATTCTATGGTTTCATATAGGCTGAGATTCTGCACAACATGTGTGTAATGGAATGCTTTGCACATGCAGCTCTCCCCACCTAACACCTATCAAATTCTGGAGGAGAAACCAGCTGAGAGGGGAGAGGAGGCAGAAGTAACATGGGTGATCAAAAAGTTGCCCATCTCTGTTGTGAGAAGAAGAAAAATGAGTTTGCACTCCATCTGGGAGAGCAATCGCTTTTCTCTGCAGCTGAAGTTACAGCTGAGACAGCCACTTTTTGGTCTTCTGTCACTGTCCTCACCCCAACTCAGTAATAGTACACACCAAGACTTGACAGCTGCAAGGTGGGGAGGTCTGGGATACCAAACAAGGGGCAAGGGGCTCCTTGTACACACCCAAAAGAAGACATACATGCATATAACTCTGAGGCCCTTTCCTCATCCTACCTCTTCTTGGCGCTGGGGTGCGGTGCTCGCGCAAGCAGCCTCTTGTGAGAGGCTCTCGCTTCCCTGCTTCTTCAGCTCCGCACAAGCTTTCTGCTCGCACGAGAGCCCCGCCTCTTCCTTTCACAGTGCAGCCCAGGACCTTCCTAGGCTGCACTGAGACAGGAAGTGCAACTGGCCCAGCTCTTGAGGCTCTGCATGCCAGGTAAGTGCGCGTGGGGCCTGGGAGCCATGCATGATCATGCAGCATTTTCGGCTTAAAGCTGAAAATGCAAAGGTGTGCAACAGTTGCCTGCCAGCCCCTGCAGCCTTGTGCAATTGCGAGGGTGTCATGCAGATCGCTCCTTGCAATTGTGTGAGGCTCTCTGAGTCATGATATCATCCATTGTCAATGGAGTGATTCAATCAAGGAAGCTAAAGCCTTGAGTTTGCAAAATCTGAGCAGGGCTGTTGATGATTGGGTCTCTCGGAGGGCTCTCATTTATACTGTTCCCTTATGTCAAAACTGACTTGATGGCAAATAATAACAACAATGTCACCAACAGGGTTCTAGCCCTTCAGTCTTAAGATTACAGCATTCAAAGCTTCAGAATTGTTGTTGTTGTTGTTGTTTTTGTGTAATATTCAGATGTGGTATATGTGCAGGATGCAGGGTTGGGTGGCCCTCCATATATTGCTTAAGTACAACTCCCAGCATTCTTCACCATTGGATATACTAAGATTGCTAAAAGTTGCAGTCCAATAATATCTGGAGGAACATGTGATTCCCACCGCTGTTTTAATGCCTTCTGTGAAATAGTATAAACCAAAAATAAAAAATAATCTCCAGATATATATTTTGGCAATTCCAGACTTGTGCTTTTTCTAAGCTCTGATATAAGTTTTTGTGATTTTAATGCTTTCTAATTCAGGTATTTCCCAGTGGTAGATAGGCTAATAGAAATGACTGGGATAATAATGTGTAAATGTATTTTTAACTCTGTATTCATTTCCTTCTTTTCTAAAATAATTTTGGCACAGTCCAAGGCCATTTTTGCACTAGATTGTTATAGCACTATTATTCCACTTTCAACATCCTATGGAATCCTTGGGTTTGCAGTCAACCGGCCCCTCCCAAAACTGCAAACCCAGGATTCCATAGGATGTTGAAAGTGGAATAACAGTGCTATAACAGTCTAGTGCAGAAATAGCTCTAGTGACAGGATTCTGCATACTGGAGAAGCTTCTACTCATGAATCTTTTGAATGGAAGAATGGAACCCAGTAGAAATTCCTCAAAAATGCCCTGGAGGACAGTTAGAATCCCTCTCCCTACATGTTAGGTTATTTAACTAGGCCAACAAAAAAGGCACGAAATTTTCAAACTTTTAAGATCTCTGGATATTTTAAGCAACATGTTACAGAAATCAGTTTTGGTGACTGAGAATGAAAGGGAGAGGGGAAAAAATGGACTTTATCTTGCAATCACATTGTTTGCATTCTCCAGGATGTCCTATCATGTGAAAATTTCATACACAGAGAGTTTAATTACCATTTTAGTCCCTGGATTTTGAGGTGGTAGAGTTCTATGATGTTTGAAAAGTCCCCCCGCCCCACACTTCTCAATGTGTATATTAGTTCTAGAATTGGCTTCGGACCTTAGAAATTTTTGCTGCTAGCCACCTGCATAATCTGTTTCACAGACAGCTGTCAGTGCTCATTTTTTAATGTCCAAGAAGACTGCAGGAAAGCTGCTTAGGCTGTATTTGCCTCTACAGCCTAAGCATCTTCCATTTAGCAGATGCAGCTGCACAACAGACAGCACTATCTGTCAAAGGCAAATGTGATGGCCCTAGGAGCATGCCATCACTCCTCTTTAACAACTGAGGCAACCCTACAAATGCTCTAGATCCAAAGAGAGGTCTGATTATTAACTTTCATGTGCATTTTGTAAAACATGAGAATTTTTGAAATGTATCTGTTTTTCTCTCCTTAGCCAAAATCACATACTTAAATGTACAAATTAATTTTACACAATTTTAAAATGTAGACATCCCCTCTCCCATTGTCTGTAATCTGTTTGTGCATATTTTTGAAATGTGTACAAACCTGAACATATTTTTGTTGCACAAACTGCACTTGCAGCTCAAAAAGATAACGGACGTCAGACTCCAGATTGGTTCTGGATCCCTGTTCTGTTCCAGGAGGTTCAGTCTTGATATTGTCAAAAACAGTCCCTATCACTCAATACATGGGTCTTCTCTGAGCTTTCGTCTGTGATCATGAAATCCATCTTTAATTATTTTTCAGGCAATATTTTTTTTAAAATTTCAGCCCAATGTAAATACTCTGAAGAGCTTAATACTGCAAAGTCACCAGATCCTGTCTGATCTAGAAAGCTAAGCATAATTGGGACTGGCTAGTACACGCAAGTCACATCACCAGATAATATCAGGATTCTACCAGAAGAAGGCAGTGGCTAAACTCTGTTGGATAAATTTTGCTAAGAAAACACTATGATAGAGTTACCATAAATAGCAACTGACCTGAAGGTGCATAACAGCAACAGCTAAGATGGTATTATGTTGCAGAAGTAATTCTGTCTTTGAGGGTCTCAATATTTCTTCTCACCAGCTAGCTCTACAGCTGAACTTAGAAGATTTGCATATACATTAGCTGTAATTCAATTCCTGGCCTCTCCAGGTAGGTAGGTAACTAGGGAAACAGTTTGGGGACGGATGCAGATTTCATTTTAGTTGGTTTTTTTAAAATCATAATTTACCAAAAATTTGCATGTGGGTAAAAGTGCAGCTGACATATTTGCCCATCCCTAAAATATTCTATCAGGAAACTTTAGAGTCAAATCTGCTTTCATGCAGAGTAACTGTTGGCTCTCCACTTATCCAAAGAGGTACAAGAGAGATGCTTATGGAGAAATGTGGTTGTAATAACACAATCTGTGGGTATTTTACTTGGTATGCAGGAGATGACCTATCAATTTTCCATACCACTGCCAAAGTAGTTACTGACCAGGGTTGCTGAATGTCTCTATAAGTCATTACAGACCAAGAGCCACATGAAATACAATTCATAGCCTTTTACCTTCTGGGTCAGGTAACCTGGATTCCACTAAGCTCATGATGATAAAGTATTTCCACAAATGGGATTCTCATTGGTGAAAGCAAAGCTTACTACTATATTCAAGGCACGGGGCAGACTGATATGAGCCATTAAAATGTAAAATGATATAAATGATTCACATAAATATAAACAGCAAATCTATTTATTTCATGTATAAATACCTAAGCTGTTTATTGATACAATGTAAATGTGAATTTATGTATAGGCAAGGATTTAAGCTCCTGGCAACTAATAAATGTTGCATTAGTGCTTGGCCTTTAATTTATTTTGCTTCTGCCTTCCTCCCACCTCATTTTTTTTCATTCCTTTACACAGACAATATGCTTTACATTGGATTAAACATATCTCTGAGTTGTTTCAAAAAAATCCAGGAGGGTAATTTCACTATGCAATCCCATCTTTCTTTGCAGGATAATAGGAAGATCAAGAAACATATCATGTAAGTACACAGTGGTGTCATTCCACTAACACAAAACTTCTGCCAGTTATGGAGAGCCTGTTTTCATCCTAGCACAAGCACCAAATCTGAAACAAGAAGTTTGGCAAAGTATTCCACATGGCATCCCATAACTCATTACAACTTCACTGGTGTCTCTCAGCTAGACATTACTTAACAGTAGTTGTAGTGTTTGTTCTTCTAGAAATTATACTGCTGGTTTGTGATGTAAAACACGTTAGTCTCTCATGCACTTCATCGTCGCTGCAACATCCACAACAGAGCTCAAGGCACAGTGTAAGCTGGAGCTTGAGCCATGTGCTATTTCTTTACTTCATTTGGTAAGGACACATGCACGTAACTATAGAAGTTAACTTTAAATTTTCCATTATGCTACAAAAGGAATGAAGTGATTCCTCATTCAGTTACAGTAATAAAGTAAGGCAGTTTGTGGTTGAAGAGAGGAGTCAATTGCAAGTAACACTTTATTTGTAACTAGTTATTTCTAAGCTCTGGGCCAAAATTTGTCTCTGAAATAAAAGTGAAATGGTCTGCAAAGCAGCAGATATGGCAGACAAACAAGGAGTACATTAGGAACCAGTTTTTCTATCAGTGCTAGAATATCTCTGAAATGAACTGGGGATCTTCCCCCTATTCTCTGCATTATCTCTGCAAATAAACATGATTTATAAGACATGGCAGATGCTGCCTGGGTTTTACAGTGCTTGTTAGGCTATTGCACCCTATATTTGTGGGGAAATTGGTATTTGTCAAACAGTCTTTCCTTGTTCAACATAGGTTGAATTACTGTTTCACATGTGTTAGTTCTCTCCCTCCCTTTTATAATTAACTTTCAAATCTGCCCAGGGAACATAAAGAGCAAACAAATTCATTTTGCAATAACCCATAAATAAAAGGGTTTCCAAATCACAGCTGACAGCTAATAGTGAGCAAGTACTGTGATCTGCTGCTGCTGGAGAGGGCTGGCAAAATGAATGACTCAGAGGTACGAAATATCGATGATTAATTCTCATTTCTTGGCTTTAGTCTTTTAGCACATAATGATCACATAGATTTTTACTGAGATGGTGTAAAGTGGAACGCGCCGATCTTTTGGCACAGCTCATAATTCCATACTCCAACAAATGGAGGTTGTGCGCATCTCACTCACTGCTATTAGCCGATAAAAAGAGCCAATATAACAGAGTACTAAAAGTTTATGTAGAGCAAAGGACAAAACTTTTAAGCGAGTTGCCTGTTTTATTCAGTAGAGAAGGTACCAAGGAAGCCTCTGTGACTGAAGTGCCTATAGTGGTCCTTTCCTATGGAAGGAATTAATTGTGCTTTTCCTTGCCAGGAAAAGATGCTTAGGCAGCAAATAACAGCTAACTCTATAGACAAGCTATAACTCTTGTAATAGATCCACAGATCTATTATAAGGTATGACATTGAGGCTCCCCAAAGAGATGCATACAAAGGAGGGCAGCGGTTGTTCTTTGACCTTTACTTAGTACAGTGTGTGTTTGTGAGTGTGTGTGTGTGTACAATACTCCAACATCTTGACTGTCTATTGTCAAGGTAGTGTATATTGCCCCAATTTCATAGGAGAGCAGGCAACCCAGATTGTGCAGCACTAAGCAAAGTATTTATCTATTTAACATCTTGACATCAGTTTTCAATAAAGAACAAGTTTTTGGTCCTTATGTTTTCATATGACATGCTCTAAACAAATGCTTCTCAGACTATCTGATGTAGGGGATTGTCAGTTTTTTCCCCCCAGTGTGTGAGGGAATGGCACTATATTTATGCTCATTGGCTTCATTTCCCCCCCCCCGCACACTTGCCAAAGACTGGCAACCAATGGCTCAGGTTCAGGGACCACCACTTTGAGCAGTAAGTTAAAGTAAGCAAATAGTGCTGTGTGAAATCTCAGAAGCCAGAAAGTGTTTATATGTGGGTGGGTGAGTAAGATCTCTGATGCTTAGGGTTTGTTTCAGGATACCTACATTGCTCCTTGGTCTTTTCATTGACTAATTAAAAAAAAAAACCAGAAGTATATGCAAAATAAGAGGGAAATAAATAATTTTTCCTGACATAATACATAGTACAGAACTGAACATTTTGCACAAAATTTAGAATGCTTTGGCACGGTTTCAAATTTGAGCATGATGTACACACTGTTACTGGTAGCAACATATAATGGACTAAAATATGGTTATGTTATTGAGAAGACAGTCAGCGTGATGAAGTGGTTTGAGAGCTGGGTGACAACTCTGGAGACTAGGGTTGAATCCCCACTCAGCCATGGAAATTCCTTGGGTGACCTTGGGCAAGTCACATTCTCTCAGTTGCATAGGAAGGCAAAGGGAAACCCCATCTGAACAAATCTTGCCAAGAAAACCCCAAGATAAATGTACCGTAGGGTCACCGTAAATTGGAAATGACTTGAAGGCACACAACAACAACATTGGGAAGAAGGGTAGGGGGTGAATTAGGGATGTGGGACTTCTGGGCTGTAGGACTAATAGTCTGTGGGGATTTTCCAAACTTTTACCCAGGCTTTGCACCATCTAGTAGATTCCACTCCTGTTCTTCTAATCTAGCAGAGTAGAGATAAACCCTGGTCTTTCAGTCCTGAAAAGGAAGGGCCCATACTCTCCTACTGTCCCAATTTGGCAGGGACAGTCATGATTAACCCTCTGTCATCCCACTTGCTCAGTTGCTTTTAAAACATCCCAGTTTCTTTCTCCTCCTGCCACTTCTCTCCCCTCCCATAATTACTTCAGTTACTGCAAAAGTAGTTTGCACTCAGTTAACTCAGCAGGGTGCAAAATCTTGCCCTTTCCAATAGGTTTGGGCAGAAGCAAACTTCTGCATCCCCTCCTAGCTTGTGTCTTCTTCCTCATCAATAACTTCTGCCATCTTGACCATACTCTGATGTTCTTTGACTTCACACGCCCCACTTATTGTCTGTGAAATGTTGAAGAGTATGAAAGCCTTTTCTAGTAGTGAGATGGAGGGAGGGAGAGGGAGAGAGAGAGAGTATGTTAATGTCGTGTATACCATTTCCTTGGGGTATTTTCAGCTACTTTATAAATGAATATTGTAGTAACAGTTACAAAAGTTTCCACAGTTTTCAGATTTATATAAACTTTTTTTTTAAAAAAAAAAACCCACACCAATACTGCATAGTTTATACTTAAACCAGTGAGCAGACAGTGTCCCAAAGCTCCATACACCTCAGAAAGGACCAGTGAAGGATTCACTTGCAAAAAGTAATCTTGCCCAATGGTTATTGAGACGCAAATACACAACGCAGATTCTACTATATGGAGTTTACTCTTCCATTCCCCCAAATACATACATCATATTACCTAAGTCAAGGTGACAATAGCCTAATTCTTATCCTTGAGAAAAATAACTCCTCTACCCTCCAGATCTCTCTGTCTCACACACACATTCTCTTTCTCTCCCTCTAAACTGGACCTACTTTCTGGGCCAACTAAAAACTCATAGGGGTTACGTGAATGCCAAGAGAGGGGCATCTACTTTGGCTAGTTCCCAGTCCACTTAAGGCTGTGGCTGAAAGCAATTCTCCACTCTTGTTATGAAGTCTCTATACTTTTGCAGAATACTCAGTTTCTTGTGAGCAGATACATGAAGCCCAATGGCTGTGTAGCATGGTCTGCCAGATGTTTGATGGTCCTCCTTTTTTCTTTGTAGTCACAGGTAGGCAGTACCCACTGGAGAGTAATACTATAGATAGAGCAACAAGTTCAATCCCCATGGCCTCTAATTAAAAGTTAAGACCCTGACAGTTCTGCAAAACATGGCTGGTGGTGTTGTAAATGAGATGCATAAGAGGACACAGCTTCTGTATCACTAATAACCATAAAAAAGGGAATTTCAGCAGTCATACATTTTCTTATCCCTGTCAAAATACCTTCTTCTGCACAAGGTTTTCAAATGTTGTTTAACAATATACCACTGAGATTTGCATTTGAACTCATGGAGAATCATTAGCAGGAGGGAATGACGGTTGTAACGCAAGTAACAATAGAGCAAGCTGTTCGTTCGTTCTTTTTTGGAGATTAGCCTTTCTAGTGGGAGGATTATTGGCTTAGCACTTTCTATCTTATTAGTGGCAGGCTGGCCTTTCTGTTTCCAAGGAGCTTTTTTACTTTAATCTGATTGGCAAGTGAATCAAATATGATGTTGGTTTAAACCAGGCTAATTACTTCTCTTATTTTTTGTTTAGTAGAGGAAAAGGTTCCATCAGATGGGGTTCTCTATGTGCTGTGTGGTAACCTTCTGGTTACTGCAACAGGTTGGACTGGCCCATGCTACTGTGCTGCCTGAGGTAAAAGACAAGAGGTTCCCTGCCTCATTCCCTGTATAGAATATAGCTGGATTGACACATCCACACAGCTTTGCCTGCCATACTGGAGGCAAGTGGCCAGTTTAGGAGGAGCAGGCAAAATTCTGGACACTGCTATCCTACCCACAACAGCTACCACCTGAGGCTGCCTCACTCTGCCTAATGGTTGGCAGATGGGGATATAGACAATAGCGGCAGACAAGCTGGGACTTAGAGGCCCCATCCTGCATCCTATATGCTCTCCATCCTAACCAAATGCTCCCTTCCTGCCATATTGTGAATATTTATAATTCTAGCATTACATATGAATCCATACCGCATACTCAACCATTCCCAGTTCTATTTCTTGTGCTGATGAGGGATGAATTTTATTTCACTGCAGCTGTTTTATTAAAGTGTCATCATGAGTGTAGCTGTTTGAATATTGGACTAGGATTCTGAGGGACTAGGGGTTTGAATGCCTGCTCAGTCATGGAAACCCACTGGGTGACTGTGGGCAAGTCACACCCTGACAACCTAAAAGAAGGTAATGGCAAACCTCGTCTTACAGTGTTGTCATAAATGTGAGTTGACTTGAAGGTGCAGAACAACAAAAGTGTTTTGTCCATGCACTGTGTTGAGAAGACTTGTGGTAAATTGGCAAAATTTCATCAATACATTATTCAGACTATAGGGTCCCCCCCCCTTTTTTTTTGAGTCAGTGCTACTTCTTGGTTCAATAATATATCCCATTTAAATATTTTTGTACCTAGCCCCAATCCAAAATGTCAAATGTGCTCTAAATTGTAGGCAGTCCTCCCCTTCAAGTAGGCTTTACAGTGAAGAAGAAGCTCTTCTCCCCCCCCCCCCATGAAGTGAAATGGGGAAGGCCTTTGTTGCTGGTTTTCTCAGGGGTGAGCGGTAGAACTAGGCAAAGTGCAGCCTTCCAACAGTTCTTGAAGTGGAGCTCTCAGCAGCCCTGTCCAACATAGGTTAAGAAAGCCAGAAGCTGCAGTCTGACAACATCCATTGGGTAGCATTTTGCCTCACTTCTGGTGATTCATGAAGTCCATACCCCTTATTACAATAAAGCCCATTTCCGCCCTAGATTGTTATAGCACTATTATTCCACTTTCAACATCCTATGGAATCCTGGGGTTTGCTGTTTAGAGAGGAGCCTTTGAGGCCCCTCCCCCAAACTGCAAACCCCAGGATTCCATAGGATGTTGAAGGTGGAATAATAGCACTATAACAGTCTAGTGTGGAAATGGGCAGAGATATCTTTGTATTTCAGCAACATCCCAACATCTTGCATCTTCTGAGGCAGAAGGAGAAGAACCACTCCACTGCCACCCCTTTAACACCCTCTCATTGTCACCCTACATCCCTGTCCCCCATCTCACTTTCAAAGCAAGATGGAGAGACAGTTCTGTGGAGAGCAATACCAGACACAGAAAGAAGACAGTACTGCTCTCTACAGACCTGGCAAGGCCCAGAGGCTTAGAACAGAAAGTCTGCTGGGGCACCTGCACACAGTGCCTTGCCATGTGGACAGAGGAAGACATTTGGGATTTGTCCAGTGCTGGGTACTTGTGCACTGGCCAACAAGGCTTTCTAGAACAGCGGTGGAGGCGTCTTGGGGTGTGTGTTCTTATGTATATGCATGCATGGGTTCATGATCTGCCACCACACATGTGCCATCACCTAAGGCAGGTGCCTCACTCTGGCTAATGGGAGAACCACCCCTGCTATGTATATGTATCCTGACTCCATAGCTGTAAATCTTTTTTTAGACAAAGGCGTTACTTGTGGAAGGGGCATCCCTCATGCTTTAAACACTAATGCCAAAAGCAAAAGAATATAGATCAGGAGAAAAGGGAGTTATTTCATTGTTTTGACATGGCACCCTCTGCTACTTTGCTAGATATGGATATTCTAAATCTCTCTCATAAAATGTTTAACCAGATGGTAAAATGAGACTTTAGGAAAAGAAAAACAATACATGAGAGAGTTGAGCTGGAAGAAAAACAAGTCTGTAGTGTGGTCAGATTTACAATTCACATGTAGGGTTCATGATATGACATTGATTTAAAGAGGTTGGAAATTCAGATGCTGGAAATGCTATGTTAGATCTAGTTGTCTCTAAATGCCTGCTGTTTGGATCTGGATTTTGACTGTGACCTGAACTAAACCAATCTCACTCACAATGTGGAAGTAAATGACATCTAAATAAAATCTGTGGATAATCCCCCCTCCTCTTTAAGCTCACCTCTCATCCTTTTGTCTGGAGCCTTCACTATTGACTGTTGAGTTATTTATTAAGTTAATGCAGTTACAAGAGTGTAGCTTACATTGGCTATCTAGTCTGCAATAGTTTTTGTCTTAAGTGCTCAAGCTTATTTGGGTGGGCAGCTTGTTACCGGATGGTAACTCTTATCAGACCTAGCCAGTATAACTCATGGTGAGAGATGATTGGAGCTGCACTGGACAACAGCTAGATGGCTAATCTTATTATGATTATTATTTTCATATTATACACAGCTCAGGTAAGTTTGATCTTAGGCAAGGTGGGATTTGTACATAATATCCCAGTTACTTCATTAGGGCTAATTGGAAACAAGACCAGATATCTGAGAAATCATAAATCCTCGAGAAATATTTGTAAGCATCCCTATCCGTAACATCATCATGATGTTGTGGGTATTTATGCATGTTCATGGAGACTTACATGCTTTGCTAACATGTGGAAGTAAGTGCAATCAGTGAGACTGCTAGATGGTATTGGAGCTGCTAGGGTGTTCCTCAAGAGTAACTGTTGGCATTGCTGGGGTACATATGCTGATGACATGATTGCACTGTTACAGTGAGATTTTAGGACTGATCATATAACAGTTTGCTAGGTAATACTGTAGGACCTGAGATTTCAGGGCCCAAACCTGAGACTTAGGAATAATCTCTTGTGATGTCATGGGAAGACGGCCCTCATGAATTCACAAGAGTGATGTTACCAGAGGCAGTCCCAGGTGATGTCATTAGACATGATACTTTGACCATGCACAAGAATTTCAGAGAGAATGCTGTGCAAATAAAGAACATCATCTGACAGATGAGAAATACACACATACTTCCTCAGATTCCTCCCCAATGGAAAAGACTGTCTAGCCTCTGAGATTTGGGGCCAGATCCTGAGAGGGGCAGCTTTGTTCAAGGACAAAGCACTTGCCTTGTGTTCAGAAGATCCTGTCTTCAGTTCCTGCATTTCGAGGTAGAACTAGGAAGAAGTACTGACTGAAATCCTAGACAGCTGCTGCCATTCAGCATGGACAAAATAAAAGCAGCTTCCTGTATTTCTGTCAGCAGACAAGCTTGTGTGTATATTTAAATTCTGGGGGACCACAGCAGATCTCTAAAAAACATAACAGATGTCTAGCATTTAGGGTTGCAAATGTAGTTCTGGACTTGCGTGAGTATTGCCTGTTTAAATTTACAAAGCTGGAGGGTAGGCCTAAATAGGATTTTCAAAGCTTGTGAATGGGACTTCTGTGATCTCTATAGTTTGGTGTGTGTTGTTTCCACTCCTCAGAAAAACCAGAAGCAAGCAAGCAAAAATAAACAAACAAACAGAGCAACAGTAAACCACAAAAACAGATGAACAAACTAACAAACAGGTGTAGATGATACCATATACCATATAAAATAGGTGCTATGTAAGGCCGTTTCCGCAGCAGGCAATTAGAATGGGGCAGTGCGTCCTCTCACGGAGGTCGTCTGCACCTTGGAGCGGACTAGGAGCTGACTACTTACCGAAGATCCGCACCTCAGTCCGCTCCAAAACGACCCCAAGTTGTCCTCCAGCCTGTTTTCTAAAGACCGCAAAAAACAGGTCTTTGTTTTCCTGGAATGCACCATTGCATTCCTGCTTCCTTGTGCAGATTCACAGGCTCGCACCAATGCGAGCCTGCGATCTGCGGAGGGCGGGCTTTAGGCGTGGCGAGCTACAGCAGTTGGTCGGGACCCAAGACCAACTGGAAGCTGCCATTTTGGACACCAGAACCGCCATTTTGGAAGCTGGAAGCCACCATTTTGGAAGCCTGAAGCTGCCATTTTGGAAGCCGGAAGCTGCCATTTTGGAAGCCGGAAGCTGCCATTTTGGAAGCCAGAGAAGTGCAGATCTACAGACCTCGCACTGCTCCGCTTCATCCTGGACCAAGGAGGAGCCCTGCGGAAGGGCTTCAGGGACATTCCGAGTTGCTTCGGACCCCAGAAGAAGCGGTAGGTAACGGCATGAAGTGATTCCCTTGCCTCGTGCGGAAAGGGCCTAAGTCTTCTCCACTGGCATGCTGTTAGTTCTCAGTTAGCCTGGCTCACCAATGGAAGTGTGGTGCTTCTTCTTCTGCTTTGGCTTGGCTGTGTCTGAACTCCAGAGTGTCCTATATCATTGCACTGAGTGTGGGAATATGACAAGGTACACCTGCTGAAATTCCCTTTTCACATATCAAAGGTCCTCTTTTGCAGATTGCCACTAGCGTGGCATTGGGGTCTGAGGCTGGACACAGAGGATCATAAAATGAAGCCTTTTTTATTTTCTAGTCACTTGTAGCCCTTTTGACTTCAGAGGTTTTCAAAGATGTTGCTGTAAACAATTTCCCTAGTGACTAGAATCTTGTGCCCTTTAACAAGGAAATATTAATATTTTTCAAGTCCAACTGATCAAGTGAAATACTGCAATCAGATTATGTGATCTATATGATCTGAATCATCAAATAAACTATCATAACTGGATATTAGGCAGGATTGACCAGGAGAAGGTATCATCCTATGTTGTATAGGTAATTTTGGCCTTGTAAATTAACATTCGGAGTCTGATTCTGGAGTAGCTATATCTCCTTGTTTTACTTTCTTGATTCTAATCTACTGAAGCATCTCTCTATCTGTAAAATATATGCAAATTTTCTGCAGCAGTTCATACACTGCAGATTATTTCACGTTCTCCCAGGCTGTGCTTCTATTTGTGATTATTATTGAGATCAGTTTCTTCAGCAACCTTGACTCCTTTAAAGCTCTACAATTTGTTGCCACTGGAATGGTGATGAATTACAGAAATTGCTGCAGACTAGGAGGACGGAGACAGAGCAGGTTTGTATTGTTTCACCTCAGTTCTGGGCCCACCAGCCAAAGTGACTAAAATGCAATGGTGATTTCCTACAGAATTGCTGCCCCCCACCAACCTGGCCATTTCTGCACTCGGCTGTTACGGTGCTATTATTCCACTTTCAACATCCTATGGAATCCTGGAGTTTGCAGTTTGAGGCCCCTCTCTAAACTGCAAACCCCAAGATTCCATAGGATGTTGAAAGTGGAATAACAGCACTATAACAGCCTAGTGTGAAAATGGCCCTAGTTAGGGAATATTGAAGAAAAACTTTATAAACTACTTTGAATTGCATGGTAATCCTAAACAGTGGAACAGAGATTAACCCCAGTGCTTTGGTTGCATGCTAGAGACCTCAAGCTCCAGATTTCTCCTGTGTCCTGTAGTTCACATCAGAAAATAATCTTATGTTCTAGACTTGTTGTGTGTATTTCAAACCAAGACACATGGGTTCAAATCTACCAGATCATAACATGCAGGGAATCAAGGTGAATCAATTCCATTCTACCATCTGATGTATTTCTCCAAGTTCTAAAACAGAGTTCTGAAAGTAGCCATCTCCCTTCCTCATGATATTGTCATTTGGTGGCTTCCCAGGTTTTATATGGTTTTCCCTATTCTAAACGGTTCAGTTTTCTCACCTGCAGTGTAGTTACTGATAGTATGAGCTTCAACCCAAAATATGCTAGTATTTTTCGTCCCAACAGTTTGCCTGTGGTCTCTCCCCACCTCACTGGAATTCAGTCTCCACAAACATCTTTAAATTGAATTTGGCCCTTATGATGAAAGAAACTCCTTACTTTTGGCTCCCACTATTCCTTAAACTTGGCTGAGAGGACAGTTCTACTGTGTTCTCAGAAACTAGCTCTGCCTCCAGATCTCTTTCTTATTGGTTCCCAGAGATTCCTACACTGCAACCTTGGCAACTATAGTTCTACTTCTGACTTCCCACCTGGAATTTAACTCCTGTCTCTACCTATCTTTTCCACCTTTGGCTGCTTGGAACCTTGGTGACAATGAGCGCCTGACCTTTCTTGGAAAAGGTAGATTCTTCCATCAGAATTCCACTTGTCTATGTGTTGCTCTACCAAGTGCATGCAGTCTTCTCATTTCATACATTACCCATTGGTGATTTGATACTGATTGATTTAATTATGTTAATATCGCACCTCCACCCTCAAGTAACTCAAGGTGACTAACCACAGTAAAATTCAAATTATAAACAAAAATACAATTTAATTCTAAAAACGCAGATGAAAACAGATCAATTGGTGGGGGAAGCAGCGTTAGGCAGAGTGCAGACGAATTATAGAATAAAGTGTTCAAATCTGGCCAAAAACGTGTAATCATTAGTATTTCTAGTATTTCTATTAAAGGATAGACATATTTTCTTGCTCAAATTAAAATACATAAATAGTGGCTTCAGATTACAGCATGTTGTCTCTGAGCCACTCTGAAGTGTAACCGAAAGATGCTAATATGCACTGTCATGTCAGATCAACTTGCTGTTTTTGATTTTAAAGAACTGGACCCAGGATGTCAAGAAGAAGGGACCAAGGTGGTGGCAGCACTCCATCCCCACAACATATTAACTAGGGATGGGCCAACCGAATCTTCGAATCCTTGGCAAGGATTCGAGATTCACTAATCTGAATCCCTGTGCCAAAACAGGCAAACCGAATCTTTCAGATCCACCAACCAAATAGTTTGTTAGAGACTGGGATGCCTGAAAACCTGGGAGACCAGACACACAAGGAGAGATGGCAAGGAGGTGAGTTTTTCCCTTGGAGTAATAATGGCCTTTGCTAACAATTTCAGAAGTTACATCTGGGCTTGTATTCTAACATATTTAAATTGAATATTTAATATTTAAGTTCAGCATTTGACTGGAAGAGACAGGCTTGAGGTTTCAAGGACAGCTGAAACATTTCTTTGCACAGCTCCCTTGCAAAGCTCCTTCAGATACAATTCTGAGGTTTGCAGTTTTACAAGGTGTCTTTGCCATAAACGTGCTGGTGCATCATCAAACTACAAACCCCAGGATGTCATAAGAAGCTATGCAAAGAAAATCCAGTTTTGACCTGGATTATCTCTGTACTGTAGTGGTCCTGTTTACACAGGCAGGAAAATGTAGGATTAATCCACATTTTCCTGCCTGTGCACAAAGGGCCTTCATGTCATTTTCAATCTGGGGAGATCCTGAGGCAAAAGTATGACAATTGTCCTGGCCAGATTTCTTCAGAGGGAGGTTTGCCTTTGCCTAGGCTTTTGCTAAGGCTGAGAGAGTGTGTCTTGCCCAAGATTATTCTTCTTTCCCTTGGTTTTTAAACCCTTTTTCAAAAAAGGGTTCAAAAGATTTGAGATTTGTGAGATTCGTGGATTCCCAGAACTTTCCAGGGTTTCGGATCCAGATTCGGAAAATTCTGGACTTGTCCCATCCTTAACATTAACCTCTGTACAAGAAGCCACAGATTATGGGCAACGACTCACTTTCTGGTCTCTGGACAGAACTCATGAAAGTCACTTGAAACATCCTACCAAAAATAGATAGGATTGTCTGTCTATAACTATGTTTGATAGGGAATCCCTTTATCTTAGCCAGCAGAAAACCTCCTTGAAAAAGAGGTTCCTTGAAGAAACAACATAAAAAAAAAATGAAACTACATACAGTATCATATTTAATTATCCAACTGGATGTGCAGTGAAGGGGCCTAACATGCAATAAACATTATCCATTCAGAATTCTATACTAGAAAGGAGAATGAGAATAATCCCCTCCATGCCCTTAGAATTTATGACCCATGCTAAGAACATTTGTCAGAAGTTAGTAGATATCCAGCAGCTAGAAAAATGGGATTTCTCCTCACACAGTCATTAAGGCAGACTAATGAATGACAAAATATAATAGAATATGTTATCTTTCCCAACCCCAGGACAGAAGGGGGCTGATGAAGTAATTTAAACCTCATCATTTAGGTCTCTTTCTTTTTCTTTCCTCTGGTTAACAAGGAAGTATAGATTTGCAGAGCTTTCCTGAGGAGCGTTGCTTGTTTCCTCAGAATGTTCCTTGACCTCTTGAAATTCCTTGGGCAATTCTCCCAACCAGGAACAAGTAAATTTACTTCAACTTTTTGACTGAGGCAAAATCTACTGGCAGCTCTAGTCCAATGTAAAACTTGCCATGCCAACTGCATGCAGAATTTCTTCCCCATTCCCAGACAGACATCAATTTCTGGGGAGAAGCAGTTGTCCGTAAAGTATGACTATGCATATTAATCTTTATCGGGATTCCAAGTAGGGATGTTTTGAACCTCTCTGAGAAACACTGTTAATCATATTGGAAATAGTTTTACTTCTCTCAAAAATTTGCCTGAGGAGGCTGCTTTCAATTCACCTCACAAGTTCTACATTAGATAAAATTTGGTAGCAATTCTAGCTATATTTATTCCCTGTTCCTGCTTCCCTGAGTGTGTTTACTTCCTATTCTGCTGCAGCTAATGGAACTTTGCATGCCTGCTGAGGAGATAATATATACATTGCGTCCTTCTGCTTTGAGGTATTTGTCGAAACGGCGGAAGTGAGACAATGAATCATAAACAGGTAGCACTGTTATGCTGAGGAGCCGACAGCTTCAAATCTTAGCTGAGGAGCTGCAATCTGATAAGACAACAACCCGCTGGGAGTGAAGTGATTTTTGGATGTTACTGAATGATCGCATGATTCTTATGGATTAAGCAAAACTGTTTTGAGAATCTGTATTCACTGAATAAAATATCTAAACCTCAGTTTTCTACAATTTCTTGGCAATGAGAGATGGAGGAAAAGATAAGACATTTCATTTTAAGAAAATCTAACGATTAGCTTTCACCTCCAGAAACAAAATTTAACTGCATGTTTTATACATGTGAGAAAGCATCAGAAAAATTATTATTTTATGTACAGGTCAGAAAAAAATTCCTATTGTGTTCCTTCTGTGGACTCCATTGTAACAGCTTAAATTTCAGACTGTTTGAAATTAAATTGGTATGTTCAAGTTTCATCACACAAACAAACAGAAACGAAAATGATATTTGAGAACCGAAAATTCTTCATAAGAGCCCTAGGGCTTTTCCAGTTTGGTCTAAAGAAGTCTGACTTCTTGGGATACAGCTTCTTGGATTTTGGAGTCTTTTATAGGGGCTATTTATAGTGATTTCTTGGATCTGCAAAAACATGAGGTGTAGTTGAGTGTCTTCCTATGGCTTTGAGTGACAAATTTTCTCCTCTGGTATTTTTATAGTGTTTTCTAGTGTTATAGTGTCCAAATGCCATTTCACTCATGCACTCTAAGGGAGCAGGAGGAGCAAAGGATACTTTTTTGTACTTTTTAACTTTGTGGAATTAAAAATAAACCCATATGAGGCTGGAACTAAAATGTTGCAACTGGTGCTGGAAATTGCTAGAAAATAGTCCAGAACAATAGAAACGTTGTTTGTTATGTTGTTGTTGTTGTTGTTGTTGTGTGCCTTCAAGTCGTTTCTGACTTCTGGTGACCCTTAGATGAACCTATCATGGGGTTTTCTTGGCAAGATTTGTTCAGTGGGGGTCTGTCCTTGCCTTCCTTTGAAGCTGAGAGTATGTGACTTGCCCAGGGTCATCCAACAGGTTTCCATGGCTGAGAGGGGGTTTGAACCTGTTCTCCAGAGCTGTAGTTCAATCCACTATGTCATGCTGGCTAGTGTGTGTGTGTGTGTGTGTGTGTGTGTGTGTTTGTATTTAAGAACACCAAAACTACAGTTACAACCACCTGAGCCTCCTAACACATTTGTACTATCTGGGAAAACCCCTAGAATATTATGAAATTGCACTCCCCAGAGTCATGATATTTACAAGGTTTACAGTGCAAATCCTATATATATCTACTTAAATGTAAACCTCTCTAAATTCAAGGGCACTGACTCCCAGGAAATTGGATGTAGAATTAGGTATGTGTCACAGATATGTTTCCTGAAGCTTTGAGTCCCAGACAGGGCAATCTTATAGCATTGTAGCATGTTCTAACGGCATATCTTGTTGACATTCACAGCCCAAGATGGCTCTGTATGTTCCTATGTTAACTATGTTCTTGTTTACTGTGCTGTCCTCTCTGCTAGCAGAAACCCAGCAGTTCCCAGCACACAAAACAGATAAGGGTTTTCTCTGAAAGTCTCTTCAGCCTTCGCTTCACATAACAAAGGTAGTGTTTTGACTAACAAAGTTCCCTGTCCCTCATTCATCCCATGGTGTGAAGAATTGTTGACAAGCTACTACTTAAGGGCAGCCTGAAAACAGGCCGTGTGTATTTTCTCTTTATGTATTCTCTTTGCTACTGATGTCTTTGTCCAGACGTGGATTTTACTTAAACCTGCTGAACATGTACTCACGCTTCCTTCAATAAACTGAGTAGTTTTGAGCCAAACCGGCTGGCCTCATTCACTGGCAGCTTTATGGGACTGAACAAATATTTTGTCTTGCTTTTAAGGACAGTTAAACTGTGGGTCATGCTAGCGATCTACAGCATGCCCCCCTGCATTTTCCAACATATCTGAGGTGATCCGTGTGTAATTTTTGTCATAGTGGGATATGTGACACTCCACTGATGTACCAGAACACCCACCAAATCCTGTAGCTCTTCAACCCAAGGTAAAGGATTCTGCTTTTAACCTGTTCTACAGACAGCAAAACTTTACATGTTTGCATAAAAGTGAAATCCATTGGGGTCAATGGCACTTTCTCCTAGGTAAATGTGTATAGGGTTATATACTCTTATGATATGTGTGTAAGAAACTCTAGTTAGCTTTGAGGTTTTAAATGTGTTCATCTGGAAAGTGAGGAACATAATCAGTAGTCACTAGGATCAGATGCTCTCATGCTTTTTGAAACTTTTGCATACCAAATAAAATATCATGACTGTGACAAAAAGAAAAATGGGAAAGGGTCAATTTTGAGTGAACATAACTGATCTACCGTTTTTGTTTTATTGCCAAAGTCCTAGCCTGGGTTGCCTCAAAACACAGGCATTGGGAGATTTTATTGAGCCGTTCTTTCTCCTTTGACTGATGGTCACATATTTTGGCCTTTATACTATTTTTATTTAAAAGCAAAGTCTCTGCTTTCTCTGTGCTTCTTTGCTTCCTGTCACTCCAGTGCTGTCTCGGAGCATAAAACACAAATCTAGTCTTCTCTACAGACCAAGGATACAGCAGTACTCAGATACAGGAGTAATCTTTCAGTTTCAAGACAGGAAGGAACAAATGAGTTCAGAAAAGAAAATAACCCTTTGATCATATTTGGATGGCTCTGACATGTGCTTCTGATATTGCTCACATGCAAACTGTCTTGATTTCATGGGTTCCAAAGAGCCCTGGATATGCAGCATTCCTTGAGGCTATGCTCAGCTATCTTGGCATGATAGGAAAATGGGCAGTATTTGATATAAGGACAAGAGATTCTTCTCTCATGAGATTTCCCACCAAAATCACAGCCATCAGTGAAAAACATCAGAACTGAGAATATATACACGTCTCTAGGAAAAATTGAACTCACAGCATACAGTGAGATCAGTCGCATAGGAACGTGGGGGCAGGGGAGCGATTCGCCCCGGGCGGCAATGTTTTTGGGGCGTCCTGGCCTGTAGCCACACCCCTGCATGCCTTGGCCACGCCTCTCACACTGCAGCCCCACCCCCTCCCACTTCCCCTCCACACAATCCAAGCTCCGCCACTGAGTGAGATTTACTTACGGTGGGTTTTGCATCTGTTTGACACATACAGTCTCTCATGATTCCACCCCAGCACCTAAAAACTAAAACAACATGAAGCCGTAACCAGTGAGGCTGAAAGTTAAGTTTTAAAATAGAGTTTCAAAAACTTTTGTGACAATTGTCAATGTGATAGTGATCAAAAGTTTCACTTGCTGTCCTCCTTGCTAACACACAGCTTATATTCACAGCAGTATTCAAGTGCTCCAGAAATGTGATTTCTGTTCTCCTTGTTTGGATAAACCATAACTGTTATTAACCACAGTGTGTTGTGGATTGGATTAAACATCAAACTGTGATTAATTGAAAAGAAAAGCAGTTGCTTCAAATCTTGTGGCTGTGGAAAAATAGATGATAAGGGAGACCAGGCTCATACACATAATAGTGTCCTTCAGAGGAGCCACATGTGTCAGGAGGCTGGGTATTTGTTGCTGTACTTCTTGTTTTATTTTCTCCCAAAATAAATATCTAAACAACATTTCTATTGTCCTGAACTATTATATTGCAATCTCTGGGCCCAAGCTGGAACTTTTTATTCATATACTCGAGTAGCTTTCTTTAATTCTGAGACATATCAGAACAATAAAAGTAACCTTTGCTCCTTTCTTTCTCTCTCTCTTTCTCTCTTTTTTTGACTTCTAGCGGATGAACTGCAGCAGTGAAATGATGCTTTTGCATTATAGCACTGTTAACTCTTTTAAAAAAAAATCAGAAAGGAGAAAATTTGCCCTTTAAAACATGGGACCATCTCAGCAAACTACATCCCAGTTTGGTTTGGTTTTTTTAAAAAATGTTGGAAGAGTGCTATTACAAATCCAAGAAATTGCTTGAAACAGCCTCATGAAAGAACAGAATGAGTGGATAGAAAGGCAACAACCTGGCAAAACTCAAGGAGCTATATTATAAGAAATCACACTTTTATGGACCACTCTGGAAAAGCCCACTTAAGTATAGTTTAGTATTATGATCAGATCATGCTAGTGACTCTTGCGAGATGCCTGTAAATGATCCAAGAATGCAAATAGCTTTGGAGTTTACTTTTGAACAGTACTACACTTTCTGCTCAGAACAGACTTTGGACCATTTTGAATCAGTTTCTAAAATTAATCTAGGTCCTTCCCAAGGGGACGCTTGTACAAAGAAGGAAGCTGGAAAACCTAGGAACCAGTCTCTGACGGGTCCTGGCTGCCCTGGATTCATTGTGTACATGCACATTCGCCCCTTCTCTCTGCCTCCAGTACTTTGAGGCATTTGAATGCTCTGTGACTTCTGTCATCTTCTCCTCCATTTGTGTTCTCCTTTTCAGAAGCCACAGTCCATTTGAAGATGTGAGTCCCAACGACAGAGGGGACACTTGATGTAGGATGGGCTGGAAAATACACAGCTAATTTAGGCAGACTTTCTGTATTTAATTAAGTGCACCAGTAGTAGCAGGTAAATCACATCTCACCACTGGCTAAGTGGTTTAGTCAGCTGCAGTTCCCAAACCCCTTGGCATGAACTTCAGGCGTTTAAGGTCCAACACCAACCACTTCAAAGCATCAGAAGGCTGAAATATCAGAAGATACAAACACCAAATGAACATGGTGTCCTTGTATATATTTTTAGTCATTAAAATTTTCACGTATCCTTTCAAGTTCTGAGAACTAGAAACTTTAAATTGAGTATCAGAACTAGAAACTTTAAATTGAGTTCAAGCATTCTAATAAGAAAAATGCACTTATCTGAACTGAGTGGCAAGGATGTGTTCTGGGGAGCATGCAAAGCTCTAATGGACATATTAGAGGAGAATCTTGTTCTTCTCTTGATACAAATTGAAGACCTGCTTTGTTCCTCTTCATCTTTCTGGAAGCAACTTATTACCCTCCAGTTGTGCTGTTCTAATACTTTGTAGTACAGCCAAGGGGCATGCACCATATATTCATCTAGAGGCATCTAGGAATGAAAGAAAACATCTCTCCAGCTGCATAACCTTATGGAATTATTATTATCTTAATTACTGACTGCGCAGAACTTTGTGTGGAATTAGAAAAATGTGTCCTCAAAATGTTTGTTCTGCTCTGCGATCTCTTTCTTTCCTTCCACAGCTGCTCTACTCACCAGATAAAAACCACAGCTTCTTAATGCTGAGAAATAAACATTGGCAGCTCTTGGATTTGCTTTTCATTGCCTTCCTGATGGGAAAATGCCACTTTTCATGCTTTTCCAAGCAAATCTGCTGGGGTTTCTTTCACCAGATCCTGAGTTTGGCACACAGTTCCCACTTCTTCAGATAGAAGTTATAAAATTCCTTTGGATCTCGTGTTCCAAATTGTTACCCAAATTTAGCATTCATAAAGCCTATACTTTTCAGAAAAGTATCCTGCTTGGTAATAACAGTTATTAAAAACAGATATTGAAAGGCACTCCTGCTAAATGTTCCCATGTAAATTAAGCACGGTCTTCATATTGAAAAGCTGTGTCATTTTTCCTTCTTTAATGTTCTTGACCAACAAATCTGGATTGCATACAACTCAATATAGCTGATGGCATCATACCAAGGACCACAAAGGGAGGATTTCAGAGTGCTTTGGGATGGAAATGCATATAACTGCTGAACCTATGCACAAAAAGACAGACCTACTTTGCTGACTCACAGCATCAAATTCTATGGGAATTCTTTTCCTATCTTCTGTTTACATAAAAGTCACTTCCCAACATTCCTTTCCACTAGTGCAATCAAGAAACAATCCAGGATGAGACTGTGTGGGTAGGATGGAGCAAAGTTGATTCTTAATTGCCTAGCCTACCAGTGGTGTAAAGCAAGGCAGTTAAGGGCCTTGCATGCTAAAATTTCTGGGACAAGCCATTCACAATCAATCAATCAATCAATCAATCAATCAATCAATCACTCTGCTGAAAAGAGGCAGATCCATAGCCAGTTTTGTGTGGTAGATTCTACTCTTAGTAAGGCACTGTTGTAATCCTGACCTCTCTTACATATGATGCGTGTACATAGGACACACATTTCAAGTAATAAGTTTGTCTCACTTGTATCTTAAATGTTGGTATGATGTATGCTATTTAGCTGTATCTGTTTGAAATTTTGTAAGCCGCCATGAGCCCCAAACTGGGAAAAAGGTGAGATATAAATAATGTAATCACCACCGCCACCACCAGCTCAGGCTCCTTTTTCTCCTTTTCTTATAAAGAAATATAACAGAGTATAACAGAATGAAATCCTCATCCATCTACACCAGCCAAATTCAACAAATACAGCTGTTCCCAGAACAAAAGGGGTCATGTTGCACCTTTGGTCGCAGGTAGTTCTTGAAGGAAGTAAGAAAAACGAATGAAAGAAAGAAAGAAAGAAAGAAAGAAAGAAAGAAAGAAAGAAAGAAAGAGGTGTCACCACTCTAATTCAGGATCACAAACCTGAGTAAATACACAAAAATTCAATCCAAGTCTTTCAAGAGCTGACAACTCAGTGCCTGTTGCCTCTGTCAGTTTCACTTTCACACATATCTGAATTTTGTAAATGTCAAGTATTTTCTGTTCCATTTAGGAAGAAATTTGTGAATTTCGTATATTCTTACTTTTTAAAATTCAATAGTCATAGAATCATGGAGTTGGAAGAGTCTCATGGACCATCTAGTCCAACCCTCTGGTCAATGTAGGATTTCCAGCTAAAGCATCCATAGGGAGCTGCCCAGGTTTATTTTGAAGATGTTCAGAGGAGACCCCATCACCTCCCTAGGCAATGGGTTCCATTACTGAACTACTCTTACTCTCAAGAGGTTCCATCTAATGTTCAGTTGAAATCTACCCTCCTGTAACTTCAAATCATTAGACTTGGTCCTACCCTCTGGGGCAGAAGAAAACAAGCCTGTTTGCTTCTCTCTGTGGCAGCTCTTGAAGTATTTAAAGAGTGCAATCCTGTCACCTCTCAGTCTCCTCTTTGTCAGGTTGAACATACCCAGCTCCTTTGACTTTTCCTCATATGTTTTGTTTTCCATATGTCTTATCATCCTTGTTGCCCTTCTCTGATTTGGCTCAAACTTCTCTATATCTTTCTTAAAATGAGGCACCCAGAACTGAACCTAGTACTCCAGAAGAGCCACGACCAGCACAGAATACAGTAGGACTATTATTTCTCTGAACTTCGAAACTATGCTTCTATTAATGCAGAATAAAATAGCATTTGCTGTTTCTGCTGGCTCATGGTCAACTTGTGATCAATAATAATTCCAAGGTCCTTTTTGCAAGGAGTACTGCTGAGCCATGTATCCCGCATCCTATATCCATGCATTTGATTTCTGGGGCATAAATGTAGAATTTGCATTTGTCTCTATGGAATTCTGTTTTATTAATCCGTGCACAATTTTCTAGTTTATCTAGGTCCTTTTGAATTCTGTTCCTGTCTTCCAATGTGTTAGCCATCGTTCCCAGTTTTGGGTCATCTGCAAACTTGATAAGGATTTTCTCCACTCTGTCATCTAAGTCAGCTGTTCTTAACCTTTCCTTTACCATGGCACTCCTTTAAATGTCTTTTGTTGCCATGGACCACCAAGACTAAATTCAAGATTTAAAAATCCTATAGTGCATCAAATATTTAAAGTTGCTCATCAAGGTTCTTCAAATTTGGAGGGAAGGTAGAAATAAGTAAATGCACACACATTCCTATTAGAATATTTTTATTTGAATGATTCCTTACAAATTTGTCTTCCTCTGTCCTTCCCATCCTCCCTCCCTCCCATCCATTCATTCTATTTTTAGTTGTAAAAATTCATAACGTTTCTTCAAGCCTCCATGGATCACATGTGAGGACATTGTGGCCCCCTGGAGGTCCATGGACCACAGGTTAAGAACGGTTAATCTGAAACCCTTTCTGCACTGTACTGCATTAGCACATTCTTCCATTACAATCCCAGCATTTCTATTTGCATAATGGTAGCAGGTTAGAAATGTTCTCTTCTGCACCCTTCTACCTTAAGCGGATGATTAATGGTATTGCCACTGGTATTCCCTCTGCACTACAGCCTCCTTGGCCACTCCCTTTCCCCACCTTCACACTGTCCCACTGGCCCTGATTGGTTCTTTTTTAAAAAAATTTTGGAAGCTGTACTAGTGTAGCAATGTTGTAATGGCATGACACACCAGTCCACGATTGCACTTTTGCACTATAATGCTTAAAAATGGGTTAAAAAATTAAAAAGTTTTAACTCAAAAGAGAAATTTAAAATAAACATGGAGAGGTGGTAGATTTCAAAGTTACCATGACATGGGAGTAGCTGAGGGAGGGACAAGCTGGGCTTGCCCACATCCCACCCCCTTCTGCATCTGGGAGGACAGAAGCACTATCAAGCGCTATTATGGTACTGCACTGAGCCAGCTGATGTGATTGAAGCGCTAAAGGAGGTGCTTAATGGATTTTTTCTTGAAATGGTATGAGGTGGTTTTGCAGCACTTGGGGATGGGATAGCAGCTGGATAGTGATGACACTGTGGGTAGCATGAATTCCTGGACTGGAAACAACGTGCTGGTGTTGTGCGACAGTGACATTGTGCGGAAATGGCCTAAGTCACTCTTAAAAATGCTGAAGAGTAACGGCTCTACAACAAACCCCTGAGGCACTCCATTCAAATCCTCCTTCCTGTTTGAAGCATATCCATTGATGATGACTCTTTGAGCATGGTTTGCCAACTGTTATGGATCAGTTATAGACTCAAAGTCCCATCTACTTTCAATATAGGTCTTTCATATGGTTAGTCTCATATTCTTAGAAAAATAGTCTTGAATTTAATGTATATTAATGTATATTAAGTTCATATTTGACTGCTAATTCTGCTGAATAACCATCAACACGGTCCTAAAGGAATTGGGACAACCAAGAACCATTTACTGCATGAACAGGTACTAAGGTATATGTTTGGAATAAGAATAGAAAGAATATTTGAAAATACTTGCAAAATGGTTGAAAAAAATGTTTCTCAAGTTTCAGGAAACTCCAATGAAGAGAATCCTGAACTGCTGAGAAACTTCACAGCTCAGGACTTGTTCTGCAGAGAATGCGCACACTTTTCCATGCTGAAATATTATTTTCTGTTCAAAAAACTCCCATGTGAACTTTGCCCAAAGTAAGTACTAAACTGAAATTGTCTTTGTAGCTTTCACAGTAGGAAGAAAATTTCTAAAATTACTCATTGCTTTCTTTTAAGAATGAAATTAGCAAAGTTTGAACTACATTTCTGAGCAGTTTACTGTATTGTGGTGTACATGTCCTTCCATCTACCAGAGGCTTAGTTTTTACTGAAGTGGCAAATCTGCCTCCAGGGGCTATACCATCTTGGGGTTTTCCTAACTGAATGCTCATCCATGCCCCCTGCAAGCTTTTCCTGCCCATGACAACTTTTCCTGTTTTTCTTAAGAGGATAGTTTTCTATATGCAGGCAGAATGTTACACAAGAAAAAAATCAGTCATGCAAGTAGTGTAGTGCAGACAGAGGCTTACTACTTACTGAGAAATAGCAGGGAGAGAGAGAGAGAGAGAGAGAGAGAGAGAGAGAGACTATTATGTGGAGGCAGTTAGCTTCTAGAACATTGAAGACCCTGTTGCTGGGGTGATGTTATCAACAGAACAGAAGTATACCCTTTCTCTAAGGAATCAGGAGGCAAGGAAGGAGAGTAGCTGAGAAAAACAATCTGACAGCTTTCTTTGGATTTGGGCAGTGAGAGATAGTAGGAACCAAGAGACTGATGTGGACTGGGACAGCCTCGTATACTTTTAGAAGGATTGGAAGTAAGTGTTCTAGTTAGTATATGAGGAGGATGTTTGCCAGACTCTGATTAACACCTTATTTTTGCAGCTCATTTTCAACTTTAAATGTCAGTCTAAAATCAGTAGTGGCTGGAGTACTTGACTTAAAGACTGGGTTTAATGCCAGGAAGAGCACAACAATATTGAACCCACTTGTCTCATACTTCAAACCGGGGGGCGAGGGGGAATGATTGAGTGAATTAAAAGGAACTGGTTACATGTAAGTGGGTGGAAACTATCTTCTCTCATCCAATAGGGTGTAACATGATTAGAATGTGTGTATAAAACAGGGTTGCTATATTGCAATCACTCAAATCCAACAGCCTTATTTGCATACTTTGTTAATTATTTGCTTATTAGGCACATCATGTGGTGGGACAAACCGTCCTTATTAATTTCCAACTCTAGGCCACTGCTCCTTGGAATGATGGTCCATGGACCAGTGTTAGCCCACAAAATATTGGTTACTGATAACTGGCAAGTTTCCAGGAAAGAAGGAAACAAGTGTAATCAATAAGCACAAGTATGGTACTGGTTCCTGGCACACTGGAAATAAACATTGCGAGTCCTCTACATCAGACAGATTGAGAAGCACTGTTCTAGACAATTTCTTTCAAAGTTTCCTTATGGAGCAGAAAGAAAGTGGGCTTTACTTAAATTCTTCTCACGTAATGCAGGGTTGCACAAGGTGGTTAGTGTGCCTCTTTAAGGAATAATTTTTCCTTTTCATCACCCTTCCTCTTCATACGGATCGTCTGTCTATCTACAGGAGATGTAGATATTCTATAACAGGTTTCCCAAGAAATGAGGGCTACACAAAAGTCTGGAAACCTCCTTGAGATACCAGAATCAATATTCATTCGGTTTGGAACAGACATTAGATGAAAAGAATTACAAACACACACATCTCTGAACATGGAAAAGTGTCAGATGTAGACACCTGAAGCATGTCCAGGGCACGCACAACATGTGTGAGCAAGTAAAGAAGGAAGGAAGGAAGGAAGGAAGGAAGGAAGGAAGGAAGGAAGGAAGAAAGGAAGGAAGGAAGGAAGGAAAGAAAGAAAGAAAGAAAGAAAGAAAGAAAGAAGGAAAGAAAGAAGGAAAGAAAGAAGGAAAGAAAGAAAGAATTATGAGCACCCACTTCACAACTGGAAAAGGTTTTCAGATCTAGTGTCTGAGGCACATTCAGATTGTTCAAGGAAGTGAACATCAGCAACAAAAATGGTTGAAAACAGTGATTTCCAAGCAGGGTTCCCAGATACAGGAGATAGCCACATGTCCCAGGCACAGATTGTACAAGCAGTTAAACAAGAAAGGGTTGCAAAAACATTTTGAAGTGAAGTGTAGTATATAGTAGTAATTCTAAGGACTCTTCTCTACATGCCCATTTAGACCTGGGCCTTCTAAAATTACTTCATTGGACCTAGGCTCAGTATTATGCCCAGATCTGCAAAATGGAACAAACATGTGGATCTGAATCAGATTACTGTAACAATCACTAAACTAAGGTAATAGAGATACTTTCTATGCACAGAAACACCTTTAGTATGCTAAGTGTTTTTCAGAGCCAGCTGGTCCATTAGGTGGGCAGCTATGTCAGGTGATGGTATACGTGCACTTATGAAAACACCTTTCTCCCTCCTAGAGGGCCATTTCTGCCGGTGGCTCAATTCCTTTACTTCCTTTCTTTAACCGCCTGTCACCACCGCCTTGCCCTCCTTTTCTGACTTTGTGTTGCAGCACTTCCCTTCCACCTTTTGCCTTTCCCCTTATCCTCCCAATGTGATACAGGGAGACTGAGTAGGAAAGGCAGGGGATGATTGTGGCAGTCTGTATCCTTCTTAATCCTTAGTTAACTCCCTTCCCTCAATGTTATATAAAGGTGGATCAGAGGGATCTTACCCTCTCTGCTGCTGGAAACTCTCTCCCAGTGCAAGACATCTTTGAAAGCTTCATAGTTTCCAAAGATGTCTGCCAGTGGGGAGAACATTTATGAAATGAATTGTTCTCCCTTGTGGAAATTTATAATTTAATTTAGCACATCTCTATCATGACACTTCAGTGAAGGGAGCCCTCTGGATGATATCATCATCATCATCATCATCATCATCATCATCATCATCATCATCGGTAATAATGGCTAGTGACTTGTATTGCAGTTATGGATTCATAACCTAGGGTTACAGAGCCATAACTGTTTTGTTTTGATCTCTGTTAGCATGAACATCAATACACCCTGGAAGCTACCTTAAACTCGAGAGAGTCACTCTGTGTGACAGATATCTTCAGCACCACTGAGTGGGGCATTTCAGAATGACATGGCTAGCCATGATGAGACAAGCAGATGCTTCTGCTCACTGAAGTGCAGTTCAGGGGCAGGAGAGGGTTTATTACACCTTGGCTTAGGGGTTGGAGGGGCTAGCAGCCTCATTCTGAAGCATCCCACTTCCCCACTCTGCATACATCACTTGGAATGACTCTCTTGAATTTAAGATAGGTTCTAGAGGTCTCTTCCTTAGGGCATTCATAACTACATTTAGTTGTTATGCCCTCCTGTCTTCCACATAAAGTTACTATTTAAAATAGGGATAGGCCAACTGAATCTTTGAATCCTTGAATCCTTGGCAAGGATTTGAGATTCATGAATATGAATCCCTGCGCCAAAATAGGCAAACCGAATCTTTCGAATCTACCAACCAAATAATTTGTTGGAGACCAGGATGCCTGAAAACCTGAGGGATTGGGATGCACAAGGGGAGATAGCAAGTAGGTGAGTTCTTCCCATAGAGTAATAATGGCCTTTGCTAACAATTTCAGAAATTACCTCTGGGGTTGTATTCTAATATATCTAAATTGAACATTAAATATATAAGTTCAGCACTATTTTCTGTGCTGAAAATCAATGGTATGTATAAATGGTGGGGTCAGTGACTCTGGCGCCTATCAGAAGTAGTGGGGCAGAGGGTAAGGTCACACAAGCTCATCCAGTGATTGCCACATGTAGGCCAGTGTACCTCCTTCCACAAGACAGTGCCTGGTTGTAAACCTATAGCTAGAATAGGATAAGAAGTAAAATGTCTGTCACGGTTTCTTGTGAGCCACATGACAAACCACATGTAGCAGAAAGGAAAAATTGTTTTTTAAAAATGGCACCTCTGGGGTCCTCCAAAGGTCTGATTGGCCAATTCTCTGTGCACTGTAGTATGTGGCCCTGTTTAATTAGATTAGTTCACATTTTCTTGCCTGTGTAGAAAGGGCCTTCATGTCATTTTCAATCTGGGGAGATCCTAAGGCAAAACTATGACAATTGTCCTGGCCAGATTTTTTCAGAGGGAGGTTTGCCTTTGCCCAGGCTTTTGCTAAGGCTGAGAGAGTGTGTCTTGCCCAAGATTATCCTTCTTTCCCTTGGTTTTTAAACCCTTTTAAAAAAGGATTTGAAAGATTCAAGATTCGTGAGATTTGTGGATTCCCAGAACGTTCCAAAGATTCGGATCCAGATTCGGAAAATTCTGGATCCATCCCATCCCTAATTTAAAAAGTCAGTTAATACTTCAATCCTGTACTTGTCTTCTTAGAAGTAAGTACCATGGAGTTCAGTTCAGCATACTCCTAGATAAGTGGATGTAGAATGTACTGTGGTGCAACAAAGTGCCTTTGAAAAGGGTTCTTTTATATACTGAAATGAACAGAAATGCTCAGGTCTCCTTCTGCATATCAGAGCCAGGCATGTTCAGATTTGTAGTGCAAACAATGACATTTCATTCTTCAATTATAAATCTATGAGGGCCTGAAAATAGAAACTGTCAACAGCTTCACTCATTGGCTGAACAGACTGAAAGGTGAAGCAGGATCACTTCTTGCAAAATGGTGATCACATATTTTGTCTCCTTAACTTGGCTTTTAGAAGGATTAGAGACTTGCTTTTAGGAAGGAAAAAAAAAGAAAAAAAAGAAAAAAAAAGAAAGCTTGTAATTCTAAGAGCTGATGGTATAAAGAGACACTGGTGGCATGTCTAGAATCCAGTTGAAACCCAGCCAAACAGGTAATATTTCTCCTTCTGTTTCATTCCAGCTCAACCTTTTTTCCATGACCAGCATCCTTACATGTTTTCATATAGGGAGATGCGTGAAGGTAAGGTAGGTTAATGTCCATTAGGTATCTTTCTCTGGGATGAGGATTACTGTAAAGTAAACAACTGTCTGAAATGTAGCAGGTGAAGGGAAAAAGTCCCATTTTCAGGCTGCTATTAAATATATAGAATCCCTCAAAGTTAAAAAGATGGCAGCCATAGTTGATAAGCCTTAACTCTTTCTTGGAGACAGGGACATTGAAAAGTAAAGAAGGGAGGATTGGGTTCTTTCGGGGACTAGCAAGGAAGGTTTCCTGTGCCATGAAATATTGTCCAAAAATCTGGATGTCTTAATTTATCCTTTGACACCTTTATTAGGCTGAAAGCCCAAATGACACCTACGAGACAACTGGTCAGGGAAGAATTCTACCTCTGCCATTTTATACTTTCGGGAATTGTAGGGGAGGAAAGGAAGTATACCTACATATACGCAACCTTATTCCAAGGGCTTAATGGTGGGTTCAACAACATTCTATCCACACAGCAACCCTCAGAGGTACACTGCCTGTGAGAACATTGCTTGCTCATGGCCATGCTGTAAGAAAGCTGTTATAACTGGGCTACCACAGTGCTAACCTCCTCCCCCAAAAGCTACAGCATAATGTTGTCCCCACTTATGATGTGGGTATATATAAATTTGCAGATACATATGTTTTTGTGTGCGCACCTGATCATATTTTTCTTTTAGGAAGTCATCCTTAGCATATATCCACTTTTAATGTAGCTTTTACTAGGAGAGTTTAATGCAAAGGAGCTGCGACGACCTGAGTCTGTACTGATGGTGCAAAAGAAGAGAACCTCGGCAAGTGAAAGCTTTTATCACTAGTGAAAGCCCAGCTTTCCTGGATTACAGATAATGATGCAGGAAGCTTACTCTCTGTTTGATTACTTTTAACACAGAAGTAGGAAATCTATATCACCCCAGATATTGGTGGATCACACTATTCATCATCTCTAGCTGTCATCCCTATTGGCTGGAGCTGATAGAAACTAGAATAAAATGATATCTGGTTTTCTATCTTGCTGTTCTACCACTTGGCAACATGTTCCACTAACCTGACAAAGGTGGGTAGGGCAGGCTATGTGGCTATGGGAGGGGGGATTCCAATAAGGTTTCTGCCTCCCCAAGCTAGAAATTTGAAGAGTGAAGGAAAACTTCATTGTCCCTGCCTCCGCCAGTCCTCCATCCCATGAGGAAAGACTGTATAAGGACATTTCAGCTGGATGACTGGAAAAATTCAACTGTCCTGAAAAATACTCATTCTTGGGTTTATGTTTGTGGGATTCTCTTGTGAATTGAAGAGCAAGTAATCTCTTCATTGTAGCACCTTTCTGTCCCTTTCTCTCTTTTCTTTTTCAGAACTCTGGTAATGAGAACTTGATGGATAAGAAGCATTGCTAATTAATCAGGAAAAAGACCAGCTTGACCTGCTTCTGTGCCTTCAATGGCTTGATATGCAGAATTTGGCAGGTGAAGCTGTTCACACCACACAGTCAAGCATTTTCAACTGTCAGTCAAAAAGCTGGCAACTTATTGTATAAGGTCCCAAGTTGACTCTTCCTTTCCTCCTCCTCCTCCTCCTCCTCCTTCTCCTTCTTTTTTAACAAAAATGTTGCTGGGCTTATTTGTAAATACCATTCATGTTTGTGGAAAAGGAAATTAAAGTTGTTCTGTTACTTTCTTGCTTCTAGCATAAATGTTTTTGTTTAAAGAACTCAGGCTCATCTGAATCTGTGTTTTCCAAAGAAGAAAACTATGACAAACACAGTTGCTGCTTGGAGCCTGGGTTTGATTTTTTTTTGGTGGATGAATATGTCCATTGGTGCTAAACTTAGATATTGACTGATGGGATAACAAGCACCAAAAGTTGTTAAAGTGTTTCTTACATTGGCTAGCTTTTTTCCTGTAGGAACATTTGGACAGTTTGCCATTTCATGGAGGACTTTAAGAGACAAAGTTGGCAGGTTGGCAGTTCACGAAATGGGAATTTTGGACTCGAGGATTGAAAAGTCATAGAATCACCCCCTCTGCTAGCAATTAGCCTCAGTAGGAATAATTTTAAACTACTGAAAAACATCTGTAGAAATTAAGTAATTTTTGAAAAGTGCTGCTACCAAGCACATTATCCAAATTGCACCCATTAAGAGCAAGACACAATTTAGCCAATCTTCAATGAGTCAGGCCTAAAAGAGTGTTAGGGTGTCTAATCAGGGTTTATGGTTTGAATCTGGCTAGGGATTATTTGTGTGAACTGAATATAAACTTGGCTGGTAGAACGATCAAGGAAGATTACATTCACAAACATGGCTTTTTACATATATTCCTGCTATGTTATTAATAAAAATAGAAATTGTAAAAGTTACTTTGTGGGACTATAGCTGCCAGAATCCCCTAGCCAGCATAGCCAATGAGGGTTGTAGTCAAAAAACTAATGTTTCCAATGTCTGCATAAAAGGGAGGTCCCATTTCCATTAAGGGAGGTCCCATTTCCTTATATTTCTTTGGCACTGATTGATGTAGAGTTGCTTTTCTGAAGTGAATTACTCAGTACAACATACATAGATCATCTAAAGTAAAAAAAAAAATAACATATACTGCAAGATGAAATGAGTATGAAAATCAAGAGCAAAATCAGAATCTTGTATAAAATCTCATGTATGGATAATAGTAAAATGTTACCAGGAGAAGTACTGTTAACAGTTGCCTCTTGCCAAAAGCCCTATTAGATATGTACAGTAGCAATTATGCAAATTCTGCAGTCTGAACATAAATCCTTGACTTCTTTAGATGTCAGATTTATACCTAGGTCTTCTCTGAGTTCATGGACGAGGGCTGATTTTGTATTTCTTGCTGCAGTACAGACAATCTTGTCATCCTGGCCTCTTCTCTTTCCTTTCTCACTCTTATCTTGTATTCCTCCCTATTATGTCTTTCCTTCCATTCCTTTGAGCTGTTCCTTAGCTTACATTTGCAGTGAGTTGATAGGAATCCCATGAGTCTCCCTTGTACTTGTGGATGATTTGGGGGCATAAATGAATAATACATGCACTGGGCTCCCAGCCAGATCACTGAAACTACCTCATAGATATTGCTGTTCACCAGGCTGCCTGATAACTTGTTGCCTGCATAGCTCTATTTATTCAGAAAAGATGCTTATGTGTATATTGGCAGGTGGCATACAGTTGTGAGGGGTCTCCATAAGAAAGAACCTTAAGAAAGAACCAGGAGGAGGAAACCATTGGGACCTATGGACTTCAAGGAGGATTTTTTCCCCTGCATTTCCATGATCTTCAAGTGGAAAGATGTTTGAATTTGACTTCCAGCAGGTTAGTGTAACAACTCCTGGCAGCTTCTCAGCAGCCGGAAGAGCTTTCACAGTAAAGTGCCAGCCAGAGGGATCTCTGGCTGGAGTTTTACCCCAATCCAGTAAAGGGGGAGCACAGGAGTACCCATCTGGGTCCAGAATTCCCACTGCATGCATACATATTTTAGTAAAGGCACTGTGAATGGGAGGGACCAATGGGAGGGCCCTTGCCATGAAATGCAGCAATATAAGATCTGATTTCTCTATGCCAGCAACCTGCTTTTTTTTTTTAAGAAGAACTTTAATTAACCATTGAAGTCATAACAGTGAAGAAGATGGATCAGAGGAGCCTCTGGCAGCTACCTTTTTCCTGAAATCAAGAGTTCAGTGAGTCTCTTTGCCCCATTAGACTGGGACAATTGAATTTTAGCATTGGGGTTGATGTTATATGAGGTTGAGGTAATAACTAAGAACTAAAAATCTAAGGCCATTTCTGCACGAGAGGGGACATTGCGTGTCAAGAGCGGAACTGGTCGCGCAGCGTGCTTTTTAAAAACCTCTCTTTTGAGGTTTTTAAAAAGCATGGAGTGGGCAACCCCATCTAGCTCCGTCGCTGCGCTCCGGAGCAGATTTGCAGGCGAGCGCAAGTGCATGCGTGCAGATCTTCTGAGGGCTGGCTTTGGGCTGACGAGCTTCTCTGGTTGGTGGAGAGCCTCCACCAACCGGAAGCCGCCATTTTGGATGCCGGAGAACTGCGGAGCGGCGAACTCGCGCTGCTGCTCTTCGCGACGGACTCACCCAGTCGCGGGAAAAATCTGGTGAGTCCCATTTCTGCCCACTTCTGCCCGATTCACACCCCACGTGCGGAAAGGGCCAAGAAATCAAAGAACTGAAATGAGAAATAAGAGGGAGAGATACAGAAGATAGAAAGATATAAACAAGATAGAAAGATATAAAATTGGACATGGAAGTGACATGGAAACAAGGATGCTAAGCAGATGGTCAGGCAAGAACAAATAGAAGCAATGTTTTGGAGAGAGTTCTCACTTTAGAGGAGATTTATGACCAGGAGGTTTTGGTTGGTGAAAGGGAGAATTCACTCCAAGGAGGGGAGAAAGTGGACGAATTTAATTGGGGCCTATATGCAAACGGAACAAATTCAAAGCAAAGAAAAAAAAAAGGAAAAGGATATTGTCAGAAGTTAAATTTTTGTGTGAGGGCTGGCTTAGGCTGTTAAATTGAAGGAGATGTGGAAAAAGTATAAAATAAGAGTGCTGTCTCAGGATAGCATTTTTAAAATGTTATGTGAGAAGCAATCACAGAAAAGATTTTTTTTGTGAAATGATGAATGAAATTTAAGATGAAGATTTGGACAAAGTAGATTAATACAGTCATAGGTTTAGGATGATAAATGAATTGGTTCGTGAATTCTGTAATAGTTTTTGACATAAAATGTATTTAGGCCAAAGATGTTATAAAACACAATAATTTCAGTTTTAATTAGTGAGCATTTAGTTACAGATTTGAGATAATGATATTGGATTACGCTTATAAAGATATGGATATATTTGGAACGATTAACTAGTGAAAATAATAAGTAATTGAGTTAGCAGTATTTAGAAAAATTTATTTTATTTTTGATGTTTTTTTTAATCACGTAAGTATATTGTAATTGGATGTAAGAGTATGTAATAGAAGAAATATGGAATATGGTGTTAGGTACGTTAAGAAAAAAGTTTATATGTTTTCTGTTTTAGAAAGGATCAGTCAGAGGAGGGGGAAATAAGAAAATGTTAGTTTTTTTTTATTAACACACTTTTATATACAGTTCTCCCCCACATTAGCGGGTTTCACTTTTGCGGATTTGATTATTCATGAAGTGCCCACTTGCCTCCCTCCATTCTCTCCCTCCCATTCCCTGGCCTTTTGGCCAGGCGCAGGGAGGGGGAAAGATCATCCCTTCCTTGCGCTCCCTTGCCGCCGCCCTCATAGGCACTTTGGTGACGGCTGGCAGAAGTGTGCAGGGGGGCAATCGCCCATTCCTTGCACACCCTAGGGAGCACAGGTGTTCCAGAAGAGGCCCGCAGGAATGTGCAGGGTGGGCAATCGCCGTTTCCTGCACATCCTGGGCTGCCGCTGGTGTGCACTGGCAGCCAGCAGGAGCAGGGAGGAAAAGTGCCTGCCAGAGGGATTTTTTGACATTTGTGAGGGTTTTCTGTCCCTAACCCTCATGAACACAGAGGGCCTACTGTAGTAATAGACATTAAAAGCAATACAACCCTCTCCCATTATTTTTATATTCATTAACAAAATGATCTCTTACTGATGTTGCTAATTTGTTCATCTCAGCCATATTCAGTCCATCAACCAATCTTCTTGAGACTGGTCTTGGGAACTTTCCACTTCTGAGCATACCATATTCTTGCCACCACAGTGATATATTGTATCACCTTTACACAGTTCTTACCTGCCTGTTTATCTATAAGTCTCTTTAAGAACAATCCTGATGTCAATCCTGGTGTCAACTGAATTTTAATCTTCAACATATTCTCCACCATGCAGTGTAGCAACATTTAGAATTTCTTTGCTTTATCGCAGGTTCACCAAATGTGAAAAAAATTCTGTTCTGAGTGGTTACAGTTCCAACAGTTAGTTGTAGAGCCTTTATAGATTTTAGGAAGTTTTTCAGGAGTTAAATACCACCTGTACTTCATCTTATATAAATTTGCTTTCAAATTGTAGCTGAAAATCAATTTCAAATCTTTGGATCACATCTATAACACTCAAATATTTACAACACTCAGATATTTTATCCTTAAGGTTGGATTTTGTTTTTTTTGAGAGGCTTGGAATAAGTGGTAAGCTACTTATTCCTTTCTGTTTGTTTTCCTTTCTTTTTTCTTCCCCTTTTGTCTTCTTTTTCTCTCTGCTACTTTTTAGCTTTTAATTCATATGTTTCTATGTTTGCTTAGATGTTGTTTTTTTCCCTTTATATAGTCACATTATGCATTTCTATTGCTTTTAATTTTTTTTTCATTTGAGAAAATGTTAATAAAAATGTTAATTAAAAACATATAACAAAAGTGGAAAGATGTTTGAGAGCTGGCATCTGGGAAGAAGGCCCATAGCCCATTAGGAGGGGATATGCCTGGCATACCTAAGATCCCACATGAGTCCAGTGCCTTTCCAGTTAAAGCAAATATGAGAAATGTATAGCTCTCCAGATGTTGTTGGATAGACTGCAATTCCCATTTATCATAGCCAACAGAGAATATGGTGAGGGATCTTGTGAGGTGCAACCCAATGGTATCTGGAGATCCATACATGCCTCATCCCTTGAAGATCTCAGATAGCAAGTCTGAAAGAACTTTTCTTTGAGATCCTGGGGGAGTTCCTGTGAGGTTCAGTGAGGAAATAGTCTGACTTGGTATAAGGCAAATTCCTTTGTTCTGAGAACAATTTGTCCATCATTTTAGAATGTGAGCTAAAGGGAGAATCCTAATGTGTTGCTTTGATCCTTATCACCAGTTCTGATACAGACGGCAAGGCTGAAGGAACTGTAAGGATGAATCAAGGTCACAACTGCACAGGTCTTAAGGCCTCTCCTCCAATCCTTCCCATAGGATTGCCAGGTAAAATGGCTGCTGAAATTTCCTCTTCCACACAACCATTAAAGGTACAGGAGTTGTGTCACTTGTTTCACCTGGTAATCGCTCTTCCACAGTGAAGAATGCAGAATTAATGAATTCATAAGACCTACTGTATAGCAGGACGGTGTCTCTTTGGGCTCTGAATTAATTTTGTGTGACTCATTGAATAAGGAAGCCTTGAAAGACAAATAAACCCATGTATAGAACAGTCACGTTTCTACCATAAGTGTAATTTTTGCACCTCAAGCAGGCTGTCATTGCTGTCCCCTGAGACCTAAGGATGAGTTAAGGATGGTCATAGAATTCTATAGCTGTGAAAATCTGTTGTTCTCACTGCCCAGTCATTGTTACATAGAATACTTGCAGACTCCTACTGTCCACTATCTCATTTCTGCCACTGTTCTGTATTCCAGCAATGGTATTGAGTGGCTGAAGATTTGGATTTATGAGTACATTTTTGGATGTCTGAACTGTTAAGTAGAGAACCAAGAATCTGTCTAAGTGTTTAATAATAGCAGCAACTAAATGACCCTCCTTTTGCAATAAATTAAACTTCTGTAATGAAGAAAATGTGGAGTAAGCAGGAAAGGAATGTCTCTGAGCTCCACTATCTTCTGATGCGCAGAACAAATTCATGAGCTCAGAATACTTTAATTCTAAATCTTTTGCATGAGGTTCTGTTCAGTGGATCTTTGGGTTCTAGTAAAAAACAAAGTAGATCTCATGAGCCTAACATATTGTCAACCTTCATTGACTGTGTTAGGCTACAGGAACAGAGTCTATGATATGATATGATGTCAGTCCAATGTCTAGCAAAGTATGGGAAATCTTTGGCCCTCTAGCTGTTTTGGACTAGTTTCCATAACATCTTACCATTGGCCTAACAGGGTGGAAATGATTGGAGTTAACAGGAAAGATAAAAGTTCCTCATCCCTACTCTACCTTGTTTTTGCTAGTTCTTAGAGGAATCTAAGCTAGAGATGTCATTCTTTGCTACCTTTGTTCTTGATAGAGGCACCAAGTAATTTTAGCTATTTTCTTCCTGTTGTAAGAAAATCTTTAATAAATATGCAGTTTGAAGATTATTCACAGTTCAGGACTTGTTTTACACAAAATTTGCATGTCACTTTTTTCATGGAAAAGAGGATTTTCTGTGCAGGAAGTAGCATTTTCTGCATGAAAAATAATAGTTCTGTGCAGACATATGGTTTCTTGCATGGAAAATGCTATTTCCTTTGCAGAAAATGCTATTTTCTCTACAAAAACCTTGTGTGAATTCTGCACAGAATTAGGTCCTAACTGTGAATATTCTTGGCAGTTCAGGATTCTCCTACACAGTGTTTCCTGACACCTGAGAGACTTTTGCTAAAACCATTTTTGGGAGAATTTTCAAATGTTCTTTCCATGACTTGTCTGTACTTTTTAAATACAATTATCTTAGCACAACTTGTTGTCCAGGTTATCCTTGGGTCAAACACCCCTGATAACATCAATGTAATGTTCTCTTGGGCATGAGGGAGCAATCATATCTTTCTTTTCTTAGCAACTTTGTCTTAGAAGTCAGCCCAGGCCCAGTATGGTCTTAAAATCCAATGTCCAATTGCTAGGTATCTAATTAATCTCTCATCTCCTCTGTATGTTTTGGTTCCAGAGATTAACTGTTAGTGAAAGTAATTAAGTGGGCAAACAATTATACCGCCTACATACATACTGACATATGAGGACAGCTAAAGGATGAAGTGAAGATAGGTGAAGATCAATAGCTGGTCTTCGCTAATGATAATGACTTGATGTTTTAATTTACTGCTGTTCTTTCATTACCTTACCCTGAGAATCTCAACTGGTACTTGTGTGACAACATAAATAGCAAGATTTTGTAAAGGGATCTTCAGCAGTCACCAGGCTTATTTGTTTCTTGATGGATTTCTGCTGTGACATTGTACTTTCTCTCTCTCTCTCTCTTTCTCTCTCTCATTCTCCCTCTCTCCCCTTTTCTCCACCCCCCCTTCTTCTCTCTCTCCGATCCTTGTTAGTGAGGACATGATTTCTAGATTGAGACAAATGCATTCTGACATGACCAGCATTTCTCTAGCATTCCCTGTATTTAGGATAATTTTAGCCATCTTGGGAAAGGTGCAATCTCACTGTCCTTGCAATCCCATGGTCAAGGAATTGGTTAATACTTTCTCCATGTATTGTGGTTTTAATGCATATTACCTTTCATTCTAGTATATGAATTGTAAACAGCAGGCACTTTAACTGCAATCATGTAGTTCTTGATCCTTAATAGGCTATGTAGCATTTTTGTAGCCTTTAGGATTTATCTTGGTGGGACCAAAAGGCAAGTTAAGAATTTCTAAAGAAATGATGTTTGTCATTTCTGCTTGGCTCTGGGTCCTTTTATGCTACACAGACATAGTGCTATGATTCCACTTTAACTGCCGTGGCTGCATGCTGTAGAATCCTGAAATTGGCAGTTTGTGGAGGAGCATTTAGAATTCTCTGCTAGAGTGCTCCTCTCGTGCTACTGACCAAACTGCAAACCCCAGGATTCCACAGGACATAGCTGTGGCACTTACAGTGAGACTACAGTGCTAAAATTGGGTAGTTAAGAGCACGATGCTGATGTCCTATTAGAAAATGAAGTCTGTGTCTCCCCATTGTTACCATACCATATACACTTCTAATCTGTGGGATGATCTATTTTCATAATTGCACATATTTATGGCTGAAGAACGTGTTTGAAAGTGTACTGGCTGGAAGTATATTGTCAGATCAGGATGACCTCAGACATGGTCAGGTCATAAATTCAGAGAGGATTATATGGGAAAATGCAATGCTAATGGGTTCGTGATAATCCTTTCAAGGCTACATGTACACTTGAATACAATGGAAGGTGAAACTGCCCAGGTGGAGCAATAAGAAACCATTTTGTGATGTTGCCTATTGAAATCTTTTCTAGACCTACTGCCAGACAAGACATTAAGAGATTGTCATGACTCAGTGTTTTATTACCTAGAGTTAAGAGAATCAGGCTATTCTGGACTCCTTTGTCAGCCCCATGAGAAAGCAATTACTGCTTTGTCCACGTACCCTCCTTCAGGGTAGGAAACAGGGTATATAAACCTCAGCTTTGGCCCCATCAAGCTGTAGTATATTGGCCTGTCTGAGCCACCACACTTTGACCTTCTGCTTCAAGATTGGTAGCTATCACCTTTTTCATCCAGTCTCCCTCTATTCAACCTTTCTTGCCTCACTTTCCTTGCCTTGTATGGTACTTAAGAGTGTCTGATTTCTTGTGTGTTTGTTAATTCCAAACAGAATATTTTATTTAACTTTTAACTGGATCCCTCTCTACAGTTAGTATACCCAAGTGAAAAGATCTTGATGTTACCCTTCTCTCACAGGCCTCCTTTGAGCTATAATTCCCCAGATTCTAAGGAGACACTGGCATTGCAGGTGGACTTCAAAGTCCCCACCTCTTATGGAAACAAAATGTCTTAAACCTTTAGTAAGGAAAATATGAAGATCCAGTGAATATCTGGCATCAAGGCTAATTATACAGTAACAGAGAAACTTACCAAAATTCATATGGCAAGGGAAGCAACCAAGAGTTAAATATAAACATTTACAGAATGCAAAACTAGGAGGGGGATAGGGATTATCAGATTTGAAATTATACTTTTCTGTATGCTATTTGGTTTGGTTGAAAGATTGGATTGTGTTGGCTAATAAGAGATTTTTAATTTAGAAGGGCATGACATGAGCTTTGAGTGGCATGGTTATTTATGGTATGATAATGTTAAAATGAATGCAGATTTTAATAATCATTTTATGAGGTGTAACTTGTTAAGAATATGGAATAGATACAAACCAAGGTTATGCTGCAAGTTGCCTTTGTGGGTTTCAGTGCAAGAAGCTATTTATATGAAAGAGACAACAGCAAAGAAAAAGTGGATAATTTACCAAGATCTTTTGGAATTTGATCAAGAACAATATAGAATTAAGTCAAATGAAGAATTACGGACACATGGTTGCAGTTTTCAATGGTATTTTATAAGCAAATATTTTAAAGATTTTAAATGGATCAAAATGTATGGTTTTGAAAGGAATAAATTCAAATTTGAGGTGCTGTTATGTATAGACAATGAACATCTGATTGGGAAAATGTATAAAATTTTGTTAAAAATTTAGTTGGAAGAGGAACAAGTTAAAGATTATGTGATAAACTGGACTCAGAACTTGGGATATAATATACAAATGGGACAATAGCAAAATGTGGTCAAAGGAAGTGATTGTGTAATGACCTTAAGGAGAATTTCTATAAAGTGATATACCACTGGTATTTGCCTCCAGAAAAATTGATCAAGATGCATAAGTGGTTTTCTAATATATGTTGGAAATGTAATGCAACATCTAGGGATGTTTTGTCATGTTTGCTGGACTTTTGAGGCTAGAATTTTGGAAGCAAATACATAGTATGATACGGAGGATTTTAAAGGCTGATATTGAATTGTTTTTACTAAGACTGATGGATGACCAATTGGAGAAGAAATAGATTGTTATATGACCATGACAGCAAGATTAACATATACACAGAAATCGAAAAACACCATAATTCCAATGAAACAGGGCTGGCTGCTGAAACTGACTGACTTAGTTGAAATGGACAAATTATCAACATTGATTAGAGAAAAATAATTGGTGTTGGTTTTTGGAAGATTAGGACTCTTTGTCTTTTGGCAAAAAAAAGAAAAAAAAAGAAAAAAGAAAAAAAGAAAAGAGAGAAAAAAACAAAAGAAAAGAAAAGAAAAAAAAGGAGAATAACGTGTTAACTGTTGTTCTTGCGTGCCTTCAAGTCATTTCCAACTTATGCTGACCCTAAGGTATTTTCTGGAGCTGAGAATGTGCTTAATGCACCCAAGGTCACCTAATAGGTTTCCATGGCTGATTGGGGAATCAAACTCTGGTCCCTGGGGTTGTAGTCCAACGGTCAAACCACAGTACCACACTGGCTCTCATGTTAATTGTAGGCTTTGATAATTAATAGGTTTGGTCAAGGGGAAGAAGTGTATGAATAGAATTTTAGTTGGCAAAGTTATTTTATAAAGTAAAATGTATAACAATTGTTAGTAAAATTGGAAGTCAAAGTGATTTCTCTCTCTCTTCCCCTGCCCCATATTCTGTTACTTCTTTCTCTCTCTCTTTGCTTTTTCTTTATTTCTCTTTTTGTTTCTATTGGAAAGTTTCTAATAAAAATATTTGGAAGAACGCAAATCAGAGAGATTTTTCCTGTCCTAAGACTGAGAAAGCACATAAGCTATCTCTGTGCTCTTCCTACCTGTATGCAGATGTTCTATATAAATTATTGCAATAATTAAATATGCAAACAGAAAAGTTATTGATACAGAATGTAGAAATTTCTGTCCTTCTTCATCAGTTTTGATGGTGCTTCCCCCACAACTGTTTGTAAATGCACAAGTGGCTGCCCTATTCATGGGAAACACATTCTGCTTTTAGTGAAAACTTTGAAAAGTGGCCACACTGAAGAGGAAAGGAGCTGAATTCATATGAGAGAGGTAAAATTACATATGATGGCTGCTTGCCACTTATTTGATGTACTTGGCTTGCCTTATTACAGTGACCTTTCTGGGAACAGCAGTCTTATTGTGTCATTCTTTGGCTGCAGAAAAGCTAGCAGAGGAATACTACATATTAATAATAGTGATTGTGCCACTGTTGTTACTTTATGCTCAATTCGTTCGTCTCTCCATCCCTACCCTGCTCACCTGTTTGAGATGTGTATTATGCTGAAGTCTATATTTTTAACGAGATCTTTTAAATTATATTAACCTTCCCTGGAACAATTAGCGAATCACAGATCAAAGGACACACTATGATATTAAGATGTCTTGAGGACATATAGCAATAAGAAAGGAGAAAATATTAATTGGTACCATTTCCATTCAAATATTTAAATTGAAACTGTGAATTTCTTTTGCACTGTTTGTATGTGTTGGTGGTTGGGGAGAATAAAGTGTGAAGATGCTTGAAATGGGAAGAGGAAATGCACTCATGTGACTACAGATCCTGTACATATAATGGAGGCAAGATATAAATGCGTGGGATACATGTCTGACTTTGCATGTGCATATACCCTGATTTGTACAGGGAGAAAGAAACGTGATTGTCTAGCTGCAAACTTGCTCACACGAGAATGTGAAACAGACAGATTACACTGCTATAACAGCTAATGAATGCATAATTGCTAGTGACAAGTCGTACCTTCTTCCCCTACCTTAAACCTTTGTTGGGCAAAGAAATGAAGGCTAGACCAAGCAGGAACTCCCAGCTTCTACCTATTATACACATTTCCTTCAGTGCCCTATTCTCCTGTTTCCTAGGTGGGTGACAGTATGATTTTTAAATCAAAGTAAACCTCCTTTTCTCTTCTCTCTACCTGGGGAGGAATGCATCCTGTGTGCCAAGTAGCCACAAGCACCAATGAGGTTTGACAGAAGGTTTTGAAAGAAAGCTTTATGAAAGATGAAATCAGGATTTTAAGGTATATTATCTTGGGGCATCCTTTTCCAGGTAACAGTTCAAGAAGTTTTAAAGTTACAAGAAGCAACTTATCTTTAAAGACACCTTGGAACCAACAACTTGCTAGAAGAACATAACAAACAGCAAAATTAGAAATCAAGTGCATTTTTTGGGGATGACTCTCACTGAATTTCTTGGATACAAGCTCTCTTTACATATTTTTTAAAAAATATATGCCATCTTTCAGGAAAACTGCCAGGGTCATTAACAAAATGAATCTAACAAAAGGTTCTATCACAGGGAAATCTATTAGAATCAATGAGTTTAAGCATACCCAGTTTGTGCTGGACTGTGTGCATTACCTTCCATTTTTCAACTGTCCTAATGGCCAAATCATACAGTTCTCTCTTTCCCCACACGTTAAAGTACAAATTTAGTATACTTTATTTAAATGAACTTCTAATGCAGTATCTTTTCCTTGCTGTAGCACAGTGTGAGCATGCCAATAACGGTATCCTTGTTCATACCCTACCAACACTTTACAGATGCAATTAAGATTTTTAATTTAAAAAAATCTTTATTTTAAACAAATGAAATAGGTGCACCTTACATATAATTGTAATAGGTATATTTGCACATGAAGGGCTTCTGACACCCACATGTAGTACATGTCATTACCTGAAGTTCTTCTCTGCTTCCCTCTGCTTCCCTCTGAAATACACTGTCGGGGGCCCCTTCACACTAAGCAATTATAAAACTATATTCCACTTTAACTGCTATGGCAACATGCTATGGAATCTTGGGGTTTGTAGTTTGGACAGGGAATGGAGTTCTAGGGCTGAGTATTTTAAATCCCCCTCCCTAAAATTCCAATCCAAGGATTTCAAAGGATGTTGCCATGGTTGTTACTATAGAATGTAGCACTATAACTGTACAATGTGAATGGGCCCCTGGATGTGTTTTTGAACAACAGATACTCTCAAAAAACTTTTGATTCAAGAATCAAAGTGTTGATTTACAGCTGGAAAAGACTCCAAAGCCAAATTAGTTTAACCCGCTACCAATGCAGGAAATTTATTATGACAATACAAATGATAGGTGACCAACCAGTTCCTGCTTAAAAACTCAAATGAAGGAAAGTTCTGCATCATCTGTTTTGCTGTCAAAATACTATAGCTCAGAAAACTTTTCTTAAAGTTTACTCTGAACATATTTCTTGGCAAGCCTCTGGAGTTTAAAAAAGTGTTTCATTCTTGAGAAGATAGTCCTTCAAAATATTGGAGGACGGTTATCGTAACACCTTTTAATCAGCCATTCTGTAGGTAAAGCACATCCAACTCTTTCAAGTTTTCCTCATAGCATTTAGATCTCTAAGCTCTTCACCATCATTGGCATCCTCCTCTGGATATGTTCCAGTTAGCTGAACATTTAGTCCACAGAACTAGAGACAGTTCTTGAACAGTGTGCCCAGAACGAAACACAATGATTTAGGTGAGGTCAGATCTGAATGGAGTGGTACCATTACCTACAGTGTTCTGGACACTAAGCTCGCACTAACACAAACTAAGTGAGACTGTCAGTTTTAGCCTTGGTGAATATCTTAGTTTCCTACTTGCATTCCCATTCTGTTCTTGTTTTGTATGGGACTCTCCTTTTTCCCATGGCATGAAATTAATCCATATTTTTTGCACATCTTTTTTCAACATGTACAGATTTCTGTCCACTTGTTTCTAATACACACATTTTTGTTTTGTTGACTAAAGCAAGTAATTGTGTTTATTTTAAAAAGGTAATACTTTTGTATTGTGCTCAATATTTTAAATATATGCTTTTTTAACCCCTTTTTTTCTTCTGAAACTCATTGTAATTTAAATGTACAAGTCAAAAAGTGTTTTATTCTTTGGCAGTCTAAGGAGGTGTAAAATGGGTGTTTCTGTAGAGAACTACAAGTCCATGGAATTTCTTTCCTCTCCCTAGTTAAAACTATGTTAGCCTTTTTAAGCACCACATCTCACTGCTGACACACACTTGGTTTGTAGTTCACAAAAACTAGAGGTGGGGAAAATGCAGCCCTTGCAACTGTCCAACTCCAGCTTTTTTTTTTTTTACAAGTACATTTTTGGTGCAATTTTCTAGCAATATTTGCTCCCAAACCATGCAGAAAGCTCCAAATGCATGAAAAGATGCAAAAATACCCCTACCTCTCACAAGCACCAGAATACCCCATACTGATCCCAAATCCATCAGTTTTCCACTGTAGTCACTCACAAAACGGTGACAGGAAGTGATTGGATGCCTTGAGTCATCTTTTTGTCTGAGGTACAGGTCTCAGGTACAGGTCAGGGCTATGCAATTTGTTCAAATCATAAACTAAATCAGCCCAATCTGGACCAGGTTCGAATCAGTTCAGTTCTAGAGTAGATTGACACTACTCAGAATGATTTGGACTCATTTAGAGATCTGGATGTCAAAAATAACCAAGAAAAGTCAGAAAGTACGTGTCCAACATGTCAAGATGGTGAGATATAGAGGGGAGGAGAGAGGTTTGCCTTTGCATATTGATAGCTTTAAGATGCAGTCTGAGGCAAGAATCTCACCACCACTCTCCATTCACAGCGCCTATGGAAACTGACAGGGACATGCCACTGATTATACAGTAAATTATCACACCCAACTGTTTATCTGTTTGCTAGATTTTGCAGCTAGTAGTTTATTATTGAAAAGTTGTGGAGAAGTTTTTGGTGGTTACCGATTGTGTTCTGAGTTTGACCTCTGAGTCCCATCACTCTGTGTTAGTCTGAGTAGCCCAGCCTAACCAAATTTTCCTTTCTTTTTAGTTTGTTAATTTGGGCAGTAATCAGTTTACTCAGTGTGATTTTTAGGTAATGAAACATAATTACTCAATACCTTTTTTGATTCTGGTTATTCCTAGGTGTCTGCTATACTTTCTGAGTGTGCTTACCATTAACATTAATCTCTTTTTCTTCCTAGTTGCCAGAATTGTCCCCTCTTCTCTCTATGTGTGCAGTTGTCCAATTGCCTGAAGTATGTCACCAGTCATATTCTTTTTATTCACAATGCACATATATTTTATTATGCTGTTTAATATTGTGAAGCAAAGTTAGCACTATTATTTTATCACCCATTTAATTCCTATTAGCTGAGGAAACCATTATATTTAACTTCCATTTTTTACTGGTAAAGCTTATGTTTCATTTACAGTTGTAACTAATTCTTATTATTACCATTGTATCTCATCATAAATTCAATCCAGTGACTCAGAAGGCATATCTACAGAGTAAAGCAAAATACATATGGTACGTCTAGGACCAGAAGGAGGTGGAATGAATCACAGAATCATAGATCTGGAACAGACCACAATGATCATCAACTCCAGCTCTCTGCCATGTGGGAACCACATACTCAAAGCAACCCCAATGGTTTGTTTTCTCTTCCACTAAGATTTCTAAGTGCCAGTAGTTTTGGTAGGACTAGTCAGCAGGGTCAGAGGTTAATGAGAACAAGCCTGCTTTCTTGTTAGGAGGTCTGAATCTGAGCTTAAAGATCAGAAACAGAAAGCAACAACAGTAGCAGTGCTATGACAAGGATGGAAAACAGTTTGCAGAGCATTGTGTGGGGCCACTTTTCAGATGGAAGTATGTCTCAGGACTGCTATCTGCCCTTAGTGTAGGCTAGGAGCTAGAATACCTTTCCTGGACATTGAAGCACCAACAGCCTGCTTGGGGAACTTAAAAGATGCAGCAATCTTGCTCAGGGAAGAGGTAGAAAAGTATCAGCAGGTGGATGGCAAGGCTGAGCCTCACAAGGAGGACCAAAGAGTGCTGTATCACCTGGTAGCATTTCCTAATGTCCTCCATCCAAGAGGGTTAGGCAAGCAACTATGGAGAAGAAGTAATAGGAAAAGTATGGAGCCATAAAAGTGAAATTTCCAGTGCTGTTTCAGGTCACCAAATACCTTGGTTAATGATGAAGAGTTCAAGATAATTTCTTAGGTACAGTCAATAAACCAGCTATAAATCCATGGAATACTTGCACTTTTTCAGCCCACCTTTTATCGGTTTGCCAACAAGAACATCGTGGAGTATAATGTCGAAAGCCTTTCTGTGACCAAGACATTCTGTGTCCACAGCATTCTTATGATCCACACATCCTCCCATCCTCCTCTATTCACACTGGTAGCCCTTGGGAAACTCTATGAAAGGTAAAGGTCTGAGGAATTAGTCTTCTTTTAACAAAGTTGCAGAGAAAGCAATGTCCCAATTTCTATGTTGTCTTCCCTGAACTTGAGGCTGACTTGAAATCAAAAACAAGACCTGCAGCTTCAGGTTCCAAACTCAAAAGATTTACTAATAAACTTTATAATTACATATACATTGGAGAAACTAGATCCTAACTATCTAACAAAAGGATTTAGGAAGATAATATCTTCATTTTAAACTCACCAACATCTTGGTGAATAGACTAGCACAGTAGAAAGAAAGCACTAGAAGCAACATTGCTACAGGGAGAGTCGTTGCTTTCTAAGTATGACCAGTAACTGACACCAGAATGTATCCTGGGTCACATGGTCTGGATAACATAGCAACAGAGCAACAGTTAACCCTATACTAGTTAAGCTCCATTTGTCCTAGAATAATGGGGGAGAAAGAATGCTTCCAACACAAAAGTACCAAGCTCCAAATGATACCAATAAAGAAGATACAGCTGATCTGTCATGACATGTTCCTCTAGCATTCTTGGATGAAATTTGCCCTGGTTCCATTTACAAGATTCCCCACTTGGCCATGGAAATCCACTAGTTGACCTTGGGTCTGTCGCATACTCTCCGCCTTGGAAAACCCCATGATAGGTTTGCTTTAGTGTTGCCATAAGTCACAAGAGACTTGAAGGCACATGGGGCCTCAGCCCCCCTCCCCATTTGATCAGTTTTGGCTAGGCCGAACATAGTTAATCTCTTCCTCATCTGTACTTGTCTTCCTTTTCACTCATTCTGAGTAATATATCTAACTTCTCTAAGCTTTCATCTATTTAAGCTACCAATAAGAACATTTTCAAACTTCAAAAGATATCACTAAAATTGATTCCTTTTCTCCCTTGTAACACACTGTTTTCTTTTCTCATTCTTTCCCCACTGCTCTATTCCTAATATCTTACCTCTTTCACCAATTCAACTTCTTTTCCATTTTTAATTTGGATGTCATTTTGAAACAGATTTTTTTTTACCAGATTTCTCCGTTCTAATAGTCTGTTTACTGGCTTCCCATGTCCGTATCATGACCGAACTTACTAATTCTTGTCTTTAGATCTTTTGACTCTTGGCTCCTGTTTACCTGTCTTCCCTTCAATTTTGTTTAGCTTTCTTTGCTTTACCACTACTTTCCTCTTGGCTAAGCCTTTTTCTGCTTCATTTCTTTTTGTGTTCAGCTCCTGTTGTTATGGTCTTGCCCTTTTAGTATAACACAGTTACCAAGGTTTGTTCTTTTGAATTCCATAACCATGCAGTGCACTCTTGAAGCACTTTTTTTTTTTTTAAATGATGATTATTGTAAGACATAAAACAGTATGTAAAGTCGGGGCTGCAGCAGGCTGCTAAAAATACAAATGTACCTATGGCTTTAAATCGTTTAAAATTTATTTATAACACACAATGTGGCTTGTAGATGCAGGTATACATTAGGAAACAAAGTAGATTCATTCCTGGTCATAGGTTCCAAAACTACAAAAAAAGAAGAACAAAATATTTCAGCAAGTTTGTTTTATTCAAAACTAGCAGTATGCACATGTGAAGGTCAGGCCAGCTTTGAATAAGAAAAGAAAAGTGTTCTGAATCTTCTAGATATCATCTGAAAGTTTTTCTCAAAATGCCTTAATGATTGATTTTTTCTTTCACTAGCCACAACTAATTTTTTTTTAAAAAAATTCCATTTTGGAGGCCAAACCTATACATCTATGCTTTTTTAACATGTTGGAAGGAACTGGTGAATCACACTTGCTTTCTCATTTTCTCTGTTTTGCTGGTACCACATGATCAGTAAGGGATTCTGGATTCTGCTCTTTACCTTGCCTGTTGTAGTCAGGCACACACAGCTATAGTAGAATCAGCTCAGACAGAATCTCAATCTTTCCCAGCTCAAGCTTTGATCCATTGTTTACGGCAGATACACCTCTGAACCTGATAACAAAAGTTGTGTTTCTTCAACCTCTTCCCAGTGCTGATGCTGCTAAAAAACTTGCAGCTAGAAAGAGGATAAGTCAGAAAAGGGGACCCTGGGGTAGTATAAAAGGCTTTGTAAAAGGAGGTTCATTGTCAAGGCTTTGCTAACTGAGGCATATCTATACATGTGGGGTTAAATATATCAAATCACCAAAGGGTCTCTGAGGCCATTTCTACATGATGTCGCTGTCCCACAATGGGGATGCATTGATGGTTGTCTGCATCGTGGTCCTGCTGCCAATGCATCCTCACTCATCACGATTGTGGGGTATTTCCTTACTGGAAAAAATCCAGTAATGGCCTCCAATCGGCAACACTCTTGTTGCTGGCAGCTATGCAGAAAGGGAGGAAGTGTGACTTAGATGTTTCCTTCCCCAATGATGCACAGGAAGTGGCTGGCCGCACTGCGGAAGGAAGGCATGTGTCACTTGTGCCACCTGCCATGCCCTTCCTTGGAGACCCTGGTAGTAAGGAGGAGGAGGATTCTGAATCCATGGCAGAATTTTCCCCAGAGGCAGGAGTTTCCCTAGAAACTTACTCAGAAGAGGATAACAAACAGCAGACACCTGAGCAAGGGGAACAAGTATCAGAGGATGAGATAACATAGATGCTTACTGTGCAAGAGAGATGATGTCAGAAAGAAGGGCTGTGCCGTTCAGTGCGTTTAAGTAACAAATGAGCCCTAATGAAGGAGCACCTGTGGCAACAGCATCAGTAAGACAAAAGGCTTTCAGCTGGCCCTTTCTTTTCAGGTTCAGCAACTGATTTTTCTGGTCGTGAAGCCCTGTGCTGTGTTCTCTTGTATCTGGGTCACCTTGAACCTCTGCCCGTTTGACAATGACTTGTATTTGCCCTTTGGTTTAGTTTGCTCCAGAACCTGAACTCTGGACATTTCCCTGCTCCTGCCTTGTGGGTAAGCCCTGCTCTGCTGCTTGTTGATTAATTGTCTGCTCTGCCCTGGATACAACACCACCCTTGCACAGCCAGCTGGCTGGGTGTGGAGGGAAGCGCTCTTGTTGTGATCCCATCCCAGCAGTGGCATTGCTGGAATTGTGACAGGACACTGATGGAAATAGATAAGGTGCAGAAATGGCCTTAGTATATAATCTTGATTTGAGAATCAATACTCAATGAGCAGGGTTACAGCTGAACATCAAGAAAACAATGATTTATATAACTTTAATGACCACAGATGATTTATATAACTTTAACGTAAATAAGGAAGACATTGAAATAGTTCAAGAGTGTTCGTACCTTGGCTCAGTCATTAATCAGAATGGAGAAGGTAATCAAGAAATTAGAGGACTAGGACTTGGAAGGAGAACTATGAAGAAACTGGACAAGAACCTCAAGTATAAAGATACATAATTGAACATCAAAGTCATATTTGTTGATGCCACCAAACTTGTGATTTCTATATATAGTTATGACAGCTGGACAGTGATGAAAATTGATAGAAAGAGAATCAATTCATCTGAAAGATTTCCGTGGAATACTAAAACAACAAACCAATGGGTCAAAGAGCAACTGAAACCTGAAGCCTCCCTAGCAGCCAAGGTGATAAAACTAAGACTGTTGTATTTTGGACATACTGTGAGGTAACATGACTCATTAAAAGACATTAATTCCTGGTAAGGTAGAAGGCAGTAGGAAAAGAGGAAGACGACATTACAAGCGGACAGACTCAATTAAGGAAGTCATGGCCCTGAGTCTGCAAGATCTGAGCAGGACTCTTGATTATAGGGTGGATTGGAGGTCTTCAGTTCCTGGGTTGACATAAGTCAAAGTTGACATACTAATTAACAATGATCAAACTGTGCAACGTTGAGGTCATAAATAAGGGCAGTACCAAATCCAAGAGATCTTTCTGGCTGACTTGACAGCAAATGCCCCCCCAACTGCCATCACTGCCAACAATTATGCTACACTAGTTCTTATTGGCATGTACTTCAGACCCCTTATTGTATTATTTGCAGCTAGCTGTAGGGCTGGCTCTGAATGACCTCCACCGCAGGGCCTAGAATAAAAGCGGACAGTTGGTCTTTCCATGCTGCCGTGTCCCCTTCCAACCCAGTCAAATATAATACATCAAAGCTCATTTAAGCAACCACCAGCAGCCATAAAAATAGGTCTCTTTGTTAACTAAATGAAAACTTAGAAGCAGTGTACCAACTTTGAGTGGGCCCCTGGGCAAGTTACATTCCATTCGCTCCCAGATGAAAACTGAGACACCTGTGGGCAAGCAACCTCAGAGTCTGGTCAAGATGGCAAAAATTATAAGTGAGGAAGAACAGACAAGCCTGGAGAAGCTGTAGCAATTTGCTTTTGCCTGAGTTTACAGGGAAGGGCAAGATTCTGCCCTTCCCCTCCCACCACTGCTCTGGCACAAACTACTTTTGTATTTTGAAATCAGTTTGCATCCCACCCAGAATCCCAGGGTTCTGCCCCAGTTTCATTCTCCTCATGCTTTCTTCTCTGCCCGGGCAGCACATGCTCTTCCTTCCTCCCTCCTTCCCTGTTCTTTCTCTTTACATAGCATGAGGTTCCCACCCTTGCTCACCTTCTGTTCCCTTTCCAAACAGCGGCACTTTTGCCCTTGCTTTTAAACCATTGGTTTGGTATGCTACAGAACAAAGCTGCCATTGCATTTGACATCTTGGGCTCACCAGAATGTCTTTGGGACTTTATGGCCACCTAGAGGCCAATAGGAGAAATGAAGGTGCTGAATGCAACTGGAGTATCACCTTCCATGTGCACATTAATCCTAAAAGTTAAAAAAGGAAGTAGACTGGAGCATGAAAAGGTTTTTCTGTAACAACAAAAAATTGAGTAGGGTGGCGAGATCAAAATGAGAGAATGGAAGAGCAAGCAGAGTGCTACTGGGGATGGGGAGAAAGTGAGTGGCATGTTGGAGATATGGTAGTGTTTATGGTTAGGGTTACCAGCAGACAAGCTTTTGCCCCTCTTCTCCAGTTTTCAGGGCAAAATGGAGGGATCTCAGGGTGACAGTAATACCTTGAAAATTGAGTACACATAATACATACCACTGTGTATTGCTGACCTGCTGCAGATTGCGTTGGAATGGCAGCTGTAGACTCTCCAGGGGGGTCTACTCCTTCCCCCCCTCTTCTCATCTTAAACATGACTAAAGACCATTCCTAGGCTTGGGGTTTTCCCATGAAATCTCAAGGCCTGGGATGCTCTGGCAACTCTACAAGGTGGTGATGGTAGCGGTTAAGATAATGTGTTTAGAGATCTTCCGAGCTGCTAGAGTCTTATTCTCTCTGCAGTGGACCAGAGCTAATTGTGCCTCTGCCTGGATCAAAAAGTCATTGTCCATATTCTAAGAGAATGTTTGCAACAATCCAAAACCTATTGATCTACTTAGAAATCAACTCTATTGACACAATCACTAGTAAAACAATACCGTTGCAACTCTATAAAATTAAGTAAGTGTGAGTGTGTGAAGAAAGGCTTCTTCTTTTGGCCATTCAGAAGACATTGTTTGGAATGAGGAAGGGATCTGAAACAGAGGAGGAGTGTAGTCATGCTCATTCAAAACTGTGCATTCTACCCATCTTTTGGGGGTTTCTGTATGTACATTTTCAAGGTGGGCATGTATTTGGATCCCTGACAAGGGAAAATGGCTGGGGAAGATTTGGGGGTGTCCCAACCTGTTTCTTCTCAATGTTGTGCTCAGAGTGGCTTTTCTCTCTTTACAAAATGGCTTTAAGGGGATGTTCATGAAACACTTAGCAAAGGTTCTTGGTCTATGGGAAAAAGAAACCCAGGGCTTTTTTTTTAGGAGTGGGTTTCCTGAACCATTACAGAACTTTTTACTACTGAGGATGTGCTGAAGGCCAGGTGAGAATCAATGTCATGAGCTATTGCAAAATATGTATAACAGTTTGTACTGGTTTTTGGGGAGCAGTATTAAACCAGGGAAGAATGTGGGTATCTTATTGTATTGCTATTCTGCTTTATTATTTTTTTTACTTACTGAGACTCTCTGAGAATTAATCTTTATTGCAAGTCTAAGTACATCAAACATTTAAAGACATTTCCAGATGGAAATGCTAACTCTTAGAAGATATTAGTCAGCTACTCTCCATTTTTTTTCTTTATGGATTTTGTATTGTTAGAAAAAACATGGAAAAAGTGGTGGAAAACCAAGGAAGTTCAGTGACTGCACATTATCATAGTCTGAAATCCCGATGAATTTGAGTGCATGGGGCCTGATAAGAGCTTCATCTGCAAAATTCTCTAAGTCAGACTATTTTTGCAGACATAATCAACCATGATTCTCATTTATCTTGCAATTAATTCACCAGGACCAATCCTTTCTTTAGTTTGGTTTATGACATAGTTCTGTGATGCCCCCACCCTTAAGAGAAAGGGGGAGGATCTTATGTCAAGTTACAGAGTCTCTGAATTTACCGCTATACTTAGAACTGTAGTGAAATAAGAGTAAGTAACTTGTTGTTAAATATTTTTGTTATCACTACCATCTGCTGGAGTATATTGTAGCCATTAGACACCTGTGCATTTGGTGCTGCTGGGGACCCATCTGTCTGAACTGTGGTTATTATTGTGTTCAGAGCACTTGACATGCCTGAGAGACAACCACAGTGAAAGAAGGCATAATGTGGGTGGGGGTGGGGGCACAGATTGAATGCTGGGAGGGAAAACAGAAACAAAGTACTTTGCTAGCAAATTTCAATTTACTCAGTCATGTTTCCCATTTTCATGTGGAAAGCTTTGCTATGGTGTTGATGGTAGTGTCAAAGAAGGACTGATTCTAGCTAATGATGATGATTACTCCAATCAACTTTGCTTTGATTATTAATTCTTCTTTTGTACCTCTATATTGCCTCTTTAATAGCTGATTATCTGTAAAATTTCCATTTTGATTTGCCTATTTCACTCTAGAGTTCTTTTCAAGGCAACACAAAAATAGGTTTGTAAATACATATGTTATTTTATTCTGCTCAACTTGTTTAGGTAGTGAAGTGTAGGGAGAACAGGGAAAGAATATGTTAAATTTCTATTGTTCTTCAATAGAAGTGATTGAATGGGTACAGTGGCTCTGAATGTTCAGTTGCTCAAGGAATAGGGCAGTGATGCAGACTTGAGTCGATTGACTCGGACGCAAGTCAGACTTAAATCATTTCAGTGTGTTACCCTGTGTACTGGGGGTCCCGGGAGGGACACCAAAATGTGCTCAACTAAAGGTGGGGAAATTTAGCTCAGAGCACTGCTTAGCGTTATGAGAGGCAGGGTAACGTAGCGAGATCTTGAACCCTATGTCTACGGGGTCAGGTCGAGCCAAGAAGCACACAGAAGTTGAAGCAATAAATGATGTTTTATTACAAACACAAGCAAAACAGTGTATGCGACACACTCACACAAGATAACTAATGAAATAAAGGTTTGAGTGGCATAGAGGGATTTTTAGAAGGGTTGCTGGTTTGGGTGATACTTCAGCTGTCCTGAAGCCCAGAAAATTGGAGAGTGAGGCTGGGGTGTGATGTAGCTCAGCACGTGAAGCTGAGGGGAGGCTTGCCAAGCAAAGTGGCAGCCAGGCGGGATGAAACTTGGGAGCGATCCGAGGAAGGTCTCAGAATCAAGGGTTTTTATAAGGAGAATTGTGACTGCAGGCTATGCCGTACTTGAGGGAAGACAATAGATTTGGAGTTGGAGACAAAGCCTCCAAAAGGTCAGAATCTGAATGATTGAGTTATCGCAGAGGTTCTCAATAGAGTAGCCAGTATGCAAATGCAGAGTACTTGGGTATTGTATAGCTCGATCATCAAACTGCCAGTGCAAGGCAGAGGCTCTTTTGTAGGTTGCGTGCATACCTACTTAGAGTACTTGCCTGGAGGTCTCCTAAAGCAGTGAGTCGGCTATTTTCTGGCCTGCCTGTATTGTCTATGAATATGATGGTGATAATCAGCAGAGCCTGTATGTGTGCTTGTCTGGGGGCCTCGCAAGCACGTGGAATGGAATAGAGAAGTGAAGCCAAATTATGATATCAAAAAGGATATCTTTTAATATCCCCAAAGCTCAGACTAGCCAGGGTAGTGACAAGTGACTCAACTTGGACTTGACTCGGCAAAAATTACACACCGACTTGACTCAACTTGAGACTTGCATATTTTTAGCTACTGACTTGCTGCCCTTGATTCAGTAACATAATACATTCATCCAGAAACCTTACAACTTACTGGTCACATGACGCTCTGTCTCAAGCTCTAAATGTGGACACATTTCTCAAAGGGAACAGCAAATGGGTTAGGCAATGGGGTTGAGGTGGGGTTGAGGTCTGCTCAGCAGCCTCTCCCCACTTCATGTAAGAGGAGCCTTCTAAAACTTTTCCTAAGAGCAGAAGGCAAGATGTGTGCCCAGAGTGCAGGGTGCATATCTCAGAGGGGAACAGCAAATGTGTTAGGCAGTAGTCTTGAGGAGGAAGGATCCTTCCTTCTAAAGCTCTTGAAGCTTCAGTAATGGAAAATAAGAAGGATCATATTCTCCACTTCTGAAAAAGCCTCTAGCTTTGCAAATGGGAAGTAAGAAGGATCCTATTCCCCATTTCCAAAGCTGCAGATGGTAAAATCACAAAAGTGGAGGGCCAACTCTATTTAAATTGTTAAAACTGATTTTATTTGACTCTGTTCAGAAGTTCTGTAATACAGGTTGGGGTGTAAAGTTGGCTCCCAGACTTGAGACTTGACTTGAGACTTAACTTGAAAGTATCTTGCGAGTACTTGAGACTCAACTTGAGACTTGAAGGTAGAGACTTGAGACTTGGAGTAAAAGACTTAAATACATCACTGGAATAGGGCAGTTCACAATCAAGTTTCTGTGAAAGAAGGAGGAATTGTCTGTTTGTTTGTAATTAAAACCTCACAGAGAGGTAGGCTGCAGATTCAAAAGAGGTACTGTGACATAGAGAAGCTGAGACATAAGGAACTGAGAGACTAAGATGTGGAAGGAAAGGTATGAGGTAGGCAATGCATTGAGGAAGAAGAACTCTTGGTATGAAGTGTGGTGAAGAAAAAGAGGGCTGTAGGAAGAGAGCAAAAGATATGGGTACTGAGATGAGTTGACCCTTTAAAGAAATTCGCCTGTTTCAAATATCATGCAGTCATTGGTTTGGAAATGTGTAAAGGAGGGGCAGGATCATACTCTACGCTTATCTGGCAGTGTCTCCAAGATCCTATCTTTGTAAGTACTTCAGTTTTTAAAAGAGATTATATTGATATACACAGGATGTGGGATGTACAAGTGTGGTCTCTCTCCCACACTCTATTTGTACGAAAGCTAGCATATGAATCAAAGCTTGGAAAACTTACTTTTTTATGAAGAAGTCAAGGAATCTCCCAGACAGCAGGGTTTCTGAGTGGTTCTGGGACTTGCAGAGAGAAAAATTAATAATCCTCAGGATCTGTTCTGAATACTTGTTCTGAATACTTTCAGGCCTGGTAGAAGGGGTGATGTAACAGGTAGAAGACAGAGATGCTACAAAAGCTATTAAAGACACAAAGTGGCTGAAGGCATTCTGACAAATGCAACATCCTGAAAAGGACACGCCTGCAGAAAAAGTCCTCCACAGTTCACTGCTGGACCCATGTTAGGAATATGACTTTTAAAAAACACCCTGGAAAATCAAGAGGGTCTGGAAGAGAGGGACTTGCAATGAACTATGTTGCCAATAATCCTAGCAAACACACATCCTGTTACAATGAAAATGTTTTCTATATGTTTCAGGAAACTGCAAAATAGCTGACATTTCCTTCTATAAGTTCTTGTCCATTTTCCTACCAACTGAGACTCTCTCCTAGTCTATGAGTCAAAATGATCCTCAAAATGAAAATTCTCAAACTTTTATACAAAGGACCTCAGTGGTGATTTAATCCAAAGGAATATCTCAGCTTCATGTGATACCAGGTACATATTAAGACTGACATACAGAAAGATAAGTAAGTCTCCACTTATTTCTTCCTTTTCTCCCCCCACTCCTCCTTGTTCTCTGCTTTATGCTTTCAAATTGTTTCTGCCTTACGGTGACCTAAGTTGAACCTATCATGGGGTTTTCTTGGCAAGATTTTTTCAGAAGTGTGTTGCCTTGCTTTCATACAAGACTGACTGAAGCTAACTTGCCAAAGGTCACCCAGTAGATATCCATGACCTAGCAATGATTTGAATGCTGTTCTCTAGAGTTGTAGTCCAGTGCTCAACCCGTTACACCACACTGGTTGTACTCGAGAACAAATAATCTCAAATTTTTGTCCCATTGGGTGAGAGTCTGAGAGTTTGAGATTTTTGACAATTTTTCACCATTTGGACTTTTTTTTTTGCTTGTTTGTTTTGTTTTATTTTTTACAGAAAGGCTTTTGCCCAGAAAATGCAAAATATTTTGTTTTCTGTGCAAAATTATGTTTTTGAATAAAACCAAGGTTTTTTGCATTATCATTTTTTTCCCACCAAGAACATCTTGAATTATACAAAATCTTGTGAGGGAGGGTTTGATAGGCTGCCTTGGTGTATAGAGACAACTTTTTTGACTAAAGATGAGGAAATTTGCAAAATATCTTTGTTCACTTTGTCTCCATTAATATGGCATAATGGAATAGCCATGAAAGGATGGTATAGAGGCTTGATTTCCATCCCAGTACTGCACATTCCAAATTATCACAGTCGTTTACCATAACTTAATTTCCTTATCCCCATAGCTTCCTTTACTGTTATTCCATTCCAGCTTCATATCTACTGTACTTAGATTATATTTAACATATATTATCTGTTCCAGCCCTAATTTCTCAGCACAGCTCCATCAGACAGTGACAGCACTGCACCAAAGGATGATAAGTAGATTGGTCTGTCTTTATTCTGTGTTACTTTGATGTGTGTTCAGTAATAGTTATACTCCATTCTGTTGAGCATTAGTCTTCATCCTCCCCACAACACACCAATTTTCAGAATGTATGTATGTACTTTTTTGGTGTAATAAAGTCAGATTTCACAGAGTCAAACAGATGACATAATCTGTTACCTCTAATACTTTCATGTTTCTTTTAAGGTTAGCTGCAGCCCTCCCAACAGAAGGGTGGATTTTTTTCCCATGCCCTTGTTGCTTTGGTAGCTCCTGCACTGGAAGGGAGAAGTGGGCACATGTCTGAACATTGGATGGAGTTGCCACTTGGCCATTTGAGAGCTTCCCATGCCATGTTGCAGTATGGGATATTCTGGTGTGTCCCTTCCTGGTGAATGGGAACTTAAGATGCATTAACTTTACAAAAGATCTGTTCCTGGTGGTAGAGGTGATATTTGAAACGTAGCCCATCCTCCTCCTCCTCCTCTTCAGCTGACAACAACATGGTAAAGGTGAGGATACACAGATACTCCCCTGTCCATCTTTTATTCACATTAGATGCTCCATCCCCCACATCCACAGTGCTCTGAGATCACTTTGCCTATACTTGATCTTTTCATATTGAGAAGCAATGTCTGAAGGGAATTTATGTTTAGTTGGATTGGACTAGACCTCGCCCCCATGTGATAGCAACTGTCATAGTCTGAGGCGTGGGTGGCAAGGGCCATGTGGTACAGGCACTAGGCCTGGGCCAAAGGATGGGTGCTAGGTCAGGAAGCTGAGGGTCAGGGCACAACAAGAGTCCAAGGCAGCAGTCTTCTGCATAGCAAGAGTCCACAGGGCCAGAGGAAAGAAGCAAGTCCAGGGGACAGACAGGAGGTCACAGCACAACAAGTGTCCAAGGCAACAGGAGCCTTCTGGGCAACAGGCGTGCACAGGGCCAGAGGCAGGTCCAAGAGACAAGCAGAAGATCAGGGCACAGCAAGGGTTCAAGGCAGTAGAAGCCTACCAGGTAAGAAGAGTCCACAGGGCCAGAGGTGAGAGGCAGGCCAGAAGACACGCCAAGGTCCACGACCAGAGGTCAGCTATCAGCAGGCTCAAGAACACTAGAGAGTTAAGAGAGGCTACAGGCAGCACTGGAGACCATGTTACTGTGGTAAAGACTGCAGAGACAGCGCAGCCCTTATATAGCTGGTTCCTAACCGCTCCAGCTGCCCTGCATCAGGGCAGCCAGCTGGGTCTGGGGTGCTGGGCAGGATTTTGCAAGAGCTAAAGTCAAAACTGAGCCCCTGCAGGCAGAATCCTGCAAGGCCTGTCAGGGACCTGAAACCTTACAGCAACTATGATAAAGGATGTTTGCTGCTCATCTCTTCAGGCTTTGCTACTCAGCCTGTCAAAGGCCATTTCCGCACTAGACTGTTATAGCACTATGATTCCACTTGCAACATCCTATGGAATCCTGGGGTCTGCAGTTTCGAGAGGGGCCAGGTGGCCCCTCTCGAAACTGCAAACTCTAGGATTCCATAGGATGTTGCAAGTGAAATCATAGCGCTATAACAGTCTAGGGCAGAAATGGCCAAAGTCAGGAACAGGACATATGGAGATGTTGGAGGGGGCTTGCTTGCATGCTCTCACCACCTCACTTTTTAGGTCTCACATGTAAAAGCTAAATGCCTGCACAGCATCTGGGCATTCAGTCTTCTTGGGTATCACAAGTGTGTCATGATGCACTTTTGATTATGTTTCCAGTTCCTATCCATCCTCAAACTGAAAGGAGTTCCCTAGCGACTCAACACCTTCATATTGTGCTGAGGTCTAAAAGACTCAGACCATTTCTGTGCTACACTGTTATAGTGCTATAATTCTACTTTCAACATCCTGTGGAATTCTAAGCTTTGTTGTTTACTGAGGCCAAGGAGCTCTCTGGTTGAGAATTCTAAATGCCCCTCCCTAAACTGCAAACTCCACAATTCCATAGGACATTGAAAGTGGAATAAGAGCACTATAACAGTGTAGAGCAGAAAGACCTTCAGTCTGCATCTAGTGGTCTTAAGGCCTCCAATTTGAGATGATACTTCATCAAAACCCTTTGCCATTGGTGACAATATACTCTGAACTGTTCTCCCTGCCCTGGTGAGATAATCATAATATTTATATAATATATGTATTTCTCTTTTGCCAGACCTTTGCATAGTGTATTTCTTGAAAAAGAACATATTACTTTAAACATTACACTCTCTGCTTTTAATAATGTAAAACCCTTAATAGACATGCTGTTGACAAGCTGTTAGCAGGACTATGGTGATAAAGTCATTTCAGGCCGCAGTGCCAGGCATACTTACAAGAGAGGGATCATAGAAATGTAGAGTTGGAAGAGACCACACAGGCCATCCAGTCCAACCCCCTGCCATGCAGGAATACCCTCAAAGCACTCCCGACAGATGGCCATCCAAAGGGGATGCCCTAATAGGGGAGCCCTATTGAATTGTACAGGATGGACTTCTTAAAAGATGTGGAAGTGTTCTGCTGAGAGTCATTTTTAGTAATGTCTGTTTTATGATCGGAACAGGAAAAACATTTCAGCCAATAAGAATGGCATTTTCCTGTGCTCTATGGAGAGATGCTTTTCTATGTGCTATAAGTACTCGAGGTAAAAGTATTTCTATTGTAACAACATGTGTCTGAATGCTGCCTTTGGCCCACAGCAGTTTAATTTACTTCTTCCAAAAGGCAACTGACAAGACTCCCAGGAAAGACTTTGTGTGTGTGTGTGTGCATTTAACAGTGTTTGTGAAAGATTTCCTGGAAAACTTTTCCCCATGAACATTAATTTCAGCTGTCACAAATGAATGTCTAACATGTTCCACATCTGGGGGAACATCTGTGTGGCATGAAGTTGGGCAATCCAGAATGGTGTGTGCTTTTAAATAACATCTTTGTGTTTTTAATTTGTAAAATTGGCAGTCTTAGTTTAATGCTCCAAAGAATGAGATGAATAGTCAAATACTCTGTGTGTGTGTGTGTGTGTGTGTGTGTATGAAGCATGTCACACTTGAAAAGAAAAAGAAAACACATTAACAACTTCTAATGCCCCGACCACTCTTGCACAAATCCTTAGCTTAGGTCATATCAAAAGCCTAAGACCACCACCAAGCCATTTCTGCCCATACTACTGCTGCCTTTCCTGGAAATTGGAACTAATAAGGAGGTACAATGTGGACTCTTTCTTGATATTACTTCTATTGGTATGGAAGAACTATTCTACAACAGCTTTCACACTATGTGGGCAATGTTGGCACATGTCCAGAGTGACTTAGCCACTGATAGGTTGCAAATTTAGCTTGGGATTTCTCCTACTAAAACTATTCAACTCAGGTGGAAGCACTCCTTGCATCTTTCCCCAGTAGGTCAGTGTGGTAATACCTATGCCATGAAGATCTAGGTCCTTCATCTCTAAATGGCCAGCTTGGCAGGGCCAATAGGAACCGGATAACCTCAAACTGAAACAACTGGAAGGCTGCAAATGTCCAGCCTTCTCCAGCCCTGATATATAGAACAACCTAACCTTTCTCTGCTTCTGTGCATATTGAGTGAAGCTGTTAAAGTAAAAGCTGTGGCTTAAAATAACAAAAGCAAGATCATGCCAAATTATTATCTCTATAATGTATACAATTAAAGTACATTTGTATATATGATGATAGTTTGTATAACTTAATGGTGCAATGCTTTGCATGAAGTAAATCCTATTGATTTCAATTTGACTTATTCCTGTGTATGTATATTTAGAAACGTGGCTTAATTATTTTTCTTCTAGGCACTAAGGAGAGGCTAAGGTGTGTGAGAGGCCAACATTAAGTCTTATGACTACTGGCATCTTACCGAACTTTTTCTTATTCTGGAGAGTTCTTTAGGAATGGGTCACAGATGATGCAGCCAATTTTAGTAATTACTTGGGTTGTCTATTCTACAATGCTTCTTTGTGTTATGTAGAAATCAGGGAGAAAATCATGTCATTCACATTTTAATGTGAACTGACTAATTACACACTTTGGAACCAATATGTTAGCCAAAGCTTAATTATCCTTCAAAATTCATGCTTTGTTGAATTTTACCTTGGAGTTCATCAGTCAAAAATATGTGAGAGTCTTAGGGATGAGGGCATACAAAAATTCCTATTTGTACAAATAACTTTCCAAACACATTAGGCAAAAATTGTACAGAAAACAGCATACATTGGGGGAAATGTGAACAAATATGTCTATACAACATATCCATTTACTTGGGGGTGGGTTGGGAATCTTGAACCTTTGGACAAACTGAACTTTACAGCAGAAAAACTATCATCATTAAGATGAATCAAATGTGTTATTGCTTTCTTGAGATATCAATACTGATTGATTCATTCACACTAACAGTTAGCAAGCAAGGCTGTTTCTTCCTCTTCCTTTTCTATGTTTTTGTCTTGTTAGGGTGTTGGGGGTTGAACTCACAGGAATTTCTTTGCCATTTCCTTCCTTTACACACTACATTTCCCTAGAAGCATTGTGACAACATCCGTTTGTGAAAAAAATGAGCTAGTTCACATATGAGAGAACCAGCACCTCCCTCCATCTCTAATGATGATAGCAACTGCCAAGCCTATTTTGAACTGAGCTGAGGGATATTCCCCCACTATTAATTGCCATAGGGTTTACTGTCCTATTAAGGTTAGAGAGGCAGCTTCAAACAAGAATTGGATATTCTCACGATGCTTCAATCTGTGTTAACTATGAAGCTCTTTGTTTTTTGTGCTTTTATAGAAATGCAGAATATGCACAGTTCAACTCCTGGTCATTGCCGCAGTTTAGAGCTCTGAGAATATCTATTATTGATCTACATTACACTTTGAGAGATTGCTCCTGAGATACTTTTTGGCTGCATAAATTTGTGTATCTATGGAATGCCCAGGAAGGCCTGACCTTCATTACCAAGCCTTGATCTGGCAAGGCAAATAACATCTGTCGAAATATTTCCACACACAGCATTTGCAGGTGCAGAGCCCTAGGCAGATCCCAATCTGCTCAAAGCCTTTGTGTCTCCCATTTGACAGCCTCAAACTCCACTGCCCAACATTTAACATCTTGCATTTTTCTGCATAGTTTGATTCTGTGTGCTGTTGCCAAATATGCAAATAGGTTTAATGAAGTGCTAAGAGTCAAAAGCCTGCAGACTAAAAAGAAATAATTCCTTGCCAAAGGAGCTTGTTAGTTTTTTGTTTTCTTTTCAAAAAGATGGGCCAGCTGGTCTGAAAACAAGTTTTGAAAGTGGTGTGTGGGGGGTATATGAGTGTCTATTTTAAAACAGTCCTTGAGACCAGTTTCTTGTCTCATTAGTCTAAAACTGAGATGAATGTGTTTTATGAAGGGCATTGTCACATGTTTAAATGGGCAATTTCCCATGTTACTTGCTGGACATTGCAGCATATGATTGCATATATGGAAAGTCTCTTTGGTAAAGTCAAGCACTGTTTCCCTTGGGAGAAGCCATTGGTCTTTGTAAATGGTAAGCAGGGACAAGGCCTACATTTTGTTTCTAAATGTATAAAGTTTCCTTCTTCAGCTCCTTTACTGGGGTGAGACAAACCCCTATAATTTTATTTATATTTACTCACTGGAATCTCTGTATTTTTTAAATTAGATACTCTAGTTTGTTTCAGATATTATATTTCCTCAGAACTTTTGTTATGTGGTTTTCACCATAAAAATAGAGCAAGATGTATTGCAAGATGTTTTGTGAGGACGTGTGGACTTAAATGCTTTTTGAAGTGTAAGGTTTGTATCTGTTTCCTTTTTTTTGTTTTGTTTTGTTTGTGCAAATTCAAGTGGAAATGAGACATATGTAACATTAACTTGCACAGGAAAGAGAAGGATCCCTTCATCCTTACTTTGAATCAGACCCCAAGAATTACAACAAGGAAGACTTCTTGTCTTTAGAGTGAGGAAGCCACATAGTCCATTTTCTTGTCTAAAAGACCCAGATCTAGGAATGCTCCTAAACTTGGAATTACCAAAAGGGTCCTTTTGCTGATATGAACATGTCATTTTCATGGGCTGAACTCTTGGGCTTGCTATCTAGAGTGTAAGTTGGTGATTATAAGGGTCAGGGCTTTATTGGTGATGTTTTGTGCCTTACATCTTCCTTGTAGCCTTTGGTTTTAAAAGAAAACTTTAACATGTTATTTATTTAAGGTGATCTTTGTTACTTCCTGGATAAGTAATTAATATGTGTGTTTTACTCTCAACAAACTGAAACTTGGTTTGACTTCCTCAATTCAGAATCTTCAGAAAATGTTGTATCTATATATTTGTGTGTACTTCTATCCAGCCCTTTTAAAGTTTGTAAGCCAGGGTAGCTCTCTGAAAATCGGGGTAAGAATGAAAGAATGCATCTGTTATAAGCCATTTCACCTGAAAAGACAGCACCACCAAATTTGCTTCAAGTTTCACTTCAGACTTTTTTCATTGGCAATACCCCAACTTCCACCACAAGGGAGCTGTGTAAGTCCCTGACCTAGGCCCTTTTCGCATGGCATTTGCCATGCAAAAGAGGGCCTGGAGCATCGCGCAATTGAAAGGAGCGATCTGCACGATGCACTCACAATTGCGCAATGCTCCAGGGGCCAACAGGGGCCGATTGCGCACCTTTTCGTTTTGAAGCCAAAAATGGTGCATGATCGCGCATTGCTCCCTGGCCCCACGCGCACTTACCTGGTGTGTGGAGCCTCTGGAGCCTGGGCCGGTCGCACTTCCTGCCCCAGTGCAGCCTGCGAAGGTCCCAGGCTGCACTGCAGAAGGAAGAGGCGGGGCTCTTGCGCGTGCAGGCAGCTCGTGCAGAGCTGAAGCAGCAGGGAAGGGAGAGCCTCTCAACAGAGGCTGCTCGTGTGATCCCTGAACCCCAGTGTGAGAACAAGATAAGATGCGGAAAGGGCCTTACTCAGAGTTGGACATTTCTTTCGTGTTTACCTTGTGAAACTCTTGGATGAAATGAAATGGGTTCCAATTTTTTGTCTAATTTGCTTGTTCAGTTTAAAAAGCCCTCTATACTGTTAGAATACAAAAACAGAAAATAGAAAAGCTCACAAGTAGTCAACATCCCGGTCAATTCATTTTAGGACAGTCTAGAATATCCACTCTTCCTGTCAGAAGAGAAAATTTTCCAGTGATTTTCCTTTACTTTGTGATATCAGTAGTCCTATCTCAGCTCCTTCATAGAGTATTTAAGCAGGCTATTTGCCTGATTATTGGAACTTTACTTTGAAATATGTCAACATCTCACTGCAGAAAGGCCTTCAGTTGCAAGGTGAAATGCAGGGCAGGGTTTCTGTATCTTAAAATTGTATAGGAGAGGGAATTCATTACATTTTTCTTCCCATTATTTCAGGATTCATGTCCTTTTTTACAGTTACATCTCATCTGAGAAAGCAAGTACAGATCAATATTTAAAGTGCTAGACTTGGAACCAGGAGAACCAAGTTCTAATGTCTGGTTAGTCATGGAATTAATCATGTGACCCTGGGCCACAAATTCTTCTCAATAACCCTGGCTTGCAGAATCGCTGTGGGGATTAACAGTTGGCAGGAAACCATGTTTAGTGGACATGCATATTCTCTTGGTATGTAAATAAAAGACCAACAATAATATTAACATTTTGCCATGCACAACAGATTCTTCCAATGGTGGTGTCATCAGATATCTGTCTGTCTGTCCATCTGTCACTGCTTTCAGTTTTTAACTGATGGCAAAAAGCTAAAGATCCAAGAAAATACCACAAGAATCTTGTGAGAATGACACCCATCTGATAGCACAGGGCAATGTGCAGAGGAAAGTATGAAAAAATACCAGTAATTGAAGGAAATAAAACATGGTCTGATTTCCTTCAGAGATACAGGATAAATATTTTATTATAAATCAAAAATAGTCTGTTTTAATAGTTTTTCAGTTATTTGACTTTTCTTCAAAATGTATGTGATAAGCAGTTATGTACTCTAGGACATTTGTGCTCCCACCCCGTTAATGTTCAGTAATGCTAGTTAATTAAGGTAAAGATAAATGCTTGCGTTTCTGTGTATTTCCATTCCCTGTCATCTCATTCATTACCTATTCTCATCCAAACTATATGTACAAATATCTGTCAACTGAGGCAACACGCTATGCATCTAACAGACTGGGCTGCAGTTTTCAAAAGCTTATGCAAAATAAAATTAATCTTTAAGAGTAGTTACTGTTGAATAGATAACAGATTCTGTTGATTTTGCTTGAAATGACTAACTCAGTTACTCCTCTTGAAAATTTTAAAAGGTATTCCTGTTTGGGGAAAAAAAAAAAGTGCCAATCCAATGTGGCTTATGTGTTGCCCACTTCTTAAGACCATCCTTGTAGTTCTCTTTGACAGAAATTCTTTCTGCATCCTCACCTAAATTCTCACTGTTTTGTTTCTCTGGTAGAGTTTACACTTTTGAGGTAAATGTATCCCTCTCTTATTCTTATTTGACTTAGTAGGAAACATGTTTGAGTAAACAGTTCAAGTGCCGATATCATACTTCTAAGGCAAGTAAACGTGCAATGAATCCATCACAAAGAGACTTTATGAGCTTATATCTACCTTTTTCTTTTTCCCAGCTCCTTCTGAGGAAAGATGTATCTTGACATGGCTGCTGTTACTGCGATGGATAAGCCTGAACCCGGGGTCTACAATTTAATATTAATTGGCTATTAAAAATATACCCCTCCACGTGCTTGAGAGGCCCCCGGATAAGCACGCACACGGGCACGGCCGAATGGCTGAAAAATACAAGGAAAAATCCTGGTCAGGCCTGTAACTTTCCATCGCGCCACTTCAGGAGACCTCCAGGCAAGTACACATCAAAACACAAATAAATATGCACCAAGCACACAAAAGGTTCTCAGCCCCGAACCATCAGCTTGACAGGATTAGTGCTCTTGACTACACAACTGTCAAGCGCTGCCCATTTGCGTACTGTCAGGGCTATTGACAACCCTGACTGAAACCCATCAAGTCAAGCACTGACCTTTCAAGAGGCTTTGTCTCCATTTGAGCATCTATTGTTCTCCCTGGGAAAGGGTTAGCCTCCAGGCACGTTTCCCCCTATAACTACCCCTGGTTTTCGAGCGCTTCCTTGGATCGCTCTCTGCTTCCTCCCTGCCTTGCTGCTGCTCTGTTTGCTGAGCCTTCCCCTCAGCCCCCACGTGCTGAGCCTCACCGCTCCACTCTCTGGCTCCACTTCAGCTCCCCGGACATCTGGTTCAGGTGTAGTATTCCCCTGATACTACTCTTTAAATCTCCTGTCAAGTTTCCTCTCCTTACTTTTCTTAGATCTGCGTGACTGGGTGCATAAGTGCATAGTGACTTAGGTTTTAAATAAAGAAAATAATTATAAATTAATTTTGTCTGGTTTTTGACTCAGCCCGACCCTGTAAAAGTTGGGTACAAGGTCTCGCAAGGTTACCTCTTGTGTGCACTGGGCGCGTGCTTGGTGCAACTTGGAAATTCCCTTAAAATCAGAAGCAGACTAGGTGTCCTCTGAGGGACCCCCAGAAAATTAGGGTAACACTTCATCATGAAGCAGAGCACTGGAACAATGTGCTGCACTGCTCTCCTCCTCTTGGAGGACCTCTGCTGCTATTGCCTTGCTCCCTTTCTCTGCTGCTAACTTGCCCATCCCCATTTCTCTCTCTCCCCAGACTCACCTCATGCCTCTGCCATGATCCCTTGTCTTTTGCACTTTGCTGCATCTCCAACTGCCTTTCCTCCTTCCCTTCCCTTGTAACACTCCATCCCTCCTATTGCACCCTGCCTCTCATCATGCCTATCTCTCTTGCTTCTTGCACCCTGCAGCTGCATCTATCACCCTCTCCTTCTTATCTCCCATACCTCACTGTCGCTTCTCTCCTGCACCCCATGGATTGTTGCACTCTGCCATTCAGATCACTTACTCTGCTGTCTCTTCTATTTCATTCCATTCCTCTTCTCATCTCACACCATTGTGGCACCCCCTTGCTTCTTGCATTCCACTACTTGCAGCTTCTATATCTTTGGCCTTTTCTGCATTACACTGTTATAGTGCTATCATTCTACTTTCAACTTCCTGTGGAATTCTAGGGTTTGCAGTTTAGAGAGGGACATTTAGAATTCTCAGCCAGAGAGCTCTTTGGCCTCAGTAAACTACAAATCCCAGAATTCCACAGGATGTTGAAATGATTCCTCCCCTCCTCTTGCACCCTTGCAGAGCACTCCTTGCTTGCTTCTTCTGTACCATTGCTTGAACTGTTCACTCTCATTTCCACTTGCTCCTTCGCCTCACCTTGCACCTTCATGGTGTGCTCCTTTCTTTTTTCTTGCACTCTACCACTTGCACAATTTGCTCTCATTTCTTTCCTACTCCATTCCTCAGCTCACCTTGCACCCTTGCAGGGAACCATTCATTTGCTTCTTGGACACCATTTTTCATATTCCTCACTCATTTGTCTTTCCCTCACCTTACCCCTCCACCGTGTCCTCTCACTTGTTTTTTGCACTCTGCCACTCACAGTTCTCACTCACCCATCCCATTCTCCTTCACCTCAGCTCGTATACTTGTGGTCTCTTGCTTCCTTCTTGTGCACCATCACTCTCACTACTTACTTTTGCTTTCCTTATTCCTGAAATTCCCAGGTGAACTTCTTTCTTACAGAAAAATTTGACCACAAAGTGTTTCCACATTTGCCCCATATTTCAGCTTCAATAGGGACCAGAGACTTGTTATTATGTGCCTTCAAGTTGTTTCTGACTTAAGGTGACCCTGAGGTGATCCCATCATGGGGTTTTCTGGGGCTGAGAATGTGTGATACACCCAGGGTCACCCAGTGGATTTCCATGTCTAAGCAGGGAATTGAACCCTGGTTTCCAGTGTCACAGTCTGATGATCAAACCAGGACACCATGCTGGCTTTCTAAACCACACTGGCTCTCTACACTAGAGGCTTAAATATAATTCCAAAAAACCCAAAGCTTAGAATTCAGGCCAAACTATGGTCCAAAGGGGCACCATAAAATCCAGCTATGTGGGTGATACAACAGTCCTTTTTTTATTATTATTATTATAAGGAAAAAAGAACAATACAATAAAACAAAAACACCACATGAATAATATAAATGTGAAAAAAGAACAATTACAACACAAATAGTTTACATTACTATTTCTCTCCAGATAGTTTATCATCGTACACTTATTCAACGTATTATATATCACATTGATTATATATTTTTATTTCATGTGTCTAAATCTCATTCTCCTTGTGCTAATTATTGCTATAATAATTTCATTCTTAAATCTATTCTTTTCAACTATATTTAACCTATTGCTAATACTATATATGATCCAGTTATTAACCATAAACTCTAACCCCAAATGTGAGCCCATTCCCAGAGCTAATTATATTTCAGCTTACTCTGCTTTCCAAAATTGTAACTCTTCTTGTTGAGGTATGACACTTCCCTCTTTTGTTAAAGCCTTTTCCACAAATATTTTCCATATTGCTTCAAAGTCATTCCTTTTCATTATCCCTTTTTTAACCTTAATTTGGACATGTTAACTTATCATTGATCACAATTTTCCACACTTCTTTATACCAATCCTTTATTTGAAAGTCTTCTTGAGTTTTCCATTTTCTTGATATAATTAGCCTTACTGCAGTTAATGAATTTGTAATTAAAACTCCTTCATTGTCTGGGTACAATTAACCTTATCAAATATAGATAATAATGCTATACTTGGACTTATTTGTAAATCAATTCCTGTTATCTCTTTTATCTCTTTAAACACCATTTGCCAAAATTTCTGTACACCTTCACAATTCCACCACATATGGATGTATGTGCCAATCTCTTGGCAACTCCTCCAACATAACCTTGAATAATTCTTGTCTATGTGGTTTAACCTTACTGGTGTTAGGTACCATCTCCAAACCAATTTATAATAATTCTCTTTTATCCTTACAGATAATTTTTTTTAAATGATGCTGATTCCAAATTTTCCCCCAGTCTTGAATATCTATTTTTTGTGCTAATTCTTCCTCCCATATTTTTCTAAGATATTCATCTTCATCTTCATCTTTTGACAATAGTTTATATATTTCTCCTGTGGTACCCTTCAATATTTCATTTTCTTTCATATCATCTCTTTGCTTAATCATTTGTTCAAATCTAGTGTATTCTCTAAAATCTTTGTTATTGCTTTTGCTATTTCTTGTCCACTGCTCCAGCTGAATGTAATTAAACCATGACATCTTAGTACCCTGCAAGCTCTCCTTTATTCAGTCTTTATTCATCATTATATTCATCCATTCTTTTAACTTATATATTCCCTGCTTTTTTAATTCTTTCTCTAATTCATCCCTCAAATTTATTGGGAATTTTTCCATCATCACTACTAGAGTTAATGGTGAGATAGCTGGTATTAGTTTTTCCTTGTTTTAATTCCGTATTTCTAATATATTCTTTAAAAGGGGATTTTCTATTTTTTCTATTTCTCTCTTGTCTGGATTCCAAAAAAGATATGCTCTATTGTTTCCATCTCTAAACATTCTAAATCCCCTTTTCCTGAGACAGATGCGACAGTCCTACATGCAGTTTCCATATAACTAGTAATGAAAAGTTAAAAAGAATTCCTTCTTCATCTATTCCCTTCCATCACTAGGCATGCAATGTGTTCAGTTGCTTTATTTTCCCTTTTAGCATAACTTTTCTGTGATTCATATCCCTTTGCTACATCTCTTAATCAGGCTTCTTCTTAGGACTTCAGTTTCTAATTTAGATCCATTTCATGCTTCCTTGACTGTGGGTTTATACAGGTGTTGACTCCTGTGGTTTGTCTAAACAAAAATCTGAGTACCTCATCATGCAGGCTTCTTGTCCTGTAAAGTAAGATACACAGTTTCTGGATGGTGTCTAATGCTTTCCTTGACTGAAAGAGTAAAATAAGTGAGAGTGGGGGGAATAGATACAGAAAACATGTAGGAAAATGTTTCCCAATTACCAAAGATAATGGCTTCATTGTTTTTAAACATTATCCTTTCCATATTTCTTATGAAAATCATTTTAGGATTATTAGAATAACTGTACTCAGTTTGAAAACCATATGGGAGATGGGAACCTATTTCTTTGTACTTAATTTTGCTTTGGGAAAAATATTTTTACCCCACACCGAGAAATGACAGTAACATTTATTTGTGGGCCAATGCTGGGAGAAGCCATATGCTTTGATGGGTCTGATTTCAAAGTCTCTAAGAAAAGGTTCTGATAGCAAATTACATGGGATAATGATATCAGTCACTCTGTTATTATGGATTAGATCACAGATGGGAATGGTTAAAGATGTGTTTGAGTGTTTGCCAGGCACTCATGAAAGAGAGGGATCAAGTGAAATGCTCTATTTGCAGAGTAAAGCTCACACTTTCCAATGGTATTATGTTTTCCTGTATCTGTCTCTCTGTATATTTTCTTGTATTCCTAGCTGTTCGTTTTAGGCTCAGGGGATTCAAACATTGTCATCTGCTTCCTAAATCAAAAGAAAGCCTCTTGAACCTTCAAAGGATTCACAGTGCATGCTAACCACTTGCAAAACTGATCCCAAGTAGGGAAATTATTTTGGGTTTCCTTAATAAGTAGTCAGCATCAGTCAGTATGAACAAAAGAAATCTAGGAGCCTTTATTGCCCTGATGCAAGTTAATCTGCCCACGCTCCAGAGTGCTCAGTATACTGATGAACAAACTACACTCTGCTCAGCTAATATCCATGCTTTCTCTGAGACTCCTCTTTCTAAAAAATAGGCAAAACAAAACAAACCCACACATAGATCTTCTTCTCCCTTTGCAGTGCATAGTGCTGGCCTGAATTATCAGCTTTGTTTACTTCCTGCAATTGCATCTAACATTACCAAAGTCATGAAGAAAGGGTTTACAGATGTTGATCCCTCCACCACTCAAGAGTTCCAAAGAATGTATCGAGCCTTGGGGTTTAAGGAGTGGCACAGTCCCAACCAAGCTTGTCTTGTTAGTCTCAAAGAAGCTTCTTGCCTACAGCTTGTACACAATATATTGTCTTTAAGATCTCTTTCAGCCTGTTCCTTCCTGATGTTCTATTCTCATGATGTTAGCCAAGCCTTTCCATCCCAAAGTATCAATGTTAATATGAGTTAGAGCAACTGCAGCCATTCTGTGTACAGCCCAGGAGTTCAGGTTGTCCATGTTAAAATGAACCTAAGGCTTGTGCCCAATTGTTCTTTTTGTGCTGATGACATGAAAATGGGACTCACTGATATATATGCTTTGGAATGGTTATTTCAATCTAAGAAACATGCCCACAACTACTAAGCATACATACAGACAAACCACATCATATGAAGTAGTCCTACAATTACAAGGAGGCTAAAACTAGCTAATAATCTAATGAGTCTATTGGATCTATTGGGACAGTGATTCCCAATTTCTTTTTTATTATTATTATTTTTATCAGACTTTATAAACCAGAGACTAAAAGAAAAGAAAGTCTCTACAGTCTTGAATATAAGGTATATATCAGTTCCCAATTTCAAGCCACAAGATATTGAACTATAATTTCTTTTTTTAAAAAAACAATATCTTTATTGGTAATTTTCAAAGCCATTAAAATTCTACAAATGCGCTACCTACTGACTTAATTACATAGTATTAAATTCACTACTTAAAACTGTAAATCTTTTACATGTTATATAACTTCACTAAGCACACACATTTCTACAACATTTCACAATGTAAAATCCTTTTCACAATTGTTACCAAATCATTTCCATCATCTTGTACCTGTACCATTTCATAACCTACTTTCAACCAACCCCCTTTTCCCCTATTTTGTTTTCACTTTGACCCTCTCCTTTCTTTTCATCAATCCGATCCATCTCTCCAGTTTTCTTGGATTCCGTTCCTTACTCTTTGTTAATATTTCCAAGTTCTTCCCACTTGCTATTTTAAAGGATTTGTCCTGCAACAGAGTGCTTTTCTTTTTTCATTTTTCTGTCAATTCCTTCAGTCTTCCAGGTTAATCCTTTCATTAAAACAACTTGGTTTCATTTGACCATCAGTGTATTCCACCCCCAGGCTATAATACACATTTCAAAAACCAAAAAATTCTTGGCCCCTCATCTCCTCTCTCTCAATGGCTCTTCCCTCCATTAGCTCAACCTGAACTTTTTTCTCCATAGGATTTCAGCCCTCCTTGCTTTCATATTAGCCCCACATTTTTCCATTCCTTGTCTTACGTCTCCCCGCATTTCTGCCTTGATCTCATTCTTCACGTTCTCTATCTAGTCTTCTCACAGTTTCCTTTTCAAGTTTGAGAGTCCCTGTAATTCTTCCCGCATCAGTTGTAAAAAGTCCTGAGAAAGTTTCCTAGAAGATCCCATCTTTCAGTCAATTCAGCAGTTACAAAGTTAACAGTTCAGCTCTTCTTTCATGGCTTATAGCCAGCAGGTCAGTCTTATCAGCATCAGAGAGATAACACCTGCGCTTTCTCACACTGTAGTTTCTGCTTGCTAGAATCAAGTTCAGTCTTGTAAATAAGATGAAATTCAGTCTATCCATTAAAATATAGGCACTCAAGTCTTTAATTGTTCTCTTTTAAACATATCAATCCCTAGTCTTCTTGATTCCCAATCTTATGGGATATTTGACTCTTGGTTGTAGAGAGAAGGTAACTGATGCAGTTTTTCTTCATCTGTGTTAATTAGAAGAATCTTACATTTTTTTAACTCCAAGGTTTTGTTTAAGATTCTTTTTTTTTTTTTTTAAAGTATGTTGCCAGCTTTGGGCCATCAGATCCTCAGATCAAAATAGCTACTTTCATATCAAGGGCAAAAGATACAACTCCCCTCAGTCCTTCCCATTGATTATATGTTTCCTTGCAAGTAAATGGGTGACATTTCTGGGTGAGTTTCTCCAGGCAGCAATCTCTCTGACTGGCATTTTTTGCAAAGCTGTTGCAAGGAACATCTGCCCACTGTCCTGCTGGAAGTTGAGTCCCATGCTAGACTACAATTGCCATCCACCTTACTCAAGGTGTCAGAATTGTTGACAACATTCACTTAAACAAAACGTCAAAAGAAGTGGAAACATTTCAAGGCTGTTTTCCACAAAGAGATTCTCATTGACTGTTTCTCTACCTTTGCTATAACTGTGTTGTTAAAGATCAGGTCGATAAGATGTAATGGAGCTATTTCTGGGTTAACTGTATTGGCAAACCAGTCAGGTATTCAATGTGACATGTGCAATCCCTGTCTGATCTGTTCAAAATACCGAAGTGTGAAAAACTTGGTTGACTTCTCTAAAAATGTGTGTGTTTTTTTTTTTAAAAAAACAACAGTAAAAGTATTATCATGAACAAGAGTGCCAGTTTTCAGAAACTTCAGTCCTCTAACAATTATTCTAAAAAATTTGAGCTAGTTACTTAAGAAAAACCAGTGCATCAAATATGTATTGCTTATGTGAGAGAGTTCAGAACTTGGAAATGTTATCCCAAACCCAGTGTGTTAATGTCATAATTGAGAAACTTTATCTCAATTCAGCTCATCCCTGCTATGTATTACCTGAGAGAGGAAGTAACATATTATATCATTCATTAATAACATGCCACTTTTGTTTTTGGGAAGGGGAGGGGATTTCCTCAGGTTTTTTTTTTTTTTTGTACATGTAGCTTGGAATGTATTTCTTCTTCCTGTTTTTAAAATACAAAAAAAAAGTCCTACACCACATAGCATCATAGGACTCTATTGTTTCCTGTCATGTCACCTTGTTGTTTTCTCTGAGATGACTCTCTGCCACTTGGAGTGGAGTGCCTAGACATTCCCAGGAAGTGTTAGGTTGTCTTAGATGATGTCATAAAGTCCTGTTGGATGAAATAACAGGGTGCTGAACTGCTCTGTCATACAGACTCCTTATTTAAAAGTTAAGTGTAGTGCAATGGTTTGAGCATTGGACTATGACCCTGGAGATGAGCGTTTGATTCCCCGCTTGGATATGGAAACCCACTGGGTGATCTTGGGTGTATCACACACTCTCAGCCTCAGAAATATCCTTGATAGGTTTGCCTTAGGGTTGTCATAAGCCAGAAATGACCCGAAGTCAGACAACAAAAAAATAACACTAGCTATTTTTCGTTTGTTTTAGCCAGTGATCTGACTCTTTGATTTAGGCAGCTAAAGCTGTAGAGATACTTTGCTTTACAGTAGCTGAGAACATTTTATTACTTTCGGTAAGTTTGTTCTCCTTTGAGATAGTTAATAGAGGCGCTCCATGAGAGGATAAGAATGAGGGGTTAATCTTTGGCTTAGATTAGTATAACTCAATGCATTTGTATCTGGCCCCTAATTTTTAATCAAGATACTTTTTAAAAAGATATATTTCTCCACAGCCTTACTGATAAGGCAAGTAAAATGTCTTCGGATTCTAAGAAAATAGTCACTCCATAATTTAATGTCACTTTTCTCTTTCCATCATTGAAAGGGAAACCTGCACATACTGCTAAAGTGTAGTCTGGGAAATGTTAGACCAGACAGACTAGTTGTGACTCTAGGCCTGTGACAGTTCCAGGGTTCTTTCTGCCAGTAAATGTTAGGTACTATGAAGGATAGAAGGAACCAAGAAAATAGTTCTTGTATATTTACTAAATATATGCTAAAAATTATAAGTCGTTTTCTCTGAGCTTTAACAACTCTTACAATGATTCTACATGTTCTTCTAAGAAATTGTGGCTTAGCATTCAAATCAAATACTTCTCCTATTGACTGTCAAGAAATATATCCCATTTCTACAGATAATTAGCTACCAGTTTATTAAATTTACTAACCTTGTAATACACTACCATCTTTTTAATTAGCTAGGCCTGCAAAATGCCAATAAATGTGTTTAATGATCATTTGATTTCGGTAGCGCAAGGTTGCTGCTTTAATTAATCTGAAGGATAGATACCATTTTCAGTAGGCTAAAATAATAGTGTAAATGTGAGACCCTTTTAAAGTTATATAAAATTGTCAGTCTTCAGACCACTCACTTTGTGGTATTCCAACTGATGTAGATGAGATTATTGCTGAGTAAATGGTTGTTGGATGGCACAGAGTCATCTTATGGTTGATGCTGAAGACTAAGCACTCAGTTCTCCTTGTACGTATTTGTGTTTGGAGAGAGATACAACACTTTCATGCTGCATTTCCTTATACAACTACTCTGGGATTCTGTTGGTTCATCCCAACAAGAATGGTCCATTGAATCAATTGTTGGATGGTGAGTCAAGTCAGAGATAAATCAAATTGATTAAATAGCTCTACTCTAGTTAGGACTAACAACAGTTTTTAGATCTTAGTGTTCTTGCGGCCTTGCCTAGTCTAGTTTCAAAGGCTGGTTACCCAGACAAATATAATCAAGGAAAATAGGAACTGTACTACCCTAGTTAACTTTAGCAGATGTACTTCACAATATGCCATACTGGTAAATGTAATTATGAATGCAATCTGTATAAAGCTTTTTGCTGGAAATTCACCTACTGCTGATAGTTCTGCAAATGCCAAATCCCAACTCATTTTGTTATTGTAGCACAATACTCCACCTGACTAATTCTGAACTAGACTGGATGAATTGCAGTATTTAAAATTTAAACACCATGCAGTCATTTGCGTATGTCTAGCAAAGAACTGAAATGGTTTCCAATTGGCAAGGGGGTCAGGTAAAGCTACAGTTTATCACACTAGCTTTGTAACTTGTATGCTGAACATATGTAAAGCAGGATTAGGCTTGGAGGAGAAAACATTGACAATTTAAGAGACGCACATGACACCACATCACTACCAGCAAAGATTTAGAACAATTACTGAAGAAGGTCAAAGCAGAAAGAGCAAAGGCAGGTTTATAGTTGAACATTAAGAAAAAATAAATAATGACCACAGATTTATATAACCTTGAGGTAGGTGAAAAAGTTATTGAAATGGTTCAAGATTCTGCATACCTTGACTCAGTCATTAATCAGAATGTAGACTGCAGTCAAGAAATCAGAAGAAGACTAAGCCCTTTTCGCACAGCATTTTTGATGCGAAAGGGCTCCTCAAGCATTGTGTATATGTGAGGAGCGGTCCACATGACGCACTCACATTTGCATGATGCTCCAGGACCTGGCAGGGACTGCTCACTCATTTTTTCACTTTAGGCTTGAAGCTGAAAATGGTGCGCGGTCACTCATCGCTCCGGGGCCCTGCTCGCACTTACCTTGCGTGCAGAGCCTTGGGAGCCAGGCTGGTCACGCTTCCTGTCCAGTGCAGCCTGAGAAGGTCCCAGGCTGCACTGCGAAAGGAAGAGGCAGAGCTCTTGCATGAGCAGGAAGCTCATGCAGAGCTGAAGGACCCTGGACACGCACCCCAGCACCGTGAAAAGGTAAGATGCGAAAAGGGTCTAGGACTCAGAAGGACAGCTGTGAAAGAAGTAGACAAGATCCTGAAGTGTTAAGATATATCACTGAATATTAAAGTTAGGATTGTCCATGCCACTGTATTTCCAATTTCTATAAATGATTGTGAAATCTGGACAGTGAAGAAAGCTGATAGGAAGAAAACCAACTCATTTGAAATGTGGTGCTGGAGAAGAATTCTATGGATACCCTGGAATGCTTAAAAGATGAATGAATGGGTCTTAGAATAAATGAAGTGTGAATTTTCCCTAGAAGCCAAGATGATTAAATTGAGGTTGTCATGCTTTGGCCATATCATGAGAAGACATGACTCACTAGAATAGATGGTAATGTTTAGTAAGGTAGAAGGCTATAGGAAAAGAAGAAGACCATATTACAGATGGATAGACTCAGTGGCGGAGCTTGGAGTGTGGGGAGGGGGAGCAGGGCTACAGTGCAAGGGGTGTGGCCAGTGTGCCTGGAGCATGACTGTGGTGTGTGGGGATGTGGCCAGGGCACACGGGCATGGCTATGGGCTGAGACTCCCCCAAAACATTGCCGCCTGGGGTGAACCACCGTCCACACCCCACACTCCCTTCCCTAGGCAACTGGATAGACTCAATTAAGGGAGATATGTCTCTGAATCTGCAAGATCTGAGCAGGGCTGTTGATGATAGGGTGATCTGGAGTTCTTTCATCCATAAGGTCACCAGAAGTCCAAGTCGACTTGATGGCAGTTAACGACAACAAAGCAAAGAATTACAGCCTCCAATAGCAGAAGAAAGTAACCATTTCTGAAAGTGATGGTATATGTTTGATTGTTACCCAGTGTTTCAAAATATGATTCTTGCTCCTTCTTTACAAATTAGCTTCAGCACTGGGCAGTGTATAGGTAGAGGCAAGCCATAAGCAAGAGGAAGGGCTGCTTGAAACCTCTACTATGTACTGCTTCCCCATTTCCATTATCTTCCAAAGCTTCCCAGATCATGTTTTCTTTTCTTTCTTTTTTTTAAAAATCCTAGCTGGGTTAGTTCACTTTTTAATGTATTTTTTTAAAATTTTATTGTACCATACGACAGTTATGTTCTGCCTTTCCCCCTCTGTTGGGACTTTCAAAGCAGTTAACAGCCACATAACATAAATTAAATAAGCAGCATTAAAATAAGGGGAGAGGGCTGAATGGAGAAACTGCTTCACGGGGTTGGATTCAGTCTTGGTTTCCTCACTTCTTAGCAGGCATATGTTGGGCTAGCTTGCCCAAATCACAACTCTTGGTGTTGACTGAAAAGTGAGAGCCAAAGAGCAATTGTCTTTCATGTTTAGCTGGAAGAGGCTGCAGCAAAATGGAAGAGTTGATTGGACTTGGTTTATTTTGTTAGGATGGCCATTTGGAGTTGGTTTAAGATTCTTGGGGTGGTTTCAGTTCAAATTAATTTTGTTGTTACGTGCTTTCCAGTTAACTCTGGCTTATGGCAACTCTATGATAGGGTTTTCTTGGCAAAATTTATACTGTTCTGCCATTACCTTCCTCTCAGTCCAGAGCTTTCAAAACTTTTCATGTTGGTGACACACTTTTTAGACATCATTTTGTGACACAGTAATTCACTTTTACTAGCAAACTGGAGGTTAAACTAACTCCTTATAAGAGATATGTAAATTGTAATAACAAAATGTATGGGGACACAACATATCTCATGAAAACCTTTCATATATTTTTAAAAATATATGATTTATAAATAATAACACACATTTCCAAGATTGTAGGCAACACATCTACACACTTCAGGTGACACACTAATGTGTCACGGCACACAGTTTGGAAAGCCCTGCTCTAGAGAGTGTGGTGTGACCAAGTTACCTAGTGGGTGGGGATTCTAACCCTTGTCTCAAACCACTATGCTATACTACACTAAGCTAGTTTTTTTTCTTCTGCTGCTAATAAAGGAATTCCCATTCTTTTAAAAGACACTTTTTTGTTATCATTGTGATAGAAATGCAAGTGAACTTAGGAGTCAGTTCAGAATGATTATTTCACTGTTGCAGTAACCAAGGCCAAGAAGGGTCAAAGAAGACTTCAATAATTTCTCCTACATGAGCATCAAAGTCAATGTTGGAAAATTGCCTCATAGTACAATGTTAAAGAATGCTTAGCAAAGAAAATCTATTTAAAACAGAAATCAACTCCTGCTGTAGCAGACTGATTAAATTATACATTTACGGTGGGATGGATAGATATGCAGTTGGAAGCTATGATGTCCTTGTAAAATAAGGGAGGAAAGTAGTTGGTCCACTGACCCAACAATTTTGTGTGGAAACTTTCTTGCTTTTCCCAGAACAACCTGGCATATTTCAGTATTGTTCTGGCAATGTGCATCAAGACAACTTAGCAGCTAAGGAGTAAGAAATGGAAAAACAAGTAATTTTTGCTGAAATGTATGCATTTCTTAGAAATCAACGCTTCTTCACAGTCAATGTTAGTGAGATTTTTAATTGTCTATATTTACTAAGAAAGGAGAATTCTGATCTTAGGATCCATAAGAAAGATACTGTAACCCTTGCTGAGAAGTTAACTTTGTTACTTGCCTTGATTACTGCACTCATTATTTTCACTGACCAATGACCAAAATGAAGTGTCTGTCTGTTTGTCTGTCACTGAGACTGGAATTTTGTCAGTCCTGCTCCAGTAAAACACTGAGAAGAAAAAAGCAAAGGCTTTTCTGATTTCTCAGTGTCCAGTGTAGTGTAGTGGTTCGAATGTTGGACTAGGATTCTGGGAGACCAGGGTTTGGATCTTTACTCAGCCATGGAAACCCCCTGGGTGAGCTTGGGCAAGGCATACGCTCTCAGCCTTAGAGGAAGGCAATAGCAAACCCCTTGGAACAAATTTTGCTAAGAAAATTCCATGACAGGTTCACCTTAGGGTCATCATAAGTTGGAAGCAAACTGAAAGCGCACCACAACACAACAGGATGATATTGCTTTTCTGAATAGAGAAGTTTCAAGCGTATGTGTGAGGGAACCTCTGTTGGACTGGGAAGCACTATGTAAGGAAGGGACAGATATGAAAGAAGAGAAGATTTGGTTTCATATTAGTGTAGGGTTGCCAGATTGGAGCCAGGACAGGGCTCCTGTGACTTTACTGTTTAACAGGTCTTTGAGAAGGACAAGGTACTCTAAAGCTCTGTCAAAGTGGATGAAGGAACTTCTCCTCCCTTGTTTCCCAAACCCGAATTTTCAGCCAGATTTGTCATCTCCAAACACGACTATTTCTTTGTTAGTGGAGAGTGGCATACAGGGTATAGAGAAATGCCAACTCTGTTCTTGTCACTGGATGTTCCTCCATGCTCCCTGCTTTCCTCCAGCGGCTGTGTTGGGATGGGAAAACTGTAGCTGATATCTGGGGTTTGGAAGGTGACAGAGCACAGGAACCTTCATCCCACTTAAACCTGCACTGGTAAAATTTCCATTCTTAGCTTTTCTGGTCCTGACTTTATTGTGATAGCTGAGTGGCAAGAGGCTTTAATAATAGAAACAAGCATGACAGATATCCACAATGAACAGCAACCAGGAAGAAGTTGAAGTTGGCAGACAGTACATTAGATCTAGAAAGGAACCTTAGATAGCCAAGGAATCCTGGCTACTGAAATGGCAAGATGGTTCATGGAAAGAAGTATGACCAGATTTATTGTTATAATAGGGACTTTTTTTAGGGGGGGATTTAAGGGGTATTGGCCTATTCATGATTTATACCTTATTATTGTGTAAGAAAACAGCAGGGACCTTCACCTGGCTGGTCTGCTGTTAAAGTTTGAAGACTCAGTTTTCTTGTTTTGAGAATAGCAATATATCCCTTAAGTCAGTGCTATTTAAAGTGGTGCTCTAGGGACTGGTTCTGGTCCAAGACCTATTGGCTTTGATCTGTGGTAGGTTTGCATGAAAGAAAGGAACACGTTTGTAGTCATTGGGTAGAAATATGGTACAGATTCCGTAGCACACTGAGAGAGAGAGAGAGAGAGAGAGAGAGAGAGAGAGAGAGAGAGAGAGAGAGAGAGAGAACTGGTCTCCCACATCAGATAGCTGAAGAACCACTGCTTTAAATGAGGATGAGCATCTATAGACAACAAAAATCTAATGTTACTTATTTATACTGAGCCGTAAGTCAACAAAAGAAGATCATTAGCTGTTCCTCAGGTCCCCTATAATGGCAATCATTTTATAAAAAAAGATATAAAAAGACATAACAGAACAAAATTTAGAGAAAGTACAACCATGCATAATTTTACCATTTTACAACACAGGCTTGTCCATGTATTAAGGAAGTCATTCCCTTATACTTGCTACTCATATCTACCCCTCTAAGAAACAATTCTAGAGGAGTTCAAATAAATGATTATTTAGAGATATACATAGCTCAAGTAAGAGATTAAATAATTTAGTAGACTGGGGAAATGTTGTCAATCCAAAAAGAATAAGGAGAAAACTTGACTTTTGTCGACTTCCTTGACTAGGTGGCTGGAGTCAATATTTCTCTTTTCTGTTTTATTAATGAACATCTCTAGTTTGTACAAGAAAGTGGCAGATCAAGAATTTAACAATATCTTTTGTCTCACGATATTCTCTGTTTTCAAGAAACTTGGTTATTGGAATTCTCATGGCTTTTCTTTTAGAGTTTAGTTATTTCCTACTTCCTACAGTGAAATATTAAAAGAAAGGAAGAACCTCAGTGAGTGTAGGAGTCTCACTAAAATCTGATGCTGAAGCATGTCACCTGTCTGAAAACAACTTCATTAGAGTATTTTGATTTAACTAATATTTACCCAATATTTTTTCTTTTCCCACATCGAGAACTCTTCATTGAGTTCAAGGTGTTATGGGGAAGAAGCTTTATGGAGTAATTTCCTCTTGTGCTCTGTGATGATTTTTAATGCTTGTGGTCACCTGTGACCTAGTAAAAAGAAAAGTGGTTTGGGTATGAATTGCAGCAACGTCATTTCATACGATCACTGTTTATAGAATAAAGTAGTTAATGAGCAAAGATGGGGGCTACATGACTTAATGTCTTCTTTCCAGTGCAAATTACAAGGGATGGGAAGGATATTCAAAACAATTCCAAAGATGGTCTAAAATGCTTCTTTTGACTGTTGAGAAACCCTCACAGGCAGATTCCTGGACTGACAAGTTTTCTCCATTCAGGTCAGAGCTGCAGTGGTGGTGGCAGCAAAGAAATCTTTTATACTCTGGCCGATAAGAATAAAAAGACTTCTTAACAGCCTGCTGTGAAGAATGTGCAAGAGACTTTGCAGACAAAACCACTCAGATCCAGTCTGACTTGGATGCTGTAGTTGACATGAGTCCAGTGGATGTAATCTTGGCACCTGCTTGTCCTGTATTATTGTATACATTTCGTGCAGCCAGAGTATGTGGACAGGATCATTGGAGAGGTGAGAGCTATCACATATATACTGGATCTTTGCTCCTCCTGGCTTCTGAAAGCAACTAGATGGAGACTGGCCATGGAAGTGGTGAATGTCTCACTGCAACAGGGAAATTCTCCATCCTGACTAAAAGAATCTGTGGCAAGGTCATTATTAAAAAGCCCTCTCTGGATCCTACCATTCTGCATAATTATTGGCTAGTCTCTAACCTTCCATTTTGGGGCAAATTTTTGGAGTGTTTTGTAGTCTCTCAGCTCCAGAGGTTTCTGGATGAGATGGTCTATGTACATTTCAGTCCATCCCAATCTGGCTTCGAGTGTGGTTATGGGATGGAGACAGCTTTGGTTGCCTTGGTGGATGACCTACTCAGGGAACTGGACAGGCGAAGTGTCTCCCTGTCAGTTCTTCTGGTCCTTTCAGCAGTTTTCAATACCATTGACTATGGTATCCTTCTGGACTGCCTCTCTGGGACAGGAATGGGAGCACTGATCTGCAGTGGTTCTGGTCCTTCTTGGAGGAGTGAACTCAGAAGGTGGTGGTAGTGGACACCTGTTTGATTCCCTGACCATTGGCCATTGATGTCACTCATGGCTCAGTTTTGTCCCTCATGCTGTGTAACACCTGCATGAAAACACTGGGAGAGGTCATCTGGTGTTTTGGTCTTCAATGTCATTAATATGCTGATGACACCCACTCTATGGCCATTTCCGCAAGCAGCGAGGGAATCACTCCCTGCCGGTACTCACTGGATCTTCTGTGGGTCTGGTCCGGTCCGGGGTGAGGAGGAGCAGTGCTTGATCGTAGATCCGCACTGCTCCGGTGTCCAAAATGGCAGCTTCCAGTTGGTCGTGGGTCTCGACCAACCACTGAAGCTCGCCAGCCTAAAGCCCACACTCCGCAGATCACAGGCTTGCATTGGTGCGAGCCTGAGAATCTACATCGGAGAGCAGGCATGCAATGGCGTGCGCTGGCATTTTGAAAGACCTGAAAAATCAGGTCTTTCAAAAACACTATGGAGGACCACTTGGGGTCGCTCCGGAGTGGACTGAGGTACAGATCTATGGTAAGTAGTCCTGACCCAGTCCACTCCAAGGTGCAGATGTCCTCCGTGATGCACTGCACCATTTTATTTACCCCGTGTGGAAATGGCCTATATCTCCTTTCTATCTGATTCCAAGGAAGCTGTCTCAGTGCTGAATGAATGTCTGTTGTTGGTAATAGACTGGATGAGGGCAAACAAATTGAAATTTAATCTAGACAAGACCTGCTTTCCCTTAACTGGCAGGCAAAGACCTTTTTATTTAAGTAGGAAACTACTTACTGGGATGTGCACTTTATTTATTTTTAACTTTTGTATGTCTTTTAAATGATTTAATACTGTTTAATGTGGTTATTTTTCATTGTTTAAAAATTTTATTATTAAGGTTCTAAATTGATTCTCTTTGGGATCAGCCTTGAGTCCCACTCTGGGAGAAATAATAATAAAGAATAAAATAACCATGCAATTAGCAGTAGGGAGAACAATAACTAGGAAAATCTTAGTTTTCTACACCTGTTAGCTAGTCAGTCCAAGAACATTTGAATAGTCCTTACCTTTTAAGATTATTACAAAATATTGTGGGATCTCATTTATATTCTAATGTCCATTTGATTGTAGCCAATGCCTTAAGGCCACTTCTAACAACAGCAGTTCATAAACTTTGGTTGGATTTTCACCAAGTTGGGTGGTATTATATGAAAAGTAGATAACGCTTGAAGAGAACTTGAATCAATTAACTGGAAGTTGGAAATAGATGTGAGAGATTTGGCTTCTTCTAGCTTCAACTATAAGAATTTCTAAAGAAGAAAGAAGTGACATTTATTTTGGCTCTGTAGGCAAAGCTGGATCTTGCAGCTATGGAATAATGAGAGAACATTTTGAAACCCAATTACTATAAAAGACGATGGATCAAGCTCTGCATTACAGCCATGTGTTTCAGCTAGTCTTTGGCATACTTGTTTTAGAAATATTTTTGGAAATGAGATAAGCATTGGCAATAGTGCTTCAATCGCCATTCAGGTTTTGGCAGGACATAACAGAATGGCCCACAGTTATAGAAGAATAAATCAGTAAGTGGGCCTATGCCTTGGCCAGTGGACAAAGCACCTGTTGAGGGCATGGTCCTATTGGAAATCATTAAAACTAATCTAGAATGGTGGCACTTCTGTTAGCAAAATCATTTACTTGTATTAATAACACAGGAATTTCTTCTGATGAATGAAATGTGAATATAATATTTTCAATTTACAAGAAAAGAGATAAATATAAGGCTCAGAATTACTGATCACTTATTTTACTGGATATCAGTTCCAGCATGTTTAGTTCCTTCAACCATTTGAAACTGTCTGACTGAGAAGAGGAAAGTAGCATACCAAGAACAAACTGAGTTGAGAAAATACTGTAGTCCAGTACATGAAGTTTTTGTATTTTTATCAACTAATTCATAGATAGGCTGCCAGACTTTCCAGAAGCTAATTCATTTATTTTCAGCCTTTGGTTCAATCAACAAGAACCAGTTTGAGGACAAACTTTATTTGGCAAAGGTATGCTGTTTCATGTTTAGGAATAATGCAACTCTGAGGCAATTTACTTGAGAAATGACTATGACCAGAAGAGTTAAACAAGGGTTTTGTTGATTCCTTTTTGTCCAATATCTGCATTAATAATATTTTTAAGTTAATCTGTTCAGAATATTTTCTTCCTGAAATCTACAATCATAAAATGCTGATATTAATGTATGCAGATGGCTTGATATTGCTATCAGTAAACAAGACTAGGTTAAGAAGTTTAAATAAATTATATGCTTTTGCTAAGCAGAAAAACTTAAATCAAATATACAAAATCTAAGGTTATCATTTCTGGTAGATACGCTCACTTTCTGGGTATAAATTGAAACTAGATGATAATAGGATAAAGCAAAGTTATTTTGTCAACCACCTGGGTATGCAACTAGATGAGACAGAGTCTTAACTCCAGAATATGAAAATAATATATACAAGACAAAAGAGTCTCCAATCTAATTCTTCTACACTGGAGGAGAAAAGTTGGTGGTTCCAGCACTAAAAATATTTACTGGGAAAGCCATTACTTGCATCTCATGTGGATTTAGACTTGGGGGTTAAGAATTTGCAACCAAAAAATCCTGGAAATTTGCCAAAATAAGTTTTATTTCAACTGTCTATTATAGAGAGCTCTGAGGAATCCCAACTTCATTCCCTAGGGCAGAGGCAGTCTTATTGTTAGTAGATCTCAGAGGCCAGTTATCTTGTGTTATAAAAGAATGCTGGATATACCTGAAGATTGCCTCCACAAACTTTGCTTGAGAGAACGAATAAAGATTAGGCCAAGTTATGTCAAGAACTGCTCGTTTCTCAAAATACAGTATCTTTACTGTCATTGGAGGCAAAAGTAACTTCAAAGATTGAAAAAGATAAATGCTTGATAGTTATCAAGGCATAGAATTTATCATATTTTCAGTGTTTTTTCCCCTGTAAATGGTCAAAATAGAACTTCTAGAAATGAAATCTTTGGAGATACTTACTCATATAATTAAAAGCAAAGATCAGGAGAAAGTTAAAGAGGAATGGGGCCTAGTGATTGAGTATCTTTTAGGATCAGAGAAATAAAGGAACAGCTAGAAGAAAATAAATAATTGAGTAAATACTCAACCTAATAATTGATAAAGTATAATAAAGTAAAGTTAGTGCCAAGACAGATAAAGAGATCTCTAAGTTCTCACTAACAGAAATACACCTATGTGAATATAGGCAAAGTTATAGATATGTGTTGTACATGCAAACATGCATATATATGGTAGTGTATATATGAGTGTATTCCTGTATGTAAACATGTGTGTGTGTGTGTGTGTGTGTGTGTGTGTGTGTGTACACACACATATATATACTCATCTGAAATGTGTGTGGACAAACTAAGCAATATTCAATCTGACATTGTGATTTTCTATTATACTTCAGGAGTAACAGAAAGAACATAACTTTATATAGTTAGATAGAAGCACATGAACAAAGCTGTTAGTACATACTACTTTTGAATCCAAAAAAGGTTCTAGGAAGGACTGAAGAAATCCCTGTCAAAATAGACATGATGTATATAGAAGATTTGAGTTTTTTTTGTTTTTATTTATGTATTCATTGGTGTTATACTGTTATTCCGATAGAATACAAATGATATCTATATTTGGTGGCATATCACTATGTGACTGGAATATGTAGATATAATATTATCTTGTATTTACATACTCTAGTATCTTTTGTTTCTTCTTTTTTCGTTGTTCTTCTACTTTTTTTCTCTGACTCAATTTTTTATATTTCTATATATATATATATATATATATATATATATATATATATATATAAAAAAAAAACCATGAGAGAGTCCTATATCTACAAGCCCTTGTTTTTGATGAACTAAGTGTTGCATTTATAAAAATACATTTTTGGACAATAGATGGAGTATTGTTACCCCCAAACATAGGTGCCACAAGGGCCGCCCTGTGATGCCAGTACCTCTGTGCAAAAGCGGGAAATTAATTAGCTCAAAAAGGAGGTTTGCGAGGGGGGCAACTTAACAAGATCTTTCTACCAATGTTTATGGGCTCATGCAGGAAAAGAACCAGTTAAAGATTTAAAAATAAACTAAAAATTTGTTTTATTGAGGGGAATTCACTCATGTATGCACACAAGATACGCACAGTCAAACATTCTCACAAGAGCTAACTGAAGGATAAAGGGAGGAAAAAATTATGGATAGAGAGGCTGAGGTTTTTGTCTTGTAATTACCAATCCAGAAGAATAGTGAAGAGCTGGAATGTGGCTTGGCTTAGGTAGGACCTAAGGACAGTTCTCGTTCAGGAGTCAGATGGACAGAGTGACAGGTAGACCTTCGAGAGACTGTACTGGGCACCTGGGAATCAGGGGTATTTGTATCCAAAAAATAGCCTGTGGCAGTGGAAGATATGTGCAGTTCTAGGTGTGGAAGAATGAGAGTTGCAGCACAGACAATAGACTATCAACTCATTAATGTTCATAGTATTTGGATGACAAAGAGATAATGTGTGTTGTAATAGCTGTCTATTGTGGGTGCTGCGAGGCAAGAGGAAGGAGTCCAGGTGCACAGGGGATGGGCATCTGTCAATCAGTGTCCTGGTGGACTTCTCACAATTGTGTTCCCTGGGAAATTCCAGCTTCTACTTAAACCTATTATCCACAGGAACAGCATCTATTTGCCTGACAAATGACCCAGTCGTACCTGGAGGGAGTCTTAGGCTGACCAGCCTTTCTTCCTCATGTTCACAGAGTTTTCCCTCTGTTGGTTTAACTTCCTGATCAGGTTTGATTTTGATATCAGTTTCAGTTAAAATATGCTGCCAATTAAATATGATGCCAATTAGATATGATGCCCGTCCAAACCATACTGATATTGGGGACCCTCAAAGCAGGGCCTTCCAATACTCTTGGATGGAAGATATCAGCAGATTTCAGGAAATCTATAGCTCTGTATCTATGACCTGGGAAAGACAGAAGATATTTCACTTTGTTTATTGCTTATTCTTATATCAGAACCCCAGAGAGAGGTTCTTAGGGCTGACTCTAGCACCTTTGCGGGGAAGAAGCATTTAGCTGAATCTTTACTGGTTCTCATCAGACTGTCATTCTTTTGTTGCACTTCAAGCAGTTAATGCAGCTAAATGTGTTTGTTCAGTTGGGAGGGCTATTATAGTTCACTATGCACATGATATATTGATCAGATTCATCTTTCTAAATGTCATTATTACATGATATTTTTAGTTGAGTTGTTTGTTATAGATACCAGTCACATGCAATAAACAGCTAGCTGATATTACCCTTTTAGTGAAGAAGAAAATAGTAATATTAAATAATCAACAGCAAATACAAAAAATGTGGATGACTTCATGGACTGAATAGATCAAACACCACATATACAGAGCAGCATTTTTGTCTCAGTTTTTGTATTTGATCTATTTCAAGTGAAAATGGTGATTTTACACAAAAATACATTTTCAAGTAAACATAATATATTTTTGTGTAAAACCATGCAATTTGCACAAAATATGTGGTTTTGGGAGCATTTTACACACAGAAACCACAATTTTCACAGAGAAACACTATTTTCAGAAACACAGGGTTTTTTGGTGTTCAAATCACATGTTTTTGTTCAAAGAAGTGTGTTTTAGGAAATTATTCTTGAGCAGAAAAGTGATTATTGAAAAAAGTTTACAATTTTTGCACAATTTTTTTTTTGTATAAATTCTCAGAACTGTCATGCAAAATAAGCTACATCTACTTTTCTGCAGAATAATTTCCTGAAAAGATTTGGAATGGGTTAACATTGCACAGAAATATTTGTTTTCTCTTGCAGCACAGAGGAAGCTATGGAAATGGTTCATTCTCACATTTGAGGATGAAATAGTAGAAGAATTACATCCTAAGTCAGAGTTGCTGGGAGTTTCAGTCCAGTGGATTGTGGAAAGTTGATTGAAAGCTTTCTAAGTGCTTGAAGAAGTAAACAGGGAGCCAAATAAGTTACCCAAAGTATTTAAAATTTGATTTAAATATTGAGCTTCTGTCTAAAATCTAGCTGCTACATTTTGAATCAGTTGTCTTGATTTCACTGAGTTCCTCTGAGTCTCACTTGTACTTTCTTCCCACCGTTTTTGAAATATCAAGTTGTGAAGCTACGCTTTCTTCCTGCATTGAAACTGTGCAATTTTAAATGATTTTTCCCCTAAAATTTGCACATTCATTTGAGCAGTATACCTAATTTATGTAAGTGTATCCATCGATTAAATCTTCCTGCTGCACATTTTAGCCATTCACATCTGCAAATATTTATATCATTTACTGTTCAGAAACACCAGGTATGCCTCCTATCTGATACACATTTTCTTGTAAAAAGCCTTGAGAGCTGCGATTGAGAATATTGGGTCCAACCATATTTCTTTCCATCCCTAGCAGCTAAGATATCTCCATATAGCACTTTAAAATAATCAACATACAGGTATCCCCACTTATTCTGGTTAGGGACCAGAATGCTATTGAAAACCAGATATTCTTGAAAAGCAGAACCCACTAAGTAACACACTATATATAACTTGTGAACATATGCGAAAGCTAAATAACACACTATGATCTATAAAGTACAGTAAAAAGAACAAAAACTTACCTTCAAATATACAAAATTACTGTAAAATGAACAAAAGTGGACTCCATTATAAGCACAAATGCTGTATAAGATACACACTGTGCACTTGGTGCCATCTTTTTTTTCAGTCTGTACACCGTCCATAGTCTCTTTTCGATGATCCATGCTTTCAACCCTTTTCAATTACAGCCAGAACTCATATATTGGACATATGGTTGAAAGTGCAGACCATCTGTCAAATATATGGATTCTGGTTGTAATTGAAAAGAGTTGAAAGTGTGGGTTGTCGAAAAGAGGACTCTTGAAAAGTGGGAGGCACCTGTATACATAATGTGGCAGGAACAGTTTTCTCCCAGCCTCATTGTGCCAAGAAAGCAATGTTGGGGACAGAACTTTTAGACCATTTCCTCAGTAGATTGTTATAGTGCTATTATTCCACTTTCAACATCCTGAAGACCCTCCCTAAACTGCAAAGCCCAGGATTCCATAGGATGTTGAAAGTGGAATAACAGCAGTATAACAGTTTAGTGCGGAAATGGCCTTAGTGTAGGCTGACTTTTCCACAAGGCTTGTTTCTGAAATGGTGTCACTTTTCTTCATCTTATCAATAGAAAATGTATCTGCTGGAAGAGAAATATCACCAAATATAGTGCCTGTGTATGAAATGGATGTATTGAAGTTCTGAATTTTATGGGATTATTGAGGTAATATGCGTGAAGTACTTTAGAAATATAAAATGTGCTATAAATATTATCTACTACTGCTATTGCTACTAAATAGCCACGTAGATTGCCAAACAGACACTTTGTAAAATTTATTTTACATACTTTGTGTACTAAAATATAATAACTTTATATTCTGCTCCAAATTCATTTAATATCACCACATACCTCCCACTATTACCACATTCCTCTTAGAAATATCCCGTATTTATCATTAAAATGATTTAAATGCTGTATAAAGGAGAAATGTGCTTACCATGGAGCGATTAACAAGATCTGTAATTATATAGTTAACAGGCAATCATGTAGTGTAGACTCATACTTGAAATATCGAGGAATGTTCAAGGCATGGGGATCTTGCACTTGAATAACTTTCTCCCCCTCAAGGTCATTTTGTTGTTGTCATTTTGCAATTAGGAGCTCAACTTTTTTTTCTTTTTTTTTTTAAAAAAAACTTATCTGGCAGGGTTTGTTTTGCTTTGTTTTGGGGTGGGGTAGAGTGGTCACTTTTTTCAAGGAAGTTTGAGAATTTAGTTTAGGTCATTTAAAAAAAAGAAATAAGAACTTTTCAAATTCACAAACTCCTTCATATGACAGAACAAATCCAAGATTAAAAAAAATGAATGTAGGAGGTACTCTAACTGATAGGTTCCTCAAGGGCCAAAAGTATGATTATCTTTTTCTGGGTTTGAATTTTTGTACATTCAGTTACATTTGTGGCACTGAAATTAGGGTTGCTACCTCATACTTAAGACTTTTTCCCCCAGCTGCAACAGCTAGGTGGCAGGCGGGTACAACATGCTTCTCACACTTATTCACTTGACAATTGCAACAACCCACAAACTATGGATAGGTAGAATATTCAACAATACATGAAAAATGTTCATAAATGTGTTTCTGTAGGATGAGGCAACCTTGATGAGAAGAATCCTGAACTGACAGGGATTTTCACAGTTTGAGAATTATTCTGCACAAAATTTGCACACAAAAATATTTCTGCACAGAAATATAGGCAATTGCATATGAATTGAACCATTATATTTTGGACACACATGAACCAGTGTATAACTGGTGGCCAGTGTATCAATTGTGGCATAAATCAGAGCATTCAAAGGCTGGCTTGTTAAGATCCGGCCTCCTTGGAAAGGAAATGGAGCTAATCTATATCGACTAGATCTTTCCTGGAAATGAGGTTTGCTCAGTAAAGACTTCAGCAAAAAGTCTCCTGAGTGAACTTCATTTATAGGAAAGATCTAGCTGACATGGATTATCAGACTGATCAGTAGGGTTAAAGCTTAGTCAGATGCATCCAGAATAATTACAGTGACCATGCTAGGAAGAAGGGGCTTGTCTGCAGAATGTGCACATTCTGATATACTAACTGAAGTTCCAAGGTCCATGACAGATAAACCAATATTTCACAAGGCTTGGATGATTTGAAAATAATCTCTTAGGACTCCCATGGAAAGTAAATTATGTAAGGAATTACGTAAGGGAAATTTGGACATGGATAGATTTTCTGTGCCGTGCTACTTCCACATGTTAGAAGACTGTTCTGAAACTTGGCATAGTTAGTTTGCATAATTCTAATCTTAATTTATTCACTGCTAATTAAGAAGAAACAGAGATCATATGGAATAGTTTAGATATCCTCCCTTGTGCTAATTAGGTGGCCCCTTGAATAGCAGTCATTGAACTCACTATTTGTATGCAGTAGTTAACTGCTGAAGATAGGATTTCCAGGTCTTCTAAATATGATCATAAGGTGGCAAGGTGGCATGAGAGTAAGTGGAGCATGGCATTGGATAGAGGCAGAAGGTGGTAACTGGAAATTCTAGAGGATGGTTTGATCTGCATCTGGTATCTCAGGCTGGCAGAACTAGATGGTGGTGGCAGTGAGGCAAAATAGCAAAACCCCTCTAACTAAGTAGTCTGCACCTGTGATTCCTCCCCCTAGCATGGGGGGACTGAAACTCTGAACCCTGAGACTTGGAAAACTCAAAGTAAGAGGGCAAATGGTTATTTTCTAAAACAAAGCAAAAGTGAGGAAATTATTAATACGATGTGCCAAATGGAGATATTTTTGCACTATGGATGACTAAGACGACAGTAATATGTAATCTGCATTTGCCAGCGTAAAGAAAAGAAAAACTTTAAAGAGCAGAAAATATCTACTGATCTTTAGGCAAATAGGAAAACAATGTTTTACCCTAAAAAAGTTCACCCCAGTTCTAGTTCTTGGCTGTTTTTTCCTCCTAATTGACAGCACACTTCTTTGTGAGACATAATTGCTTTTTTTTTAAAAAAAAGTAATTATAAGCAGCAGTGTTTGGTGGGTTTCATGTCAGTGGTGCAGTCAATTCACTCCAGACTTTAGTCTGCAATTTAAAGGATGGTTCTCAAAGTAGATCTTTTAAAATCTGGAATGGAGTCACTGGCCTCAGCTGCCATTTAGTGTAATATAAATATTCATATAACATTTTTAGAAAGAAAGGATTAACTGAATGTTCTGCAGGGAAGTTGGGACTTGGGATGCAAATATCTTCTGAACCCACCATATGCATTCCCCTTAAGTCTGCAGGTTAAATGGGTGTTAACTTAGAGCCATTTTTTCCTTCAGATAGAGTATTCACTGTTGTCGGAGAGATTTTGCTATGAGGCAATATTAACAAGGGCAGAGCTGATTCAAAGCAAGGAAATTGCTGTTGCTCTACATCAGCTTCATTTGTACTTGGTGATATCATCATCTAGCAAAATGTCATTGGTTACATGACTTTTGCTGCTGCTGCTAGGAACAGGAAACTCATTTGAGGATGGAAGTTTCCAGTGCATACATAGACATACAAAACCAGCCATTGGAACTACAACAAGCTCTTGCCTAGCTGGTTTTCTTTGGTGAATAACTGATGCTGTAGAGCAGAACCTATCTGAAAATTGTGATATTCCCTACTTCCACAGATTCAGCTCACCTTTCCATTTTCTCTCCCTTATGTAGCACATAAATGTTAAATCCATTTCATAGCCCCAACTAGAGTAGACCCACTGAACTAATAGGATTTATTTAAGAACTGATTTAACAAGTTCCATTCATTTAATGGGTCAACTTTTCTTTTGGATTATCAGTTGAATTTAGCCTTATATATTTCTAAGAGCAGATATTCGACCTCTTACGATGAATCCCCTTGCAAGCAAGAAATATTGATACAAGGAAGAGTTAAAGCAGGAAGGCAGAATATAAGTCCTTTTGGTTTGTTTTTGTTAGCACAAACTCAGCTCTAGGAATTAATGCAAATTAGTTCCCAAATGTAATTGTACCTCAACTCCCAAAATGGGTGATATCAGGAATTCTTGCAGTTGTAGTCACATCTGCAAACCCTAGCTTGGGAACTACTAGTTTAGAGCAATGTGGAAGATCCAGTATAACATGCTTGTCATGGGAAAGCTTAGAATATACCATGTTATTTGGAGTGTAAACAAGGAATCTCTTCTTTCAGGCCTGTGTAAGATGTGACCCACAAAGCTCAAAGCACCCCATCAGGCACATATGGTGGCCCACAGCGGTGCTCAATAAACAAACCGATTTAGTTGCTGGCCTGCATTAGATTGCAAGCTTGCTAGCAAAAGCCTGCCTTAATGTTGTTTGTTTTTGTATATAGTCTAGAGTTTTGAGCTGATGAATAAAGATAAAATAGAGGGCAAGGTAAACAGGATTAAAATGAATGTTATACCTAGAATTGTTTATGTCCCTGGATCTTAACCTGAGGTCCAGGGATCCCTCACAGAGGGACTGCGAAACCCTGCTACTGGGGACTACCAGCAGCGGCAGCAACAAAGATGTGGCAGCAGCTGTGTGTGTGAGTGTTAAAACTGCTCCCTCATTTGCGAACAAGGGAGCAGTTTGGGCATGCATACAAACCCCCTACTGCTTCACACATCCCCTGTTGCCACATCTCTGATAAAAGGAACACAGTCTCAGAAAAAGGCAAAGGCAACAAATCATACCAAGAAAACCCCCATGATAATTTGCCTTAGAGTTGCCATAAGTCAGTTTGCAAAGGGGAGAGATGTGATGGCTAGAAATAACTTCTCCCTGTCAGTGGCACTTTGTTGTTGTGTGCCTTCCAGTCATTTCTGACTTGTGGCAACCCTAAGGTGAAAGTATCACAGGTTTTTTTTGTGTGTGTGGATAAGATTTCTTTGCCTTCCTCTGAGGCTGAGAGAATGTGGCTAGCCCAACGTCACCCAGTGTCTGAGCAGGGATTTGAATTCTTGTTTCTAGAAAACTTTAAGAAATATTTGAATATTTAAGTCTAAATTACAATATTTAAATCTTGAGTTAAGTCCTGGGGCCCCTGGCAACAAATTATATTTACAGGGGATTCCCAGAAAAGAAAAGATTTGAGAACAACCGGTTTATGTTATTCATAGAATTGCTCTACTTACACATTGCAATTTTTTTCAAATGCCAAAAACATTGTTTAGGAGATTTTTGGGGAGCGACTCATCCTCTCCTACAGTTTCAATTAAAAGGATGCAAATTTCTATCAAAGAGAGAGGGCTTGGGCTTCCAGATCTTCCTACATGCCATTAGGCATATCTGTTTCCTTTTATTAATTTTGGACATCAACTTTAAGTAAATAATCCACCATGGTCAACCTTGGAGACTTAGTTTTTGGTGTCTCTATTCAAATGGACAGTACTTGGTTCTAATTTTAAAAATGGCAGTATTTTACCAAAAATTCCAGCACTTAGAACTGTGTTGCAGATATTGTCTCATCTTTATGGGGAAACCAGATCTGAAAATGGTAAGAAATTTTTTTAATGAAAAGTATGGCCAACAATGAGCCCAACTGTTACTTTAAATCAGATACTTCATGCTGATAATTAGTTTTTGCCCTTTTTGAATTTTACAAGAGCAGTTTAATCTACCTCTATCAGCTAAATGGCAATATCTACAACTGAAACATTTGTTACAATCCAAATTTGGCCCTATAGTCCCCTCTGTTACTCCGATTTCTGGGGTCCCTTGGGGGACACCTCAATGCGCTCCACGTGATGGGGAATGGAAACTAGCCAAAGCAAGAGCAATAGCAATGCGAGAGGCAAGGTAACCTAGTGGGATCTTTTTACCCAGTTTTTACAGGATCAGGCCAAGCCAAAAACCAAGTAAAAATGTCCAATAAATGATTTTATTGAATGAAAGTCTCATGCAGCAACGCAATCACTCACACACTCACTCAAGACCTATTAAGAAGCAAAAGAGAGGAAACTGGATAGGGGAATATTGAAGGGATTGTAGCTGGGGTAATACTGCACCTTTGCCTGAAGTCCTTGGTCTGGGAAAAATAGCGGAGAAGTGGGGCTCAGCACGGAGAGGGCTGAGGGGATTATTCAACAGATGGAGAATGGGATGGGATATTTGCTCACCTTGGGGCAAACACACTAATCTTCTCAAGTCGGCTTCTCAGTGGCTGAGGACCCTTTGTTTATTGGGGGTATGCCCAGCTTGAGGTCTCCTGGGGCTACGTGACTGGGGATTTTACTGGCCTGACCTGGTTTTCGATCGTTCGACCATTGCTGCCTACGTGCCCATCTGGGCGACCTGTCAGGCACATGGAATCATGTTTAATATCAAAATTGTAGACCCCAGGATAGGGTTTTTCCAGTGGAGTAGCACCTTAATATCAGAGACATTAATTGAGGCTGACCAAGTATCTAAAACAATATATATGTGTGTATATATATATTCTATAAATAAATATGGCCACTGATTTTAACATCTATAACTACTATGGCTATAGGTCTCCAATTGTGTCTAATAAGCAGAAATTGCACTTTGGGGTATATTGGTCACCACAACGTCTATTCAAGAAAGAGCTTTCTAAATCAGTAAACTGTTGGAGATGTAATACTGCTAATGCTTCCTTAATGCATATGTTTTGGAGTTGTCCCATAGTAGCTACGTTTTGGGAGGAAGTAATTGCATTAGTAAATTTAGATGGGAAAGTTCCTTGATATTTAGGGACATGCATGTCCTTTTGAGTTATTTACCTGTTTCTTGGAAATTAACAAATAGCTAACAGAAGTAGATTTTTTGCATCCTTTTTACTGCTAAAAGATTGATACTTCATTATTGAAAAGATAATTCTTCACTACCTGTGATCCAATGGATAGAAAATCTAGCAACACTTGCAACATTTGAAATAATGATGTATAGATGAAATTTACAAATGGGCTTATATTTGGTCATTTGGTCAGCTTTGATAGACACTTATGACTGATGTGGTTATTTTTCTTCATTTTGTGTTTTATTTTCCTCTTGCTGTTGCTGTTGTTGTTGTGCATATGTGGATATCATTAGACTTACTTCTTGGAAAACCTATGCTACATAAAGTGCAATGCCATAGTATACCATGATACTCCTCATACCAAACCCACCTATTTGTATGTGTGGATAAAAAAGTCCCTATTAAACTAGTATTTCTCTGAATCCTTTGGTTGGAGATGTGAAAAAGAGGCAATATCGTGGGTTAGCTCTGAACTGTGCACCTTTCAATTCAGCCCTATGCACAGTTACTTAAAGAATAAATTCCTCTAGGTTCAATGAAGCTTATGCCTTAGTCATTTTGTTTCAAATTGAACCAGAGAAAGACTGTAGCAGCAGGAAACTTCACAAGTGTATGTTTTTATTTTATGAAAATAGTCCTGCTTATGATGCCAGCATATGGAAACGCAGAGATTTCCATTAAAATTTCAGGAAAAATATAGCACTTCTGTAATTTAACAGCATCTCCATTTTTCCTATTTTTATGCTTTGAATTATAGATGTGATCTTTAAAAAAAACTGGATTCAAATAATTTCTTAATAGAACCTGGGACTCTTGTAATAATAAGAAAGGACAGATTTGCTTGTGAGCTTAACCAATTATCCAACCATTTCCCCCCACAACACATACACCTTTCCTTGGAATAGCCATTCATTTTCACCTGACAGCTGCTTAGCATGTCGTCTGCTCAATGGCTTGATGGTTTTTGGCAAGGCTTGAGTGGGCAGCTGTCCATGCTACACAGTTGGTGCCCATGTTGACAATCTAGCTCACATTGTGAAATGAATGAACTGGGTGCGGGAACTGAGCAGCTCTTTCCTTTACCTCAGGGTTTCCATGTTAATAGAATTTGGCAGTAGGAACAGAGGAGGCAGATTATACTCCTTCTGTCCATGTTGTACTCCATTCTAGATGTAAGACAAAAAAACCCAGTCTCTAGAGCTACACTGATTCAGCTTTTTCTCCGTGCACAATAATATTACCTTGAAGGACTGTATTCATATTGCAGGTATGGGTTGAACTTCACTGCACAAAAGAGAAATTTCTAGAAGCTGTGTAGCTAAAGACAATTACACTCGTGATTTTATCTATGTGTGACAATTTTTCTAAGGAGCTTGAGGAGGGAGTCACATGGTTTTTTTCCTCTTAGATTTTGAAAATAGGCCTGGGAGTTTGATTAAACTGAGACGGTGATTAGACCAGGATCGTCCTGTGAGCATCATGGATGAATGGGAATTTTGACCATATCTCCCATGGCTTAGGGACAAAGCCAATGAATTAGGACATTAAGGCTAGCAAATAGTTACGCAGCTTTTCTCTTTCCTGTATTGGAACAGGCAATAACTCCTGAGTGAGGCTTCAGTCTCACCAATATCAGAGTCATGCTTTGAGAGAAAGAGACTTCTTGGTGACTTGCTAACAGAAGAAAGGCACCTGCCTCAAGAGGCACCAATGACAATCCCTCAGGCTGTTCTTCCGAGCCCTCTGGCCATTTTGCTTTCTTGAAGGGTGTGTGCCAAAAAGGCTGTCCTAATCTCCTATCACAGCTCAGCTTTCTGCCCTCCAGTAGATAAGAAGTCCCTATATGGCATTGCCAATACTGAAGAAAGATTCAGCTGCTGGTCCAAGCAGTTCCTGCACATTGACTAGAAGAGTGCCACCTTGTCCTTTCCCTCATGCAGCAAACTATCTTAGATTAGCCCTGGTAGCTGTGACCTGGCTATGGAGATCTATCGCTGTGGAGGCTTGCTTAGCAATCTCTTTCACGACCTTAAATGGTCAGGTAAACACTACATTTAAAAACTGAAACTGACTTGATGTTATTTATGGTTGTCATAATACATTTTAACGAGGCCCCTGTTAACATCTTTGTTTGGTTCTATCATCATTATTTTATTATTACTGACTTTAAAAATTGACTTTTAAAAAATAATTTTATTGTTTTATATTATAATTAGTTCTGTGAATTCCTGTATGCAGTACATGAAATTTTTTTAAAAAAAAACTGTTAAGGGGAGTATAGTCAGCCATCCACATTTGTGGGTTTCACTTTTGCAGATTTGATTATTCACAGATTGTTTGCTGTCAGCTTTGCTGCTGCCCTGTGCCATTTTTAATAGGGACCACAAGCCTCCTGAGACTAAGGTCCTTTTTGCATGGCATTTTCCATGCGAAAGGGCCGCTCGAGCATCATGCAAATGTGAGGAGCGGTCCACATGATGCACTCACATTTGTGTGATGCTCCAGGGCTTGGCAGGCACTGCTTGTGCGCTTTTTCATTTTCTGTTTTAAGCCAAAAATGGTGTGTGGTCACGCATTGCTCCCAGGCCTCGCGCACACTTACCTTGCGTGCGGAGCTTCGGGAGCCGGGCCGGTTGTACTTCCTGTCTCAGTGCAGCCTGGGAAGGTCCCAGGCTGCACTGCGAAAGGAAGAGGCGGGGCTCTCACGTGAGCAGAAAGCTCGTGTGGAGCTGATGAAACCTGGGCTTGAAGGCCTCTCACAAGAGGCTGCTCGTGCGAGCACCACACCCCAGCAGAGAGAAAAGATAGGATGCAGAAGGGGCCTAAGAAACTGCAAACAAGGCTAGTAAGTCCCTATTAAAAATGATGTGGGACAGCAGTGGAGGTAGAACTAAGGCCTACCAGCCAGTGGCATAGTTAGAGCTTTTGCTGCCCAAGGGCGGTCCCTTAGTGTTCTGCCTTGGGGGTGGTCCCTGAGTTTGCTGCCCCTCTCAGAGGAGGGAGACCTACCCAAAATACAAAATAAAAACTGTTCAATTGACATTGGGTGATTAGGCTTTGGGTCTTCGCACTCAGAGGGGGCACTCTGCACATGCTCAGAGACATGCCAACATTCCTGCTGTGGTGAGCACCTTCTATTTCTCTCTCTCTCTCTCCCCTCTTCCATTCCTACTTGGAGGGTCAGCTTGGCTAGTCTCATCCTCAGTCTCAGAGTTGGGGGAGGAAGGGGGGCACCTCTTCCCACCTCCTTGGGGCCCCTCCTCTCCTCTCCTTTCCTCCTTTTCTCCCTCCCTCTTCTGCCTGACAAGGAGGTCTGCCAGTGTTGATCCTGCTGCTCTGGCTGGAAACAGATTTGACTCTAGATTGGGAGGGAGAGAGGGAAGGGGGAGGAGAGGGGGGAAGGACAGCCCCCTTTCCTAGGGTGGCATACTCCTCCAGCAGACCTCTCTAGGAGGCTCCAGTGCCCATCTAGTCATTGGACATCTGCCAGCATGTGAAGAGTGGCCCAGCACCACCCCGAAAAACATGCCTCTTGGGGGGCCTCACCCCGTCTGTCCTCGGTACGCCACTGCCACCAGTCACCCACTTCTGCCTTATGAAGGAACCCTGATGCCTCAAAGGAATCCATGGTGGGTTGAATTTGGTGATCATACTTTTTTTGTGTGTGAAATATGGTTTGAGAGGTCTTAGAGTTATCACAGTTTTTTCACTTTCATGGGGGTCTTGTGTCCCTAACTCTAGCGAATGTGGAAGGATGACTGTAATAAATACTGCTTTTTCAAATGTTATGACACAGGAATATAAACATCTCAAAACATGCATTCCAATATTTATTTTGGAAGGATCTACCTCTCTCTCTGTGTTTTTAAAAAGTCTCATATGAATGTGGAAATGGAACAGAGTTATGGATAAAAATGTATGAAATTGATCTAGACTATTAATTGTAAGATCCAGCAGTTCTCATCCTCTTTCGCTACCACATTAGACAATCACGTGTCTACCATGCCTTGATAGACACCCAGAGAGGACAATTCTTCTTTTGCAGTTACATCCTAGTTGACTGGGACCCTTACACTGAGATGATGCTGTGGCAGTGCAAAGTTACTTGGTAGTAAGCTCTGACCATCTCACTGTTCCCCACATTATATTGTGCTTAACTGTATTCATACTAATTTCTCATTCCTGACATGAAACAGATCGCACAGACTGAGACATGCTGTCAACAAAATGGTTCACCAACATTAATTTCCTGTGCTTCAGGACTTTTATTTTTGAGGGAGAGGTGCAAAAAATTGCATGCAAAATTTTGTATTTTGTGTAGCATGAAATCCATTGTTTTTTCAGAAAAGAGTCCCAATATGGGAAAAAAAATCAAAATTAAAAAAAAAATGCACCAAAATACTGGTAATCTCATCCAGTGGTGAGAAAACTTTTGAAATGATTCTTTCTTGTGTGCAAGTATAAAATAAGCAAGGATTTGAACTCATATCACATTGCAACAAGAACAGACAAAACAAATAAAACAACATGGTATTAAAATATTCTGAACTACTTGTAAACATATAAATGAAGATGTCCATTATTTATATATTCTTAACATTTTGTCTGACACAAGGCTATTTTATCTGCAGCTAATAACACCTGTCAATGTAGGATGACAGTCATTTTTTTTTTTTAGCTACATTGTTCTAGCAAGCACTGTACTTGCTGAGGCAGCACCGTTGTGTTCAGACACACAGCAGGGCCCAAGCAAGAGAACCATAAACAATTGATATTTGGCCTGCCAAGGAGAAAGAACCATTAGGAGCCAAGAATCTGACCCTTTAGGCATAGTTCAGAAGAATTATGAACAAGGAACAAAGCAAAACCTGCTTACAATTTTCAAAGAGAGTACCATATTTAAGTGAATACCAACTGGCCACTACCGGGGGAAAAACAATCATATTGTTAGCTCTGGTTTAAATGTATCATTAAATGGCAACACTCACTGTGCAGTTCAAACCAGGTGTCTCTGTTATAAAAAATATGGTTCAATACCACTGCAGCATGGTTGTTAGAACAAGGCTAAACTGCGGAAAAGGAATATGAACAGATGGGCTGCAATTTGTTCAGGACTTGGAAAGCCACAAGAAGAAGGGAAAAGCCTAGTTTTACAGCTGAAACACAGACGGATGGAGGATGGTGATGTGTTTGAAGCCTCCAGACTATTTTAAATATGGCTTGTGTTACTGGCAACACATTGGTCAGGAAAAAAGACCAGCATGTTTTGGAGGGGCCAGAGCACATGCTTTGAATGCTTAATGACCCAGGTTCTAACCTCAGTAAGTCTGGTAAGAAAAGGAGCCTAATATCTCAAGATTAATGATTCAAACTTCAAGTACCCAGAGTTATGCACAGAGTCTGCAGTATGGTTGGCAAAGAACTTTGCTTAGTTTTCCTGATTACTCTCCCTTCAGCAGCTATTGACAGACTAGAAACTATCATGTAAGATAGACCAATGGTTTCACTGTGTTCTGACTTGGGAGCTATAATTGATATGTGCCTGATATGTGCAATCGTGGCCCCCATTTGTCCAATTATAATGGATTCTTTTAAATTTGTTCAGTCTGAGGATGTGGACAAGTTCCTTGGAGAAATGAGAATCACCAAGTATTTACCAGACCCTTGTCTTTCTTGGTTCATTGAAAGCTCCAGTGGTGGACTGACTGAATGGATGAAGCGAACAGTCAATGACTCCTTACAACAAGGCAGGGTTCCAATGTGCCTGTCATGCCTTGGTTCCAAGCCACCAGGTGCAGATGCTGACACAGACAGAGACACTTCCAAATTGTCACAACACAGAGACATGAATGGGACAATACCTACTGCAGTCTAGTGTAGACGAGAAAGTGAGGATCCATGAGACACTCAGAACACATATATAGGAAAGGCTGTTGATCAGGCAACAGCTGAGGGGAGCTGCTGGCCCCATAAATATCACAGAGTTGGTGGTAAGAAGTCTGTTGCTGACAACTACCCTTTGTAGTGGAAGCAATGTGTTCATCTTTTAATCTCTGGTTCATGTTCTTGAAGGATTTTGAATCTTGCTTTGTGAGCTGACCACACTATTGGATACTCCCTTGAACTGACACCCTGGATTTATTGGTGATCTGATTTGCTGGAATGAGAATAGCAATTGTCTGACTGAGAAACTTCTGTAAACCTGACCATGGCTGCTACTATGGACTCTGTTTAAGGACTGTGAATCTTGGCTGGTCTCCTAAATAGGACAATACATAAAGGAGGCAGTTGTAACACCTTTGCTGAAAAAAGCCTTTCCTGAATCACTCTATAAAGAATAACTATCACCCAGTGTCCAGAATTTCATTTTTGGACAAGTTAACAGAATGTGTGGTAGCCTTGCAGCTCTGGGGAGTCCTGGATGAAACAGATTATTTAGATCCATTTCAATCTGTTTTCAGGTCTGTTTATGGGACAGAGACAGCTTTGGTTGCCTTCACTGGGAACTAGACAGGAAGACTGGGTCCCTGTTGCTTCTGCTGGATCATTTGGTAGCTTTTGATACCATTGACCATTATGATATCCTTCTTTGCTATCTTGCTGGGATGGGACTTGGAGGCACCATTTTACAGTGGCTCCATTCCTTCCAGAAGTTGGTGCAGGGAGACTCCTGTTTGACTTCATGGCCATTAGTATATGGGATCCCTCAGAGCTCATTTCTGTTCCACACACTATTCAACATCTAGATGAAACTACTGGGAAAGGTTGTATAGAGTTTTGGGTTCTGGTGCCACTGCAGTGTTGATGACACCATACTCTACACTTCTCCTTTCCATTAAAATTCAAGGAATATCATATTTGCCAGCGTATTAGATACATTGGCATATAAGACACACCTCAATTTTCAATGGCTGTTTTTCAGGGAAAAAAATTAGTACCCTGGCTAGGCAAAATGCAGAGGAGAGGAGGGGAAGGAAAGGAGTGCTGCACCTCCTCTGCCCCCTCTCTTCCTGTTTTGCTTCTGATAAGGATACTTCATTTTGTTCCCTCTCCCTTCGCTATGCCTTTAGCCTTACTATATTTGCCTGTGCATAAGGCGCACCCCATTTTCTGAGGGTATTTTTTAGAAAAAAAGTGAGCCTTATATGCTGGCCAATACAGTATATTTGATTTCTAAACCAGTGTCTGGCATTAGTAATGGATTGAATGAAGGAGAACAAATTGAAGCTTAATCCAGACAAGACAGAGGTGCTCCTGGTCAGTCGTAAGGAAATAGGGATTTATCCTGTGTTGAATAGGGTTACACTGTCCTTTAAGAAACAGGTTTCCAGTTTGAGAGTACACCATGACTCAGCTTTGAATATGAAGGCCTGTGTTTCTGCAGCGGCAAGGAGTGCTTTCACACACTTAAAGCTAGTATGCCAACTGTGGCCTTTGCAGAAGACACATAATCTGTCTACAGTGACGTATGGCTTAGTTACATCCTGTTTGGATTACTGTAACACACTCTGTGTGGAGCTGCCTTTGAAGAGTGTTTAGAAACTTCAGTTGGCTCAGATTTTGCAGCCAGAGTATAAACTGGAGTTGGTTACAGGGACCATACAGCTTGCCTGTTTCAGTAGCTGCACTGGCTATATAGGGTCTGTAAAAATCCTCCAGTTTCTACTTACTAGGTAGCAGTCACTGCAATTGATGCAGGTCTGTTCAGGATCAGGAAGCAGCTGACTCATGTTCTCTCCCCTCCTCATGTATGGAGCACATGCCAGAGTGGAGGTGCGGGGTGGGGGGGATTGCTTCTGTCAGAATAGAGATCAGAATGTCAGTCATCTGCTTCTTGATAGATGGGAATGGACCACTGTTGCTCACAGCAGCTGCTGCCTGGCAAGTGAATATGAGGGGGCTTGGGCTGAGAGTTGCTATTTTGCTATGGAACTAAGGTGATTATGCCAGTAATAACAACAACAACAACAACAACAACAACAACAACAACAATAATATACGCACACTGCTGATAGATTACGAAGCACTAGTGTAAAGGTTGCCAATTTGATTCCGGGCACAGAATCAAATTGATTCAAACTATTGGTAATGGCTTTTAAGTCTCAAACAAGCTTTTAAATGGCAGTTAAAGTCTCATAAGGTTCAGAATACCTTAGGGAGTACATCTTCCCTTACCATCTTGGCCACCTAAACTGTGTCATTCGTTATCCCAAGAGGCTAGGTTGGCACGCCTTTGATGGTATTCTGACATGTGGCAAAGAACATATTTGTTGTATGTGCCTCGTGTGATGTATGTTTCTTTTCTTTTTTTAATGATGTTATTGCTTTGTGTTTTTATTATGCTACATAATTGGTTTAATTGTTGTTAGGCACATGAGAGATGTGTAAGCACCAGGAGGGCATGGATAGGTAGCAACAGCATCTATTGTGCTACCCTCTAAAATCTTGCCTTTGAAGCCCTGCAGCCACTACAACACAGCCATTTCTGAAGCACTGGAGAATGGGGTGGTGAGTAAGGACCTGCCCAGTCCTTCCCTGATCATGGGCATGCTGAGACAGACAGTCCCAGAGACTCCTGTAAGATGCTGTCAGGATCAAGTCAGAGTTGCCTGCCCCAGCATGTCCCATGACCAAGAGAAAGCTGGACACACCTTGCTCTCCGGTGCCTCAGGGATGCCTCTGTTAGGGGGCTGTGACGCTTCAAAGGTAGAAGGTAGAATCTGGTCACTGCAATCATACAACAACCGTAAGCATGAATTGGAATAATTATTATGTTGTAGTCAGGCTTATGACATCATCACTATTGAACAGGCTGCCAGCCCTTATTTTCAGTTCTGACATACTACTTATTGCAGTCCCATTCCACTGATCTTAAGTGTCTTTTCTGATTTTTTTTAAAACTGTCTCCTTCTGAATAACAATTATATTGCTGCATAGTCTAGTGTGAGTGGCTGCTCAATGGCAACATTCTTGGGAGGAAGGGTTAATTTAAATTAATGGTTCAGATCCTATAACTGTTCTAGGCCATGAAGAGACTCATTATGTTGAAACTGACAACGGTCTTTCATCCCTTGTCCAATGCCTACCGTGCCCTGGTTGCTGATCCAGTTAGAGATCTTCACTGCCCTTCCCCTACCTGTGTCCTGTTCATATGTTTCACTGCTACTACTCAGAAAATTCTTTTAACTGCTCTTTTCAAGATGCAGTCTCAAATTTACCATGTCTTCCAATAAAGTCCTATGTTGAAGAACATCATAGTTTCTATCAAAGTCTTGGTGCATGGCCATAAGACATGATATATTCTCAAGCTGCTCAAAAGAGGTTACTTCAAAAAGAAACAAAGAATCTTAAGAAAAATGAAATAAAAACACAAAGTGCACCCCAAGGAAAAAAAATCTATGGAAACCCATCCCAGCAACATGAGCTTAGAAGCATCTTATGGGGCCATGTTTACTTTTAAGCACAGTAAGGTGACTGCCTCATTAAGCTGATTTTGAGTATCATGAAATGGGAGAACATCGTTATTTATTTAATAGAGTTTTCATTTTTACTGCCAGTGAAGAGGGAAGGGGTTTGTGGGATTTTTCTGCTTCGGTACGATATTAAGTTGACTGGCTTTTAATACTATGCTCCATACTTTGAACCTATGTACTTTAATTGGCAGGGCTATTTTGTTCTTCACCTCAGGTTTCTGGGGAGGACCCCAGCATATCTCAGTGTTCATTTCACATCTGGTTATGAGAACATAGCCAGATGCTTCTCTGATCCTGCCCTCTCCCCTGTGTGTGTGTGTGTGTCGGGGGGGGGGGGGCTTTAGAAGCTGCATAGTAACTGATCAGCCTAGTGTTGGGGTGCACATACAGCACGACTATGCTCCATTGATACAGAATTGGGTGTTATAGCGATAAATGCCTTGCTCCAAATGGTGATGAAATAAACTGTAGGAGCATGTGGCACTATTTATATGGCCTATCTAGGTGACTTCATGGACCTATAAAGGAGACAGTGGTATCTCAGGTAATCAATATCCTAAAGCTATTTACATCTTTACAAACAAGTAACAAATACTTAAATCTAGGTGATCTTGGACTCGCTCTCTTAGCCTCAGGTGAAGGCAAGGCAAACCCCCTCTGAATAAATTCTGCAAGAAAACTCCATGATACAATCACATTAGGGTTGCCATAAATCGGAAATGACTTGAAGGCACACAACAACAAGGAAAGAGTCGGGCAGAACAGTATGTGCATATTGATTAAAGAGTGGCACTGTGATATTTGGGGAAGTGCTAATATCAAAGGATAACAGCACTTTAGTTCATATTCATTTGGAAAATAAAATTAGATAGGTTGGTATCAAAATGTGTACCAAAGGCAGTTCTTAAGGGTTGTGCACTGATTCCATATTGATCCTATATATTAGTATGTTATGCTGCTGCTGTTACCTGTAGCTCCAGGGAAGCACAAATACTTCCCACTAAAGTCTCCAGCTCTCAGTCTAATTTTTTTTTAGTTTGTTTGGTTGTACACTTCCTTCCCCTATGAGACTGGTACATAGTTTGTCAGAATTGCCTTGTCATAGGTTTGAGGCATTCAATGTAATAGTGACACTATGACTGTCTCTATGTAATCATCTTGTGGGGAGCTGCCTACAGCTACACCACTTCCCTGGGAATGATTTTGTATGGTCTCACTGCCCGAGCACTGGCAGTGCACTAATGCCTAGGAAGAGAGGGAAGGTCTTGAAGAAAGTAATGAGAATTCTCTCTTGGAGAAACCTCTTGTTCAATTCAGTTTCCCACCTTTGTGTGGTTGCTTACACTGAAGGCTGGGGAAGTTGCAGCATGCATACTTAATGAGATTTATTTCCTCTTTATATGATAGAAAGGAATCAAGATACCCAAGTTTCCTCAGTTCAATGGAATATTGGGTAGTTCCTAACCACAACCCCATGATTATGTTTCCTAATAACTTACTTATATTTGAGAATGTATAGCCTGCCTGTTTCGATGATCACTTGGAGAGAGACAGCATGATGAAAGGGGTTTTTACTCAGCCCTCTTCCCAGTCACTTGTGTTAGTGGAACCATCTGACTGAGGGAAACTGTCACACAGAGACCTCTTTCTGTGAAGGCTTTTCTGGATCCTGGAGCCTTGTACTACAAATTGTGTACAAGTCTACATGGAAAGCCTTCCTTGCCTTAAACTGCTGTGCTAACATGTCAGTTGGCCTGGGCAACTTCCAGTGTTCCAAGGGCTTTCCTTACCTCCCACAGGATCTTGTAGGGCCAAAACCATCCCTGTGTCCACCACACCAAAGACATTGCATTTTTTAATTTCCGAAGCCTCCTGGCATATTCTAAGGCTGGAGTAGAGAAAATGGGGCCTACAGGTTGTAGGCACATTAAGTCCCATTTTTGCTGCCTTGAAACTCCCCAACCGATTTTTTTTTAAATATCCTGGTAATTTTCAGGTGATTGTAGATTTTTTTGCACAAAAACTGGCTAAAATGACTCCCAAATGGCTGCAAAGGTGGCACTACAGGTATTTATCCCCAGAGTTCCTGACCTCTCCAAAAGTGTAAAATGGCTGAAAATTTGTCAAAACGGTGACACGAAATGACACAGAGTCACTTCCAGTGGCATCCCAAATGGAACAATGTTGGCTGCATGGATGGCTGCAGGGGCAAATCCATCCTCCATGCAGTTGTCCGCCCTTGCTTTAAGGGTCTTTTTTGCTACACTTTTGCCACACAAGGAGGGGACAAGAGGGGTTGTTTCAAAATTAGAAGTAAGCAGAAGTCATTTATTTCTACTTTTGTTCAAAAACCTCCTCTGGCCTAAAACAGCTCAAGGTATACAGTAAACAGTGATCCCTGCAGCCCCTGGAAGGCATGAAGTACTTGTCTAACTAAAAGCAAATCAAGGTTGTTATGGGTATGTGAGCTGGGTCATAAGCAGCCTGAAAACCACAATATGCCTAGAGCTGACACAGATAGGGAAGTGGACCAGGAGGAGTCATTTGATTTTGAGCACTGGTCTGGATAGTATGATCCTATGGTCCTTTTCAACCCTGTTCATTCTTTTATTTCAGTAACCTATGAAGGGTCTAACAAAATTATTTGAAAAAGAAAACAAAGTTGTACTGATTTGTAATTCTTCTTTTAGATGTAGGCCCATTCACACAACCCTCTTGCTTTTCAAGTAGATACAGTCTAAAGCTGTAATTCTGTATATGCCTGCCAAAGAACTGGTGTGCACATAGTCAATAGAATTTTCTTCTGAGCAATAGGACTGGGATGTAAATGTTCCAACTGCAGCACGCCTTAGATATAAATTTGGAGCATGTCACTTTGAATTTCAATCTAATGTTGGAATGCAGAACATGTCACCTATAATTGGAATGGATCATTGTTACTTTTGCAAATTGCTGCTCATATGTAATTATCACAGATGCTCTTATGTTGTAATGGTAGCCAGAGAGAAACGCTTGTCCCACCCTTGCATATGAAAAGGTAAATGGAAAAAGTAGTTAATAGGTAGCTACATTTCCTCTTTAATCACTATTGAGTGATTAAATATTAATATGCATCTGAGGTGCACATGCTTGTCAGACAGGAAAATGCTAAGACAATATCTTATCAGAAGTCCTGGTCTATAGGTTATATATCCTAATAGCTGGTGCACATCTGCCAAGAATGGTAGCTCCATTTATGCATTTGTTACCTTTATATCTGGCCTTTCCTCCAAGAAGATCGCAATGCTCCAAGAGAATGACTGACCCAAGGTTGCCCAGTGAGTCTCATGGCTGAGTGGGGTTTTGAATCTCCTGAATCACATTTCAGTACTGTTAACTCTTACTTAATACTGTTTCTCAGATACCTCACTGGAATATCTTTCCCTGGAGAATTATCCAGCATCTACTTTGAGTGCCTTCCTTTCTAGATGGTGATATGTTTCTTTCCCCCTTCACAGGCAGGGAATTCCACCTTCCTAGCTCTGAAAGCTTTCTCTGCAATTCTGCAACCTGTCCAAGCAGATTTCTGTTGCTGTGGCAGCACAGCTTGCAGCAAAGATGCCTATCTTCAGCTTTTAACACTTTTATATATAACTCTGCACATAGTAACAAGTTGGGCACCAAAGAACTACTTTATTAACTCTTTAATTGTTTAACTTATTTAAAATTATCTTTTGGTTTTCATTTTTTAAAGCCACATTAGAAATATGTATTAAAGGGGAATGTTAAGTGTGTAAAATAAAATTAGTTGCTCTGGAAATTTCATGATGGTACTGAATAGGGATGTAATTCCTTGTCTGTTTTGCTTCTGTATGCTAAGATGAATAATTAACATATTTTTCTCCCCATGGCAGATGAAAATGAATATTTCCTCACAGAATTCTGCCTGTATTCAAAATCCCTGTAGTGTTCCAGGGTGGAGGGCATCTACAGACAGCTATCTGGTGTGAGTGGGAAGAGCAAGTGCCAGCTACACTCAGAGCAGATTGACCTCCCTGGCCATTTGGTACACAACAAACTGTCCTACTATCTGCTAAACGCTGTGTGTGTGTGTGTGTGTGTGTGTGTGTGTGTTATGTCTGGCACCTCCCCTTCCTACTGTCTCTGCTGAGGTGAACACCACAGTTGCACTGGTGAAATTCCTTGTCTTGCAGTGTGTTTTGGCCTGCCATTTTGAGATTTGCATGCATTTGGGTATTTTTGAGAGATTTTACAAAAGGCCCTCCACTTGTGGGGCTTGAAGTGGCCCTATACTGGCCTGTCTCATGTGTTGCCCACCAGTTTTATGCTCGCTAGCAAGAAATAGGATCACAGGTAGATTTTCTCTCAAGGTGACCAATAGTAGGTCAAATTTGACTACTTGACACACACACACAAAATAGATATTTCAGGAGACATGAATATTGGGTGCAGACTCATAAAAACTCTGTGCCTCAATTACTTTTTTCCTGACTGCCAGAAACCCTGTTTATTGACTGGGAAAAGAATAATTGAGAATGTTCTTTGCATCCCTACTGCTGAGACTTATACTGGTGTGCATGTTTGATTCAGAAGGTTAATTCAGTAGTTCACTCTTCTCACATGATAATGGGTACCAGACATCTTATAACTTCAAGATCTCACAATCAACCTTCCTCTTTCCCTTATGTACCCAAACTAAACTTAGCTACGCTATCAGGAGCATACAGGAGACCTAGCTCTCACAGATTAATTTGATCTTAGACCATTTCTGCACTACACTGTTATGGTGTTATTATTCCACTTTCAACATCCTATGGAATCTTGGGGTTTGCCATTTAGGGAGGGGCCTTTAGAATTCTCAACCAGAGAGATCTTTGACCTCAGTAAACGACAAACCTCAGAATTCCACATGATGTTGAAAGGAATAATAGCACTATAACAGTGTAGTGTGGAAATGGCCTTTGTCTAATTGGCATCCAGTTACCACATCTAAGTTAGATCCATTCCACTCTTGTGTCAAGGGCCTAAATCCAATCTCTAATCCCAACTAGAGTAGAGTCATTGAATCAACTGCGGAACAGCGAGCCAAGAAACTGATTAATTCACTAGAACTACTGTAATTAGGACTAGCAATTAGATTTAGGTTAAGGATAGCTCTCATGCTACCAGAGATAACCTGATACGTTTTGCAGCTTGAAGTAAAGAAGACCATGGGGCCTCCACCACAGATTCACATACAGAAATAGAATGGGCAATTAAATTTTACTTCAGAGCTGGTGATCAGATAATGCACACTATGACTGAGCACAGCAAGTCAGTTTAAAGAGGACAATTCTTTCTTGCAACAGAGGAGAATGGGTACAGAGGCACAAGAGGAAATTATATGGTGCCCACTGCTGTCCCCAAACATCTGCCATCTGCTGCTTACTTAGTGGTAAGGTCAGCCCTGGCCGCCCCAACTTGAAATGCTATCTTAAATCACTCCATTTTTGGGAGGATATATACCCAACTTAAGTGACTGCCTAAGAATACTTGCCAGTACTTGCCAATGGTTAGCATTTAAATTTGGTTTCCATAAAAAGAAAGAAAAAATATGTGAAATTATATTCTGTAATCATACAGAATAGAATACCCCATATTAATCCCTTATGTAATTTAGTGAATGAGAAGTGTACCAGGACCTTCCTCAATTCTTTCTCTTTCTCAATGTATGGAGTGTGTCATTATTCAGTTTGACCATTAAGTGACACTGGATTTAGTTTCACGTGAGGGGAGTTAAAGGTTTCTGGGTTCTGTGCTGTTAAGAGAAACAATAAATTTCCAGTCTGCGTTCCTGATAGATAAGCTTTCCGTGACACTGGCTTAGAAAATGATGGCAAGTAATTCTGATAATGGAAAAATATATTTCTACTATTTAGTTCAGAGATGAAGTACCCTTGTGTAAGACGAGCTCTAGAATTAAATTATAACATCAATCAGCTAAAAAAAGTGTCAGTTGACAGTATAGTCCACAAGTAAAGGGGACATTTGTTTGTTTTTCAATATGCTTAATAGGTATTGAAACAGAACATGTTTTCTTGTAGCAACAAATGTTAATACTCATTTAACTAAAATCACAAATACTGAAGTTATAACGCAATTAAATCTAAGCAACTGATTAATCAGTCAGGCAGGTGACTAATCAAATACAACGGAGTTTTGCAGCACTTCTATCAATTAAGAATAACCAATTAATTATTGGATTAATTAAGACTAAATTTATTTCAGCATAAACTTTTGCAGACTACAACACTCTGATGTGTTGCTCTTTTTGCATCTGAAGAAATGGGCTTTGGCTGTGATAGCTTATGCTGAAATAAACTGACTAGTCTCAGAGAGGCCCGTTTTCCTTATGTGAAGCCGACTAATGGAGCTATCTTTTGAAAATTAATCAAATAAAATATCTTCATCATAAAATTAATCAGTCTTATAAATTCATGTAACAATGGAGAATATCTCCCCCATAATTTTTCTTAAATTTCCTTCTATAGATCCTGATTTTGAATATTTCCCAGGTATTCTTGATATACAGATATTTGCAGTTGAATCTGATATCCATATTTTGTTCAGCTTTATTGAAAATCTGTGTTTGATATTTGACCATTGCAATCTCAGAGCTGAAAATCTGACAGTATGTATTCTTTGATGTGTAGTGGTATTAATACTCAAGAAGTGGTAAGCAGACATAGACAAACAATTTAATAGTTAGAATGGTAATATTTACATTAGGTATCTGATAAATGAGATGAACTGGTATTTGATAAGTAACATGTACTGGTATTTAGTACTTGACAGTATAAGAGTTTCCAGCAGTTCACAACCAGATGTCTCATTCCCCTTATCTCTGCTGTTTCCTTTAAAAGAAAAGTCCAATCCTTTTTTTTCATAGTTGGCAAATTATGTAGCTTTGATGGGAGTGGCACGGGGAAACTACTCCGGGGGAAAAAAAGTCTTACAATTAGAGATGGAAATATATTAACTAAATACACCAGAAACTGTGAATTTTGCTAATCAAAGCCTCCAAGAATATATTTTGATAACCCCAAGCAGTGTTATCTTCAGCAACTAAGCTGCAATTTGTTAATAGTGTTGCCATAGCAACTAAACCTTTCCATCTCTTTAAGGTAAGAGGCAAGAGTTGATTACAGTAGAACTGCTCATGTCAATTTTATCCCGCCAGCCCAATGACAATATCAACCTCACTCTTCCTGATTCTTGCTCCTTAACAAGACACCTGTCCTCTTTGAAGAAGGCACTTGGACCCTCTATTGTTTGTCTACATTCTCCTTTTTTTCTGGTGTTGTGTGGTCACTATATTGCTATTTGTTGATTCTTCCTTGTTTTTGTCCCCACTACGTTTCCGTCTCCACCCTTTATCGCACATCCAGGTTCTTGCTTTGACCATAATTGCAATACAGTAAAAACCATGCTTGCACTTTGTTCATGTTATATTGGGGTGAAGGAGCAGGGCAGATAAGTGTGGGAGGTGCAGAATGCCATACATTCAGCTGAGACTATGTATTCCCCTATCATTCACATGCCTTGCCTACTGTAGCGTCCCTGATGTTCTCAGCACAGTCTGCTCTTCTATTGTTACATGTACATGTAGGATTCTATATATACTTTCAGCAGAATGGATAGAGACTGAATGGATGGAAACTGAATGTCCCTGTATTTTTTTTATTGGTGTAAAAAGTCCCATGGTCTAAAGTGATGTAAAGTTATGCTTTATATTTGCACAGTGACATTATAACAGGGAGAAATGTTGCACAGAAAAGTCTCATCCCCCCTCCCACAGTGATGGGAAGAGTGCTTCCTACCAGACTGCCAGCAGTTTCTCAGGCAGATGGTATCTTGTCGTGAAAGCATCTAATTGGCTTATCAGGTCCATGCACGTGCTCTCATGAATTGAGAAAAAGCTAGCAATGACACATTCTACTGATAACTTGATCTTGCCTGCTGGGCTCATTAATTAAGCGTGCAAGATTGCACTGCTTCTTATGCAAAAGCACTTGAACCAAGTCTTCCTGACCCACCTTAATGAACAACATCTGGTAAAAGAAACCCAACGTCAGAAATAGAAATGTCTTGAAAGACTTAAGCCATTAAGAAAGATATGTGTGTGCTGACAAAAGCTGCAGCACTGCCTGTCCTTTTGCCTTTTCTCTGGATAAGGGGCAAGGGAATATGTGGCCCTTCAGGTATTCTTGGGTTGCAACTTCCATTGTTCATCATCTTTAGCCATGTTGACTAGGATTGATAAGTGTTGCAGTCCAGTAACAGAGTGACTCTTGTTCCTCAACCTGATGTGTGCTAAGCAGCACACAACACCACTGAATTTGCCCATCCTTGTAAGCAATATCTATGGAAATTGAGCAGGAGGAAGAGGTCTTATTACTACTAGCATTAGTATCAGTATTAGTATATCCTACTTTTTACCCAAGCTTGAGGTTCAAGGTGGTTTACAAACTAAAATAATTAGAATGTAATTTTAAAACATACAAAAGTCAGCATTAAAATAGAATTAAACTTTTAACCTTATTAAAACTATTTCAAGCACACACTTTAAAAGATCGCAAACATTTAAAACAGGACAGTACAGAACAATATAGTACTGTCTTATATAGCCCTTTTCTTAAAAACTATCAGTTCTGAAAATCTGTCTGAATTTTTTAAAAAAGTCTTCACTTGCTGATGGAAGGACAGCAAGAAGAAGGTCATTCAAGCTACCTTCTGGAAAGAATCCCAAGATCTAGGGGCAGCCAATGAGAAGGCCATATTGTTACCCTGTGAACTGGGAGTCCCGGGAGGGACACCAAAATGTGCTCAACTAAAGGTGGGGAAAATTAGCTCAGAGCACTGCTTAGCATTACGAGAGGCAGGGTAATGTAGCGAGATCTTGAACCCTATGTTTACGGGGTCAGGTCGAGTCAAGGAGAACACAGAAATTGAAATAATAAATGATGTTTATTAAATACAAGCAAAATAGTGTATGCGACACACTCATACAAGATAACTAAAGAAAATAAAGGTTGGAGTGGTATAGAGGGATTTTTAGAGGGATTGCTGGTTTGGGTGATACTTCAGCTGTCCTGAAGCCCAGGAAAAATAGAGAGCGAGGCTGGGGTGCTATGTAGCTCAGCACGTGGAGCTGAGGGGAGGCTCGCCAAGCAAAGCGGCAGCAAGGCGGGATGAAACTTGGGAGCATTCCGAGGAAGGTCTCGGAATCAAGGGTTTTTATAAGGAAAATAGTGACTGCCAGCTATGCCGTACTTGAGGGAAAACAATAGATTTGGAGTTGGAGACAAAAGCCTCCGAAAAGTCAGAATCTGAATGATTGAGTTATCGTAGCAGTTCTCAATAGAGTAGCCAGTATGCAGACGCAGAGTAATTGGGTATTGTATAGTTTACCCATCAAGCTGCCATCGCAGGGCAGAGGCTCTTTTGTAAGTGGCGTGCATACTTAATTAGAGTACTTGCCTGGAGGTCTCCTAAAGCAGTGAGTCAGCTATTTCTGGCCTGCCTGTATTGTAGTTTGAATACTACGGCTATTAACGGCCGAGCTTGTTTACGTGCTTGTCCGGTGGCTTCGCAAGCACGTGGAGAGGAATAGAGAAGTGCAGCCGAATTGTGATATCAAGGGATATCTTTTAATATCCCCAAAGCTCGGACTAGCCAGGGTAGTAACAATATCCCCACCAACCATATCTGTGAAGGTGGCAGGAATGAAAGAAAGGCATCTCCTGCAGATCACAGGGCTCAGACAACTTGTACAGTCTGTCAGGCTGAACGTAAGCTGTAGACTGTAAGACAGTGGTGCTGAAGATTGCAAAGAACAAGTGGTCCTGGATGTCAAAATGCTGCAGTGCATTTTATCTTTCAGCTACATTGTCATGCATTCTTCCAAGAAAGAGGTTTTTTAAAAACACTTCTGCAAACCCCAGGGTTCTTTTGAGCATGCTAATGATCTCCTCCTGTTTTGGAGTGGCCTTTTTTTGATTACATTCCAGTCAATGTCCCCAACCCCACAACAAGCTTGCCATTAGCAGGAGTGATGAAATAGAACAGTAAAAGAGAACTGGACCTACTGTTTTGTTCAGCAGCTGAAATTCTTTGTTATGGATTCAGACTAAGGTGACTAAAATGATGTAAAATCCTATGAGAAATACCAGTTGGTATTTTGCCCAAGCAAGATAGTCAAAGATTTTCTGCAAAGAGTATCACTAAAGACCCACCTGCACTACTCAGTTATCTCACCATGTTCTATTTTTGCTGCCATGGCAACATCCTGTAGACTCTTGGGATTGACAGTTTAGGGAGGAGCATTTAGAATTCTTAGGCACAGAGCCCTAGTGCCTCATCAAAGAGCAAAACCCAGAATTCCATAGGATGTGGTGGCAGCAGCTGAAGTGGAATCATATCGTGTAGCATGAATTGGCCCTGGTTGAAAAGTATTCAGACTAGGCTCTTTCAAATTTCCTTAAAATGGTTGAAGCAGAATTTGTTTCTGACCCTGCACCAGAGGGGGACAATTTGTGAAGTCCCTCAGATATTTTGGATTGCAACTAGGAACAGATGAGAATTTTGCTTCAGTTCATTTTCTATAAGAACTCACTAAAACTTTAAGGTAGGAGAAAGCAAAACTGAACCTGAAGGTGGTTTGCCGACCTGAGGGAGAGGGAGAGAATTTTTGTCATTTTTGATCGTCCAAAATTGCCATTTTTGATTGTAATTGACTAACATTTCCAAATGTGAATGTGTGGGAAAGCGATACTCACAAATTTGCCCATCCCTAACTGCAATAGCTGAGCAAACATAGCCACTGTTGAGGGATGATGGGAGTTGCAGTCTAGCAACATCTGGAAGACCACAGGTTTCTATCCCTCCTTTCTACTAGGAATGGAAAGAATAGTTGCTCAGTCATCTGTTTTTCAACTGAGAAAAGGACTTCCTGATGCTCAGGAAATTCTGTTGGGAAAAATTTAGGCAACCACAAAGATATTGTGTGATCCTTTGCGGAAGTATTTGCACAGAAATACATGTGCATAGGTAATTATGGAAAAGGTCACTTTATCTGAGATATTCCAGTAATGATAAGGAACCATGACATTTCACATCAGGCATGACTGGTAGATGCATATTGCAAAATGTATTCCCTTATAACATACACAAATGTAGAATTTCAAAGCTTCCCACATGCACTTTTGGCTTATTTTAAATTGAAGCACTGATTTGAAATGCCTGCATTTTTTGAAATGTCTGCATATGTAGATGCCACAGGTATTGTATTCTGGAGTATCCTTGTAATTTTGCTAAACATCCTAACAGGTGGTAGAACTTTTATGAAGTAATTTGTGGATCAGGCTTTGATTTTCCAAAAGAGAAAAAGTGAGCTTAGCTAACCAAAATCCCATCAATGTAATACCTATAATTTTGGCTTTTGATGAAACCATTTGGATGCGTGCAGCTCACTGTGTGTTTAGCTTCATGATCCAGCAAGACTCTTTTCCTTGTTAAATAAAACCAATGAACTTGTAAGAAGGTGAAATTCTAAAATGCTAGAGAGAGATTAACTTGATTGTTGATAACATGGAAAAGGGTGGTGGGATTTTTCTGTGAAATATGAATGTTGGTTACAGGAAACTCATGTGTATAAACATTCAGCTCTGTAGTCTCATTCTAAAATCACCAAGAAATTGAACCTCAGGCTGTGCAGGTAAGGATGGACTTGCGTCTCAGCTTCTGCTGAGTGCTATGAGATCGATTAAACATACTGAATTTTAGCAGGGCCTAAATACCCAAAAGGCACAAGATCCTATCTGATCTTGGATGTTAAGTATGGTCAGCCTGGTCAGTACTTGGGTGGGAAACACCAATGAATACTGGGTGCTATAGACTGTATTTCTGAGGAAGAACTGGCAAAACTACTTTGAATATTCCATGTCTAAGAAAACTCTATAAAATTCATGAGATCACAATCATTCAACAGGCAACTTGAAGGGACACGCATTTTGATGAGAGTGGATACAGACCCATGGGTGTCTTGTATTGAGGCGGGCATCTCATCCCAAAATGGCAGGGCATGCTTAGTCCACAAACCATGATGATAAAAATGCTGACTACTCTGTTCATTAGAGCCAGCTCACCTGACACAAAGCAAGAATGCTGAAAGAGCATATGCTGTCTCCTGCCTCTAGTCCTTGCAAGCAGGAGAGGGGGTTAGTTCTCTCTCATGGGATACCTTTTTCTTTAGTGTGTGTGTGTGGGGAGAATTATGTAGTCATTGGACTGCATGTGTCCATTAGTGTACTCCAGGATGGTCCCTGGGTCCCTATAAACACCAGTCAGAGGCCTTGGCACCTCTCCAATCAGTTTACCCCCCCCCCCCACTTTTTAATGCTTTTTAAAGACACCCTTTGTAGATTAGCAGAATGCTGGTTTGGAGAACTCCCTACCCCCAAACAGCCACTCCCTCCAAATAATCCTGAAAAGAGCAGTTGGAAGTGATGTGTTGATACTTCTGTTCACCCGAAATGGCATCCTTAAAGATGCGTTGCAGCCCTCTGGAGCTGCAGAGAAAGTGAAGATGGGGCTGTTCAACCCTCTGAGGTCTAGAGGAGGCCTCCTACTGTTTTACAGTATAAAGTGATTCACGTAAAACATTCAGGAGTCACCAAGATATGTGGGTTTCTGTTCTGTTCCCCTTTCCTCTTCATCTCCGTCAGGTGTGTGTGTGGGGTGTGTGTGTGTGTGTGTGTGTGTGTGTGTGTGTGTGTGTTCAACATCTATAGGAACTAAGACCGGTGTGCTAGAGTGTCATATAAATTATGGAAGTTGCTTCATGAGGCAAACCAGGCAGAGATGACAATGAGTGCAGGACTTAGCAAATGAGTAACATATAGGTGGTAAGAGAGAGTCAAGTGATGGCAGAGGTGAGAGTAAGTACCTGCCATATCTCTTCGGAATGGCCTTACTGTCATTGCTAGAGTCCGAGATTCTTACTGTTTGGCAACTGAGACATTTTATGGCCATTGACATGTGCTAATTACTGATTCTGATTGAAAAAAAATGTGCTTTGGGAGCTATAGGACAATGCATAATTTGTGTTGGGTAGTAAAAACATTTAGTTCTCACATGCAATTTTTTCCCTGAATATTGGGATCTTTCCTTACAACAACCCTGTAAGTTAGGCTGTCAGGCTGCAAGCAGGGATTGAGGCTCTGAAGTGCTCCTGACTTGATTCAAGGCCGACTAATGAGTTTGTGGCTGGGCTGAGATTTGAAGAGTCTTAATGGTTTCTCAGGTCTGGCAGTGTTTGCGTTCAGATATTTCTAAATGTCTTTTTTATGGCCTTTTGCCAAACTCCATGGAAACAGCATTTAGCTTGTTCACTACTACACTATGAACTTCGAATACATTTAATGTAAAATAAGTGTCCTGATTTCCCTCTATGACTTGTTAGAGAACATACATATCTGTCTAGTTATGCTTGTCTCCACTTCTGGAGTATTACCTCTTCTTTTCTGTTATTGTTGAATATAGAGACAATCTCTTCAGAATGTTAATTTCCAATGATCTGAAGTAGATGTCTGTGTGATTTAGTTTTTTCCACTTGGCAGCTGCCTTGGAAGAATATTGAACGTAATTAAATTAGGCAACGTTTAATGTAACTGAATATAACAAATGGCTTCTTATCATTTTGAGTGCCCAGAGGTGAAGATGTGGGTCTAAACTGTCCTGCAAAAGGCCTTGTTATTAACATCATAAATCATATAAACTGTGGCAATACTCCTCAGGAGGGATGTACAAATACACATGGTATTCTAATCTTAGCATAAAACTGCAGTTTGCCAAGTATTTTGAACACATGCCCACTTCAACACTATTATCTTTGGATCAGCAAGAAAAAAAAGGGGGGGAAGGAGATGTGCCAAAAGTTTACACCATGATGCAAACTGTAGATGCACATGTTTAATTCTGTATGTTTAGTATTTTATGCAAGACGTAAGAAAAGGCAAACATTTGATAATATTATCAGTAAACTTCCTCTCCCCTGCAAAAGGCAAAAGGATGCAAAAAAACAAAAAAGGTACAACTTTGATTCAGGCTAGAGTTGGCCAGACATATTTTTATGTCTAATTTAGAGGATAAGATGGCAATCCCCAACTTCACTAACAGGAGCTGAAGGGTTGAATAGTATCCTCCACCATATCACCTCATCACATCACGCCAGCAGAACATCTTAGGAGAACAGGCCACATTGGTAAAATCAGCTCTGTCCTTTGACAGAGCAAAATGGCCAGAAGTTTCAGGAGGTACAGCCAAGAGAGTACCATTGCTACTCCCACCACCTGCCACCTGCAGCAGTTGCCTCCCTCTAGCTAATGCTAGGGTTGATACTGATTCAGTCCTGTGTTACAATGCTTTGAGAGACTACGGCCCTTTTCACATCTGGGGGGGGGGAATGGGCGAAAACGCCCAAAAACGGAGCTTACCTGAAACCGGGTAAGTCCTTCGCCACGTAGAGCAGCGCGAGCTCGCTGCTCCGCAGCCCTCCGGTGTCCCAAATGGCGGCTTCCAGTTGGTGGAGGCTCTCCAGTTGGTGGAGAAGCTCGCCAGCTGGAAGCCCGCCCCCAGCAGATCTGCAGGCACGCACTTGCGCGCGCCTGCAAATCCACTTCAGAGCCGGGCGACGGAGCGGCGCGCTCCATGCTTTTTAAAAACCTCGAAAAAGAGGTTTTTAAAAAACACGCAGCGTGGCTAGTTCCGGCCGCTCCTGAGTGGATTCTGGTGTGGAACTACGAAAAGTAGTCCACGCCAGTCCACTCTATGGTGTAGAAGACCTCCGTGAGAGGTCGCTCTGCACCATTTCAGAAGCCCGGTATGGAAATGGCCTACATTTCAGGCAGATGTACAATTGCAGATGTTGTGTTTCCCTGCTCATTGGGAGCACCAATTTGTGGATTTTTTTTCAAAGAAGTAGCTGTGTTAGTCCCTTTCAGGATAAAAAGGAGGAAAGAAGGGGGAGAAGGAGAAAAGAAATGTGTTAGTAATCTTGTCTTGTTGATTTGTTTCTCCACTTCCTTAGGTAGGTATTGTAGTTTGAGAAACGTCTATTGTAAATCCAGGAGTTTTGAATCTCTGCCTTCTAGGTCTGAGCAGATATAGTTGCATTGGCTGTAAACAACAGATTTGACAGTGTGTTCTGGGTGGAGACTGGAGTCATGTAAGTATGTGTAGCAAGAGTGAGTTTCATTAGTGTGGCACTTAGAAGTCCATTGTGCAGTGGCACAGCAATGCCAAGAAAGTGAATTGTTGTGTGGAGTATCCGAGGCTCACATTGATGGCAGGATGAAATCCTGGTGGAACTTTTTAGGTGATTGCTTTCCACGTGGCCAAATTACAAAATATCATCCGTTAGAGGAGAGGTTTTTTTGGAGGATGCGCTGAAGAAGCATTGTTCCAGGTCAGCCATGAAGATGTTTGCATACTTTGGTGCCATGCAAGTGCCCATGGCAGTTGCCACTGGTTAGAGGTACATATTATTCCCTAAAGTGAAGTAGATATGAATAAGTACAAAGTGGTAGAGTTTGGTGGCTAGATGTGCTGTAGCCTCATACAGGATGATATTCTTGATGACTTGAAGTCTGTTTTGGTGTGGGATGTTAGTTTGTAAGACTAGGATGGTGTTCTCTGGGAAGTTGTGGATGGACTGAATTTTCCTCAGGAAATCAGTGGTATTCTTCATGGAGCTTGGAGTGTTGATGAAATGTGGCCTGAGAACTGAGTCCATATATCCAGATATCTCAACTGTCAGAGTTCTAATGCTTGAGACAATAGGTCTTCCTGGATTGCCTTGTTTGTGTATGTTGGATAATAAATAAAAGACATCCAATTTGGGCTCCTGGGGTGTGTCTATTTGAATTTGGTTCTGTACTTCAGTGTTTGTCTAGTTCCTTCAGGTATTCATCAGTGGGATCTCTGGAGATGATTCTATAAAACATGGTGTTGGATAGTTGTCTCTCAGCCTCATATATTTAGTCTGACTTGTTCATGTTGATCACAGCTTCCCCTTTGTCAGCTTGTCATCTAATAACGTTAGGATTGTTTCTGAGAATGTGGATGACATCTCATTCCATATGATTGAGACCGTGTGGTAAATTGTGTCTCTTGTGGTTTGGGCACGACAATAAAAGCATTCTATTTAGATATCCATTTCTGTGTTCTGGCTTTCTGTCAGGGTCCATGTAGAGTTCTTCCTTTTGTAGCATTTGGAAATGTATTCTTGTGTGCTGGTGCAGTGACCCATGTGGATTGCACCGAGGTGATGCTTGTGAGCTGTCATCCTGACTGATGTCACTCTCTCTAAACTTGTTGATTGGGGCTGCAGGTGAAGGAAAGATGCGGTCATATCTTAGATGCCACTCAGCTTTCTCAAATTCTGGTATGGTACAGGAAGGCCAGCCAATCAGAGGCAGCCTGGTTGATTGGCAGGGAGCAGGGCTCAGGACAAAGTGAATGCTTTACTCTGGTCCTTTGCTGGTCCATGCAAGCATGTTTCCCATGCTGTGCCAACAGCCAATTGGCTTCGCTTGTCATCCCTACCCACCCTGCCTCAGTGGTTGGGTTTTTGTATAAATTAGGGAACTGTTTAGATTCTTGTTAGTCCAGGATTCTCCTCTTCAGAGTCTTTTGACACTTGAAAAACACAATTTTTGAATATTTTTGAAATTTCATAACATCTTTAGTAAAGATGTATCTTTTGTAAATGGTATTACATTGTTAATATTGATTGTCACAATGCTGGGCAGTTTTAGCATGTGGTCAGATCCATTTTGGGAGAAACGGGGCTCATATTTTCATCTTCTCCAGTATGGGGAATCCCTTAAGGGACCTTGGGGATGTAGGCAATCAGGTTATGCCTAGCCTGGGGGCACATGGCTCTGCCTTACTCCCAGGTGGCAGGGGAACCACACAACAGCTTCCTCTTGCCTGTCATTCTCATGTCTGACATTCCAGCATCACTTAGCAAGTAGGTTGGGTGAATAGGTTGTCATCAGTTGGCAGGCCGGTTGACTGATGCCTGAATCTGAACCCATCCTGTGGGCTGAAGCTATTTAGCTGTGGGCTATGACTATTCAAAGTGGTGGCCTTTATGATTCCAACAGAATGTGTCTATGCTCACAAGTGGATTAACATGTTTGGGCCTTCGAGTAGTTTCAAAGACAGTGAATCGTTTGTGCATACATACAAGTTTCCATTCAGGTTCAAGACAGAAGGTGTCACTGGATGTTCCTCTGCCTGGATCCCAGCTGGTGCACATAACACCAACAACAGTATGAGGACTGTAAACGCTGAGGGTGCAGGAAACATTTATTCCAGTTGCATCACTGATAATCCATCCTTGTCTGTGCTATTAAATGCAAAACCTCACATTCACCATTGAGTCTGGAAATATGACAGAAACACTGAAGTGTTAATTTTTCCTTGTTACAAGCTCTACCTTTGTTTTTGAAGATTTCAAGTATCTCAAGTGCCACATCAAATATATGAGCAAGTTTCAGTCAAGGAAAAGATTTGCATATCCCTGGTCTTTAAAACCTTGCTTTACTTAAGAACTTAGCTCAGCTGCAGATGAGGTGGACAACCAAACTTATCTGTTGCATATGGCAGGATGCATGACTTAAATATGAACAATTCCAGTGAAAGGACATCACTAGAGTGCAAAATTCTAGATTAGAAGAAACTTCTCTGCTTGTCTCTCTTTTGGCTTGATCAGCAGAACTTTCTATCAGTCTTTGCATCTGTGTTGACCTAATTAGGGCAAGCTTAATGCCTCCAGGGTGTGAACTATTCCCTGCCTCTAGTCTGGTTCTTGTAAGTAGCTTTGGATACATCCTGAACACACTGTAACTGAGACTGGCTTCTCTTGGAGATGTATGACTGAGAACTGGGAAACTACACAGTACTTCAAAACTGCTTGCACTAATCTTTCCCTTTTTAATGAAAAGTTTTTATTTTGTTAAAATTGGAACACAACTGGTTAGATATATGCAGTCACAGCAAAAATGTGCAGATGTGTACAGTTACAAGGAAATAGAAATATATTGATTAAATATCTCGAAGGCCATTGCAGTAGTTTGAACGTAGGCAAATAAACTCTTTTTTGAGGGAGAAAGAAATTTCCAGATGATTTTCTGTCATATACATGTAGAATATAGATAAATAGTTTAATTAATTCTGAGTTACTCTGGTGCAGTTTTCACCAATGTGATGATCTCCAAATGTGGACTACATTTGTCATAATTCACAGCCAGTGGGGCCATCTTGGCTGAGAATGATGACGGATGTGATCCAACACATCTGGAAGGCACCACATTAGAGAAGACTGCTCCAGAGTTATATTCAAGTGTTATTTTAGGGAGTTTATACCTATGAATGATTTGTTCCTGGCTTATATGAGATCACGTTAAAAGGGAGGGAGGGAGGGAGGGAGGGAGGGAGAAAAGGGAGGAATTTTATCCAAACCTTCACTGTATCTTGGTGTAGGGGAGTGAGTTCTGAGGAACACCTCAGGTAATGTCAGAGTGGACATGTTACAGGGCATCATTTCTTTTCTCTTTTCTCTGAGAGAAAAACCCACTTTCTTTCATTCTGTTCTATTTTGTTCATTCTTTCTTCCTTTATCTCTTTCTTTTTTGGTCTTACTCTCTTTCTTTTTTTAGTTCCCCATTGTAAATGTGGGATTTATTTTGTGTTCTTTTGTATTAGTTTTTTTTTTGGGGGGGGTATTGTTATCTCACTGATAAACCCTGTCCCGGGGTCTACAATTTTGATATTAAAATATGATTCAATGTGCCTGAGAGGTCACCTGGATGGGCACGTAGGCAGCAATGGTCAAACGATCGAAAACCAGGTCAGGCCAGTAAAATCCCCCATTACGTAGCCCCAGGAGACCTCAAGCTGTGCATACCCACAGTAGACAAAGGGTTCTCAGCCCCTGAGAAGCCGACTTGAGGGGATTAGCATGTTTGTCCCAAGTTGAGCACCAATAGCAATAAAATCCTATCAGGCAAGGACCATTTACATAAAGTCACACCACAACCCAATGCAGCCGAAGATCCTGAGACTTTGGCAACACCTTGTAATCTCATCAGGCAAAGGAAGTTACCATTATGGAGCTTCTTTCTCGTTGCAACACTCATTTTTCTCCCCAGGAAAGGATTATCCCTCCAGGTACTTTTTCCTCTACAAATAGTCCCAGTTTTTGAGCGTCATCCCAGCAGACCGTTTCTCCATCTATTGAGTAATCCCCTCAGCCCTCTCCATGCTGAGCTCCACTTCTCCGCTATTTTTCCCAGACCGAGGACTTCAGGAAAAGGTGCAGTATTACCCCAGCTACAACCCCTCCAATATTCCTCTATCCGGTTTCCTCTCTTTTGCTTCTTAGTAGGTCTTGAGTGAGTGTGTGAGTGAGTGCATTGGTGCATGAGACTTTCATTCAATAAAATCATTTTATTGGACATCTTTGTTTGTTTTTTGGCTTGGCGTGACCCTGTAAAAACTGGGTAAAAAGACCCCACTAGGTTACCCTTCCTCTCGCGTTGCTATTGCTTGTGCTCTGGCTAGTTTCCATTCCCCATCATGTGGAGCACATTGAGGTGTCCCTCAAGGAACCCCAGGGGACCTCATATACTTTTTCTATGAAGATGATGTTGAAAAGCTTTTTTTTTTTTTTTTTAAAAAAAACACATTTTGAGGAGTAACACACTTTGGATTTTTCTTAATTTGGATGCTTACAGATATATATCTTTTCTCCGGTCAGTTAACATTATTAAGTTAACTTTATTAAGTTAACCACATTGTAAAGAACAAAAAATGATAAGCCAGTTAAATAATTGTATGTTAATGATGCAGGCTGGGATTTCTGGTTGATTTGATTCTACTGATAGATGATGGCAGCAAGTGTTATAGTTGGGTGCCAGAATTTTTGCAGATCCTTGCTTTAAAGTATTTCATAACTATCTCAAAAATACATTTTGGGTTGTGATTTTCCATCCTTAGCCAGGGCAAATGAATTGGAAAGTCTGAGCGAAATCAATTTGACTGTGTTAAAGTCTGGAGCATGAAGAGCCGCATGTACATGCAACTCCTATGTGTATTCTCATCAGAAGTTGTAATTCATTAGTCAATTTTCTGAATATATTCTTTGACAGCAGTAGCATAGTGTGTGTGCATTTTTTTTAAAAAAATTGTTGCGTATCAGAATTAATCAGTGTTAAAATCCATTTGTTTGGTACTTCACAAGGTTTCAAAAGAACTCAAGAGAAGTGAGGAAAAATAATTGCTTTCTAGAACTAGTTGTCAGAGCATTATTATAGTGGAATAAAACAATATGAAATAAAGCAGGGATAACCTTAGTGAGTGGGAGATGGTTGAAGAAAAAAACAAATGGTGCCAATATAGTGATATTTGAAAGTAGAGTGAATTCTTTTAACTTTCTTTTAATGAACTGGTTTCACTTCTTTTTATTAATTTACTATTTTTTTTAGTTGCCAGCTTTTTTTTTCCACTAGTGGGAGACCTTTATTATTCCTGCTTTTAAACATTACATGGCAAAGGTATGTGATTGCTTTCTATGGAATCTAATTGAGTATACCCTCTCTGCTCCAGCTGTTGCTGTGCTAAAATAGAAGTACAGAGTACACAACATTGGACTAGCAGAGTGGAGAAGAGTGTCACTTGGAAAAAGCCAGCTCAAACCTTTCTTCAGTCACAAATTGATTTCAGATGAGACACTTTGAGTGGCCCAAGTTCTGCTCCAAAATTTCTTTTGAAAATCCTAAACTTTGCCATGTTTTCAGCAAAGCTGTTTCAGAGTGTTTGACAATCTTAATTATCATACTGCATACCTGTAGTGGCATTCTTGCAATATTTTACATGAAATCATCTTCATTTTCCTGATATTTTAATCACTGTTTTGTCTGGATAGGTTGTGCTGTAGAGGGAAGTAATTAGGGATGAAATGTTCAAAGAGGGCTTACGAAAGAGTCCAAATGTCGCTTTCATACATGTACACTTCTGGGGTGGCCTTTCTAATGGTACCACCATCTTCATAGGTACATCTGGTGGAAACACAGGTGAAGGCCTTCTTGGTGACTTTTCACAGGCTCTGGAACTACTCTCCTTGAGCAGCTACACTGCTGCCCTCCTTTTCTCCTTGAATAGCTAAATGAAGAATTTTGTTTCTGTAAGCCTTGGGGAAAGGGCATTTAATAATTTGCTGTATTGTCTATATTTTTTAAAATTGGCATGCTTTTAATTTAATGTTATTTTTTTTTAATATTTCCATTTTTGTGTGATGTGTATTTTTAGCTGTATCTTGTTTTAACTTTTGTAAGCTACCTTGACTTTCAAAAATGGGAGAAGGGTGAGATATTCCTAATCCCAACCACAACCACAGTAATCATCCAAAATATTTCTATTCAGACCAGACTAGATCAATGTGAACCTGACTTGGAAATTAGTTTGGTTCACATTTTGATATGAACTGACGTATCCTCATATCCTCTCATATTAGCTCAAGAACTAAGGTAAGTTCAATATTAGTTCAAGAGCTAATACAAGAAGTAGTGCTGATTAAGTCAGTTCATACTAAGATGTGACTCAAAAAAAAAAAAAAATCTGCCCAATAGCTGAGAAATCTCTTTACAGGTCGAGTTAAAGGGCTGACAGCAGAAAAGGCATACTGCCATGACACATGTTAATTATAAAATCTCACTTTCCCATCATGAGAAGGAGGCATTTTGGGATAGAAGTCAACAAATACCCAATTTAGGTTCAGTGCTGTAAAAGTTTAAGCATAGAATTGTCCAAAAGAATCAGCTTCAGGCAACTACATTAGATTATTCGTAATTTATTTTGGAATTCTGTGCTTGTTTATCATGGTTCATGGAAAAATGCACCCAGGGCTTCAGTTCACTTAATTTCACTTTGACTTTAAGTGGAATTATAAGTGAAATTGATGCTCTTCTTGCAGAGTCATCCTATATTTGAATGACACTCATTGGTGAAGATATGCCCTCACTATGCCCATAGAATGGCCATTATATCCTTTGCATTCTCAGAATAGGAAGGGAGGAGAAAATAAGTGCCTGAAAATACCAAGAGCATCCCTGAATCCCCTCCCCAGTCACAACCAGTCAGAGTTGGCACTGTGAACAATGCCCACATATTATAGAAAAGCCAATGAACTCATTATAAAGGGACATACCAGCAGCACACTCTCCTGCATTCCTTCCAATTCAATTTAAGGTAATGTAACAGCTCCCCCATTCAGTCGTGCAGGGACAGGGGGGACGATGGAGGTGGTTCACCCCCAGAGGCAATGTTTTTGGGGCATCCCAGCTCGTAGCCATGTCCCCGCGTGCCACGGCCACATCCCCATGCACTGCGGCCACACACCCCGTACACCACGGCGACACCCCCACGCACTGTAGCCCCCCTCCCACCCCCTCCACACACTCCAAGCTCCACCGCTGCTGCCATTCCATTAGTCCCCGTGCAGCATCAAATTGTCAGCAATGACTCTGCAGCTACCAGTCTTCAAAAGGGAGATTCAGCAAGCTAGAGTGCAGGTGGGATACATCTCAGAGTGAGCGTAATCAGAATTCAGCAAAGATTCTGTGTTGTGCCTACTATGAAGCCATGGGCTAGGCCCAAAATCATATTACACCACTAAGACTGCATCCTCAACTTCCCATCCAGTAGGACTATTCTAAGTCATGAGGAGTGTTTTGGGTAGAGGTCCAGAGGTATTAGGTATGCAGTCCATGGCTATCTGCTATGAAAAATTTGCTAGATGTTTGAGGAGAAATCTGCTTGCATTGATTCAGAAGCGATACCACCTTTGTTACAAAGTCTTGGGAAGTGTCCAGTGCTCTGTCTCGTCAGTTTTCACTCAATCAGTTTCAGTTGCTGAGACTAGAGTTCTGGGGTGTGTTGCTATCCTGAGTGCCAGAGTAACTCAGCAACAGGTTGCCAGGCAACCAGAATAGCTGCTCAAGAGACAGAGACAGACCCAGTCCATTAGTGTGAGGAAGGGGCTGGAGGCTTGAGAAGAGAATATACGTAAAAGGTACATAGGGAGTGTCATTTTTGGCAGCCCTTCAGCCAGAGAGAGCTCTGGAATAAAGTTCTTCAATCAGCCAAAGGGGGTTGTCTGAGTGGGAGGGTTTGTTTCTCAGAGAAAGCCTAGAGAGAGAGGCAAAAGTGAAATCAAACCATTTTTGAATCTGGTCAGAAAGTGTGACCTAAATTTGAAGGCTGAGCCTTTGGTGATGGTGGCCAAAAAGCTGTTTGTTTTCCTCATGCTTATATGAAGGTTCCAAGATATAAGGAAACTGTTTAAAAGAACTTTGAAGAACTGCATTTGCTTTGAACTGCATAATGAACTCCAAGTATTTATTCTGCTGTTATTTTAATAAAGATTATAGTTTATTTTTATAAATTTGGACTCAGCTAAGTAATAAACTGTATTTAACATCGAAACAGAAAACATACTACCACAAAACTCTAAAGGGGTTCTAATTAACCATTGAAATGCCTCACTTTTTACTCAGAAGAAGTATTTAAAGGGGAAGGCAGAGGTGTGTATATATGAAGTGCCAGGACACTATCAGATTTGGGGAGCTGCCCTACCCATCTGAGAGAGAAAAAGCAGGTCCCATCACACTTGATAATGTAGGTGAGGTGATTGAAGCAATTCAACTCACCACATGTAAGCTCAACCCTTCTCCGTTCTGATTGATAAATCTAGCAAAGATAGATTGACCAGGTGGGTTTGGGGGTGGTAAATGCCTCACTACATTAGGGGGAGATGCATTCTGTTTGAAGGAGGCAGTGGTGCACCCAGTCTTGATGAGGACTTTCCTGACCCAGAGATATGTGGGTATTGCTACCTTATTGCAGATACTCTGTTTTTGGGCAAGATGCTTGGCCTGCTTAGTTGGGCAACTTCAGGCATTCTTGAAAGAAACAGATAAATTGGATCCATTTCAATCTACCTTAGTTGCTCTGATTGACATAGTTCATGGGAAAGACAACGGGAGTGCAACTCTGTTGATCTTCCTAAACCTCTCAGTGGCTTTTGATAACAATGGCCATTCTTTTTTACTGGACTAGCTCAGTGGGATGGGAATGGGAGGCACCATTTTGCAGTGGTTCTGTTGCTGTCTGGAGGGACAGTTCCAGAAGGTAGCATTAGAGTATTCCTGTTCAGACTCATAGGTTTCTTCCACATGACGTTGCCATCTTGTCACAGCAATGGGTTGTTCCCAGTCCAGGAGCTGTGCTACCACATGATGTCATTGCTATCCAGCTGCTGTCCCATTCCCAAGCATTGCAAATCAGCCTTATATCATTTCCAGAAAAAAATTTGTTAAGAGCCTCCTTTAGCACTACAATCCTGTCAGCAGTGTCAGTGAGGTTCCATAATAGGACTTGATAACATTTCCTGTTGTCACGGATCCAGGAGTGGACAGGGTGTGGGTGTGCTCAGCTTGTCCCTCCTCAGCAACTCCCATGATGTGACAAATTTGGAATCTACCACCTCCTCATGTTTATTTTAAATTTCTGCTTTTGAGTTAATTTTTTAAAATACATTTTTTGGCATCATAGCGCAAAAATGCAATAGTGTATTGGCGTGTCATGACATTACAATGTGGCTGTACTACTATGGCTTACAAAAAACCAACCCTGATCAATTGAGAGGTGTGGGGTGGGTTGAAAGCAGAGAAAGGGACTGACCGGTGATGCTGTAGTGCGGAAGGAACACTTGTGGCAATAATGCTACTCATCCACTTAAGGTGAAAGGGTGCGGAAGAGAGTGTTCCTAACCCAACAGCATCACGGAAATGGCAATGCTGGAACTGTAACGGAACAACCTGCTATTGAGATACGGTATGGAAAGGACCATAGTGTTTTGTCTTTTCCCCCATGCTCATCAATATTCACATGAAGCCACTGGGTGAGGCAATGGAATGGAGTGCCATGGAATGCTCATGACACTCAGCTCTATTTCTCCTTGTCATTGGAATTAGCTGGGTCTGTGCAAGTGCTGGCCCAGTGCCTGGACGTTATAATGGGCTAGATGAGGGCCTACAAATGGCAGGTGAGTTCTAAAAAGATGGAAGCTCTGAGGTTTGTGGTTCTCAGGTCCAGAAATTGGGTAAATGACCTGTCCTGGATGGGGTTGCTTTCTCTATGAAGGAGCAGGTGCATAGCTTGGCAGTACTTTTAGATTCATCCTTATCAATGGAGACTCAAGTAGACTCTGTGGCTCTGAGTGCTTGGCACCAGATTCAACTGATGTGCCAACTATAGCATTTTCTGAGCAGGGATAAGCTAGCTACAGTAGTCCCTGCACTGATAGCCTCCTGATTAGATTACTGTCGAGTGTTCTAGGTTTTGCTGCTCCTGAAGACTCAGAAGCTGCAGCTAGTGCAAAAAGCAGTGGATCAACTGCTGGTTGGGATTCTTCATAGACATCATGCAATGTCAATCTTAAAAGAACTGCACTGACTGGGAATATGCCAGGATGATCTGCATTCAGTATGCTTACAATGACATTTAGAGTCCTTAACAACTTGAGAACTTGACGCTTAATGGAGTGCTTCTCCCCATAGATGCCTGCCTGAGGACTGAGGTCTGCTGGGGACATCAGAAAAGGCCTTCTGAGCTATGGCACCTCAACTGTGGAATGCCTTCTCCTTAGATGCCCAGTTGGTGCCAACCCTAATTTCTTTTAGGCACAGAGTTTAAATATGTCTGTTTATCAAAGCCTTTGGGCCTCATTAATTTATTCTGAACACTTTTTTTTAAAGCTTTTTAATTTTTTAAATCTGTTTTTAACTCATTAATATACTTATTGTGTTTTAGCTAACTATTTTTTTTAGCTAATATGAATTATTTGTAATGTTTTAAACTATAATTAAACTATAATTTTGATATAGGGTGGGTATACACATTTTACAGAAATAATAAAATAATAGATAAATAAATTTTCATGCATGTCATGTTTGAGTTCATGCCAGTCTTTTCCGCATTAGAAAAAGCAACTGTGAGTATACTCCCCCTTTGTGCCCTGTGACCTGTGATGGAACTCTGTGTGTCAAATAGACCATGTTCCTCTGCACATATCTGAGTGTGATCCTGCAGAATATAAGTGTTCATGAGTATTTGTTCAGCAGTAGCAAAAAGCTGGAACGGAGTACCTACTGTTTGCTCATGGAGAGCTTACCTTTCTAGAGCGGGACATTGCTCCTCCCCGTTGTGGGGGAATCAATGTTGGAGCAATAGATGCAACTTAGAAAGGCACAATGTCCTGAATCTAGTTATAATAGTATTCAATGAAATAACCGTGTTAGTCTGTATCAGCCTAAATGGACAAAAATGAATCCTGTGGCACCTATGAGACTTACTGAGATAAAGAAATTTTTAGCATATGCTCTTCTGGACTCTAATCAACTGCATCTTATGAAGTGGACTAGAGTCTCCCAAACTTTATGCTAGTATTTTTTTTTCTCAGTAAGCCTCAAAGGCAATCATAAATCTGATTGTGAACTCCAGTTAGAATAAATCTACTGAATCAGTGGAAACTTCGTAAGACAACACATATTAAATTCCATTGATCCAGTGTTTCTGCCTAGTTGGGTTTAACAATTGGGTTTAGGCCCATATAATAAAAAGGTTTTTTTGGGGGGGGGCTGTGAAACATGGGATTTACAATATGGGATTCTTTTCTCCTTGTAAGGATGGAAAGAATACTAAAAAAATTCTAAAAACAGTCAAAAAACTTGTTTTTTGTGTGTTAAGAAACCCTGATGAGAAGAACCCGAGGCTGATAGGAATCTTCCAGTCTGGTACTTATTCTGGGTAGAATTTGCTTGTGGTTGTCTTGTACTGAATAACAAAGTATATGAATCAGCAAAGTAGCAAATTAGAATCAGCAGTACAACATACCCTGGGATTTGCAGTCTTCTGTTTCATTACCTCACTTCATCACCTGATGAAGTGAGATAATGAAATGGAAGACTACAAATCTTGGAATTGATTGTGCTGCTGGTTCTGATTTGATCCTTTGTTGATTTGCTGCCTGAATTAAATCATGTAGCGAATCAAACAAAGTCAGTTCTTCTCTTTAAAAACTCGGGCTGCCATTGAGCTGTTAAAAATTACACAGCAAATTTATCATTAGGAGAAGCTTGATTTACTTTGTACTTGAAACAGAGATTGGGCTGTGCACTGTAAGGTGATACACCCACAGCTTGAGTGAATATCATTCAGTTTGTATGATTTTGATGTGTAAATTGGAACAACTATTTCCATAAATTTATGAATTAAACAGATGTTACTCTGTAAGATAATCAGTTTGTATTGTGACCAGGCATACAGTTGTGAACGGAAGTTTTTCATTTTAGTTATTTTTGAAAAACAGCTATTGCAAACAGGTTTTTGAATTTAATGCCCGATTCTTATATTTTGCTATCTTGAGAGATCAGTAGCATAGGTAACTTTTGTTTTGCACAGAAAACAGATTTTCTGTACGTAATATAATATTTCAGCACAGAAATATCAATTCCTGGGCAGAAAATGCTATAAATCAGAGTTTATGCTGGGTAAAATTCACACATGGTTGGTTTGCATAGAAAATAGCATTTTCTGCACAGGAAATTACATTTCTAGCTCAGGAATTGATATTTCCCCATTGATATATTATTTTCCACACAGAAAATGTAGTTTTTGGCACAGAAAATGCTGTTTTCTGCACAAAACAAATGCATGTGAATTTTGCACAGATTAAGTCCCAAATTGGAAATAGTCTTTGAAAACTGTGTGGTTTTCAAAGGCTGTCCTGTGATGGAAGAACATTGCTGAAATTACTTGTTGCTTCATTTGAGAAGAAACTTGGTAAAGAATCACATCTCTGTTCCCTTGTTTGCTTGTGTAGGGTGCTCTGTCCTGGCACTGGCACTTCTTAGATTAGCACAGTGTTTGGTTTTTTTCATGTCTGGACTCCAAAGGCACAGACCTCTTAGGCTGCTAAGTAGAGAAGTGTTAGATATACACTCAGATACTACAGGGCAGACTTTCTGTCCTCCATAATTTCCTTTCATTGGAGTTCGCCATTGTGTATTTTGAGTACACACAACTTGAGACCAGAAAGAGAGAACCACATGCTTTGCATCCTCCTATCCCCAAAATGGGAAATATGACATCAGGGATCAAGGAAACATTTGGTGCATTTTGTGGGTAGCTTTTTTTTTTTAAAAAAAAGACTTTGATAGATACCTAAGAAAGCAAACTGGGGGGAAGGAGGAGGAGAAGGAGGAGGAGTAATAAGAAGAGGAATGTCAAATTATCAGATTTTGGGCATTCAATTGCACATATTCATTTTAATTAGGGGAGCCACTATAAGAAATGCCAATAATTCTTTTTTACACAGCAGTTTCTAAGGTTTTGAACTAGTACCAAGCAAGATTTAATTAACAACTGGTATGCTGAAATGATTTGAGCGTGGGACTAGGATTCTGCCAGACAAGGGACTGAATCCCCATTTAGCCACAGAAACCCACTTGATGACCTCAGGTAAGTCGTACTTTTTCAGCCTCAGAGGAATGTAATGGCAAACCTCCTCTGAAGAAATCTTGCCAAGAAAAGCCCATGATTTAGCATTGCCATAAATAGGCATGCATCAATCAAGATTAGTTTTAAATACATGTATAACAATTATAAAACACTTTCCATGAAAGTGGTATTGAGATTATGTATAGCTAGTTATGGATGTGCCCATAAAATGAGTTGAGTAGGCAGATGTCCCCATATATACATGCATACTTTACCACTTGTCCACTCTGGGTTTTTCTATGTGCTGATGAAAAAGTACCCATGCTCATGTAGATTTGTCACTTCCTGGCATACTTGTGCTGATATGGTAAAAGATTTCCTAGCTTTGGTTTGAGTGGCATAAAATTGGTGAGGCAGGGTGTGTGGGACAGATGACTCTATAGATTCAGAATCTAAGTTGTAAGCAACCGATAAGAAATCACCTCCTCTGGGTGCATCAAATTGTTTTGAACTATGCTTGGAAAAGTTATTTTGTGGACTACAGTTACAAGGATCCCCTAGTCAATATAGGATAGTTCAAAAAAGATAGCTCAGAGAAAATTTCTCAGAGAAATTAGGCTCAGATATTTGTCTAATGCTTTTTTGCTGGATAATTTGTCCATCCCTATTCTAAGAAAAAAGGACTTTTGAAGTGCAGTGGAAAACTCAGATACAATAACGTCAAAGCTAGTCTTAGAATTCTGAGCCGAAGAAGACAAGAGATTTTTCCCCCCAAATATCCGCAAGTATCCACTCGTTGAGTCTTTTTGATTATTACCACAAAAGGGCTCAAAAGTATTTCCTTCTCTAGGAAGTATCAACTGCAGTTAGAAATGCCTACATGTGACCTTAGTGGAATTGTCATGTATTCAAAGCTGATTGGCTGCAAAGTGTCATGGGCTGCCACTATTTAGTGCCTGATTCTCAAGAAAATTATCTTTCTGGATCACAAAATTGTCCTTTGTTTCACCTAGATACTTTTTGGATGATGGATGTTTAAGCTGCATTTGCCATCCAACAGATGTTTGATTAGTAAAGCCCCCTCGAGAAAGACTCTTGCTAATAATTAAAAGGAATGTATGATACTATTTGCATATTTGCTTGATGAACATAATCACTGTTCTTGTCCAGGTTCAGATTTAATTCAATTACAGTTGGACAGTTTGCTGCATCTTTAATCTCAGCAGAGGACAAATGATTGGACAGGTTTCTAAATTCTTTGAAATAAGTTTTCCTGTATATATTATACAATATTTTAGGTCATTTCTGCATTGTTAATAGCTAAATGTAAACAGCCAGCATCTAGAATTCTGAACATCTTTTAACAAACCTTCTCAAAAATTAACAGAGGGTTTTTTAAAAAAATGCAATTATGTTTCTCAGGCTTGTCACATTCATTGTTCTGGTTTGCAGATTATTCCTGGATGCTGCGTTTTCTTAGGTCAAGGTTATATACCACACGCTGAAGGAAAGAGAATGGACATAACCCAGTGAACACAGCAATTTTCCTCTGCATTAAATAAGAATAGTCCAGTGGGATAGGCTGAAAAATATTCATATTTCTGCATACTTGAGAAAGAAATCAAGCATATTGATTGGGATATAGAATTGGTGGCTCAGGATATTACAAATGGGAACGAAATCTTTTGTTGGTACGAGATCTTTACAAACATCTGATATGTTTAAAAATGGTTTGCCCACCTTAACACCTAATGGTTTTCTTTTCGGTTTTGTTTAGGGATGGAAAGAATATTCAACAATATTCAGAAAACAGACAAAGAATGCATTTCTCAAGCATCAGGAAACCATGAGGAAAAAAATCTTGGACTGATGAGACTCTTTATACTTTGACATTTATTCTGCACAAAATTCATCCATGCAGTAAGTGCATTTTCTGCATAGGAAAAAGCATTTTCTGCTTGGAAAATAATATTTATGTTTGCAAATATTATTTTCTGTGCAGAAAATGTTATTTCCTACACAGAAAATGCTAAAAAAATATTGTGTCAACCCCACCACCTATCTGTGAACTTTGCACAGAGTAAGTTGTCAACTGTTGCATTGCCTGTGCAGGAAACAGTATTTTCTGCAAAGGAAATAGTAATTCTGTGCAGAAAATGAACAAACATATAACACTTGAATTTTGTGCAGAATAAATAGTCTTCATAGACTTTCTTGCAGCAGAAAGAATATTGCCTAAGTTACACATTGGCCTTCTTCAAGAATAAAATTTGCAAAGAATTGCATCCCTATAGCTAATATGCTGTGAAACTGAAAGTGACTCTCATGCATTGTATAGCTAAGTATTGCTCTTTACTGTACTATTCACAAGGAGGTACAAACAAATTTCATGTAACCCTGAAAATTTAATGTTTATTTCTTGAAAATAAAATCAGACTTGGTGATAGAAATGAAGGAGAAATTCATCTGATTCCCATTTTAATGTGAATCTATCTAATGTATACTTCCAAGTCAAAATGAAATCTTAAATAACAGCTAGGGTTTAGTAATCATATTAATGAATTTTGCTGGGTTCTCCATTTAAAAAAAGAGTACACCAATAGTTTATATTAGGAAAACTTTTTTGCAAGAGATGCTTTCTGTCAGGGAAAATTTCTCTATGTATAGAGCATTTGTGGGGTAGATAATTTGTTCTTGTTTTTCTAAGAGGTGTCTGCTTTAAAACAAGATGCACACTTCCCATAACTTATTTTAATAGGAAAATGGAGGTGTTTTTTTTTTCTGTTGCCACCAAACTTTGGCAGTGTGGAGGCTGTGGATGTGGTCTGGATGTCTAGTCTGTCCCACCACTTCCAAGAAATGTATCAGCCCAATTTAAATCATCTATGCATTTGCTATTATAATAGATTGCCTACATACACCATTTTTGTTCTTGTTCTTCAAGTTGACTCTGTCTGTGATGACCCTATCAGGGTTTTTTCTTGGCAAGATTTATTCAGAGGAGGTTGGCCATTGCCTTCATCTAAAGCTGAGAGAGTATGACTTGCCCGGGGTCACCCATGCTTCCATGGCTAAACAAGCATTTGGAGCTTGGTCTCCCAGATTCCCAGCCTAACACTCAAATCACTATACCAAGGTTGTTCTCACATACACTTTATATCCCCTAAATATTTTGATCCCCCCTTTACTAAAATAAACTGTATTTCTGTTCTTGAGAAAATCTCTCAGCAAGCTTTGCTTTCCCCTTCCTGCAGCATTTTTGTTTTCCTTTAAGAATGAATGGATACCAGTAATTTTACACACACACAAAAAATTCTTTGAGACATCATTAAAGAGAGGACTTCTCTATATCTTGATGGTTCCAGCTGTTAAGAATTAAGTCTACTTTCATCTGTATAGTTCTTCCTGTTCATCTAGATCTCAATTGGGTTCTGTTTCTTGGTTATGCTGGACTGTGACAGAATGTTGGGACCTGGCATTTATTTGTAGATGGGAGAAAGTAATAGCTTATTATATAACATGCATTAGTTTGCAATAGACTTGTCACCCTAATTTTGTCGGCAGTGTGAGGAAAGATAGTCAACCCCTATGCCACTTTGTTTGTTTTTTTAATTCATTATGTTTCAGGCATGTCAAATAAGTATTTCCTTAAGACAGAATCAGTGATTGCAGATATTGTCTGATATTTCTATTTATTCATTCACTACATTTCTACGCCATTCAACAGCTCACGTCTCCATAAAGTGGGATAATGAAGTACATGAAGAAAAAGCCTTTAGCTATGTTTGTCCTCCTCTTTAGGCATAATCTAAACTAATCTTGACTTTCCTTTGTTTGGTTGCATGCCATTTCTTTTATCATCAACACAACTGTATTCTGAATCCCTTCCTACTTTGGTTATCTTCTCCTTGAAATATGATGCCCAGGGTTGAGTACATTACCTTTTAATGTATTCTTATTTGTGTTGTCAAACTGTTCTCCTGAGGGGCAAAACAGCAACAAGTGGAGTTGCTTATTGATCAGATCCCAACTACTATTCATCACATCCCTTTCTTTCTTGGTGTCTATCTTCAAAATTCCCATGCTATGGTCTATCAATGAAATTTACAGCTGGAGTTCTTGTACTCTCCATGATGGAAAGGCCAAAGCCCCATTGCCAGTCATGTCATAGTGAGCTGTATTCCAGCTTGGCTGTATGATACCAACTGCTTCCTTGCCCAGGAGATCTGAGGACTTCTCAAGCCACCAAATAAAGAGAGGGAAAATGCAATAGATTTCAAGGAAGAGATAGCAGTGTTACTCAGTACTGACCATGGAAGTGTCAGCTTGGACCTTTGGGAATCCACCCACCAACTCACCAAACACATTTGTTTTTTCTTAATGTCTCAGTTGAAGGAGACTAAGTGTACAGGTTGTGGGCATGAAAAAATGTATGGCATCAGACCAGAGATTTCTCTGTTTACATTCCCTCTATTTTCACTTGAAGGACCTGACAATTGTCAAGTCTGGTTGGGGATGTAAGGATACAGCTAATACTCCAATTTTGTGGGATCACCTTTTTTGCTGTCACTGGGGGTTGTCCCAGATCCTGCAGCCTTCTTGTTAAGTTTCTGATCTGCTTGTCTTTGCTGCTAGTCACATTCCATTCCAGAATTCCTTCTTGGCAACCCTTTCTGCAATCTCAGCCTTGTTTGAACAGGACATTACTTTTCTGTTGTCCATAGTGTTGAGTGTTGTATTAATGCCACAGAAATTCTTTTTCTTATGCTCAAGATCTTATGTACTGTCTCCACAGTTCTATTGTTACTCTCTATCCAGCTATCACTTTTAAATTATTTACCAAGGTCAGTAGAAATAACATGGATTACGAATGGCCCAGTCATGATAGAGTAGAAATGAAACAGAACTTTTTACTAACATATGCTTCTCAATTTTTTCCTGGGTTTCTCAATGCATATAATTAAACAAGGTTTGACAGCAAACAGGAAAATAAACAACAGGGTAATCAATGGGAAAGCAAATCCTACAGATGAGTAGCAATTCACACTGTTATGCTATCTCTAACTTCATTAATTAGAAAAAATAGCTAGGATTGTCTTTCATATTATAGACTCATCATCAGCTTGCAGATGAACAGCACAGCTGAAATAATGGAGTTGGTAGCATAATATCATATTGCAGCCTTAGAATTATTGCATTTTCTAGGGTTCATGTCTCCTAGAACAAGCAACACAAGCATAGGATTGCACTGGTGATGTCTTAGTGTAACACCCTTTTCCCTCCTTTGGTTGCCAAGTTACAAATGAACTGTTATCTCACTGAGTCATCTACATTTCAATAGATTCTGGCTTTTTGAGGTAAAAAGAACCATGGAGAAAACAGCTGATAATGCATTGATAGATATCAAATTCCTTTATGAATAGATTTTATATTTTATTCATTGGCACACAGGAGCAGACATTGCCATTTACACTGAAGTCTTATTCAAATGGTCAAGATGGAACTGAAGCAAGTAAATAAGCTCTTACAAGCTATAACTGGGCCCCAACATTTCCTTTCTTTCTTTCTTTCTTTCTTTCTTTCTTTCTTTCTTTCTTTCTTTCTTTCTTTCTTTCTTTCTTTCTCTGGTATGGGGATGACATTAGCTCACATGGCTTTTAGATATCAGTAGGTGTTTCAAAGCCACTCATCACTAAACTGTAATCTTTCCTACAGTAAAACCCATCACCCCTCTGCACATACATCTTCTATTGATCCTGCTGAATATGAAAATGGTGATGACAATCAGTGGCAGAAGTGACATTTATCAAAGGAATGCCCCAAATGATAAAAGACAGTTATCAACCAATCGTTATGCCATGCCACTACAAAGGGTTGTTGGGAATATAGTGCAGGAAAATGAAATTAAGAGAGTGTTCTGAGTGCAGGCTGTGTTGTTACACTGCTAAAGCTAAGTAGATCCCTTCCTTCTAAGTGCCTAGAAGGACTATGGTCATTTCTGCACTACACTGTTATAGTGCTATTATTCCACTTTCAACATCATATGGAATCCTGGGGTTTGCAGTTGAGGGAGAGGCATTTAGAATTCTCAGCCAGAGATCTCTTTTTCTTCAGTAAACTACAAACACCAGAATTCCACAGGATGTTGAAAGTGGAATAATAGCACTATAACTGTTTCATGTGGAAATGGCCTAAGTCAGTATAAACTTCCAGAGCAAAGGACAGAATGTATGTGAAGGGATGGTCATCTTTCCTTCTCTTAAATAGTTATAGTTCAGCTATGAACCATATTAATAACAGAACTATGTGAGAACTTTGCAAAGAACAATATCATGTTATTGGTTTTCTATGTCTCTCCAATGACATGTATTCCCATTAACGGATGCAGCGGAAAACTTCCAGACCCTGCACTATTAACAGCCTGTAGAATCTTCCATCTAGGTTGTCAAGGCCCAACTGAGGGCCTGTTCCTTTGTCCTGTAGTCCAGGGTTGCCTTGGAGCAGCCATTTGAGAAGGCTGTGCTTCACATTAGAAAAGACAAAGGGCAAGCATGGACTTTCTACCTCAAAGTATTTAGAGTGCCATTAAATGACAGCTCCTGAAAATTCCAGTTGTCCCTTGCCTTCCAAACTGGGAAAGACAAAGGATGAGCAAATCTGGCCCACTTGGGCTACCTTGAAATAGCCACTTCTGAAGGAACATCCTCCTATTCCCTCGAGCTAAGCAATAGAGTAAAAGGAGATCTGTCAGATTAACTGTTCTTTTGATCCAGAAAGGCTCTTACCCTGTGCTATGTGTTTCCCTTTCTTCCACTTAACATCACTGGTGGGTGTGGGTGCTTTCAAATCAATTGTTGATTTACAGTGATCTACAAATTACTTAGTTTTTTTTTTTTTTGACAAGGAATACTCAGAGGTGGTTTTGCCAGTTCCTTCCTCTGAAATATACAGCACCTAGTATTTATTGTCAGTCTCCCAACCAGATACTAACCAGGGTTGACCCTGCCTAGCTTCCAAGATCAGACAGGATCAAATGTCTTTAGCTATTTAGGCTCTGTGAATGTGGATAGGGAGACACAAATGAAATGGCGGTATGTCCTAAGTAATCTTTCATATTACCAGGCAAAGAAGACATGGTTGTGCTGATTTCTCTTGCAGCCCATGTCTCATTCAATGTGTATTACATGGTAGGCCCATGCAATACAACATGAATTTAGACACTCCTGAAACAATGTTCTCTGGGAGAAGATGTAGAGAAGCTCAGATACTTCAGTTGTCCTTCATCACCTAGACCTACACAGTTACTTTTAAAGATGTAACTTGTTGCAATACTGTTTCAAAAGGTCTTTCGTGACTAATTGCATTGCTTCTTGTTTTTCTTTTAAAAAAATTAAACGTCATTACAATTAACTTTTATATGTAAGTAGAAATTTTTATTTAATATACCAAACTATCCCCATGGTGTATTACTTTTGGAATCTAACTTTGTTATGCCCTCATTACAAAAATGAGAGAGGTAATCATTCCTTGTTAACTTACTTCAACCTACAATCTTTGGCAGCTTCTGAATGCAGCGCTGTTCCTCAGACTCCAACGTCTTCCATGCTTTCACAATCTTATTTCAAGGAGGACACGGTACCACTTTTTATACAATATAATTCCAGCGTTTGTTGTAACCTTCAGATTAGTGCCTGTGGCTCTTGAGTCCTTCTGCAGAAGGTTGTGGCCTACTTCTTAAAAACAATGGTTCTTAGATGTCAAGACACCAGAAACATCTGCTCTGGCTTCCTAAGGCTTAGGATGCACAATTCAGTGCCTAGTTTTGAAGTCTAAAGTCCCAAAGACCTAGGTGTAAAATCTTGAAGAGACTACCTCATCTTTTATATTCAAGTGCAATTTCAGTGATAAACAGGGAATACACTGTTGGTAATAAAGCACTGTTAGCATGCAAGATTCCTCTGTGATTGCTCCCCAGCTGTAGGCCTCTTTTTCCTTGGATTTTCAACAAAATAATGTCTGGAGTACTTTTTTTGGAAATGCTGTGAGCCTTTTTTTTTTTTTTAAGGAGTCAAGACTGGCTTTAGTGCCTGGAGCTAGGCTAGCTATAGATAAATTGAAAGTTTTAATCTGTCTTTAAAGCTTCATTTTAAAAATCTGCCCACCCTAATAGTATTGCCACCCTGAGCCTATGAAGTCGTGTGGGTTTCACATTTAAATGTTTTGAAATAAATGTAATTAAAATTACAAGGCATCTACAACTCTTCTAAGAACCTTCAAAGCACCATTCAGCACATGAAAATAGTAAAACAGCATTGAAGCAATAAAATCATAATGCATATAGAAATGCTTTGCAAGAGCAGTAATATGAATAATCTTTAGTACTTGTAGGTGTGCATGTATGCTGCCATGCCTATGGACACAGGAGGATGTGTTACTGCCATCTTTACCCCTAGCAGAAGATGCAGCTGTTCATTTCAGAAATGTACTCAAATACAGCAACAATCAGCAGATTTACTACCTATTCCAATGGCTGCATTTAGCGTTCCCAGTCATTCTTGTACCAATCCATGCAGAACACATGAAACAATCAGCACAGCAAGCCATAGAATCCTACAGCATTAGTGATTTTACAAGCAGGCTCTTCTCTGGTCTGTTGTTTAATTGCTTATGAGCCCTTCACTTGTTACAGTTCCTAAATGGTCCAGGTGAACCAAGTAAAGTAAAATGTAAACAATAAACCATTTCCATTTAAACAGCATATGAAGCAAAATGCAGTTGAAAGTGAAAAAGAGCATTGCATGTGCTATTTTTAGAGTTTGAGAAAGTTATTCAGTGTTGTTGATCCAAAACATGTATTAAGAAGAACTGATCAAAATTATTTGTGGTCCGTGTTCAGTTTCTTTGCATGTAACACATACAATTCAGGAAGGGTTTCTTTACTCATTGAGGCATACTGCCTGGTGGCAAAAGCATTAGCTCAACAAGAGTGATAACACAAACAAGACAAAAGTATTAATTGGAAATCAAAAATCAAACTGAAAGAAAAGTCTCAGCATTAGACACAGCAAAGACCAGATTCCCAAGAAACTAAGGGAAGAAAAATATATCCAGGAACATAAAATGGTTCCCTATGGCTAAAGATAATGAGGAGTTATTTCCCATAAAATTCTGTGTGCTCCTGGATGCATCTTATGGCTTTTATTTCTTTTCAAAAACATATTACCAGGGCTTATATCAATATCTAGACAGCACAGTGCAACTGATCATTCCTCTGTGGGCTTTTTCAGATGGCTTGAGAGTGAGCACTGTAGCTTTTGAAACACTCCGCATGAATTCAGGAAATCTGTTTTGTGCCTGGGAGGCTCTGTATTGCTGGGGATGTGGAATAGGGGACAAAGTGCTTCTTTGAACTCAGGAATTTGAGTTCAGTTATGTCCTAAATCAGGAGAAATGCACAGCTGTGTTCAGAATAGATCCCCAAGTCTACTGTATTCCCTAAAATTGGATACCATGACACTTCATGAGATGAATGTTTAGGAATGCTGAACGTCTTTTCATATTTTTGTTGGAGCTCATTCTTTAAGAAAAAAAAAGTTGCACTTAAGGAAATTGGTAGATGTGTCAAGCTGCAAGCTGCCTGCTGTCATGAAGGATTGCATGTATAGTTACAGAATAGCACCCAAGAGGCTAATGCCAGGGAGGAATTACTTGTGGCATGCCATGCCAGGTGGAGAGTACCAGTGTTAGTCTCTTAGCCATCCTTCAAATCTTCCGAGGTACACTGCTTTAAATGAGAGAGAGAGAGAGAGAGATTGAGAGAGAGAGAAGCAATTTCTTCTCTGTCTTACCTTGATCTGGTCCAGTATAGCTTTGAGGTTGTGCTCCGTCCACTACCAGAAAGAGACGAATAAACGCCAATTCCCTGTGAGTCATCCTAAATGACAGAGTGGGCTCACTCTTTGCCCAGGCTGCTTGCTGCCTCCGCTATGTGACAGCTGCCGGCTGGCTTTGGAACAAGAGTGTCCCATTCTGCAGCTTACTGCAGGGGGAGTGTTAGGTGAAAAAGACACAGGCAGCAAGAGAAAGCAGAAAAGCAGGAGGGTGTGGGAGAAAGCGCAAGCAGCGGAGAGGCTGAAAGAGGAGGAAGATACCATGTGTGTCATTCATCTCTTTCTTGCTCCCCATTACTTCTTGGAGCATTGGATTGCTTTGAAAAGTTACTTTAAAATAACGGGGCATAGATGCTTTTTGCAAACTTCGTAGCACCAATACAAATACTGCCTTTGCCTTAAATTGCCATGCCAAGCATTTGGAGATGAAAGATTGTCAGAATAGGCTGCTTGGTGGGAAATGTTTTAGGTGTGCTTGTGTAATAGAAGACAGAGAATTCTGCACTCTTATTTTACTAAGACTTGGGCGTTTGACCATTTAATTATGCAGGTGTCCCCAAGAGCCATTATTTCACAATGGACATAGTTGTGACCATGTTTCAGATTAGAGTGGTGCTGAATATATGATCAGTTTTGAATATATGAGATTTTTGTATTGATATCTGAATTTATTCCTGAAAAAAACAAAAGCCTCACTGAGCTGACTGTGTCTATGGATGTCTTTGACATGACATCATATGTATCATTGTGATGTTGCTGGCAAATTCATGTGGGGTTGTCATAGGCAAATATATTAAATGGCAGTGAGGACAAAAATGAAGACAAAAAGGAAGCCTGCCAGCAGGACAAAGGACTGCCAAACGGCGTCAAAGGACCCTGAAGATAGGGTATATTTATGACAAGCAGAAAAAAAAATTGGCCCTGAGGTGAAGGTGCATCTTGATACTCACAAGAACAAACATGAAGTGAGGTAAGACGTTTACCCTTAAGCCAAATTCAAATTCCCTCCCTTTAATGCAGGGATGAACAACTTCATCAGGGACAGGGGTTGGTTTCCCCTCAGACCTTTATCATGGGCCACACCCTCCAGCAATCCCAAATGTCTGTTTTCCTCAGCTGTCCTTCTCAGTAATAACTGTTATTGTTCTATCCCATCTTGCTCTCAAATTTAAGACTCAAGGTGGCATACAATTTTTAAAAAATACAGCTAAAAACATACAAAAAAGTGAACATTAAAATGGAATTAACTTATTGACAAAATACTACTGAAAGGAAAAAAAAAAAACAGTTCAGTTGAAAATGGGACAGTATCCTCAACTGCTTCTTTAAAAACTTTCTGTAGTAATAGCCTGTCAGAATAAAAAGAGATTTGTCTGCTAATGGAAGGAGAGCAGGGAGGGGGGCATTTTGGCCTTCCTGGCAAGGGAGTTTCAGAATCTAGGAGCAGCCACCAAGAATGCCCTCTCTTACCTCCATGCCAGTGGTACTTGTGAAGGTGGCAGAACTGAGAGAAGGACCTCTCCTTATGATCTCAGGGCTTAAGCAGGTGCATACAGGGGATCATAGCCTGGACCTGAGCCATGTAGGGATTTATAGGTCATAAGCGACACTTTGAATTTATACCTGGAAACAAACTGGCAGCCAGCTGAGCTGTTGTAACAGGTTGTAACTGCCCTAGGTTAATGCTATGGCTGCAGCTTTTTCTACTAAGTTTCTGAACACTCTTCAAAGGCAGCCCCATGTAGAATGCATTAAAGTAGCCCAAATGGGATGTAACTAAGGCATGTACCACCATGGCCAGATCTGGTATCTGAAGGAATAGGAACAGTTGGTGTACAAGGTTGAACTGTGCCAAAACACTCCTGGCTACCACAGGCACCTGGGCCTTCACATTCAAAGGTGAGTCCAGAGGTATACTCAAGCTGCAAACCTGCATCTTCAGGGGGAGTGTAGCCCTATCTAACACAAACTGAATCCCTATTCCTAATCTGCCTTTTGATAAACCAGAAGCACCTCTGTCTCATTTGGATTAAGCTTCAGTTTGTTTGCCTTCATTCAGGCCATTACTCATGACAGATATTGGTTTAAGACTGAGACTGCCCCCTTGGATTAGGTTGGAAAAGAGCAGTAAGCTTGGGTGTTAGCTGCATATTGATGGCATTGCACTCCGGAACTTCAGATGACTTCTCCCAGTGGTTTCCTGTACATATTGAATCATGTGGGAAACAGAACAGAGCCCTGAGGGATCCTGCAGACCAATGGCCAAGAGGTCAATCAGAAGTCTTCTAACACCACTTACTGGGTTTGCCCTCCAGTAAGAAACAGACACACTATAAAACAGTGCCTCCAAGTTCCATCCCAGTAAGGTGGGCAAGGATACCATGGTAGATGATATTGAAATCCACCGAGAGATCCAGCAGAATCAGCAAGGACACTCTGTCCATTTCTTGGCATAGATTATCCAGTGAGGTGACCAAAGCTATCTCTGTTCCATAATTAGGCCTGAAACCAGATTGAAATGGATCTAGATAATCCAGGAAACCCTGGAGCTGGGAGGCCAACGTCTACTCTAGTACCTTGCATAATAATGATATTGTCATGCCCTGCCTTGGGGACTGTGGCAGTGAGGAGGAGGATTCTGACTCTGAGGCACAGGCTTCCCCACAGGCTGAAGTGTCCCCAGAAGCTGGTCCAGAGGGAGTTAATACACAACAACAACAGGGGCCTGAGGCAGGGGAACAAATAGGAAGACATAGCTGACACACCTACCTTGCAGCAGAGACGCCATGAAAAGAAGGGCTTGTGTCGCTTGGCCTATTTAAATAGTAAACGAATAGGCAATGAAGAGGAATCAGACCTAGGCCCTTTTTGCACCTTACCTTTTACTAGTGCTGGGCTGCTTGGCTCTCGCACGAAGGCTTGGGAGGAACGCTGTCGCATCTCTCCTGCTTTGGCTCTGCAGCTCCTTCCTTGTCGCGTGAACACCCCACCTCTTCCATTGTCAGTGCAGCCTGGGACCTCACAGGCTGCACTGAGGAGAGGACGCATGACTGGCCTGGCTCCCGAGGCTCTGCGTGCCAGGTAAGTGCACACGAGGTGCTGGAGCGATGCGTGACCGCACAGCATTTTCAGCTTTGAGCCGAAAATGAAAAGATGCGTGCGCGGTCCACCTCAGGCCCTTGAGCGTTGTGTAAATGTGAGTGCGTCATGCAGGCCGCTCCTTACATTTACGCGATGCTCAAGGGGCCCTTTCGCTTCAAAAACGCCATGTGAAAAGGGCCCTAGTTTAGCCTCCCTTAGAAGAGAGTACCAAAGTCTTGGAGCAGCCACAAATAAGGCTTACTTCCATGTCCTCAGTAAACATATCAATAAATGTGGTAGGATTAAGAGCAGGTCTTTATCCATGGATCTCAAAGCCTAGGCAGGCTTGTAGAAGACCATAAACTTAGTAAAGATGAGTCAGCTCCATCTTGTCCCCATTTCTAGAAGATTACCATTATATTCTACTCTTGCACCAGCTAGAACTTTCCTCTACTATCTTGAGATGCACCTTCACTTCAGAATGGATGAAAAACTGAAACAAAAGGGTCTTATTCATTTCATTTCCCACCTGTCCTGAAGTGAGTACTGAAGGGTAATGAAAGGGAATTCCATTTAGAACGTCCATTTCTGCCCGTTGATGCATGGAGAAACCTTCTCTGACAGCAGTGGCAGAAAGTTTATGACACCTTGTTTCACTTTTCCTTGACATCCAAGTCACTTGGAGCTGGTGGAAATGCTGAAGTGGATCCTGATTTCAACAATGGGCTAGAAAAGGGCCATTACACTAAAGATTCACCCTGAGAGGACAGAGGTTCTATGATTAGATGATTTTGCATTTCAGGATGATGAAATTCAACTAATTCTGGGTAGAATTCTACTCCCAGAAGGAACAGGTTCATGGCTTGAGTGTATACCTTTGTCTTGTTTCATTTGTGCAGAAACATTGTTTGTGAACAAACATTGGCTTTGGCTCAGCATTCCCAAATATTTGCACAGAAAACTGTATTTTGTATCGAATACACTGCACTGTGAAAGCCTTTTTTCCCTAGCAAAAAAATTACATAATGCAGAAATTCTTACAGTGTTTCCTCTATCCTTTTAAAAATGTGGTACCTTTGGCCATTTCCACGCTACACTTTTATAGTGCTATTATTCCACTTTCAACATCGTGTCGAATTCTGGGGCTTGTAGTTTACTGAGGCCAAATGGCTCTCTGGCTGAGAATTCTAAATACATCTCCCTAAACTGCAAACTCCAAGAATGTTGAAAGTAGAATGATAGCACTATAACAGTGTAGTGTAGAAATGGCCTTTGTCTGTTGAGACACTTCTTGTCAGAGCAGAGAAAACATGACAGCATGTTCTACGTCCCCAGTCTTTAGGGCCCTGGTGACTTCTGTAGTGCAAAGTGCCTTTAGTTGGTATGCCAGCTCCAAGCTCCATGGAACAGATAGGGATAGAAAGTGTCTTGGTTTGCCATGCTCTAGTAACATTCCTTGTGGATTATTCTACAGAAGTCTCACTCTGAAAATGGTTCAGAAGCTTTACTGAGTGGTGAATCCAGTAACTAGTTTTGATTGACAGTGCTTAAACAGATCATATCTTATCAAATAGCTCCTTTGGCTGCATATTATCTTCCAGCCCTGATTCAAAGTGCTGGTGCTCATATTTAAAGCTCTAACCCAAGAGTCTCTCCCTCTGTAGCAACATGCTCACAGTCCTTTGAATGTAGTGTCTCCAGCTGTTTTTGACTACAAATTCCATAACCCAAATTTAACAAACTCCCACCATTGTTCTTCTGCACAGAAAATGCTGTTTTCTGTACAGAAAACACTATTTTCTGCACACACACCCCAAATGCAAATCTTGCACGAAATAAGTACTGGATACTGAACAGCCTTCTGAAACCTGCATGGTTTTTGAAAACTTTCTTGTAGTGGGAGGAAACTTGATAACTTTACTCATTGCTTCCTTCAAAAACAATGTTAGCTAAGAATTGCATCCCTAATTGTAAGTCTACTTCTGTCTGGGTGCAGCAACACAGTGGAACTCTCTATGACTGCAACTTTCCACTGTATTGCAAGAAGCTTAACCTAGGACTGCCATATGGCAAAAAGATCTTACATTGAGGGGACAACATGTAACTTTACACTCATGCAGTTTCATGGCACTTGCAAAACAGTGCTTCATTGGTGGATTGTGTCACTGTGTCACCAAATACACATGCAGATCTGCATGTGCAATGCACATTTATGCACAAAGTATATGTACAGTCATACAACCTTGTGTGATGGCACTGTGGTGAACCCTGGGGGGGTGGCCGGCATAGCAACAGAGCAGCCCTGGCAACCAAGAGGACTTAAATTGATTGGTTGCTGACTATGGAACCCAGGCTAGCCAGAGGGAGGGGCTAGGTGAGGGGAGTCAGCCTAATAGAAAAATAGCTGAAAGGGGATTGTGAAGAAAGAGTTTGGAGAGATCCATCTGAGAGGTTGAGGAGAGAGAGAAAGATTGTGAAAGATTTGGGGAAGTGTTTGCTGGGTTAGAGCTACAAATGTGTCGCGGTTTGCTAATCTTTAATTTGCCAACTACCTTTTCCATTGTCAGTTTGTTCAATAAAGATTTTATTATAATTTTGTAAAGAGCAGTCTCCATAAAGTGACTTTTGGCTCTGGATCAGTTATAGACACTACCACCAGTGATACATTCACTGGGATAAACTAAAACCTTCTTTGTCCTATATATCTATAAGGGTGTGGATTTAGGGAAAGCAGTAAAGAGATACACATGTGGAAAGGGAACCAAGGAGTGGCAAAAATATAGAAGGGTGCTGTTTGTCTAGGAAGGGAGGATTCAAAGCAGTCCTGATTGTCATAGCCCTGACTTGGCCCAGATCTCTACTTGTTAACAGGTACCACATGCACCACCCCATGGCTACCACTGTGAAATGAAGATGGCCACTATTAATTGGACAAAAAACATCCACCTGCTTCCATAGGAGAATTGGCATCTCTGTCAGACACCAACAGGATTCCAGCATTTTGAGGCTAGTAACACCCTGCAGAGATTTGGAGAAATAAAAAATTACTAGGGAACATCTTTTGTTCCTTTCTCTGCCTAGCTTTTTCAAGAGAGAACGTCAAATCCTCATTTATGTAAACAGCTCGTTCTTTCACAGGTAAAAGGTTGAATGCCTAATAGATCCTTTCTGCTGGAGAGGAAAATGAAGCTTGTGGGAAATAATCAATTGCCTTCATTTTACAGCAATTAGGGGGGCTGTAATTGAGATTCAGGTTGCATGGAAAACCACAGATTCAGTAGATTATTGTGTAGTATAATGCTGCTCATGTTGGAGAAGCTGTCACTGCACTGCCGACTTATGTTGGCATCAATGATACATTAATATATCAACTTGAAAATGAAAAATGTCTTTATAATCAAGAAGAAGGGGCAGCTTAAAAACCTCAGACTGGCCTCATTCTCAAATTCTATCAAGATAATTTGTTAGTCCTTTACAAACTCTCCCAACCATCAGTGGAATCTGATCCTGATAATACAATTTTTAGAGAAAAAAAATGGCAAAAAAAAGTTTTGCAGAATGGTTTGCATTTGATTGACAAGTGAATGAGCTTGCTTTAATATACATCAGCTTTTCTCAGCATGCTGCCCTTCAGGGGTGTTGGACTACAGATCCCATAATCCCCAGCCATAATGGGTGATGTATCAGGATGATGGAAGTTCTAGTTCGACACATTTGTAAGGTACCAGAGTAGGGAAGACTGAAAAAGATATTTGTCCCGTGTTGGTTCTGAGATGCAAGAACAATAAAAAGATCCTTTTCTTTGGATTGATTATTCATTTGGCAGTAAGGTGTGGCATAGTGGTGTTCTTCTTCTTCTTCTAGGTTATTTGGACTACATACAGGTAAAGGAAATAGCCACCTAGGTTTTAATTGGCCAGTTATATTTGTATCATTTTGTATTTAAATAATCAAGAGAGAGAGAGAGATTCCCTTTGGAAAGAAAAGCCTCTCTTGTTAAGTCTCTCTTAATATTAATCTTTCTCCTCAGCTGGAGAATCTGTATTAGTGAATTCTCCCAATTGCAGTGTTCTGTTAAGTAAAATGGCTTAGAAAATGAGTAGATTCATAACAATATCTGTGAAGATTCAGATTCACAGGTAATGATTCTTTATCAAGAAATCTTGTTCGGTAGCTAAGGCTATAATCTGGATGGTACACAATCAACTAAAGCTTCTGTTTTATCCTCTTCAGGCAAGAACGATCCTAGGGTGTTTTACAATCCACAGAGTAGAAGAAACTGCTTACTTTCAGGCTTAAAATCTACAAGACACAGCCCTAAAGAAAAAACAGAAGGGGAGGGAAGAGGAAAATCAGCAACACAGGCACTGGTTTTTAAAGATACAAAGTTCTCATAATGCCCCACTATGATGACCAGCTGGCTTCACAGTAAAGTCAATACTCATCTTTGTCATCTCTCTTTGCTTAGCTTGAAGGAATGACTGATAACTAATACACTGGCAGAAGCATATTTCAATTTGTGAGAGAGTATGAGCAGAACATTTATTTATTTGTAAATGTTGTTTTTGTCTCAATGATGATGATGATGAAAGAAGACCAGTTTTCATTAAAGTGTAAGTTCCCTTAGGATCTCAAAAACAAACAAACAAAAAACAACAACAACCCGAAAACACTCATATGGTAGTTTTAGTCATATACATCTTTATTTAAATTTAATCAATTAATTAGTTAGAACCTCAACAAAGGACTAGAATTGTTTACACTGACTGGCTTTGCTAGTAGTAACAAATAGCATCGTAGCTATTTTGCACACTAATATCAGATGCAAATAGTGGGACTATTCAGATGGTAGTATAGCACAGGGTCACATTTTTAGATCGCTATCAAGGAGACCCAGATTCAAATACCAGTGAAGCCGTAAAACCTCCTGGATGATCTTGGATCAGTCATTGTACGGGAAAGCATCCACTCTCCAACAACTGGAATAAGTGTCTAGGTAGTGTAATGTAGGGATACAGGCCCAAATCTTGTATCAGCTACTCAGTTAAATATAGATGTATGCATCCATAACTGTTTCATATTCACAGTCGCCACTTAGTCGCAATTTTGACATTGTTGCCATGATCATAACAGCTCTCAACCTACTTTACCAGCCATCAGCTGCTTGAGGAGAAGAAGGTCTATCCTCTTCCCAATTGTAATGCAGCTGAGTGATGTTTCTATCAGGATTGGGAGGGATCGTGCCAGGAGAGGTTACTTGGGTATACTTAACTAAGTAACTGATACAGGGTTCTGGCTATTAATCAATGTAAATTTTATTCTCACAGGCAAGATAAATAATTTTGCAATTTTTCTTCCCACAGCAAGAAGGTTTTCAAAAACCGTCCAGTTTTTGAACCCGATTCACAATTTGGTACCTACTCTGTGGGGGAAAATTTTTCTGCAGAAAATTTATTACACAACACCTAAACAACATGTTTTGTGTAGAAATATTATTTTCTGTTCAGAAAACGTTGTGTTCTGTGCATGAAACTTATTTACAACACAGAAAACTCCAATTTCTGCACAAAAAACAGTCACATAGTTTTCTTTCCTGCACAGAATAAGTCCTCAACTGATCCTTCACCATCTAGGATTCTCCTTCTCTGATGCATGAGTAATTCAGATTTTGAGCATTAAAAAAAATTATTTCTGAATATTCTTTCTATTGCTAATGTAACAAATATATAAATAACAACCCACTTAGAACACATTTTACTGGAAATTGTTGACATCTTGAAATGATTCCAGTGAGGCCAAATTGCATTTGATGTGGTAGTTCCATCATTGATTTTCCTAATGATTTTACTTTTCTTTAGAAAAAAGAAGGGTGATTCCAAATTGAAGACTTGCCTAGGGCCAGCATCCAATGGCTCAGGTATCAGAACTAGCTCTGGGACCACTCCTTTAAGCAGCACTGGCATATGCAGAAACCAGAAACCTCCATATCTGCCTTTAGCTCTCTGTCCTGTCTCGGTCCTGGCACAGCTGACAAATCAAACAAAACAAACTGTAAATCTCCCAGCTTGTTACTTACTTCCAGGCAGTAAGCAAGGAGTCATAAATAAAATCCAACATAAATAAAGTCCAGCAGGATTTCACAGCAAGGGAGTGTCCAAGGTCAAACTGAGCATTTGTCAAGGCATCCAGCAAGGTAGCCGGTCAGATAAGCTCTGACAATTCCTGGATGGGAAGGATGCCAGCTAAAAAGATCCAAAGCCTAGCACAGCTGTGCCCTGATTGATTGTTGCCAGTTATAAATTCTGAGAGTGATGCTGGATCTCTCTTTGCTGCCTGTGCTGTGTGAAGCTGGGTCTAGGTAAGTGTTCTTCTGTATCTGAAGAGGCAGGATTCTCTGTTGGAGCTGGCACCATCCCTGATCTATTTCCGGCACTGCAACCTCTCTCTGTACAGCAGGCCCTGGTATGCCTTCTGTTTCAGCCTCTAGCATGCCCTCTGCTTCAGACTCTGAGTCAGAGTCCATGCTCTGGAAGCAGGGCATGACACTCTCCCCAACAATTTTCTACTGTTTTCTGAAGCCCTTGGATATCCATGAGCATTCTGACATAGATTATCAATTTCCTTCCTTGTTTTAAGCAGTGGTAAGTATTTTTATAGAGCCAGTATGATGTAGTGGTTTGAGCGTTGGATTACAACCCTGGAGACCAGGGTTCAGTTCCTTGCACAGCCATGGAAACTCACTAGGTGACCTTAGGTGCATCACATAGTTCCAGAAAACCCCATGATAGGTTTGCTTTAATGTTGCCATGTGTCAGAAATGACTTGAAGGCACACAGTGACAACAACAAGTATTTTCATGCTTCTGTTCCCAGTCTCTTCCTGTGGTTGTCTAACTGGCAGTGTTCTGTACAGGTCTGCCTCAAGTCTCAGTCATGAAATCTCAAGTTTACTCCATTGCTATTCAAACCTCTTGGTTATCTGTTTATTTCCCTGTCCTCATCCCACCTCCATACTTGGTGATGAATTCCTGATTTCCTGTGTGCTCACATGCTACTCTGTCTAGTCATGTTCTTATTCCTAATTTGCTTCTTCTCTTGATGGCGTTAAATAAACAGTCTGTCCAAGATAGGTTTTGTTTGTGTAGCTCCCATATCTATTTTGTATTGAATTTACATATTAATTAACCTTTCTATATTTGCTAATGAAACTTATATCCTTTTTACTTAAACTTTGATTTGTTTTTCTTGCTGTTGAATCGATGAAAAAAATTGTAGATTTTGCAAAGCTGTTCTCCCTCCAAAATGAGCCAAACAATTAGTTCATTTGCAGTTCTCAACCACACCTACTCATGGGTCAGGCTGAATGCAATATGCTTAAAGCAAGTTTACCTGTGTTCATTTGAGCTATTGGTATTTGTATTCTGGAACTTGAACCCAAAGCCCTAATGCACACACTGCACTTTTGCCGGGTTCCTTAAGTAAAGAAAAAGTGTGACTATAATTCAGCGCATGGGGTATTTCAACTGCTAAAGTACATTAAGAAACATATTTGACTGCACTCTTGACTTGCCAAGCAAACAGCAGATGTGGGTACCTTGTCCAAAGAACTTCTGAACGCAGCCTTGTCACAACACCTCAAATGCTGTTGACCTGCGTTTATTGATGGGAGTAAAGATTGCTAGTCATTTCACATCAGGCAACATTATTTGTGATGCAGAGGACTTCACAGAATGTGCTCAACTGACACTAACACCTCATCATTTGTCTCCAAACACGAGAGAAATGTCAACACTGTTTTTCAGAAGTAGAAGCATAAAACCATTCTGCCACTACACAAATGCACACACAACTTCACTTCCCTCCCTCTTCTAGTCTTGAGACAGGTGCCAAGCTGCATTGGTATGTTATGTTCACAACAAGTTATTTAACATAGATATAGTACATTAATATGACTGTCATTTTTCCCTGCTTTTCTCTTAACTGTTAAAGAGCAACAGGAGTATTCAGAAGGAAACAAAGAGCAGATGGTATCCATTAGATCAAGAGTGGGGTACCTGTGGATCTCCAGATATTGTTGGGCTCTAATTCCTATTATCCTCAACCACTCTCCATGCTGACTGTTGCTTATGAGGACTGGCATCCAACACCAGCTGGAGGATCATGGTTTCTCTTGTGCATTACAGTGCTTGCAAGCACATGCCTCAGACTATAACCCTCTACCATCTCTCAGCTTTAGCCCCAGTATAGTACAGATCTCCCTTATACAGTTGTTGTGAGAAGGTTGTAAGATGTGGGAATGACTGATACCAGGATTCCCTAAAGATTTTCTGAATATTTGCAAGTATTCTCAGAAAAGTGGGTGTCTTTATTTGATTCCAGAGACCTGATTCCAATATGTCATGCTTGATTACTTTGAATGATACTTGATAGCTCACATGTAATGATATGTGATACTTGATAAATGTTTGATGGTTGGCAGGTAAGGCTATTTTGTATTTGAGAGTCAGCTTATAGCTGACTGCTAGTTGGAAAACAATCAAAAGATGCCACTAAGTCTGATAATGTCATGTACTGGATAACACACACTCCACAAAACTCACTCTGAGGTAGACAGCACTTTATTTTTAAGAATAAGTATGAATAACACAGCAACCTTTCACAGCAGTTGCTGAAACTGAAGGGTACATACAATATAATCTTTTATAGGTTGTCAGTACAAGTTTGGGTATGTAAAGCATTCATTGCCCAAAGCCATAAATCCTTTCATGAGACTATCCCTCCACCCTGCAACTTTTCTTTCCAGTTTGGTGCCTTCCACTAACCCACACATCGTTGACCAAGGTGGGCCCCTGCATCTTTTCTCTATCCCTATCTCCACACCACTCTGTTCTCATAACATCTTAGCACCAACAGTCCTAACTTTTTTTTTTCCAGCCTGTTCCTGCTCTCCCCTAATGTGAAAAACAATGTAAAAGCAAGTGGCCTTTTGATTACAATGGAGCAGAAATTACCAGTACTTAAGCCTAGAAAAATAGTAGCCCCTTTTAGAAATGGTCACATGCATGGTAGCAGTTAGCAAAGAATACACATTCAACAGGTTAGTATTTTCCATGACAGGGAAACTTAGCAACCTGACACATTTATTCTAATTTGGGGTTTAAATTTTCATACTGGAAGTCTGAAATGATTTTCAAACAATATGTACGTAAATTCATTAGAATGATAGGTAGGCAATAGATATTGTCTTGGATGATGATAAAATGTAAATCTTGATTACTAAGACTTTTGGTTGCAGAGATTTTGCCTCTGCAACTTCAGTCCAGGCTCTTGGGGCATTGATATAATTTTTCCAATTGTGGAACTTGATTTCCATTTGTTTCTCTCTCTCTTTTCTCTTAAGGAGTGCAAGGAGGTATACATAGTGCTATTTTATTCTCAGAACAGTCCTATTGATATAGGACTGAAAAAAACGGGGTGTAATGATTGATTTATGATCACCCATTGAGTTTGATGTCTAGCAGTGAGTGCTCCCAATCCTAATTTTACACAATGACCACTACACTTTGTTGACTTTCCTTTCATGAAAATCTTATGGAGGAAGATACGGAAAAAGAAGATTGCAAGGACCTTCTATATACAATAGTAAGAAAGTGTTTTTTTGTTTGTAAAAATAGACAAATCATTCTGTTTCTAATCCCATATCTGATTTTAGGCATAACTGACTCAACAAAGCCTCTCACAGTAAAATCTTTGTGCACTAGCCTCCTCTTTTTCTCCTCAGCCTCTGTCTAGCTGAAATGTGTTTTTTTTTTTTTTTTTAAAAAAAACCAGGATCAGCACTAGGAAGATGGTGATGAATGGCTTGTGAAACACAGATTGTCAGTGTTGGATTGCAGTGTTGGATTGTGGGAGAACATCTGCAGTAAATGATTCAACAGAGTTGGAACTGGAAAAAAAATATACAGTTTTACAGTAACTAACCCTGCTGCATTATATGCCTCCCTTCTATGGGCAAGGTAAATAGAAGCTGCCTCTGGAATCCCATGCTGAGTGTGTCTGAACAGCAAAAGAGATGTAAAAGGGAAAGACAAATAAATTTGCCTCAGCATCTTAAAAAAAGCATGTATCTATTCATGTGCCCGTCAAAATGAAAATCATACGAAAAATGGAGGCTGGTGAAAAAAATCATCTTTCGAAATGTCATTTTGGAAGACGTCTTCAAGTGGGCTGTATGTTTCTGCTCTTCCTTTTTTATTGTTTAGTAGTCTATCCCTATTTTTTCCATGTAATTTCTGTCTCTTGTACCAATTTTTCCATTAAAGAACTAGCATTCAGAAACACATCTACCTTGTTAACTGAGGTATACCTGTACTTACAAACGTGTCTCATACCGCATAAATCTGCATTTTGAAAAACTGCATTAACTTTTCCATTTAAATATTTTAAAGCATTTTCTTTTAAAATGCACCTCTCAATACATTCTTTTTTTTAAAAAAAACAGCATTTTTTAAAATGTATTTTGATATATTTTTTGAGTTGGGAACTGTAATAGAATATTTGGGAGTACAAAAGTTTGTGCATGACTTAACATCCAGCCCACACACTAGTCTTGATTCTAAGTTCTAGGAAGTGTCAATTAACTGAGTTTGCATCACTATTGAACAAGATCATAATCCACAAGTATTCCAAGCATTTTGAATGGGTATTGGCTACAACCAGTAAAGCTGTCAACTGCCTTGCAGTCCTTTTTTGTGCCCTGCAACATCTCATTCCAATCTCTATCTCAAATAGTTCTCTACTCGTTCTTCTCATGTAATAACAAAAGGCTTGGGGTAAAATATTAACAGATCTATATATTCCATTGACACCATCAATGGGTAGATTTCTCACCTCCTTTTCAAATTTTTTCTGCAGCAATGTGGTGGTGGGTGATACTACAGGGGATGGTAAGAGTTTGATACACTCCATGGGAGAGACCAAGGGGCTTTGTGTCTGGCAGAAGATGCCAGAATGCTACATGTGATGGGGGTGGAGTCAGAAGCTATTAAAGGCCTGTTTGCCCTCTCACATGCCTCTTTGGGATCTTTGCCGTGGGGGAGTCTGTGACATTATTGCTTAGGGATATTTGTTAGGGTGGGTTGTATCGATTGACAGAAATAGGATGAGGACTGGGGCCCCATGTCGTTTCTGTTATTTATTTGCTTGGGGTGTGTGTGTCTTACTTCTGGGATATGCCTTCATCTATTGGGGATTTAATTTAGTGATTGTGTAGTTGGAGCCATCATCAGATAGGTCATAATGGGTGGCTTTGGTGGTGACCCATTTTAACTTTGGGGTTTCTTTACATCTGGATTAGCTCTATCAGGCTATGGTTTTTTTATTTTTTATTTTTTATATTTTTTATTTGTGTGTCTCCCATTACCTTGTCTGGTGGTTAGGCTGCATAGGTGCATGTACATGTGGGTTTTCTTCTTTCCGCCCCTTGGCTTGTTTTCTGTTTACTAGTGTATGTCAGCTGTAGTGTTTATGGGGAGATGATAGTAAGAGGGTTGGCAAGCATCCTGTATGTGTGTGCTGTTGTGCTTTATTGTGGATTTGGACTGTCTGAGGGCATGGGGCTGAGTGCCTTTAAAGTTGTTTGGTAGCATGGCTGAATGCATTGCTGGCAGCTGAGGCATTCTGCTTCTATCAGTTGGGAATTGCACAGTTGTCTGGGGGATGCTGCTACTTTCTTTTTGTTTTGCTGCTTGCACACCTTTTGAATTTTTTGGCTGTTGGTTTGGCCATTTTCTTTCTTGTTTTCCTGCACACACTCTTTTTGAATTTTTGCCTGGGTGGCCATTTTGTTTTGTATCCAGGTGCCACCGGCAGAGGGTTGGGCCACTTTCTCCTTCATCTTATATAGTGTTCCAGTGGTCAGAGTTCTACAGGGATGATGGCTTTCGTTTGTTGGAAGAGGGTTATCTATTGTTTCTGGGGAAGTTTCAGTGGGGGTGGTGAGGGCCATGTTGGCTGGCCTGGTGGGGGAAAGGAACTAAGCAGACATTTGTACCTTGTCCATGGCAGGTAGTGGGGGGAGAATATATGAATTCAGTGTATATCTTTGGCATCCATTTGGTGTAGGGAAGGACCCTGAAACTTTCTCTTTAACCCAAGAGGTGGGGAAGGAAGCTATTCTTGAGGGTAACCTGGGATACAGACTCTCCCTTGTAGAGTTCTGTGGCTTCAGTGGGAGTCCCCTGGGTTGCCACCTGCTAACCAACAAAATATTTGCATTGCCCTCAGGGCTGAAATGTTTTGCCCAAAGGAAGCCCAAGGAGGTTGTCAAGGGTTGATGCCTGGCTTCAGCTAGATGCTTATCAGGTTGCTCTCCCCTCTTGTTTCACTTCCAGGCCAATGCAACTTTAATAGGTTAAGTCAAATAAAATGCCCCTTATTTCATTCAACTTTCTGTGTGTGGTGTCATTATTCCCTGGTTGGTTATCAAATGTGGAAATGTAGTTACCAATTTGCTGTCTTGAAGCAGTTTTCCTTATGGTATTGTCAACTCAACTGAATATGTGTTCTCTTGATATATTTGCTTAATCATTCATAGAAATATTGCATTCTGTATTTCCTGCTCCTTTTGAGAGAATGAGGCTCTAAAAAATTATGTTGTGTCATTGAGCAGACACCAGTTGCTTGTTAAATCAGTTGCTGGTCTTTTGCCAGCTCTCTGTTGCATGAAAAGAGATGCTGACATCTCGCTTGGCACAGTGGTTGTACTATGCATCCTGAAAGTGAGGGCTAAAGTGTATGACGGATGATTTCAGCTCCCCAGTTTTGACAGCCTTTGCATCCTGGATATTTAATTACCAATTAATGAATGCTTTTTGTATGATTATCTCTGTGAAATGGCCTGTGCTTAGGAGATGGTCCCAATTAGCCTGTGGCATGCACTTTTTTCCACTGTGTCATTTGTATGTCAGCAGCAATGATTTCAATCAAACAAGCACTGCAGTACTCCCCTCGCCCAATTTTTAAAATTTTTATCAGAATTACGAAGAATACATGATAGTGTAGAAAATAAATTGGGCTGCTGTTTAGTGCACAGGGAGTTTTATAAGAAGTGACCAAGAAATATTGAGGACATGTCCTCAGGCAACCTTGTAGTTCTCGAGATCCTAGCCATATAATTTAGATAGGACTGGTCAAGTACAGACAAATGTATAAGCTGTGGTTTGTGTAGCTGGGAATGAGCCAAGGTGAATCTCAAACTCATGCACTTTTCTTCCTTGCTCCTTTTGGACAAGGCGAGAAATGCTAGATTCCATTTTAACGTTAAGAAGAAACTACAGTTTCATGTTATATGTGGACTCAGAGGCCATTTCCATACCGGGCTTCTAAAACGGTGTAGAGCAACCTCTAACGGAGGTCTTCTACACCGTAGAGTGGACTGGCGTGGACTACTTTTCGTAGTTCCACACCAGAATCCACTCAGGAGCGGCGGGAACTAGCCGGGCTGCATGTTTTTTAAAAACCTCTTTTTTGAGGTTTTTAAAAAGCATGGAGCGCGCAGCCCCATGCTGCTCCGTCACCTGGCTCTAAAGTGGATTTGCAGGCGCACATAAGTGCGTGCCTGCAGATCTGCCGGGGGTGGGCTTCCGGCTGGCGAGCTTCTCCGGTTGGTGGAGAGCCTCCACCAACCGGAAGCCACCGTCTGGGACACCGGAGGAGTGTGGAGCAGCGAGCTCGCGCTGCTCCGTGGGGTGACGGACTTACCCAGCTGCGGGTAAGCTCCATTTTAGCGTGTTTTCGCCCGTTTCCCACCCCACATGTGAAAAGGGCCAGAGAAGCATGGTTTGTTCTATCCAAAGCTAGTTTAAACAAACTAGAATCTGACACTACAATTGTCCAAGTTGGATGCAACACATGGTTGTCTTTCATTTTTGAAATCAAACTGGGAATTTTCATTGTCCTTCATATGTGAAGCAAGAGCATAGTATGAGCAAGACAATCCAGGGCTCACTGCTATTAATTTCCAGACATATTAACCATGATTTATGTAATCATCTGATCAGGGCCACAGTCATATTGTGATAGTTTAGGACATTTTTGAAAATGATAATTTTCCTGCTCCCTCGTTCTCTATAAAATCCCTTTCTAAGGGGTATGGGTGGGGAGGGAGTAAATGTAATAATGGAGAACTATGTGCAATGGATTTCCCTTTTTTGAAAAAGGACCAGTTAGTCATGGGACAAGACTTTGGCCATTTCCGCACCGGATAAGTAAAATGGTGCAGTGCATCCCCCACGGAGGACGTCTGCACCTTGGAGCAGACTGGTTCCAGACTACTTACCAGAGATCCTCACCTCAGTCTGCCCCGGAACGAGCCCAAGTGGTCCTCCAGCGTGTTTTTGAAAGACCTGATTTTTCTGGTCTTTCAAAATGCTGGTGTGTGCCATTGCGTGCCTGCTCTCCAATGCAGATTCGCAGGCTCACACCAATGCGAGCCTGCGATCTGCGGAGGGCGGGCTTTAGGCTGGCGAGCTTCAGCGGTTGATTGAGACCCATGACCAACTGGAAGCCACCATTTTGGACGCCAGAGCAGTGCGGATCTACAACCACGCACTGCTCCTCCTCACCCTGGACCGGACCGGACTGCCAGAAGATCCGGTGAGTAGTGGAAGGGAGCAATTCCCTTGCCGTATGTGGAAATGGCCTTTGTCACATCATCTCTAATTTGTAATCTATCACTTTATTTTTATCTCTAAGTCCAATGGTGCTTCTTATGAAAGTAGAATATCTGGCACAAAAAAAAATCAGTTGCTAGTCCTGAACTGTATTCTTGTTGTCTCAATCAGTAGGCTAGCTGTGAAGCTTGATAATGTAATAAACTATTTAATACAAGTGTTATTCCATTTATTTCATTTCTTTGCACAGGGTTTTATGTAACCCACACTTCTCACTAACTAGAAAACAAGCAATAATCTGCCATTTCCTGGATATTTTTTTTTAAATTGGTAAAGCCTGAAATAGAAGCTGCCATTTGTTTCCAAGTACATTTTAACCGCTGTCACTAATAGATATTTTCAAAGCCTACTTTTTTTTTCTCACTCTTTTTGGATATTATTAAGGAGAGATGTAGTTGTTCATTGTTAAAACATCACATTCCCAGGACCCTCATATCTATGAAGCACAGTATAAGACCAGAAGCCTTACAGTGTTATTGTTGAATATGGAAATTGGCAGTGAACTCATTGCAAATCATTACTGAAGTCTACTTTCTGGGTGAAAAGCGATTTGATCCGTATCTGAATGTTCATCTCTTTGTGGTATATATTTCTGAATAAAAGAGCTATAACTTATTGAATTTCCAAAATACATCACCTAAAATACAGTGTTTTTAATTTAACACTTTTCATACATTTGGTTATCAACCATTAATCAGCTAAAGTGACAAGAGTGGCAAACCTCAGGGCTTGTGGAATCTGGAATCCTTAAATCCATCAATAATTCCAAGTCCACAAATTTGTTCCAGAGACTAGAACTGAACAGAGCTCACACTTGTTCCAAAAAAAGCTATTCCTTGTTCCATAAGCTCTGTTCCTTTCAGCCATATGATTTAGATATGTGTCTGTGGCAATCATTTTGTAACTATTAAACAACTGGGAGTTTTCCATCGTTGCTGATCTTTAGTATGAAGTACTCGGAGATCTACCAGTAGATAACAGATCTACTTTCTGTAAATGGATATGTGAACTTAGCCACCATGACTTTTACTTCTTCCCAGAGCCTTGAAAAATTACTTGTTTGGACTACAGCCCTCCTTTTTGGACAAATCAGTGGACATGCTGGCAAGAGATTCTGGAAGTTGTTGCTAAAGAAAAGGCCCCAGAGTTACTAGAGGGCCCTATTTGCACTCTCTGTTGGTGAGGACTGGAGGCAAGCTGCCATCTTGTCTGTCTTGGTGCAATGGCAGCAGTTCCCAAGAGCCCTTGAAGTATGCAGGTCCCTGTAGTGAAGCAGCACCTGATTAGCCATTAGAATGGCCCATGCTGAGGGTGGAGAAGTGTGTAACCACAGGCAGCAGAATGCAGAAAGGAAAGTTCCTCTCCAGTCTACCTGTGAAATCTTTAAGTGGTCCTAACACAAGATACGGCTACAGCATGGCAAAGTGCTCTGCCCCACCCCAACCTTAAGAAGGTGAAGGCATAAACACCACTGGTGTCACCAGTGGGTGAAGCGAAAGACAATGATGACGCTGGAGCACTGCAGTTTTCTGGCAACTGGACATGATTTCAAAACTACAATAGGGTTTTTGTGTGTGTGTATATGTGGTTGATTGGCAGTTCTGAGGGGCTTGGGCATAAATTTCCTCTGTTCAAACATTACACTCTACACAAGCCAGCTATGCAAGCTGCCAACCTGTAACTCGTATGTCAGCAAACCCTGCTGTGAATGGCTAAATATAACAGAAATGAAATGATAATGTGTAGATTATCATGTGTCTTTTGTATATCCTTAATTTATACGCATACACACACACATATATACTTTTAGCAATTAGCATCAGAAGTTTTGAATTGCTGGCTTGCTGTTGGGGGAAAAGGTGGGATATACAATCTTTGAAATCATTATTGTCATCTTGACACTATAAAATTTCATATGCTTGGGACTGGGCACTTTTTATATCAGCCACTGCTATCCCATGTCTGCTGTCTTTGTTATAGTGTGTGAGGTTAGTAGATGTCTGGTGATTTGTCTAAAAACTTAACTCTTTGAGGATAATTCTTATTTAACTCTTTGAGGTTTCTTCCTCCAACAAAGGTAAAACTTTTTCTTTTGGACTATAATTGGCTGGGTTTTACCTATACTGCACCTAGATGTTTTTTCCAGATGTAGCAATACACAGACCTCTAGATAATTTCAGTGTTCTCTCTCTAAGAAAAGGCCCTGTGGCTTCACAAAAGACAGACTCCCTAGATTGCAAGAGATGTTACTTTACTGCTGCTAATGGAGTTACTGTCCTTTTTCTCAGTCTTCACATAGTGAAGAGAGAAGAGACCTCTGACTGCACTGAAATACAACAGACACAACATCTGATACAAAATGTAGGTCTGTGACTGTAACACTGTCACTTTTCTTCTCCTGTGCAATTTTTTTTAAAACATCGTTTGCCTAATGAAGAAGCCAATGGCACTTTGAAAGCTTGCATGGTAGGTCTTTCCACACTACCCTGTTATAGTGTTATTGTTCCGCTTGTTTTGCTTTGTTTGTACTGCAATCTGTTGTGAGTGGTCTTGAAGACAAGTTGAATAAAAAAGAGTGGGTGTAACTCTCAGATACAAATAAATAAATACAACCACTTTACTGGCAGAGAATGAGAAGTTAGAAATAAAAAGTGTCCGTCAGGTTTAGCAGTGTGATGGGAGAGGTTGAGTTTAGTTATGTGAACATTTCCAGTAAATATTTATTTCAAGAAGAAATTTCACTTTATTTCTTATATAGGACTTGCTATGGGTTATGGGGCGGTACATATGTATAATTTGTAGCTTTAGCAACTGTATGACATATTAAATTCAGGATTCATTATTGTCTCAGTACGTGTATATGTAAACTAATTTTCCTCCCTGCAAACCAACCAAATTAAGAGTCCATCCCATGTGCATTGAACCTCGTTCAGCTTTTGAAAAAATCTGGAAGGTTCTGGTTCTTTGTGTGTGTGTGTGTGTGTGTGTGTGTGTGTATGTTTGTTTGTTTTAGAGATATCAAAGTAACGTGCTTCCCTCTAGTACCCATTGTCCCCTTTGTTATTACATTCTTTTTGTGTAACTTCCATTATAACGTTCATCCTTCAGGAGCAAAATCTGTCAAAGATGAGCTTTCAAAAGCACCATGGGAAGAAAACAACCATGGCTTTTGTTCAAAGCATCTTGTTTCTTATGGCTCGCTAGAGAATTGTCAAATGGTTTTCAACGGTCTGGCACTATCAAGAAAGAAGTATTTAAACAGAAACTGGCTGATGAGACTCTACAGGATTTCTGAAAGCTTCAGTGGCTTGTTACTGCTCTTGGAGGAGGAGTTTCAGCTTGACATTAGTGGTGCTATATTACAGAAGAGCTTACCTGGTGTTACAGGATCAAGACTGGACCTATAAGGAGCCAAAGGAAGGAAGTGATTTCAGGAAACACTGAAATAGGGGCCACAGCATGATGTGAGGAGCGGTCGTGGCAGTTGTGTGGTGCCTGTCTGTCTTCTTCTGCTATTGCAAATCCCCACTGCAACTTACTTGTGTTGGGAAATGTGAGAAGTAGCAGAGTAATAAGATTGAAAAAACAGAAGCTGAGCAACAATTGCCTCTCGGCCTCTGCACTAACTGAGAAAATAAACAAGCTTAGCCTTTGTTGTAAAAACATATTAAAGCAGCTTATTTGCTAAAACCTGTGCACAATCAAATACATGGTCTATTGGAGGCAAGAGAGAGAAAAACACAGGAGGTTAGAGTGATGCAGGAAGAGTATGGGTATGATAAAGCAAACAAAGAGGAAGCCACCACAATTACTGATTAAAAGCATGCAAAGGTTGCTATCTCTGACAACTTATAGAGTTTAAACAGCAAATGTGTGTGGGTTGCACTACACTTATTCCTCTCTCAATCCCTTCTTGTCCCTTGGGAGAACAGGGGCAGCAGCTGCAGAGACCACTCTGCCTAACTCCCAAATATGCCCCCCTCTTGCTTCTCCAAGCTGATCGGGACCTATGTGTTAATTTGGAAACAGTATCCATGGAGGGTACCCAGAGTCAGCAACCTTACACTGAGAACGGCTGGACTAGGTTATTTCTTCTTCTTGTGGTGTGGTTAGTACTGACCATCAGGCTATGATTTTATGCATTTCACTCCAATGTTTTCCAATGAACAGCCATCAGAAGGGGAACTCTCTGTTTCCATATGCTGCCATTAGGATGATGTGAAACTGCTAGTCTCAATTTTGTTCCCTGGAATTCACCATTGCAGGTATGGATGCTGATTCATTTTCACAGTCCTTGTGTACTCATCATTGTGGCACTATTGCTATGATCATAAAAGTCTGCTAATCATGCTTTACTGGACAGCAGCCACAGCAAGCAATGGAGCTCTGTTCTCCTTTCAGTCAGGGTACAGGATCTTGACATTTCCATCCCCCTCCTGCCAGCAATCTCTGGTGCGACGAGGAATTGCAAGAGGGACCCTGATTCTGATTGTGACACCAGAGATTGCTGGAGAGCCAGTTTGCCATACTGGGTTGAATGTTGGACTATCTGTCTGAAGACTAAGGTTTGAATCTCTGCTCAGCCATGGAAGCCCATCTTGGGCAAGTCACATTCTCTCAGACTCAAAGGAAGGCAAAGGCAACCCGCCCTGAATAAATCTTGCCAAAAAAACCCTCTGATAAGGTTATTTTAGGGTGGCCAGAAGCTGAAATTGACTGAAGGCACACAGTAACCACAACAGGATTGCTGGAGGGAAGGAGGCAGAAACATCAGTATATTGCACCTCTGTCGGCAGAAGAACAGACATCTGTTGCTTACAGTTGCTGCTGTCCAGTAAACCAGGATGGGGGAGTGTCAGGCGTGGTGAAGTTAAGTATACTTAATGAAATAGCTGATCTAGGATCTTAGCTCTTATCTTTCTCCAAAGCTGTCCTGCAGATTTTTTCCATTCTCTGTTTGCCCACATGGCCATTCATATGCACTTTTCCTCCACATTTTCCCAATATCCTCATTTTTGTATACATTTTTAGGGATGTGAACCTTTCTCAGCCTCAATTTTTTCAAGTTTCTCCAAAGACCATCTGCTTTTTCTTCCCATCCTTGTTTTGTATTAGGTTGTGATAATTCATGTTTTCTTTAAGCACTGTAATTTGCACAGTTTAACAAATTTTCGCCATTAGATAAAGTGTATTTCTGTAATTTTTTTCAATTATGTGTCTTTTAACCATTCACATTTCAAAATATGCACATGGTTTTGTGTACACTTTATTTTGTGGATATGCCTTCTAATCTCATAAATGCTATAGATGAGGTATGTCTTTTCTCACAGGAAGTATTGGAAGGTGGGGAAAAAATGCTACTTTCATCAATACTATCAAATCCAACAAAATTTCTTTCCATCTCTAGCATTTTCCGTAACAATGAAAGCATTCTTGTACATATTTTTCAGCTGTAGTCATATAAATCCATTCATCTTTTTAAAATGCACACATGATTTTGAGTGCATTTGATCTTTGGTCTCTCTAAAATGCACTGAGTGTCCCTAATATGCCACTATCTGAAGCAAGGTGCACTTTGCCCTGGACTAAATCTTGACAGGTACAAAATGAATAATTTAATTTAGAATCTCAACACCAATGGAATTATTTTCCATCAGCAGTTGCAAGGAATGGTGTCTGTTTACAGTTGGCAATTCTATGGCACGGACTTTTTTTTTTTTGGGTGCATTGATGATAGAAACATCAGGTGCTCCAACAGTTTTTTCACAGCTGTAGGAGTAAAATTCACAGTTGACAGCAACCATTTCATTTCATTAAAAGAGTTAATTAAGCATCTTGCATAGGGGAACCCTTTTATTATCAGCTTGCCTACTTCTTGTTCGTCTTCTGAAGGATGCTTCAGCTTTTATCAACAAATTTGAGACTCCCACCCATCTGCACTGCAGATACGTTTGTCATTTCTGAAGACATCCCTCCTCCATTTGTCAGTCTTTCAACAATTATTGATCTTTTTTCCATAAGCAATTTGATGGTAAATGTTTTTCATCAAGCTGTTTTTCTGTGTGCATGCATGTAAGCCAAAATATCTTGCCATAATAGTTGAACATTTCTGTTTTCTCATGTGTTTGTGCGTGAGAGAGAATATGAACAGATTGCTTTTTAAAATACAGCTTTGCTGCTTTGTGCTGTGTTTTGACCCTTGATAAATTGGTTTAATTTAATCATAATTTCAGGAGTGTAGTTTAGTGAAGGGACCAAAAAAAAGCATCCCTAAATAAAAATTCTGCCCCGCAAATGAAATTTTGGTTCAGCCTCCAAATTTCTAAACTACAGAGAATGAAACACTGAACAGTATTCATACCCAGATGTCTTATATTTGCTGTGTTCACATGCTCTCGGTAACTGCCTGCCCCTTTTCTTTGGATACCTAAAGCATAACTGAGATTTTGAATCAGAGATGTAGTTATAATATTGTAGCAATGCTACAATATTTCTTGATCCAGCCTCTGAAACTCACTTAAAAGCCAGTCAGTCACCCTGAGCAAGGATGTTCTGGGGTGATGGGAGGGGGTTGCAAGATGATATGACTCATCCCCCCCTCGTACCAGGGAGAGATGATACAATGAAAAGTTGCAACTGAACCCTTAGGGATCTGTGCTACTTCTCCTTGAACCACTGCTCACTGACAGAAGGGGCTTTGTCATGTCATCTTGCAGTGCCCTGCCAGCCAACACCACAGAACTCCCTCACTAGAGATGGCTGACTGGTACCTAAGGTGAGTTTCAGGACATTTGCAGTCATGACTATGGTACCACAATCATAAACGCAAATACAAAGGAGTTACAATGTTGTAAGTCAAGATTATGACATTGTGAATACCTAACAGTATGCCAACCTTTTAAAAAAGTGTGCAACTGAAGTTTTATGTTACCAAAATGCTAGAAATTTGGGAACTGATGGCAAATTGCAATGGGGGAGCAGAATTCTTACTGGAGGGGAATGCCCTCATTTTGCCCTTTTAATACCTACACCCTTGCCTTACATTGCGTCAGTCTGGGAAATTCAGCTCTCTTTCAGGCTTAGATTTAATACTTCCTTCCCTTAAAAAAAAAATCCTGTTGAAAGCACAGATTGCCAATTCCATGCTTAACAACTGGTTTCGCATATCTGCCGCATCAGTCTAGAAAGCAGTATTTGCAATGTTTTCCACACAAAATGTAATCCGGTGTTCCTAAATTTATGTGGTTTCCTTCAGTTGTTTCCTTTCACTGGTCAAGTCACAGGGGTCACAAGGGAAAAGACCAAGCCAGGATCTTCCAGAATCTCAAAGGAAAGAGTTTTCCAAGGCAGGCTTCAGTATTGAGTGGAATTGAGTGGAATAACAGTGGAACTGCCAGGAGAGCATGTGGAATATCTGTGAGGTCACTCCTCCCCCCAAATAAAATTCTGCCTTAAAACATATTCCTTCAATCCCCAAATTTCTAGCATCACAGTTACTTAAAAAACTTCAGTTGAGCATTTAGAACAGTGCTTAAGCACACAAAAAGAAGGGCAGACACAGTTACTAAGGGAACATGAACACAGCAAATAGACAGTGTCTCATGCTTTGCAATGCTAGGGATTTGGGAACAGATTTGGGAACAGATAGAAAATTTCATTTGAAGCTGAAAAATTCTTAATTGGGGTCTATGCCCTCATTTTGTGCCCCAGTAGCTACACCCCCACAACTGACTGAAAACTTTTTGCTCATTTTCTGTATAAAACTGAATTTTACTTTGGTATTAGTGATGGGTCAGAAACTTTTGCCATACCTGTGCTTGGTAGGCTAATTTAGGCAGTGTAGGACAAGCTGCATGGAACACAAAGGTCAGCAGCTTACAGCCACTCCTTGTTTTCCATCATCTGCTGCTTGAGGTAGATGCCTTACAGTGCTTTATGGTAAGATCAACTCTATATATTATTCTTCTTTTCTTCAGTGCCTCAGCTTTGGTATTCTGACCTTGCCACTGGCACAACATCCTATTAATTATAGTGGCCAAAATCTTCAAACAAGCACATTTTTTGGGTGGGGGGGGTGAGTTAACAAGTAGGCCCTTTCCACATGGACATGGTTCCCCGGCATGGGGACATGAGAGGAGCAGGATTGTGATGATGCTTCTGCAAGATGTCATCATGGTCCTCTTCTCCTGTTGCCAGCCAGTGCGATAGCAGGGTAAACCATTGGTGCAGTTCTCTGTCAATGACCCTGATCGCGTGGCGCTTCCACACTTAAGTGCCCTGTGGAAGGCCCAGAAGGCTGATGGGGGCACTTCTTGCCCCAGCACAGCATGGGAAGAACCTGCCTGTGCTGCAGAAAGAAGCATGTTCCTTGGTCATGCTTCCTTCCCAGCAGAGACACTGCTGGGATTGCAACTACAGGGTGACAGGATAAGGCAAGGGGTGGAAAGGGCTGTAGACTCAGGGTCTTTCCACAGCTTACCTTTGTTCTGGTGGCATCCGGTGATGGCAGCAGTGGCTGTCCCAGGAGGGGAGTGTGATGGAGTGCTCCCCTCTGCACCGGTTGCCTGCGCGATCCAGGAAGCATGATGGCCATGCCTCTTCCTGCTGCATTGCAGTCAGATACTGTCCCAGGGTGCTCTGAGGCAGGAAGTGCAGCCATTGAAATTCCAGGACCCCTGCAACAAAGTAAGTGCTGGAACACAGCAGGGGAGTGGTATGATTACCAGTCATTGACGGGGAAAAGTCAATGATTTGTAGTGTGATTGTGCCACCTGGGGATAAGGGAAGGACAAGACCATGAAGACATCATGCACAAGTATCGTTGCAGTCCCATTCTTCCCCTGTTCCTATGGTGGGTTGGGAGGATGGCATGGAAAAGGCCTCTGAAATTGTGTTTCTAATTATTTTGGTGGAAGTTGTTTTTCATGTGGCATTGAGGGCTGGTATTCAAGAAATACAAGAACATGCAGAAAGATCCTCTAAGATGCATTAAACTACAGTATATTGAATTCAACATATTTTGGTTTTAAGTCTTTAACTGTGGTTTTTATGTGCACTGCTGCAAAGTTATCAAATAGATTGGGCTGCTTAACTTATAATTTAGTGTGTTTTAGGGGTTTTCTCTTCTCATTACTGCTGTGGTAGTTTTTGTTATTTTCTCTTCAGAACACAAATATTTGCACCATTTTTAAGACAAACAGAAAAGATTTTCATTGAATTATGAAGTTGGAAGGTACTTCAGAGGCTATGGACTCCCAGGGCCTTTCTGCACTATATCACCATCATGGGATTTGCAGTTTAAGGAGGGATATTTAGAATTCTCAACCAGAGAGCTCCAGTACCTCCCAAGACTAGAAACCCCAGGATTCCATAGGAGGCAGCCATGGAAAATGGAAACATAGTGCAATAGTTATGTAGTACAGAAAGGCGCCAGCTCACTGCTGGATAGGAATTCTCACCTAAGGCATTTCTGAGAAGAAGCCATCCAACATCTGTTTAAAATTGTCCAAGGAAGTACAGTTGCATACCTTCCAAGACAGTGTATTTCACTGTCAAACACCTCCAACCATCAGGAAGCTCTTCCCAATGTTTAGACAGAAAATCCTTTCTTCTAGTCTGAATCCATTGGTTTGGGTGCTATCTTCTGGAACAGCAGAAAACACTCTGTCTCCCCCCCAAAACAAACACACAAACAGACAGACAGACAGACAAACAACTTTCAGACAGCTAAATGTGGGTATTATATTGTTGACATTTGCAGTCCAAGACAGCTCTGTATGTTCCTATGTTAAGGGTTAACTATGTTCTTGTTTACTGCGCTGTCCTCTCTGCTAGCAGAAGCCCAGCACTTCCCAGCACACAAAGCAGATAAGGGTTTTCCCTGAGAGTCTCTTCAGCCTTCACTTCACATAACAAAGGTAGTGTTTTGACTAACAAAGTTCCCTGTCCCTCGTTCATCCCATGGTGTGAAGAATTGTTGACAAGCTACTACTTAAGAGCAGCCTGAAAACAGGCAGTGTGTATTTTCTCTTTATGTATTCTCTGTGCTACTGATGTCTTTGTCCAGACATGGATTTTACTTAGACCTGCTGAACATGTACTCACGCTTCCTTCAATAAACTAAGTAGTTTTTAGCCAAACCGGCTGGCCTCATTCACTGGCAACTTTAAGGGACTGAACAAATATTTTGTCTTGGTTTTAAGGACAGTTAAACTGTGGGTCATGCTAGTGATCTACAGCATCCCCCCCCCCTGCATTTTCCAACATATATCCCCTCTCAACTTTCTCTTCTCCAGGCTAAACATAACAAACTCCTTCAGCCATTTTCCATAGACTTGGCTTGCAGACATTTTGGCCACCCTCCTCTGGTCATATTCCAGCTTGCCAGTAACACTGGCCTTTTTGCCATTGTATTTCACTGCTGATTCATGTTTAACCTCCAGTCTATTAAAATCCCTAGATCCTTTTTTGCACGTGTTGCTTCCAATCCAGGTGTCACCTATCCTATATTTTTGCATATGATTTTTTTCCTTTCATATGTAGCATGTATATGCATGCATGCATGTGTCTTCAAGTCACCTGTTGACTTACTGTGACCCCATTAATCTGTCTTAAGATCTTTCTAGATGATATAGTAGAAGGAACTGGGAAATACTCGGAGGTGGGTTTCGCAGTTCCTTCTTCTGAAATATATTCTACAGCACCTAGTATTCATTGGTGATCTGCCATTCAAGTACTAACCAGGGCTGACCCTGCTGAGCTTCCAAGATCAGACAGGACCTGGTGCCTTTAGGGTATTTAGATTTCCAATATGTAGTACTTTACATTTATCTCCAGGGGTTCATTTTGTCAGTATTATCTAGTTTGGCAATTTGTTAAGATGATTCTGTCCTCTGGGGTAAGCTCCCCCTCCTAATTTGATGTCATCTGCAAATTTGATAAGCATACCTTCTATTGTATCATTTAAGTCATTTAGAAAGATGTTAAGACAAATCTACATATGGGTATTAGGTAGGTAAAGATTGGTGTAAGAATATGACAACAAAGAGATAATTCACAATATGGAGGTTTAGTTTAAATAAATTCAATATCAGTTTTGGACTTGAGGAAAATGTGAAATAAGGATAGTAGGGTGGGTAGGGAGGGGAGTATAAAAGTAGGGTGAGTAGGAGTGGGAGGGGAAGGGGAAAACTATGAGTATAATCAAAAGTGAGTATTAATAGAGTTACAAGTAGATTGGGTGGAGAAAGGGGAATACAAAATATGGAAAATATAGAAATGTGGATACGAACAAAACACAGTTATTTTACATTTTATGGAATTCTTTTGGCAACACTTTGAATGCTAATGTAATAGTTGATTGTCTGATATATAAAAATTAATAAAAAATAGAAAGATGTTAAAGAACTCCAGACTCAGGATAAAACTCTGAGTCAATCCCACTAGTCTCTTCTCTCCAGGATGAAGAGCAACCATTGATGAATGATCTCTGGGTTTAGTCTGTCAATGACTTACAATCCACCTAACAATAGCACTATGTAGCCTACAGTTCGCCAGTATGCCTGCAAAAGTATTATGTGGGAATCTTGCCAAAAGTCTCATTGAAATAAATAATTTATCAGGATTCTTCTGATCTACCAGGTTTGAAACTTTATCAAAAGAAGATATTAGATTGGTTTGGCATATCTTGTTTTTGAGAAACCCACATTGGTTCTTAGGTATTGCAGCAGTCTTTTCTAAGTGCTCACAGACAAAATGTTTAATTATCTGTTCTAGAACCTTTCCTTACATGGATGGATGTCAAACTGACAGGACTGTAGTTGTATGTATGTAGTAGCATACATCCTTTTTATACAAAAAATAAAACAGGTCCCCATACCAAGGGTCTTACAATCTAAAATACAATACTTTCTTTTATTTACATTATTAATACTTGAAAATAATATGTTTTACATATTAATTTCAAGAATTAATATATTTAGCACTGATTCCAATGGGTGGAAAAAGTGTGCCGTTAAACTTTTCCCAATCAGCACTCTTTCTTTTATTTCCTACACAATCCTGCACTGTTACCTTTCAATTTAAGAAGGGTGTTGAAGCATGCCTAATTTCACAGATTGCACCCTCAGGCCTTTAACATCTCTGTGTCTAACAAACATAATTTATGTAGAATTGATTTAGCTTGACCTGTTTTGAGATGCAAATGTGCTTGTACCTAATTTCCAAAGATGTCTGGGCTGTGTGTTCTAGTAGATGTAAACATTCAGCATATATAGCAGGTGAACATTGAAATTTAGAAAGAGTGGAATGTGAATATCCACACACAAAGTCCTCCATTTTTAATTCAGTACTTTCTGTCAAAGAAGGAATGAGAGGAAAGAGTGACTCAAAATACCAGTCATAGATACATCGCTGAAAATGTTTTGCAAGTAAAAGACTTCAGTTCTGGCCAGTGATGAAGACATTTGTGTTGAAATGCATCTGGCTTTCCCAAGATTTGACTTGTTTAAACCAATTGTCATCAGTCTTCTACTAGTGCAAAGATTTATGTCAGACTGATCTTTCCATTAATACCATGCCTATAGTGTTATTACAAAACCATATACATTCCGTATTCAGTATAGATCATTGACTTTTTATGTGGATTTTTAATTAATTAATTAATTAATTTGTTTGTGGACTCTGTTGGATTGTTGGTTGCCAGCCCTGTAAGTCAGATCTAACACTTCCTTTTTCTAGCCTTCAGCTGATGCTAACAACTGCTGCTAACAATAGTTTCCCTTATTTGTCTTTTATTGAGAACTCAGTTCTGAAAGATGACGGATAGTCCTTGCCACTCTGCTGGGAAATGTTTGGTTTTTACATTCCAAGGGCCTAGCCTTATACACTGTACAGCTATGTCTCAGTTTACAAGGCCTCTGACAAAGAAGCTCCTTTTTACAAAGCCTTTTTATGGGAGCCCAGCTCACCCCAAATCAGCCACACTCCCTCTGGCTGGCCGGAAGAACAATGTAATTAAACTTGACCCGGGAAAGAATGGGATTCTGTTCTAGGTGATCCTACTGTAGCTGTGTGTGCTTACCTACAACTGACAAGGTAAACAGCAGCCTCTAGAATCATTTACTAGGCATGCGTGAAGAGCAAAACAAAAAGAACATGGGAAAGCAGACTAGCTTGCCTCTCTGGCTACCCTGACATGTTGAAAAAACATAGATCTACAACTTTGGTCACCAACAGGGAAATCATAAGAAAAATGGAGGCTGTTGAAAGAAAAAAAAATCATCCTAGGATGCATTTAGGAAGAAGCTTTTAAGTGGTCTCTAAAAATGTTTTTTGGTTACTTATGCAAGGCTTGCCTGACCTGGTTGTTTCATTTCACACATGAATATTATTAGTTTTCAATAAAATATTTGCTGAAACATGTTAAATTGCTCTTTTTTTTTTTTGCTGTATGGGAACCTTGGAACACATCTACTTTGTTAACTGAGGTATACTGTCTCTCAATGGGAAGAATGAGGAGCAGTTTTATGGCCTAGGAAAAACTTCTGAAATATGAAGGGTCTTGAATGATACTTTCCAGATTTCAGTGGGGGCTAGGGGCAGAGCTGTGGACCAATTTAGTGGGCCAAAGTATGTGAGCTGGGTCAGGTGTAATGATTACAAATGTCCCTAACAAGCATATAAAACACAACTCAATTCTATCAATTTCAGCTCAGTAACAAGATTTATGAATATACAGTCCTCGCTCTACATTTGCAGGTTGACCTTCACAAATTTAATTAGTCATAGGGCATGTGCTTGCTGCCTCTCATCCCCTGTATTCCTCACCCCAGGTTTGCCAGGCTTGTATTTAAAATGGATGGTTGTTTGTTTTTTTCTTTTTGGGTGAGCTAAGTCACCTTCCTACTGCTCGAGGTATGCTCTCTCTCTCACGTGGCTGCACTTTCTGTTGTATAATGGCTGTTGATTGATCAGGTGCTCTCTTTGCTCTTACCCATCCCTTTTCAAGATGGCCACCAGAAGTAACTAGAAGTGAAGAACTGTGCTCTTCTCTCTTTGAGGGGAAAGTGCTGGTAAGCCCTTTACTGTGTTTTATTTTTCTCCTCCATCCCCCAACACTGGGGTCAGAGGCAAAGAAATAGGAGGGGGACCTCTGGAGGGGAATCGTGGGGGTGGGAGCTATTCACAATTTTTCCACTTTCATGAGGGTTCTGTGCCTCAAACCTTTGTGAATGTGGAGGGGCTACTGTAAAGCACAACTCACTTCCATACAACATCTTTCTTGACTGCAAAAGGCTTGCTTTTCTTTGAAGGTACTTTGACATTAATTTCATAAACTGATATCAGACACTGGTCAAGTTAAGCATTGGTAAAGACTGTTTAGTACCAGTTCTTTAAAAAAAAAAATGAGACAGCTCTGATTGCCTATGAGCAAATAAGAAATCCATAGCTGCCTAACACCATAATCAATCAAAACACCACAAAGGTGTGTAAGCTTTTGAGTTGTCCAGTACTCTTCATCAGGCTAAGTGGCACAAAAAAAGAGAAGGAAGATGGAGAAAGACACAGAAAATTCTCAGAATTAGGTCAGATGTTCTGGCCATGAGGTCTGCAGCTAGTTTCAGTTTCAAGATGAGACTCAGTGAATCACTGATAGGCACGCAGATATAAAAGCCAACATGGTATAATGGTTTGAGTGTTGGACTGGAACGCTAGATGACCATGGTTGTAATTCCCACTCACCTAAGGAAACTCACAACGTGACTTTGGGCAAGTCACACTCTCCTAAATTTAGAAGAAGGCTATGGCAATCCTCTGAATAGATCTTGCCAAGAAAATGCTATGAGAGGGTCTCCATAATTTGGAGTCAACTTTAAGGCATAGAAAAACAACAATAGAAATATCAGATCACACATAGCAATGCACACAGGGACAAGGAAACAATGGCTGATTTCCAGTTCTGAAAGCCCAAAGGTAGGCTAAAACACTGAAATCTGTCTTTCGCCTTGGGAGAACAACAAAAAGTTCCTGTGCAGACAGTTCTAAACATGTTCGTTATTATAAATAAATTTTATTTCTTATAAATAATGGCTGGGACTCACTACTGCAGTTATGGATTTATAACCTAGAGTTAAGAATCCATTACTGTTCTGTATTCAGTAAGACTGTGTAGGCTTACTGTAAGACTGCATAAATGATACTTCAGCCCACCTGGAGCCAGATTGGACAAAAAAGGTCTGTTCAGCTTCTGATTGAAGCACAAGGAGAATGATGTTTACACCCCCTCCCATCAATGAGTGACATTTTGACAATCTGAATCAGGACTCCATTATAAGTCCTTGTCACAGCCTTACTTTTTGGCAGGAGTGGGTGGAAATGTCATCCTCTTTGTGCTCCAAATAGTAGCTGAATGGATCTCCTTTGCCCAATCCAGCTACTGGCTATTAGGGTGAGCTGGAAGGGGTGGGCAGAAGATATCACTTAGTTGTTATGTGCCTTCAGGTTGTTTCCAAATGATGGTACCTTTAATGAAAACATATTATGGGGCTTTGCTTGGCAAGATTTATTCAGAGGGGGTTTGCGTTTGCTTTCCTCTGAGGCTGAGAGAGTATGACTTGCTTAAGGTCACCCAGTGGGTTTCCATGGCTGAGCAGGGATCTGAATCCTGATCTCCAGAGTCGTAGTCCAATGCTCAAACCATAGAATCATAGAGCTGGAAGAGATCACAAGGACCATCCAGTTCAACCCCATGCTATGCAGGAATGCACAATTAAAACACTCCTGACAGAGGGCCATCCAGCCTCTGTTTAAAAACAATTATCCCACTTTAGTTCTCGTTACTTAACTAAGGCCCTTTCTGCTCAACACTGGGGCTGGGAAGACACTTATGCACGATGTCATCCCAGTCCCGTCCTTCTCTCGTCCCCAGATGGTGCAATTGCACTGTATATAATTGATGGCTTTTCCTCATCAATGACCAGGGATTGTGCTGTCCTCCTGCCATGTGCCCACACTTACCTTATCTGTGGAGGCCCTGGAAGTACAATGGCTGCATGTTCTGCCCTAGCACAACCTGGGACAGTACTTGGCTGTGCTGCAGGAGGAAGAGGCATGGCCATCAAGCTTTCTGGTTCTTGGAGGCAACTGGTGCAGAGAGCCAAAGCCTCCATCATCACCAAACACTGCTGGGACAAATGTAAGCTGTGGAAGGGTCTAAGTAGCCAGTATAGAATACATTCTTAATTATGAAGATAGCAGAAATATTTCTCAGCTTTGACAGAATGGCTAAATACATAATGGGCATTTGACAAAATCAAGGTTCAGGGCAGAGGCTTCTTTTGCAACATATGCACTGTGACTGTGCCTGGGCATTTTGAAATACAATTTTTGTGCTTTTCATTTTTTGTGTAGTCTTAGAGATTAAGGACCTTTTATATTTTGAAGAGTAACTCTGTGTGAGTATGTTTTATTCAAGACTTGATTGTTCCTTCCTGGGAGAGTGCTAAAAAATTACACCAGTTAAATTTTTTAAGACATATGCAACAATATGGAAGCTAAATACTGAAATCTTAGTAACAATAACATTTTGAGCAGCTTACCCAATAGACTCTATTATCATAATTCCCCTTCGGCAGTGCAACAAAACATTGTCAATAAAGCATTAAAAAAAATCAGAATAGCTGATGTAGAATTTGAAATACCAGGATGGTTTGCAATTCAGACATTCCTTTGTCCATCCTCAAACAGGATCTAAAGAAGGCAAAACCTTCTTGCAGAAATGACCCAATTACTTTTAAACTACTCCATAGCCTCCACTGGTTATGCCATTCATTTTAATTCGGTTCATTGTTTTTGTACAATCTTGGAGACATTTTCTGAAATTTGTTTGTCAATCAACACTTCAGAGCAAGCCTATTTGTTTCTGTTCTCCCTATGCAAGCAAGTTGGGTGATGTGTAATGCTATAAAATGAAGGACTTGCAAAAGACCAGGTTCTTGTATCTTGGCTAGACCAGCCTCCTATTAGGTCAATGGCTACCTTTTCCCCTTAAACTACCCAGCTGTCTATAGTGGACATTCTTAACTTTCTATACTTAGCCTCTGCATCTTTCTTGGCTGCTCTTTTGTTCTGCTCCTTCCCAACAGACTCTGTATAACGTTCTGTTACCTCGACACCCTGAAGTCTGTTGACATCAACGCTACTAGGAGTGGGGATAGCAGCATTCCAGAACCCTGGAGCTATCTTGACTCCAAACTTTGTCCAGTCCAGTAAGCCCCTGCATGTGAGAGGTGGAATCTTGCCCTTTGCCTCAAGCAGCAAAACATCTTGGCCTGGTTTGATGTAATCTTAGTTATTCTGGTGCTCATTAAGGTTGGAATCAGTTTTTTTAATCTGGACTTTCAGTAGTGTAGAAATACCCTGAGATGACAAGAAGATGGAAGAATGGCAGCTTCTGAGATTGTACCTAACAGGAAAAAAAAAACTGTATGTGTTTTCTTCATGGTTTCTCCCTGAGCTGCCAAATTTTGCTTCGGGGTGACTCCTGTTGCTGGTGTTGAAAGAGAGGATATGTCAGTTGCCTTGGCTATTCTTACATGGTTTATTTCCATGACTAGGCTTTTAGATTTTTTTAAAAAATAATCATAGTTGTTTCACTGCAATGTGTTAAATGAGAGATTTCAGTCTCTTTTATGACAACTGTCTTTTTTTCTTGCAGAATATCTCATCTAGTCTAGTAAATTGTTTTTAATCTGTTTATAATAGGAATATCTCAGACTTAAGGTGTAATCACCATTATTAAGAACTGGGTAGGGACTAGATTTGTAGAAAGCTAGTGGTTATGAAATAATTAATTGGCACAGCAGATTCAGCTCTTAGTGAACAATTTTTTTGCAGCTTGGTTGCATTTGGCAACAGATTCTTGATTGGGCAGAATAGGAAAGCTGGTGATTGTATGTTCTATTGTTTCTGATATGCTATTACATTTTACACAAGAATCTTTATCTATTCTGTACTTACCCACACACCCACAAAAATGCAGTCCTGACAGGCTAGTGTATCTGTGTGAGAATGATATAAACAAGATCTCTCTCTCTCTCTCTCTCTCTCTCTCTCTCTCTCTCTCTCTCTGTGTGTGTGTGTGTGTGAAGTCTGTCCTTCATAGTGTAACATTTATTCAAGGACGCATATTTTGTTAAAATAGACAGTCAGGCCCATGTGCTCCATTTTTCACCCTGCCTCCACATTAGCTTTAGTACTTCATTCCTGATTTTGTTAAATCACTATTTCTGATTATGCCTGAAACTATTTTAAAGTCTTATACTGGTTAGTAAACTGATATTAAACTATACTTAACATGTTTCAGACACACTTGGAAACTTTAGTTTAAAGAAACTAGGATCAAACCGGGTGCATGAGGGAAAGGAAGCCAGGGAAGAGAGGAGCTATAAACCCAAAACTTATTTTTGGCTTAATAAATTGCTATAACCTTGACCTGTGACTTGGAGCTATATATCCAATTTTGTCTTACAAATGTTAACTACTGTGTTTTGCAAATTCTTCTCTTGGATGGAAAGGCTAGACCAGCCCTTTTCAACATCTTTTTTACCCTGGAGGAACTCTTGAAATAATTTTCAGGTTTCAGGGAACCACTCCATGATTTCATCTACGGCTAAAATAATAATATTAATAATAAAAAATCTAAAAAAATCTTGATCTTACATGGAATTTCTAGAGACCTCTCATGGAATCCCGGGGCTGTAGGAAAACCTGGTTGAAAAACCCTGGGCTAGACTATTGTAACTAACCTAGTGATTGAATTGAGCAAAGAACTATAGTGTGACTTTTTAGAGATATATTTTTTTCAATAGCTTAGTAGTAATAAGGTAATCATGATGGTGCAATGTTGAATTTATTTGTCTGACCCTTACTGTACAGGAAACATTAATATCACTGTGTGGGACATTTGATGTGGCTGAGGGCATGAGTTGTCTCAGTGTGGTCACTAGTTGCTGATGTATTTCCTTTTTTCATATTTTACCATTACTTCCTGGCTGCAGGGTTCTATATAAGTTGCCAGTAAGTACGTATTCCAGTAGTAACTTAGGAACAGAGCAGTGCATCTCAAGCCATCTGGTATAGTGGGTTAGGTCCTCCCCAGGTTCCTGCCACTGTAATGTGCAAGGCACTGATGCCAAATTTTGCAATATTGTTATCATATTAGTATAGTTTCTTGGAAAGTCATCATGGTCTGTCAGCTGATGGCACCACTCCATAGGCTCACAGTTTGAGTATCACTGGCCTAGAGAACATTTTTGCACATGCTCAGTAAGGAAGTGAAGTGTGAGTCATGAACCATAATGGAGTGGAAAGCTAAGTAAACTTCATCTGTAGTGCTGTCTGGATTTGGTAGTTAAACCAGTAGTGTACCTGGCCAAATCCTTTCCTTCAGGTCTTGAACTCTAGGAGCAAGCCGGTAATTAGTTTCTATTCAACTTTAAAAGTGTATGAATTGAAGATACAAAATATTATTAGAGAGTATTCTGGCCATGTTCTCTTTGTGTTGCAAAGGGCTTGAAATGTTCCTTTCTGTGTGAAAATGAATGGCAACCAATTTCTTAAGAGGATTGTTCTGGAGAGGTGGTGAATGAAGCTAAGATCGAATTTGTCTTTAAAAAGCAGCAGAGAAAGTAGCAAGAGAAAGAGAACAGCAAAGGAAAAATGGCTTAAGTGAGCACTATTTAAAATTTGGCCTTGGCTTCCTTTGGACTTATTAAATACTGTACGGTGGTGTTTAAATTGGAAGCAATGTATGTGATTCAATAAGATACTTCATTATGTAAGAAAATGGTAGAAGCTGTTTGCTGTTTTGTAGATTCCCAGCCATGAGTCCCTCTAGACTAGAAAGATTCTCTGTACTAAAAATCATTGTTTTTAGAGTACATAAAAAAAGGATTGATAACAGTAGTGATGCTGCTGAGTCTTGTTCGGTATGTGAACTAGATTGTGAATTCTCTCCAAGCTGTTAGCAGTACAAGGATCCTGTATATCACCTTTAGCTCCAGCCATGGTACATGAGATTGCCTGAAGCATCTCTGAATGAATGAATTACCATTTATATGTATGCCCATTAACATCAGTGGTGATTACCTGTCATTTGTAAGCTTCTTTTATCCAAGGATGTTGCACATGTATACCTTCTCCACTGTACAGCTTTGGTAGGTTTTTAGCAAGGCACTGATTGAACTCTGAAATAGGAAAATGGCTCCAGGCAGTCAGTACAATCACTTCTAAGTGCCCTCTCCCATTGGCCAGAGCCCTAATTTTCCAAAGAGCTGAAGGCAATGCAATGCTGATGGAGACAAAGTGACAGTGGATGAAGACTTTGGATGAGTTCAACTGAATGTGAGCTGGGGCTAATATTTGAGGTGATTTTACTTTAGACACAGTGGCAAAGAAATCTTATTTCATTGCAGCCACTTCATCCATCCTGGTTTGTGATGGGGCCCAGATGACTTGTGGCTTGGATTGACTGGGAATGTTTCTCTTAATGGTGTTATATCTAGGGATGTAATTCTATACCAGTTTTCTTCTTGAAGGAAGCAATAAGTAATTTTAGCAATTTTCTTTCTGCTAAAAAAAAAAAGTCTTCAAAAACCAGACAGTTTTTGGAAACTGCAATATAGGACTTATTCTGCACAAAATTTGCACTTTTTTTTTCAGAGAAAGTGATATGTTCTGTATGGGAAATAGTATTCTCTGTACAGAAAACAACATTGCTACTGTATGAACATTATGCTGTTCCTGTGCAGAAAAGGCTGTTTTCTGTGCAAATGTGCATATTTTGTGCAGACTATGTCCTGAACTGCAAAGTTTTTTGTCTGTCCAAGATTCTTCTCATCAGCATTCCTCAATGTTTGAAAAACATGTTTTTGACCTTTTTTGACCATTTTAAATCATTCTTTCTGTTTGTTTCCCATAAAAATCCAGGAGCAGTATCTAAAGATTAGAGAGCATTTTGTTTAGTTCTTTTAAAGCCAACTGATCTAATTTATCTACTTTAGACTTGGATGTTGTTTGGAAAACAGTTATCCTTCAGATTGTTTGCTTCTCTGAATTTTACCCATGTGTTTTTAGTTTGAAAACAATGTACCAAATGTGTGGGTTAGGGGACATTGGATACAAAAATGTGTATATGGAGAATCTGTATAAAAGCCATATGTCTGGGAAAATGGCAGTGAAAATAGATGCACATTTTTCTACTTAAAAAATTCTGGCTGATGCAGAATTGAGCAGAAAAGTCTTATAAATGAATACATGCAAAACTCACATGGCCCAACACAGATTCACCCTTAATTGTACCATTGCTTTTAAAACCAATTGAAAACAAAACAATCATTGGGCCTCTGCTAGGAAAAAAAAGGCATAAGTCTCCAGCTTCATGGAAAATATTCTGTCTAATTTGCTATTCTTACACATGAAACGTGAATGAGCAACTATGATTCTATTCTAGATTTTGGGGGAATCATTTTGTTTATTTGAATATCATATAATCTGGGTTTAGACTCAGTTTGGGGATGCAAACGGCTTTGCTCTTAGAGAAGGATCTACACTGAGAAGTAGAGAGAGTATACCTTGCATTGGTTTTATTACACCTCTCAGAGACTTTTAATATTTTTGTTTTAAAAATACTTATGTGGAATTTGTACATTTGTTCAGGTCTTTAAGGCTTTACTCTGAAACTGAATCGCTGTGCATTCACCTATGTTAGTCCTGAACTGGGATTTCAATGAGACTCTTATCCTTATTCCATATGCTTTGGATAGCAACTTCTATCTATCCCTAACCAATACTGCAATGGCTAGGAGTTGTAGTTCAAAATATCGGGAGGGCATTATGTTTGGAAAGGCTAGCTTCTAGCATTTTTGAACTCTAGGATATCTACACCTGGTTCCTAAGCCTTGGCATTGGAAGAGTGAAGTCTTTATTCTCATTAGTTATAGCAAGGATGGGGAACTTGTACTCCAGAGGCAAGGCCACAATTTCCGTGATCTTTATAAGCACAGCCAGTAGTAAGAGATGATGGCCATTGTTGTCTAACAGCAATGCGAAAGTTGCACAATTGCCATCCTTAAACTACAGGTTGTTGCTACACCTCCCATGTGGGATGTGCTATTTTCACAATGGGACATATTTATGGCTGAAAAATATGATTGAGGGTACACTGGCCAGAAAGCATTTTGCCAGGTCAAACTGATCTGAGACATGGTAAGGTAATAAATTCAGAGAGAATTTGGTGGGAAACGTCAGTGCTAATGGGCTCATGCTAATCTTTTCAACACCTCAGGCTCTGTGCATTCCTGAATACAATGGAGAATGAACTGCTCAGATGAAGCAATCAGGGACCATTCCTTGATCTTGCCCTATGGAGATCTTTCCTATACCCCCTACCAGCCCAAACATTAAGAGATTGTTATGACTCCCATCAATATTTTGCCACTCCAGAGTAAAGCAATCATCCCATTCCAGATTCCTCTGTCAGTTCTATGGGAAAATAATTACAGCTTTGTCTATGTATCTGCTTCAGAGCATGAAATAGGGTATATAAATGCTTGTTTCTTTCTTTTTTTTAAATCATTTTATTCAAAATTCTCATTATAAAAAACATACATATTCAATTGTCTGCTTCATTAGAAATATATCTGATCTTCCACATTGATCTAGATTCCATTTTCCAGATTTCTACAAACTTAAGGTACTGTACAACATTATACTGTTAATTTATCTGATAGTTCTTACATTTCATTCTTCATATTTCCGCTTCATGATATATACCTGTCGCCCACTCGTAATATAACTTTAACCATGAATTACGTATTCCCAACTGTTGGAACCCAGCAATTACCCGTTACAATTTGCCATTCTTTCTGTATCTCATCATCTGATTTCCCCTTTAATCTCTGGGAGACCATATCCGCATTTTTATTTTCAATAAATGTAGCCCACCATTGTTCTATTGTAGGTATTTGCTGAGTTTTCCATAACTTTGCATATTCAATACGAGCTGTTGTTATCATATACAGTAATATTCTCCAATGCTTCTTTATACCAGCACCCTCCATTAAATCAATCATATTTAGCAAATACAATTCAGGTGTCTTAGCAAACTGACCTTTCAATATAAATGTTTGTTTCAACCCAAACCACTTGCAGTATGTTGGATGTATTACGCTACATATGGTACCCCAGGCTGCCATTCCTCCGTGCTACCCTCAGACGCCTGAGCCATTCTGATGTGACCCTTTTTTCAGAATGGTAACTATCATCCTTTCTACCCAATTGCTCTCTATCCAATATTTCATGCCTCACTTTCCAATAGCCTTATATGGTTCTTGACAGTATCTGACTTCTTGTATGTTTGTCAGTTCAAATGAAATACTTTGTTAACTTTAACTGGAGTCCTCTCTGCAGCTAGTGCTGGTATATGTAGGTGAAAAGATCTTGCTTTTACCTTCCTCTTGCAGGCCTCTTTTGAGCGATCATTTCCCCAAATTCTAAGGAGATGCTGGCATTGTGGGTGGACATCAATGTCCCCCATCTCTTAGGGTTACAAGCTTCCACTGCAAGATCTCCTAATCTTGCCATTTTTCCTTTTTATATGGCCTTTATCAAGATAGTAAAATGATTTTTGTTCATATAACATAAATTCTCTAATTCTGACAGGAAGATCAGTTCTATTTTTATTAGAATACATTCAGCAGTGTTCTTTATGTCTATGCCTCCATGTAGCATTTAATGCAACATTTCTGGGAGGTCCTGATCTGGAATGAATTATTTGTAATGCACGTCTCTGATCAGTTCTTTCAAAATGCCATATGTACCAGTTGTTCGCTAAACCAACATACTTCTCTATACTTAGGAAGTTCTTGCTCACACTTCCTAGATAGGCATTCAGAGATAGCACTTTATGTAGGTTCAGAATGTGTTTTCAGTATGTTTCTAATGATTTGGAGAGATCTTTCATGTCTACATCTGATGATATATACAAATGCTGCTGAAGCATATGACATTTCCTCCTCTTCCTAGAGGGTAGTGTCAAAGCCCTTCCTTCTTTTTCCATGCAAGCCTGTTACAATTTAACAATTCTCCCACTGTGCTTGTATTGAGAACTGTCAGCTGTTATGTCATAGACCCAGGAAATAGGATCCTTCTGCTCCTGTTGCCAAACTATGTGTTTGTTCCACTTGAAATTAAGTGTGCTCTTTTATTTTCAGAATGGACCTTTTTTAAATAGGACTCTAATTATTCCCAAAATACACGACTTATATAAAATGCTTCAGCTCTCTATTGAATATGCTAGAGATCAGGTGTGTTGGGCTACTGCTTTGATTCCTCACAGCTTCTGTCAGCTGTGACCTGGAGATCCACATCCAATTCCTTCTTTAAAATACAGGTCAGGTTAAATTTTGCATTTCCAGTGCCCCTGTTGGATGGATGGATGGACGGATGACGACTGATTATAACAGCAATTTGTAACACCTTCTCCAGTGGGTTCTGGGATGAAGGGTAGATTTTAATCCTTACAGCAAAAATGTCTCCATGTGCAGCAATTTGCTTTCTCCCCTATGCAAATAGTTAATTGTCCAGTCCTTTTGGATGAGAAGGTAATGAGGTGCTCATCTGGGAACCATCAAGTGACCTGTTCCAGTGTCTGGGGGAAAGTTAGCTTGTCTTCAACTGAACGTCAAGTTGCAGCCTCTAGAGCATCAGCAGTCCAAGGAATACAGTAGAAGAATGAAGCAGAATGAGGTATTCTCCATGCTTGAAATATGGCTGCCAGTGCCCAAAATCTATTGTGAGCACTTCCATAGCTGCCTACCCCCTTACCTGTGTGGCCCTATTGTAGCTTCTGTTGTTCACGTTAATATGTGACAGGGGAACCTGGAAGATTCAGATCATGGGTGGAAATGATGTGACCATCCAAGTGCTGGTGAACCACAGCTGTCAGCAGTTCCTCACGATCGACTTTGCTGGCTTGGGCAGCTGGGAGCGGTAGGCCACAATCTGTGTGGAACTGCACAATTCCCACTGCTGATTTAGATCCAAATCATCCACGCACCACCACCACACTAGCAATTGATTTTAGGGACTATTTCTTAGGGAAGAGATGGTTCTTCCAGTCTTCTTTCTTTCTCTTCCTCCAGCATTTTCTAATCCATTTTCCTCCCTAAATTATTGGTTGCAGTAACTGAGTTGTATAACAGTGATAAACCTCCCATTCCTGCATTAAGAAAAAAGAGGGAGGTTTTTTTTTTTAATCTCTTAACAAGTTTATGGCTAATGAGCTGTTTTCAAAAGAAGCAAGAGATTCTGATCTGCAGAAGTGAGGATTCTGACCAGAGGTTCAGTAGCTACCCTGAAGGCATGTTTATCTGTTAATAGAGTCAGGTGCAAAGTGTCAGGAAGAAAATTCACACACCATATCTCTTTGTTTTATCTGAGGACAATGTTGCTGATGGAGGTTACAAATGAAATAGAAAGTAGACAGGATTTTTGTTCCCAAACTCATTTAATTACCTTTGTTACAGATGTGACTTGTCCAGAGATTCAGACTCATTTATTTGTGACAATAGAGATAGTCATAAGATAAAACATGGGGAAAATGAAGAAATCTTTCTAACTTTAATTGAAAGGAATGATCTAAGTCCTTTCAGTTCTCTCATTTTTTAATCTTCACATAATAAGGCTTTGTATTTGCTCTGTGTTTCTATAAAATCATTTAATCTTTTGTGCTGGAGTATCCCATCCTTTTTTTTCTTCATGATTTCTTAACACATAGTTACTCCTACAAAGTGGGATAAAAGAATGACCTTACTTCACGAAAGTAACCTCTGAAATAGTGTCCACTTTAAAGCTGCATGCCCTGTGCTACTTAAGCCTGTACAAAATAGTCTCTAATTTTGAAATTTACCTTGAAAGTTGAACAATTGACAAAGCCGAATGGATAAGTGCGGAGTGGGAGCAATCAGCCTGTTAAAAATTTGTAGAGCTTTGTTGCTGTCCTATAGCTTTTTGTGGTTATGACTTTTCAACATTTTCTTTCTTTTTCTTCATCCTTAGAGCCATCAGCCTTATTTGTCCATGGCATGATTTTAGAACCATTTATTTCATTTTTTTTTTGTGATTTCTGAAAAGGTACTTGCAGTGTCAGATGATTTCCCAGCATTCATCACAACTACGCTGCTATTTTTGACTCCCAGACCTTGTGTTTCCTTCTTCGGCCCTTTTCGCATGGCATTTCTTAAGCGAAAGGGCCCCTTGAGCGTCGCGTAAATGGGAGGAGAGGTCTGCATGACGCACTCCCATTTACGCGACACTCAAGAGCCTCATGCGCAGCGCATATGCACCTTTTTATTTTCGGCTTTTAGCCGAAAATGGTGTGCGTTTGCGCACCAGTCAGGGGCCTGGGGCGAACTTACCTGCCCTGCGGAGCCTCTGGAGCCGGGCCGGTCATGCTTCCTGTCATCAGTGCAGCCTACAGCTCCCAGGCTGCACTGCGGAAGGAAGAGGCGGGGTGCTCGCGCAACCAGGAAGCTGCTGCGGAGCCCAAGCAGCAGGTACACAAAAGCCTTCTTGCGTGAGTGCCGCCCCCCACCTCTGCAAAAAGGTAAGATGCGGAAAGGGCCTTGGTTTGCATTTACAATTCTCAGCCTTTGTTATCCACAGTTTTGCTAAATACTGGTGCCTGTTTCAGCCCATGTGACTGTTAAAAGTGCTTGTAACAGAAACAATCTTCTTGTGCAGAAATATTTCCAGTATTTTCTCTACTTTCTATAAAATATATATATATGTGTGTGTGTGTGTGTGTACAAGTCCAGATTCTGCTGAAGAGTCAAATTGCTAGTGGCAGGGGGCTCAGAAAGCTCAGCTGAAGTGAATAGTTATCAACAATGTCTGATCTGCTTTCTCTACTGAGTGGTAGAGTTGATCTTATAGAACCTGATGATTGCCAGAACCTTACCCTGCTGAACAAAGTTTCAGGCAATTTAAAGGTTAACTCGTGGATTTAGAGTCAACCACCACATGCCACTGAATAGCCTCTCAAGTATGTACCACCTGTTGTCCTGAGGAGGCTTTGAAGAGCTTTCCCTTATACTCAAAATCTGGTAGATTGCTATTACGGGCTTTAAGTCCATTATGAAAAATATTTGGCTTGAGAAACTTGGGAGGTTAGGTCATGGCAATGGCAATAGCAGATAGCCCAGTGCTTCGGTAGGACTAGTAGAAAATGGCATTTTCCTCAGAGAGAAGAAGCTGAGAGGGACCAGAAGGTTATTGCAGCCAAAGACTGTGTGCTAAGCAGCCTTGTCTCTAGTCCCTGAACCAGTGTCCTGTTTTTACCTGTGCTCAAGAAAGATTCAGTGGCTGTCCCAGTTGGCTTTTGTACATGGAATGGGATGGAGTATGCCGGGTAGGTGGGGAATATCTTGTTCTTTACCTCAGGCAGTAAATTGTCTTGGACTAGCCCTATGCTTGGCACAAAAGTCTTGTGCTATCCATATCTGCTGAGTCACGCAAAAGCCAGCACACAAAATACTGGAAAAGCTGGAATGCACCAGTAGGCAGCAGGAGGATTCAGTGCACCATTCTAAATAATGCCATTAACATGTGTTAGATTTTTCAGGTGAAAAATATGTTAACATAACCTTGAATAATGAACACTTTAAAAATAGATTTGACTAGGACTAGAGAAGCAAAATTTGTGACTGAAAATATTTTCAGCACACAGTATCCCCACCCCATCCCTTGATGTTGGTTTTAAGTCTCTTTGAAGCTCTAGGAAAATCTTTCTGTAAATATTATCACCTTAGTTCTAGATCTTAATATGCCTTTTTATTTCAGATTGCCCTTTCAAAATGATGTATTTAAATGCAATATAGTTTCTCTAAGGATATCTGTTGGAAATTCTCATCTTCTCTCACACTGATAATCTGGCTTTATATTGCAGTTCAGATACAAAGGAACTGAAATACACAGAGCATTACAGATCTTAACCATGTGTTTGACATACTATGATTTATCTGAAGCAGACACACAGTAGGGATGTAGAAGTGATTTGGCCAAATCCCAAATAACAATGTGAATTGGAATGATTCAGATCAGTTTGTACGAGCCTCTGCTTAGACGACATCGGCCCTGTTTGGCTGTGGAGCAGAATAACACTCTTAAGTGCGTTGGGCCAATCCAGAGATCTGACCATTGAAAATTAGTGAGAAAAAGCCAGACTTTATCTCTAACATGAGCTTATAAGGACAGTGTTCTGGTGACATGTTGCAAAGAGGACCTGTTCATTGACAGGTGTATTGTGCAGTGTGGGGCAAGAATCTCATCTGGACTCTTCAGTTGTTTTGTTTTCATTCATGCCATAGCGTTTCTGTTTTCTATATATGGTTGTGAAAGCTGGCTGACAGGAAGAGAATCAACTCATTTGAAATGTGGTGCTAGAGGAGAACATTGTAGACACCATGGACTTTGAAAAAGCCATACAAATGGGTTGTAGAGCAAATCAAGTCTGATCTCTGGTAAAGTGGAAAGCAGCATGAAAAGAGGAAGAAACATTAAGATACATTGATGATGCATCTCACAGCAGGTGGAAGGAATATATTTTTTAGGAGTCTCGCAAACTGATCAGGTTGGTTTATATGGAGGAGAGAGACAGCATTTTAGAGAGCAGGAAAACAGCCATAGTGTCAATGATACGGGGGAACTGTGCCAACAACCTCAATGATACGGTGGAATTAGACTAACAGTACAAGAGCCAAACAGTGTGCAGGAAAAACCACCAAGGAATCAGCTGGAGAGAACGACCCATTATCTTAGATGTCTCTGCACTAATGTACAGTGCATGGGAAATAAACAAAATAAACTTGAACTCTTAACATAGAAAGATAAAGACGATTTAATACCTGTCATTGAAACTTGGTGGGAGGAGTCTTGTGACTGGAACGTAGTAAGGGCAGGGTATAACCTATTCCAAAGAAATAGACCAAACAGGAAAAGAGTAGCAGTGACATTATATGTCAAAGATGTGTATACCTGTGAAGAGATCAATGACTTACATCATGGGAAACATGCAGAAAGCATTTGTGTAAAACTTACGGAGAGAGAGAGAAACAACAAGGATCTCATTGCAAGAGTCTATTATAGGCCCCTAGCCAGACTGAAGATTTTGGTAACATCTTTCTGAAACAAATGCCCAAATAGTAAAAAACAAAGGGAGAACTATATAGTAATGGGAGACTTCAACTACCCTGATATTTGTTGGAAGTCCAGCTCCTCCAGGAATGTAAGGTCCAAGAAATTCCTCATTATCCCTGCAGATAATTTCATTGACCAGAAGGTATAGGAGGAAACTAGGGGATTAGCTACTGTGGATTGGTCCTAATCAGCAAAGATGAACTGGGCAATGGAGTAGAAATAGTGGGATCCTTAGGTGGTAGTGACCATGTCCTCTTGGGATTTGTTATACAGAGAAAAAGGGAAACCAAATATAGTTGGACATGCTTACTGGAATTCAAGAAAGCTGATATTGGTAAGCTTAGGGGAAATAATGGGTGAGATCCCATGGTCAGAAATACTCAGAGAGAAGGGACTCTATGATGCATGGGAGTTTCTTAAAGATGAGTTACTGAGGACACTGTTGCAAACAACTCCAGTGTGGAAGAAAAGTGGAACGTGTACATACAAACCAAGGTGGATGTACCAAGAACTTTTAGATGAGCTGAAATTTAAAAAGGCACATATAAGAAATGGAAAAAGTAGGAGTGGAGGGGCATCACCATAGAGGAATACAGATGAATAGCCAGTACGTGTAAGGGAAAAGTCAGAAAAGCTAAAGCACAGAATGAGCTCTGGTTTGCTGAAGAGGTTAAAAATAATAAAAGGGGGGATGGCTATGTTTGGAGCAAGAGGAAGAACAAGAAAATGGTAGGGACACAGCATAGAGACAATGAAGAAATTCTGATAGGGGATTTGCAGAAGGCTGAACTATTTAATACATTATTTGCCACAGTATTTTCCCAAAAGGAAAACAGAATAATTATGGCAAAAATGGAATAAATCTTGTATTACATTACAAAGACTACAGCCCATTATAGGCAAAGAGTTAGTAAAGGAATATCTAGCTACTCAGAATGAATTCAAGGTTTGGGGTTCTGTATGTTGGGCCTGATATTGTTTAACATCTTTATAAATGACTTAGGTCATGCAGGAGAAGTCATGCTTATCAATTTTGCGGATGACACTAAATTAGGAGGGGTAGCTAATACCTCAGAGGACAAGGTCATAATTTAAAATGACCTTGACAAATTGGAATGCTGGGCCAAAACTAATGAAATGATTTTCACCAGTGATAAATGTAAGATACTACATCTAGGAAGGAGAAATGACATACAAAAATATAGGATGAGTAACAGACGGCCTGAAAGCAAAACATGTGTAAAGAATCTAGGGGTCTTAGTAGACCACAAGCTAAACATGAGTCAGTAATGTGATACAACACCCAAAAAGCCAATGCCATTCTGAGCTGCATCAATAGGAGCATAACGACCTAACTGAGGGAAGTATTAGTGTCACTCTGTTCTGCTTTGGTCAGCCCTCACCTGAAATGTCCTGGGTACCACAGTTCAAGAAGTATATTGACAAGCAGGAATGTGTCCAGAGAAGTGGGACCAAGATGATCAAAGGTCTGGAAAAATGCTGTATAAGGAATGACTGAGGGAACTTGTTATGTTTAGTGTGGAGAAGAAAAGAATGAGAGGTGACATGATAGCTGTCTTTAAATATCTGAAGGGATTTCATGTAGAAGGAGCAAGCTTGTTTTCTGCTACTTCAAAGACTAGAACAGAAACCAATAGATTCAAATTAAAGTACAAGAAAAGATAATTCAACCTTCTTTGGAGGTCTATAAACAAAGGTTGGAAAAACATCTTTCAGGAGTGCTGTAGTTGTGTATTCTTGCATAATGGGTTAGACTAGACAGCCCCACAATCTTTTCCAACTGTAAGAGCCTATGATCCTCTGGTTCAGTCAAGGATGTCATGGCCCTGAATTTGCAAGACCTGAGCAGGACTGTTGATGACCTTTTGGGTTTTTTTCATTCATAGGGCTGCCATAAGTTGAAGCTGACTTGATGGCAAATGGCAACAACAAACACAGAGTTGTGGATCCATTTGTGCCCCAGCAAACATTGACGTTATGGCCTGAGCACAGATTGCCAGTGTGATATGGTAGTCACTTCAAGTTAGTCTAGATACCACAAGATGCGTTTGAGACTGATCCAGAAGCTGCAAGTAGCAGGAAGTGCCAAGGCTAGCCTGCTAAAGAGGACAGCCACCTAGGAACATATTATTCCCTTTTAGATACAATTGCACTGATTTCCAATATATTAGCAAGTCAAGTTCATAGTCCTTAAGTTGTCATGGCTTGAGATTTAGATACTTAATACAGGCCCTTCTCTCTTATGTATCTGATTGGAGATAAATATCTAGTGGGGGTGCCCTTTTGTTGCTGCTGCACTTGCTGGGATTTGTTATGTAGCAGCCTGAGATAGGATGCTATCCCAGGCATCCCAAATATTGAATTCTCCCCACTCCTTAAATGGTTGGCACCAAGCCATGTAAATATGCCAATTGCTCATTCAGACTTTTGGTTCAATCAGTGTCACTTGGTTTTGTACCTAACATATTGTGTATGTGCTTTCCTATGTTTTTACTGTTTCATTGTTTACTAAAGACAACTTTTCAAATATTTGAAAGTGATTATCATATTTTCTCTAAATTATCCCTTCTAGAGGCTAATCTTATGCATTGTGCTGCTGTGTTTCATTTGTACCCCACCATGCTTTAGGATTTTTTCATACACTATAGTCATAAAAAGTAGGCAATTGATTTTATAAATAAATCAACAAGATGCTGAAGGACTTGGAAGAGGCCAAGTCAGAGGAAGAAAGTTGCTGAGTAAGATTAGCCTCTAGATGAGACAATTTAGAGATGATATGATAATCACTTTCAAATATTTGAAAAGTTGTTGCATAGATTACTGCTGTGAACTGAGACATGCAACAGACACTGTAGCTTAGATCAGTGTAACTCAACACGGTTGTATGTGGACAAGTGATGGTCTGCAAGCTATTAGCTGACAGTCTGCATTGAATTCCAGTAAAGAAAGTAACAGTTGGGGCCAACGGGGACAAATATGGCATCAATTCCTGGCACATTAAGGGAAAAAATGGCTGGTCCCCCAGCTCAGATACTCTGGTAAGTATTTGTTCAGGGGAGTGCTGCTCAAAGTAATGGTTCGTGGATCAGTGCCAGTGTGTCACCTGCCATTCCACACAATGGTTTTCTAGGAAAGAAAGAAACCATTATAGCCAATGGGCACAAATATGGTACCAGTTCCTGGTCCACTTCATCAGATAGCTTGAGAAGCACTGAAAAATATGAAGGAAAAAATATATTATCTATTGCTTCAGACTGTGGGGCCTGAGCCAATTGGTCCAAATTATAAGGGGATTTTTCAGGAATATTGAGAAGAAACTATTTTGACCTTACAGACTGTTTAACAGTGAAGCAGACTGCCTGTGAATTCTTCTCTTTTAAAGGTAGGGACTGGATGGTCACCTATTAAATGTGCTGTAATATTGGCTTTCTTGCACTAGAAGGCATTTGAACTTCATGATCTTTTGGGCTCTTTACAGTTCTGCAGTTCTGCCTTTTAACAGATATATTCAAAATAAGATTGCATAGGTAAAAGATTCATTGTGGGCAAATGAACATTCACTGTCTTAGGGAGAAATGTTGACTTGAGACAAAAATATCTTGAACTGTCCTATCTCCAAATTCCCTCCTTTTGCAAGAAAGCCTTGAGCCAGCATACAAGCAACACAACAAGGCAAGGGATCAGTGCTGGTATCCATCATAGGGAATAAAAGATTTCACTATACGTAAAGTATTGTGCCAGTGAGATCAGTAAAGGGTGGGTTTGGTCATATGACATATAGAGAGGTAGATTCCGTGGTAGGCAGGATGCCTATAACAACCATTTTCTATCAGCAAAGGAATGAAAGAAATGCAACAGTAATGAAGGACACTAAAGAATGAAAGTCTTTCTGTGAAAGCCAAAGTTCGACTGAGCAGATGGAATACCAAATGAAAAGCTTGTTGGAAAAGCAAGTTTAAACCTTGAGAGTATTAGAGGCAAATGGAATAGACAGTCTTGGGATGGAAATAAATATGTTGGGTTCCATTTTGTATTCTCACTCAAGAAGAATTATTTAAAATAAGCTGGATATAGCTGGAATGCTAACCTGTTGGAACAGAATGTCTTCAAAGCCCGTGATATGCATGCAGGCTCCAAACTCCATTTTATGGCTTCGACTTCCTGGTGACTCCCAAAGCCCCCAACACAATTTTTGTTAAAAAAAAATAAAAACAAAAAATGCCAATTTGAAGGGTGGTTTTTCAATGGCTCTCAAAGCAGTGGTGTACTGAGGGCTGGTGGGGCTGGGTCACCCTCCACAAGCTGGCAGATATCCAGTGACTAGATGGGCACTGGAGCCTCCCAGAGAGGTCTGCTGGAGGGGTATGCCACCCTGGCAAAGGGAGCTGTCCTTTCCCTCCCTCCTCCCCTCCCCTCCCCTCCCTCTCTTCCTCCCAATCTGGAGTCAAATCTGTTTCCAGCCAAAGTGGCAGTGCCCGCACCGGCAGACCTCCCTCTTGGGCAGAGAGGGAGGGAGGGAGAAGAGGAGGAGAGGAGAGAGGGGGCCCTGAGGAGGTGCGAGAAGTGCCTGCCTTCCCCCCCACCCCACCTCCAAGACTGGGGATGAACGCAGCCAGTTGACCCTCTGAGGAGGAAGGGAGCGGGGGAGAGAGACAGAGAGACACACAGAGCACTCACTACCACAGGAATGCTGGCATGTCTCTGAGCACATGCAGAGTGCCCCCTCTGAATGTGAATACCCAGAGCCCAATCACCCAATGCCAATCAAACAGTTTTTATTTGGTATTTTGGATAGGTCCTCCCTCTCCTGAGAGGGGCCGCAAACTCAGGGACCACCCCCAGGCAGCAAACTCAGGGACCACCCCTAGGCAGAAAACTCAGGTACTGCCCCCAGATGGCAAACTCAGGGACTGCCCCCAGGCAGCAAAAGCTCTAGCTATGGCACTGTCCCAAAGCCCCTCACACCAGCTGAAAATGGGGCAGTTTGATCTCCCCTCAGCTCCTCCCAATTAAAAAAGAAGGAGGAAGTTGGCCAAAACAGAAGAGAGGCAGGCAGGCAGGCAGAAATCAAATGTCACTTCTGGTGCAAACAAACACAGTGGGGCAGGCTGTGAGGGTGGGGGTAGGTGGACTGGGGCCATTTGTACAACCTGTCTGCTGTGAAAACTGAAGCATAATTTGAGAGAGTGAGACCTGCTCGCACAGGGATTTGTGCACAGGGGTTGCATTTCACATAGACATTTCTATATGGTATATATATATATACGTATACCTACCTACCTACCTACCTACCTACCTGTCTATCTACATACCTATTACTTGATTTATATCCTGCTTTTCTCCCAAAACAAGGACTCAGAATGGCTACTAGTAAAAAATAAATAAAAGCTAATAATATAAAAACTAACTTGAGATAGTAAAATGCAATTAAAATGAAATTCTGAAAAGTATATGTCTGCCTGAATCTTGACTTTGTACTCTGTGACAGAGGTAGGAATATTTATTTGTTTAATTTTTGGCTGCAGGATCACTTCCAATTGGGGAAGGATCTCAGAAGCCACATTCCAAAAGTCCATGGAGCCAAAGGGCAAAAGGTGGGAGCAAAGCCAGTTGGGTGGAGCCAGATATAATTCTTGCTAATCTGGAGATTTTCCCACCAAGCATAAAAAACAAAGCTACATATTTCCTCAGAAGCCAGATCCAGTGCAACAGTTACTAGAGATGCAAAGGACCACCCCATTCCATGTAGCAGTTGTTCAAACATTAAATAACATCTTATCTCCAGAAGAAGCTTGAAGACACATGAGAAATCTGTGCGGTGTGTATCTGGCCCACGAGCCAGAGGTTTCCTCTGCCTGCTGTATGCATGCTTTGTCCTCCATGTTCTGGCCACATAGAAACCATCTTTAAGTAACTAAAGAGAGGGAGTCTCTGATGAAGGAAACCTTGATATTCCCTTCAATTTCCGCTGTAATGTCTTGTGTTTTTAGATGAATGGGGCTGGTTGTTTCCAATCCAAATGTTAAAAGAGTCATATAAAGTGCCAAATCTATTGGAAGACTGCAGGGTCCAGCACTCTTTGAAGTTCAGACTAAAACATGGAGAACATTCACTGCCCCACTGACATCAAGCCATCAGCTGTTATTCTTCCGAATGATGAAAAATGTCCATAAATTCACAGCACTTAAAAAAAAAAAAAGATGCATCTCCCTTTTTGGCTTAGAATTCCTCAAGTGCACTTTTTTTTTTTTCATCAGTTGTATAATGACTATTTGGATCCATGAATTAGAGCTTGCTTTTCAGTTGTGGCTGATGCATTTTGCCCTTTTGCACTGATCAAGGATTTCATTTAGTTGTGTGGAACAGACTGAAAGCTACTGCTTTGATTTTCTTTCTTTCTTTCAAGTTTTCAATGTCAGGAAATAATTTCATGCCTTTTTCAGAGCCCTGTCAGCCACATTTTAAGAATGATATGGTTTGCAGTCGTGCTAATTAGAGCCAATAATAGCTTGACTGTCTTGCATTCGCAAAAGCCTATTGTGTTTCGCCTTGGAGTGCTTGGCTGATTTGAACTTTTTGTGTGTGTTGTATATTTGTTCAGAATGATCATTTGGCCAGAAAAACTGAACTTGGATGAAAATGGATCCAGACAGAACCCTACTACAGCAGAGTTGCAGTGAAGTTGGCTGTAACACATTGTGCAAATCATTTTGTTACTGGGGGCCAAAACATATTTAATACTGGGTTGTTGCAAACTGCAGTTTGAAAATAAGAGCAATTCATAGGAATGTGTTCCTTTTCACCACTGCCTGGTATGAATAGCACTCCTTTTTGCCTCCTTGTTAACTTTAACCATGACTAACATTATCTCTAGTCATGGTTAAGGTCAACAAGGAAAGGAAGGTGATATTCATACCAGGCAGTGGGGAAAAGGAACAAAATACTCTAAAGGCACCAGATCCTGTCTGATCTTGGAAGCTAAGCAGGGTCAGTCCTGGTTAGTATTTGAATGGCAGACCGCTAATGAATACCAGGTGCTGGAGATTACATTTCCAAGAAAGGAACTGGCAAAACCACCTCTGAGTATTCTTTGCCTAAGAAAAACCCTATGAAATTCATGGAGTGTTCCTATTAGCCTGGTTTGGAAGCATGCTTCATGCATATTGGTTATAAATCCTTCTCAAGATATCTGATTGCTGACACTAAACTTGATTACCATGAAGATATGTATGTACTGCTAATGTCCAATTAATATTGAAAAGAATTAGGAAAGAAACTACCCTTGGGGGAATGAGGAAGAGTGGACCCTGGAATGGGAAGGACAGAGGGCTTGAGCCCCTTTAAGACTAGTCTGCCCTAAAATGATCTGGCAAAATTGGATCACCAAGACTCCTATGTAATTCCTCAGGAATTATTAATCAGAACTGTATTAAATGATCCATCACTATGAATGACATTCATTTTCATTGAGTTCATAAAAGCTTCCTGTAATATAGCCAGTGCCCACTCACTTGGGAGTAAGCTACACTGAATACATGGAGAGAACTTGCAAGGTCCACATTGTGCTTCTAAGAGTCTTCATATCTGAGGATGTTTCAGTGGTAATGGATGGGAAGAGTATCTCCTGCTACAGATACCTGCAATAGGCAAAATTAATAACAATCTGTCCTCTTTGTCTTAAAAGCAGTTCTGCGATCCTTCAGGAAACAAATGTATATGAGACTCAGGATTTTCAGGCCATGTTTCAGGCTGTCAGTTTAACACCAAGGGTAAACATCTATTAGGATATACAGAATGTGAACACAGATCTCAATATATCTGTCAGGATATACAGAATGTGAAATTAGACGAAACAGTTTATGAGGAAACAATTATGAGGAAACATAATATTTGTCTCTGTTTGTTTATGTTTTGTTATGATTATACAATGTAAGTGGCCTTTGAGCAAAGTTATAATGCAACCGAATTGGCCAGAAGCCTAGTTTTGTTATTCTATGTTAGGCATAAGACCGTGGCGCCTGTCTTGGGTGCTGGTTGCTAAGGAAAGCAGGCTTGAAGCTGTGTGTGAAGAAGACTGGGGGAAGCAGCAGGTGTGATCTCTTGTACGAGTGCTGGTGCCGAAGGAGAATTGCTCATCGCTGGGGGAGGAGAAAAACCATTCTGAGGGGAACCCACTGGAAGACCTGGAATGTGGAGCTGGTGGTGTAGGAGGACAGGGTTGTGGTGATACTTCAAGCAAACAGTAGAGCCTAGCTAGAGAAGTGAAGGGCAGGGATGGGCAGAAAAATTCAAGAGAAAAAAACGCCACCATCCATTTTCCCCAAAGCCTTTGTTTTTATTTCCCAATTTGGAAAAATGGAAAATGGCTTATGCAACATTTTCTTTTAGCATGATGAATAAAATGTTTAAGATGCGGCATTCATATGTTCACCCTCCAGATTTTATTTTTTTTAAAAAAAAAATATGTAAGAGGAAGAATTTTCTGTAACCCTATGCATAGGAGCAGGTCCTATCAGTACACATTCTTGGTTTCATTTGCTGCTAACTGTGACCATTTCCACACTACACTGTTATACAGCTATTATTCCACTTTCAACATCCTGTGGAATTCTGGAGTTTGTAGTTTACTGAGGCCAAAGAGCTCTCTGGATGAGAATTCTAAATGTCCCTCCCTAAACTGTAAACTCCGGGATTCCATAGGATGTTGAAAGTAGTATAATAGTATTATAATAGTGGAGTGCAGAAATGGCCTGTGAGAGATATTTGTGGATTTCACAGGCAGGTTATTAGTATTCACAAACAGAAGGTGAGCATCAACCAGTCCCACATAATCATCCCTCATTAAAAAGGGTTTAGGAGAGAAATAAACAAGTTTAAGCTTCTTTTTAAAAACATATTAAAATAAATTTACTTGTGCAAGGTTTCATACTTACTACGTACAACTTACTAAATATTTTATAACATCTAATGCTCAGAGGCTCTGGAAACATACACCCTTCAGACTTGGAGGAGATCAAACATGATAGGACAAACAAACTCAGACTAACTGTTGCAGGAAGAGAGAGAATGTGATTAACACCAACAAACAGGAAGTAAAATGAATACATGCTATGCCTAAATTCTTGGAGGGACACATAAGACAGCAACTACTGAACATAAGCATGCTAATTTTTGCTACCACTGATGTCATTTCCTCCGTACTTTTTATGGGAATGACTGTCATATGTCTACTTATGGATAAGTAGAAGAGACAAAATAATTTTTCTTTGTTTCACTCATGTTGAAGGTTTCTTCCATGTTTTTTGCTTTTGCCTGCTCCACGTAAACTGGCAAAAACAAAAAGGCTCCATAGGCTTCAGGCCCTTGTAGCTCCATTTGCAACCAAAAATAAAATTTTAAAATTTAAGTTCATTTGCAACTACTGTCTAAATAAACTGTATTTTAAATATAGGAAACGTGATAATTTCATGCCAAACCAATTTACATATAACCAATTCAATATTCCTAAAACAGCCTGTAGTCTCTGATTTGTGCTACTATCACGTTTTAACCCTAGTTTTGGGAAATTTCCTTTTCCCTTCAAAAGGAGGATTTTTTTTTGAGGAGAGGGACACAATGTGTCCCCTGAAAAACGTTTTTAAAAAGTGATTTGGAATTGATGCTATAGAGTTTCCAGTGGATCACTTGATGCATTCCTCCCCTCTCTTCTCTGCCAATATCACTATAGACCATGCCCAGCTTTTTGGGGCCTGGACCCTCAAATTGCAGCACCTGTGATGCTCCTGACCTTGCATCCTTGCTGTTAATTCTATTAATTTTAAAAGCATTTAGGCACATACAGAGTTTGCTGATTGCTTATTTGCTGTAGATGCATCTTGTACTTAGTTACTTAGTTAAACTGGTTGGCATGTTTACTGTTTATCATTCCCTTAGGGCTGTTCCCTCTGTTTCTGCATTTAGTCCCTCCTCTCTCATTGAATTATTTGTGTTCTTGATTATATTTCTCCAGGTGGCTTTACCTTCCTTCCCCACACTCCCCTAAATTGAATCTCCCATTGTCCCTTTTTCCTATTAATCTTTGGGTTTCTCTTTGTTTTTCTGCCCACTGAATGGCTGGCTGTGATGCCTCCTAATTTATTGTCCACTACAAATTTCATTAATGTAGTAAATTATTAGGAAGATATTAAATAAAAAAAAACCAAATCTCATTAAAGTGTCCTGGTAACTACCTCAACCTGTGTTATTGAATTTGTTGCCACTAGGGTATAACAACAGCTTTGCAGTTAAAAACAAACAAAACACCAAATAAATTCTCTAGACCTAGCAAATTCATACTGAACTCCTTCCTTTCACTGCAGTGAAACGATACAGTGCAAATCAGCTATTATTGAATCATGTCTATGTTATCTTCTCTCTGTCTCTGCCTCTGTTTGTGCGTTCATTTTGCTTACCAGTATCTTTCCAAAAAAGATGGAAACTTCTGAGTGCACACAGAGGGATCAAAACACTGCTTGTCTCCTGTAAGTCAGTGGCTATTTACTAAAAGGTTATTTATTAGGATTTTAAATAACCTTTTGTCAAGCCACTAATATTTTTTTTTCTGCTAAGTAAAGCCATAGAATGCTACATGTGATGTAGAATTGAAGGTAACAGGGATGTGGCAAGACATTTCTTATTGCTAAACAAGACAGTAACAGATATCAGCATATCCAGTGTTCAGTACAGTGTTACTCTCATAAATTAGCTCTTGGTAAGTGGTTGCCTCAGTTTTATGAATTACGTCCTAGCATCTCTCATCTTGTGACTTTTCTCTTCAGTTCATTGCAACTGCTTTGTTTATTATTTGGAACTATAATTTCATAGAAGAAAATAATGTATGCATACGTCTAGTAGACTGAGAAATGTTGCTACCTCATCGCCGAATGTTGATCCCCCTCATCAATTGTCTTGGGTCCTTTCCGCATCTTACCTGCATCTCATGATGTCTCGGTGTCATCCTGGCAGTTCCTTTGCCAGGATGGAGGCATGTCCCAAACGCTCCCCTCTGCACCCAGCTGGCTGCTGATGGATGGTAGTGCTCGGGACATACTCCTTCCTTCCAGAGTGCAGCCGGCCTCTTCCTGTGCTGTGCTGAGGAAGAAAGCACCTTGATAGCCCTTCCACCCTTTCTGCACAGCCCCAGCTGACACAATCATCCCACAAAAGGGGCCTATTACCGGATTTTTTTCGGTAATAGTATAACACATAATTGCGACAGGTGGAGATGCGACAGGAGTGGGACTGTGATGACGTTGTGTAGTAGCATGCATTGCAGACCAGCTTCAACGCGTCCCCAAGCCAGGATGGGGCCATAGAGAGGAAATGGCCTTACCGTAGGTGATACAACAGGGAGGACTGCATGTGGAATGAATCATTCTCAACATGGTCTGAATATGACAGCTAATTTATATATCAGGAATGGTAAACTTTTAGACCTCCAGATGCTATTGAACTGCAGTTTCCATCATCCCTGTTCAGCTTTGACAGTGCTAAGGAATGATGGGGTTGCACTCCAACAACATTCTCTGCTGTTTAGTATGCCTCCATGCCACCATTATAGAGAATCTGTTGAACACTGCAGCAATCATCTCTCAGATTGTCTCTATGTTCAGCCACAGTGTAGAGAGACAGAGGGGGGGGGGAACCAAAATCTTTCTGCTGGTACCTGAAAGTGGATGTGGGAGTGTAAGAATTGTTAGCATCCCAAGAAATTAAAATAGTATCTTCATCAAAGCAAATTATTTATGCTATTCTGTCAGGAAGAATGCTACAGAGTGCAGTAATTTCAAACATGTATGTCTGAGATTACTTCAGTATGTAGCTTTTTGTTGAGAGGTCTCTATGAAGGAACAAAATGAGTGTTTTCACTTGATGAAGATAATATTGAAAATATTGGGAACACAGCCTTCCCCACAGCTGTCATTTTTGGAAACTGCCTTTGCATTATACTTATTTTTATCCCCTTCTTGTTCTCAGCTTCTTTGTGCTAGTTGCCCTGTGAGTGAGATATTCAAAGCTATGGAATGGAGAGGAATTAACCCACATTAATCCTTTCCCAGCTCTTACTATGGCTCAGCTGTGAAGCAATCTAGTGCTTCTCTTAGGAATGGTTTTAGGTTAGGCCTTGACTCTGGCTGGCATAACAGCTTCTGGCCCTACCTATATTACTCTGTTTTGTGTAACATTCATGCATCATTCCATTTATCCATTTGTGGATTCAAGTATAAGAAAATATATTCCTCCTAAAAATCAGGAAGAACTTCTTCACTGTAAGAACTCTTTTGATAGTGGAATACAGTCATGTAGGGATGGGGGAGCGCAGGAGGTGGTTCGCTCCGGGCAGCAATGTTTTTGGACTGTCCTAGCCCATAGCCATGCCTCCCACATGCCTTGGCCATGCCCCAGCTCCCTTGCCACGCTCCCATGCACTGCAGCCATGACCCTCGTGCTGTAGCCCACCCTCGTGCCCTCCTGCCCCAGACTCCAAGCTCTGCCACTGGTAGAATAAACAGCTTCAGAGATGGTGGACTCCCTTTGGAGTTTTTTTTTAAACAGAAGTTGGAAGGAGTGCTTAATTGTGTATTGATGTATGAGAGGAAGTTAGACTAGATGGCCCTTTTGGCCACTTCCCTCTTTATGATTCTATGATGCTATGATCCTCTGGTGTCTCTCCTTACCATTTTCCCTTCCCATTTCTCAGCCTGCATAACCTTCTGCATGCTGGTCCTCTCTATCCTTGGTTAATGTCCTTCAAACATATGTTAGAATTCATTAGTTTAATACCGAATATGAATCTGTCGGATTTGTACATTTCAAAACCAACATGTTAATCAAAACACAGCCCTTTCTCAGTATCTGCACTTCTCTGAATTTTGGGATGGAGATATCTAACAAAAAAATATAGGCAAAAATGTGTATATTAAGGAAATCCATTAGGAACATATAGGGAAACAGAAATACGTATACCAAGTGATTACAAAGAATATGTATGGTAGCAAAAATAATGTACCAAAATGCATTGTATGAGAAGAATATGCTTAAAAATAGGGAAAAACTGTTCTCCTAATATATTTATATTATATTATATTATATTATATTATACTAGGAGAAATGAGCATGAAAATATGTATGCTTTTAATGCAGACTTTCAAAGGTATTGCAGATTGATGCTGAAATGGGGTTAGAAGAAACCTAATATCAGAAAAGTTAGAAACTGACAAGAAGCAAAACAGACAGATTTGTCCACCCCAATTTTAGCATTGTTGTTGTTGTTTGCTTTCAAGTTTCTTTTCTGACTTATGACCCTACGGTGAAACTATTATGAGATTTTCTGGGGCTGAGAGTGTGTGATGAGCCCAAGGTCACCCAGTGTTTTCTGTGGCCAAGTGGGAAATCAAACTCTGGTCTTCAGAGTTGTAATCCAATGCTCAAACAACTACATCACAGTGGCTACGATCCCACCATCACTGTTTTAGCCTACAGTTCAAAGTGCTGGTCATGACTTATAAAGCCTTGTATGGCTTAGGTCCAGACTCTCTGAAAGACCATATCTTGCTATTTGAACCTTCCAGAATCTTAAAATCTACAGAAGAGGGCTTTCTCTCGGTTTTGCCGGTATCACAGGCTCGCTTGGTGAGAACACAGGAGAGAACCTTTTCAGTAGCTGTTCTTACCCTCTAGAATTTCCTTCCATGGAAGCCTAAGCTGCCCCCCTTTCTACTCTCCTTTCACTAGCAGGCAAAGATCTTTTTGTTTAAGCAATCTTTTAATATATAATTGATTGTAGGACGCCTTCTTGTTTTATTTTTTAAAATCTTTTCTATGCTTTTAAAATAATTTTATACTGCTGTAATAAGAATTTTAATTGTTTTTAAATTTTTATTTTCAGGTTTTAATTGATTCTTTTGTAAGCTGCCTTGGGTTCCATTGAAGGAGAAAGGTAGCATATAAATGAAATAAATAAGAAAATAAATAAGACCACCCTGCATGTAGAAAGTTAATATGTGACAGGATAGGTCTCACCTTGCTTTCTATTTTCTATCTGTGGATATATATTTTTTTGCTTTCATGGAAGAGCACCTCCCTCCCTCCCTCTCTCTCTCTCACACACACACAAACACACACATAACTCATGTTCTAGAAAAGTGTTAAGAATTGATTCTGCCAATGTGCCAACTGGTCTTCTCTCAGGAACTTAGATGGGGTAGACTGGCACTGAGCATCCTGATTTCGTTGAAAGAAGATCACAATAGAGGTTGTATGGCAACACTGCCATACAAGAATTAAAACAGTGAAGCTGAGCCAGGGATAGATCCATTTACTTGGACACAAAAAGCCAGATCTCTGTAGCAAAAAGAAATTGAATGAAACTTTAAGCCTTTGCTGTTGACTGCATTCTATTTATCCTCTTTTTAATGAGAATATTATCTGTAGTGTAAAAATAAAAAGAGCATATCCTTGGAGGAATGTGAGGGATATTGATTTTTTTTCTGCAAGAAGAAGATTTTAAGTAGAGATTTTAAAGATACTTGTTTTGTTTTTGTTTTTTGAACGAGCACAGATTGTGATTTGTCACTCATTTCATGGTTGACTTCAGGGTTTTAAATTTTTTATCTCAGATGTGATAGAGCATCTAAAATGTTTGCTTCTACCCCGCCTTCTCCTCGCTCTCCTTTATTTTATTTTATTTTTTTCACCTGTCCTGGGAAGTCTGCCGATCAAGGTCTGATTTGCAGCCTTTTCAGTCACAGCAGTGTTTAGAAAGTTTACAAAGGTGGTGGTGGGGAGAAATAATTATCCATCCAAAGAAAGGGTACATCTGCACATAAACTGCCTTGGGGCAGTTTAATACAGATATACCTCAGGTATCAAGGGAACTGGAGCCAATATCCTAGAAGGAATTGCACTTGCCAGCAAATTTCACTAATGATTAGTCCAGTTGAAGATAGGAATAGGCAAACCTCCAAATTCTGCTCCTTCATTTTTGATTGTTTTTCAGCCTTCAATACATTCTATTTTCTTTCTACATGTATTTCTAATTATTATTTTGGAAGTACATATGAAAGGTGGAAAAACTCTTGTATGTAATGCTTCTAATGTATGCCTTTCTGTATGCACGCTGGCCTAATACAGTTATTTTCTCCTTATTTCCTCCTCCTCCCCTATTTCTTTCACTAATATGTGCTTTTTGCTGCCCACTTCCCTAATACACACGCTTTTGTCCTGTCTTCTCTTTTCTTGTGGCATCACACAATCTATATAAATATGAATATCAAATGCATACCAATCCTTAGGTTCTCATATTGATTTAGGAAATGTAAATTTGGTAAGCCCACATCAATATGCAAACTGAGTGAAATTCCTAACACTCTGCCTTGCCTCAGCTGGTCAGTGATGATCCCTGAGAATTTCTGTCATTCCATGGAATCATGGCACCCTGTTGAGGTTTCTAAGGTATCATCAACAGGCACATTGATTTCACCTGGGCATCACCATTGTTAACTGTGAGAGTGTGACCTAAAATACTGAAGAGTATCTGGTAACCTTCCAAAGACAGGGATTCTTCGAAAAAGACTAGCACATTCTCTTTACAATGACTGATGGTTTGACTGCACTTGTCCTTGGGATTTGACATTTGGTTGTTGACATGGAAGAGTACTGGAATGTGCAACATTTGATAGATAACTTGTAGTGGCAGTTAATATTAGACAGGTTGTGAAATTTTGTTTTAGAGCCTGCCAAAATCTGTCAGAGAGATGCCAACAAGTCTAAAGCATTTTGAGTTTCAAATGTTGAGCTAAAAAGTTCATACTGAAAATGCAAATTTGATATCTCAGTTTGAAAAGTCTTATTTTCAATTTGAATGGGGAAATGGGGAAATCTGCCGAATTTTGAGTGGTTGCAAATAATGGTTTCAGCTGTAGCCTAGATGTGTTTATAGGGAAGACAAATACCCTGAGTAGTATTGGCTGCAGGCTGGCTGTGGATGGAGTTATCATGTGCACTCACTCAGCTCTTTTATGCCACTTCCTGAGACATATTTACATACCTTCCAGCCCCCTTCCTACATGGCAGTGTCATCTCCATAGTTTCCATTTGAATAGACTCTTTTCGACACAGCCTCTATAGAGGCATGGCTTTTTCATTTTAATATTGCTAACTGGCACTGGCTGCAGGGAGCATACAATTCCCAGCAAGAAGGTTGCCAGCCTGTTGACAAGCAGCATTCAAGCATCTGTTTATGACCTATAAAGCCCTATATGGCTCGAGTCCAGACTGTCTCACTGACTGTATTTCGCCATATGAATCTGGAAAGCTCTAAGATCCTCAGGGAACATGCTTTAGGAAGGGTAGCTAACACCCCAGAGGACAAGATCAGAATTGAAAATGATCTTAACAGATTAGAGAGCTGGGCCAAAACTAACAAAATGAATTTCAATAGGGAGAAGTGTAACGGCACGTGGGCAGGAAAAAAAATATGAAATGCCTGGATATAGGATGAGTGACACTTGACACATATGAAAGGGATCTAGGAGTCTTGGTAGACCACAAACTGAACATGACTCAGCAGTGTGATATAACAGCTAAAATAGCCAATGTGATTCTGGACTGCATCAATAGTGTCTAGGTCAAGGGAAATAATAGTACCATTCTATTCTGCTTTGGTCAGACCCCACCTAGAAGACTACATGCAGTTCTGGGCACCACAGTCCAGGAAGGATATTAACAAGCTGGAAGGTGTCCAGAAGAGAGCGATCAAAATGGTAGAAGGCCTGGAAGCCATGCTCTATGAGGAGTGGCTTAGGGAGCTGGGTATGTTTAGCCTGGGGAAGAGAAGGCTAAGAGGTGACATGGCGTCATATGGAGGATGGAACAAGCCTGTTTTCTGCTGCTCCAGAGACTAGCACATGGAATAATGTCTTCAACCTTCAGGAAAAGGGATTCCATCTAATTTTAGGAAGAGCGTCCTGATGGTAAGAGCAATCCAACAGTGGAATATGTTGCCTCAGTGTGTGGTGGAGTCTCCTTCTTTGGAGGTTTTTCAACAGAGGCTGGATGGCCATCTGTTGAGAATGCTCTGATGGTGTATTCCTGCATGGTAGGGGGTTGGACTCATTGGCACTTGCAGTTTCTTCCAGCTCCATGATTCTAAGGTCCTCCTGATCCCACCACCTTCAAAGGCATGTTTGATGGGAAGGTAGGAGAAGGCCTTCTCCATGGCTGCTGCAAGAGTCTGTACTTCCCTTCCTAAGATAAACACGATTGATACCTCTCTGCTCTCTTTCTCTTAGTGGATGAAAAGTTTTCATTTCAGCAGGCTTTTGAGAATTAATTGTTTGCAGGAAAGGGGATTTTCAGCGCAGTGTATTTCTTTAATTCTTTGTTTCAGGTTAATCTTCTAAATGGTATAATGGAGTTTTTAATATTTTAATACTATTTTAATCACAACTTGTATGTTTTCAATCATACCTGCCTTTATTTGTAATTTTCTGTATTTTGTAAGCTATCTTGAATCCCAGCTTGGGAAAAAAGTTGGAATATAAATAACAGCAGGGTGAATGGGTATTTTTCTTAGTAACACTGCTGCCTGTCTGTTTTCCCCATCATCTACAGTGATGAGGTTTACCAAAAATAGGGAGGAAGAAATGTGTATGTGTGTGTGTGGGGGTGTCGAAATGGAGGTGACAGTGAGAAAGAAAAGGAATGGACTCGGCCACTTTTCTCTCTGGCCCTGGATTAAGTCCCTCCCATTGCCAGAAAGAGCTCCTAGATTACCTCCAAGGAAAGGCAGCCCTTGACAGGGGGAAAAAAAAGTTGCTCTTGGTTTAGGGTTACGTGAACAAGTTTCAGGCCCAAGCTACATAAACTATGCACTGAGTATGACTTGTTTCAGTAAACCATAGTCAAAACTATGTAGCTCTGGGTCCAGACAGAACATTAAACTGTGGCTAGTTGAAAATGGAGAATGTGTCTTCTATGTTCCTTCCCAACCATGCCAGAGAGAACATACAAAACTGAAATTTACTAAGTCTCTTTCATAAAACCAAAGTTTTATGTGTCTGTAGGAGGTCACCGTCTCCTTCTAAGATTTCAAAATAATGCATAAGAAGCAGTGCCAAATATAAGGATAAGTATATTAGGGCTTACCCTTATATTTGGCACTGCTTCTTATGATAGGTATATTAGGGCTGTAACTCAATATGATGCAGTGGTTTTACCATTGGTTTGCAACTCTGGAGACCAGGGTTCAATTCCCTGCCAGGGCATGGAAGCTCAGTGGGTAATCTTGGGCAAATCACACACTCTCATGCCCAGAAAACCCTATGATAGGTTTACCTTAGGGTCGCCATAAGTTGGAAACAACTGGAAGGCACACAATATTATGGCTATAAATAGAGATACGTGATTCTTTCAGCTCTTGTTTGCATGATGGTACAGTGAAGAAAATGAAGGGGCTAGCTGCATCCATCATAAGGTTGTATACTTTAATAATTGCTGTGAGACTGTAATGGTAGATGTGCTGCCTCCAAATGATTTGATATATCCAGAAAAGTGAGGGACTTTGAGGTTATTATTCTCCCAACTCCAAATGTATTTTCTTTCCATTTCACCTGACATCCCAGTTCCCAACTGAAAAGCAGTAAAAAATGGAGAAAAGCCACAAGTACTACAAAATGACTTCTCTAGCTCCACGCAGCATGCTATTGTAACTACAAAGCTGGCATAACAACAGAGCTTGTCGTAGCCTAAGGTGGAGAAAAACAGGTGATGAAAGTGATCCAGGTGGTAGAGCAAAGACAATTGTGAGAAAATGCCAGCAAGTTGTCCAAGATGCAGACTGACTCCAGTAGGTTTTTAAAGAAAGTCTCTCTGGAACAACAAACAAGAGAAGCTTAATTGCTTTTTAGAAATGCTCTAACAATAAATGGCACTCTTTGGCAGCGTGTCAAAAGGGAGGCACTGACACATGGAACCATGAGGAGTTGTTTATAAAAGGGGGCTTATCTTGAGAACAAACTTGAAAGTTTCTAATGCAGTGGTTGGAATTGTGTAACCTAACAGTGAGGATTGTGTGACCCCACTTACCCCAAACCCCAGGCATGCTCCCCAATATTATCAGCTAAAAAAATCTCTACCTAGGGATAAATAATGCAAATTAATACTGTTGGGGCACTCCCAAAACAACAGAAAATCTCTATAGGCCAATGGGAGCAATGATACGTGATTGGAAACTGCCTAACCCTGCTAGTCTCCCTAAGAAACCTTTAGCTCTTCATATGCTAAATGTTGTTGTGTTTCCAACACCATGTATCTACATATTTAAGATAATAAGCTCTGAACCACAACAAAAATGGCCACAAACACATGGATAAAGCTCTACAATGTTCTGTCAATAGTTCAGTAACTAATATTACAGTCACACCCAACCAAACTAATGCTTAGAAGCGGGGGCACAAATGCATATATAACTTCTATGAGATGACACAAGCCCTGTTCAATAGCATTCTAACTAAATAAAGTGCTGGGGAAAATCATGCCACAGACTGGAAGCTAAAGCTCTTACTTAGCAAGTCCAGCAATACTCAGACCATTCCCTGTATTTCCACCTTGGCTTTTTCCTTATATAATAAATGGACAGGAGGGTACAGTGTTTCTCAATTCAACTTCAGTTTAGTTGAAGAGTGTGTTTGAAGAGGTCCAGATTGGACCAAATTATTTTGTATGGAAGAGAGGAGGATCCAGTCCCAGAGGTGAATTGGCATGATCAGGACTCAGTTCAACCTGTGCAGAACTGGGTTGATCTGCTCTGTTAGGTAGGATTGAGCTAAATCATGTGCACAGGCCCACAAAAAGAAAGCAATATTTAAGTATGCACACTAGCGAACAGTAAATTAGGCAGGAGGTAAAGATAAAAAAAGATAAACAAAAGACCCCTGGTGGTGCAGTGGTTAAAATCCGGTACTGCAGCCACAAGGTTGCAAGTTCGATCGTACCAGGTTCCAGGTTGACTCAGCCTTCCATCCTTCTGTAGGTCGGTAAAATGAGTATCCAGTTTGTTGGGGGCAATTAGCTAAAAACACAGTGTAAACCACTTAGAGAGTACTTAGCTGATAAGCGGTATAGAAATATACATGCTATTGCTTAGAGGTGAAGATAAAAGCAGAAATTCTGTTGGGCCTTTACAGGTACTTGACATACAGTTACGCATTCAGAACTGCTACATATTCATGATCCTTATGTAGCCTCTACTTGAGGTGCTATGTAGGAATTGTGAATATCCCCCAAGCCCACTTACTGGTAAGCAGCCACTGATTTGATGGAGATCTGTTCCCCTGTCAATCAAGAAGTAGCTATCTGATATTCTCACCCACCACACAAGTGAGGGGAATTTGCAACTAAGGTCTTTTGATTGCCTCTTGTGCTGAAGCTCTCTTATAGGAAAGAATGGGAATGTCAGGCAGCTACTTCTCAATTGACATGGGAACAGACCCTCATCAATCCCAGTGGCTGCTTACTGGTAAAGGGGGTGACAGTACAGGTGGGAGGAGCCTGGCTAGAACCCACTGCATAGCACTATAGCTACTGTATTATGTAATGGATAATGGTCATACAGGATTCTGCCAAAATATTTTAATGGTAAAACAAAACAAAAGAAAACAAACTTATGTAGGGGAACTGCTCTCTTGTTTCACATATTCTTTTCATTTTCTCCATTGCTTCTAAAGTGCCTGTTTTTCAGTGTCTGTTTTTATAGAAAACTGAGGCCAGGGTCGCAGCTATTAACAGTTTGTGGCTGTCCTCACTGCAGAACAAACACTCAGCAACTGAAGCTGGCCATTTGTGATCTGTTTTGATTTTGAGATTTTCTGTTTAGCTACAGGCAACAATTAAGAATAGGAGTGAACTGTCTGGTCCTTCAGATGACAAGTCCCAGCAAAATCAGCATGCTCAATTGTGAAGGAGAAGTCCAGGAACATTTAGCCTCCAATTTATGATCCCCACCCCTTGTGAAGGCTGCTAGACAAGAAATTGCTGATTTGGTTTAGATTTCTTTTAACCCAAAGCTTTTAAAATATCCACTCAGCAGTACAAATACCCATTCTAAACATGTTATTTTTTTTCCTGCAGGTAGCAGTAATGTTTGTCTTCATGAGCTGCCTTTATTTAATTTTTAAGTCTAATTTGGGTTTCCAAAAATTATTGGCCCTTATGTACTAATTATCCCCTTCACTCTACACAATTATAGCACTATGATTCCACTTTAACTCTTGTAGTTCTATCTTATGGAATCCTTGAATTTGTAGTTAGGTAAGATAGGGCTACAGTACCTAATGTTTTAAATAAAAGGTTCCTTTTAAACTGATAGCCTTAAAATGTGTGTGTGTATGTGTGTGTGGGGAACAGTAGTTACTGCAACATGTGTTAAAAGGGAAGTCCATGAAAACTTTGGTTGTAAACTCCAGCTTTGTTGTGCACTCTTTTAATGCATTTTATTAAACAGTGGGACCTTGGTATCCACTAGGGTTTGGTTCCAGGGCCCCTGGTGGATATCAACATTTGTGGATGTTCTAGTCCCATTATGTACAATGGTGTAGTACAATGATATCCTTGACATAAAATGGCAAAATCAAAGTTTGCTTTTTGGGATTTTTAAAAATATTTTCATGCCATGGTTGGTTGACTCCAAGGATATAGAATGTGTGGATATGGAGGACCAACTGTAATGCCATCTTGAACTTGGTACCTCATCCCAGCCAGCACTGCAATGAAAGGGAACCACTTAAAACTCTTTCACAGTACACAATTAGACAACTTTGATTCCATTTCAACCACCATGACAACATCCTAGAATTCGCAATTTAGGGAGGAGTATGTTGAATTTTCAGTCAGAGAATGCTAGTGTCTTGCCAGACTACAGACTGTGGGATTCCATAGGATGTTGTCATGGCAGTTAAAATGCTGAAGCAAAAACAGATGAGCAATGAGCAGGGTTAGGAGGAGATGGGCAGAGCAGAGGAGGTCTCTGGCAAAGTTTTAACCCCTACCCTTCCCATGCTTTGTGCCTTGCAAGATTTCTCCCTGCCAAGCAAAAATGGATGAGCAAAGCGGGGAGGGGAAGGAGGTCTTTGGCAAAGTTTTAATCCCTGCACTTCCCATGCTTTTTGCTTTGCAGGATTTCTCCCTGCTGAAGCAAAAAGGGATGGGCAGGGGAGGAGTAGAATGGTGAGGGGGGAGAGGTCTCTCACCAGTTTCCCCCTCTTCTTCATCTGCTTTGCCTCGGTGTCTAAGAGGCACTGGGGTATAAGATACACCCTATTTTCAAAGGTTATTTTCCAGGAAAAAAAGTGTGTCTTATACATTTGCAAATACAGTATTTCCCAGGAACTGGATATTAGAAATAGTCCCAATAGTGACAAAACTGAAGCTATTTAAAGAATGTTTTTGTCACGAGGAGAAGACAGAAAAAAAACAACCCCAGGTGCTATTCAGTGGTTTTGCCTAGAGTTGTCCCTTCTTCCCCAATCCAATACCACATGCTGGCACATGCACATCATCTGGATATTTACCTTTAGAATCTGATCTACCTTCTGCCTGTTTCTACTCTAAATTTCTCTGTGTGGATTCTCAGTGGACACAATTATATGAACAATGACTGTGTCAGAATGTAAATCTGCGCTTAAATCTGTGTCGTGAACAAGAATGGAAGATTTCAAAAGTTTTATCTCCAGGGAAGAAAATCATGACAATTTTTCACATTTTGATTATTTTATGCAATTGGGGACTCTTTTTTGGACAGAAATTTCAACTGTATGATAACTATTCTATTCAGTACAAAATATAGATTTAGGCAAAAAAAAATTTACTCATATTGTATATTGTGCAAACACACAGATTTTAAGCAAAAAGAATTTTTACTACCAATGAAATGTAATTTAAAAATCACTGGAAAAGACACCTTTTTCATTAGTGGTGGAAAACTTGCAAATGTTCTTTACATCCCTATTTCTGACTCAATCCCATGGCAAGGGCTATGAGTTTGGTGAGTGAAAACTTAGACACTGCACTTGATTTATTCATGAGTGATACTATTACACACACACACACACACACACACACACATATATATAAAAAGCCTCTTTACCTTAGTAGGCTTATATTGGGGGGATTATCCCTGAGATATTCAGCTATATTCTAGGTAGTATCTAGAAACAGCTTCTAACAGTTGGAAGGAATGTTTGTTACTGTTGTTACACAAAGAAGTGGTAGAAGAAATAGTTCGAAAATGTAATGTGCAATAGAAATGTCTATGGAGGCCTACATAAGTTATATTTTGGTGATTGTGGTTTCCCGAGATTCTTTTCCTATATAGTGCCTAAAAAGGAGTGATGTAGTTGAGCAAGACTAGAAAAGTTGGGTTCATATTTCCCTCTGAAAAATACCCACTTTGCATCTCCTGAGACTGACATTGGGTTGATGCTCACTTTGCCTCAGTGCCTGTTGCATTCCTGAATCTTGCTCTGTGTTCCAGTAAAGAAAAATGAATGCATAAAGCCATTGATACATTTCAGAAGTATCCATGGCACAACATAGCTCACAATACTCGAATAGGTGAGGCAACTGTCTGGTTTTCAGCACCATACGATTAGCCATGAAACGTGATGTTTAGTTTTCGTTCAGTACAAGCTAAAAGTAATTTAATCACCATTATAGCATTGTTGTTGTTGTTGTTGGTCTAATTGATTTGTTTATAGCTACTGGATGAGTGCATCATGATTTGTTATGATCTCTTGAAATTGCCCCTGGAGACTATAATTTCAGTTGTGACAATGGGACAATAATGAATCTGCTACAGAAAAATGGTAATGAACTCCTGGTTGTCACACACGTTATCCTCTGTGCAGCAGCTTGCATTTGATCATTGATCTAGTAACCTAGTTTACCACAGGATTGTGTTTCTCTCAGGATTGGATTATATCTACCCACAAGCTGCAATGCAAAACCTGAGGAAGTCTTAAAGGCCAAACTGTTATACCTTGGAAGTAGGTTTTAGGAACTTCTTTCTGGTGAAAAGCTCTTGACCCATAAGAAAATCCAGTAGGCTGTAGGCAACAGAGGTGGAGATGGAGTCCAAAGTGGGCAGAGTTTGCAGAATTATAGGACTACATTCCTCTCTCTTTCTCTGTGTCTTAACATCTCTTCTGTATCATTTGCCTATGTTAACATATCTGTGCACAAAGTGAAAGAGGAAGCAATTTCCAAGGGACAATCCTGAAAGCAAGAGTGGACTTGCAGTGTTTAGAAACTTTTTTTTCTTGTAAATTTATTTTTGTGAATGGATTATACAGGATGATGGTAAATTATCTGCTCCTCTCCCTCCATCCCTCTGTGCCTGTCTTTCTCCCTCCCTCCCTTTCCTTCAGACAACATGGCATGATTCAGAATATAATGAAACAGGCACATGCAAAAGCAGATAAGGGCAAGAGATTGCAATCTGTACCCAAAGGTGCTTGGCATGATAACTTCCTCCCCCCAAAAACACCCAAAAAACATGTGTTTGGATGATGTAGCCCTTGATACAAAGAACTACATCAAGGGCCACAAGTCCCCTACTCAGTTTTAAGAAATCAATTCCTTACAGAACAGGCAGCACTTGAGGTGGTTGCCATCTCTGTCATCTGTTCATATATACTGCTTTCGGTAACTCAGCACAAACAGCTAGTTATTTATAATCAAGCCTTTTTCCCAACAGCAAAAATACAACTAAGTTACCTTGTGATTGTAACGTAATAAGGGATAGCTTCAATCCTTTTGCACTGTAACTGTAACTTTTGGGTTACTTGTACAGATGTCAGGGTATAACTTTACTTAGTAATGGAAATAGAATATCATGTGCTCTAAGTGGTGCCTTGGTTGTGCTTTGTTCATGTTTTGTTGTGGGTTTTGAGGTAATGACAAGGTCGATGTCAGGAGAATATGCTTTATGATAAAGGTCAGCCACTTGCAATATTGATTTTTCAAAAGTAACTACTACACTTGATCTTAGCCAAAAGGCTGAGAAGCGATAAAAGTAACCAAAATGTATGTATAATGGTTACTACTGAGAAATCAGAATATAATTATTTACTTTCAGAATTAATTAACTGTAATTTATTTATTATTTTGGGAAATATAATGACATCTAATTTCTCTTTAGAAGTAATTTTCTGAACTTTGGTTATATAGAACTCAGTTCAGCTCCTGAAGGCAGGTAGAACAAATTGATTACTGCTCAGGAGCTGTCCACGGCTCGTAGTCCGTGGCTGAAACAATGGACTTAGGCCTAAACTTGGGCCCTAAAATTTGAATATTTTCAAAGGTAAAAGCTTAATTCTCAGTCCTACCTATGGCCTTATCTACATATCTGTACCTGCATTTGTTTGTTTTTATTTTTCTTCACTCCCAACCTCCGCCTCTTTACCTCTTCTCACTGTTGAAATTTAGACTGAAAATTCCTTAAATGAATATAGTTTTGTTCGTTGCTTATGAGGCTTGTGAAGTGTTACATACAGAGTAATGCTGAATAGTCTTCTGTTTTTACTTTGTATCAGAGGTAGTCCTTCTGGGTGGGGAAGAAATATTCTCTGAGGAACAAAATTTAAATACACAAATTTTAAAACTGAAGCTCTTTGCTGCTAGGAATCCCTTTATCTGTTGCACTTCTTTTTCTTGGTTATGGCTTCTTCCTAAAGTAATCCTGCCTGGTTACATTATGGCATTGCAATGCTTCATACTGTAATAGTTTTTGGGTACATGCTGAGGAAAAGTGTAGATAATTTAGAAAGTAATAGTTCCTCAGCCACTCATATGAATGAGCCTTGAAATAAGAGATAACTTACATCAAATTTAATTTATTTTGAGTGAGGATGCTTTTTTTCTGAATAGGTGAACACAGTCACCCATTTTGTGTATGTGTATATGTGCCTTCAAGTTGCCTGTCAACTTACGGCAACTCATGAATTTTGTAGCAGTCCCTGACTGATAATTTCAAAAGGGCAGCGCTTTTTGGAGCTAAAGAAAATGGTAAACAAATGTGAACCTCCTTTCAGCTCAGCCCTAATAAAAGAAGTCATTATGATGATGCTAACAATACATATTTAAAAAAACAAAAATCAGAGCATTCACTATCAACTAATCATTGAGTATTCCTTTGGGACTGCTCATGTGCAGAGAGCTACAATTGGGAGGGAAAGGATTAAAATTTAGGTCATTCATTGACAAAAAAGATCTAATGAATTACCATCACAGGAACCAGGGAACATTCTGCAACCAGCGACCAGTAAACATCCTGAGGCCGGTGTGTGGAAGACTACCCTCACGGAGGAGAAAACAGGTCTGGAGGCACCATTGCATTTTAACGGCCCACATGTCCTCATCTCCAATCTAGCATGTTACCAAGGCACTCCAGGAACATGGGCAATGGCGTGCCCAAAAGGAAACCTAGAGTCAGCATTTCCGTGCCACCGTGATACCAACTTTTCCTGAACTATACTTGTGAGGAGGATAACTTAAATATTCTGAATCAAGATGGCAGTCTAGGAATGGGTGGGAAAGCGATATTAATTACAAAGTCGCACAATTGAAGTGAAACTAGTTCTGAAATAACATTATCTTGCTTTTGTCCTCTTGGACAATTCACCTTTTAATTTGAAACTGCTGATTGTGACTCAGTGAATATTTTCTGATAAAGTAGGATTTTGAACCACTTGGCAGTGGAGTTGGTAATAAATCAATGGGATTTTCTGATACACATAAAGAAATATCATTAAGGTAAAAAGTTCTGAATCAATCCTAAGTAGGATATTTGTAGGATGTATGTCTGAAAAGTTATCCAAAGAACAAGATGTATATAGGTATGCAAGCAACAGAAAGGCAAGTAGGCCCGAAAACAGCGTACAGACTTAATGGGGCAGAGGGTTCCCCCATCCCCCTTTTGGCTTTTTTCATCTAAATGAAAAACATACACCAACTTTAAGTCACAAAGCTGTTGTGTTAATTTAAAGAATATTTTACCGTCCTATGAAAAATTATAATCCCTGCTGCTTTCTTTTCTGTTATCCCCTCTGTAAGGCAGCCTTTAACCTGCATTAAAGAGATAGCAAGGAAAGGCCATAGAGCAGAGCAAATAATTATATTCTGTACCAACCCAGTAGCCTTGGGTTGTTATAGAATGCACAACCTTGTACAGAATTGTCCTAAAGAAGTCAAGCATTGCATAATAGGAGGCTTGCCAGCTATTCTGTTTGTACATATAATAACTTGGTATCTCCCGAAATAGGAAAGTTAAACAGAATTGTTTAATTGAACAGCACTGCATGTTTAAAAATAAGCATTCCTTGTTTGCTGTCAAGGTATAAATGAGCTTCTTATCTGTATTACAAGTTGCTCTCAGCTCAGCTCTGCAAATAAATGTTTTAGCAAGGAAGTTGGTTCATTATATTTGTGAAATAGAAATCAGTTGTGTAACATTGGGATTCTCTAACCCTTAACATCATCTCCACCCTGATCAACTGGCAGTGTTTATAATGGGTCTCCAAGATATATGAGAATTAATAAAGGTTCTATCAAATTCAATTCAAAAGAGCACAATAGGTTTGATTTATTGTGATGTATCAACATGAATTCTTTTGCGATATGAAAATTCCCTGTCCTGCAGAAGGTCATAATTTAATTATCCTTCTCCTGTTCACAGCCACAATAATTAAATACTGTCCTTTCCTTTGGAATGTGAAGGTTGCCGTCATTGAAGGCATTTGTTTCTCAAGCCTTACTGTGAAGAGAAGCAATGCACTGTATAGTGGTTCTAACATGCCAGAATCATGTGTGTCCATGAAAAGAATGTAGCAAGTTTTTGCCAAAAGGCAAAGAAGTTTGACACACAATTGAGTACTAGACATTTGATCTGAACAGAGCCAGTATGTTCTCATATAGGTCATATTACAATTTGCATGGGTGTGTTACCCTGATTTCTAGGGGTCCAGGGAGGGACAACTAAACGTGCTCACAACAATGGGGAGGGAATTAGCAAAGAGCACTAGTTTGCAATGCGAGAGGCAGGGTAACGTAGCGAGATCTTGAACCCTATGTCTAAGGGGTCAGGCCGAGTCAATGATAAGGCAGAAGTTAGTAATAATAAATGTTTTATTGAAATACAGTCAAACACGTGTATGCAACACACTCACATGAAGAACTATAGAAATAAAAGGTAGGAGTTGGATAGAGGGATTTTGAGAGGAAGTTTGGTATGGGAAATACTATACCTGTCCTGAAGCCCGGTAATAGCAAAGAAGCTGTGGAGCATGGGTTCTCAGCACGTGGGGCTGAGGGGAGGCTTGTCAAACGGAGAGACGGCAATTCGGGAGGCAAGTCACGAGCGATCGAACGAGACGCTCAAAGTCAGGGGTTCTCATAGGGAAAATTGTGGCCGCAGGCTAGTCCGTATTTGGGGATAACAATGAGTTTTGGGCTGGAGACAAAGCATCCAAAAGGTCAGTACTTTAGATGGTTGAATTATGACAGAGTTGTCAATAGAGTAGCCAGTATGCAAACGCGGAGTGCTTGAGAGTTGTATAGTCCGCTCATCAAGCTGCCTGCTTGGGGCAGGGGATCTTTTGTAAGTAGCGTGCATACATGATATGGTACTTGCCTTGAGGTCTCCTGAAGCTGCATTCGGCAATGACTGGCCTGCCTGGATTGGGATTTGAATGGTTCGGCTATTGTCGGCTGTGCCTGTGTGCGTGCTTGTCCGGGGGCCTCGCAAGCAAGTGGAGAGGAATAGGTAAAGAAGGCCAAATTATTGATATTAAATGATATCTTAATATCCCAGAAACTCGGGCTAGAAACAGCAGTAACAGGTGTATATGTGCCTGTTGACTTATGGCAACCCCATGGATTTCAAAGGGTTTTCTTAGGCAAGGAATGCTCAGAGGTGGCTTGCCAGTTCCTTCCTCTGAAATATGTCCTACAGCACCTGGTATTCACTGGTAGTTTCCCACCCAAGTGATAACCAGAGCTGACCTTGCTTAGCTTCCAAGATCAGACGGGATCTGGTGGCTTTAGGGTATTTAGGCCCCAGTACATATATTGGCTGAAGTCTTGCCGGTGTCCTATGCTATCTCAGTGGTTGTAACTGGATCTGTCAGTTTCCCTGTGTCCCACATTTATTTTTTTCATTGAATTTAAGAAGAAGGTGCTGAGTTTTGGTACGTTCTTATGAAAAAAATGAACAAAATTTATCACAGTCTATTATAGTGATTCCTCATGCCTGATGTAAAGTATAAATGAAGAAAAAGAGGGGTCACAGAGGAAGACCATTCCCAGAGTCTAGTAAGTTAATTCCATCCAACTCATCACGATTACCACTACATTTTTTATAGTAGCTTGCTATAATTCTTTCTAGTTTTTTGTTCCCTTTTTGGATACCCCCCCCCTCCCGCAAAGTACAATAATATGATTTTGAACCATGTTCTAACTGCACACTGGCTTGCCCCAGAAAGTGAAAAGAAAAAGTAACTCAGGAACATTACTCATTCTTGAGGTATACCTGAGTTAACAAAGTAGATGTGTTTCTGGGCATTACTTCTCAATAGAAAATTTGTACCAGAGGCAGAAATAACATGGAAAGAATAGGGTTCACTTCCTACCCCACAAAAAAGGAAGAGAAGTTTGGCATATTTCAGTAAACATTTTCTTTTTCAAAACAGGCAACAGGCATATATGAAACAAAATAACCAGGTCTAGTAAGTTTGTATAAGTAAACACAATGTTTTGAAAATTCTAAAGACCACTTGAAAGCTTCTTCTGAAATGCATCCATAGATGACTTCTTTCATCAGCCTCCACTTTTCTTATGATTTCTATTTTTGGTGGCCAAACTTCTAGAACTATGCTTTTTAAAAAATATTTTTTTATTTACATGTGAAAGGATTCTCAGCTACACACAATAATGTTCTAGTACAACAAAAACAGGAAAATAAAAACACAAAAGGAGGAAAAATAACTATATTAGTCATAAGTTTCTATAAAAGCAGACCAAATGTCCAGATATAAGCCCATTTGTAAATTTCACCTATACATAATTCTTCCAGATTTTCCAAGGGTTGTTAGAATTCTGTTCATTGGATCACAGGTGGAGGAAAATTATTTTTCCAGCAACAGAGTAGCAATCATTTCACAGTCAAAAGAGTGCAAAAGATCCACTTCCTTTAGCCTTTTATTAATTTCCAAGAAACAGGTAAATAATTCAAAAGAGCATACATGTCTCTGACCTACTAAGGGACTTTCCAATACCAAATACACATGTATGATTACTTCCTCCCTACTATGGGACAGCTCCAAAACATACGGATGGGCTAAGGAAGCATTAGCAGTATCACGTGACTAACAGTCTGCTAATTTAGAAAACTCTTTCTTGAATAGATATTGTGTCAATAAATATACCCGAAAGAGCAATTTCTGCTGTATAAGACATAGAGATCTATAACTATATTAGTTATAAATGTTAAAATCAGTGGTCATTGATTAGTCAGAACTAGGTATTCCAGTTCTCTATTCCATGCTCTAAACCTTGCATGTCATATTTGTTTATAGATAAAGCAGCTTGACTTACTGGGTGATGATTTTACAGTTCAGAACAAATACAATCTCCCTTCTGCTGCCAAACTCTCTTCCATCTTCCCAGAAGGCTACAGGGCCTGCATAGCCTTATGGGAACAGCTTTACTCCAGTAGCCAATGAGTTCAAACTCATTGGCTGCTCCTTTCCTGGGCCAGAATTAGTTGGAAGTTTCCCCTCTGGTCCGGTAAAGGGGTATTTAAACTGGTCCTCTCCAGCCAGATGATCACTTTGTCACTCCTCTCCTCCGTTCTTTGGCTGTAGTTGCATGCCATATTTATTTGTTACAACTGATGGGTGGTCAGCATGTGTCCTGGATCCAGGATATGCTTGCCAGTGCCTTTTGGCAGAGTAAACTATGGCATCCACTTGTAGGGGGTGGTGGCTGGCATGCACGGCACAGGAGGTGCATGTGTTCTCTGCACTCCTGGGTGACTGGGTGGTGCTGGACCTGGCACCACACAGCTTGCAGCAGGGGCCAGATGACTGGGCTCATTGGTCAATAGGCAGGTTGGCTGAAACCTGGATCTGGACCTATGTGCATGCCAACCCTGTAGCAGCTGTAACCAACTAAAGTTGTGGCATTTGTTTTTCAAAATCCTTTGTGTATTGGTGGTTCTTTGGCAGGTAGCAGGTCTGCTCATGAACACACAACAGAAATTATATACACACACATACGTGTGTGTGTGTGTGTATATATATTCTTTGTTGGATACTTGTTTGGCATCAATTACTGTCTCTAATAGTAAGGGAACCTTTGATGCACTTAAAGCTGCAAGGCTAAATCTGGATTGTAACAAGTGTTTTAGTTGCAGATTGTGCTATTTGGCTGATAGTTTAAAGTGCTCTTACAAAATTGAAAAAGGCAGAACTTCATGATCAACACCAAGTATCTGATTTAAGGTAACAACCCCATTGCTGGCCCACATCTTCCATAAAATGGTTCTTTACCAATTTTCAAATCTGTCTGCTCCTATAAAGTCAATTTAACGAGAGCGTGTGGGTGAAATTGCAACTGATGAAACAACATTTGCCACACAGTTCTAACCATTGAAATTGTTGGCAAAAACCTGCCTTTTTTTTTGTAAATAAAAGAAGAACCGAATATTGTCCATTTAAGTAGAGGTGCTAGAAATAAAGACTCCAAAGCTGACCATAGTGGATTGCTTCGTACCATTCAACTGCAAATCCATCAGGGCCAGAAGACTCACATTTCTCCTGTTTTCTATGATGCTGATGATTTCTTCTGAATGTAAACATTCTGAAATTGTTGCTGTAATATGCTAAGATGAGGAAGGTCAATATGAGATAAGAAAGTCTCCATATTTTGTTGGTGAATTTCATTATCAGAGCTATAAAGATCCACAAAAACTTCCAAAATTATAGGTTTATATCTGTGGGTGATGCACATAAATTTTTGCTTTCATCTTTGATAGCTGAAGTAATATTTCGTTGGTGTGGATGCTTAAGGTGATGAGCCATAATCTTGTTGGGACATTCCCCATTTTCACAATATGCTTGTCATAAATGTGTCAAAGCACATTCAGTTTGTTGCGAGAAGAACATTATTAAATTCATATTTAACTTTTTACAGTTCTTGATACTGTTGTTCAGATGGAAAGATAGCTAAATGACATACAAGAGCTTTCAACTACTTATTGAATAATTTCTTTTCTATTTTTAAATCTTTCTTTTTAATAAGGAGAGTAAGCGATGATTCTACTGGGAATGTAGGCTGTACTTGCTTCCCATTCAATAGTGAGATCTATGATTTTTCAATATGCTGCGGATGGCTTGTGAGGCAGGATTATCTGCTTTCTCTTCTTCTCTGTGTTTTTCTGTTCATGAATGGTCAGTAATGGACTCTGAAGGTGTCTGCTGATTCCCTTGCCTGTTGTTGGCTGGCACACACAACTACAATAGGAAGGTGAGAGTTGGCTGCTTTCTCATCCTGTCACCCACTCCCACTATGACTGCTGTTTCACTACCTGCAAAGGTAAGGAGTGTCCAACCACTTGTAGCACAGTATGTTCCACAAATGGTTTGCCACAGTAATATCCTGGCCAAAGCATTTTGTGAACATTACAAAGAGTAAACACTCTAACTAGGAAAATTGCCCCGTTCAGTAATGAAAAGCCTGCAGATGCTGATAATCTTCCAGGAAACTATCACACAGTGGATATTTGGACGAGCTTTGCATACTACAAGAATAGTACCTCATAGTGTGTCTTAAGAGATCTCATGAACCATGCTTGTTTAAAAGCCTGTTATGCTTTAAAATGTCATTTGGCTCTAATCTACCTATATCTGACTCTGTTTTATTTCATTATCTCACTGTATTAGAGAGAAGCCGACCTTATCAAAGTATACATTCTATTACTTGGCATGCAGTGTGTATTATAAATTGGTTTTACATGGTGCATTTGTTAGATGTAAAGGACAACAAGAAAATATAACAAACGGTGAACACTGAGTGCTTGGGATATAATAGAATTCGGTCACAAGCCATCTGATTTCTGACCACAAAGGCTGTAAGCCAATAAATGATTTCATGGTTTCATGGTATATGGTAGTAATAAGGACAAAGCACATTATTATGGTCCATCCACCTGGTGCCAAGCACAGGCTTGACTCTTTCACTGAACTGCAGACCTCTGTTATTTTAACTTTTATTGCAGTTTATATTGTTTGATATCAGTTAGCTTTTATAAGTTTATTCAATCAATTTATACTTTTATTATAATGTCTTTTTAAAAAATGATGTAATGCAACCTGGCTTGAACAGAAGAAAAGAAACGAAACGAAACGAAACGAAAAGAAAAGAAAAGAAAAGTGGGCATACATTTCAAAGAAGCCAAATAGTTATACAGTAAGAAATAAATTTTTGCTGAAGAATAATTTAAAAAAATAATTGGCTCAGTATTAGAAAACACATTCTTATTTTAAGAATTGTGAATGTCACTTCGTAATCAGCTAGACATAAAAAAAAAACTTTGCCAAAGATTATTTAAATGAAGTATCTTCCTTTCTTTTTAATTTCTTTTTGCTCTGAAAAATTATTTTTTGCCATGCATATAACATGGAAATACTTGCAAATATCTCTGTGTTCTTAAAATTTTCAGTTTTATGGGTTGAAAAATTAAAGTGTGGATTCATTCTCTTGTCATTAGGGTTGATTATGCTTCACACAAGCTGTAGCCCATTGTTAATACAGAATAAAACAATATAAAGTCAGCATCACATGGCAGGGTTAACAATTACCCTTGATCCTTTCAGGTGATAAGAAAAGATATCTCAACACGTCAGTCAACAGTTAGAAGAGGTTTCATGCTCTGGAAATGCTTTTGTGAAAAATGCATTGAAATGCATGTTTTCAAATAGAATAGTGTTTATTTTGTCCCAAAGAGATTTTTTTAACACAAAGTATTATTTTTGCTTATTTTTGTACAATGGATTTTTTAACACTAATATTCTTTCACCCCACAAAAAAATGCAGGCAGGCAGGCAGGACGGCAGGACAAAATATCAAAATCTCAGCCAGTGCGGAGAAAACCTTGGAAGTCAGGAGAACAAAATAGCAAAGATTTATATCCCTCCTTGCTGAACCTATTGTATGCATCAAAAGAGTCTGTATCAAAAGAGATACAGACACATTAAAGGGTAACAATGGTTAAGTATTAAGAATGTAGGATCATAGAATCATACAGCTGGAAGAGACCCCAGGGGCCATCCAGTCCAACCCCCTGCCATGCAGGAACCCACAGCAAAGAACTCCCAACAGATGGCCATCCAGCCTCTGTTTAAAAACCTCCAAAGAAGGAGACTCCACTATACTCCGAGGCAGCGTATGTAAAAAGAACTCTTACTAAGTATCCATCTAGTTTCCAGCACTGACAAACCAGATATCTTTAGAAAGTCTACAGAAAAGTAATAGTTCTTTTCTACTGTTTGTATTCAGCATCTTATAATCAAATGTATTGCCTATCGAGATGGAGGTTTCTCTTTAGGAATGGAAAATAATTGTATTCAGTTTGAGAATTGCAATGCAATGCATCTCACTCTAAGATTGTCTACCTTTGAGAGCTTTTGCAGTATTTTGTAGATATAAAGTATGCACAAATAAGGTGGATATTTTAAAACTGACTGGAGTGTATCAGCACTCCAATAGCATCAATATCCATACCCAATACTACTAAAGAGGTTGAAGTTGCTTCTTGTTTTCATTCTCTTGTTTTCTTTTTCTTTTTTAACCTCAAGAGTCTTGCCACCAATACCTCAGAAAGACCTCTTTCATCTTTCTGCACTTTTTAAAGATTTTGGAAATCTTTTCAGCAGTACCTCAGAGACTACTCTGTTGTTTTCAATCTCTTTTTTTTTCCTTGATGAGTTATGACAGTCTCCCCCTTTCCCCTCCTAGCAAAAGACCCATTTGGAATTTCAGCAGGAAACTGGGCATTGCAACTTGGATGCCAACCAAATATACTCTGCTAGATTTTGAGGCATCTGCCATGATTTCCTGTAAAGTTATGGCTACCCCAGACATGCAGACAGATGGATATTTACTTTTATTATTATATATGTGAACAGCTATACTGTACACAATTGAAAATAAATACATACAAAATCCTTTAATCAATTGCAGGAAATGCATTCCTTAATGCTTATATCTTATTGTTGTTCCCAAATAGATTAGATCCAATGAATAAATGGGATTCACCTACTGACCTGCAGACTGATGATTCAACAGTGAATTCAATGGGCCTGTTCTAGCCGGGTGTAACTAATTGGTTTCAGAGCTAGGTAAAATATGTAAATAACTGCAAAAAATGCACTGAAATGCATACTAATTTCCAGGGGGCTGGGGTGTCTCATAACATATTCAAAACAGGTGTCAGTGAGCCTTGATTGTGAACAGCAACTCATATCTACCCACTATCAGCTGGTCTAATCCTTTTCCATATCCATCCAAATAAATATCTGTCATTATATTGACTATCAACCAATTTCATTGGTATAGGATATAGGATTCTGTCATACTTCCTCGATCTTTCTTGAAAAGAAATCCTTATGACTAATTCTATCATCTGATTTTAACCCAGAAATTCAAATAATTTCCTTGGTCTACCAATATTGGATGAATTCAGATGATAGCCTACAAAGTGGTATATTTCAACTGAAAACTATCCAGTAAACTAATGCTCTGAATCATTCAGCCAACTAGTATTTGCCAGGTTTCTGCTGGTGATCGAAATCTAGGGAAATCTAGGAATCCCTCCTACACAGACAGTATGAAAAACCAGTTGTATCTTTGTTGCATGGTAAATGAATCCTTCATATATGGACATCTGTATACACTCTGAATTCCTTGAACACTGATGATAATACCAGTGCAAAAAGGATGTTCCCTTCTTTCCCCTTTTCTTTTCTTTACCGTACAGGCTATGCAGCTGAATTTCCTTGGCTTTTCTTTCTCTTCTTTGATTGCATTAAAATGAAAGGGAATGCGTTGATTTGGCTCATGTCCCAGCTTTTAGGTTAAGTGGAGATATTTTCCTCTCAAGCTGCTTTGGGAAGAGTTGTTCATGCTGACAATAATGTCATGGCCAGATTTCTAAGAACTTCTGCCAAAGCAATTATTCTTGAATAAAAATTAGCTTATTAACCAGACAACAATGACAGGTTGCAAGTGCTTTTAGCACCAATGCTGAGAGGACAATATTGCCTTGAACTGGATGCACTGATCCTAAGTGGAGCTGAACTGAAATCATCTTTTCCACTTTTGCTATTGTTAGAAATGAACTTTAGACTTTCCCTTGAATTTTCCAGTCTAGCAGCTAGAACAGAAAGCAGGATGAAATATGCTGCAGGGAGGAAAGAAAATGCTTCTGATCAGGCCCTACTGGGGCTCCTCTGCTTCTTCTTCCATCCCCACAATAGGTCATGATTTGTTTTGATATGGAGAGTAATAGGGTTCTACACATATAGCCCAGTAGCCCAACCAAGCTTGACTCTGGTAGCAGCTGCCCTCAGTTGTACTTGGAATAGCTCAAAACCTCCTGTGGCAAATAGGCATAGCAGTCCAATTTTGGATTAAAATCACAAAGAAGATGTAGGGCTAAAGCCCCATGGCACAGTCCTAATCCAGTTCAGACCACTCCTCTGCCAGCTGTTTATTAACAACAAGTATAACAAAAACCTGATGCTAGGCCTATTAAAATGAATATTGTTATATTGGCTCTCAAACTGTCAAAAAAGCCTAGAGGTATTAATACCACTTGAAGTTGTTTTATATGCCATAATAGTTGTGAAAGAGTCATGACATGGACAAAAGTAATTCTTTCCTGAAATAAGGGGATTAGTGTCATTGACACAAAGGTCTTAGTAATAGTGCAATGCTTCATTCTAATGCTCCTTTAGTGCATAGGACCAGCAATATGGCCAAAGAGATAGATGATCTGAGGAACAATCAAGCTATTTGAACATTTGCACCAACTCCATATTACATTTGTCATGGGGGGTGGGGAGACAACGCTCATGTGTGTGTGTACCCAAATACCCAGCCCAAATGTCTCAGCTTGACGCTTCTCCAGATATTCTCATAAAACACATCTGGTTCTCCTGTGTTCCTATTTCTTATTCCTTGGCAAATAGGCATCACTTTAAAAATTTGTTATCCCATCAGAGAAGGAGAAGGCACTGAACCATGCAGAAATCATTTCAAGGAAGGGTGCCATTCCATTTGGTGGCTTGTGTAAATTATAGATAAAATTTCCCCCTCAAAAGTAAAGAGGTGTGTTTTCAAAGGAGGCAGAAATTAGGCTATAATTTTTCTTCATCCTTCACCATTTCTACAGTTGATATATTCTGTTTTTTTTTTTCCTGCTTAGGTGAGTGGAGAGAGGAAGGAAGAGGGAAGCAAGTTTCCTGGTTTGAAAACAGACAGAAAGCTCACCTTGTCAAAGACCATTTCAGCAGGGGAACAAATCAAAATTTATTTAAACCATATCAGCGTCTCAAAGTGGAGATTCCCCCCTCTTTGATGCTGCTGCTTTTATGACTTTTTGTGACCTCTGAAATTGTTACTCTGCTGCAGAATTTCAGGGACATGGAAGTGGCAACCATCATACTTCCACTTTAAAATGGCAGTGAGCAAGTTTCTGTGATCTGGGGCTGATTTTGCCACATCATGTTCCAAAATGTATTTACTCCACATTTTTTTAAAATTGTGGCCTGCAGTTCTTTAATCTCTCTCTCTCTCTCTCTCTCTGGAACACCCCCCCCCCCCAACAGACCTTACATCAGAATGTAAAAGCAATGTCCTGGCCCTCGCCTGAGAGAACTGCTATGTGAGAGTACTTTTTAGGCTACATCCCCCCTCCCAAAAGAATAGGATTCTGGGGACTACACAGAGATAGAGAGACAAGGGTGGCCATGTCCCATGGCCATGAAACTCTCACCCAGGTTCTAAAACAAGGCACACAGAGAGACCTCGCCTTTTTTTAAATTTCCGGGAGAAAACTTCCACACGTGTATCTCAGGTTTACAAGAAGGCCCATATTCCCTCTGTGCCTTGTTTCAGAGTGAAAATGGAAGCTTTTGTTGTCTAGCTGCAGAGATCTGAAAGCAGAAAATAACATCTGAGATGCCGTGAAGACATGATGTATTTTCTGTCTATGGACTTAGCAAAACACACACATGCACATACAGACATGCTGTTACCCATTCTGTAGCAATGAACAGAAGACTGTGTGAAAAGGAAAGGGAAATAGGCAAGGAAAGCAAATTTTCATTGAAAAAGATAAAGAAGCACCTGAAAATTTTAGAGAAGGAAGCTGGAAAATGATAAAGAAGAGAAACATTAGATTTGCACATAATGTTACTGTAGATGTAATAACTTTAAAATTTTATTTGATATTCTAAGCTTCTGAGTGTAACAGGTTTGGATTTAATGATTTTAATGTTTTAGATTTAATAAAAATATTTAAAAAAAATTTAAAAAAGAAAGAATCTAGAACTTAAAAAAAAGAGAAAGAAACATGTTAGCATGAGTCCTGTCCAGCTACAATGCAAAGATGAGATTGATCTCCTTTGACTTTGCTAGTGTTGTTGGATGACCTAACTGCCCGCATGTAGAATACTAAGGACATGGTCCTCAGCAAAAATGTCCTACGTATGAAAATAGATGGACCCCTTGACAAAAGCATGTTGCAGTCAGGATTACTTTAATTATATCAATTCATTTCAGTCAGGGTTACTTTAATTACTTCATAATAAACCCCGATGGACATTTTTCTTAAAAAAAATATTCATAAGTTATTTTGAAAAATTGTTTGATTAGTGTTTATGGACCTAATAGTGGTGCAACAGAGATGTTTCACATTAGTTTTTGTAGCCTCACTGACTTCGAATATGATTATTTGATTGTTGTTGATCATTTTAATGGAATTTTGGATCCTTTGCTAGATACAAATACACTTCCACCTAAGGAAATCATCCACAGTGAGAGCTACTTTACAGGTATTGTTGTTGTTGTGTGCTTTCAAGTCATTTCTAACTTATGGTGGCTCTAAGGGGAACCTATCATGGGGTTTTCTGCACCTGAGAGTGTATGATGTGCCCACTGGGTTTCCATCGCCAAGCAGGGAATCAAACCCTGGTCTCTAGGGTTGGAGTCCAATGCCCATACCACTACAGCATGCTGGCGTACATGAATTATTATGGTTTAATTGAAGCATGGAGAACTGTACACCCAGGAGACAGGGAGTATATTTTTTATTTATTCAGTTCACCATAATTGTTTCAGATTAATTTTTCGTAAAATTTCTGCATCTTTGTTTAGTAGATAACCACAGGCAAATTTGACTCCTTAATAATATCAGACAATACTCCGGTTTGTTTAACACTGCACTATTCTATTGCTCCTAAACCCTCTAGCCTCTTGTATTTTGATGTTTCACTTCTCAATGATGAACAGTTTAGGGTTCAAATGTAAGCATATCCATTGGGATATTTTAAAATGAAAGAAGACACAACGAGTTCATATGCTGTTGAATGGGAAGCATGTAAAGCTTACATTCCAGGTAGAATTATTGCTGATTCTTCTTATTAAAAAAAATTAAAATAATAATAAAAAGAGAATTATTGAATAAGCAGTGGAAAGCTTTTGTGTCTCAGCTGTTTCTCCATCTGAACAACTTTATCAAAAATTGAAAAAAGTTAAATATGAGTTAAATAATAATTTCTTGCAACAAACTGAATTTGCTTTCACGTGTTTATGACAAGCATATTAGGGAAATGGAGAATGTCCCAAGCAGACTGTGGCTTGTGATGCTAAACATCGGCCCTTTCCGCGTGTGGGAAAATAACCGGGAGAAAACGGGACTCACCGGATTTCCTGAGCACCCGGACGAGTCCGTCGGGACGAGGAGCAGTGTGAGCTCATCGCTCCGCACTGCTCCAGCATCCAAAATGGCAGCTTCCAGTTGGTGGAGGCTCTCCACCAACCAGAGAAGCTTTCCAGCCTAAAGCCCACCCCCGGCAGATCTGCAGGCACACACTTGTGTGCGCCTGCAAATCTGCACTGGAGCGTGGCGATGGAGCAACACGGAGTCGCGCGCTCCGTGTTTTTAAAAACCTCTAAAAAGAGGTTTTTAAAAAACACGCTGTGCGACCAGTTTTGGTCTCTCCAAACCAGACTGAGGTGTGGAACTATAAAAAGTAGTCCGCCCCAGTCCACTCTACGGTGCAGAAGACCTCCGTCGGAGGTCACTCTGCACTATTTTAATAGCCTGGTGCGGAAAGGGCCATCAACAGCAACACAGTATTATTTCAGCAATCAAAGATGAAAGCAATAATTTATTTTTATTGCCCCCAGGTGTAAACTTACAATTTTTGAAGTTTTTTTAATGTTTGTATATGTGTGTGTGTGTGTGTGTGCGCGCGTGCGCGTGTAGGTGATATTTATAGCTTTGATAATGAAATTCACCAACAAGTTATGGAGACATTTTTTTCTCATATTGACCTTCCCCATCTTAGTATATTACAGCAACAATTTCTTTCAGAATGTTTACATTCAGAAGAATTCATCAATGTTATAGAAAATAGGAGAAACAGGAATCTTCTGGTCCTGATGGATTTCCAGCTGGATGGTATAAAGCTTTTCCCAGTCTGTTAGCACCAAGACTACTCCAACTTTAGAAACATCTCTTAGAATCAAGCTCCTGCCCTTCATCATTACCTTGATACCTAAACCTGCTAAAGACCTACTCACTGTGCTAATTACTATCCTATCTCTTTACTTTACGTGATATCTAAATATTGATGGCTATTTTGGCTAACAGACTACAAAATTTTTTTATCTTTGGTTAGTCCTCAGTACGTGCTTCTGTGGTATAGTGGTTTGAGCATTGGACCGTGACCCAGGAAACCAGGGTTCGATTCCCTGCCTAGCCATGGAAACCCACAGGCTGACCTTGGGTGTGTCACACACTCTCAGCCCCAGAAAACCCAGTGATAGGTTCCCCTTAGGGTCACCATTAGTCAGAAATTACTTGAAGGCACACAACAACAAGAAGTCTTGACCAGGCAGGATTTATCTAAAATAGTTAGGAAGCCAATAATATTCAATAGGTTGTGGACTTAATTGCTCTAAACTAAGATAGAACTAATCAGCCAACTGTTATTTCTTTAGATGCTGAGAAGACCTTTGATAAAATTTATTGGCTGTTTATTTTCACATTATTGGCAAATGCTGAGTTCCCTAAAATATTTTTGAAATGAATAAAAAAAAATGTTCAGAGTTGATAGTGAAGGTTGTTTTCCTTGTCCTTTTTTATACTGACATGGCATACAAGACAGGGATGTCCACTGTCTCCTTTGATATTCAATTTGTGCTTAGAACACCTGGCATGTACTATTAGACAAAATTCCAGGAACAATGGATTTGTGCATTTTAGTTTAGAATTTAAAAACATACTTTTTGCAGATGAACTTTTGTGGTTCATTTAAGTGCTCCAGCATTTGGCTACCTGTTTTGATGCAGTTGATGAATAATTTTGGCAAAATATCTGGATATTCAGTTAACTGCTCTAAGTCAGAAATACTGCTAGTGGAAGACAAGATGAACTCTATTTAAAGGATGCAGTTCTGATATTGCCAAACTGTTTTGCTTGTTCAGGTATAATTATCACTAGGGACTTATCTCAGATGACTAATCCCAATATAAGTAAGCTGATATTGCGCAAAATTTAAAGAGGTGTGTAAACTTAAAGCAGAATCTGTGAGGTAAGGTAAATGCACTTAAAATGAATATTATACCTACAATTGTTTATATTATATGGAAATGGGGGGTCATCTCCTCCTCGAACCTCAGTGGAAAGGATGCGAATTCCAATTAAAGAGGAGGACCCAGATTGTATACCAACAGGCATATGTTTTATCTTGTATTAGTTTTCAGACATATTCACCTAGAGTAAGTAATCGACTATGGTCAGCTTTGGAGTCTGTATTTCTGGCACCTCTATTTGGTTCCCCTTTTATTTTAAAAATACACTGTCTTATCAACAATTTTAATAGTTAGAACTGTGTGGTAGATGTTGTTTCATCAATTGTAATTTGACCTACATATTCATGTCAAATTGACTTTATGGGGGAAACCTAAGTCTGAAAATTGATACAGAGCTATTTCTTTCTTAAGGTGTGGGCAGATAATGGGATTGTTCCCTTAAATCAGATACTTGGTGTTAATGATGAGTTTTTGCCTTTTACAATTTTTCCAGAGCAGTTTAAACTACCTCTATCAGCTAAATGGGAATAACTATAACTGAAACATTTGTCACAATCCAGATCTGGCCCTGCAGCTTTAAGCGGATGTGTAAGTCAGAGACATAGGCCTCAAAGGCCCCTCCCTGAACTGCAAACTCCAGGATTCCATAGGATGTTGAAAGTGGAATAATAGCACTATAACAGTCTAGTTATAGACAGGCCATAGAAAAGTCTTGTGAAAAAGTTGCTATTGTTACATCTGGTATTTGGAACTAGGTCTACATATATCTGAAAGCAGCTGATTTTCGCCTGAAATTAATCAGCAAATCCCTCTGAAAGTGAAATAGAACCATTTTTCATGCCACATTTCCTTCCCCTTTGGGCCTGCCAAGACCCCACATGATCCCTAAATTATTAAATTAGGGCTTCCATGATCATCTGAAGGTCATGGTGCCTAATGTGTCTTAATGTGATGGAGGTGTCAGATACAATTATCTTTGGCAGTAAAACAAGATTTTATAGCCCTAAATACAATAAATTAGAGTACTCATACTGCTGTCGTCAGGGTTATTTCTGCACCATTAAGGTTTGATGATCAGGTCTTTGCTTGGATGCTGGGGACGAGGAGGGGAGTGCAAAGCAAAGGCAGATAAGTGTCTTGTTTTCCCTGCTATCACTCTTATGGTTGGTGCTATTCTCTGATGGAATGAATATTGAATGATTTTCAAATTCTTCGTCTTCTCTTGGGGGTAAATTCCAAGGGTCCTGATGTGACGAGTTCTAGTATATTCTTTGCAGCTGTCATTATCAGATGAATTTCCTTTGGTAGCGTTTCTTAAAAGCTTGAAATCTGGATCCCAGGATACATATTTAGCTACACAGAACGAAATGTAATTGATTACTCGCAGCTTCTGGGCCAGAATCACTAAAGTCCCCATCACACACCCATGTGGCCAAGTGTAATGTGGCTCTGTTAGAGCTGGTGAAAAAATTGTGATTCAATTTTTTTTTCTTCAGAAAAAAATCATGAACTTGACTCAGTTTTTGGAAAATTTAAATAAATTCCCTTTGACCCACCTTTGTTTTACTGATTCATTTCATCAAAACCCTATTCAGATGTCCTCAAACATATTTAATATTGATGAGGGAAGTCCACATTCCTACCTCTTTATCTGCACAGCCTAATTATGGTTTCCATTTTCTGTTCTTACTACACTGTAGCAGTATTCAAAGACACAGCTATGTTAGTCTGCTTCACCGTAAAGAGATATAAAGGAATCTTTTTGCACCTTTGAGACTGAGAAAATACATTTCTGACACAAGCATTTGTGGATTCTAGTCCGATGAATTTGATGACGTGAACTGGAGTCCAGGAAAGCTTGTGCTAGAAATTACTTTTTCTCACTTAGTCCTTTCCACAGGATGTTGTCATCCCACACTTGGGACAGGAGAAGGATGGGACCTGGATGACAGTTCTGCATGATGTTGTCCAGGTCCTGTCCTTCTTCTGTCCCCAGATGGTGCAGTTGCACCATCAGTGATGGATTCTCCCTGTCAATGACCAGTGACTGCGTTGCCATCCCACCACCCGCCCACACTTACCTGAGCTGTGGATGGTCAGGAAGTGCAATGACTGTGCTTCCTGCCCCAGTTCAGCCTGGAACAGAACCCAACTGGGCTGCAGAAGCAAGAGGTGTGGCCATCATGCCTCCCGCATTCCTGCAGGCGACTGGTGTGGAGGGGAGCGCTCCTGTCATGCTCCCCTCCCAGGAGAATCTTTACTGAATGCCTGCCGGGCACCTCGGGGTCAGGTAAGGTACAGAACGGGCCTTAGACTCAAAGATACTACAGGGTTCCTTTGTATCTTTTTAATGCTACATTTTAAGGGTCAATGGAGCTTCTGCCTTTGGTAATGACAGGTGGAGAGGGTGACTGCAAATGTGCAGGAGCAGCTGAAAGAATCGAGTGTTACCATGCCTTACACCCCATCACATGGCAAATCATGATTATTTTTATATATATATATATGATTATATATTTTTAATTGGCATGAAATATTATATAAAAATTGGACATTTATGGCTGGGAAACATGCAGGAGGCAGGACTCTGGCTATATGCCTGGGCTAGATCAGCATAGCCTCAGCATGGCCAGATCATAATGTCAAGAGTTAAGAGAGGAAGGAGGAGGTTCCACTGAAACCTCTACCAAAGTCCAAAGAGCTTTCTGACTCTTGGATACACCTGGATGAGGTCACCCCAGAACCTGGCTAGGAACCAAAAGCCCCTTGAACAGGACCACCAGAGTGCAGCGCAGTACTGATGGAAATACCTGTGAAGACTCTGATTCATCCCATGCCCACACTTTTAGTTGGATTCCCCGAGTATCAAATTGCCCTTTCCAGAATTTATGAGGTATGACAGTCTCTCTTCTCACCCTCTTACCTATGTTTTTTAACCCTTGTCTTCCCATGTTCTGACCACTCAGTCCCATGGTGGGTATACAACTCCATCCCGGAAAAATGAAATTCTGTGGCTTTGCCACAAGAGTTCCATGGGGGAGGGATTGTTACCATGCCTTACACCCTTGTCGCATGGGATAGCATGATTGGCAAGAGATATCTTTTGACTGGCATGAAATAATATATAAAAATTGGACACTCATGGCTGGGAAACATGTGGCAAGCAGGACTGGCTGTATGCCTGGGCTAGGACAGCATGGCCTCAATATGACTGGGTCATAAGGTGAAGAAGAGTTAAACAAAAATGCCCAGAGTAAGAAAAAACTTCCAGTAATCATGTCAACAACTTGACATCTCAATACATAATGAAACTGCCCAGGTGCAGAAGGCAAGCACTCCTGCTGTGCACATTTCCTACCAAAACCTTCCCAAATCACATTACCCAATCAAGACATTAAGAGGGTCTCAGAACTCCCATCAATATTTTGTCACTCAAAGTAAGACAATCATTCCATTCTGGACCCCTTTTGTTTACCACAGAGCAATTAACAGTCGCCCCTTTAGAGTGGGAAAAAGGGTATAAAAACCCCATCTCCAGCCAAGGTAATTTTGCAACATGGCAACATCCTAGTACTTTGGGAATCATGCTGCATCCCAGACTCTTGTTCCTCTGTGCTGCCCTCAGACCCTCATGTTTGAGCCACCTCTCTTTGATACTTCACTCCAGATCTGGTAAATATCACCCTATACACCCAAAATCTCTCTCTATCTGATCTTTCTCCCCTTTCCCTTAACTAGCTTTGTATGCTTTGTGAGACTGCTTGATTTCTTGCATGTGTCTGTAAATTACCCAATAAAATATTCTGATTCCCAGCTAGTGTCTCACAGTTAGTAGCAGTATACGTAGGTCAAACGCTCCCATAGTTAACCCTCTCACAGGTCTCCTTTTGAGCTATAATTCCCCACCTTTTTAAGGAGACATTGGCACTGCTGGTCCCCACCTTTTGGGATAACAGGAGACTTTCCTGGGCCATGGGTGAGACTTTAACCAAGGACTTCCCACTTCACTTTAGCCACTGAATGTTGAATAACTAATTGGTCCGAGCAAGTGTCCTTTCCTCTGTTTTGTTAAGTCCCCCAAGATTTCAAAACGTATAGTTTCTAGACAGAGGGTTTCTCTTCTGTTGAAAGCCACTCCATGAGCTAATCAGCCTTATTCTTAATGGATTTTATCTTTTAAAAAAATGTTGAAGAAGTGTTGGAAAAATGAGAGGTGACTAAGAGTGGAACATGAAGTCAAGCAAAGTCCCTATAGAATTAAGGGAATATGACAATGTGATGATGTAATAAAAAGACGGGAAATGGAAAGGGTTCTGATGAAGACAGGGCTGTTGCAATTGTGGTTACTTGGTTACTTATAGAATATCAATCCCTTTCCCGGCCACCCAAATGCATGTATAGAATGATGGAAATAAGAGAACCAGGTAAACCAACAGGGAGTAATAAAAAAAAGAGTCAATTATTGTTGTCTATAATCTGGCTAATAGAATAGAATTCAGCAATTAACTTCTATTGTACTACTTTTTTGGCTGTAAGGTACAAATCCCCAATGCTGTACAGTCAAACTGGAATAGAATGGAGGAGGTCCAAGAATGGATCAATTTTAATTGAAAATTCTGGGGCTATACTGTTGAAGGACATAAAAGACAGTGCCAAGCTGAGAAAGACTCTTTTCAAATAACAGGCTATAAAACAGTAGAAAAGGTTTTACACTTAAACTGTGAAAGGTAACACTTATGTGGACTTAAACTATCAGAATTAAAAACAAACCTCCAATCTTATTTCAATACTTACAAAATAAAACTTTGGCGGAAGAGGTTTAACACTTGGGCATTATTTATACCCAGGTTTGTTTGTTTGTTTGTTTTTTGTCACAGCAAAATAGCTTTGTAAACATTTCCTTCAATACTGAATTTATGTGGCTGAATATCTCTTAAGTTTGCAAGGCAAGTGAAGTGACTGTGAAACAAGGTATTAAATTCAACATGCTTGGGAAACTCTTTTAACCATCATCACTATACTCAATACATTTTTTAAAAAAATAATTTCATGTGGGATATCTTTCATGTGAGTTCAAATGTCTCCCATGTCTACAGGAGTCAATCAAATGTATTCTATAATAACCAAATATGTGGAAAAAGATGTTGACATAAACTTCAATGTTTGTTTCAAGTATCTGCCAGCCCTTCCTTTTTGCAAAGTAATTCTAAGCAAAACAAAATCTGTGTCTTTCACATTTTCTATTCTGTTAAAAATAAAACCTTTAGACAACAGATGGTGGAAATCTGGGGACATTGTTTTCTGTTTCTCAAAAGACAATATCATAAAATGGCTACCTTGTAAATCTGCTTCTGTGGGAATTCTGCAACCCACTGTGACTGTGGGGTAAAAATATCACATCAATCTGGATGAGGATTAAGTAAGTAGAATTATATTACTTCTTAAATTAAAAGAAAGGAAAACTGAAAATACAAAATTGTCCAACAGAGATCTCTATAAACGGTGAGGTCAGATCAGAAGAGAGGAAAAGTAAAAACTCTCTAAAAATACCGATGGCACCTGGAAGTAAACTAGAGATCATCTATTTAGCTAGACAACTATAGAGTAAAATAATTGGAACCTTAGTGGAAATGCCACAAAAATGTATTAGGCTGTTTTTCAGTAATTTTTCAACATTGTTAGTGAACTTTTCCTTCCTGATGTGTCCACAGCTACAGAGCTGAGTCCTAGGGAAGACGGAAAACACTTCTATGGTTGCCTCATTCACATGCAGCCCCTAGTTGCATGGGATCATGTTGAAGAAACATTATTCCCACATTGTTCTGCTTCTGAAGGGCATCTGTTGAAGACGTGAAGGAGGCTGAGTAGAAATGGTTGGTTAGAGGTTCATATTTTTTAACCAAATATAAACAAAACAGTGACAACTCCTTTTTTTCCCATAAAGAACACATATCACTGAAGATAAGTGGTATCTTCAGTGCACATATGCACACTAGAGTTCTGAAGTTTGGAGCTATGTGAAGGGAGAGTCTTGGAAAGTCAGTGGAGGGACAGAAACTTCTCAGCCTATTTGCTGTCATACTTCAGCCACTGCTGTTTTCAGAGGTAGCCAAAGCCACCCTATAAATGTCTTGATGATAAATCAAGGGTAGGCAACTTTGGCAACCATGGTGGATGCTCTCTGTATCCTATGGAGGCACACAGATTGCCAAAAATTCCACTCTGGAAAACATAAAAGTGCCTTGAAGTCCTTTTATGAGTCTTTGAATGTTAAAGAGTCTGGGGATGGCTATAACCTATTTAAAAGATGAGGTGCCACTTCTGGAGGCTTCCAGTAGAGGGAATTAATCTTTTCCTCCCACAAAAAAGGGCAGTCCGGGGGAACCTGGGACCTGGGGCCCAGGGCCACACTTTGCCTATCCTGTGCTACATCCGTCTATAGCAATGCTTATACAAGAAGCATTCTGGGAAAACACAGAGGTGCAATAATGGGGAATAAAGTTTCCCTCATCCTTGAGATGCAAAAATGACTGTTTAATTTCATTGGCTATGGATAAGCCATGTCAGCAGTGATTGGGGAGGATTTCAGTTTAATACTTACAGTCTCATACAGATGATTGTCAGCTCTGAAGGTTTCAAATAGAACGCTATAATAACATTGTCTTTTGGTTCCCCGCCCTCACTGTGTGGATTCTGAACTTTTGAGGACCATAGAAACCAAAGGTCCGTTCACACTGCAGAATTATAGTGCTATGGTTCTACTTAACTGTCATGGCTCCATCCTCTGGAATCCTAGGATTTGTACTTTTGTGGGGCACTAACTATAGTTATAATACCATGATTCCACTTTAACTGCCATATCTGTACCTTGTGGAATCCTGAGATTTGTGGTTTGGGAAGACACTACAGCTCTCTGGCTGAGAATTCTAATCCCCCCCTCCCCTGGTAAAAGTACTGGTACTACAAGAATAGCATCATTGGAAAATTACCTGCACAAGCAATTAATTAGCAGCCTTAGCTTTTCTTGGGTTTGGGCACATGTGTACAAGCATAATAAGTGAATTATACTGCAATCCTATATGCACTTAACTGTGAGGAAGCCCCATTGAATGGCGTGGTACTTATTTTTGAACAGACTTGTAGGATTGTTCTGTTAACTGCTATTTACTGGAATTTCAACAATGACTTAGAACATAGAGGGTGTGGACATTCTTCAACAGTCACAGATGTTAGAGATTGCTAGGGACATCTGATATGTTTGTCCATATGATGTTACTGTGTATTTGAACATGCAAAGCTCCTTCTCCTGGACCATCAGTGCCTTGGGTGATCCATCCCTATAGAAACATAGATACAGCTATTCCAGCTGAACTAATGTGTGGATCTGGCTGAAAGCGAGCTCTTACAGAATTTGGTGTCTTAATCTCATCATGCAGATGGGGATTGCACTGTTCATATTTTCTGATGACATGGGGCTTAGGAGAAACTTCTCAGTCTGAGAGAAACGGAGATAAAAATTCAGCAGATTCTGGGCAAGCTAGAGATGGGCAAAAATCAATAGAATGAGGTTTAATCAGGATAAATGTGGAAATGGCTCCCTTGGGAAAGAATAAATTGGTCTGTAAATATAATCCAGGAAAGAATGTTGGTCAGGAAGTCTGACTCGAAAAAGGGAAAAGATTTGGAACTGAGAATAATGGTGAGGAGAGGCTGAACCTTAGCAAACTCTTGATGAAACACTACAAATGCTGTTGTACATAAACAAAGTGTGTTGTACATACAGAATAAAGGAAGCCAATACATCCCAGGACTTAAGAAAGTGATCATAAGGGCTGGGTGGTTTCTGGTATTTGTAATCCAAAACATAACTTCTCTAAACTCTGAATTGGTATTCTATTTTGCTTAAGTTGGGATGGTTATGTGCAGCCTCCCCAAGGTGTGCAACATCCCCAGGGGAACACTCTGGCCATTTCCACAGGACAGCGCCCTCCTGGCGTGGGGACATGAGAGGAGCAGGGCTGTGATGACACTTTCACATGGTGTCATCATGGTCCAACCCTTCTTGCATCCCCAGCTGGCTTGATTGGGGTGTGTGTGTATATCATTGACAGAAAAAACTCCATCAATGGCCTCTGATCATGGCACACTTCCCTCACCACCGGCTATGCAGAAGGGCCAGAAGCTCAATCATGTGCTTCCTTTCCCAGTACAGCATGGGAAGAAGGCTGGCTGCAGTGTGGAAGGAATGAGAGTGTCCCTCGTGCTCCCTTCCACAGGGAGCTAGCCAGGTGCAGAGGGCAGCATTGGGGACATGGTCCCATCCCAGCAGAGGCATTGCTGGGATTGTGACTGGATGACATGGGAGAGTGTCACTGTGCAGAAATAGCCTATGATTCCCAGGGTTGCCTGCAATAACATAACCCCTCTTTTTTGCTCCAAGTGGCCAATCACACATTCTAGGACTGCACTTGACAATTTTGCCCCATTCTTCCCCCATACTGTTTTGGACATGGAAGGTTCTCCCGCTCCACCCAAAAGGAAATGTGATCAGCTAGTCACTTCTTTGGAAAATAAAATGAGACTTTATGAACTTAAATCAAGGGTGGGGGGAGGATGGAGCAAATTGGCCACATCTGCCTTCTAGAGGTTGAGTTAACCACAAAAATCCCCCTTGCAATTAGAGAAGAGAGGGGAGTTGAGAACTATTAGGGGGTTGGAGGGGTGAATGTGCCGTCCGCCAAGGTCTGAGAGAGAATGTGCTCTCCAAGAATCTGGAAGCTGTTCTTTCTTGCTTTAAGCCACTGGCTTGTGGCACTCTGTCTTTTCACACATATTCAGTATGCTGCTATGGAAACCATTTGAAACAGGCTGTTTTAACAGCATGATCTTGTATTTATTTACATAGAAATAACTTTATTTATTTATTTATTTTTAGCTTGATGAGATTTATTCATAATGTGTTTAGGGTCATAGCTTTCAATGTACACAGGAAATAGCTCAAACCATGACTGGTTCCAACATACAGTTCTCAGACTGAGTGACTGTGCTCATCCCACATTGATGTGTTTTTTCATAGATAAGTGAACTTTACTTGGATCTTCTCTAGAATTAGTTGTGCCACTGCCCTGGGCAGCCTATGATGGCTCTCTCCTATGTTCTGGATTCAGGAGTTTTCTTCTGACTCACATCCATGTGACTCATATGGATAGGTTATTATGCACTTCTGCTGTAATTGTTTGGAAATGTCTAGAGCTGATCACAGTGTATTTGGTGAGGGTTCTCCCTACCCACCCTGTGTGCGAGTTCAGGGAGGTTTTGTTACCCCAATTTCTGGGGTCTCTTGGGGGATGCCTTAATGTGCTCCACATGATAGCGAATGGAAACTAGCAAGAACATGAGCAATAGCAATGCAAGAGGCAGGGTGTCAATGTCAGGTGGCGGCTTGAACAGAAAACAGAGGCAGGAGCCGAAGTGTATGGCTTTTAGTAATAAGTAGTAAAATAAACAAGAGGTTACATCACCCAAACGAAAAGAGACAGCAAACTCGACAGCTAGGGCTGGCCTGGAACGAAAAATACAGGATGCAGATTCCCCGGATGGAAGACAGTTGTTGCCCCGTGCCCAACTCCCCCCAGCGTCTGACTTAAATACATAGTCCTTAACCCAGGTGGGCTGATCAAGCGTCCGTTGGCCCAGCTCACAGCTGAAGGCCCTCAGACTTCAGACGCTTCGCTTGCAAGCGTTTTGATCTGCGAACCACCTCCTTCTCTTGCCGCCTCTGGAGGAACGTGGGGGGAGGGTCTGCAGCAAACTCTGGGCTGGAGTCAGGAACAGCAACTTCTGCCGAGCCCGAAGCACTGGTCTCCTCTGCTGCAGGTACTGGCTCGCGGACCGCTGTGGGGTCGCTGGCAGGCCCCTCCCTTGCCTCTGCAGGAGCCCCCTCTCCCTCCCAGGGATCCACCCCCGCCTGGGGTTCCCCGTCTAACTCAGAGTCCCCGTCTGAGTTGGCAGCATGCTCAGCCGGGCTCATGACACGGGGTAACCTAGTGGGTTCTTTTTGCCCAGTTTTTACAGGGTCAGGCCAAGCCAAAAACCAAATGAAGATGTCCAATAAAATGATTTTATTGAATGAAAGTCTCATGCATCAATGCAATCATTCACACACTCACTCAAGACCTATTCGGAAGCAAAAGAGAGGAAACTGGATAGGGGAACTATTGAAGGGATTGTAGCTGGGGTAATACTGCACCTTTTCCTGAAGTCCTTGGTCCAGGAAAAATAGTGAAAAAGTAGAGCTCAGCACAGAGAGGGCTGAGGGGATTACTCAACTGGTGCAGAAACCATCTACTGGTATGACCAGGAGTGATCCAAAGAAACTCTCAAAAACTGGGACTATTTGTAGGGAAAAAGGTACCTGGAGGGCTAATCCTTTCCCAGGGAGAACAATGGGTGTTGCAACAGAAAAGAAGCTCCACAATGGCAACTCCTTTGCATGATGAGATCACAAGGTGTTGCCAAAGTTTCAGGATCTTCAGTTGCATTGGGTTGTGAATTTATGTAGATGGTCCTTGCCTGATAGGATTTTATTGCTATCGGTGCTCAGCTTGGGGAAAAAATGCTAATCCCCTCAAGCTGGCTCCTCAGTGGCTGAGGACCCTTTGTCTGCTGTGGGTTGGCACAGCTTGAGGTCTCCTGGGGCTACATGACGGGAGATTGTACTGGCCTGACCTGGTTTTCGATTGTTCGACTGTTGCTGCCTACGTGCCCATCCAAGTGACCTCTCAGGCACATGGAATCATATTTTAATATCAAAATTGTAGACCCGAGGACAGGGTTTACCAGTGAGGTAACAGTTTCCCTTTTCCTAGATTCCTTTCATCTACTAAAGCTGTTGCACACATTTAGGAGCTTCTCTACCTTTTTAAGTTTGTCTGAGCATAACCAAAACTTTGAACATTGTTTTTGAAAATTAATTTGATAATGTTAAGTATCATAAATTGGTAGGTTAATTCATTACCATCAGCACTAACATTTGAGATTGCTTAGTTGGGTAATCATCAGTTAACTCATTATTCACGACACTGGAGGAAGCATTTCATAGACTGGCAAGAAAACAGCATGGATATTGTTATTATTGACGTCAGGGTCATATTTTTGTTAATGGCTCCTTCATAATAGTTCTGTTTTTTTTCTTTTTAAAGTTCTCTTCCTGCAACCTAGATTTTTTTTTTTCTCATAAAGTTCATAATATCAGTATTGCCTGGGAATGGTGGCAGTCCAACATGTCAGGTAGCTGAACATGTTGAGTGATTGTCAGATTGGGAAAGGGAGTCCTACAGTATATGATCTTTTCTTAAAATTTCCTCAGCAAAGATTGTCGCTGATCTTCACCTCTTTTTTTCTTCCACCTGCCACTGACATGTACAATTCACTTAGTCTTCAAATGCCTTGTTTGCTAAAGATTAATTGGGAATGGTATATTTCAGTTTGAAGACACTGATTCATCGCATGTTCAGAAACAAGTGGATCAATCAGTGAATCAAGGGTGGGGAGTTCTTAGTATGAAATATTTTAAGAAACTTTGAGCATATACAGAGCATTTTTTTTCTGCACAACTGAATCATTGCATCTTTTCTGTCTCCCACTCTCAAGCAAGAAGTATAGTCTGCATTGATTAGGGGTAAGAGCATCTATATTGCTTATAAGCCTAAAGTCACTGTGTAATATCTTCAGTTTAATTGATGAAATATCTAATAAGCCCATCATTCTCTGCATTCATCTTATGTTAACTGTATTATTAGAGGGTGGTAGATAAAGGAAAGATCAGAAGAAGAAGGGTAAGAAAGGAAATAGGTGGGGTAGGGAGAAACCAAGAGAGAAGGAAACAAAGGAAACAATTTCTCACAGTTATCCAATGTAGTAATGGAAATAATTTCTGAGATTATTTGGAAAATGGTTGAAAAGCATGTTTCTTAAGTGTAGGAAAACTGGGGAAACCCTAATGAGAATCCTGGACTGGAGAGAAGCTTTGCAGTTTTTTGTTTAATTTTGTTCTCCCCTCCCCCCCCTTTTTTTTCTTTTCCTTTTTTAGTCACATATCTTTTTTCTCTTTTCTCTTTTCTTTTCCTTTTTTTTTTTCACAGACAACATCTTCTCTACAGAAAATAATATTTTTGCCCAGAAATATGGAAAAGATGCTGTGGAGAAGATGCTGTTTCATGTGCAGAAAGTGCTGTTTTCTGCACACGTACACACACACAAACACCCCATGTTTAAACTTTGTGCTGAACAAAACTGCTGATAGTCCTTGGAGACTGAACTGTTAACAGTCCTTGAAGACCATGAAATTTTTGAAGACTTCCTTGCAGCCGGAAGAAAATTGCTAAAATTACTCATTGCTTCCTTCAAGAACACAATTAGTGAAGAACTACATTCACAATCAAAGGCATAGTACTATAAGAGCAAAATAAAATTATAAAGGGATTCATTGCAGTTCATTCCAAATAATATTATACAAGATTGTATGTTATGCAATAAAATACAGCAAAGGCCAGGCCAGAATATAATCAACAGAGGATGAGAAATGACTGATGGGAGTCACAACACCCTCAGAATGTTACAAGTACAAACATTATCCTCCCCTACCCCCAAAACATAAGTGACAAGAAAAAAATATCTGATATTATGAATAGTTTGGTTGGAGAAAGAAGATGAAATTGGTACATGAAACAGAGTTTTAACCTAGATCTTGCTGTGTGTTTATAGTAAAAGATAACTGCATCTTTCTTATTAGCATTATTAATAAATGGATAGCACACAACTGAAAATTATTGTAGCTCTCTGTGTTCTTTAAATGACACATTTGAGCTGTCAGGTTTCCATCAGTGGTAGGGATCATGTTCTTCCTTTGAATTAAAGTTAATTCACTATCACTTTTCCAGTTCTAGGCAATTTCTAGTGCTACTACCAAACATTTAAAAATGAGTAGATTTTTATACAGGAAAGGCTTACTATATTTCAGGAACAAATATAAAAGTTTTAGGAACTGAAGAAAGGCTATCATTTGATTAATGATGAATTCCATTTCAGAAAAGAAAAACTTTTCCAAAATGATTCACTTGCGTGCAGAAGCCACCGCACATACACTTAAGCGCCTAATTCTCAGTTATATCTCCAACATTCAACATTAATATTTCTATATACTTATTTAGATATAGTAGCAGCCAGAAAATGAGCTTGAAAATGAACTCTGACTTGTGCTGAAATGGAGCACATGCAATCCTTCTTTCACTGATCTAGCCATGTTTTCTCATGTATAACCAGTCCCAGATCTCTTTCCCAAACTAATTTCAGGCCATTGGTATGGATATAGTTGGCCATTTTTTCACATGTTATAGTTTTCAGGTGCCAACATGCAATAACTCTTAGGAAACTGTGTAATCATATCCTCAGAAAAAGTATGTGTATGAATTGCCTGTGCTTCATTTTATATAAACACAAGACAGATGAGTCACCAAATTCGTTGCAAATCTGAGTTTGGCTGCAGAATTATTAGACTGTTCTCAAAGCCACTGGAGGACATGATACCTCCACTTTCAAAAGTGAGCCCATTTATGTGCATCACAGAATGATTTTTTTTTAGAGAATTGAAGGGAAAGGAATTGATATAAATTTCTTCTGCTAATCATTCTATATTTTAAAGATGGTTGTACAGAATGGATTGGCAATATGTTCCATTTGCCCCCAATTTCAGAGGGACAAATGGAAGACCTCTCTCTTCTCTCTTGTCCATTTATAATGGTGGCTAAGTGCATACTTGCTCTGACTTCTGATATTTTTTCAACCATTTGAAACAGAATGCTGATAACAACAGTTCATGCTGGGACTATCCAAACTTCCCTTATTTTGTTTATGAAAGTCAATGGTGGTAGCAACTCCAGAAAATTAGCCCTTTTGTATAAAGTTATGAATCGTGTTTTCGTTACAATAGAAACGCCTCTGGTAGTCCTGCTGGAACAGTTAGAAATGGCTAGTATATTTTTGGTACTATAGATTAGATGTTATATGTTGTTCTACCAAGCTATGCCACCATGTTTAATTGCTCTCACTGCCCCAATTTTTGTTAAGCCAGACACAGTAGTGATTTCTAATTAAGAGAGTTATTTCTTAGAACTGTCTGGTATTTCTGTGATTTAAAAGCACAGTTATTAACATTTCCATTAAAATCTGATTCCCTCTTTAAAACTTATCTTCCCAGCCTTGCCTTTTACAATATCTTCTGATGGTTATAATAGTGATTTTGTTAAGCCTGCTGTGTTTTACAGTTTGCTGTTGAGCATGCTGGGCTTTATAGTCCTTGAAGCTATGCTGAATCAGCCTGACAGGTTTTATAGTTCCTGGTATTCTATGATTTAATATAACAAATCCTCTATTGTCTGTTCTGGAAACTCTGCCACAGAGTTCCTTGGGATGCACTTGGTAAAAACTAGTACTGATAAGCAGTTATATACTGAAACAGATATTTTGCAGGGCTTATTCAGCAAGGGATGGAAGTGAGGCAATGAGGCAGTTGCTTCACTGTTTCCTCTTCTTATTTATACAGCATTTTTAAACCAACCGTAGAAAACATGAGGTCTCTAAAAATATAAAAGCTTTGTTTGCTGGTTACTCAGAGTCTGTCACTGTGTGATCAGGGGCATCAACGAGCACCAGGTTGGAATTAAAAAGACTACAACTGTTTATTGGCTACAGATACAAATAGGGTTGGCGTATGCATGGGTATGGATCCAGGCATCAGTCAACCTGCCTGTTGGTCTATGAGCCCAATCCACTGGCTCATAGCCAGTTGCCAAGCATGACAGGAGAGAACCGCCTGGATGTATCCCTTCTGCCTCCAGGGGGTGGATGCTGCATGCCCTCCTGAGCTGGGCATAACCACCACTCCAATGCACCCCCTAAATTGTATGGGACGCCTATTTTCCTTCAGCCATGTGCCATTTGTTACCTGCTGTCCCAGATTCAATATTGATGTGACTGCCTAACAAGTTGTGACAAAATACAAAAGTGCAAAATTAGAAGCATGCATGTACACATTGATGAAAGACGGTGGGTTGGGTGGGCCGCTGCTGAAAGAAGACAGGCAAGCTGCTTGGAGATGGCTTCTTATAACCCTCAGAGATGGAACTGAATGAAGATTGTGAGTCTTCACTCAGGCCTGCTTCAGCAGCCAATGAATTCTAAGCAGCCACTTTGGCTCCAGTAGCTGGAAGAGGCTGCCGGCCATGTGATTGTGCCTTGATCCACAATGGCGCTGGCAAGGTAAGTCACATAGTGCAGTTTTTTCCCCATCTTTAGTGCACCCAACTGTGAAGCTAGTGTCACTTTAAATAAAACTTCCTCGCTCTTGAGATTGGTGTCTGTCTTTTTTCTCATGTCAGGAGGGAATTCTTATGGCAATTTCAATGTTTTACAAAGAAGCAAAAACAAAAAAACAGGAAGGTCATTGATAAAGTCAGACTCTAGATCTGTTGATTATGTGTTCATCTTATTTTATATTCCCTTCTCTCATTTTTCCAGGTGGGTCTTTTCCTGTCTACCTCTTATTTGAGAGGCACAAGTTGCTAAAGATTATTTCAGCATAAGTAAGAGTTCCTCCTGGCATAATTGTCTTGTAAGCTGACTTCTGTTTTTAATTAATTAATTGCCTTGATTTCTCTAGCATTTGCTATACATCCTTTCTTTTCTCTCGGTGATAGAAGAATTTAATTCCATGCTCCCAGCGACATCGCAGCTTATTATAAGTACCTCCATTATAACAATGCATCTTAATTATATTGGAAATGCTTTGAACTTGAGAATAGTGCTTTAATGAGTGAGCTGAATGCATTCTACCGTCTTCTCAGAAGAGTTTTAAGAAAAGATATCTTAAAGAGGTCTTATTGGACAGTGTGGTTTGGTCAAAAAAATACTAGGCCGGCATACCAGTTGACAGGGTGGCAGAAAATGTGCATGTCCTTCTTTTCTCCACACATGAAGCAATGTACAAGGTCTACAGAAGAGATGAGCTAAAGCATCTTTTTCAGTTTTCTTTTTGCTTTCATTTAACTATGAGGTTCTGAACAAATCTCTTTAACTTTTTATCCAATACCTGGCCTACTCACACTACAGAATGATAGTGCTGTTATTCCATTTTAACCACCATGGTTCTGTAAGGCCCCGCTTTGGAGGTCCCCAATGTCAGTATGGTTTGGATGAGCACCATACCTAATTGGCATCATGTGTAATTGGCAACACATTTTATTGGTTCTGATATCAAATCCAAGCTTGAGAGGTGACAGAGAGGTCAAACTGAGCGAGGGAAAGAATTTGACTGTAAATGTGAGAAGCATAGGTCAACTCCAAACTTCCTTCAGGTAAGACTGAGTCATTTGTCAGGCAAATACACACCATTCCTGTGAATAATAGGCTTAAATAGAAGCTGGAATTTTCCAGGGAATCCAACTGTGAGGAGCCCATCAGGACATTGATCGACAGATATCCATCCTTTGTACACCTGGATTTTTTCCTCTTTCCTCACAGCACCCACAATAGACAGCTATTACAACACTCATCATGTCTTTGTCAATCAAAGCACTAAGCCCATCAACAGGCGAAAGACTCATAGTCCACCACAGGTTCCCCTTGTCTTGCATCTGGAACCTTCACAGCCACAAGCCATTTTCAGGGTACAAATACCCCTGATTTCAGGATGCCCAGTGCAGTCTCTTGAAGGTCTACCCATCACTCTGGCTCCTGAATGAGAACTGTCCTTAGGTCCTACCTAAGCCAAAATACATTTCTGCTCTTCACTATTCTTCTGGACTGGTAATTATAAATCCCTCCAAATCCCTCAGCCTCTCTATAATTTTTCCTCTCTTTTTCTTACAGTTAGCTTTTGTGTGAATGTGTGATTGTGTGTATCTTGTGCGCATGCATGAGTGAATTCCCCTCAATAAATCACATTTTTAGTTTACTTTTGAATCTCTGGCTGGTTCTTTTCCTGCATGTGCCCATAAACACTGGTAGAAAAGATCTCGCTAAGTTGCCTCCCTCTCGCAGCTTCCTGATTTTGAGCTAATCCCCACTTTTTCAAGGAGGTATTTGGCATTGCAGGGTGGCCCTTGTGGCACCTACGTTTTGGGGTAACAGTTCCATTCTATGGAATCCTGGAACTGGCAATTTAAGGAGAAATTTTAGAATTCTCAGTGAAAGAGCTCTTCCACTACCTCACTAAACTGCAAACTCCAAGATCCCATAGAATTGAACCATGATAGTTAAAGTAGAATACACTATAACTGCATAGTGTGAATGGGTCTCTGGACCCATAAAGATCATCCCTAGGTCCCAGGTTTTGGCCTGGGAACCTCTGGGCCTGAGACAGTCCTGAAATGGAAACTCGAATAGTCTCCTATGTGTAAATTGTCATTTTGCTTTGCAGTCTTTCTGGTATAAAAGTTCCTTCTAGATATGAGATACATGAGAGCAAAGGCCTGGTTGGTATTATGGAATGAGCAAAACCAGAACATTGAAAAATTACTTTTTGGACAGAAACTTGCAGGATCCCCAACTGGGCATCCTGGCAAAAGGATTCTACAGGTTGTAGTTCAAAAAAGCAATTTTTCTGAGCTCTTGCATAGGAATGAATTCTCGATTATTTCATGCTTGCAAGGAAGGACAAATAATTACAGTAGTTTTCTCCCCACTGCGGAAGAGAACAAACAGTCCTTGTAGTAACTTCCCATGTTCTAACATCCTAAAGTGTTATAAGGAAAATATTCTGTAGAGAAGAACACATGAGGGCTTTGTGCACACAGAAAATGCTGTTTTCTGGGCAGACAAAAGATTTCCCATGTAGGACACAGTGCTATCAGCACAGAAAAGCCATTTTCTGCATAGAACACAGTTTTTGAGAGAGGTAGTGAGAAAAGGACATCACTTGTTTTCTCTGCAGAATAGTTTCTCTGCAACACTTCAGAATGATCAAATAAAAGAGGAAAATGCACAAAATTCTGGTCTGTTATTCTTCCCAATTGTTGAGAAATCCAATCCCACCCCCCATCAGAATAGAAAATTACAAATAATATTTTCATCCTTATCTGGGCATAACCTCTGCCATGGGCCTCCTTTCTAATCTAGATGACTCCATACTAAGAAGCAGAAATTTGTGCTTCCAGATTCTTTGGGGAGGGCTGTAGGAGGCCAGACACTGTCTGTGCAATGCCTTCTTGTCAACCCCTGTTCTAATGGATGCTTGTATCAATTTGTTTCATAAGATGAGAGTCCTAGAAATCTCATTAAAGAGTGGAGGACAAAGTAGCTTACAGTGTCCCTCATGCTGTACGTCTGGCTTGGAAATGGGAAGCTTGACCTCCAGAACACATCCTTAATAGGCTGGGATTGGCACTTGCTGACTGCCTCCCTCATCTCCCCCATTATGAGAACTGTCAGGGAAGTTTAAATACAGCAAGCTCACGGCTCTCGCTGCCACCCTCTCCGAGAGTGCCGGGTGGGTTAATTGCCTTGAGGCATGTGACAAGGAAGCCGAACCTGTGGTACAGCAAGTTGTCGCAAGAAATCACACGTGATGCAGAGCTCCAACGCAGAGAGTCTCCATCACCCTGGTAACCATTTGCACCTGCGAATGGAGGAGTGAGTCACAATGCTGAGATTTGGCATTCTTTTTCTGGAACACTGAAAGCTATTCATAGTCAAGCTTGTACAATATTCCTTCCCCCTCTTTAACACTGCAGGTGCCTCTTGAGAAATGAAAAATAATAGCACAGAACACCATCTTATCATGAGGACAGCCTCACTAAATCAAACAAAGATTGAAATCACCATCTTGTTTCTGAGCACATTGCTTATTCCTGCTCTCCACTGGTCTGCACACTATTGTTCAAGGTGCTTGTTGATGGTTGTTCAGACTTGGTTCATCCAAGTGCTTTGTGAAAAACAAAAAACAGCAAAGAAACAAACAAAAAACAAACCCAAAACACCCGACTGCCTTCTTACTATGCAGGATGACTTGTTGGTTACATTTATATTCCAGGTTTCCTTTAATGAGATCAAGCCACTGTACATGACTTTTCTTCTCCCTATTTTATCCTCACAACTATACCATGAGGTAGGCCAGATTGAAGGAGAAGGACTGGCCTATGTTCACCCATTTGGTTTAGTGACTCCATGGGGATTTGAACACAGCTCTTCTAGGTCCACATCCCTGTTTAAATTGTTGGCACTGTGTACTATACCACACGTTCCTTTATTTCTCTGTTCTGCATGATTGGTTAATTGCAGAGCAAGCAAACTGTTTGTTTTTAGCATCCACAACAAATGTCTAGAAGCCCATTGTTCTTATCTGTAATTATTAATGTTCAACTGTTTTTGCATCCAGACTGGAAAAAAAATGATTTTTTTTACTTCACTCCTATAAATGAATGTAAATTGTCATTTTTTTTATTTTTTTTTTGTGGACAGCTTGGAAAATATAGTTCTTATATTCAAAGTCAAGCAGACACTAGAGACCTGTCATTACCTAGTGTCATAGCTGCTAATTTAAAAAAAAACAGAGAGATGCATCAGAAGGCTAGTGTCGTTTCACTTTTATCCTGCAGATCTAATCTGGTTAGGATCAGTTCATTTTCTTAGTTACCACTGTATTTTAAGAAGGCAATTTTTCAGCTTTGCACCAACGTCATTTATCACCTCTCCGCAAGTCTCTGCCTCTGACAAGACATTCTCCTTGTGATTATGCATAATAAAAGCTGTCCTCTTCCAAAGTAGGCACTCTGCTATCTCTGTGCACCAAAAGGAGCGTAGTTTCCTTGAGCCCTGGTTTCTTCCTCATGGGTGATGTGGAACAGAGCTAAAGGTTTAGTTATTTTCTTATCCTATCCTATAACAAGCAAATGCACTCTCTGTGTACTAAGTGCAGTGGAGAAGGGAAGGGGGCAGTTCTCCTGTCCAGTTGTTTTATCTTCTCAAGTAGGAAATGCCAAAGCTGATCTCTCAGCTGCTGGATGTCACTAGATTAATGTCACAGCAGAGGGCACAAGCAATGTCTCAGCTCGATTAGGGATTAGGTAGAACAAAAGCAGTGGTGGTGGTGGGACTCATGTTGGTAATCAATTCTCTGATTAACACGTTCAACCTTCAAGTAACCCCAAGAAGCTTAAATAATGCACAGACTTTTTGGCCTGTTCAGTGCATAATTAGGAATGGCCCATTCCCTTCCTTGTCCTCTTGTGTGGGTTCTTATGATCCAAGTGACAGCTTCTAATAACTTCATTGGATTAAGCAGAAGTGAAATTGGTATGAGAAACTAGATGTTTTCAGCAAAGTGTCCCGACATATTAGACTCGCTCCACCTCTCCCAATCCATGGTGCCCACATTTGGGGTAAGGCCCTGCAAGCCCCCTAATCCACCTAACCCACCAAAAACACCCCTATGTCCTGAGGGTCCTAATTATTTTATATCAAACATAGTGAGCCATAGAGACCTACTGGAAGGACACGTAGGCAGTGGAGCTATAGAGACAGATAAAAGAGTAGCCTGTTTTCTGTCATGCATCCGACTTGCAAATGGCTCACAGGCCATTTAAATGGATTTTCAGCAGTGATCAGGAGACAATAAATCTCTGGGAACAAATAAACAATGCAAACAGCCTGGAATGTGACACCTCAAGGTATGCATCCCTGGATGAGATACTCATCTTGCAGGAAACTACAAGGATGTTTATTTTCTTTGAACTACAAAGCTGAAATCCATCTTTGTAAAACTGCAGCCATCTGTTCCCCAGGACATGGGTCAGCTCTATAACTAGGCCCTTTTTCTCCTCCATTTTCGGAGTTCTTCCAGATCTGCAAACCATGAAGCTGGTAAGCTCCCCTCAGCCTCAAAAGGCATGGCTGAGATCGTTTTCTCCCAGCTGAAGACTTCTGGATTGGTACAGTATTAACCTAAAACTCTTATGTCTCTCTCCCTCTCTTAATTTTCACCTCCTTCTAAGGCCATTTCCGCATGGGGTATTTGAAACGGTACAGTCCGTCCTCTAGGGAGCATGTCTGCACCTGGGAGCGGACTGGGTCCGGACTATTTAACGTAGATCTGCACCTCAGCCCACTCCGGAATGACCCCAAGTGGTCGTCCAGCGTGCTTTTGAAAAACCCGTTTCTTTCAGTTTTTCAAAAGCACGGAGCGCGCCAGTGCAAGCCTGCTCCCTTGTGCAGATTTGCAGGCTCGCACCAATGTGAGCCTGTGATCTGCTGGGGGCGGGCTTTAGGCTGGTGAGCTTCAGCAGTTGGTCAAGACCCTAGACCAACCGGAAGCCACCATTTTCGACACTGGAGCAGTGCGGCGCGATGAGCACGCACTGCTCCGGAGCAGCCTGGACTGGACCGGGGAGCCATAAGACCCAGTAAGTAGCGGCACGGGGCGATTCCCTCACCCCGTGCAGAAATGGCCTAAATTTCTATAGTCTTGTATGCTTGTTGGAGTGAATGCAGCTGAGTGATTGTACGGATTTTAACATCTATGCCAATAAAATACTTGAATTTGAACAGTTTTGTGATTTCTGACCTAGCCTGACCCCGTAAACATTGGGTTAAAAGATCCTTAATTACCCTGCCCTCTTTGCGTTGCTAAAGCATTGCTCAGAGTTAATTTTCCCCACAAGAGACAATTTTGAGAGCCTTTGGGAATCCCCCTAAGGGGGATTGTAAATTGTAGTATGAACTAAAACAATAGCCATTTCCGCCCTACACTGTTATAGTGCTATTATTCCACTTTCAACCTCCTGTGGAATTCTGGGGTTTGTAGTTTACTGAGGCCAAAGAGCTCTCTGGCTGAGAATTCTAAATGACTCTCCCTAAACTGCAAACCCCAGGATTGCATAGGATGTTCAAAGTGGGATAATAGCACCATAACAGTGTAGCACAGAAATGGCCAATGTGTACTCCAGTTTTCTTTGGTTTTGCATTTCTTAGTGGGAAATCATTTTTTTAAACTGGAAAAGAATAAAAAGTGTTTTATTGTGTGATTTGTATCACTACTGAAATTTTTATCTAATAATTGAAGTTCTGAGCGTTTTTTTTAAACATACACACATACACAAAATTGCATGGAAGTCTTAAGGATGATGGTGTGTGTTTTATCTGATTGTTCTTTATAGTACTACTCTTTTTTTATTTTACAACATTGCCCCTCAGCTATAAGGCCCCCAAAATGATGTACAATAGATAAAAACAATTCAAACAGTAAACGTAGTAAATACATGAGTCATTTTTTTTTTTTTTAGAAAAAATGGTCTTAAAACAGAAGGAAAATGCTTCTGAAAAATAACTTCAAATGAGACAATTAAAAAAGCCAAAGCACTTTCAGGGACTGAAGGTTACATAGAACAACACAGTCTTAGCTGCCAACCAGAAAATCAAAACGGATGGAGACAACTTGATTTCCCCATTTGTTACTGTTCACATTATCCTTAGTTTCAAGAATGGCTTCAGCATTTTACTTCTTTATAACACTTCTCTCATCTCAGATAGAATGAAAATTATTTTAATTTGCCCTCAAAAGAAACCTGTGAGATAGATTTAGGATAAGAGAGAATATGATTGGCCCATATCCACTGAATGGTCTTCAAGTCTTAGTATGGGGCTGGAAATTAGGTTCCCAACTCTAGATCTGACAGCCAGTATGGTATAATGGTTTGAGTATTGGATTATGATCCTGGAGACCAGGGTTTGATTCCCTACTTGGCCATGGAAATCCACTGGGTGACCTTGGACACGTCACGTACCCCCTCAGGCTCAGAAAGCCCCATGACAGATTTTCGTTAGGATCATCAAAAATTGGAAATGACTTGAAGGTACCCTAGATCTAGATCAGTAGTGTGAAAAAATCTCAAAATGCTGGACTCCAGCTCCCATCCTGAACAGCATGGCCAAGTATCAAGAATTGTATGTATGTGGGGTTTTTTTGCGGGAGGGGGGAGTTTGTTTGGCACTGTCCTAAAAGACACATTTTATTCTGTTCATTTATAGTACACAGGCTCTCAGAACTGTTTCTTTCACCCTCAGCCTATCTCACAGATTTCTTTTGAGGACAAAATAAGGTAACCCTCATTCTACTGTGAGCTTTTGATAAATGAGGGATGTGTCATAAAGAAATAAAGTGCTGCAAGTAATTTAAAACCAATAACAGTCACAAATCTATATTACAAAACATATTTTATGCAAAGAGATATATAAATTATTTTAAAAAAGAAATTAGCAGTCACTTTGAAATTGTAGAAGGACACAAGTGATAAATGTTATCTACCACAACTTTTTTGCTTCCTTTTGAACTACGGGAAACTATTGGTGCAGCAAATATATGCCTATATGGTGGCATTAGTAAAAGGCTGAATGTGTCTAAATTTCTTCAACACTTTTAAAATGGAGACAGGATTACTATGGACTTCAGCACTGAAACAATAATTGCAGTTCTGTCAGATTTTCACCAACCCTTGATGATACATGTGTGATTTTCAACCTCTCTCCTTATCAGCTGAAAACAAGTTCCTTGTGTCAGAGATCCAGAAATAACTGCATCCTCATCATGAATTTGAATATCCAGCTGGGATTTCAAATTGCAGCCCCAGAGAGCAAAGGGTAATGTGTTAAAGCAGGTTCCTCATTAACGCCTTGAGCTTCTGCCTCAGACTCTGCTAAACAGAAAAAGGTTTATGTTTCACAGAACTGTATGAAGGATGGAATGTGAAGAAAATTGTTCTGACATGTCAATTTCTTTTTTCTAAAAAAAGAAAAAGAAAGAATATAAAACTCATTTCATTAGTGTATTGGTGTTAATGATATCATAGCCAGAAAAGGTTTGAAACTGATCTCACCCTAATCAAATGAGGCTAAAATCATCATGATGGCCTCTTGACCCTTGTCCCCTTTGATCTGGAGAGCTTTGTGACTTGAATACATAACAAAAGTTTAATCCATGCGGGACCACCAACCCTGCTCAAAGCCTCTATCTCTCCTGTTCCTGCTGTCAATAAGGAATGCTGACTGTTAGAAACATGGCTGGGAGCCGGTCTCTCTCTAACACCATTTCATATTGCATAACAAGGGAAATTGAGAAGCTGAGCTAGTATTTTCTCTCGGGTGGGAAGCATTGATAGGAGAAGACCAAGGAGAACATCATCAACTTTTGGTGCTACTCTCCTTGCAAAACTGGGACCTCTACAACTTCAGCTGTTGTACTTAGCAGTTGGAAAGTTACTTTGTGGGCTACAGCTCCCAGAAACTTCCAAGCCAGCATGAGTAATTACATGTCTTATATTAAAGAGGACAATCTTCTTTGAAGGACCATCCAGTCTACATCCAGTGTAACACTTAGAAATTAATAATTTTCCACCTGAGCAGCAAATTGTGCAGTCACATGGATCAACTGGTCATTCTCATGGAATGCATTGGATTTCCATCTAAATTACCATACTATTTGATGGTGTTTACAACACATCGGTGTAAAAGACGCACCCCATTTTCAAACAGTACTTTTAGGGGGAAAAATTGAGTCTTATATGCCAGCAAATATGGTATGTAATTATTTCAAAATACAGATCTATACATATGTATCAGAATATCCAAACTGTATGCAACACATGCCTTATTTTTGTCCTCTTTTTTGCTATATGTGATACATATGTGATCACTATATTTTATTAGTAGCAATGCAGCAAGTGGCTAGCAAAGTAGTAATGCCATATCATTTTAATCTGCCTCCTACACAACTCTCAGTACATTAAATGGATTGATTAGCCAAACAAACAAAGAAATAAGCAAAACACCCTGAAATGACTGAGTACTTCTGTTTGGAGTCAAATAATAATCCTTTGTGGTCCTCTCTCTACCGTCTCCTCACCTCTTCTTCTATTTTTCTGCTCTGAGGCAAGTAACTTTTTCCAGCCCTGAAAAGACTTCTGGCTATACCCTGAGAGATCAGCTGCCTGTCAGTGTTAACTGGAGCTTTGCAAGTTAATTTTTTTAAAGTAATGTTATAAGCATTAGTCTCTATTTTTGAATATTTGTTCTCACGAGTCCTTGTTTAATGAATTACATGCTAATAACTTTGAGAACTTCCGCTGCTCCTCCTTTCCCTCCTCCTATTATTTTCATACAAGAATATACTTTAAAAATAGGAAAATGACCCCAAACAAGTCCTCCCTTCTTCAAATGTATTGTTTTAATATAAAGATTGGACGGAGCAAATAACTTTCATAAGACAGGTATGAATAAAACTAGCTCTGTGATTGGAGACAGTGGTGGTTGAAGGTACTGGGCATGAAACAAATCCACACATATGGTATCAAGGCAGGTTCCTTCTCTCATTCTTTTTTCTGAACAGGACTTCTGAGTAGACATAGAATAACCATGCTATAGCATCTCTTTGGCTTCCTTATTATCATTATTAATCATCAGGCAATGCTAAAAGAAGTCCCTACCTAATCCTTTTTTCATTTCTTTTTACAGCACTTCTCAGAATTGCCTGGGTAACCTGACCACTGGGTCAGGTTACCCAGGCAACTCTGAGAAGTGCTGTAAAAAGAAATCTTTTCCAAACAGGAAATGGAAGTGATACCCTGAGAGATCTATTAAGGACCACCAGACTCATCACTACCATGACTCCTTGGAGCACTGTACAGGGCCAGCTGATGGCTCTGATGTCAGAAGAGCGGTGAATCCACTTCAGATTTGAGTCTGAGCTTTACATGAACTATCCAAGATCCTGTATCTATGGTGAGGATAGAGCTCGACACTTTGGATAGCTCATTAAAATCGAGACCAAAATCTGGAGTGGATTCATAATCTTGTTGCGATCCAAGCCACCAGCTCCTACTGTCACTGTCTGATAGGAAAGTAATTCCATTTTAAGAAAAAGATAGTTATTATCTCTTTCATATAATCTCCCCATGCCCATCAGAAAGAAAGAAAAATAAAGCGAAGGCAGACTTTGGTAGTTTTCAGATTTCACACTAAAGTTCACTCTTTTCTTAAGGTAGCCCTTTTCATTGTGAAAAAATATGACAGAAACCACTTGCTTCCTCTTTCTGTTTTGAAGCTGCTGAATGGGCCCAGGCTCTGAACTGTGTACTTCCCACACAAGATTATCCAGAGAGGTACTATGCCCTCTTCATCCTGTATATTCCTGAATCTGACCATTTAGAGAAGAAGTGGGAAACTTTTGGCCATTCAAATATTTTAGGAGTGTACATTTCCCTTTTCTTCAGCTTCTTAGGCTTAACTCTCTCTGGGCTCACTCCAGGAACTATTTTCTCCCTGAATGTGGACAACTTCCTTGGGTTTGCCCTTGATGGCTGCCATGGGTGTGTCCCAGTGGCTAACCCCATACACAAACTTTGGAAGTAGATTGTAAAGTTGCATGCAGTTATACTAATTTGTTTAGCTTTTGATGGCAGTCCTGTGTTAGTTCTTATTGAAGGTTAGAGTTTCCCAGAGTGTTAGCCCACGGGTAACTCTATGAAAGCTGAAGCTGAGAGGAATTAGTTTTTTTTAAACAGAGTTGTGGAGAAAGCATGTCCCAATTTCTGTGTGTCTTCTCTGAACTTAAGGCTGACTTGAAATCAAAAACAAGACATGCAGTTTCAGGTTCCAAACTCTAAAGATTTACTAATAAACTTTATAATTACATATCCATTAGATAAATTATATCCTAACTAAATAATAAAAGGATTTGTGAAAATAATATCTTCATTTTAAACTCACCAGTTTCTAGCATACAGAGAAAGTGCTAGAAGCAAGATTGCTATAAGGAGAGTCAGTGCCTTCTAAGTATAACCAATAACTGACACCAGAATGTGTCCTTGGTCACATGGTCTGGATACCATAGCTACAGAGCAACAGTTAACCCTATACTAGCTAAGTTCAATTTGAGTTGGAGGGGGGAGAAAGAATGCTATAATTTTCCACTAGTCCTTGATGTTAACAAAATGAGAGCTCAAATGATTGGTAAGACTGAGATAGGATAGCAAACTTTGACTTCTTAACAGTCAAGGCTGCTCACTATATGGTGATGGAGGATGAAGAAAATATGGAACTAATCTCCTGTGGTCTGCGTACTGGGTCATGAGTCACTGTTAAGACAGGCAGCATGGAGATCATAAAATAAGCAAGCAAGAGAGAGAGGGGTTGTTGTGTGAGTAAACTGAGCACTGGAGTGGGGTCAATCTTCCTTTAGGGGAAGTCTTCCTTCTGCTGCTGCCTTGACTCCTTGCCACCATATGGCGATGATGGCTTTACACACAGCGTGGGCAGATAGGAACGACATGCTGGTGCTGCCTCTGCCTCTGGGTGAGATGAGACATAGCATGTTGTCATCGTAGTGGTGTTGGGGAGGTAGCTAGGCAAGGAGCACAGGAATGCAAGGGAGGTGAAGTACACAAGAAGAGAGCATGGATGCAAGGTAGCAGAAATAATGGGGCAACTGTGGAGAGCCCAGGCCACTGCTGGACATGAAGGGTGCTGAAACCTCAGACAGGAAGTGATGATAAGGACAGCAGATGGAGACAAAGAGCAGCAGAAAATAAAAAGTTGAGCACTGAAAGGAATGTTGAACACTGAGGCCCTTTCTGCACCTTACCTTTTTCCGGCGCTGGGGTGCAGGGATCTAGCGAGCAGCCTCTGGCGAGAGGCTCTTGTGTCCCTGCTGCTTCAGCTCAGCACAAGCTGCCTGCTCGTGTGAAAGCCCCGCCTCCATCTTCCACAGTGCAGCCTGGGAGTTTCCCAGGCTGCCCTGGGGCAGGAAGCTTGACCAGTGTGGCTCCGGAGGCTGCGCATGCCAGGTACGTGTGTGCGGGGCCCAGGAGCAATATGCGATCGTGCACCATTTTGGCTTCCAGCTGAAAATGAAAAGGTGCACGATCGGTGCCTGTTGGCCCCATGAGGAAAGGGCCTGAGAATGGAATGACAGTGATAATGGAGGACAGTGATAGACATCTATGGAAATGGAAGGAACAGTAAGGAGAAATGGAGACAAGGGATGAGCGGGCTGGGAAAAATGGGGTGGGGGTAGAAGAAAGAGGGAAAGAGAGAAGGCAGTTCATGCACTTCTGTCACTCAGCATGCAAGAGAGATTTGGAGAATTCTTTGTTTTCATAAACTACCCTGGTTAACTAAATTTCTGTGGGGCTGCGAGACCTGAAAAGAGAGGTAGAGGAGCAAATGTATGCCATAAAAAAATCACTTTTAAAAGAGTCAACAACAAAATGTGCCACCTGCTGGCAGTAATGTCAATCAAACATATATAATTTTGGTGAGCCTATGGGTTTCTTAAAAAGCTGTGATCAGTGTTATTTTTTTTTTAAAAAAAATGGCTGTCATGTTAACATAAAAAGGTTAGGTTTCTGAATCCACTATGACTATCCAAAGTCCAGTTTGTCTGTCTAAATGTCTGAGCTCTGGAGAAAATTAAAACCTGCATATACCAAACTGAAAAGGGTAGGGTTATGAATACAGCTGCAGCAGCATCACTATTGCATACAACTCTGTCAAGGCTGTGAGCCTTCCAAGATCTGGCTCCATATTGGTGGAATGGTCATCTTTTGGACCTCCAGCTGAAAGAGGATCTCACCCATTTCTGCAAAGGACTAAAGACCTTCTGCTCTGATTCATCATCTTAAGCCTCTGACTTGTGTTTAAGGTGCTGAGATGGGTAATGACCCATGGGGATTCATTCTATGGGTTGCTATAGTGTTATGTTTATTGTCTTTGTCTCTGATTGTACCTATTGATGTTCTGTCCTTTGGCAAAAAGGGTGTTATAAATAATACACTTTTTGTGTTCAATAAAAATTATTTTAGAAAAGAAAGAAAATGCCCACATGTAGAGGATGCTCTCCAGCACAGACTCATTGCTCCTCACATGAGGGCAGCACCACAACTGGAGATAGTAGTGGTGAACAAGCATGCTGTTCTCTTTGCATATTGTTTCAGCACACTTAAGGAATGAGTAAATAGGGTCTAGCTAATCCTGGCTTCTGATTCTCAATTAATACAGAGGTTGACTGAGGCAAACATTTCCAGACCTTTTACACAGAAACTTCAAGAAGCAACATCACACTGTTTTCAATTTAAAGTCAATAATATAGGTTTTGAGTGTGTACACCTAAAGATGGGTAGCTAGGAAAGAAATGGGATTCTGTTGGTGTACTTTCTACCCTGCTGCTCAACAATCTCCCTTTCTAAGCTAGCTGGGTTAGTCTCAGGACTGGTGCTGGAGTCTCCTTGCCTAGTAGTGCTGTGAGACTTCAACATCCATGCTGAGACTGCCCTGTTGGAAGTGGCTCAGGACTTCATGGCCTCCATGACAACCATCGGTCTGTCCCAAGTAGTATCTGGCCCTACTCCTTCTTTTAGGAGCACTCTGAAACTTGTTTTCTGTGCTGGATGTAGTGATGGTAGTCTTGGTGTAGAGGAACATTCTGCAGTTCTGCTGTCATGGATAGATTATTACCTGGTCAGGTTAAGACCCACTGCGACCTGGAACATTTACGGGGTGGGGGACTGATTAGTAAAGTATGCCCCAGGAGGAGGATGGATCTGAATGGATTCCTGATGGCTCTTGGGGAGTCTTCTGTCAGCTCGATAGGTGATTTTGTTGATGCTCTGACTGACCTCTGGAATGGGGAAATGGCCAAGGCAGTGGACATAATGTCTTGTGAGCATCCCTTCTTACAGAATGGAGCCAAACCAGCCCCCTGGTCTTCTAGGGAGCTGGTGTTGATGAAGAAACTGACGTGGAGACCAGAGCAATGGCAGAAGACTCAGAACAAGTGACCAAACACGGGATACAGCCTATTTGAAGACTTACTCTGTGGCAATGTGGGAGCAAAGAAATTATTTTGTGCTGTCACCATTGCATCTGAAAGGAGCCAACTATCAGACTTGTTTGAAGTTGTCAGAGGTCTATTACATATTGGTTCCTGAGTAGAAAATGCAGACCATTTCAACAACCCTCTGTGAAGGATTTGCATGGTACTTGGAGATAAATTTGCTCAAACCCACTCCAACTTGGATGCTGTGGCTGATTTAGTTCCAGTGGTTGCAACCTTGGCTCCTACTTGTCTAGCGTTATTGGATATTTTTCAATTTGTGCAGCCTGAGGATGCGGACAGGACTCCTGGAGAGGTGAGAGTCACTGTGTGTATACTAAACCCTTACCCTTCCTGGTTCATTAAACAGGCCAAAGGGGGACTGGCTGAATATGTGAAGGGGAATGCCAACCTGCCTAAAGGAGGCAGTTATGAGGCCTTTGTTGAAAAAGTCATCCCTGAATCTCTCTAAAATGGATCATTATTGACCAGTGTCTAACGTACCATACTTGGGCAAGATACTGGAGCACATGGTGGTCTCTCAGCTCTAGAGGTTTCTGGATGAAATTGATCATCTAGATCTATTTCAATCTGATTTTAGGCCTCATTATGAAACAGAGACAGCTTTGGTCACTTTGGTGGGTGACCTACACAGGAAATTGGACAGGGGGAGTGTGTTATTGTTGGTTCTGTTGGACCTGTTAGTTGCTTTTGATACCATAAACCATAGTATCCTTCCAGATCACCTTGCTGGGATGTAGGAGTTGGAGGCACTGTTTTACAGTGGCTCCACTTCTTCCTGGAGAGGTGAATCCAAAAGGTGGTGCTGGAGAACTCCTGTTTGTTTGGGCTACTGTAATGTGCTCTGCATGGGGCTTCCTTTGAAGAATGTTCAGAAACTTCATCTAGCTCAAAGAGATGCAACCTGAGCACTAACTGGGGCAGGTTACTGAGACCATACTATGCCTCTGTTAAAACAGCTCCACTGCTGCCAGTTTGTTTTCAGGCACAATTCAAAGTGCTGGTTATGACCTATAAAACCCTATATGGATCAGGTCCAGGCTGTCTGCCAGACTGTACCCCTTGGACCCTGAAATCATCAGGTGAGGTCCTTCTCTCAGTTCTAGCACATTCACAAGTACAGTTAGTTGGGATGTGAGAGAGGGCCTTCTTGGTGGCTGCCCCTAGATTCTGGGTCTCCCTTCCCAGGCCCACTCCCTGCTGTCCTTCTGTTAGCAGGCAAAACCTTTTTTATTTTGACACAATTTTAATTCAGAAAGCTTTTAAAAAATGGGATAGGGGATGCTGTGTTTGTTTTACAAAGTAATGTTTTTAATAGCTTTTTAATTTTTTAAATTGCATTTAATTCTTTTAGCTAGTGATTTGAAGTGTTATAATATTGTGACTAGTTTAGTTCCATTTTAATAATTACTTTTTGTATGTTTTTAACAGTGTTGCTCAAGGTAAGTTGCCTTGATTCTCAGTTTAAGGAGAAAAGAAGAATACTACTACTTCAATTACAACGACAACAACAACTATTACTACTACTACTACTACTAGTAATAATAATAATGGTAATGGTAATAATATTGATAATGATAATGAAGTTGATCAAAATCTATAGATTGTGAACCTGAATTCTTAATAATAATCATTGTCCTTGCTGATTCATGCCCAAGCATTCACATTAATTATGTGTGTATCTTTAGATATAGTGACACACCATTGTTTTCCCTGTTGAATATGCACATTAGATTCAGGGTCCCACTTGCCTGCTTCACTTACTTCTCAGGTTTTATTTTTAAGCCACAGACAATGCCCCACAAGTTATTTCATTATAGTGACGATGTTCAGTGTTTCTCTTGGGAACTTGTTTCCCAATTTAGATTTAATTTGAACTCTCCTGTTTCTCATTCTAAGCAGAGAGGGAGGCATATTAGACCAGCTTTGCTTATTTTGTTTTGCATGGCTAAACATTGATGAAATTTAGCAATTTTGATCTGGATTAATTTGAACAAGCATTGTAGAATCTGATAGCAGGAAAGTGCCCCAGAAAACATATGCCATAGTCACTTGTGTGGACAAAAATCATGCTCCTGAATTGATGTTTTGCTCTGGACAAGAGTGTGCATGTGGGGGGGGGGGAGGGATTCTACTGTAGTCTAAAGGCTGAGACCAAGGATATATCCACATTGCAAAGTTATAGCAGTTTGAGGCAACTTTAACTGCCATAACTTCACCTAATGGAATCGTGGGATGTATAGTTTGGGGAGAAATTTCTGTGCTAGAGAACTTTAGTCCACTCTCCTTGACTAGCAAAGAATTCTGAGTGCTTCAGGAAACTATAAACCTCAATATTCCATAGGATAGAGTCATGGCATCAAACTGCAATAATTGTATACTGTGGATACCCCCATAGGTAGTGGTGAACCAGGCAAAGGAGTTCAGAGAAGAAACCAGGTTTGGTAGCGACTGAAAAGAATTTTGGTGGATTTGGCAGTCTTGATGAAAGTAGACTTTTTGCAGTCCCTGATATAGAATCATAGAATCATAGAGTTGGAAGAAACCCCAGGGGCCATCGAGTCCAACCCCCTGCTATGCAGGAGCACACATCAAAGCATTCCCAACAGATGGCCAGCCAGCCTCTGTTTAAAAACCTCCAAACAAGGAGACTCTACAACACTCCCAGGTAGCATATTCCACTACCAGACAGTTCTGACAGTCAGGAAGTTCTTCCTGGGGTTCAAGTGGAATCTCCTTTCCTGCAGCTTGAATCCATTGCTCCTTGTCCTAGTCTCTGGAGCAGCAGAAAACAAGCCTGCTCCCTCCTCAACATGACATCCCTTCAAATATTTAAACATGGCTATCATGTCCTCTCTTAACCTTCTCTTCTACAGACTAAACATACCCAGCTCCCTAAGCCATTCTTCATAGGGCATGGCTTCCAGACCCTTCACCATTTTGGTCACCCTCCTCTGGACATGCTCCAGCTTGTCAGTATCCTTCTTGAATTGAGGGACCAAGAACTGGACACTATTCCAAATGAGACCTAACCAATGCAGAATAGAGTGGTACCATTACCTCTGTTACTGCCCCGGCCAGTCCGAGCTTTGGGGATATTAAAGATATCCTCTTGATATCATAATTCAGCTTCACTTCTCTATACCTCTCCACATGCTTGCGAGGCCACCGGACAAGCACGTAAACAAGCTCGGCTGTTAATTGCCGTAATATTCCTGGACAATACAGGCAGGCCAGAAATAGCTGACTCACTGCTTTAGGAGACCTCCAGGCAAGTACTCTAATTAGGTATGCACACCACTTACAAAAGAGCCTCTGCCCCACGCTGGCAGCTTGATGGGTAACTTATCCAATGCCCAAGTACTCTGCGTTTGCATACTGGCTACTCCACTGAGAACCGCTACGATAACTCAATCATTCAGATTCTGACCTTTCGGAGGCTTTGCCTCCAACTCCAAATCTATTGTTTTCCCCCAAGAACGGCATAGCCTGCAGTCACAATTCTCTTTATAAAAACCCTTGATTCCGAGACCTTCCTCAGAACACTCCAGAGTTTTATCCCACCTTGCTGCTGCTTTGCTTGGCTAGTCTCCCCTCAGCTCCACGTGCTGAGCTACATTGCACCCCAGGCTCGCTCTCTATTTTTCCGGGCTTCAGGACAGGTGAAGTATCACCCAAGCCAGCAACTCCTCTAAAAATCCCTCTATATCACTCCAACCTTTATTTCCTTTAGTTATCTTATGTGAATGAGTCGCATACACTGTTTTGCTTGTGTTTAATAAAGGTCATTTATTGTTTCAACTTCTGTGTTCTCCTTGACTTGACCCGACCCCTTAGACATAGGGTTCAAGATCTCGCTACGTTACCCTGCCTCTCGTAACGCTAAGCAGTGCTCTGAGCTAATTTTCCCCACCTTTAATTAAGCACGTTTTGGTGTCTTTCCCAGGACCCCCAGTACACAGGGTAGCACCTCCCTCAATCTAGATGCCATACTTCTATTGATGCAACCAAAAATCGTGTTGGCTTTCATGACTGATATACGTGAGAAGAAACCACATTGCCTTTAAAATCCACACATTTGCAAATTTGTTGCAAATTTCCTACATTATCATTCATGAGAAGAACAATGAAAAATTTCCAACTCATCTTTTTTATATCAGATATCCGTTAAAAATGATGGTGTTTTACAATTACAGCTGAAGGAGTAGACAACAAAACAGCAAAACACTGAAGAGATGCCAGAATTCTAACTTTAACTAACTCTGGCATGAAAAGCTGAGAGAGCTAAAAACCTAGGCCATTTCTGCATGCTACCTGATCCCATCATCCTCTAGTTGTGATCCCAGCAGCACCTTATGCTGGAAGGGAGCGCAATGAGAATGTTCCCCTCTGCACCCGACTAGCTCCCTGCAGAAGGGAGAGTGAGGCACACTTGCCTGCCTTCTGCTGCACAGCTGGGCTCTTTCCCATGCTGCACTGTTGCAAGAAGTGCCTGCATCACACATGGGAGCGCCATGTGATTGGGGGTCACTGATGGAGAAACTACATCAATGATTTACGCCGTGATTGCACCAGCTGGTGATGGGAGAAGGGCAGGACCACAACGACATCATGCAGAAACGTTGTTGCAATCCTGCTCCTCTTGTGTCCTCACGCTGGGATGCAGTTGTCGTGCAGAAAGGGCTGTAGTCTACAAAGACTTCAAAGAAATTCTGAGGTGATAGCCTTCCAGTTAACCCGAAGGCAAATTCTGGATTAGTAAACTGGTAAATCAAATTAGAGAGCCAGCATGGTATAGTGATTTGGAGCCAGCATAGTGATTTGAGTACTGAGCTATGACCCTGGAGACTAGGATTTGATTCCCTGCTCAACCATGGAAACCCATTGGGTGACCTTGGGCAGGTCACATACTCTCAGCCCCATAAAACTTCATGATAGGTTCACCTTAGTGTCACTATAAATCAGAAACTATTTGAAGGCACATAATAACAACAAATCATACCAAGGTAAAATGTAGTTCATTCAAGTTTATTCAGTACAGTTACTTTTTGGTGACCCTGACATTGACATGAATGCATAGAAGAAAGTCATAAAACAGGATCAAAACACATAGGTGTGAGAAAGAGATAAGAAAGCAGCTCTAGCTAAACTCTTAGTCAGCAAAACGATCACATAACACCAGCTAAGCAGGCATCTGACAGACAAGGTAGAAAGCCAAGGTATTACTGACCATAGTTCAAAAGAACACCAGAATTGCACATATCTAAATCTTGCCTAGTGAGAACAAGAGAGCAAAAGAGAACTAAAAGTTATGATTAAAAATTCTATATAAGGGTTTGGAAAGAGACAAAATTAGAGTTTTCTTAATCAGAAAGCTCCACAGGACCTACACTCTCAGGTCTGATTAGAGGGGTCATTGTACTTATGTGGAGACATGCTATGCTTGTAGCTTTGCTTATTCTTATCGTGTTCTGATTGCATATCTTTCTTTTAAACTTTGTTGAATTTGATTTGTATTGCAAAGCCTTTTTACAAATATAGAAATGATATGACCTTAGTTGGAAGGGTTTTCCCCCCCCTAATACTGAGAAACAGCGTGTCTCTTAGGCTAGACTGTCTATCTAGGAGTGACACTTGGTCTGGAGAGAATCAGACATGTTAAGTATTTTTATAAAAACAATCAAAACAAACTTTTTTTCTTCAAAACTCATTTGAACAGTTTTCATTCAGGTAAAGTTATCTCCCCACCTTAGAGCTGACGAAACACAGAAGGCATATTTTCAGGAGAACTAAGGAAAAATCTACCACAGCTTATGGGGTGTTTTGGAGAAATAAGGTGAATACAAAGTAAAGCAACATATAAATTAAATTATAAATATAAATTATAATTATACAAATTATAAATATAAATACAAATCAAAGTTTTTGCTTTGAATGATAAAAGCATGTGCAACTGAAAAATGCACACAAACAACTCAATTGAGAAAATGTATCCATTAGGTAAAAATATATAAATGCATACAAATTTCAATGTGGGAAGAAAAAAAATTAAAGATTTTAAAAAACAAGGAAAGGAAGAAAATGCAGGTGAGATTTGAGGACACACAAGAAATTGAGACTGAGAACTTTTCAAATTCCAAATGATTGAGCACTGAGTGGAGTACAACCAAAGAATACAAGAATGCACCAAAGTTCTGGAGGACTATCCAAAGCTTGGGCAGGGTTTAAATGAAATGGGACACCATCTTAATTTCTTCCCTCAGATTTGAGGGAGCAGTTTTTAAATAGGCCATCTTTGCAATGTACAGCTTGAGCAACTAACAGCCCTGTGAAGCAACAAATTTCTTGGTTTGAGTCTTGATATTCTGTGTAATGTATTTAAACACTTATTTGAATGAAAGTGATTTTCTGAAAAAAATGTTTTCCCTGTCTGACAGTGTACCAAAGCTTCCAGTGCAGGCAGCTTCAGTAGTTTGGGGAAAAGTGGCAACCAAGACATTTCACTGTGTGTGTGTGTGTGTGTGTGTGAGAGAGAGAGAGACAGAGAGAAAAAAAATCTCTAGCTTTTTCAGAGGTGAAAAAATATAAAGGAATCTGGTAGCCCCTTTGAGACTGAGAAAAATAATTTTCTAGCGCAGGCTTTCACGGATTCCAGTCCACTTCATTAAATGCATGGTGTGAGCCTCTGGGGACAAACATATATGCAATCATGAGTTGGGGGTAAGGTGAGTATGAAGTATAACTAGAAATGTAAAACTTATGGATATAGTGATGGGATGTCATGTTCAGTCTCCATGATGGCCATAAAGGCCATTTCCGCACAAGCTAATAGAAACGGTGCAGAGCATTCTCCAGGGAGGATGTCTGCACCTGGGAGCAGACTGGGTCAGACCTACTTAACGTAGATCTGCACCTCAGCCTTCTCCGGAACGACCCCAAGTGGTGTCAAGTGTGCTTTTGAAAGACCGCTTAAAACAGGTCTTTCAAAAGCACGGAGCATGCCATTCCGTGCCCGCTCTCTGGTGCAGATTTTCAGGCTCACACCAGTGCGAGCCTGCGATCTGCCAGGGGCGGGCTTTAGGCTGGTGAGCTTCAGCGGTTGGTTGAGAAGCCGCCATTTTGGTCCCCGGAGCAGTGCGGAGCGACGAGCATTCACTGCTCCAGAGCAGCGCAGACCAGACCAAGGAGCCAAGAAGTCCAGTAAGTGGTGGCACGGGGCGATTCCCTCAGCCCATGCAGAAATGGCCAAAGAGTCATTCAATGGATAAAGGTGGAAGAGAAGTTTTACATACAAGCTGAGGTAAGCAGGTGAATTATGAACAGAAGAGGAAGTTCCTGGTGTAGTGCATGGATATGGATACAAGAAGAGTAAAGTCTTGCAATAAAGCAGGCATGAGAATCCAGTTTAGTAGCTGGGATGCCAATTAGTGTTTTACTATGCATAGTGTGCCAAGAAACCATTGTTTCTGTTCAAACCACTTTCAGTGGACTGCAGTTTGTTGGTATACCCTAATTCAGCTTTTTCTCTATCCAATCTCCCTCTGATTTTTGTTGTTGTTGTTGTTGTTGTTGTTGAAAGAATTTGCTTGTAAGTCCGGGAAAGTTGAAGCATTCTGTGACTAGTTTTGGGGTATTTTCATGTGTTATTTGTGGCCATTTATCTTCACTTGTGCTACAGAAGTGTTTTATATCTTTTTATATTGAAACAAATTAACAAACTAGGCTTTTCAATACTTTTCAGGAATTGTTCCTCTAAGATGAGGCAGAAAACAGCATGTTCCTTTTATTTCTCTTCAGTCTCCAAACAAATTTTTGTGCAGTTTCATGATGTGACGGGGCTCCCCAAACAGTTTGATATCATTCTTGTTTGCCAACTAGATGCACAATGTGAATGAGAGTGTGCCCACTGGGATGGGCCATCCTTTCCATTTTGCATCTGGCCGGAGGTTGAGTAGGACATCTTCAGGCTGTTTGAGAGGCTTGTCCATGAGCTGAAGTTTGTGTTATGAAAATCAGAGAAAAGACACTTACAGTGTGCTGACTCAGCAGAAAGACTGTTGTTATGTGCCTTCAAGTCATGTCTGACTTATGGTGACCCTAAGGAAAACCTATCATGGGGTTTCTTGGTAAGATTTGTTTTGGGGGGTACCTTTGCCACCTTTTGAGGCTGAGAGAGTATGAATTGTCCAGTGCCACCCAGTGAGTTTCCATTGGCAAGTGGGGATTCAAACCCTGGTGCCCAGAGTTGTAGTCCAATACTCAAACTTCTACACCATGCTTGCACACCCATAAAAATGCAAGGTAGTTTGACCCCCTAACTCAGGTTTTTCAAAAATGCCAGGCTACAGATGTGGAGGTCACTTCTGGAATACCTCTGTTTCTGTGAAGGAGGAACCAGTTTCCAGTTTGCATAGCCAGAGTCATTCCAGGCTCTAAAGGAACTTTGTTCCCTGGGCCACTGATGCAGCTGGCATTTTGGAGATGTGCCCCATGGAATAAACACATGTGTGGCTCCTTTTATCACTTCCACATTGTGTTTGGGCTCAGTGAGCCTCCCTCTGGTGAAGAGTGGCTTATTGGAATGGTTCTTCTACAGAGGCAAATCAAATCTGGATGGCTTCGCAGGAGTTCTAAACAGTTTGTATTTAAAAAATTGGCAGTGCTTTTTTTTAAAATATATATTTATTAAGAACTAAAAAAGACAAACATTACATAGTCCATCTAACATCTCATTCATAACATAATATACATAATCATAATAGACATTTTAAAAACAAAACATACAAATACACACATGAAACATACCACATACCTTATTTACATAACCTAAACAAACATGGAATGCTTCCCCCTTTCCGTGGGATACAGCCTTATATTATTTCAAAACAAAAAAACCAAAAAAAACTTACCTCTGTATATCAGAAAAGAATAAAACAAATATTCCTTTTGACACACATTATCTTCCACTCTAATTACATCTCTATCACATAACATTATTAATATTTTCCAACATTCTTATTCTTTCAAAAATAAACCTGTTATATCTATACCTCTTCTCTTATTTCTACCTCCCTCCACATTGATACCTAGGGATTATCTCTCTGTGTTTTTATGATTGTCACTTCCCAACTTGTTCCTTATATATAATATATCACTAAAATTGGTACTCAAGATTGAAAACCTTTAGTTGAAATTTCCTTATTTTCCAAAAATTCTGTAAATAGTTCCCAAGCTTTATAAAACTTACTGTCCATCTTATTATCTAGTCTGTAAGTCATTTTGTCCATTTGTGCAATTTCCATAGTTTTTTCTATCCATTCCTCCACTGTTGGGATGCATGTTGATATCCAGTATTTGGCATAAACAATTCTGGCAGCGACAATTAGATGCCACACTAATCTTTTAGTGTGGAAATCCATCGCACCATCTACACCAAAAAGTCCCAGTAAAAAGAATTCAGGAACTAAGTCAATTTTCCTTTTCAGAATTTTTTGCATATTTACTTGTATGGCGTACCAGAATCTCTTGGCTCTATTGCATCCCCACCACATATGGTAGAAGGATCCCACTTGTTCCTTACATTTCCAGCATTGATTGTTCATATTCTTATTAAAGGTCTTTTGGACTCTCACTTTATCATACCACAGGTACGCATGCCAGCTGAAATGGAGATCATGTCCTTCCAATGCCAATATTTTCCTGTCATCTAGGAGAATCCAAGGTTTCATCCAAGCCAAACATGCCGCCTCATAATATAGACTTAAATCTGGCATTGCAAAACCCCCTCGCTGTCTTGTATCAGTTAATCACTTATACTTCATTCTTGGTTTCTTCCCGTTCCATATAAATTTTGATAATTCTTTTTTACAGTCTTGAAACCACTTCTTAAATATCATAACTGCTATCATCATAAATAAAAAGAGTATTTTGGGAAGAACACTCATTTTTATCGCTGAGATTCTGCCCATTAGTGAAAGATCCAATTTTTTCCACATGTTCAATTCTTTTGAATTTGGCTCCAAGTCTTTTGATAATTGTTCTTGAACAGATTATTATTGTTATTAGTCAATTCTATACCCAGATATTTCACTCTTTAAACACATTGGAGACCTGCTTTCCTTTCAATCTGTTCCTTCTCCAGTAGTTTATTATTTTTCAAAAGAATCTTGGTTTTGGTTTTGTTAATTTTAAAACTGGCCAGTTTACCAAATTTATTTAAGAATTCGTTGAGTTTATCAATTCTCATTAGGGGGTCTTCTAAAAATATCACCACGTCATCAGCAAAGGCCTTGTATTTAAACTGATCTTGCCCGATCTTGACTCCTTGAATAGAATCTTCACTCCTTATTTGCCGTAATAAAACCTCCAACACTAATACAAATAATAAAGGAGATAATGGATAACCTTGTCGTGTTCCCTTCAGGATTGGAATATTTTCTGAGAGATCTCCGTTGATGATTATGCCGGCCTTTTGTTCCTTATATATATCTTTTATCCAGTTTGTAAACATCTCTCCGAATTCCATTTCTTCAATAACCTTTATTAAAAATGTCCAATTAACATTGTCAAAGGCTTTCTCTGCAACAAGAAAGATAAGAGTGCCTTTTTTTTCGTTATGAGGTTCATAGAATTCTGTTACATCAAGCACCATTTGAATATTGGTTCTCATCTGTCTCCCCGGAATAAAACGGCTCTGATCTTCATGTATGAATTCTGGCAGAACTTTCTTCAGATAATTTGCTAAAATAGAAGCAAAAATTTTATAATCCACATTTAAAAGTGATATTGGCCAGAAATCTTTGCATGTAGGGGTATCAAATTCATCTTTGGGAATCAATGTTATGTTCGCTTCTATCCAACTTCTTGGGAGTATGTTAACACCCAATACTTCATTCATCATAACTTGCATCGGCCCCCATAGTTGTTCTTTAAAGTGTTTATAAAAATTAGCTGTTAAGCCATCCGGACCTGGAGCCTTATTGGGTTTTGTTCCCTCTATCACTTCAATCACCCCTTCGAGACAATCCCATCTGAATCTTATCTGATTTTGTTTTAGCTTGGAAACCAAAAATTCATAATCCTTCCTTTTCTTCAATATTCTTGCCAGGATTTCTCAAAGTATTATTAGTGGTTTGTCTTGGTCCATTAGAGGACATCTATTATGTTCTTCAATAATTTTGTCCCTCATTGATTTTCTAGTAAGCTGCACCACCACGTCTCTGGGTACATTCTTTTTCTTAGCTGGTACAGAGCTTACTCTATAGATCGCGTCTATCTCCGTGTCCGTATCTTCTTTTTCCACTTCCAAAAATTCAGCCAATAGATTTATTATTCTCTTTTTGATATCTTCATTTGTCTTCTCTTCTAAACCTCTTATTCGTATCCACGAGTCCATCTGTTTTTGTTCAATTAAGGCCATCCAGCCTAGCTGCTTGTCCATTTCTACTGTTGAGGAAGACATTTTCTGTTTCAAGGTTGAGATCTCTTTCTTATTCACCTCTATATCTTTTCTATTAGTGTTAACTTCTCTTTTGACTTGTTCTAAGATATCTTGCATTTCTGTAACCTGATTTTTCAATTCATACAAATCTTGTTTTATTCCCACCATATAGGATCTCATTTCTTCCATAAATTTTTATCCGGTGGTTCATCAAAAGAGTCACATCTTCCTTGTGAATCTGAAGTAGAAGCAGTTATGCACGTTTTGCCTGATCTGTTTTTTTGCATTATGAATCAAATTTGCCTACACACTTCCTCACTATGAAAATGAATTACCACTGTTATAAGTTATTTATGAACTCAATTGGCAAAACATTCGATACCTGTTTTTTGAAAATTAAATCACAATTTATCAAAAGTTTATCAAGAATCTCTGATCAATGGACAAGTTGATTATTTGAAATGTTACAGGAACAATGAGTTATGAAACTTATCTACCTTTATATGAAACTCCCATAATGAATGAATAATAATATGACTGGATATTCTCTATTTAATCAATTCCATACCCCAGGTGTTCCACCCCTTCCCTCAAATTGTACTTAATTATATCTTTAAATTATTCAAAGCAATATTGTATCTATAACAGTCCTATTTAAATTATCGTCAAACTCAATTACTTATTCTTAATTAATCCATAAAGAAATTACTTGGTTTATTGCTTATTAATAACTTATTAATTAGGGGTTAATAATAGAGGTTTCACCACTGGTTCAAATTCATTAACTCTATTTCATCTCTCCATATAGTTATCCATTAAATTATTCTTCTTGTATTTATGTACTTATATTTTCCCCTTTCGTCTCTATCTTTCTTCTTCTCTATCTCTTTTCTCTTCACCAGATGGTGAAGAGTTAATTTTTCTCCCAGTTGCCAGTTACGAGTTCAGCTTTATGTCCTTGAAAACACCACTCTTCAGTCTTCTAATCTAAAAAGCAATCCAGTAATCCACTCAGTCCTATCTTCTTTCCAAAATGTAGCTTTGTTATAAAGTTCTCTTTTGTTTACAAGCTCTCAGAATCTTTTAAAATCCAAATGGTAAAAATAAACCTCGTGTCACTGGCATAAGGTTTTTAACTGTCTGGGGAGAAGGGCGAGCTACACGAAAAGCAATGGAGAAAAGGGTGAAACAATAGCTTCCAAAGTACACCCCCAGTACACCTCCAGTCAAATATCCATATATAAAAATTTCACAAATCCACAAATCCACATCCACGGTCCACAATCTGAATCAGTTATTTATTGGAAACTGAATATAAATTGAAAAGTCAGGAAAAACAATGTCAGTGGAAAGTGTTCCTTATCACAGAGTCTCTGGCACAGTTATAATTAGCTAAGGAGGAAGGGGGGATTTACCACAATCCAGAACGAAGAGTTTAAGACATTAGGAGTTCTTCAGAGGATAAATCCTGTTCCCAGTCAAGGTCTTCCGAGCTGTGATACAAACCTTCTAAGAGAGGTTTCCACCATCAATCTTCTGTTTCAGAAAGGTCTGTCGGCTGGAATCATCTGAGGGGGATATTGTCTCCCTCTGCTCCTTACTGCTGTGGTGAGGTTTAATGGCGGCGACAGTTAGGTTGTCTCGCTTCCATGGTCTATCCAATTGTGTTCAGCGGGAACAACTTGGCTTCTGGTCCCTCGTCTTCTTCTGGCTGCCCTCTTCTTGCTGAGGCACAGAACTAACCTGATCATGAAGTAAATTTTGTCCAGTAACCGGCAGCAGCGGCGATCTTCTTTGCAGAGCTCAGAAGGTCATGTCTTCCAGCTCCCGACCAGACCGGAAGTCCCGGCAGTGCTTTTTAAAGACTTGAACAGTCTGTACCAATAGAAGTTTCCAATGAGCAGACACAATTGCTCTTGGACAGTTCCTTCCACTTGTAAGACCCTGTTCTCTCTTACTTGCTTTTCATGAATGTTTCAAAGTTTGAGGTGATGAGATGGCAAGAGTAACGTCTAAAGTGACTGCGGTGGCAGAATCCTAATTAGGCCATTTCCACACTACACTATTACCGTGCTATTTTTCCACTTTCAACATCCTATGGAATCCTAGGCTTTGCAGTTCCGGGAGGGGCATTTAGAATTTTCAGCCAGAGAACTCTTTGGCCTCAGTAAACTACAAACCTCAGAATTGCACAGGATGTTGAAAGTGGAATAATAGCACTAGAATAGTATAGTGCAGAAATGGCCTCAGTTTGAATAATTATCGATGTGAGCAGGTAATACAAACAATAATTGGCTGAATCTTAGAGGCATCATTTTTAGAGTCCTAACTTCTGCAGGTTATTCCATATTACAGTGGTTATCTAGGTCTTATCACTGTGGGCTTTGGGATTCTAAATGCCTTTGCTACTCTGGACATGCTACACTGGCATATATATATGTGTGTGTGTGTGTGTGTGTGTGTGTGTGTGTGGTGTGAAGCCTTTTTGTTAGGAAGCCTTTTTATTTTAAAGATTGGTTATTTATAAGTTGGTCCAATGAAAGGAGAAAGTGTTCATCTGTTTCTAGTCCGTTTCTAGTAATATATTCTTTAGGAAGTTGCATTTCAAACTGTTTGTTGTGGTTCCAGCTCCCACTGCAAGTTGTTCTTATAGTTACAATTTTTTAAAAGGTAATTCATTTTTTCAAAGTCTGTATGAATATTTTTCATTTAGACCAACCCAAACCAGCACTTGAACCATGTCATGTTCTTTCTCCACTATTCCATGAGGTGATTACTTCATAACTATAAAAATAACTAAAATTTCAGTTATAACACAAAAGGAGAACTTTTATCCCTAATTAAGTTAAAAACAATATTATATAGATATAATTTTGTTATTAGGGAAAAATAATTAATTTCAAATGTAATTAATTAAATTACTAATGGTCCAAGATGTAGCATCAATAATGTTGCCAAGAATATTCCACACACAATAATATTTTTATTGCTATTTTTAATTTCCTTGGTTTCCAGATTGTTTGTAAAGCACAAGCTGATGGCAAATGCCCTCACAAAATCACAAAACTGACCATGAGCGGGCAGGAGTTTGCCCTTGTTGAGCCTTGAGAACAGTTTGGCCCTGAGAACTCTTCTCTTCACTTTCTGTAAGTAGCACTCAGAATGGAAGCCGTTGTCTATGAGAATTCAGCAGTGACATCTCTGGGATTGGAGAACTGCTACCAAACTCATCTTGTTCCTACAAGGTTGTTTTGAAGGAAGAAGGAACCAGCAATCCATACTCAACATCGTACCTCTGCCTCCGTTACAGATTGAGGCCCTTTCCGCTCCACCCTCCTAACCCGCCATAGGGACCGGAGAAGGACGGGACTGTGATGATAGTTCTGTGTGAGGTCGTCGCAGTCCCATCATTCTCCCATCCCCAGGTGGAATAATCGTGAGGTATATCATTGACAAGTTTTCCCTGTCAATACCACTGAACACACCATCATCCTGCTGTGTGCCCACACTTACCTTCCCTGCAGAGGCTCTGGAATCATGTTGGAGATGCTTCCTGCCCCCAGCACAGACTGGGAAACTTCCGCACTGCACTGCAGCAGGAAGAGGCAGAGCCACTGTGCTTCCTTCTGCCACAAGCGAGCTGGCGTGGAGAGGAGTGTGTTACCCTGTTTACTGGGGGTGCCATGAGAGACACCAAAATGTGCCCAACAATAGGTGGGGAAAATTAGCTCTGAGCACTGCTTTAGCGTTATGAGAGGCAGGGTAACTTAGCAGGATCTTGAGCCCTATGTCTACAGGGTCAGGCCGAGTCAAGGAGCACACAGAAGTTGAAATAATAAATGATGTTTTATTAAAACACAATCAAAACAGTGTATGCGGCACACTCACACAAGATAACTAAAGAAATAAAGGTTGGAGTGGGATAGAGGGGTTTTTCGAGGAGTTGTTGGTTTGGGTGATATTTCACCTGTCCTGAAGCCCGGTTGGAAGTGGAGAAGATGGAGAGTGTGGATCTCAGCACATGGAGTTGAGGGGAAGGCTCGCTGGACAAAGCGACAGCAAGGTGGGATGGAAGCCAAGAGCGATCCGAGGGAGTGCTCAAAGTCAGGGGTTTTTATAAGGAGAATTGTGACTGCAGGCTAGGTCGGACTTTGGGAAAACAATAGATTTGGGGCTGGAAAGAAAGCCTCCGAAAGGTCAGAATTTGAATGATTGAGTTAGAGCCAACTTGTCAATAGGATAGCCGGTATGCAAATGCGGGGTACTTGAGCATTGTATAGTCCAATCATCAATCTGCCAGCGCTAGGCAGAGGATCTTTTGAAAGTTGCTTGCATACCTAATGGAGGTACTTGCCTTGAGGTCTCCTAAAGCGGCGAGTCGGCTGTTTCTGGCCTGCCTGTATTGTTTTGGAATATTACGGCGATTATCAGCTGAGCCTGTATGTATGCTTGTCCGGGGGCCTCGCAAGCATGTGGAAGGGATATGTGAAGCCGAATTATTGATATCAAAGATATCTTTTTATATCCCCAAAGCTCAGCCTAGCCAGGGCAGTAACAAGTGTTGCTGTCCTCACTCCCATCCCAGCAAAGCCACTGCTGGGATGATGCTGGGATGACTCTCGACCCTGGTAAGCTGCAGAAAGTGCCTTAGAAAATGTGGTTCAGTCATTGAAAGATTGTACACACATCCCCATACACATACACACAAAAATACACACAAACATACACACATATAAGAGGGGAGGAAGGAGAGAGAGAGTCAGTCTTCGTTAGGAACACACAAGAATTGCATCCTGAAAAAACAAAACCATGTGCAGAGACTAAACAGGACATAACTGACTAACCAGAAACAGGCTGCCCTCGTTCCTAGAAGGACTTTGTCTGATTATGTAGTTTTGTGAAATAGAAGTCACCCAAGCGTAAGGCTGAATGGAGAACTGGAATGGATTTAATTTTGCTGGACAGAAGATATCTATCATAGCACAAAATAGTCTCCAGTTGCAGCAAATGGAAAGTGGAAATGGCCTGGCAACAGCTTAGAAAATGCCGTGCTGATTTCATAGTTGTGAAGCTAAATCCAGTTGGCTGCATTTTGCTGCTTCTTGAAACGTGGCCTACTGTATTTCAAAATATTTATAGTACGTTGCACTTCTGACCTTATGCACAATCCCAAGAAAAAGTACTGAGCCACAAAAATATGTACTCAACAGAAACCCCAGCACAGTTATTACTGTCAGATAAGACCCATTAGGAGTTTCAGATGAACAGGGGAGGGTTTACACATCCCAGGGTTTGGGCTGTTAGTAGAAAGGCTTAATTCATTTCATTAACTGTTAGAGGGTTCAAAATGTAACATGAACTATAGGTGAGGGGGCCTTTTAACACACTAGGTTGCCATTGCATCAATTGTTAGCATTAGCATTTGAAATCATGGACGTGACAGAGAAAATGCCACATAGTACTTTGACTGACACTGTTGCTTGCAAGTGGCACTTTTGTTACTGGCTTCTTCAAAAGAGCTTTTTTGCTGGTTCAAGTTGGTTGGGCCTACAGATGCATACAAATCCCACAGTCTGATTGCTGGCTGATAATTATGCCATTTGCATTTCAACACACTTGGAAAGTACAAGCTGAAGGAGGCTGCCCTAAGATACCATATCTAACAACTTTGCAATTCAGTTTTGTCACTGATCCAGCAAATCTCTTCTCTTCTTTGCACCCTAACCCACACCCAGCGACATGTTTGCTATTCAGTCACCCTTCAAGCACTGAGTGTTAAGAAAGAATGACATAAAGCTTGGAAAATCCCTGACAAAATGCACCTAAAACACCCCTTAAAGTAATTTTTAAAGATGTCTTATTATAGTTACCCAGTACATCCATAAAGTAACATGCCCACTCAATGTGTTACTTTTGAAATGTAACTTTGTTAACACCTATATTTTAAAAAATAGTGACTACATTACTCAAAACATGTTACTTCCATGTTCCAGCTGTGTAATGGCCCAGCTATCACACATGTTGTCGTTGTGGTATACTCATTACCTTACATTCAAAGCAAATGTCTGAAGAAAAGTTTGAAATATGTTCAGCCAGTGATGGGGAATTCCGTGATTTCAAGGTCCCAGCTTATGGGGAGACTTGTAAGAACTGAGAGCTGAATATGTTTAAACTCTCTCCTGAAAACCTATGTGCTGAATTCATGAAGATTTCTGGAAATGGGGAGGTGCTGCTTGCTGGTACAGTCACATAGCCTTCCGTAAAGGGGCTGCCACTGTCACTGTCAGTTGGATCATATCTGAGCATAACAGCAGTGACTGAAGCTCTGAATATGGCCTATTGCTATGGACTCAGGCTGATCCAATCTGTGTATAAATTTGCCATGAAGAGGCTTTCACATTTAAAAGCCTCCATCATTCAGCTAGGGTCTTGCAGCCCAGGTTGCCTCAATCTTGATGGCTTCATCCAATTTTGACTTGAAAGCAAATTCATTGGGTTAAAGAATCTCAGGACCTGCTCTGGAGCAAGGATTATCTCGTATATGAAGAAGAAAAAAACATGAGGGATCCTGAAAATTAAACAAATCCATCTAACAAAAATCATTGTGAACTGATTCAGAAAATCTGTACACCTATGATCTGGTCCTAATGGTATTCCTGAGGGTTCAGTGGGAAAACTGAGGCGTAAAACAAGTCTCTGAAATAACCTAATAATCTGATCTACAGACCTGTGAATTCTTGTATGATATTTCAGAGTTAGAGATGGTTTAATCTGTTACCCCAAAACATGGGTGACTCAGGGGTCCACCATGATGCCAGTGCTTCCATGAGAAAGTAAGGAATATTAGCTCAAAGAGGAGGCCTGTGAGAGGGGGGTAACTGTATGAGATCTTTTACACCTACGTCTACTGGTAGTAGTGCAGGGAAGAAGCAGCTCAGGATCCAAAAAGTAAGCTTATTTATTTAATTGGGGGAATTGCAATCACACACACAAGGCCCAAGCAGTCACGCAATCACACAAGGCTAACTGAAAGAAAAGGGAGGAAAAGTTTGGATAGCAAGATTTTCAGGGCAAAGCGGTTTATATTTACCAATACAGCAGAGAAGCGAAGAGTGATCTAGCTTAGACTAGGGGTCCAAGGACAGTGCACAATCAGGAATCAGAGTGGCAGGGTGATGACCAGCAACTGGTGTACTGTGAATTGGATAGCTCAAAAGTGGGGTTTAAATAGCCTTTTCTGCCTGGAGGGTGAAGGTGTTAATGGCTGTCTGGCAGAGTAAACAATGGAGTCCAGAGGGTGGACAATGGGGTCCAGAATGAGCTAGGCCTTAAAATAGGTGAAAAAGGGCTGGTGGTAGTCTTGATAGTCTTTGATTGCTGAATAGATGTGGGGACAAAAAGGAAGCTTGCTGGTCAGAGGAAGAAGGGCTAAGACAATCAGACACCCTGTAGGAAAATCACAGATGATATTGTCTCTAGAGGTTGAGTTGTTGAAGGGTAACTGTAAGTTCATCATTGCTGGAATTTCCCTGATTATTTCCTGACTATGACCTGGCTATATCTTGAGGTCTTTCCTGACCTAGTTTGCAACATATGTGTTCGGCCTGCTTTTCCTCTTAGTCTGCATGGTCATGCAGCCATAGTAGAGTATAATTTATATTTATGCCTATTAAATCATACTTGCCAATTAAACCATATCAAAGCATGGGATGTATGGCCTAATAACTAATCCATTGATTTCAGTTTTTTGCAATTTCTCATTTTTCCTGTATTAGATTCAGTTTGTCCTAAACTTTCAGAATTTTTTTTAAATTGCATGAAAATTCATAGAAATGTTTGCACTTTCCTTTTTCTTTTCTGTGCAGTTTTGCCTGATATTTTTTGAAATGTTTTTTAAATGCTAAGTTCCTAAGGCATTTTGAATATTAAAAATAAGTATTCTGTGTGCACTTTAACCTAATATATACATTCTGTGCACATTTTTTATAGACTGGAGAAATCCATTACAAAATGTGGAGAAATCTAACTGTCAGAGTTTTGATTTGCATATGTTGGTTTGAAAGGGCAAAATTCATTTAAATAAAATTTAAATTAAATTGTGGATAGAACAAATTTCTCCTCCGTCCACTGTTTGGACCCAAGAAATTCATCATAGCAGACTTTTGACTTTCACAAGTATTCCAGAAGTGCAAGATATACATATATTACATGGAGGAAGTCAGGAGCTGAACCTAACAAAATCAAAATTCCACTAAGTTTTTGATGTAATAAAATGTATGAGCACAATTTCTATAACAAACTGTTACTGTTGTGAGAAATGTAACTTATAGATACATTCTCATTTCTTTTTTCTGGCTAGCAATGGACCTACAGTGTAAAGTCCTGGAATAATGTGTTTCCCCTTGAGAAACCTTTCAGAGCCTGTCTGGAAAAAGTGTGAAGTAATTTTTGTGATGCTCTATCTCAATGCCTGTGTGTAGCCATCATATTCTGACAATTGATTCTTTATGAAAATATATTGTAGACAAGAGAGGGCAGAGTAACACAGTGATTAGTTTTGAGGGTGCAACAGAGTAAATTCAGCTTCTCAGGGACATGAATAACAACCAGAGAGGGTGTTCTGTTTTTATCTGTACTGAACACATTTCATCCAAGTGTGTTATTCTAGTAAAATAATGTCTCATATGCCTTTGCGAATCTCTGCCTTCACCTTCTCAATTCCTGGGCTACTTAAGTGGGAGAGATAGCATCAGACAGCTGAGAAGGACAAGGCAGCCATCTGTGTCAGAGGACATGAAACTTTTAACCTAAGAGAGATCCCCAAGCGATCTTCCTCTCTAAAAATTTCCTAGGAATAGAGTAATGCCCCTGCTTCATGGAGACATTAGTTCATTTTTGCCATTGGGTATTTTTTCAATTGGGTCTGAAGGATCAGATCCCATGGGATCTTAGAAATTAAGCAGGTTTGGCCTTGGTTAGTACTTGGATGGGAGATTACCAAGGCTGTATTTCAGAGGAAAGCAATGGAAAACCACCTCTGAGAATTCATTACCTAAGAAAACCCTGTAAAATCCATGAGTTTGCCATAATTAACAGGCAGCTTGGGGGCACATGCAGACACATTTTTTTCAGTTGCAAACCTCTTCTCCAATAGATTTTCACGGCTGGGGAATAAGACTTTGCACACAAATGAGAGGCAAAGCCTGTTATAGTAAAAGAGCCTGAAAGCAAATTATAAGGAATACATATGGACACATAGAAGCACCAAAAAAAAAAAAAGCCCAATTGCTTTCCGGGAAGACATCTCAGTGACAATTCATGACTTGTGGAAGTAGGAACAGTCACACTGAATAATCCCAAGGAGAGGAGAGAGGGAGGAAAAAAGTTGCAGTGTAAATACAAGTCAAGCAAAACAGATCAATAAGAAATAATTGTACCTGGAGCTTCTTACCTACTTGGATACATTTCCATACATGTTCCCAAGGCTGGCCTTACATTAGGCATCTCAAGCAACAGATGACAGGGTGATGTGAAGTGAATAGCAATGGAACTCCCTACCTGTTTCCCCCTGTCAAAGTTATATTTTTACATACCTGCACTGCACTCCCCACCCAGCTATCCCTCAAATACAAAGGAGTATGCTATGATAGTAATTTTGAAGCCAGAGTCAGCTCTAAGTCCAATCAATTTCTATATGTGATGGAAAGCACTGTCCAATCAATAGTCTCAGCATCCAATTTGCACCATTTGCTAGACATCTTGACAATTCTCTGGAATCATCTCTGGAATTCTTTGGCATTCTTTAGTGCTCTTTGGAAGCTACCAAAGTTTGGAGACAGACAGTCATTTTCCTCAGAGACACTTTTAGTTGGAAGGATGAGTCATTGCTTGTGGTAAATATACTCCTCTCCCTTTTGTTTTTGAGCAGCAAGTTTGATAGGTGTACCCTTGTTGTTGCTTTTAAAACAAGCAAAACCTCTTTGACCAGAGCAAAGCAAAACTGATGTTCTGTATACTGTGAGAAGTGAAACCCACCTCAAACAATTTGAAACGCTCTTAAAAATGGTTGCCTGTCTCCCTGCTTGCACTTCCTACCCCCCACCGCCTACTATCCTGCCAATTATTGTCATTGAGCTAACATGACAGACTTTATTTAAACACCTGCTGGGCTTTCTTTATATGACTATTTTTCCATCTGTTCTTTCCCCAGGAGAAACTAAAACACGTCTCTACAGAAAGGAAGATGGCTTAGAAGCCAAGTCTGTCAAATTCTCCAGAGTTCTGAATCTGGGCAAAGCATAATCACTATTAATGAAAATTATGAATCATTGAAAAGGGTTTTGGCATATTGCAACGGTGCTTTGGTCCTCTGAGTCCTAGCTTTTTCTATGCCTGGGAATGCAGTGTTTTATAAAGATAAGGTATCACCAGACCAGAAGGTTAAAGCATCTCTGGTCTTGAATAAATACAGGCCACAGGTTCAATTTTCACAATCACTATCATAAGCATAATCCATGTGGCTGCATGTATAAGGGGGACCTGTGGGGTTTCACATGTCCTATCAGTGCCTCCTAGAATAGGCCAAGATGACCAGTTGTTGGGAAGGACAGGAATTATAATCCCGCAACATTTGGAAGGTATTCCCTCTCCCTCATTTAAGTGGTATGAATACTGTAGATCAGTGTGGGAACTGTGTGGTCCTCCACATAGTTTTGGACTACAACTCTCTTCAGTCCCAACCTGCATAGCCAATGGTAATGAATATTGTGAGCTGCAGTTTAACAGTCTCTGGAGGCCTCACAGTTCCCATTTCATTCCCTCTCCTTTGGCATGCTAGATTGTGCCTTCAATGAGGTCATGAAAATGCCTTGTTCAAATTCACAATGGCTCAGGTTAGCATCATACATTGCATAGTGGCAACTGATGTTTGTTGCAAAGTGTGCAGCATTAGGAGCCATGGTGAATCCTTGTATTGTTGTCTCTATTTGTTGCATGCAAGCCTCGCACATTTATACATATATGTAAAATCTTTTATGTTGATATTTAGGGCTAACACATATCTGGCATTTAGTGTGTATGTGTGTTTAACGATAGGAGTAGGATAGTAGAACTTGGGCTGACCAAAGTCATTTTACTTGCTGAGGAAAAATCAAGGTAGCATGCCAGCCTCCAGATTCCATGCATAGTATCTAATTTCACTAGCAGTTGAACTGTCTTTCCACACTGGCGATAGCACAGTGTCTTCCTGAGAGCAGCAAACTAATTTAGGGAGTACAGAACAGGCAGGCCTTGTCTCCAGTACTGCATACAGAATTCTGAGCCCTATTGTGGATGAACTGTGGGCATCTGACTTCATAGTTTCCCTTTCCAAATAGAATTCTATTCTAAGGAGATGGCAGAGGTATACAAGTGGCTGCAGATATTCTTTTGATTTGTGGACAGGCACACTGGCCATTTCCGCACTGCAAAGTTATAGTGCTATTCTTCCACTTTCAACCTCCTATGGAATCCTGGAGATTGCAGTTTAGGGAGGGGCATTTAGAATTGTCAGCCAGAGAGCTCTTTGGCCTCAGTAAACTACAAACCCCAGAATTCCGCAGGATGTTGAAAGTGGAAGAATAGCACTACAACAGTGTAGTGAAGAAATAGCCATTGTTTTCAAGAAGAATGTAGCTGAATATCATATTTGCTTTTCACAGCTGCATCCAGGGCCACTCAGCTTTCACTGCTTCCATTATAACAGGGAAGCTTGTTCTTTTCTCAGTAGCTTGACTGGGAAGCTCCAGACCTGGCTGGCATGATGTCCAATTCTGGGATATTCACAGGTCCCTCAATGTTGAGGTACAGTAGCAAACACCAGGAAACGTTAGTCATGGGCTGGTGAGTAAGGGGTGTAGCAACATGGGATGGGGGGAGTGAGGGCATTCTCTCCAAGTTAGAATTCTGCCCCTTGCGAAGTTTTCTTTCAAGTCCCCAAATTTCTAGCACTGAAGTAATTTAAAACTTTAGATGAGCGTTTAGATATAGAGACTCTTTCCACAGGATGTCATCACCCTGCATAAGGGATGGGAGCGAGACAGGACTTGGACTACGCTTATGCACAACATTGTTCATGTCCCATTGTTCTCCCATCCCCAGGCACTGTGATTGCACCACAAATCATTTTCGCATGGCATTTCCGATGTGAAAGGGCCTCTTGAGCATCGCTTAAATGTGAGGAGCGGTCCACACGATGCACTCACATTTGTGCAACGCTCAAGGGCCTGACGCGGACTGCGCATGCATTTTTTCATTTTCGGCTTGAAGCCAAAAATAGTGCACGGTTGCGCATCCCTCTGGGGCCCCACGTGCACTTACTTTGTGTCTGGAGCCTCGGGAGCCGGGCCAGTTGCGCTTCCTGTCCAGTGCAGCCTGGAAAGGTCCCAGGCTGCACTGCAAAAGGAAGAGGTGGGGCTCTCGAGCGAGCAGGAAGCTCGTGCGGAGCCGAAGGACCCTGGATGTGAGAGAATTCCTCCAGAGGCTGCTCGCGTGAGCCCCGCACCCCCGCACCGCGAAAGGGTAAGGTGCGAAAAGGGTCATTGACAGGTTTTACCTGTCAATGACCTGCAACTGCACCACTCTCCTGTACTTACCTGAGCTGTGGAGGATCAGGAAGTGCAATGGCCATTCCTCCAGCCTCAGCACAGCCTGGGACAGTGCACTGCCAAAGGAAGAGGCATGGCCATTGGGCCTCCTCCATTCCTGCAGGCAGCCAGTGTAGAGGATAGCCACTCCTGTTCAATCTCCTCCTGGGAGAGGCTCTACTGGGATTCCTGCAGGATGCTGTTGGGAGCCGGTTACATGAGGAAAGGGCCAGAGTTTGGGCATCGAAAACAAAGGGCAGGCAAAGTTATGGAGGGAATGTGAATACAGCAAATATGAGAGTTCTAGGCATGAGTCCCCGCCCTGGTGTCTCACTCTCTGCTACAGTGGTGAGTACAGGTTGTATGGCGTTCTCATACATACATAGCTAACTGTTAATGCAGTTACTTTCATTCACGTAATAAGCAGTCTGACAGAAGGCATGAAAAGGGGTGTGTTAGAGCCATTTCACATATAGGGTTCCAGGTGTGATGTAGGTAGCCAAAAAAATCAAACTTTATGTGTATACTCAGATTTTTGTGTGTCTAATTGGATGCATGTGCATGCACACATGTGAGTGTGCATGAGAGAGAGAGAACACACAAAAATAATATGTGAAGTAGTTTTCAATTTACATAGCTGCTAGAACAAAGGATGTCATGTATTTTTAATTCTCTAAAAACATTAAGGCAGTACACGTTTCCCTTTTCATTGTAGCCTTTTAGTGGAAGAGTTGGAATTCTATAGTATCCGTGGGTTTTTTTAAAAAAAGAGAAATAATCTTAATCGTAAAGCTAGAGATGTTCTATGAATTCATCTGTGCCTATTTTCAGACAAGAATGCTCTTTTATTTTCACTATTTGTTTATGATGTTCTAGTCTTGAAGATAGGTTAGTGGCCTACAGCGAATCTACTTTTAAATACGCTCAGAACTACTTCCACAGTAAATATTTGATTAGTTTTAATATTCACACCATGGCATGAAAATATTCCATGGAGATATTCACATTCTTTTACTTTAGGTTCATTACTCTGGCATAAACACAGTGGTTGAGCTAGGTAATTTTAGACCTTGGAGATTTCAGGCAGCCCCTTTTAAGATGGCAATGTGTATTCATTTAGTTATGGAGTAGCAAACAATGAACATCCCTTCCTTCCCTACCCAGGCCTTATTCCATGCTATACATCTTCTGTGCTGTCAAAACTAAAAGGGAAATTGTTTGGAAACACTGGTGGCTTGTGTCGCTAGGTCATGAAAATCCGAGGTCCTGGGATTTAAGAGTGGCTTTCTGGTGATGTCATGAAGTAAATCTTTCCTAACCTCCACTTTATACACAGAGAAAAATTTTCAGCAGTGGATGAGCCCATGGGATGGGATGGTGGCATTTATTTTGCAAGAAATTAAACTTTTCCAAGCTTTGTATAGCCCAATAGCTTACAACTGTGGTATAGTTGTAACTCTTCACATCCAGATCTGGATCCCATGTTTCATAGATAATGTTTGATTACTGGAAGCATATGAAATATATAGAACATATGGGGAATCTTCACATAATTTGAAATAGGGATCTATGGGAATCTATCATTTGACTATTACTTTTATAGGATTCATATAGAAACAGTGATCAAACCGTGCAATCCTATTTAAACATTAGGTATTTGATTTTTTTGTTGTTGTTAGGAGTAAAGAGTCCAAATAAGATAGGATAGTTAATTTTTAAAAAACAAACAAACAAACAAACTTAGAATATTTTAATTTGCATAGCTATCATATGCACTGATTGACTCATACAAAGCAAACACCCTCTATGGAATATATACAATCTTCTGCCACTCATGGGGTGCTGTGAATAGTTTTGGTCCAGATTTCTTATCCACCTTGATCCTTCTGTATTTTAGTGGCTTAAGATTCCTGCAAAATGTAACTATCTGTGTGAGAAATAGCAACACATAAGAAATGCAACGTAAGGAATGACTCTGTTGCTATATTCATTATATAAAGGGCTATTAAAATTGTCAAGATTAAATTACTAAAGCCACTATCCAAATACAGAAATCACAGACAATCAGTCATTTGTAAAATTGTTCAGCTTTATATCCTGCCCTCCCTTCAATGCGTTCAAGGTGATCTACATAGCTATCCTCTTACTTACCGCCACTTTATCTGCCACTTTATCTTTACAACAATGCTGTGAGATTGTTGGCTTACAGTAATCCAGTGAAGTTTAATAGCTCAGTGAAGCTTTGAACCCACATCTCTCTAGTCCCAATATAGTAGTCTACCTACATCTTATAAACTTCAAAAATGGTTCTGCTCTAGCTTGGAAGAAAACTTACACTAGTTGAATTCATTTGCAAAAGGAACTAAAAAGTATGCATGGAGGGAGAAACAGCCCTCCACATCCACCAAGACTGGTTTGGGAGTAAACAACAGAAGCAAGCAGAGCAAGAACTAGGGCCATTTCTGCACTGGATTGCTCCAGTGCTATTATTCCACTTTCAACATCCTATGGAATCCTGGGGGTTTGCAGTTTCAGGAGGTGCCTTAAGGTCCCCCCCCCCCAGGATTCCATAGGATGTTGAAAGTGGAATAATAGCACTAGAACAGTCCAGTGCAGAAATGGCCTAGATGATCCAGAGTACCAGAAGCTAAGATTCTCACCTCACTCCACACACCCATACAAACAGTTCCATATCTTTTCTAAAAGATCTCTTTTGAACGCCTCCCCATCTTCCTTCCAAACCTTCTTTTTGACTAGTGTCCCAGCTGCAAATACTGCAACTACAGCAAGCAAAATCAGACATGCTAAGGAGGAAGGGGAGGACAGTTCATAATAACCTTTCCACACTTAATGCCCCATTTCCTGCCACTCTGCTTTCAAAATCAGAGTGAAAAAAAAGCTTCAGTTTCTGTACAATGAGTTGCTGTTTCTACTATTGCTACTATCACTACTACTACTTCTTCAGTTCTTACTCCCAGGGAGAATGAAATAAAGAGGATGAGAAACTAAAAGCAGCCAATAAGGGTAATTTGTCCTCATCCCATCCACCAACAGAGTCATACACCATAGTAGGAGTATTAATACTTATTTCATTCATGCAAGTGAGAATGAATAATTTCATGTTTTCTTCCCACTGTGGAGAAAACAAATATTTTTGTGTAGGTCTCACTTGTCACACATCCCAAAGTGATTCAGGAAATTATTTTGTGAGGAAATATATTTTTTTAAAAAATGCATGAGAGTTACAGGAGTTTGTACAAAAACAAAACAAACAAAAAACCCTGGAAGACAGTCACATGAAGTTTTTTTTGTGCACCAGAGGGTTGTTTTCTATGCAAGTAACAGCTATCTTCTGCAACAAAAAATTGCACAGAAAACAGCAATCTTGCACAGCAAAAACATATGTCTATTGCTGAGTTTTGTACAAGTTTCTTTTGTACAAAGATTGCTGCCTTTTACACAAGATTTTCACTTCTCTTATGCGCAGAAGAATTTTTTTTCTATGCAGAAACCTTAGCTTCTGTGAAGAAAATGCCATTTTCTCTGAAAAAAAAGTTCACCTTTTTAAATACTGACTAAGGGCCTTATCACACTACACTGTTATAGCACTATTATTCCACTTTAACTGCCATGGCAATATCACATGGAATCATGGGATTTGCAGTTTAGAGAGAAGCATTTAGAATTCTCAGCTAGAGAGCTCCAGTGCCTCAGCAAACTACAAACCCTAGGATTCCAAAGGGTGCAGCCAGGGCAGTTAAAGTGAAATAATAGTACTATAACGGCGTCGTGTAATAAGCACCTAAGTTCCAAACTGTGAATAATCTTCAAAAACTGAAGTTCACTATTACCTATTCAGGGCAAGGAGAAAATTCTATCATTATTCATTCTGGGCTGTGAGAACAAGATTTACAGAGATTTACATTTCTAGTTTTGTGCACTTCATCTGTCCATATCCACCATTTTGTGAGGATACCCATAATCCTCTCTCAACAGTCCAAATTTCCTCATTGGTCCTAAAAGATTGGACACCCTTAAGTAGATTCATCACATTGGAAATCTTGCTAAATAAATAAAAAACGAAACACTGAGCAACTGCCATTTTAAATTTGACAGAAGAAAATAATACTTTGTATGTACTAAGAGACATGTGTACAGTCAGCCCTCCATATCTGTGGATTCTATAACCATGGATTCAACCAAGGACAGCTTGAAAATATTAAAAAAGTCCCAAAAGGAAACTTCAGTGTTACCCTTTTATATAAGAGATGCCATTTTACTACACCATAATGGGACCTGGGCATCCACAAATTTTGGTATGTGGTGTGTGTGTGTGGTGGTCCTGGAACCAAACCCTAGTGGATACCGAGGGCCCACTGTATAAAAATGAAGGATCCTTCACTTCATGTATCTCAATAAACAAATGTTTCAGCTTATTCAGCAAGAGTAGAACATAATAAGTACACTGTATGCCCATACAATGAGACAGATTTAACAGTCTTTCAATGCCAGTAGAGCAATACATCCATTTCACAGCACACTAAGGCCATTTCCACACGGGGCGAGGGAATTGCCCCGTGATGCTACTCATCGGACTTTAGGGCTCCCCAGTCCAGTCCACGCTGCTCCGGAGCAGTGCGTGGCCACCACTCCACACTGCTCCAGGGATGAAAATGGTGGCTTCCGGTTGGTCAAGGTTTTGACCAACCGCTGAAGCTCGCCAGCCTAAAGTCCGCCCCTGGCAGATCACAGGCATAAGGTAGCAGGCTCGCAGCGGCGCGCTTCATGCCTTTGAAAGACCTGTTTTTAGCAGTCTTTCAAAAGCACGCTGGACAACCACTTGGGGTTGTTCCAGAGTGGGTTGGGGTGCCGATCTACGTTAAATAGGTCTGACCCAGCCCACTCCCAGGTGCAGTCGTCCTCCCTGGAGGTCGCTCTGCACCATTTTAAAAACCCCGTGTGGAAATGGCCTAAGCTGCTATGTATGTGCCCCAATAAAAATATGGGCAGAGATCCTGCATGGGACGTGTAGTTAGGATATTGTAACTATGTTTAATTTCCTAAGCTGACCTCCTAAACCTACATTAAAAGCTAGGCAGCCATACTGAGAAAAGGAGGTACTAGTGAAGAATAATACACTCTGACCCCATTCCCTACCCCATGAGTTGTGGTGCAATGAACAGAAACAAGGACCTCGTGGAGTTCTATTTCAACAAAAGCAACTACCATTATTTGCACTTCCTGTATTTCATATCCCTGTGACCTCACCATTATAATTCTCTTCACAATATATGATATGTAACAACTGATTAAGTAGACCCCAGTCCCCAAAACTTTATGCCATAATAAAATTGGCAGGCTTTAAGGTGCCACAAAACTATTACAAAAGCATACAAGGGATGGAATGGAAGGAAAAATACAATGTTAAGGAATTAAAAAAAAATAACAACAGCAAGAGCTTGTAGAAGTTACTTTTAAGATGACCCCCTCCCAGAATTCTCTACTGGATAGAAAATTCTGGAAGTTGTCCAAAAAGTAATTTCCCTTAGTCCTGAGAAAAACCCCTGTTTGTTGTCTCTTTCCTTTTCTGCTACATCCAATCTTGGTTGGAATGAATAGAGCAACTGGGCTATTATTGTAGAGGTCAATTTGTCTAGCCTCTCTTGAAGTGACTGAGGGAGGAAAAGAAGCGATTTTAACAGCACATGAAGAGCACCTACAGGAACAATGAGCAGCAGCAGCAACACTCATTGCTGAAGCTATGTTTTGTGTTACTTGCTCAACTGTTGCTGCCCTGCTGAAGGATCTACCTATTGAAGCAAGGCTGGTTTTGCTGGCTGTTCCGCTTGGCCAGACAACCTGCCTGTCAAATGCTGAAGAGTGAGGAAGAGAGGCAATCAGTCTTCCAGCCATGCTGTAAAATCTGGCTGCTGGCCTGATTGTTATGTTATGTGACGCTGAATCAGGAAAAGCATGTGTCCAGCACCCAACCTTATGCAAGAGTCAGAACTGGGAGCCAAAAGTTTCTGGATTCCTGCATCTACCTTCTTACATAATTTGATACAGCTACATACAGCTGCAATACAGCAGCACCAGGATGGCTCAGAATCAGGTTGTCAGAGGGGGCAGAGAGGACCATACGAGGCATCATTTACAAAATTTTAGTTTTAGTGATGATCAGAGACAGTTTTAGTTGGTGGATGCATAGTAGGAGCTCAGTGAGACTTTCCGTTTCATTTATGGATAGAAATGTCTATCCGTAGCCACATCACTCCATGCATCTGATGGAGTAGTCAGTGCTTTCAGTCTATGAAAGATTATGCTACAAACTTTTTTCTTTCAGTTAGTCTCAAAGTTCCTACAATATTCTTTTGTAGACTGTTTTATAGTTATTTTAAAATAGTCTGCATCTATGAAGAAAATTATACCATTCTCCCTCTTTAATTCCTGCTGATTGCCTTACTTTCCTTTGCAGCTTGCCCTCTAATCAGATGATAGTCACTCATAGGGGCCTCCTCCTGTATTTTCATTGACCTAAAGCGTTTTGCCATGAGTGAAAACATGATGACAACAACAACAACAACAAAAAGCACAATGTGATGAGAATACCACCAGGATTGCCTGTGTATAACAACATGTTAATATTATTGCTGTTGTTTTTTTATTTGTATTGAACTAGGAAGGTACATAATTGTTACCCTGAGAGGTGAGTGGACTTTGAGGTCCATCTGGAATGCCAGCATCTCCTTAGAAGGTGGAGGAATTATAGCTCAAAGGAAATCTGCAAGAGGAGGGTAACGGCAGGCTCTTTTCACCTGTCTATACTAGTACCAATTTTAAAGAGGACTCCAGTTAAAAGTTAAACAGGGTATTCTGTTGAGAATTACCAAGCATACAAGACAACTCTCAAGAATCATACAAAGCTATTGGAAATTGAAGCAAGAAAGGCTGGATAGAGAGAAATCGGGTCAAAACGGTGATAATTACCAATCCTGAAGGAAAAAGTCAAAGCAGAGTGACTCAGGCAGTGCGTTTGAGGGTAGCACAAATGAACAGATGTCTGGGCATCTCATATTATGTCCAAGTGCTACAATTTACTGGGGCTGGAGATGGGGTTTTTATGCCCTATTTTCTGCCCAGAAGCAGGGTGTGTGGACAAAGTGGTAATGCTTTCTCTTTGGGTTGACAAAGGAGTTTGGAATGGGCAATAGTCTTAACTCAAGATGACAAAATATTGATGAGAGTCTTGACAGTCTCTAAATGTTTTGGTCAGTGTGGTAGTGTGAATGGGAAAGGTCCCTGTAGAATATGCTCACAGCAGGGTCCCGGATTACTTCACCTGGACAGTTTTGCCTTCTATTGTTTTTGAGAGTTCTTATAACTTAACAGTTTTTGAAAGGATTATCCCAAGCCCATCAGCATCAAGCTTTCTCACCTAAACCTCTCTGAGCTTATGACCGGATCATGTCTGAGGTTGTCCTGACCTGGCAAATTCTTACAGTCAGCTTGCTTCCAAACATGTCTTCCAGCCATAAATATGTCCAATTATGGAAGTAGTACATCCTGTGGAGTAGGGGTATATGACGCGGTAGCATAATACTTTACAAGTTTTCCATCTTCCAATTAATCCCCACAACAATCTTATAACGCAGGTTTGGTGAAAGGCAGTGGTGGCCCAAAGTCACATGGTAAATTCCATGATGAAGCAGAGATTTTAACTTGAGTCTCCCTGTTCCAGCACTTTAAACATTATAGTGGTTTTTCTCTTAGGCCAGCTATAACTATAAAAAAATGGAATGAAATTAAAAACACAGTAGAAGAAAATGCAACAAATAATATGGTGGATTTGCATAATTAGACTAATTTGCATAATATGCAAATTACTTACACAGATTTGAAGACGTGGAATATGGCAACTCTACTTCCACAACATTTCAAGATGTGTGCTTGTGGTAAATCAGCATACAGCAACGTCTTCCAATAGCTCTTCTATAGTAGCAACATCACTAGAATTTATCCAGCTTTTATGTCTCTGCATATAAGCCACGTTTGAGTGAGGGATGGGGGAGTGATTAGGTCTCAGAATGTTCCTTGGTATTGTTCTCTTACATGCTTTTTTCATCCTTTCTGAATTAGTAACATCAGAACATTATGATGTGATCATATTTTATTACTGAGCACAAACCAAGGGAACCAGCAAATGTGTTTTAATTTTGGTAAGGAATTCATGAAAACACAATCTATCCTGCCTCCCAATTTCTGTTATTGGCATAGCTTTTTATAAAAAATAAAGATGTATCAAATATTTAAGACTATACTTGTTACTAGGGCTATCAAGTTGTGTCAGCTATATAAAGAAATTTTGTTTAACTACCTCCCGTTTAATGACGTAATAGAAAAAATATTTGTTGTTGTTGTGTGCCTTCAAGCTATTTCTGACTTATGGTGGCCCTAAGGGGATTTTCTGGGCTGAGAATGTGTGCCATGCCCAAAGTCACCCAATGGATTTCCATGGTGGAGTGTGGAAAAAAAATTGATAGGTGAGCATATTAATAACACCTCAATACAGAATTTATATTTACAATTTAATTTTTAAAAAAGCAACCACTAATTGTTAGTAGGTAAAGCCCTGTTATGATTTGGATTCCATTCCTTATTGATAATCCATTTGTTCTCTTCTCCTCATTCACCTAATAATTGAGCTGTGAAATAGATAAGGCTTTCAGCCTTAATTACAGGCTCAGCTCAGCATGTGACTTGAAGGCACACAATAACAGATAGTGATATAGATAGGAATATTGTGCCAACTACATCCACTATGCAAGTAGGAGAAGAACTAATGGAGGCTGGGCTAAGAGAATAGTATGACTTGCAGCCCAGCAGTATGCTGAATGTATGCATTCATTTCACTACCACCATAATCACACACATATACAAAAGTCCTATGATGTTCCTTAAATAGACATCTGTTATGCCAAACCAAAAGCATCACGGGGAACTAGGTTTTCATGCAGTGGCAATTATTAAACATAATGTTAAGGAAAAAGGGCACAGAAGAGGGTGACCTCAAAGAGAGAAAATCGATTCTGCAGAGAAAGAACAGATGCCATGAGGGAAGTTGAACTTATTGTCAAATCCAAGAGCCTGGGGTCATGAACTGCAGCTAATGGAGGATCAAGCCCTTTGGGACTATTGATAAAATTCCTTTACCTCAACAGACAGCAGTTTAGAAAGGAAATTGACAAGGGCAGAGGATTAACCAATGTCAGATTAGGCTTAAGGGATTTGCAAAAAAAAAAAAAAAAAAAAAAAGTGGAAAGGACAATTAGTTGTCCAGCAAATGGGTCTGAGTCAACAGACTGCTCTAAGTTTATGCCTACTGTAAATGATTTTTGTTTTGTTTTTTCTTTCAGAAGAAGAGAATATGTTCTGTTAGAGAAAGAATTAGTGTCAGGTACCCAGATTCCTGATTGGGGCTGAATAACTGATTCTAGAAGATATCTGAGACAGTCCATATCTCATTCCAGGAATACAGCAATAAATCAACAGAATCAGTGTACCCTTATCATGCGGGCAGCTTGCTGCATGTACTAGAAATACACCTATTTCATCCAAGACTCACCCATAGCCTTTCATTGCTCTGAGGCATAACGACAAATGCCATTGTCAGTATATTTAACCCACCCAAATCAAAGCTCATAACAGCTAAAGAAGCAGAAAGTGGGGAGCATCCAGTGGAAACCAAAGAAGAAAACACAGCAGATGCATCATACGATGTTCTTTCATTTGTATTCAACTAGAAATGTGCATATTAAAATGACCATCTTTTGAGTATCTTGTGCCTGCAGTTTGTTCTGTGCATAGCAGCTAAAGCCAACCAGTTTGTTTTCGTATGGGAGCATAGCATCCCACAAATATCTCCTTCCATCTGACAGTAAAAAGTAAAGACAAAACAATTTGACACTTTCTATGATATCCAAAATCTGTTGCTAGAGGACTGGTTTTTATTGCATCAGAGATCTCTTTGCATATGCTCAGAGCTGACAACAAAATCTATTGTGGATTCTATCACCCATACCAAAATCATCAGAACACAATGGATTCATTCTTGGTTTTATCTAGATGTTTTTTAAGGAGTGGAAACAAATAATTATACTTATCTTTTCTATCTTGCAGTTTAACTGTATTTTGTTTTAAGGAGCTGCTTTGGACCTCATATTGTGACAAAAGCAGAATTTAAATTAAATATACAGTGTGCCCCCCCCCCCCGTATGTAGAGGGTTTTGTTCCAGGAACCCCCATATGAAACGAAAGTGCAAGTGTCATGTCCTGGGCCATTTCCACACGACACTCAGCTGGCCCCTCCCAGAACTGCAAACCCCAGGATTCCATAGGAGGTTGAAAGTGGAATCATCGTGCTATAAGAGTGTTGTGTGGAAATGTTCCTGTTGTAGTTAATGGATGCAACATGCATGCACCTGCACTACTGCAGGCACACACCTGTCATGCCCATTGACTACAATGAGATGTGATGCTTTGTGTGACCTCACATTCATGCATGTGGAGATTGTGCCAGGAAAGAGTGCACTATAAGTAATTTTTTACACTTGTTGATTTAGAAACAATCCTGGTTTCACTACTGCAGATTTCATTGTAAGCCCAGTAAAAATATCCACTGGAATTCTTATTTACCTGCATCACCCTTTCTTCAGCAAGCACAGAGATACATATTCAGTTCTCCTTTTTTCCACCATTTCATCTTTACAATAATCTTGTGAAGTAGACGGGACTGAAGGAAAACAAATGACACAAAGTTACACAATGATCTTTTGGGCTGGTTGAAAATTTCAAGCCAGTCCTCCTTCCTAGGGCTGATGAGGGGAGGAACAATAAAAATTAGCAGGGTCCAGTTGTCCAAGGGGGCCTGCAACCTGATTATGCTGCATATATTTTTTATCTTTGGGGCAGAGCAGACCAAAATCCCAAATTTTTTTGATCTGGTGAGAGCATGAAGCCAGCCATGCTCACAAGAGACTGACCCCCAAGCATTTGGTGTGGCTTCATATTACATACCAAACTCTGCAGGAGTTACTCTGGTGCAAGTACTGGTAACACTCATTCTTTTCTGTTCTCAGCTCTTTTGCTTCAGGCAACTGAGGCAAATACCATATAAGGTAGGCCTATATATAACCCTTTTCATATCTGGGGACAAGAGAGCCTCTCACAAGAGTTCTGGGCTCTCTTGAAATCTCTCTTGAAAGAGGAGCCTGGAAGTCTTGTGAGAAATGCTCCTATCATAAGACTTAAGCAGACTTCATTTAGGCTTCCCTTGTTTGTACCATTGAACCTTGAGGTGGCCTGGAAACAGAGAGGGCTGGTCCATATTCTTTTTTGAAAGACTTGGCAACCCTATGTGGGGTGCCTCCCTGAAAAAAAAATTACTAGGGCTCAAGCCTTTTCCTGGTGGCCATACTACTCATTGGTTTATTTCACATTGCTGGTTGGGTTATTGAAATCATAACTGGGGCAAAAGAATGATATTTCACAATGTAATTTACAGAGATTTACTTTAGCAAGAGTAGACTGGCAGGCTTTTGGCAGAGCCAAGTGAGAGTGGCACATTAATGTACATGTGAGAAAATCAACTGCCATCATGCACAAATGTCTTGGATTGGCTGACGTCACTCTCCCACTTTCCTGACAGAACGTTTCTCATAACAACAGAATGCTGCCGCTCTGAGTGTCAAGGTTACATAGCGTTACGAAAGTAAACAGATTCCAACATTGTCATTTAAACACTCAGACAGTAAGAGATCAGGCTGTTTTGTTTTGTTTTTCCCCCCTCAAAGGGAAAAGTGGTTGATTTTTATTTTAATGTTTTTTACTACAAGACTGTTATGGAATGCAATTGATCCAATTCCCTGTTTCACTGAACTTCTCAGAAACCAAAGATCTCCTCTCCTCTCCTCTCCTCTCCTCTCTTCTCCCTCATGCACAAACCATACTAGGACCTGCCTTCACCCAAGCAGTACGCTATTTTTTAAAAAAATCATCAAGAATATCATCAAGCTTTCAAAACTGGACACATTGCATCTGTCTGATGTAGGGATAGAAAGAATATTCATAAATGTTGAAAAATTGTTAAAAGTATTTCTTGAGTATCAGAAAACTCTGATGAGGAAAATTTTGGATTGATGAGAAACTTCACAATTTGGGACTTAGGCCATTTCCACACTACACTGTTATAGTGCTATTATTCTGCTTTCACCATCCTGTGGAATCCTGTGGTTTGCAGTTTAGAATTTTGAATTCTCAGTGAGAGAGTTCTTTGGCCTCAGTAAACTACAAACCCCAGAATTCCACAGGATGTTGAAAGTGGAATAATAGTGCTATAACAGTGTAGGGTGGAAATGGCCTTATTCTGTGCAAAATTGGCACATGATTTTTTTTGCCCAGGAAAAAACATTTTCTGTGAAGATGTATCATTTTCTGTTCAGAAGACACTGATCCCTATACAAGAAATTCTGTATTCTGTAATGAAAAAATAAATCATGAATTTTACACAGATTAAGTCCTAAGTCGTCGATAGTCTTGGAACACTGCACAACATTTTCTTGAAGAAAGCAACAAGACATTTTAACAGTTTTCTTCCTACTGCAGGAAAAATTGCTAAAATTTCTCATTGCTTCCTTTAAGAACAAAATTAGTGAAGAATTACATCCCAAGTCTGGTGTGAGTAAAGACCTGGATTGAGACATTCATAGGCATATTTCCTGCCTTTTTATGAGGTGTTCTTTACTGTTGATTTGGGGCAGTTGAAACTAGCCATGATTGTAACTTAACCTTGGAGGTTCTTCTTTTGACCTGATTGCATGGCAGTTGATGCAAGAAAATGGCATTGAACAAAATATAATTAATGGAAAAGAACTGTATTCTAAGTTTGCATTGTAGGAGAGTTTAGGAATCCATTCTGCCCTTCAAGTGGTTCCTGTTTCCAGCCACTGCAGTCGGTTTTGCATACTGTCTTGCTTGGTTCTTCATACAGCCTTTTCCACCCATTCCGCTGCAGCTGCTTGTACTACTGCAAGCCAGCTTTTCATACATTCACTTGCTTTAATACAGGGATAGAAAACTGTGGAAGGATAAGGGGCTACGCTGGTCCCCCAAAAGACCTTGGAGTGCCACACACCACTGTAACCACACCCTCTCCCCCCAGAAAATTAAACCTTTCTTTTGCCCCTAACTCTCTCTAGGAAGCATGGAAGGCATTTTCACCATGTTTTGGGTCCTTTCATGGCGATTTTAGGACCAGAAGGGGTCTTTTCTAACAACAAAATGACCAGAAGTCACTTCCTGTTCATTTCCTATTGTAAAATAGACTTTGATGGGGTCTAAATTGGTTTGGGGGCACAGATTATGGTGGAAATGCCCTACACATCTGACAGAGGTATTTTGAAGCATTTTTTTTTAAAAAAAATCCCCAGGAGGCCCTGGGGGCCATAAAAATGGCCCTGCAAGTATGCATGCAGCCCCATGGGCTTTCTGTTGCCAACTCCAGTTTTAATAGGACAGAACAATTGTCTCGAAAAAAAATGAATGAAGCTTACTTGATAATTAGTGAAGTCTGCCATCTAGAAACTAGATACTACAATAGGCTATAACCATATTTAAACTGATTAGTCAGTCATCCAGTGACTGAAATGGTACAGATAGATTTAAAGGGATTGATTTTAACTGATTATAATTTAGTCATAAAAACTGAATAATCCTGAGGTACAAGCTTGGAACCCCTGCTCTAGACAAAGAAAGCCAGTTTTCCAAAGTGCTGCTAGAACCAAAATTCTACTTTCTATTAGTTCCTCTTTATCTCACAGACTTCGGTCCATTCCCTTCGTTCTTCTCAGACACTTAGTTATATTTCTCTTAGGGCGCAAAGAGGCTTTGCTCCCTCTTTTCCTCTGTACAGAAATGAAATCTCAGCTTAAACATCTCTGAACATGACATTGGTTCAGAATGTAGTTACTAGTTCATAATAAGGGTCTCATTTCTAAAAGAAAAAATTAAATGACTAAAAATGGTTCATTGTTAACACTTTGCGCACTCAGTCCTTGAGCATAAATGAGCCAATAAATATTTTAAACCATCGATTGTATGTGGTATTGCCTGGGGTGTTATTTTCTCATGGGTAATACTTGTTAGAAAAATTTGAGATCCTGTGTCTCTAATTCCCCAAACTGTCTTGTCCAGTACCTGTAACTTTTCCCCATATTCCCCAATCTGATCTGTGTTCAGAGTTATTAACATAAAGAGGTTGGGTTCCTGAGGGAATACACTGCCCTCCTTCTTGCTGCTAGGCCTCATTTCCATAGCAACTGGTCTATTCAAGATAGGTACATTTGACTGAGGCCCAAGAGCTCTCTTGCTGAGAATTCTAAAGGCCCCTCCCTGAACTGCAAACTCTAGGACTCCATAGAATATTCTTAGGCAGCCAATCATAAGAGGTCTTCACCTGACACAGACAAAGAGACAAACTTTGACTTTTATATATTAGATAAAATAAAGCAGTACATGATGGTACACTGACTAATACTCTATGAGTGCTATTATCTCTTTGTGGTTAAGACTCCGCGGAGAGAGAGAGACAGAGAGAAAGAGACAGAGAGAGACAGAGAGAGAGCACCAGGCCATTCATGGTGACCTGGCACTCATCATTAAGTGAAGATTTTCATGTATTCAGCAGGCTTCTTTTCTATGGAAAAATGTCCAAAGTACAGGAGCAGGAGAGGACCAGTCATGGTGTGCTAGGCCAACACAAGTGATCCTGCTCTTTTTGCACACAATCCTAACAGCATAGATAGAATTATGCCCCAGCGGGACTAAAGAGCCCAACCATGACAAACCACAAAGAGAAGGAGACAGAGAAATAGGTAGATGATAGAGACAGACAGACAGACAAGAGAGTAACAGTCAGCTCTGATTGCCCTCTTGGCATACTGAAACAAGCTGTCAAATGAAAGTGCTGACTTTGTGGGTTTGCAATCACATAGTATGTTTGTAGTTAAGTGTCCAGAAACCAAGACTAGTCAAGGGCAACCAGTCACGTAGGGATGTGGGGGTGTGTGGGCTATTTGCCCCGGGTGGCAATGTTTTGGGGGCGTCCTGGCCTGTAGCCATGCCCCTGCCTGCCCTGGCCATGCCCCCGCGCACAGTGGCCATGCCCCTCACGCCACAGCCCCGTCCCCTCCCGTCCTCTGCTACTGAGAGCCACAGAGAGATGGTGCATTCAAACTGAAGAATTTCTACGTGTCCTTCTCATCTGTGGCATAGCAACTTAGGAAAACACACACCATATCTTTGCATTTTAGAGATAGCATTTAATAGCTAATTGAAAAAGTGTTACATTTTTAGGCAGAAAATAAAGCAGGATAACCTAAAACTTAATTGCATTGGTCTTGGGACTATATGCAGGGATTTATGATTTTTGAATAGGATTGGGACCAGAGTCTAGCTTGTCTTGAGCAGCACCACAAAGGTGTCAGAGCAATGTTGAAGTGATGTATTTTTTATGAGTATTAAAATATTTATAGATAGCAGTAGCTGAGCTAACCAAAGGAGAGAGTTCAAAGGGAGCTGCTTCACACTTGGTAGATGAATAGATAAAAGCTATTACCATTCTAGAATATCAGCATTTACCTGGTCATAGATCTTCATTAAAATCCAGAGACAAATGGCAGCAGAAGGAGATCCAGTTTGACAGAGGAACTTTCTATGGTGACTTGAAGAGTTCAAGTAGATTCTATGTAAATATCATGTAGAAGGGTAATACTGTCCCTGGTCCATACCAGGATGTAGTGATGGAGATAGCGATGGTGAACATGTTATTGAATGCCCATCCACCGGGGAAAATGAATACACACAGTAAACCTGGTGCTTGCCAGGCAGAAGGGTTTGATCCTAGCTTTGTCCCAAGCTTGCTAATTTTCTTTGTGTAGGGATTTTACTTTGTGTAAATGTGCAGCTCCCCTCCCACAATACAAAACAGGACTGAGAATTATTCAGCCCTCCAGATGTGGTTGGACTGCACCTCACCATGCACTAGGCTTCTGGGAGTTGCAGTCCACCATCTGGAGGACTGCACGATTCCCAGTCTTGATCTAAAGAGATAAGATATAGGAAAAAATTTGTTTCATGATCTGTTTGTGCAAACAGGCTCCAAGCTATAAATCAACAAAGTCTGTGTCTGATTAGAGATATTGAATGCTAAATCAAATAAATCAAACTGGCTTGTTTTAAGTGATTTGCAGACTCAGAAATGATAGTAAAAATGTTCTTCAATTCACCTATTCCAGTTTGGCCAAATTGTTGACACACTTTTTTTTTCTACATAAGCAAATCTGAGAAAGTTAAGCTGTAAGATTTTTAGTCACTCTTTCAGTCAATCCTCCTGTAAAGTGAATCACAGATTTTCTCTGTGATCCTTTCTGTAAGATGAAAAGTATTGGGGAGGGGAGGGAGAGCTGTGTCTGCATTTGAGAAACAAAAATTGTTTTTGGAGAGGAACAGGCCGTGTTTCAACTTGTCAAACGCAGCCATTTTGCAACTAGAGTGTTAACTGCAGGTGAGGGAATATTCTTCATGATTTAGATTGTTTCCCAGATGTCTGGAATTTTCCTAGTTTTCTTCACCTTTAAAAGTAAGGTCATCTTCTGTGTTTCAAAGAGTGGCCAAGATGGAGTAGAACTGCTGATGGAGTGGAAGTCTCCACCAGTGTAATTATTCTGTTGCTTAGGGAATGGATGCTTCTTCAGCTGCCCAGGACTGTTTGACCATGAACAGGCACTATGCTTCAGCCAATCAGTAACCAGGAGGGGAAGATCTTGTGCACCTGGGGCAAATGCCTTGGGCAAGATAGTACTGGAAAGCTACTTGCTCAATGCCCCAAAATGTAACTGTGCTGGTGAAGTAGGAGAAACCCCAGGACAACCCACCAATAGGATTCTCACCCATGATCATTTGAATGCTGCAATGTATGGTGTAGTTGAGACTGAATAGAAAGTTGATAAGCCCTTCTGATGGATAAGGTGGCCTATGTCAGGTGCTTCCCTGTCATAACAGGAGTCATACAGGAGAGTATATATATAAAACAGACTGCATATCGTATATCATGCTAAAGCTACGCTTGCTCTCGTAGATGAAAGGGGCCTCTGAGGCCCCTTCCTAAACTGCAAAACCCAGAATTCCATAGGATGTTGAAAGTGGAATAATAGCACTATAACAGTCTAGTGCGGAAATGGTCTTTGTGTATCTCAGAGTTTGGCAGTGATGAGTTACGAGTAATGTCTTCACAAGTTACTTTGTTTGATAATGAGGGCAGTCATATTTCAAAATGATGTTATGTTATGTGAGTATGTTATGTTGCATATGTTTAACATAATATGTTATATATAGAGAAGATAATATAATTCATACATATATTATACTTGTATAAGTATGCTATAAAGTCATACATATATGTGTAAATGACACTATGGATATATTTTAAGGTAAAGCAAGTTTCTCTCATAAAATAGTCACATGATGTCCTTTGCATGCATATGGTATGTCTCATCAACTTATGCATATCACCATGGTAGGGAGAGTTGAATGAGAACAAAATAGATGGTGTTCTCTCTCTCTCTCTCTCTCTCTCTCTCTCTCTTTCTTTCTTTCTATAGCAAGTTTGGGAAATAATATTAGGAAAGATCTATGTTAGGAGGGAAGGAAGGAGGAACTAACAAAACTCGTAAAACCAGAGAAACTTTTTTATGTATGTATAGTTAAAGTCGAAAATATGCTTTGTTCTGCAGACTTCTGTTCTTTGTTCTCATGAGACATTGAAACACACATAATGCAGTCACAGAGATTAAAATGTGCTATGAACATTGCCAATATTTGAATTGTGTATTTGTTATTCACAGTTTAACACTTTCTGTTTGATAAGAGAGTGTATGCACAGAATAACTCAGTCATAAGTGTCCTTGTTACAGAGCAGCTGCCTACTGTATTAACATGTTTAAAAAGCTGGTAAAATAATCAGTATAAGCATAAAACTGTTCTTTTTAAAATATTCATTTAATGTTTGTTAACATATGCATTCACTTTACTATCTTGAAACTTTAATTAGATATTTGTTTAAGTAATGAAGAAATAGGCAGAGATGTTCTAGGCAAAGAAAAAAGAAGAAGAAAAACCCACACATGTATCCAAATTAGTTGTGCAGAATCAAAGGGTTTTTATATGTATCGCAGCTGCCATTCATAGCAAAGCAGAACATTTTTAGTATCTTTATGTTGCTACTTGTTAATAATGACAGATGAAGCAGACACCCCATAAATTCAAAAGATAAAATGTAAGTACAGATTGTAACTTGGCATATACCACCAGTAATGTCAGGGAGTATGAGAAGAATTTATTTGAAGAGCTTGTCAGCAGAAAATAATGTTGTATAATAAAAGAGAAATGTATGAGCTGATAACCATTGTAATACAAATTAATTGCCATTCCATACACTAAAAACAAGGCTTAAGAGGAGGATATTTTCAACAGATAACACACACCAATTAATGTAAGATATGGATGAAAGCAATTTCCAGCTACAGAAAAAAATAAATTGCCAATTTTGGGGTTTAAAGACTTGGCTGCAAAGAATCTGAAAGATCTTGGTTATTCTGGCTCTGAAGTCAAGCACTGCTTATCAGACAAGCAGATTCAGAATAAGCTGAGGCTTTGTTGCACCAGAGGAAAATGTAGATGAAGGAGAAAAAGGATCTTGTTTCAGCTCAGACATATGAAGCCCGTTGGATGACCTGAGCCACTCACTGCCTCTCAGTCTAAGCTTCTTCACCAGGCTATTGTGATAGGGAAAGCAAATCATCCCAATTACATGGATACAGGGCCTGTATCCAAGACATTGTTATATTGAGTGCTCTTGCTCACTGTTGGGATATCATTTTTATTTGCCTCATTCTTGCACGTGAGAACAAGAAATCTCAAAGTTGTTCTTCTCATCTGTGAGATGGCAAGAGGTTTTTGTGTATTCTCAGTGAGGGCATTTCCACTTGCGGGAATGCTTCTGCAAATTGTCTGCAATATCACATTTTTTGTGCAAACTATGACTGCTTGTTGCCTGGAATTTTAAATATTGTAAGGACTGGATAGGTTACTTGTCTTTTTTGGTTAATAAACCTCTCCTTAGTGCCTCATGTGTGAGAGAGAAAGGGAATAAAAAGGGGGATAGTCTTGTATAGAGAAATTTGGCACAAAATGTAGAAATGATCTTGAAAAATAATGGTCTTGTATCAGTGTTAGGCAGGAAGTTAGCAAGTTGTGGAAGTTCTTGATTCTTTGTCTAGCATGTCTGGAAACTTTCAGGTTGGGTAAGGCTATCCCAAAGCTTACAATCTCACCTGATATCCTCTTCAATTCAGTTTGTTGCTTGTCTGCATTTCTTTTTTCTTTCCATGCCCACTAACACATACATTTTTTTTTAATAAGGAGTGATTTATTTCAGTTTAGATAGCACTGATCCAATTCAAGTAAAGCAATAAATGAGTAGCTACAAATAATTGTCAATGAATCACAAGTGGAGACCCCTTAAACTGAAATTTTTGAGAGTCTCTGAATATATGCACAATATTTTTCTGTACAACTGAATCAGTGTATCCTTTTGACCTCTTGACTGGTGTGTAGTAAAAGAGAAGTGTATGAACCATTGTACAGAAAAAATATTCTGCATGTATTTTTATTATAATTCCCAATCAAGAAGTGTGGCCTGCAGAGATCAGTGGTAGAGCTCACGTTTTGCATGGAGTCAGGGATTCCAGCTATAATCTGACATCCTCATTTCTAATGATCAATAAAGTCATTCCTCTCCATACTCATCTTAGTGTATTTGTATAATTACAAAGGGATGTATAAGAAGGAGGAGGTGGTAAGTACAAAGCAGAATGCAAAGGGTGTGGGATAGAGGGAGGGTGGGGAGAAGCCAAGGATGAAAGAAATTGAGGGGGTTTGAGGAAACTTTTCGCTTGATTATCCAAGAACTTAGCTCTCGGTGAGTTATAAACAAATAATTAATAAAAGGTTCATTGAGGCTTACTCCAATTAATATCATTTATATTATACAATAATATACAACAGAAATTAGTCTAGAACATAACCAGTGGCGGCTGCAGAGGTAGCAGTTACTGCAGAGAGTGTACTCCTACCCTCCCAAGTCTTCCTGTTCTACTGAAAGTGGGGAAGATACCCATCCTAACAAATTCTAAGGACGTAATTCACTAAATTTTATTTTAACTTCACGATTACCTGGGGAATCTTGAATGTTAGGTGAAATCACGAGAAAAATTTAGTGGATTAATAACTTCAAGTGTTCATCAATGAATTAGTTCTAGTCTCTGGCTAATAATTTGCCACACATTCAGTTGTAAGTAATCAAAAAATTGAATAATCTAGAGATGAGAAATTACATGATCATATGTCTGTATGAAGCTGGCTCAAGAATCAGACTGAAGGCCTATTCCACTATTTTCAGCAGGGGACAGCAGGCATTATGGGAAGCTCACAAGCAGGAAGGAAAGTTCCATTCCCAATGATTTGTCCGCAGCATCTCACATTCATAAAGATAAACCTTTACAAGCACTTACACTTAGCTGTCCTGGCTACTACTACTATTACTATTACTAGTAATAGCAACAAATTTTTATTTCTTACCCAGCCCTCCCCATGGCTTGGGGTGGGGTACATCAGAAATTAAAATACAACTAAAAATACATAAAAATATGTATATGTCATAGTTAAAGATTGATTGCTGAAAGATGATAGATAGACAGATAGATAGACAGACAGACAGATAGATAAATAGATAGATAGATAGATAGATAGATAGATAGACAGACAGACAGACAGACAGACAGACAGATAGATTCAGACAGTATATTTTGCTGTCTAATATCTTCTGGCAGGCCATTCCACAGTATAGGGGCAGCCAGTTTAAAGGTACTCTGGCTGAGTGTTGCCAGTCTACTCCTGGCTGGTTTAAGTAAATGGTCCCCATAGGACCTGAGTGTACAGGGCGGATTGTATGGGAGGAGGCAATCCTGTAGTAATCATGGATGGTTCTATTCTCCATGAATTGGCCTAATATTTTTAAATGACCTAGGCTAACAGTCATCACCTCCTGTGGTTGTGTATTCTGTAACTTCTTTATATCTTGTGAAGAAGTACTTTTTCCTTTCATTTCTGAACCTCCATTTTAATCCAGTGGTTCAGATTCTCAGTATTCATTCTCAGTACACTGCACACAATTAATACGTTTTTTCATTATTTCAACCTCATTCATCATCTATTAGAGTAAAAATCCAAAACTATCTAATTTTTCCACCTATAGGAGCTCCTTTGCTCCTTTGTTCATTTTTTGTGCTCCTTTCTATACATTTTCCAGTTCTGTAGTACCTTCCATGAGAACGGTAGCTACAAATATATTCTAAATGTGATCATATAATAGATTTATGTGATGACATTGTGATAACCTTCATTTTCTTTCCAGTTCCATTCTTAAAAATGATCATCAAACAGGAATTTGTCCTGTTCATTGCTGTGATGTGTGGAGTTGACCTTCCCAGTGAACCATCTATCTGGGATGGGTGAATCTTGAATTAGTATTTTCTCCACCTTCCCTTTTCTTTGGAAAAGGAAAGTTTTGAAGAAATTAGAGCATTTTGGCAATAATAAACTAAATGAAATTCTGAAAACACATTCCATAGATACAGCTAAGTTCAGTATGGAGAAGACCATGTTATACCTGTCTGGCCGGCTGCTGTCAAAGATGAGGAGCCTCTCAGAAAAAAACAAAGAGGTAGCAACTCTGATTCATCGTCATGGGCATGTTTGAGGCCATTTCCGCACTGGGCTTCTGAAATGGTGTAGAGCGACCTCTGACGGAGGTTTTCTGCACTGTAGAGTGGACTGGCATGGACTACTTTTTGTAGTTCCACACCAGAATCCACTTAGGAGTGGCCGGAACTAGCTGCACGGCGTGTTTTTCAAAAACCTCTTTCAAGAGGTTTTTAAAAAGCACGGAGCATGCAGCCCCGTGCTGCTCCATCGCCCAGCTCGGATGCAGATTTGCAGATGCTCGCAAGTGCGTGCCTGCAGATCTGCCGGGGGCGGGCTTCTGGCTGGCTAGCTTCTCCGGTTGGTGGAGAGCCTCCACCAACCGGAAGCTACCATTTGGGATGCCGGAGGAGTGCGGAGCAGCGAGCTCATGCTGCTCCGCGTGGCAACGGACTTACTCAGCTTCAGGTAAGCTCCGTTTTCGGGCGTTTTCACCCGTTCCCCCCCCCCACATGCGGAAAGGGCCTGAATTACACAGAGATTCAAATCCAGATTTTTCAAAAGTTAAGCGCTCAAAACCCTCTCACTATTCCTGAAATTCTCACTTTCCCAAAATACGCACCCATGCCTGCTATCTACCACAACCTGAAGATCTGTTCTGTGGTCTGTCACGCTTAGGTCAGATCTTGTCAGTATATAAATTCAGGAGAGGGTGGAATGTACGCTTCTTTCATTGTGCATTTTCTTTGCTGTTTATTGTATGTTTCCCCATTTCAGAGAGATTATTTTAAAGTTCTCCATAGCTATATGACTTTTTCACATCTTGCATAATTTTATGTCCTCTTCAGTGCTGACTACCTCAATTTCCATTCCTAAGTTCAGATATCTTAAAGTATTAATTCCTTAGGAGAAATTGCAGTTTATTCTGTAGTAAAAAAAAATTTTGTGGCACCCCACAAAACAAGAACAGAAATGATAGGGTTTTTCCCCTTCTAAGTTTAGTCAAAAGTGTTCCCTCAATGAGAAGCAAGTAGGATTAACTCTGATGTAGATATCTAAATGGTTTATGTTGCTGCTGACGTGGGACTTGATTGTCCAGACAACTTGCCTTACATCATAATTGGTTCCCTGTGAAGTTGCTGCTTGCTGGAATTACATCAAGTGATCAGACAATGGGGTTGTTAACAGCTGTTAGCACTGACTGTAAGCATTGGCTGATGTAAAGTTAATTTCAACAGTTTTTCCCTGCTTACTATGAAGGAGTCCATGGAGAAAAGTCTTCTTGTATTTCTTCACAGTTTATGATGACAATATGAGAGGATCTATACTAGTGAGGATGTCACAGGGGAGAAGGAGAATGGAGAGAAGTCATGACCTGCTAGACCTTGAGGAAAGTTAATTTATAAAACTCATGAAATTTTGCGAGGAGCACACCACAGCATTTAACCAGGGTGCTAGTAGGGCATAATAGTGCAGACTGTCTGACAAAGTGAAATAATTGTACCTGGTTTTAGAAATCCATGTGCTTTGTTTAGGAAAGGTCAATAGGTGAGAGTGTCCTTGTAGGAGGTCAGTGGGCAGGAAGCTCTCTGCAGGCCTCTTTTAAAAGCCTTAAAATATTTTTTCCTGGAATTAAAAAAAAATGCTGCTCATAGTAGTTAAACTGTGTAGAAAAATGTAAGAACTGTCACATGGGTGATGTCTGTTAATCTAAGAAATTTGGACTAAGAATGTAAGTAGAGAATATATTAGCATGATCCAGCCATGTTTTGTTTAAAGTATTATTAATGCTAGAATTATTATTTACCATTTCAAATGGTTCAAATGGTTCTTTCAGCATTTCAGGAGAGAAAAGAATTTGTCAAGCAATATAAAATAAAGCTATTGTACAAAATTATATTTAAAAAAGTAATTTAAGAATGGAGTTTTTATCCTCTGTTGAGCCTTCTCATTATATTTCTGGTATGGAATCCCACAGATATCTCTGAAAGTGAATTCTTTCTATGACAGCATTTGAATGTGATGTCTGTGACCATTCCTGGCATGTTGTTTCAAATCCAGACAGGGGAATCTTAGGTCATGGTGCCAAATCCATCCTTCCTAAGGTTCCAATCTGGTTTGCTGCATTTTTCCAAATGGCCACGTCCCACTTACCAGGAGACCATTATTTGATGGTTTTCTAAAATTTCCACATGTTTTTCCCCATTCTGAATTGCTGAAATACTTTTCTTACTTTTCTTAACTTTCTCCTATGTTAATGATTATTTAAGTGCTTTAAGCTAAAATATTATGACATTTTGGGTTCTACATTTTTACTTTTTGCTCCACCTATCTCTTGAAAATAGCTTCCAGAAACTTCTTTGAAATTGATTTTACCTTCAGTGCAGTGTTTCTGTATCCTTTCTGCATTCGGGGAACACATTCTACATCAATGTGTCTTTAAGGTAACTCCTGAATATCTACTATTAGAACCTTGCCAAAGTTTATATTCATTTGCTGTGCTAAGAGTTTTGGGAGACAGGCAAGGGGTGAGAAAAATTATAATAAATTTAATAAGAGTTTGTGTTTGTCACCAAGCATAGGTGGTAGGCTGCAGGTAATCTTTCTGCATCAGAAGGGGCAGGAACAATGATTGAGAAACTGTTCTACACAGTTGTTTGCCATCTCATGTTCCTATTTCTGGTTGTTTCTATTTCTCTTATAACTCATCATTGTGGGGCACTTTTGTAGTTACCAGAATTTCCCGGAGGATTCTGAAGGGTCCATTGGTCTGGAAGGATGATGATGTGAAACTAAATGAGGACCTGGCAACAGTACGAAAGAGCTGCAGCTGAGTGGCTTGGCTTCCAATTAAAAGCCACTTCAGACGTTGAGGAGACCTTCTGTCTCTCTCACACACATGAAACAGAAAAGCAGGTTAAAGAGGTACAGCCTGTAATTTGTTGAAAAGGGCCCCCTAGAAAATAGAATAGATCTGAAGGTTAATATTTCTAATGGATCAACCTGAAAATGGTTCTTGGACCCTGAGAGAGGCTTCTAACTTCTGTGTTCCAGGCCTCCACTTTGGCACAAATGTGCTTGAGCTGCTAGAAGTGAGTGTTCAAAAGTGCTGAAACCCTGATCTTACATTGTAAGTGTAGCTTGAAAGTCATATTGTATGAGATCAGAGGCTCACAGCCCATGAAGCTCACTTGGCTTTCTGGTACATTCATCTGGAACTTCAGATATTCTGTGTTTGTCCTTCCACATACTCTTAAGGATCTTCTTAAGGCCACACTTCTTCTTGTCCTTCTACATTAGGCAGAGTTGGACCACCTTAAGGTAAGATTAAACAATATCACATATTATTGGAGCAGGATGTAGCCCAGGCATTTACACTGAGCAGCCTGTCAAAATATCTTCTCCATACAAAGGATGTCCTTGACCACTGAGCTTCTGCTCTTTCCAGCATGAAGTGTGAACAAGAAATGATTGAGTGCAAAAGAAGAATATTTATTTCTTTTATTGCTGGATATTTTGTTGAATGTTATATAAGAACTTTTTTTTATATCTAGATTTCAAACCTTATTTATATTAAGAATGTGGCAAAGAAATGGAACATTCTTTTCTAAATAAATCATCTGCTGTGTACCATAAGGCTTAATAATCAAGTGAACCATATGTCTAAGGGATTTAAAATGCCCTTTGCACGGCACAGCCATACAATGGGTTCTACTTTTCCATGGGTTTGTTCTATAGCATTCTCATAACATTTAAATGGCAGTTGTTCCATGAGGAAGACTCGCTCAGTTGTTCTCACACGTACACTTGTGGAATTTTAAACGTAACAAGAGAATGATGGAACAAACCCACAGAAAAGCTATAGCTAATACATTGCTATAGAATATACATAACAGGCATCTAACATGCATATAGTTATATAGTGAGCTGTAAATATAAATGGGTGACTATAGCAGGGTGTCTCTTCAAGGATATAGGGCAGGGATGGGCAATTGAGACTCTCAGTGGCAGCTGATACTTTCCATGTCAGTGGAGCAATGAATCCATTTTAGGCTTTACTCTGAACTGAAAAGAAGCTGCCTAAAGATGCAGAGCCTATTTTGGGATTAGAGTTGGGCACTTGGGATTGCTCTTTTTAAAGTTGTTCTTAGCTGGGACTGAACCTAATCCCAGGCTTCCAACAAGGTTAGTTTGTGCTGAGCCTGAAAAATATAGTGCAAAATAAGCTTTATTGAAGGTAAATAGATGCAGCAGATGTCTCACAGCAGAGGAATGTATTAAAGTTCCTTCACTGGAAAGGGAACTGTACTCCCTTTTCACTTGGTGCACTCTGAATCCCCTGGTTTATCAGATCTTCCCCATTGGCCAAAGGCTGGGTTAAGATGTAACATACCCCCATGAAAGTCTAATTTCATTGAAGAAAATTGCTGTCTCATTGCAGAAAATGTAGAAAAGCCCATGTCTAAATTTTGAACAGAATATGTTCTGAACTGCAAAAAATATCATTGGGCCATCAGAGTTCTTCTCATCAGAGTTTTTGCCACTAAAGAAATATTTTTGACCATTCTTCAAGTATCATAATACACGCTTTCCATTCCTAGTGATGATATAAAACCACTACCATCACCTCAGTAAATCTACATATCTAGAGAAGTACTCTGCAGTTGGACTCAGGGAGCTGCCATAGAGACAAGGGGAAATAAATCCTGGTATGTGAACCTTTCATTTGCGTGTTCTTTATCACTATCTCTGAATCTTGGTCTTTCTCAAGCAGGAGTGGAGAACCTTTAGCCCTCTGTTTATTTATTTATTTATTTTTATTTATTTATTTATTTATTTATTAAATTCATACCTTGTCTTTCTCCCAAATGGGATCCAAGGTGGCTTATAATAATTTAGAAAAATACTGGAAAAACATTTGGTTCCAAATTTAAAAGGAAATTAAACTATCCAATTATTAAAATATGCTTAAAAACAATTAAAACAGGTAAAGCATGTTTAAAACATAGTATCAAAAACATATTAAAAATACAGATTTAAAAAGAAACAGCATACCATTTTACTTGACAACCCTGTAATTAGAATTCAGGGTCCAAAAGCCTGCCTGAATAAAACTGTTGTCACCTGCTAGCAGAAAGAGAGCAAGGAGGGGACCAATTTGACCTCTTGTGGGAGGAGTTCCACAGTCTGGGAGCAGCCACAGAGAAGGTCCTCTCCTAGGTCCTCACCAACCATGTCCATGAAGGTGGTGGAATGTGAGAAAGCCCTCCCCTCCAGATCTTAATACTCATGTTGGTTTATAGAAGGAGACATGGTCTTTCAGACAGTCTGGACCCAAGCCATTTAGGATTTTAAAGGTCAAAGCTAGCACTTTGAATTCTGCCTGGAAATGGACCAGTAGCAAATGCAGCTGTGTTAACGGGAATCATACGATCCCTGTAGCTAGCCCTGATCAAGACCCTAGCTGCAGAATTTTGGACCCGCTGAAGTTTCCAAATAGTAGTTTCCAAAGGCAGCTCCACACAGAGCATGTTACAATAGTCCAAACAGTATATAATCATGATATGTGACACTGTGACCAGATCTGACTTGTCAAGGAATGAGCACCCTGGTGCGCTAGTTTTAACCTTACAAATGCACTCCTAGCCACAGCCAAAACATGGGTATCAAGGTTCAGATCTGAGTCCAGGAGCATGCCCAAGCTGCAAACCTGAGATTTCTGGGGGAGTGTAATCCCATCCAGCACAGGTTGAATCCCTGTTCTCTGATTGACCTTCCAACTGACCAGGAGGACCTCTGCCTTGTCTGGATTAAGTTTTAATTTGTTTAATCTCATCCAGTCCATTACTGATAGGAGACACTGATTTAGTACAGAAACAGCTTCCTTAGAATCAGATGGAAAGGAGAGATAGACTTGTGTGTCATCAGCTTTTGAGCCCCAAAACTCTGGATGACCTCTCCCAGCAGTTTCATTAGATGTTAAACAGCATGGAAGAAAGAACCAAGCCCTGAGGGACACCACAGGATAATGGCCAGGGTGTCAAGTGGGCATTCCCCAGCATCATCTGGCATTAAGCAGCAGTATTTTCAACCCAGGGAGTCTGTTGCCAAGGTTATCTGGACTATTTGAGGTGGAGCACAGTTTAGAGGCAACCAATATCCAGTGGTTCTTGCCTGTATATGTTGATAGTTCTGTCTTCCTGCTCCATGTCTCCCTCTACCTGTTAATGTTGTAGTGACTGCTCCCTTTGGCTGGTCCTCCACTCATGCTCTCTAAATACTCCTTATTCAGTTGCCAGAAGGTCAGTTTGAAAAACAAGACTAATGAGAGAGAGAGAGAGAGAGAGAGAGAGAACCTTCTTCTCCACTCCTCAACGGAGTAACTAGCCCTCACTCCACACCCAAAGTGGTTCCCCCAAAGGAGAAACCCCCTTTGGTGACCCTGCCAGTGGTGGCCCCCACCACCCAGGCAGCCCCTTGTATAGCCTGTCAACACAGGGGAGTGGCTGATGCCAATGCAGCCAGCTCAGTACCTGGGGAGCCTGGGGCCTGGTCCTGCAGGTATAGAGTTGGTCTTCTCACAGCAGGCAGAAGACAATCAGGCAAGCCACAGTTCATGGAGACGAAACATCCTCACGGGTGGACAATGGAAGAGTAGTGGTGATGTGTCCTTTCCCTGGTGTGCTGATATTTTTGGACTTCAGCACCAATAACCAGGACCACTAGGGGAAAAAAAGTGGGTGCTACAGTCCAAACATATAGGGAGGCCAAAGTATTCCTGTCCAGTTATAAAGGAAATATGGTTCCACACGGGTACTGGAGAAAATGTATTTGGTTCTCATACTATTAATTTAATAATAACTTTTTAAAAAAAATAAAGCTTTTATTTAAAAGCTGCCTCCTTCTCCCTAATAGAGTTAATGAGAGAAAGAGAGAGACAGGAACGCACAGAGAGAGAGAGAGAGAGAGAGAGACAGAAACAGAGTCAGAGAGCGATGCATGCATGTTGGAAAGGCACTGAAAATCAAAACAGCACAATTTACATTTTTGTTTTCTATCTCCCAATCATGCACAGAGGCATAGTCTCTTCCTGCTCATCCACCCACAATACCTGCTTCCTCTATTTGATGTGTGCCACTGTGGGATTCATTAATATGGAAATGATTAACTTAATGTTGTTCTACAAGTAGAAAAATATAGATTACTGAGCAAATTGAGTTGCTTGCTGCTGTTTCCTGAATGCCTAAATTGTTGCTAGGATGACTCATAAGGACAGATTCTACTTTCTCTCACCAACATTATTATTTCAGGTTCTCATAGCTTTCAGTATTAAAACATAGCTGTTACTTTACTTGTAAATTCACTGAAGGCAAAAATCAAACAGTTTAGAAATAGTGTGGATACCTTAAAATGTGTTTTGTTTTTGAGTTTATTACCTCATTAACAGAGCCAGCATGGTGAGTGGTTTGAGCATTGGACTTGGGAAATGAAGGTTAGATTCTCCACTCAGCCATGGAAACTCACTGGGTGGCTGTGTGTGCAACACACACTCTCAGCCTCAGAGGAAGGCAAAGGCAACCCCCCTCTGAACAAATCTTGCCAAGATTTTGCCAAACCGATTATAAGTTTGTCTTTGGGTCACCATTAGTAAAAAAAAAAAAAAAAAATGACTTGAAGGCATGCAACAGCAACAGCAGCAGCACCTCATTGGCAAAGAGTTGACACAGAAAATCATCAACATTCATGCTAGTATGCTAGAATCATTGGCCGAGATCCAATGGTTATTTCTGACCTGAGTAGATCCTTTGGATCAATTGCTGAATGGTTAGTCAACACAGATGCAAATCTGACTAATTTAATGGGTCTACTGTAGTCTGGAGGATACCATCCCATGGCCAGTGTTGAAGAAAGATTTTAAGTTGTTACTCCATTTGGATTTTGGACATGGAGTCAGAGGAAGCACAATCTTCTTGTTCTTTTCTTTAATCAACAAAATGACTCCAGCCAGTCCTGTATTCTGGCAAATGGAATGGAGGATTATATGACACAATACAGACAGAAGTATAATAAGGTTTTCATGAAATGTGTGTGAATGTCAGATTTGAAATGTACTCCAGCTTTTTAAGATAGCTTTGGTATGTAATACCAATGAGCAATTTCAGAAAACACTAGCAAGGGGTTTTGTGGGTTCTTTATCCCCCAAGGGTGGGGTTGGTTAACTTCTGGTTTATTTCAACGTGAGCTTGGAAGGACTTTTACACCCTCAGTTTGCTGTATAAAGAGAAAGGTCCGACACTGGAGAGTCCCACATTACATGTCCCTAAACTGGAGCCTGCATGGTTAAGTAACAATGGCAAGCCCATTCTTTGACTCAAACAAAATCTACTTAGAACATGTATAATAAGATTACAGGTCCCCAGATCTCAAGACCTTGTTCTTCTTCTCAGGGCATGGCCTCTCTTCTGCTCAGATCAAGAGGGAGGAATGTTGCCTTAAACAGTAAGTGTACACAGGTATAGGTTGTCCTAATTTATTTGACTTGATGTTTTAAATTTGAATGTCATACTCTGTGCAACTGTGATTGACCCTTAAAGGTATCCTCCTTGACAACAAAACCAAAGCCAGTCCCTGTTTTGTCACAGATTGTCATCCGAGGTGTCAGGCTTTGGTCCTAGAATCATAGAATCACAGAGGTGCAATTGACCCCAGGGGCCATCGAGTCCCACCCCCTGCTATGCAGGAACACACATCAAAGCATTCCCAACAGATGGCTATCCAGCCTCTGCTTAAAAACCTCCAAAGAAGGAGACTCCACCACACTCTGAGGCAGCATATTCCACTGCCGGACAACTATGACCATCAGGAAGTTCTTCCTGAGGTTCAAGTGGAATCTCCTTTCCTGCAGCTTGAATCCATTGCTTCTTGTCCTAGTCTCTGGAGCGGCTGAGAACAAGCCCACTCCCTCCTCAACATGACATCCCTTCAAATATTTCAACATGGCTATCATGTCCCCTCTTAACCTTCTCTTCTGCAGACTAAACATATCCAGCTCCCTAAGCCATTCTCCATAGGGCATGACTTCCAGACCCTTCACCTCAGGTTCCAGGATAGTCCTGCTAAGACAACCCTAATAATATCATATGATTTAATATATTTTAAAGGTACAAAGTTCTATGATAGACCACAAAATCTGTATGGATCTCTGTGATGAACCAAGAATGCCCTCTTAACAAAATGGCTTGAGCAATATTTGATAACAGAAGCTACAGATAATCCTTTGGTTCATTGGTAAGAATCTTGTGGTCTTCCAGGTGTTATTGGGGCTAACTTCCAACACCATTGGCTATGGGTGGGAATTGCTGATAAGACTTGCAGTCCATCTACGTCCAGGGGTACATGGTTCATACTCCTGCTTTTGTTGTTGTCCACAGTTTTGATCCATGCTAGTCTGAAGTTTCAGAAAGCTCAGAGATAGGTGAGGATTTTGCTACACTTTAGGTCTGATATGAATTTGCCCAAATTCACAAGTTTCTTTATATTTAGGATGGAAAGAAAGAAGTGAAACTGGCAGGTTTTTCCATTGCTAATGTAACTCAATTATCATGCCAAAATACAACCTTTAGAATATCACTGCAGAATTTAAAGATAATATATAAAAATAGATTTGCACTATTAAGCCTATTTGACTGGGAACCAGAAGAACTCTGGATCAAAGGCAGGACCATAGTGTCTTTTTTAAGACCCTAGCTTCAGCGAAAAAGAAAAAGAGGCTCACTCTTCAAGGAGTTAAACGCAAGCAAGAAGCAAAAGTGACAGAAATAGGATCAGAACCCTAAATGAAACTGTTCAGGGATATGTGCACAGTGACAAAAAGACCTGCTATAATTATCAATGCAGAGAAATAGAAGATGACTCCAAAAAAAGGAAGAACAAGAGACCTCCTCTACAAGATCTGAGAAATCAAAGAGAAATTTAAAACAAAAGTAGAAATGCTATACAACCAGGAGGGAAACAGACTATATGATCAAGAAGAAATAAAAAACGATGATGGAAACAATACACTGAAGAACTATATAAAAAGAGTTGAAAAGATGACAGATTCATTCAAGGAAGAACCATTTGAAGATGAACCAACAATTTTAGAAAGTGAAGTGGAAGCTGCAGTGAGAGTACCAGAGAGGAACAAACCACCAGGAACAGAGAGCACATCAACTGACCTGCTTCAATCCACTCAAATTTTAACTAACATGGAAAACAGAAGAATGGCCCACAGATTGGAAATGGTCAATATACATTCCAATCCCCAAGAAACAGGGGACACAAAATGTTAACTTTGAGCTTTCTGGCACAGCAGGTCAACAGTTATTGTAATGTAATACCCTGTTATGTTTTTCCTCAGGCCAGTTCTTATGTATCCCATGGGAGGTGTTGTGCATGTAGGCTGTAGGAAGAAGGAGTTGACTATATATTCACTTCCATCACTTGTGTAACTTTTAAAGACAGCCAAGGAATATATACAGATTTCCTTATTTATTAGCACTCTCCACATCCAATTAAGTCAATAAGACCATTGTCAATAGATGGCAGTCTGCTTGTTGCGGCAAAGCAAAATTTGACCCCATAAATCCTAGGAGCAGAAAAGATGACAGGCAGTTATCTGATGCTGCTTTTACAAGACTTTTTTGTGTTGTTCCATTCCATCTTAACCTAATGAGCAGCTGCCCAAATGCAATCATTCTATTAGTTAAAGAAAATGTTACCCCGATTTCTGGGGTCTCTTGAGGGACACCTCAATGTGCTCCACATGATGGGGAATGGAAACTAGCCAGAGCATGAGCAATAGCAATGCAAGAGGCAGGGTAACCTAGCAGGGTCTTTTTACCCAGGTTTTACGCGGTCAGGCCAAGCCAAAAACCAAACAAAAATGTCCAATAAATGATTTTATTGAATGAAATTCTCACGCACCAATGCACTCACTCACACACTCACTCAAGACCTATTAAGGAGCAAAAGAGAGGAAACTGGATAGGGGAATATTGAAGGGGTTGTAGCTGGGGTAATACTGTGCCTTTTCCTGAAGTCCTTGGTCCGGGAAAAACAGTGGAGAAGTGGGGCTCAGCACGGAGAGGGCTGAGGGGATTACTCAATGGACGGAGAAACGGTCTGCTGGGATGACTGGGAGTGATCCAAAGAACCACTCAAAAACTGGGACTATTGGTAGGGGAAAAAGTACCTGGAGGACTAATCCTTTCCCGGGGAGAACAATGGGTGTTGCAACAAGAAAGAAGCTCCACAATGGTAAATTCCTTTGCGTGATGAGATTACAAGGTGTTGCCAAAGTCTTAGGATCTTCGGCTGCATTGGGCTGTGGTGTGACTTCATGTAAATGGTCCTCACCTGATAGGATATTTGCTCAACTTGGGGCAAACATGCTAATCCCCTCAAGTCGGCTTCTCAGGGGCTGAGGACCCTTTGTCTACTGTGGGTTTGCACAGCTTGAGGTCTCCTGGGGCTATGTGACTGGGGATTTTACTAGCCTGACCTGGTTTTGGATCGTTTGACTGTTGCTGCCTATGTGCCCATCCGGGTGACCTCTCAGGCACATTGAATCATATTTTAATATCAAAATTGTAGACCCCAGGACAGGGTTTTCCAGTGGGGTAACAGAAACCTCTAATTAGTCTAGAAACAAACAGTTGAGTTTATTTTGTTGTCATTACAAATGGAAGATGCACCCACAAAATAGATTAATAGTACCTTCAATATGGAGGCCTGGATATTTAAAATTCCCATGGAACTAGTTTTTGTTAAATGTTTTTCTCCTCTGTTCCCAGGCAAGCCTGCCAGGTTGACTTTAAAAGATCTGAAATCTAGTATAATGTGATGTGGTTTCCTGCCATCCCATGGCTTTCAATTGTGGCACATTTAACTTTAATTTGAAAAGAATAAGTTTATCTAGTAAATAACTGTTGTGTTCCCATTGGCTCTTTGGAAATGAAGCTAGAATTCGTCAATTGTCCCACAAGAAGCTTCAGTCAGAACAAGTTACAGACCCCAGAGGGACACAGAACCACCATTTTCCTTGCTGTTCTTTTCATCATGTCTTCTTTTTTGAGCCCCAGTTTGCAGCCAGAAAGTGCATCAGCTGAAGGGAGATGGAAAAAAGTGGGGGGGGGGAATACAATTCAAAGAACAAGTTTGGAGCAACATTTGGACTTTTTTCTTTGCATATTCTTTAAAACCTCATTGAGAGCCTGCCTTTTTTCTTTTTCTTTTCTTTTTGCATTAGTTTCTAGGCAGAGTAACAGGATATTACTACTACAAAATTTTCCAGTGGTTTTTACTAAAAGACATCCCAGGGTGTAAGGAAAGGCCACAATTCTCTTTTAAAAGGACAAAGAATGTTAGAGATACTGTGATAAGCTCAGCTTTCAAGGACCCAAACCAAACAACTCAACCCACCATATTAGATGTGGGCATTCCCACAGGACACCATTCCTGTGAATATTTTGTGTATTGTAAATGTATAAACAAATGACAGAATTCACAAATCCAAAAGACCAAAAGAAGTATAAGAAAACCCATTTTAGCACTTGCAATAGTAGCGATGTGGTATACATCATCCAATGCAAGTGTCAAAAAATATATGTGGGACAAACAACAAGACCCCTAAAAAAATGACTAGCTGAACATCTGTATAATTTAAGAAATAAAAAAATTAGGGGCTCCTTTGGTTAGTCACTTTGTTGAAATGCAGCACTCTACATCTGATTTCAGGTTCTGGATGCTACCAAAATTGTCACTTAACAATGAAAGAATTCTTATAAAAAAGGAAAAAGAATGGATCCTCAAACTTAGTTCATTGGCTCCTTCAAGTCTGAATGAGGATCTGGAACTTTATTCACTACTGTAAAATTAATCCATCATCCCAATGAAAAAACTTGCATCAGGCAACCTTGCAGCTGGATTACAACAGATGTCCTTGGAACTAGGCACACAACTTTCTTTAGTCTAATTCAAGTTCTTGACTATCTGAGGAATTATAAATAAAAACAAAACAAAAAAGTAGTTTGTCCCTTTTGTTACATACCATTCTGATTCACAAGAAGAGTGCAGTAGGAACACCTGAAATTTCCGTTGGATTTATGGTATGTATGAGATTTATTATATATATATAATGGCCTATTATATGAATGTATTGGATTCTATACATGTGTTGTTCTTTCATTTAGAATTGACAATGTTGTATTTGTTTTTAATTCAGCCCCTGAAGAAGGCCAAAAATATAAAAAGAGACCGAAACACATTGGGCTTTTTAAAGAATAAAATCTATTTCATCTACAAGCACATGGAGTTTATTCTCCTTTTGCTGCACACAATTCCAAGCCATGTTCTACAGGCCCGTTAAGCTGGAAGCACATCTCTTGACAATAGAAGATTTCCAAAAATTCACCAAGGGAAGGCATTAGGTATCATTAGGAAGAAGGAAGCGTTCTGGTACAGCTCATCACATACAAAGAACCAGTGTGGTATTTGGGTTTCCTGCCTGTTCATTGGATTTCATTTTCCACCTGCTGATCTTGTGCACACATGGCATAACCAGGCAGCTGAAAAAGTAGCCTCCAGGTTCCTTTCTTAAGTCTTGATGCAAAATTTCAATTGGGTTTTGGGGCAAGGAAAAGATGCACCAACAGGTAGACACAGGAGGACACAGAATAGCCGCAATGATCTGCAAGTGGCAGAGCTTCTGAAAAGTATAATGTTGCCAGGTGCTGAAGAGAGAAAGTGTAGGACGATATCATGCGTGTCAAATTGAATATGAATATTTGTGTGCATATCGGGAGGGGGGGAGTTTGTGCCATACACCTTCTAACTTCATTGTGTATATCTGTGTCTATGTTTAATGGAACAACCAAATCCCTTTTTGATTTCCTTGGAGAACTGGAAGAAATTTACAGGGATAGCCATCTTTTCTGAGGGCATAAATTATACCATGTACCAGATGAAGAGACACAGGGTCTTTTTCCTTTTTAGCCTTCAGTGTCCCCCACAGGCAAGCTTGATTTACTAGCGACCTTTGCGTGCCTATGCTTTTGATGGTTAGTTTGCATGTTTGAAGACTTTTTGTTTCTCTGCTTTGCCATACCCATTCTCTCATGAGGTAACTTGCAGCCTCTGACATTTGCCAACATCATCTTTGTATGTTCATTGTGGATTATTGCTATTAGAGTGAAAACCAGCACTGAGGTGGTCCTTAGGAAGATTCAGAAGGATATGCACAGGGCTTAGGGGGTTATGATGCTTTAAATCCAATTGAAAGCATTTTGAAATAATGAGCTATGGTGCCACTAGGAAGAAGGAAGCATTCTGGTACAGCTCATCACATACAAAGAACCAGTGTGGTGTAATCAGTAGAGTGGTGAATTGGGGCTTGGGAGATCCAGGTTCAAGTCTCTATTGAGCAGAAAACTCCCTGTGTGACTTCAGGCCAGTCACGGAGCTTTCCACACTACACTGTTATAGTGCTATTATTCCACTTTCAACATCCTATGGAATCCTGGGGTTTGCATTTAGAATTCTCAGCCAGAGAGCTCTTTGGCCCCAGAAACTACAAACCCCAGAATTCTACAGGATGCTGAAAGTGGAATACAAGCACTACAACAGCATAGTGTGGAAAGGCCCACTGTTTCTTTGGCCATTTCTGCATGGTGTTGCAGTCTTGCACTGGGAAAGCAATGGCAGCGTTTTGCAGGTTGTGCTTTCACATGATGTCGTCATGGTCCCACAGCCATCGGGTCCCCACATATTGTGATTGCAGGCTAATCGCTTAATGGAATAAATCCATTAAACACCTGTGATTGTTCAACACTCCCATCCTTCTCAGCCATGCAGAAAGGCAGGAAGTACAATGGAGGCTTCATTCCCCAGCACAGCATGGTAAAGAGCCTGGCTGTGCTGTGGAAGGCAAGCGAGTGTTGCTCACACTCCCTTCTGCGGGGAGCTGGCCAGGTGCGGAGGGAAGTGTTCCTGTTGAACTCTCTTCCTGGAAAAGGCACTGCCAGGATTATGACAGGACAACATGGGAGAGCGTCATTGTGCGGAAATGGTGTTACTCTGCCCTATCTCACTGGGTTGTTGTGAAGATAAAATGGACAAGAAGAAAGCTGTGACTGCTTCCTTGAACTTACTGGAGAAAAGGTATAAATGTAACCAATACAAAAGGAATAATAAACAGTTTATTAAAACACAGAACGTAACAATGCACAGGCTAATATTTTCTGCTGTAAATTGCAGGGGATTGGGATCTTTAATGAAACAATTACAATCCTACAAAATTATTATTTTTGGCAGCTAACCTTTGTATAGTTCAAAGCCCTTCATTCTTTCTGAATGCTGCTTCTGAGGAGCATAGTTTGGAATACATTGCTAATCATTCATATAATGCTGTAGGGCAAATTTCTCATTAATGGCATTATTAATAATTGTCACTGAAAAGACCCTAACAGCATCTGATGTAAATGCAGTCATACGACTCTATCTTTATTATTGAGACAGGACAGGTGCATCATTAAGTCCCAAAGGCCTGTTTTCATGGAGCTGTACAAAGCGAAGCCCTTGCTCTCAGAAGCATAAAGTCTGAAAGAAATGAAAAGCTGTTCAGTATAAATTCAAGATTTAAAAGTCTTGTTTTCAATTAATAGTCAGTGACAAAGGACTGGGTTCATAACTTCTTTCACATTAGTGCAGCTCCCTAGTTACTGAACCCATTAAGATGTTCAAGTCAAAAAAGCTAATCTAATCTATTAAATTAAGATTCCTACCCTCTTGGCCCAGACTTTAGATCTCTTGTTCTCAACAGTACCCTGTAACTGTCTCAATTAATTATTTGCCATTCCACTTTTTCAGTTGCATTTAAAAATGTCCTGCTTTCTCCCACTTCCCACCTTTGTCCTCAGCTTAATTCAGCTGCTGCAAACTGAATTCAATGGGCAAAAGTAGTTTCCCTTCACTTCACGAAGCAGAGGGAAGATGATAGGAGGGTGCAGAATCTTGCCCTTCTCAATAGGCTCAGGAAAAAGCAAACTGCTGATGTTCCTCATAGCTTGTGTGTTCTTTCTCATTAGTAACATTTACCAGCTTGACCATACTCTGATGTTGCTTGGCTACATGTGTCCCAATTTTCATCAGTGAAAATTTGGAGGGTATGGTATTAGGAACTGGGGCCCTTTCACTACACAATTGTATTTCTGTCCACTAACTGCCATGGCAACATCCTATGGAATCCTGGGCTTTGTAGTCTGGTGACGTGCTAGAGCTCTATGGCTGATAAATATAAACACTAATCAGCAAATCCCAGGATTCTATAGGATATAGGCAATTGAAATGGATCCTAGTGATATAACTGTGTAATGTGAATGAGCCCAGGTGTGTGTGTGTATTCAACAAACAGAGGCCATTTCTGCATGACATGCCTATACCGCCATAGTAGCAGGTTGTTTCTCGGTCAGGAGCCATGCTATAACATGACATTGTTGCTACCCAGCTGCTATCCCATCCCCAAGCATTGCAAGACACCAAATTCTATTTCCAGAAAAAAACCATTAAGTGTCTCCATTAGCACTTCAATCCTGTCAGCCAGCTCAGTGCAGTACTGTTATAGCGCTCGATAGTGCTTCCTGTTGTCACAGATCCAGGAATGGGGAGGGTATGGGCATGCCCAGCTTGTCCCTTCCTCAGTGACTCCCATGGCATAGTAACTTCAAAATCCATCACCTCTCCATGTTTACTTGGAAATCTATTATCCAAATAAAAGAACTAGCACTCCCCCCCTTTAATTCTGTCCTCTGCCTTACAAAGGACTTGAAGAGTCCAATGAATCCTAAGAAGACAAATCTACACAGCTTATATAGGGAAAGGGCCTTTGCAGATTGTCCCAGTATGATCTAGTACAATCCTAGATCTTTTCTACTGAATCCAAACTAAAAGAGCTTCTGAATCATCACTCTCAGAAAATAATCTATTGTGGATGGGGCTTCCTCAGTTCTTCTTGTTTAACAGGCAGACTGAGGAACAATACTAAGAAACTTGAAAGCTAGGTCAATGCATTGGGACCATTGTTGTTGTTGCTGCTGCAACTCCTCTTGTTGTTGTGTGCCTTCAAGTCATTTCTGACTTATGATGACCCTAAGGCAAACCTATCATGGGGTTTTCTGGGCCTGAGAGTGTGTGATGTGCCTAAGGTCACCCAGTGGTTTTCCATGGCTGAGCGAGGAATCGAACCCTGGTCTCCAGGTTGCAGTCCAACACTCAAACCACTACACCATACTGGCTCCAGGACCTTTAGCTACACTTATTTATTTATTTTTGTAAAGTGTTACTGCATTTTTTGACTGTGTCCACGGAATCCAAAGGACCCCCCCCCCCGCATTGAGACATAATTCCTAATTTCCAGCTTTCTTTTGTTTTGTTTTTTAAAACTAAGTATCTAATTCTTGTAATAGCCAAGGTATTTGGCAAAATGTGCAGCCACTATATGTCTTCCTTGCCACCTTGCTGTTTTCAACCTTGACGTGAGGTCAGTAAACAGCTCCTGAGTTGGGCTTGATCTTGCTCACCTACACTCACTTGCTCACCTGCTCTTAAGGGGAACCACCAGCAAGGGGTATGAATGGCACACAAGAGCTTTGTTGTTGTGTGCTTTCAAGTTGTTTCTAACTTATGGTGATCCTAAGGTAAACTATCATGGGTTTTTCTTGGCATGATTTGCCTTTCCTTTCCTCTGAGGCTCAGAGAGTGTGACTTGCCCAAGGTCACCCAGTGTGTTTGTATGGCCAACTGGGTATTTGAACTCTGATCTTCAGAGTCCTAGTCCAATGCTCAAACCACTGCACTACATTGGGTCTATATAGGCCCTATATCACCCTAAAAGAGTATCCAGCCCCATGCCACATCACCAAAGTTATGGTAGGAAGAGTGAAACAAGCAAAACATCTGCAGTAGGAGTTTATCCAGTATAATTTCTGAGATGACAAATAGTGTGAGGGGATAGGCAGACAAAGCCAGAATATCAAAGAAACTACAGGCAGGCAGTATATATCTCCCTTTACTGGACTAGAGTTCAGCCTATGCTTTCCAGGTCTAGAAAAGAAAGGTCTTTCCCCATGTTTCTTTAGAGCCCATAAAGAGTTCATGGGCTTTTGAAGTGATGCCAGTTGCCTGCAGAGGAAGAGAAAGGAAGGAAAGTGGTATTCCCCTTCACTGAACCATGCACAAATCAGAAATGGCCCTCTTATTTTAATCTGAGGGTCTTAGCATTTGGTATACCTGTGATTGAACCTGCCAGATCTATACTAGAAATAGAAGACTTGTTGTTAGACATTCTCTGAGTCTTTTTTCGGATATAAAATGTGCAGTTCCTAAATAACATTTCTCATGATGCCAAACTTCATGGAATCTGGCTTTTCTCAATTGCTCTTTCCTATGCAGCAACCCTCACTCTTGGTAAGCTGCCTTCTCTGGTGAACCAACTGTTACCACAAGAGGGATGGGCAACCAAAGCAGGTCTGTGGGCCACTTTTATACCCCAGAACTCTCTGGGGGGCTACATGGATTATCCAAAAAAATAAAAGAAACAACTCAAACTGGCTGGAAGTCCATTTCTGATTCTCAAAGCAGGTTTTTTTTTTTTTTTTTTTTTTTTTTTTTTTTTTTTTTTGATGTTAGACAGTACAGGGAGGCCTAGAACCTTATTTGAAAAGTAAATTATTCCACCTAGAGGTTTCCAAGAGCAATAATTCACCCCCTTATTTTGTCCAGTAAAACAATGGTCTAGGGATTCTGGAAGTGCTGAGGACTACAAAAACAACCTTAGGGGAGCACATGCATTCCAAGGGTTGTACTTTGCCCAACCTGGTCTACAGATCGTTCACTAATGCTTCCAAGAAGAGTTAATCACTCTAGAGCATTGGTATCCTTTTTTTAATAGGTCATGTAAAGTTTTCAATGTTATGAAAAGGGCAAATCATGCCAGAAAATATTCAGCAGGTCCTTAAGTACTACGTGTGTATTCATTTGAGGATTTCTCTATTTTCAATTTTCAAATGTCCCTCAGGCTATGTAAATTTTTGTTGAAGTTTATGATGCCTCTTGTGTTCTACATTAGTGCTGCCTGACACCAAGATCTAAGGATTTCTCCCATTCTGTTTAGGGTTCTAAATGGTATTGAATTTGATGCTAAAGAACAAAGCATAAGCATGTTATAATGTCACATATTATGTGCACAAACTGTACTCACACAACACTGTGCAGCTTTCCCCCTGCCATCCCACTCTTGGAAGAATTCCTGCAGATGTCTATGCATTGGAGAATTGTTACCCTGATTTCTGGGGTCCCGTGGGGGATAGCTCAATGTGCTCCAAATAATGGGGAATGGGAATTAGCCAGAGCACGAGCTGTAGCACTACAAGAGGCAGGGTAACTTAGCGAGATCTTTTACCCAATGTTTATGGGGTCAGGCCGAGTCAAGACCAGACACAATAAAGTTCTAATTTTGTTCTTTTATTTGTAAAGTCACAGTGCACTTGCGTGCTCACTCGTACGGAACTAAGAAATACTGCGTACTTGCTTACTCGTACACACAGACCTAAGAAAATAAAGGGAGGAAATTAGATAGGGGATTTTAAGAAGGAGTTTTTGGGGAAATACGACACCTGATCCTGTAGCCCGGGTAGTCTGAAGAAAGTCTGTTGGAGCAGAAGTTATCAGCATGTGGAAGCTGAGGGGAAGGCTCAGCGAATGGAGCAGCAGCAAGGCGGTATGGAAGCCAAAAGTGATCCGAAGAAGCGCTCAAAATCAGGGGTCCTTATAGGGGAAAATGTGCCTGTAGGGCAGTCCATTCCCGGGGAAAACAATGGGTTTCGGGTTGGAGACAAAGCCTCCGAAAGGTCAGTTTTTAGCATGATTGGATTTTGACAGCACTGTCAATAGCGCAGACAGTATGCAAATGCAGAGTGCTTGACAGTTGAGTAGTCAGAAGCGCTAATCTCGTCAAGCTGCCTGTTCGGGGCAGAGAATCCTTTGTATGCCTTGTGCATATTTAATGTAGGTTTAAAGTGTACTTGCCTGGAGGTCTCTTGAAGCTGCGTGCTGCAAAATTACTGGCCTGCCTGGATTTGTTTCAGCTTGTTTGGCCGTGTCTGTATGCATGCTTGTCCGGGGGCCTTGCGAGCATGTGGAGGGGAGCAGTTTGGAATGGCCAATTCTTTGATATATTTAGTAGACCTTGGGCTCGGACTATGCACCACAGTAACAGAATTATGCTTATAAGTTACTGTCTGGAGTAACATGCAATGCTCCTTGTCTTTCAGATTTAAAACTATGCCCTTGCCATAATGGCAGAGATGATAGTACACAGATTTAGGAGAGCTCATACCTGTGCATTGCATTTGCACCTATGGAGCTGGGACAGTTGAAAACCGTAATACTTATAAGGAACTAGAAAGGTGCATGTGTAAGAGAGAGACCGTATTAATAAGTAAGTCCAATTCCGGTGATATTTCTAATGTAAGAGACTTGTTAGCTAATCAAAGAGGTTGGACAATTGTTAGGTTTAGCATTGTCAAATTTTCAGTGGCCACACAAAATTGAGAAAGCATTATGTTAAGTTCGTGTAGTAAATAGCAGATCAATATATGGCCTTAAAGTGACATATGTTTGTGACAGATTTATGGAATGATGGGTTTTAAATGTCTATTTTGGATTTTTATTTTGAAGGCAATCCTATAGTCACTTTCTATTCATAAACTATGTCATAAATGCCACTGTGCCAACATAATCAGAAATATACTTCCGCCATTAGAGAGACAGTAGTGTCCCTATACCATCAGTGAAAATTACCTTGATACTGTGATCAAAATAGGTGGAGCTTTTATCTCCCTTCCCATGGTATCTCCCTTCCCATGAAATATGGGGTTGATTTCCCTATTTATATGTTAATCATGGCTGTTACCATTAACAAATATTCTGGAGTATCTGTGTGTTTGTGTCTGAGAGAGAGAGAGAGAGGCGGGGGGCTGACCAAACCTTTGATTAAACAATGAGATTTGACTCAGTATTGATTTGCATACTATTCCCAGTAAGAGTGGTTTGGCAATGAAACCAATTGCCTAGAGAGGTGGCAGAGTCTCCTCTGGATGTGTTAGGGGAAAAAAAAGCTGTACAGCTACATCCTGCGGATGTTCTAGCTAGAGATCCTGCACTGAGCAGATAGTTGGTCCCGATGGCCATAGAGCCATCTATAATACTATGAGCCTATTCATAGAACACCTTTTAAATGGGAAATTGCTCAAGACACCACACCAGATAAAACAACAGCCAATTACCGTGAAAACAATTTGGACGCCGGAACAGAGCGGATCAACGACCACGCACTGCTTCAGAGCAGCCTGGACCGGACCGGGGAGCCAGAAGATCCGGTAAGTAGCGGTGCGGGGTGATTCCCTCGCCCCGTGCAGAAATGGCCATACAGTTAGTCCTCCACATTTGCAGGTTTCACTTTTGAAGACTTGATTATTCTCCTATTATTTTCTGTCACCTCCGCTGAGTCCCTATGCCGTTTTTAATAGAGACTGCAAGCCTCGTGAGACTGAGAAACTGTGAACGAACCTTGTAAGTCTCTCTTAAAAATGGTGTGGACGTGGAGGTGGCAGAAAGCCCTACCAGCCACCCACTTTTGCCTTGGGAAGGAACCCTGACACCCCAGAGGAATCCATGGTGGGCTGAATATGATGATCATTCTTTTTTGTGTGTGTTAAATATGGTTTGGGAGGGCCTAGAGTTATTCACGGTTTTTCCACTTTCACGGGGGTCCTGTGCCCCTAACCCTACCGAATGTAGAGGGATGACTGTTGCATGAAACCGGATAGAAATACAAGATATTTTAACAGCCATATGCAATTGAAAACTTTGGTAAATTAAACAAAAATATCTTTAGTAGCCTTTAATCAATTTTAGTTTGAAACAACAGGGTTTGAAGTTTAAGATTCTTTTCATGCCTCCATAGCCTTCTTTCTAAAAGAGGTCAGCATTATTAAAACTGGAACAAGGAGAGAAGAGATTCACTTGCTTTCCAGAACTGGAGGAGTTCAAGCAATATAGTGGTAGGCCACAGATCTAGGGCACAATGTCAACTATCTCATGCGAAATGGTATCTTCCAGCCCTCTAACACCTTTAAGTTCCATTGGCATTATTGGGAAAATCAAAAATTTACATCAGTCTTTTCCACTGAACTCTGTTGTGATTTATAAGTGATTAACTTTGAACAACTATAGAAAATAACATTTCTATGCTGTAAAGTTTTTTCTAAAAAAAAAAAAGATTTATTAAAATTACACATGATGTTCCCCTCTTCTTCCCAAGTGAACTTGTGTCATGATGTCACAAAGAACATTTCCTTTCCACCTTTTAGCCAATAAAGTAAGTGTATCTACATGCTATGGAGTAGCAGAGTATAACATGAGGGCATCATTTGAGTGGATAACCTGATCTCTAATTAAACACTAATTCCATCCTCAATGTTTGCATTTGAACTTTCCCACTTTCATAGTATCAGCAGCATATTGTTGCTCCAGCACTCCTTGAGAACATTTTGTAACACACATCACACTTTTCAACTCTCACAGCTTCTTATTTTGTATGCAGCGCCTGTATGGCACCTCACTATAACCTTGATGAATTAAAAAATGGCTTATCAATATTCAAACATGCAACCTCATTTGTCCGTTTCTTCCTTCTTTCTGGCATTTCCAAGTTGAAATTGGCATTGGTCTAAGTAAATGGGATTAAAATTGCATATTCTTCCTTTTAAACTGAAATTAAATCAGTTTGCCACTAATGTCATCTTGAAACACCCTGGTTTAGCAGGGGTGCTATAATGTACAGTGGCAGATGTAGCAAGTGTTTCTTTTCATTACCATGCTGGTCTTCTGGCATCTTATCAAACATCTGATTTAATATTTCAGTGGGAAAGTGAAGCAATGGCAGGTGCAGTCTGTCCAGTGTCGTTTAGTATTAAAATTAAATTTGCAGACTTGCCAGTAGCTTTTATGAGGCTTTATCACACCAGGGAAAGGAGTCTTTTTCAGAGTTCAGGTTTCAGCATGCTGGCTGCTTGGTAATTTCTCACATTTGGGTCTCATGTACATTTGCTTCATCATCTCTCCATTCTAATATCTGATTTTTTTTAAAAAAAAATAAGCGAACAAATTTTGAAGCCAACTAAGCAGTTAATGGTGCTGTTTTTTGTCGAAGTCACTTCCATTGGACAATAGTAGCTGAAGAGACCAGGGATGTGAAAACCTGTGTACCTCATTCTCACTGAATTTCTAAGTTCCCACAATCATTCTCACTCCATTCCTATTTCAATATCAAGTTGCAAGATTCTTTCCCCTCCTCAGCTGCACAGAAATCTGTGTGTGCCTGCTTTTACTCAGAAGTTGTTAGTTTGCATGTCTCTCTAAGAGTTTAGGCATAACATATATTCATGTAATTTCCCTTTTGTTAGTCTTTGACACCCCCCCTTCCTGAATCAGTTAGTATGCAGTTAATCTAAGGCCATTTCCACACGGGGTTTTTAAAATGATGCAGAGCGTCCTCCAGGAAGGACGTCTGCACCTGGGAGCAGATTGGGTAGGACCTACTTAACGTAGATCCGCACCCCAGCCCGCTCCGGAATGACCCCAAGTGGTTGTCCAGCGTGCTTTTGAAAGACTGCTAAAAACTGGTCTTTCAAAAGCATGGAGCACGCCACTGCGAGCCTGCCCCCATATGCAGATTCGCAGGCTCACATTGGTGCAAGCCTGTGATCTGCTGGGGGCGGGCTATAGGATGGTGAGCTTCAGCGTTTGGTTGAGAGCCTCGACCAACCGGAAACCACCATTTTCGTCCCCGGAGCAGTGCGGAGCGGAGGCCATGCACTGCTCTGGAGCAGCGTGGACCGGACCGGGGAGCCTTAAAGTCCGGTGAGTAGCATCACAGGGCGATTCCCTCGCCCCATGTGGAAATGGCCTAAGTCTGTTTGTGCTTAGTTTTATAATCTGCACTTCTCTCCCTGTCCATGTTTGAAGAACTACATGCTACAGAGCCACTCACTATGAGATGTTATGAAATCTTTATTATTGGTAAGTGAATTTGCTTCAGATGTTTTTACAAAGAAGACTAACCCAATTATTTCCCTGTTAGACCTGGTGAGAGGGTAGGGATGGGGCGGAATTGGTTATTGCTCATAATCTGCTTGTAAATATTAATAATTATTCTTCTGAGATACACTATTATTTCTCACATTCCCCTACATATTTTTAGTATATACCACAGCTTTATCTATTGCTGGCTGAGACTGATGGGAACTGCAATCCAAAAACATTTGGGGATTGCATGAATCCCATCTCTGTTCAAATATGTGTTTTTGTGGTAGTGTTTAGTGTTTTTTTTTAAACTGATTAAAGCATGTGTACATGTTCTTAATCTGCATGTCTTTTGGGTTGTTAACATTTTAAAAATTTTTTACACATTTTTGTACACTTTTTCATTTCCGAAGCATATTATAGGCCTCAAAAATAATGCATTTTTCAGCAATATGTCTTCTCTTCTGGTAGCAGTCTTGGAAAGTACAAAATGAATAATTTCATATGGAAATGCAGTTCCATTTAATTTATTTTTCCATTTCTAAACGAATCTAAAACTCTGGTTTCTACTATCATAGTTTGGGAGTTAAATTACATCTAACATAAGTACAGCTAATAACCTGAGCATGAAGCTTCAGCAAGTAAGCATCTCAGACATGCCATTTTCAGAGCTAAATCATATTACATTGTAAAAGCTTCAGCGTACAATTATCTGAGTTAAAATGAGCAATAAACACATAGCACAATCAACTCAAAATGTTACTCACCATTTAAGAGTATTATTTCCTTTCAAGTATGTTATGGTGGTGGTAGTACTTATGCTTTCATTTATATATTACAGTTAAACACGGAATAAAATTACATTAAAAAAAAATAGACAGAGCCCTGCTTCAAGGATCTAAATTGAGGCTAGTGACAAACTGGGAATGTGAAAACAGGGTGTGGAAAATACTGTGAACAGATGTCATTATGTGGGCCTTACTTATAGTTTAAGAAAAAGACAGAAGGTTAAGTTAAAGGCAAGGTGATGCAAATGAGTATTGACCCGCAATGAGAGGTGGATGAAGATATTTGTGTCAGTTTTGTCATGTTCATGCATAATTCCATCCCTCCCCAATAATTTTCTACATCGATCTGCATTTTTTATTAAAAAAGATGCATGAAATTTCATATTTAAATATGCTCTCAAAATATGCATTTCAAAATATATTGGCTGAGATCCTGTGTCACACTGGCAGATTGTAAAGTTCCACTATGGATAGCTATGTAGCCTACCTGTTTTCTGGCTGGGTGCCCTTCACAGCTATTAGGGACCAATAGGACAGAAAGGGGAGGTGAGGAGCAGCCAAAAAGCCTACTGCCTCCATTTGTGCAGCCAGCAGCAGGAAGAAGATTTCATCCTCTTAGAACTCTACAGAACCCCCATATATGCAGGGATGGAGCCAGTTGTCTGTTTGTCTGTCTTTGGTCCTTCCCGTGTTCTCTCCTGACCACTGAATGGCCATGGGGGAGAAGGGCAGCTAGGATGAAAAGGTAGGTGGATCAGAGTAGGTAGAGATGTTGAGTTTCTCCTTCTGCCATGGTCAAATAAATTGCAAAAGCAATTTGGATAACACCTGAACTGTGTCACCAACAGGATGCCAGCCATTTTCTCTCAGATCATGCATTTGAAATGTATTATGCAATTTTTTTTCTTAAGCCAAGAACTTCATTTGGCAAACATTAAAGGCAGCAGATAACTAGGCCCCAATCTGGAGATTCATTGGGTGGCTGGGATCAAATCAGTTTGTGTGGAAATCTCACAGACTGGGTACCTTATGCAGCCTTAGCTGGAGTAAGAAGTGACATCACAAAAGTATTCTGGAAATGTGCTAGAGAAATAAATCTTTGCTTATTTCACTCTGGCATACAAGAATGAACAATTCCAAAAGTCAGCTCCAAGCTGGGCAAGAGTTTAAGAGTTTTTGTGCATTGTTGACCATTTTTCATACTTCAGGACCAAAACAATGGTGAAAAGGGTGTTATAAATAAACAATACTGTTGTTAATGCAGGGTACATTTCTTTCTGTACAAAAATGCAGTTTTTTGCACACACACCCTTTGTTAGAGGGGATGGATGTTGAGAGATTAGTATTGAAACAAAAGACCTGCCAGAACTTTTATCCCTGCAACAGCAGAGATGACTGTTTTAGGATGATGGGTTCAAAAGAACCAAACATGGGAGGAAAAATATAAGTTTAGAATATTCAACAGGAGGAATATTTATTTTAAAAAATGCATTCTTGAATCAAAAGAGTCTGTCTGTTCTTAAACTAACCTAAAAGAGAAAAGAATGAGAGAGGGGGGGGGGGAATTACATCCAAGGATATTAAAAGAACTGGCAGAAGTCATTTCTGAACCACTTGCAACAATCTTTGAGAACTCTTGGAGAACAGGAGAAATTCCAGCAGACTGGAGGAGGGCAAATGTCGTCCCCATCTTCAAGAAGGAGAAAAAAGAGGACCCAAATAATTATCGCCTGGCCAGCCTGACATCAATTTCAGGGAAGATCCTAGAGGAGATCATTAAACAGTCAGTTTGTAATTACTTAGAAAGCAATGCCATAATCACTAAAAGCCAGCATGGATTTCTCAGAAATAAGTCATGCCAGACTAATCTTATCTCTTTTTATGATAGGGTTACAGGCTCGATAGATGAAGGGAATGCTGTAGACGTAGCATATCTTGACCTCAGTTAGGCCTTTGACAAAGTTACACATGACATTCTTGCAAAGAAACTAGTAAAATGTGGGCTGGACAGGGCTACTGTCAGGTGGATTTGGAATTGGTTGACTGACTGAACCCAAAGGGTGATCACCAACGGCTGCTTTTCATCCTGGAGAGAAGTGACTAGTGGAGTGCCACAGGTTCTGTCCTGGGCCCAGTGCTATTCAACATCTTCATCAATGACTTGGATGAAGGAGTGGAGGGCATGCTGATCAAATTTGCAGATGATACCAAATTAGGAGGGATTGCTAATACACCAGAGGACAGGATCAAAATTTAAAATGACCTTGACAGATTGGAGAGCTGAGCCAAAGCTAACAAAATGAATTTCAACAGAGAGAAATGTAAGGTCCTGCAGTTATGCAGAAAAAATGGAATGCTCAAATATAGGATGGGGGACACGTGGCTGGATAGAGTATGTGTGAAAGGGATCTAGGAGTCTTGGTAGATCACAAGCTGAACATGAGTCAGCAGTGTGATGCAGCTGTCAAGAAAGCCAATGAGATTCTTGATTGCATCAATAGGAATACGGTGTCTAGATTGATGGGGGTGATGGTACCACTCTATTCTGCATTGGTTAGGCCTCATTTGGAATACTGTGTCCAGTTCTGGGCACCTCAATTCAAGAAGGATGTCGACAAGCTGGAACGTGTCCAGAGGAGGGCGACCAAAATGGTGAAGGGTCTGGAAGCCATGCCCTATGAAGAACAGCTTAGGGAGTTGGGCATGTTTAATCTGCAGAAGAGAAGGTTAAGAGGGGACATGATAGCCATGTTTAAATATTTGAAGGGATGTCATGTTAAGGAGGGAGTGGGCTTGTTCTCTGCCACTCCAGAGACCAGGACAAGAGCAATGGATTCAAGTTGCAGGAAAGGAGATTCCACTTGAACCTCAGGAAGAACTTCCTGACTGTCAGAGCTGTCCAGCAGTGGAATATGCTGCCTCGGAGTGTGGTAGAGTCTCCTTCTTTGGAGGTTTTTAAGCAGAGGCTGGATGGCCATCTGTTGGGAATGCTTTGATGCTGGTCCTGCATATCAGGGAGTTGGGCTCGATGGCCCCTGTGGTCCCTTCCAACTCTATAATTCTATGACTCTATGAAAGACACGTTGTGGCATGTCCTCCGTCATCAAGGAGCAGACAGGAAGAGGTATGGAGGTTTCAGTATGGACTGAGTCTTTTTCTTTTACAAGAGGGGGTAGTGACTTAACTAACCCTGGCTGAACCAAACATTGTTATTTGGTCATAATGCTTTCAGGACAGGTGAGTAACAGAGGAAGCAAAAACAAGCAAGAAAGGAAGACAAAAATCCTAATCCCTCTCTGTCTAAGCCACATCATCCCAAGTGAACAACAGAGCAACAAGAACAAGTATAGTAGTTGCTGTGTCTTCCAACAAATTTTGCCAAGACTCTGTGTGAAATTTTTTTCCCAAGAATTCCTGAATTACAATTAAAAAAAAAAACTCATGATGGGGAACCATTTTCTCAGTGGAGTGTGTCAATATGAGAATACACCCCTTCTCACTAAGGCCCTTTCTACTTGACACACTCAACCTGCCTTGGGGATGGGAGAAAGATGAGGCCAGGATGATGCTTATGCATGATGTCATCCTGGTCATGTCTTTCTCTTGTCCCCAGGCAATACAATCACACTACAAATCATTGATGGGGTTTCCCCATCAATTGGCAGTGATCTCGCTGCATGTCCAAACCTACCTTGCTTGCAGAGGTCCTTGAAGCGCAATGGCTGTGCTTTCTGCTCCAGTGCAGCCTGCGACAGTACCCAACTGTGCTGCGGCAGGAAGAGGCTTGGCTATCGCGCTTCCTAGATTCCAGAGGCAGCTGGTACAGAGGGAAGCACTCCATCACACTCCCCTCCTGGGAGAGCCACTGCCACCATCATCACTGGACACTACCGGGACAAGGGTAGGCTGTGGGAAGGGCCTATGAATGGGAAAAATATTAAAATTACAGTCCTCCCTTTGGGTTTGACTAGAAGGTTAGACCTTCATAAATTAGATTATTCGCAAGGTGCCCATTTGCCTTCCCCCGCTTTCTCCCCTTTCCATTCTCTCGCCTTTTGCTTGGGCACAGAGAAGGAAGGCAGCATGCATGGGCAAAAGGCCAGGGAAGGGGAAGAGGAGAATGGAGTGAGGTGTGAACTTGCCCCCTCCGCACACAGGGTTGCTCCCTCTCATTTGCTTGCCTTTTGCTCAGGCATGTGGAAGGAAGGCACGTGCACCCAGGCAAATGGCAAGGGATTGGGGGGAGGGCCTTCTCTGTGCATGAAGCGGCCCCCTGCAATTCACTTGCCTCTTCCCCGCATGCCTAGAAGGAAGGCACACATGCCCAGGCAAAAGGCAAGCAAATGGGAGGGGGAGTGCTCACTTGGGGGGGAGTTATTCACAGTTTTTTTACTTTTGCAAGGGTTCTGTACCCCAAACCCTTGCAAAAGTGGAGGGGCCACTGTACTATTATTATTGTTAATCTTTATATTTTTAAAATGTTTGCAGAAGTGGCATTCAAGAAAGGGCCAGGTCTATACTACTGCATATCCGACAACTGAGGCTGACCATTTAAAGACTGATGTACCAATGATAATTCATGCTGACAAACTTGCTTAAACAAGTGTTGTTTAACACTTAACATGGTGTTGCTTAAACAAGGTTACTGTTTTCATGCCGATGGGGAAAAACGAATATGAGAACCTATTTTCAGAGGACACTGAAACATTTCACAGCTCCTCTCTGTATCCGGGTAATTATTGTTTGCCCATCTTGCAGCTCAGCTGAAAAAAAAAAAAAGATTGTAAATCGCTGCTAATTTTAAAACGTGTATCCAGATTTTCTAGTTTTAAGATTACATTTTAACCAGTATTGTTTTATTATTCCCATTTTAATTGAATAGGATTATCTTCACTGTGGCAAAAAGTAAAGCTGCTTATTAGATTTACCCCCTGGATCCCTCTATTACTTGCAGACACATTATTCTACTCAGTCAGTACTTACTGCTCAGTGGGCAATTCTGTAGCCAAGCCTTGTTCTTAAAGAGTCACACTGAACATTCCTATCCTAAAAGTACTTATTTGGAAATGAATTTATTTGGAAATGAGTTTCTTGTAATTTCAGTGGAATATACTCCCACATTGGCATGAGTATGCAACTTAACAACCTAAGAAAAATGACTCTGTACTGAAACTATAAGTTTATTTTATCTGATGACCTGGAACAGTTCAAAATATATTCTGGTGTATTTTAACCATGTAGTTCCACTGACTTACTTTTGGTCTCATCAACCAGATTCAAGGGGAAGTCAAGAACAGATTGAACCATTCCATGAATAACATGGATTTTATTAAATGAAGTAATCATTGACAGATGCAGAAAATTAATTAAAGCAATGAGAAGCTCACAGCTTCATTTCTTGTATTGTAGGAGCCCCCAGAAATGCAAGGACTGTTGCAGGGGCCAAGATTCCATAAATGCTTGTCTACTCTCAGCCCTGAGGTAAAATCCAAGGTAGAGTTGCACGGTTATGAACGTTAGTGTTTATCTGGCACTTCTAGAAGCACTTGGAAGTGGAGGAGGAGAGATAAAGCTGAAATAATTTTCCAGCCAGTGGTGTGTGTGAACTACTTGATCTTCAGAATGCTATGCAGAACTTGAGACAGTGGTGGAGCTTGGAGTGTGTGGAGGGCGGGGGGGGGTATGGTGCATGGGGGCGTGGCCTCAGTGCATGGGACGTGGCCAGGTCATGTGGGAGCATGGCTACAAACCAGGATGCCCACAAAACATTGCCACCCAGGGCGAAGTGCCCCCTCCTCCCCCCTGTTCCTACACCACTGACTTGAGAAGTTCAACACACACATGAAATCCCAGGCATAGAGTCCTTTCACGTCCACAGCAGCTTACAGCTTGACTTCTGTGAACAAATCATGCACTTAAAAATCTCCCTGGCAATTTCTTTTGCATGTTAGACTGCTAAAAGTTGCAGAAAAATACTACACTTCGTGTGATGTAGGATCTTGGCCTCATTTTTTTTTTTAAAAAAATCCCAAATTATTCTTTGCAACTCAACTGAGATACTACATGTGTATAGTATAGGACTGTGCATGTGGGCTTAATTATTTACCTTAGTGCAACCAATGTATTCTGCTGACAGTGGTGGAGGAAGCAGAGTTGCACATACAGCAAGGTTCCACATTCTGGTTATACATTGTGCATTTCACATTGCAACTGCACAATTGCATTGCCAATGGCACACAGTTGTTGGCATGGGTTGTGCAATGTTGCCTTTCTGCATGGGGGTTGTATACTGCCGATGCAACATATCTCAACATCCTGAAGGGGATGTTGGATTGCAGTCAGTGAGAAGCACTGTTTGTTTCATCATCATCCTCTGAGACCTGAGCGTGCACCATAAAATTCTCCTTGGTAGTATATTATGATTAGTGGTGGCTGTGATGCCTCCTCAATGGTGCTTGGTGAGCTATCTTTTGGAAAACCCCATTTCTTCTTATTACTCTCCTTTAGCAGCATGGAGCAAGCTTCCAAATTACCCAAGATTAACCAGGATAGTGTAAACTCCCACTATGATATCATAATCAAAGATAGTTAAGTCCTTGAAAGTGGATAGCAGTTCATAAAGCAACATCCCTTCACTGGAAGAGTCTAGCCCTATTTTATGCCAGGTTGAGTCTGCTTGAAACTGAGAAAGACTGGATATGTGAGTCCTGCCTTCCCAGTCATTCTCCCTGCCTTTCTTAGAGGAAAAAAGTGCTTTGCTTTGAAGGGAGGGATAACAGACAGCAGGAAGGTGGCCATATCTGCTGACAGCAGTAATTATTTAGGGTGGTTAAAACAAAAGTGGTTTGGAAGTACTTCAGAGCTTTCCAAAGTGGAAGAATTAACATTTGGAAACACACACACATATGCGCGCACACATTGTTGCATATCAGACTAAAAATCCAAGCTACAGATATATACTTATGGGATCTGAGCAGATGGTGACCAATCAAGAAAGCAGTCTTGGTGCTGTAGTGGAAAGCTCCATGAAAATGTTGACCCCAGGCTTGTCTACTGCAAAAGAAGGCAAATTCTATGTAGGTCAAAACTAGAAATGGAGTTGTTACCGCCCTAGCTGGCCTGAGCTTGTGGGATATAAAGATGTCTCTTGATATCGATAATTCGGCCTCGCATACCCATTCCCCTCCACGTGCTTGCGAGGCCCCCGGCCAAGCATGCATACAAGTTTGGCCGATAATCGCCGTAATATTCCAAAACAATACAGGCAGGCCAGTAATAGCCAACTCGCAGCTTCAGGAGACCTCCAGGCAAGTACCTTCATTAAGTATGCATGCAACTTTCAAAAGATCCTCTGCCCCGCGCTGGCAGCTTGACGATCGAGCTATAGAACGCTCAGGTACTCTGCATTTGCATACTGGCTATCCTATTGATAATTTGGCTATAACTCAATCATTCAAATTCTGACCTTTCAGAGGCTTTGTCCCCAGCCCCAAATCCATTGTTTTCCTCAAATACGAACTAGCCTGCGGTCACAATTCTCCTTATAAAAACCCCTGACTTTGAGTGCTTCCTTGGATCGCTCTTGGCTTCCATCCTGCCTTGCTGTCGCTTTGTTCAGCAAGCCTTCCCCTCAGCCCCACATGCTGAGATCCATGCTCCCCAGCTTCTCCGCTTCTAACTGGGCTTCAGGACAGGTGAAGTATTACCCAAACCAGCAACTCCTCTAAAAAAACCCTCTATCCCACTCCAACCTTTATTTCTTTAGTTATCTGTGTGAGTGTGCTGCATACACTGTTTGATTGCATTTTTAATAAAAAAACATTTATTATTTCAACCTCTGTATGCGCCTTGATTAGGCCTGACCCCGTAAACATAGGGTTCAAGATCTCGCTACGTTACCCTGCCTCTCGTATTACTAGGCTGTGCTCTTGGTTAATTTCCCCAACTTATATAATTGAGAGCACATTTAGGTGTCCCTCCCGGGACCCCCAGGAATCAGGGTAACAGAGTGGAAGATGGAACTGTCGATGTCATGCTACCCTTTTACAAATATGTGTCACCAGTGTACTTGGTTTGGTTTACCTCACCTGATAAAGGATATTGCAGAGTTGGAGCTAGCGTGATGTAGTGGTTTGAGGCCATTTCTGCACTACACTCTTATAGCACGATTATTCCACTTTCAACATCCTATGGAATCCTGGGGTTTCCACTTTAGGGAGGGGCCAGCTTGGCCCCTCCCTAAAGTGGAAACCCCAGGATTCCATAGGATGTTGAAAGTGGAATAATCGAGCTATAAGAGTGTAGTGTGGAAGTAGGATGAGTTTTGGACTATGATTCTGGAGACCAGGGTTCAAATCCATGCTCAGCTGCAGAGAACCACTGGGTGGCCTTGGACAAGTCACGCTCTCTCAGTTTCAGAGGGAGCAAAGACAACTCCCCTCTGAACAAATCTGTCCCAGAAAATGACTGAAAACGACTTCAAGCCATACAGCAACACTAACGGAATAGGTGCAGAAAAATGCAAACAAAATGGTTAAACAGTTGAAACAATTCCTCCGAGCTGAAAGATTGTTGGGAGAAATCTACCTTGGAAAATGAAAGGGCAATGAAGAGGAGATATAATAGATTGATTAGAATTACATATGGTATGGAGAAAGTGGATTTTTCCCCCACCACCCATTACACCAGAACACTGTGGTGAAGAAGATGCAGACATGGGTGAAATGTTTCATTTTTCATTTTTTGGCTTCTGGATCACTTTCAGTTATAGAAAAGGGGCCTCTCCTCCACCTGAAATAGCTTGGGTGGAGAGTAAAAACATGGCACAATTGTCCAGCAATCCCTACCAGGGGTTTGGTGGGATTGAGGGGCAAAAATTGATGTGTTCTTAGGTGTGGAAGGTCTCTTTGGGAAGCAGTGCAGACCCCTAGCCCATGAAAGTTGCTCACAGCTGTCGTACAGGAACAAATGCCCATTCAAAATTCCAACATGCATTTCGGATTTGAAAATTGCTCAGAAGTAGCAAGCAGTCACAACATAAGATCAAAGGTGAGTCCTCACTTACCTGTCACTTTGAGCTAACTGCAGATGTACCTGCAAGATCAGGATATATGCTAGCTGCATGAGAGTTGGACATTTCTGGACACTAACCTAAGCCCTTACCCATGTGTCATCTACCTGAGGACCCCATTATATGATAGAAGAGTGGTAGGAGGTATGTCCTTCTTGCAGGCACTTATAAGTACATATGAGTCAAGGTCTCTGTGCAAAGCAGGGTGGTTAAAGTGTGGATCATGGGTTACATGTAGCCCCAGAGCCATTTTGAAGCCCTCAAGAGCCTTTGTAACCCCTGTTAGCATACCCAGGCCTGGGGAGTATAATTTTAATATTTAAAATCAATCTGAGCCAGAGGTGACCAGGCTGGTGTGTAGACAGCCAGGCCAACAATTGCCCGAAAGATCAAAGACCAGAAACTTCCCCTGTCACATCTCCACAGGAAACCTCATAAAGGAATGTCCGGATAGGTAAATGGGCCACCAGCTACAATAATACTTTGGGGAGATTGCTCAGTTCCCCTGGAATGCTTGAAACAAGCTAGATATTGCAATGCAAGGTCCAGTTACATGGTTTGGCCATCATGCGGCCATCAGGCAGCTATCATGCAACCATTATCCTTCCTGGGAAAGGGTCTGCCCCCGAGGCATGTTTCACCCTATAACTAGATACCCTTTTGAGACCTATTTTGAGACCTATTTCAGAGGTCTCCCATGCTAGACTAGCAGACCATCATTCTGTTAGTTGAGACTCCCCTCAGCCCCCTCCCTGAGCTTATCTTTTTCCCCAGCCAAAGACTTCTGGAACAGGTACATTATCATCCCTTCCACCTTCCCTCCACTTTTCCCCTATCAATTTGCACCTCTTTCCATCTCGATAGTCCTTGTGTGCTTGTGTGAGTGATTGCCTCTGTGTTTCTGTGTGAAAATATCTTCTAATAAACATCTTGATTGAACATTTGGCTGGTTTTTGTGTGGTCTGACTCCGTAACATTGGGTGAAAGATCTTGCTACAGTTGCCATGACCTCCATTTTGCTAAAGCAAGTGCTCAGTTAACATTCCCCAATCTTTGTGTTTTTGGAGCTAATCAAGGTGTCCCTTAGGGACCCCCAGAAGTCAGTTTAACACCTTCCTCCATATTTCTTCATCTTTGGTTAAAAAAGGTGTTTCCTGGGTTTAAAATAGTACAGGGGGGCTAAAAACAAGGCAAAATTGCCCCCATCCCCACAAGGGATCTGGAAAGTATTTGCAGAAGGGAGGGAACGTAGGAAGGAAAGATGGAAGGAAGGAAGGAAGGAAGGAAGGAAGGAAGGAAGGAAGGAAGGACATTGTGCTAAGTGACCTCCCCTCAAGTGACAATTTATTCTAGTTGGCAAGGAGAGTCACACCCCATCCCTGTAGTATGGGTGCACTATGATAGATGATTTACCAGGGTGTAGGTTCTTAACAATAAGACCCCAGTAACTGAGTTTGGTCATGTTACCTTTTTGGACTAAAACTTCCAGAATCCCTTAAGAAGCATGGTCATTGGGCACTAAGAGCTGTAATCCCCAAAAGTAGCTTTTCCTTTTGTAAATCCATCACAGTGTTGGTCACAGAGCAAAAAAAAAAAAAAAAAAAAGCACACCTCTTCAATTATATCCCTTGTTTTAAAGAAAGGAACATTTGACAAGCGAGTATCCAAAGTGTAATGCGATCATTTTAAAGATGTGGCACTTAATGTGTTATTACTGTTTATTCACATCTTGTGCATATTTGCTCTCTGCAGCAAATATTACCACTGGGGTCATTCTCAAAGTGCCTATTGCTGGCAATTACTTCCTAAGAAATTCAATATAATATTAATGAATAGTAAAGCAGGGTGGGGGACGGTGGGGAGCCCGTATAAAGGAGTGGTATAGAAAACTCATATCTGCTGGAGTTTTTATCTGCTGGAGCCAGAGCCATGTTTCATTTTCTCATTCTCTCCCAAGTGCTGCCTGGGAATGGATGGGTTCAATAGGTATTTACTGATACCGTGAAAAATTTACTTTCTGTTCTCTGACTGGAATTTGCTCTACCAGTGCAGGCTGGAGATTGATGGCTGGGGAGAGTGATTAGTGTCCTGAAAGCAAGACAATGGTTGTTTCTGACCCTGGCTTGGCCTTTCTTACACCTCATTGCATCCTGATCCATAGAAGCAGTTGAGCTGACTTTCTCTCTTTGTGTGAATGCTCAAGGGGGCAGCGGCAGTTTGCAAATTAAGTCATCAAAGTCCCTAGAAAATGTCTTCCGCAAAGCCACCACCAAAAGGGGATGATGAGTGTGCGGTCTGATGTCAGGAACATCTGACCTTTGTCTGGAGTTGTACCTTCTTCTTAGATGAGACCAGAACAGCAAAAAGAACAACATGTAGAGAATTTGGCTATTGGCACATCCCTTTGATGGGATGAAAAGTTAAACATATTGAGCCATTAACACACTTCCCTACATCATATCCATCAGGTAAATGTTTGGAGACAGATGAAGGCAGATATTAAAATAAGTGTGAAGTGAATAGACAGGTTATGGACAGCATATGCAGTGGGATTCGTGCCAGGGATAAATCTGTTTTAGAGCTTTTGTAGCACTGTAACATACCAAAAATGATTTCAATCAGACATGTTGACTTCAGTGTGAGAATAGCAGCAGCTATTATTGCTTCTTGATTAATTCCAGCACTAAATAAGTGAGTGAAAACCAATCATCCTTCTAGAATTTAGATTGATGTCACTCCGCCAACCCAGCTGAACATTACGATTTCTGTACTTATAGGTCTCAGCTCCTTGTGATCAGTAACTAGGGCCTTGTTCTCATAAACCAAACCACTTCTGAGAGCTGGTAGCAGTCAAGTGACTGATCATTCCCAGATAGATAGTTACGTGACCTTGAGGTGCCCTGCACCCCCACAAACAAGCCCAGGTAGTATTTTGAGTTTTTTTAAAAAAATCAGATATTAAAAAAAAAAATCAACATTTGGTGTGGAGAGTCACTTCTCCAAGGTCCAGTGAAGGGTGTTTGTGGCCTCTGAAATGCAGGTGATTTTCCATCCCGCACGAGTTCATTCCATGATGTGATACATTCATCTAAAGAAGAACCATGTGACTGAAAGTCAGCTTGCCATGGAGTTGGTAGAAAATTCAGTAACACATAAAACTGGCCATTAGGGCAAATAAAACATAACACTGTGAGCCACACATGTGGAATTGTAGATTTTCCCCATTTATACATGGAACAGATTATGGCATGGGGAATGAGCTTCCTGATTTGAGCAGTATAAAGTTTATACCAGGTGAACCATCTTCTTCTCCATCACCCCAAAGTCCATCAGCGTAGCAGTTTCCTCCCAAAATTGCTTGCTTCCTGTATCAGCTGAGCTGCAAGGGAGATGAAGAGGTGAGGTGAGTTGGTATGAGGAAGTAACACAGAGAAGACTTAGCTCCTCTAATTCACACAATTTCTTTGATGTTAAAATCTTGCTCACCCTTCTTCTTACATATGTCAGTTCCTTACAGGTTGCTGTTCTTGGAACTGCACTTCCAAGGTTTTTTGGAAGAAGAAAAAAATGTTAGGGAGATGCTAGCTAATCAAAGGGACTTCTAAACAATATCTTTTGGCAGGGGAAACCCAGTGGAAGTCAGTGATGGTTAGCATTCTTGTTATAGAGAGTGTCACAGCTCTTAGAATATTAATCTTGTTATCATAACAGATGCTGTATGAAATGTGCAGTTATACATGCTTATTCCAACAGCAACATTCTGTGAGGTGGCAAACACAAAGCTCTTACCTTGTGTCTAGCTCAAGCTGCAGAAGAAATGGCACTCAAGGAAATGTAGTATTCTCCTGGAGATACAGAAAGCCTAACAAAGGAAGATCTTACAAAATGATTACTAACATTAAGTGTCCTTTGTGAATAAATAACCTCTTCTCTACAAACTGATTGAGCATGTGAGGTTTCTTTTAATTGCATCTCGCAACATTATCAGTTGTAGCAAAAAGGAAAAGGCATAAAATATCCCATCCACAGAAATAATTTCCATGTTATACAAGGTTCTGCAGGAATCAAACAGGGATAAGGAACATAAGAAATAAAACACAATAAAATAATATTTAAATAAAACAGTACTTCTTAGAGGATAAAAAATGAGCATTTATATTATTGTTGATGGCTAAATTGTAGTAGATGGCCATTGTCATTCAGTACCCTGTTTGTTGCAACATTTTTTTCCCACAAATTCAAAGACTTTATACTCAACTTTTATAGCATGTCTGGAAATCCTAGGAGCTTCCAGATTTTGTTGGAGAAACTCCCAGCATCCTTAGCCAGAACAGTCAAAGGTAAGAGTTGCAGTTCAGTGGCATCTGGACAACCATGTGATTCCTAGCTGTGCATCTAAACACTGTGTACATTGCTGTTTACTTCTAGGAATGTCAGAGAAATCCACTGCAGGTCATTCTGAGTGGGGGATTTAAAAATCCATCACTATGAAATCCCAGGAGGAACAGTTTTTTTGTTGTTACACACAAACACAAACACAGACTGTCAAGGTCAGAGACCTGGGCAGCAAGCCAGCCCAGAGAAGGGAGTGTGAGAGCCAGCAAAGGCCAGCCAGGAGGAGACAAGCAAGCACTTTACAGGAGGGGGTTCATTTACTGAACCGTCAAGCAAAAGCCATAGTCAGAGTTCCAAAAGCCAAGGGCTAAGAGTCCAGAGATCAATTCGAGGTAGCAGGAACCAGGTGCTGGGAGCAAGGAACAGGCAAGAGGAGGGCTTGAAAGAAGTTTGCCACAAGCAAAGGAAAGCTTCCAGGTAGGCAGTTATATAGCCCAAGACAAAGGTGTGGCTAGTCACTGCTTCTTGAACTTAATCAAGGAAGCCTCCCTTTGCGCAGCTCTCTTGAGTCTCCGCCTTGTTTGTGGGCGGATTGACACAGGCTCCAAAGCATCTTCAGAACCGGATCCCTGTTGCCCTAAAGGAGCAGGCAGAGGAACGTCCGAGCCTGCTTGGTCCATGGCAGTAGGGGGAGCTCTTGAGCTGCGGGACTCATCTCCAGCCAGAGCCACAGGGACCAACAGCTGCTGCTCGTCATCAGCAGCTCTGACAGGGGCTTCAGTTATCACACAGAGCTTACCAAGACTAGTTTCCCAATCTGTGAAATCGGAAAGTTGTTGTAGTAAATGACTTTGTCACCATCAGTGTTGCATCACTTTTAAAAACTGTTGCATGTTGGTGTGGTGATTAGAAATACATCAGTAGCGTTGGGATCAAGTTGCTGATCATCCTTTCTGTCCTGCTGCAACTCTCCAAGCCAAGCAGATCCTCTCCTGTATAGTATTTAGGCAGGATTCATGTGGAGTTGATGCTGAAGAAGCGTGTGTATGAAGGAGTGTGCTGTACTGTGGAGTACCATGGAAGGTGGAAGCAGGGAAGATTCCTCCCCCACCCAAAAAAAAAAAAAAAAAAAAAATCATGATGCTATAAATCTTAAAACATATAGCAGAACACTTCAGTCTCCCAGGTCACCAGCCTCAAGTGTTTCTTTGTGGAAGGTGAGATACACTTCAGGGGACAAAGGCATCATAATCCTGTTGGCACTTTATTCCAGTGTAATGGTGTGTCACACTGGAATAATGGTATACTTTGCTGGTGTAATGGTGTGTTAAACTGGCTTAATGGTGTGTTACACTGGAGAAATGCTGTAGATCACTAGTATATGGCACTTTTTAAAGAAGTGAATAGTAGCTGAGAATGGACAGCAGAGAAGCCACCTTCCTTGCTAGAGAAAGCTGCCCTGCCATCTCCTGGCCAGCTTTTGCTCCTCAGAGACACAGCTTTTGATGCTGCCCCAACCATCTTCACAGTGCCTGTAGCCCTTTTGCCCCTGCCACCACGCGAGTGTAGTTATGCTCACCAACAGAACCATACCCTCAGTGTGCTTACATCTAATTCTGGGATACAGATTATCTTGGGTTTCCTCACCTGCAGTGCAAATAAACACATTAGAGCCTCCTTTTTGCTTTACAGTCTGATAAAAATTCAAGAGAGAGATGGTAAGAAATAGCATTCTAGCATAGAGCAGAAAAAAAGAAAAAAAGAAACAAAGAAAATACTAAGGGATACTTACATTTCAGCATCTATACAAGACTGTGCTGTATGCTGTTTCCAAGCACTTTCTACTTGTTATATCAGCCAATGAGTGAAACAATTCATGTACAGTTCAAGAATGGAAAAAAATAATTACAGAAAAACTGTAGGACAGACAATACATTGGATATAGCTGCAGGAGGAAGCATTCCTAGCCAATTCTACCACTTGTTTGTCTAGTAATAGAGGATTCAGAAGAACATCCATACAGCATATCTATTCCTGTGGAGCAGCAGAGTACATGCTTCCAAAACCTCCAAGTAGTACTGCTTCAGTTTTGGCTAGATTCCATTTCTTCTTTCTTTTATGCTCATACGCCTGACTACAGCTTCTAGGCACGGCTTTCGAACCCTGCAGCGAGTTCTGGTGGCTTAGTTAGAATAATACAGATTGTGATTTCATCAAAATACTGATGTCGTCCAGGCACAAAGCTCTGGAGTCCAGTGGCAGGGATATGAAAATCACTCAATTCCAATTTCATGGTGCTTCTGCGAAGGTTGTAAGGCTTCCTTCCTTGTTTTTCACAAAGGCATGTGTATTTTTTCCGTTCACGGTAAAAGTGATGTGCATTTTTGTATGCATTTTTATTAATGATTAATGCATGTTTGTCCATTGTTCATTTCTTTACTATTGACATTTTCAAATACATGCATGGTTTTTGAGATCGTGTTGTTTCTTTGAAATGTGCTGCAAAGCCTCAGAAATGTATGAATTTTGGAGGCAAGGTGCCTTTCCTCACACAATGAGATTTGGGAGGTACAGAACTGAAACTATCATAAATAATTTCAAAGCTAGTGAGTTTCTTTCCCATTGTCACTTCTCAGCAACTGCGGATTCCTGACCATGTGAACAGCACCTTCAGTTGTTTTAAAAAGTTGTGGAGTTGCCTCCTCTATTTTTGCTGGTTGCTGAGATGCATTCCCTGGATGTCACTGAAACGATTGGTGTGACAGATGATTGTGGAGATGAGTGTATTGAGCCAGTGAAGCATTTAACTGCATATCTGTCAGGGGAATCCTCTGTTGGATCACACAGATTTTCTGCCCTGTGTAGATGGAAGTTCCGTAATTACTATACATGGTGAAGGCCCTCACAAGGCTCCAGTGCTGATACTTCATAAATATCTTAGGAAAGGCAGAAGAAAGATGTACTGCAGCTAGAGAATTGCAAGATTTTGCTGTGTCTGGGTTTGCTATTCTTTCAAAGTGAGCTGTAAGAAATCAAAGTGCCCTTCCTGTATTCAAGACAGCCACTCTGTATTAAGCACATTCTGTCTTTTCTGAGCACTTTTAAAATCTTCTTCCTTATTAAAGAATAAAATATGGAATGACAATTTTTCCACAGGCTCGGTAAGAAATACATCAAATATCTAGCAGTGTATGTACCATGTACAATATAAAAGTCAATGTTTGTCTGTGAGTTTGTCTGTTTGTCTGCATCAGTCAGAAAAGAACTCATATGATTGGCTGAGGCCATTTCCACACGGGGCAAAGGAATCACCCCACACCGCTACTTACCGGACTTTTTGGCTCCCTGGTCCGGTCCACACTGCTCCGGAGCAGTGTGTGCGTGTCGATACGCACTGCTCCGGTGTCCCAAATGGCGGCTTCTGGTTGGTTGAGGGTCTCGACCAACCGCTGAAGCTCACCAGCCTAAAGCTCGCCCCCGGCAGATCGCAGGCTCGCATTGGGGCAAGCCTGCGAATCTGCATAAGGGAGCAGGCTCGCAGTGGCGTGCTCCGTGCTTTTGAAAGACCTGCTTTTAGTGGTCTTTCAAAAGCACGCTGGACGACCACTTGGGGTTGTTCCGGAGTGGGCTGAGGTGCGGATCTACGTTAAGTAGGTCCGACCCAGTCCGCTCCCAGGTGTAAACCTCCTCCTTGGAGGACGGACTGTACCATTTTAAAACCCCTGTGCAGAAATGGCCTGAGTGAGGCGAGAAGACCTCGTATATTTGGCTGGCTGTGAAGATTCTATGGAATCCCGGGGTTGGCAGTTTAGGGAGGGGCCTTTAGAATTCTCAGCCAGAGAGCTCTTGGGCCGCAGGCCAGTTGCTATGGAGATACGGAAAAGTTACACGTACTGGATGAGGCAGTTTGGGGAATTAGAGACACAGAATCTCAAATCTGTGTATTTCAACTGCATCTAATTCCTAAAGTAAGCTTAGGTAATTCCTAAGGTATTTCTAAAAGTATTGGCTGGCTGTGAAGATTCTATGAAATCCTGGGGTTTGCAGATTAGGAAGGGGCCTTTAGAATTCGCAGCCAGAGAATAGGCCGGTTGCTATGGAGATGCTGTCTAGCAACAAGGAGGAACACAGTGTATCCCCTCAGTAACCCAACCTTTCTATGTTAGTAACTCTGAATACAGATTGCATTGGGAAATATGGGGAAAAATTACAGGTACTGGAGAAGACAGTTTGTTTGTTTATTTGTTTTTTTTTAAAATAATTTTATTAGGTTTCACAAATAAAAAAAAATCATCTCAAATTGTACTTTTACATGTAATGTTTTTGTTCTTCCACTCTGATCTAGTTTTCATTTTCTAGACATCTACTCACACATAAAAAATTATGCCTCACAATTCCATGTTCATCTTACGTGCTTGATCTTGCATTTCTCTCATCAACTCCTGTTATGTTACAGTTATTCCTCTTTAATTTCAACCATAATTCAGACATTTTCACTTGACAGTTCCCAGCAATTACCCATTACAATTTGCCATTTTGCTTTTATCTGATCGTCCGATTTCCCCTTTAATCTTTGTGAAACAATATCCGCATTTCTGTTCTCAATAAATGCTCCCCACCATTGTTCGATTGTGGGTATTTGCTGAGACTTCCACAATTTGGCATATTCAGTTCGCGCTGTCGTTATCATGTACAATATTAATCTCCAGTGCCTCTTAATGTTAGTATTCTCAAGAACATTTGTCATGTTTAACAAATAAAATTCGGGTTTTTTTACAAATTGAACCTTCAATATTTCACACATCTTTTTATGTATTTCACTCCAATATTTCTTTGCCTTGGGACATGACCACCACATATGAAATATTGTTCCCACCTCTTTCTGACATTTCCAACACATTCCCGTACCTGTATTGTAAATCTTTTTAACTTTTCTGGTGTCATGTACCATCTATGAAACATTTTAAGATAGTTCTCTTTGAGATTCTGAGCCATTGTAAATTTTTGCGTCCTTTTTCAGCTCTGTTCCCATTCATCTAATTGAATTGAATGCCCAATATTCTGCGCCCACAAAATCATTGCAGATTTCACAGTCTCCTCCTGTCTCTCCTGTGTTAATATTTCTTGATATATATGGGCTAACAGATGCGGTGGATTGTCAAAGATCCATTTAATCACTTCTGTCCTTTCTTTGGATTCTATTCCATAGGTTTTCAAGTCCATCTGGAATCTCTCATTTAGCTGCCTGTATGGAAACCAACTTAATGGCAGTCCTTCCTGTTCCAATTTTTCTCTTGATTTGATCTTATATGCATTTGTCATTGTTTTCTCTAATATATCCTCATATCTCAGCCATTTCTCTGTTGCCTTCCATCTTCCAAAGAAAGCTTCTTGAGGGGATACCCACATGGGTAGCTACCTTATGTTTTTACTCTTATATTTATCCCATATCTTCAGAAGAGATTTTCTGATATAGTGATGCGAAAAATCTTTGTCACTTTTTGCTTTATCATAAAACATATAGGCATGCCATCCCATCCTCAGGTCTGCTCCCTCCATTGCAAGCATTCTTGTATCTTGTAAGTCAATCCAGTCTTTTAGCCATATGAATGCCGCAGCTTTGTAATATAATTGAAAATCCGGTACTCCCATTCCTCCCCGTAGTATTTGATCTGTCATAATAATCCATTTAATTCTTGGTTTTTTCCCTTGCCATATAAATTTGGTCAATTCTTTTTTCCACTGTATAAAAGGTTTACTGTTTGTTATTATGGGGAGATTCTGAAACAAAAAATTCATCTTTGGCAGAACATTCATTTTAATAGTCGCTATTCTCCCCAACATAGACAATTTCATGGAAGTCCACCTTTCCAAGTCTTTACTTATCTCTTTCCATTTTTTTCTCATAGTTATTTTGAAACAGCTCATTATTCCTTTTTGCTATCCAGACACCTAGATATTTAGCTTTTTGTACTTTATTAAATCCAGTTGCAAGTGCTAATTCGTTCTCCTCCTTGTCTGTCATGTTTTTCATTAACAAAGCTGTTTTTCTTTATTTACCTTGAATCCTGAAAATTCTCCATATTCTTGTATTATTCCAATAAGATTTTGTATGCTTCTCTTAGGATCTTCAAGAAACAGAATCAAATCATCAGCAAATGCTTTAAGTTTGTATTGATAATTCTTGATTTGGACTCTTCTTATAGCATTATCTTCTCTTATGTTATTATTTAATATCTCCATTGTCAATATGAATAACAAAGGGGACAGAGGACATCCCTGTCTTGTTCCTCTGTTCAATTCAATCTGCTTAGTTCTATCTCCGTTAATAACCAATTGAGCTCTTTGTTGGCTATATATTGCTTCAATCCATGAAAGAAATCTATCTCCAGCTTGCATTTGCTTCATTACTGTTTTCAAAAACGGTCAACTGATCATATCAAAAGCCTTCTCTGCATCAACAAATATCATGGCTATTTTCTTCTCATTATGCTTTTCATAATATTCAATTATATTCAATACTGTTCTTATATTATTTCTTAAATATCTTTTTGGTATAAAACCATTCTGATCTTCATGAATAAGCTCAGCCAAAATCTTTTTAAGTCTCGTTGCAAGGATTGAAGCAAAAATCTTATAGTCTATATTCAAAAGTGAGATTGGTCTATAATTTTTGACATCTGTTAAGTCTCTGCCTTCTTTCGGAATTAGCACCACATTTGCCTCTCTCCAGGTGTCCGGTACTCCTTCTTTTATAATCTCATTTATAATACTTTGCAATGGAAATGAAATCTCATGTTGTAGAGTCTTGTAATATCTTGCAGTAAATCCATCTGGACCCAGAGCTTTATCATTCTTAAGGTTCTTAATAGCTTCCATTACTTCCATCATAGAAACCGATTTATTCAGGATCAATCTGTGATCTTCAGTAAATCTTAATTTATTTGTTCTATCCAAGTATTCTTCCAGTTCCTGTTGTTTTTTCACTTTCGAAATCTTGCTCATCAGTTTCTCATAATACTTATAAAATGCCTGCTTTATTCCTTCATGTTTAGTAATTCTCTCTTCTCCAGTCTTTATCTCTGATATAATATTCTTAGTCCATCTTTTCCACAACAGATTGGAGAGAAGCTTTGAGGGTTTATTTGCTTGCTCAAAATAATTATGTCTTGTTCTCCGTACTTGTTGTTCTATTTCTTTCAAGTTAAGTTGATTCAATTCAGCTTGGCAAACTTTCATCTGTAGTCTGATTTTCTCATCAAAAGGATATTTCCTCATCCATTTCTCAACTTCTTTCATTTTGTCAAATATTTGCTGCTCAGCATTTCTTCTTTCTTTCCCAATTTCTGCAGACCATCTGATACAGTTGCCTCGCATCACTGCTTTACTTGCATCCCAAATAGTCCTCATCGTCAAATCCGGTGTCATGTTTTCACTGAAATAGTTAATCAGCTCCTTCTTCGCTTCATTTATGTATTTCTCTTTATTAAAGATCTCATCATTTAATCTCCATGTCCTTTCCCTTTCCTTAATCCTCATCTTAAGAAGCAATGGGTTGTGATCTGAACATAAATTCGGAAAAATGTCTATATCTGTAGCCTTCAACAATAATGCTTTAGATACCAGCATCATATCAATTCTGGACATTGATCTATGTCTGTCTGAAAAAAAAAGTGTATCCTTCTAATTGTCCATTTTTATACCTCCATACATCAAAGAGGTTCAAATCGTCCATCATGTTAAAAAAGCTCTCAGGTAATTTTCCATTGTTTCGGGGGGCAATTTCTGCGCCGATCTATCTAATTTTGGATTGACAACTCCATTGAAGTCCCCCAGTACAGCAATGTTCAAATTACCAGTGTCACTCATATATTTCTGTATCTCCTCGTGTACTTTAGGAAAAAATTCACCCTTCGCCCCTTTGGGTGCGTAGATTCCGACTATCAATATCTTATCTTGTTTAATTGTAACTTCTACGCCTAGGTATCAACCATTGCTGTCCTGGAAGACCTGATGGGCTCCATACTTTGCATTCACATATATTATCACCCCCTGCTTCTTTTTGTCAATTGTTGCTGCATAACAGCTACCTAATTTCGGGTTACAAAGATATTTCAAGTCTTGAGTCCTGATTCGAGCTTCTTGTAAGCAAATTACATCCAAATTTTGTTTTTCCAGATAGTGAAATATTTGTCTTCTTTTATATTCAGAGTTAAATCCTTTAATATTCCAAGAATGTATCCTAAAATCCCATTTGTCCATTTTGTCCCTTTTGTTAATAATGTTATAGTTTTGATATCGGCTTAATCTTTTATTTGGTCTCCTGTTAATTCACCTTCTTCCTGCTGAATTTCTTCTTCTTGCTGTGCTTCATCCTCATCATCTTCTTCTTGTGATTTCTCCTCTTCTTCTCCTAGAGGTTGTTCCTCTTCTTTCCCTTCCTCCAAACTCGTCTTCTGGAAATCTTTCTTCAATCTTTCCATCATTTCCTTCGCCTTATGCATTGAATTAATTCTATATCTCTGTTGTTTATACGTGAAAGAGATGCCCTCGATTTTCTTCCACTGAAAATTGATCTGATACTTTACCAGGAGATTCACCAGTGGCTTATATTCTTGTCTCTTCTTTAAGATCTGAAACTGTATATCTTTAAATATTCTCACATCTTTATCTTCAATCTTCAGCTGTCCATCGTAGCTTCTTTGCAGTATTTTGTCTTTGATTACCGTCCTGGTAAATGTTATGATTATATCTCTTGGGAGTTTCCTCTCTCTGGCCACTCTGGAGGTTACTCTGAACATTCTATCTATATACATTTCCAATTTCTCCTCTTCAGTGTCAATAAATTCTGCCAATGCTGGTAACATCCTTGCATATAGGTCCTCCCCAGTTCCCTCAGGGACTCCCCTAAAGTGGAGGCATCTTTTGCGATATCTCAATTCCTGTGCTGTAATTTGGATTTCTTCCGCTTGATGTTTATCTGTCAGTTCCGTGGTCACTGCTTCCAGTTGTTTAACTTGTTGTTTTAGTTCTTTAGTGTCTTTTTTCAATGCAGTTACTTCCTTAGTCAGGTTTTCTAGTTTTTTTCCCCACTTATCCATTTCATGCTTCATATCAGTTCTCATTTCCTTTCTTGTCTCTTTTAAATCTTTTCTGATATCTTCTCTGATACTTTTTATCTCTTCCATCATTTGCGACATAAAGTCTGGTTTCTGTGGTATATCTGTTGATGTTCGCCTGGCAATTTGAATTGTTGTCACTGCTGCAGCTGTTCCTCTTTTTGACCTGGACTCCATTCTGTTAACAATATCTTATTCCCTGATTTGTCTTTCCCTTGTCAAATGAGTTCTAGAAATGTTTATGTCTTATATCACATTCAACAAATTATATCAGTGTATTGTTATTAAAATACTTGTATAAATGACAATATGCAAGCTCTACAAATATACTTAATAATACTTAACGATAGTAATGCTTAGTACTATAAAGTCTCTCTGAATAATAGTTATTGAAATCAATACATATAATTATTAAAAATCAATATAAACTGGTATGTATAAAACACGAATATAGCTATATAAATGCTTAGAGATAGACTATATACACGTTACTTTTGCAGAAAATTAATCCACTTCCTTTATTCCAAACCCCTGTGCCTAGGCCCACTTCCCACTCCCTCCTCCCAAATGTGGCTCACTGTACTTCCGTTTCACTAGGCTGCTCGAAGATCTTTCAGTATCTCAGCCGTCGTTTACATTCCAAGCCATTCCATCTCGTGGGAGTGAGGATGTTCAGCTTACAGTGTCCTTCCAGCACAGGTTCTCTAGTCTCAACAATCACAGCAGAAAAACAGTTATCAGGAACCAGGAACTAGTAAAGCACTTCCCAATGTTCATAACCCTCAAGTATCAAAATTCCAGGTTCTTACAAATCAGCTTGCCAGACTTCTCAAAAGTCATGTAATCAAAGATATTTCCAAATCAAGTTCAAAATAAAAGTCCAGAAATATATCCAAATCAGGTCCAAGCTAAAATCCAAACCAAGTCCAAGTTAAAAGAGCAGAGAAAACAACCCCCACAGTCTAATAAAACCATAAACAGAGAACTATAATCCCAAATAAGTTCTCTTCTGCTCTCTTCCAAGTCCTTGCCCTCAAGAATAACTCCACAGCAAAAAAATTCCTTAAAAAGTCCAAACAATCTTATTCTTTAGTCACCACAGTCCAAAAATAAAAAAGAGAGAGAGAGAAAAAAAGAGAGAAGCTGAATTCAATGTTCCAGTAAATCTATCCTCCCAATCAGGAAAAAAACATAGTCCAGAATCAAGGTTCCAGTGTTCAAATACAACTGTCTTCCAAACCTTTACCCTTCAAAAATGATTTCAAAACAAGGGAAAATTTTTAAAGTCTCAGATCTACCTGTTCCTTAATCAGTCCGGTTCACAGTTGTTAAACAAGCAGAAAAGGCATTTGGCAGTCACTTCAAAAATAGGCAGCTGCTCCTTTAAGAGAAGCTCAAAGCCAAAATGTACTCACTTCGCGTCTGGGTGCTTTCATTCCTCTGCTTCTGCTCACCATTGCAAGTCAAAACCAGGTGTGATATGTTTGAAATAAATCCCTAGATCAGATGCTTACTGTAATCTTAAAGACGTCTTCTTTTAAAAATCGGCGGCGGTGCTTGTGCCGCTGTCGCGGCAATCTCGCTGGCTCCGTCATGGTCCTGCGATCCCTTGGTGACTCCACTCTTCCCCTTCAGGCAACCTCCCTTCGGGGAGAGCCACTCACCAATTCTGGGGTCCCCTTCGAACCTCTTCTGCACCCCCCTTACCAGGGGGGTGTCTAGCCACTTTAGATGTCAAAAAAAGCAGCTGGAGTCCAGCGGGTGACAGTTCGGAGCTGCACAATTGTGCAGCTTCAATCTGAACTGCTGCTCACGCACGCCATGCGATCGGAAGTCTGAGAAGACAGTTTGTTAAGTTTTTAAGAGGAAAATAAAATCCTGGGCAATGCCGGGTAAATATGCTAGTTTAATAGAAAGATGGGATTGACTTTATCAGATAAAGTACTATGAATTTTCAATGAAATCTTATACACATCTACTCAGAGGTATAACCCATTATATTCAATTAAACTTACTTCCAGGTAAGTCGGAATGCGATTTTGGGGTGTTTTGGATTATATTTTAACTTGGTTAGACTATGTTTAATGTAAATTGCATGATCAGTTAAGAAGTTAACAGAAATGCTTTTAAATAGGTGCTTTGGTGGGAAGGTTAATGGTTAATTTTACAATTCCTACTGTCAGAGGCCACTGCCCCCTTGTTAGTTTTTAGCCAGATGATTGGGCTGACCTGCTACTCTTTGCTGAGGAACCTTATAACAATTATGTTCATGTGAGCATAGGCCACTCACCATTCCAGATGGTGTACGGAGAAGAGCTCAAACCTTTACCAATTTTATCAATAAAGGAAGGGGACCCTGTGCTTTTGGCCAAGTGGATTGAGAGGGTGAAAGCCACATGACTGGGGATTGTGAATGCCTTAGAAGGTGCTAAGGGCACCCATAAAAATCAGGGTGACAAACATAGGGCTCCAGAGTGGAACTTTGCAGTGGTGGATTTAGTGTATCTGTCAACCAAATTCTTGCAGTTACAGTAGCTGTCAAAAAATCTGGGTCCAAAGTATGTGGTCTCTTTATACATCAAAAGCTTACCTGCATTATATCAGGAAAATATGCCTATAAAGGAACATTCATCACTGTTTGAGAGGGGAGGGTTTGTTTGTTTGTTTGTTTGTATTTCTAGCTAATCACTTTTTTGGATTGATCAACTTTTTATATTTTCTGTTTTGTTAATTTTGAGATAGATGCTTATTTTCTTTATATCTTTCTCTGTTCTATTTGTAGATGTTGTATGCTGATACTCTGATGTGGAGGTAATAGTATTATATTATGCAATGTATTTCTTTTATAAAAATAAAAGGGAAAAAATAGTAGTCAATTCTCCAACTGCTGAGCTGGTATTGCTTAAGATCTATCTATATGTGCACCCTGTTTTCATTTCATTTTGCTAAAGCCTGCAGCGATGCCAGATTCCTGGCACCCAAGGAAGACTGCTTCTCTCCCTATGATGATTGACAACCAGTAACATTTCAAGGTCAAACAAGTCCTAAACTCCAGAAGGCACAAGGGCTGCCTTCAAAGCTGTGTTCAGTGGAAGGACTTTCCTATGGGAGAGTTTTGAGTGGGTTGATTACCATCATGTTAGGGCCCCAAAGCTGATCAGGGACTTTCATAAAGAAATACTCTGAGAAGCCAAGTGTGGTGTGAAATAGCTGGGCAAGCATGTGATGGGAGGGGATGAATGTGGTTTTGCAATTCTCTGGTTGCTTGTGTATCAAGATGTTGTGCATTATATTGCATGTCATCCGTGATTTCATTATTGTTCACTGCTGTCATGTAGTTCACATTGCTTTGTAGATTGGGAAATTAAGTTGCGGGGGGCGGGTCAGAATGTCAGTAGGCACTACCATCTCTGCCATGCCTGACTGTAGCCATCTCACTGTATTTACTTCACTGCTGCATTTCCTTAAATGTTTGGGTGATGGGAGCAGGGAGTTGGCTGGAACATGGGAACCACAGTCATTCAAGAAACTGGTATGGGCTAGAGTTTGAGAATGGTGCATGTTCAGCAAAAAGGTTGGTGGGAGGAGAAGTGTTCAAAAACTGCTCTGGTAAGGACTTTGTCAATGTTCTGAACTTAATCTTTAACAAAAGCTCTCTGGACCTATCCATGAAGCCTGCTTATTGAGTAAGATTAAGATCAAACATTACACTCACCAGAGTCTGCACCGAAATCTTACTGATATTTGGAATAGTGCCTTTAGCAGAAACCAGAATTATTACATAAAGCACAGTCTTTGGAATTCAGATAGCCATTTTTTCCCTTTTACTTCAGTTTAGTGGTTTTCAACGCTTGGTCTTCCAGAAATGTCAGAGTTCATCTCCCAGAAGCTTCAGCCAACTGGGCCAATGATAATGAATTCTTAGATCTGAAGCCAAAAATATTTGAAGGCTTAAATATTGTGAACCATTGCTTTAGGGGGTTAGAACTCAGTACAATGTGGGAGTTGAAAGCTGAAGAGAAATTCACTATATCAGAAGCGGGTAGCTATGGCCCTCCAGGTGTTACTGAACTGCAGTTACCATCATCCTTCACAATTGACTGTGCTAGCTGGTGCAGACAGGAGTTGCAGTCCAATACCAGGAGGACTTCCCACTGCCCACCTCTCCTGTACGTGATTTTATGGATGGATAGGTATATGTTCACAGAGAGGGGCAGTTTATACACTAGGAGTCCTTTCACTACACAGTTACAGTGTTGTAGTTCTACTCTAACTGTCATGACAACATCCTAGGGAATCCTAGGATTTCTAGTTTGCTGAGGCACCAGATGAGCTCTCTAGCTGAGCCTACCAATACCTCTCCCTAAACTAGAAGACAGAGCATTCCATAGAATGGAACCATGGCAGTTAAAGTGGAATAAACATGTGGTAAGTGCCCTGTGTAGTCTTGTCTCCTGCTGAGTGGAATTCTTTGAAATCTGCCATATAGGACATTAAAAAGGTGGTGGTGGTGGGAATAATGGTGTAGCTAGACATGTATAAAAGACACCAAGACTTCCAAATTCAGTGTGAGGATGTTTATTGGAAAGACTACTATACCACCTGGACATTGATGCTTTTTTGAAACATTAGAAATGCAAAGAATGCTCACTGCTTCCCCTTCAGGGAAAGATTGGCCTCTTTCATGTGTGTGTGTGTGTGTGTGTGTGTGTGTTCATTCTGAGCTTTTCTGATTTCCTGTATTAGATACAGACTGCTGTCATGGACACGCACCAAGGCAAGAGCAAATATCCTGAGCAAAAAAATTATGCAGAACTGAAAGGGAGGGGGGCTATTTTAATGGTGTTATTTTTAATACCTGTCCATATTTATTCATAAGACCTCTGTTTCCTGGGAAACATCCTATTATCATGAGCAAGCCACTTGTTTGTAATTCATAGGTTTTTCATAGCTTTATAAAAGGCTGCTAGGTCTTTACCTCCAACTGGTATGCTAGAAGGTAGACAATGCATCACTAAATGGTTTTACTCTTGACTTGGAGTTTCATGCTATTCTAAACATATTTTCTTGAGGGATTGTTCTTGGAGAACATTGTTATTTACCTCAGAAAACCACAATGTTTGTCTGCAGTCTTTCTCAGTAATACTGTGCCATGACCTTGTAACAACTGGTTATTTTAAACTGTCCAGAATTGGAATCAGTCTCCCTATATCAACAAACACATGCAAATATTCTCTCAACAGTGTCCATAGCTTTTATGCTCAAATATTCACGTTGATAACACCTATGCATGAATATTATGCTCAAGTTTACGCACCACAACAAATCATGGTACGGTTTTTCACCTGTTATGATGGGAAAAAACACTACCAAACCAATTGGTTCAGCGATTATAATGGGATAAGAATACTCATTCTGCAGTCATATTTCCAGCAGCATCTAGAAAATTACTGCCATGTGCAGAAATGAAGACAAGTGAGAAACGTCTAGAGACAGAAGAAAAAGGCATTTTAGAACCATAAGCAGAATATAACTGTTGCTAAACAGGAGGAAACAACATATACATTTCTCTTGGTACTTGTCTTCCCTTTTTCAGGACGTACCTTTCTACCACTAGATAACAGCTGTTCTCCTTCATCTTATTTCATCCCAATATTCTTTCATCTATATTTTAAAGCATTTCACTACCCATAATTTTTAGGTGATGTATTATTGCTCCATGATTACTTTTGATATAATAATTCAGTAGGAGCAGAGCCCAGCTAAAATTCCCCGAGTTTGAAATCATTCTAGTAGAATGAAAATTAACCACTCCTAAAAGACAGCAGTCACAACATTTTAAATCTAGTTTTGATTAAATGAAAAGGAACAGATCATAGGGTAATTATTAAAGAAAGGAACTGACAACTCATATGGGATCAAATGACACAGCAAAGACATCATCATCTCTGTGTCCTGCTGGTAATCCTCTCAGATCCATTTGGCTAGCTACTGTTAGAAACAAAGGCCCCAGTCCAAGTGTATTTATATTCAAATGGGAATGCACTCCAAAAGGAGTGCAATGCACTATGATGCAATGATAAGAACGATTGCATATATGTCTGAATTTGTTGTTATGTGCCTTCACATTAACTCTGACCTATGGCCATGCTATCACAGGGTCTTCTCAGCAACAGTTCTTCAGAGGAGATACGCCATTGTTTTCCTGCTGAGACAGGGTGACTTGCCCAAGGTCACCCAGTGAGTTACTGTGAGTGAGCAGGATTCAAACCCAGATCTCCTGGAGTCCTAGTCAAACACTCAAACCACTATTCCACACACGGGCTCCCATGTATCTTAATAAACATCTTCTTTACTTTTGTGGTTCCTGATCCAGCAAGTTATGTACATAAAGATGTCAGGCAGATCATCTTATCACTTTAATTAAATCAGGGTGAGGATATGGGCTGAAATGAACTTTTTGCCTGATCCAGTAGGGCAGTTCACCCATCCGGGGATATTGTGTTTGGTGAAAGTAAATATTCATGCTATGCCGAAAGCACACATATATTGTTGCAATTGTATTCAGTTTCTTGTTTGAAAAGACAGATAGAAAGATATGCAACATTTGAAATTAAAAAAAAGAAAAACCTAAACTGAGGGATACCTGGATCACATGAAGAACCTCCATATGTCAAATAGTCTTTCGTCTTTGGACCATCACTACCCCAAGGGATGATAAAAACAATATTAACAAAACAGAAAGATGAACCAATATTTATCCCGAAGGTAGTATGAAAGCAAGTTTTCCAGAACTGAAGAAAAAGCTGAGAAGCATTAGAAAGATTACAGAAAATTAATTGGACCTAAAGTTAATATGGTAAGTGCGGCTTTTCAGCAAGGATCAGGTAACTTTTAATCAACAATAGCTCGATAAACAATAAGAATGGAGTTATATTCTCATCCCACCCACTGTGTGTTGTTTTTCTCCACTTACTTTCAAACACTGGGAATAACTAATGTGCGAGATGGAAAGGCAGTACTTGCTTTTTAAAGTAGTTTTAATCTCCCCAGGAGGCCTTGACTGCTATCTACGCAGCCTAGAACTTGTCCCTGGGTCTCTTCAGAGTGACCTGCCCTATTAAATGTCATTGGGCCTTGATCCCGCGGGAATGCTGCGCCGTATCTCTCAGTGCCAGCTACCTTGTTGCCTAGCAACACTCAAAACATAACAAAACCTACAGAAAGTAGAATATAAAAAATTAAGGGAGAAGGAAAACACCAGTTGCTCTTGGTTTGCACACGATGGGGAAGAGTCTCGAATCCACAAAGTGTTCATTTTGATTACATTAATGGGATCGCTGCACACTGTAGATTCGCATGATCTTCCTTACCCTGTTCTACTTTTAATCCCACTGTTAATCTGCATGGTAACACCCTCCTTAAACCAGAGGAGATCTGAAATACACATAAATACATACAGAAAGAGAGAGAGGGAGGGGAGTATGAGTACTAAGCATGTGTCTGCATAGCCTACCTTCAAACCTGAATGGTACTATTGGGCATACCAGAGAATCCAGCCCAGTTGCATAGGGATGGGGGGGGCGAGGGGGGCAGTTTGCCCCTGGCGGCAATTTTTGGGAGGAATCCCAGCTCATGGCCACACCCCTGCATACCACAACCATGCCCCCATGCACCACGCCCACGCCCCATGCACCGTGGCCATGCCACCATGCACCATGGCCACACCCCTGCACTGTGGCCCTGTCCCCGCCTGCCCCCCCTCCACACACTCCAAACTCTGCCAGTGATCCAGCTTCATGGAGACATTAGACTCACCCATTTAACTGAACCTGTAAGGAGCACAGTGGCTTCAGCCTTCTCTGTCATTGTTTTAACTTACTCGGACAGTGATGGTCTGAAGAGGAAAGTCTCTTTTATGTATGCATGTTCTCTGTGTGATCCAAATAGCATGGCACAACACTGGCATGAATCTATATACAAAGCTCAATAAAAGAGAAAAGAATTTTCACTGTCTATGTGTCTCTTCTGGTCATTGTTATTATTCATTTCATTTCATGATTATCACTAAAAATAATTTTGCTGTAGAGAGGATAGGGGTGTCAAAAATGATCTGCATCAGGTTTCAAATATACTAGGTACATCACTGCTTCTCAGGACTCCAGGACTAATAAGTATGCAGATCTTCTTTAGAGATATTATGTATTATTTCACTTACTTCAAAATGTGGTAAGCCAGATCTACTATGTTTGCTGAACCTCCTGCTTATTCTGCTGAATGTATCCCTGGACGTCTGCCCCCAAATCTTGTCCTGGTGGCACCATTATTTCATAAGCAGCACACTGCCGCTGTGTGGAAACATCACTGTACTATGGGGAGCTGCTACATTATGCTGTCAAGATCAGAGTTGGATGCTACTAACCATACTGTTTTATTGCATGATGACATTAGAGATGGAAAAAAAAATATTAACCATTATCTGTTTCCCAGCTGGATAAGTGATTGCCTGACACTCAGGAAATGTGGTCAGGAAGAATAATAAAGTGGTGACATTTTTACTCAGTTTTTTCCAGTATGTGCACATCCCAAAGTATTCTGGAAAATTATTATGTGCAGATGTACATATGGGGGGGTCATATTAAAATTGTGGTGTTTTGTGCGCACATGCATGCACGCACATACACACACACACACACAAAATGCTGTTTCCAGACAGCCAGATCTGCTGTTTGTGCAAGATTGCTGTTTTCTAATCTTGCACTAATCTCACACAATAAAAACTTTATGGAAAAAAAATCTTGCACAAATCCCTCATCTTGAAAAAAATGGGGAGCTCTGTAAGATTGCTGCTTTCTGAACATGAAAGATGGTGATGATGATGATGATGATGATGATGATGATGATGATGATGATGACGATGAATTTTTTTACATAGAAAACAGTAATCTTGCACGAACAGCACAAATAGCTATCTGGAAACAGTTTATTTTCTACACAACTACCCCTCTATTCTGATTGAAAAAAAAGTGTTATTTCTGTGCAGAATAATTTCCTAATACACACTGGGATATCTGAACACTGGGCAAGAACCATACAAAAATACTTGTTTTCTCCACATCAGGGAAAAATCTTGTGCAACTTATTTATCATTAATTGCAAGAATGACATAGCTGAATATTACTATCTGTAGGTGACATTAGCTCACAGGCGTTTCCCCATGTAGTTGCCACACTAACACATGCTTGATTATATTGCAAATAGTTAGAAGTTTTAGCAGCCACGATTAGGGACCTTCCTAAGAAGCAGTACCAAAACCAGGAGCTGAATCAGTGGTAACTCAGAATTTCTGGTAATACAAGATTATTCTGCTCAAAAATTCTGCATGGCTGAGACATGGATTTCTCTATAGTAGAAAAGCAGGATGATGTCTCAGCACCCCTGTCTCTCTCTGATAATATTTGTTATTGGTGAGAGGACGGAGAATCAATGCTGCACAGTTTGAGGGGTTCTGTTCTTCCACCAAAAAAGACATCAAAGAGAAAAGAAGATGCCTCCGGGGGGGGAGGAGTTCTCCAAGTTGAAAGGAATAGTTTCTAAAGTAGGCATAGGCTTTGCCCACATGCACAGAAGATTCAACCTGAGCAGGACAAGGCAATCTCCTCAGGAGATTTGAGAGTCATGAAAATGCAGCAAATTGCATGGTGTTTGATTTGTTCTTGTATTTTTGCTGCCAGGGATGGGGAGAAGTGCTTATAAGATATTCTGCCCTGTGTCAAAATAGCTTGTCTGGATTTGGGTACCACAAATCTCTGATATGGGTGTGTGTGTCAGAGGGGGGAGGTAAGTTACTTTATCTCAGGTAACAAAATGCTTTGGGCAGCCATGCAGGTAGGATATGATTGTGGATTTAAAGTGTATGTGTTTTGTTTTTGTTTTTTTTCCTAAAAAAAGTAAGGATTTCTCAAAATTTTCAGGCTTCATGAAGGGGCAGAAATTGGTAGCTTTGATGTATATTATTTTATGGGAGAGGGAGAATATGATGTCACAAGAGAGCCACCATGGTATAGTGGTTGGAGTGTTGGCTTATGACCCTTGAGACCAGAGTTCAGTTCCCCACTTGGCCATGGAAACCCACTGAGTGACTTGGGTGCCTCACATACTTTCAGGCCAAGCAAACCTTGTGATAGGTTTGCCTTAGGGTTTTTTTTGGGGGGTGGTGGTGGTTCATTTTTGGTTTTGGTAAGACTCCATCTTTTTAAAAACATCACTTCCCTTTAGTATGAGTCTTAAGACTCCATTGAATAAAGGTGGCATCCTCAAGGGGAGAAGTAAGTGGGAATGTTCCTTTAAAATTCTTTCATATTTTTCTATCTTCCCTTCCCTTTCATGTTTTTCAGCAAACGAAACAAAAACAAAATAAGGCAACCATTTCCCATTGCTTCTAAATGATTGCTTTTGGTAAAGGCATTTAGCTGAAAGAGATGTTGTCTGATAGCAAAGCTAGGCCTTAAAAAGCACTGTAGGGGTAACAAAGAAAGTGCAATCAGGTTGTCAATACCAGTTGGATTCAGATTCATTTTGGTGACAGAAAGGGATAATAGACAAGCATTTCACTATCGAAATCCTGTAAAATGTTTGGTTTAAAGTGCCCTCTTGTGGTTGTATTTATTTTTCTGTTGACTAATTGCAAGGTTGATAGTATGGCATTTTTGTGTGTACTGGTTGCTCAGTACAAAATTCCAAATTTTCCTTCTCCCCAATATTCAAGGATTGCAACAATTCAACATTATTAGTAGAAATTTGTGAGGAATCTGATTTTGGTCTAAGACTTAATGGGCTTGCCTTTTTGCATGGTCCATAGTTGGCTGCAGACACATTGAGAAATAATGTGCATATTTGAGAAGCATGCATAGAAAAATGTGCACATTTCAGATGTACACAAAACACTGAACTGATTTATTTACTTATATTGCTTCTCTTCCAGCAGAGAACTCCAGGTGGCTTACAACAAGAGTTAGATCAAACATAAGCAAGCTTTAATGTACCATGGATGGAATATGTACAATCAATCATGCAGTTTAAAATATATGCACAAACATGCAGCATTTGGGGAAAAAATAATCAAAAAGAAAGAAAGGGATGGATCTCATCCTGTCTGAGAAAACAACCAACATAACTATACGGGGATCAGAGTGGAAGAGGGAAATCAAGATTTCATATACAAGAATCCCTGTTCTTTTCTCTCACTGTCTCTCTGGCAGGCATATTGAAGGCAAGTGTTGCATGTAGGTGCAAGCCCAACCCAACCCTACCCAACCCACCCTGACAACCAGTTGCTTCTTTTCCTCCATCTCTCCTTTGGCAAACACATCAAAGGCAACTGTTGCATGTGGGTGCAAGCCCAAGCCTCCCCATCTCACCCCGCTCTGACACCCAGTTACCTCTCTTCTGTACTTGCAAATTTTGCAGACAAGTTCCATTAATTCAAGGAGGGGTCCACTATTTCTGTAAGCAAGCCTTGGGAATATGCTGATGAAATGACAGACTCCTGGTCAAATTAATGGACTTTGTCTGTAATTTACAAACATTTAAAAAGTGAGCTGTCAAAAGACGAGTCCTTAAAAGGCAGGAAACTCCTGTATGTGCACATTTGAAATTATTTGTTTACAGACTCAGACTCATTTTTATCAACAGTGTTTCATCAACATTGAGAGTCAGAAGTCCACAAAAGAGGAAACAGAATTATTTCAAGGCAGCCATCTATTGTGGTTCAAGTATGAAGATATATCATTGAATACCAAAGTCAGGATTGTCTGTGCCATTGTATTTCTGATTTTTATGTATGGTTGTGAAAGCTGGACAATGAAGAGAGCTGATGGGGGAGGGGAAATCAACATATTCAAAATGTGGTGCTGAAGAAGAGTTCTGTGGATATCCTGGACTGCTAAAAAGACAAATGAATGGGTCCTAAAGCAAATCAAACCTGAACTCTCCCTAGACGCCAAGATGATTAAACTGAAGCTGTCATACTTTGGTCATATCATGAGAAGACATGACTTGCTAGAAATGATAATAATGCTTAGTAAGGTAGGAAAAGTAGGAAAAGAGGAAGATCACATTACAGATGGATAGACCCAATCAAGGAAGCCATGACCCTGAGTCTGCAAGACCTGTTGTTAACCAGGGGCTGTTGGTAGGAGGGTGAGTTGGGGGTCTCATTCATAGGGTTGCCATAACCCAAAGTTGATTTCATGGCAATTAACAACAGCCATAACAACAACAAGAAGAAACATATTTCTGTCCTGGTAAAATTCAAGTTCTACAAAGAAATTAATTACTCACCCATGATTTCAAGCAGATTCAAGACAATAACCATAACAAATGACTATTTGAAGTTGCATATTGTTCTCACACTTTTGCTGAACAAAGCCCATCAGAAGTCCCCCCAAAGCCCACAGACTTTCCCTCAGTTTTCTTTTCTTTGTTTTTTTTTTTTTCCAGGCCAATTTTCGGGTGATTCTCTTGCTCCAACACTGCCCAAAATTTGCCTAAACAGCAGCTTCCCCTTACCCTCTAAAACTTCCCACACTTTCCAAAAACACAGAAAAAAGATGGAAATCAGCAAATAATTGGCCAAAATGGTAACCAGAAGTGATGCTGCATCACCTCAGTTGCACCGAAACATGGTGCTGTGGTCCACAAGGCAGGAATGAACAGGAAAAATGTCCCCTGCCCCTTGCACAGATGCCTACCTTGATCTACTTATTTACATGAGGTAGAACAACCTCAGGCCCCCAAAGTTGGATGGACCCTGCCATTTTCTGGTAGAGGGAAAATTTTCTCTGGCTTTTGTGATAATTATGTTCTGTTGCTAGTAACTATGCAAACCAACAAACACATCAGTAAGGATTTGGGAGATGCTTTTGATCCATCTTTCCTTCTCAGCAGTTCCTATATCTCTCCTTCCCTGGATGCTGAGTTTTGTGTTTATAAAAAATTCCCCATGTTGCCAGATGCAGCCCTTGGTGCCAAATAGGTGGTACATCCTGCTCTGGGTTGAAATATTTATTTATATAGAGCTCATGATTGCAAATGTACCTTACAGAGCTATATGAGGGCAGAGCCCTGTCCCAGGGATTTTGTAAGATAAATGTGAAATCAATGTTCATTGTTAATTTAAGGAGAGGTAAGTTAATTTTTTTATGGGTCCACATTCCTTGATGTTGAATTATGGATGCCTTCGATGCACCAAGTCCTTCTTCAACAAAGCACACTCTTTTTTACAGAAAGATCACTTTTACTTTTGTGTCTTTTCAAAGGAAATAAAAGTGAGTTAGGTTTCAGTCTAGAACAGAGGTGGGCAACTACAGAAGGAGCAGACACCAATTTTTTCCCTCATCATTTCTGGTTATGGTTTTGGTTGATTTTCAGCCTTTTTTTTTCTTTTTCAGGAGATGTGGGGGACCAAAGTGGCAACACCTTTGGGTTTTATAGTGGTTTTGAGCCAACTGGGAGGTTGTGTGGAAAACTGCTTTAAATAAATAAATAAATGGTAAAAATATTACTTTATAAATAAATTATTGAATTAAATATTTAATTTAATAATTAAATAAAGCATTTAATATTTAATATATAAATAAAATTATTAAATCATAAAGAAAAAGTGTTTTGGGGGGCCACATTCATGGGTTCCAGAGGCTGTATATGGCTGGACTTTTCTCATCCGTGATCTAGAAGCTTACCATAAGCATTCTATATCTTTTTGGCATTAATGCACCAGCACTTTAATGACAGCAAGCTTTCTTGAGATAATTATGTGCTTACTTATTTGTTGGGCTTATATACTGATTTCTCTCAAAAGAATGCAGGGAAGTTTACAGATGACTCCTAGGTAGTCTCTCAAGGCAGCTCACAGCTTAGCCTCAGCAGTAAAATGTTTGTATCATGGCCACCTTGACTACTGCTTCTATTTCCTCCTTCTTGGAATGGTCACATGGGTGATTTCATCCAATCAGGGATGAGGCAGTGAATACAATGACATCACAAAGCTATATGCTTTCTGGTGAATTCTAAAAAAGGTAAGCACAGTAAGAGTAACACAGTACTATTAAAAGTGAGGGTGGAATGTCAGCTATTTATGAGCCATCTGTGCTTGTCAACAGCAAATGTTCAGGAAGCCTTGTGAATACAATAATAATGTGGCACAAATATGGTAATGGTATCTGGTACATTGGAGGAAAAATTGGTGATCCGCCACCTCAAATAGTCTGAGAAGCATTGGTGCAAGAGATACAGAAGGTGGCAAAATTATAATGGCTATGTTGATGTGCATACTGCTAATGGATATGAAGATTTACAAAATAACATAAGCTAAAAAGGAATGTTGCATGTCCTGAGGAACCTGAAATCTCAATTTGGATGGTAGAAAGATTGACAAGGGAGAAAGAAGAAAGTGATAAATGGAGAAGGTAGATGATAGTCTGTATATGTACAACATTCACCAAAACTAAAGCCCAGCTCTAGATTAGAATATTGCTCCATTATCAATGTAACATTCTTCAATGGGTCCACATAATAATTCAGTTATTTGGCTCCTTCCTTCCCATTTGCCTGCCTTCCTGCTCTCCCTACACTTTTTGACTTTTTTAAAATAAGTTTTCTCTAGATTCCAAAACATATGTAAGATGATACACTGAAAATATACTATTTATGCCAATATAATTATTGGCCTCTGCTGAACAGCTTTTGTTACCCTTCTGCCAGAGCTTGGAAGCTGCATGTTACAAGCAATGGCATTAGTTTTTATGCTTACAAGCCCACAAAGATAGCTCTTTTGCAAAGTAAGGTAACTACTGGTTCATTTTTAATGAAACAAACCATTATTTATACTCATTACTTATTTGCAGGGATAGTGTTGCCTCTTGCCTAGTTATCCAAGGTATGATTATACCTTATATAATGTAGCTTCTCCCTATAATTATGCAACCCTCCCTTGACAGAGGAGTTACTGTCTATTTTTTACTTTTAAAAACATGATACTGTACAGGGCAGGAGTCTGCTTGCTCAGTTCCTTGCTTCCAGCATACCTTGGCAGAGCATTGGAACACAGCTGGAAATGTGGAAAGCTGCCAACCACATTTCTGCAGTGCTTAGACAGTCATAAGTTAATAATTTCTTAAGTTCTTTCCCCAGTGGGGGAATTGGGGGAATGGTGGGGGAATTCCCCCAGTGGGGGAATTATGAAGGAGATTGCACCTTTATTTATGGTTTTGTTTTTTTGTGTTTTTGCTTTTTGTACTTTGGAAATTCCTGTATGCAACACATTCACTTGCACAGAGAAGAACCTTCAGATTTTTGAGCAAGACCAACATGTTTTCAAAATGAACAGTGTACTTTTTTAAAAGACAAAAAAATGCAAATACATTTTTGGCAGAAAGGCCTGCGTTATAGAAAACCTCATTATGGTTTGGCAGTTTCTTGACAAAGTGTCTTGACATGTGGAAATACCTGTTCTCATTGAAGGCAGAAAAATTTGCAGGCATTTTTGCATACCTGGTAGTGAATGGGGAAAGTCCCTTATTTGAATATTTTAAAGTGGACAGTTATCTCTGTGGCTATCTCCTAAATCAAGGTAAGAGGCAAAACACATTCTAGGTCTCCTCCAAATGAAGAATATAATGAGTGACTAATAAGTGATATAGCAAATAACATTTGGAAGCATCAAAACAAGTAACACAATTATTCACATTTTTGGTCTCCTCATTAGTAAGATAGCAGCTTGTTTGAAAAGTAACATTTCTAGTTATGTCTTCTACCTGCCTCTAAATACTTACAAACTGGTCTTCTGTACACCCTTGTCTGTAAAATATGTAACAATAAAATCAGCTGTCAGATTTCATAGATATAGTGCAGTGAATATCATTTTCTAGATTTTGTTTCCAATCACATGATGTAAGGATGATAGTCTTTCATTACAGATGGTAGCATTATCCCAGCAAAGCCACATCAAAAAGATGCTGTCAGCAAGCTTATGTCAGGATTCATCTGAATATCTTTTCAGCTTAGTTGTATTTTGTCTTTTAAAAGTATTCAGGAGGAATACTTTTATGTGTCTCTTTTTACCCGTATGTACTTAGAGGTATGTTGGGAAATGTAAGAGACAGTAGTAGATGTCTCTAGCAGTGTAATCAAATTAGCAAGCTGGGGTCCGAACAGCTAACCCCATGCCCACTCACCCACTGACAAGGTCCAGCAGAGAAGAAATATAAACTTAGTCTTCTTTAGAAACCATGAAATTAGCTTTATGTACACTTGCCCCTCCAGATTTGTGGGTTTTACTTTTTTGGGGGTGCCCGCTTGCTCCCCCATTCTCCCCCTCCCATCTCATTCCCACTCCGCTTGCTCCTCTCATTCTCCCTTCCTCCGGTGCAGGTGCGCCCCATGCGGGCAGCAGGAAGGTCCAGAGAGGGTGGTGGCTAGTTTCTGATGCTCCTGCCACTGCTGCCATGGGTGCGGGCATGCCTGTGCAGGTGGCAGGAATGTCCAGGGAGGACAATCGCCAGTTCTCTGCACTCCTCCTGCCTCTCCTGCTGCAGGTGTGGACACGCCCGCACAGAGGACAGGAAGGTCCAGGGAGGGCAATTGCCAGTTCCTGGTGCTCCTCCCACTGCCGCCACAGGTGTGGGCACGCCTGCAAGAACAGCAGGAAGGTCCAGGGAGGGTGATCACCAGTTCCCTGCACTTCTCCCACCTCCCCTGCCACCACTGTGGGTGTGGGCACACCCCGCGCCAGTGGCAGGAAGGTCCAAGGAAAGTGATCACCAATTCCCCAAGGTACTCCTGCCACCCCTGCCACCATGGGTGCTGGTGTGCTCCACACTGGCAGCAAGAAGGTAAGGGGAAGGCAATTACCAGTTTCCTGTGCTCCTCCTGCCACCACTGGTGGTGCAGGCACACCTTGTGCTGGTGGCAGGAAGGTGCAGGAAAGGCAATTGCCTGTTCCCTGCCTCCCTGCCCCCCCCCCCGCCTTGGTCGGTGCACCAGAGAGGCAGAAACCTGTAGGGAGGGCACCTTATTCACAATTATTTGACATTCACAAAGGAACTGTATCCCTATCCCTCACGAGTTTGGAGGGCCTACTGTATATGCAATACTTGTCCGTAATCAAATATGTAGTCTAACGAAAGAGAGAGGGGTAAGAGAAAATGGCTGTAGGTTAAAGTGATGAAGGAATTGTGAAGATGCATAAGGTAACAAATAGGAAATTGGAAACAATGCAAGCTAGTTGTTAAGGGGTATAGATATAACTCTAACAAAGTACATTCTACAAAATTAAACATGACTTATTGCCAAGGAGCTAGCTCAAAGTCAGCAGTCTTTGGCCCAGTTAATCCAATGTGATCAAAATGCTCAGATGCTGCCTTTCAGTGAAGTCCACTATTTTTTTTTTTTTTTTGTATACATGAACATTAAATGAATATACACAATTACTATAGAAACCACAGCAAAAATGGTGAAGTATGTACATTGCTGGTCTGGCAGTAGATGTCACATCTGGAGGATAGAAAATAAAATGGCTGTAGAAAGAAGATAATATCTGAAAACAGATGCCAGTCCTACAGTCCTATAAACTTTCCTCGCTGTTAGTAGTGTAATTCCTTAGTTCTTAGGACACCAGTGTATACACACATGAGCTGAGAGCTAACAGGACCACTGCAAAGCATAAATCTCTACCATTGGACCTATGCTGGTGCTCAGCAGCAGCTAGAGGTCCTGCGTGCAGTTCCAAAGTTTTTGCATAGTTTTCAATGGTCTTTCACATTTTGGGCTTTTTTGTGAAAATTTTGTTTGCAAAAAATTTGTGAAGAATACAATATTTTGTGCAAAAACATTACATTTTGCATAAAATACAAGGGTGTTTTTTATGGAAATGATGGAAAATCATTAAAAATTTCACCAAAAGAAGGGGAAAAAAACCTCATGTAATCTCATGCGGCAAGGAGAAAGCTTAGGAAAATATTAATTCTCATGTGCAGGAATGAAAGAAACAAAGATTTAATTCTCTACAGTGGAGTAAAAGATGGTGTAATGATGGATTTAGAAGTGCACCATGACAGTCTCCATACCTGGGTTTTAAAATGCAGTCTTTAAATGAAGGCAGATACATTGATCTATATCAATATTCAAGAGTATTGAATAGCAATTCTTCATCTCTACCATCATTATTTTTTTTCTAAATCTAATGGGTCTCAATTGCTCATTCAAGAACAAGCCACTTCAATAAAGTTTATATTACAATGATGATAAATCATGAAAATATATGGCTGCTGGGAAAATCCGTTTTCCCCTAGCTACTGTGGAGATAGCATCTAAAGCTGAGGAGAGGGGAACAGGGAAGCTTGAAGGAAGTAATAAGTAACATCACAATCCCTGCCAATGATAAAGTTTTGCCACTTTATCTCTGTGAACCCAGGTTCCATTACACTATAGGAATAATGTGTGTATGTGTGTGTTTTCTCACTCGCTCACAGAACATAGTTTGTAAGGTAGGCAGGCAATGGTGAAGCTTTCACTTCTGCATCATCATAATCACCATCATAATCAATATTCCACTTTTACCACCAAAACTGGAAGTCAAGGGAGCTGACAAAAGGTTCATATTAAAATATAATTAAACTGTAGATAACACTGAAGCCGATACTGGCACCTGGTTGTGTCAATGGAGGACATGATCAAGAAGCTCTGCAAGATTGCAGGCCCCAGAAGTGTCAAGCTAGTAGGTTCAGGAAAGGAGCAGGCATTGCAGGTCCTAAGGCTCTGAAAGAATCATGTGCTTCAGTGGAGCTGGGGGTGGTCAGGGCTTCATCCCTCCCATATGGACATTACATTGCCTGACTCCAGGCTTCTTGTTATGTACATAACCTGATTTTTCTTACTTTTACTTAATAGAAGACAAGAAACCCTTTCTTTTGCAGCAGCATGGTCTTTCCTATGCTTTTAAAACCTTCTTGTCTTTAAAGAGACAATACTTCTTTTTTGGAAATTGCTACTGGAACCACATGTAAAGTAAGTTTTAAGCAGTCAACCTCTTTTTCTTTTTTTTCTTTTTTGTTGATGTGACAGAGTTGGGGGAATGGCATTCTGGTGTCTGAGAAGCTGTCCAGCAAATGGTTGCCAGGCAACCAGAATGGCCACTCCAGAGAAGGAGAGAGAGAGAGAAACCTAGCCCATTAGTGGGAAGGAGAGGTTAGAGGTCTGTGTTAGAGAAATGCATATATAGCAGGCACAGAATTGATTTTAGAAGTTCCAGGAGAAAGGGTGAATCCTTCAGCCAAAGAATTTTTCAGTCATCCAAAATGGGTTTGAATGAGAAGGGTGTTTTCTCAGAGAAAGCCTAGAGAGAGAGGCAGAAGAGAAATCAACCCACTTTTGAATCTGGACAAAGAGAGTGACCTAGATTTGGGAACAGAGTTTTTGAAAAAAAGGGTAGCCAGAGGACTCTGTCTGTGAGAGACCTGCGCCTTTATGTTGATATTCAGATATAAGAAACTGTTTAAACACATTCTGAAGATCTATTTGAGCTTGGACATACATGCAAAACCAACACTTTATTCTGTTTGTTGCTTTAATAAAGATTATGGTATATTTTCATAGATTTTGACTCAGCTGAATGATTCTTGCCAGATATAACTAAACGAAAACCTGCTACCACAGATCAGTAAATAATTCTAAATAATAACAGAAAGGCTTTACCCTTTTTACATGAAGGTAGTATTTTAAATGGGAAAGGCAGAGTTGTGCATAAAGTGGCAAGGCACTTTAGCAGACAAGAGGGTAAAGTGGCCATATCAGGCCATTTCCGCACGGGGCAAGGGAATTGCCCGTAACGCTACTCACCGGACTTTAGGGCTTCCCAGTCCAGTCCACGCTGCTCTGGAGCAGTGTGTGGCCGCCGCTCCGCACTGCTCCGGGGACGAAAATGGCAGCTTCCAGTTGGTTGAGGCTCTCTGAAGTGCCACACCACAGAAGCTCGCCAGCCTAAAGCCTGCCCCCGGCAGATCGCAGGCTCGCACCAATGTGATCCTGCGAATCTGCGTAAGGGAGCAGGATCGCAGTGGCGCGCTCCATGCTTTTGAAAGACCTGTTTTTAGCGGTCTTTCAAAAGCACGCTGGATGACCACTTTGGGTCATTTCGGAGCGGGCTGGTGTGCGGATCTATGTTAAGTAGGTCTGACCCAGTCCACTCCCAGGTGCAGATGTCCTCCCTGGAGGACGCTCTGCACCATTTTAAAAACCCTGTGTGGAAATGGCCTCAGTTTGTGAGGAGGAAGGGCAGACCTTGTCACAGTCAGTTACTGTTGTTTTGGGATGTAACTATTTTATTTTTGTGTTTGGACTTAGATTGGATTTTGAACATTTCCTTTTTGGACTTTTGAAGGACTGATTGCCTACTTCTGATGTTTGATTGTGTTGTCTGGTTGTTGATTTCTCTTTTTTTTGTGCCTTTGATTTGGATCATATTTGCAGCTGACTTACTTCAATAATGGAATAAGACAATTACATTGGATATTGTGAAAATGGAACTTGTGAAATTATTTGCCCAGTTGGCATGCCACATAGTTCTGTACTAATTTTAACATCCCTGGGAAATTCTACATGCGATCTCCTGTTATCTAATGTTTTGGGAACACAGTCGTATTGTTTCAGAAAACAGGAAATACTGAAGAGAACTTATTATGGCTCCAATTGCAGTTTGTGATTTTCAAATTAAAAAGGACCTAGGAAGGGCTGAGGAGGTATCTGAGTAATTTTTTTTATTTTATTTTATTTTATTTTATTTTATTTATTTATTTATTTATTTATTTATTTATTTATTGCATTTCTGGGCAGACTTTAGACAAGCCAAATTAACTACAGAGAAGAAGTTTGAAGTGCTTACAGAACACCTGTCATAACTGTCATGAAAGCTTAAAGAGAGATTAGATGAAGATTCCTAAACACAACAAATGGCTGAAATAACATGCTCGCAACTAGAGGGAAAAGAAGACACGACTTTTACAAAAGTTGATCTGTGACTTGGAAATTACATTTATATAAGACAAGATAAACACACAGCAGAAGACTGTCCTATCTCAGTCCCAGCAGCACAGCAGATGATTCAAACAAAGCAAACCGAATAGCTCCCAGCTCATTATTTACGTTTATTCAGTAAGCACAAGATCAAAATAAAGTGCAACAGAATTCAAAGTCAAGCAAATCCAAAATCAGGCAGGGTAGTCCAGAGTCAGGCACAGAGTTCAGCAAGGCATCCAGCAAACAGAAAGCTCAGATAAGTTCTGACAAATCCTGGAGAGGAGGATCAGCAGCTATATAAGTCAGCCACCTAATGCAGCTGTTGCTTGAGTAATTTTTGCCTGTTATAACTTCTTTGGGATCCACATAGGTTCTCTCTTTGCTGTCTGCACTCAGCAAAGGTAGGTACTGGTAAATTATCTTCTGTGTCTGAAGGGGCAGAAATCTCTGCTGGAGCTGGCACCACCCCTTGTTCTGTTTGTGGCACTGTAACCTCTTCCTGTACAGCAGGTCCTGGCATGCTCCCCGTTTCAGCCTCTGACAAGTCCCTGTTTCAGACTCTGAGTCAGAGTCCATGTTCTGGATGCAAGGCATGACAGAGACAGAGAGAGCTAATACAGTTGATTTTGGAAAGATGGAGAATGTAAGAGATGTCATCACTCAACTTACAACCATGAAGCTGAATGGCCAAAGCTTGGACTTTATCACTTTGGGGAATCAAAGACAACTGGCCTGTGAGTTTTCAAGAAAGAAAAAAGGAGAACAACAACTTACTGAAGGATTTACTGATGGATATATTTCCCAGGAAAAATGTTTTTCTCAACTGGGATAGACTTGAAGGATTTTTTAATTTTATCCTATAGATTCTATCCAATTCCTTGTCTATCTGACCTTCTTCTAATCCCAGACTCTTCCTCTATTCTTTGACTAAAATCTCCTTCTTATTCTTATTTGGTTATTCCTTCACATCTCTAAATCTTAGCCAAGTCTCTTTTTCTCTTTGTTCTGCCAGTACCAGTTGATCTAGCTATTTTTCTAATTCTAGATTCAAATCTTGGATAGTTTTTTTTTCTTCAAATGTTGAACTTCTTATTTCCTTTCATATCCTTCTTAACATGTTCCATAAGATCAAAGACTGCATTAAATTTGGTATTCACGTCTTCCATTCAATTGCCTACTTCCTTCCTGAAGCCTCTTTCTTCCATAAATTTCAACATATAATGAAAGATAACATCTTCAGCTGGTCATCCTCTATCCTGCACAAAGTGTGTTTCCTGAAATCTTTTTCTTGTCATTGTCATCTTTTCACTTCCTTTTGACCTCTTCCACTTTCTCTTACAATTCTCAACTTTCCTTCACCTTCTTAGATTCTATTCCTTCTCTTCCTTTTCCTCCTCTTTCAACTTCTTCCTTAGTTGCCTTCTATTTCCTTCTTCACTCTTCTGTCCTTCTTTTTCCCTCTTCCTCTTCTTCTTCCTTTTCTTCTTCTTCTCCTCCTCTCCCTCCTTCTTTGCCTCTATCTCTCCTCCCAAATACAACAGTAAATACAGGGAGGAGGAGGAAAAAAGAAGAAAAAAAGGAGGGGAGGGGATGTATTTATATGTGTGTGTGTGTGTGTGTGTGTGTGTGTGTGTATGTATAAGTATATACGTATGTGTGTGTGTGTGTGTGTGTGTATAAAAAACTGATTTTAACTGTTGACTTCTTCATCACTTTCTTAAGAGACTTGGTGGCTTTCTAGCTACTTAAGTAAAGAGGAGCCCCCTCAGCACTCAAACACCAAGATGATGGCTACCTATCCATACAGCTTGTTTTGCAGTTGTTGCTCATGTATGCATTGCTGTTCTTATTTCAGCTTTTTCACCAACATTAATTCATCTTGAAGTTGGAGAGCAACTCTCAAGCTGTCTTTATTTGCTCCCCCCAAACTGGAAGTCCCAGAGTTTCTAGAATTCTTTATCAAGATCTCAGATTTCCTAAAAACAGCCAGACACTGGGTCAAATGGACATTTAAAATGCAGGAAGCTGAGGGCAAACCAATCCAGCATTAAGGTAAAAGCATCACATTACAAGTATTTTAGCATGACAATGTCATGGTGGTCTTTTAGCTGAATAGAGAGAGAATAGGATTAGCTTAAGAAGGTGACAGAAATGGTATCCGCTAATGGTTGTTTTGGAAGACTTTCCCTAAGGCTGTACTAGTATCTTAAAAATATTTATCCTTTTTTTATATATATTTTTCAAATAATGGCAGCAAAATGGCATGCAGAATGAAACATGAAGAGTAAAAATGAAAAAGAAGAAAAATAATATAAAATAAAAAGACAAAATAAATAAAAGGGGTGCTTGAAAGGTCTGGCTTTTCACGTTTGAGTTTAAACAGGAAATCCGAATGACAGAGGTGAAACCAGGTCTGTGAATTTAGACAAATAAAGCCAATGGCAGACTATTCATCTCAGTTTGAAAAAAAAAAATAACCAGTGATTTCCTCAGCCAAAGTCACCAACACTAGCACCCACTGCTCTGCTACACAAAGAATGGCTGGCAGGGTAAATATATGTATTGATACCAAATCTCTCCTGAGTGAGTATGTTCATTTCAGTTTCTTTGCTTTAGTTATTTGCCTTATATTTTGCCACTGACTACAGATTAGCAGTTTGATTGCCAGCAGACTGGGGCTTCCCACTTGCTTTTTTTTTATCATTTCAAAAAGAGCATTAACTTTAAACATTTTGAATACCTTTCAAATCTCTTGAGAGCAGTATTGTTCACTGCCAAGAGGATTCATTTTCTTCTTTGTGGAATTAAAGCCTTTCAGAACTGACAGTCTGAAGATATTTCCATTAGGCTTGTGGAGTTGCCATTGCTGCACCCGCCAATTACCTTGCCCATTCACCATAGCACATGTAGTAGAAGACTTCTTCAGAAGTGTTCTCATGAAAGGTCCATTACTAAAACTGCACAGTGGTAAACATAGAACCCCTACTAGATGGACACTTGACAAGGAGTTGGAACCATCTGGCTTCTTGGTTTATGTAGTTATATGATATACATATCCATTTTCATATGCTAGTTGCACTAACGCTAAAAGCATCTGAAGATGAGAAACTATCAGTTTCTCTTTCATTTGCACTCATTGCTTAAAAAAACTCATCGCTGACTTTTGGGTCACTTTCTGGTTTTGTTTTTGTTTGTTTTTGTTGTTTTTGTTTTTGGTCTCTCTTGGACCTAAAGTGGCTCAGAGAGGGCCAAATATGTGATGAAAGTACCCCCACATCCCATAGAGGATGATGGGTTGCATTGAGGTGGATCTCAAAAAAATTATGGGGGGGGCAGGCCTCCAAAGGTCCGTGGGGGCATTGTAGCCCCCTAACACCAACAAGTTTCCCACCCCTGCTCCAAAATGATCTAAGGAAATATATAAGCATGGATGCCAGTCTCCTACTATGACTGCTGTTGGACTCCCCACTGTAGGAGTCATGTAGGACAGAAGTAAGGGATGCAAGGCAGTTATATAGGTTTCCAGATCCCAGGTTACCCCACATTAATTATCTAATTACAAGTGTTTCTGGAGAAGTGGTCTGGATCAATGTAAAAGGACCAAGTGTCCAAGGACTAGCCAATAGTTCATTTGTTGAATTAAGGATGTGCTGTTTTCACCTGTGAGTGTGAGGTATCAGCTAAACATACTGTGTAAGTCTCTCAGAGAAAAGGAAGACATGATCTTAACAGACACTAAGAAAGTGAACTCTGCTGCAACCAGTTTATTCTTTAGGAATTCCAAGACCAAGAATAAATGAGGGGCAGGGGAAGAGAAATCTTTACCCTGACATCCAGCTGGCCATCTCACAAAGCATTCTTCATAACACACACACACAGACAGACACCAATTTAGAGAAATGGAATCATGAGGGAAATCTATAGCGGAAGTGGTCAAGGACACATCCTGGAGAAAGATTTTTTTTTACCCTAGAACTCTAAGAACCTCTTTGATTCCCCATAAAACATAGTAGAAGTGGATAAAATGGAAATAAAGCATTTGTGAGCAAAAACAACATCATTAAAAAGGGGATTCAGTCATCAGTGAAGACAGTCCATCTGCAACAATGCTTTGTTTTCAAAGAAGTAGCCATACTATCCCTTTGCTAGTAGATATTGAAGATACTAGTTGCAGCTCTCAGTTCTTATCCTTCCTCATAGCTATCATTCTCAACTGGCTGCCAATACGCTTGCCACTCACATCCAAAAATGTTGGTGATGACATTTAAAGTTCTAAATAGTTTTGCACCTCAACATTTGATGGCGTATCCATCCCTGATTATTCCTGTTTGAGGACTGAGGTCTGTTTCACCAGATTGGGGATATATATTGTGGAAGGACTTGGGTATTCTTTCTTTTGACATCGTGGTTATGAAATACCTCCCCTGAGAGGCCTGATGGCTTCATCCAAGCACCAGTGAAAATGTGCCTTTTTGTTAGAGCCTTTGGGAGCCATTGGTTTGGCCCAAGTCTGCACATGTGCATGCTTTTAAATTGTCTGAAAATTGTTTTAAACTAGTTTTAAACTATCGTTGGGTTGGTTAATATGTTTTAGCCTATTTAAATTACTCTCACAGTTTTAAATTATTTTAAGCTGTTAAAAGGAATTTTATTGTACATTGTCCAGAGATTTTTGGATGTTGCATGGAACTTCTGAAAGTGCTCATCAGGGGTTAATGGTGACAACCTTCATGCCATTCTCTGTAAATCCCATGATCTGTTCTGAAAAATAACATTTTAACATAAGTAATTAATGATAATTCAACTATTTAAACACTGTCAATTGTTAGTGTTAGCGGCAATTTCTAACATTTAACCTTATCAAATTACTTTGCAGACCTAACTTTCTATTCCCTGGATGTTTTCATCCTAGCACATGACAGCCAAGGTGCCCCAGGACTCTAGTGATTTCACTATACTTTTGGAAATTGCTCCCTCTGAAGGCCTTTTCACAATACATAACAATAGCACTTGATTTCACTTTATTAATGTTTCATCCTATGGAATCATGGGAACTGCAGTTTTGGGAGGATATTTAAATTTCTCAATCATAGAATCATAGAATCATAGAGTTGGAGCCATCGAGTCCAACCCCTTCCTATGCAGGAACACACGTCAAAGCACTCCCAACAGATGGCCATCCAACCTCTGCTTAAAAACCTCCAAAGAAGGAGACTCTACCAGGCAGCATATTCCACTGCCGGACAGCTCAGACTGTCAGGAAGTTCTTCCTGAGGTTCAAGTGCAATCTCCTTTCTTGCAACTTGAATCCATCGCTCCTTGTCCTAGTCTCTGGAGCAGCTGAGAACAAGCCTGCTCCCTCCTCAACATGACATCCTTTCAAATATTTAAACATGGCTATCATGTCCCCTCTTAACCTTCTCTTCTGCAGATTAAACATACCCAGCTCCCTAAGCCATTCTTCATAGGGCATGACTTCTAGAACCTTCACCATTTTGGTCGTCTTCCTCTGGACGTGTTCCAGCTTGTCGATATCCTTCTTGAATTGAGGTGCCCAGAACTGGACACAGTATTCCAAATGAGGCCTAACCAATGCAGAATGGAGTGGTACCATTACCTCCCTCGATCTAAACACCATACTCCTATTAATGCAACCAAGAATCACGTTGGCTTTCTTGACAAGCCGCATCACACTGCTGACTCATGTTCAGCTTGTGATCTACCAAGACTCCTAGATCCCTTTCACACATACTGCTATCCAGCCACATGTCTCCCATCCTATATTTCTGTATTCCATTTTTTCTACCTAAGTGTAGGACCTTACACTTCTCTCTGTTGAATTTCATTTTGTTAGCCTTGGCCCAGCTCTCCAATCTGTCCAGGTCATTTTGAATTTTGATCCTGTCCTCTGGCGTATTAGCAACCCCTCCCAATTTGGTGTCATCTGCAAATTTGATGAGCATGCCCTCTATTCCTTCATCTAAGTCGTTGATGAAGATATTGAACAGCACTGGGCCCAGGACAGAACCCTGTGGTACCCCGCTAGTCACTTCTCTCCAGAATGAAAAGCAGCCATTGGTGAGCACCCTTTGGGTTCGGTCGGTCAACCAGTTACAGATCCACCTGACAGTAGCTGTGTCCAGCCCACATTTTACTAGCTTCCTTGCAAGGATGTCACGGGGAACTTTGTCAAAGGCCTTACTGAAATTGAGATATGCTACATCCACAGCATTCCCTTCATTTATCAAGCTAGTAACTCTATCATAAAAAGAGATAAGATTAGTCTGGCATGACTTATTTTTGAGAAATCCATGTTGATGTCTCGTGATTACCGCATTGCTTTCTAAGTGATTAGAAACTGACTGCTTAATGATCTGCTCCAGGATCTTTCCGGGTACTGACGTCAGGCTGACTGGGCGATAATTATTTGGGTCCTCTTTTTTTCCCTTCTTGAAGATGGGGACAACATTTGGCCTCTTCCAGTCTGCTGGAACTTCTCCTGTCCTCCAAGATTTCTCAAAGATTATAGCAAGCGGTTCCGAAATGACCTCTGCCAGTTCTTTTAATATCCTAGGATGCAATTCATTTGTCCCTGGAGACTTGAATTCATCCAGTGTGGCCAGGTATTCCTGTATCACCTCTCTACCTATTATGTGCCGCATTTCCCCTGCTTCCTCCCCTGCTCCCCAACCGCCAGGTTGAGTGCTTGTATCCTTCTGGAAAAAACTGAGGCAAAGAAGGTGTTAAGTAGTTCTGCCTTTTCTCTTCCCCCTGTTAGTAATTCGCCATCTTCTCTGTGCAGCGACCCTATCATCTCCTTCTTTTTCCTTTTCCTGCGGACATATTTAAAAAAGCCCTTTTTATTGTTCTTAATGTCTCTGGCCAGCCTAAGTTCGTTCTGTGCTTTAGCCTTTCTGACCTTCTCCCTACATCTCCTGGTTACTTGCTTAAATTCTTCTTTGGTGGTTTTCCCCTTCTTCCATTTCCTGTACATGTTTCTCTTAACACTTAGCTCAGCTGAGAGTTCTTTAGTCAACCATTCAGGTTTCTTGAGATGCCTTCCATTTTTCCTCCTTATTGGCACAGTTTTAGACTGTGCCTTCAGTATCTCCCTTTTAAGGAACTCCCATGCCTCCTGAACTCCTTTCCCTTTCGCTATTCTTGACCACAGAATTTCAGCCAGCAGCTCCTTAAGTTTACAGAAGTGTACTTTTTTAAAATCTAAGATGAGTGTCTGGCTACACTTATTTTCTCCTTCCCACTGAATGTCAGATTCCAATAGGGCATGGTCACTCCCCCCTAAAGATCCAACCACTTCTACCTCATTAACAAGGTCATCCCTATTGGTCAGGATCAGATCTAGAATATTTGATCCCCTTGTCGCCTCTTCCACCTTCTGGACCATGAAATTGTCTGCAAGACAAGCAAGAAACGTGCTGGACCTTGCTGTCTTGGCAGAGTTTGACTGCCAACATATAACCGGGTAATTGAAATCTCCTATAATTACTGTATCTCTCCTTTTTGAATGTGCAGTCATTTGGTTGAGGAAGGTGTCATCAAGGTCCTCAGTCTGGGTTGGAGGTCTGTAGTAAACCCCCACCAGAATATCCCTATTGTTTCTCGCTCCCTTAATTCTTACCCAGATGCTCTCCACCTGGCTTTCTGGGTTTAAGTCATGGATCTCTTCAGAGGTGAAAAGATAACTGAAACCATTTCTTGTAATTTTTTTTTAAACAAACAAACAAACAAACATAACAGTTACACTTTGTGGACCTGTGGTATAAAATATGCTCCTCTCCCATTCACCTCATTTTTTCCTCACCATCCAGGACAGAGTACAAGGCAGCAGAGAACAAGCAAGCACCTGAACACATGATGTTCCTCCTCTACCATTTAGCTACACCTCCGTAACTATAAAATTTTGCAATTGCATTGCAAAAATAGCAAAGTTTCCTTGATTAAGTTACAATTGTAGTTAACTTTATTAAGCCTTCATTATTAGAAAAGTTATTAGTAATAATAGGTTCTCCTTACTGGTCACCTTGAGCCAGAAATGACTTTAAAGTACACAATAACTACAATTATTTATTTGTAATTTGTTACTTCCAAGTTCTCATCAGCATAATTCCATGAACGTTCTGTCACTGAATAAAGATATTTGTCCTTTTTAAGTCTGCTGCTAATCAATTATTATGAGAAAGGGGAAACCTTATCTTCCACCATACCATGAATAATAACTCCTTTTCATCTTGTTCACATGCCCTTTCTAGCCATCTTTTATCCTAAGATGCTTCAGAATTTCTAAATTTTGGGGGGACTACCAATGGCTTCTGATCATTGCAGTTACCACTTCTTGACCTGGAGTATCCTTTCTGAGATACCTTGCATAGAGATGTTGAAATTTAGGTGTGTGTTTCTCTATAGGAAGTACTGAATGTTACATTTTTGCACATGGCAGTGTAGTTGTAGAATAACTCGATGTACTTCCTGATATGTTCACCCCAATCCTCTGTTTAGAATAGAAATATGCCAACACATCTGAAAAGGTAGTTCACTGTGATCTTCCCATGCATGAGATTCTTTTAGGAGAAACTCTATTCCACCTGCAGCTCCACACAGTAATTGAGATGTATATTTGGGCCCTGTTTATCTGACCTTTGTTCTTTCATTGAAACCTCTTTGGCAGACCAGCAAGTAGTAATATATGTCAGGCAAGCCAAAAACTCCTCCCTTACTGACTCACGATCCCTTGGTTTCACAACTTATGGTGATAGCCTGTGAATACATAGCTGGTCATTGTTCTGTACCTTGCAAAGTATATTTATTTTATCTTTATTTTTACTGGCATCAGAACGTGGAGAAATCTTTTCTTCCAGGAAGCTCAAAACAAACAGTGAGGCAGACTGGGGTGGGGACAAAAGAGGAAAAAAAATTCAGACAATCAATATACCAATGCAGAGATTGCCTTTTCCCATTTTTTTCCTACCTTTTGGGGAGAAATGAATGATTTTTTTTTTACCTTATAAAGGAAGTTACAAGCACAAAAATGAACACCAAAAAAAGCAATCAGTATGGAGTTGCTTGTTACAAATACGTATATTCTGCATAAGAAAAGCATACAAGCCCATTACTCATTGAAATGAAAAGCCTCGAAGCCTGCTTACCTAGGAATCCCAATTTATGCCCTCTGGAAACATAGGAAGAAAGACTAGGGACATTTGATGGGCCCATTATGGGACTGATAGCACCATCTTCCATATCTATATGGTCACATGTTATAGTGAAACCCCCCCCCCCCAGCCAATCAGAACAGATAGATTTGCCAGGACTCTGTACAAGAAGGCTGTGGCACTAGGTGTAAATGTCTTAATTTGTTAGGGGTTTTCTATCAAGAAAAAAATGGAACTAGACTGCTAGTGCTTGACATGAAGGTCAAAGATGGGCTTTTAAAACTGTATTATTGGAGAAAGCTGAGAGGATCTGGAAGCATGTAGTTCAGAATAGTCCACTAGGGATAATGATGGTCTCATTCTAGGTCATCCAAAGGGATAAAAGTCAGCATACAAACATATAGAAAGAATTTACAGTTACATAATGAGACCAAAACATTGTGGGAGAAAATGGATAGAAACAAAAGGGTATTTGGAGAGAGACTTATCTGTTTTTACATAGCAACTTATCTGTTGCTATATAAATACAGGTGGAACAGTAAGAAACAGTGAGAGACTGTTATTGTGGAAGATTCTATCTCCAAAAAGGGCAAAGAAGGATATATGGAGTGGAATTGGTCTAACTGCCAGGCAGAGCATAATATACAATGCACAGGTACAATGTAGCAGATGGCGCCATCTATCCTGCTTTCTCATATTTTTCTCTGTTCTTCACACATACTCAATAAGGGATTCTGTAGGCAACTTCTGCTTACCTTGCCTATTGTAGGCAGGCACATGCAGTGACAGTAGAATTAGCTAGAATAGAATTGCTTACTGCAGACGCATGGCTGTAACCTGACACTGAAAGCCTCTTCAGTGTCTTTCTAGACTTTCGCCATACTCCCAATGCTAGTACTGCCAAAAAACCTTCCAGCTAGACAGAGGAGAGGGAGGAAAATTGGGACTGGGCAAGAACAAAAGGACTATGTGAAAAAAGAGCTCCTTTCTCAGAAGCTTTGTTAACTGAACTATTCCTGTATCAAAGGAAGGGGAATCATACCCCTCACAACATCACTACTGTTAGAAAATCTGAGAGACTAGCAATATTCACATATGTATCTTCCACTGGTCAAAACCCAAATCCTTATTTACTAAGGGCTATATGAAAGACTAGTCTCAATTAGAGTAAATTAACTGAAATCAATAGGATGGTATGTTACTAATAAGTTAACTAATAATTTTAGTGGGTCTCCTCCAGTGACAAATGAACTTTACAATGATTTTGAGAGAGAGGCAATCAAAGGAAAAACTTTACTAATTTTGTAATGGGAGGCTTCAACCATTGTCGTATTAATGAGTGGATGGAGATTGAGGTCCTGACAAAGACAATACTTCTAAATGGGATAAATCACTCTCCTAGACATCAGAGCTTGCATTTTTAAGTTACACTTCTCAGAGTCCCCCGGACAAAATGATAACTGGATTTCTGACCCCCTCCCCAAAAGTAACTTTTCAAAGCTCTATTGTGACTTGGAATAACGGAATTTATTGGAAGTGAAGTTTCATTATATATAATGATTAGGATCTAGTTTGACATAAAACGAGATCTAGTCTGAGATAAAAAGTGTTGCCACACATTTGGGACAGTTTCAACAGTACTATCAAATATATGAATGTAGAATGCTGGCTCTGAACTCCAACACAGCGACACTGAATGTCAAAACAGGAAATGTGTTCTTTTTAAATAAAATAAAAATAAAATAAAATAAAATAAAATAAGGTTATTGATTGAAAATAAATTGAAAGGAAAAGTCTGGAAGTGAGTCAAATCTCAGAGGTTATTTAAAACTAAGATTGCCTAACACAAACATATAAAAATGGATACCACAGATTAGGAAAGTATGAGCAGAAGAGGATGGCAGTGTGGTGTGGATAAGAAGACTAGAAAGAGCTATAAAAACCAAGGAGGGGTCCATTGAGCAGGGTGGGCAAGCATGCATTATCAGACATAATTGCATTGACAGAGCTCTGTTGTCATAATTATGTCTGATGATGCCACTCCCCCAAAACTAACCTTTTTCAGTTTGGTAGTACCCCAACTGAAAGGTTTCCAAGGTGCTGCAGATCAGGGGACTGTGAAGTGACATTTCCAACACTCTCCCAGTCAGGGAGCACATCAAGATCAGGCAGCCCTTTGGGGTTGTACCATAACTGCAGTGCAAGATTGCACTGCAGACTTCATTTCCCAAGGCCTCAGAAACCAATAGGCTGGGATATTGCTTCAAAGATAGGTTGGGGGTGTTATCTCACTGGAAAAACCTGTCCTGGGGTCTACAATTTTGATATTTAAATATGATTCAATGTGCCTGAGAGGTCACCCAGATGGACACATAGGCAGCAATGGTCAAAGATCGAAAACCAGGCCAGAACAGTAAAACCCCCAGTCACGTAGCCCCAGGAGACCTCAAGCTGGGCAAACCACAACAAACAAAGGGTCCTCAACCCCTGAGAAGCCAGCTTGAGGGGATTAGTGTGTCTGCCCCAAGTTGAGCAAATATTCCATCAGGTGAGGACCATTTACATGAAGTCACAGCACAAACTAACACAGCCGAAGATCCTGAGACTTTGGCAATACCTTGCAATCCCATCACACAAAGGAAATTACCATGGTGGAGCTTCGTTATCGCTCCAACACCCATTGTTCTCCCTGGGAAAGGATTAGTCCTCCAGGTACTTTTTCCCCTACAAATAGTCCCAGTTTTTGAGTGGTTCTTTGGATCACTCCCGGTCACCCCAGCAGACCATTGCTCTGTCCGTTGAGTGATCCCCTCAGCCCTTTCCGTGCTAAACCCCACTTCTCCACTGCCTTCCCGGACCCAGGACTTCAGGAAAAGGTGCAGTATTACCCCAACTGTACCCCTCCTATACTCCCCTATCCAATTTCCTCTCTTTTGTTTCTTAATAGCTGTTGTGTGTGTGTGTGTGTGTGTGTGTGTGTGTGTGATTGCATTGGTGCGTGAGACTTGCTTTCAATAAAATCATTTATTGGACATTTTTGTTTGGTTTTTGGCTTGGCCTGATCCCGTAAAAACTGAGTAAAAAGACCCTGCTAGGTTACCCTGCCTCTCGCATTGCTATTGCTCGTGCTCTGGCTAGTTTCCATTCCCCATCACATGGAGCACACTGAGGTGTTCCCCAAGGGACCCCAGAAATCAGGGTAACAGAGGGATATTGTTCTGTTGTTAATGGCTGTAAACATGAGTCAGAGCAGATATAATACTGTAAATCCAGCATGCAATCTTGTATTTTTTTCTAAAAAAATTGTCTGAAAAAACTCCTGCCCACAACCTCTCAAGGCTATGGTGGCAATTTGCAACATTTTGCCCCACCTATGTATTTTTTGAACAAAGAGCAGCCCCTTTCCCAAAGCCCTTTTTCTCTGGTCATTTCTTGTTTGAAAGAAAACTGCTGCTGGGGTTTTTCAGAGGGCTTGGAAAATTACTTTTTAAATTATGATTAAAATAAATGAAAATAAATGAATACAAAATTACTTTTAAAATGAATGCATATAAAATGTGTGAACGTATTGAATATAAGCACATGTGGAAGGCAACCCTAATGGAGCAATGATTATGAGGCTCTGGGAACCGGGGCATCATCCTATTACAGTTCAACAACAACAATCAGCATATCATTGTATTTATTCATCTTAAAAGTAACTTAAAAGTAACCTTTGGGCTTACAGTATATACAAACATATTTTTATGTGTGAATATACAAAAATGATAGCATTCATATGGAATTTTTACTGGATTAAACTTATACCTTTAGGAGTGACATTCAAATAAATTTGCAGATTGTTACATTTGCATCTAGATGCCTTGTTGATCCCAAATCTTTATCTCCTAGCCAAAAGCCATGTTCAGAACATGCTTTTCTAGATCTATGCTCTCCTAGATCTCCTAGTGTTCTATGCCCTATCTGGTCAAAACAGCCACAGTCTCTTTTGTAATGAGAAGACCAGAGGAATTTCAGAATAAGATTTCCAGTGCTCATGTCAGAAGGGGAATAATACCTCTTGCCCACTTTACAAGATTAGCACGAGCAAAATAAAGTACCCTAAAGAGTTAAAAAGTGCTTAACAGATGATACAAAATGAAGTAAGTGATGGCAGTGGGCTTTGTTTACATAATATATTCATGTTTTTTACTTCTTTCTTGTCAGTAAATTTGATTTACCTTGCTGCACAATTTTTTCATGTGTGTGAAAGTATTATGATTTTTAAATGCGTCCTCTTGGGCTATTGAACCAACTTACAACAGGTACTAATAATGCAATAAAAACAATCTGAAAGCACCAAACCAGAAGTTCCACTTCTTTGCATTAGTAAAGAGATTCCCAGCACCACCACCTATTTTTTTCCAAGTAGTGAAATGCCAATTTCATACAATGTTCCTGTTTTTCCCAGTGGCTGTGTTATGGTTTTGCTAAAGGCACAGAATGTTGCTTGCTCATACTGAATTTTATTGCAAATTTGCAAACCACCGGTGAAAACAAGATGTCCTTGTAAATTTGTCCTGTCTCAGACAAACATATGAGGTAGTGCCAACTCTGCTTCTCAAAAGCCCTCTGGCACCACTGTAAATATTTATGTCCAAAGGTTGTGATGCAAAAAGCTCAGATCAGGGTTAAACAAGGTATGAAATTTCATCAGCATTGATTTCATAGATGTCTCATGTAGCTGAGGATTTTAGAAGAAAGTTTTAGAGTAGGTTCCCAGAAAGGAAAAAAATAATTAATCCTTAGTGAATAGTGTCCTGTTTCAGGCTGTTTGGATTTTAATGAAAATAAACAGATTTAAGGAAACCAGATTATATAATGTCTCCTCTTCAGTGGAAGACCTCGTCTCCTAAATCCTGTAATACTGAAGATGTTAGATTAGATTTTGATGATTAATAATGGCTGTGGAGCTAATATTGATGGCTTTAAATGTGCAAACATCCACATATAGTAAATAATTTTTTGTAAGTTATTCTTCTTCAGTTATGTGATATTCGTATGTGGCAGGAGGTTGGTCTATATGGCCATTGTGGCCATTTCCATGTATTCCTGCATGGCAGGAGGTTGGACTAAATGGCCTTTGGAGTCTCTTGCAACTCTACAATTTTATGAGCCATAATGTCTTTGGACAATTTACTGTACAAATTGTTGCTCTCCATAAGTATAGAATGATAAGTTATGTGGCAAGAGAGTTCTATATATGGATGGGACAAATCCAGAATTTTCCAAATCCGAATCCGGATCTGAATCCCTGGAAGGTTCTGGGAATCCATGAATCTCATGAATCTCGAATCTTTCAAATTCTTTCTTAAAAAAGGGTTTAAAAAACAACTTTTAAAATTTTTTTAAACTTTTTAAAACTGTTTTTAAACAGAACTTTTTTTAAAAAAAAACACTATTTTTTGGTTGGTGGATTTGAAAGAGTCCGTTCACCTATTTTTGCACAAGGATTCAGATTCGTGAATCTTGAATCCTTGCTGAGGATTTGAGGATTCAGTTGGCACATCTTTAGTTCTATAAATGATCCAAAGATTGTAGATCTAGGCTGGTAACGTAAGACTTGAGGAACCTCTAGTAGGTTCTTGGTGCTGGCTACTGCCTCTTATATGCATCACTGAACAACCTGTACAGACTGAAAGCTTATGCTTTTACTTGGATAAAGGCTCTGACATAACATACTCATACTTCAGTAGATTTGTCACTGTTGGGGAAAATTTCTGTGGTGAAAACGAATCTTTTGCCTAGAGTGATGGTCTTATTTTAGACAATTCCTGTTTTGACAACTGAGGTACCATTTAAGTGATGGCAAAAAGACATATCAAAGTTTGTTTGGCAAGGGGGAAAAGCATGAGTTAAATATAAAGTACTAGAAGATGCACAGGAAAGAGGAGTACTGGGTTTAACTAACTTGAAATTGTATTTTGCAGCTTGCTGTTTGCTTGAGATGAAAGAATGGGTGATATTGAGGAATAAAAGATTACAGTGGTCCCTCCACTATTGTGGGGGTTTGGGGCATGGAACCCTTGTGAAAGTAGAAAAACCACAACTAACTCCCTCTTGTGATCCTTCTCCCACTCCCTTCCAGGGCTCTCTGTCCCTTGGCTTTTGTGCACTGGGGCCAGACACAAGGGAATTGGAGGTGAGGTCCAGAGGGAAAAGGTACACAGATGTGCCTTCCCCTCATTCCCATGCCTTTTGCCTTGGCACGAGTTCTCAGCACTGGGGCCAGAGGCAAGGGAATAGGAGGGAAGAGCTCTGGAGGGGAGAAGGAAGGCTTGTGAGAACCTTCCCCCTAATTGCCTTGCCTATTGCTTTGATGTGAGTTCTCAATGCTCAGGCCAGAAGCAAGAGGATGGGAGGGAGGAGCTCCAGAGGAAAAAGCAAATGCTTCCCTCCCTTTCCCTGGCTGTTTGTCTGTGTACCTGTCTTCCTTCTCCATGCCTGGCAAAATGCAAAGGAATGGGAGGAGGAAAATGGAGGGAAAGGCATGCACACATCTTATGAATAATAAAATTCATGAAGGCCAAACCTGCAAATGTGGAGAGAGGACTGTTTTAGAGTTGGAAGGGCATGATCTGAGGTTTGGGTGGCCTGAATTTTTATGGCACTATAAAGTTAAAGTTAATGTAGATTTTAAAAATCATTTTGTGAGACTTGCTTTGTTGAGAATATGAAGTAGATATACAACCAAGTTGGGCCTGAAAATGTTTTTATGGGTTTCAGCACAAGAAGCTTTTTATAGAAGAGAAACGACAAGCAAGGAAAGATGTTTAATGCATGAAGACCTTCTAGAGGTTTGCCAAGGGAAATATAAAATGAAACCAAAAGAGCAGTTAGTAGCAGTAGGATATAGTTTTCAGTGGTTTCCTTTTTCCTTCAGTTACCAGAAAGATTTAAAATGGATAAAAACAAACTTATAATTTTGAACAAAATAAGTCAGATTTTGAAGGCAACTGTGTACAGATGATGAGCATGTGATTGCTAAATTGTATATATTTTTTTGAAATCTGAAATGAAGAACAAGTTAAAAACTGTATGAGAAAATGAGCTAAGAACTTTGGTTATAATATACAGATGGATCAGTGGGAAAATATGTGGACAAAGGGCTTGGAATTTACATTATGTTATCATCTTAAAGAAAAATTTTATTTAAAATTACATATTGTTGGTGTATGACACTAAGGGAACTACTTAGAATGTATAAAGAGGTATCTAATGTTTGTTGGAAATATGAACAACATGAAGGGACATTTTATCATGTATGATGGATAGGTGAGAAAGCCAAAAGAGAAAGAAAGAAAGAAAGAAAGAAAGAAAGAAAGAAAGAAAGAAAGGAAGGAAGGAAGGAAGGAAGGAAGGAAGGAAGGAAGGAAGGAAGGAGAAGAGAAGAGAAGAGAAGAGAAGAGAAGAGAAGAGAAGAGAAGAGAAGAGAAGAGAAGAGAAGAGAAGAGAAGAGAAGAGAAGAGGAGAGAATTCAAATAACATGCTGATGCAGAGTGTCTTAAAGACTAATTCAATTAAAACCATAACTTTTTCTTCTCCACACTTGGATGTACACTTGGAAAAGAGTCATAAAAGATTGTTTCAATATATGAATACAGCAGCAAGATTGCTGGATGTGCAAAGATGGAAGAACTCAGCACTACCCACTATGGAAGAACGGTTGATGAACCTGACAGATTTGCAGAAATGGACAAACTGAAGAATTTGATTAGTGAAAGTGAAACTTCCATAAAACGACAAACTCCACATTGTCTTTTTGATAAAAAGAAAAATAAAGAAAAGAAGAAACAAAGAAGAAAATGTCCTTGTGGTTTACAGTTTTGATGATTAGAAGCAGTAGGTTATTGAAAAAATAGAATCTCTTGTAATATTAGAAAAGTAATGGCATATATAGTAATGGCATATATAGCCATCAAAAGGAAGATTGAAAGATTTTTTTTCTTTCTTTTTCCTCTCTCTTTTTTTAAGTTTACTTTTTTGTAACTTGGTAACTCTTTCTAACTTTTTAATACATTTTAGAAAAATTCTTTTTAATAAAAATTATTTTTTTGAAAAAACATGCTCATACTTGGGTAAAGGGTGTCACATAACAGAATCAGCTACTGCACTCCACAGGCAGAAAGTGTCTTAAACTGAAAAAGTATAGCAGATTCACAAGAATCCAGCCCTCCTCCATTACATTTGGAGCATGAAGATTGTCATCCCTTCAGGTATTTTACAACAGGGACAGTGTGTACCTAGGTCCATAGAACGGTCTCCAGAATTGAAATTGTGAGGTCAAGGAGGAATTATTCAGTAGCCATGTTGGCCTTGATGAAACCCCTAAATGGTGGCTGAATATCCAGGAATCAAATGCAACATAACTAGTCATGTCAGCCTTCCAGGGGAAGCTAGACACAGTCGGTGACCTTCATAACTCCTCCCCTTGCCCCCTCAAGTCTTCTCAGTATGTTTATTATGTTGTAATTAATAAAATTGGGTCATCTTTTTGATCCAATGGCTGGTGGCTATATCCTTTTCCACAGTAGCATAGGGACGGGGAGGCGATGGGGGCGATGCACACCCTGCAGCAATTTTTTGAGGGCACCACGGCTCCTTGCTTACCCTCCTCCATGCACTGTAGACCCACCCTTGTGTGTCATAGTGTTACCCTGTTTACTGGGGGTCCCGTGAGGGACACCAAAATATGCTCGACAATAGGTGGGGAAGATTAGCTCAGAGCACTGCTTTAGTGATACGAGAGGTAGGGTAACTTAGCAGGATCTTGAACCCTATGTCTACGAGGTCAGGCCAAGTCAAGGAGCACACAGAAGTTGAAATAATAAATGTGGTTTTATTAAAAACACAATCAAACAGTGTATGTGGCACACTCACACAAGATAACTAAAGAAATAAAGGTTGGAGTGGGATAGAGGGGTTTTTCGAGGAGTTGCTGGTTTGGGAGATACTTCACCTGTCCTGAAGCCCAGTTTGAAGCGGAGAAGCTGGGGAGCGTGGATCTCAGCACGTGGAGCTGAGGGGAAGGCTTGCTGGACAAAGCGACAGCAAGGCGGGATGGAAGCCAAGAGCGATCCAAGGAAGCGCTCAAAGTCAGGAGTTTTTATAAGGAGAATTGTGACCGTAGGCTAGGTCTGACTTGGGGAAAACAATAGATTTGGAGCTGGAGACAAAGCTCCCAAAAGGTCAGAATTTGAATGATTGATTTATAGCCAAATTGTCAGTAGGATAGCCAGTATGCAAAAGCGGAGTACTTGAGCGTTGTGTAGTCAGATCATCAATCTGCCAGCGTGGGGCAGAGGATCTTTTGAAAGCTGCGTGCATACCTAATGAGGGTACTTCCCTTGAGGTCTCCTAAAGCTGCAAGTTGGCTATTTCTGGCCTGCCTGTATTGTTTTGGAATATTACGGTGATTATCGGCCGAGCCTGTATGCGTGCTTGTCCGGGGGCCTCGCAAGCACGTGGAAGGGAATGGGTATGTGAAGCCGAATTATCGATATCAAAAGATATCTTTTATATCCCCCAAAGCTCAGGCTAGCCAGGGCAGTAACAGTAGCCCCACTCCCACCCTACAGCCCCACCCCACGTGCCATAGCCCTGCCCCAGCATGCCATAGCTCCCCCTCCACCCACCCCCGTCCACCCCTCTGTGCACTCCAAGCTCCGCCACTGCTTTTTCACTATTACACTCTAAAGAGAACTATGTTGTGTAGGCAGTGATCCTTATTTTTAGAGTAATAGTAAACTGTAAACAAGGGTGTTTTCCCAGTGAAATGTTGAAGGCAAAATAAATGCATCTCATCATATTCTTCTATTAATTCTGTATTCTTCCTTTCGGCCTACATCAGGTGCTGAAGCTGACTCTAATAAGAAAAATAAAGTAAAATAAAATTTAGAATGGGTTAAACAAACAAAAAAGAAGGTTAAAGTTATAAAATAATAACAATGTGGGGGGGGGGGTTAAGACAACCCCTCCACACACACTGCAGTATAATAATAAGTGAGGTCTAGCATGGTGTAGTGGTTTGAGTGTTGGACTAAAGCTCTAGAGAACAGGATTCAAATCCTTCTCTAGCCATGGGAACCCACTGGGGGACCTTGAACAAATCACATTCCCTCAGCTTCAGAGGCAAACCTCCTCTGAAAAAATCTTGCCAAGAAATCCTCATGATAGCTTTGCCTTAGGGTTGCCATAAGATAGAAATGACTTGAAGGCACATAACAAATAATAAGAATAGGATGCTTGGATCAACAAAGGACTTGTCAGATTTGCTTTTGGAAAATATACATCGATAGCTTAAAAGTAAGCAATAAACAAGCCTAACATGAATCAGAAAATAGTTTCATACAGATTGTTCTTAGCCAAGACAGGTGAATAGGTTGTCAGAAGATGGTCCATGAAGAGCGCACTGCAAATGCCTGAAGCTGCCAGAGGCCAGGAACTAGCATAGCTGTTACATGGCCATCCACCTATAAAACAGCATCTAGTAACAAAAAACACTTGGGCATCCAGGTACAAGGCTATGTCCAAGGGAATCCTGAAGCTGCAAGCCTCATTTTACGCGCGCGCGCGCGCACACACACACACACGCACACAGAGAGAGAGAAAGAGAGAGAGAGAGAGAGAGTCTGAATACCTCCAGCATAGAAAAAACTGAGCAGGATAGATAACATGTGTCCTGGGAGCTGCATGGAACCCTCTGTCCACATGTTTTACAGTCCTGATAGTACCTCTGACATCATATAATCTGCGACCACTTTCTACACCACCAAAAACATGACTGTTTTCTCCTTTCTTTTGGCTCCTTTAGCAATGGAAGAAGGAAAACCACTCTGGCCTGTGGTATCCCATGGCTCGGAAGGAAACTCAGGCACTTTCCTGAACTACAGAGTCACTGCAGTTCCTGTTGAATTTTGGCAGGAACATCAGCACCAGGTGAAGGGTACAGCCCTGAAGCCTTTGCAGTGGCACAACGTGAGGCATCAAATGCCACAAAGTTGCCCATCCCTGCACTAAATCAAACGGGTCTTCTGACATCAACATGTACAATTTGTATGTAGGCAACAGTTGCTCAGCTTCATCCAGCCCTTTACTGGTTTCAAATTTTTAAAAATGATAATCATATTTTGATGTTGTTCAGGCATGTTGAACAGACATGTGAAGAGAGGAGATATATAGTCTTGTCCCCTGCGTAGTTTATTCTGTTGCTCTCCTATACATGAAAAATGACTTTTTGAACCACAGAGACTCCACTGTCCATGAAGTTACTCCATATATATCTTGGAATTTTGATTTTCCAGAATTTCAGCTTATGTAAAGAGCCTCTGCAGATACAGGAGGCATTCCTCTTCAGACCTATCACTCCCTGTGTATAGGGTTTGGTGGAACTAGGGAAAGAGGGCGACAAGACAACCATGCTTCCACTCCTTTCATGTTTATACAATATGTATTAATACTAGCTGAAAAGGGCTCATATTGGAAAACAAGGCTTGCTCTGAAACCCATATATGATAGGGACATTCTCAGAGCAGCTCCTTTCTGTGATCACGTGATGACACTGGCTTTCTGCCAGGATTGTGAAATTCTGGATTCCTTCTGCACATCTTTGAAGGGATCTTTTTGTATAAAAATAAAATCTGGATTGGACTGTACTGCAATGAGAAATCTTCAGGTAAATTAAACACCACCATTTCCCTAGCCTTGTTTCCTCATTCTTTTGAGCTTGTCATTGCTGGAGATTTATCAGTATTTCACAATATATAGTAACGAGTATGTATTCTGAAAGGCCAAATTCTTCTTAAACAAACAGCTGTCATTTACTACAAGGGAGAGAGACTTTTCTGTGCAATCAATGTATTCAGTTGCTCAATCCACACTTTGTATATAAAATAACTGGTGAATGCTGGAAAAATTAGTTTTTGGTGAGCCTGTTTAAGAACACCGGAAATCTCAGAGTAAGTAAGTGATGTTGATTTTATTGTATTTTGTTACTTCAGTTGTTTAATCAGGAATTTTATCATTTGTAAAATGATTTCTAGATAGAATTTAAGTTTTGAATTCAATTTCTCATTGCTGAGAGTAGAATGAGCTATATGATTATTATTTTTGTTAAGGTAGTTATTTTGACATTGTGCTTTGTTAATGCATTGTGACATATCACACTTTACTATTTTTATACTGGTCCTAAAAATCCTAAAAGTACTAGATCCTGTCTGATCTTGGAACTCAGTCTTGGTAGGACTTGGACAGGACACCACCAACAAACACCAGGTGCTGTAGGCTATTTTTCAGAGGAAGGAACAGGAAAAGCTACCACTAAGTATTTATTGTCTAAGAAAAACATGTGAAATTCAAAGGGTTGCCATAAATCTTATGCTTGATGCCACATACATCCATACCCCTATGCAGCCTGCAAACAAGATATGAGACCATGGTTTAAAGTAGGGTTGCAAAACATGGTTTTGATAAGTGCTGTATATACAAACCAAGATATGAAATTATGGTACAATTTGCAAACCATGATTTGGATCAGGTCTGTATCTCTATACACATTGAACCAATCATGGTTATAGAAGTATTCCTCACCTCTCCATCCCTTCTGTTTCCAAGATGATATTCCATTCCTTGTGATGTATCCTCATACTTTATCTTGGAGATTAGTGCAGCAAGTTAACTGTGGATTCATTGTACTTCTGGTTTCAAAGAGTACGCAGGCAACAAACCAGAATTAGGGTGAAACATGTTTAAGCACTATGAGATAATCCAGATTTAGTCATAGAACAGGCCCATTGAAATCAACTGACTATAATTATGTCAAAAGACTTATCTAAGGCTAACTGATTTCAGTAGGAACACTCTAAATATGATTAAATTTGGATCCAGTTGATCTTTTCCCCACTCCTCCTCCTCCTCCTCCTCCTCAATCATGATCTTCTTACTATTTACAAAACAGTACCAAAAACAGCCTAAATTCTATTTTAGTCCTGACCATAGTGGGCCCATTGGATTAGATTTATCTATGTGTCAATTGACAATTCAACAATTGATTGAGTGGATCTCATCTAGTTGGGACTGATCAACAGGAGGCCAGTCAACAGCATTCAAATAAGTGGGAAAAAATCCTACTGCAGTAAAAATAAATTAAAATTGTGGAAAGAACAGCTTTAAAAAAAATAAATTAAAAAATGTACCTTTAAGAACAACAGCTTTCAGAACATTAGGACATAATAACCAGGAAAACCCTCTGTAATACATTGGGCACATAGAAACTAACAGGAAACATTTTTCAGCTCTACTTATTTTGATCTTCCAGTGTGATTCCAGGGCTTCAAACTGCTTAACTTTGCACTGAGTCAGAAATATTGAAGGCTAAAAACTTTGCTCCTCAGACACTTTGTACTTTTGTATTCTTTGTACTCTTGGAAACAACTGGTGTCCAGAAATTTGCAATACCTATTATTCCTAACTATTGAATACGTTACCTACAACTGATTGAAGCTGTAATAAAACATCTGGAGAACATCAGAGTGGAGAAGGCCATGGTACAGTCATTGATACCAGCTTTGTGGAAAGAACAGCTTTAAAAAAAATATATTAACAGCTCTGAAATCTGCCTCCTGTCTGGGGAAGGAGGCACAGCAGTGGCTAGCAGGTAAAAGCTATTAGTGTTGTTGTGTTCCTTTAAGCTGTTTGGATCTTATGGAGGCTTTAAGGTGAAACTATCATACGGCTTTGTGGGGCTGAGAATGTGTGACATACCCAAGGTCACTCAGTGGGTTTCCATGGCTGAGCAAGGAACTCTATTACACCGTGCTGGCTTTCATGAAAGCTATAGCCATTCTTCAACATTAGGAATTCATGCTTTCATGAAGGAGGAACTTTGCAAAGAAGCTGTAGCCCTGCACAGAAAATCAGAGATGCTAGTTGTATGTGGCTAGGTAACACTGTGTTTAATTTTCAGAGACCAGACATTTTGAAAGATGCTTTCATTTCTGATGCTCAGTGTTCTTCTTTTGGGAACATGCCTGGCCATTCCACCTGATCCAAGCCAAGTTGCTGGAGAAAAGGATGTGAACGAAGGTATGTCTGTATATGGACCTGAGGAGGGACCATAGGTTGGGATATAGCTAGAGCTTGGAAATTTTACTTTTTGTGGTAAGACTTTCAAAATTCCCCCAGTCAGCATAGCCAGTGCCCATGGTGGTTAGAAGATACAGGGAGCTATAAATCTTTTCTCAGCTTCAACATATACGCTTGTTCAGGGTACAACAGATCCACTTTCTGCCATCCCTAGTTAAAAGATTGAAATCTCTGCCTTCAACCCAGTTCACAAAAACTGTAACTGAGAATAGGACATCTGTTTTTGGAGTATGTCAATAAAACTTCCGACAGTTAGGTGGGACTCATGTAGCTTAATGCCATACCAGAACCAAAACAAACAAATACATAAATCCAAAACAAACCCTCACACATCAGAGCTATAGTCTAGCCTTCAAGTTTTCTATAGAGAAGAAATTTTAATCACATGAGGGGCATTCAAGTCAGTGGTCTTGTGCCCCTACCATCTGAAATGATGCAATCCAAAAACAAGTTTTGTAACTTGGTTGCACCTTTAGGCTTGAGCAGGAGGTGGTAATCGGAGGCAAAAATGGATGAATAGATAAGTAGAATTTCTTTGCTGAGCAGGGGCAAGGGGGGAGGAGAAAGATTTAAAAAAGCCCTACTATGAGGCTGGATTAATCTACCACCCCAGATTTTTAGAGTCATAGAGTGAGTTTATTAGAAGATTGTGACAAGTATTTGTGTTTGTTTTTTCCTTGCTCATATGCCAAAAGTTACTTGACTGACTTTGGGAAGAATAAACCCTTAACTGGGTTGGTGACTTGAGGGGCATTCTAGTCACTGCCATGGCAGTAAAATTTCTTGTGCTGACCCTAAAAATGGTCACATTGCATTAATGACTGGAGATCTCTGGAACAGGCAACCACCACCTCCTTTGAGCATGTCTTGTGCTGCCCACTGAGAATATTGTTTTCCTTTTCAGAGCTGAACCAATTGAAAGAAAAAATACATAGTCTGGATAAAAAATTGGCTTTTGTTGAAAATGCTTTTCTCACAGTCCACAGAGGTAAGATAACTGGTGGTAGTCTCTCACCCTCCCCCCGAAAAAAACAAAACAAAATGAATTTGTGTATAATTCTAGCTTCACATTCACTGACCATCATTCATGAACACTGGCAACTCAGTTGTAAAGAGAAAAATGTATAATTTCTATTTTAGGCCATTGGCTTCCAAACTTTGCACCTTTGGAGAAGACTTTTTTCCTTTTTTGTCTCTGGGGTGGTTCAGATAGATAAAAGGAATTCTTTCTTCATATAGGTCATGGTTAAACTGTAGAATTTGCTAACACACAAGATGATAATGGTTGCCAGTTTAGACAGCTTACCAATGGCTTCTAATCATGATAGATCCTTCTAGTGCCAGATACAGTATCTCTCTGTATGTCATTCAGTGCTGTTGGGCATAAGTGAGAAAGTGCTAATGCATTCATCTCCTGTAGACAACTGGTTGGCCACTGTGTGAACAGAATGCTGGACTAATTAGGTCTTTGGCCTGATTCAGCATTAGCTCTTCTTACATTTTCCTTAACTCTGGAGGACACCCTTGAATATCTGACATGAAAGCTCTGTGTATCAATTCTTGGGATGGTCTAAATCCTCCAGTTATTGATGAAATACTACTCTCATCATACCAACTCATTGGTCAGATGAGGTTGGGCTGATTGGAAAATGGAGTTCAACAATATCTAAAGGCAGGGGAGGCTGATCGTTGAGAAGGTAGAATCATGAGATAGTGACTTGACTCTGGATTTTAGTCAGAATTGTCAAAACCCTATCTAGGGTGCTGAAAAATAGTGTTCCAGACTAATACTTGTAAGTTTGTTGAGCAAAAACAACAAAGAATTTTGGGGATCCTCAGAGACTAACAAGTTTTCCTTGGTACAAGCTTTTATGGACTGCAGCTCCCTTCATCAGATGTGATTGGACTCCAGGTGCCATAAAACTCATTGCCAAGTTGACTGATACTATTTCAGAACATTTTCTGTGCTTTTAAATTAACATATTACCTTCTTGTGGCTTTTTATAGCTGAACTCCTCCTCATTATACCATATCTCTCCCCCTCCCTCTCTCCCTCCCTGTTCCAGCACAGACACACAGACGCACATGTTCACTAAGGGTGAAATCTTTGCTAAAACAATAAGTAATTTTAGAAATTTTCTTCCTGTTGCAAGAAAATCTTTGAAAACTGCAGACTGTTCACACTGCAGGACTTTTTCCTCACAAAAGTTATGGGGGTTTTTTTTCTATAGAAAACAGCATTTTCTGCACTGAAAATAAAGCTGTTTCCTCTATTATTATTTTTTTAAAGTGCATTTTGAACAGAATAAGTCTCAAACTGAAGATCTTTATCAGTTCAGGATTCTCCTTGTCAGGATTTCCCAACACTCACAAAATTTTTTAAACTATATTTCAAATGTTTGAATATTCTTTAAGTCCCTAAAATGCACAAACACACAAGTAGAGACACACACAGAGTAATTGGAGACATACTGAAATCTGAGGATTGGTTTTCTAGAAAGTCGCCTGATTCTGAAACGCCAAACTATATGCAACATTCATCATCATTTTTAAAAAGTGTGATCAACCTGGCTACTTTTTCATTTGGAGGAAAAGCAGTTGTTGGTCTCTCATACAGAAGGTGTTCCTGGATGGAAAAGAGACTCAGGCTGGTTTCGATAACAACGCAAATATGCTATTTGCTCTCAAGAATTCTGGAAACAGTACATTTGAGGGCAAAGGTAGGCCAGAGAGGAGGCGTTTGTGAGTGGGAAACTGGCATGGGAACCTAATTCAGGTCAGGAACCTAATCCAGGTCAGGACCCAACCAGAATGCCCTCCCATAAAGGCATTCTATATTCCTTCTCATCACCACCCTCCCCTAGAGTATACCAGGTTGAGGAAGGCTGGCCTACCTGCACCTATTTCCAATGCTCCCGTCTTGCATTATTGCCTTCACCTGTCCTTTGTCTTCTTCCTTCCTATCGTTCACATTCACATGATCACCTCCTTGTGGCAAACAACTAATTCTTGACATGTTGCTCTGTAGAAGCACCTGGTATACTGACTTCTACATGAACAAAGTCCATTCTCAGCAAGGTTTTAACAGGACAGTGTATAAAACAACTGAGCATTTGTCCATTGTACTTCCAGCTCGGTCTTTTGCGACAGGCAGTGAAAAATTATACACCACCAATGAACAAGAAGGAAACTTTGATGCTGCAAATGCCATCTGTATCCAAGCTGGGGGTCATATTCCATCTCCAAAGAAAGAAGGGGAGAAAAAGGCTCTGCAGAGTGTCTTAGAGCGGCACAACAAATCTGTCTACGTTCTTGGCAATGATTCGGCAAACTGGGCCTCTGGAGAACCAAACAATGCGGGTGGAACAAAGAACTGTGTGGAAACCAACAAAGACGGTCTGTTCCGTGCTGCATCTTGTGAAGAGAACCATCTGATAGTTTGTGAATTTTCCTTTGTCCCCTAACTTTGTTTGGTGTCAAGACCAGTGTTGTCTAGTGGAGAGGGTGTTGGTTCAAAACCTTCATTCATTAATTTTTTTTTTTAATAAAAAGTAATTCTCTCCTCAAGTTCACTGGATAACTGTTAGTCTGCCTACATCGTAAAACTGAATAATGCCTATGTATGCTTCCTTGAGCCTTTTAGTGGAAAGATGGCATATACAAATTATGAATAAATGCATCATTTTCAGCTCTCTGTTATGTTATTTATACTTTAGTAAATCATGTAACAAACCTGGGTACAGAAAATATATCTCCCCTGGTAATGCCTGGGTTCTTTTATGTTTTGCAAATCGCCAGGTATCCTTCCAGGATGGAAGAATGACAACAATTATCATAATCTCATTATTCTGGTTGGATTGATTGATTATGCCTGAGACTTTGCCATAATACAAGGTGAGCAATTGATCTATACAGTTGTCATTGGACTTTAGTTGGGGGAAAGAGCTGAGGCCCTTTCCGCAGGATGTGTTGGCCCATCGCAATCCTGGCAGCACCTCTACCAGGATGGGAACATGTTCCCAATGTTCCCCTCCACATCTGTCCAGCTGCCTACAAAAGGGAGAGAGAGGGACACATTCTTTCCATTCCACTCTCCAGCCAGCCTTCTTCCCAAGCTGTAGTGGGGAAGGGGGCACATGATTGCGCTTCTGCCCCTTCTGCATGGCCAGCTGCAACAGAAGCCTTGCATGGCCAGGGGCCATTGATGGTGTTTCTCTGTAAATGATATACCCTGTGATCGCACCAACTGGGGACATGAGAAGGGCAGGACCATGATGATGTCATGTGGAAGCATCATCATGGTCTCACTCCTCTCACGTCCCCATGCCAAGATGCCACCACCCAGCAGAAAGGGCCTCAGTCTTTTGTCACTTGGAAATGTGCATTAAACTTTTATCCTCCAAGTTATTCTAGCCGATCCTTCTTGGGGCGGGATAGAATACAAAGAGCAATAAAATCATCCTTCATGTCTGTCCTTATGTGAATATTTTATCAGGTAGTGTAAAAGTAAGCAAGAGTAGTTTTATTTACATTACCGTGATGGGTGGTATACCATTACTCCTTCCAAAGGTTCACCCATGAGTTTTATACTCCTCCCCTCTGGCAATGGAATGTGTGATGGGTTTAAATAAGGACACAGTCATATACACTAGGCTTCCAGATTGTTCTCTGGGGAAGTCTCTTGGGGCCTATGGACTATGGAACCACAATAGTTCCATAGTTATGTAGTGCCTCCCAGCCTGACCCCCCCCATCTCTCACTTACTGGGCCTGTCAATCAGGAAGCAGTTGATTAATGATCCCACCTTCTCCCATGAGTGACCTCTGGTTCAACAGGCAAAAGCAGAGCCCCGTCACACACACACCAACAACAACGAGACTGCTTACATGAAGGGAGTGGGTGGGAGTGTCAGTTAGTTGCTTCCCAATCAAAAAGAGAACAGACTCCCATTGATTTCGGAAATTGCTGCCCACTAAGCGGAGACTGGGAGACTTTCATGGTCCCTACATATCTCCTAAATTGGGGAATACACAGGGATTGTGAATACAAATAAGTCATGAATGCCTAACCCTAGGTTACACATTTGTAAATGGCCGGTATATCATTTCTGGAATAACTCTTTAAACACATTCCTTTTTTCTTCCCATTCCTTAATATAAGCACTTCATATCTTAATATACACCCCTTCCCCCGCAAAAAAAAACCAGGCTAGGAGAAATGTAATTCTTCGTAGGGAACAGTGCATTGAGGTCCATTTCCACCATGTTTTCAAGTGACATAACCCACACATTAATTCATTTATTTATCACAAAGAAATGTATTCTTTCTTTTTTTTTTTCTGTCACCAACATTTCTATCCCAGCTTTCTAACCTGGCCAACTTCAAGGTGGCAAAATCCAAGAAAATGCAAAAACAAGTGTCATTCAAAAAAAAAAAAAGGGCAGATTAATAAAGATAATCCAATCATAGTAGTTGGTCCAAAGCATGTCTGCATCTTACCTTTTATGCTAAACTCCTTTTTAAAAAGTGCTTTAGCACAGAACTCTATCAACATGAGCAAAATATTACAAAACAATAAAGCATAATAAAACTTTACATAGCGAAAACAGATCATATCCATATACAGTATATTAAAACCTTACAGTTAAGAATACCTATTTCAATTTCTCTTAATAAAATTTTCAAAACACATGAAAAAGATAACATTTTTGTGCAATGGCTTGCAATTAGTAATGCATTCATTGCATGTGCATTTGCGGAGACATGTGTGAAATTAGCTACATTGTAGAAAGAGATGCTTCCCAAATAGGTGAAAGGAGCTGAAAGTGCCCACTTTTAACCCCCCTGACATTATTGTGTTCTTGAATGGCTAGGATGATCCATGTGACCAGCCTTGGAATTTGGTCCTCATTTTAAATAAGATTCATTTGCCTTGGGACACCAAAAGCCATAAGAGCATGTGATTACCCTTCTGTAATCATAGTCAGTATTGAATCCCTTGTATATTTAGCATCATTTTGTGAAAGAGAGAGAAATCCCCCTAACACTAGCTGGAACATGCCATGTTATCCAATGATACCTCAGTGATTCCTAGGTTCTTTGATAGAATCTGAATCACTGATGGTCCAAAACTGCACTCAGTTACACCTAGTAGACTGTGAAAGTGAGATAACAATAGCAGTAATTGTGCTGAGGAGGAGTGGAGATTCTCAAAAATTAAAGGTCCAGGAATATTTCACACATATAAATGCATGGATTCTCTCCCCACCCCCATGCTCCTGAATTCCTGGGAGTTTCCTAAAACTTAGCCTGAATCCTATTGGCTAATCCCACCTAGAATAGACCCATTGAATCAGTTGTTGAATGGTAAATTCCATTGACTGGTCGAGTTTGACACTAACAACAGGATCCAGCTTTCTATGTGTTAGTATAGATACCTTGGAGGATCAGTAAGGTAAGAGGGTCCTTTCTGTGTGGCTGTCAAAAATTTACTGTGTGCTCCCCTGGATGGTCTTCCCAGTTCCACTTCCAAACAACTCTGGCCCTTACTATAGGATGTCCTCCTGGCATGGGATGTGAGAGGAGTGGGCCCACAATGATGCTTCCTCATGATGTCGTCAAGGTCCCGCCCTTCTTGTGTCACCAGCTAGTGCAATCACAGGGTATATCACTGATGGAAAAACTCCATCAATGACTCCCAGTTGCTTGAGCCTTCAGCTAGCCATGCAGAACGTCCAGAAGTACAATCACACACTTCCTTCCTCACTGCAGTATGGGAAGAAGGCCAGCTGCAGTGTGGAAGGAAGGGATGTGTCTCTTGTGCACCCTTTCACAGGCAGCCAGTTGGGTGCAGAGAGGAGCGCTGGGGACACGCAAAGGTGCCAGGATTGCAATGGGACAATGAGTGAGAGCATCATCCTGAGGAAAGGGCCTCTGTCACGGAGTCCAGCCTGGAGAAAAGCTCTTTTAAGAAGTGGAGGGGGGTTGAGCCGGGGATGGCTCCAGCTCAATGTGAAGGACTTACCTAGCTGCAATGGCAGTGCCAAGCATCTGTGTCTAGCCACCCTGAATTTCCCACAATTTCCCAGAATGATTTTAGGTTGTCAGGGGCACTGTGGAAAATGAAAGGAAGTCTCAGTCCTGCTTTGTGTGTCAGACAAGGGGAAAAAACTAAGGGAGGAAAGACAAATATTAGCAATTGGCCCTCCAGACTGCCAAGGTGATGATGCTAACCCTAGACTGAAGACAGCAGTCTACCCACCCTATTTCTGTGTAAATGTCTCCTGCATTTCAATTTTGAAGAAAGCAAGTGGTAACTTGTTTTACCTATAACATTTAGTTTTGCCCTACTATGACTGCCAATAAAAATGGTAATTTGATCATGTATTTTCCAGTAAAATTTGCATGTTATTAAAAATGACAACATGGATTACTTTTTGACAGTACAAAAGAAAATATGAGATAATAATTTACCAGAAGGTGTTGCTTGTGGCTAGAAGAATAATATATTGACTTTCATACCTTGTAACAGACAAAACAACTGTTTTGAAACTCAAAATAGCCTTACAATCAAATAATTCACATTTATTAATTTATTAAAATTAACTTTCTTTGTGGAATCAAATAAAGTTTTATTCTACTGATTAAACCAAATTTTAGATCTACTGTTCGTTGCTGCAAACATACTGTAGGCCTGTACATAAAACCCAAATTAGTCCCTGTGTGTGTTTATTATTATTTACCTAGTTTTGTGTTCATTTTCATGAGTATTGATAAATGGCTTGGTTCTGTGTTTGAGGCACTCCCCAGGACAACTGCAATGTGTTTTCATGGGATTCTTCTCAGAACCAATTTTTCTGTATTGTCCTCAATGCCCTCTGCCTCATGTATGCCTCACCATCTCTTAACCTGATTAGCTCTGACAACCTAGATGATTTTGCTAAGTATGTCATAATGGTGCTTGATTTGATGATGGCACAAATGGTTATAAAGAAAGTCACATGGTTCACCATAGCCAATCAGACTGGACCTGTGACACCAAGGACCGTGAGAAGCAGTAGCTAGGAGATGAAATAGTACTGAACAGCATTGGAATGATAAGAATGGGAACATGTACTTTAGGTCATTTGGTCAAGTACCAAAAGAGGTGTTTTAAAACAAAATTTGCCTCTGCTTGTTGTTGCTGTGTGCTTTCCAACTTATGGCGACCCTAAGGCAAACCTATCACAGGGTTTTCTAGGATTGAGAGTGTTTGAAGCACCGAAGGTCACCCAGTGAGTTTCCATGGCAGAGCTGGGACCTGAACCCTGGTTTCCAAGTTGTAGTCGAGTACTCAAACCAGTATACCACACTGGCTTACAAATGCATTTTTCCCAGTCAGAAAACCCCTGGGGAAAGCAAGCGAGCATCCCTTTCGATATATGATATGTTTGAAGGAAAGAGAACAATATTTTCTCCTCATTTACTGAGGGTTTCCTTCACTATTTTCCTATCTTATTTAAGATGTTATCTCCCATACAGAAAAACACACAGATTTTGAAAAAAATTACCTGCGACTATTTTCTGAACTAGAACAGAGCATCCCAGGAAACATACCTGATTTCCAATTAAGATATTGTAATAAGTGATAGTGACAGTTTACTTTTGGAAAAAAAATATCCAGGGAATGAGTATATTTGTTTTCTTATACCATACCATATACATTATTAAAGCTTCATTCTCTTGCTTGGCTCTCCCGGGAGGATCGTTGCTTGTTTCTCAGCTCATGCAAGTATTGAAGAAGTCTTGATTTATTTATGACAGAAATAAAGATTTACAAAACACATGGATTTACTGTCAAACTGAAATGTTAAGCAAAGAGCTGGCAAGTAGAACTTAAGGTGCTTTGGGACAAACAAAAATTCTTTAGTGTAATCAATAATTGTCCTTGCTGTAATAGTATTTTAGGAAAAGAATGTGCTCCAGCTTTTGTTACAGGTTGGACACAAAACAAAAGCTCTATACAAGCATTCAGACAACTCAACAGGAAGACTTAAACTGAGGAGAGAACAACAGGTACATATGCAAGTCCCCTCCATCCACATTTTCCTGGTATTAATAGAGACCTTTTTAACATACTGCACTGAAGGTCTGAAAGGAATTTGCAAGTATGTTCAGTTGTATTTACTTGGGAGCAACTATGCAATCTGGTAACCCTGCCTTATTAAAGCTCTGAGCATGCTCATCCAAACATGGTTAAAAACTCTTTTCATACTTTCAGCAGTAAGCCTTCAAAGGTTTATAGAGCAGTTAGTGTACCCAGAGGTGTTGTGAATAGGTTTGTATGTCTCCTGAAGCTCAAAAAAGTCAATTTCGGGGCTTGCAATTCCAGAATCAGCCACCAGTTCTGGTATTTATAGTCCAAATGTTCCAAGTTTAGATATATCCACATCTTCCCCTTTTAACCTCTCCATATAAGACAAATACCTGAACAAAGCTAAAAACAAAAGAACTTAGGGTAGATGTTAGTACAGTAGCTCGTTCAATCATTACCTTTTCCACAAGATGGAAACTGACCTCTTTCTAGCATCACATCACCTGCCAGTCTTACCTATTTATACCCACATGTTGTGGGGAGGTATGGTGTGCAAGCCCTACTATCCCAAGGTGAGGATGGTAAATGTCCCCATGTGTGTTAAGTCCCCCAAAGTGAAGGGAGGGCAGGGGACAGAATTGGTAAGGGACATGTTGGTGGAGATGGGGCCGGTGAGCATGACCCTGTCCTTTCCCTGGCACAGCAGTAATCAGATGAGGTATAATACCTGAGGGAGAATCCATTGCTTCTGAGTCCTTGTTACCCCAAAATGTTGCTGCCATAAGGGTCACCACCTGATGTCAATACCTCCTTGCAAAAGTGGGTAATGAATTAGCTCAAAATCAGGAGGCTAATGAGAGGAAGGTAACTTAGCAAGAATTTTCTATCAATGTTTACAGGTTCACACATGAAAAGAACCAGCCAGAGATTCAAAAGAAAACTAAAAATGTGTTTTGTTGAGGGGAATTCACTCACGTATGCACACAAGATACAAACAGCCAAACATTCACACAAGAGCTAATTGCAGGATAAAGGGAGAAACATTATGGGCAGAGAGACTGCGGGGGTTGGGGTTATAATTACCAGTCCAGAAGAATAGTGAAGAAGCTGAAATGTGGCTTGGCTTAGGTAGGACCTAAAGACAGTTCTTATTCAGAAGCCGAACAGACAGGGTGATGGGTAAAACCTTCGAGAGACTGTACTGGGCATCCTGGAATCAGGGATATTTGTACCCCAAAAATAACCTGTGGTGGTGGAAGATATGTGCAGTTCCAGGTGTGGAACAAGGGGAGTTGCGGTGCATACAATGGACAATCAACCCACTAATGTTCGCAGTGTTTGGGTGACAAAGACATAATGGGTGTTGTAATAGCTGTCTATTGTGGATGTTACAAGGAAAGAGGAAGGAGTCCAGGTGCACATGGGATGAGTATCTGACAATCAGTGTCCTAGTAGGCTTTTCACAACTACGTTCTCTGAGACAACTCAAGCTTCTGCTTAAGCCTATTATCATAGGAATGGCATTTATTTCCCCGACAAATGACTTAGTCTTACATGGACAGTGTTTAAGTTGACCTGCCTCTCTTTCTCAAATTCACAGTCAAAATTCTCCCTCAGACGATTTAAACTCTCAGTTATAATTCAGGTTAGATTTTGATATCAGAGCCAATTAAAATGTATTGCCAATTAAACATGATGCCAATTAGATATGGTGTCCATCCAAACCATACATTACGGGTAGCCAGATGCAGGTCCTAACATCCTGAGCTGTAATCATGTATCAGGCTTACATGAACAGAAAGAGGTTGTTGTTGTTGTTATGAAGAACAGGGATGGGCAACAACCAGGCATTTCAATGGTGCCTCCAATTGGGAAGGATGCCACTTTAAGCGCCCTTGACTGATGTTATATTGAGGGTGCTGTGAGATATTTAAAAGGGTAGCTTGCTTATCGTCCACCCATAGTGAAGGCCCAGGTTATGGTCCAATGCCAGTGGGCCATGAAGGGTCGCTGCCTAAGAGTGCCAAGCTGAGGGCCCCAGACCTGAAAGGGCTATTCCTCATACTACAGTCAGGCTTTACAAATAAAAGATCTATTAATATCAGGAGAAGAAGAGGATATTCAAAACTTGTAGAGCAATAACAAGGATGTTCAGACTGTGTGGATGTTGATTTGAAATTGAGAAACCCATTAGAAAGTTGACACAGGGTTTGGAAGAGAATTAAACAAGGGAAGCATAAAACCATGTAATTATACGATAATCATCTCTTTATTTCCTTACTTCTGTCATTCAACCTGCTTTAAGAGCACACACCATCCCTCATTTTTCATCATATCACATCCTTTATATCAGTCTGATTCTGTATAAGAAAGGGCAAAAACCACCACATCTTTGCCCACATGGAATTATTTGCAGAAATTATCCCTTTATCTCTTCAGCATGCCCTTCCCCCAGTGCTTATACATAAGAATATCATTACAAAGGATCATTGTCAATCTGAGTGATAAGAACCATGGAGGAGGAAGAATAGTTTTGTTGACAAATGTGAAGTTAGCAGTAAAGCCCTTTCCTGGATTACTTGCAGATTTAATACTTACGTAAACTCATAATGCTCTTAATTATGATGTGCCTTTGTCCCTTTTAGATAGTGAGCTATACTTGCATTTTAATGGGGAAGAACTGAATTATCGAAACCTGCCACTAGGAGACACACAGCATTTACCAGCCTACATTTCTGCATCAGCCCCCTCAAAGATTAAAAAAAAGAATGTGTGTGTATGAGTGAGTGAGTGAGTGAGTGAGTGAGTGAGTGAATGAATGAGAGAAAGAAGTGTAGAGAGAGAGAGCTGTTTTCAACATTGGTGGTGTTTAACTGTATGGTTATCTTTGGGAGATTCTGATTTTCCACAGGTAACCTGGAAACTGTTTATTATTCACACTCTGGGATTATAAATATGTAGTCACCACAATGCAATACAGCTGATTCCAAGCTAAGATGGTTGTATTCACCCAGACATTTAAATCTTTGGCCCATTCACACTACAGGATTATAGTGCCATTATTCTACTTTAATTGCCATGGCAACATTCCACTGAACCTTGGGATACACAATTAAGGGGGAAACATTTAGAATTTTCAGCCAGAGTGCTCTAATGCCCCTCCACATTACCCAGTACCAGGATTCCATATGATGCAAACATGGCAGTTCAGGTGGAATTGTTATTATGTGCCTTCAAGACATTCCCAATTTATGGCAACCCTAAAGAGAACCTATTTTGCAAGGCTTGTTCAGAGAGGGTTTGCCATGGACTTCTTCTGAGACTGAGACAGTATGACTAGCCCAGGTCACCCAGTGGGTTTTCATGGAAGAGCGGGGATACAGAGTCCTAGTCCAATATTCAAACCACTACACTAAGCTGGCCCTTCAAGTGGAATTGTAGTGCTATAATTGTGGAGTGCAAATTGGTCCCTGCTTTTAATGTTCTGATGCTGCTTTCATGTGAATGGTCTCATACTTAGGCCATTTCTGCACTAGACTGTTGTAGTGCTATTATTCCACTTTCAACATCCGATGCAAGCCTGGGGTTTGCAGTTTAGGGAGGGGCCTTGAGGCAGCCTTGAGGCCCCTCCCTAAACTGCAAACCCCAGGATTCCATCGGATGTTGAAAGCAGAATAATAGCACTATAACAGTCTAGTGTGGAAATGGCCATAGCTAAGTTGCTTGTTATATTTCTTGATGGTGCAAGATACCTTGGTGCAGCAAGAATTAGTCAATCAAATGGCAATATCTTGGAGTTCCTCATGTTGTCAGGAAAGTACTTCACATTTTACAATTCTGTAAAGTAGAGTTGATGGTGCAAGATACCTTGGTGCAGCAAGAATTAGTCAATCAAATGGAAATATCTTGGAGTTCCTCATGTTCTCAGGAAAGTACTTCGCATTGTACAATTCTGTAAAGTAGAGTTGCTTATTCAGCTAATGCCAGGTTTTTTTTCTTCTGGAAGAAAGCCAAAGTCTTGCAAAACTCTTTTGTGGTGGGTATAAAAGAAACAGCTTGTAAACTTAGAAAAGAAAGTTTTATGTGCTACAGCTTTGTTGGATTCTCACACCCAGTGTCAAAAAGATAAAATATTTTGTCCAGAGTCATTGCTCATTTATCACGACGAGCGACAACAAAATTCTTTTTATGTCTACTCAAAAGTAAATGTCACTAGGTTCAACAGGATTTGCTCCCAGATAAGTAGATATAAAATTGCAGCCTGGGGGTGGGTGGGTGGGGGAACTTACATGGGGTAGTAATTTACCTTCAGTTCCTTTTCTAAGATAATTATTTAGGTACTTTAAAGCATTTGATCATAGGGAGAAAGCAACAGAGCTAATGAATCAAAATATTTTGGGCTCTTGACTTATGCAAGGTGAGTACTCCTTGCATCAAATGATGATCTGAATGGCCCTTTCTGTACCCTACCTTTTAGTGGAGTTGTGATGAGGCTGTTACTTTAAAAAAAAAATAAAAAAGCAAGGCTCTTTGGATCCTACCATTCTGAAATAATTATCAGCCAGTCTCTAACATTCCCTTTCTGGGCAAAGTTATGGAAAGAAACTGTGGTGGCCTGCAGGCTCCAATGATGAAACAAATTAACTAGATTCATTTCAATCTGGCTTTTGGCCTGGTTGTAAGATAGAGACAGCTTGGGTTGCCTTGGTGGATGACCTATACAGGGAACAAGATGGGGGAGTGTGTCCCTGTTGTTGAGTCCCTGTCTGTTGGAGTTCTTAGTGGCCTTTGATACCATCAACCATGGTATCCTTCTGGGCTGGCTCTCTGGAATGATATTGAGGGGCACTGCCATACAGTGGGAAGGTGATGCTAAGGGACTCCAGTTTGACTCCCTGACTGTTAGCCTGTGGGGTCCCTCAGAGCTCTGTTTTGTCCCCCATTCTGTTTATCATTTTACATGAAACTGCTGGGAGAGTCATCTGGAGTTTTGGGGTTCGATTTCACCAATATGCTGATGACACGCCAACTCTACTTCTCCTTTCCGTCTGATTCCAAGGAAGCTATCTCAGTGCTGAATCAATGTCTGTTGGCAGCAATGGACTGGATGAGGGCAAACAAATTGAAACTTAATCCAGACAAGACAGAGTTGCTCCTGGTCAGTCAAAAGGCAGATCAAGTAATAGGGACTTCGCCTGTACTGGATGGGGTTACATTCCCCCTGAAATCTCTGGCTTGCAGCTTTGGTGTTCCCCTTGGCTCAGTTCTGAGCCTGGATGCCCAGGTTTCAGCAGTGCCCAAGAGAGCAACTGCATGGTTAAAACTTGTGTACCAGCTGTGCCCATTCCTTGAGACATCAGATCTGGCAACAGTGACACACATCTTGATTACATATTGGTTGGACTACTATAATGCACGCTATGCGGCACTTCCTTTGGAAACTGTTCAAAAAAATTCCGCAGGTTCAAACCACAGCAGCCAGAATGCTGACCAAGGCTGGTGAAAGGGAACATATAACTCAATTGTTAAAACAGCTTCACTGGTTACCTGTTTGTTTTCAGGCACAATTCAAAGTGCTGGTCATGACCAATAAAGCCCTAAACATCTTAAACCTGGACTATCTGAAAGATCATATCTCCCTATACAAACCTGCTGAAGACTTAAGATCCACAAGGGAAGGCTTTCTCTCAGTCCTGCTACCATTCTAGGCTCAGCTGATGAAGAGGACACAGGAGAGATCCTTATCAGTGGCTGCTCCCACCCTGTGAAACTCTCTTCCATGGGAAGCTAAGCTGCCCCCTTGCTTTCCTTTCACTGGCAGGCAAAAACATTTCTTTTCAAGCAGTTTTAAAAACTGTTCTAGGTTTTTATAATTTTATATGTTTTTAAATGTTTTTGTTTTTAATGGTTTTAACTTTTTTTGGAATCTGCCTTGGGTCCCACTCTGGGAGAAAAGCAGCAAAGAGAGAGAGAGAGACAGACAGACAGGCAGACAGACAGACAGACAGACAGACTTTAAAAAATGAACTGAACTGAAATTCTCCCCCAGCTCTAGACATCACAGATCAAACAGATGGAGAACTGTGTCATTTGTTGGAAAAGATCATTCTTCAAAGGCCCACCAGAGCTTGGGCAAATGACCCTTCTGAACTACAGCTCCTAGAATCTACAGACTAGCAGGGCTGGGAGTTTAGTCCATTAAGTAACCTTTCAAACTGTGGTACACAGCCTGTGCATCCAGAAACCCACCCCCTCTTCCCAATTCACTTCTTACAATCTACAGTTAGAGAATCTGGTAGCGTATAACTTCAGTCAAGACTATTTGAAGGACCACGTTTTCCCATAAAGGGCTTTGAGATGTTCAGGCGGCCTCTTCTTTCTGTCTTGCCACCTTCAGAAGCACATTTGATGGAGAGAAAAGACAAATCCTTCTCAGTGGCTGCTCCCAGACAGTGGAGCTTCTTGTATGGGAAGTCAGGTAGTTTCCCCCCTCTTTCTTGCCTTTACACCAACAAGCAAGACCTTCTTCTATTCAGGAACACTTTTGTCAGTTGACTAGCTTCTGAGGTAGGGCTTTTTAATGAGTTGGTGCTATATTATTTTACTGGTGCACTTTTAAATCTCTTTTAACACTGGCCATTTCTGCACCTTACCTGTTTCCGTTGTTGTCTCATCACTATCCCAGCAGTGTCACTGTTGGGATGGCAGCACGATGTGAACATGCACATCCACACCCGGCTGGCTGCCCGCAGAAGGGTGGCATGAGTGACACACACCTTCCTTCCACAGTGCAGGCAGTCACTTCTTGTGCTCCTAGTGGAGCCAGCTTGTAGATCACGCTTCCTCCCTTTCTGCACCAACACCGGTGATGGGAGCATCGCACAATCGGGGCCATTACTGGATTTTTTCTGGTAATAGAATATCCCATGATTGTGATGGGTGGGGACACACTGGCAGTGGGACTGCAATGATGTTGTCCAAAAGCACAACTAGTGGAGTGGCAGCAACGTGTCCCCATTGCAGGACAGCAACGTCGTGTGGAAATGGCCTCATGTTGTATTGTGTTTTTTTTTCTTGTATTATGACTTTATGAATTTTTAGTTCTACCTATTTTTAATCTATTTGCAAGCCTCCTCAAGTCAATTTTTGGAAGAGAAGTAGCATATAAATATAAAGAAATAAATTATAAAACAGGATGGCAGTGGATGACTCTGTCTGACACTTGGAGAGCCATTTCCATTGTGAGCAGATAAGCACTGAAGACATGGTTCAGAATAAAGTAGCTTTATACACTTGATGAGAAAGCCAGCATGGTAGAATGGTCTGACCATTGGACTATGATTCTGGAGACCAGGGTCTGATTCCCCACTTAGCCATGGAAACCCACTGGGTGACTTTGGGTGAATCAGTTACTCTCAGACCCAGAAAACCCCACAATGGGTTTGCCTTAGGCTTGCCATAAGTCAGAAACAACTTGAAGGCACACAACAAAAACAACAACAACAAGAACATGCACTTGATATCTGTCAGGTTAGCTCCAAAGGCCTGACTCCCATAGAAGCATTATGTATGAGGCAACATAACATCCTATATGTGATGGTCCTTTCACACATAGAGAGGTAGTGTTGACATTGTGTCCTGTGTATGGCCATCTCTGAGGCATCTGTTTGGCCACTGTGGGAAGCAGTGTGCTGAGACAACCCAAATCTTGGATCTTGTGGAGTCTATGGCCCTTTTCACATGTGGGGGGGGGGACGGTGTAGAGCGACCTCTCACGGAGGTCGTCTACACCGTAGAGTGGACTGGTGTGGACTACTTTTCATAGTTCCACAGCAGAATCCACTCAGGAGCAGCCGGAACTAGCCGGGCTGCGTGTTTTTTAAAAACCTCTTTTTAGAGGTTTTTAAAAAGCGCAGAGCGCGCAGCCCGGTGCCGCTCCGTCACCCGGCTCTAAAGTGGATCTGCAGGTGGGCGCAAGTGCGTGCCTGCAGATCTGCCGGGGGCGAGCTTCCGGCTGGTGACCTTCTCCGGTTGGTGGAGAGCCTCCGCCAACCGGAAGCTGCCATCTGCGACGCCGGAGGAGTGTGGAGCAGCGAGCTCGCGCTGCTCTACGTGGCGATGGACTTACCCAGCTGGAGGTAAGCTCCGTTTTTGGGCGTTTTCGCCCGTCCCCCCCCCCCCACATGTGAAAAGGGCCTATGTTTTGACCCAGTAGGGCTCTCCTTCTACTTTTATTTGGTGCAGCAGTTGTTGAATTTGGTGCAGCATTCACACAGGCATGTGTGAATGTGTTCCATATCAATAACTTCTACCACTGGATAGTTCCTCAATCCCAGTCCTTTTTAATGGAGTCAGTTATTTTCACACAGTCAAGATGTATTCAGTGATAAACAAATATTTCTTACTACCACTTTTGTCTTAATTCCAGATACTACCACTTATCTACCTTTCTTTGGTGCCAGTTGGACTATTAGCTACACTTAGGAGCTCCTGGGCCATCTATCCTACTACCAGTGGGACTTCCCTGGCATTGACCTGCTTTTGTAGTTTTCCCAAACAGAAACTAGTCATTTAGACATGCTGTTCCAACTTTGACAAATATTCTAGCATAGCAAAAATGCTATGCATATTTGACCCCATACTCTAATGCTATCTCCTTCACCTTTTGCAAGCAGTGGGAAATCCCTTTCTTTCTGCTTCACACTTCCTATCAGCTATAAACAATTAATAGAGGTCATCAACTCTGAAGAGCTGTAGATTGCTTGTTAAGTTTCCTGTGAGGTCATATGATTGAGAAACTAAAGCCTGTGTTACTTAACTCATAGTCTATAAAAGGAGAGCTAAAACACCTAGTAGATTATCCGTGTTAAAGTCTTCATAGAGCACCAGAAATGGCAAAGTGAGTGGATTTTTAATTTCTCTTTTAATGATGGGAGAGAAACTGATAAATGATATGAAGGCTGCTACCAGTTCCATATACAAACTGGTCAGCTTGCATTGTGCTCAACAAATTTGATTAATTGCACCCAGGCAAGATGTTCCTACTTAATTCAAACTTCATTGATAAGCTATCTTCTGATTATTAAGTACTGCCTGTATCTGATGTTCACATCTCTCTGTGCTTATCTAATAATTACCTCCAGCTTTAATGGCTAGTTCCTTTTTTTGTTCAACAGCAGTATAATTTGTTAGTCTCTTGATCTCTTTGTTTAATACTTTCATTTAAATGCGGTTGGGCAGCTGTCCTTTTGAAGGTACTGTTGTGGTGTCTTGTTGCCAAATATAAGATGGAATTCCTGTACCTTTAAAATGATGCAGAAGAAGGGGAAATTTTTGGCAAGTCTGGTTCATCTTGTAAGGTGGGGGGTGGGGGGTGGGGAGACTGTACTGTGATACCCTTTTATATGGAACTGTAGGCACAGGCCTTATCCCCTGGTGATATTATTGCCTTCATATTTGCCCAACATAGCTTTGGATCGACAGAATTGGGAAAGAGACATTATTTTGTGTTGGAATGTATGAAAAAAAAATGGTTTGCTCTCTAGCATTTGTAGACAACACTGAAAAATGTTACTTTTTGTGGGCTGCATCACCTACAGTTCTCCAGCATGGTCACTAGCTGGGGATCCTGCGAATTATAGTTCCCCAAGGCAAACTTTCCAAGCAGTGTTTCAAGGTAGAACTAGGAAACACCTCCTCACTGAAACCCTAGAAGGTAAATGCAAGTCAATAGGTAGCTTTCATTTTGTTGTACTGCAGCACAAATCAGGTTGCCTGAACTAAGAATGTCTTGAGTTAACCCTTTCATCTCTCTTTTTAAAATTCTTTTTCCCAGAGCAAACCACCAAACAATGCTGGGGCTTATAACATTTTGTGCTTTAGTTCTGCGAGTGTCACCAGCAACAACCACAGTACCACGGCAAGTTGTGCAAACCTGGGATCGGAATGTCTGTTCACTAGTTATGTGTGGACCAGCTGAGAAAGGGCTACCAGGGAGAGATGGGAGAGATGGAATCCAAGGACCAAAAGGGGAAAAGGGAGAACAAGGTATGGAAAAATATAATTCTGTAATGGTCTAAAGTGGGAAGAGCAACTGCTGTGAGGTTGAGGATTATTTTCAGGTTTGTCAAGTATTCAGGGGTCACATTTGTACTTGTTTTTTTGTTTTTGTTTTTAACTGAAATGTTGAAAATTGTTGAGTTGATTAAAATCTGTAAATTAACTGCGTTCATTAAAATTAATTCTTAGTAGATATTAGCTTAAAAAAATTCCTCATAAAAATATTATAAGTTTTATAAAAATGATAATGATGTTACTAGTCCACCTACTTCCAAGCTCCTTTCCCTGATTCTGGTACACTTCAGTGGATTTTCCCCTCAGTGCTCTACCTTCTTCCTCTTCCCTGGCCAGGGATGTAGCTACAGGGTGGATGTGAGAACACTGCCCCTCCCAAATAAAACTTTTTAAACCACTCCATGAAATTTTCTTTCAGCCCCAAAATTTCTAGCCTAGTAGTAACCAAACTTCAGTTATACATTTAGTAATAAAGTTTAGGCATCCAAAGAAAACGGAGTGGCAAAGTTACCCAGGGAAGGCAAAATCAGAAAACATAAGTGTTCTGGGTGTGACTCGTTTTCAGTGTCTCACTCTCTGTAATCCTAGAAATTTGGGGACTGCAGGAACATTTCATTTGGAGGGAAGAATTCTTATTTGGTGGCAATGGTCTTATTCCATGCCCCCCATGGCTACCCTCCTTCGCCTAGTAGTACAACTTGGCTTAGTATTGAAAATGCAGTGAAGGAAATTTGTCAGGAGGTGGGTACTTGTGCCACAGCCAATCCTGTCACATCTTCCTCCTGCACTTCCCCGTCACAGCACAAATTTCTCTCAATAAGGGGACTCAAAGTGGCTAACATCATTTTAAAAACAACACAAATTACAACAACTATACAAAAATATTGATGAAAGTACAAATATCAATTAAAAAGCAGATTCATAGAGTTAAAACATTAACCATTAAAACATTACATTTCATCAAAAATTATACAAACCATAATTGATCCAGAGGTTAGTGCACAGCTTCCTAGTCATTTAAAAGAAGGCTGTCTCTGAAGCAGCAGAAGGTGGGGTGAGATAGGAGATAAGAGCCCAATAATGAGGGGTACTGGGTTAGGCAGCAAAGATCTGAATTATTTCAGCAATTAGCCATGAATGCTGATGGGTGTTTGCTGCTTGTGGAAAATGAGGAACAGGAGGCTGTGTACATTTCTTGTAAAGACTGTGGACCATTTGTTAACAACAACAACAACAGTTTCAACTTTAATTTTATTGTAGCTTACTATTACAATTTTGGCAAATGGATTTTTTTAAAGAAATGTTTTCCTCGGTGGCTTGAGAGGTCACAGGTTCGTACGCTATATCAGTGAAGAAAAGCAGTCCCTCACCACGATGTAGCCACGACTTTTGGTCAGCTTGACATATTCATTGTGGATCAAACATGATATTAAACAGACTATGTAATGATAATACACCCTACAGGACATTTTAAAACAACTGCTCTAACTGCCTCTTTGTTTAACACGCACATGTCACAGTGAGCCCTGTTACTGCTAGTGCTAAATTGGGAGGTGGAGGAGAGAGTGGCCAGGGAATTCTAGTGAATAATGTTGACTGTGAAAGAGAAGCTAGAAGTTTCCCTGTTAGCTTCCATTTTAGCACACTGCATGTTGCTGCTGAATTTCAGCAGCAAATCACACCACTGATTTTTCATGTTTTTTTGAGGGGGATTGGGAGCCACATGTGGCTTTCACGCTGTACTTTGCCCATTCCTGGTATAAACTCTACAGGTTCCAATTTTGTTAATGTGTATGTGGCAAAGTACTGCAAACTATGAAATTCCACAGCCATTGCACATAAAAGATTTGTTCAATTTTCTGAAGGTTCCACAATTGCACTTTTAACTGGTGAGGCAGTCATCAGTTATGCTTAAAGGTTAGTGTTTGGGGATCAATGTCTCAAAGATGACTAAGTTTCCAGAAAGCCTTTAAAATTTTTAATGGTAGGTACATTCTCGATATGGTTCCAGTTGGTTGTAAGTAGGTAGTTAATGCAGGGGAACTTAGGCTGGGGTAGACAACTACCCAATGCATTGAGGGATATCTAAATGTGCCAGCAGGTATATCAGATGTGCATTATTCATGATTCAGAAAAAAACACCTCAAGTCATGTCTCAAGATGCTCAATAGGTAAATGATTTATTAATAAAAAGTCCAACACATTTCACTTTCTATATATTCTCAAAGGCCTTCTTCAGGGACCATATAAAATCAAAAACAGAGATAACAGATAAAAACATAATAAAATAATGCATAATTTCACCAGATATAAAAATATTATTGTATTTCTACATCACTAATGCCCTGTACATACCTATTTGGAATTTGACTTGTGAAATTTCTGGAGCTGAAAATCTCTAAACATTTACTGGACAAAAGGAAGAGGTATATGGACTTGGACTAAAGGGCTATTATGTTAGCAAATGGTCAGGGTGAAAAAGAGTGTTTGCGAGATAACATTCACATTGACAGAACCAGGAAGGAGGTCCATTGGAAAACACAAGAGGAATTGTTTTTCATTATTCAGATGTGCAGCTGAACGTACATCACAACAAAGAATGCAGTCAATAATAAATGAAGTTTGGGAAACTGAAGGCCAGTGATGTTGTGTTTAACTGGTGGACCTGTTTCTGTCCTATATTTAATCTCCAGTGACCTGAATCCAACACAATATTCACAGAGGAAAATACTAACTAGTGGAGTTCCTTTATGCACATTCATCCTTGTGGTTTTTGAACATGCTACCAATTGCATAACCACTTTTGCAACTTGATCTGATGCTGGTCGAACAACTGGAGACTGCGTCAGATTTCCCCCTTGCGCAAAAGTCCAAAAGTAGATTGTGTCAGAACAATATCATTTGTACTAGCAGACTGATCCAACTGGGTATTAACTGTCAACTTTTATAAGTCACAGGTCACTGCAACTGCTCACCGTGCTCTTTGTGCAAAATTTTTCCTAAGCTTATTTCCTGGTATTTGTGATAGTTTATAGCTTGTAAATATTTTACATGAGCTATGGAATTGTTACCCTGTTTTCTGGGGGTCCTGGGAGGGACACCAAATTACTATAAGTTGGGGAAATTAGTTCAGAGCACAAGTTGGCAAAACGAGAGGCAGGGTAACTTAGCAGGATCTTGCAACCCAGTGTCTACAGGGTCAGGCCAAGTCAAGAAGCAGACCAGTTTGAAAATAATGAATGATCTTCATTAAATACAGGTACACAATGTAAGCAACAGAAGCACACAGATAACTAAGGAGAATAAAGGTGTGAGTAAGATAGCAGGATTTTCAGAGGGGTATTTGGTTCGGGTGATACGAAACCTGTCCTGAAGTCCGGAAGAAAATGGAGAACAAAGCTGGGGTTTGATGTATCTCAGTACGTGGAGCTGAGGGGAAGCTCGCCAAGTGAAGCGGCAGCAAGGCGGTCTGGAACTCAGGAGCGATCCAAGGAAGCGCTCAAAGTCAGGGGGTTTTGTAAGGAGAATGGTGACCACAGGCTAGGTCGGACTTTGGGAAAAACAATAGATTTGGAGCTGGAGACAAAGCCTCCGAAAGGTCAGAATTTGAATGATTGAATTAGAGCCAAATTTATCAATAGAGTAGCCGGTATGCAAACGCAGAGTTTTTGAGGGTTGTATAGCTCGATCATCAAGCTGCCAGCTTGAGGCAGAGGATCTTTTGAGAGTTGCTTGCATACCTAATGGTGGCGAGTCGGCTGTTTTCTAGCCTGCCTGTATTGTCTAGGAATATTACAGCGATTATCAGCCGAGCCTGTATGTGTGCTTGTCCGGGGGCCTCGCAAGCATGTGGAAGGGATATGTGAAGCCAAATTAGCGATATCAATAGATATCTTTTTATATTCCCGAAGCTTGGGCTAGCCAGGGCAGTAACAGAATTTGTTTAGTCTTTGAATGACTTACAATTAATGGACTGATCATCCAGTCCACCTTCAGATGCCTTCCCTTTCAATGCTGTTTCTGAATGTTCTGAAAATGTTTCACAATGTGTTGTTTACTATGTTCCAGCAAATAACAAAAAGGAGCCATTCAGATTCAACAATGTAAGCCCATTTCCACATGATGTTGCTATCCCACAACAGCAGCAGGTTGTTTCTGGACTAGGAGTTGTGCCACTGCACAACATTGTTGCTATCCAGCTGCTATCCTGTCCCCAAGCACTGCAAAACCACCTTACAGTGGGGCCTAAATTATTTGGGAAATGTTTCTTCTTTGTCATATTCCATGATTCCTTCAGCTTTTTTTGTGAAAAAGCAAGACAATTCAATCTGGCACTTCCCAAATAAGAGAAAATTCATATCCCCGCCCCCTCAAAAAAAGAGCAACTAGGCACAGATTTATATGAAATGTGCATATGCTAATAGTATGTATAGATACATATTTGGAAACAATCACTATAACTTAGGCCCTTTTCACATGTCAGGGGGGAAAGGGGCGAAAACGCCCAAAAACGGAGCTTACCTCCAGCCAGGTAAGTCCGTCGCCGCGTGGAGCAGCACGAGCTCGCTGCTCCACACTCCTCTGGCGTCGCAGATGGTAGCTTTCGGTTGGCGGAGGCCCTCCACCAACCGGAGAAGCTCGCCAGCCAGAAGCCCACCCCCAGCAGATCTGCAGGCATGCACTTGCACGCACCTGCAGATCCACTTTAGAGCCGGGCGACGGAGCAGCACGGGGCTGCGCGCTCCGTGCTTTTTAAAAACCTCTAAAAAGAGGTTTTTAAAAAACACGCAGCCCGGCTAGTTCCGGCTGCTCCTGAGTGGATTCTGGTGTGAAGCTACGAAAAGTAGTCCACGTCAGTCCACTCTAAGGTGTAGACGACCTCCGTGAGAGATCGCTCTACACCGTCCCCCCCCCACATGTGAAAAGGGCCTTAAATTGAAATACAATACATTTCACTATGTTGGCACATGACCTGAGTCTGCTGTTGTTCTATCTGCTACCAAGATGTTGCATTTTCACAGGAGACCTCAACATTTTTCCCTGTTCTCACTTCTCACAATTCTTTACTTTGAATAGGATTTGAAATGGACAACCTCTCAATGAGGATGCCTACAAAGAGAAGACTGTCTTTGACAAGTCTTTCAAACAGAAGGCAATCCTTTGTAAACCAGCACACAAGACTACCATAAATTAGGCTGAGCACCACAGACTGCCCCCTTTGCTCTCATCCTCTTCGGATATAAGAGTTGAGCATCCTACCTTGGTAGTAGATATTACACAGTTAGGCAGAAATTCCATGGTTTAGCCTGTTTTATCTAGAGGTCCAGAAAAAGGAACAAGATCTCAGGGTAGAAAGCCCAGAAGCAAGGAGGATATTTTCCTCTTGGTTTGAAACGTTTCATTATTTGGTCCACCTCTTGGTCCATCAAATTACAATTCAAAGCACTAGACAAGACCAGATCAGCCTATTCTGAAGCACTTAGCCGCATCTTGTATCTGTACAAGCAGACAGTGTACAGGGCTGCAGTACACAGGGAGGAGAGGAGGAACATATGCAGTAGATTTTGGAGAGAGAGAAAGAGAGACGGAGAGAAAGAGAGGTAATAGTGTGTTCTGTGCAGTGGGATGCAGAGAAGGATTTATAGATATTACATTAAAATCATAACAGAATTAAAATAACAAAAATCCTGCCTCACAATTCATGTAGTAAGGTGGTCTTTATGAATTCCTCAAAATGTTGAAATGACCCATATAGTGATTTAACTGCTGTGCCTTTGCACATTAATCTTCAAGCAAGCTGGTAAGACCTTTTTGGTACTACTAATACCGTTTCTCTGATATCTTCCTGGCTGTTCCAACAGGCCACCTGTCAGTTAATTGCATAGTAGGATCAGGAAAAGTTTTGGAGATGAATTTCTATGGATACGGTTCTCCAAAAGCAATTATGATTTGAGGCCAAAATGGAATATGCAGGGGATGAGAAAGCACATCTGAGGAAGGAAGGGGCATGCAGGACTGTGGGTGGAGTGCATGGGATGTCACAGCATCCATAGTCACTGTAGATGTAGTGCCTTAGCTGATTTAGCAATAACGGTGACCATATGAAACCTCATTCATCATTATACTTTGCCTTTAATGTTTGTATTCATAAATTGAAGGGCAGATAAGGTTCAGCTTTCTTGCAATGGGTTACACAGTTTAACAGACTTTGTATTTCTCTGTGCTGAGTTTTTGTGTAATTTATCAGCCTTGTGTTCATCTTCCCAAACCATCTATTATTGGCCCATTTACTAATATATGTCTTAAATATTTTTTTTCAAATACAGGACTCCAAGGACCAAGAGGGATACTTGGTCCTCCAGGAAAAGTGGGCCCACCTGGACCAACAGGACAAAAGGGATCCCAAGGGGAGAAAGGACCAAAAGGAGACGTTGGAGAAATGGGTAAGAAGTGCTTTTGATCAAATGAATTGTTTATAACATAGTAGAATAAAGTACATAGCTCAGACATATACTGCATACAATCAAAACCATGTTTATGGTTTTAAAAAACCATAAACAGAATATGGGACTGTTAGTTTGTTTGATTGATTATAGCCCACAAAATCACCAAGCAGCATGCCTAGGGGATTCTGGGAGTTATGCTCACATTAATTTTTCCAAACTCCAATTACAAGAGTCTCTAGGCATTGTTAAGACATCTTGCCCTGTGGGAACATGGAATATTTTTCCTGGATGCACACTCTAAAAGGGAAAACCAGGCGCTTTGAGTGATATGTTCCTTCCCCAAGAACAGCAGCATACTTTCCAACATTTGCAATCTGCAGTTAGGGATGACATGTGCATTTTTAACTTTGCCTCTGACATTTAAGATCACTGATCCTAAGACAGTTAAAACCTTCTATAGTGGTATTATAGCCTACAAACATGAGAAAAACTTTGCGGAATGAGTGAAATGATCTATCTAGTCAGACATGGTGTTTATACAATGGCCAATGAGTTGCCCATGGAAAGCCCAATACCATGTTGACATTAGTGACATCCCTTTGTTTGCACTGCCCAGCAACTGATATAATAGATATATACTTGAAGGCTCTTATATTGGAAAGAAAACACACACAATGAGTAGTGGCCGCTGATAGTCTTATCATCCATGAACTTGTCAAATACCCTTGTAAAGCTGTCCAGGTTCTATATTTTATGGTAAAAAATCCCACCATTTTACCATGTAATAATTTCTCATCATACAGCTTCAGTGGATGACTCCTAGCATCTTCTGTCATAGGAGGGGTATTTTTCATCTCTATTTTCTCTATGTGCATAACATGCATAATTTCATACATTTCTATCATATCTCTGCTCAGTCACCCTTTTTCTAGCTTGGCCTACACTAGCTAATGAAACCTCTGTATTATGAAATTGATGATATTTGGCAACATTGATTATGGGAAGGAAGACGTCTGTTGTTGAAATATGAAGTAATAAGAGATCTACAAGTTGTGTAGTTGTGAGCTCTACAAGTTTTACATCCAAGTTAAACATTGCACAACTCCAAATAGGCAAGATGGATACCATGCTGGTCTATGACCATAATAAAATTATTGATTGATTGAAGATGGATACAGTATATGCCACCACTCTTAATTTTGCCACTGCTCCTCCAGCAGCTGCTTCAAGTTGAACAGAAATTCTCATGATGCTGAAGCTGACACACTCAAAGGTTCCACTGTATGGAATCCTGGGATTTGAAGTTTAAGGAGAGATATTTAGGGTTCTCTGCCTGATAGCCTGAGTGACTCATCCAACTATAAACTCCAGGAATCCATAGGATGCCACTATGGCAGTTAAAGAAGAATCATAGTGCTATAATAGTGCAGCATGAAAGGGTCCTTAATCTGATATAAATCAACATGTCACTTTATGTGGGAGGGAGGAGTCAAAATGTACATCAGGTGTAGGCAGAAGGCAGCCTATGGGATGCAGGTAGCCTCTGGAACAATTTTTTTGCAGCCCCAAAGGAACCCAACTCATTCCATTAAAAAAAATGGTGAGATTTTTTGGGCAATTTTACCAGAAAACTATGCAGAAGATCCCTCAAATGCATCAAAACATGTAAAAATACCACATCCACCCACACCACTTCCCTAGGATTCCTCATAACCCCCCAAATGTCTGTTTTCCTCTGAAGTCTCTCTCAAAATGGTGACAGGAAGTGATGCAATGTCATTTCCAGTTGCCATTTTGAAAGAGACCACAGAGGAATATGTAGGTTCTTGGGCTTGCTGTGTATGCCGGGGGGGGGGTGCATTTGCATGGGGATCTTGGGGAAACAGCTACCCCTACACAGCTGCCCACCACAGCTTTAAAGCCACAGACTGACTCCAGTTTGATTGTTTTTACAACTGAACTGTCCAGCAATGAGCTGTGTACAGGTGGCCCTTGTTCAGCCATTAGAATGTTAATGCACATTCTATCTGTTCCAATTGTCCTTTGTTTTGCTGCATGTTTTCCACAACAGAATAATGCATGTTTGTGAAGACTACAGCCAGCCAGCATGTGCACTGGTACATACATGCAAACACACACAGCATTCTGAAAGAGAATTTCTCTATCTATCCTGTGTGTTTGTGCCTATTCAGAAGTAAAAAATCACTGAATTCAATTCAGCGGGGCTTACTTTCTGGAAAACATGTACTCAAGGCCAGGAAATAAAAAGAGGATAATATAGAAAGTAAGGTTGGACTATTATTACATTACATATAGTGGATAGCGATGGTGTCTCCTGGCACTTTTTGCACTGTGCCTTGTAAAGGGAAGTGCTGTCAGTGTACTGGATTAGAAATTGGGTCTCAGTTGGAATGAAAGAAGGGAGGGGAGGATACAGGAGGATATAAGTAGCTAATGGCAGGGCTGTATGATCTCGCCATGCTGAAACAAGCATATTCACATAAAATACTGGGAGAGGAGTTTTTTTATATATATGAAAAAAACATTCCTCAACATACAACTATAGAAATGATTTTGAGGCCATCACCACAAAGGTTCGTGCCAGCCTAAGAGATCTAAATTACAAGCATTCAAGAAGGTATGCACAGATAGAATTATATGGGTGAATACATTGGCCCCAAGCTGTTTAGGATTCTTAAACAATCATTTACTCTCTAAAGGACAAGAGAATAAATGCTATTTATCCCCCAGTATAAGCCTGTCCTAACCTTCAAAACCACAGGAGAGACTCTTTTCTCAGTCCCACCACCTTCGCAGATATGGCTGGTGTGAACACAAGACAGGGCCTTCTCAGTGGCTGTCCCTGCACTTTGGAACTCCCTCCCAAGGGAGGCTAGAATGACTCCCTCCTTGCTGTCCTTTCCTCAGCAGGCCAAAGCTTTTAGAACTGAAAAAGGTCTATAAGTGCTATATTATTTTAAGTTATATTGTTTATTGCTTTAAAAACTTGTAGAGTATATATTTTTAATATGGTTCTTAGTTTACTTCCTACATTTTAATGTAGTTTTTTTTGTAAGTTTTTGAATGTAATCTTTTTAATGTGTAAGCCACCTTAAGTCCCAATTTGGGAGGAAAGGTTGGATATAAATATAGTAGTAGTAGTAGTAGTAGTAGTAGTAGTAGTAATCAAGCAGATTCTGCTTTCCCAGGCAGAAAAGGTTAATTATTTACAGATTGGTTTTAATTTTTGTTTTGTTTAATCTTTGTTTTACCAAATCTGTGTCTGAAAAGATACACTCATTTTCCTTATCTGCTTGCAAACACACTTCATTGGAAAAGAAATATTGGTGAACCAAGACATTATCTTGACCTGTAAAGTGATGCATTTTGATTATAAATTGTGATCAGATTTATATGTGAATTTGCACATTGTAACTTAGCAGGTCTTAACCCTGGTCACCTTAGCCTGATGAATGTTATAATCAGGAACTTGAACTCATCAGCTCTAAAAACATTTATTTCAGTGGTGTGTTGTGATTAATAATAGGTTGTTTTTGCAAAGTAAGTGTTTTGGATGGAGTTGAATGATTGCTGTTGGACATGCAACACCCTGATCTCTTATGTTGTTATCAGCATTGCAGGCTAACACAGTATGCCATTGCTTATAATATAGTTCAGATGACCACTGCTGTGCTAATAGCAGCCATTAATTCTTCACTAGCTGTGGCAAAGCGTTGTTATGTATGAATCTGTGGGAGAGTAAAAAATTGGACACAACAGGCATAGTACTCAGGATGACCTGTGCAATATTTGTATCAGCTCAGACAGGTATGGTGGTCCAACATGGTTACTTGCATTAAGTCTGTGCCCTAGAGAAGCTTACAATTTATAGTTTGATGACGGAGAGAAAACAGAAGAATGAGGATGATGATGATGATGATGATGATGATGATGATGATAAAGGAATGAGCAAGTACAGTTACATGAATTTGTATTTGTTGTGTTGAGGAGATGGCACCCTGAAGGTACTTTTACTAGCTAAAATATACCAGAAAAAGGAAAGGAAAGGAAAGCCTAGTGCTGTTCCAGGGAGCCTGTAGTCTTAATGATGGGGGAAATAATAGAAGGAAACTAGAAAAGAGAAGGGAAGGAAATGTAAGGATAAAAGGAGATTAATATGCACAGATGTAGTTACATACAATCTTTTATTGTGCTGTAGAAGAAGACCAAAAGGGGTTAAGCCTAAGACAAAAGCAGTAAGAACAGAAGGAAGGAAGACTGATAGTACCATTTAAGTTTTCTGGTATCAAATTCTAGGCACCTTGGGCATCAAGAGAAAGTTATCACAAAGGGTATAGGAGAGAGGGCCTGAAAGTAGCAAAACTGAAGGAACAAAGGTTGGGCCAGATGAGAAGATAAGGCTAGAAGACCAGTCAGAGACAGTAAGGAAAGTACTGGTAATTTGGCACTGATGTTCTGTAATTTGGTTACTGTTGACATTTGGCATAAAAGGATGAACTAGGTCTATCTTGCAAGACCTCTATACTTAGTGTTACTGCCCTGCCTAGTCCGAGCTTTGGGGATATTAAAAAATATCCCGTGATATGACAATTCGGCTGCACTTCTCTATTCCTCTCCACGTGCTTGCGAGGCCACCGGAAAGCACGTAAACAAGCTTGGCCGTTAATAGCCGTAATATTCAAACTACAATACAGGCAGGCCAGAAATAGCTGACTCGCTGCTTTAGGAGACCTCCAGGCAAGTACTCTAAGTATGCACACTACTTATAAAAGACCCTCTGCCCCACGATGGCAGTTTGATGGGTAAACTATGCAATACCCAAGTACTCTGCGTTTGCATACTGGCTACTCTATTGAGAACTGCTACGATAAATCAATCATTCAGATTTTGACCTTTTGGAGGCTTTTGTCTCCAACTCCAAATCTATCGTTTTCCCTCAAGTACAGCATAGCCGGCAGTCACTATTTTCCTTATAAAAACCCTTGATTCCGAGACCTTCCTCGGAAAGCTCCCAAGTTTCATCCCGCCTTGCTGCCGCTTTGCTTGGCGAGCCTCCCCTCAGCTCCACGTGCTGAGCTACATCGCACCCCAGCTTCGCTCTCTATTTTTCCTGGGCTTCAGGACAGGTGAAGTATCACCCAAACCAGCAATCCCTCTAAAAATCCCTCTATACCACTCCAACCTTTATTTTCTTTAGTTATCTTGTATGAGTGTGTCCCATATACTGTTTTGTTTGTATTTAATAAACATCATTTATTATTTCAAGTTCTGTGTTCTCCTTGACTCGACCCGACCCCGTAGACATAGGGTTCAAGATCTCGCTAAGTTACCCTGCCTCTTGTAACGCTAAGCAGTGCTCTGAGCTAATTTTCCATAACTTTAGTTGCGCACATTTTGGTGTCCCTCCCAGGACCCCCAGTTCACCGGGTAACATTAGTCACTAAAAATTTCTATCTCAGTGCTGGCCTTCAGATGTTTTGCAGCCTGAGACAGAGCAGCAAATTGCACCCCACTCACCCTAGTCAAGTTGTGTAGTCAACCAAGGTTGTTTGGTGCAAAAGGTGGGAAATCTCATTTCTTTCCATTCCTAGCAGGAAAATACAATAAAAATCAAGTACCATGCCCTTATCATGATGCCCAATACCTGCTCACTCATTTTGCCAGAAAGACACAAGATAAAGAGTCAGTGGTCAGGCAGACACACAGTTGAGAATATTTGTTTTCCAGGAAACAGTTTCTGCCTGATCTAAGAGTTCTTCTCAGTCAGGGAAAGCCAATGAGCTGGCTAAATGAGCAGAGCTGCATCACAATGCAGATCAGAGAAGGCTCTGATCTATAGCACACAACTCCTGCAATGTAGCATAATGAGCCTAGAGCCTGAGAAACTTTCTTCTCTGGCTACAACTGCTTATGTTGAATCCAAGCTATAAACTGGTTTGTTTTCTTAAGTGCTTAGTTTGTCTCTGCCCACTCACATAGTCCATTTGATTTTAACAGGACCACGAGGAATCCGAGGTCTACAGGGTCCCCCAGGAAATATAGGGCCTACTGGAGCAAAAGGTGACAATGGTCCACAAGGTGAAAGAGGTGTAAAAGGAGAAATAGGTAAGTGTGTTCTTTAAGTAGATGAATAGCTGAACTCATACTAGTGGGTTTAATAAAACGCACTGACTTCAAAGAAATACACAGCTAGTTCTGCATGTAGTCAGGCTTGAGGGTTGTGTGTCTCCAACAGCAAGTGCAGGATCATTCCAGAAGCCATTTGTGATGCCACAATGGGACCTCCTTTCTTGAATCTTGTTTGTAATGATGATGATAGATTTCACAGAGTATACCTGAACCACTTAGAATGCCTAAAATGGCCTTTGGATTCTAGTTGTCACTTTTAAAAAATACATTGTAAATGTTTATCACTGCTTTTCAAATATGTACTAGATCCTAACAGAGCTTCAGATTAGAAATGAGCAAAATAATCCTAAATGTCCACACATGTGATGCTTTTTCTCCTTACATATTCTCCATGTATGTCTCTTCTGTGTGTGTGCCTTCCTACAAACAAATGAAATAACAGCAAAACTTGATGCACTGATATCTCTCAAGCTTGAGTCTCCATTGTTAGGTAACAGGGTGAAGTCACAGGAGTTTGTGGCCTGTGAGAGGTCTGACTCCATTTTACATGTTTGGGCAATCAAGTAATAAACTGTAGTTATCAAACAGAGAGGGAGAGGATGTGAAGTCATCATCTCTTGGAGACTGCAATCAAATCAATTAAATAGAAACTCATACTTTCCAGTTCCTTTGCTAACTACTAGCTTAGCCAAGTTTTTGATTGTACAAGCAAGAAGAGCTTGTCTTTTTCACATATTTATATATTTGGGTGACTATTTATATATAATCATATGGAGGAACTTTTTTTTAAAATAATTTTTATTAAGTTTCACAAATAAAAAAAATCATCTCAAATTGTACTTTTACATGTAATGTTTTTGTTCTTCCACTCTGATCTAGTTTTCATTTTCTAGATATCTACTCACATATAAAAAATTATGCCTCACAATTCCATGTTTAGCTTAAGTGCTTGATCTTGCATTTCTCTCATCAACTCCTGTTATGTTACAGTTATTCCTCTTTAATTTCAACCATAATTCAGACATTTTCACTTGGCAGTTCCCAGCAATTACCCATTACAATTTGCCATTCTGCTTTTATCTGATCGTCCGATTTCCCCTTTAGTCCTTATGAAACAATATCCGCATTTCTATTCTCAATAAATGTCCCCCACCGTTGTTCGATTGTGGGTATTTGCTGAGACTTCCACAATTTGGCATATTCAGTTCGACCGGTCGTTATCATGTACAATATTAATCTCCAATGCCTCTTAATGTTAGTATTCTCAAGAACATTTGTCATGTTTAACAAATAAAATTCGGGTTTTTTTACAAATTGAACCTTCAGTATTTCACACATCTTTTTACATATTTCACTCCAATATTTCTTTGCCTTGGGACATGACCACCACATATGAAATATTGTTCCCACCTCTTTCTGACATTTCCAACACATTCCCGTATCTGTATTGTAAATCTTTTTTAACTTGCCTGGTACTGTGTACCATCTATGAAACATTTTAAAATAATTCTATTTGAGATTCTGAGCCATTGTAAATTTTTGTGTCCTTTTCCAGCTCTGTTTCCATTCATCTAATTGAATTGAATGCCCAATATTCTGTGCCCACAAAATAATTGCAGATTTCACAGTCTCCTCATATGGAGGAACTTTGATGCAAACCAATCCCTTATACGAAGAGAGCAACAGCCAGTTCCATGATGGTGGCATCTTACATAAGAACAAGATAGAAAATAGTTCTGGCTCTCTTTATAGGCTAGTATCAGGTCTGTACCACTTGAAATTTCAGCTGGCAGCTCATCTGGTTTAAGATTTTTTTAAAGAACTCTTCCTGCATATAGGAAACTAGTATATCATAGAAAAGGGTTCTATTGTAGTCTTCTCTCTGACATGCCAGATTTCTACATGTAGAGAGTTTTACTTTACTTATATTTAAAATTACAGTCCACGCACAATACCATTTTAAGAGAAATGGGCTCAGGAAAGACTGGTGATTCTCAGTATTTTTTTTCCCCTTAAGGAGACACCAAAATATAAAATAGATTTTTCTCTCCCATTAATCTTAGCTTCTGTTCTGTTCTAAAACCAGCCTTCCCCAATCCACTGGGAATGTAAATTTTGCTTATTTTGTTCTTTTATGCAAGATCCAACAATTTCAAATGATTTTTCCATACTGAAGGGTTTATAATTATTTTTTGTGCATTTCTGCATTTTTTTTTCACAAAACCTTTGGGGGGGGTTTCTGCAAAAATCTTTTTTTTTTACATAGAAAATGTTGCCCTTTGTGCAAAATACATTGTTTTCTATGCAAAAACCAAGGTTTTTTTTCACAAACAAGTCTCAGAGTGTAAAAAGCAAAAAGATGACATAGAGCTTACTGTTCTTTTGCAGTAAGCTCTTTTGTTCTTTTGTTCTGACTGAGATTTGAGAAAGATGTGTAAATATCCTTTGTATACCCAAAGCTTTTATATGGCCATGCATGTTAGGGGGAAAACGAATTGTAGTCCAGCATGTCTGGAGGGTACCAGTGTGGAGAAGTCTGAAACAATAAAGCCATCCATTTTATCTGAATCCGAACTGTGTTGATTTGAGATACGTTGTCTAGTTTTGTTCCTGGGACTGTTACGAAACATGGAATAATTTCTGCCCCTACAACAACGAACATGATTACAGGTCCAAAAGGAGCCACTGGAGCACAAGGTCCCCAAGGCAAACCAGGGGCCCCAGGCCCCAAAGGAGATCAAGGGCCGAAGGGTGAAAAGGGAGGAAAAGGAGATGTAGGAGCCAGAGGTAAGTGATGACAATATATTATCTTGTCAAGAGTAACAAATTTAGTTAATACTCCTTGCATCCCTAATGCATTACAAAAGAGTTCATCAGAGCAAATGTATTTACTGACCTAGAAAGCTCTAGAATAGACAAAAGAAAGCAAAGCAGACATTTTTCAAATGTGTCATTATGTGGTGGCATTTGCAGCCATAGAATCTGAAGATCGCCATTAGCTTAGAGGACTTTGTTAAAAATGAGCAAATCAGATTCAGCAAACCTGTCCCTTACTTTCTATAAGCCATGAGGACTAAATGGAGTCCCCTTGTAGTGTTGTTGTTGTGTGCCTTCAAGTTGTTTCTGACTTATGGAGATCCTATGGTGAATCTATTTTCTGGCTCTGAGAATGTGTGATGCACCAAAGATTATCCAGTAGGTTTCCATGGCCAAGCAGGGAAATGAACGCTGGTTTCCAGGATCATCGTCCAATGCTCAAACCACTCCATCATGCTGGCTTTCATCTGTAGTATCCAAAGGATATATAACTCTAAATACCATATGGTGAGGACAAGCAGGCTTATATGAGCTTCTTAAAGAAATCCCAAAGGTCACAGGGTGCATGAACTTTGGTAGAACCCAGCAGGATGATTTTTATGATGTTTCTAGTAATTAGTTCAATATCTGAGGAGAAATAGGTAGATAGTTCAAAGGGAACAAGAAAGTAATCATTGGAGAAGAGAGGCCAGAGAAATAGTAGCTGTACTACTTGGGGAAATATGGTTACCTCACTTGAGACAGATACAGAAAGGAACAGAAGTGATATATCTTTAATAGCTATACAGCAAGAAAGAATCAAGAGGCAAGGCTAATATCAGCACAGGCATTTGGGGATAAGGAAAATCATTTAATTATCTGTGAATTTCTATATATAAAAGGTAGAGAGCGAAACAGTCATATTTTGAAAAAGATACTGTTAAGAGGGTTCAGTCTTTGGTAGCAAAGTTAGTGCATTGATACAATGAGATTTTGTAACTGTATAAATAATCAGTTCTAGAAATAAAAGCCTACACACTGGTTTACCTAATGCTCTCAGTAGTCATTACAGTAACCATGGAGGAGGATAAGTTTGAATTGCTGAGCTTCCTTATCATTTTCTCTATTAAATAAATAGAAATTTATCCTTCTGAACACTTAATATTTCCAAGCTCAGTTTATAAGAGTTCCAATCTAACTAAGAATAGATGGTTTATTATCTACCTATCTAAATATTTATATCTCCCCCATATCATAAGACCCTGGAGTGGCATACAAAAGCATAATTTTAAATAACTTGTAACAACTTAAGCAACAAAAATAATTCAAACTATCTAGAAATGCATTGAACAATTTCAGCAAAGCTTAGTAATTGTAATTCACATAGGAAAGCAGAAGCCATCTGCAATTAATTGGCTAGATATAATTAATTAAATTAAATGCATCCAAGCACTGTGTCACCTATATGTATCTCAAGGAGACAGTCCCTTTTACATTGACTTGCAGGACCCACTAGATGAAACCAAACATTGCCTGCTGATCCTGTAATCTTACTTATGATTGAATGTGGATGAACAAGATGCCATCTGCAGTACATGGGGAACGCAACTACAGACCTGAATACCCATTTCAGGAATCATAAGTCTGCAATCCTGACCAGGAAGTCTGAGCCTCTAGTGGCCAAACAGTATAACTCTAAACATCATACCTTCTCCAATTTGCCCATTTGGAAATGAGGCACCATCTCATTTAAACATTGCAGACAGAAGGGAAAATTTCTGGATCCATAGATTTAGGATTTTAATGCTGCATGGTCTCAACCTGAACAAAATACAGCATTCATTTAATGTTACTGATGGAGTGTTTTAAACTGCCCCCTTGTCTACAAGCTCACTTTTGTTTTAAGTAAATAAGGGGAACAGCCCAAAATGGTTTACATATTACTTGAACTTTTAAGTCCTGTTTGTTAATCACCCCCCTCAAAAAAACCCCCCTACTTTGGCTTACTTTTACATCTTACATAGGGTTACAAGGAGCGACAGGAGCACAAGGGCCTGCAGGGAAGACAGGACCTCCTGGACCAAAAGGAGATAAAGGTTCTGTAGGTGAAAAGGGGACAAAGGGTGACAGTGGTCTCTCAGGTAAGATTAAGTGAGATAATCTTATTAAGAGAATCTCTTTAACATCTGGGGAAAAGTTGAATATTGTTTCTTCATTACTTCCTTTGGATCCCCTAGAGTACCCTTTTTAGCGGGGTGGAGTTTCACTATTCATGGGAGGTTTGCAAATTCTGTAGAACATCTGAGCTTCAGTGAACAAATGAAATTTGTTCATATTTGCAAGTTGAGACTACCATTCTCTTCTAGACCTTTTGTTTTAAAAAATTGACAACTCCAGTGATACTATATCTGCAAAATTATTGATCTCAGTGTAGATGTCACTTGAATATCTGATGTCAGGGATACCAAATGTTTCCAAGCAACAAAAGTTTTATTTTGAAAAATAGCAGGAAAGACCAGCCGTACCACTGGGGAATAGGCACAAAATATATCAATTATTTAATTTTTTGACGTATTTTTTTCTGTGAGGATGGGCTGTATATCCTTGTATTACTATATTAATTGCGAATATTTGTGTGGGGAATGCCACTTTGAAAATATATTTGGACAGCACTGTGAAGAAAATGTCTTCCAGCACATGATGCTAAGTACTATATCTTCCAAATGTTGATTATTCTATTCTTCCTCAGAGGTCAACCTTTTGAAAAAACAAGTCAGTGCCCTTGAGGGACAGCTAAAAGCCCTACAAGCCAGTTTCTCCAAGTATCAAAAAGGTAAAGTATTGAATGTAATAGCAGAACAGACATGAGAAATTTAGTAGAAAAGGCTTGGTGCATTTAATTAATCATGAACAATCTCAAAAACAAAAACAAAACACGTCCTAATTCATTTGCATTTCTGTTAGAAGGGGAAAATAACTCTTACATTTATGTTATATTGCCATTTACAATGAAGACAAAAGCCTTCTTCAAAACTTTAGAGAATAGAGCTATAAAATATAATTAGTGATGTTATTCCCTTGGCTTTTGTTCCTGTCCTAATTTTGGGAGACAAGAAAGCAGCTACAAGAATTTTTGCAAAGCCCATTTCTCATCCACCCCACCAACTACTCTTCTCTCACTTTCCCTTTCTCAGTCTCTTCTAATCTCCTCTCCTTACTCTTCCCCTTTCTTTAGCTTACTGAAAGTATGCATTATGGGCTTTCATGCACTATCTTTGCACCTCCTGAAGTCTGAGCAACCCCCAAAGCCTCTCAGTGCTTAAGAAGATTACCCCTGATTTTTCAGGCAATTTTTCACCCACCCGCCCTCACAAAACTGGCCACAAATATGGTGATGTGCTTTTCTCACTCACCCCCCAAAGTCTCCCAACACTTGAATCGCTTTGTTTAAAAACAAGCTAATAATATGCCCAAATAGTGGGCAGAAGTGACAGGACATAAATTCTGGCATCCCTGAAATGTGAGTGTAGCTTGTGTGGGAACATGGAGGGGGCAAAAATTGACCTCTGCCCTCTCTACTATTGCCCACCCCTGGTCTATGTAGTGTCCTTTGAGGAACACAGGAGAACTGCCTGGATGCAAAAACCATCTCAATTCCAATTCCCTTACTACTTCCTGGTTCAAATATTTTTAACCTTGGAATTATTGTTGTTCTGCACCTTCAAGTTGCTTCCTATGCATGGCAACGTTAAAGTAAAGCTATCATGGGATTCTCTTGGTAACAGAAGAGGTTAGCCCTTGGTTTTCTCTGACAGAGTGTGACTTGCCCAAAGTCACCCAGTGGGTTTCCATGGCTAAGCAGGGATTCAAATCCTGGTCTTCAGAATCATAAATCAGTGCTCAAATGAGAAACCACACTGGCTCAATAATACTCTAATCATGAATAGAAATGAACAAACCTATAACCATTGTGTTTGCAGTGGTCTGAGTCTTATAACCTGAATGGTGTAATTCCTTAATCCTGGAGAATTAACAAAAAGCAAGAAGATGTTTTGCAAAAGAATCCAAGACAGTGAGGCATCGGATTTAAAAAAAAAAAAAAAGTTTAGAAATTGAGATTTGATATCTCTTTACAATGGTTTCTAATTTCGTAAATTAATAACTTATTTAAAAACTTAATTCTGATCTTTCATTTCATAAATTAATAACTTATTAAATAACTTAATTACTTAGTTCTGGGATGAAGTTAGTGCTAAAGAAATCTTTATTCAACCAATCAAGTGAAAGGCAATTCAATGAAATTGCTCATTTTCCTAGAAGATTTTTTGACTTAACTTATAAGTTAATTGATGTTAATGAGTTTGTTCCTAGTATTGCAGCACAATGATTAACTATGCTGTGAAAGATTTCTTGGTAAATCTCATATTTAATAGAGAGTCTAAAAACAGTATACATGTCCACAAATATGGGATTCCATAGGATTTTGAAGGTGGAATAAAAGCACTGTAACAATATAGTGCAGAAATGGCCTGTGTGTTCAGATAAAGTATGGGTTAAAATAAGCCAGAATGCATAACCTTCTACTTGCAGTTTGTGGCTGGCTAACATAGACCAGCAACCTGTATGGCTCATAACATAGTAGTTCCACCTGTGTTGTCGTTGTATGCCTTCAAGACATTTCTGACTTATGGCAATCCTTAGGTGAACCTGTCATGGAGTTTTCTTGGCAAAACGTGTTCCAAGCAGGTTTGCCTTTGCCTTCTTCTGAAGCTGAGAGAATGTGAGTTGCCCAAGGTCAGTCAGTATGTTTCCATACCTGAGCAGGGATTCAAACCCTTGATCCACTACAGCTGGCCATTCACTAATCCCCAGACTTACTCTAGAGCTGCTGAAGCCCCACAACCACACTGAACCTGGTGGAAAGTGGGAGGTGGAGTGATTGGGAAAGTATCTTGTTATCTCCCAATAGCCAGATGTGAAATGATTATGTCATCTGCTGATGGTCTACTGGGGTCCCCCAGACATCTCAGCAGATGATGTTATTATCAGTTCATATCCTTCTCCCACTGCCTACCAGGCACACAATGGCTGGGGAGGGCTGCAGCAGCTCCACAGTGAGTCTACAGGGCAGGGGGCTTAGTGGAGAGGAAGGAAGGGAATACCAACCTCTTCATAACAAACAAACAAAAAAGAGAGAGAAGGAGAGAGAGAGAGAGATACATGCATAGGCAGAATTACACCTTCATATGCCACTAACAGGATATCAGCCAATATGTGATTTGTTTGCAGGGACAAGGTCGAGCACAACAATAAGTCAGGATTCAATGAAGCACAATCTGGTTTATGTGCACACCCAGACAATGGCTGATTGTCACCCTGAGATTGACCCAGCCACCCACCCACCTTTTGTTTGTTTGTTTCAGTTGCGACATTCCCAGGTGGCCGAATTGTTGGCAACAAAGTGTTTGTAACCAGCGGCTATGAAGGCAACTTCGATGATCTAAAGCAGAGGTGTCAACAAGCAGGCGGCCAGCTTGCTTCTCCCAGGAATGCTGCTGAGAACACAGCGATCCAACAGATTGTTATTCTGTATAAGAAAGCAGTATTTCTTGGGATAACCGACATCCAGACAGAGGGGAAATTTAAATACCTGAATGGTGAGGCTATTGTATATTCCAACTGGCAGCCAGGAGAACCCAATAATGATAAAAGACAGGAGAACTGTGTTGAAGTCTATTCGAATGGCAAATGGAATGACAAATCTTGTGGGGAAAAGAGGCTAATACTCTGTGAATTTTAGGCCATCTATTATACAATGTTCAGCCTAGTTACAATGAGGCTCACAAATTTTGAATACTGCATTTACTTTTTATCAGTCGCTAGTAAATTAATCACAATTTAATTCATCTTCACAAAATTTCATTGAGGTGCTGGTGCTGGTATATGTATATGATTAATAGAGCCAGTGATGAGTGACAAAATCAAAACCTTGCTGTAAAGGCCAGTTCATACATTTGGCCTCTTAATGAGGCACAACTGTATTATCATGTAGTACATTATTATAACATGTTCTTATTTTCTTGAGTCTTGAGAATTTCCAGAAGCATAATTACCAAGCCTAAATCCAATTGCTAGTCCCAACTAAAGTAGTTCTATTGTACTGATCATAACTTGATACATCAACACTTACACAAGTTCCATTGGTCCAGTGGGTCTACTCTAGTTGAGACTAGCAATTGAGTTAGGCCTAGATGCTCTTTGGAGGAAAGAACGCCAAGATCAAATTGTAGTATTTTTAAAATTAATTACAAACAAACAGAGCTTACTGGAAACAAGCAGACCATTTGTAACAAGCAGCAGATCTCTAGAGAAGAACTTGCGCTTTGCACTTTCCAAAGCTTTAACCCACTAGAAAATGTTTTCCACTCAGAGTAGCCATTTTCTTTTCACCGTCTTATTATCTTACCTTCTGCCAACATTCATAAGCTGTTTGGAGGTGGGCCTGTCTTCTTTTGCATATCACCATTAAACGCTTAAGTATACGGAGCAGAATCTTTTATCAACTGCTAAATTAAGTGTGCTTAATTAAGTAATGTTTCCTGGTCTGCCCCCACATACCTGATGAAAATGGTTGCTGGCAGAATGGATTCCTCCTGCTCCCCATACAGCTGATGCCCAGTAAAGTAAACTGGAGGGGCAGTTAAGATCATGATAATAGTGTCACAGTCATGAATAAGTAGCAACTGTGAATACAAAACAGTTACAGATAAGTAAATTTAGGTAAATCACGGTAGCTACATAGCAATGATTGTGACACTATTGCCATAATCGTAACTCCTTCTCAACCTACTATATTAGGCATCAGTTACATGGAGTAAAGAAGGTCCATTTCGCCACCTACTAGAGCATGGGTGAATAATGTTTTCTTCAGGTTTGTGGGAATCAGGTCAGGAGAGGTTACTTAGTTAAGTATACTCACCTAAGTAACTGCTATATAATTCTGATCATTGTTAGGACTTTATTGGGTAAAAATCAGTAGCATCATTTCTCAGGTGAAGGAACTATTTAAAGCACACTTTAAGAAGGAAACATAAGGTCTCCAAAATCTGAAGTCTTAAAAAATGGTGTATTTGTGTTTTGGGTGCATCTTTTTTGATATGGGTGTGTGGATTATTACTTGCACAATATATGTTTGTATTTATATTATGTGGAAAAAAGTTCATTAAATGCGATTTTTCTCCAGTAAACAAAATTATTTTTCATCATATGGAAAAGCATTATTAGAAGTATTTATTTTCGGTAGAGATGGGCAATAAAGTACTTAACCATGCTGCTAATTAGGAAGGTATTAAATTTATTCTCTGCTCTTTCTCATGGTCTGAGAAACTATCTGTGTAATTATGATGGGTATTGGAATGTATGTCCAAAACTGTAAGCACTCTATCTGCCATTCTTTCCTACAAGGATGCACATCTGAATGCTGATGTTGCTATATCAACTTCATTAATTGCTTTGGGATGCATCTTTGGAGGCACATTTGAAGTAAACCCCAAGAAACATCCCATAACAATTGTTCTCTTGCTTAAAAGCATGCACATTTTTTTCTACATCCAACTATTTTGCCCTACTAAACAGCTTGTATAAGAACCTACACTAAAACATTTTTCCAATTTGGGGATGCAAAATGAATTGAATAGAATAGAGAATCCTGTGGGACTTCCTGGGGGAGCCCCTTAGAGGACATGGGGTATAATGGTGCCATGTGTCAGGCTACGGGGACATAGATTGACAATCTTCCACCATTCAGTGCTCTTAGACACTACATGGCTATGTTAGGGAGGAGGACAGTGAATCCTGCAGGAGGTGAAAGGGGAAATGGGGCACAATTCGGTCTGGGTAGAACTTCAAACCCCCTCTCTTGTTGCAAGATTTCAGACTTTGTATTAATGATCCATACCAGCTGAATTCCAGGATTATGAACAAAATTATCACAAAATATCTAGGTGTATGTCAAAATGAGCCAAGACAAACAGTGGATGAATGTGTCTGGGAAAAGATTATTGTATAGTTGAAAGGGGTGCTGAATTTGGCAATCAAAATTATCAAAGGGGAACTATTACAATTTTTTTGGGATCTTTTGCTCAGAAAGACAAATAAAAAGTCTGAGGAATATCATCACTGCAATAATGCTATGCTGCCAATTTGGTGATACATATTCTGCAACAGGTCTTCTGCACCACCTCACTGACTTAGCATCCATCCCCCTATCTCCACTACCTGGCATGTGCACTATTTAGTGGGCCATCAACTTTTATAGGCTTGACTTACAGCAGCTGGCTCTGCCTTCCTCCTTCCTCCTCCTCCTGCTCTTGGACAGGGTAACTCTGGCTGGTTCTCTTTGCTCAGCACTCCCAGAACTGGAGGATAATGAAGGACTATCCAAAAGGGGGCTTGCCATATGGAAGTCAATAACTGTGCTAACCAGAAGGGGAGGATGACAAAGGACTGCCCAAAAAGAGGCTTGTTATATGGAGAACAACCTGCACTGACACTACATAATTGTTGCAATATTGGAACTGCAACAGAATGAAAGGGTTGCACAAATAGGCAATAGTGGAAAAGCAGCATTATTGGAGCCATTCATGGATATTTCCTGTAAATGAAAGAAAGACAAGTCAATAGTAATGAGAACGCAATCCAACAAAGAGAGAGTGTCACTGTCATGTGCTAAGAAGATATCAAAATTGGAATTAGGCCTGTGTAATTGCTCAACAAACTAGAATGTGATAAAGCCCTAGGCTGGCTAATATTTAAATGGAGAAAAGGACATTGAACGCCAGTGTTGGAAAGTTTGGCCTCCAGTGACTCTCTGACAGTGGAATGGAATCAATAGATCAAATGCAATCTGAGTTGAGCCAGAAGTGACCCCCACCTGCTGGCACACCTGGAAAAGTCGGGTAACATCCTGATTAAATACCAGCTCTTGTTTTGGCTGTAGTCACATCGGGAACCATGGGCAGCAAAGAACTAGAAGGGAGATAATTGAGCAGAAGCGTGGAGTGAAAAGTATTCATCACCCTCTTGTAACTCCTGGGGGTGCAAAGTAGTGGCAAATCTGCAACTTCAGGTGGAAGCCATGAGAAACATCCTAGATCAAGTCTTAAGGGAGACCAGTAGGGCCCATGTCCATCTATTGTTCCATTTATGACTTTTCCTGAGGACCCTCCAGTACAAGCCCTCCTATGGCTTGACCACAGTACATGTGAAAAGGATCTAGGAGTCTTAGTAGATCACAACCTGAACATGAGTCAGCAGTGTGATGTAGCAGCTAAAAAGCCAGTGTGATTCTGGGCTGCATAAATAGGAGTATTGTTACCCTGTGTACTGGGGGTCCCGGGAGGGACACCAAAACCTGCTCAACTCAAGGTGGGGAAAATTAGCTCAGAGCACTGCTTAGCGTTACGAGAGGCAGGGTAACGTAGCGAGATCTTGAACCCTATGTCTACGGGGTCAGGTCAAGTCAAGTAGCACACAAAAGTTGAAAAAATAAATGATGTTTTATTAAACACAAGCAAAACAGTGTATGCGACACGCTCACACAAGATAACTAAAGAAAATAAACGTTGGAGTGGTATAGAGGGATTTTTAGAAGGGTTGCTGGTTTGGGTGATACTTCACCTGTCCTGAAGCCTGGAAAAATAGAGAGCGAAGCTGGGGTGCGATGTAGCTCAGGACGCGGAGCTGAGGGGAGGCTCGCCAAGCAAAGCGGCAGCAAGGGGGGATGAAACTCGGGAGCGATCCGAGGAAGGTCTCGGAATCAAGGGTTTTTATAAGGAGAATGTGACTGCAGGTTATGCCGTACTTGAGGGAAAACAATAGATTTGGAGTTGGAGACAAAACCTCCGAAAGGTCAGAATCTGAATGATTGAGTTATCGTAGAGGTTCTCAATAGAGTAGCCAGTACGCAAACACAGAGTACTTGGGTATTATATAGTTAGCCCATCAAGCTGCCAGCACGGGGCAGAGGCTCTTTGGTAAGTTGCGTACATACCTAATTAGAGTACTTTCCTGGAGGTCTCCTAAAGCAGCGAGTCAGCTATTCCTGGCCTGCCTGTATTGTTGTTTGAATATTTTGGCAATTAACGGCTGAGCTTGTTTGCATGCTTATCCGGTGGCCTCGCAAGCACGTGGAAGGGGAATAGAGAAGTGAAGCCGAATTGTGATATCAAAAGGATATCTTTTAATATCCCCAAAGTTCGGACCAGCCAGGGCAGTAACAATCCCCCCCCCCGAAAATGGGCGATGTTGGGGACAATATCGGACATTTTCCAATCAAAAAGCAAAAATCAATTTAGAGCCATTTAGGGGCTTGCAGGTTGGTAGCCGTATCACTCCTCAGGAAAGGGAATTCCGGGAAGAGAAAGGATTACTATCTTATAAAGACATTCCTAACTAAAACCTAAACCTAAACACACACACCAGTGGCAATAACGCAATATCTTTTGATATCCCCAAAGCTCGGACTAGCCAGGGCAGTAACAGTATAGTGTCTACATCAAGGGAAATTATAGTACCCTCTATTCTGCTTTGGTCAGACCCCAGCTGGAATACTGTGTCCAGCTCTGGGCACCAGTTCTGTGTCCAGGAAAGAATATTGAGAAGTTAGAATGTTTCCAGAGGAGGATGACCAAAAAGATGGAAGGTCTGGAAATCTATGAGGAGCAGCTTAGGAAGCTTGTTTAGCTTGGAGAAGAGAAGGTTTAAGAGGCGACATGATGGCTATATTTCAATATTTGAAGGGCTGTCATGTGGAGGATGGAGCAAGGCTGTTTTCTGCTGCTCCAGCGACTAGGACACAAAGCAACAGCTTTAAACTTCAGGAAAAGAGATTCCATCTAAACATTAGGAAGAACTTCCTGACAGTAAGAGCAGTTTGACAGTGGAATACGCTGCCTTGAAGTCTGGTAGAGTCCCCTTCTTTGGAGGCGTTTAAACAGAGATTGGATGGCCATCTGTCAGGAATGCTTTGCTGGTGTATTTCTGCATAGCTGGAGGTTGGACTCAATGACCCTTGTGGTCTCTTCCAACTCAACAATTCTATGATTCTAAAAGTTCTCATAGCTATTTGGAGTCCCATGATAGAAAGAAAAGGGACAGTACCAGGTGGCACATGAAGTCATGGCCCAGGTTAAGTCATCTTCATATCCTTTCTTAGAAGTTGCTTCAAAACAGAGATTCAGAAGTTACTTTTAGGAAGAATGGATTAAGGATGGTAATCTCAGGGTCCCAATGGATGCCAAAAATGACAAATCAGTTTTTCACCTCATAGATCTGGCACACTCGAGATTTTTTAAACTTATTTTTATTTTATTTTATTTTGTGTGCAAAGAAAGCAGCACAGCTTGCCCAGACAACAAGATAATTTTCCAGAAACCACACAGCTTCTCCTAAGAAGTGTACAGTTTTAACCCAAAGCTACCAGGTTTTCAGAATGTAAAGGAAATTGTGCAGACTTGCAAAGGCTGCGACTTCAATCAGCCTGTTTCTTTTTCTGTTTTATAATATCGGTTGTCTTCCCTTCCCCCTCACAATTCCAAATCAAAGCATGTATAAGTGTAAACTTTCAAAAAGCATTCAAACCTATGAGTTTCATTTCTCTCTCTCTCTCTCCCTCTCTCTCTCTCTGGTTTTCCATCACTTTTTCCATCATCTCAAATTGCCACAAAGTCAAATCCTTGATCATGTTGTTTGTATAGGGATAAAGTATACAATGCTTCATTTTGCCAAGTTTTCTCAAACACATGGTGAAAAACAATATAAACATGGGGAGGCATGTCCCTCAGAAAGCTGTAGTTTTCTACACATAGTGGAAAGACCAAAAGTGTCAGTGTTAAAGGCCAAGCAGTACAGTTTCTCAAACTTTTGTGTAGTTTTCAAAAAATAAACAGTTTATTTTTTGCCAGAAACAACAACAACAAATTCCCACAAAGTTCTAGGAAGTCCTGATATTCTGCTTTTCATCCTGCATAAGTTTATTGAGAGTTTGGGAACTCCACATTTGATTCATACCAGAAAATTGACACATTACCATTCCATCCCTGGAATGAATACATGGGCATGCTGAAGAAATCCATAACTGAGCAGAAGTAAGATGAGGCTCTTGGTTCCAGATGTCATAGGATTAGTTCTTCTATTAAACAGCTTTCCGTGTTCTGCTCTTTGTCTTCTATGAGTCCACTTTTAGTTTCCCTATTGGAAACAGCAACATTTGAGTAAATATTTATTCTCTCTGTTCTGAAAAAAAAATTTGGGCCCACTGACACCAGTAAAGCAGACTCTGGAAAATCTCTGCAGGGGGATAATGGAATCTGTAGTCCGAAATAATTTTTCCAAGCTCTGCTAGAGTGGCAGTTACCTCCCTCTGAGGTAATATTTACTGGCACATTACAATCAAAATAATTACATAATGCTTGCTGGTATGAAAAAATAAAAAGAACTGTATGAAAGAACAGTTGAAAAATAGAGCTATTTTTCTATTCAGCTATGTAATTTAGAACAACCTCCTTTTTTTATATTGCAAAGAATGTTCTTGATTTATAGAATCATAGTCTGTTCTGCCAGAATTTCTATTCCTTTTGGGACATATTTTTTCGGTTAAATGCAACTGAAAAACTGAATTGTATTCTGAGCTGGTGTAAAATGATATTTACATTCTTACTTCCAGAAGTGGGGAAAGAGGTGACTCTATTGTTTCTTTAAAGTTTGGTTTGCCTATTGAAAACACTGATCAATTCCACAAAGACAATTCAACAGAATGTGTCCTATGTAATGACTACACATAGAAGAGTTTCCAGATTGCTTATACTTGGGCAGGGAGGGAGAAGAACAGTGAGTAGGGTGAGATTTGAGCTTTGCCCCATGGAACTGCTTCTGGTAGGCTGAGTGGGTGGGACCAAAAGCAGAAACAATTTTTTTTTTAAGAACAGAGAGAATAAATATTTATTCAAATGTTGCTGTTTCCATTAGGGAAACTAAAAGTGGACTCATAGAAGACAAATTAGATCCTGAAAATAGTAGCCTTTCATGCAGCCTGTGGTCTAGTAGGGGAAAGGTAAGTAAGAAAGAGACTGATCCTTTAAAAAAAAAACCCTCTGTAATAACTTTACTTCACCTAAATTCCCTCCCAAAAGTGATTTACAGTTTTATATGAACCAGACAAAAATATGTCACAATACTGGCAGGCATACCGGGGCTGAATAGTCACAGTTCACAGTATTTAAAAAAAGTTTCCCATTTATTTCACTGGGTCTTATTTCCAAGTAGGTGGGTATCAGATTGTTGACCTTGCTGCCTAACTGGCATATTGGAGATAAATATTAAGATTTTCTTTTTTGTACAAACATCTAAAAAAGCAGTGACTCCCAGCACAGTCTTTGAGATGGTATGCCTCCATTTATTTGTCATACCAAATGGAATTCACCTGTTCTAAATAGGCATTAAAAATGCATTTTCAAATGTTTGAGGAATGAGTTAATTGATTTATCCACTAAAACGCTGGTCTTGCTGAATATACTAGTTCACTCTTTCAGTCCTCTGCTTCCTACTTTGAACCTTACCAAATGACTGTGAGCTAGAGCCAAAGAACGGTAGGCAGGATGTAAGAAGAGTCAGATTTGGGGAGAGGGGGGAAGAGATCTGGGAGTTGTACTCCAGAAGGTAACTTTTCCAACTGCTAGACAAAGCATTATTCACACAGAAATTGTGTAAATGGCTTTTTAAAAATATATAGGTCAAGAAGAAGGGTGGTGTTCTCAAATAAAGTCTTTCTGGGTGGCAGAGAAAGAGAGACTGTAAACATTTGCCCCTGCTCCAAATTCATGTCTGCTGTTTGCTTTTGAGAAAAACCTCCCCTTATTCTCTGTTCTGATTTGGAATGCAGCAGGGTCAAAATTTTAAAGCTCTCCTAACTCCCCTGTGAGGGTATGATTGAAATTTCTTATGGCCACCTGTAATTGCAATATTCATACTATCTGTGCTAGCATGAATGATATCCCATCTAGTTTGCTCCTATAGGTAGTCAGAAGTGGGTTAAATACTGTTCCTAATGGCAGTATCATATCTTCATCAGTTGTATGGTATGCCCAAATGGTCAGTTAGACAGTTGGTGCCTATCATTGCACTCATTATCCTCATGGAATTATGTATATTGTCCATGTAACCTGCAGAGGTTATGTGGAGGCTATGCATATTAATGAGGTGGTATATAAAGCATCTGTGATTCCTTCACAGTATCCAAAACCCTATGCTCATTAACATTCTAAAATACGTGATATAAGAAATCTTTTGTTGATGCTGTCAATTTATGCATAGTATCTGAGACTTCACTGAAATATGTGCCATCAGTAATGATTATGCATATTTGGTAATCAGCTCCTTCTCACATTGGTGAATTACAATGCCATCAGTTAGACCTATGTCATTACAACTCACTTTTTTGGTCACTGTGGAAGTAGGAATTCTATTCTGGCCACACAAAGGCCAAAATCTACCACACACAGCACACTCTTTCCCCCCACATTCCATTTTCATGTTGTCAGAGATCAGCGGATGAGCAGGGAGAAATCCAGGTATTTTCCAGTAGATGGATGTACTACAAAGACACCATACAGAGAGATCAACTGAAGGCAACTGGCAGTCCCTGCCAATACCTACAGGAAGATAACTGAACACATCCCCACTCATTCCCCTACCTCCAACAACATGGAAAAATGTTGGGGAGCTGTGCTGCTTACAAGTTGGGCTTTGGTGGAGGACTAACCTCAGGAGGCATAGCTTCAGAGATACAGCTACTTGATCTATGGATGTCTCACAAGGTAGGATCTTGGCCTACATGTTTAACTTATAGCATACTGGTAACTCCCATTCAGCATTATAAACAAGGCTGCCTATATAGAGATATAGAACGGACCTCTAAGATCTAAGACCTCTACTTGGAGGAAAGAATCTGCCCGTTTCACTTTCTCATGCATTCCATTGTCTTTTTAAAAAGTTCTTTCATTCACTTCCATAAATACATTGTGAATTTTGGAGTTTATTTTAAAAAATGAACCAAAATATATTCTTACCCATCCCTATATACCACTGACACTTTAATTATTTTGTCCATGCACTTTACTAAGGTAACTTCAGAACTGTATGCTGTGAAATATATTTTGTTACTGCTTTTTTGTGCCTTCAGGTTGTTTCCAAATTGTGATGGCCCTAAAGTCACAAGATTTTCTTGGCAAGATTTGTTCACCTACTGCTTTTGATGCTTTATTTAAAAAAAATCTTTCGAAAACAGATTTCTCAGAATGCATTTCCTTTGGGTTTTTGGCTACTTTCTCCTGGGAGTGGTATTGTCCCAGACTGCAAGCCGAGATCAATGCAGATGTGAAGAGAAAGCAAATGCATGCCCTTTCATTCCTGGGATGAATGGGTTACCAGGCCCACCTGGACCAAAGGGTGATCAAGGTACAGATACACTGGGGTTACTGGGATGTGTTTGCTAAAATATTAGGCAATGTATGTGGGGAGGTCTTTGATCGGATCAGGGACTAGATTTACTGGAATTCCATTCTGAGGAGAGAGCGAAGAAGGCTGGGACTCTGGCAGTCTTCCCTCCAAAACCAGAAGCCCTGTCAAACAAGATGGGTCTCAGTACTAGTCATTCTTCCCAAGTGCTTCTGTTACCTCTGGATTATTAACTGAACAGACAGAGAGATTTGGCCCAGGGACCTGTTGTTGATTCTTGGGAAATCTCAGAGAAGTCTGGTGGCACAGCATGAAATAATCTACTATCTTATCCTTCATTCTAAATTTTTTGAAATAAACTGGAAAAAAAAAAGAGAGAAATGACTAATAACTATTATGTGGATAGATATTTCTGCAATTTTATTGGCTAAATATTTATGACATCTCTATGGCTATCCCAAAACACAAATGCTATGGGTGGCTCACAAAAGAAATATAGCATTAAAAAGGAATATAAAACAATGAAAGTTATGTTTTTAAAAAAGAGTCTTAAAGCACAATTAAAAACACAAGAGCTTAAAAATGAAAGCCCAGACTCAGATATACTTAAAAGACCCCAGTGAAAAACAAAAGGTATTTTAATGTGGTCCTTCCAGCACCAGAAAACAACACCTTTTTATTTATCTATGTTTAATTGTGTTCTACGTTTATCTTTTCAAATAACTGTCATGGTTTTGTATTGCACTCTTGTTCTTCACTTCACCTCACTTCATTTGATGGTGTGCTCTGAAGAAGGCGTTAATATTTAGATAGGTTTGTAGAGGCAAAGGGCAGTCTTACACGTAATCTGCCCCTGATCTATTCAAGTTTTTAAAACATTATGAGCAATATGTGGCATGACAAGTATGTGCAGCCTACCGGGGCCACAGTTCTGACCTTCTTCTACCTCTGTCCTCAAATGCTGCAAAATAACCTTAGCCACCCATATGATAAACAGTGCCACAGGAGACTCAGGGATGGTGCAATTTCTCCTCTAAAAGTAATAAACATAAATTTCACCTCAGCCTGGCAAAAGAAAAAAAAAAAAACACCAGGAAAATTACATTTAAAAGACAAACAGCTCCTGCCCCAAGGTATATGAAGACGAAGTTTGCCCTATTGGGGACTAGAAATTGGATGGTTTAGGAGAAGGAGATGGCCAACAAAGACTGAACGGAGGACAAAAAATGGCCCATGGATCCCCATAGAAATTGGACACCCTTGCTTTAAAGGATAAAACTACCAATTTTTACCTGGGCTCCCTGCACTATAGACTGTGGCCAGTGATACAATGGCCCTTTCTACAGCACCCTCCCATCCCACCATGGAAACAGGAGAAGGACAGGAGTATGATGACGTTTCTGCATGATGTTGTTGCAGTCCCGTCCTTATCCCATCCCCTGGTGGCATGATTGCAGGTTAAATCATTGACGGATTTTCCCCGTCAATGACCTGCAATTGTACCACCTTCCTGCACTTACCTGTCCCGCGGAAGCCCCAGAAGTACCCGGATGCTCTGCGGAAGAAAGAGGCATGGCCATCATGCTCCTTTCCACAGGGAGCAAGCTGTTGCAGAGGGGAGCACTCCCATCGCACTCTGTCGGAATCCCCATCAGACAACTTCACAAGAAGGTAGGGTGCAGAAAGGGCCAATATTCATTAATAGTTCTAAGACAGCCTTTCAAAGCCCTGTTAGAGAACCAAGATATTCCAGACTTCCAAGACCTTGTGGTGTCTTATCTCTTCTGGAATTATTTGTATAGAACAGCTGTCTTATTTTGTTTTCATTAAACACATGTTTTCTCCTAACAGGCTCAGTTTTGCTAATCAAAAATTCCAATAATGTTGATTCTACTATTGTCCTATTCCAACTAAATTCATGGGTACAGAGATATGAGTCATGGTGCCCATGGTCAAGTCAGGATCTTTCAGCACAACCCCTCATAGTGTGTTGAACAAAGATAATGAAATCATATTACATGGAAATACGTGCACTGGGACAGATAGGTAAAGGATAGAAATAGATAGAGAAATAAGGTTATACTAGGAAATAATTTGCTGGAAATGTTTGAACTTGATTGATGTCAAAATATTTGTGGCCTCATTCTTGTCATCTTTCTAATCCCTGATCACTAGGACTTCAAGGACCCCCAGGCAAAGCTGGGCCTCAAGGTCCTAAAGGTGACCATGGACCAGTAGGTGAGAGAGGACCAAAGGGAGACCATGGAGGAAAAGGTAGGAGCCTGTGCATAGACTGACTTCAGGTATTTCACTTGTGCTTCACTGATGGGCAAAGTGACAAACAGGGATGAAAATCTCTATAAATTTCATTCTTACAAGCAAAAAGGAATATTGTTATAATTTCTCTTCTCTCTGTAAGTTAACCTTGAAAACTGTGCAGCTTTGCAGGGCTATTCACAAATAAGGATTTATTCGCTTTGAAAAAGCACACTGGTATTTGCACAGAAAGCAGAATTTTCTGCCGAGCAATGTCCCTTTTCAGACACACCTGTCTTTGTGCAGAAAACAGCATTTTTTGCAAAGAAAGGTTATTTTCTGTCCAAAAAAAAAGTTTCATTTCACAAAATGATATTCTCTGTGCGGAAACAAGTTTCCTGCACCAAAAAACAAACAAACAAACAAACAAAAACATGACTTTTTTTGTTTCTGTGCAGAAAATATCACTTTGTGAAAAAAAAATCCAAACATTTTGTTTCAGCAAATAAATTCTGATCTCCAGAGATGCTTGTCTCTCTAGTATTCTTTTGGACAAGGATTCTCCATACTGAGGAAACCCGTATCTCTTCTCTCATTCTAATTTTTATCAGTCTTCTTTCCATCCCTAGAGGCAAGCCATACAGGGAATCAATGACAGCAACACTGAGTTTGTTCCCTTTTCATGAAGACATGTTTGCCAAGAAACAAGTTGACATTTCAATGTTTTCAACCTCCCCTACCATGCTGATAATTGAAGCACACACAGCTAAAATTCAGAAGCCTTCCTCCTCTCCTCCTCCTCCTCCTCCTCCTTATTTTGTTCATAATATAGCACTAATATGAGTTGTTTAAGGCCATTTCCGCACTAGACTGTTATAGTACTATTATTCCACTTTCAACATCTTATGGCATCCTAGAGTTTCCAGTTTAGGGAGGGGCCTCAGAGGCCCCTCCCTTAACTTGAAACTCCAAGATTCCATAGGATGTTGAAAGAGGAATAATAGCACTATAAGCATCTAGTGCAGAAATGGCCTACGACATATCAAATAGTATAATTGCTGCCTGTCTTGGGGTTGCTCCTTTATCTACTGGGTTCTGTATCAACATTTCCTCAACACTGGCTCTCCCACTCCAACATTGTGTACCCACAGTAGCTGGGGCAGTCTATATACATGCCCCTTTTTGGACATATAAAATCTCACCTAATAGTTATTTTGAGGAAAAAGCAGAGTAGAGCACACCAGTCACCAGTACAGATGTAAACCTTTGCTTGTTATCTTTTTGAATGCAAGAATGAGTAATTGAAAAAGTTTTCTTATTGATGAGTGAGATTATGAACATTTTTGCTTGTTATGGCTTTTTCACATTTTGGTTATTTCCTTTTTTTTTTTTAGTAAAAATAGTGCATTTAACAAAATTCACTGTTTTCTAAATGGAATGTTGTTTTGCTTTATAACTCAAAGTTTTTGTGCAACTAAAAAAAACCCTTCATAAATGAATGATTTTTCTTTTTTCAAAAGAAGTCCTGAAATGGAAAAAAAAAGGGGGGGGGGGAGAAGAAGAAGAAGAAGAAGAAGCTTGTGCCAGTTGACCATTGATGAGCTGTCTTGATGTATCCAGACACCTTTTCTAATCAAGGACAAAAAAAATTAATGTTATTTAGATTCCTAGTGTCCAGTTTCTCCCTCTATTAGAACTAATTGGCAGGAACACAAGTTTTTTTTTTAAATGACTACTATGCACATAGAACCCATGGATGAATCCATTATGTTTTGTTAGTGAACTGGGATCATTATCTTGTTTTGTAATCTGTTGTGTTGACTTCTCATGTGCATGAAAACTTGTATTAAAACACTTTTTTGACCATTTCAGAGTGACAGCTAATTATTTGACCAGTCATACTTGCAACTTTTGGAGAGGGGAGAATAGTGGTTTTCAAAATAGCTTTGTTTTAAAACAATCATGCAATTTTTAATGAAGTGTCTTTTCTTTCTTTCTTTCTTTCTTTCTTTCTTTCTTTCTTTCTTTCTTTCTTTCTTTCTTCTTCTTCTTCTTCTTTTTTTTTGTCATTTAGAACTTCAGCACCTTCAATCTGAGGTGACCAATTTGAAACAACAACTGGAAGATTTGAGAAATACTGTCCTCAGAAACCAAAATGGTGAGAAAATAGAGTAGACTGGGTTGAGCTGGATGTGGCACAGAAAATGGTATTAGTTTAATACTGGCTTAAACTTGTCAGCCCTAGCTAGAATGGGCCCATTTGAATCAATGGGAAATTGGTCAGTCAATGGATCTGCTCTAGTTCAACTAACAATTGGATTTAGGAGAAAATAGTTAGCTTCAGTTTGCTATCGATATATTAAACCAGCAAACAGTTGACTACAGACCTAGGGATGCAAAGCCCAATATGGAATGCCATTGGTCATTCTACCTAAAAGCATCTCAAACTAACAAAGCCACAGTGCCCACTCTGACTCCTTCTCACAATGAAAATATTGATGCTCCCTCTAAAGTTGAAGCCCACTCAACATTGTATGACTAAATGAAATTAACAAATGTGGCAAAATGCACCATGCCTCCTATTAACTAGTTAGCATTAGCATCGCTTGCTCAAAGTATATATTTTATGAAATTCCACATGACACCTGCCTTGATTACATCCCATTTGGACTACTGTAACAAACTCTATATGGGGCTGCCTCTGGAAATTGTTCAGAAACTTCAGTGGGTCCAAAATGCTGCAGGCAGGCTGTTGACAAGGGCTGGTTACAGTGATCATGTGACTCCCCATTGACTACAGAATTCAAAGTGCTGAGTTTGACCTTTAGTTCTCTTCACGGTTTGGGTCCAGATATTTGAAAGACTTTATCTCCCTATACAAGCCACTGTGAGCTTTAGGATCTGCAGGGGAGGGCTTCTTCTCAGTCCCACCTTTGCAGGCACACATGGTGTGGACTCTGGAGACAGCCTTCTCCGTGACTGCTCCCAAACTGTGGGGCTTCCTTCCACAGGAGATCCAGTTGGCCCCCTCCTTTCTTTCTGCCTGCAGATGAAGACATTTTTATTTAGGCAGGTCTTTTGAATGTTAATTATATGTGTACAGTGGTGTGTTGTTGTTGTTGTTGTTTTAGTCTTTATTAGAAATTACTGCAAATTTAAATATAATCTAAGTGTTTTTAACTGTTTTTGATTATTTTTTAAAATAAGTTTGTTGTTTAATTCTTTTTTTAACTTTTGTAAGCTACTGTTTTAGCTTGACCTATTTTAAATTATTGTAAGGTGCCTTGAATCCCATCTTGGGAGAAAGGTGGGATATAAATTCAATAAATAAATAAACATATAATCTCCACCCAAAACACAAAGTCATTTCCAGTTTACTCCCCCCCCCCAAGCTTTCCCTCGGCCTAACATGGGCCATGAGGCCCAAAACATAGCAACAATGTTCCCACATCTGCTAGATTGCATTTAGAGGAATTTTTTTTTGAGGGGGGATTAGAAATATATTTTTAAGGCATGGAAGGCCATGGGGGCTGTTAAAATGGCCCTAGAGACACTTGCAGCCCACTGGCTGCACTTTGTCCACCCCTGCCATGGATCAAGTATACAACAACGCTTTGTATGTAGAAGGTCCCATATTCAGCCTCTGTTGTCTCCTGTTGAAAGTATCAAAGAATGGGTGATGGTACCAACTCCCACTTGAGCTCCTGGCTGTTTCCGCTCGGAGTGAATAATACATCAATGGCCTCATTCAAGGATTAGAAATGTAATTTTTGTCTGGGTGGATTCTGGGAGTTTTAATCCAAAAAGTAGCTTTCACAAGATCTGGTTTCTTATGTGATCGGTTCAAAAGCACTTTTTTTGTTGTTGTTTTAGTTCCTGAGTGGAAAGATAGGGGACTCCATAGCTTAGCAGCTATGTATACCTTTCTCTATTCAGACCCACAAACTGTCCAGGCTGCTGGGGTTAAAATACCAAACCAAACCTGGAAAACATCTTCCTGGAACCTCGCGTGCAGGTTTTTGTGACTTAAAATGACAGAATCAAAATTCACATTTCTGGTTTTATATCCCCCTTAGCTCACTTATTCCCAAATGGCAGAAGTGTTCGTGGAAAGCTGTTCAAAACTGATGGCTCCCAAGGCAGCTTTGAGTCTTCCAAAGCTGCCTGCTTCCAGGCTGGTGGTCAGCTTGCTTCCCCAAGAACTTCTGCTGAAAATGCAGCCCTCCAGCAAATAGTTGCCCGACATAACAAGGCAGCATACCTGGGAATGAATGACTTGCAGTCAGAAGGCACATTTAAACATCTGAATGGTGATGAGGTAGGATACACAAACTGGGCAAACGAAGAGCCAAACAATGCTGGAGGGAAAGAGGACTGTATCGAAATTTACCTGGATGGCAAGTGGAATGACAGATCTTGCACCGAAAGACGGCTAATTGTGTGTGAATTTTAACTTCTCTCTTTCTGGCTGAAATCCACTACGCAACTACAACTGGGTATGAGCTCTTAAAATCAGTCATATTTAAGAATTCACAATGGAACCCTGCAGTTGCTCATGACACCCGAGCACTTGAAGTGATCCTTTTGGCAGAGCTTGGATAGGGTTTTTCTGTCTTTCTAAAAGAAGGATTATAATGACATAAGAGCAAGGGTGATGCAGTAGTTTGACTGTTGGATTAGGACTCTCAGAGACCAGAGTTCAAAGCTTTCTCAGCTATGGACACCCATTGAGTGACCTTGGACAGGTAGGCAATGCTAAACCACTTCTGGATAAATTTTATCATGAAAATCCTATGATAGAGTAAGATAATAGCCATCCACAAATCAGCAATGGCAGGATAATGCTCTGGGACCCAGTTTTATCAATGTTTCCTCAACTTATTTAAAAGTGACTTTTTAAAAGTTCCAAGCAATTTAAAAAACAAAAACAAAACAAAACACAACCCAAATCTTCCCAATGGTCTCATTTTCTAGTTGCAAGTTTTGGGAGAAATGTTCAAAACCTAGGCGACAGAAGAAAATGGCTTTTATTCCTCCTTCCCCTCCTTAATTTATCTCCCTACACAAACCTTCCAGAATCTTAAGATACTCAGGAAAAGGCTTTCTTTTGGTTCAGCTACCATTACAGCCCTATTTCATGAGGACACAGGAGACAATCCTTCTAAGCAGTTGCCCTCAGCCTGTGGGAAGCTAGGCTGGCCACCTTTGGCAGGTGAAGATATTTTTTATTCGAACAGACTTTTAATGAATAACTGCAGGGTGAATGTGTTCCACACTGAACTTTGTTATACTTTTAAGTGAATCTATACCTTTTAAAAGTTGAATGGTTTAAATGTGATGATTTCTTTAATTGTGTTTTAAAATTTTTGTCATGTTTTATCAAATGTTGTTTTTAGCTGTTGTAAGCTGCCTTGGGTTCTATGCTGGGAGAAAGATGGCATATAAATAAAACAACACACGCAAAGAAACAAATGCTCTGAAAGGGTAGTGTCTGAAGTACATTACAGGAGAGTTCATCCAAAGCTTCTGTTGCAAATAGTTCTTAAAAAGGGAAAAAGAGCCTTTTGCCTTCATCTGGCATAAGAGTGAGTGAGTGAGTGGGCAAACTTATTCTTGTTCATTTCAGATTCTGACCCTTGTAGGCTTGCCAAGTTTTCAAAACAGCAATAAGGAACAATCAAAATTCATGACAAGTGGTACTGATAATCAGGAAGTAGCTATTAACAAGTGTGTGTTTTACCTAAATATGAAATTTTCTGTAAAATTAGCACACTGTCCACATTCTCCAAACATATTATATGATGAGCAACCTTCTCTCTTTATGAAAAGCCATATTTGGTTCCTTTTTTGTCATGTATCAACCATCCCGATCTGTTTTCAACATATAAAATATACTTGACAACTATGATTAAAATTCAAAGAACCCAAATCTCAGATTTGTTTCTTATCACTCTATTTGTTTTTAGAATCAAAAAAACTCTTTGAATGTTACAAAACACAGATACAAAGGTCCAATAACAGTTACCCTCAAAGCCACACTCAGATTAACAATCCAGTTTAACACTAGGGCTTGCAAAGGTGATTACAGAAGTCCTAAATAATTTTTCATTTCCTTGCAAAGGAATTCTCCCAACCCTCTGATAATTTTTGTTCACCTTTTCTGCAACTAGCTGTAGAATATCCTATTTGAGTTGGAGTGAGAATAGAACACAAAATGAGACACATCATAGCTGTGATCACTTTAAAAATGGTCAAGGTGAGGCTCTCCAGACTTTATCACAAGATAGGTTTGTTGCATGACTAGAATGGTATAGTTCCATGTTTGATCCTTCCTTATCATACAACATCCTGGTTCTCCCATTGTTGCACTCCATTTCCATTGTTACTGGATCAAATCTTTTCACTCATGGGAAAAACCTGTTAATGGCTCCAATATCACTGCTGTTCAACTACTGCTTCTTGGTGTAATTGTTTCCTTCTGCTGCAGTTCCAATATTCTGGCAGTTATGTGGTGTGAATGGTCATGGTTTTCCTCTTCTTACCCTCTCTATTCCAAAACAGAATGAAGTCACTTCACATCCGGTGTTCGAACATCATGGTGAATAGGAACAATGTTGCTTTCACTCTGTTCCCAGTCCCTATTTCTTCTTTTTCTTCTTTTAATTATTGTGTCATAATTGTGCAATTGCATTGCTGTGGCAGTCACCAGCATGCCGCAATTATGGCAAAATAAATAATAAAAAGAAATACATACCAGGAATGGAAATTGTGCAATTGTAGCAAAACAACAACAACAACAAAAACCAAAAAACAAAAACAAAAACCCAAAACAGGAACAATGTTGCTTTTACTCTGTTCTTTGGTACATGTTTCTTTTTTTTTTTTTAATTTGTTTTGCTATTAATACATAATTGAACTGGTATGGCAATGACCAGAATGCTGCAAATATGCAATTATCACAAATCATATTGAAAAAATGTCCTGCAGAACTGAAGCTGCAGAATTATGGATGGGGGGAATAAACAGCATGCATGCATTACGTAGCGCAGACAAGGGGAGGAAGGTCAGGTCAGCAAGGCAGTACAGAAGACTGTAGGAATATACAACACCAAAGTGGCACCATTGCATTATTGCAGAGAAATTATGAAAGTAATTGTTTCCATATTGATATATTTCTATCTGCTTAAAACAATGTGATTGCTGTTAAGGCAACAGGCTGGTGTGATAAGGCCCTCCATGTCTACCAAAAAGATCTCATGGGGCACAATACTTTGTTGTCTCCCTGCTATCTTACTCCAGATACTTGCCGCATAGATACACACTGACATAGAGATCAATGTGTATCTATGCGGGAAGGGGGTCGAAGAATCTGGACAGCAAAGAAAATTACAAGACACATTCAAAAGAACAAAAGAAAAAAAATAGGAATGACAGAAGAATAGTTACATACAGGATGGATCATAATCAGACTACAAAGTATATTTTGAAATCATCATACAGTCCTCCCACTTGCTGAAACACCATCAGAGGCGGAAAAATTGGTATTTATTTATGTGGATTGTTCTCTGCTAGAAAGCATCCAGAACTGAAAAGCATCCATTAAGAGAAATTGAAAAATAGGCCAAGAAGACGAGGCATATTAGAGCACAGATTCATGAAATATCATACAGCTCTGGTGCCCCATACATAGAACACATCCACACACACGCCCATTTTTAACATTGATTTAGAAAATTGTAATTTAATAGAGATCTTTGAGGTGAAAAGAAAACAACCCAAGCTTTATTTAAAGGGAGGGGGATATCAATGCAAAACCTCTAACAATGCAAAACACACACAGGGGAGGGAGAGGGGAGAGGGGGGAGAGAGGGAGGGAGGGAGAGAGAGAGTTTTAATTACCCCTCATAAAATCACACTTCTTAATACCTCTCTATAATCTTTCTTCTTTTGAACCAGAGTTCCCCAAATATCCCTTTTTAAATTAAGATATGCATCCACCCACAGGATGAAAGAGAAACTGTGACTTACTTGTGCTTAGTCCTCAATCATCTCTCCCTTCTCATCTGCTCAGTCAGCTTCTACCTGAAACACGCTATGTGCTGACAGTAACAGGAAGTAGCCAGGTATCCTCTCTGCTGGCTGCTGGGTGTTCATGGGAAAAAGTTCGTTAGCTTTAAGGCATAGGAGAGGGCAATAGGAAATCCGGTGATCTGTATCGATTTGAGAGCTTCATGCACACAGTTGGCTCCTGCAACTCAGTCTCATCTTTTCTTACAGGGTGCCCACATTCCTGAAAATCAGGGATTTTTCTATATACATAAGGGCCAAGCTTTCTGCCCACCAAATAAGGGACATAACACAGATGTGGTTCCTTCACCCCTACATCTTGTAGGAACATGAAGATTCTGTGCCTTATATCTGTCAATCTGAATCTGATTGGATTTTCTAGGAGCTACTGTGTTGGCCATCTAAGCTCTCATGGTGACAAAACCCAGTCCTATCCAATAGTGAGATGAACATATCTATTCCCCTTAAGTATACTTAAGCCTTGGTTTATCAGGAAATTAACAGGACAACTAGTTGCAGCTTTTATACTAAGATTTGTCAAGTGACACAAATAACAGGTAAATATGCTATCCTTGGTGGCACATCTGACATAGACCTGAATCAGCCTATGCCCACTCTTCTAACAAACTTATACCTCCATTAGAATTATACAGCAAAATGTCACCCCTTTTCCTAGCACGTCTCTTTAACCTTATTTCTGGACCAGCATTAGGTTGGGTATTGAATAACAAGCTTCATCAAGAAAGGACTGTCTTAGTACATGTAACAGGGCAGTTATCAGCAACTGCCCAGCAGCAGAGAGGTAGCAGTTTGCTGGGGGCAGAATCTGGTGCTTTGCTGCTCAGACTAAGGCACCTCACTGAGATGGGTGAGACTTGCTGAAAGGGGGTAAGTGTATCCCATATCCTGTACATTAAATAATATGGAGTTCTCCCATCACTGGTTCTAGAGAGGCTATTTAGTCCCAGTTTGACTTTAGGAACAATGACGTACCACATTTTTGGTCTTTTGACTATCAACTGGGTGAGAGCTTATTTCATAGAATCATAGAGTTGGAAATGACCAGAACACCCTTCGAGTCCAATCCCGCCATCAGGAACACACATTCAAAGCACTCCCAACAGATGGCCATCCAGCCTCTGTTTAAAAACCTCCAAAGAAGTTTACTCTACCACATTTTGAGGAAACATATTCCATTGTTGAATAGTTCTTACCATCAGGAAGTTCTTACTGATGTTCAGGTGAAATCTCTTTTCCTGTAGTTTGAATCTGTTGTGCTGGGTCCTAGGCCTTTTCCACACTACACTCTTATAGCACAATGATTCCACTTTCAATATCCTATGGAATCCTGGAGTTTGCAGTTTTGAGAGGGGCTGGCTGGCCCCTCCCAAAACTGCAATCCCCAGGATTCCATAGGATGTTGAAAGTGGAATCATTGCGCTCTAAGAGTATAGTGTGGAAAAGGTCCTAGTCTCTGAAGCAGCAGGAAAGAAGCTTGCTCTATCTTCAACATGACATCCCTTCAAATATTTAACCATTGAAATATTTTTGATCTCATAGTTTTTGTGTGTTTTTTCATTTTTGTTTTGTTTTGTTTTTGTGCATGCCCCAAGCTTGGGATGGGGGGAAGTATGCCACCCTAAATTCCCATTTAATGCCTTCATCTTTCACCAACTGTTGCATAGCAGCTGAGGTGAGAGTAGCCCCTTGACTAGAATGCAAAGGTTTGGAGAACTGAGTGTGCAATGAGTGGATTCAAAGCTCTTAATGTGGTTCCAACCATTTGGTCTCTAACTGGAAACAGCCATGTATAACCTGACCAGTCATCTACTAGCACTAAGACATGCTTGTAGTCATGTGAAGGTGGTAGAGGCCCACAGGATGTAGAAATAATCTTTTCCATGACAACTTTGCTGATTGTCTTTTGACTGATAGGCATTTATGCGCATTTTCAGAATTAGTTTGACTTCAAGTTGACTTACAGCAACTATATAAATAACTCTATTCTCCACTGCCCTGCTCAGGTCTTGCACATTCAGGGATGTGTCTTCCTTGATTAAGCATGACATGCACGGTCCAATATATCTAGTCACCTTGTTTTTAATATTTGGCCACCAGAATTTACTTTGTAAGAGCCAGTGTTGTGTAGTAGCTTGAGGGTTGGATTAGGACACTGAGAGACCAGGGGTTGAACAACTTCTTAGCCATGGAAACCCACTGGGTGACCTTGGGCAAGTCACACACTCTCAGTCTCAGAGGAAGGCAAGGGCAAACCACCTCTGAACAAATTCTGTCAAGAAAACCTCTCGATAGGTTAGCTTTAGGGCTGCAATATATCAGAAATGACTTCAAGGCACACAGCAAGAACAAATGTATTTTGCAGATGCATTAATGTATCATCCTGTCCCAGATGCATATGAGCCAAAGATTCATGAGCATCTCAAATTAAGGTAGCCCTTGCTATTACAGGTGGGAGAATTCTTACTCTATGTTCAGGTTTCTTCCCCTTATGTACATTATTTTCAAGCCAATATTCGTTTCTTGATGCATATCCACTGAGATGTATCTTTAGCCGTTTCTGCACCAGACTGTTATAGTGCTATTATTCCACTTTCAACATCCCATGAAATCCTGGGGTTTGCAGTTTAGGGAGAGGACTTTGAGGCCCTCCCTAAACAGCAAACCCTAGGATTACATAGGATGTTGAAAGTGGAATAACAGTACTATAGCAGTCTAGTGCAGAAATGGCCTTTGTTTTACCTAAGCACTGTTCTAGTGTTGACTCTCATGTAAATTTTAGATGCTGCTGCTTTGTTTCAGTTAACATTTGTATTGCTGCTGCATTCAAAATTGTCTGTCTAATGCATCTACAAAGGTGTTGCCCTTCCTAAGCGAGGATATAGATTTTACATCCTAATGCCCTGGTTCATATACAACATCTATTAATGGATTCGTCTACTCAATTTTTGCAATGGTTTTCCACTTACTTACATGCTTCAGTCGTTCCTTCTTATTCGTCAAGAAGCCATTGGGATCCCATATGAAGATATGTTCTGTGTAGGCTTGGGCTAAATATGTAGAATCAGTCACAGTTAATGTGTGTTGCTTCTCTTTAGCTGCTTCATTAAACACTATTTCCAAGGTGGTTAACTCAGCATATTGGGCTGAATGATTGCCAGTGGTAAGCTTTCATTCTTTCAGAGCTTGTATGTGCCCATTGATCCATTGAGTTTTTATACAGACTGTGCTGCAGACTCGCTTTTTCCTGCTGTCCTGGATTTGACTGTATAGCCATCTGGGTAGAAGATAGAAGCATATGCCTCATTAGGTGCTTCTGGAGCAAGAAGGCTTTTTTTGCCTGAGCACTGAAATCTTTTGCAGCTCCTGAATCTTCCTCATGGAGGAAAATGATGTGTGTATTCCCCAGCATTAATAGCTAATTTAACCATTATTTATTCACTACTTTGCACTCAGCAGTTTCAGATGTCTGTAATCTTGTTGATGTTCTTAAAGCTGAATATAGATCTATTGGTTGACCCTGGGCTACACCATGGGCAGTCAGTGTAGCCAAATGTTGTCTGCAAGAGCTTCTCTAGTGGCGTCTATTTCAGTTCAGCACCCTTAAACATATATGAGTAAAACATTAAAGGTCATATACTGTTCTCATTGTATAGTTGATACATTGTTGTCTTGAGTGTAGACTGTACCTTCAGCAGAGGCATACAGATGGGGGGAGAGGAGGGTAACCTGCCACAGGTGGCAATTTTTGGGGGGTGCACCATGGCCACGCCCCCTCATGATGCAGCCATGCCTTCACATGCCACAGTCAGGACACCATACACTGCAACCACATCTCCTTGTGATGCGGCCACGCCCTTGTGTGATGTGGCCATGCCCCCATGACATGGCCACACCCCCGTGTGCCACGGCCACGCCCTCATGTGACATGGCCACACACAAGTGCACGATGTGGCCACACCCCTGCCCCTCCGCCCCCCTCACCCTCGCCCCCTCTGCATTCCAAGCTACATGGCTGACCTCCAGCATGAGTCAAGTTTCTGGATCCCTCATTTGTATGCTCAGGGGGTGATGAATGCTGCCAATAACACACTCACAGACACAGGAGTGGGAAGGATATGGCCACAATTTTGTTGATTACAGTTGCCAGTAAGGTTGGCATATGCATAGGTCCTGATACAGGCATGGACCAACCTGCCTGTTGATTGATGAGCCCAACCTTCTGACCCAATGCTAGAACCGCTGGAACAACAGGTGAGGCATCCTAACAAGGGATTGCCCCAGTGGCCTCTCTGGCCACCGGGGAGTGAGGGACCATCATATCCCAATGACACAGTACATGATCATATCTCTCCACCCATAAAAGGGCTGCCCACCCAGGAAAGCCAGTCTAAGCACCCTGCTACAAAGTGACTGCCAACTAAAACTGCTGGACCTCTGGAAGACTAGGAGGTGGGAGATGACTGGGAGAGAACTGGCCAGGCACTAGGCAATAAGGAGGATAAGTGCCCCAGCACCCAACTGGAGTGAAGGCACCTACCAGTCCTTATTGCCTAGTGCTCCTTATAGACAGTGGTACAGGCTCCAGGTGCTAGGCAAATTCCCAGTCTGAAAGTACTGCTGCTCCTTCAGTTTTAACTGTAGCAGCCAAGACAAGTTGCAAATTTGAAGCTGTCATATGTCCATGAGCCTTTAGATACAAGGCAGCTATGGCATCATTTCAGCTACTATACTCATTCTCTACCAGTTCTGGTGAGGCTGGAACTAGGGTATTAATCAGTCTTCTATGCATGTTGCCTTAAGGGATTGGAACTACACTCTCAGTTGCTGCCACATTCATGGAGATTCACATTGCTACGACTTTCAGACCTGGTGTCAGACCACAATATCTCTTACATCTCATTATAGACAAGGTCTGAGGTCTCTCCCTATATTCTCCTGCAGCAGATGGTGGCACTTCCATATCCAACTCACTTCTAAAAAGCATATATTATCTTTTCAGGACTTTACATTCATTAACCAAATCATTTTTTGTGGCCACCTCTTACAGCTGTTCTGGGGTCAGTGGGACCAAAAGTTTCTTCTCTAATCAACCCAGGGGTCTGTGGTTCTCATAACTATGGGTCCAGAGTTAAACAATGTTGACCAGGTTGGGGCCATTACCCCCTCTCTGGTGCTCAGTTGGATGGCCACACCAGTGTTTTTTGGGTGTGCTCAAAGGAATGTAACATTGTCTAGCTGCCATTTTATCTAACTTTCAGCTCCCCCCTCCTTTTCAGGGAGGTTATGGAAGGATTCTGAGGGGTTGGAAGAAGCAAGCCACCACATTTGGGCAGTCTGTGGGGTTGTTGGCCAGCTGAAAAATCTCCCTAAACGTTTGGAGGAACATCTGGGGCTTTGGGGGGATGCTTCAGTGGCTGCCCTTGGGAATCCCAGGGGTCTCGTGTGGCCTCTGGGCTGCACTTTGTCCACCTCTGCTACAGAAAGACATTGTGGAAAGTATACATGCAAATACAAAAGGGTGGCTCCAATCTTTAAGAAGATGCTTCCCTGTTACAGTCTCGGCCATCCATTCACACCTCTTCCAATTTCTACTCACACATAATTTCCCTTCAAATGTTGTAGAATTGCTCTGCCATCCTCCTGCCCAAACTTAGTTTTTCTGGGCTGGAGAGAGGAGGGCAGAAACTAAAACTCTGTGACTGTGTCATTGTTACAACATTGTTTTGTAAGCCTTAAAAAAAAGTTTGTTTTGCCTTAACAAACAACAGCTTTGGTTTTCTCCATTCTTGCTACATCTGTTCATTTCTTCATCAGTGAGTCATTGCCAGGTATTTTATGGATAGAGTTGGGGTCAGGAAATGGCCTCCACTGGAATTCACACTGGCAGGTAGAGAGTCAGTGAAGCAACTAGGCAAAAAAAATCCCTTTTTACAGATAAGGAATAGTGAGGTAGTGAAATTTTGCTAAATCAGGCAGAAAGAGAAGCTGTGAAAGGTAAGTGGGTGACTTGTCTTTCAACTCTCTATAAATAGCGACTTTCCTTTGTGGATTTTTAATTTAGCAGGGATTTTTAAAACCCCTTTTATGTTCCTCTGGTGCTAAAATCTTCCTTATTTTTGACCAGGTTAAATGAGTGGTAAAAAACTCACATGACAAGAAGAAAGCAAGCCCTAGTGGTGAACCATCCCTCTTAAGAAACACCACAGCATGTCTGAGTCCCATTAGAAGATTTATAGAAACATACATTTTCTGACAACTCAGAATACACCATATTTGTATTTAGATGTTAGCAAAGTTTATCTTTTGCTTGCTGCTGCATATAAAATACCCATGTGAAGTACTTCAAAACTTAGTCAGTTCACACCACTTCTCAAATATGTGACACAATACTGTGTTGTCCACAAAAAATCAGGGCAACTTACAGCCTGGTAAGCTTTTGTACTATATATAAATTCAATATACACCAGCAGTCTGAAAATGTATACATATACACACACACACTTAATGAAAAGAGGGATCACTGGCCATTATTAATTTTGTGTTTATGTGCCTTCAAATTGTCTGCCAACTTATAGCGACCCCATGAATTTCATAAGGATTTTTTAAGCAAGGAATACTCAGAGATGGTTCTGCTAGTTTCTTCCTCTGTAATACAGTCTACAGCACCTAGTATCCTGTCTGAGTTTGGAAGGTAAGCAGAGCAAGTTCTGGTTAGTATTTGGATAGTTAGTACTAATTACCTAATTGCTATTCACTTTTCATTCAATTAACGGTGGCTGTGGTTACTTGTAACTCATTTTCTTAGACATTTACGTGTGTAAGTGATTTTATATTTTTGTTTTGAGAAGATTCTGTTCTTTCAAACTTGAAGTTGAAGAAATATTGTGTTTTCTCATGGTCATACTGAAATGATCAGCATGTCCAAAGAATAATTCTAACATTTTTAGATTGCCTCTGGTGTTTCTGTACTGTAAAATCAACATTGACTGTGCTTGTTGATATCTCTTCAGCTCAGAAGTGCTCAGTCCCAGGAAAAAGATTCACCTGGGTTACCCGCTGATGATGGTGGACTACAACTCCCACCATTCCTCACTATTGGCTGGCTATGGGTGCTGTAAAAAGCCTTCCAACAACATCCAGAGGTCTACATAATTCCCAACCTTGCAGTAGACAGATAACTGGGGTGTTAGAAAGGACATTAGCATACAACCCTGATATGTTTGTTTTCTGTGCAACTTGAGTGGTTCATGGACTGGAGATCTCTGCTTCACCTTTTGGGGCTGATGTGTCCTCCTTCAGGCCACAAATTACCATTGCTATGTGAATGGATATATTTGGAGGGAGGAATGATTCAGTCATCAAGCTCCCTGTCCTTCAGACTGAAGTGGCATAGTTGAGACAGGCCTTCAACCTAACAATACAAGTGATGCTGTTCTTTTCTTCCCAGAGGCCTTGAGATATGCAACTTCACTGTTTCTGCATCCTTGTGTTGGGAGTGAGACTGGCAAGAATGCTGGACCCTGCACCATGCAGATGTGAAGAAAACGCAAACAGCTGTGTGGTTGTTGCTGGCAGTAATGGATTGCCAGGCAATCCTGGGAGTCCTGGACTACCAGGAAGAGATGGCAAGGATGGTGCTCAAGGCGAAAAAGGAGAGCAAGGTACAGTGCAAGCCGTTTCTAAGTGAAAGGTACAATAGGGGCATTAGGAGAAGAGCCCCAGTACAGTGCAAGAGGTGGGGAAAGTTATTTTTGAAGATTACAGTCCCAGAATCCCCCAACCAACATGAGCCATGTTGTCTGGGGGATTCTGGAGACTGTCACAGTCTAAATCCAGCTGTTAGTCCCAACTAAAACAGGTCCATTGAATCAATTACTAAGATGTTACAGGGGCAGCTTGACCAGGTTAAAAGACTATATCCAATTGCTAGTCTTGACTAGAATACGCCACTGCATTAGTGCTAACTTGGTAAGTCAAAATGTATGTATATTCTATTTGTTCAGTGGGTCTGCTCTGACCTGCAGTTAGATTTAGATTGTGAAATGTTATACCCCCAAGCTTTTCTCAGTGCTAAAATGTATGAAGAGCTTGGTTTCAAACTCTTGTTTCTCTTTTCCAACAAGACCTTAGACAGTGGGACCGGTAAAGATTGCCAATTACTGTCCTTAGAAGTAATGGAAATTATTATGCTTGTTTTTAATTATGTTTTTTTTAAAAAAAATAAGATTGTTATTTAAATTTGTTTATATTTGTAAACTAATGCTTTAGCTTAATTTTTTTTTTTTTTTTTAGTTATTGTAAGCTGTCATGAATCCCACTTGGGAGAAAGTCAGGATATAAATTCAACAACAACAACAACAATAAATAAATTTACATTGTGTGCCATCAAGTCATTTCTGACTTATGGAGACCCTGAGGCAAACCTATCACATGGTTTTCTTGGCAAGATTTGTTCAGAGGGGGTTTCCATTTGCCTTTCTCTGAGGCTGGGAGTATGTGATATGCCCAAAATCCCCAGTGGGTTTCCATGGCTGAGAGGGGATTCGAACCATGGTCTTCAGAGTCACAGTCCAATGCTCAAACCACTACATCACTCTGGCAATTCTCCATTTTCATTGTAATACAACTCTCCATTTTCTTGCACAACTTTCTCCCAAATATTTATTTATCCAAATACTTATTTGTTCATGTTAACAAGAAGAAGAAAAATACATCCACAAATCATGCTTTCTCACTTGTTCATCCTTTCTGCCCATTCCATTAACTGGCAGGATTACGGGGAACACAGGGACCCCCAGGAAAAGCAGGACCTCCTGGTTCTAAAGGAGATCAAGGTGAAAAGGGTCAAAAAGGTGACAGTGAGGGCAAAGGTAAGGCATGGTGAAAATACAGAGACTAAAGGCCTTTCTGCACTACACTGTTATAGTGCTATTATTCCACTTTCAACATCCTGTGGAATTCTGGGGGTTGCAGTTTAGGAAGGGGCGTTTAGAATCCTCAGCCGGAGAGCTCTTTGGCCTCAGAAAACTACAAACCCCAGAATTCCACAAGATGTTGAAAGTGGAATAATACCACTATAACCATGTAGTGAGGAAAAGCCCAAAGAGATTTAACTAACTTTGCCTCATTTTCATGCACAATGCTATATGGGACATAAAATAAGCTTTACTGTTTCCTCCTGAAGATGGTAAAAATATAAAAGGTGGATGGGGGAAAGAATCTAATTGCACCTTTAGAACTAACTGGTTTATTTTATTGTGAGATTCTATGCATTTCAGTCCACTATTTCAACTGTACTACTTCAGATGAGGTTGCTAATTTGCTCTCAAAGGAAGCAATGAGTAATCTGAGCAATTTTTTTTCCCCAGTGCAAGCAAGTCCTTGACAAAGGTGCAATTTTCAAAGACTATTTGAAAGCTATCTTGCACAGAATTTGCATGTGGTATATTTAACAAAAACAGAATTATTCTGCACTGGAAATAGTTTTTTTTTTCCTTTCAATGATCAGAAACACCTGCTCAGAAAATGCTGTTTCCTGCACAGGTAAAGCCATCTCCTGTGCAAAAAAGGATGTTTTCTTTGGAAAAACAAACAAAGAATTTTGCACAGAATAAGTTCTGAATTGTGAAGATTCTCATCAGTCCAGATTTTTCATTGTCAGAGTTTCCTAACACACAAGAAAGATATTTTCTTTAAGTAATTTTATTAAGGTTCCAACATATAAAACAAACAATTATCATTGTATTCTTAATTGTCGTATTACAATTGTCTTCCTTCCTCTCTGGATTACAATCTTTATCATTCCATTGAACTGTTATCAATGCATCACAATAAATTGTTAGTATTATCTACTTAATTCGTTAGTTCCTGTTTTTCTACTCAACTTTACTCGTTCCATGATATTTCTCCGAATTTTATCTTGTAAGATAAATATGACACATATGTTAGAGGGAACTGCGGTAAAGAAATTTTGGAGAATAATACTGTATATGGTCTCGACTACCCGTACTGAATTTGCAAGGCTTTGGAAAAGTGATATAATACCAACGACAGAACAATGGTGGGCAACTTTTATTGAAAATAGAAATGCAGATATTGTTTCACAGAGATTAAAAGGGAAATCAGATGATGATATCTATAAAGAAAGGCAGATGATTTCGGAAGCGAGAGGGGTCTTGACAGAGAATAATACATAATTCATGGTATTAAAGGTTCTTACAAGAAAGATATTTTTAAGCATTTTAAAATATTTTTGAATGTTGCTTCCATGCCTACCAGATATTTAGCAGTTACATGGTATAAAGCTTGGTTCAGAGTATAATAGGATACAAGTTTGATTTTTGTAATGGTAATACCCCAAAATCAGTAGAACATTTTAATCTTCTTGGATGCCAAGTAACAATTCTAGAACAAAGAAATTGCAAGGGAAGGTTGATGAGAGAAATAGCTGAATTGGGATATGTCCATAGGCCATTTCTGCATTACACTGTTATAGTGCTATTATTCCACTTTCATTGTAGTGCAGAAATGTCCATAAATTCCAGTCCATCATCAGAACGATGAACAGAGCTAATGATTTCCTAGCACACTGTATATATTAATACATATGTCCTCACAACCACGCATGTAAAAAGGGAGTTCTCCCTGAAGAAGTCACTGGCTTCAAGGGAATTAATGTTAGATAAGCAGATTTATTGCTTTCACATTTCAATATTATACTGGCTTGACACATGTGCATCATTTCACATCCTTTGAAGGCTTATAATTAGGATTACAATTTGCATCTTTCTGTATCCTATTACGTCAGAATCATGTAACTGATATATAGCTGGTGCCTTAATGTTAACTCTATCTATGCTTCTGACAAAGTAGATTGAAATCCATGAAAGCTTACACTAAAATAAATCACTTAGTCTGAAGCATGCTGCTAGGTTCTGTTCTTTCTCCTGCTCCCTTTCTTTTTCATGCTGAAACAGACTAACATGGCTGTCTTTTTGAAAACTCACACATGGGCAGGAAAAAATAGAAAGTCATTGAGGTATATAAATTGTTATCACAATTCATGATTATGAAAGACTTGCATCGCTCTGACTAGCCATCTTTAAAAAAAAAACACACAGATGTTCGACTGATGACAGCCGTAACTTCATCTTGGGTAAATCAGCAGGCTGTGTAATGCAATGATTTGTCTTTAAGCAATATCAACTTCATTGATCCATTGGAGTGAATTTTGAGGTGGTAGCAAACAGTGCCAAATACAGCCTCATGTTGCGATACCACCAGTCATACAAACAGTGCATCCACATGAGCACAGTAATATATGAGACTTAAGATTTTGTATTATCATACCAGCATTTTTCAGGCTACTATAGCTATACAATTCATAACAATCATAATACTGGAGAAGTACCAGTTTATGCAAATGCTGTTCCACATGAACCTGATAGTATCCACATGCATTATTTAGGTAATCATGTGGAGTTGTTAGAAGGTGTCAGCCAGTTCATCGATGTCCAGTAACAATCAATCAACGTATTAGTAAGATTTTGAAATAGAATCTTTATTCTGATAGTAAAGCCAAAAATGACTATGAGCAAGGATAAGTTGATTCAACCAATTTCAGTTTCTCTTGGTTTCTTCTTATTCCAATCTTATGCTTCGTTTACTTTGAAATTTAGAGAATTTTCCAGTCTTAAATTTGGTTCCTGACAAATTTTGATATTTTATTAAAATTCATGTGAAAATTCATAATAATTTGGGGGCACATTTTCCCCTATGCTTGTACTTTTGTATACAGTTATCCCTAATAGGCATATTTTCTCTTAATACAACCCATTCTTAACATTGTTTTCTCAAATATTCACATTTTTGTGAGTGATTTCTCCTAATATTATCATCCAATAATTCCCTAACTGGGGAGATCTGAGAGGTTCAGTCCTAAAGACAAAATTTCTAAGCTCTGTGACAAAAACATCACTGATCCACAGAATTTATGCTCCAGTAGATCCATTAGTCTTGAAGTATTAAGACTGGGCAGAATCCTGTATGGAATATACATATATGGATGCACCGTAGTTAGTGTGCTATGCAGTGAGTCCTGGCCTAACTCCACTCCTCATTTTCACTTCCTGGGCAGCAACCACTGCAGTCAACAGAAGTCTGTTCCTATGTCATTTGGGAAGTAGCTGACTGCCATTTCCATCCCCTCCTGTGAGTGATCTCTGGTGCAACAGGCAAAAACATGATCCCTGTTGCAATTCCCACTCAAACCAGAGATCACTCATATGGGGAGTAGGGAAAGACATCAGTCAGCTGCTTCCTGGGTAACAGAGGAACAGAACCTCATCAATCACAGTGGCTGCTGCCTGGCAAATTGAGATTAGGGGACTTTCACAGTCCGTATGTAGCTGCTACCCAGGGGCTATATGAATCATGAATACGTAACAGCCATGAATGCGTAATTACAGTTTACACATTCGTAACTGCCATAGAGGATTCCAGCCTCTATGTTAGTTGCACAGCAAGAAAAGGTAAAATCCTGGAAGGGAAAAAAGAGAGTGCTGTTGTTACCCTGTGTACAGGAGGTCCCGGGAGGGACACCAAAATTTGCTCAACTAAAAGTGGGGAAAATTAGCTAAGAGCACTGCTTAGCATTACGAGAGGCAGGGTAACTTAGCGAGATCTTGAACCCTATGTCGACGGGGTCGGGTCGAGTCAAGGAGCAGAAGTTGAAACAATAAATGATGTTTATTAAACACAAGCAAAACAGTGTATGCCACACAATCATACAAGATAACTAAAGAAAATAAAAGTTGGAGTGGTATAGAGGGATTTTTAGAGGGATTGCTGGTTTGGGTGATACTTCACCTGTCCTGAAGCCCAGAAAAATAGAGAGTGAGGCTGGGGTGCAATGTAGCTCAGCATGTGGAGCTGAGGGAAGGCTCGCCAAGCAAAGCGGCAGCAAGGGGGGATGGAACTCGGGAGCATTCCGAGGAAGGTCTTGGAATCAAGGGTTTTTATAAGGAGAATGTGACTGCAGGCTATGCCGTACTTGGGGAAAACAATGGATTTGGAGTTGGAGACAAAGCCTCCAAAAGGTCAGAATCTGAATGATTGAATTATCATAGTGGTTCTCAATAGAGTAGCCAGTATGCAAACACAGAGTACTTGGGTATTGTATAGTTAACCCATCAAGCTGCCAGCGTGGGGCAGAGGCTCTTTTGTAAGCTGTGTGCATACCTAATTAGAGTACTTGCCTGGAGGTCTCCCAAAGCAGGGAGTCAGCTATTTTCTGGCCTGCCTGTATTGTCTAGGAATATTACAGCAATTAACGGCCGAGCTTGTTTACGTGCTTGTCCGGTGGCCTCGGAAGCATGTGGAGTGGAATAGAGAAGTGAAGCCGAATTGTGATATCAAGAGGATATCTTTTAATATCCCCAAAGCTCGGACTAGCCAGGGCAGTAACAATCCCCCCCCCCAAAAAAAATGGGTGACGTTGCGGACAATATCGGACATTTTCCAATCAAAAATCAAAAATCAATTTAGAGCCGAATAGGGGCTTGCAGGTTGGTAGCCATATCATTTCTCAAAAAAGGGAATTTTGGGGAAAGCAAAAGATTACTATCTTATAAAGACAATCCTAACTAAAATCTAAAACTAAACACACACACACCAATGCCATAACGCAGTAATAAACAATTAAACAATAAACAATGTCCAATGTCCCGTCAATAGGGAACTGTCGAAGAATGAGTAATGGTAGTAAAATAGCAAATGCAATTCATGAAATAATCAATGAAATACGGTAAATCCAATGCATGGTTTGGCAATGAAGGCAATCCAAGGAGCAAACAGTTCAATGTGGAATGAAAGTTTGCAATCCGGGGGAGGCGAGGTGCAAGCAACAGTCTTGCCACCCCTCCCCTCGCAACAGGAAAAGTCTGTTAGCTGGAGCGGGCAAGCAAAGCATAAGTCCATCCAGGCAACGGAGCAGGAACAACAACAAAATGTCCAAGTCGGTGCAGCCTGGCTCGCTGCAAGTTCAGGAGCAAAGAGTTTTTGCAGAATTTGGAGCCTGGAATACTCCATAGGTTTCCTCTGGTCAGCAAATGGCAGTAGGAATGGCAAAAAGTTCGTCGTGGCACACGGAAGGCTGCTTGGTCACCTTCCCTCACAGTCACAGGTGTCGTTGAAGAACCAGGAATCTCCAACTCTTGGCCATCAGATGGAGCAGCAACTTTCTTTGTCACCCCCCCCCCACGGTACTCGGGGGTGGTACCTCAGGGTCTTCCCAGTCTTCTGGATCAATTGACCTATTAGAGTTTTAACAGAAGAACTGACATGTTTATTATCCAATGTATACCATAAATTCAAATTGCCGGCTCAAAGCCTACTGGGAATTTGAGCTGAAACTGGAAATTTTGCTCACAATGATCTGGAAGGGTTGGTGGGAGTGAGGACTTAAATAACTCCCAAGTCTAAAGCAGTTTTGGCCGTAGGAAAGCCGAGAAGGGAAAGAGACACTGTGGATTCAGAACCCACATCAAACAGTCGGCCCCGGTAAGGTCTAATAACCCAGTACCACGAAGGAAACCCGGATTATGAAGTTCCCATTCGCGCGCTGGTCCTGAGACTGGGTCACCCAGAGTCGTCCTGGAATGTGGCCAGATGAGATGTCCAAAGTCATTCTGGAGCAAGATGGGATTCCAGTTGGCAGACAAATAACCAAAGTCATCCCTGACAGGATGAGGTCTTACTTGGCAGTTCGCCGAGGTCCCCCCCCCATCGCTCAAGCCTAGAGCCTGACTCCAAGCCTGATGATGTATACCGAGCGCTTCGGGGTCTGCAGGAACGGTGCCGGTGGTTAGATGTAGGTTCTGAATGCACAACTTCCCTACCTCAAGAAAGCTGGATTCTGAGGCAGGCCTGAAAGATGGTCGCATTCGGATAGGCTTTTGCAACCAGACATTTAACTTGAAACAGTTCACAACAACAACAACAACACTATTACAACTATTTACACAGCAGAACTATTTACAGTATCGGGATCCAGAGGGGTCGCCACTCCGCCTCTATTCCCTTCAGACAAGGATCGTTCAACCATTATCAAACACCTCATGGATTGAGACAAGCCTCTCGGACCAATTAACGGTTGGTACTTCCTGGTGACTCAAGGAACTCTGGCAAATCATGGAGCTTACGTTGGGTCTTTGGGCACCGGGATCTTCTGGCTAAGGGATGACCACCGATTCAGGATCAACTGGCTGACCTTTCCATTCTTTTTGCAGGGTCTCCGGAATTACCAGCAGGAGTGGCGGCGCCCGCTCCTGGTTTGGGACCCCTTTCTCCAAGTCATGGAGGAGGCTAGTCTTGGACTCGTATGCCTCCTGGAAAACTGCCTCTTCAGGTATGATGGTGACCAAGATGGAGCCGTAAACTAGCTTGGCCCCGTTCACGATCACCAGCGTCATAATGAATTGGGTGCCTCAAAGCGTGAAGACTCACTGGCACCAAAGCAGCCGTATGGAGGGGAAGGCAGTAGCCATGTCTGCCTCCATGTGGTATTTAGAACTCTCCATTATCGAAATCTCCCCTGCTGGACTACAGTTAACGGGAGTGCGTAATGTCAACACAGGGTGTGCCAGGGTGAGTGTCTGTGCTAGCCCGTGCTCTGGCTGGGCAGGAGCCTCTTGCTGCTTAAATCCCCAGTGTCCTTTGAGATTCCCCTGAAAGATGGCACAGAGAGGAAGGACTCTTCTGGCCAAGGCTTCAAGGAAATCCCGGGGGAAACTGCTGGTTTCTAGCCGGGGTCTCAGAGCAGGGACAATGGAGAGCTTCGGAAGCTTGGGGCTGGCTTCCCCTGGCTGTGTGTCCTCCCTTTCCTGGCTCTCACACATACTGGCAATATCAAACTTGGTGGGGGCTTCCACGCCTCCCAACTGAAAGAATGGTGCTTCCTCCTGAACCTTAGCCTGGTGTGATCCATCTAGGTGCTCTGAAAGCACCAGTGTCTCAGAGATCGTTGGACTCGCACTCGGGGCTGTGTCATGAGGAGGGGCAATCTGTCTACTTCTAGTGCGCCCTGGGCGCTTGTGTTCTCTGGAGGGCTTAGGTTGGGTTCCCCCCCGCCATATCCGGTCAAGCGGATAGCGTCAGGGGTGGGCTCACCCTGTCTTCTCAGATTGGGGAGTAGCACTTTTGGCACTGCTCTGGAGTATGCAGGAGGGGTGGCAGGGGTCTTTTCCCTAGACCTACCCCATCTGTTGGGCTTCAGCTGAGCCACAATCCTCTGGGGGAGATCCCAGGACCGAGGGCACCCCTATCCTGACAACTCTAATTCAGGGTAATATCCAGCTGGAGGGGGACCATGGGTCACCGCATTCACAGGCTGGCTATTTCCCAGTGGTAGATGCCTGTCGAGTGCATCCAGGAGCTCGGATGTGGGTCTCCCATCGAACTGGCTCATGTCCAGCCCGAACCTTCTGAGCATGCCCCAGACCCTTACTCCGTCCGAGGAGTACGTCTGGGCCGTGGGATCATACCCGCCAGACGTCTCCTGAGGAGAGCCCGTGTCAGAGGGCTCTTTGGGGGCAGTTGGCTGCTGTGGGGGACTTCCTACCTTGCCAGGCTGGCTGCGGAAATCTCTTCCCTGCCACTGCCTGCTGTCCTGTCTGGGTGGCGGTCGCGAATTCCAATTCCCTCGCAGAATGGAATTTGGAGCCGTTTTCCTATGCTGGGAATGGGGCCCATAGTTGGAGTAGGTAACCTCGGCTACAGGTTCCCAATTCCCAGTGTCCTTCCTATGCATCTTAGTGGGAGGTTTTAGGGATCCTGCCTCACTCAGCAGGTCGGACACCCGTCGGAGGTTATTTCCAAATTCTTCCCAGTGGGTGGCGGCTGGATCCACCAAACCTAAGGTCATCTTGGTCTCGTGGTTAAGACCTCCGTACAAGAGTGTCTTAAACTCGAGATAGTCGAAGTTATATCCACAAGGCATCAAGGTGACCTTCTCGGCCAGAATGGCGAGGAGCTGCTTCCGTGCCACGTAAGCCTCAGGGTTCTCACGAGGACCCTGTTGCTCCATGACATAGAGCACACTCGCACTCTGTCCGGGCCATAAAATCCTCACTACCTCTGTCATCCAGTCGTGGGCCTCGAGCCTAACCAAGCCTCGAGCTGCCATGGTTGACTCAAGAGTAGGGAGCTCGGAGGGGGACATGCACAGCCCAGCCAGTTGAGTCAGGTCCTGACCATTGGCTGTCGAGTGAGAGTGTATCACCACGTTCAACCACATGATCCTGGTGGTTCTGTTCAATGGACCTAACTGGTCTGCAATCGCTTTGGCCTCAGTAGCATGCCAGGGGACCCTAGTCTCAGTGACCTGCGTCTCCTGCGTTTCTCGCCTATCAGAACTGCCTTCTCCAAGGGGGGTGGCCCGTCTCGTCATGGACCATGTCTCTACTGGGTGGACTGGGACCTTAGGGTCGCTCCAGTCTGGATTGTGGGGAACGGTTGCCCAAGCATCCTCTGGCAGTGTCTCCCCAGAAAAGTCCTTTGCAAACATTGGGAGCAGCTCTGGGCACACAGCCGAAATTAAGGCTTTGCGCGTTTGGAGCTGGCTCTCCAGCGCAGCTATCTGTTTCTGGCAAGCTACATGGCTAACAGCCTACTTCTGCTCTCTTACTTGCCCCACCATGAACTTGGCCGCAGACTGGGCATGATCCAGCTCAGGCTCTAAGGTGTGGGCTTTCTCATCCCAAGCTTGCGCCACTACCGTGATGTTGTTAAGCTTCTGTGCTGATGCCTGTGCTACGGACGCAAAAGTTACCTTGTCCACACGCAGTGTCTCGACCTCGGCCTGAAGCCGGGCATTCTCCTTTTCTACGCTCGCTAATTTCTCTCTGGTTTCCACCAGGGCGCTACTAGCATCTCTGGCCGTAAGCCAAAGTCCCCAAGTGGCCAAAGCGTCCTTAGACAGCCTGAATGAGTTCTTTGATTTCCGTGCCAGGGTGTATGCTTCGCCGAGTGTGGCAAAGGGATCGGCCGTCTGGAAGATGGAGTCCTTCCAGGGGCATTTCCCCTTACTCAACACCCATCTCTCTAGTTTACCTCTGACCTCTTCCTCCAACATCAGGTCCCTGATGGTGACCTTACTAACCTCAGCCATTTTACACACAAACCACAACTATCTCTAACACTGCCTACAAGCTACAACCTACAAACCACAACCTACAAATGGGACCAGGAACTGGAGTGATGGGAAGGATCACCTAGACCCCTGGGGGACTGAAGGAAAACGAACTCTGCAGAACTTCTCTAAGAAAGAGGGACGGGAACCTATCTCCAGCCTGCCCAAACGAAGTCACCTTGGTACTCCCAGGCCCGGTTTTCCACCTTGACAGCACTGGGGACCAAAGGACGAGAAAATGGTTCAGGGGCAGGGAGGTCACCTAGACCCAGGGAACCCTCAGGAGTACTCCGCCTGCCTGAAGGGGGGAAAACGAACCCAGCGGAACTTACAGCGCCTCCTGGCCAAGCAGCGGGGGAAAAGGGCAAGGAGCCAAAACCGAACCATCCCTAACTGGTTTTCTGGGTGAGGGGTACCTTCCTCTACCATGGGCTAAACCTCTAAACCCTAGGCTAGGTCGGGACTCACCACCTGCACCTAGTCGGCTAGCCAATCAGGACGCAACCGAAACTACACAGTGGGATGCACCCACACTTCACAACTACTAGCGGGATGCACCCGCGTTCTCTCAAAGCTACACAACAACAACAACTGATGGGACGCACCTGTATACTACTCTGACGGGGGGAATTTCTTCCCTAAGTGCTATTTTGCCTTGCCACTATGGTGTTGGATGAGTGTAGACTGTTCCTAGTATACTAACACTCTAACACTTCAGATCCCAGCCCATGATAGACCCCAAGTTAGGGATGTGATTCCCAGGACAGCTTGTGCACACCCCTTGCTATCGGACGACGGTTCACCACCTAGTGCTAGTGACCATGCTGGGGCAGCTGACATACACAAACCAAGCAAGAAAGGGGAACAGATTTCCACCCAGACAGAATAGCTCTAGAGCTCAAACGCTCAGACTCCACACACACGTGTTCCTGCCTAACTGCACTCTAACGACTTGACCGACCGTCACCTAAGTCAGTACCAGCCTGATTTGAGGAGGTTCCCTACTCCTTCTCAAATTAGGGGTACCGGGGATGCCTGCGTTGCTCCACCACTCTGTTACCCTGTGTACTGGGGGTCCCGGGAGGGACACCAAAATGTGCTCAACTAAAAGTGGGGAAAATTAGCTCAGAGCACTGCTTAGCGTTACGAGAGGCAGGGTAACTTAGTGAGATCTTGAACCCTATGTCTACGGGGTTGGGTCGAGTCAAGGAGAACACAGAAGTTGAAATAATAAATGATGTTTTATTAAACACAAGCAAAACAGTGTATGCGACACACTCATACAAGATAACTAAAGAGAATAAAGTTTGGAGTGGTATAGGGGGATTTTTAGAGGGATTACTGGTTTGGAGGATACTTCACCTGTCCTGAAGCCCAGAAAAATAGAGAGTGAGGCTGGGGTGCGATGTAGCTCAGCACGTGGAGCTGAGGGGAGGCTCGCCAAGCAAAGCTGCAGCAAGGTGGGATGAAACTCGGGAGCATTCCAAGGAAGGTCTCGGAATCAAGGGTTTTTATAAGGAGAATTGTGACTGCAGGCTATGCCGTACTTGGGGGAAAACAATAGATTTGGAGTTGGAGACAAAGCCTCCGAAAGGTCAGAATCTGAATGACTGAGTTATCATAGTGGTTCTCAATAGAGTAGCCAGTATGCAAACGCAGAGTACTTGGGTATTGTATAGTTAACCCATCAAGCTGCCAGCGCGGGGCAGAGGTTCTTTTTTAAGCTGTGTGCATACCTAATTAGAGTACTTGCCTGGAGGTCTCCCAAAGCAGGGAGTCAGCTATTTTCTGGCCTGCCTGTATTGTCTAGGAATATTACGGCAATTAATGGCTGAGCTTGTTTACTTGCTTGTCCGGTTGCCTCGCAAGCACGTGGAGGGGAATAGAGAAGTGAAGCTGAATTGTGATATCAAGAGGATATCTTTTAATATCCCCAAAGCTCGGACTAGCCAGGGCAGTAACACTGTCTTGCTTGAAACAGATCCTCATTGCTGTTATTTTAAAAACTTCTCTGTTTTAACCAGAGCTTAGCAAAGTTAACCTACTGGACAATAATTTCTGGAATGTCCCTGCCAGCTGACTTTTCTAAGCTCCAACTTTTCCAAGTTCTGATTTTAACACCAACAAGAATAACTTCTTTTTTTTTTACCTTTCAGAACTTGAAGTTCTTAAGACTCAAATTACTTCCTTACAAGCAGAATTGAAAGCTTTGCAAGTGACTGCAAGCAAAACTCAGAAAGGTAAGAGAAGCAGCAAATAAATTGAGGTACAGATCAGGCCCAGATACTTTTATTGGGCTTTTATAATCAAAACTGGTGTTAGAAGAGTTAACTTTGATTGCTTTTTCTGCCAGCCATTCTAGGCTATATTTTTCCAAACAGCACAAGAGTTGGTGCCAAAATATTTGCAACCAATGGAGCTGAAGGTGACTTTGAGACTTCAAAAGGAATGTGTGAACAGTTTGGTGGCCAGATTGCTTCACCAAGGAATGAAGAAGAAAACAAGGCCATACAAAAACTTGCTGCAAAGCTACAAAAACATGCATTTCTTGGCATGAATGACCAGGAGACTGAAGGCATTTTTGAGGATCTGAATGGTAATCCAATGGAATATTCAAATTGGGCAAAAGGAGAACCCAATGGAGAGCATGAAGACTGCATTGAGATATATTTCAATGGCAAGTGGAATGATAATAGCTGTAATAAGAGTCGGCTAATAATTTGTGAATTTTAATCTGATTTGATTTTCTGAGTGTTTCTAAATCTAGGTATTGCAGGCTTCTTAGAGCTTCTAAATAAAGAACTATGTCTGCAGGTCATAATTAACCCAGCCTTCTGGAAAACTATCCCTCTATACTGAGGTCTAAGAAAGAACAAGACGTTTAAATGTATTATGACTGTGCAAAGATCAACTATTTGAACATGTGTCGGACCAGTTCACAGAATTTGATACCACATGGATCACTTCTGATGGCATCTCCAAAATTAGCATCTTCATAGCACACTCATATGCTGCACTTTGAATAGCGGGCTAGAACCTGAATGCTGTAATTATAGGTTTTCTATGCTTATGAATATTTAAGTGTCCATCTTTAATATGTTAATGAAGCAATATTTATGTCTTTACTAGTTAAAAAAATGGAGACTTGTTTGATTATCAGTAAATCAGCTTACACTATCTTAATTCAATATCATCTAATTGCCTCTCCACAACCTGTTGATTTACTGACATTGCTATGTTACACAATTGTTTCCAGGAGCAGTCTTTTCATACGATTTGGGGAAAAGAAGCTCTTGAGGGAATCCATCATCAAAAATAGATCCCTATTGCAACTGTTACAGAGAGCCTTGCAGTGCTATATCTAGGCTCAACAGCGCCTAGCGCAAGCCTGAAAGTTGCAGCCCTAGGTGCTGCCACCACTGTCCCCCTGCACCAGGCCCAGAAGGACTGCAGTGGGCATGGGCAGAGTGGAAGCAGGGCAGTAGCAGGTGGGGGGGGAGGTGAGGGCATGGGCAGGGCAGTGGGCGGAAGGGGGCGGTGGCAGGCTGGAGGGCTGCTGCTGCCACCGCCACCCCTATACAGGAAGGACCCTGGCAGTAGTGGATGGGTGGCGGCAGGCCAGGTCCAGGTGGGAGGGGGGGTTGTTTTTTTGGCATCCCCTGACAATCCTCTATTGTATATGGCCACCCTATTGATGAAACTGGGAAAGAGCAAACTTTATTTTCTCAGTCAAGAGTTGTGTGATGCCACCTACTCACTCTTGTTTTTATAGTTACCTAGGCCTAGGATGTTCCTTTTAAAAAGATTCCAACTTATGATATTCAGTTTGATCAAATAATATCTGTCTGGAATGCAGCTTCTACAACTTCAATCCTATGTATTTACCTCAGTCAGCCCAACGAAGACAGAAATGTACATCTGAATAAATTGTACAGGAAGATGGGAATACTGTGGTGCTCCAGATCAATTCAGAGAATTTAATTCTACGTGGGTCATAACTAGGACTGAAGGAAGTTGCAGTCCAACAACATCTGTAGGGCCACAGTTGCCCGGCTCTGATGCATAGGATCAACATGCAGAAAAAGTATATGAGACCAGATCACTTTTCCTACTGAAAGTTGTGCATACTTTAAAGAACATTTAAAATGGAAGGAGCATCTATCACAAACTTGGAAGAATTACCTTTTTTACCTATAGCTTCTTATGGAGGGGGCCAGGCCTGCTTTTCCTTCTCCCTGACTGGAGTAGCAGCTGCCCTTCCAGTCTGCTATAGCACCCTGTCACTCCCTCATTCAACCCTTGCTTTTCGCTTTAAAACCACCACCTTAATGTATAAAGGGTAAAGCCTCTCAGTTGTTATTCAGAATGAATTACTGATTTGTGGTAGGGTGCTGCTAATGAAGAGTACTCTACTGAGTCAGAATTTGTAAAAATATCATGTAATCTTTATGAAAATAACACACAGGGCAAAGGTATTGGGTGTCATAAGAATTCCAAGCAATACAGAACTTCAAAAGGTATTTAACTAGTTTCTTATAGCTCCACTCAATATACAAGCACAGAACTTTCATTCACACACAGTCCTTTAGCTTAGGCTCAAAGGTCTTTTGCTCAAAGGCTTAATTTCCAAGTCTGAAGCCACTTCCACACTAAACTGTTATAGTGCTATTATTCTACTTTCAACATCCTATGGAATCCTGGGGTTTGCAGTTTAGGGAGGGGCCTTTGAGGCCCCTCCCCAAACTGCGAACTCCAGGATTCCATAGGATGTTGAAAGTGGAATAATAGCACTATAACAGTCTGGGGCAGAAATGGCCTAGGTCATACCTTCTGACCCAACTTAAAAAATGGTTTCTCCTTTGTCTCTCTCTAGACCTCTGAGAAGACAACCACACTTATTCAGACAACCCTCCTGGCAGATTGAAGGCTCTGACTTAAAACTCTCTCTGTCTCTAGAAATCTCAATGAAGGAATCTCTAAAATACAAGTCACTGTGCCTTATATAGAGTTTCTCCTTTCAAAATATTAGCCCCTCCCTCTCACCAATGGGCTGCGTTTCTCTCTCTTACAAAGCCACTGTGGTTACATAGCAATCTGTTGCTAGGACCGCCCTGCCACTCACACTAGCCACATCCCCAGAATCCCAAAGTCAGGATGGTGTTTGCCATGTTGGCTGGGAGAATTCTGGGAGCTGTAGTCAAAAACATCACCTTTCCAAACTCTGCTTCTACTAGCATGAATTCTCAACATTGGCTATGCCAGCTATGGCTACTAGAACATGCAGTCCAACAGCATCTGAAGGGCTATATAATTCCACCCCCAATACAAACAGATGAACCTGCCTTATATTGTGTAACACAATTGGCCCATCAAACTCAGAGTTATCTGTTCCACCTTGGAATGGGCCTTCACAGTTCAATAAAGCTACAATCCAGGGTCAGTCCAATCATTAGGCAGTATGAATTAGTTGCTTTAGGCAGCAGATACTGGAAGGACAGGGAGTGGTAGTGCTGTGATAGTGGTTGGAACTACATGAGTCATTTTGCTTAGCTAGACCTCCCAGGTTAGAGGCCACCCTGATGAATCAGTTTAAACAGCTCTTTTAAAGGTTTACACACATTTCTGGAGGAAAAGGCTATCAACAGCCATCAGCCAAGGCTATGAACCAATAGAGCAGGTTTCTTAGTAGAGATGGAAAGATATTTGAAAATATTTTCTTTATTTAAAAAAAAATCTCTAGTGTCAAGAAACATTGATGAGGAGAATCTTGGACTAATGAGTGTCTTCACAGTTCTGGACTTATTCCATGCAAAACATTTACATAGCAAATAGCGTTTTCTGCATAGGAAATAGCCTTTTCAGTGCAGAAGATAATATTTCCAACAGGAAGTGCAGTTTCCTGCCAGAAAATGTTATTTTCTGGGCAACACAGCCATATGCAAGTTTTACACCAAATAAGTCACAAGTTATGAATTGGTTTCAATAACTGCATTTCTCAAAGACTTTTTTTATGACATGAAGACATCTGCTAAAATTACTCATTACTAGGGATGTAATCCTTCATTACGTTTCTTCTCAAAAGTAGCAAAGAATAATTTCAGTAATTTTCTTCCCAATGTGAGCAACTCTTTGAAAATCATACAGTTTTCAAAGGCTATTCACAATCTGGGCTCTATTCTATGCAAACAGAAAATAGCATCTTATTTACAGAAAACAGCATTTTCTGCATGAAAAGATGCAGAAAATGCAGTTAAAATAGAAAAAGCTTTTTTTCTGCACAGAAATTACTGTTTTATAGGCAGATCCACCATGTGCAAATTTTACACAGAATAAATACGCAATTACAGTATTTTCTGTGCATGGAAAATAATATTTCAATATAGAAATATTAATTCCTGCACAGAAAATGCTGTTTTCCATGCAAATCCAATAATATATTAATTTTATGCAGAATAAATCCCCAATTGAAACATTCTCTGTGCAGAAAACAGCATTTTCTGTGCAAGAATTAATATTTAAACATGGAATTTTTTTTCCACACAGAAAATGCTGTTTTCCATGCAAAACAAACACACATGAATTTTGCACAGAATAAGTCCCAAACTGTGAAGAGTCTCACCAGTCCAGGATTCTTCTTATCAGATTCCTTGACACCCACAAAAACATGTTTTTCAACCATTTTCAAAATATTTTCAACTAATCTTTCCATCACTACCTTCTTTGAGAAGAAACTTATTGAAGAATTACATTCCTAGTTCTTCACTTGAGGCCCAGAATTAGCTTCCATAAATCAGGGGTGGGGAAAAAAACCCTTCACTTTCCTTCCTGTTAATTTAAAATTTGTTTTTATGAATTCTTATTTTTTTTAAAAAAGGAATCAAATTGTGCTACTGAAGTATCATTTCAGTCCTCTCTCTTGTTCTGGCTTACAGCATCTGAGAGCTTTTGCTTTACCTTTCTGTTGCTCCTTTACACGGTCACATAAGATACAATGATCATTGTCATCATGTTATGGAAAAGGGGTTTCATCAGATTATCAAAAGGAACCCATAATGAAAAGAAAAAAAATAGATTAAGAACCACTGCATTACAGATTAGAGGAGAACACATCAATTCAGACGTAGTATATCCTCTAGTTGTCAATATATGAATACAAAGAATGAGGAACGGTGACAACAATGTACCCTTCCCTCTGTTTCTGGAAGCGTGTAGCTGAGAAATAGTACCTGGATTTAGATCAGAGGAGGGAATGGAGGTTGCCCTCTTCCCCCTCCAAGACCCACCTCCCTAGAGAATGGGAAGTTCCTCCTCACTCTCACTCTCTCACACACACTGCTAAACGTCTACCTGGAAGGACTGGTGAAGGTGAGGGCTTGGAGTGGTGTTGCGACAATCCTACTCTTTCTCCATCTGAGTTTGATGCATATACACATGGGTTGTGTGAAGATGGCAAAAACAGAACAATGTAATACTTAGTATGAAGGAGTGGTTTCACCGGAACTCCACAGGCAGCTGAACACTGAGTGGAAACAGAGAGCGCTATACGATTTCTAGAAATAAAGGACAGTGAAGAAATCAGACTGTGCTAAATCACACATAAGGTAAGTTGGTAACTTTTCAATGTCATAGAAATAATAACTCTTCTGAAAAAAGCCTATCCGTGTAACAGCAACATTACAACTGGTTCAGTTTTTTTCAGGCTCTGATGTGCCAAACATTAAATTAAATATGGGACAGTTACAAGATGTACATCAGTATGAATAACAGAGAAACAGGGGAGGGCAGGGCATGGTGTAAGCAGCAAAAAAGCCAAATTCATGGCCTGTTGCTTTGCTGCCAAACGTTTTGCACCTCTAATACCCTTTAGTAAAATTAAGTCAGCACCAATCCCAATAAGCTAGGCAGGGCTGCATAAGCAAACCAGGTACAGTTTGTGACTTAGTCCCCTGCACAAAATCTCCCACACCAAAGGTTGCTCTTTTAATTCTTCCTCTTCTTCATGATGTGAGTAGTTACACAGTGTTCATTCTCTCTAATGTTCAGTGAAATGTTGGCAGTTTTGTGATGAAGACTGCAATCTTTGATGTTGATCTGCAGTGGGTCTGTTTGTAGTTTTGCTAGAACCATTAGCGCTCTAAAAGATCCCTTCTGTTAGAGATTCTGGTTTTTTTTAATTAAAACTAAAAAAGCGACATAAAGTAACACAAAAACAAAACAACATAAAACAAAGACACTACAAAATACAAAATAGAAAACAACACATAACAATACTATCAATAACTAAGAATTATTACATATAAATCAAAATTACTTCCCCTACTTATTGCAAGTAGCTCCTCCTTCTGAATTCTGATTCTGAATTCTATTGAATATGAACAGCTTTGTAAAAATCAATCTAGCTTTGCCATAGTAGCTCAAGTCCAAAACAACACAGGTAAGCAATTAACTAAATGTGTTATGGTGTTTATATTGAAATATTTTACTTCTACACTACACCATCATGTTGACCTAAAACTATGAAATAACACAGCTTAAGAATAAAAGATCCATATAAAACAAAACAGCAAGGTTGCTTAGTGAATTAAATTTAGGCTGAGGTAATTCAACTGTTTTAATACTGGAAGATGCCCAGGTCTTTAAATAGCTGCTTTATATTTTTTTAAAGCGCTGTGCTGCTTTTAGAATTTATTTTGATATTATTAAATTTATAGTTGTTGGCATTGTTTAAGGGGAAAGCAAGATATAAATGTTTTCAAGAAATAAATTTAGAAATGGAAGTTTTATGCCTTGATTTAAGTTCTTGGAATAAAAACAAACTCCTTAAATAAACTTAACTAAAATCCAGTTTTAGTTTCAACTAAGGCAGATGCATTGAATCAATTGTTCAATTGTAACTCAACATGTACTCTTCAGGATATACTGATTTAATTTAGGCTTAAGTTATATGTGATGGAACTGGGAGTTACAATTCAGCTTTTCTTCTGCAGAACTGAGACATTTTTTTTCCACATTTAACTGATTTTGAAGCTGCTAGTTGCTTCTGGATTGAAACTTAACTGTTGTTGTACTGTGAATTTACTTAGTGAGAAATTCTGCATAATAACCGTTTGTTTATTGGCTCTGACTGGCCCATATTAAGTCAAGGTTGGTCAAAGGGCAATCTTGCTTTGATGCCTATTTGTGCTCAGTGCAGAATGCTGTGATCTCACATGAAAGTAACCTGAAAAGGTCCTGCATGAAAATTACAAGTCTAGCTTAGCTAACAAAGTAGACACATGCCTGGGCATTACTTCTTTAACAGAAAATTTTGTACCCAAAGCAGATATAACACGGTATAGGGATAGGTTCCTATAACACAGAAAAGAACAGTTCAATGTATTTCAGTACACTTGTAATCAAAAAAAAAAAAAAAAAAAAAAAAAAGAATATATACATGTGAAATTGAAATAACCAGGTCAAGTCAGTCTTGTACAGCTATACAAAAAACGTTTTGAACTTTTAGAGCAGGGATGGAAAGTGTGGCCCCCCAGCCTGCATGTGCATTAGGTCCTACTTTTGGGGCTCCTGAACCCCCACTGGTCCCCCAAAGGCTGTCCATTTTTTTTAAAATGGCATGATTCTAGGCTGTTTTTATCCTAAAATCATGCAGAATCTCTCCAAATGCATGGACCCATGAAAAATTACACTCCACAAGCACCTTAGAATGCTTTGTGTTTGCTGTTATGTGCCTTCAAGTCATTTTCAACTTATGGCAGCTCTTATGGCAAACCTATCATGGGGTGTTCCAAGAGGGTTTATCTTTTTCTTCTTCTGAGGCTGAGCGAGTATGAGTTGTCCAAGGTTACCCAGTAGGTTTCCATGGCTGAGCAGGGATTCAAACTCTTGTCTCTCAGAGTCTTAGTCCAATGCTCTAATCATTATACTACACACTTTATGCCATAAAGATGACATCAAGGACTGCTCTATAGCCTTCCCCACCCTGGTGCCCCTCTAGATGTTTTGGATAATAGCTTCCATCAACCCCAGATATCATATCCAGTGGTTAGGAATAATGCACATTTTTAACACAAAATATGTATGAGCACCCCTTGTTTCCAGTATTTCCAAGAGTACAATGACTTGAAGGAGGAATGTTTTTGCCTTCAGAATCTTAGCCTCGAGCCAAAGTTAGACATTTTGAAGCCCTACTGATCTCTCTGGAAATGCTTCTTAATCTGGAGTCTGCAGAACCCTCACAGGGTGACCATATATTGTTGCCATTCATTCTGGAAAATGAAGCAAATCCTGGATTTGAAGGGAAAAAAATGACCTGGCCAGTTGTGACTGGTTGATGCAGCATGTCCTAGATTCCTCAAAGACAGTAGTGATGTTGGCAGCAGCAGCAGCAGCAGCAGCGATGATGCCCTGGTAGGCATCTTATCCTACAGTGGAGCTCCAGGCACTACTCACTGGTGTAGCAGAGAGCCCAGAAGGTAGGAAGGCAAGAGGAGAGCCCAGAAGATGAAGGAAGATGCCCAGGTCAGGCCTTATGTGGTGAGTGTGGCAATGCTGCTTAAACCCAGGGCCAGACAGCACAGCAGAGGTTTGCTTCCTAGCAGCCAAGAGGTTAGAAGGGAGTCCCTTTATTCTTGTGGCTGCTTCGAAGCAAAGCAGTGAGGGTCTCCGTTTTCCTTTGCATCAACACTTAGCCAAACATAGAGCCTACTCCCGTGAAATCAATTAGAAATTTGACTTTCTTAAAGTCCCATTGATTCCAGTGATCCCACTCTAACTATGACTTGATCTGAACCAGCCCATACTACTTAACCATGTCTAGCATTAACTCTGATGCTTTAATCCTGGTTGAAACCAAAAGTATAAGGAAACCACAACTCAGCTTGCAAGACGAAACCCTTTCTTATCTTGGGTTCACTGTCCAAGATAATATCTGTGGAGACATCACAAAGACTGGCTTGTCATCTTGGAAGCAAGCTAGAAGAGTGAGGAAAACTTACATAACTGTGCTTTGCTAATGCAAATCGTAGTCTGCAAACTATTTTCAAACCACAGTTTCATATTTTGGTTTGCTTACATGGCACTTGCCCAAACCATGGTTTGCACCTCTACCTCAAACTGTGATTTTCCATCTTTTTTGCAGCCTGCATGGTGAGGCAACTAAGAATAGTAAGTTCTTGAGCTTCACAGTGCACTAATAAAATATAATGGCAAATAATTACCTTAACCATAACATTAATCATATAATTCATTCCCTTCACAACACTGAAAAATTCAATACAGAACATAAATTCTAGCTAAGATAGCTCAGAAATGACACAGTTGCTATTTAAACAACAGAGATAAGAAAGTATGGCCACTGTATGTCTGAGATTTCTAATGTTCTAGATGAGGTTCATCAAAACTAATTTTTCTAGGAATTGGTTGTTACTTTATAAAGAGAACTAGCGCATTTACCCAGCATTGCCTGGGTTTTTATTTTCTCATAGGTAATACTTGTTAGAAAGATTTGAGATCCTGTGTGTCTAATTCCCCAAACTGTCTTGTCCAGTACCTGTAACTTTTCCCCATATTCCCCAATCCAATCTGTATTCAGAGTTATTAACATAGAGAGTTTGGGTTCCTGAGTGAGTACACTGCCCTTCTCCTTGCTGCTTGGCCTCATCTCCATAGCAACCGACCAGGGCCAAGAGCTCTCTGGCTGAAAATTCTAAAGGCCCCTCCCTGAACTGCAAACCCCAGGATTCCATAGAATCTTCACAGGCAGCCAATCATGTGAGGTATTCTCCTGACACAGCCAATCATACGAGGTCAGGTCTTCACCTGACACAGACAAACTCACAAACTTTGGCCCTTTTCGCATGGCGTTTTTGAAGTGAAAAGGCCCCTTGAACGTCACGTAAATGTGAGGAGCGATCTGCATGATACACTCACATTTACGCGATGCTCAAGGGCCTGAAACGGAGCGCGCGCACACCTTTTCATTTTTGGCTCAAAGCGGAATCATTGCTCCGGGGCCTCGCACGCACTCACCTGCTGTGCAAAGCCTCCTGAGCCGCACCGGTCACACTTCCTGCCCCAGCGCAGCCTCTAACTCCCAGGCTGCACTGCAGAAGGAAGGAAGGGGTGATCGCGTGAGGAGGAAGGAGCTGCGGAGCTGAAGCAGCAAGGACGCGGCAGTGTTCTTCCCAAGCTTCTCGCGCAAGAACCCCAACCCAGCAACGCGAAAAGGTAAGGTGTGAAAAGGGCCTTTGACTTTTATATATTAAATAGATTGAGCAACTGAACAAACTGACATTTTTCTGACTTGTAGCAAATAACAGTTGTTTGGAAATAGTTTGCCCTTTTGAAATATGTACAGATCATTCTGTATTCAGATATTTTGATGGTTCTTCAGCATACCCAAAAGGATGTGGAAACAAATCGAAGGACGAATTTGCCTGATGATTTCTCAATTCAACATAACACAATACATTTTTTGTTTCTATGTAAAGGAACTGCTTTATGAATACACCAAAGAAATTCAGAATTTCACAATCTTGGCAGAAAGCCGATGTCATTAAGTGGCAGAGAAAGGGACTGTTCTGAATTTATGCACAGCATATATGACAAGAAGATTAGCAGCAAACTTGGAGCCATACAAAAAGGGTAAATTCCTTGACACCATCATACTAGCAGATCCCTGATTCTTTAAGAAATCACATCGTATATGAATTTCAGAGGAAACCTTGTCTTGCAACAGGAGCATCAGGCAGATATTACTGCTACATACTGAATAAACATCAAAAGTTGTCTTGTTACCCTTTCTCTCTAGTTCCACCAACCCTTGTATGCAGAAGGTGATAGGTCTGAAGAAGAATACCTCTTGTATCTGGGGATGGTCTTTACATAAGTTAAAATTCTGGAAAATCAAGGTTTCTCTCATGTGGAGAGACTCCATGCAAAGTGGAGGCTCTCCAGTTCAAAAAGTCACCTTCCATGTGTAGGACAGCAGCAGAACAGACAACAGAAGAGACAATGCTACACATTTTCTCTCATCACATGTGTACACCTTATGTTTCACCAACATTCAAATGTGAATACTATGTTTCAGAATTCAGGGTCTGAAACCAGTAAAGGGCTAGATAAAGCTGAGCAGCTGAAAGCTACTTGCAGACAACTTGTACCTGTTAATGTTAGAAGGCCCATTTGATTTAGTGCAGAAATGGGCAACTTTGTGGCATTTGCGAGCTCACATTGCGCCACTGCACATGCCTCAGGGCTGTGTCCTTCACCTGCTGCTAATGTTCCTGCCAAAATTCAACAGGAACTGCATGACTCTGTAGTAGAAGAGAGTACCAGAGCTTCCTTTTGCACCATGAGACTGTAGGGCAAGTTGATTTTCCTTTTACTGTTACTAAAGGAATCAACAGGAGGAGAAAACTATTGTGGTTTTGGTGATGCTGAAAGTGGTGGCAGATTATGCGATAGTGGAGGTACCATGAGGATTGTAAAAAGCAGCGATGTAGACTCAAGTCAACTGACTTGGACTCAAGTCAGACTTAAGTTGCTTCAGTGACTTAACTTGGACTTGACTCAGCAATAAATGATGCACTAACTTCACTCGACTCGAGACTTGTATATTTTTAGTGACAGTTTTGCTGGCGTTGGATCACTAGCATAACACATTCATCCAGAAACCTTAAAACTGTGAACAACGCTTCCATCTCTTTTTACCTACTGGTCACATGACAATCTGTCTCAAGCCCAAAGTGTGGGCACATTTATCAGAGGGAGACAGCAAATGGGTTAGGCAATGGACCTGAAGTCTGCGCAGCAGCCTGTCCCTGCTGCATATCAGAGGAGCCATCTAAAACTTTCCCTAAGAGCAGAAGACAAGACTTGCCCCCAGAGTGCAGGGCACATTTCTCTGAGGGGAACAGCAAATGTGTTAAGCAATAGGCTTGAGGAGGAAGGATCCTTCCTTCTAAAGCTTTTGAAGCTTCAGTAATGGAGAGTAAGAAAGATTCTATTCCCCACTTTTGAAAAATCTTCCAGCTTCAGAAATGGAAGGTAAGAAGGATCCTATTCCCCACTTTCAAAGCTGCAGACTTTTTTATGCCTATTGGCACAAAAGCCTCCAGTTTCAGGAAGGGGGAGTAAGAAGGATTTTATTCCCCACTTCCAAAGCTGCTGATGGCAAAATCGCACATGCAGAGGGCTGACTCTGCTTAAATTGTTAAAACCGACTTTATTCGACACTGTCCAGAAATTCTGGAATATAGGTTGGGGCATAAAGTTGGCTCCTAGACTTGAGACTTGACTTGAGACTTGGAGTAAAAGACTTAAATACATCACTGGTAAAAAGGTGGGTATGAGGGCTCCACGCAGCTCACAGGGCATATGTCCACCCTCCTATAGTTGTTTCTAATCCTAAAAAGATTTATACTCTTTCGGAGAGGAGGAACTGAGGCTTGTAGCTTGGGGGTGCTTATGGATGCCTATGTGGTTTTTGAAACTAAAACTGTCTTATACAGTTTTGAATGTGGCAGCTGTGCTGGTTCCTAGCCTCTGGCAACTTTAAGCATTTGCCATACATTCTTCGTGGGACTAGTTTTCAGGAGAGTATGAAAGCTGTTGGTTCACAGCATAGAAAGCCAGTGGTTAACCAGGACAGAGTGCAAGCCTGTTGGTTGCTGTTTAACATGCAGATGTGCTTTGAAATACTAGCTCTTATATTTAAAGACCTGAATAGCCTGGGACTAAGATATCTCAAACCCATCTTATCCCATAAGAGTGTTCCCTTTCCATGATTAGATCATCTTCTAATAATTTATTCTGATACCCACCCCACCCCCATCTGACATGATGCTGTGAACTGTACAGAGCAATTTCTGGAACTCTTTCCTGAGTCATATCAGACTGGCTTTTAGGCTACAGAGAAATATTTTCCCAAAAGTAAATCTGAGATAGCAGTATTAATATCTATATAACCATCTTGTTGCATCATGGGTTTGGCTTCTTTCTTTTTTTCTGTTCTTAACGTTTTATGGCTCAAATGATCAATTTATTTGTTTAGCATGTTTTAAATTACTATACTTTTCTTATTTGAGTCAGCTTGATCATCTAGAATAGGCCAAAAGGGAATATACATATTTAATACAACAATATGATGAGATGCATCTATGTTCCCTCCAACATTTTACAGAGAAAGTACTCTTGTTTGTGTTTACCCCCATCTCTAATATTTGGGATCACTGCCTGGTAAATAACCCTTCCATCATATATTTCTGTAGGCTGTGGTGAAGATGTAGGCAACTAGAGTGGCACTCCTAATGTTCTGTGCCCCTGAGGACCCGGGCAAGAGTGGTGGCAGTGGGAAAGGCTCAGGTGTGTGGGGGGGTCTTTTTCTGCCGGGGAAAGCGACACACCTACACACTTCAGGTGACACACTAACATGTCGCAACACACAATTTGGAAAGCCCTGAGCTATAGTGTTATATATAACAGTGCATACCTCTCCTGTTTTCTGGACAGGCTCCTGTGCAGTTGAGAACAGAGCAAGGCAAAGATGAAACAATTCATAGATTTCCTGTTGTTTTAGCAGACAAACCTGACCTGAATTTGTCAGAAGTTAACTGACTCAATCTGGCTATTGGTAGAAGGAGACTTCCTGAGGCAATATGGCTTCAGTTATATCCTTTTCAGCCAAGCTGTAAATCAGCAATCAGCCTGCATCACCTCTTACAGAACTTGAATATTTCATTTTTAATTTTGCTGTTCTAATTATTCAGATATCTTTTTCTGGCTTTCATAAGAACAGACGCAACCATTCAAGAAATAGTTTAGAATGTTTATTTTTGTCTGTGGTGCTTCTGGGAGGTAGACAGCCCTTCCTATGAAATCTTAACTCTTCATTCACTACAGTGTTGTTGCACTCACTCTACCACATTGACTAGACAGAGTTTTTGAGGAACTATTTAATTCACTCCAGAAAGGTTGTCAGTTTAGATACAAATGTAAACATTATATAAAACATAAAAAGTAAAACAAATATTAAAAAACAAAAGCTTCAGTGCCAAAACCAAGTTAGCCTGCCTGTTTCAAGATTTCTGGATTAATAGGAAAAAATCTCCATTAAACAATGCTAGTACTGTTTATATTGTTTTCTTCTACTTGTCTTCTTGAACTGGATCCTTCTGCTTTCTCCTTAGATCTAACTCTTTCATGATGCAACTTCCTCCTTTGCTTTTTCTTCTGCTGGGCTTAGTGAGATCAACAGACCCAGAGCAAAGCAAATGTGAAGACAAAGTAAACACCTGCCCAATCTTTGCTGGAAGCAATGGACTGCCAGGCACCCCAGGGATCAATGGATTGCCAGGCACCCCTGGGAGTCATGGGTTACCTGGAAGAGATGGAATACAAGGTCCTTCAGGTGAAAGGGGAGCACCAGGTACAACATAAAAGATTTCTGAGAGCTGCATCCAAAAAAGGAAGAAAACACAGGCCATTTCCGCATGAGGGAATTAAAACGGCGCAGTGTGTCCTCTCACGGAGGTCGTCTGCACCTTGGAGCGGACTAGATCTGGACTACTTACCTCAGATCTGCACTTCAGTCCGCTCTGAAACGCCCCCAACTGGTCCTCCAGCGCGCTTTTTAAAGAATGGAAAAAACAGGTTTTTCATTTTTCCAGAGCGCGCCATTTCGTACCCGCTCCCTTGTGCAGATTTGCAGGCTCGCACCAATGAGAGCCTGTGATCTGCGGAGGGTGGGCTTTAGGCATGGCGAGCTTCGTGGTTTTTGGGGACCCACAAACAACCGGAAGCCGCCATTTTGGAAGCCGGAGCAGTGAGGATCTAAGACCTTGCACTGCTCTGATTCACTGTAGATGAGACGAGGAGCCCTGTGGAAGGGCTTAAGGGACAGTCCATGTTGGTCTGTGCCCAGAGAGATCTGGTAAGTACCAGCACGGAGCGATTCCCTCGCCTCGTGTGGAACTGGCCTTAGTCTTGTGGCAAGCTTTGGAAAAATCGCTAAAATGACAAGTAAGAAGTACTTGTCATTTAAGGATGGGTTAGAATTTTATTTCAATTCATTTTGGACAAAAATTTACCAAAATGGGCACATTTCTTTACATTCAGAGTGCAAAGATTTTAGATTTTAAAATCTAAAACCCAAATGTGGGAGAAATAGAAAATGGCAAAAATATCCATTCACATCCAGAGCTCAGAGTGCTTAACTTATAAACATTTATGTGTGGATCTTTGGGCCTTTCTGCACTACACTGTTATAGTGCTACTATTTCAACCTCCTGTGGAATTCTGAGGTTTGTAGTTTCTGAGACCCAAGAGCTCTTTGGTTGAGAATTCTAAATACCCTTTCCTCAACTGAAAACCCCAGGATTCCATAGGATGTTGAAAGTAGAATAATTGCACTATAACAGTGTAGTTCAGAAAGGCCCTTTGCTTATTGAACACCCACTCAATCTGGCTACTTCAGTTTGGGGAGAATTTTGTTGGTTCATTTTTGTAGAACATGCCAAAATATTAAATATTAAAATTGTTCATGTTTGTATGTGCCTTCAAATCACCTGTTGCCTTATGATGAGCATCTCAGTGTCATAGGGTTTTCTTAGGTAGGGAGTTTGTATTTAATTTAACAAAGAATTTATCTTAAATATGTAAGAGTTGCTCATTCTTAACTGTTATGCCAGATTACATAGAATTGATGCCTTTTGTGGATTTGTCCTTTGTATTCTTCCAATGAACTTGCAGGACCACAAGGGATACAAGGACCCCCTGGAAAAGCTGGGCCTCCAGGTCCTAAAGGAGATCAAGGAGAAAAAGATGACATTATAAACAAAGGTAAGAGATGGTGAGAAGGATAGTATGGACAAGGGAAAGAGAAGGAGATGTTGCTGAAATTTGTTGTGTGCTGATGTGCAACTTTTTGTAGTTATTAATGTGGGTTTCTAAACTAAGGCAATCATAAAATTTTATGGGTATCATTGTCTTCCATTTGTAACCCTCCTGTATTTTCCCATTGCCAGGGGTGAGAGGGAAGAAATAGCTGCACAATATATTTTCATTGGTGGTGCTAGAAACCCTGTACCTAAATTCACCCTGTATGAATAGAAACAAGAAATAAGAAATGAGAACAGAATCCAAGAAATTTCATTGAAAATAAATATCTATCTTTGTTTGAAACATAGTCAAAGTTTTCTGTGTTCCCTGCATCCCCAACAATATCTTTGTTGAATTATGGCTTATAAAGATGTAAAGATGATGTGTTTTGACATAAGCACCAAAATAATGATTTTTTTTTAACATAAAGACAAATGTAATAACACTATTGTTTTACTTTTTAGAACTTGTACTTCTTAAAACCTCTATTAGTGATCTCCAAGCACAGTTAAGTGCATTACAAGTAACTGCAAGGGCAACACAAAAAGGTAAGTAAAGGAGGAGTTCTGGGCACTTTCAAAAACCAAAGGAGAACAGTAGGGTCAGTTTTAAACTTCTTTCAGTCAGAATCAACACTAGGCCCTGGACAGTTCTCTAGTCTTGATTACAAGTATACCTCCATTAACAAAGTATATGTATTCCTAGGCATTACCATTTTAATGGAAAATTTGGTATGAGAGGCAGAAATAATGTGGACAGAATGGGGATAGATTCCTACATCACGTAAAGAGGAACAGTCCAACATATTTAAGCAGACTTTTTATTCAAAGCTACCAATATGCACATATGAAAGGAAAGAACCAGATTGCTAAGCCTTACATAAGTAAACAAAAACATTTTGAACCTTCTAAAGAGCACCTGAAGGTTTCTACTAAGTTATAACTGATTCAGGTCGTTGAGTACAAAGAATGTTGTATAGGTCACTGTAGCAATTTGTTATTAACTATTTGACGTGGACTCAGTATCATTTCCTCACATGTGCTTATCAATCAAGCAGGAATTTAGGTAGATAGAAAGTAAGATTACTAATTCAGAGAACAAGAATAAGAATTTCTGTTTTAGCCAATGATCAGCTACTGCCCTCTTGTTGTGTCTGTCTTTTAACAGGGCACAATATAAATGCTGCATATTCAGGAGCCAAAACGCACTACACAATTATAATGCTACATCCCATTTTAACTGCCATGGCAAGATACTACAGATCTTTGCAGTTAAGGGAATGTCTGGAATCCTCAGCCAGAGAGTTTGAGTGCCTCACCAAACTAAAAAACCTGAAGGTTCTACAGGATGCTGTCTTGGCAATTAAAATGGAATATAGTGTTCTAACTATATAGTATGAATGGACTGCAGCTATATCATACTGAAAACAATGAGACTAGTAAGGCAACCAAAATTAGCCTTCTGTTGGTATCCCATAATTCAGCTCCCTGTCATGCAGTCATGCATGGTATATAAAAATGTGAATTTATAATACATGTGGAATTTATTGGAATGGTCCTGTTGGCTAGAATTAGGATCACAGAACACCCTTGTATACTTTTGAGCCTGATGTGAGGTACTTGTGTTCATTTGTCTTCTGTGACACCAGTGTGACATCACTAAAATACATACTATATAGCTGTATGTAGTTGCATATATCTCAAGTTGTTAATAAAGGAATTATGACCTGATAGGTATTACTTTAAGTATGACTATCGTACTTCTGTTTCAGCAGTTTCTAAATGCTTCCACAACTTAGTAAAAGAGAGGTGGGATGGAGAGAGAAAGAGAGAGAGACTAATTTTAGTTGTACCTGTTTTCCAGTAATTCTAGGACACATTTTCCCACACAGCGTGGGCACAGGAGAAAAACTATTTGTGTCCAGTGCAGCTGAAGGGAACTATGAGACTTCCAAGGTGACATGTTCCCGATTTGGTGGCCAGATTGCTTCTCCAAGAAATGAAGCTGAAAACAACGCTATTGTTAAAATAATTGCAGATCTAGGGAAATCTGCATTTCTTGGAATGAATGACATGGAGACAGAAGGCATCTTTACTCACCTAAATGGTGAACAAATAGAATACACAAACTGGGCACCAGGGGAGCCAAATGGTCCACATGAGGACTGCATAGAGATGTATACTAATGGCAAGTGGAATGACAAATCCTGTTCAGAAATCCGGATAATAGTTTGTGAATTCTTGTCCAGCTGGCTGTGATGTTCCTTAATCCCCTGGGGTTTGATTCACACATCTATTTCCATTATACTAATTTTTCTCTGTTGGTATGGATGGAGCTCCATATGGAATTCTATCAGTCTTACGAAGGGAAAGATCCCACAAAGACAGGACTCCAGAACGCTATGCATAGAAAAAAAGGTATGCCAGTTGTCTCTTGATTTGTATTGTGGTCAAGACCTAATACTGGATTCTATCTACTTGGTTGAAGTTTATATGGATTTCAGCTCCAAGTGAGTACAAAAAATGGGAGAAGTCAATCAGAAGTGCAAGATGAGTAATAGCAGCCCTCCAGATGGGGTTGCTGGGAGCAGGGAGTTGTCCAACATCATCTGCAGGGCCTCCCAGTACCCATTCCTGGAGTAGAGCCAATTATAGTGTAATCAGCAGGTGTGGAGACAGACCTGAGCAAAAGAGACATGTTCAAAGTCACGCAAGCTCAATATGAAAGCTGGACTTACTTTTCAGAATTATGCAGCTGAGGTCCCAGTTATCTGAAGGATCATATTCTCCCTTACAAACCCGCTATGCTTTGAGATCTGCTGGGGAGGTCCTTCTTTCTGTCCCACCACACTCTCATTTGATTTCCATCTAGTGGGAATGTGGGAGACAGCCTTCTTAGTGGCTACTCCCAGTCTCTGGAACTCCCTTCCAAGAAAAATTAGACTGACACCCTCCCTACTTTCTTTTCACAGAGAAGCAACAACTTTTCTGTTTTGACAGGCCTTTGGCCATTGCTGGTATAAGGCCCGTGTCTCCTAAACACTGTGGAGGATCTTGCTAATTGTTGTGCTAGTGTCTGTGTGTGCTCATTTGTGCAAGTTTCATGGTGTATATTTTAATCTTTTTAAAAAATTTCTTAATCTCTTTTTAATTTTTGTATTTTGGGAATTTTTAACTACATGTTTTTAATTTGTTGAAAGCTGCTTTGAGTCCCAAATGGGAAAAGGGACAAGTAAAAATAACAATCATCATCATCTGGATCTGCACCAAGGTTCTTCCCCATCCTGCTCTATTTCCAGGACAACACAACTTAAATAGGTTAGGTCAAATAAAGTGGCCCTTTAACCCAATATCTGTGTCTAGTCTTGTTATTTCATGGTTGATCATCAGTGTGATTGGCTGCTAAATCTGTTTAGAAGAAGGGCAGGATGCAATGGCAATGAATAAAACTGAGAAGTCATTTTTTTTAAATTATTTTTCTTTTCGCAAGGTTGCATGATTGGTTTTGCTTTTTTTGCTCTGTATATTTAGATGTTAGATAAGCTTAATGTCTTTAAGAACTTACCTTATTCTTAAAACACGTAAAATGACTGGTCCATCCCCCCCCTCCGGGAAAGAAAGAAAAAAAAAGTTGAGTGCTAGTATTCTGTATCCTATGAGTCTTTTACTTAAAATAAAAAATGAACACCTTGGTCTCATTATTTGTTTCTGATGAGGAGAGGCAAAAATGTAAAGATAAGTGGTACTGTAACATACGGTACTACAGAGTAAGGCACATGTCATGAAGGCCCCAGCTTCAGAAACATGATGCTATAAAACAAATTATAAGCACCAAAATGTGCTATAAAAGGCTATCGTTCCTCTTAGAAAACAGCCTAAAGTATTTAAAGCTTTACTGCTCTTTTTCCAAAACAGAGAGATTCTAAAATATAGCAATATATGTTTGGTTCAGTCACTGCACCTATTACAATTCACTACAATGTACTTAGTTCTATTTCTTCAAATTAAAAAAAAATCAGTGTATTCATACTTTATCTCTTCCTTCCCATGAAACAAAGTGATGCTCAAGATTTTACAGCAAACACTTTTACTACATGTACAGTAAGAAGTGCCAAACATCCAAGCTGGCTTCAAAATGGAAGATACACTAATGGTCATATTGCAAACAAATGTTGGATAATGGAGCATACTAAAGAAATTCAGAAGAAAATCAACTCTGCTTTATAGATTATAGCAAAGCGTTTGTGCAGATTGTGAAAAACTAGGATGTGCTCTAAAAGAAATGGATATGACACATTGTTTTGGTAAGTAACTGGTACTGTAGGCAAAAGACCATTCTCATGTTACCCTGTGAACTGGGGGTCCCGGGAGGGACACCAAAACGTGCTGCACTGAAGTTGGGGAAAATTAGCTCAGAGCACTGCTTAGGGTTATGAGAGGCAGGGTAACTTAGTGAGATCTGAACCCTGTGTCTATGGGATCGGGTTGAGTCAAGGAGAACACAGAAGTTGAAATAATAAATGGTGTTTATTAAATACAAGCAAAACAGTGTATGCGACACACTCATACGAGATAACTAAAGAAAATAAAAGTTGGAGTGGTATAGAGGGATTTTTGGAGGAATTGCTGGTTTGGGTGATACTTCACCTGTCCTGAAGCCCAGAAAAAGAGAGAGTGAGGCTGGGGTGTGATGTAGCTCAGCACGTGGAGCTGAGGGGAGGCTCGCCAAGCAAAGCGGCAGCAAGGCGGGATGAAACTCGGGAGGGATCCGAGGAAGGTCTCGGAATCAAGGGTTTTTATAAGGAGAATTGTGACTGCAGGCTATGCCGTACTTGGGGGAAAACAATAGATTTGGAGTTGGAGACAAAAGCCTCCGAAAGGTCAGAATCTGAATGATTGATTTATCGTAGCAGTTCTCAATAGAGTGGCCAGTATGCAGACGCAGAGTACTTGGGTATTGCATAGTTTACCCATCAAGCTGCCATTGCGGGGCAGAGGCTCTTTTGTAAGTAGCGTGCATACTTAATTAGAGTACTTGCCTGGAGGTCTCCTAAAGCAGTGAGTCAGCTATTTCTGGCCTGCCTGTATTGTAGTTTGAATATTACGGCTGTTAACGGCCAAGCTTGTTTACGTGCTTGTCCGGTGGCCTCGCAAGCACGTGGAGAGGAATAGAGAAGTGCAGCCGAATTGTGATATCAAGAGGATATCTTTTAATATCCCCAAAGCTCAGACTAGCCAGGGCAGTAACACTCATGATACAATATGCAGAAAAAACGGTTTGCCATTCGCAAGGGATCAGACAAGACTGTATTTTATCACCCTGTTTGTTTAATTTTTATGCATAACAGATACAGAAAGTGAGATTAGGCTCAGAGGAAGGAGATGTGAAAATTGGGGAAAGGAACATCATCAGTTCAAGATAGGCAGATGACACCTTATTGCTTACAGAACTATTGATGAAAGTTAAGGGAAAAAGTACAAAGACAGGGTTGTACATGAATATTGCGAAAATAAAAATGATTACCACAGATGGTGTAATAACTTTAAAGTAGGCAATAAATATGATACAATTGTTAAATATTTCTTATACCTTGGCTCATTCGGTAATCAGAATGGAAACTGCAGTCAAGAAATAAAAAGGAAATTTAGATTTTGAAGGGGAACTAAGAAGGACCTAGATAAGATCCTCAAGTTAAAGATATATCAATAACATCAAAATCAGAGCCATAGTATTCCTGATTTCTACATACTGTTATGAAAGATAGACAGTAACGAAAGTTGACAGGAAGAGCAACTCATTTGAAATGTGGTGCTGGAGGAGAATTCTATAGAATTCTACAGTGGACCACTAAAAAGACCAATGAATGGGTGCTAGGGCAGATCAGGTCAGAGCTCTCACTAGAAGAAAAGATGACTAAACTGAGGTTGTCATACTTTGGATATATCGTAAGATGGTGTGACTGAGTGGAAAAAGGCGATAATACTTGCTAAAGTGGAAGGCAGTAGGAAAAAAAGAAGACTGTAGTATCAGTAGATTGATTCAATCAAAGAAGGCATAGCCCTGAGTTTGCAAAATTGGCTCAAGATGACTCAGGATCAGGATTCGTAGAAATCTCTCATGCATAAGACTGTCATAAGTCAAAGTTGAATTGATGACAAACAACAATCCTCCATAAACAGAATATATGAGAATTTTACATTGGTTTCCCACATCCCTACACTCTGTACGGTTGAAAGGGTAGGGAAGAGTGTGGTGAAAGCATAATAAATATGTAACTTTACTTTTTCTTCTTAGTTCTGTGTCTTCCTAATTGTGTATGGGTTTGTGAAAAGATATTCCAAAAAAAGATGGCTTCATGGGCAGGTATAAAATTGTAGAAACCAAATGTGTGCAGATCAGTGGTATTCTCACTTCTCAGAGGAACACCGCTGAAAATTATGCTCTGCAGGAAGTTGTGATGTTGAGCAACAATAATGCAATGCTTAAAGTAAATTATATGTAATCATTTAAGTATCCAGATGGAGAAACAGTAGGGTTCACAAGTGGGAAAGTAAATGAACAAATCTATGCCTGAGCAGAGGAATGTGTAAAACTTCTTGGAAATGGAGAGTAGAATGGCATTCCCTGCGGTCACAGAAAAACTAATAATTTGCAAATATTAATTCATAGTTAAACCCAATGACTTGCATTAATCCTGCTCACCAAAAACATTGTATGTCCGCTTCTTTGAACATGAATTTTATTTCTGACTCCTGTTTCTTCTTTGTGACAGACAGATTTGTTTTCCTCTGTTCTGTATGGCCTATCATATCAAGTGCTACATGCCCCAGAGATCCATATGCATAGCTGCAAGGGAGGGACACCTGGTATAAAGAGAAAGGAAAAGCATAATAAGGCAGTGGGAGTAAGTATTGCTGCAATGATATGCAGACCCTTGGTGGAATGGGACTATTCAGTTTGACCTTTTTAGTGCTAACAGTTCAATGTAGCTGAGTCAGTGCTAGACATTTTAGTGCTGACACTTCAGAGTCACAAAGAACAAATAGGAGTCAGAAATAAAACACATGTCCAAGGAAGTGGACATACAATGTTTTTGGTGAGCAAGATTAATACAAGTCATTGGGCTTAACTCACATTTCCAACTACAAAGATTTTGTATTGTTGCTCCATGTGTGAACTCAGTCTAAAATACAGAACTTGATATCTCTCTTCTAGCTATCTGTCTGGTTGTGGAAAACCCCAAGTTTTCCTTATTTCCTGCATCTGCCATAATCCTAGTTCCTCTGTTCCCTACACATCTATACCATACTCCTTCTCCCTCTTTTACATGTGTCATTTCACTTTTTATATGTTAAGAGAACTTGGACATGTTGTCTTGAAGCAGGACTTTCTATTTTCCCCCTTAGAACTAAACTAATGATACAACTTCCTCCTTTGCTAATCTTTATGCTGGCGGTGAGGTCTTCAGACCATAAGGCAGGCAAATGTGAAGAAAAAGTAATTGCCTGTATAATCTTTGCTGGGAGCAATGAACTGCCAGGCACCCCAAAAGTCATGGATTACCTCGAACAGATAGAATACAGGGTTCTCAAAGTAAAAAGAGAGCGCCCAGTAGAATTCAAGAAATTTCTGAGAGCTGTATCTACAAGTTGAAGAAACCATAGAAGAATGAAACATTTTAGGAAAAAAAATATAAAAAGTAACTGCTAATAAAGGATGGATAGAATGTTTCATATCTTTTTTTTATTTATTTACCATTTTTATACAAAACATAAGTTTAAATTCTTTAAAGCATTTTCTCCATCATAGTTTTATATATACACATGAAAATTTACTGTATTTTCTCATCTTCCTGCGTTTCTACCTAAAATCTTAGTATTTTCATAAATGTTAGCAATTATTTACATACTTCTACAATTGTCCTTAAATATCCTTTGTTCCAGATCCTTATATTTCTAAATATTCTATTTAATAACTTTAATACATATTTTCTTAAAACCCTTCGGAATGTAATAATGTATTTTCCCCCATTACACGTTCTTGAATGTTCTTTATATGTTTGTTGTATTTAGCCTTTTTTTTTTTTTGAAGTGTGTATACATGCTAGGTCAGCCTGGGCCTCCACATGAGGGCTAAGTAGGGGAGAGGAGCTACACTTTACTCCAAACCAGAGATACACAGTGCCACAGAAATCCAGGGTGTGCAAGCTCAGACTGCAATGGCCAATACTACAAGCAAGCAAAATGGGGATAAATTCTAGCAAAATGAGGATAAACTCTAAATCACGCCTCAGGCTATTTATAGAATTTATAGAATGCGTTTGTTGACCAGATCTTGTGAAATGTTCTGGAGGAAATGAGAAGGCAGGCTAGGGCAGCCCCAATCAACATTCTAAACTGCTGGGCCTCCTGATCTGCCCTTAGAACAGAGAATATGTGTTAGGGAAGTTAAACTGGGGCTGTGAAAATATGACAGAGAGATCTGTTTTCCTCTGTTCTATAAGGACTATCATATCAAGTGCTACAAGTCCAGAGATCCTTATGCATAGGTGCATGGGAGGGAGACCTGGTATAAAGGGAAAGGAAAAGCATGGCCATTTCTGCATTAGACTCTTATAGCGCTATGATTTCACTTTCAACATCCTATGGAATCCTGGGATTTGCAGTTTCAGGAGGGGGTGACTGGCCCGTCCCTAAACTGCAAACCCCAGGATTCCATAGGATGTTGAAAGTGGAATCATAGCACTAAAAGAGTTTAGTGTGGAGATGGCCCATGATAAGGCAGTGGGAGTAAGTATTACTGCTGCTACTTTTAGTAGGATATGTAGACTCCTGGTGAAATGGGACCATTCAGTGTGGCCATTTCAGTGCTGACAGTTCAATACAGCTGAGTTAGTGCTGGACATTTTAGTGCTGACACTCCAGAGTTTTTTTACACTTTCAATTTACGTGGTCATTTTTTAGATGTAGATTTTTAGATTTCCCCTTAATACTGCTGCCTCTACATCATCCTTATGTGAAAAAAGGCTGGAGAGGAAGGTAGCACAATGCATCTTGGGAGCTGTACTCTACCCTTCTGTATGGCCTATTAGATTTGTTGGGACACTTTCAGGATGAGAAGGGAAAAGTGGGGGAAGCAACAGCGGACAAAGAGAGAGGGAGGGGAAAGAGGAGGAGGTAGAAGAGAAAAAGTCTGGCCAGAGAAACACTGAAACAGCCATGGAGCAAGGTAGCACAGTGCATCCTGAGAGTTGTTGTCTGCCCTTCTGCATGGCTTATCAGAGTGCCTGGGATTGTCTGAAGATAAGAAAGGGAAGGTGGGGGCAGCAAATGGAAGGGAGGGATGGAGGGAGAGAGGGAAAAGAGGAGGAGGAGGAGAAAGAGGAGGAGGAGACAACTTCAGATTCAGAGGCAACATTTTTCTGATTATTAATGCCAGGGCAAAACCAATGGCCCAAACAATACACAATTGTTACCCCAAAAGATGGATGACTCAGAGGTCCACTTGAGGTGCCAATGCCTCCATGGGGAACTATTAGCTCAAAGGGAGAACCAAGAGAAGAGGGGTAACCTTACAGCATCTTTCCACCTATGTATACCAATACTGATTCGGAAACACCAGTTGAAGATTAAAATAATGTTTTATTGGGGGAAAATCACAAACACTTGCAAGATCCAAGCAGTCTCACAACAACACAAGGCTAACCAAAGGCAAGGAGGGGGAAATGGGATAGCAAGTTAGGGCGAAGTGGGTGATATTTGCTTATCCTGCAGAGAAGAAATGAAGTGATGTGGCTCAGATTAAGGGTCTGAGGGCAGTACCAGCATGGGAATCTAAGCAGCAGAGTGACAGCCTATGTCCAGAGTACTACAAGTTGTCTGGCTCAGGGCCAGGGTTTAAATTCTCTGTTTCTACCCTAAGAGGTAAGGTGTTAATGGCTTTCTGGCAGAGCAAACAATGGAGTCCAGAATGGGCTAATGACCTTAGCATTAGGTGACAAAGCACTGATGGAAATAGCAATAGCTTCTTAATGTCCAGGCAGGTGAGGGAACAACAGGGAATTTCGGTGGGAAGAGGGAATTGATGACAATCAGTTGCTCTGTTGAGGCAGTTTTGGGTGCTATTGTTTTTGAAGATTGAGTCATTGAGGGGATATTTCCAAGCTCATTAGCACTGGAGCTTCCCAATTGATCTCTTGACTATGACCTGGCCACACCCTGAGGTCTCATCTGTCCTGTTTTCACAAGTGTTCAGCCAGTCCTCTTTGCCAACATGGCTTTTCAGCCATAGCAGCATATGATTTATATTTTATGCCAATTAAATAAGGCTCTTTGCCAATCATATACTGGAGTGGGGGTGTATAGCCTGGTACTACAGTTATGGTTTTCCACTTCTTTCTTTTCTTTTTACAGAAACCATGTTTTTGCTTCTTGAGTGTTAAGCCAATAAGAATGCATAATTCATTTCCCCACCTGGAGTTCCAACTCATACAGAAAGCAAAGGTCACAGACTGTGCTTAGATTATAATCAATCACCTTTTGGAACATTCTGTAAAGCATTTTACATCTGGGTCAGATACACGTCATGCTGAATTGTTCCTGACAGAACCAAGCACCTATCCATCTTATATTGTTTCTTTGTATAATATATCTCCAAGCCAAAGATATACCCAGAACTATACTCAACAGGTGTTGATAGTTACACTTCTTTGAGCCTTCCTGTCATTTAAATCTACTTCTCTCTTGCAAGTAGGTTCCAATATGTGAGCGTATCAATGCCACTTACAGGTAATATAGAAAGAGCCACCAAGTTATTCTTGCTAATCATGAGTGGGAATACCACAGACCTCCACCTGCTCTTGGACTTCAAATCCCAGGAACCTTAGCCGGCTTAGTCAATGATGAAGAATGCCAGGACTCCATCAACATCTAGAAAACTACATGATTTCCAACTTCATAAGTAAGATGCCTCATTTTTCAAGGTAATATTCTTAGACTCCTGCCACTCACCCACCCACCTACTATAATTGTTTGGAACTTAGGAGGATCTAAATTTAGGTTACCTTTACGACACGAGTACCTTCTGCTTAAAAAACCTTTCCATGTGATCATCTTTTAGATCACATTCCATGTGATTAAAAAACGTATTTTCTGCCCCTCACATCTACAGCAGTGGTGCCCCCGACTCATGGCAGTGGAAGTGGAGAACAACCTCATCATTTGAGCAATCCTTGTCACTTTTATTTTTATGTTATTAATGTGATGCAGAGTCCCAGTTGCAAAGAGGTAATTTTTGCATGATTATAGCATCAGCAGTATAACATTGGAATCGGGCTTCATTCATTTAAAATAGGGCATAATGTTTGATTTTAAGCCCATAGCAGCATACAGCCAAAAGTAAACAACACAGTCAGTTTAAATCAAATGTGCAAGAACATCGTACCTTGAGACCAGTGTGGATAGCGTATTGGATTTGCATGTTGGAGGTCGAGATTCTAATCCCCACTGAAGCACGAAACTCACAGATTGATCTTGGGCCAGTCCTTCCCTCTCAGCCTGATCTACCTGAGAGACTTATTGCTGAGAAAATGAAGTGGGGAGAGACAGACCTGTGTGTACCATCTTGAACTCACTGGTGAAGGAGCAAGATCTGAATGTAACTATGGCTGGAATTCACAATCACAGTTACAAATACTTAACTTAGAGTTACACATTCATAACTGATTTGTAATCATGACTCCTACATATTCAATAGTGTGGAAAATACATAGAGACTGTAAAAGTCCCCTGATTCTGACTTATTGGGCAGCAGTCACTGGGAGTGACAAGGTCTGTTCTCCTGTCAATCAGGAAGCAGCAAACTGACATTTCCACCATTCCCCATGAGCAATATCTGGTGCAAGGAGGAATTTCATCAGGGATCCTGTTTCTGATGGTTGCACTGGAGATCATTCTCAGGAAGGAGGGAGTAACATTTATCTGTTGTACCCCAAGTGACAGGAGAACAGATCCCTATTGCTTACAGTGGCTGCTGCCTAGTAAGTCAAGATTTGGGGGGAGCCAGGCAGGCTGAGAGGCTCTACTTAGCTATGCAATTAAAGTAGCTAAGTAACTATGTAGCTGATCTAGAATCCCAGCTAATATCTGATGTCTGGGAAGAACTAAAACTGATCAGCTTGGCATGCTTTCTCATTTTGGAATTTGATGATTAACAATTGAGAGTGCTGAGAAATTATAAAGGAAGCAAAAATAAGTGATAAAGATAACAAAGGCTAAAGCTTTGGGTAAATTTAAACAAGAAGAGGGATTAAGGAATATTCTTTCTATTGGCTATTGAAATATTTTGATGATGTCAGAGAGGGAAGGGAGTGACAAATACTAGTGTTAGAAATTATCAAGAAAAAAGATTGTGTCTTAAAATAATTACCTGCCTATTTAAGTTAATGTGATTTACTTTTGGGTGGACATGAATAACATCAGATGGTACTCTAAGGCTGGAATTGCCATCATGCTGTCTAGGAAGGACAAACATCTCATTGTATTCAGTAAGTCTTGCTTCCAAATAAATGTGCTTAAAATGGAAGTGTAAAATGTAGTGCTCTGCTACAGTGCCAACACTATACATTTAGAAATTGGTGTTGTACATGTTTAATTCCTATGGATTCATTTCTCCAAAGAATATTACATTATTTAGAGGCAAGCGGCACATTGCATTTGTTAACTAAAAAATTATATTACATTACATTAAATTATCTCTTTGTGGATAGACATAGGCAATGCTGCATGTTAAATGATCGGTAAGTTCCAATTCTTCAGAGAAGTCTCATTACTGCAATGAGTTAATAAGTATTTGCTTTCAATCAGAAATGAAAAGCTTGATTACTCTTTGCTTCCATTCACCACAGGACAATTGTTTCTTTGTGTTTAGGTTTGTCTCACTGAACACATACATTCTAAGGCGGTAACCCGGATGCCACAGTCTTCTTGAGAAACCTTACTGGAAACTGATAGATTTGCTCAGGAGAAAGGACCTTGAAGATTGTGACCCAGAATAAATGCTAAAATGCTTAAACAAACCTCAGCTTTTGTTACATAACCCATAACCTATAAATGGAAACTGGATTATCTGCCAAACTATTCTCCCTCAGACTTCTGTGGAACATGAGAAATAGTGACCAACTGTGACTAGTCATTTGGATCCTAGCAAGAATTGCAGTAGGTATAAATGATTTATATAAATTATATGGAGAGAATGATTATTATTTTTAGTATAAACAAATTGTTTAGAACCAACATTGGCTTATTTTGATTGATTAATCAATGTGCTCATCATTATAATGGATGTGAAGGGAAGTAGAAGAGGGTTCTCTATATTACAGGAAACTGAGAGAGTATTTCGTGTTTCTGTGTGCTCCTTCAGTACCACCATACAGCATAATACAGCTTAATGAATCTGTAGGCTCACTTACAAATACCTTTTACAGTATTCAGTGGCTCCTGCTTCCCTAGAAACTTTCACTGGAATGCAGGAGAGTCCTGGTATAGAGTCAGTATTTCTGCCATCACTTCAGTGTTTCTAAAAAGTACAACATAAATACATTTTGCTATAGAAGTGACCAGTGTCCATTCACTTGTACTGGAGAAAGTGCATATGTGCACTCAGGTACCTTGCATGGGCAGAGGCAAATAAAACATGCTAATTAGGATAACAATTAACTGTAGAATTTTTTCTTTGACAGACAACTGAGGTGCAGGTCCCATCTCCAGTATGACAGCTCACCTAACAGATTTTTTTTTTTAAAAAAATGTTCTTTTCTTTTGCTCCAGATCATACATCTAGACCATGCTGGTACTTCTAATTCTTTCTTCACTGGTCCTGGCTGTACCTGCACAGAAAACCACCAGCCCAGCTGCACGCCACGTTCTTCCAGGATGGTTTCCAAATGCTTGTACATTAGTTATATGTGCTCCTCCTGACCGAGGCTCCAACGAAGAAAAGGGAGAGCAAGGTACTAAACTTTCCAGAGGGATAGGGCATTCCTACTTCTCCATGTACTAGGATGCAGGTAGACAATCTTTGTATTCTTTTGGTCCATCCTGCTCTTCTGTAACAGGTCCTAGAGCCAGAACAATCTGAGTTTCCCAAGGACAGGATTTATAAGAAAAATACCATCATCTAAAATAGAGATAGGCATCGTTGTGGCATTTAAGGTGCTGTTGGACTGCAGCTCCCAGCATCTCTTGCCATTTGCTATGCTAAGTTAAGCTGATAGGAGTTTTACCAGGTTGACCACCCCAATCAAAAGAGTTTCCCCAGTATGGATTACATGTGCTTTGATGGTGTGTTTGGCTGCACCAAAAAGCAGCTTTCCCTTTCAGAATGCACATCAAAGAGCAACACATAATTGTATGAAGAATATTTATGCTCAATGCTCTTTTGCCTTACAAATGCCACTAGCCATCATTTCCCATCCTCACCACATATCTTAATTAAAACCTGATGGGGCTGCCAGGGGCCAAATAGTTGCACCACAAACTGCCAGTCAAGTATTTCTGCACCTGAGCATGCATATACAAGTTATCTGTATCTCTCTGGGCTAGCCCAAAAAGATGTGTAAAAGTAAGTGGCCGCAAGGAACAACTAATGACAAGATTCTTCTAATGGTCGGCACTAGAGATCAAAATGAATAGCATATTGTTTCGCCAGAGCTTGTTAGACTGGTATTCTAAGACAGTGACAAATCTTTATTACATATTTGCTCAAGTTTTTCTGGCATTTAGTTCTTATCTCTCCCCAGCTATTGTTAACAGTTCTCAGTTACTTCATATGTTTAGTTACTTCAGCTTAAGGAACATTAAGGCTAAAATCTTATGCTCTCCCTATACTTGGGAGTAAGTCCCACAGTGGGATTATTTCTGAATATACATGCATATAATTCAAGTGTATGTTTTATCTCACTCTTTTTAAGGCTGAATGCTGATGATCCCTTACCACTTCACTCCTACCTTTATAAATTCACCACAGAGTGCATATAACAGTGCAATGAGCTGGCCATCAAATAATGAACTATGTTGCTTAACTTGCCTGATGCCTCACAATGGTAGATATTAGGAATATTAAGCATATGTCTGAATTCTCCAGGTGGGCAATTATCATCATTGCTGCAGATTAGATTTTTTCTAATGCTGATTAGGCAGACCTGAAGAACTCAGAGAGTTCTATGGCAGTTTGTTCATTTTCAGGCATTTCTCAAATTATGGTTGACACCTATCTCACAGGGCAGAGCTTGGAGTGTGTGGAGGGGCGGCGGCAGGGGGTGGGGCCATGGCCTGAGGGGTGGGGCCACTGTGGGGGGGTCATGGCTGCAGTGCATGGAGGTGTGGCCAGGGCATGTGGGGGCATGGCCAGGGTGCATGGGGTTGTGGCTATGGGCCAGGACACCCCAAAAACACTGCTACCTGGGGTTGAACTGCCCTCCATCCTCCCACGCGACTGCTAGCTCAATTTCATTTTCTCCCAGTATCATGCCTTTCCAGTTTGAGTCCAACTAGTAGAGATGTGTAGAGATAACAACATCTATCCGTGGCTCAGTCTTGTGTTAAATAGATACCTGTGTAAGTAATGGGGAACATAATCAGTTCCTCCAAGGCTGCTGATTGTTTAGTTTGAACTTCTTTCTCTTGGAGTTACCAGCTGAGAAACTATTCCAGGAATGCCCAGGGATAGCTTTTCCTGAAAGTTTCTTTGGTGATTTATTGCTAGGACCTTGAGAAGTTCAGTTAGTGAATGGTTTGTGTGTTTATTTTATCGTAAAAACAACTGTTTCTGAAATCCTTCCTGCTTGACTCTAATAAATGTATTGAGTTGGAAACCAGATCTGATTTAACCTCTTGCATATTTTCAAGGTTGGCTGCACCCCATATTGCCCATGTTAACCTGGTAGCTTACTGGAGAAAGCCTGGTTTCTCACATATCTAGCACATAAGCATCATTGAAAGACTTACCTGCACATGTGCACCCCCATTGCTGAGTGGAGGGGAAGATTTTTATGTCTTCCCTGGAAGAGGCCAGCTAACCCGCAGCTGGCGCAGTCGCACCTGGATGCACCATGTGACAGGCCAGGGTGATTTAAACCTTGCTCAACCCACACATGGTCTTTTGGGAAAGGGACTAAGTGGGTTCTTGTCCCTTATCCGTGGCAGATAGGGAAAAGATATCAGCTCCCGTGGATACCTTGGTCACCTACTTAGAGTATAGAGTAGGACTCTGAATCTGCCTCTATTCTTATTATTAATTTTTATATACCAAACATTCCAACATTACATAATCAAACAGTACTTTAACAAACTCTTTTTATTCATAAAATATATAAAAAGAATATATATATATATCTGCAATGGGTTTTTAACATTAACAATTTTATACACTGTATATTTTAAAGTCTCATCTACCCTCCCTTCCATTCCATATTTAGACATGTTTTATTTTACCTCAGTGTTCCTGTCCCTCCTTCCCTCTCCCCTTCCCAATCTTTCCCTATTTACCCCTCTCCTCTCCCTCTCCCTACTATGCTTCTACCACATTTTCCTCAAGTTTGAACCAATTTCAAATGTTCTTAACTGAACCTACAATTTGTGGAAGATCCTTTCGTTGCTGTGTGCTTAGATTTATCTTGAATTATATTTAGAATTTCCTAATATCTAAAAATGCGTTTTTATCTAAATATACATTTGTCAATTATTATGTATCTAAATACACATTTGCCTATTATTTCCTATGCTATTTCCCGCTCTTAATATAGGGCTATTCTACAGAATCTTATCTTGTTGTCTATATTATTTGTGGTGTTTACATTCCTTTTACCTAAATCGACATCTTTAAAGTCCTGCGACCCAGGGAGTTGTGAAGGAGGCTGCACTTGAGGCTGCCCTGGGAATGGGACTCTCCTCTGCAGGGTCCTGGGACTTTGGCTGGAGTTCCTCCTGGGTTTACCTTCCCGTCCTGAGCCACTGGGGAGCAACCTAAATAGCTGGATTGCTCTAGGGGGCTCAGGCAGCTCACCCAAGGGAAAGCTGAGGGGGTGGACAATAGTATGTCACCTGGCCTTGGCTGGACCTGCATCAAATTGTCTCCCCTTGTGCTGCTTCCTCTAGGCCCAGGAAAATTAAATAGTTATTAAATTTAATAAAGGTGGCCCTTAGTTAACCCAATGTCATATGTGTGAACTCGCTATTTTGGAGTTGGGCATCAAATGCATGTGGTAGTAGCTTGTGTTTCAGGGAACCACAGGCAAATAGTATGTGGTAGCTAGTCCTACTTCAGAGTGTACAAAATCTTTGTGGTTAATAGGGACAGCATTCTGGTGGAAGGATTTAAAGTATTACTGCATAAGAAACCTCACATGACAGACATTGTATGAATTGACTTTTTTTTGGTAAAAATCACATATCACCTCTATGATAGAATTACCAGGAATTCAAGAATTACGGGGTCCAACAGGATCACCCACCATTCCAGACCCAAAAGGAGGACAGGAATCGAAAGGTAAGATTATCACCATTAACATTAACAGACGTAGTAGTAGTAGTAGTAGTAGTAGTAGTAGTAACATTTGCATTGCACAAAAGATAAAATCAACATGGACACTGCTGCTAGAGCTGATAAGAGTTGATCTTATTTCTTTTGAAATGGGTAAAGTTACCAAAAGTATGGGATGTACCTGTAGGTATTTTCTTTTCAGGTGTTGTGGGAGCTGAGTACCGGCATTTTCCTCAATAAAGATATTGCTACTGAGGTACTGGGAAGGAGAGGGCCAACAGATGAAAACTGTTAGCTTCTCCACAGATGTAGCCTTGGCAGCCAACACACAAAATGGCGGCTCCTCAAGTAGCAATACTTCAGCTTAGGTAGAAAGAGCAACACCATGAGAACAGGGATGTAAAGAATATTTGAACATTTATTTCATCTTTGACTTTGTTTAAAAAAATCATGAAATGCTATAAGCTCTTTTCTTCCATATAATAGTGAAAAGGTCAGTGCATTTGTCATGTTTGTGCAAAACCATTGTAATTTGTACAAAACACAATGGTTTTTGTGCAAAACAAACACTTGCTGAACTTTTTGCAAAAAATGAATCCTGAAAATGAGAAAAATCATTTAAAAGGAAAGACTCTAGTAATCTTGACCAGTGGGCACAAAACTTTCAACATGGTGAGTTAAACAGATGTCACTTTCCTGTTTTCTCTGTTTTCCTCAGTACTCTCACTTTCCTGCAGTGGGAGCCAAGTGAGTATACTACAGTCCTCCCTCCACTTTTGTGAGGGTTTGGAGTGCAAAACCCTCATGGAAGTGGAAAAACCACAAATAACTCCCCCCTGCTCCCCCTCCCATTCCCTTGCAGGGCTCCCCCCCTTGCCATTCCCATGCAAAACAGAAGGGAATGGGGTGTTTGGGGTCAGGAAGGTTCACACAACTTTCCTTTCTCCCCTCTGGAGCTCCCCCCTTGCAGTTCGCATGCAAAATGGAATGCATTTTGCCCTGGTGCAGAGAACTCAAGCGAGCCTTCCCTTCCCCATTCCCTTCTGTTTTGCCTCAGCATGAGTTCTCCACACCAGGGCAAAATGCATAGGAATGGGATGGAGCTCCAAAGGGGCAAAGGAAGGTTTGCACAAGCCTCCTCCACCCCCCCATTCCATTATGTTTTGCATGGAAACGGAAAGAGGGGAGCTCCAGATGGGGAAAGGAAGGCTCGTACAAGCCTTCCCCCAGCCCCCATTCCCTTCCATTTTGTGTGGAACAGGAAGAGGGGAGCTCCAGAAGGCGAAAGGAAGGCTCATGCAAGCCTCCCCCCTTCCCACATTCCATTCTGTTTTGCCTTGGCACAATTTCTCTGAGCAGGGACAAAATGCATGGGAATGGAGGGAGGAGAATGGGAGGGAAGCACACACACTTACAAAGGGTCATATCCACAAACATTGAGGGAGAACTGTATCTCCCTATTGCTTGGTAAAAGCTCTTTGAGAATTTCTGCAAAGCAGCACCTTCTCTTCCCATGATTGGAAGCATTCACAGATCAGTAGTGGATCTTTCAACTGTCCAACTTTGGCAGGCACAATCGTAAATAATCCTCTGTCTTCCCACTTTTTTGGCTGCTTTCGAAAGGGCACTGTTTCTTTCTCCTCCTTCCACTTTCACCCTGTCTCCTCAGCTTACTTCAATTGCTGCAAGCTGAGTTCAAAGTGTGCAAGTAATTTTTACTTAATTAACTCAGCAGTGGGGAGATGAGAAGACAGGTAGAGTCTTGCACTTCCCTATAGACTCAGGCAAAAACAAACTGCTGCAGACTTTCCTTGATTGTGCATTCTTCCTCGTTAATAACTTTTGCCATCTTGACCACACTCTGATTTCGTTTGGCCACATTGTCCCAATTTCCATCTGTGAAATGTTAGGGGATATGCAGTAGTCTACAACACATCTATTTGTGTAAGGCTGCTTTAATTCCATTTATATAACACCACAAGAATTAGTTTACCCCATCATTCAAGAAATCAGCATTTGATTCACGCAACAGTGAACTGAGTGAGAACAATAAAATCTAAGATTATTTTTAACTTCAAGGTAAAACTTGTTTAACCAGACTTTCTTGACAGAAAGATTACATGGTAGAGGACAGAACACTTATTGTTTCATCTTTTAAATGTCTTTCTATCTTAGTAAGAAAAGGTTTACTCTGTTTATTATGTACAATAAGAATTTGTATAAGCCAGTTTGTAATAGGCGAAGTTATCTTTATGGTGTTTTCATACTTTTTTGTTTGTTTGTTTTAAAAAAGACACAACTGTTCACTCTATGCTGTGGGTAGGAGCAGCTGGAACTGGAACTGATATGTTCCTTTAACTATAAAATGTCTTTTCTGGATATTCATACCTATAGTGAGCACGTTTTTTTAAAAAAGTTGCTTGCAGAATTTGAAGCTGACCAGAAAGTCTGATGCAACTGTTTTCTCATTCAGAGCTTGAGTCTCTTAAAACACAGATAAAGCATTTGGAGGAACAACTGAATACGTTCAAAGCTTCATTCACCAAAACCCAGGAAGGTAAGAAGGTCAAAGTATGGTTTTGTTGGTCCAAAATGACTTGCGTTGTCAAGATTTGATTTAGTTTCAATGTTACTCCTGTTGACACAATTAGATTTTAAAATTTAGCAAAAGCAAAAAGAACATTATGATTAAATAGACAGTATAAGATGTACAGAAGTATAAAAGCATTTTGGAAAGTGGCAGTTCTAAACATTCTTAATCCTCATCACATTGACCAGAATAGAGCCTGTTTGAAAAGTTATTCACAACTGAGCAGTGGGCTCAATTTTTGAATAATACTTAAATGTTTACTTGTTGGTCTATAAATGTTGGTCGGTTGGAGATATGTTTGGCCATTTGTCCCTAATTTTTTCACAGTACATAGGTGCTTTAATACCACGTTAACTGTCATGATTGCATTCTGAGGAATCCTGGAATAGGTAGTTTGGTGTGGCATTAAAAGTCACTGGCAGAGAATTCTAAATATCTCAGGAAACTGCAAATCCCAGAATTCCCTAGGATGCAGCCATGGCAGTTAAAGTTGTAACTAACATGCCTGCTACAACTGTGTAGCTGAACGAAACCACTGTTTCTCACAGGTAGTTTCTTTTTAACTGTAGTTGAGCGAGTAATATAATTTCAGCTAAAAAAAAATGCAAAAATACATTTAAAAATAACATTGTAAATTCTAGGCAAAAAAAAAATAGCACTGATTTTGGAGAAATTGTTTCTAATATAACCAGTTAAACATGCAAAGCAGGTCACTGTTTGGAGTGTAATATTATATCCTACAAAACAAAAATATTTTTTTCTTCTCAACAGGCCAGAGCCTTTCTTTAAAAAAGAGACAATCTATTTATTTCTGATATAATTCAGACTGAACCATTTCTTCTAATACATGAGGAGGGAAAGCATAGGAAAACATGCAGATGTTCGTAAAGCTATTGTAATTGCAGAGATTTCATGCAGGTATTACTCTACAACTGAACCTGTCAGATGCATTAAATAAACATTCTTTGCAGTGAAGAGTTACAGAGATCATAGCAAAATGTCATAGTCTGATGCAATGGTCTGATGCAATGTCTGAGAGTGAAAGCACCTACTTATCTGTATTAATATTTGAAATGTGCTACACACATAAACACTAAAGCTAAGAATCACATATCCTCAGACTACCTTGTTTATTTCTGCATGAGTTAATGCACTGAACATTTCTCCTATTGTCCGGTCAGGAAATCAGAGAATAAATGTATTGCCTCTTCTGACTACAAACAAAACTGCCATAGGAAAATCCCATCTCCACCCAAATGAAACTAATATCCATTGCTTCCTAGTGACTAAATCATATAATGACACTATCCACGTAATTCATTGAGCACAGACTCGGACCATTTCCACACGAGAGGGGAAGAGTGGTTCACTGTGTGTCAAGAGTGGTGTTCTTTTATTCTGATTCAAAAACTGTGCTGTCTGCACACACCCTATTTACATCGTACTACCTCGGAGAAAAGTGGTTGCTGCATCCACAACAGCAAGTCCCTGGTCACTCCCATCCCCCTCCCTCCCCCCACCCCACCAACTCCAAACTGGTCTTTCAAAGTAAGCTGTCAAAGCTGTCAAATTAAACTCTCAAAAGATCGCTACTTCGCAAAGGAAAAGTTAAGGCTGCAGCACGAAGGCTATCAAAGCAGCCTGAAAGAGAAGTAAAAGAGAAACAATGTTGCAGTATGTTCGTTGATGCGAGAAATTAGCGATCCATTAGCACTCTCTTCCCGCTGTCTGTTTAACACCTGGAAGACAGCCTGTCCTTTGACGGGTGGAGAGAGATAGGGATGGAAATGACAGTCTGGGAACACCTCTAGCCAGCAACTTCTCCCCTTTGAATCAATGGTACAGTTCTGCACGTGAGGGAAAACAAAGCAGAATTGGCTTGGGAGAGTTACATCAGAGTTTTTCTGGTTTTACAATACAGCGGTTTCTCATTGCACTGAACCGGGCTAGTTGCTGAAAACATGTAGAATCATGAGGGAAATTATGAAGCCAAACCAGTTCAACATGAAGATGGAAGGGTGAGAATTCAAGGAGATTCCAGTATATTGACCTTGTGCAAAAATGGCCTCAGAGACATAGCAGATCATCTCCTATCTGGATGGGTTTTAAAGATAAATAAGTCCTTTAAAATAAATAAGCACAGACCTTGTGCAGAAATGGCCTCAGAGACATAGCAGACCATCTCCTATCTGGATGGGTTTTAAAGATAAATAAGTCCTTTATAAATATCTCTCAGCATATTAGCACTTATATTGTAAAATCATGAAACTGTTATCTAATTTTACCCAGATTGAAGGATAACTGGAAGTTACTGTGTCACTGCCAAGCTTCCAATTTTATACATAAAATGTGCTAAAAGCTCTCATTTGGAGACATGCAAGACCATTCAGAAGGCTGCTTCCCTATGGGACAAACTGCACAAGAGACACTTAGTCCTCAATTTAACGGGTATTACTAGGAAAAGAATCACACCTAAAGATTGATTCACACACACATTTATATAATTGGATTGCTATGCTCTTGGTGACTAGCAATATGTGTGAACTGACTCCTTTGAAAAGTACTGTGTTTGATATAGTATATCTCAACAGGAATGGAATGACTATGATCGTATATCTGCAATGGTCCTTTCACACTGTCCCAGGCCTGAGTCCAGCTCAGAGTCAGTCCAGCAAAAGCAGACTCATTGAGCTCAGAGATGAACCTAATATATTGTTCTGGAGAAGAAAGACAGTCACCATTTCCACACGATGATGCTCGTCATCCCATCAGAATCCCAGCAGCACCTCGGCCAAGATGGGAGCATATCTCCAGCACTTCCCTCCGCACTCAACTGGCTGCCTGCAGAAGGGAGTGCAAGGGACACACTCCTTCCTTCCACACTGCAGCCAGCCTTTTTCCCATGCTGCAGTAGGAAAGGAAGCGTGTGATTGCACTTCCACCCCTTCCACGCAGCCGGGGGTGGCACGAGTGTTGCACTATCATAGGGGATTAACAGATTTTTCTATTAAGTGACTATCCCATGATCATGATGCTTGGAGATATGCTGGCTGTGGGACTGTGATGACATCGTGTGAAAACATGACCCATGGACTGCTGCTATCATGTCCCCAATATGGGACAGCAACACTATGCGGAAATGGCCAGTGTATCAAAGCGCCAAATGTAAATGGTGTGGTCTAAAACAGACAAGGCAAACAAGGTTGCCTAAGTAGTCAGATAAAAGTTGCTTAGCCATGGAACATCATAGATGTTAGAAGGCCAAATTGATTCAGATTGGTGGAGGGGGGTGTCATCTGACATAACTGAGGTTGCTACTAATGCCTAAAGGGCACCCTTGAACCACCAAATTTAATCTGTGTGAAGAACCAGAAAGGTTGTGACTCATGGTTATATCTACACCAACACTTACACAAACATATACATCATGAACTAATATTTAGCCCAAAGACAGGAATACTTTTACATTACTATGAACTTAGTGTGTGTGAGAAAGAGACTAAGTAAGAGAATTTAGTCTATGTTGTTAGCTTTGTTATACTATTACAAAGTATAAAGAAATAGTTGAAACAAATGCCCATAAAATTGTTGATCTTGTTTTGTTCAGTTTTTGCAAAGCAGTTGTGACTATAGCTAACAGAGACTACCTAAAACTTAGGCCATTTCCACACTAGACACTTGTAGCACTATTATTCCACTTTCAACGTCTTATGGAATCCTACGGTTTGCAGTTTGCAGGTCAGGGTATACCTTTATAAATATATAACTATTATAACAGGCAGTGCAAGTGTATCATCACAGTCATCAGAAACAGAACCTTGGAAAATGTTTGCTCTGTTGGAAACTCTGGCCATTTCTGCACTAGACTGTTATAGCCAGCTGGACCCTCCCTAAACTGCAAACCCTAGGATTCCACAGGATGTTGAAAGTGGAATAATAGCACTATAACAGTCTAGTGCAGAAATGGCCTTACTTACTGGGAGCCTTTTTGTTGTAACTAGAGTCTAAAATCTAATCAGTCCCATCACTGTATGTAACACTTTACACTGTAAGCAAAGCATATTATTTGCAATTACTGCACTTCTGTCTCCTTCTAGTCCTCCTTGCCCCCAATGGTGTGATTGTGGGTGAAAAAGTATTCAAAACCGATGGCTCCACAGGTGATTATGATGCTGCACAAGCCAACTGCATGCACATGGGTGGCATGCTTGCTGTGCCAAGAAATGTTGAAGAGAACAGAGCCCTCCAGAAAATAGTGATATGGCATAACAGAAGAGCAGTTCTTGGAATCAATGATAAAGAAACAGAAGGCGAGTTTAAAGATCTCAATGGCCAGGTCATTGAATACTCAAACTGGGCACCAGGAGAACCAAATAATGTTGGCAATGAAGACTGTGCAGAAATGCATCCGGATGGCAAGTGGCATGATAGAGGTTGTACACTTGAGTGGTTAGTCGTCTGTGAATTCTAAAATCTTGTTTAGTTTTTTGCATAAAACAGGGACATCACTGTGCTGGGGAAGGTACAGTTTATTTTGATTATATGGAAGTTTCACTTTGAAAAGTATGTGAAACACATGCTTTTCAGCATCAGTTTTCACTCTGTATAGTAAATTCTCTCTGCACTGTTCAGTTATAGATAAATTAATAGCACTTTCACCAACATCTGTTGCTTTTGATTTTTAGATTACTAACCAGCACAAAGTATCTCAGTCCTACAGCTTTTCAAATGCATTCACTTGAGCAATAAAAGTCTGAGACAGCTACAGAAGAACCTTGTGACAATGAAGTTTAGGAGAAGCCATCACTCAGCACAAAAGATCCCAAACTCAGTCTAATTTAAAATATTTCATATCTCCTGCTTAAGTTCTATGGGGTGTATTACTGTTGTTATTTTTTCTTCTCTTTTCTGGATTTCACCTTTTCATAACTTGCCTGGTTGTCATCCTTCTTTTTCAGCTGCTTTAAAAAAATTTTGTCAGCTCTTCCCACTTTCCTGCTTTTTTCTCAGCTTGTTTCAATCACTGCACATGACAATACCAGCACAAAACCAAAAGTAAACATAAATATTTGTGTTATCTATACTAGGCTTGATTAAGCATCAAATTCATTTTTACTACTACTAATATGTCATCAAATGGTTCACTTAGTGAATACATTGGAGAATCTATGGAAATGTTTCCTTAATCTTTAATACCTGGAGGAAAAATGTTCTGCATTTTTTATGTATTAAGTATGAAAACAAACTTCTTTCTTCTTCATGTGAAAGGGTACAAAAATTCCCACAACAATCACCAGGTGTCCTGCTCACACTTGCAGGATATTCTAGCTAATATTTCCTCTTGACATCTCACACTCTTCTTTGTCCAGACATAAAGATGAAAATGTGCTTGTTTGATTGCTTACGTTTTTATTACATTTTTATCCTATTTTTTTTCTCCAAGAGACCTGGGTGGCATACTTTCTTCTTTCTACATCATTCTGTCCTTGCAACAATGCTTGTGAGATAGGATATGGTAAAAGTGTTCAGCCCATTGAGCTCTGTGCATCTGAGATTCTCCCATACCTACTGTGGCACAGAGTGCATCAAAGAATATAGATGCATCTTCAACCTGTTAACTGAGTGATACTTTTGCCATTATAACAGCACAAAAAGAAGGAATCAGTGTTGGACTCCTTCAATTGCAGGGATAATAAAACGATGGGTACATTCAACATGAGCAGGGTATAAGGATCTAAGTGTTGGACTAGGACTCAGGGTTCCATCCTGGGAAAAAGGTGGGATATAAATATAATAAAATAAAAGGGTCCATCATGCTTTGACTCCCTTCTCAGTCGTGAAAACCCACTGGGTGACCTTGGGCAAGTCACACTTTCTCAGCCTAAGAAGGGTTTAATGGCAAATCTCCTCCAAATAAATCTTGCCAGCATCACCATAAATCAGAGTCAACCAAAAGGTATATAACAGCAACAACATACAACATGATGTCTTAATTTTCAGTGCATGCTTCACACTTTCTCACAGCACATACTTTGGGAATCAATCAGTAGCCTGTGGTAGTGGTTTTGAAACTCAGGTCCCCAGATTTTGGTGGTACTCATAGCCTGGGCATTCCCTCATCCCACCACTGCAGGATGACATGCACACACAGCTCTGTTCATGCCAGTGGTTTTTGGACCAGCTTGCAGATGCCCTAGCCAACATAATTCTCAGGGATTTGGAGACTTCTAGTATCACACTATCTGGTTTCAATGGGAGATGTGTGACTGGTCTATGGGTACTCTATGACATTTTTACCGAGTGTTGTGCTGGGACTCAGAGCAATGAACTTAAAGAAATTTTGCCCCATGAAAGGCTTCATTTGTTACAAAGAACAGCTCATTCATATTTTTCACCCCCATTCACTTATGTGTATGAAAGGATCTCAGGCAATATTCTAAGTCTACACATCGAACTATCTGCACATCTCCACATAACCATTTAAGAGGCAGTATCTTCAAGATGCCATTAAGTATTGATAACATGGTTTGTCAGCAACAAAATGCTGTCTAGAAGTACTAAATTCAATTGTGTAATAGCTATTAAATTTGGGTATGTGGTTATAAACCAAAATGAAACATTGTCAGGCTAAATTCAAGTTATCACTAGATATCAGCCTATGCAAAGCATATACTCAGAAAACGTTTGGGGAATATTTGACACCAGACTTTACAGTGTACAAATTTCTGGGATACATTCATTTCATCTCTAACATAGGCCTTTTCTGCACCTTACCTTATCCTGTCATCCTCTGGTTGCGATCCTGAAAGTGCCTTTGGCAGGAAGGTAGTGAGATGAGAATGCTTTCCTCTGCACCGGACTAGCTCCCTAAAGTCATAGATTTCCCATGCTGCTCTGGGGCGGAAAGCATTTCCATCATATTTCAGGCCCTTCCACATGGCAGGTAAGTGCAGGAGCATTGCGAGACTGGGGCTTATTGACAGAGAAAATCTGTCAATAATTTACCCTGAGATCATGCCAGCTGGCAATACATGAAGGACTGGAGGACCCTGATGACGTCTTGCAGAGGAATCATCACAGTCTCACTCCTCTTGTACCCCCATGCTGTGATGACATCGTTGAGCAGAAAGGGACATAGATCTGGCCCAGGGGTGGGCAATATGTATTCCTCCAGATAGACTGTAACTCCCTTCAGTCTTTACCAGCACAGGCAATGGTGAGGAGTGCTGGGAGTTGCAATCTTATAATATCTAGGGGCTCACAAATTGCCTGTCCTGGTCTAGGGCATATTCCATTTATCCATCTGGTAAACAGTACCAAAGAGCTGAGGAAGGAATAGAAAGAAGCAACTAAAATGTTGAATGGTTTGGAATTTTCTTATGGGGAGAGATGTTGTAGGGGTGATGTTAAAAAATGTCTCTAACAGAGAGCAAATGCTAGAGGCTCAAGACTAAGCCTACCTTTAGGTAGAGTGTGGCAGTCCACTTTGGCTGTAGACACTGGAATGGGGACAGATGTGTCAGAGTTCTTTGCTCCAAACCGCGTGCCTTATGTCTCCTCAGCTAGCCTTCAGCTTTTCCGTATGGTGGAGGATACTGTCCTACTGTGAGTGTTGAAATACAATTCGACTACCATTCTAATTTGGTCCATGGAACAAAAGATGAAGATGTATGTGCCATCTCATCATTTGGTTCAGGCTGCAAAATATATTGGGCTAACCATGAGAACGTTAATAAAAGACTGTATGGTATTGAAAGAGCATACCTTCTCCATTTCTCACTGCTATTGAATTCCTTGCTACAGCTGATTTGCAGTAGATTCAAATTCAACAGAAGGAAGATAGCTGCTTCCTTACACAGGATATTTTCTTTGTGGCTATTACATTAGTGTTGATAGCACTATAACAGAAAACCCTTCAATAATACTTGGTAAGTACTTTGGAACAGTTTGCCAATGGTTATTACCTATGATAACTCAGAATGAGGTATTCATATTCAGATGTAATAAACTTACAAATACCAGAGGCTGGGACAAATAGGTTAGTACTTTCCATCAGAATCTTCCTGAGAGTCTTACACAAAAATCTAACTGCAGGTGTGGACAGAACACTAAACAAGATTGTCTATAGGCTGATGTGTTAAGGCACATGTGTCAAACACAAGGCCCATGGGCTGAATCTGGCACACCAGGCCATTTTATGTGGCCCTCATACCTTTCCTGCAGCTGCCGCACTCCCCCCGCTTGGCGAGCCTGGGGGCAGAAAGAGTCACAGAGGGGGTCTGGGCAGCAGAAATCTGCACACTTTGGATATACTGACCAATTCTATTTCAATTTACTGAGTTATAGGGACCATAAACTACAATCAAATAGTAACCCAAAATGTCCAAGAAAAGAAAGGTTGATGCAGTGGGAAGGCAATTTAAAACCAGTAATAATCGAATGCAGAGGCAATTATTAAAAGAGTAGATAGATTTGTATAGTCTTACAGATACAGCTAGCCCTTTGAGGACAACCATAATGCTGATAAGGCCCAAGATTAAATTAAGTTTGACACCCCTGTGTTAAGGCCATTCCAATGTTAAATTCGAATGAGGCAAAAAAGTGGTGCACAAATGCTCATAGGTACTGTTATTTATTTAGCTCCTAAATGTTAAAACTAATGCAACAGCAGCAGCCAAAAAAAAAAAAAATCTTTTCCAGGAGCAAGAAAGCCAAGAGCTGAGTTTTGCCCTATTGCACCATAATTTGGCCAATGTCCAACTGGGCGTCAGGTAGAGAAAAGAAATGAAACTCAACATCACATGACAGAGAAGTATATAGCAGCATAGGGAATTGCTGGGGGCAAGTCACATTTGGGTGAAACTATAGAACAGAAAATATTGTAAGGGACTTGTGTCATCTGATCAAACAAAAGCAAGTATAGGTAAGTCAAGATTAAGGCATCATGGATATTTCAAATAATTTATAAAGTAGAATATATTTGCTTTAGGCAATTAAATTCTGTTCAAGGGTAGCTATAAGCTGACATTTCTGTTGTATTTTGCTAACAGAGATTAAAAGCTAAAAATTATAATTTGTTCACAAAATAATGTAATTGTTTGTCATTTCTTCTTTCCTGGAGACTGTCCAGTACTCCCCTTTTCTTCTCAAAATCTTACTTTAGTGACAAATACTTATAGCAAATTCAAAGAAAGAAGCATGGCCCAAAATTTAAGTACTGTCTATATTTAGCAGAGAAACTGAAGAGATGAAAAAAATAACATCTCTTTAAAATATAAGTGTGCATATAACTGAGTCTGTTCAGAAGTGATAAGAGATTTCCTACCTCTTCCTTTTTGAAGCTGAAAGAGGAAAAGGAATAAAAGAGAATAGGGTTATGTAAAAAGTATCAAGACAGGAAAAAATTATGATTTTGGATAAAAATGGTATGGAAGAAAAGGTATGAAAACACTGCTGGCCTCCTAGGTTTGTAGGGTTTCTCAAAGCAAGCAAATGATCTGTGAAAAATTAAAAATTCTTGAATTCATCAGTTCTTCTATTTGGATACATTGGTGGGCTAGGAAGAAGGCCTATATTTAGAATTAAGGATGGAAAGATTTTGTTGTCGTTAACTGCCATCAAGTTGACTTTGACTTTTGAAAAACCTACGGTTGTGAGACCTCTAAGAAACTCTATCATCAACCACCTGCTCAGGTCTTGCAGATTCAGGGACATGTCTTCTTTGATTGAGTCTAGCCTTCTGAAATGCGGTCTTCCTCTTTTTTGACTGCCTTCTACCTGACCAAGCAGGTGAGTGAGTCCTATCTTTTTACGATATGGCGAAAATATGACAGCCTCAGTTTAGTCATCTTGACTTATAGGGAGAATTCAGGAATGTATTGTTCTAGGGTCCATTCATTTGTCTTTTTAGCAGACCAAGGTATCTGTAGAATTCTTCTCCAGCACCACATTTCAAATGAGTTGAATTTCTTCATATCAGCTTTCTTCACTGTTCATTTTTCACACCCATAAAGAGAAACTGAAAATACAATGGCATGGACAATCCTAACTGTAGTACTCAATGATATATCTTTACACTTCAGAACCTTGTCTAGTTCCTTCATAGCTGCCCTTCCAAGTCCTGGTCTTCTCCTGATTTCTTGACTTCAGTCTCCATTCTGATCAATGATTGAGCCAAGGTATGAACAATCTTGAGCTATTTCACTGTCTTTGTTGTCTGCTTTAAGAGTTATGCATCTGTGGTCATTACTTTTGTTTTCTTGATGTTTAATTGAAAATCTCCCCTTGCACTTTCTGTCTTGATTTTCTTCAAAAATTGTTCCAAGCCTTTGCTGATTCTGCTAGTAGTATGGTATCATCTGCATATCTTAAATTGCTGGTGTTCCTTCTTCTAATTTTCATGTCTCCTTCCTCTGAGTCTAATCCTGCTTTATGTATGATTCATGCAGCATACAAGTTAAACAGGTAGGGTGATAAAATGTAGGCTTGCCCGATCTCCTTACCAATTGGAAATCAATCAACAATCAAATCTTGTGGCACACCCATTTCTTTAAGAATGATCCATATTTTTTCATGATCTACATCAGTGGCTCTTAAGCTGGGGTCCAGGGACCCCTGGGGGTCTGCAGAGCGCTCACTGGGGGTCTGTGAAGTCTGCTGGAGACCAATCACATCAGTAGCAATGGGGACACAGCAGTAGGGGGTGATGAGGGAGCAGTTTCAACAAGGGGGCAGTTTCAGCACCTAGTACCCCACACCTATGCATCCCTGATGAAAGGGAAATGGCAGCAGGCACATGCACGCATGCAGACTATGAGTCTGTAGACCAGGGTTTGAATTCCCTCTCGGCCATGGAAACCAACAGGGTGACCTCAACCAAGTCACATTTTCTCAGCCTCAGAGGAAGGTAAAGGCAACAAATCTTGCCAAGATTAGCTTTAGGGTCACTATAAGCCAAGTTTTCAAAGAGAAGAGTTATGATGGCTAGAAAGAACCTCCCCTTTTGCTGTTGTGTGCCTTCAAGTCACTTCTGACTTAAAGCGATCCTAAACCTATTACAAGGTTTTTTTAGTAAGATTTGTTCAGAGGGGTTTTGCCTTTGCCTTCCTCTGAGGCTAAGAAAATGTGACTTGATCAAGGTCACCCAGTGTCTGAGCAGAGATTTGAATCTAAGTCTCCAGAAACCTTTAATAAATAAATAAATATTTGAATATTTAATTTTAAATGTAAATATTTAAACCTTGAGCTCAGCCTTGGGGGTCCCCAGCAACAAATTATATTTTCAAAGGGTCCCCGGTAAAGAAAAGATTAAGAACCACTGATCTACATAATCAATGGCTTTGCTATATTCTATAAAGCACAGGTTCATTTTCTTCTGAAATTCTTTGGTGCATTCCATTATTCAATATATGTTTGCAATATGATACCTAATTCTTCTTCCTTTCCTGAGGCCGGCTTGGACATCTGTCATTTTTCATTCCACACATGGTAAAAGTTTTTGTTCTAGAATTTTGAGCATCACTTTACTTGCATGAGAGATTGAGGCAATGGCTATATGGTCACCACAATCCCTCGTGTCCCCTTGCTTGATGACTGCAATATATATTGGAGCAGGAACAAATACTGGGAAGCATGTACAATGGTCAGCAGAAAAGAAGGAGACTGGGCTCCGCATGTTTATAGATGGAGAAAATTTTATTATTTTATTCCTGGGCTTTTTAAAAAGAAATAAAATTTTCTCCATCTATAAGCACGTGGAGCCCAGTCTCCCTCTCTTCTGAAACGTGTATTGACCATTTCCAATCTGTTTCCCATATTTGTTGACAGATTTTAGTTAGAACTTGGGAAAGATTTTACTGAAAACTATTTTATGTATTTTGTTTTATTACATTATTACCATTATGCAGGATATTTCATATTTTAGTCAGTGTTCTTGTTTTTCAAAGAGAAGCAGGAAAGACCAGGGAGAATCAGGAAGATTATACATTTCAGCCCAAATGAATAATACTGTCTTCTGTACATCTACTCAGAATAAGTCCCATTGTCTTCAGTGAGATTTAGTTAGGATCATGTAATAAATGAATTAAATTGAATTCAATTAGTTTGAATCTCAGTGCATTGGTGTAACAACATGATTTGAGCTATACTTAAGCTTAGGCCATTTCTACACTACACTGTTATAGTGCTATTATTCCACTTTCAACATCCTATGGAATCCTGAGCTTTGTAGTTTAGGGAGGGGCATTTAGAATTCTCAGCCAGATTGCTCTTTGATCGCAATAAACTACAAGCCCCAGAATTCCACAAGATGTTGAGAGTGGAATAATAGCACTATAACAGTGTAGTGCGGAAACAGCGTTAGTCTCCCAAGCTCACTTCAGGAGAGGCAATAAATTTTACAAAGTTATTTGTGCCATTCAAAAGTGGAAACAAAGTAGGTGTTCATATAGAACAAAATGATCCTGCAATTGTGCTCTTTATAGATAAACCCGTTACCAGAGCACCACTTGTATTTTGGTGACAGGGAAAATAGACTTCATATATAGGATCTCAAATTGTCTTTTTAATCTTGTCAATCAATACAGAGAAATAACAAATATATAAACACTTACCTCATCAAATCTTCATGAGGGGATAGCATAGCCATCATGGCCTTGGCTCAATAGTCTGAAGAAACTGAGAAATAAAACATGATAAACATGCAAGATATGTTCATATAAAGACCTAAAACCTAGTAAGATATGCATTGAGGCTAATCCCAATGAGTGGCCCTCTCATTAACCAGATTAAAATTGTCTTAAGCAACAAATTTTGGGTGTCATAAAGAGAACAATTGTTTGTTATTTAGGCCATTTCCACATGTTACCTTATCCCATTGTTCTCCCGTCACAATCCTGGCAGCACCTTTGCTGGGAAGACAGTGCAATGGGAACACTTCCCTCCGCACTTGGCTGGCTCCCTACACCCCATAGAACTTGAGCAACATGTTCCTGCCTTCTGCAGCAAAATTGGGCTCTTTCCCATGCTATGCTAGGGAAGGAAACGCTTCCATCATGCTTCCTGCCCTTCCACGTGGCAGGTAAGGATGTGAGATCGCATGATCATGGGCACTTAATGGATTTAATCCATGAAGTGAATATCCCATGATCACAATGGGTGGGGGCGGGATGGCAGGGGGACTGTGATGACATCGTGTAGAAGCACAGCCCACAGGCCACTGCCATCCTGTCCCCATAGCGGGACTGCAGCTCCATGCGTAAATGGCCTTAGTGTGTCGCTGTCATATTTTTACTGCCAGAGTTGAAGAAAGGTACTTGTGAGGATTTCTCCTTCACATACCAAAACAAATCAGATGTCTTTGGATAACTTTGTGTTACCCTGATTTCTGGGGTACTGGGAGGGACACCTCAATGTGCTCAAAATAATGGGGAATGGGAATTAGCTGGAGCACTAGTTAGCAATGCGAGAGGCAGGGCAACGTAGCAAGATCTTTTACCCAGTATCTACAGGCTCAGGCTGAGTCAATAATCAAACAGAAGCAAATAATAACTGTTTTCCTTTATTTATAAAGTCACAGCAAACGTACGCACTCACTCACTAGAAATTAAGAAATACTGCACAATTGCGCAGTCATGCACACAGTCCTAAGAAAATAAAGAGAGGAAAATAGATAGGGAATTTTCAGGAGGGTTTTCGGGGAAATACTACACCTGATCCTGTAGCCCAGTAAAAGGAAAGAAGCTGGGGAGCGTAGGTTCTCAGCACGTGGAGGCTGAGGGGAGGCTCGTCAAATGGAGCAGCGGCAAGTCAGGAGGCAAGTCACGAGTGATCTGATGAGACGCTCAAAATCAGGGGTTCTTATAAGGGAAAATGTGCCTGTAGGCTAGTCCGTTCCCAGGGAAAACAATGGATTTTGGGCTGGAGACAAAGCCTCCGAAAGGTCAGTACTTTAGATAATTGAATTATGACAGCGTTGTCAATACCGTAGACAGTATGCAAACACGGAGTGCTTGAGAACTGGATAGTCCACTCATCAAGCTGCCTGCTCGGGGCAGGGGATCTTTTGTAAACAGCGTGCATACATAATGTGATCTTCAAAGAGTACTTGCCTGGAGGTCTCCTAAAGCTGCGATTGGCAATTACTGGCCTGCCTGGACTTGTCAGCTATTTTCAGCCGCGCATATGTGCGTGTTTGTCTGGGGGCCCCGCAAGCAAGTGGAGAGGAATGGGTAGTGAAGGCCAAATTCTTGATATCAAATGATATCTAATATCCCTCAAGTTCGGACTACAAACTGCAGTAACATATGCTTCTTGACTAGGTCCATGGGGACACCCTTTGTTGCTCTTCCTCAGACAGTGAAATGACTTGGGCTACCTCAACTGTAATGCTGTAGCAAAAGAAACTGTGAAAAAGTGATGTGGCAAAATGACTAAGCTCTAGCCCATAACCCAGTGAATTAAATCCCCTGAACAGAAAGCCTTAACTTCCCAGGTGATTCCCTTCTGTTTCACTACTGATCTCCAAACCAGAGAAGGCTTTATTTATTTCATTTCACAGAATAAGTAGCAAAGGTGATAAGTACAGGAACCGGCATATTTATTCTCCCTTGTTGTCGGGCAATGTTATTCATAAGATGTATTGTCAAGGTTGTCTGGTTCACAAATAATTTCTAAATGACAGAAACCCCACTGAAATGCATAGTTATCTGGTTTGAAATGTGAACTTAGCTCTTTTCAGGTCCCCTTTAAGTAGATACAACAATAACCACATAAGAAGGGGAAATATGCTAGCTCTGCTCCCTTCAATATTGCCTATTTCACTTACTTTATAGGAAGAGGAGTGCTATAAGGAGGAGAGCTTCCTCTGTTGCTCAACAATAGTAGACGCTCACTTCTGCAGCCTACTGGTCTGCGTGTGACGGGAAGAATCCTATGTATCAACACAAGAAGGAGCTAATGCACTCCCCCACCATATGTATTTATTGGACCCAGTGGTAGAGAGGTAAATTTTTAAGTTCAGGCCCTCATCCTGAGAATCCCAATAGTGACACAACAAAGACGAGTTCAAAAACAAAAGCATTTTATGTATAAGAGAATCCATTTCCCTCCAGCTGTTATGGGAATTGTATCTAGATTCAGAGCAAACTGAGGAATCCAATGTGAGGAGGTGACCAATGTTGTCATCGTCCCTGATAAGGAGAAAGTCCCGCAGCGTCAACTCTGTGAAATTTGGCTCTGCCACATGACTTTTTGGTGGGGAACATTTGAACAGAAGTTTTATCTCCCTCAGAGGTGTTAAGAAACCAGCAATGCTCTTCTCTAAAAGTGTCCCTGCCCCCAAGCTCAGAATATAAGGTGACATTCTTGAACATTCAACTTACCAGAAAGCCAAAATCCACTGGTTTTGGAGTCATATGTTCAAACGTTTCTCAATGCCTTGAATCCCTTATTCTCTGTTAGTGATGACACAAACATTCAAATGGGGATGGGAAAACCCATCACTTTTGCTTTTCTTCACGTTTGAACATTTAAATCATCTCAAAACATCCTCAAAGATGCTATCAAATGAAATTCTCTCCCATCCATACTGGCTAGTGGCCAAATTCAATAACATCCTCACCCCTTTTTTTCCCTATAAAATCTTTGCCTGATTAAGCAGCCAGTGAAGCTTCATAATCTTGTATAATGCATTTTATCCATTGGAGCTGGCTGAATAAAAGTATCACTGCTTTGTGGACTTTGAATTTTGTAGTATTATGCTGCATGGCCAACATGGCTGCCCCTAAATATGTTTTATACAAGTCTTGGTTTCTCCACATTTCTTTAAAAAAAAAAATAAAAAAAATCCTCTATTCTTTCAATCCCAAATCTGAAGAAATTTACAATTCAGTAAGATGCTGTTCTCATCTATCCCGAAATTTGAAGCAGGGTGTGAGTAGAACTGAAATGGGCACCTCAATTCTGCTTGTTCCTTGAGCTTCTGCCTGACTGCTACCCATCACCAAGAACAAACAAAGCCTTCACATACATTTGTAATTCAAATTAACCACTAGAGTATGTCTTCTGGAGTGCAACTGGTCATTGGTCCTACTCATTCTTTGGACTTGTCCACCATTACTGAACTTCTCATAGAAAACATTTTGACAAACTTCCAAGGAACATCTCGAGCTTCTGCAGCACCCTTGAGGAAGTCAACTGTGGTACTATCTGATCTTTTTTAAAAAATAAATAAATAAATATATAATTATACAGTTTAACACTGATATACATATTAACACTAATATACATACAAAAATTATTCCAGTGATTAATACAAAATGACCAGTACTCAACCTACAACCAACAAATTAATTTTCCCAATAAAGATATTGCTACTTTTACCCTGCCCTCCCTCCCACCTCCACCCACCCCCCAGGGAACAAAGTCAAATTTTATTTAAAATCCCTTTCCTTTGATGTGGAGAATTGCATTACTTGTAACTTTTATAATTGTGTACCCCTTCTTTTCTTTAATTGTTTCTGTTAATTTATTCCACTTCCTTAGCCAATCACCTTCATTTGACTGACCTATATACCCCATTCCTCTTTCCTAATATAAAATCAAACATTATATATTCCAAAATGTTGCCATCTCTCCATCTTCCATTTTCCTTAATCTTTCCAACTGTATGCTATAACCACATAAGCTGCCCTCAACATTTGTTTCAACAAGTATTCCTCATTTCTATCCAGTCCCAAATCCTTTACATTTAGAGTCATGCATTTTTCTTTGTTTAATGATAACTTTTGCCCTATTATTTTATTAATCTCCTCAATTATTTCCTGCCAAAATCTCTGTACCTCACAACATTCCCACCACATATGTATATATGTGCCTTTACTTCCATTTTGACATCCATGCCAACAATTAGATCGCATATTTTTTATAAGATATGATAACCGATATGATATTCTGTACCATCTTCCAATTAATTTTAACTATTGCTCCCTCATTTTAGTATTTTTAATCCTGATGACTTCGTTTTGCCACTCTTGAATTTGTTTACTACTTATTTTAATGTTTCTTTCCCATAATTCTAGTAAACTTCTTCTGGCTTAAATTGGCTTTCCAGCAAAATTTCAGAAATCCCCCCCCCCCGCCCATTCCTTTTTCCACTCCAATCTTTTTGTCATTAAATCTTCTACGGGATATTGAGTTTCTCCATGCACCCTTAATTCTAGCAACCTTTTATAAATCCCAGCTAATTGAAGTCAAACTGTTTGTCAATTATACCAAACAATTTTTCAAGAGGAGCTGGGAAGATGGTGGCATAGGCAGACATATGTTTGCTTTACTCCCTCAGTATCTTCCTTCTTTTCAACTCTATGAGCCGTATATTTCAAGAGGAATGCCACCAATCCAATTGATAATATTTCTCTTCTTGTGGGGAAATTTTTGAACTTGTATGACAACATTTTTAAACTAATACTGAGGGGAAAAAGATAAATCTGCAAATTAGCCTGCCTCAGTGCTCAGAGGAGTTACTTTCTTGGGGCTGGAAGTTGAAGCAACTAATGTTTTTTCTAAAAGCTTTGCTGTTGAAACAACAAAATTACTTATCTTATCACAAAGAGGCACTTGTTAAAATTCTTCCCTGGGTGTATATCTTTACTGCCATATTTTTTGTAAACTCGTACACTTACACTTGTCACAAGGGAAGAATTACTCGAATGTAGAGGAGGAGGAGGTGAAGGAACAGGAAAAAACTAGAGAAAAGGCTGAGTCTGGCTGAGATTAGGATGTGAATCTTTAGTGGTGTTCCATGAACTTTCCAAATTTGAGGTAGGATGGAGACCTGCTTTTTTGATTAATCCAACTTGAAGGAGTCTATCTATACAAAATGTTGACTACCAGAGAAGCCATCTGAACTGATACAGCCTTAAAGCAGAGACTGGATGGGTTCAGCACAGCACATTTTTGATCTGGGGTGATTGCCAGTAAAATAAGAATCTGAACTTGTCAATTTGTGTAACAGACAAAGCATTTAAACTGACAAGAGTGTACACTTGTACAGAATTAGTTTATTTTGGCAAACTGAATTTCTCAATATTAAGACATATTATTGAAATTTATTTTCTTATATCCTTAACAGCTAATGAATTAAGATGTATAGTATTGGAGGACTAAACAGTTTGTTTTATACACATTTAGTATCTCAATCTAGTCTTTACTTGGGCTCAGCATAGAAAAGCTTCAGCTCAAAATATGCTACCCATTCAGCTCAGAAATCGATATTAGAATATTATGATTTGGCAAATGATGAAATGGAATTTGAAGTAAGAGAGCAGTGGCCAAATCAAGAGATCATAACTCTGCCTCCAATGGATAGTCCTGGCTCTCTAAAGAGTGTATGTGTAACAGCTGAGGTAAGAGATAATGGAGTGGAGGCAGAAAACTCATCTCTCCACTCCTCTAATGAAAGTGCTACAAATTGGTCCTTAGATCCAGATCTGGTTGAAGCAAATTTTGTACCATCAATACAAATGTAGTCCTCTACATATAAAGAAACAGTAAATACATTTAAAGAGAAGAGTAATAAATCTGACCCAGTAGCAACAGTGCATGAAACCTCTTCACTAAATGGCTTTTTATGAGATTAATGTTTTCTAGCTGAACAAACAGCAGACAAAAGGCCTAAGTCTCAATGGCAGATCTTAGACCTTGCAGTAACAGAACAGAAAGAAGATAAATTTTGGGAACTTGTCACTCAAGGCCTAAACAGGGTAAGAAACACAGGAAGCTTTGTTTACCCCTTCCACATGGATTAAATATTTCTCCAATATTGTTTGTGATCAAGCATGTCTTTTGGAAGAGTCTGGGATGGATAAAGTTTTCTCTAATCTAGGTGACTAGCAACCAGTCACTGGCAATGAGATCCAGGTCCTTTCCACACCCTACTTGGGTCCATCATCATCTGGTCCCAATCCTGGCAGCATCTCTGCCAGGGTGAGAGCAGGAACACAAACGTTCTCGTCCACATAGACTGTCTCCCTGCCAAGGAAGTGAGATGGACATACCTCTTCCTTTTGCAGTGCAGCTGGACACTTTCCCAGGCTATGCTGGGGCAGGAAGCGCCTCCATTGAGCTTCTGGGGCTTCCACGAGCCAAGTAAGTGTGGGGTGGTGGCGCAATTATGTATAATTGACAGAGAAAACCCATCAATGATTTAATCTGCTATCGCACCGCCTGGCGATTGGAGAAGGATAGGACCGTGACAACATCATGCAGAAATGCCATTACAGTCCCACTACTCTGCCATCCCCATGCCAGGACAACAGCATACTGCAGAAAGGGGCAAAGTCTCTAATTGCATCTTTGAAATCTAAGAAAGCATCTCGAGAAGACATGGTCCCTCCAGAACTCTTCAAAGAAAATCTTGAGTAGTGGTGCCCCATCCCTGCCTGCCTATTTACCACAATAAACAAAAGCGGACAAATGCCTTGTGGGTGGAAAATGAGCATCGTATTTCCTATTTATAAGAAAGGGGGACAGGAATGATTCACAAAACTACTGGACAATCAGCTTGCTTGACATCACTTCAAAGTTATATGCTCAATACTTGTTGCATAAACTCACTGCCCAGAAGAAAAGCAAATCATACATCAAGAACAGGCAGGATTTAGGAGTGGTTATAGCACCATAGATCAATGCTTTACACTAAATTATATCATATGGAAATATACTAAAGAAAATAGGAAACACATTTATGCTGCTTTCAATGATCTCTTTGCTGCCTTTGACTCAATCAATAGAATTCAACTATTGGGAAAAATTACAGAGTTCTGATATTGACCGTAGACTATTAAGCATGAGACAGGAATTATATAGCCACACAGAAATTAGGGTTAGAGTTGGCTTAAACGGCTCTCTGACAGAAGCTTTCGCAACTACGTAGGGAGTGAAACAGGGATGCTGTTTGGCCCCTACCCTTTCTAACATCTATGTGAATGATTTCATGCCTTGTCTTGCTCAAACTGATTCTCCTTGCCCAGTAATCAGAAACAAAAGGTTTTCATTCTGATGTATACAGATGATTTAGTGCTCATCTCTCTCTCTCATGTGGACCTCAAAAATCTTTTGAATGCATTTAGTGTTTACTGCCAACAGGAACAATTGTCTATAAATTATTAGACCAAGGTAATAGTTTTGGTAGAAATACTTCAAGACACAAATGGATCTTAGACAAACATGTTATAGAACACACCTACTTGTTCAAATATTTGGGCATTGTTTTTAGTGAGTCTCTTTCTTGGAAATGTCATAGGGAAGCAGTAAAGCTGAAGGCTGAGAAAACGAAAGGAGCTCTGATGAAATTTTATTACAATCAGGATGGTCAGCTGTTTGAACCTATCTTAAGAATCTTTAGTAGTAAAGTGATTGCACAAATGCTTTATGGAACAGAAATCTGGGGGCTAGATATTAATACTTACAAACTCTTAGAAATGCTACAGAATAAATTTCTTTGAAAACTTTACTCTCTTCCAACTGGAACTCCTGCAGCTTTTTTGTGTACTGAATCTGATTGTCCATCAGTTAAAACAAGAATAGACTGTGCCCAGGTAAGGTACTTCAAACAAATTGCCATTTTATCAACTGCCCACCTTTCAGCATTGTATTGTATGGAAATATTCAGTGTTGGAAATCAAACTTAAAAAATCTTCTTCATAGTTACTACTTCTCTGAGCTGAACTCTGCCTTGGATATGAATAAAAGGCAATTAAGAGTCTGGGGATATTGCATAGATTCAAGAAGAGATTTATAGTCAATTAGTCAATTACAGTCAAAATCTCAAAATTTTCACCGTGGTTTCTCTTTTTGAAAACAGAGCATTTTAGAGCCAGGTATCTGATCAAACTCAAGCCATCTACCTTAAGAACTGTCTTCTCAGAACTGTGATTTCAAATAATGCCAACTGCAGTTTTAGATGGATGCTATAATAAGGTGCCATTTAAAAACAGACTGTGTATTTGCAGCCAAGGACAGGTAGAAGACATTGTGCATTACATGCTAACTTGTCCTATGTAGCTACCCCAGAGAGAGATTTCTAACACCTTTGCTGATAAATGGAGATGGCAACTGTATAGTAGATTTGGTTCAATTTTTTCTGAGCAATACAAATGACTACAAAATACGTAAGGTTGCCCTTTTTGCCTTGGCTGCAAAAAAACATCTAAAAGAGAGAGTTAGGCCATTTTTGCACTACACTGTTATAGTGCTATTATTTCACTTTCAATATCCTGTGGAATTCTAGGGTTTGTAGTTTACTGAGGCCAAAGAGCTCTCTGGCTGAGCATTCTAGATGCCCCTCCTTAAAGTGCAAACCCCAGGATTCCACAGGATGTTGAAAGTGGGCTAATAGCACTGTAACAGTGTAGGGCAGAAATGGCAGAAAAATTGCCATAAATTGTCATGGAGACTCAAAGTATTAAATTGATTGATTTTCATGTTGGCATCTTAGAAATTTAGGCCTTTTACTTTTTATATTAGTTTGGTAATAAGTTTGGCTCTGTATGGGATTTTTTTGCACTTCTGTACTCCCATACTTTTTATCTTAAAGGTTTATGCAATTTCTTTGTCATGGCCTTTGGCTAGCACAATAAATATATTGATTGATTGAAATAACTTTTCAATCTTAAACGGTTTCCCTGAGTTCTCACATAACTGCCCTATAACTTGGTAACCTTTATCTTTTAATTTTTTAATAACTCTATTTAATCCCTGATCTCCTTCCCTATTCAAATATTCTATTAGATACTATTTATGATTATAATTATTTATAATTATACACATACAATCTCTTCTTCCATTTCTTTCATGCCACCCAAATGGACCGCAATGGGCCCTCTTATATTACTAAACTTTCCTCCCAATTTCCTTTTCAACAATGACCTAAATTCCACATTGTTTAAATATTTCCCTATTCTTGCCCATCTTTTATAGTCAAATTCAAAATCTAATAATCACTTCAACTTAAAAGGCTTATAATAAATTTCTAAACAGGGGACCTTCCATACTCCTTTTCCTTCCTGTATATATAATAAACTATTGTTAATTCTTGATTTTTTTTTTTCTTTCCTGATACCCATTCTCTAACTTTCCTACCCCAGTTCCTTCCACTTTAACAGGAACAACCTCTGGAATGGTCTGAAATAAATATAACAAGCTAGGAATAACAGGCATTTTCAATATTTTTTGTCAACATTTTCCATTGACTTTTATTTCATTTACTGACCAAATTATTATTTTTTTCCATACTTGATTATAATTACCTTGAATAATATTATCCACATTTTTCATTACATTTACTAAAAGATATCTGATTTTTTTAAACTCCTAGCCTTAAACTACAGTTCCTTTGAATATCTTTTAGGTCTTGCCATTTAGTATTAATAAATATCGCCTCAGATTTTTCCATATTTACCTTAAGTCCTGAATGCTTCTCAGAATTTTTAATCATTTCAACTAGTTCTTTTATTGTCTGATGTGGTTGTACTGTCACCAATATTGCATCATCCGCGTATAGATTAATCTTAATTTCTTCCTTTCCAATCTTTTATCCAGGCACATTAATATTATTCCTTATATCATTATAAGGAATAATGATAAATAGTAAAGGGGATAATGGGCAATCTTGTATGTTTTCATTTTCTCCTTGCCTTATTCCATTCTTAATTTTTATTTTCCTTGAACTATCTCCATTCACTGAGATCTGTGCCTCATTATCTCGATATAATTCTAGGATGTTCTCCCCTAAACCAAATCTTTGCAAACATTGTATATATATTTATGATTTACTGAGTCAAATGCCTTGTAAACATCTAAAATAATAATTCCCAACCTCTTTTTATGTTGTTTTGCATGGTACAATAAATATAAAATATTTCTGATAGCGTCACTAATCCAAATTGGTCTTCTTTTCTTAAAATTGGTAAAAAATTATCTGATCTACTAGCCAACAGCTCATGAATATTTTATAATCTTGATTTCCAAATGACTCTGAGAACAGTCTATCTTTATTAGGTTTTAGTATTGATATTGTTTCTGCATTCTTTCAAGAGCTAGATAATTTCTATTTTTCCAAAGCAGCATTAAATATTTTAACCATATAACCACTTAACTCTTTCTGAAAGATTTTGTAAAAATTACTATAAAAATCATCTGGCCTAGGGATTTTGATCTTTTTACATTTTTAATAACTTCTACAATCTCTTCCTGAGTCATACTTTTTCTTTGTATACTAAATAATCTCTGGTCTACATTTACTGTTTTCTCTCCAACATCCTTTTCTTTACACAGTTTTTCATAAATTTGATCATTACATCCCTAATCTTCTCTTCGTCTCTCACAATTACCCCATTTTCACCTTTAAGAACATTTATTCTTTTATACTTTTTCTTTTCCCCAAGATATCTTGCTAGTCTTTTATTCTATGTATGTGCCATGTCTAGAATTATTTTAACCAATAAATACTTTTTTAAAACTGTTGCTTGATCCAAATCCTATATTTCTTTCTTTTTATTTTCCTATAACAATTTATATTTCTTATTTTTATGTTTTTGATACTCTCTTTGAAATTTTCCACATCTTGCATTAAATTCTGTCTATATTTAATTTTATTTGTCTCTTTACTACCCGCTCTTCTTTTCTAGGCGGAAAGACCCTTGAACAATGTACTTACAAGCTTTTTTCATTGTTGTGCTGAACACGGTGCTGGTAAAGACAACTGATCCTGACCAATGTAGATGTGAAGATAAAGTGAATACTTGCATCATCCGTGATGGAATCCCTGGCGCTAATGGATTACCAGGCAGAGATGGGTTTCCAGGGCCTAAAGGTGAAAAGGGAGAGCAAGGTATCCTACTATTAACACATTAGTTTGGTGGTGTTCGTTGAGACTAAGAGGGTCAATCCTTATCAATTTGTCCTTATCAATTAAGTTCTAAGCTCATACTCAACATTTATTATTGCAGGGATAACTTCTGCCCAGTTCAGGAACAGGGATGGATTAGATGAAATAGAGATGGACATTTCAGGGAAAAAATGTGTAGCCAGAGCAAGGGTCTTAGAAAAGCACTTCAGCTTTTGTTCATACATACACATTCTCTGCATGTTTTCTGAGAAGTAAATCCCAATTCATTTGAGTATTGCCCACACAGTTTCCATATGCACAGACTTTCAGTTGGACAGCATGAATCTAAAGCATGTTTATGCAAAAGTCCTATAATTCAATTGAGTTAATCATTAGGATTGCAGCCTGACACATTTATTGTAAGAGTAAGCTCTGTATCTTACTTCTGACTACACTGGAGAGAATTAAAGGGCCAATTTCAATAAAAAGAGTATTTTGGCTTGAGCTGTTGTCATCTTTTTGCCGGTTTCATTTGTGGAGATTTCACATACCAGTTTAAAAAAATTCCAACTGCCACTTTCAGATTTCTCTGCAGTTCCTAGTTTTCTCTGCTTTTTATTTTATTTATTTTTTTTTAATAAAGGAAATGACTTTTGGTTATAGTTTTGGACCATAATACGGAGATCAAAAAGATGGGATATCATGTAGAAAATATAACAGTCTGATAATAACATAATTAAAATTAAGGATATACATTTACATGCTGAGAAACAATGGCATAAATCCAATTATTAATCCCATATAGAACAGATCTAATCAAATATACCTAAATGGTGTACTCCAGCAGAGACATAAAACTGTAGTTAAAGGAGTAATTATAGAATAACAGTAGCAGAACACCTAGCCCTCCAAATGTTGTTGAACTATAATTCCCAACAGCCCTTACCAGTGCTTAAGAATGTTGGGAACTGAAGTTCAACAACTACTGGAGGGCTGCATAATTCCCACCCCATTTTAAGAAGATATTTTGCCCATTACTAGGATTTGTCCACACTTTGTCATACCATACCTTGATCACTGAAGGTTTAGTATGTTTCCAATATCTGATTATTTGCAGTTTTGAAGGATTTAATTCAGGCAGTTGTGTCAGCATCTAGTTTTTAAAAAAAGTTACAGGGAAAGGTATATGAGGGGAAAAATATATGTTCAGTTCCTGATTGACATGCATTCAGGATTAGTTTTTAAAAGGATGTGGATTAAAGGTTGATGTCAAAACTTTCATGGAAAAGAATTTTGGGGAGAAATTATGAAAGCTAAAGAGCGATTTGGTATACACAAAAAGAACATCGTGCTGCTGTTCTGTAAAGACCCTCTAAGTATGACACACAAAGGAGAAAAACAGCAGGAAGATTTCAGAAGTCTGAAGCGAGTGGAGTTGGAGGAGCAGAGGCACACCGCCCGAGTTAGGAGAGCCAAAAAGATAAAGCAGATGAAATGTTTTGAATCAAAATGGGTAAACCACAGCCAGTACACCACACCTTAAAAGTAGGTATACAGAGAGGCATGGTGAACAAAGAAGACAGGAATACTTCTTAACTATTTTTTTTTTAAAAAAAGCTAAACGGTATTGTTAAATTCATCAGTAATGCACTTCTCAATGTCATGTTTTCAGAACAGATATTACAATGAGGCTATTGCCTTAACACCCAGTTTCCAAGCTTCCCAGAGATTCCTGCCCAGTCACTTTAGCAACAGCCTGCTGGTGGAAAGATAAGAGGTTTTCCTTCCCATTCCCACTTTGTTGTGGCAGATGGTTTCTCCCATCTCAATCAGGCAGTGAATCCATTCAGTCTCTGGCAGGCTTTAAAGGCACAATCCAATGTGCAATAGCTACTTAGGAATAGGATCCAGCACCTTGAATAGCTCCTTCAATGCCTACATTCAAACCTAGTATGTGTTTTCACACACACCCCACACACTGACATGGGAGCCTTCAGCTGCCACATGAACCCCATGGAGTGAGAGTAGGTATCCCTCCCTCTAGGAAAGAGATATTGAAACCCCTATGCACACAAACATGGTACCCTTTCCTGGTCTTCACTCAAGGGCTACTGTGACGAACCTCATGGGAGAGCTGTGAGAGCAAGGCTTGGGTGCCTTTCTTTTGCACTCGTGTTTTCCACAGCTACTATCTGGAGTTCCCTTTCTTTTCTGAGGGAAAAGATCTATCCCATATGATCCTTGTGTGCATGACTCCTGTGTGCTGATTTACACCTTGAAATACTTCAGAAACGTAGTGTATTAAAATGCCACATAATGTAACAAGAACAGTCAGGACTTCTCCCATTTTCAAAATGCATCCTGTTAGTGCCTGTTTCTCTCAACCATGAAATGTAGTGACCAAGGCTTTTCCTGATGCCAAATAATTCTGCTCAATTAATAATCCTCTTTTGTTTGTTTCTATCTCTGATTCAATTCATGGGGTGACCAGGATTACGAGGGGTCCAGGGTCCCCCAGGGAAAGCTGGACCCCCTGGGCAGAAAGGAGAAGTTGGTCCAATAGGAGAGAAAGGATCAGCTGGAATTTGTGATGATTCAGGTAAGTATCCCAGGGTCATTAGTTCTCCTCCTACCTTTAAATGATGATGAAAGAACAATATCCAAAGGCAGAGAGGCTTGGAATAATATGGGTCTAAAGTGGTCATATTAAGATGATGAGGGAAGTCCCTTCTCTGAAATATTTTTTAATCCAGAGTGGCAAGCTAGGAAAAAGAAGGAGAATGGGGTGACGGGGAAAGGGAAAAAAGAAGGTTGGCATCAAATAGCAGTTTCAGAACAAATTGGAGGTGCAATTTTTCTCAGGAGCACAGTGGGCAGGTACGGGGAGGGGGGGAGAGTGAAGCTTTCATTGTAGGGCCAACTCCACCAAAAACAAAAAAGTGATCTCTGTTCCTTTTGCCATCTTGTGTCCTGGCAGATTTAGTTGGCAGTGGTGGTAACACTCTAAGCAACACTGGGTTCTGCATTTAGCCACGATCTGCCACAATGACCAAGAATGATATTACATTAGGGGTACAGTAGTTAGAATACCAGGTATCTTTTTATAAAAAGAATTAAAAGACACTAAGGGGAGGCATAAGTAGTGGGCCCTGTCAGGGTTTCTGAGCCCTGCCAGAGTACTGATGTATTGATACTAGCACTGTACCAACACTTGGAAAAATTATAACCTGAACTAAAATTCCAAGATTTCCTCTGACAGTATGACCACTGTCCATGTGAGCTGGTTGACTGTGGCTTGGGTAGTTCAAAAAAAAGCAACTTTTCCAAGATCTGCCCACTGCTGCATTAACACTACAATCTCAGTCCACATTAATAGAAATCATAAAGCCCTGTTGTTAACACACATGGGTGCATATGCATTTAATTTAACATTTACTTTGACTTCAGCTAATATTGCACACAAAAAAAAAATCATTTTCAGAGCTCCAGCTGCTTAAAGCTCAGATAAAGGATTTACAAGCAGAAATGCAGACTTTGAAAGAAGAGGCTACCAACAACATGAAAGGTAAACTGTGGCATATCCCAGTTGTAACAAAATGTGACATGTGGTATGGTTTGGCTATTGTTTAATTTCAGTTTATTTTTCTGGGGACTAGATGAGTTCTGCTCCTACTATGACCACTTCAATCCAACTTTTTACTCAATAATATATATTATGCTGGAAGAACAATGCTGAATAGAATAGTTAAGTAGCGAGTAGCATTACTGGAAAAAAAATTATAATATGCTTAATAATTTGTGATTCAGCTAAAATTAGGCAAGCTGACAACACACTGTTATACATACCTACTCAGAAGTAAGTCCACTAAAGCAAAGTAGGCAAATAGCTTAAATTACTAACCACTTTGAAAAGCACTAAATATAGGTTAGAATATAACACAAATATACTTTCAGACTTGAAAGCTGAAGAAAGCTTGAGAAACATTTGGATAAAAAGTTACATTCTAATTGTCTTACCGGAATTAATTTTTGACACACATATGAGTTCATCAAATGCATACTTAAAGCTTAGAACGACTTTTCAAAATTCTTTCCAGTTCCATTATTTAGATTGAAGTAGCATAATCATATATAGGCAGAAAGTCTTATTCTTTTTGTGTCTTTTCTCTTCTCTCTGTGTTTATTATCAGCTTCAGCTTTAATTCTGGTATGGGTTGATATTCACATGCAGTTTCCCACGACTATTTGCCCACCACCACCACCACATGTTTATGGTAGCAGCAGTGAAGCAGACTTTAGCCATTACATTTGGGTGATAGTTTGAGATCAGTATGGTCAATGCTCAGGGATGATGGAATTATAATTCAACAAAACCTTGGAAGGCCACAAGTTGCCTAACTTTAGTTTGGGCCTTTAAGGCCAACATCAGAACTTTAAATTGGATCCCAGATACACTGATAGGGGATAACTGGCATAATATAGCCCAGTTATCTAGCTCCAACACATATGGCTGTGTTCTGTACCAGCTATCAGAATCCACATACAGTACCCTAGGTAGTTTCAAAGCTGGTGTATCAACCAGTGCATTCGTGTTTACTGTCACATGAGCTTTTACGATCAGCAATGAATTCAGAAGGAGCCAAAGCAACATTTAATCCTTCAGTAAAAAGCTCGATTCCATCCTATCCAGAACAGAAAAAAAAAATCCCTGTCCAAATTATTTCTGTCATATCTGGATTGAACTTCAGCTTGTTCACCCTCATCTGTCACACAACTGCCTCCAAAACCTGTATGGGGTTTCCATGGCTTTCTTTGGACTAGCAAACATAAACTTAAGTGAGAGGTGTATGTCATCAGCATGTTGGTGACCCTGCACCCCAGTCATCAAGAAGGCTCCCCCACAGTTTCTTGTTTTAAAACAAGAGGGACAAGATGGAACCCACACAGACCAAAAGTCCAAGGGACAGAGTGAAAGCTGGGCAGTATCATCACCTACATCCAGCTACTGTGATGCTCTGCTCCCTAAATCCAACACAAACAGGTGATACAAAAGTACACCATGGTTAGTGACATCAAATGCCACTGAAGGCCCAGTCACACTCGTTCCAACTGTTCACCAACACCTATCATCCACCAAGGCAATCAAGATGCTTCTGCTCCAACTCCAGGTTTGAACTTAGAATGGAATGGATTCAAATAATAAATATCTTGTATAAAAGAAGAGGTAACGATGTGAACCTCCCAGAATTCCTTACCATTGGCAATGCTGTTTAGTGCCAATGAAACAATAAACATTTCAAGGCAAATGAAAACTGAAGTAATTAAGTCTTGCTTTTCTTTTAATTTTACAGTTGTCCGCAAACAAATACACATCACTATCTAAACCTACCAATCATGTTTTGAATGTATATGGACAGCCAAGTCCATGATCAATGTAACAGTCATAGATACAACACCTAATCCTGCATAACATTAAAAACCAGGAATTATGTAAGTGTCAAGGGATCTCACTGCAATTAAATATGCGCATGTGGATTTTCAGAGGGTGGGGTGGCATTTGGGGTCATTTGCCTTGATAACCAGAAAATATAACATAATTCAGGACTGATTTGTCATATCCCCACACCCAGTGGGGTTGGGAACTTTGGAAGTGCATGGTAAAATGTGTGGCATGTCTATTTCTTTTTAGTTCTAAACATTCCCAATGGCATAAAGGTTGGTGAAAAAACATTCCGAACGGATGGCTCCAGAGGCACATACAAAGTGGGAGAATCCAAATGTGTGCAGACTGGTGGTGTGATTGCTTCTCCGAGGAATGCTATTGAAAATGGTGCTTTGCAGGAAATAGTGAAGTTCCATAAGATGAATGCAGTACTTGGAATAAATGATATGCAGACAGAGGGCACATTTCAATATCCAAATGGAGAAACAATAGGATTTACAAGTTGGAGTAACAATGAACCAAATGATTCTGGTGGAGAGGACTGTGTAGAACTTCTTGAAAATGGACAGTGGAATGACATCCCCTGTGACCATGAAAAAATGATAATTTGTGAATATTAATTAAAAAGTCATTGTGAAGGTCACAACATTGTATACCTTTTAATTACAACTTGAAGTCAATGGAACAACATTTAGTTCATCAACCATCTGTCTAAGGCTTTGACACTAATTGATCAATTAAATACGCTGGTTTTTGAATAAATTTATATATGATTCTAACTTGAGTAGAGGGATGTTGGAAAAATTCTGATAGAACAAGAAACAAAACCACTTATTCTTGGGCAGTGAAGAGGATATCTTCAATACCATATTGCAATAGTACACCAGAATCAAAACTGCATCAAAAATAGAGATGATATTAATCCACCCAGGCCTGGTCAGGCCATTAGATAGAAGGAAGTTACTGTTTTAGGTAGCAGATGCTGGGGCAACAACAACTTCCCAGCTGTTCATGCTAGACTTCTTGGATCTTCCTTTTAGACTTCTTGGCTGTTGGAGGCATTGTGTATGCCACACAAGCTGGCTTCAACTCCCCTAAACCAGCCTGTTGCTCCATGTGTGATAGAGAACTTAAATCATATTGCTAGACACAGCTCTCAGACCATCCAGTCTGTGTACAAGGAATAAGGAAGGGAAGCCGTTTCTGTTCTTTATATCTGGCAGGAAAATGTCAAGGTACATTTTTTTTCACCTAGTGTTTGATCTAGTTTTGATACTATACAATAATTGCAAATTACAAATCTTTTTGCTTGAAAACATTTTGTTGGTGTAAAACTCCTGTGAGTTAAAATCAATGCTTTTGCAAAGGTGTTAAAAACAGAGCTGTAAAATATATATATATTCTGTTCAAAACTTTCTTTGAGTGGATTATAGCTCTCATGTTGTTGTTGTTGTTTTTCCCCCTGCTCAGTGCAATTTGGAAAATGTAATTGCCACCCAGAGAAATATTTCTCATTTATTTGTGTTTTCTTACTTGAATTCTAAGCTTTGAAAGGCTGATTCTTCATGTATTATTATTTAATTACGCAAAAGCAACACACAACAACAACACAGCACTATCTCTGTACATGGTGCTTTAGAAGTAAAAGAACAACAAACAAGTTCCTACTCTGAGGCTTACAATCTAAATAAGACATGACAACAACCAACCAACCAACCAAAACCAACTAAATGGATGGCAGTTGGAGAAGAGATGAAGTCAAGTTTCTTTTTCTCTCCCCCCAAGGCCAGGGCAGTGGTAGTTGGAATGGAGAGAGGGCTGCTTCTGGACCTAGGCATGATGGAACCGTGCCTGCAACTTCTCTTCCTCCAAGGCCAGGGCAGTACGATGCTTAATGGCATCACCAGGGGCCATTCCCAGGCCTCAGAGTTTGCTCCAGAAATCTCAGGAACCGGTATTATTATGACCTGACAATCTAATACTGGCCATTACCTGGTAGAACTTTCTCCCAAAGTATTACAGCTGGTTCAGTTGGAGTACTTGAAAAGGTGTCAAAATCCCATATGTTCCCAGTGACTTTTAACTGGTATGTTTTACTAACTGTGTATTTAGTACAGAAGCTTCTCTGAAACATGATGAATGAAGAAAATCAGTTTTTTAAAAATTGTGCTATGTTTGTATAATAACAATTTTGAATGCAAGCGATAGTTTAAAACTACCATTCAGGTGTTCTTTAGAGGTGGTTAAAAAACTGAAAAGAAGCTATTCAAACAGCTTTTATAAACCGCTGTAAGCATTTTTCTTTTTTCAAAAAAAAAAATCAAGCACATCCCAGTAATGTAAAGTGATGGTGTATCTTTAACATCTGGAATGGTAGCAAGCAGTCTCTAACATAAGACCTCTGAGCCTAGAGGCAGATGATATGCTAGCAAGTTTTACAGGAGGCCATGGTAAAAGGGAAACCCTCAATAGGAAGAGAAATTCTCCTAAATAATAATTTGCCTTTTGTAAAGGAGTTTTTTGGCCTCTGGTGACATTCAGAACTCTGTTTAATTATGTAGAGAGCTCAAAAGTGGACCACCTTCTCCTTCCTTCTGGGAAACTTGGTATTGTTTGAGCAGCTATGCATATACACTTTCTTCTTATTAACTAATGTTTACTCTCTTTTTTCCTCCTCCCTGCCTCCTCTCCTCCTCAGAATTTCTCAACCTCACTAAACTTTAGAGTTCAGAAGAAAGGTCATTCTAAAGAAACTTATCAGAAGGTTAAAACCTGTGTACCATAACAGTTGTGTTAATAATTTGAAAGTGCCAAATATTGCAGGTTTCCATATGGCTGCAATTCAAAGAATGCCCCTAGATCTTACTGGAAGAAGCATCTTTTGAGGAGTGGCCTGAAAGGATAACTCTTAAAATATCTTTGTTTCCCAGTAAATCTGCAGGCAAAGAGCTTATCATAAAATACTACATGCCATGCTGGTAAATGTTGAAGAACAAAGTCCTATTTTGCAATCCATAAACTTCTGCAACACTGGAGATTAAATAAACACACCTATCTGTAGAGGTTTGTTTCTCTGTTTCTCTCATCCTTCTGAACAGAAGATAAATCTACTCCTTTCTTGCTCAGTCTTTGCATTATTTCACATCAAATAAATTACTTTATTTGAAACTGGATTGAACTGGGAGCTGGTAAGTAATGCTGCTTTAAATTTTAAGTCCCCACACATTTACAGGGTGCTTTATCCAGTTGGTCTACCTCCAGTCTCATGACGAAACTGATTGAAAAGTAATGGTGCTTCTTGGTGGCTTCAGGTTGCACAGCCACATACATAGAGGTCTGAATAATTTAACTGATTAGTAAGCTAATCAATGAAATATTTAGCAGATTGATTGTTGGGGTTGGGATTCAGTTTGAGTTTCTCAGAAAGAATTTCTTTTTTTAACGCAATTTTGGGTTTGATGTATGCCCAAGTAGAGGGAAAAAATTCAGTTGTAAGTTATCTTAAATTTTGTTTAATATCTGAAAAGGACACCTTCTTGAAGGTTTGGAACTGTATACGTTTCTTCAAATGTAATGGGTTAATTAATGAATTGGTTAAAAGGCAGAATATTTAGAATATTAAGCTGATGAAAAAGTTCTTGAATTGGACATCCAAACATACGATGACTTCTGACAGGTTAAATACTTAGCCAAATTTCTAGCCCTCTTGAGTCATTCACTTTTGAATGTCTGAAAGAAACTATGGGAATGGATGACTACAATACTTTTCCCGTAATGATGCTACTATTGACTCCACAGTTGGATAAGTGTGAAGGGGACATTCTTGCGAGTTCTACAATACCCAGAATGCTGGCAGTTAATACACATGAAGCCCAGAGTATTCTGATGAGTTACTGAAACTTCACTCAAAGGAGTTTACTCTCAGAGTTAAGCGACTCTCATACTAAGTTCAAATTTTGTATGTGTGCACCCCAGGAGCCCTAGTTTATTTTTTTTTAAAAAAAATCTAAAAATGGGACATTTGGATAATTACCCTCTTCATATTCATTCAGTTGTGTATTGGGTCAAGAACAACCTTTCTCATGCAGTGTCAATGCTTATTGGATTAACGTTCTAGCTTGTAAACAATTAATTGATTAACCAGCTAGAAAGTGTATTTTTCAGCCGTCAGAGGAACTCTAAAGAGGTCTAAGATAACATATAGTAGAAAACTTTTGATCTACCCAGGCACATATCAAAACCAACCTTGTCTGAAGAAAACTTATACAAAGCCTAAACTTCACAGCATGAAATTTGCCTCATAATGGAAGTTCAGCATTCTATTTTACAGCACACTATAGGAGAGCACATGGGATAGACAAGTGGACTGTGAAAGATCTGTTCGGGGCTTAGGAAAGTTAGAAAGTTACTTTTTTACTACAGTTCCTGGAGTCTCCCAGTCAGTATAGTCTTAGTGAAAATTAAATTGACTGATAGAGGTGTGTACTTGGGCTTATCGAATGCAAGTTTCATTGTTGTGGTGGTGTGTGTTGTCTTATTGTGGGGAAAAGAGAGAGAAAAAGAATAATCATATATTCCATGTATATATTGCTATCCACTGTGCCTGTTGCTGATGGGAATGTACACATTCTCATCTTCACAACAGTGTAGCTGAGACTGGCCATTTTTACACATTTCTGCCAGCATGTCTATAACTGAACGAGGGCTATTTCTTAACCAACACCACACATGTATATTGGCTTCTCTGCCCTGTACCTTTCTTAAAAATGTAAGCCTGTTCAGTTTTTCATCTCATGTGTAAGCTCTGTACACAAGGAGAAGAGTGTGGATAAACAGACTAACTTGGTCCCTTCCCTCAACATTCTCAATATCCTCAACATGTGGAGGCTGACTGTCTAAAGAGGAAAGTTCCCAGTTTCTTTGGCGGTTCCCCCTAATTTTTCCAGAGTTCCGAAATTTGAAACCAAGACTCTATACTTAGAAGACTCTATTATCCTAAAAAAGAGGTGGGAATAATCTGGCTCCTCACATTTCTCATCATTGGTTATAATGTCAATACCTGCTAGCAGTTAACAGTCCAACATTTGGAGGGTCCTATGATTCCCAGAAACAGATTTCTCAAATGACTAGAGGATTATATTGCCTCAGATGCTAAAAACGGTATGGTACAAAGGCACAAACATAGTATTTGGACCTACTTTTGATTCTAAGGTAAAGCTTTTTAAGCAAATACATCTTTTGTTTCATGGTTCAGTGGACTAAAATATAATAAGCCAACAATAAGAAGAACATTGGGTGATCTCAACTTACAGACAACATTCTCCTGCTTCTGTGTGATTCTGGCTTGTTTTACTTGTCACCATTTTCTTCTGAACATCAGATTACCTTAAAGGTTTCCAAATGACACTTAATTTTTGTACTGCACATTTTATCTACAAAATTACATATAAAAGTTAACAAACTAACCAGTGCACCATATCCGTTCTGTTTATATATTCAAATACAACTCTATTTCTTCAGTTAAATATATGTGGTTCTGTAAGAATACAGAAGAAATTGTATTGTACCTTCAGATGCACATCTGGTTGACAGGACAGGGGTGCAACTGAGCCAATGACATCTGCAATCAGACATTCACAGAGGTATTTGATAGCTTCCATGACAGTGGGCTGGTGAATCTATTCTGGGGTTTGGTATGAACTTTAAAGGAGCCATCCACAATGTTGAATTCTATCTCTAAAATAGATTCTTTAACCTGGGTAGCTCCTTTGAAGTTCAGCCCAAAATTCAGAGGAGATTCACTATCTGAATAACCCAGAACCCATCAGACACCACTAGATACACATTTGAGTGTATGTTTGATTTTCACTCATGGTTCCTGACCAGCGAGGGAGTGTCCCCCATACCACCAAGGCTTTCCTTTTATTAATGTGGTACATACCAGATGAATATGATTTGTAGGAATCTAATTCTTTGTTCATTTCATTCTCAGAGGAAGCAATAAGTAATTTAACTATTTTCTTCTCACTATGCGAAAATATTCAAAAACGATGGATTTTTCAAAGACTATTCACAGTTTGGGACTTATTCTACACAAAATTTCCATGTGAGGAGGAGGAGTTACACCACCACCACCCCAAAAAACCCCCAGCATTTTCTGTGCAGAAAGCTGCATTTTCTGTGCTGAAGATATGTTTAGAAATATTATTTTCCGTATAGAAAATACTGTTCCTGTGAAAATCTATAGTTGAAAATTTGTTCTGCACAAAATTTGGAAAAAGTATTTTCTAAAATACTACTTTCCACACAGTTCTATTTCCTGTACAGAAAATACTGTTTGCTGAACAAAAAACAATGTGCAAATTTTGTGTAGAGAAAGTGCCAAATTGCAAAGAGTCTCAGCAGTTTCAGGATTCTCCTTGTCAAGGTTTCCTGATCTTAAGAACCATTTTTTTAAAATATTTTTAAATATTCTTTCTATTGCTGGTGGTCTGCACAAATTTCAAGACATATTGTAAACAATCTCATTGTCATAGTTTCCAATCAAATCATCATGGGAACTATAGCTCTGTGAAGAAGTTGCAGATCTTCAACAGAATTTATTTTCACCTCTCAAAATTAACATTCCTATGATCATTTGGGTGATGCTATAACTATACAAAACTGGCTTCAGCTTCACTCTAGCTGAAGATGTTGATGTGCCCATAAGTACCCATGAGTTTAGACAAAAGCACATGGATAATTGTAGCTTTTTCAAATTCTTTGCTTTGTCAACAAAATAAAGTCCTCTTTCACTTGTACAGAGAATTCCAGAATGGCCATAACCATTTTAAAATGATGGCAGAAGCTAATCTCCTCTTAACTTGTTCTCTTTTTAAGGTATTAGCAATGTGTGTTCTTCAGCTTCTCAAAGTCCTAGTACTGGGAGCATCACTGGCACTGGCTGATGTTTCTGAAACAAGCAAATGTGAAGCAAGCACTTGCACAGTGATGGCATGTGGTAACCCAGGACTCAATGGTTTACCTGGAAGAGATGGAAAAGATGGTGCAAAAGGAGAGAAAGGAGTCCCAGGTATTATGAAAGTGATAGTGCTATAGCATAATTTTGTAGCATTGTTTTATAGGAGGAGGAACATTAACAACAGTTTGCAATGACATTGGCAAAAATCACATTTGCTTCCTGCTTGTTAAACGTGCTACATGCAACACACAGAGCCTCAGTCCAGAGGAGCAGTAGGTCATATAGAGGCAGGATAGGAAATCTCATTTAAATTGATGTTTTCTTTGTGGCTACTTCTTGTGATTGCAGAGGTACTAAAGTCAAAGTGATTTTTTTTTATTTGCATTAGGAGTTGCAGTGAGGGGCCAGCAGGGTCCCCCTGGGAAAGCTGGACCTCCTGGACCTGCAGGACCCTCAGGACGTCCAGGAACACCAGGATCCCCAGGCCAGAAAGGGCAAAAGGGAGAAGCTACAGGTAAGAAACCAATTCCTTCATGCCTAGTTCTGCATACATTTGGATGTACTTACAAACATGTCAATCAATCATTTATTGTATTTGACTAATGGCCATTATAAACTACTATTGTAATGACTGCAGTTATTACAAAATAACTGTCTCCCAATTTGTAAGGAATGGGCTGAGCAGCCCCTTCTCTTTCCCCATGAATTCTTCATGCCAAAACACACAAAAACATGCTGATTGCACTTCTGTTAAAATCTTTGTGCTCATATGCCAACAACAGAATCTCCCAGAACACAGGACCTTCCTCCTTTGTGGCAGTGAATGACTGTTTGGCAGTTTGGAATCATTCTACTGTAGCTCTATTTAGCAAACAGTACGGTCTGCTAATTCATTTTATGGGGTCTCCATGCTTCTGAGCATGCAAAGAACCATAGTGGGTTCACATGTGGTGAGACTTGGATCAACCAGTTTCTCATTAGGGTTAATGTATCCTGATGCTGACAATTCCAGGCAACACTTAAATGACCTCTGAAATAGGAAAGACTGCTGACATACTAATATAAAGGGACAGTTCATACCCAAGGAGGGTTGCCTGTGAACCAGGCCATCGGATACACTTGGCTTCTGCAAACCTTGCAGGCATTCACATGGAGGTGGGGCTTAATCTGGCCCCCATATGATCAAAATCCAGTCAGGAGGTGCTTTCTCTCCAAGTGGCATCTCCCATAGGTCCTGATGGGATTTGTGGGCACCAGCTGAGTCACCACATTGGATTTAGCTGGCACCTTCAAATTCTGTCTCAGAATGCCTAACTTCTTACAATTCCCACCCAGTGAAGAGGGAGGAGGAGCACAGTTACCATTCTTGGGTGACATTTGCAGATTAGCTGGCAAAGCTCAACCTGTGACTTCAAGGTGGTTTACCCATGCTCCACGATCGGCATAGCTAGAGCACTTGGTGTATTGAGTGGTTTCAGTATCTATGTTGAACGTGTTTTAGCATACGGTGTATGGGTGCATGATGTAGGAGCTCTGTTGAAGCTAAGCATATCTCAGCATGGTCAATACCTGGATTATCTGGGGAGCCCATGTATCCTGCCTTGAAGTCCATCATGGAAGACCAAAAACAAAATGCTATAATTATCATATAAAGATAAATTAATTAAAACAACATATTGCAGATAGAGCAGACAGTATTATTATGGACTTGTATTAATTTGGATAACAAACAAAATGTAAATATTTGGGTTTAACTATATCCCTCTCCCATTCCCTTTTTACCCCTTAGCTATTGACACTATTCAAAGACAAGTCACTGCTTTGGAAAAGACTATCCAGACTCTTCAAGAAGACCTTAAAAAAACCAGAAAGTGTAAGATGGAATGTAAATCTTCTGTGCTTTGTTTCAAATTTATTTTAAAATATTTTTTCAAGTATGCATATGTGTGAAAATAATAGATTGCCAAGTTAGCCTGGTGGAAACACTTCTCATATTGTGTTGTTAAGATTGCTCCTAGTCGCTGCTCTTTTTAGATGTACAACAAGCTACTGATTGCTAAACACACCAGAGTTATGAGGACAATTGCATAGATCTTCTCTGCACACAAGTAGCAAACTTGTAGAGCCTTGGAGGAAATCCCCAGCTGTTGTGAAATTTCCCACAAGTTCATCCACATATCCATTTATCTGCACTATTCATGCATTTACCTACACACCCCATAGAGGGCATATGTGGCTTTTTTATCCTTGAGTGGCTGGGTGGGGAGCTCTAGACATGGTGAAAATGCCCTCCACATTGTCTATAGGTCATTTTAGGGAATTTTGGAGAAAAAAAAAGTTTGCCAAAAATGTAAAAAAATGACCCCAGGGGCCACAAAAGGGGGGAGGCATGTTTCCCGCAAGCCTTATTTTGCCACCCTGACCTACAGCTTGTTCACTGCAGAGGGGCACCTGCTTTGCTACTGGGTATGCATGTGTGGGGAAAATGACTCAAGAAGATTTCTTATAATGCCAACATTTTCAAAACCATGACTAATAAATGTGCACTGAAGTTATTTTTTTTAATATGCCAGAACTCTATATATGTAGTTATGCCAGAATCCTATACACACTTAATTGTGACTAAGATCCATTAAACTCAGTGGGACTTTCTTCCATGTAGATATGTATAGGACTGCACTCCTAAGCAAGTAAAATTGTAACACAGAGGGATGCAATGAGTTCTCACTAATCCCCCCCCCCCAAAAGTCAAATTCTATTTGCCCAAGTGGGTGAAATCACTCTGCATGACAATTAAACCCCTTCCCAAATTTCCTTTCAAAGCCATAACAACAAGTAAATTTTAAAAGAAACAAATGGGATAAGAAGCTGGTCGAGATGGATGTTAGGGAAACTGTGTATATTGAACAGTAAAGGGCAGAAAGAAAGGAGGATTGACATCTTTCATATAAGGAGAGGAGTTAACACACCAAGGTCTCCTTAACCTCCACTGAAATTCTTAAGTCACTGTTTTACCAACAAATATTCTAACTAAGGATATTCTTTCAGATATTTCAGTAAGTCTGCATGCTGCTTTTTAGACCAATAGAAGTGACAGCAAGGGGAGGGGAAAGAGTAACTGTGATGAGAGAAGAAAGGGACAAGCAAATGATAGCAATGAGAGATTCAAAACAAAGGAGCATTTATAGAGCATGATGTATCCAGGATGAAACATTTAAATATGTGGTCCACTCTTTGTTACTTTAACAAGTGGTTGTTAAAAATGTTTAACTGAATCATGTTCATGGATAGTATGGACCAATTACTGCATTTTCTGCAAGTTGTTTCTTCACTTTCTTACCATGTTATACTTTTTTCCTCCATTCTAGTTATGTTGTTGCAGGGGGCAGTGAGTGTTGGCGAGAAAACCTTTGTTTCCACTGGCCAGCAGTACACTTTCAGCAACGGAAGAGATCTGTGTGCCAGAGTAGGTGGAACACTTTCCAGCCCAGAGAGTATGGCTGAGAACACTGCCTTGGCAGAAATAGTGAAAAAGAATTCCAAACATGCTTTCCTTGGTATAAATGATATCCAGACAGAGGGCCTATTTGTTTATCTAAATGGAGCAACTGTAAGTTATACCAACTGGAATCGAGGAGAGCCCAATAATCTAAATAATGAGGACTGCGTTATATTGCTGGAAAATCAGTTATGGAATGATTTCCCTTGTGACCATAAAGCACTGATAATTTGTGAAATTTAACCTATTTACAAAGAACTCTAACTCTGGAGGTACACATGCTGGTAGTTGTGAATATCTAGCAAATGAATTTAACTTTTCACTCCAAGATGAAGACTAAAGATGGTGAAGGCTTTTGTTCAAAGTTTTGTGTGTGTGTGTGTGTGTGTTGTTTTGTTTCTTGGGTTTTGTTTTTTTTTTTTTGAAATTGTCAAAAGTCACAAAATTGGATTCCTGAAGAAAATGAAAACAATAGTTTTGTCTATCTCAAGTAAAGATGTATTAGTACACATTTCCGTTCATTTCTGAGCAGAATTCATGCAAATCTGCAAAATGTGAATGTGGGAATAAGTAACTGACAGATTTGTGCATCCCTATGGAGGAAGACGATTTTGGCAAAGTGCTAAAATCATATGACGGGAGGCAGGTGTGAGGACTTTGCTGAAAAAGTCATTCCTGAATCCCTCTGTAACGGAGATTATCAGTGAGCATCCAACGTATTATTTCTGGGCAACATACGGAAGCATATGGTGGCTTCTCAGTTCCAGAGTTTTCTGGATGAAATGCCTAGTTTCAGGCCTGGCTATGGTACAAAGACACCTTTGCTGCCTTGGTGGACAACTACACAGGAGCTAGACAGGGGGAACATATCTCTGTTGGTGCTGTTGGACCTCTCAGGTAGCTTTTGATAACATCAATCATGGTATCCCTCTGGGCTGCCTCGCTGGAATGGAAATTGGAGACACTGTTTTACAGTTGCTCCATTCCTTCCTGGGAGGCTAAACCTAGAAGGAGATGCTGGGGGGGGGGGGACTCCTGTTCAATCCCCAGCTGTTGGCCAGTAGGGTCTCTCAGGGCTCTGTTTTGCCCCTCATTCTATTTTACACATATATGAAATGGCTGGGAGATGTCATCTGGAGTTTTGAGGTGACATGCCATTAACAAGGGAATGATACCCAACTCTACTACTTCTTTCCATCCCAATTCAAGAAGGCTATCTTGGTCCTAGACCAGCGTCTGTCATTGGTAATACCTGAATGAGGGCAAACAAATTGATATTTAATCCAGACAAGACAGAGGTGCTCCTTGTCAGTCAAAAGGCAGATCAGGGAAAAGGGTTCAGCCTGTGTTAGATGGGGTCATGCTCCCCTTGAAGGTATGGGTTCACAGTTTGGATATATTCCTGGACTCAGCTTTGAACCTGGAAGCCCAGGTTTCTACAGTAGCTTTTGCACATTAAAAGTTTGTGTACCACCTATGCCTGTTCCTTGAGACATTGGATCTGGCCATGGTGGTTCCTGCCTTAGTTACATCTCATTTAGGCTACTGTAACACACTCTACTTGGGGCTGCTTTTGAAGAATATTAGAAACTTCAGCTGGTCTAAACAGCTGCAGTCAGACTGTTAACTGGGGCAGATTACAGGTCCATATTATTCCTCCATTAAAACAGCTCCACTGACTCCTGGTTTGTTTCTAGCCACGATTTGAAGTGCTGGTTATGAACTATAAAGCCCTATATGGCTTGGATCCAGGCTATCTGGTAAACTGTATCACCCCATATGAACATGCTTGGAGATCACTGAGATCACTAGGAGACACCCTTCTTTCAATTCGACTACCTTTGCAAGCATGATAGCTGGGAATGTAAGAGAGGGCATTCTTGGTGGTCACCCTTAAACTCTGGAACTCCCTTCCCAGGGAGGCCAGGATGGTGGTCTCCTTGTTGTCCTTCCAGCAACAAGCTAAAACCTCTTTGTTCCAATAGGCTTTTAAAACAGAAAGCTAGAGGGTGCTGTAGTGTTTTAAATTGAACTTTTTAAACAGCTTATTTTTTTTTACATTGAGTTTCATTCTTTTTACTTGATACTGTGTTTTAATACTGTGATTAGTGTAATTCTATTTTAATGTTCACTTTTTTGATGTTTTTAATTGCACTGTTCTTTTAAATTGTAAGTTGCTTTGAGTCTCAATTTTGGGAAAAAGCAAGATATAAATAAGCATAACAGGAGGAAGAAGGGAGGAGGAGGAAGCAAATCCACATCTATGGGATAAATATTATAAATATTTCTAAGCATTCGCCCATAATTTCTTGAGAGGTGAAAAGTCCATGCATTGTACTACAGAACTTAATTTCTATTGCTTGTGAAAGCAATAGAGGTTTATGATGCCCTTTTGATGCCTTTTCATTTACAAATAAATGAGCAGAACACTTTGTCAGCAAGGAAAAAGAAGTGGAAGTAGGAAAAAGCAGTGTCATAGGTGATATCCTGCACTAGATTCCCTTCCAACTCAGTTTTGGCCAACTGCATTTCTCTGTCTCTGGATGTCTTCTGATGGGAAGGACAAGATTCCACCCCCTCTACTCCCTCTCCACTGAGTTAACTGAGTGTAAATGACTTTTGCTATTTGAACTCAGTTTGCAGTAACTTGGGTAAGCTGAGGACAAAGGGGAAGGGAAGCAGAGCAGAGAAAAAAAGGGATGTTTTAAACAGCTGAAAAAAAGTGGGATAACAGAGAATCAATCAGAACTGTCACTGCCAAATTGGGACAGATGGAAGGTAAGCCATGCAGCCTATTACACCTCAACACTGCTTCATAGGACTGAGTTCTCCACAGTAACTATGCATGGTGAAGAAAGCTCAATACCAGTGGGCAAGCTGAGTTTCACAAATTTGTCCATTAAAGGGTTACGGCTATCCACTATTAGGCAGAGTGAGGTGGCTGCAGAGTGGAGAGTGATGGCAACAACAGCGGTTCCCTAACTGTTCTTTCTGAATCTCCCAGCCACTCCCTCTCTTCTGGGGGCCAGAATTTTATGTGCCCCACAGCTTATTTTCAGCTTCTAAACTCACCTGCAGCCCTCAAGTATAGTAGAGGATTCAATTACAATTCAGTAGGCAGTCCAGTCAACTATGATGTATGGAATGAAGCAGTAAAATATCTTGGGCCACAAGAGATATCTAAGGAATCCCAAATGAACCTCTAAGGATGCAAAGTTCCATTTGAAAATCATTGTTGCACCTTCTGCCTTGCACAGAATTCAACTAAGAACATCATCTGTTTCCACATTTAATATACTACTGGTTTATTATATCTCATGTTGCATCTAGTTTTTGATAATGGCATTTTTTTAACATAGATCAGGTCAAAAAAAGTGAGTCATATACAGGAAGAAATGTGATTTCTCATACTAGAAAATAGCATGCGTTCAATGAATGCAAATGGTACATTTTCTGATACATATTGCATTTTTCTTCCCTCTCCTTGCACTTTCCTATGCAATTCATATGAGAAATTATGTCTTTATATTTGGTAATTGGTGTTTCTTGAGTACAAAAGGGGGTTTCAAAAGTTTGACTGGGTATTTTGATTGGATATTTACATGGAGATGAACTGAATACCTGTTAAATATAAGGCTGCCTTGTATATCCAATTGCAGTATGCCATTTTTTGGAATCTATTCCATGTTTAATTTCTTTCTGAATTCTGTAGGCGTAGCATTGCAATTTAATTTCACCTAAGCAATGTTTAAAGGGAAATGAGAGGGTTCTTGGGAGGACTACCTCTATAGGCATCCCAGAGGACTAAAACAAATATTCTTATAGTCAAAGCCAGGCCACAATTCAGAAAGATCCCAGCCTCAGTAACCACTCTGTGCTCATAGGCAGGACTTTTATAAGATGGGATGAGATCTGTGTGACCTTCAAAATGTTCTTGAACTGCATCTCCTATCAGCCCTAGCCAGCATACACAATGGTGAAAAATATTGGGAATTATAGTTCAGCACCTAGAAGACCCCACAATTTCTATCCTGGGATTTAAAAAAGCCTTGCAATCACTCACAGCAGCATGGACCTTTCTAAACATTGAAGAGTTACTGTATTTGCCAGCATATAAGACACACCAGCGTATAAAATGCACCCCATTTTCAAACAAGATTGTTTGAGGAAAAAAGTGAGTCTTGATACATCAGCAAATACAGTACTCTAGAAGAGTGAGGAAAGCCCTGCACATCCTGGGGTGGCATAGGGGTCTTGCAACTGATTAGCTCACAATGCTTACCTCACATCACCATGAAATTTAATGTGACCACACATGCAAGGGTGGCTGAGAACTAACCCTTTGTATGGAAAAGGACCTACTACCTTTCTGATTCCTAACAACTTCAAAGAGCCCAGAATTTGTATGAGAGTCAATGTGGTGTAGTGGTGTGACCACTGGGCTATGACTCTGGAGACCAGGGTCTGAATCCCTGCTCACTCACCGAAACCCACTGGATGGCCTTAGGTAAGTCACATTGTCTCAGCCTCAGAAGGCGGCAAAGACAAACTCCCTCTGAACAAATCTCGCCAAGAAAACCTCATGATAGATGCCCTAGGGTCACCACAATGAAAATGACTTGAGGGAATACAAAACTAAGTTAGGAAGAACAAGCTCCTGTTGTAAATTATTCTTTGTCACAATAACAGAGACATAATGAAATTACATTATAAATATAATGCAATGAAGGGGTAACTTTACTCACTTTGGGGAGTGTGATTGTATATGATTTAGAAACTTGTCTTGTTACAGGAGTAGAACCTCATTACTAAGATATCTTTTGTGTCATAGGCTAGCTGTTTGAGTGTTCTAATGTGTGTTTATTTTTAAAGTAAATAAAAAGCAAGTATTGGTGAGATCTTCCTTCCAGCACACAGGCAGTCGTGTTTTGCTAGTGCAGTTCCATGTCCACCACCTGCATATCTCTTGCTTTGGACATTTCATAAAGGCCAGGTAATGGCACGTCACGTTCTGTCCAAAAAGAGACAGACACTCACATAAGCCACCCTTATATGTGTGTATATCACTAGCAGGATTCTGGCCATAGTTTGACATTTTTGAAGAACAAGCAAGCAAAGTGTTCTGTTTAAGAGATTCTAACTATAAATGGAACTACAGTGGCCCCTCCACTTTTGTGAGGGTTTGGGGTACTGTCACAAAAGTGAAAGCACACACACACACACACACACACACACACACACACACAAATAACTCTCCACACACACACACACACTCCCTTTCCTGTTCCCCTCTGGGGCTCCCCCCTCTCATCTCCTTGCCTTTTGCCTCAGTGCACATTTTCTGCGCTCAGGCATTGCCCATTGCCTCGGCGTGTGTACTCCGCATCTGGACAAAAAGCAAGGGAATGGGATGGGAAAGGCACACATGTCTTCCTTCTCTGCACACAGTCCTCTCCTCTCCTATTCGCTTTCTTTTTGCCTAGGCATGGAGAAGGAAGGAAGGAACGCTGGGACACAAGGCAAGGGAATGGGAGAGGGGGAAGTGGGGAGGCACACACACCTCACAAATAATCAAGTTCATTAAGGTGAAACTCATAAATATGAGGAAGAACTGTAACTGTTTCCTGGAACTGTCACTAATTACTTTTTTAAAGTTACTTTTCCACTCTGACAGAGCCCTACTTTTTACTTTAAAATATAAGCATTCTGGGAAGGGAGGTCAGCTAAGCAATTTGTTTACCCTGACACTCAGCAGCCAAGGGTCTAGCCAGGCTCAAAGTTTATGTACCAAAACAGGCAAAAGTTCACATAGACATGAAGTTTGCCACTAAATGTCTATTGTCCAGAGTTTTATGTTGTTTATTTAATCCACACGAGAGCTTTATATCTGAGGTTTCACAATAAGAGAGTAGATTGTGAGGTGGGAAGGGAGGAAAATGAATAGGATAATGTCCTCAAAATGCATGGTTATTTCCATGTCAGCAAGGAAGTGAATCGTCTCCTAGTGTTAGTCTAAACTTTAAAGGACCTTTCCAAGGTGCTGAACCTTACCTCCAAACTAGAGCCCTTTCTGCAGGATGTTGTTGTCCTGCATTAGGGACAGGAGAAGGATGGGTCCTGGACAATGCTTATGCATGACAATGATGTGCGATCACACCGTACTTCATTGACAGGTTCTTTCCATCAATGAGCGGCAATCCCACTGCCCTTCTGCCACCCACCCACACCTACCTGAGCTGTGAAGGGTCAGGAAGTGCAATGGCCATGTTTCCTGCCCCAGTGCAGTGTGCCAGTGCCTGGCTGTGATGTGGAAGAAAGAGGCATGGCCATCACATCTCCTCCATTCCCACAGGCAGCTGGTGCAGAGGGGAGTGCTCCTGTCATGCTTCCCTCCCAGGACAGGCTCTACCACGATCCCCACAGGACACTGTCACAATCTAGTAACCTGCAGAAAGGGCCTACGTTCAGAACTTTGCATAGCTCTTTTAAAGTCATGACATGCAACTTTGACATGCAAGCTGCTAGCTACTCTACCCAAAGTAGTTACCTTAATACTACAGATGGGACACCCTTTTCCCTGGCTCTTTTTTCTTAATCCTAGAGCTAGCTACTGATTCTCTTCAAAATGTCCTTGTGTTTTGCCCTATGAATTCATGGCTGTCTACAAAATGACATAATGAGACAATACTCTTGTGCAGGTGATTCTGAATCCTACCCTGGGTAACTGCCAGGCTGATTAAGAGTTCTGGTAAGCCTGCAGATTTGCTCATTATTTTTTGACATTTTTGTTGATTTTAATAAAGGAATTGGCTGACTCTGGGTTTTGGTTCTTCTCTATTATGGAGCAACACAGCTTCTTTCCTTGTTATGATCCCATAATGAGATATTCACTGAACATTCTGGGGGAGGGCAATCTGAGGGATGTGGTACTGGAGCACCTGGATTACTCATGTGGCAAGCAATACACACCACAAATTTTATCTTGACTTTATTTCTCCGTTAATATTCTTTTTTCCCCACCCCACTCCCCCCAAAAAACTATTGTGCTGGTTTGTTTTTGTTTCTGGTTGACTGAGATAACTGTGGACTGAGCGATATATTCCAGTCTAGAACTATTATAATTCTTTTCAATGGGACCATCTATTACAGAACCTGTTTTGCAACTGTTTCCAAACTTTTGCCATCAGGTCATAGAAGGGATTTGCAGATGGGAAATCCATGCTTCTCCTCCCTTTCCTCTCCTTTGATGGAGTGATTGGGTGAGCATTATTAAGCTGATGGGGGAGGTGAATTTTCAGCACACACTTACACACTTGTATAGTTCTGTATAAACACACAATCTCTGAGCCAAGACCAGCTGCATCTTTATCATCCAGATTGCTTCCACCATACCACCCCTTTCTCCCAGTAAGCAGCAGCAATTTCTTTTCCAAGAACTTAACAGCTGCAAGGCTCAGGAGAGGACATAGGATTACAGGAGCTGGTGTAGGTAATTCCTTCCTGTGTTGGGGAATGTCAGAGATTGTCATGTACTTCACAAGCACAGTAATTAGTATTGGTAAGCAGAAGGCTAGCAATGGCCAGTCCCATATCACCACTATGACACACATGTGCGTGTGTACACACACAGAGAGTCTAACAGAGAAATGACACAGGCCAAGTCTTCATAACATCTCATGGCAAAGGGCTCTGCAATATGTGCTCTTCAGATATGAAGTGAGGGAGAGAAATTAAACAAGGTTAAACAAACTCAAACTAACTTCAGACTAGTCAGTGCAGGAAAAGAGAGGGTGTGGCTAAGACCAACAAATAGGAAATGACAGGAACTCATGCTATATCTGAACTCTTAGACCTGAAAATTACAACTACTGAGTACAGGCATGCTAAGTTTGCTACCTTTAACTTCACCCATGTGCCTGCCAGCTCCTCTGACTAGGAGTAATAATTGGATTTAGACCTACTGTGCAAGGGACACCCTGCATCATCTGAACTGCCACCCTGCATTCACCTCTCCTGTAACTTCTGTTGTTAAAAATCCACAATTTCACAGAGCCATTACTAGAAATTTTGTAGCAATGGAAGGCTTTGTTCCGCACTGCAAACTTTTGTTTCAGGCTCTGGTTCTTCTACTTGAACTTGCTCTTTCTCTTGCCTTCCCACGTTCTGGCTAAAGAGTGCAAAGTTGGCTCACAAGCACCAAGTCCTTTGCGTAACAAAAATTAAATCAAGCCAATAGTACTTGGTGCATTACAGGGCATTTAAAACAACTTTAAGATATTAGGCCAGCCATTTTGCAATGTCTTTAAAAAAAAACTTTAGGCATCCTTAGAATAGAGAGTCACAGCAAGAGGAACAGTGAAGATTGGCAGGCGCTGTAGACACCTGACAGTGGAAAAAAGATATAGCTGCAGTGGGACAAAAGGAAGACATTGCCTTCTCAAATACAAATTCAACCCCTTCCATTAAAGTTTCCATCAGTCCCCAAATGTCTAGAACTGCAAATAGTAAAATGCTGAAAATTACTTACTCCTAGAATTCTTACATCTGCTGTGTTTGTTTGGATGCCTAAATTCAGTTTCTAAATGCTCAACTGAAGTTTTAAGTAACAGCAATGCTAGAAATTTGAGGACTGAAGAAAAAAATCACTAGGGGGCAGAATTCTTATTGGGGCAGGAATGCCTTCATTTTGGTCCTGTAGCTATACCTGTGAGGGAAGTGTCAGGGTTAGCAGGAACTGGCTCCTCTGAGCATATGCAGAGTTCAGAGAGTGCAGCAAGGCTTCACTGTGGCAGACGTGGCAGACGTTTTCAGTGAAGCAGGAAAAAATTCTGGAGTCTCATTATGTTAGGCTTAGAAGCAGATTTATTGCTGCACACTAAGATAAGGCTTTTGGCAAAACATTCCAGAAGCAATTAAGTAAGAAAAACATCAGAAGATAAACAGGCAGCATCTCCCCTTACAAGGCATAAATTGTCAGCAGCATGACATGACCAACTAGGAAAACCTAACTGGTGACTTGTGAAGGCAAAAACCAGCCTTTTTAAGTCTCACTGTCACCCTGACCAAGTGGGCTGACCCAATCAGTGTTCTGGCATGTGGCCTTCCCCACTATACAAGTTATAGTCATAACAATCCTGATAACCTTGCACCTGCTCATCTGGCCACATCACCTCTTTCTCTGTCGTCCACTTAGAGGAAACCATGCCTGCTCAGCATATATCCTTGACAGGAAGTCCAAACATTAAATGTGAGGATGTCTTTTAAACAGTGGAATTTTGAAGAGCCTGAGGAAAGAGTAATAGGCTTACATTTTGAAAATGTATCTGTAGAATATCTTGGGTAGAGTATTTATGTAGAGTATGGTAAGGTATTTATATATGATTGTGAATTTCTATTGATCACATCTGAAGTGCACTTATGTGTATATTAGGTGAAACGAGAAAGATATGCTCCTTTTCTTCCGTATTACACCAATGTCTATTCTTCTGTTATTCTCCTTTCCTATATTGCTTGGTAGAAAAAACTCAATAAATATAATTTTTTAAAAAGTGCAATTTTGAAAAACATTTTCTGTGGGGGGGGGGGAATTGGAATTGAATACATTATTTGATCTCCCCTGAAAGAAGACCATATACAAATAATGTATTTATTCCTTTATTTATACCACCTTATTTATACCACCTATTTTCCTATGTGGAACACTTTATGGATATATACATGAAGACTTCGGACAATTCTTTTGGGTGGCTAGAACTTGTAGAATCTCCCAGTCAACATGGCCATTTGTTATGAGAGTTGCCATCCCCAAAAGTTACTTTGCAAAGTTACACAATGGGACTCATGATCAACTTTTTTTTAAAAAAGAATACTTGACATATATATGTACAATACATTTTGCTTAAACTGCTATGAGAAATGGCATACTAATCTACCTGATAATGAAAATATTAATGATAGAGATTGTTTCCCAAGAGCTCAGGACATATAGAATGCATATTATTTGACGAAGCAATCCTTTAAACAGAATATTGTTTGAATTCTCATCTTTAGCAAGGAATTGACAGAATGCTCGTCTCCCAGTCTTGTTGGTATTTCCTGTCTTTGCAGAAGATTGCCGAGACTACCCTCATTACAAGTGTTGACACAGAGTTTGGAAAAGTTACATTTTGGACTACAACTCCCAGTGTCCCCAAGCCAGTAGTGGTCAGAAGCTGTATGAACTGGAAGATTCTACAACCTATAGTTGAAAAAAAAAAACTTTCCATGCCTCCTAGCCAACTTAAGCTTGTCATGTATAGCCTTTTCACTGCTGTTTTTGTACTGAAAGAAAGCCTTGTTAATTCTTGACTCAGATGGGAACACACCCCATAATTTGATCTTGTGAATTTAGCAATCCAGAAGAAAACCAAAAGAGTGACCATTTTGTATGTACTTCAAGGAGGAAAAATATTGAATCTCAAGTGCCCTGCAACAACATTCTGTTGGTCACAGTCATCCAGTTACGCTGTGAAGAGAAATTTAATCAAAACTCATGAAACTGCTAATTGTTGATTCCTGGCAGGAAGTTCTTTCCAAAAAAAATCACAAGGAGGGAATAATAGAGGGCATTTGCTTCACTTCATGATGTGTTATTTCCTCCAAAACACTGTCAGCATGACTCAGATGTGTGTGGAACACTTTGCCGGCTAACCACACAGTTCTTTTCTCCCCCTTTTTTCTTTCTTTCTTTTTAACATGTCTTAAATGACACAAAAGTTGGATGCCGATTTCTTTTCCCAGCCATTAGGCTTTATGGAGAGTCCCAGCTGGCCATTTCATTTTACATTAATTATACATTGGCTGTATTAGCACCAACCTAAGGCCACATACAGGGTGCTATTGGAACTTTTGTGTGAGCTCTGGTTAGCCAGTTTGCAAAAGCGGGGCAGGGGGCTTTAAGAAGGTGTGATGTATCACTTGGATAAAGCGCAGAACAGAGCCGAGATCAAGTCACTTCGTGTTTATGAAAATTTGGAAAGCCCCCACTTTTCAGCTATCCAATATTATTAATTACACACAGGGAAAGGAAAATCACCACAAGCCTCAGAATAAAATCAAGGAAATAGCTAGAGAAATCTGTTAGATAATATTCATTATTAGTGTAAAACCACAAGTAAAACCAAATTAAACCAGGCATAATCCATGATTTTAGAAAAGTTCTGTCTCATGCTCTGTAGCTGATCATAAAGTTTAGGCAGGTTCATATGAGGGGTCCCTTTACACTACACAATTGTGGCAAAATGGCACTATGATACCATTTTAACTGCTATGGCAATATCCTATGGAATACCAAGATTTGCCATCGTTGTTGTTATTTTGTGCCTTCAAGTCATTTCTGACTTACAGCAACCCTAAAGCAACTTTATTGATGGGGTTTTCTTGGCAAGATTTGTTCAGAATGGGGTTATTTTTGCCTCCCACTAAGGCTGAGAGATTGTGACTTGCCTAAGGTCACCCAACAGATTTTCCTGGCTGAATTGGAATTCACATCCTGGTCTTGCAGTCCTCATCCAGCACTTAAACCACTATGCCGCATTTTTCAGTCTTCGAATTGGACTCTGACATGAACAGGTAAGCCCCCTCACCAATATCTGAATTGCTGCATGCTGCACTAACTTAAGTTACTGAAGCATCTTCAAAGCAGCCTCATTACGATAATTTAGTCCAGACGTAACAAGGACATGACTGATATAGGAATGTCCAGATGAACAAAAAAAGATCAGAAAAATCCCAGATTTTGTTTCTGTTCTTTCTGATTTGATTTTGTAGATCCATACATGTTTTATTTATCTCAGAAATTTCTGGTATGATCTGAGACTTTTGATACCAGCTCCCTGGGTCAGTTTATTTTTACCCTAGAATAAAATGAGAAAGAACAGGAACAACATCTGGAACTTTTCAATCAGTTTGGATGCACACTGAGACACATAGCTCCCATCTCCAGATTAGCTTGCAGCTAGCGTACCAGCTAAAATGGCAAAGCACCTCCACATTGGCTTGATGTTATTAAAAACTTAATGATATTAAAAACATGAAAGCATGTGTAGTGCATTTAAATGGAAGATTTTCTTACAAGCAGAGAAGACTATCTGTAGATGTCATGTTGCAATTCATTTTGGCAGTCATGGAGCCATGTTCCTACATTTAGCAGAGCATGAGTAGCCAGAACAGTTTTTAGGCTGCAGTGAACTTTTCACCCCACTGACTTAAATCCAGATATATAACTTACAAACTCTAATGGAGAATCTAATGGGTTTCTCTTTCCTTCATCCCCTTTTGCCCACTAGTGAAGAACCAGCAATTACCCACCTCCCTTTTTGCTAGCAACTTCTAGAAATTTAAGGGAAGCTGATACAGATTGTAGCTAACGACTCCAACTTTGAATGCCCTTCCAAAGTAGGAAACATGCAAGCATCTGGAGAAATTTTCCCCATGGAATACATCCATCATCAAATGGGAGTCCCAGTGATTAAAGGGGATATTACAAAGCTTCTTGGCTTATTCTTTTTGTTTGCCTTCTGCATCCATAACCCACCATTGCCTTGAATAATTGCTATGGCATCTTTCAGGTAGAGTGGTCAGTTTCTTCTTCACTACCCTCAAATTAATTGATTAAAGGCTTTGAGTGGTATTCACTTCTCCAGTAAACAATTAGAAAGTTCCTGGTTCAGACATTTCCCTTTGAGTACAAATAAGCTGAAACTCACTGGACTTTTCTGCTTGTAAAACAAGTATACTTTAACCATTTTGAGATGAGTCTCCTGTTTCTTCTGTGGATTATATCAAATGATCCCCAGTTTCTGCTTCTTCTGAGTGGATCAAGCTCCTCACAGGAACAATATTAAGAACAGCATGAACTAAAAGGTCATAGGGGAAAAAATCCACTAGTACCACTGAGTGAATAGATCTTGCCAGAAAAGGCTGAAACTGTTAGAAAACTGTGCTTACTAACACTATCTTGGCCTGAAAAACCAGAAAGGTACCTCAATAAATGATGTCAAAGGTCACTGACAAGTTTAGAATAACCAGCAGGGTCCTGTTTCCCATGTCTGTTCTCTGCTGTAAGTTATACAGTAAGGGCCTTTTCGCACTTGGCGAAGAAAATGCCCTGTTCTGTTACTTACTGGACTGGCGTGCTCCCTCGGAGGATCCAGGCTGATCCAGAGCAGAGCAGCCGCGCTACACACTGCTCCAGGGACGAAAATGGCGGCTTCCGGTTGGTGGAGGCTCTCCAATGAAGCTCGCCAGTCTAAAACCCGCCCCTGGAAGATCTGCAGGCTCGTGCTGGTGCAATCCTGTAAATCTACACCGAAGCGCAGCCAAGGAGTGGGGCGCACCGTGCTGTTGAAAGACCTGTTTTAAGCGGTCTTTCAATAGCACGGCAAGCGACCACTTCTGGTCGTTCCGGAGCGGGCTGAAGTCCAGAACTACAGAAAGTAGTCCGGACCCCGTCTGCCCCCAAGTGCAAACGTCCTCGCTGGAGGACGCTCTGCCCCGTTCCAAATACAAAGTGCGGAAAAGACCATAGTCAGGGAGTGGAATTGTGTGATGTTTCAAAGTCCTTGAACTGCAACTCCCAATATTCACAGAAAGGTACGTGGGCTCAGACTGCTGCAGTTGTCCTTCAGCAACATGTGAAGGGTCACACAAATCCCATTCCTGCAGTAGTGCAAGCAAAGCTGTTTCTGTCCCATAACCAATCTAAAAACCAGATTGAAATGTACACAGTTTAATGCCAGACTGCCTGGAGAAGCCAGTAAATGTATTACTAAAGTGAGATTTGATCTCTTGTAAGTGCCCCAAGGTAAGATTTCATTCTTCCATACTTACATATGTAAGCATATTAGATATGCCTACAAAAAACATATCTACTAACACCAAATGCATAATTCCAGTCATTTTAATTTACCGGAAAAAAAAATCTGAACTTTGAAAAGTACTCAGGACACAGAGGCAAGATAAACCACTTCTTCATTCTGTGCAGAAAAACAGATAATTCTTCTATTCTGTAGAGAAATCTTCTCTATGTAAGTTTCTAAGGAATGTTATGTTGGTTTTCCCAGTGCTCAGCAGTGCTTAGTCCATTGTCTTATTCATTTGAAGTTCAGGAGCTGATATACATGAAGTAAAAGGACAAGTGGCAGCCCTAATTTAAAAAGGAGACAAAATATTTTATAATCAGAAAAAAGTGGGGGCTAGGAAGAGACATTTTATCTGAAAAACCAACTTTCACAATCTTTTTTAAAAATATTTCAACCATGAACAACAAGTCCCAAAATAAATCTATTTTATACTGAGGTGACCAATATCTTCCTCTGGGAAAGACTGAACATTTTTCAATTAGCAAATGTTATCAAATCCATGGAAGAATCTTACAGACTAGAAAAGCAAAGAATAGCTAGGTTGATGGAACAAGACAACTCATAATAAGCAGTTAGCCAAGGGAATGAATTATTCAAAATTATAATGCATGATAGAATAGGCGTATTGAAGAAAAGGAGATTACAATGTGAAAGACATCAAAGTGAAATAGAAGATATGTCTTCCCTATCAATCTGTCTGTGTGGATGGATGGATAGATAGATAGATAGATAGATAGATAGATAGATAGATAGATATGTGTATGTGTTACCCTGATTTCTAGGGGTCCCATGAGGCACACCTCTATGTGCTCAAAACAGTGGGGAATGGGAATTAGCTAGAGCACCAGTTAGCAATGTGAGAGGCAGGGCAACGTAGCGAGATCTTTTACCCAATGTTTACAGGGTCAGGCCGAGTCAGGACCAAGACACAAGAAAGCTCAAATTACGTTCTTTTATTTATGGAGTCACAGCAAACTTACGCACTCACTCACTCGAAATTAAGAAATACTGCACAACTGTGCAGTCACGCACGCAGTCCTAAGAAAATAAAGAGAGGAAAAGAGATAGAGGATTTTCAGGAGCATTTTCGGGAAAATACTGCACCTGATCCTGTAGCCCGCTGGAAGGAAAGAAGCTTGGGAGCATAGATTCTCAGCACATGGAGGCTGAGGGGAGGCTCGTCAAATGGAGTGGCAGAAAGTCGGGAGGCAAGTCACGAGCGATCCGATGAGATGCTCAAAATCAGGGGTTCTTATAGGGGAAAATGTGCCTGTAGACTAGTCCATTCCCGGGGAAAACAATGGGCTTCGGGCTGGAGACAAAGCCTCTGAAAGGTCAGTACTTTAGATAATTATGACAGCGTTGTCAATAGCATAGACAGTATGCAAATGAGGAGTGCTTGAGAGTTGGATATTCCGCTCGTCAAGCTGCCTGCTTGGGGCAGGGGATCTTTGTAAGCTGCGTGCATACATAATTTGATATTAAGAGGGTACTTGCCTGGAGGTCTCCTAAAGGTGCAGTCTGGCAATTACTGGCCTGCCTGGATTTTGTTTTGAATATTCAGCTATTTTTGGCTGTGCCTGTGTGTGTGCTTGTCCAGGGGCCTTGCAAGCACTTGGAGAGGAATGGGTAGTGTAGGCCAAATTCTTGATATCAAATGATATCTAATATACCTCAAGTTTGGACTAGAAACTACAGTAACATATGTATGTGCCTTCAAGTTGCTTATTGACTTATGGCAACCCCATGACTTTCATAGGGTTTTCTTAGGCAAGGAATACTCAGAGATGTTTACTAGTTCCTTCCTCTGAAATATAACCTACAGCACCTGGTTTTAGTTGGTAGTCTCCTATCCAAGGCCCTTTTAGCATGGCATTTCTCATGCAAAATGGCCTTTGGAGCATCGCACAATAGCGAGGAGCATTTCAGACGATGTCCTCACAATCACATGATGCTGCCAGGGCCGGCAGGCTCCAATCACACACTATATCATTTTCGGCTTTTAGCTGAAAATGGTGCGTGATCGCACATTGCTCCGGGGCCCCACGTGCACTTACCTTGCTTGTGGAGCTCCAAAGCCACAGCCCTCATGCTTCCTCCCCCAGTGCAGCCTGGGAAAATACCTGGCTGCACTGCAGAAGGAAAAGGCAGAGCCCTCATGCTGCCTGCCAGCTGGCCCGCAGCTCCTATGGAGCCGAAGCAGCAGGGACGTGAAAGCCTCATGGAAGAGGCTGCTCGTGTGATCCCCATGCAACCACGCCGGACAGAGGTAAGGTGCGAAAAGGGCCCAAGTATTAATCAGAGCTGACTCTGCTTAGCTTCCAAGATCAGACAGGGTTTGGTACCTTTAAGGTATTTAGATATTAATGCTCATATGAATGTGTCCATGTTAACATGGAGATCTCATTGCAACAGTTTCTTCATTCAGGTCAATAGGTGGGTCAGCTGTACTATACAAAAGGCAAAAGGTACCTAACACGGTTGGCCCAAGATACTTTTCTCCCTGAGGCAGAGCAGCAGGTTATGCAACCAACCCATCTATCCAAGGTGTACAGTATTCAAGGCCAGCCCAATTACACTGGTGCATGAGGCAGAGAATCTAGGAAACCCTCCTTGGAAATAAAGATATAATCATAAGAAATTTAATCAGAAGCAATTTACTGCCCTATCATCCATGATGGCTGGTGCTCCCATAGCAACAGTTTCAATCTGAACTTTCAAGGAACTATCATTTAATGGGTGCAGTACTTCAGATAGCTCCTGTAAATTTTGAACTCAAACAAAGAGCAGACACACTGCTACACCTGCATGGAAACCACCAGCAACCACTGCCTTTCATTATCTCCCACATTTTCTGCCTGAGGCAACCATGTCACCTTGCTTAATGGTATCACTGATAGGGGTACGAGTCCTTTTGTAGAAATAGACAGGAAAGGACTTGTGTACATAGGGAATCTTTGTCTGCACCTACCATGGGCAGTGCCAGAGAACAGTGAGGCTGAACACTTGCCAAGACCCATACAGAGCCATTGCCTCAAAGCCTTCTTGATTCTTAATAAAAGCAGGCTGCACAGCCATGTTAGAAACAATGAGTTCTGTCTCTGTGCCTTTTTTTTTCCCCTAGAGAGAATCTGTCCAGTTCCGGCTGTAGTTGCTAAAATCAGAGGCTGTTCACACTGTCTCATCTCATGCCACATGCAGCTGGCTGAGTGATTTTTGGAACTGTAGCCTTACAAAGGAACATGCTCAAGTTTTGGTCAGATGTACCATGAGGCACCCTTAATACCACTTTTGACAGGATGCAGTACTCTTGACTATGGTCTCCAAATATGTACTTTTTAGCCTGTTTTACCCAAGAATTGTAGCGGGTCAACACTAAAACAAAAGTTTTTTTCCCCTGTGTTTTTTTTAAGTCACCAAATACAAAGTGAAGTATTAATTATATAAAAGTATGGGATGTATTATTGTATTCATCTTTTTCATTGTAAGAGTAAACCAAAACTTTCAAACAAAAAAAGAGAACAAAAAAATCATTTAGTGACATGCACAATCAATACTCTTACACAATGGATGCAAACACATGTAATCCAAATTACCAAAACATATTTTGTATTCCTTTCTATATATATTCATGTGAAGTCTAAGGCTGTTTGTATAGGAGTGTTTGGTATCTATATTAAGCAGAATGCAGTGGGACTAATGCAACATGACCTTGCAGTAGAGACAGGAGAAATGATTCTTACATTTATTTTCTCAGGAAATCCATATTAGGATAGGAAAAGAGATAGATAAAAGAATATGACCTATATTTGGTAATCTGTCTCCCCATATAGATAATATTCAAGGATTGAATCATATTTTTAGCAAATGTCTCATTTTTCACATATATAGGCTGAGCATCCCTCAAGCCCACTGAATTACAAGCCCCTGTGATAATGGAGCTTCCCATTATCTAGACTTCGGCCATTTCCACACGGGGTTTTTAAAACAGTGCAGAGAGTCCTCCAGGGAGGACGCCTGCACCTGGAAATGGACTGGCTCAGACCTACTTAACGTAGATCCGCACCCCAGCCCACTCCGGAACAACCCCAAGTGGTTGTCCAGCATGCTTTTGAAAGACCATTAAAAACTGGTCTTTCAAAAGCACGGAGCATGCCAGTGCGAGCCTGCTTCCTTATGCAGATTTGCAGGCTTGCATTGGTGCAAGCCTGCGATCTGCCTGGGGCGGGTTTAGGCTGGCGAGCTTCAGTGGTTGGTTGAGACCCTCGACCAACCGGAAGCCACCATTGTTGTCCCCGGAGCAGTGAGGAGCACCAGCCACGCACTGCTCTGGAGCAGCGTGGACCGGACCGAGGAGCCTTAAAGTCCGGTGAGTAGCGTCATGGGGTGGTTCCCTGGGAAATGGCCTTAGCTGAAGGGGCATACTTCTCTCTTCAGGTAAGCCAAGGGTTAATGGGGTGTTGGGGTTAGGTTACACTTTATTGTGGGTCAGCCTCACAGGTCACAGGGAGAGAACTGCCCAATCAAGGGGAAAAAGGTGAGCATCTTCGAGATGCTTTGATGGAGAAGTTATAAAAATCCTTGAGAGAGCATGTGGCAGAGAGACAACAAAGAAGCATCCTGGAGATGAAATCTGTGCCAGTAGTAGGCTGCAGGCCCTGGGCCTTGCCTCCTGGGCTCACTCGTCATCGAAGCTTCTGAACCCAAATGTGAGTAGCTAGAATACTAGGTAGATAGTCGCGTTAGGGCTTTTATTATTTTGGAGGTTGGCTGATCTTAAGAATATATCTGTTTTTATAACTACTTGTAACTTAAGCGTACCTGAGAGGGGGGAGCCTCTCATGTTTATTATTTTCTTGTTTACTTGCATGCCTTAAAATAAGTGCTTTTCTGTAGAACCTCTGTTTCCTCTTCATTCCCACACCATTCTTCGGCACACACTTAGATAGGACTTCTCTCACTCAGAAGGGGGAGGTGAGGGAAGGGAAATGTCCTTAAGCATAGAGATTGTCAATCCACTGAGCAGGGTCCCACTGTACTGTTCAGTTAATTCCGAATTCAGTGGGTGGTGGCAGCATGAGAATTAATGAACGCTGGGGAATTTCCTGCCCCTTTTCAAGGGTAGAAGTCAGTCTTGGGGGCTGGAAGTAAACCCAGTATGACAGCCCCTTTCTGTTGTCCCATCTTGCAATATCTGCTTCATATTGGGATGGCCGATTTGTCATCAAAGCATCCGAAATTCCTTACTCTTCTATCTGAGTTCCAGTTCTGTAGATCCATAAATAGAAGTTGTCTAGTTGTAGTTTGGGAATTAGAGCACACCCATTTGTGCTGACTTGAGATATCTCTGCTCGCTTAAAATCTCTTCTTCTGTTTTTAAAGGTTCAGGGGTGGGGAAGGATACACTAGCACAATATCTGGGGCTGATAACCTGTAGGAATATTTTTTTCCTATATTAAGCAGGAGCTAGTGCAACATGAACTTGAGATAGAAACAAATGAAATGACTCTGGATGCTCTTGTAAGGTTTAAAAAAAGTAACAACTTAATATTTATTATCTCAGGAAATCCATCGTAGATTAGAAAAGGAAACAGACAAAAGAAGTTGACCTATACTTGTTTACAAAAACCCCTAAAAGCTGACTTTTATATATGGGGGTAAGCTAGTATCCATTGTTGAGTTTATAGACTCATGGGTGCTCCTTCCCAGAAAAAGGAAAGGAAAGAGACTAACTTCTTGAGAGAAGAGGGAAGTGACATTTGCAGGTAAAGAGGGAGCAAAAGTCTTTAGTACATAGATCAAAGAAAGTTTTGGAAGGGTGAAGCAAAAGGGCAGATGTTATCTAGACTCTCCTCTCTCACTAACCACCTTATACAAGTGTTGATGCCTCTTTGCTTTCAACAGTTTGTTCACTCAGTGGGTTTTTATTTTGTTTTGTTTTTGAGTCTCTGCAGGCAGGAAAAACATTTCTGAAAGTCCCAAGTTCGGTTCCTGTATAAACCAATTATATACTGGAAATTTTTATGTTTCCCAGGGAACTGCCATCATTATCAAGACTTTTCATTCTCACTATCAAGGTCAGTTTAAATTAACCCACTAATTTCCAAAATGAAAATACCTCTCCATGGATTTTTTTTTGCTTGTGCTATACTGGAACAACTTCAGATGGCTGCCACCAAGAAACATTATACTTTTTTTCCAAACACAAATCCAAAAGAAATCAGCCATTTCCGCACTACACTGCTATAGTGTTATTATACCAGTTTCAACATCCTATGGAATTCTGAGGTTTGCAATTTGAGGGGGGGGACATTTAGAATTCTCAGCCAGAGAACTCTTTAGCCTTAGCAAACTACAAACCCTGGAATTCTACAGGATTTGAAAGTGGAATAATAGCACTATAACAGTGTAGTGTGGAAATGGCCATCAGGCAAGCAATAGAGAATGGCTAGCAATAAAAGAAAATGATCCTAATGTTCAAATAACATAATGTTGCTAAACCAGTTTAAAACTTTGACTAGAATTCTGAAAAATAATTAAAAAGGGATCAGTGAAAATTGGTGAAAGTCAGTTTCTGAAACATTGCCTGAGTCTAGATGTGATATATGATCAGTGGGCAAGAAAATCACAAAAGAACGGGGGAGGGGGGAGGGAAACCTGCGATATTTCAAGAAAGAGTTTGGATACAAAACCATTAATATGCAGGTAAAACCAAAATGAAAAGAACTGGAAAGTCTCAATACTCAAGGAATTTTTGCCTTTCTGAATAAGACCTTTCTCTTCTAAAAAGAAATAACACCTTATTATTTTGAATGAATCTATGACTGACTGTCTTCTAGATAATGTTATTTACCAAGTCAGAACAAAACACATAGAACAAAAATACTTTTGTACCATGAATCATTTGCGGTATCTCCTTCCACCTCTAGGATATGTCTGGTCTTGCTACCATGAGTAAAAAGTGACCAGCTCCTCATGAAGGACACCTTTTTATAAGTATCTGTGGAAAAGTATTTAGCAATATCAGTAAAAGATCAGGGCTCAGGCCATTTCCGCACTACACTCTTATAGCACAATTATTCCACTTTCAACATCCTATGGAATCCTGGGGTTTGCAGCTGAAGGAGGAGCCGGCCAGCCCCTCTCTCAGCTGCAAACCCCAGGATTCCATAGGATGTTGAAAGTGGAATAATCGTGCTATAAGAGTGTAGTGCGGAAATAGCCTCAGTTCAGTTTGGTGCATAACCATTGGCTCAGTGTCTTTCCCAGTGCCAAACCATGCCACTATTGTTACTGAACTAAAATGACTTTAGGCTACATGAAAATATCAAAATCTGATGCATTTTCCCATTTTTTCAGGCCTAGTTGGTTAACAGGAAGATCAACAGGAGGAAAAGCATGTTTTGCTGGAAGTAAAGCATGCCCACAAATTTGGTTGGTAATAGCTGTTAGAGTATTAGTAGCTATGAAATGGATCCTAGTGCTGAATTACCTCCATGCTGTTTGGTTAGCCTTGTCCTGAGTATTTCTACTTGAATAAAACCATGGAGTGACAGTAATGACAGATCACATACTCATCAGCCACTGTGAATGCTCTCCTGCTATCTGGGAGTGAAAGAGACTGACAGCCCTAAACTGGGCTTGCCCTTGTCCAGCTTTACTCCCAAGATTTCTTAAGGGAATGTCCAAATCGACACACCAATAGATCCATCTCACTACCTGAAGTATTAGAAGTAGCCATTTTAGCATGTCTATAGTGAGTAGCTGCTAATTTGCAACCTCCCTATAAGAGATTATGCACAGCATGTACTTATGTCATTTCCCACTTGCTGTTCTTAGCCACACTCTCTCTCTTTCTGCATCAGTTACTGTACTCCGAGTTTGCTCATCCTCCATTTTTCAGTTGGCAGTTCCCTCTCCCATGTTTTAAGAGCACACGTTTACAGAGCCTCTCACTATAATATGATCTATAATCTGCTACATTTAAATACTCCCTAGGCAAATCAGAGATAAAGAGAATCAAAACTTTGTTGCTATTTGGTTCAACTGAGATGTTTTATCAGTAGCACACTGCTAGGGCCTCCATCTGTCTGACCTGCTGGCAGTGTATAAGAAGTGTGCATGCCTGTGTGACTAGAAAAACAGAGGCTGCCCACTAGATGTTGACTACTCTGGTCCCACCCTCTGTTCCTTCACCACATGGGCTCAAAATGAGGTCTGAGCTAAATCTGAGAACATGCTCTTTGTCACAGTAGAGATTCCCATAAAATAAATAAGGATCTTAAACAAATTGTTGTTGTGCCCATGGACTTCTGGAGGAGTTCCTTTCACTTAACGTTATGTGCCAAGAGAACTTGAGCTTCAGCAGCTAAAGGTCAGTCTAATGTTCTTTCTCTGTCTGAATCAGCAGGAAGGCACTAGAAGGAACCCTCCACGCAGGTGAACACTTTGTTCTTTTCATTCTTCACAAAGGTGAAGGTATTGTTTCCCTGAAAACTGGCAGTGCACTGGAACTTTGTAGCTCCTCACTGTGTACGACAGTTCCAGATGCTCATTGACCCCTGAGGTACATGATTACACCAAGTGGCTTAGGAAAGTATGTGTAAACACAGGAGTGGTCCAAACCCTTTGTATTCCTATAACCATCATGTTGTCTACTTATGCTGAAGTTATCAGCTCAATTCCCTTGTGACTGGGAGGTTATGAGATCTGTTTTCTCTTGGGCTGCTTCCATGTCACTGTGGCCAAATTTGTGAAGAGGAATTCAAAAAGGGACTATAGCCTTATTTGGCAACATAAGGCGAAAATGAGATGGCAGAAAAATTACAATAGAATTGTTATAATTATGGATCTAATTAGTTTGCATTCTAATTATGCAAATTCAACACATTAATCATTGCATATTTCTGTCAAGTTTCAGTCTTCTTACTATTTGAGAGAAGTATTTAAAGTGCTAGATTTGGACCAAGGAGACCCATAGAATTTGTGGAATTTATTGTATGGCCTTAGGCCATCACTACCTCACAACAAATCTTCTTACAGGCTTGTTGTTGAGTTTAGTAGCAAGGCAGGAGCCATGTAAAGTAGTCATGCAGATTGAATAAGAAAAAGAAAGAATATTTTGACATGCGCAAGCATTTCTATTTCTATTCTTGTCAGATCACTATACTTGTGTGGGTGGGTGTGTGGGGGTGCCACCAGTGTTGTTTTTCAATGATGGCAAAGAGGTAAGATCCAGAAAATATTTTAAGAAGCCCCTAAGAATGACTGCAATCTGATTTTCTGGAGAAAATACAGTAGAAAGTAGGGACAAACTTAAAAAGCATGCTTCCATAGCTCTCAGTTTGCATTACCTTGTACCAACTTTTCTTGCCTTTTGTACCCTCCCAATGCATTACTCAACTTTCTTTCTCCACTCTTGCCTCATTTCATGCCTTCATAAAGCCCCCTTCCTTTATTCTGCAGCTGCACCTCTCTCTCTTCATTTGTTCTTGTGTACCTTTGCCATACTCTACTCCTTTGCTTCTTGCACCTTCCTTTTCCCCTTGGCACACCTTTAGCTCCTCCTCCTCTCTCTCTTGCATATTCTGTCAATGGCTTCCTCACTTGCTCCTTGAATCTTTCCACTGCAACTCCTTTGCCTCCTTTGCACTTCCTTGCTTCACCTCACAACTTCCATATGCCTTTCTCCCTTGCTTCTTGCACTCTGCTACTTGTACAACTCACCCACTCTTCGCTCCCCCTCCTCCTCATCTTGTATCATTTAGAATGCAAGTTATTATAATTATATAATTTTAATAAATAATTATATTGATTAGTAATAAATACTATAATTACATTCCAAATTTTACCTTGCTTTGTTGGAAGCTTCCTTCTTCCCTTCAGGGACTCCACTGCATTCTGCGCAAACTTTGGAAGGAGCTCTGCCTAATAAACCTCACCTAAACTTTTCTCCAAAGCTTGTAGCATTGTAATATTAACCCAGGGAACCTGGAACGAGAGATGACAGAGGTCATCTCACAAATGTCAGTGATAATGTGTGAGAGTATACTGGGCTGAGTGAACTGGGCTAAATATCCTCAAAGGTAGGGGTGGGCTTTTTTTTCTTCTCAAAACAATTGGACAGAAGAGTGACTATACATTTTAACACATAACTCGTGTTCTACAAAGGCTAGACACCTTTTAATTTTTTTAAAAAAAAAGAAAGCTTAGTGTCTAGGTCAGATAATAATCCAAACAGTTGCCAGATGTCATGCTTAGAAAGTAATCACTTGATTGACCAGGTGATGTGGCAAACCTAGACATGGAAGAGAAAGAGATTATATAACTGATCAACCACCAGCAGGCACTATGAAACTTCTAGATTGGCTTGTCTTGGCCTAAATACTATGATCTGGTTTTCTGCCTTTGCTTAGTCACAGAGATCTACCACCTGCCAGCTCCCATTCCTGGAATCAACAACTGGACAGGGGCATCTGAAGTCTTGAGAAGATCCTCCACATAATGGCCCTTCAACACAAAGCAAATTCACCGGGCAGCCAAATTGGACATGTTCCATTTCAACATATGAGCAGGAAGAGGATTATTGCTGTGTGACTCTAAAACCTTCTGAGCTTTATCTTAAAATATGCCTCTACAATAAACAGAAATTCCATTCCAAACCGGAAAAAGCTCCTCAGGGTAAAATCAGCATAGGAAGAATTTCCTCAAAAGTTAATTTTTGAAAACAATAAGTCTGAAACAGAAGGTAGCAACTGTAGCAGACCAGGGAGCAATGCTTGTCTTCAAACCTGGGCCCTGAGTTGGCCATACAATGCATTTGTGTTTTGATTTATCTTTAATTTCATCACTTATGGTTTTGATTTAACTTTACTTTTAGCTGATTTTAACCTTTCTTTTTTTTTCAACTGGGGGAGATTATAGGGTCATGGGATGAATTAAGTCAAACTGCCACATTCTCATGGTCTTTGCATGTGGTTGAGAAATTTCAAGTGGCCTTTCAATATTTTTTTTAAAAAGGGGGGGGGTCCAGGGCCTGTAGCGGTATCCTGCAGGGCTTGGAAAGCACACAAAGAGTTGGGGACATGTTTGCTTCAAGGCCATACTTTCCTCACTCCAGTGTAGACTACTGCAGTCAATGTATGATGTTCCAGGAAACCTATCCCAGGATATAAAGACAAGATGACTATGTGCAGAGAGATTCTTCCCCATCATCTTTTGCTGTATGCAGGTGGAATTTCCTTCACATTTTGCAGCAGAATTCTTTTGCCGTCAGAGAAGGCTATTTTTCTTCTTAAGAAGGCAGATAGCATCATCACAGGGTCCTTCACACAATTTGAAGTATTTCCTGAGTCAATGAAGTACCTAAGTGAAGCAAGGATTCATTCAAACCTGGCTTTATCAAACTTACATCTACATTCAGAAGTGTTTATCAAATTTCCACTTAATTACGAAACCACCTATGCCCTAGCACGGTATAAATTCAGTTATTTTCAATGCTACTTTCAGGTCATAGTGGAACAGAAAGTAAGCTAAACTCAGAAATAGCAGTGTGACTTCAATTAACATTTAGTTATTAGCCTACCAGCTGCAACTGGTATTATTAGATATTTCTTTAGAACACCTTGCATTGCCATTATTTCAGTTTCTACTAGAGATTATGTCTTTCTTCCCATTATTCAAAATGAGTATAACTGAATTGGTGCAGCCAAAAAAATTGTCAGGATAAGAACTAGTAATTTTAAATATTTCAGTGATTAAGATTATTAGTTACTCTTGTATGAACCATGCTGTGCAACTTAAATGTATGTTCTTTCTGCAGCTGATCAGCAATGAAGCTGTTGCATCAGTTGCTTTATGTGACAGTAATAGCAACTCTTTCATCTCCATGTCTTGGAGAAGACAAATGTGCAGGAGTTCCGGGAATCCCAGGGACCCCGGGAGCTAACGGGTTGCCTGGAAGAGATGGACGGGACGGCATGAAAGGTGATCCAGGACCACCAGGTAAATTCCTAATATGGAAGGTCTTATCTTCCAAGATTAACTTGACCCTTTCCCTGTACTCCTTCCACCAACAGGCAAAGACCTTGCTATTCAGACAGGTGTTTGGCATCCAGTTTTAAAGGAAGGAGGCTGTTGTAACTGGTTTGTTTTCTTCTTCTTATATTATATTATTATATGTATTTATTTATTTTATTATATATTATGGTTAACCTCCTTGAGTACCGTGGGAGAGTGCATAAAGGTAGAATATATATATATATATATATATATATATATATATATATATATATAAAATGAATAAAATAGGGCCTGTGCAAAACATTGCAAAAACAAAAGTATCTTTTACAACAGAAAGCCTCCTCTATTAGTGGTTGGGACTTCATACAAAGGCATTTTCAATCCACACGGATCTCTTCAACCAGTATAGAGGGGAGGGAAGATGAAGCAAGCTGGCTATGTAATTTGGCAGATAAACATCCGGGTTTCATAATAACATAGACAATTGGCCAATTTTAGATTTCGTCTGTGTCTTTGCTCATTATTGGATCTAGAAACCTGAATGAGTGTCTTCTTTTTTAAAGATACAATGTTCCAAGAATGTTACTGTTCTAATGTAAAGGCCCCGTGCTCCTCTTCCCATTCAGATGAAAGCCCTTAATCAGAATAAGAAATCTACACAGCCATATTGTATTGTATTGTATTTTGAGGTATCCTGGAATAAAAAGAGCTGAACCACCAGGCAGGAATAAAATATCGATGTTTGTGCTGGGAATTGCTTCTAGTTGTTCTGCTAGACACCTGGTTAGGGATCAATTCTGTCACCAAAAATGGGTGGGGGGACATACCTTTATCTTTTCTGGCAGCTGCATTGACTACTATTTTTTTTTAGAAAAACTATGGCTCAGTGTTTAACTAAAATTGGTTAAAGTTGTGAAAATTTAATTGGGACCACCTCTACCCAGATTCCACACACACACACACACACACACACACACCCTCCCAATTTGAGCCTTAATTTGTACATATCTCCCCAGTAATATGTAGGATACTGCACAACATGTGACACATTGAACTGAAAGTAATACATCAGCCATACATTGCAACCTACTGAAGACTTGATAAATCTCCAGAACTTGCTGCCTACCTGTAATTGTAGTAATAAGAAAGTTGTCAAACACTGAGACAGGACACCATGCATAGATGGTGAGTTTTGTTTGTGCTTGTTGGTCATACAAGTTTTACAGGGCTCATCTGATAGAGAAATCTTATAGAAGGCATTGCTCCTTCCTACTCAGACATCACCTAGATAAATCTTTTGATCCCTTTTTTTTTCCTGTACTAGGCATAATTTATATCCAATTTTCAGTGAATCTACTTTCCTGCCCAGTATGGTTGAATGAGCTATAACTGCCACACAACTTTTTCATTGTTGTTAAACTTACATCTTAGAAGGGACTGACTTCATCTCTACTTTGTTATTCAAAACCATAAATATGTAAATAATATTCAAAGAAATATCCTTCAGTACAGTTTTTGGTAGCAATGATTGTACCAGAAAGGAACAGAAATGTACATTGTTTTTAAATTCAGACCAGTAGTACGTCTTTGCATTAAGAGAGAATAGCACTTGAAATGTACCCACTCAGAAAAAAATGGATTTAATAACTCAGGCTACAAAGAGAGAGGCAGTTGGAGGCAAGAGAAAAATACATGTAAATGATCACACAATGCGTTAATTAAAACTTTTAAAAGAGGATTTCATAATTCTTTAGTGGGATCTATTTCTGTAGGCAAAGATAAGTTCACCAAATCTTTCAAAAGCTTTAACATATTTTTAAAATATTTAGAAAATAAAGAATGACAAAAAAATAGATACTTTGGAAGTCATCTTTACCTTCTATTGTGTGTTTTAAAACATGAGGTAAAACAAGTGAAAGGGATCCAGCAATTTAGTGATCTGTGCTTGTGTCTTAAACTAAATTGATCGTTATCTATTCATATTTTAGAGAGGTGGCAGGAAGATTTCTACCACTTCAGGGTCTAGAATACTCTCACACTGTGGTTCCTACTTCATCATCTCAGGGAGACTGATAAGAATATTTCAGCTTTTTAGACCTCCCAAGTAATCTGTGTCTTTGAGATTGTTCTCTATCCTCTTCACTCTCTCCTATAGTGCAGTACTTAGAAGAGTTTTTTTTTTTTTCTTTTAGGTCCTATGGGCCCCCCTAATGGCCTGCCAGGTGCTCCTGGAAGAGATGGACTTCCTGGTCCACAAGGACCAAAAGGTGAACCAGGAGAGAAAGGAGAGAGAGGGGAACCTGGACCAGAAGGTAAAATGAGGATGGGTAACCATCATGTAATTTAAAGGCATCCAGAAGCATGATGTATAATGCTTGTTTGCATTATACATAAACCATTACTGAGAAAAATATGCAAAGAGTGTGTGAGAAATCTGATGACATTTTTCTGCTGAGATAACTGCTTCTGTCAATGGAAGTAGAAAAGGAGAATTCTGAAAATTTTGGTGATACTGTATTAATCTAAAACCCAACTTATTTGGGAGTCTTCAAGTAGATATGCAAATAACCAAAACTAACGCAAGATACTGGTGCACAAGACAATTCTATTGAAAACATACATGATTGGCAAAAAAGGCAGATGATGAACTACACCAGAGAAAAGCTTATCTACCATCTCAATCTATTGCGAGGGTTTCCAAATTTCCATTTCCATTCCTGTTGCCTAGATGCACTGTGCCCATTAGTTGCCCTGGAATTTCAAGCCAATGTTGTGTAGGAAACCTAGTGTTTTTAAAACATAGCCCAAATACCTAAACATAAACAAGGTCTTCTCCTTTCTTCATGGGCTGAGGATGGGGGAAGGGGAGCAAACAGTCTTTCATGCTACACAGTGATAGTACTTCGGTTCTACTTTAAATGCCATGGCTTCATTTTATGGGATCCTGATGTTTGTAGGCTGGTGAAGCACTGGAGTTCTTTGTTTGGGAAGTCTAAATGCCCCTCCTGAAAGTGCAGTCTCAGGATTTCATAGGATGTTACCATGGCAGTTACATTAGAATCACAGTGCTGTTAATTATATAGTGCGAATGGGCTTCTTATCTCTAGAGTGTTCAGCTATATGGTAAGAGTTCAGTGCAGGCTAGAAGCTGTCTTCTGTCTGATACATCTAAATGCTTCATATACAAAAATGTAACTTTCAGGTCTCATGACAAGCAGTATCACAGCATCTTGTGAACAGTTCATATAATTGTCTTTTATGAGCAGATTTCTCCAATGACTCCCTAGAAAAGACAATGTGTAGCAATATAAAAGGCAGTAGGAAAGGAGGAAGGTCACATAACAGTAGTTAGCCCCCTCCTGGGGTCTACAATTTAATATCAAAAATATTAAAACCATCTCCACGTGCTTGAGAGGGTCCCCTGGACGAGCACACAGGCAGGCACGGCCAAACAACAGCAATCAGGAAAAACCCGGTCTGGCCAGTAAACGATCTGTCACATAGCCCCAGGAACCCTCCAGTCATGCACACATTCAATTATACAAAGAGGCCTCTGCCCCAAGAAGTGATCCTGACAAACAGCCCGTCAAGTGAGAGCAATTTGCATACTGCCGCGGCTTTTGACAAGCCCGGCAAAAACCAATCAAACTAAGAATCTTGACATTTTGGAGCTTTGTCCTCCTAATTATGCACATTTAGGAGCTTTGTTTTAGCTCCTCAACTCATTGTTCTCCCTGGGAAAGGATTAGCCCTTCAGGTACATTTTCCCCTATAAAAAGAACTGGTTTTGAACGGTCCCTCGGATCGCTCTGGTTTCTTCTCGGCTCCATGCCACTCCGTCCGGCTATCCCATCAGCCATCCACGTGCTGAACCTCTTCTCTTGCTCCACTGCTGTCTTGGACTTCGGGCCAGGTGCAGTATACCCCAAAAATACCTCTTCAAAATCCCCTATCAATTTTCCTCTCTTTTTATTTTTCACTAGTGTGAGTGAGTGCATAAATGCAAACATGCACAAGGACTGATTTTTAAATAAAAAAAATTTAATTAGCAATTGGTGTGGTTTTTGGCTTGGCCTGACCCCATAAAATTTGGGTTGGAAGATCTTGCTAGGTTACCCTGCCTCTTGTGTTGCCACAGCTTGTGCTCTAGCTAATTCCCATTCCCCATTGATTGTGGCATATTAAGGTGTCCGTCTCGGGACCCCCAGAAATCAGGGTAGCAGATGGATAGGCTCAATCAAGGAAGCCCCAGGCCTGAGTCTGGAAGAGCTGAGCAGGGCTACTGAAGATAGGGTGAGTTGGAGGTCTCTCATTTCATAGAACTGCTATAAGTCAAAAATGACTTAACAGCAGTTAACAACAATATTCTTGACACATTCTCACTAGCTTAATGCCTTTTAAGGAAGATTAGACTTCTCAGAAAGCACAAGTTGTAAATGATAATTGTTGAATAAAATATATTGAAATGACATTTTTATGAGTGTTTCTTTTAGCTTAAAATAAACAGAAACAGAGGAAATGACTTTTTGGTTTTGATGCTCTAGAAATAGCCTCTTGAAGATTATCTGCAAAATAACTCTGAGAAATCCAGAAGGAGTCATTAATAAATTTTCAGTGGTCATTGATACACTGAGCTGAAATATTATTCAGTGATCACTGATAAACTGAAGTGAATTGTTCTCTGCTAAACATGCTATGTACTTAGTCCAGATAGTATTTACACCAAAGACACTGACCATTTCAGCTGAAATGTTCTCTTTTTATATTAATATGTAGGCCGTCCTGCTCTTCTTGATCCTGAAGTACAGGAAATCCTTAGAACTTTGGAGCAAAGAATCTTGAGTCTTGAAGGAGGTAAACTCTTTGCAAATTTCTTTGTTCTTTGTTCTTCTTTATACTTTTGAAATAATATGTATAAACTTTCATGTGAAACTATATCTTATCCTTTCTTGAGTAAATTTAGCTAGAGACAAATAATAGTGTTTAAAGGCTTTATCACATGAGCTAGGTAAATTGCACTTCCAGCAGGATAATAGCATCTTTGGCTGGGACTTAGGCCATTTCCGCATGACGTCACCATCCTGCGATGGGGATGCATTGGCAGTGATCCATGAATCATGCTTTCGACATGATGTTGCCGCAGTCCCACTGTCAACCCATCTCCACCTGTTGCGATTGTGGGACATTTGCTTAACCTACATGTGACACCGTCACTGCTGGCCATGTGGAAAGGGTGGAAGTACAATGTACTTCCTTCCCCAGGACAGCACAGGAAAGAGGCTGGCTGTACTGTGGAAGGAAGGTGTGTGTTGCTCGTGCCCCCTTCTGCAGGGAGGTGGCTGGATGTGGAGGGAAGAGTCCATGTCATGCTCCCATCCCAGCAAAGGTGCTGCTGGGATCACATTGGGATGACCACAGGATCCGGTATGGTCCAGAAATGGCCTTAGCAAATGATTCATTCCTCTTATGGTGCTCTCCCATGAAAGGCTGAGAAATCTTTTGGAAACATTCTTTTACAAAGGAGGCCGTTGTGTTCCAAATGAGTTCCCACCCGAGAACAAAAGAGGAACAAAGTAATGTGATACATTCCAGCCAAAGATGTTTGTTTTGTCTGTGGTGAACCTGTTCAAATAACAAGCTATCTTGTAATTGCCTGGATCCTCCTTTGGTCCTCTCCCTTTTTAAAAAATTACACTGGTCATTTTCCCATCTTCTGATATACTAGTAACCTCTGGCACACTAGTCAGACTAGTAGACTGCTAGTACATTAATAATTTCACATTTGAATTCTTTAATTATTCAGATGGATACCATCTATACCTGCCATTTGTTTGTTTTCAGTGTTCTTGTTATGTCCATAAAGTCTAGAACTCAAGCTTTTGCCATCACCATTTGCCTCAGTTTTATCAGACTTCTTTCCTGAAAATGTCACTATAGACATAGGTATCTGCCCAACATTTCTGCTTTTCTGTAGTCTTCTTATCTTCCTTTGAAACTCCTGTCACTTCTCTGTCCTTCAATGGTCATCCAATGATCCAGCTGCCTATCTAGCTGATTTCCTTTATATGATGCTTGTAATTTTATTTACTATCAGTATAGTAATCAACATTTTCTTAATGCTTCTGGCAATATACTTCTGGAAATCTTTTTTTAATGCTTATTGTTTGCTTGCATTTCTATTGTACACATTTTTTTCTGCTTCTTTTTATTCTCTTTTTTTGGGTGGGGGAAGACTTCATTTTCTATCTCCAATGTAGGTGGCAAGACACTAAAAATTATAACATGACATTTTAAAAATAATATATGAGATGTTACAGCACTCACAAAATTTTGTAGCTGTGGTATCACTTGTATGGCAGTCTCCATTATTTAAGCTTTCTGAAACAAGGAACATCAGCAAGGTTGTTCTGTGAAATTAAGGATTTCTATCAATATCATGAGACAGCAAAGGAAGTTGTATACTGGTTAAAGTGCAGATCAGAATTTAGGTATCAACTCAATTTTATGCTTCCTGATTATTCCAACAAAGTTCTTGGTTCAGAAAACATATCAGACTGTATTTTAAATAAGTAAATTCTGAGAGAAAATGCCTTCAGGTGCATGTGCTTTAAGAAAAAACTTTAGAAATCTACTTTAAGCTGTTTCAGTAGGTAGGTATTTAAACCAAAATGCACAATTCCCTGCAAACAAACAAACAAACTAATATTAAATAGCAGATTCAGTGAGCTCTTGTTTCTACAGTTGTATTCATTAACTGGTGACTGCAAATGCAAGTGATGATTTCCATGTATGAATGTCAGTTGTAATATTAAAGGATAGATAATCATGATTTATATTTTCTTTTGCAGTTCTTGCTTTGAAAGGAATGCTACGTAAAGCAGGAAGCAAAATATTTGCGACTAATGAAAAAGTAGTTGATTTTAAAACCACACACCAAACATGCAACAATTTGGGGGGGTCTGTTGCAACACCCTTGAGTGAAATGGAGAATAATGCTGTCCAGGATTTTGTGAAAGAAGTAAATCAATATGCCTACCTGGGAATCCAGGAGAGTACTGTTTCGGGAGAATTTGAGTATTTGGATGGGACAGCTGTGAATTATACCAATTGGCGTCAAAATGAACCAAATGGCAAGGGGATTGAAAACTGTGTTGAGATGCTCACTGATGGATCCTGGAATGACAAAAAATGTAACCAATATCGTCTTGTTGTCTGTGAATTCTAAACACAGTCTTCCATTACAAAATTACAAATTATAAAACCTAAATCAATTTGATTGTTATGGCTTTTAGCAATTGTAGTTCTGCAAAGGCACTCCAGATATTTGTCATGAGTTATCACAAGACAACAAATCAGATGGGTCTTTGTGGCAGGTGTGATAGTCAAGTTGGTACAAAGCCATCTTTAAAATATTAATGTATGCATGGTAGAATCTGTTACCTATTATGTAACTGATGGACTTTTGACACAGACTTGGCATGTGGAGTCCACAAGATCAGGATTTCCAAGATGTCTGGATACTGATAAAGAATTTAAATAAAGAGTTATATATTGCTTTTCTCAAATATAGTGAAATCCATACAAAATCAGATGTGAAACAAAACATAAGCATGTTTGAAATGCACATTCAGATATTTTGAATATGAGTGCAAAGTGATGGGTGTTTTTCATAATTTTTTTTTTAGGGAGGGCATGGATTTTATCTTTCAGTGAAACAGAGTAATTGATGATATTCCTAGAAATAAACATATGTCTCAATATAAATGCCAAAAGTTCTGAATTTTATAAAACAAATTCAGCAGTTGTTGAGATTTCATGCATTTATTATCAAACAAGATAATCACTTGCTGTAATCAGTTGCTCTCAAAATGTCACAGTCACTGAGCCACAGCAAATCATGGCCCACCTGGCAGCCAAAGATGGTAACCATGGACCTACCAGTAGGGATCCCCTGTTCTGATCACATAGCATTTTTAAAGTCCAGACTGAATACCAGAGAGGAGTCACAGTCTGCACTGACATGAAAGCCACCAGCTACCAACATTGTCTGCCCTTGCTCCATACTATGAAATATAATGAAAATATTATGAAAATCCAATATGCCACATCAAGAAAAAATTGTATTTAACAATTTTTTTTTTTTTTTAAAAAGCATTGCTCTAAGAAGACAACATTGGAAACCCCAGATATTTGCAACAGGTTTCAAAAATCACCAAAAAGAGGAGAGGTGTTGTGCTATAGAACCAGCGTAGAGGTTTGAGTGTTGAACTAGGATTCTGGAAGACTGGGGTTCAGGTCTCTGTTCTGCCTAAGAAATCTACTGAGTGACCTTGGACAAGTTATGTTTTCTCAGATAAACCTCCTCTGAACAATAGTTGAAAAAAATATTGGATGATAGAGTCACCATAAGTTAGAGTCACAAAGAAGGCACACAGCAGCAGCTATAGCAAAAACAACAGCAACAACAACAACAGTGTTATGACACTCACAAAAAAAAACAAAAACAAAAACAAAACCCCACCATGAATAAAAAATATCTATTTTGCCTTCATCATGGGGGTATGAACCTTTCCTAACTGGCAGCCTTTCACAGACATATTTAATAATTATTTAAAACTATCTTTAATAATTGCTCAGCAATACAGCAACACAGCAATGCTAAGGCAGCAAACAGGAAAGCCTAACAAGCTGCCTCAAGAGTAAACTACCAAAGTTAATGACAGATTATTCATGCAATATTTAAACAGCCATCAAGTATTTGTTGAGAGAAATAAGTTCCAGTGCAATGTTTGAGAATCAGGATGTTCCCTGCATTTGAAGAGTGTTTGGGAACTGATCCAGACATTATTGCATTTCATGAAAGAAAATCCATTATGAAGCATTATTTATAAAAGGCTTAGTTCCACACTGTGTAGTAGAGAACTTTGTTTTACTAGGTACCTTAATAAAGATTGCTCTGCATGTGGAAGTTCACTGATGAGGTGACTCCATCCACGGAAATCATTTGATGGAGCAGTCTAAAACTGTTGACAAACTAGATCCCCTGAACACAATGGGACTTTCCTCTGAAAGGGTATTACCATATTTCACAGTTAATAATGTTTTGGGTTGATTTCTTGTGAACTGTGATTGTCAAACTTGTAAAAGTAAGAGCCGACTAGGCTGTGAAACTAAATTATCTTCTGCATTCTTTCCTGTGTTAGCTGAGAAAGGTTCAAATGTGCTTTAAAAGACCCACATGAAGAACAGTATGAATTATGCCATCCTCTATCTGACAATGAACCAGCTCTGATACATGTAAGATGTGCTTTAGAGCAATGGTTCTTCACCTGATCTTAGCCAAAAGTCTCAGAAGCCTCTGCATACCCTTGGGCTCCATGATACCTACACAGGGGTTCTGCAAACGGCTTAAAGGCTGCTCAGCCTGTGTCCTCCCTCACAATGTGACAGGACCCAAGGCAAAAGGAGGTAGGTAGGCAGGCAGGCAAGTTGGCTGACTGGGCCTGTGTGTTGCTTGTCACATGACTGCTCTCCTTCAGGGAGGAGGTGGGCTCAACAGCTGAATGACAGCAAAGCTGACAGCCAGCCAGTCAGCATTTGCCCTTCTCTCTTTCTCTTCCCCTCCTCTCCAGTGGATAGCCATCCAGTGTATTATCAGAAATACTCGAACACCACCCCCTTTTTTTTTCCTTCTTCACAGGGAAGAGAGGAAATGGAGATGTACAGAGAGGGGGAGGGGAAAAAAGCAAAAAGGGAGTTACAGCTGTTCCTCTGTGAAAGAACCCAATATGCCTCATTTCCATTCAGAAATGCACATGCTTTTGTCTAAATCAAGTGGCGGCTTAATTTACCAATGCTACCCCCTTGCTCAAACTTCCAGTGTCTTACCAAGGGTGACACCTGCTGCAGCAGTGCCCTCCCTTCTCATTTCTCTCCACTCCTCCTGCTATCCTTTTTCAGAGCTGGCTGCCATGCTGTGTTGAGATCCCACTCAGAATATAAAGGAGTTACTTCAAACTCCCACCGCCCTTTTTTTTGCGTTTTTCTTTCTGTTCCTCCTTGTCCATCTCAATCTCCTTTCTTCTTGGTGAAGAAGGCAAAAAAAAAAAAAAGAGGGGTGCTTGAGCATTTCTGATACTGGGTGTCTAGAATAGAGGGGAGGGTAAGAGAGAAGAAGGACTAACGTTGGCTGGCTGGGCCTGTGGTTTGCTGTTTAACCCACTTCAGCCTTAAACCGATGAAAAGAAGCAGGAGAAAAGTCTTCCTTCCCCTTCCAGCACCTCTCAGGAAGTATGCATTTACTTATTTCTCCCTTCTCTCCCAGTATGAAGACCCTTGATGATCAACTTTAAATACACTTTAGGGTTTTAAATCTTGAGTTAAGTCTTGGGAGTCCAGGGCAACAAAATGTATTTAAAGGCAGTCCCTGACAAAGAAAAGGTTAAGAACCGCTGCTTTAGAGTTTGCAGTATCAGTCCAGCAAGCTTAAATGGGTTTGGTGGGTCTGGAGAAGCTTAACCTTCTGACCCTATTAAGATATGGCTGTTTTATTTGTACATTTAAAATTCTTAAACAAGTGATGCCCAGCCTTTCCATTATTAAAATCAGTGTTCAAAGCAACTCACATCAATTGTACGAAGCTACTATATATTTTATTTTTGAAGGTATTAAATAAAAAATAATAATTAAAGATTTTAAAAATGACTAAAATCTAAAGGGCAAGATTTTTTTTCTAGGTAGGCATCTTAAATGCCTGTCCTTGCTTTAAAAAAGTATTGAGACAGGCAGAAGGAGGACAGCTAGGCTGCCCATATAGAATAACCCCACAGTCCATGTATAGCCAGGGCAAAGGGTATCTCACATATCTCAATCAGTCATGCAGACTATTTTAAAAAAGAAATCACATGTTAATGAAAAAACATGACAGAACAGATGTATTAATTATGAAAACAAATGTGAAACTAACACAAACAATATCCTTAATATTTCATGGCTTAGTTAGGATCCTATTAGATTTTGGATTTTGTGCAATTCTCCCAGTGGAGTTTCATTATGTTCTGTGAGATCTGCTCATCCCAGAGCTTGGAGTGTGTGGAGGGGGGTGGGGCTATGGTGTGAGAGGCACGGCCACTGTTGTGGGGGTGTGGCTGCAGTGGGGGGGTCATGGCCGGGGCATACGGGGCATGGTTACAAGCCGGGACACCCCAGAAACATTGCTGCCGGGGCAAATTGCTCCTCTTGCCCCCACATCCCTACGCAACTGAATTTGGTGGTTGAGTGATTCCGGCATTAATTCACCTTATAATCACAAGGGGCCTGCAGACAGATTATCTTCTAGGGCCCTGATTTCAAAGCAAAAATCAGAACATTTCACCAAGAAGCCCACCTGATCGTCTAGCTATCATCTTCCTTAACCATTGCATGTTCTACATCAAGCGCATCCAATTACTAATCCCCTTTTTGTTCCAGCTTTTCCACTGTGAACATTCAATGGTATGTGGGTAAATAATATATACAAAAGACGTGTGTCTCATATTGAAGCGAACAGAGAACACCTTGTAACTTACCTGAATCATATCTGCTTTGGGATAGGGTTTTCCCCCTTGGCATTGAAAATCACGGGGAATGTGTCATTATTTATGAATTAGATTAAGTTGAATGGAAACCTTATACTTGCAAACAATTCACAGCAGCAATATTTTTTTTAACGATCTGTTCCCTTCTTCCAAGAGCTGTTTTTCTCAATATGGTAGATCTTATTTCTAAGAAATAGGGAATTAATGTTGTCTGTTGACAACATTCTGCTCTTGCTAAATCTTTTCCTGTGGTAAAGAAACTCTGTAAATAAAAGGGGGTGGGGAATCAAGTTAAGCCAGCAGACTATAGAACATGAATATATATGTATCAAGTATCATATGCTATATATTGCCTCTTTCCTTGTTTCTGTGGAATTGTCCAGTAGACCAAGAGGGTAAGTCAGAGACCTCTTTCAAAGCTACAGTCTAGTACATGGTTGCCTGATAGCAGATCTCATGGAACATAATGAAAGTTACTCCTTGACGGGTTATTTCTAGGATAACACTCTTAAGTGTGGATTTAAACTGAGTAAATTTACCTGCTTACTATGCAGTGAGTCCACTGAACTCAGCTAAATTTTTGTAAATTTTATTTATTGTTTATTGTTATATCTTATTATTATTTGTTGCTGTATTGAAAAGGAAGAAGGGTAGTATAAACTACGTTAAACAAATGAAGCAATAAGTAATTTTCTGCTGTAAAGTAGGCTGTAATTTATATTTTCATTCAAGTGTTCTGACTGTTAATTCCAATAATATTTTATGGAGACATCATAATTGTCAAGACCATAAGACATTTGTATGAAGGGGAAAAATGAAGGAAAACAGAAATATAACATCATATTTAAGGAAAAGGGAATAAACACATTCTCGCTTACTAGCTTTACTTATAAGGAATGCCATCAACATGCCCTCGTAATGAGATTTATTCATCATAGTCAACTTAGAATGTCAGAAAGCCAAAGCAAGTGTCATATTTACTCAGATCTGGTAAACCTTTCATTTTAAGCCATTAATTCAATATATTTCTGACACACTAGTTGCATGCTTTCCTGGATGATTTGGAACTCGTCTTAGTCATTCCAGGCTGGGTCACAATAATACATTTAGGCATAGAAGCTGCCCTTGATGACAGTCCAGAAACTGTTAATGGTACAAAAGGCAGTTAACTAGGATTTTGTCTCAGACCAGCGGATCTGATAATGTTCATTTGGACTTCTATCAACTTTACTAGATACAATTTTTGTTACTGGCATCAATTTAAGGTGCCGGAGTTTTGGTCTTTTCCTCCCTCAGTAAATAACCTTGGACAAGGGGGTTTTAAGTATTGCCTTCTTTCCTATATTGACCGTACTTCTAAAGCTGTTTTTTTCTTACTCCCTACTACCACTCAGTAGATGTAAGTAGCTAAAAGAGATGCCTTTTCAGATGCCTCCAGAGATGCCTATGAAGCCCAGAATGGTGTTGGTGACCACAATGATTTATTTATTTACAACATAGGCTTTCATTTCCGGCTTTTGAAGGCTTTGGAAATAATTTCATTTCCAGTTCTAATCTATGGCCTCCTTCAGTGAGTGTTAATCTCACTGCTATTTCTGCCATAGATGGCTGTTAACATCTAAAATTGCATTGCGTTGGGATGGGAGACTCCTTGGTTTTATTTTGATATTTATAAGATTAGATATGAAAGTATGCAAGAAAACCATTTTGACGCCAGTGTACCTGATATCTTTGTTTAGTTGATTGGAAGGATGGTTTCATCACAGCTGGCTCATATCCTTGCAATAGGAGCTGTCTTACTGAGCTTATCCCATGCTCTGGAACCCTGTGTAGGTAAGTCTGTGGTCAGTCAGCAGGAGGACCTGTAAGGTGGTGTTATTTTTTTTATGATTAGTGGCCTGTAGTCCAATATGTGTGTGAGAGTGGTAACTTCATCCTGCTACTGCCATTGGGCCACTACCAATTCTTTCAACACCAGACTATTGGGACATTCACAGTTGAATTTCACAGGAAAAACTTCCTGCAGAATGTTATTATATATATAAATATAGTTTGCTTCTTAGATACATTTTTGGGCAACTACCTACTTTGGCAAAATGGCAACTGCCAGCACTGGGAAGCACAGTCCCTACTGGGACATTTCTGCATGCCAGCCGCAAAACAGGTCCATTTTAGAGAATTTGTCTCTGTGTGTAATTTTTAGAAGAACGATAACTATTAAAGAACTTTTGATATACTGTAATTTTGATGAGCACACACTTTTTGAGCTATACTGTAGATACTAGGGAGCATCAAGGAAAAAGGAGTTTCCTGAATTAAAGTGAAATAGTCATTTTTGACAATGGTTTGAAAAAATAATACCTGTGGCCCCTCTGTTCAGGTCTTTTCATACACATTTAGATCAGCAAGAAGTTTGCATTCAAATGTGTTGTTGTTGTTCCTGTTAACTCTCTCCCATCATGCTGTAAAGTAGACCTACCAGGATGACAAGACAGTGCTGGTGACATTGCTTCTTGGTTTTCTGGAGAAAACAATATTGCTGTTGCCCTAGAAGAAGTATCATACTGGATTCTAGAACAAAGTGTGCTGGATATCATTCTACATTGTCTCTGTGAGAGCCTTCAACACAGGGGAATGATCGATCGATCGATCGATTGATTGATTTTATTATTTATACCCCACCTTTCTCCCAGGATGGGACTTTAAATAGCACTTTGCAAATGTCATCTGACTGGGACAGAAATAAAGTAACAGACATTTGATCTAACCAATGAAGGATATTACTGATGATGATGGTGATCAATTTGAGCCCATCCATATTCTTGGAATGCAACTTCCATCAGTCCTAACCAGAATAGTCAATGAGGATGGTTAAGGTTTGAAGGGTCACCAGTTACCCTTCCCAGTCCTGGGATAAATTGTGGATGTTTTGTTCATGGATGGCTAGACAAGAATTCTTGTAAATGAATTTCATATCTGTGACTTTAATTCTGCTGGAAAATCCCTCTGAAATTCAGAAGCTCTTCTAAAATGTGAGTTTGGTGGTTTATCATACTTGTGGTTCCTTTCAACAGGCCTCAAAGGTCCTCCTGGAAGAAATGGGCTCCCTGGTGCACAAGGTCCAAGGGGCAAACAAGGCCAGAAAGGAGATCCTGGGCCACCAGGTAATAGAATAGCCTGCTTAAAATGGCATTTAAGCCTTAACACTTTCCCTTTCTTTCTTTCTCTCTCTCTCTCCCCCTCCCTCTCTCTCTCTCCCCGATTCAAGAGGAGGCTTCTCTTTTCAGCTGTGTAAATGCCAGTGTGGAGGAAATGGAGAATATAACATTGGGGCAGGGTCCACAGGTACAGTGCTAACTTCCCTACTGTGTATGTGGTCTTTGCATGAATATAAATTTTGGGGGAGCTGATTTGTTTTTCTAATCTTGAAATGCATACTTCCATTTCCAAAGATCACTGTGTATTTAGTTCCATGACCCAATTCAGTGATGCCTTATCAGGCTCATTTATAAGCCAGGATGCTTTTCATGGCATATATACTAACTTGGTGTGAAGTGTCATATCAAGAACCAACATGGTGTAATGATTTAAGTGTTGGATTAGGACTCTTGGAGACAAAGGTTCAAAGCCCCACTCAGCCATGGAAACCCACTCGATGATTTTGGGCCAATCATGCTCTCTCTGCCTCTGAGAAAGGCAATAGCAACCATCCTCTGAATAAATCTTGCCAAGAACCCCCCTCTGATAGAGTTGCCATAAGTTGGAATTGACTTGAAGAAATATAACAACAACAAATGAAGCTGTCAAAGGCAAGGGAAGAAAGCCGAGGAACATGTTGCTTTTCAAAAGACCTTCTCATGAGGAAAGTTGGCCTTGCTATCTGTCTTTCTGTAGCCCAAGGTGTCATTCAGCAAGGTACAAGAAAGGTGTAATTAATAGGGTCAGTGCTGCTTTAACATCAATAAAGCTAATTTAATGATACAGAATCATTGCCTGCAGTGGGTGGGGTGCCATCCCACTTCTTTTCGGATGTACCTATAACTATCCTGCTTCTTTTCAGACCAACATTAATTGTCTGGTCAAACCATCCCAATTTTTTCTCTTCTTCCACATTAAAACCATCCCACTTCTTCCCCACTCTCCTCTCTCCTTTTAAGACAGGATAGTATGTACTGATTTAAAATCAGTGTCGCAGCTAAGTCTTCAAAAAATTTGCTTGTCTGGTGCTACATGGTGAGCAGGTGGAGTTTGCCTGAAGATAGTAATTGACTCTATATTAAATAGGGAATTAAGGCATGAGGTGAACCATGAATACAAAGCTCTATTTGCTTAGTTCCTGTTCTTGTCACTTTTATGGGGTTGGGGTGTGATAGTGTTTCCTCAACAGCAGCAGTTCAGTGGTGGTAAATCTAGAAAATTTTTATAGCACGGTTTGTAATATGGATTGCTTCCAGTTACTGTGTTAGAAGGACGTATCTTTGGTACCCCTTCCATGTGTTTTGATTTCTATAGGCAGAGATGTCTCTTGGACCATCCAGTGGTGCCCCTCTACTGTGGTGCTGTGGTGGATTGGATATTCAGTTTCCCACCCTTTCCTAAAATAGCTACTGCCAAGTGCCTAGAGTATTGTCATAGAGGGACATGATATGAATGTACATGCTATCTTCCTCATGTAACATTTTCAAAACTACCTTCTCCCCCACTCCTTTATAAGTGAAATTCAGCCTTAAAAACGAAAAAACAAAAAACAAAACAGAGCTGTGATCCTGCTTAGAGAAACATATTGTAGGCATTTTCTCACTTCCATACAGTAGCCCCCCCCCCAAAAAAAACATTTTTCTTACAGCAACATCCATGTATAGGGACCTCCAGAGGTCCTCCAAAGACCTCTGCAGATGATGTCATTGATCTATGCCCAGATATAGGAAGATAGGTGGCCAACCAGAAAATGGCTGGATTTGAGGACTGCAGGTGAAAAAAGATGGATTTGACAGGGGCAATTCCAACTTCCTCAATGACTGAAAAAAGAGAGTAATGATGGCATGAATCTGAACAACAGAATGCCAGCCCAAATTCTGATTCAAATTTGACAGGAGGACAGCTACTCCAAGATTGTTTGAAAGCTCTGCACCAGGGAGAGAAATGCGGGGTGCTCCAGATGTTGTTGTTGTTGTTATTTTTATTATTATCATCCTTTATTTATATAGTGCCATCAATGTACATGGCACTTTACAAATTTAAAATACAACAGTGGCCCTAAATAAATACATAATAAAATGAAAATATACAACGAAAAGGATCCAAGGTATATGGAATTACAACCAGTTACAACATAACATTAATATAATGGCAATAAACGTTACTATAATGCCAATAAAATACAATGTCTAAATAGCAATAAAACTAGTCCAATGTTCCAAAGATTTCAGAAAGAAAGTTTTCAGTTTAGATTTAAAAACAGTAAGAGAAGGGACAGTTCGCAAGGTCATCGGAAGGCGTTTCCACGCATAAGGGACAGCGATAGAAAAAGGGCGTAACCGAGCTAAAGAGGAGGAGACTCTAGGCTGGGTAAGAAGGCAAGAATTTGTGAAGCATAGATTTCTAGCTGGCTGGTAAGGAGAGATGAGAGCAGCAAGATAAGGAGGAGCTAAATTATGTAAGACCTTAAAAGTGAAAACAAGAAGCTTATAAAGGATCCTACAAGGGATAGGTAACCCATGAAGGGAAATCAGATGGATGGCAGCCTCCAGCGTCATTACCTAGCACAACCAATGGTGGGGGAGTTATTGGCTCCCCTTTCCTGCTGTATATCATATGAATGGACATTCTCTCTGCGCAGATATTTGAGCTGCACATGCAGAAACAAAGCAACAATGGAAGAGTTTGTTGGCATGACACCACACATGCATTGACAGATCGTGTGCAAGCAGTTTGTCTATACCAGGCAAGAGACAATGGGTTCATCTTAGGTTTGCCTGTAGAAGTACAATTCAAAGCATTAAACCCCTGGATTTTATTGCCTTTTTTTGGACCCTGTTGATTTCACCATTCCCCAGCACCCCATTCATTTTTGCACCTTCCAGTAGGTGCACACCCTCAGTCTTCAATTATCTTTTACCACCACTGTAATTTATGAAACACCCACAAAAAGGTTTTTATTTCAGAATGCCTTGTAACTGGGCTATTTTGGGATAACAGCCTGACCACACAGTATTCCTTTTCTGTTGAAGTGACTCCAGATCAGAGCTTAAGAAAAGTTAAGTTTTTATTCAGTTGCCATTATTTTTTGCAAGTAACACATTATTAATTGTACTGCCTTTTTTTTTTTACAAAAAATTAGGGCAATGGCCCAAAAACCAAACCTCATAATGTTTTTGCAATAATAAGGAAATATCACCTGTTATGTCAAAATTGTAACATTTATAGTGTTCTCATTAAAATGTTCAAAAGTAATGATGTTGACTTAGTTACTCAAAAAAAGTAATGTGTTATCAGCAACACGTTGCTTTTATCAAAATTTGTTCCAAGCTCTGCTCTATGTAAGTGGTCTACAAATATAACAAGTGCTGATATATATGTAATACCAGAGGGTATAACCAGGAAAAGGTTTTTGAAACATACCCCCAAGCTGAATTCTCTAGCCCTGAGCTAGACAAAGGTCTCCATATAATGTGAAAATCCATATAATCTTGGACTGAACAGGGTCATAAATTCTAAGCTTTAAGCATGCTCTTAAATACAAAGTCCTGGACCAGACTACAACTACAGAATATTAATTACATTTTTCATTGCCCCTGCAGAAATGCTTGTGAATTAAGAAGATAATTCTCATTCTGTTTTTTAGTCATGCATGAAATGTGTATTCTCAGCATCAAACTCCACAGGACTCTGTGATATAGTCAAACCACTAGAGGGGAGCATAGCCCTTAAAACTGCAGCTTACTTGTTTCTTTCCACAAAAGCCTGAAGGGTTTTGCTGTTTATAGCACTTAAAGAAAATTAAGTTTTCTGCCCAAATCAAATCAGCGTTGCAGTATACAGACACCACCGTAGTAGAGTGTCCTTTAATTTTACAATCTTAACTCAGCACCCCATGGATATCTCCATTAGTCTTTCCTCCAGTCAGTGAACTGATCAAGCAGATATGAAGTTTTCAAAACCTTCTTCTCTTTCAGAATCTCCCCTTCCTATTACCAATTGTTTTCTCTTCACAGGAACACTTGTACAGAGCCTATGAGCATTTGCAGAAAACAAGCAGGATCTGTGCAAAATATCCCTGTTCACTTTTGAACCCGGCTTGCAAACTAGGTTTTCTTTTTAGATACCCAATTCCATTCCCTCTTTCCTGTCTTTCATTCTTTCCTCTCCAACAGACACCCAATAAGTTTACTTAGTCCTTGCTGGACTGGTTGATCAGGTTGTGTCCCCCTCTCATTTTTTTTCTCTTTGTGCAATCCTGGGCTTACCTAGCCAAACCCATGTATGCCTCATGTTTCTCAGTGGCCCTCATTTGGCTCTATAGCTTTCCTAAATCAGCAAGTTCAATATCAGAATATAAGATGGTTCTTGAAAACATTGTGATTGTTGCAATGTGTCTTCAAGTTGATTCTGAGTTATAGCAACCATATTCTAGAGTTTTCTTGGAAATATTTTTTTTTTGGCGGGGGGGAGGGCTTGTCATTGCCTTCCTCTAAGGCTAAGAGGGTATGGCTTGCCCAAGATCACCCAGTGGATTTCCATGGCTGAGTGGGCTTTAAAATTCTGATCAGTCCTCTGTCTAATCAATATTCAAACCCCTACACCATGCTGGCTGTCTGGGAACATTCCAGGGCACACATTTTGTATAGGGTGTAATCCATAGGTGGGAGAAAAATGGCCCACAGAATGGATTTGGCTTGTTGTCTAATCTAATCTGACACATCTCCATAGTCAACTGCATATTCCTTTCTTCCACCTGGAGTCTTTCTCTTGAAAAGTATATGTAGGCTGTAGAACCTCACAGCTCGTACTTCCTCCAGCACCCTGGCTTTTCCATCGTGAAAGACAAATAATGAGAAAGTGGATCAAGAGAAGGTGGTTCAAGATTCATAGGATAGCTCAAAGCAACAGTAGTGTTGCCATATCATTCAGATAACAAGGTTTTTCCTGAATTCTAGGTGTGTTACCCAATGCCATTCATTTGCCCAAGATTCAAAACTTTCATTTTTAAAAAAAGAGATATCTGTAAGTCTTGTAGCAGCTGAGAGAAGGTGACACACTGCAAGGGCACAAAATGAGGTGAAAGAGGGAGTAGGAGATATGGGAAAGCAAGCAGTGTAAGGGACAGAATGCAAGATGCAAGGGAGAGGTGTGCTGAGAGTGTGCAAAGTTAGGCGAGGGAGAGGCAGGACAGCCAGCTGGGTGAACAGCAGAGCTCAAGAAGCCAGGAAGGGGCACACAGTGAGGGCACAAGTGACATGAATGTGGTAGTAGGAGAGATAGAAGAGCCAATGGTGTGAGTGACAGCGCACAAGAAGCAACTGAGGGGCAGGAGAGAGTAAAGAGCAAGTCGTGCAAAAGACAACAAACACAGGAGCATAATAAGCAAGGGAGGGAAACCCTGCTAGGGCACAAGGTGAGGGAAGGGGGAGAGGTAGGGAGAGGAAGGGAAGGGAAGGGGGAGAGATGCATTGGTGGGGTGCAAGTAGAAAGAGAGTTAGGCATGATGCAAGGCAAGGTGCAACAGAGGGAGGGCTGCAGTCACAAGGTGAGGGAAGGACAGAAGAGGGCAGGAGATGCAACAGCTTAGTGAAAAGAACAAGAGAGGGGAACATGGAAGAGGCAGGAGATGAATCCAGGAATGGAGAAGAATGGGGTGGGGACAAATTGAGAGCACATCAGTAGAGGCAAGGCAACACCAACAGAGGTCCTCCTGGGGTAAGTTTTTGTCTTGGTGCTAGGCTCCCTGCAGTGGCCATCTTCCAAGGAAAGAAGGAGCTAGGGAAAGGTAAGAGGAGAGGGTAGACAGAATCTTCAGGTTTTGGGGAAATGGATCCAAAACAAGGATGAAGAAAAGATAAAAGACTGGGAGTATGCTTTGGGCATTTGAACTGTTTACTCATGTTTATGTCCCGTTAAGTTAAATGTGCATAAGAGAGGAATACCATTTACCTCTAAAATGTAAACTCTTCCAGGTCAAAAAAAAAAAAAAAAAAGCAGCTACAAGTGTATGTAGAAAAGATTTAAATTTAAGAGAAAGGCACACATTGGGTTGACATTTATTTTGATTTTTCCTCTTATTTCAAGGTATATCTTTTAAAGTTTTCAAGGAGGTGGAATAGCTGTGTTAGACTTTTGCAGCAAATACAGGATTTAGTATTCAACTTCATCTCCCTGAGAGTGTCCACCCTGAAAAACCAACATGTTTTATTTGGCATAAGCTTTTGTGGACTGCAACCCGCTTCATCAGAGGCATGGAGCGTTGCCTCAGTTGACAGATGTTTGTGCACTTGGTTGGGAAGACAGGTTGTTATGAGCAAGCAGTGAGGGAATGAAAATGTAAAAAGTCCTAACCTTAACTGTCGTTAAGAAAAAATAATTGGATGGGAGAACAGGCATCCTATCGTAAATGAGCCGCATAGCATGTACATTTTGATGAAAAGTCAAATGGGTGAAAGACAGTTGAAGTTGACTGTTGGCTAATTCTTCACCTCTAAAGGAAATCAGACCATGTTTTCTCCCTTCAATTACCATTGTTTATCCTTATTTTCCTCTGCGTCTTGTACTGTGAATCAGATGGCAGTAACTCTTAGGGCCTCCTGTGGTATTTTCATGGATCTGTACCTTTTCACTATCAGTGAAAAACTGATGGCAACCATCATCATCGTCATCATCGTCATCATCCTCCTCCTCCTCCTCCTCTCATGGGAACACCACTGAAAGTGTCTGTGCATGGCAAATGTTAATATTATTGTTGTTGTACTTTTATTTGTACTGTACTAGGCACACACATCAATTTTCCTTGGTCTCCCTCTCTTTATTAATTCCCACAGTAGCCCTGTAAGGTTTCCTGAGAGGTGGTGTTGGCCCATAGTCACATGGTAAATTCCATGACTGTGCAGAGATTTGAAGTTGGGTCTCCCAGCACTTTAAGCATTATTCTATACTGGTATGAGGTTTGAAACACAGTAAAAGAAAAAAAAATGCAACAAGTAGTATGTCTAATTTGCATGATCAGAATGCAGATCCAAGCAATTTGTGTAATTAGAATAATTTGCATAACGTCCTGAAATAGACGCCCAGATTTGAGGAAGTGGGAGAGAGCAACCCTAGAAATCAGAGCCCCACAGTGCATACTCCTACCCCTAGCCTTTTGGAGAGCTAGGGTGGAACCAGGTGGAAGAGGAATGTTGGAGTGCTTTTAGGCACTATAACCCAAAAGTGGATTCTTTCACCTTTTGCAAGGTCAGGGCTCATGAGGGGAAGGAAGGTGCTCTGAGCCGCAGCATCCAACACCAATGCTGCTCCCGAGAAAGGGAAAGAGGCAGAGAAAGAAAGGGGATTGGTACAGTAGGCTGTAGTCACTACACAAGATCATGGTTGGAACAATAAGGAAGAACTGTGAAGCTTGGTGCAAGGAAAACTGTAAGGCTGATCTTTATGTTTTGTGGGTCAGTGGCCTCTGATAGAAAAAAAGTTCCCCACACCTGATGCAAAAAGCAGACAACAGTCACAATTCAACATCCCCTCAGTGTAGCATATAGATCTGTGTGCAGCTCTCAAACTGCACTGATCCATATACCAGCCCCCAACTTATTATAAAAGCTCAAAGCCAGCTCATATAGATATCCCATGCTTCAGTGAGAGAAGGCAGGATCGAAGCAAGTCTGGCCACTCCCACCCATAGTCAGACACACAACAGTGACATCAGCTCTGAGTTCTGCAAGGGCTCTCCAGAGGTCTCAGCATTTCTGTAATCCTGGTGAATCTGGCTGGGGGATGTAGGAATGCCAGACAGTTCTCCAATCTTGCCAGCTCACACTGAAGGATGAGGGAAATTTGGGGCTTTCAAGTAAGGCTATTTCCACACGAGACTGCTATAGTGCTATGATTCCACTTTCAACATCCTATGGAATCCTGGGGTTTGCAGTTTCGGGAGGGGTCGGCTGGCCCCTCCTGAAACTGCAAACCCCAGGATTCCACAGGATGTTGAAAGTGGAATCATAGCACTATAACAGTCTTGTGCAGAAATGGCCTAAGTCAGGAAGAGGGCTTTGGGTGCTGTGCAGAGAGGACAGGAATACCAATCCTCCACAGTGGCCAAAAAATCAAATTGTACTATGTAAAGGAAACACATACATGCAGATATCTCCACCTGAATTCCAGCCACTAAGAACCAAAGTCTGGCCTCACTGCCAAACTTAGTATACACAATAGAGTGCTACCCAGAACCTTCTGCAGAGTAATGCATATTGCAATAATGGAGAATAAGCTGTCTTTCATGGAAGTTTCTTCATCTCCACTGAATTTAAGAACTTCTGACAAACACAGTAAGAACAGACCTTTTAAAAAATAGTTTTCAGTTACAATATTGAATGTATACTGCAGTGATGTGCTTATTGACTCAGAATTAGGTCTCAACATGTGCAGTGGGGTGTGCTGTGAGGTACCTATGCACTGAACACAACTGTCATTCTCTTTCAGATATATCAGAAATATTTTTCAACTGCAGTATTCATAATGATTATAACATGCATACAAGCCCATTTAACACAACAAAACCATTTTTTAAGAAAAAAAATTATGTTCATAACTTGGGAGAGGGGATTAATTTTATTAGTTAATTTATGTTCCACTTTTCTGTCACTACTTTATATTCAAGGTGGAAACTGAGGATGAGCGCTATTTCATTAAATGAATTCCAGGGTCATACAACTAATTAACAGTTACAATGAAGCAAAATAATAATTCCTGTTTTGCTCATAGGTCTGTCTCCATCTCAGGATGATGAATTACAAAATAATCTCAAGGAACTCAAACAGAGGATCACCAAAATTGAAAAAGGTACATAAAAAAACCCCTGCTTATTTAAACAACAGTGATGTGTTATTATTCTTATTTTAATTAATGCCATTACTGCCTAGCTTTCATTTTGAAAAAAAGCACTTGGGAAGAGGTTATCAACTGATCTGTCTCCCCTGTTTTTCAAGAGACAATTCAATTAACTGGATTCAATTAATTTTGCTGAATTTCCATACCTTAGACCATTTTTAAATTTGGAGCCTGTCAGGGACCTCCCTGTGTGTCTGCAGAAAATGGATGCAGCTATGCAATGAAAAATCTGCATAGAAGAAGCCAGAATATCAGGAGGAAGATGAGTGCCTCTTCTCTGACATCTAGCTTTGTATGTGTAGGGATGGATGGATGGATGGATGGATGGATGGATGGATGGATGGACGGACGGACGGACGGACGGACGGACAGACAGACAGACAGACAGACAGACAGACAGACAGAATACCTAGGTAGCATACATACTACTGTACATACTACCTATATACCTGTTGAGAAGCAGACAGGAAGAGAATAATGCTATATGGCACATACATTTTTGAACAGAGGGAGAGAGAGAAAGAGTGGCATTGGCCTGTGAACTTCCACCTGCAGTCTTTACTTAATTTGTTACTTTAATATGCATTTTTTATTGCCATGATTGAGGAAAGGTACTTGTGAAGTTTCCTGCCTCATATGCCAAAATAAAGTTTGGTAGTGTGCACCTTGACTTAGATGGTGGGGAAGGGGTGTGATTTACTGATTGACTTTAGGCAGCAAAATGTCTTGGGCCAATATTGAAGAAAGTCTCTCAAAACAACAATGAAAAGGGTGTCCAATTTTGGGATGCAAATCTTCACATGTTCTATTTCTATGTGTGAGAATGAAAAAAAGTTTTGTCCTCTTTAGACAACCTTTTCAATCGTTTTTAAACTGGGGCACTTTTTGGCATAAATGTGCACCGCCAACAAATTATGCAATTGCAAAAATCTGTTCTGTCAACAAATTCTAAAATCACTTGAGCATAGACTTAGATCAGAGCAGCCCAGCCTGACATCCTTGCTCAGACATAGTGATCTTAGATGGATCACCACCCTGTCTCTCAGAGTGGGATAAAGAAATGAGATATCCACAGAATGTTACCCTTCACAACTTGTGATTTGGGAGAAAAGTCAAACTTGCAAAACCCTTCTGCAATTTGTATTACAGTACAGTGTTATTTCATTTAATTCATCCTAAAAGAAAATTCTGTGTAGGGCTTTTACAGGAAAAAATATTGGGTTTGCACACAAACACCTTTTTGTGTGAAAAACAGTATTTTGTGCAAAAATGATGCCAAAACAATTAAATAACTAATCATTTTACACCCTTAAATGACATGCAAATTCTCTTGTTTAAATTGTCTAATTCTGTCTAATGGTTTGACCAGCCTTGTCCTCCTCCTATCTGAAAGTATAACATGGTTTTCTGAATTTCTGGGGAAAACACAGCACTTTCCAAGGTATCTTTTCTTTGATTAGAGAATCTCTCTATTATTATTTTTTGATTTTTTGCAGCAAAGGCCCGAAAAGATCTCACAAGGGGTTCTATTCATTTCAGTGGGGTGTCTCAATATGTCAAGACATCCTTTTTTCTCAAGGACCAGGAAAAAAATGTGAATATTTTTTGCATTTCTAGTCTAAAGTGACTAACAAGCTCTTCCATTTTCTTTCGCAGCCTTGACTTTGAATGGAAAGATTGTAATAAGTGGTGATAAGCTGTTTGCCACTACAGAGAAGACAGCTGATTTTGACAGCACAATAAAAATATGCAAAGCAGCTCATGGCTCCATTGCATCTCCAACAAATAGAAAAGAGAATGATGCTGTGATGAGCTTTGTAAAACAGTTTGATACATATGCATATCTAGGCTTTACTGAGGGGCATTTTCCTGGGGAATTCAAATTCCTGAATGGGGAACACCTAAATTTTACAAATTGGTATATGGATGAGCCCAAGGGCCAAGGTACGGAAAAATGTGTGGAAATGTACAGTGATGGCACCTGGAACGACAAACCATGTAGCAAATCTCGTCTTACTGTCTGTCAGTTTTAAACTAAACTTCACTGCAGATCTTAATATAGATTTTTTTTAGGGGTCACTTAATATAGGGTTGGATTTATAAAACAGAATAACTGAATGTTCCTTGTAGTGTAATTTGACATGTCTGTGAGTATCCTGTGTCAAAAAAAAAGAAAAAAAGAAAAAAAGAGGGGAATCAATAAAACTAATGCATTTCACTTTGCTTTCCTTTTGTTTCTTGCATACAAAGGCTGAGCTACTTCTAACCCAACAAGAAAATTATCAGCTTAGTACAAAAACAGAAATGAAATTTCTGGTATGAGAATTTAAAAATACAACAAGTACAAGGCAGTATTAATGTCATAACTGCCATAAAAATCTGTCTTGATCTAATAGAGGTACATAGACATACACACACACATGCACCTTTATAGAATGGGTGACAAGGGAAAGCAGTATGTGTCTGTGTGATAGAGAAGGAGTGACGGAGAGACGGAGAAGACTGGCAAGTTCAATGATATCATCAAAAAAATTGCTGCCAGCCGACTTGAAAATTATGCTTTTCTAGTAGAGTGACAATGGGGCTGAGGCCTGCCCCACAGCACTATATTTCAAAGGGCCAGCCATGGGTGTAGCTACGGGGAAGAAGCAAAAAAGAATCTCCCCCCAATGAAATTTTCCTTCAGTTCCTCAATTTCTAGCCTTGCAGAGAGTGAGACATTGAAAAACGTTCACACCTAGATCCCCATACTTCATATGTTTGCCTTTCCTTGGTATCCTTGCCTGCCCCTTTCCTTGGGATGCTTAAACTTTATCTCTAAATGTTCCACTGAGGTTTTAATATACTGCAGTGCTAGAAATCTGAGGGCTGAAGGAAAATTAATGGGGGAGGCAGAAATCTTATTTGGGAAGGAGCAACATCTTCCTCTCCTCCTGCCCCATAGCTACACTTTGGAGCCAGCCCTAAACATTCTTTGTTTCCAGATGAAAGAATCAGTGTGTGTCCTTCCATTCCACGTACAAAAGTCAGTTGATTTTTTCTTCAGTAATGGCAATAGAGCAGTGTCATCCACGGCACCTAAAGACAACATGCTAACTCAATGGGTACAATAGAAGTTCACCTGACATATAGCTTTTCCCTCCAGTTACCACCCAGTCTCTGCTGCTTAAGGTGACCACCTCCCTTTGCTTCATGGTAGGACTGGCATTCTCTTGGTTCTAAGAGACAGATATAGTTGCCATCCTACAAGTCTGTGGCCCAATGCCTTTGCCTAACAGACAATCTGAAATGTGTTTCCCCCACACACAAACCATTTGCAAAAGATTTGTATGTTTTGTGCCTGGATGGCAGGAGTCTACTGTAAAAGACAATGAAAGCAGTAGAAAAGAAAAACAACCTGAAAAAGACACCACCCTGTTTCCTTGTGATATTCCTTAATCATGTTTGATACACTTGGAGGCCCAGTCCAAGAGACAGAAGAGCAAATGCTACCTCTCATTCCCAGCCCAGGTATGTAATGTCCACTGTTATTCAGCCTGGCACCAGAGGCAGAAAAATCCCACAAATTTCCCTAGGAGTAAAAATACAGCAATAATTAAAAAAAATGAAATAGGGAAAACTTTGTTGCCTTTCACAATGCTCTAAGGTTGTTCTGCCTATTGGCAGGATCTGCAATGATATGGCTGGTCCATATCCACATGGCTTAAACGTCTGCTTGTGTGTAGCTATTACCTCCTCCCACTCCTACTCTCAGCCTTGAATAATTGGCCAGATAATTTCTCAGGAACCATACCACAGATTAATTGGCTCTAGACTCACGAGGTGAATATATTCATCATCAAAATGTGACAAATCAAGTGTGGCCTGTGATCTGCATGTTGGGGACACGGCTCATCCCACAGGGTGGGGTGACAGTCTCCCTTCCTGACCACAGACTGGTGTTACAGAAAAGGGATACCTTAGCCCACATTTCATCTTTGCCAAGACACCCATTTATTTCAGTTGAGTGGGAGGCTTTTTCTAGACAAGGTGTGGTATATTTAAAACATGTATGATAGAAACTCAGAAGATGCAGCTTTAGTTAGCATTGAGCTGTACTAATAGAGGAATCAGCACCAGATGATTTTTTCTTTCTCATATAACCTTTTTAATAAGCCCATATGTTTTAGCAGGGGTAGTTACTGTATGGCCTTGCAGATGCTGCTACTGAGCTACAATAATGCGCTGTAGCCAGTATGGCTAATGATGAAAATGGATGAGGGGAACTGTACTCCCAGCAACATGTGGAGGACTCCAAATGGCCCAACCTCATTCTAGCAGGAAGAAGGAAGAAATCCTGATCTTTTGGAAGCACTCACAACACCACACTTTAATATTAGGTTTCCTCTTTTTCTTTTTTTCCTAGTCAGGCTTTCCCTCGTTAGCTTTGCATGTTGAATTTCTGCCTCCCACACAGCTATTGAAAAAATACAGCATCCATTTTAATGTTCCTGGAATAAAGAGGCAGTTGAATTGTACTGATTGCCTTTTCCAAACTGGGCTGGCAACATTTTACAAGCCCTTTCAGCCGTGCCTTTAACAACAACCTAATCTCCACCAGAGGCGGGGATGATGCGACCTTGTGGGTGTTGGTGGAGAGATAATCCCATCATCTTTAGGCCAACATAGCCAATGGTGAGGAATGCTGGAGGCTGCAACCCAACATAATCTAGGTAGGCACATGATTCCTCCCCTGATCTACAGATAGAACAAATGGCAATGTTTGTGTTGTGAAAAGCTTCACGTGATGATTTCTGCAGCCCAGAAAGCATGAGACCAGGCTAGGTTATTCTTTTGTTCCACTGGTAACACTTCTTCAAATTGGGGAAATGATATTTTAGCCTAGAAACACATTTCTAACACCTCCCAGCTACAGATAAATCAAGGTAAGATGAAAGGAAATGTAAGAGTTGTGAGAGTTTTATCTCAATATTATCCGATTCTTCTGTACATCTATTGGCCAATGTTTTCCACCTGTACAGCCTGTTGTTGCTGGGGCATAGCATTTCTGCTAAGATTGATTCAATACTGCTGCCATTTCATGTCACATAAATCAACCTATTATTTCCATTTTGTTTAAGCCTGAACTGTTTACTTGCTCTGGGATTTTCAGCTATTTGTTCATGCTAGTTGCTGAATTATTGAATAGTGCAATTTCCTGTTTGGACACATTGGCGTCTCTGCTGGTATTTACTCAGCTTTTCAGATTAACATTGATCATACTGTGTTTATATGTCCTTTTTGTGTGCCTATATATTTTGTTTTATATCATGCATAACGTAACTGAAGTCTAGTTTAACTGATATTGTTTCATATAAACATGTTTCATAAAAACACCTTGTGGGCATGAATGGCCATGCTCATACTGGTTGTCCACTGCATGCGGAGAATGCTGAGGTAGTTGGTTCTTCTTACAGTACCATCCCAAGACATTTTGTTGCGGTTGAGGTTGAGCTGAAAATGTTCCTTGTCATAAGTTAAGAAGCATGGTAGCCTGACAGGTTATTTTGGTTCATGAGGCAGAAGGCACCAACCTACTATTAAAAATATATTCACAATAAATTAAATAACAATTTGCTTCCATTTCATGACACCCAGGATCTCCTGTCAAAGGCAACCATCTCATCACTTTGCCTAATGATAGGACTGGTCTCATTTTCTTCTGTTCTTATAGGTTAAGAGGAGAATCAAGCTCTTTTCTCACTTTGTGCACTGTCCCTACCACAGCAATCACTATGGCAGAAGAAATGTAATGCATTTTTTGTAGCAGCTGCTCTGACATATATAAGCTTCTTTCCTGAGTCAGAAAATAATGAGTTTTTCCTTTCCTCTAGCCTCATGCTGAGAATTCCACCAAAGGCTGTAGTGTTAGATAGCAGGTCCTCTTGAATTAAGTGGAAAATTACTTCCACACAACCATCTAGCATTATAGCAACCCTATTTCTAATATTCTGTCACATTTCTAGCATGTGGAAAGTAGCCACTGGAGCAATATGTGACTTGCTTTTATGCAGGATCATCCCTACATGCTGCTGTCATATTCAAAGGCCCTAATCACTATGTATGAGGCATATTGCCTGTGTCCTTCCTAGAACTCAGTCACAGATATGATGGGGCTCATTCCTACTTTGTAGACAAAAATGTCCATGCCCACAGGGAATGCTGTATTGAGGTCAATATCTCCCAGAATCCTCCAGTCAGCACAGCCAGTGGTAATCTTTTTAAGCCAGTTCTTACCACTCAGTCAGCACCAGGTCCTGAGAGATCTGTCCACATGAGAAGGCTCTGATGCTTAGCTCCCTGGTGTGAAAGTTTCACCAGATTATTTCTGCACATCAAGCTGCTCTTCAAGCCAAAACAACCCAGGTCAACCTATTTTGACGATCTTGTAGGAGGAGGACCACAGTTCTGTCTAAAATCATTAGTCCATGTTGGAGGGGAGAATTTTGCCTGCTGTCTTTGCACCAGCCTCTCTATGAGGATCACATTTTCTGAACACAGTTTAGACAGTATAATTTGTACACTCATAAGCTTGGTTCAGAAGACTTGATCAATGTAAGAATCCATGCTGAAACTGATAGTAACAATCAGTTGCAGCCCACCCATTTTGTACAGGTTCAGTCTGTTCCAAAATGTTCCCTAGCAACTCGCAAATCCAGTCTTTATCTCTCTACACATCATCTAATATATGCATGGCAACACCTCCATGTCACCTGTCTAGCTGGTCCTGCATGTATAAGAGTTCACATTTCAAAGTCAATTACCTTGGAGGCTCTGGTTTTCAACTTTGTCCTTAAAGATCTATCTTTTGCTTGCAGGATGTCACAACCAAATTTTTGCGTGTCCTTGGTTACAATATACATTCTACCAAGCATTATATATCATTATGTAGACAATATGCTATATCCACAACCCTCACAATGGCAGATAATTCACTGTACAATTTATCTACACAACAAACTCATCTGTCTACATCTCAGATTTGTGAATTGGCATTAGCACAATCCCACTCTACCCTCTGAACCATATCCTTGGTGTGAAAGGATATCTTTTTACTTGCCTAGAAAGGAATAATATCTAAGGGAGCCTTTCAGTCTTCCCCAAAATAACACCCACCTTCCTCAAGACCCTCATTTTCTCTTATGGTGGAGGAGCACTGTAACTAGGATTGAGACATTAATATCATATTCCTGAAGTCCTTCTTCATCAACCACTCTGCCTCTCTCAGCTTCTCTAGATCAACCACCTTGTCTTCAAGGAAACAAACTTCTCCCCTGAGGCTCATCAGGAGTTTCTTATAGTATGCATACACCCACAACTTCTGTCCTGCATGTGACTCTCAGTGCAATAAACTGGATGGTTTTCTACATGTCTAGCTGGTTTTTGATGTTCTTATTTACCTGAAAAATTAAATTACATGCCAGCAGAGGACAGAGAAGAGAGGGGTCACGCAACTGCTAAACTTACATGGATCTTTAACTTGTATAAGCTTTTTTCACTGATGTTTTTATCACTGGGAGAGAGAACTTCATCAATGGCATTCAGTGAGATGGATAACCTCCCAAGTCTGTCCCATTTTTATAGCCCTGATTACTTTCCTCTAACTGTTGCAGCAGCCAATTAGATCTGAAGGTCTCATTTGGAAAAAAAAAAGCAAGGGTGTAGTTTAGCTACTGGTTTGTACTAACCTCTAAGTGTGGAAACTAGGTGAGTTGAGCCCCTGGGAACACAGATGTTTAGAGGGAGGAAGACAATGGACAAAGGCATGATGTGGAAGTTGCTGTTGTTTGTGCTGTCAAGTCATTTCTGACCTGTGGTGACCTTAAGGTGAAACTATTGTGGGGTTTTCTTGGAAAGATTTGTTCAGATTGTGTTTGTTGTTACCTTCCTTTGACACTGAGAGAGTGTGATTTTCCCAGAGTCACCCAGTGGGTATCCATGTCTGGGTGGGGATTTGAACCATCTTCAGGGTCATAGTCTAACATTCAAATCACTACACCATGCTGGCTCTCATGTGGAAGTAAGTCCCATTAAAATTGAAGAGGTCTTTAGAACATACCTGTATAAGTTTGAATTGCTCATCTAGTATCCAACTTCATACAAAGGCCAGCAAGATGCTACTGTGAAAGCAGGGTATGATGACAATAGTTTTTTCCTGCTGTTTGTTCTCTATCTATCTATTTTTTATCTATCTGTCTGTCTGTCTGTCTATCTACTTACCTACATATATATTGCTGGTGAACTTAAGAGATAAGCTTCCTGGAGATTCTACTTAGCCATTGTAATTATACACATGAGTAGAATTATTCTCCAAATAAATGTGATCACGGAGGCATTATGATAATTAAGGCCACTCAAGAACATTGTATCCTCTTTTCTAGTCTCTGTTACCACCTCTGTGAATTCTAGGAATTATTATGAACTCTGTGGTTGCATTTATTTGTCACAACCTAATGAGGGGGAGTTTGAGAAGTCTGAGAGTTGGACTAGTACTCCAGTAGACCAGGGATCAAACGCTACCTCCACCACACATAGAAAGCTCCTGGATGACCTTGAGTGAGCCTCATTCTCTCAGCCTCAGAAGAAGTCAATGGCAGACCTCCTCTGCATAAATTTTGCCAAGAAAACCATATGATGGGATCACCATAAGTCAAAGTTGACTGGCAAGCACATAACAACAACAAATAGATATAAAGGTTAACTTAAATCTACACTCTTCAGGAGTGCAAATTCCATGGCTCTCCATATGTTACCAGACAACTACTTCTGTAATTACTGTTCATTGGCCTTGCAGGCTAGAGCTGATAAAACCTGGAATTCAATATATGGAGAGACACAGGTGCCTCAGTTTAGTGTACAGAAATCAGTAACTTGCACTTTCCTTCATGCTATTTTGTTAGAAATCTGAAGCTAAAACACAGGTCGATCCAAAGTTCAGAGAATTCTGTGGTTGTCATCTGTAGTCATTTTATGTCCCTTGGAAAGTAACTAGACCAGAGCACATAGCACAACATTAATCATAGCAGCAATAATGATGTTTTAAAAAAAACACACCCAAACTATTTCCAAGGAAAATTGGTGTTAATGGTGAACATACAAATGACTCATTTATCTTTCTTGTAAAACCTTTGAGGGATGCTAAGGCCAATTTTTCAGTATCATTGCTATTCCATGCATGCTGGAAAAAGCAAACCAAGCAAAACTAGACTGAAATCTGCATGGAAATTTCCTTAAAAGGATGATGTTGCTTTAAGAACAACCAGATGGGAGGCGATACAGGCACTCTACTCAAATAATTACCTGTTTGTACTGTTATGTCAACTATTTCCTGATCCCTGCTGTGCTAGAAATGATTAGTTTCCCTTTCTTTTTGACAGCTGTATTAAACAGGTAGAACACAAATCCTTTTAAAGAGGGTGGGGTAGGTGGGGGAAGTTCTTTACTTCAGGCTGAGAGCTCTGAATGGAAACCTGGGAAGAGTAATTCGAGTTCAAATCAACTGCATTTGGAAGGAAAAGAGTTTTATAGGAAGCAGGTAAGACCTGAAAGACCAGAATTGTAAATTATACTCTGGCTGCCAAGCCTGGTAAGTGGTTTCTTTTTATTACCAGGGTGAGAACCAAAAACAGACACAGGGCAGGAAGGGAGCCCTCCTTTTTCCCAGAATGACAGCTTTAGAAGAAATATATCACAGTGTGAAGATGTGACCAAAAGTAGGACTCCTGTGCTTTTAATAATGGCACAGAAGATAGAAATGGGTAGGTGCAGCCAAGGTTAAGCAAAATTTGTCTGTACTGAAGATCTTTTTACTAAAAAAACAGCTACCAAAAGAAAGAGAATTTTCTCCTGTTGTACATCTCAACCCCCTAATGATGTGTGAATAATTAATTTTTTAAAAAGAGTAACGTATGGTCAACTTATCAAAATTAGCCTATTTTTCAACTTTAATGTTAAAAGAAGATCACATTTCCTAATGTACCATTGTAAAATTATTAATTTAGGTGCTAATAGTGGTGCAGCACAATGACCATGAATGTGATATGTGAGCTGGAAAGATCCTGAGTAGAAATTTCTCATCTTCATTTGTAGGATGTCCTTAGGCAAGTGACTAATCCTCTGCTCTGCTTCATCAGCAAGATGGAGCTAAAAATGTGTACCTACCTCACAGGACTATCTTATTCACAGAACTGCCTTCCATTATAAGGACAATGTGTAAAATGCTTTGTGTGAAGTGAAGTGACCAAACAAGGAACTTTATGAGTACATGATATGTGCTGTCATTATCAATTTTGTTGATGTTATTCAGTGGCTAGAAGTTCTCCTTTTTACATAATTGTTAACAACAACTGGGTTACAATTCTGGGCTAGAATGCTGTTGGTGCAGAAGAATCCATCACACCAGTGTAGTTCACTTGTTTTTAGTATTGTGTAGCAGTAGTGGGGCCAAGGCAGAGAAAGCTGTCTTCTTAGAAGCTCAAGAAGAACCTTCTAGTTCCCTCATAGTCTGCCTTTGCAATGCCTAGCTTCTGTTCAGGATAGGCAATTTTTTAAGGAATTTTCATAGAGGATCTGTAGCTCTGAGGACCCACCCTGAGCCCAGACAATAAGAGACCTCTGCCTTGCCTCCTCTCTTACCTCACACACTTTTCTTTTTACTCCTGCTACTACATCAGCCTGCACTGTGACTCAGTCATGCCAGGCAACAGGATCTTGACTCCAACATTCCCAATACTGTAATGTATTCTTTGAAATTCATTTCTCTATCTGAAGCTTTTTAAAATAAGTACATAAAAAGGTTACATGCAGAAGTGTGGGTATGGGGTGGGTCTCAAAATGAAGGTTTTCCTCCCCAAATTAAGTTTTCCTTCATTTTCCAAATTTCTAACATTGTAATAGCTTCAGATGAGCTTTTAGAAACAGAGTTTAGGCATCCAAAGAAAAGGGACAGACACAGTGACCGAGGGAATGGAACACAGCAAATATAAGAGTCTAGTTGTGAACAATTTTCAATGCATCACTCTGGAATGTTGGAAATTTGTGGCTGACATTTGAGGAACAGAATTCTTATGCCCTCATTTTGCCTCCCAGTAACAAAACTTCTGGCTTTATGTCTCACCTCCTCCCAAAAGAAACTGGCAGTTATGTGGGTATATTTTCTTTGGAAACAGTTTATAAACTTTTAAAGTCGGATATTCAAGGTTACCTGATATATTCTTCAACTTTCTTAAATTCTTTATAGTATTCATAGGTAACATTTTTAAGAAGTGAATTTTCCCTCTTGTTTGTCTGTATAGATGAGACAAACAGTGCTTCTAGTCATTGTTAGTAAGTGTGAAATCAGGCTGAGGCAGTTATTCGGAACAGACTAAAACTAAAACCTAAAGGGTGATTTTGAGATTTTGGAAGATGTTACTCCATCCAAACTTCTGTTGTCAGATTTAATGCATCTGATCAAGAAGCAGGGGGCACATCATCACATCGGAATTTTTCTTTTCCCACCCCTCTGCTATGCCAAACTATTGCTCAAGACAGAGTAATCTCTGATCAACCTAAACTGGACTGCAAAAAAAGTACAACGAGGGAAGTTCAGGAGTATGAGGAGGCTGTGTCAAAAGAACAGAAAGGGAATGGTTTATCTTTGAGGCAGAAGAAGCAATTGGGGCCTGTTTTACCTACTCAAAGGTCAGGAAAAGGGCCCTGGCCCTATGTATAGCTATACCAGAAAATAGGCCACAAGTGTTCAGTTAACCCATATGCACATCTTTTTAAAGTCAAAGATCCCTATGTGTTTCACTAGATTATAATAAATAATTATGGAGTTGTTTGAAGACCGTCAAGTATATACTTATATCCTACACTCAAAATAAGGAAGAGAAACATACACATGTATTTAAGAGGAATTTATCATAAGCACAGCTGCGTCCACAAACCCAGGTTCTCACACATTTATGTTTTTCCTGATAGGATCCCAGTCCCCTTCTGCAGGGAGGGCCTGTAATTACTAAGGAAGGAAGGAAGGAAGCAGGGGGCAATACTTTTTATCGCCTTTATCCAAGTGTGAAGGTGAAATTACAAAGCATGATTTCTGTATGTGTTAAAAGTCAGGAAAAGAAGATTTGGTCAGCTGTAGCTTTTCTCCAGAAGATTGTAGTGTTCTCAGCCAGCCACTGTTGTTCCATCTTTAGGAGTTAAAGGTGTAGGTTTAACTATCCAACACGGTTTGACAGTTAAACCTACATCCATTGCTAGGTTTGCTTGCTTATTTAGTGTATTTATATCGTGCTCTTCAGCTGCAGGGGCTGTCACAGTGGCTTACAAATTGTTAATTTGACAGTTCCTTGACCTCAGGCTTACAGTCTAAGTAAGACACAGCATACAAGGAAAAAGATATGGCGGGGAGCAGGGAAAGATGAATTCCAGGAGATACTATCACTTCCTCTCTCCCTCTGAGGCTGGGACAGTGGTGATTGGAATGGTGAGAGGGCCTTTCATCTGCTTCTGGACTTAGGTTTTTATCTCCATTCCACACAGTGTTGGTTCATGTCTTCCATGGCAGTTACTAACTTTGGGTTTTATTACAGATTTTAATAAAGCTCTCCAAGGTGCTGTCAGAAGTGCTGAACCAGCTAATTTCCATTAGCTGCGAATGATACAAGTTCCTCACTTTTTGATTTTTGCAGGCTAAATTGCAGAGGAGGAGAATCCCACCTTATTACTGCCAAGTTTAAATGCTGCCATTTTTAAATGCTGTGTCTTTATTCATGTTAGGGTTTTGCTTTATGTCCTACTCTACTCTTACTCAGGATTCCAGACACAATCCCTTCCTTTTAGGAATCAATGGTTCTTTGCTGCAGGGCAGTAGTGGCTGGTGGCTCCCAAGTCACTGCAATGGTGAATCTGTTCCTGTTTTTAACCCAGTCTTTTAAGGAGTTGTCCAAAGTGCTGAACCCTATCCTTAACAGTTCTTCTAAAGCCTGAGTGGATTGAGTCTCTGACATGTGAGCCACCAGCTGCTATTGGTACAAATTTAGCAGATTGGCAACCTTGGGTCTTTTCCAGTCCCCAAATCACAATGTCATACTCACAGCAGCCTTGCCAAAAGGGCATCAAAGTGTAGTGAAACATTTGATCCCCCCCAAAAAAAGAAAATGAGATTATTTCAAGGCTGTGCTTATGAATCTCCTTGGATTTTATATGTGAGACCGTAGATGACCATTGCTCTGAAGGCCAAACCATATGTTACATTAAATAAGCATTTGTATTTCCCTGTGTGGTTGGTTTATTGGTTGGTTGGTTGGTTGGTTGGTTGGTTGGTTGGTTGGTTTCTTTCTTTCTTTCTTTCTTTCTTTCTTTCTTGTTCAAAAAAGGTCAGCTGTAGTGCTCTCCACCCTTCCATGGGTCAGAGTTGAATCATAGCCAAAGCCAGTGGAGACAGATCATCAATCTGCACAGTGGCCTTAATGAAATCTTCACACAAAACCCCCAGCAAATGTCAACATTCATTGACTATTTCTGCACTGCACTGTTGTAGTTCTATTATTCCACTTTCAACCTCCTGTGGAATTCTGGGGTTTGTGGTTTACTGAGGCCAAAGAGCTCTCTGGCAGAGAATTCTAAATGCCCCTCCCTAAACTACAAACCCCAGGATTCCATAGGATGTTGAGCGTGGAATAATAGCATTATAACAGGGTAGGGCAGAAATAGACATTGAATGTAACATGTAGATTGGACTTGGATATCTAGGAGAAATGGATGAGATGGGGGATTATGTAGCAAAATGCATTTCTGCCCCCCCCCCCGCCATCAAAGTACTGTTTAGAGAAGAAATGAGGCGCCTTTGAGGGGGGAAAAGGATGGTTAACCTAGAAGGGGTTCTGAAAGTAGAGAGGCAGAATGTTTCCTAATAAATGTATTTTAGAAGTGAATTACCAAATATAGGAAAACTGTCCAAACAAGCTTTTACTCTATACAGTACTACCAAAATTTAAAGCATTCAAAGCATTTTGCTACCTGAGGTAAAGCATGAAATTTCGGGCCGGGGGGCAACATAAGATGTGTAGGATTATTTTGGTACATGAAGTAGAAAATGCCTCTTCCTCTCCCTGACATAAAACAAATAAGCTAATAATTAAGTTTTTGCTACCTCTGCATGACACCCAAAGGCTGCAATCCTGCATGGCTCAGCATGGTGTAGTAGTTCTGCATGTGGAACTAAGCTATGCTGAGTCATTTACCACCCTTCAGACCTACCATACTGCTGCTTAGCCCCCAACACACACAACATGCCTGGTGGAAAGTGTTGGGGTGACAGACATAGAAGCACCTGGCTGTGTCCCCATAGCCAGAAGCAAAGTGGTTAGACTACATAATCCTCTGGAGCCTACTGGAGTCTCAGCAGCTAATGTAATATGTGATCCCTTCTGCTATCCACCAGGCATGCAATGACCAGGGTGGTGGGGCTTCAGCAGCATTAGAACAGATGGAACAGCTTTGGTTGCTATGGAGGGAGGAAGAGAATATCAACCTTTGCAGCAACCAAAAATAGATGCAGGTGTAAACTTAACATGCCTGTGTATGCCGCTAACAGGATGTGGACATCATCTAATGTCTAAGGCAATCGTGTCATTTTTATCTAAAAGAACTGGACTGGTATCAATACAGACTGTGGATGACTAGAAGCAAAGGAGACCATGATTTCCGTACCTTGACTGGATGGATGAAGGAGGAGTTCAGAGTAAGTTGAGAGTTTGTAGTGTAGACCTAAGAAAACTCTCTCTAGTGCACAACTGTTAAATATGGGGTGGGCAAAGTGTGGCATGTATACCTGAGACCCCTTTCTGCACCTTCTGAAGCCTCCTAATCCCTGATAAGAGCTAAGGAGAAAGCCTCAGTGGCACAAAGAATAGTGCCGTTTGTCACCAAAATTCAGCAGCAAACCACAACTAGGTTTTCGGCATTTCGACATGTTCATTTCGGCCTTTAATAGCTGATCAGTGGAGAGAACTGCTGCCAGTCTTGCTTGTTGTTATGCTTGACAGACTAGACCTGATGAAACTCCCCTTTCTGCAGCATTCTGGCTCTTTAGAATCTGACTGCCAAATGAATAACAGTCCTCATCTAATACACAATATTGCAGTCAGGCAATGTTAACTCAGTTAAAAAGATAGGGTTGCCAGGTGGAATAAAGGAAGGGGCTCCTGTCTCTTTAATGGTCGTGTAGAAGAGGAAGTTCAATAGGTGTTGCTTGTGTGACAAACAACATCTGCAGAAATTTGCTCTTCTACACAGCTGTTAAAGTGATGCAAGCCCCATCCTTTATTCCAGTAGGCAGCCCTAGGCCATTTCCACACCGGGCTTCTGTAATGGTGCAGAGCGACCTCTCACGGAGGTCTTCTACACCATAGAGTGGACAGGCGTGGACTACTTTTTGTAGTTCAACACCAGAATCCACTCAGGAGCGGCCGGAACTAGCCGCGCTGCGTGTTTTTTAAAAACCTATTTTTCGAGGTTTTTAAAAAGCACGGAGCGCACAGCCCCGTGCCACTCCGTCGCCTGGCTCCGACGCGGATTTGCAGGCATGCGCAAGTGCGTGCCTGCAGATCTGCCAGGGGTGGGCTTCCGGCTGGCGAGCTTCTCCAGTTGGTGGAGAACCTCCACCAACCGGAAGCCGCCATTTGGGATGCTGGAGGACTGCGGAGCAGCGAGCTCGCGCTGCTCCGCGTCGCGATGGACTTACCCAGCTGCCGGTAAGCTCCGTTTTTGGGCGTTTTCGCCTGTTTCCCCCCCACATGTGGAAAGGGCCCTAGTTAAAACCCACAGGACACCTGGAATTCAATCTATATTTCTGTTCGTCAGTATCTCTTTGAACCATTTTATCTTATCATCTTAGTAGGGAAAATCTACTAGAGGTTTCTTCTGCACACACACACAGTTCTTTCTTCCTTGGTAAGATGAATGACCATTCAAAGAAAAATATTTGTAGCAAACAAAATTACTTATAATTGAAATGACAGAGGCAAGATAACACTGTCCAGCTAGTCACATTATGAGAACAGTGAATGAATACTTTCTCTAAGATACTCTTGCTGGCCAGCCTACCCTGTTAAAAGAATACGTTATTTTCTTTTATCTACAAAAAAAGCTATCTGTACATTTAATTTGCAGCTTTTGTTGCCTTGTAAATTGCTCATAATAATTGCAAAGGATTTGACCTAAACAAAATTCAATGGATGTAGCCTGTTCTACCAGATCACTTTGCTGTAGAGCTTGTAATTTACAAGTCACAAATTACCCCTAAGAAGTTTCTGCTCCTCCTTCTAATCAGAACAAAACAAAGTCACTCTCTAATAAAGTCACTCTCCAAAAGCAACGTAATGAGTGGAAAGGAAGTTACTGTATTAGTTAATGACCAATATTTTCTGATTACTTTTAATAGTAATCTTTTAAGAACATTTTAAGCATTTTTAACAAGAAGTATTTTGACAAGAATTTTTCAAGTTTTATGCCATTCTTTTATCAGTCCTAAGTTTGGGGAGGTTTTAAATAACAAGAGTAACAAAGACTAAAGACTAATAAGAAGTCAGGGTGTTTTGAGGCTTTTTAAAAATAATTTAAAGACAAATGGCAGCAATTTTTTACAAATATACTATGAATAAAGGGAATGAATTCATTAAAAAAAAGTTTGCCTAATTTACTTAGGGGGCAGACTCAGTAATTCCAATGGAGATTATTTCCACCACTGCTAGGATGAAGCATCTACTTTGACTGCTGGAAGCAGCTGTAGTATCACTAATACCCTGTTCCACTTGAGCCTTCTGGCCATTTAGTTCTCTTGGACACCATACAGTAGCCTCCTGCATACTTTCACAGAAGAAAAACGTTCTTAATACTTAAAGCCAGCCAAGCTATTTTCTGGCTTTTGTACTCTGGAAGAAAAGTGGCATATAAATATAATAAATAAATACCTCACAATTAGTTTATCTGGCTATGACAGTAAACAAATAACAATGAACAAATGCAATACTAACAAAGCTAATAATAATAATTGTAACCCATGATGGATGACCCCGGTCCTCTGACAGCGGAAGGGAGATATCAGTTGACTAACAACACACTTTATCTGGGGAAAGAGAATCTTTTGATGTCTGTTAAGCCTGATGGAAACATAGATATTCAGGCCCAAAGGACCTTGGTGTAGGTCGGACCAAGTAGCCACGGTCACGTATCCAGAGGAAGACCTCGGAAAAAACATGTATACATTTCAAATGGACCGACGGCAGCTTTGACACCTTGAGACACTATGGGTCTCCTGATTGAAGTTAGCAATCACAAATCGTGGGAACTACAAAGCTGAGGTCCATCTGCATAATCCAGTTTCTATCCTTTCCCAGGAAAAGGGTCTGCCCCCCTCCAAGGGCTGTTCTGCCCTATAATTGGGTTCCATTTTTGAGTTTTGTCGGACTTTGTCTCATTTTGCGGGGGGGGGGGCGTACATTCGTTTGCTTGTTCTTTCTTTCTCTCAATCTGTCTCTTTGTTTAACAAGTTCCCTGTGTTTTCTCGAAACAGCAGTCTTCAGGATCAGGTGCAGTATATTCGCTGTGTCCCCTCTATCTTTCTCTTTCTTAAGCCTCTCAACCTCGGTAGCTCTTGTGTGCTTGTGTGAGTGAATGCTTTGAGTGCATGAGTGAGGAATTTGCCAGTTCTTCTTAAATAAAAGACCATTTAAATGAACACTTGACTTCTCTTTTTCTCATGCAGTCTGACCCTGTAAACATAGGATAAAAGATCTCACTGTGTTGCCCTGCCCTCTGTTTTGCCAAGTTGTGCTCTGCTAATTTTTCCAACCGTAGTAAAATCCAGGTGTCCCTCCCTCAGGGATCCCAGTAACCAGGGTAACATAAGGGGGGATGATGATGATGATGATGATGATGATGATGATGATGATGATGATAGCTGAATTCTCAGTAGCCAAAATTTACTATTTAAGGTAGATTCCTTGTCCTGTCTATTGGTCAAAGTCTAACCCACAGAGAACTAGGTGGGCTAGAAAATCCCATTTTTTTGGTAAAAACTATTGCTTGAAACTTCTTGGACATCAGATGAGAAATTAACAGTATCTCATCCATACCCAAATTTTTTTCACCTCTCCCTCTGCATGGTGCTTTGTTTTCACCAGGTCTCATGAGCCACTCACCAATAGAAGTGATTTTTAACCTAGTGATGAATTTTCCACATTATGTCTCTGACTCCTAAGTGAAAATCCATTGAGAAAAGGGACCGTTTGGGGCAAAGAAGCATGGACAGGGTCCTTTGCTCTTTCACCACCCACCACTTGATGAGCGTGGTTGCTTCTGGAATTAATCAAAGGTGATGTAAATATGCTCTAGCAAAAATAGCAATGCTGTGTACATACCTGTATAAATATTAACAAGAACCTTAACAAGGAATGGAAACTCTTGTTTGCTCTTGAACTGGTAAAATGAACAAAAATAAGTGTATCCTTTGTTCCTTTTTCTTCTTTTTCTTTAGAGAGGCCATTTTGCAATTTTCAGATGATTGGCTCTTAAGACTAGCCTGTTAGGTGGTATTAAGTTTATGTATTAAATTTGCTCATGAGGATGAGTGATTCTACAAGGCTTATTGCTAAAACAGATTCTGTGAGTCATATTCCTTTAGAATTATTTTTAATGCATGTGTGTGCAGCAAGGAACCATCCTTTCATCAAAGATAAACTCACTGTCCTCCCAGTGGAAGGGCATTAGTCAATGACAGTAACAAAACAAACCATGTTACCTATAGAGGCTCCTAAAATAGCTCAAACCCTCTGAAGTTTAAAAATCAGATGAAAAACAAGAGTGGTAGGAAATCATAGTGGCCCCTTGAGTTTCATGAGAGTTTGGGGTGCAGAACCCTCATGAAAGTGAAAAAGCCACAAATAGGGATGGGACAAATCCAGAATTTTCCAAATCTGGATCCGAATCCCTAGAAGGTTCTGGGAATCCATGAATCTCATGAATCTCAAATCTTTCAAATCCTTTTTTTAAAAAAGGTTTAAAAAGGAAGAGAAAGAAAGCACTTCTACTGAAAAATGCCTTTGAACCAGAATTTGACATCTTTGTTTAATGAAAAACAAACTAAAAATTAGTTTTCAGTTCAGGAAAACATACCCATACTTCTTACTGAGAAGATACAAATACAATTGACATGTTCATCTAATACATGAAGTACAGAACTCTCAAGTCAAAAGAATACAGATTATTACCTTACAGAGGGAGGTAACTGCAGGCACAAGCAGCCCCAGGGGGCACAGGCAGCAGGAACAAGCGCAGTCAGTCTCCAGAGCGCCTGCGGCTTTATGCCATGATTTTTGAGAACCCAGAGGCCCGCTGGCCAACCAGGCCTTTGGTGGGCCCCAGAGGCATCAATTTTGAAAAACCTGACCATCTTCTGCTGCCTGCCCCAGGCAGGATTGGGCCTGTGGCTGGTGGGAGCAGAGTGGAGAGCATGAGATCATTCTATCTGCCACCTTTTCTCGCCCACCCTGGGCAGGAGCAGGCCTGCGGACAGTGGCAGCAGAGTGGGGAATGCCAGATCGCACTCTCCGCCACTTTTTCTTGCCCACCCTGGGCAAGATCGGGCCCATGGCGGGTGGGAGCACAACGGGGAGTGCTAGATTGTGCTCTCCACCACCTTTTCTCACCTGCCCCAGGAAGAATTGGGCCCGCAGCTGGTGGAAGTAGAGCAGGCTGGGGCAGGATTTGAGAGATTTGATTTGCCTGTTTTGGCGGGGGGATTTGGATCCCTGAATCTCAAATCCTTGCTCAGGATTTGAGGATTCAGTCAGCCCATCCCTAGCCAGAAATAACTCCACCCCTGCTTCTGCTCCCTTCTGAGGATTTCCCCCACCTCCCACAAAATCTCTTGCATTTTGCCTCAGCGCAAAAGCAAACTGGGGCAAAATGTGTAGGAATGGTAAGGGGGAGCTCCGGAGAGGAAAAGGAAGGCTCACGCAAGCCTTCCCCCTTCACACACCCATTCTCTTGTGTTTTGGTGAGAGTGGGAAGGGAGGAATTCTGGAGAAGGAAAGAAAGGCCCCATTTCCTTGTGTTTTGCCTTAGCGTAAATTCTCCTGGCCATGACAAAATGTATGGGAATGGGAGGGGGAGCCCTGGAGAGGAGACCATGCACACATGCCTCCCCACTCCATTCCCTTGCCTTTTTCCTGAGTGTGCTTGGCTTCCTTCTCTGTGCCTGGCAAAACACAAGGGAATGGGAAGAGGAGAGTGGGGTGGGGGAGGCACATATGCTTGTGAATAATCAAATTCACAAAAGTCAAACCTGCAAATGTGGAGGGAGGACTGTATTGACTTTTTTTTTAAAAAAAAACACTGTCCATGTGAAAACACTCATTACTGGAAATGATGAAGGGTATGATTTTTTTTTTAAAGTATTTTTATTAAAATTTGAATGAAAAATAAAAAATACCCTCCCCGCTTCCAAGCATCTTTTTTCCAGTTAAGTCTGTGTTTACATTCCGTACATACAATGTTATTGTTTAACAAACATCTTACACTATTACTTTTAACGTTGTTACATTACAACTTATGCTTTATCTATTACATCATTTATTTACTTTATCCACCTTTTCATCAATCTTTCTTTATTCCTTCTTTTTCTTATTCTTTTATCCAATTTATCACTTCTTGCCATTCTCTTTCAAAGTTCTGGATTGGCTTATTTTTAAATGAAAAAGTTAACTTTTCTATCTCTACCATATCCAGGATGTTTAAATTTCCATTCTTTTATATCAGTATAATTTCTTTATTTCCAACATTGAGCATATGTCAGTCTTGCAGCAGTTATTAAATATAACTATGTCTTCTGATGAGATCTTATTTCTCTTTGTTGCCCTAACATATTTAACAAATAAAATTCTGGCTTCATTTCAAAATTTAAACTATACATTCTTTGAATTTCATCATGTATTTCTTTCCAAAACTTTTCTGTTACCTTACAGGGCCTTTTGTTTTTGTTTTTTTCATGTAGAATCCAGAATATTTTGCATGAACTCTGCCTTCCGTGCACAATGGCATTTGAATAGTTGAGTCCATCTACCCAAAGGAGTCCAAATTCCATCTCCAGTATTTATCCTTACCTTTTTCTTTTCTGTATGTATTTAGTTTTTAAATATCTGAAACAGAAAAAACAAAAAGGAAACTAAACATACAAGAATGAATATAAAATATAGAAATAACCAATGAAAGCAAAGATCAAAAAATAAGACGATATAACAAACCAAAAAGACATACAAGACTAGACTATCTAAATTAAGCTATCTAAGCTAATTATCTAAGTAAATTAAACAGTAAAGAACAGATCTATCTTTTCTTCATATTAAAAGTTTCTTCAGAACAGGATTTTCTAGATAACTGGTGATTATTGATTGAATATTCGAGGAAAAAAATGAGGGTGAAATTATGACTTTAAGGTTTTGAAACTTCTGTTACAATTTTGCTTTGTTTTGTTTTGATTAAAGAATGTTATATTTTAAATCCATCCATATGAGCTAAAAATGATAGATGACTTTTCTTTGTTGTCACGCTATATGATAACTTTCTTTGTCTTTTATATGAATTTACATAAGTATATAAGTATATATTATATAGGTTACAAGAAACAGGCTAATTAGTTTGGTCTTCATAGTTTTATATTATAGAAATGATATAGATATTAAATATATATTAAACATATTAACCATTAAACATATATACTGATTTGTTCCAAATATGGCATTTTAGATCAATAAGATGAAGCAACAGATGTTAATATGAAATATATTAGTATTTGCTTTACTATAGTAGTGTCTATATAGATTACTCGCAGTAGCTGATAACCAGGGTGGGAACCACTTTTTAATTATGTGTCAGTACTAGATTTTTGTTACGTATTCGGTTATTTAGTTTAGATTGTTAGATTTTTTTTGTTTATTGTTTGACATTCATATGCTTACTTTTTCCTTTTGTGACCCTTGGGTCAACTCTGTAACTGTAATGGAGGTAGACATGGAAGAACTGGGCTGAGTGGGAAAGGTGCCCCTTTCACAGAAAAATTCAGCAGCATAACATGTCTCTCCCATTGGCAATTTCTAAGCCTATTGTGTCCAAAGAAGATGTTTCTTATGGACACTGAGGGCAAACAAACATAAAACAAGGAGGTGTGGGAGGGTTTCCTGGAGGTTGCCATGATAGCAACAATCAGCCAACTCTAGCTATGCTTTGTGACATCGTCTCATTTGTTACACAATCAGATTGGCTACACTTGCCCATGTAAAAATATAAAAGTATGGAAAGTAGAGCTAAACATGTCCAGAAACTCCTTCAGCTCTCAAAAATATGACAGCCTCTCCACTCCATTCTGAAAGGTAGAATTGGTGACCTGTGATCTAATCATGCTATCTTGTGCATCTATGGCGAAACCCGGAAAACTGTACCTTTCAGAATGTCCCAGCCAGCATGGCCACTGGGAGTTGCAGTCTTAAAAGGTAACATTGGCAAGTTCTAACCTACAAACCTTTTGTGGCTCAAGTATCTCTGTTAGACTGAGGCCTTAACATCAGAGCTCGATGTTTTCCTTGGAAGAATGGAAAATAACAAAGAACATTGGTGGGGGGAGTATAGAATTCAGCATCTGGGAGTTCTCAGCCATTGAGCTACAGAAAGAGGACCTTGGGTGGTTAAAATGTTATACAATCAGTGGTGAGAGATAGGAAAGGGAAACAAGTTTGGTTGACTGCATTCAAAAGCAAGTGAATGAGCAGCTACAAAGTTGCCAAGGTATCATTTGCCTTTATGCCCCAGGATGTAAACTAATCACCAGTGAGGAAATCTTACTTCCTTAAGGGTAGTGTGGCATAATCTGGTGATACAGTTGCCTCATTTAAAGGAAAATTGCCTTGCTTCCCTTCTCCCTTGCTCTCAAGGACCCTATTTACTGAGGAGCAGATCGTCAGGTGAACTTCTGCACCAGCAAACAGGATGTGTGGTCATGCATTGCAGAAATATAGTGATTCAAAGACAGGACCTAACTAGTTGGGACTGATCACTGGTAATTTTATAATGGAAATGGGCATCTTAATTCAATTTATTTTTAAAATTACTTGACATAAGGTTGTATTTCCTCATTAACTTAATTCCAGAATTAAGTTATTGATTAATGAGAAGAGGGATAGTACTTGAGGGACAACAAATCTTACATTTTCCAGCCACTTCTTTATGCAAAACCCAGTTTGAGATTTTGCTAAACTCTTTCTTAGTTTTTGTTAGCCCTTTAGATTCAGAGAATTATAATTGTTAAGACACAAGATGCAAATCACATCTCTGAGTTCTTGACACATCTCAGGCCATGGCCTTACTTAAGATTAAGATTTCAAGATTAAAATATTCTGAACCACCAAATAGTAAGGTGTTAGAAGATGAAATTATAGGTGAGGCAGAAAGGAGAAGCAAGAGAAGGATTTTTTTGTGGGGTGAACAAAAAATGGGATTTCAAAAATTCCCACAGCTGTTTTCTTCTCTCGGGCTCAGAACAAGGATAACAAGGATATACAGAGAGTTTAGCTTGGGCATAAAATCATGGCTGGCACTGTCTAATTTAATTATGTTAATTATGTTACATACTGGCATTTAACTTAAATTTACATAGCAATTTGGCAGAAAAGTAATAGTTAAGTTGTGATACTTCTAAGATAAATACAATGGAATTACATTTTTTAACCCATAAAAGATTATCTAAACTTACTAAGCGTTTTCTATTAACTTTCCTATCTTTGTAGTAACTAGTAAAATTCCCTGCAGAAGCATGGCTGATCAGGTGGGAAGGGTCATTCTAACTCCCTGTATTTGAGCAAGATCCATAATTTGTTCCTCATATCATGGTTCAAATTTTGTTTCATAATGAAATAACATCTCCTTTTAAAAGGTGGGAAAGCATTGGAATTGCCCTCCTTTGGATAAGATGGTGGACAAACTTGTCTTGTACCACTAATGATATTTATCTTCTTAGTATTATTTCCATTTATTATAATTTGGGTGGCCTGGTCTTAATAAATACTTTTTAAACCTATAATGAATTTCTCAGCCAACTCCGTCTTGCATAGAATGTTCATCATAGAGTTCCAATCAGCACTATCAAAGGCTTTTTCAATATAAAGGATATTATCTTATCTTTCAGGGGCTTGAAACAATTTGAGTGTCATGCACCATTTTCAAGGAAGAATAGAAATCACCTTTTTCTTTCATCTTTAACTCTTATGTTTTAATCTGCTTGTATTTTTTCTTTCTTCCTTCCTTTTCTCTTTTTCATGTATTTGTAGAATTTTACCACTTTTGAAAATTATCAGTAAAGATATTGTAAAAAAATCTAAGAGTAACTATGCCTGTGAATTGTGTATCAATTGTGTTTGATATATTTAGATTTAATCTTTCTCTTAATATTGTATTAACTACGTAAAGTATTAATAGCATGATTCACAAACCCCAGAGATGAAAAGGGATAAAGGGATAATAGAATGGAGAATGTGGACCAGAACTATGTGTGTCATGCAGTATGCCTTATGCTTTCTAAAGTAGCCTACAGTCTTATCACCAGGACTAGAATAAGAGTTACCCTCCATTTTAGTTGGCTTATGTATGTGGAATTGGTGGCAAGGGTGCCATCTTGTTGTTTGCCTGAAGCAGCAAAATCTCATGGACCAGTCCTGCTCCGTGGATCTTCAGCTCTTCTCTCTGTCAGACACTCAGACATCCACAGAGATAATTAAATACTAGGTATTATTCACACTGCAAAGCTGCATCATAATGAACCACCAATTCCTCTTCTCTTTCCAGAGTCTCTGACTGGCTGGAAAGACATGCATAGGGCTTTACTGAGAAAACATGACGCAAATTAAGTGACAATTTGAAAATAATTTTAATACCAAACCCTGGGGAGGAAATGCTTCTCATTTCGTGGGTCTTTGTACGTATTCAACAGGTGTTTCTGCTGCTGATTTTTTTTTTAAAAAAACCAAACTTATCTCAGTTTTTCTTTTTATAGATTCAGTTTAGAGGCAGAAAAACCACATAGCAAGAAAGCAATGGTGGAAACAGTCCTAGCTGCATGGACAATTGTCTTGGTTATTTTTGCTGCAGTGTTGATAATGAGTTTTCTCATGTTTTTCCCTCCTGCTGTTGTGCTGATCTGGAGAATGAAGGCAGTGTCACAGATTTCTTTGGATGGAGCTGTATAGCCTGCTTCATTGAAGGGAACTATATGAATTTAGAGGCCTGTATGATTGCTGCTTGAGAGATTCCAGTTCAGCTGCAGAGGTCTGTGGTATATCTCATATACATGAAACCATGCATGATAATACTGAAGAGTCTGGATTGAAAAGAACCTGGATGGCCAGCAGTTATCCATCCCCTTTAGTTTATTTTCTGTTTGGGAAGATTCAAGATTATAGAATGAAAGGAAACTAAAGAAAAGCAAGTACAAAGACAAGAAATATGGTTGTTTTAACTCAGTTTAAACAGCAAGCCCTCCAGGATGCCTAGAAGAGTGCTACTCAGAGTGGTGGTCCATGGATCATTGCCACCCCATAAGTCAACAGCTTCCAATACATGGCAAGTTTCCAAGAAAGAAAGAAATAGTTGTAGTCAATGGGCACAAATATGGTGCTAGTCTCTGGCGTACTAGGAAAAAAAATCAGCTGCCCGTGTCAGAGAGGCAGAGAAGTACTGCCCAGACAGCACTTTTTCTGAATTTTTTAGAAAGTTGATTTGCCTCTCGAGAGAGGCTTCACAGGCAGCAATTCACCTTTCAGTAAGCATTAGGGACCCTGCATTGTTGTTGTTGTTGTTTTTAACTGCTTTTCAAAACCAGAAATGGAATGGCTTTGTTCTGGGCAGTTCCTTTTTGGAGGGATGGAATTTTTGACAGACTATGAAGCTCTTGAATGGTCCCACAGCTTCATTTGACCCCTGGAGCCACCACAGTTGTTGACCTCAGCTACAGTCACTTCACGGACTTCAGAAGGAAACCCTACTGAGTACAATGGTATTTATTTCTTGAATAGACATGTATAGGGTTAAGCTGTCTTGATATTTTGTGTATTTCACTTACAGGCAGTATTAAGAAGAAATAATGCAAACAAATGGAATGTGCCAAATATAGATTTGTATCTCTGTGTATACCCTGTCTCTATGTATCTCACTATGGTAGCACGAGGTTCATTGGATTGTGTGTTTTCAGTTAGCATAGGGGTAGTTTTCAGTACAATTTTTATGGGGCAAGCAGTTGTGTGACCATTTTGTGCAACTATTGTTTGCAACATCTCTTGTGTAACAGCTTTCCACAACTCCTTGAACAAATGTGTAATCTAAACACAATTGCCCTAGAATGTGTATTTACTCCATTACTTTTAAGTTAATTTTGGCCAGAATGTCTGTATACCTAATGAATATCACAATGAAATATTGTATTCATGTAATACAAATTGACATCTAGAATATGATATCTGTAGGTTGAATGATGCTTCTTAAATAATAGTCGATCTTGCTTTATTTACTGAATGTATTTCAGTTCCCTCTTGAGTTAATTTTATAACAAACTACTCTCTGTTATGCTGCTAAAATGAACATGCTTTTTTTGCACTTTATTAAAAATAAAACTTGGTATTTTCACTATGTTACCCTAATTCTGGAAGATAACTTCATTCAAAGCATAGTTGGCTTCAGCTGACAACAGATAACTGACACTGATTTTAATTTTACAGGGACTGTTTTTTTAAAAAAATATATGGGCAATACATTTTTATGTTGTGGTAGGTGGCAGCCTCTATCTCAAAGCGTGGCCAGCCTATTCTGAGTTTTAGGCCATTTACGCACGACTGGGCTGTGCCACTTCTGGAACAGGATGGCAGCAGTCAGCAGGCTGTGCTTCTGCATGATATCATCACCATTCCACTGCCATCCTGCCCCCAGGTGTCATGCCTACGCAGTTTTTGCAAACAGAAAAAAACTGTTTTGTGCCTGTGATTGTTGCTCCTGGCTGTGTGGAAGCTGCAGAAGTGCAGTGGTGATGCTTCCTTCCATAGCTCAACAATGGAAAATGCCCTGCTGCACTGCAAAAGGAAGAGGTGGAGCCATTGCGCTCCCTTCCACATGAAGTGAGCAGCTGCAGAGGGGAGTGCTGCTGATGCCCTCCCTTCCAGATCCAAGATTGCAGTGTGATGACGCGGAAGAGCGTTATTGTATGGAAATGGCCTTAGTCTGAACTTTAAAAGAACTGTCCAAGGTGTCAAACCTATTTAAGATTTCAGCACTTTTGATAATTCCTTTATAGTTTGGACAAAAACCCAGAACAGATTTACTTCTCTACTGACATGGAAGCCACTGCAGGCTGTATTATGAACTGGACAAAGTCTAATTGGGCCCACAACATTGGCTTTTCTCGTTGACTCATTCCCTGAGTCACAACAAAGTGCTATGTGCTCCCCCCTATGAACAACAGTGGAGATTTGAGCTGTGCCCTTCTCTTCAAGACCTTTGGTGCTCACTGCCATTTCCCTGACTCTTCCTTGGCTCTTGTGCAGGTGTGAGTGGCCACAGTGCTTAACACAAGAATTCTTTATGATATTCCTGATCCTGTATGCCGTACAGGAGAAGGGGAATCTTGGAAGAATGTGGCCACAATACATAATAGCATGTGAGAGTCCTTAGGAATGCAATTATACTCAGGGCAAATAGAATTTTGAAACCTGAAATTGGCCTCAAAGGCTGATATCCTGTTAGTGACATATACAGACATGCTTACATATCTACAATGGTTTTTTTTGACAATGTACAATAGTTGCATCCAGCTGATGACAATGTAAGTAGAGTGGCATATGCAGGACTATTGCTATAAAGTATTAAAGTACACACAGTAATATGCGAATGTGCATTGCCTGTATGGATTTCTACTGCACGTTGAGTTTCTTAACAAGTTGTCAGCCGCATGCACTGAGCACATACATTGCACTACACTGGTATTCTATATAGGAGTTGCATAATGCAAGTATAATGTAACTCCACCAGTCAATATTTACACTGGACTTCAGCAATGTAGAATCTTGGCTATTGTCTCTAATTACCAATTCCTATTAAAGGAGGGCTGGGCCTACAAGAAGGCAGGTTGAGAGAGCTGCTTAAGGAACTACATTGGCTTTCGTGAAAGGATAGCAAACAACTAGTTCTTTAATTTGTTATTACTGCACTTGTATTGCCAGGGATGAGTAGAGGCATTTGTAGGATTTTTTTTATTGCCTCAGGTGCCAAAATATTTTGGTTAGCTTTGGAAAATAGGTGCCTTGATTTAGGTGAGTTGTGAGTGCCGTTTGCTGCTTTCCCTCAGGCAGCAAAATGTCTTAGGTCAGTCCTGTATCACAGAGTCTACTAGTTTTTAGACTATCACATCATGCTTAGATGAGAATGACAATAGGGGAAAATAGAACCTAAAATTACCTGGCCATAGTAACCAGATACAGAGGCATTGTTAAATCAAGCCTATCTTAAGTACATATTTGGTGTTTACTAAAAGCTTACTGTCACAGGGCAGACTGCCCAGACTGCTGACAGTATGCTGGCATTCAGAGGTGATGGACTCAGTCAAAAATACCAAAAACTACTAGAAATGGGAGAAATAGCTGCAGGTGAAACAGGCATCTCTGGGGTCTTAGCTGTCACCACTATAAGCAAAGCAGCACTAGCCCTACCATTAGACAGGCTGAGGTAGTAACTGCCTTAGGCAATATATTTTGATGTCATAAAAAGGAAGCAATTTGTTAATTCATTATTGTATTTTTACTCCCAGAGAAGAGGCAAACTGCTTGTGATATTTTCTGCCTTATGTTCAAAAAACTTGGTTGGGCTTGGCTAATATGCACTTCCTATTGAAGATGGGGAGGGTACCATTTCCTGCTCTGTCTCAAGAAGAAAAAGGCTTGGGAAGGCCCTGACCTCAAAAAAACAACTCCATACAGTGGAAGGTTTATCTTGTGTTATTACATGAAAAGCGAGACTGAGGTCCTTTCCACATTATGCTGTTACAGTGCTATTATTCCACTTTCAACACCCTGTGGAATTCTAGGGTTTGTAGTTTACTGAGGCCAAAGAGCTCTCCAGCTGAGAATTCTAAATGTAAGCCCAGGATTCCATAGGGTGTTGAAAGTGGAATAATATCACTATAACACGGTGGTGCGAAAGGCCCTGAATGTCATGCTCAGCAGCCCATTATTCCATTGTAGGTTGGGGATGAATCAGGTAGGCCTTTCTGACTTGAGAAAGAGATGGAAAGATTGGAGTCAGCCATAGAGTCTTTGGAATACGACAAAAGGAAATCTGATCATGGCCAGAAAGAAAGATCAATGGAGTAGTAGTGAGAAACTTAGGGGGAAAAGAAGGAACATCCACCCTTCTAGAACAATAATTTCATTAGTGTGGGACAGTAAATTAAATTGTCCAAACCGTCTACTTGAGACACTTGCAGGTAGAGTGCTTCTTCTCTCTTGTGGATGGTGGTGGTGGAAGTAACTCATCTCAGCTGTGGCTACTCTGAGGTGCTGAAGGAAGACAAATTTTACCTTCTGCCACCTACCAAGGGACCACTGCAAAGCTACCTCCTCAGAAGAGCATCATTGCATGGGAAGACCAGCCTGGCTCATCTCATCAATAGAACACACTGCAGCTGCTGCAATGATTGATTTCATCTTCCCTCTCCATCTGTTTTTCCTTTTGTGTTGTGTCTATTAGACTGTAAAAGTGAAGACTGGAACTGTCTCCTCTTTTCATCTCTGCACAGCACTTAGAAATTTTAAGTGCTTTAGAATCATAGAATCATAGAGTTGGAAGAGACCCCAGGGGCCATCAAGTCCTACCCCCTGCTATGCAGGAACACCCGTCAAAGCATTCCCAACAGATGGCCATCCAGCCTCTGCTTCAAAACCTCCAAAGAAGGAGGTTGTGTTGTATATGTGTTAAACTCTAGTGAAGTCCAAATTCTGCCCAGTATTTACCTTTACACTGCTAGAATCCTTGACAGTGACCTCCCTCCCACAACTGTTCAGAATGCACACATGACAAATTAAAAGTACTGCAGAAAAAAAACAGAATATTCATTACTGAATAGGACAATTACAATTAGCCTCCACATTCGCTAGAATTAGGGATATAGGATTCCCACAAAAGTGGGGAAAACTGCAAATATCGACCTGAGAGAGAGAGAGAGAGAGAGAGAGAGAGAGAGAGAGAGAGAGAGAAGGGGCTGAGGCATAGTAGAGAAAGCAGGCACTCAAGTCCTAACCGGATCAGAGAAAGAAATGGGAAAAGGGGTGGGTTAGTGTGGTGGCCCTATATATACTCTCCTGCCCATCTCCTTCCTTGGATGTGTGTGGGGGCACTAGGAGAGAGTTGATGGTGCTGGGAAATTGGGCTGTGAGCCATCCTTAGCTGGCCAGGCAGTGACTGGTAGAGAAGGAGTACTGGAGGTGGGTTTTTAAAGGGCTGCACAGCATGATCACTGACCCTTAGAGGGAAGGTTCCCCCTGGAAAAGAAACACTTGGGAGGGTAGGGATTGGAGAAACTTGTAAATAATTAAATCTGTGAAAGTCAAACCTGCAAATGTGGACGGCCAACTGTACTTTCATACAACCTCCTCTGAGAGCAGTAAGATAGAGGAGTAACTACTGTCACTTCATTCAACCCACTCAGATCCAAGTCAAAAATGAATTTTTAGATTACTATGCTGCCTTTCTCCCCACAATGGAATTGCAATGGAAGACAGATACCATGAGTGTATGTGAAGTCTCTACGGCATGCCACAGGCTCCCCTAGTTCAACACTGAGAACGACACACAGCAGCATTAATGGTTTTATTGCTCTCAGTCTGATGTTAGCGTAAGCATAAAGCAAGACAAAACACACATATAGATCTGTCACTGACAAACATACTGTGTTTAATTTGGAACACGCTCTGTGGCTTCCAAAGGAAAGGACAGCAACACAAGTAAGCAATAGAGAATTTATTTGAAAAAGAAGGGCTTGTCCAAACTTGCCATCAGCTTCACATGTCAGTTGGCACAGTTGAAACATTCCACCATAAAAGAGAGAAGTAGATTTGTCATATATTTTTAACAACTTTTGAAACTGCATAGGTGGGAAAGTTTGCAAACTTTAGCCAGAGTTTGAACTACAAAATTCTTTCCTTCAACCACCATCACCACTGAAAAAAATCTGAGGCAGAAGATGTGTGGCAAAATTTCTGGTAATTTGACAGTAGCCACCAGCTGTCAGGTTACATTAAGCACCCTCAAATGTACAAAACCTGAGAGATAAAATCCGGGTTTTTTTTTTCACTTTGCACAATATTCATAGAACAGTATGTAATATTGAGGCTCGGAATAGTATTCCCTTCCTTTCCCACTCTGGCTGTAATCTTCCCACCCCACCCCACCCCACCCATGGACATAACCACGAACTGCGTTCAAATAATACTGGTGTTGCTTATGAGACTCTTGCCATCACAACAACTTGTATGCTAATTTTTCAGTGCACTCATCTTGGATTCACTCAACAGCTGATCTCCCTTTCTCTCACACAGGAATCTGTGAAGCCACTTCCGCAATTTCTGGTCCTCTGGTTCCATCTCCAGGGGATAAAACATAGGTACTTTCTAAAACATGGGCAGAGGCAGTCCAACCAAAAGCTTCCCTCCACTGAAACCCTGGGTTCTAATAGCCAGCCACCCTGTTTCCATCACTCATTCCTCTGCCAGCATGTCACACTACAGGTGTCCATGTAGCAGGCACAACATTGGCATCACAGTGTACTGAGATGAGTGTCAGAAGTGGGATGGCTTTGTAGGGGGTGGAGACTAAGGGTAGACTGCTGATCTGACAGCAACTGCCCATTTTAAAGAATGTGCCTCTGCCCCCCCCCCCCCAATTCGGAGGTGAACAATGAACTTCTCTTGGAACCATTTGTAGCATACAGTTACAATACAACTCTATTATTCCATGGCTGGAACTTAAGGAATCCTAGGGTTTGTAGTTTCGGGGAGGCGCTAGAGCTCTCTGGCTGAAAATCCTGAACATCTCTCCCTAAACTGAGTAAAAAATGTGATCAGAAAATGAAATGAAATTAGGTTGAGTTTGAGGAAGGCTAGAGAGAAAAGACAGCAGTAAGAGAAACTGGGGTTTGATTTTGTTTGTTGCAAGAGAAGCCAATTAAATCTTGAAGAAATCTGGGGGATGTGGATAGCACAATTAATGGGGGAAATACTTAAATGAAAGGTGAATTGATCTGTCCAATTTGGTTGAGGGTGTGGGTGTATGCTCCTTTTGGAGATATCTATGAATAGATAAATTATTGGGAGAGGGTTGATGTTTGGAATTCAGATCACATCTGATCTGTAATCAGTTTAAGGGAGATTCAATTTAGGAGGACAGAATTCTTATTCAGCAAGCAGCGCTCTCAACTTCATCCCACCTCCACACAGTTATGCCCCTATGGCCAGCCTTGCCAATCTCACTTTAGCTTGGTGCTGTTTCCAACAGTGGTAAGCCAAGTGCTCCGGGGAAGCTTAAAAGCTTGGGGCATGAGGGCAACATATCCATTCTTTTGTTTGTTCTCAGCATTTAGCATTCAAGGGCACATACTGTCTTTGAATGTGGATGTTCCAATAAGATAGTGTGGCTGAGAGAAAGAACTTCAATGAACTGACTGTTATAGGAAGAGATATGAGAAGCTTTGAGTGGTAAGATATTGTGAGAATAGTTTGCAGGGGGAGATCCCCCACTTTCTGAAGTCACCAGGCACCTCCACAGTATGAGCAAAGAAGTGTGGGGGTATGGGGTGAATATACACTTTCTCAGTTGAATATACTGAGATATACACTTTCAACTGAACCCTATTCTGCCTAGTTCGACTTTCCCAATGCACTAGTCTGGACAACTCTTGCCTCTCCATTGACTTCGCCCTTTTCTAGTTAAGAGGAATCTTTCTCCCTCTCTTTTAGGGTCTCAGAATCACCTTGGTGCCACTCACAGGATAACTGTATCCAACATATTCCACAAAACCTACTAGAAAAATCATGAGTACAATACAGATGCGCAAAATCAGCATTTACTAACAAGAAATGAACACCCCAAGCATGTGGCTCCTGGGAGAGAAATTGTAGGTTGACCAGATGCTAAGCAGACCAGGGCATCCTATCCTGTTGAATACAGAGGGAATTTGAGTAGATACATCTTGTCATGGAAAGTAAGAAAAGCTGCACCAGCTGAATTTCCCACTTTCTGTTAAAATGCTTTTGCTTTTCTCCAGGGGGAATGTCATAGGCATGGAAAATCTTACTTAGGACCAGCCACTGACTGAAAAATGAAATCAACAGATGAACATCTAAATTGCATCTAATATATTGATATGGATACAAGCTGTTAGACATGAAGCATTGGGATCACATCCATAATAAAATTTTTTAACTTAAGCCTATACATTTCTACTCAGAAGTAAGTCCACTGAATACAGTTGGTCTTATCCCCAGGTAAGTGCATATGGGATTGAAGTCTCAAGGTCCAATCCTATACATGCTTACTTGAAAATGAGTCTAGTTGCTATAGGATTGTGGATAAGGCTCACTCCAGGGCAGTCTTTTCCAAACTTTTGGGTGTTGGGAATTGTAATCCAACTCATCCAGAGTGTACCAAGAGAAAGGTGTTAAGAAATTGTGATTACTTTAGTTGTCAGGGGGCACTAGGGGTCTATAATGGAGAGTCCTCAGGAGAGAACTTAGTATTTGCTATTTGTAATATTTGGAGGTAGGACAGTTTACACCCAAGTATCCTAGAACCAGTATGGCTGTAGAGATGTTTGGACCTGAAAGCATATATACGAATTTTCTTTTCTTTATAGCTTGTGTTGCTTTGAATCACTTTTCTTTATAGCAATTAAACTGTCATGCTTTCTCCTTAAAGAAGTCTGTAAATTATTACAGGTACTGAACATTTGTTAGAGATCCTTAGCTTCCTTTCACAGACTAAACATCAATTCCAGAAGAAGAAGAAAGCGCTGTTAAGCCAAATTTAAGCCCAAAGTCTAAATAGCTGTCAGGGTCTTCCTCCTTTTCCCTACCCTCAATAAATTGCCCTAGGAGATGTCACATCAGTAACTCTCCAAACCCCGCTATCAGATACAAAAACTTTCACTAGCCCTCAGTTTCAAAGCATCATTCATTACAACATATTGTTACATGAATACAGTATCTTACAGTCTGTAATATTATCAGCTTTTTTAAAAAAAAATGGTTGACACTATGTAAAAGTAGTGGCAATAGCAAGGAGAACACAATTTCAGCTAATTAATAACTTGATGTTTCAGGACTGGATGGTTTTTCTACATTGAGAAGTGTGGGTTATGCCACCATCTAGTGGATGGTTCAGCTATTGCCTCCTTACTGACATACTAACAGATGGAAGAACGCTTGAATCTCTTTCCGAAGTTGAGGGTGAACACTCTTTGCCAGTTTTGTAGCCCAATGACGATGTCCAAGTGTATGTTACAAAATTTATCTGTGTTTTGAAACTTATCTGGGACAAAACAATTTAGTATATTTCTTTTGACATGCCAATGGCTATTAAAAATCACATGGGAAAAGCATATATAGAAAATAAACTCCTGAACTATTGATGCAAAGAGATGAATCCACAAAGGCACTGAGAAGGTTAGCAGCTTTCCATAACTGAAATATAGCACTGCTAGCAAATTATGTTCAAGATCTTGTGGTTGAATTTAGGCTAGGATAAGTACCAGCCAAAAATTATCAATAATAATAATAATTTATATAGCACCATTCAATGTACGTAATGCTTTTCATAGCAAAGTGAACTGAGATAAGATGCTGACATTCTGATACACAAAAGTGCCATATCCCATTCCAAACAGGGCTTCCATTCCTTTTAGATTTCAAGCAATTTGAGAATTCTTTTGGTGCATCCTGACTAGGGTTATCAGGTAAAAGAAGGGACAGGCCTTCTTTCCCTTTAATAGTTAGGTTGAAAAGGGAATTTCAGCAGATGTGACGACCATCACCTGGCTACAATTTCAAGCTCTTATTTTTAAAAGAAAAGTCTTTGGCCCTTATAGGAACAGAGTTATGCAGCAAAATGTGTAGCCTTGACAATCAACATCTGCTGAAAAATTTCCTCTTCTACACTATTAAAAGTACAAGAGCCCTACACCATATGTTATCTGGCAAATCTGAGCCCGATTGTTTAAAAATGCAGCTGTGGTGAGGAAAACTGTGCTTGCAAAGCCTCTGCCTTTGCAATAGTACTGTTAGAGGCAAAATAACAGACCTGTATTCTTGCTAATAGATTTAAATTAATATGGAATCCATTCCCCCCAACCCAATTACTTCCTTTCTCCGGCCTCCCTGATCCACAATAATTTATTCAAAGTTCCTCTGATTAAACCTTACGTGTGTTCCATTCGGTGCTGGCCCAAGACATTTCCTCTGACTAAAGCAGAGCCCCAATATCCCTAATCCTCCCCGCATGGCTACTACTTAATCTTGGCGTTCCCTTCTGACCATAATCCTTACCTTCATCTATTCCTGGGGTTTGAATCATGGAGTCCTCAGATGTTGCTGAACTGTACCTTCCAGAATTCCTCACCCATAACCTCCAGCTGTCTCAATTTTGGTATGGAGGGTCCCAGTTAATCCTCTTTCACTCCACTTTTTCAGCTGCTTTAAAATGTCCCAGTTACTCTCCCTTTTTTTCCTTAGGTTTCTTCAGAAGTTATAAACTGAGTTCAGTGCGCAAAAGTAGTTTTCACACAATTAAAGGGAAGGGAGAGGAGAGGTGGGAGTGGAATCTTGCCCTTCCCGGTAGACTCAGACAAAAGCCAACTGCTGCAACCTTTCCTCTCTTGAGTATTCTTTCGCATTAATAACTTTTGCCAGCTTGACTACATTGTGATGTTGCCTGGCCACACATGTCCTGGTTTTCATCTGTGGAAGGCTGGAGAGTGTGCTCACTAGGACTGCCGGGACACCCAAAGGGCAGCACAATTCCAAACCCTGATCTATCCCTTCCTCCTCATGGTGGTAACAGAAGCAGGCCTCTTCACTCTGCTGCAAGATAGGGTAGTTTGTTTCTTTTTCTTTGTGGCCTAGTGCAGTGCTACACAAAGTGGCGGTCTGTGTACCAGGACCAGTCCACAAGCTATTGGCTGCTGGTCCTCTGTGAGTTTTCAAGAAAGAAAGTAGTAGTTATAATCAATGAGTACAAATACGGTGCCAGTCCTTGGCACATGGTGTGAGGGGAGAAAACCCTGCTGGTCCCATACATTAGAAAGGTTAAGAACCACTGGTGTAGTATGCTGTCAAGTCTTTGCCTCTCAACATTTTTGTCTGGCCTTCTTTACAAAACTTCCCTCTTCTTTAATCTTACTGTCTAACTTGTATCGTCTCCTTCATCAATCTTGTCACTGGACCCTGTTCCTACTTTCCTTTCCAGGCCTTTTGCCTATGTAATTTGTATTGCCTCTATTTATTATTGCCATACAGCCCCTTCTATTCCAAGGTTTTGTTTGGTTTCTCTTCCCACTCAACCATTAACCTTTCACTTCCCTTACAAAAGTCAGATTATTTCAGTAAATCTATTGCCAATAGCTTCACATTCTGATGCTGGAATGCCATGAACAGCCATGAAATCACACAGCTTGGCCAACAGTGGAGGTAGGCGGCTTGCAAGCAACAATTTCCCTTTGCTTCCCCACAACCTTTTCAGATAAAAATAGCCCTGCCTGGAATAGGCTTTAACAACTTTTACCAATTATGTAAGCATATATATAAAAGGCACGAGGCATGCACCATTCTGAATGTTTTTGTAACAAAGCTGTTACAAAAGAGAAAGCTAAACTTTCCTATTTAACAACAACAACAACAAAAACCTATTAGCAAACAGCTGGAAAAGAATATTTAAACCTGACAAAAACCCTTTGGATAAGATAAGACTTATAGGTCAATAATTTTCCTCCACATCAACAGCCTACCAAATTCTTGCAGTACCAACTCCAGTAAGAAAAATGGTCCATGGACTTTCTAATTGTCCAGTAGCAATAAGTAAGCTTTTTTGAACCTGAGGGAATCTGGTTTCTCATACGAGCACAAGAAGAGAGAGAAGTTGAGTTGTACGCCAGCATTCTACTGTTTGATTGTGGGCCCAGGTTCTCAGTCATCTTTCTACGTAGAACCAAAAAAACTTAGCAGCAAGAGGAGAAATAAACACAGCATCCTTCTGCATTTTTATCTTCTGTGGGTTGAGATACTGAGAATTCAAATGGCGGTAGTTTTCATGAAAAGATCCTTTTCCCATTTTTTTCATCTTGGATGATGGTCAATAGAAGCACCCTTTGTAGTGAAATCCATTTCCTCTTAAGCTTAAGGGTTGGAACCAAGATGATTAAAAAGCCAGTTTCTTAGGTACTTCCCATGAGAATTCACTTCTTCCAAAGTGACCGTAACAGGCAGTCTTCTGATAGATTGGTTTCTTCAAATCCAGATCCCTAATTATTCAATGCAGGGAAGAAATAGAAAGAGTGATTAACAGTTAGAGCATAAAATTATGACATGTTGGTTTACTTTTTCCTTCACCATGTGCAGGCTGCCTGAAAGAAAGGGATACTTCATAGCAGCTGCAAGCAACTGCTCTGAAAGCCAAAGATTCCTGCTTAGTGAGCTATGTGCCACATATGTGTCAAGAGAAACAGCTGCCATGCATATGGCAATGGACCTGGAGATTTATGGGGAAATCTATAGGATTCATTTGCATCAGCTTATTTCTAGGAATAGTACTATCACTATATGGACCACTTGTGGGTGCTTGCAGGCAAGTATGGGTGACTTTAAAGAAAAACAATGTTTCCTTGCAAATGCAATGCATTCTTCTACGTGGGCTTTTTGATCAGTTGGTTTGGAAGGCTCCCAGCTCCTAGCTTCCAACCAAAAGGGAGCCCTTCTTTAATGGCAGATTTGTTGTAGTTCCTGGTAAATCTGCCACCGAGTCACAGCTTGGTGGGGTTTTTTTTGGGGGGGGGGGTGTTTTTTGTTTTTCTTTTTTAAAGCAATGGGACAGTCTGCCCTTTGAAACCAGGACTCCATCTTCTGCTGGCAGAATTCCATGAGTTGTAAAAGATCCGCCACCTCCATTTTGAGCAAGAATCTGTAGCCCTCACAGACAGCAAATTCTGCACCTACAAAAGCAGCAGCAGAGTCCCCCTGGATGAGGAAGAGAAATGGGATAGCTGATGGAAATGGATAGCTTAACCTGTTGCCATTCCAGCTAGGATGTGGCTGTTTGGGATACAGCTTTACACTCTGAAAGCAACCAGAAGGGAGACACTCAGAGCCAGTCTAATGTCAGACTGAGAGATCCAGGTTCCAGTCCTAAGCCACAACTCACTGGTAAGCCTGGGCTGATCACTCTCACTCAGGCTGACCCACTTCACAGGGTTGCGAGATAAAATTAGGGGTGCCATGTATGCCACCTTGAGGTTACTGGAGGAAATATATGCTATAAATTCTTATTGTTAATATGTGCACCCGTTCTTTTGTCTTCTCAGTATTGGAAATTCCCAGTAGTAGATACTTAAACTTTCAATAGGATAATAGAGGGCATTTGTCTCTATCACATAGAAAAGGCTCTTTGTGAAGTGCTTACTTGACAATGGCTCCAGGTCGAAGGTCAAAATTCTGGTGCACTATGTTTAGCAGCTCTTGCTCAGGTCTTGTGGAGGTACCATAAGTGAACAGTGAGATGGAGAGTGGCTCAGCCACACCGATGGCATAGGCAACCTATATGTTAAAAGACGCCACATTTAGGCCTGGTTGGCATACATCATGTATATATGTCTGGACCACTACATTTGCTTGTGGGAAGGGATTCCAGCAAAGGGTCCAACTGTACACAATTGTATCCAAATGCAAATTGGCTCAGGGATGATGAATCTGGGAAGGGAGGGTCCAATATTAAAAAGCAAAATGAATGGAGAAAGTTAAACCTTCACAATTTGGTCCTGGAACTGCTGAGACAGTGCAGTAAAAATGCTCCAAATATCCCCCAAAGTGCTGAATAAATGTTAAGGGTGATTATCCCAGGTAGGAAAAGCCGCTGCCTGAGACACTGGAGAGCAGCTATCCAACAACATGTGACACCACTCTGTTAAGTGGTAACTTGATTCAATGCACTGATATGATCCAATGGTAGAGCATGGTGGGAGTTGTACAGTTCAGAATATGTGCTGGCCCAAAAGGCCCTGATCAAGTCATAGGAAAAAATGTGTGACTATTATGCTGCAAGTTTCCTGAAGAAGAAACTCAATGAAGTTTTGCAATGCAACTTCTAGTTCAAAGATACTATGCGATGCCTGTCACTAGCAATTCGGGGGACTGGGTGTGGACCTTGTTTTAGCCACATTTCTATCATAACATCTTTAGCTGCAAAATCAGCAAAGGATGAAGAGGACACAATGAAACTTACTTGGACCAGCACGCGACGGCAAAGTCCTGCTTTCACCAAGGATTTGGCAACCCAGCGGGCTGCATATGCTGCTGACCGATCAACTTTTGTGTAGTCTTTGCCTGAAAAAGCTCCTCCTCCATGAGCTCCCCATCCACCATAAGTATCCACAATGATCTTCCGGCCAGTAACTCCAGCATCACCCTGCAATAGCAAATGCCATGTCAACATTTTTTGTCTGATAGTCATTTGGGAAATGTTGTCAAGTGGAAGTTATTTCTCAAAAGGCCACAAAAAGAAACTGAACTGGAAAGGTGCAGCGTATTCTCAACCTGTCGCCTCTCAAACGTTTGGGGCTGCTATTCCCATCATGTTTGACCACCAGTCAAGACGCCTGAAGCTGATGGGAATTGAAACACAAAATATCCAGATGGTTTCAACTGAGGAAGGCTGCTTTTGTCAACTGTAGTTTACTCACCTTAGGACTGGTGTATTAAAAATTATGGCAGTGACGCCTTAGAAGGGTTAACTATGTGTGACCCTAAGCAAACTTCTCTGTAAATAATATCAGTGGAACACCTCTTTGAATTTGGAGTACAGGGACAGAGTTATTGTTCAGTTCAGTTTGTTTGTGCATAAGATTATACACTGCTTCTCTGCTAGAAGGTGTGTGATCATTAAACAACAATAAAATCCACCACAAACACACAACAATGTTTTTAAAAAGCAGCAAGACAATATTAATTCCTACAATGGTCATTAAAAAAAAAGAAAAGCAGATAAAAGATGCCTGGCCAAAGGCGGGTGGGAAATATATTTTGAGAAGCCTTCTAAAGTTGAGATGGAAGTTGTCTAATCACTGTCTGAAAGGAAATAAGTTTAGAACTCCCAGAGAATTCAAAGTTTTCTGCCATTGCTAGAGAAGGTCAAATTGTGGATAATATCCAATAGACTTTCTGGGAGAGGCTCATACTGAAAAAGCTTCTTGATGTGACTGTTAAAGCAACGCATTGCAAACAGCATTTGGGCGAAGCCCTTGGATTCTCCAGAAGATCACTTGCCGTTCATAAATGAGATTATCAGTAATGGTGGAAGAGTTTCCCACCAATATCAACTGTCTTCAGAGGTGGAAGTAAGCCAAGTATTCACCACAGCAGAACTTTCCACACTGTCTGTCATGACATGTGTGTTGGCTGCAGTATGTAGGTATGTCATGCGGCAGCGGTGGCAGGCCAGATTCAGGTGGAGGGGCTGCTTCTCCCGCTGCCATCCCAGGTCGAGGAAGACTCTGGTGAGGGCAGGGGTGGCAGTGGGCCAGGTTCGGGTGGAGGGGCTGTCTCCACTTACTGAATTCCTTACTAAATTACTGTGTCACAAAATGATGCATGTCTAAAAAATGTGTCACCAACATGAAAAGGTTGGAAAGCTCTGCACTACAGGGTATTCTCAATTCACATTGAGCAACACTAAAGCCTAATCAGCCTAGCCAGAATTCTGCATATATATCTTACAACATTTCCCAGAAGAATCCTTCTACTGAAACATGTAAGATGGAGACACATATGTTAATGAATGCAGACCTAAAGATCTTGGAAGTAAGTTTATCTCAGACTGTAATGACCTAGCCAATACGATGGGTTGGCTTATTGCAACTGTCAATTGCTTTGTGCTACATCCTGGCCCACCTGAGAAATATGAAACAATTATTGGGTAAGATGCCCTACAGTAAGCCCTCCACATTTGCTGGTTTGACTTTCATGGTTTCCCCAACTCCTGACCCCCCCCCCCACATAAGGGACTTCTTTTCCAGGGGAACCTTCCCTCTTGGCAGCTCCAATCAGGCTGTGCAGCCCTTTAAAAACCCACTTCTGGTTCTCCTCCTCTTCCACCAGCAGCTGCTTGGCCAGCTAAGGACAGCTCACAGCCCAATTTCTCAGCACCACAATGCCCCCTGGTACCCAAGGAATGAGATGAGCAAAAGAGAGGAAGTATAGGGCCACCATGCCAATCCATCCCCTTTCCCTCTCCTTTCCCTAGCCTGGTTTGGACCCTGGGTGTCCATTCTCCTCACTATGCCTCACCCCCCACTTCTCAGACACAAACACACATTTCGGTATTTGCGATTTTTCCACTTTTGTGAGGGTCCTGTGCTCCTAACCCTAGTAAATGTGGAGGGCTGACTGTAGTTTTTGAGTTTATCAATACAGTGCCTATGGAGGGCTTTGGGGCTGAGGCAGTGAATATAACTGAGGGTGCAACACCCAGCTTGACAGAACTGGCAAAGCAAAATTATCATCTTATTGATTCCTATGGATTACAAAGAGAGGACATGCAGGAGTTGAGCACTGTATGTCTGCAATGCAGTGTTTTCCGTTTAGTGGTGAATAATTTGCACAGAAGCAGTGGCTAACAATGGAAAAGGGACTGGCTCCATGGCTGGAAAATGTACATATGAATTCTATTGAAAGGAAGAGTATTGATCATGATATGTTTTATATAGGTGGCATATTGATGCCACATTCAGAGGTGGAAACAAAGGAAATGTTTAAGGTTTGGAACAATGACGAAAGTATAAAATTAATACAGCAACAACATAATGTAGATAGTTGGCTTCCTTCTCTGGATTAATGAAGGGGAACTGAGAAATAAACAGCACAGGAGGTCAGTGAAAAGAAACATAACTGTTTAAAAACAGATCTGCACACCTGCACAGTATGATCCACAGAGCCAGTAGGGTGCCTAATGATGAAAACTGAAAAGAATCAAAACAGAGAGCAATAAAAAGGATAGAGGCCAATAGCTATAAAACAACAAACCCAGGTGGTGGGGATAATTGATATGTGAAAAGGCTTCCCATCCTGAAAATTCTTTTCAGAACTGACAGGTTTCACAGGAAGCTCAGAAAACTTTAGATTGCCATAAACCAAGACTAATGTTGTCTGCATAGCTGCTGTAACATTACAACAGCAGCTATCACGTTGATACAATAACAAATGCTGGTCCCAAGAATGTTTGACCTATACTGGAAGGAGGCAGCAGAGTGTGGGATGAAGTAAGCTATCAAGTATACTGCATGTGGCTCACCTTACAGGGCAAATATTAGAAGTTTTTTGCAGATGAGATATAAGGTACATTAAAGAGACATCCAGAAAAATGAACTATGATCAAGGCCATCATGAGTTTATATGAGAGATAAGCACAATAGCAGTACAGACTCAATGAAGACCCTTATTTTGGCAGCTCAATCAAATTTTCATAGAAGGAAAACTATAAAGTAGAAAAGCGGACTGATTGTCTGAAACTAAACCTTTTTGTGCTCAGATTTGTCTTGTCTTCTTAAATTTTCATGCACACTGGCTGGTTGTGGTTTGTGTTGCGCATAGAAAACTTGGCATTGCCAATGTATCAGTTTCAGTTCCCAGAGTCCTTTATAGCACACAAATGTCTTGTGGCTTCTTGGAATGGAATATCTGAAAACCTACGTAGTTGAGGTGAGCCTTGGCCAGTTTTTAGTATGTAATTTTATCTAAAAGTAAGTAAATAAGTAAATGTCCTGTCCTGTAAGGCAGCTACTACACATAAATGTGTGGGTCCTTTAGTTCAGGAAAGCCTGAAAGGGGCAATGACAGAGTCCCCCACTACCCAATCCCAGTTTCAACAGAGTTAACACAAACCTGGGGGCCACCGATAACAAACCGGCCACTGGGCTGAAGGTGGTAAACTGTTTTGTCATCCAGGTATCTGGCTGGAACTACAGCCTTGATAACATGCTCCCTGAGGGCCTTGCGCATGGCCTCCAAAGTAATAGTTTCATCATGCTGCACCGAGATGACAATGGTGTGAACACGCACTGGGATAACAACACCATCTTTCTGGACGTACTGAACTGTGATCTGGAAGAGAATGGAAAAGTAATAAAAAGAAGAAAAATGAAAGAAAGAAAAGACAAGGTTACTATCCATTAAACTTCATCTGATACAAATAACTTCAAATTCCTGAAATCATACAACCATTTTTGAGTCTCCATGAATCTCCCCACTGCCCTGCTGGCACCAGATCCAAAAGTTTTCAATTAAAAGTAGCCTTTCTGTCCCAAATCAGACAGAGGCATCATGCAGAAATAGAATTCTCCTTGCAAGAAGTGTTTTTGCCTGATACAGGGTGATTCATCCACCCAATGGTAGATCCCTGTCTGTGTCTCACTTCACACCACTCAGAAGAAAGTTCAGGCATCATGCAGGGAGAAGGAATGGCAGAGAGTCTAGTTTTGGGCAACTGAATTCCCTCCCTAGGGTGGCTGTGATGGCTATCACCTTGCTGTCTTTGCAATGGAAGCTGAAAACCTATCTGTTTTAACAGACCTTTGAGTGTAAGTGTCTGTGCACATTGTATAAATCTGTATTTGTTGTGAATCTTACTAATCTTGGGATGAGGATGAGGTTACTGTGACATCACCTGAGCTCTATTCTCAGGAATCTCTAGGACCGAAGCTGCTGGAAATGGGACAACTTTGGATCAAACGGGCTGGGCCTTCCTCCCTAGAACCAGAGGAGCGGACAAGATGGTAGTTTCGATTGGATGCTTGTGACCTGAGCCACTGTGATAACTTTGTGTCCATCAGTAGCAACAACTATGCCAAATGGCTTTGCAAGCAAGAATCGTATATGCTGACTTCAGAGGGCTGCAGGGAAAAGAGTGCTAGTTTTTTGGTGAGAGGTGCAAAGTTGACCTCTACAGGGCTAAGGAAAACAGTCTCGACCACTGTCAGATGACCCCCTGATGCCCCTGTATACATATTAGCCTTCCATAACATATCTGACTAATCAGTCGTTGGATCTCTCAACTCTACACTTTGTAGACACAGACCTCTTCTATCCTACCTTCTTGCATCCAAAAATGTCTTGGCCCTAGTAGAAAGGAGAGGAAGAAACTGGGCTAAACTCTAAGGTATACCTGGGTTTTGGAGTCAGGTCTGAGCCAAGGGAGGACTCCACAGCGCCTCAGCTCGGCCATTTTGGCATTCAATTTGTGAGCAAGCATAATGGTCAGGGGCATGCATTCTTCTGTCTCATCCGTCGCATAGCCAAACATGAGGCCCTATAGCAGGAAACAGATTTTCAGCAATTATAACAGGAGGGCAATTTGCTTATTATTTCATTCACCATTTCCACTCTTCATGAGACTCTTCCCATAATATAATGTGAAGCTTTCCATTGCACTCTAATATTTGCCTATTGTACTCTCCACTACCAAATTTCACAGTCCTCCTTATCATTTTCCATCTCCTCCAGAGTCTTTGATGGTTCACTCACTTTCCTAAATACTGTTCTGCTTTCTCCAAGTGACAGGAGTTTCCATGCCATCTCACATGTTCTCCTTTTCTCACAAGGATAAAATACTGGAGACTTTCCCTTCATTACACCGTACTGACATTAACAAATGTATAGGCTGAGTAGATAGGTAACAAGCACACACATATGTATCATTCACAAGCCACACACATGTATCTTCCTGATAATCTAGAAACTGCTTCTGCCAGTCAAAAGTCTTGGAACATGATGGAACATGATCTTATGTTACAAAAGGATGACTTAGAGAGGATGGCAAATGGTAAGTCAGGCTCCCCATACCTCAACGTGGCCTGTCAGTAGGGATGGAAAGAATATTCAAATATGTGAAAAATGGTTTAAAAAATGGTTTTTGAGTGTTAATAAACCCTGAGGAGAAGAATCTTCTCAGTGAAAAACAGTGAAGAATTACATCCTTAATTGTCAGTAAGGCTTAGCATCACAGCCAAAAGATCCTGCTGCCTTTGACTTGGCAGCTGGATCTGAAGGAGGAAAGTGAATGTACTCAGAGGTCAGATGTGGTCTTAAAACCTGTGGGTGGAGTTTCCTGTAAAAATGTTCCCCATATACTGCGGACTGGATCTCCAAATGCATTACAGGGATTAAACAGTGGATGTTTAATGACATTTCATGCTAAGCAGTCCAGAGGAGAGACTATATGAGGTATCCATGAGCTATTGTGAAGGTGATTACCTGGTCCCCAGCGCCAACTTCTTCTTCGCTTCTGTGCAGATGAACACCCTGGGCAATATCGGGTGACTGTTGTTCCAATGCCACGAGAACATTGCAGGTTTTGTAGTCAAAGCCTGTGGAGCAGAATTCCAAAGCATGATTAACTTTCTTTCTTTTTTCTTTTCTTTTTTTTTAACATGTTTTTTAAAACATGCTTAGCAGGATTGGATAAAGCATCTTTATTGGAGCAAACATATACTTCCCTAGCAGGGTTTACAGGTTCTAGTTTTAGGGTGTGAACATCCACAAAGCAGGATTAATGAAAAATGATCAAATGACAGATGGTCCAAACTAGACTGGCTGATTATTAACTGGGACTGGAGTGCTTTGTAACAATTTGTTTCAAGGCCCACTTTAAAGTTCTGGTATTAAACTTTTAAAGGTCCAGTTAAACAGCCTGGGACCAGCTTATCTAAAAGACCGTTTCTCTTTTCATATCTAACAATCTTTGGGATTTTTTTCAGAGGCCCTACTTTGAGTGCCTCTGCCAAATGAAGAGAGGGGAAAAACTACAGGGCAAAGAAGCTTTTCTGCAGTGTACCTCAGTTACGAACTAACCTTCTCAGAGAAAATGGCCAGGCACTGTCTTTGTGGACCTTTTAGCACTAGGTGAAGACCTTTCTATTCAGCACATCCTTTTAAATAATACTTGTAATTTTGGCCTCTCACTTTCTTAAAAAATTATGTTTAAAATTTGTGGCTTGCTTTTGTTTTTTGCCATCTGTTATGTTACTTTTATGTTTTCTTTTATAACCAAATAATTTCAATGTCTATTTGAGCCACAAAGAGAACCTTCTGCTATAATAAATATATATTTATTCCAAATAGAGAGAGAGAGAGCTTAGTAGGATTATTGATTGGCTGGGATATTTTCCAAGCAGGAGAAACATTGAAGCCCTGCACTTTGGGCTCTTGAAAAGCGAGCTAGACAAAAGCTTAAGAATTTCTGTAGGGTATACTTTAGACCAACACGGATGTCTGAAGTGATACAAGAGTAAAAAGGTAAGAGAGGGGGTTTGGCTATAGTAAAATTGGGCTGCTTTTGTTGTTAAAATTCGAGCTCACTCATTCTTTTTTTCTAATGGGAACAGGGCAGAAAGATGAATAAAAAATCTGACACCTTCACATCAAATTTGGCTGATGCAACTGCAAATTAAGTGGAAAGCCAACAACTGTATTTAAGAAAAACCCTGAAACTCAGCCTGGGGGAATTGCCAATTCATTCTGAGTAGCAACATGTACGAGGCTGAGTGCTTACTTCATTTTCCTCCCTATATTATCTTTGTGTCCTGAACAGTGCATATTCTCAAGCTGCTGTGTGCCCTGTGAGGATGAGGAATGCTGTGAGGGTGAAAAATTTAGCAACTGCAATTATCCCAAGGCAGGAAATATCAACTTGAAGGCGAAGGGGTTAAAAACCAATTTCCACACCCCCACCAGCAGTGCTCAAAACAAACTGAAATTCATCTGGGGTAGTTATCATAAAAAAAAAAAATCAGAGAAATTGTGGCTCTCCAAAATAATACGTACTTTGTCTCTGAGCAAGACAGCCATGGGTCCTACTTTACAGAAGGCAGTTCCCCATTTATCAAGGGCAACTCTCTGAAGGTTTCTTCTGTTTTCAAGTGCTGTCTGTTTAAAGGTACCCAAATCTGGTTTAAAATCCCTTAAGGAGAGGGCCGAAAGGCCCCAAACTTGCCATCACATCAATACCTAGATAGTATGCTAAGTGGGCACCCTCACAGTGTTCTCCATTTTAATGAGATGTACTGTATTCTTATTTAAATGAGAGGAATTATTTCTAAATTTGCATCTACACATACAATTGGCACATGGAAATCATATGTAAATATTTATCCCTTTTTTGGCCATGCATAGTGCTGTAATAACTTCAAAGCTCACTTCTCATGCATTTTTATAATTCAAAGGTGGGAATCATGTGGATCTCCAGATGTTGTTGGACTGCAAGTCTTAGGAGCCTTAGCCAGCACAGCCAAGGATGAGGAATGCTAAGAGTTGCAGTTCAACAACATCTTGATGGTCATATTATTCTTAGAAGGAAGCACTACAAAGTGTTACAAAGATACTGAAGAGTAAAGAAAGCATATTTTATAAAGGTGAAAGCCATAATTTTCAATGCACTGACTACCAGGAGCTCTTCAGGAGAATTACTCAAAACTTATTTATTTTGCTGGAAAGAGAGCTGGTCTCCATCTGTCCCTTACAAAGTGTTGTCCTCAGTCTTTAATAAAGCATCAGCTGCCAAAAGTGTGTTTGAAGATGTCTGTTCTTTTCCGGAACGAGATGAAAAGCTCATTCTTTCTGCCGTTGTATAGAGTGCCAGAAGAACTATGGGCAAAGAAGCAGACCAGCACGCCAAGGAAAGACAGGCTGCATTCTTTTACACATATGTTGAACTGGCTGTGACAGCTTCTCTCTGCCACTTGAAACTCAGCACTCCAGGGGTAACTCCTGGTGGGGGAACATACCAGCTATCTGCTTGGGAAATGGAGCCCCTTCCCTGGAGGCTGATGCACCTGTGTTGCTTGTTCACAACCAGATCTGCTGGCAGGCAACTCTAATATGTATCCACAGCAGATATTTCTGATTGTTCAGAATTACATATGATGTCCCAGAGAACTGACCACCTTTTTTTTAGAATGAGGAACTTGTTTAGCTGTGCCAAAAACCTGTGAAGCAACATCAGGTGCATTTGCACTACGGTTTATGTTAGCCACCACAGGATAAAACTATGAATTGTGCAGCAGTGTATCACAGTTTGCTTTCTCCCTGGTATGGTCGGTTTTTTTCCTGCCTCTTTTTTCAGTTCTGGCTTTATACAGAAGCTAGAGGAACAAGTCATGGACAAGTAGAATTGTGGATTTAGCTACAAATGACAACCCATGGTTTATGCAAACCAGAGTTCATATGTTTGATCATGGCTTCTACCTGTGGTTTATGGTTGCCTAATAAACTGTGATTTATCAATGCACACTAGTTTAGACCTAACAAGTCATAATTCAAATCACAACCTCGCTTATGGAAAAATCAAGACATGTCTACCTAGGAATGGGTCTTGATATCTCCAGCTTAGCCCAGAAGATGTTCCAGGAATCAAACGCTGATTATCACAACACGTAGAGACCTGCACTTCTACACTTAAGGAAGTCTACTTCTTTCACGCAATTATGTTATATGCTTTGTCACACAGTGGTAATGCCTCTTCATCTCAGAGTCATATAACTTTTGCTTTCACTTTGTTTCCCCATATTGCAAATATAGTAGATCGTTATGAAATGTGATGAGCTAAGACCAAAACTGCCCATTAGGTTAAATGTGTGGTTAACACCAAAAATACAACTGTGCATTTACTCCTGCTTTTCATAATAAATTCTTAATGTGCAGATGCAATAACACTATGCACAGCCCTGGCACATCCACCCGTGTTAGTTGCCACAAGTCAAAAGATTTACTCATAAGTAACAGCATTATATTGCTTTGTCTTCAGGAATTCATACAAATCTCAGAGAAAGACTGAGGAAGATGTGACTGTCAGGTGTTGTTGGATCACGACACCCATGTCCCTCACCACTGACTATGCTAGCTAGAACTTGTGGGAGTTACAGTTGAACAACTTAGGCCCTTTTCGCACAGCATTTGCCATGTGAAAGTGCCCCTGGAGCATCGCGCAACTGTGAGGAGTGGTCCACACGATGCACTCACAATTGTGCGATGCTCCAGGGCCTGGCAGGCACCGATCATGCACTATTTCATTTTCGGCTGCAAGTCAAAAATGGTGTGCAATCGCGCATCGCTACGGGGCCCCGCATGCACTTACCGTGCGTGCAGAGCTCCGGAGCCGCAGCGCTCGTGCTTCCTGCCCCAGCACAGCCTGGGAAAATCCCAGGCTGCACCGCGGAAGGAAGAGGAGGGGCTCTTGTGTGAGCAGGCAGCAGCTGCAGAGCTGAAGGAACCGGGACACGAGAGCCTCTCACTAGAGGCTGCTCGCGCGATCCCTGCACCCCAGCTCCACAAAAAGGTGAGTTGTGGAAAGGGCCATAAAGAAGGCCGCATGTTTCCCAGCCCATTTGGTCCCACTCAAGAACATTACAGAGGGAATCAAGTCTGGCATGAGACTAAGGACACTCACAAAGGATGTCCATGGCGTCAACCCTGAGATAACCTTTGCCCACCTAATAAATAGTTTTCTCTCTTCCTTATGAAAGCAGCTGAAGTTCATTTCATAGCAATGTTTGAACATTCCTCAAGCACAATTGCATCAGGCTCTTTCCTCCTTTACCGTACAAACTGAGATAGACTTGTTCTACAACTTTGGATAACCAGAATAGCTATGCCATTCTGCAGTATGCATCCTTCCATTTTCCACCAACCTTTAGCTGAATCATCATAACCTATGTTCATAATTGTGTCTCGGACGATCTGCTGGTAATCTACCACAGCTTTGGATGTGATCTCTCCACAGAGTAGCACCATTCCAGTTTTACACACTGTCTCTAAAGGGAAAGGAAAACAAATTGAAAACCTCATGAGACTGGCTGAAGAATTTATTGGCACCAAGACCATTCTGTGATCCCTCTGCTCTCCAAGATTTCAAGGCAGTATTCCGGCTTTTCAAAATGTATGAAGTTTATCTTTCCTTTTTTCCAAGGAACTCAGAGCAGTGCACATTGGTCTCTGTATCACCACAGCTTCCTGATTATCCTCATAATAACAATGAGAGGTGAGTTAGGCCACAGATGGGGAACTTGTGACCCTCCAACTGTTGTTAGACTCTAATTCATATGTCTCATGATATGTCTCAGTCAGCACAGCCGACAGTCAGAGATTATACCACCTGGAGGACCACGGGTTCCCCACCCTTAGATTGAGATGAGAAATAATGGTTTGCTCAGGACTGAATTTCATACTTGCATATACTTTTGAACTGCCATAATGAGTCCAATATTCAAAGTCATTGTGGTGTCACAATTGGAGTGTTGGACAAAAACTACAGAGACCTGAGTTCTTATCCAAGAAGCTCACTTGCTGACCTGTCACTATCTCTCAATATGACCTATTTCAAAGGGCTGTTCTGAAATTAAAAATGTGTGCTGCTTCTGTCTCCTTGGAAGAAAGGTAGAAAATAAATATCACAAATAAATAAATAAATATTATGGCTGAAATTCTGTTGTGGCATTATGGTAGAATAAAAATGGTTGCATAAGAGGTGGCATTTTTAGAATTGCAGAAAGTGAGGCACTGACAATCATCCACAACTAAAACTCTTTATATTTGCCATGTTTACAGACCCTTGTTACCTTTGTCTGCCCCTTTTCTTCAGATGCCTATGTTGAATTTCTAAATAAGAAACTGAAATGTTAAGTTATTGCAATGCTAGAAATTAGGAGACTGCAAGAAAATTTTGCTAGGGGGCAAAATTTGTATTGAGGGCAACATCCTCATTTTGCTCCCATGGAGCTACACTCCAGCCTAATATGTATGGGTCCTCTATTTCTTTCCCATCCCACCTCTTGTGCTGATGAGCACCTTGCTAGTAAACAAAGAAGAGGCAACATCTGAGAAAAGAACTGGCTTCTTACCACAAGCAACCTTGGCATTTGGATCTTGCTTCAGATGGGCATCAAGCACAGCATCACTAATCTGGTCACAGATCTTGTCTGAAAGAAACCAGAGTGAAGTGTTGGTTGAGTGAAAAAGAAAATATGGACTACATTTGTCACACTGAACTGTGAAGAAGAAAGGTATAACAGTTTTCATTTCCTTGCATAAACAAATTGATATTCCACTTATAGGAGAAAAAAAAAGCAAAGAGAAGGCAATCTCTGAGATCCAGTTTGAGAAGCAAAATGCAAAGGCAGAATGAGATGGGAATATATTCTGTGTAAGATTGGTTTGGCCTAAATACCCTAAAGGCACTAGACCCTATCTGATACTGGAAGCTAAATAGGGTCAGCTGTGGTTAGTACACAGATGGGAGACTGCCAACGAATACGAGTCTATCGTTTGGAGGTTATAGTTTGGAGGAAGGACCTGGCAAACCCCTTGAGTGTTCCTTTCCTAAGGAAACCCTATGAAATTCATGGGGTCATCATATGTCAACAGATGACTTGAAGGCCCATACATAAGGATGGTTTGATGATCGAGAATAAATACCACTGTAGCAAAATGAGGCTCTGGTATACAGACAGAGAGAACAATCTAATGATTGATCATCTTCCTGTTAAATGAGATTATTCCAGGGTCAGAACTTGGAAGGAACAAAGGCACATAGGAATACAACTCAATGAAACTCAGTCAAAAAGAAACAAGAGGTGGGAATATATCTACACAGATCAGGCACTCTCATGCTGTCTGAAAACAAATTATTTTACCAGGAATGAGATCCTCCAGCCCTTCTAATTCATACTGGGGTGGAAGGGGACAGTGTGAACTGGGCTGGCCTCACACACAGGTTTTAGGTATCACAAAAAGGAAGCAACTATTAATCATTTGCTTGAAAAGAAAAGAACAGAACAGAGAAAGGTTCTTCTGGCATTTTCTGCTTCAGAGATCACCATGAGTTTGCTGGTTACTGTGAATTCTTGACTTCTGTGAGTATATGGAGGGGCATATTTGCTGTTCTGCCTCAGGCAGCAAAATGTCTTAGCTCTGAACAGAAAAACTGTGTAAAATACCTGAGAATGCACAGCAGAAGGCTATCGCCCTGCTAACCAAAAGAAAGCTTGGTTTGGGGAAATCAGCCCCTTGTGTCTTGGAGACCACAAGCACAAAACAGTCCTCCAGGCATAGAAATCCTGCAGGTTGTGGTCTACATGGCTTTTTTTTTATAAGCCCCCAAAACGTCCTCCCTCCTGAACTAAATGGTGAAAAAGAATAATGTTCCTAAAATAATTTCAGAAGAATAAGTCTTCCTTCATCTTACCACCCTCCCCACCAAAAAGCCCACAAGAGATTTTACAAAACCTATTTGAGCTCTGGCCACTTCCACTACTGTTGTTGTTGTTGTTGTTGTTGTTACTGTTGTAGTTGTTTTCAATGGTTTTCCTGGATTTGTGCAGCATCCAGTGGGTCTTGATGTAGGTTTGGCACGTGATCTCTGGATTTGCCTATTACTGCTATAAACCATTTCCTCAGCCTTTTGAACCTTTGGGGCATGGCACAGAGGCAAGCTAGGAATAACATATGATTTTCCTAAGGTTTTTAAGCCCCTAACTTCATCTTTTGACTTTTAAGTCCCTAACGTCCCTTTTGTTCCAGATTTGTTTTCCTTCCTGAATTAAAAAGGCCTCACCCTTAACTTCACTATCCCTTCCACTGTGAACATCTTTTCCACTATGAATAAAGAAGCTCTAATCCAGCAGCGTGGGGGAGGGGGGCTGTAAATTCCTTAGGCTGCAATCCTATACCCACTCGCCTGGGAGTAAATGCCAATGAACTCAATGGGACCTCAGTAGACACATGTAGGACTGCATGGTTAAAATGGCAGCTATTCTCAGAGCAAGGCAAAGGCCCAAGAAAGGGTTCCGTTTTTGGCCCAGACTCAGATCTGGGACATCAGATATTTCTACACCTTGTAGATGGTGCTATATGAGAGGATTGGTCAAGAGTAACTCACTGATTAGTGATTTTTAAGCCTGGCTGCATAGTCAGAAACAGAGAATGCTTGCTGCATCTGGTAACTTTAATTGCATCATTATACTAGAATGCCATTTGCTACTGCAAAGCAATTAGATAGTATCTACAACAGCACTGGTTTATCTTGGATTAATTTGATGCTTCTTGAAACTCTTTGCACATGCTTTTTGGAGCAATTTTACACTTGAAAGAGTTCAAGAACCATAATTTTATCTATCTATGGAAATGTGCCCCAATGAACCCAGTGAGTCTTATGGCCAGGTAAGGAGGTGCAGAAAGGTGGCTCAGGGCACTGCAATGTTGGGATCATCCTTCCGCCCACCACACACACAAATTTTGAGACAGATAATACTAGGTATTTACTTCCGATTGGCATTTTGAGAGGGACTGAAGAGGAAAATGGAAGTATTGTTGGGCAATACAGAGCTTTGGGATGCTTGTGAGAGTGGAGTGGGGGTATTTTCGTACATTTGGGGTGGCATTCTGCATGGTTTGGGGCATGCAATTGCCCAAAAATCACACTGATTTTTAATGAATATAATTTGAGGGAATTTGGGGGCTTTGAGGGACTGATGGGAAGCTTCAGGGGCCAGAAAAGTGAGGCCTGAAAGCCACCAGCCTCCCACAAACCACACTTTGTCCACCTTCGGCCTAGTAAAAGCTAGGGACATCTTTCTTTGAAAGATTAAACTTATTTTAAATGGGTTGCATCAGTGGTTCTCAAACTGCCAGGTGGGACCCTGACAGGAGGCGGGATAGTTGCTCAAGCAGGAGCACAAGAAAAGTCACCCTGCAAACGCAGCCGATATGAAAAAGAAGGGCAAGGCTATGTGTGTCTGCGCAAGCACGCACGTGCACATGCATGTGTGTGCACAGTTGAGGATTGACTGGAAAGCTATGCAAAGCATCTTACCCCTCCTTCAACAGCAGACATGCCTTCCTCCAACCACAGGCATAAGAAAAATTGGTTTTCCTTATTTAATATTTTTCCCACTTAGCTTCTCCTAACATTCTGCCACTGGCACAGCAGTTTCTCAGGTGGGGGGGAGTGAAGAGAGGAGGCGGAGAATGCACCCGTTCTCTTCTCTTCTCTAATTCAGCCTTAAGAAAAAGGTGTGGGACAAGGGACCTCTAGAAGGGGGAGAGGCATAGGACAGGAGACAGGAGGTCATGGCACGGAACAAGGGATGCAACGTCCTCACGGAGACATAAAGGAGTAAAAAGTGTGGGAACCACTGAGATATATGAACGAGAGCTGATGGTAGCAGATGTAAGGGAACAGGATTCACAACCAGTACATCTTCTTGTGTCTTCACAAACATGATCGTGTAAGACAAATGTCAAAAGTGTTTCAAAAGATTATCAGAACATTTGAATTCCAAAGCACTACAGTTCACCTTAAGGGCATTCAGGAAATAGACTTCTTATTTGATTCTGTAACCTTTAAAGGCAAAAGTGCAAGGCTTAAGTCACTTTCTGCATTTCTGCTCCACTTTAAATGTCTCAATTTGGTGGTTAAAGTGGAAGGGAGCCATTTGTAATCCAAGTGAGCCTTTGATCCATTTAGAGTACATATTTGCTCTACAAAGTGACCAAAGCAAGCTCCAATTTAATCTGCATGTGTGAAAGCATCCATAGATGTTTCATACCCATTGAACAATAAATCTGATTTTGTTTTTCTTAGCTGTGGCCTTCCTGTCCAATTACATTAGGAATATGGACCTTCAGATATTTTAGACCACAACTCACACAATCTCTTACCCCTGACCATTCTATGTATGACTGATGGGAATTGTAAGCCATAAAGATTTCCTCCCCTGACCTGAACCAGGAGGGATAATGACTGGGTCTGACTATTACAAGTTTTGTCTAGTTTCAGTTACTGTATATGGACAAGAAATCATGATTTTGTTATGAATGGGGAAATTTTTGCCACACATTTTTGAATTACATATCTGACATAATTCAAATGCAAGTGAAACTTTATTGGTAGTCATAATGTTTCAACTGCAATTGTGCTAGTGTCTGACTTTTAAAAACATATAACTGCCAAAACAAAGGTCCTTTCCGCACCTCACCTTTTTCTGGTGCTGGGGTGCGGGGATCGTGTGAGCAGCCTCTGGTGAGAGGCTCTTGCGTCCCTGCTGCTTCAGCTCCACACGAGCTGCCTGCTCGCGCAAGAGCCCCGCCTCTTCCTTCTGCAGTGCAGCCTGGGAGTTTCCCAGGCTGCGCTGGGGAAGGAAGCACAATTGGCGTGGCTCTGGAGCTCTGCACGCCAGGTAACTGTGCCCGGGGCCCAGGAGCAATGTGCGATTGAGCACCATTTTTGGCTTCCAGCTGAAAATGAAAAGGTGCACGATCGGTGCCTGCCAGCCCCTGAAGCATTGCGCGATTGTGAGTGTGTTGTGCAGATCGCTCCTCACAATTGCATGACACTCCAGGTGCCCTTTCGCATGGTAAATGCCATGTGGAAAGGGAGAAAGTTGAGTGACTCTGACTAGTCATTTGGTGGAACCAACTGTCCTTGCTGACATGTCCAAATGTAATGTGTGCTTTTCCCAGACATTACGAGACTGGGGCATATATGTGTTTAACTACCAGAAGAAGAGCTTTCAAAGACTGGCATTGCACTTCTCATTAATCTATTGCAAATACAAAGAACATGAGGTAAAAGAACAACAAATCCATGGATGATTTTTATTGCGCTTGTCCATTCTAGATATTTGATATAATGACATTGGAAGCCTAGTGCTCAGCATGGATAAAACATACCTGACTTTCACAATGGATTGGCCACAACTCAGTAAGCAGTTAATCAGGAGGCCTTGCAATGCAAGCTGATCTGAGCCTACTGAGATCTGAGCCACAATGAATTTCATGAGCCTTCCTTCCACAGAAATGCAATGAGAACTACAGGCAGGGCTGGCCCCACCATTAGGTAGAACAAGGACAGGCAAAGTGTGGCCCATGGGCTGTATCTGCAACCCCAAGGTCCCCACCCCCAAATGTTTTTGTTTAAATTTTCAGTTTGCCCCAAATGGCCATCACGAGCCTCCTAAAGTTCTTAAGGGGAGACAATTAAGCCATTTCACTTTACTCACGTGATTTAGGCTTCTACAGTGGGTGAGGAAAAAGGGGCCCTGTGTATCCTGGAAACTTCAGGGGCCATTTTCTAGAAAACTGTTTAAACGTTTTTGTGTGGGTGGGAGGTATCGACCCCTGGTGTCCACAGGGGGTTGATGTTTTCTCTGGCAGTTGCTTACCTTTGAGGCAGATGATGCAGCCACCTGAAGTAGCCTATGCTAAGGGGCAGAGAGAGGACAAGCTGCTCATGCCACACACAACCTGCCGTGGCACCAATTCCTGAAAAAGGAGCTGGCCTGCCCACCTCAGATGCTACAGAGGATGCTCTCCCGTCTCCAGTGCTGAGGAAAAGCTCATTTGTCAGTTTGGTTGTCTTTTGTACATGAGATGGAAAGAAGCATCATTTTTCCATTGCCAGAAAGTGGTAAACTATCAATTTGACTCTCCCCTTCATTCGTATTTCTGAAACCTCAAGTTCTTTCTGTCCAGAATATGATGAAATGTGTGAATTCCAAAAAATTTCAAAGCCAAGCTGAAACCAAATCCTCCTTCATTTATGCAAGCTGAATTCATGTAAAGGACCATATTGTTCCTGCCTGCCACAAACATGTTAAAAATGAGGGGTAAAGGAGGAGGCAACCCTAACTAAGCATTAACTGAGACACAAAGATCCAAACCCAACTTTGCATAAACAAGGATTCAAGCCCAAGCATAAATGGTTGGCTCTGCCAGTTCCCCTTTCTTCTCCACTTTCATTTCAAGTTCTTTTTATCCCAAGTATAAAGAAATTTGCAAATGTTGGTACATTCTTATCAAAACAAACCTAAATTATGTTCTTCTTCTGTCCTTACCTCAGTCTGCCTGACTACAGCTCTTGTCATGGTTTACTCTATGCTGGATTACTATATTTGCCTGTTTCATTTGAGATTGTTTTTATCATATTGTAGTATTATTGTCTGACAGCACTTGAGAACTGGATATATTCCTGTCTGATCAAAGATACATCTTTAGTGATTTTACTTCTGGTTCCATCATACACAATGGGTCAATGTATATATTCAGCAGAATCAAGTGGAGATATATGTACAGGGGGGCTGGCACTAACACCTTAGGCTGCACATGGGGAGAGGTAAATTGAACATGCAGATATTCAAATGTTGCTTCTTTAAGGAAAAAAACAAAATGCCCTGCCTATCACCCCATGTCAAAACTCATGCTTCGTACATTTCCACAATGTCCCACTTTTTCAGCATACACTTCTACCACCTGCAGCCTGAAGTGGTGCTGCCCAGGAAGTGATATAAGCCAGAATCAACTGGTCCTTAATCTGAGGTTAAGACGGCATGAATTAGAATTTCACCAAAGGAAAAACTAGATTGTCCAGCAAGGTACCTGGCCATGGTTTGCATCATTTCCCACATTGCTCATCATCACCCTGCCCTTCCATTAAGGGAAAAGAAACCACCACTCAATTAAAAACTATCCCTTTTGCACACCCCTTCTGTTCATCCCTCCCCAAGGAGCATACTGCAACTTTCAAGCTATTCTACCTTTTCACACACTAGAGATCATCAACTCAAGGCCAAGGACCAGATTCAGTCCCTGATGCAAAGGTGAGAGCATGTGACAGATAGTGAATCTCACTAATAGTAGATCTCACTGGCAATCAAGTTTGAGGGTAACTACCTTTCACTTGGAGTAGTTCTCATGTATTGTCTATGTTGGCAAAATCAGAGATACAGACCATATTCCACTTTGGATTGTCTCAAGCAAAATGTGCCTCAGGCTAGCCCTAAAGACAGTGTCCAGCCATCTCTCTTTGATGAGAACTATGGATGAATTTGGCACGGAGTGAGGTGGAAGGAATACAAGAGCGAAACTATCCCTAATGGGAGTGACAGAAATTTGCTGAGTGAAAGGACCTCTTGGGGGCTCCAAGGGCTCCTAAAGAAGTGTATGGATTTGAAGAATAGATAAAACACCAGAGTTCCTTATAAGGAGCTGAAGAAAAAAAAACTTACCTGTGAATTCCAACTAGAGGAAACAAGCCTGGTTTGCAGACTTCAGTACAAATCTCCCATGCGTTGAAGTCAGTGTTAGAAAATCTGCTTTTCATCTTCATCTTTGAAAGCCATTAAGACTGATAGAACTAGAAGTGGGGTTTTCTCAGGGCAAGCCCCAACATGTATCAAATTCAAAAAGTTTCTGTAGCTCCATCAATATTAGGTTTTTTTTAAAAAAACTTTGAAAACTTTGTTATATTTCAATCTGCATTTTATTAATTGTTTTCCTATGATTTGTTTTAAGAAGTATGAGCATTTTTAACGATTGAGCAATCTATATTTTATTTAGTTTTATTTGAAGCTTATGTACCATCATGTGAGGGCTTTTATGTCTTGAAAGATGATTATTTCCATTTGTGAACTTGTTATATGTTGGGGCTTTGATGTTGTTGTTATTGTTGTTGTGTGCCTTTAAGTCACTTCTGACTTACAGCAACCGTATCATGAGGTTTTCTCGGCAAGATTTGTTCAGAGGGGGTTTGTTTTTGTCTTCCTCTGAGGTTGAAAGAGTGTGACTTGCCCAAGATCATCCAGCAGCTTTCCGTGGCTGAGCACTGATTCAAACCCTGGTCTCCACAGTCATAGGCCATTTCCACACTACACTGTTATAGTGTTATTATTACGCTTTCATCATCCTATGGAATCCTAGACTTTGCAGTTTAGGGAGGGGCATCTTTGGCTTCAGTAAACTACAAACCCCCAAATTCCACAGGATGTTGAAAAATGGAATAATAGCACTATAACAGTGTAGTGTGGAAACGGCCATAGTCCAATGCTCAAACCATGACATTGTGCTGGCTATTTTACACATTAGGGCAATCTGAGAAACAGCCATTACTAGTTCCTTTCAATCAAGCATCTTTTAGAGATGGGACAAAGAACAGGGCTTCTAAAACAGATCTCATTGCACAGGGAGGCTTATGCAGAAATGTGTTAACAAGGCACCTTCTCTATAATTCAAATTCACGGGTCAGGGTTTGGTTGTTTTTTGGGTTTGTAAATGTATACATGATTTATTGTTATTGTGCGCCTTCAAGTTGTTTCCAACTCATGGCAATTCTAAGGTAAACCTATCATGATGTTTTCTTGGCAAGATTTGTTCAGGTGGGGGGTTGCCTTTGCTTTCCTCTGAGGCTGAGAGAAT